>CM038360.1:21007375-25807375 GCA_021464625.1 Proterorhinus semilunaris
CCTATTAGGTTGCATTATACTGGTTTATACTGGTTTACATGGAAAAAAACCCTATTAGGTTCCATTATACTGGTTTATACTGGTTTACATGGAAAAAACCCTATTAGGTTCCATTATACTGGTTTATACTGGTTTACATGGAAAAAACCCTATTAGGTTCCATTATGCTGGTTTATACTGGTTTACATGTAAAAAACCCTATTAGGTTCCATTATACTGGTTTACATGTAAAAAACCCTATTAGGTTGCATTATACTGGTTTATACTGGTTTACATGGAAAAACCCCTATTAGGTTCCATTATACTGGTTTATACTGGTTTACATGTAAAAAACCCTATTAGGTTCCATCATACTGGTTTACATGTAAAAACCCCTATTAGGTTGCATTATACTGGTTTATACTGGTTTACATGGAAAAAACCCTATTAGGTTCCATTATACTGGTTTATACTGGTTTACATGTAAAAAACCCTATTAGGTTGCATTATACTGGTTTATACTGGTTTACATGAAAAAAAACCCTATTAGGTTCCATTATACTGGTTTATACTGGTTTACATGGAAAAAACCCTATTAGGTTCCATTATACTGGTTTATACTGGTTTACATGGAAAAAACCCTATTAGGTTCCATTATACTGGTTTATACTGGTTTACATGTAAAAAACCCTATTAGGTTCCATCATACTGGTTTACATGTAAAAAACCCTATTAGGTTGCATTATACTGGTTTATACTGGTTTACATGGAAAAAACCCTATTAGGTTCCATTATACTGGTTTATACTGGTTTACATGGAAAAAACCCTATTAGGTTGCATTATTGCACTGAAGTCCTTGAAACTCCTGGAAACCTTGAAACTCCTGGAAAACTTGAAACTGTTGAAACCTTGAAACTGTATAAGTCCTTGAAACTGCTGAAGGTCAATCTCCATGGCTCACGCCATGGAGATTGACTGTCCTTAAAACTGCTGAAGTCCATGAAACTCCTGAAAACCTTGAAACTGTTGAATCCTTGAAACTGTTGAATCCTTGAAACTGTTGAAGTCCTTGAAACTGTTGAATCCTTGAAACTGTTGAATCCTTGATACTGTTGAATCCTTGAAACTGTTGAATCCTTGAAACTGTTGAAGTCCTTGAAACTGTTGAATCCTTGAAACTGTTGAAGTCCTTGAAACTGTTGAAGTCCTTGAAACAGTTGAAGTCCTTGAAACTGTTGAATCCTTGAAACTGTTGAATCCTTGAAACTGTTGAAACCTTGAAACTGTTGAAACCTTGAAACTGTTGAATCCTTGAAACTGTTGAATCCTTGAAACTGTTGAAGTCCTTGAAACTGTTGAAATCCTTGAAACTGTTGAAGTCCTTGAAACTGTTGAAGTCCTTGAAACTGTTGAATCCTTGAAACTGTTGAATCCTTGAAACTGTTGAATCCTTGAAACTGTTGAAGTCCTTGAAACTGTTGAATCCCTGAAACTGTTGAAGTCCTTGAAACTGCTGAAGTCCTTGAAACCGCTGAAGTCCTTGAAACTGTTGAAACCTTGAAACTGTTGAAGTCCTTGAAACTGTTGAATCCTTGAAACTGTTGAAGTCCTTGAAACTGTTGAAACCTTGAAACTGTTGAATCCTTGAAACTGTTGAAACCTTGAAACTGTTGAAGTCCTTGAAACTGTTGAAGTCCTTGAAACTGTTGAATCCTTGAAACTGTTGAATCCTTGAAACTGTTGAAGTCCTTGAAACTGTTGAAGTCCTTGAAACTGTTGAATCCTTGAAACTGTTGAAACCTTGAAACTGTTGAAACCTTGAAACTGTTGAAACCTTGAAACTGTTGAATCCTTGAAACTGCTGAAATGTCTGAAAGACCTGAAGTCCTATTAAAATGCATGGAAGAATTCTCAATGCAAATTAATGGCAGAATTCCCAAGCCCGTAGAAAAAAACTGGAAAACCGCAGAACTCAATTTTTTTCTGAAAACTCACAAGTTGTGGAAGCTGAACATGTACAAACTGCAGAAATTGCAGAAAAAGTTGAAAAAATCGCTGAAAACCATGAATTTGCGGAAGCCCCATTATAAGTCAATGGGAAAAATCGGTTGAATATCGGCTGATTGCGGAAAAACCGGAAATCGCTGAATTCCCAAAAGTAATAGCAATAATCTCCCAAACATGCGGAACGTTTTGATGTATAACTTGTGGAAATCGCTGAAACTGTGAAAGCTGTGAAAACTGCAGAAAATCAGGAAAAAAATACTATAATAATAACTAGAAACTTGCAATGGCTGAAGCCATTGCGATTGACTGCGGAACAGATCTAATGTGGAATTTAGCTGAAAAATCCTTGAAATCCTTGAAAAGGCCTTGAAACTGTTAAAATACTTGATAGATATTTGAAACTCCTTAAGTCCTTGAAACTGTTAAGTCTTTAAACTCCTGAAATCCTTGAAACTCCTGATGTCTTTGAAATTGGTTAAATTCTTAAAAAAGTTGAAATCCTTGGAACTCCTGATGTCTTTGAAATTGGTTAAATTCTTAAAAAAGTTGAAATCCTTGAAACTGTTGAATACTTGAAACTGCTGAAAGGTCTGAAAGACCTGAAGTCCTATTAAAATGCATGGGGTTAGTTAAAATCCCTATTAGGTTGCATTATACTGGTTTACATGTAAAAATCCCTATTAAGTTGCATTATACTGGTTTATAGGGAACCTAATCCCTATTAGGTTCCATTATACTGGTTTACATGTAAAAAACCCCATTAGGTTCCATTATACTGGGTTATACTGGTTTACATGTAAAAATCCCTATTAGGTTCCATTATACTGGTTTATACTGGTTTACATGTAAAAATCCCTATTAGGTTGCATTATACTGGTTTATACTGGTTTACATGTAAACATCCCTATTAGGTTCCATTATACTGGTTTATACTGGTTTACATGTAAAAAACCCTATTAGGTTCCATTATACTGGTTTATACTGGTTTACATGTAAAAATCCCTATTAGGTTCCATTATACTGGTTTATACTGGTTTACATGTAAAAATCCCTATTAGGTTGCATTATACTGGTTTATACTGGTTTACATGTAAACATCCCCATTAGGTTCCATTATACTGGTTTATACTGGTTTACATGTAAAAAACCCTATTAGGTTCCATTATACTGGTTTATACTGGTTTACATGTAAAAATCCCTATTAGGTTGCATTATACTGGTTTATACTGGTTTACATGTAAACATCCCTATTAGGTTCCATTATACTGGTTTATACTGGTTTACATGTAAAAAACCCTATTAGGTTCCATTATACTGGTTTATACTGGTTTACATGTAAAAATCCCTATTAGGTTCCATTATACTGGTTTATACTGGTTTACATGTAAAAATCCCTATTAGGTTGCATTATACTGGTTTATACTGGTTTACATGTAAACATCCCTATTAGGTTCCATTATACTGGTTTATACTGGTTTACATGTAAAAAACCCTATTAGGTTCCATTATACTGGTTTATACTGGTTTACATGTAAAAATCCCTATTAGGTTCCATTATACTGGTTTATACTGGTTTACATGTAAAAATCCCTATTAGGTTGCATTATACTGGTTTATACTGGTTTACATGTAAACATCCCTATTAGGTTCCATTATACTGGTTTATACTGGTTTACATGTAAAAAACCCTATTAGGTTCCATTATACTGGTTTATACTGGTTTACATGTAAAAATCCCTATTAGGTTCCATTATACTGGTTTACATGTAAAAATCCCTATTAAGTTGCATTATACTGGTTTACATGTAAAAATCCCTATTAGGTTGCATTATACTGGTTTATACTGGTTTACATGTAAACATCCCTATTAGGTTCCATTATACTGGTTTATACTGGTTTACATGTAAAAAACCCTATTAGGTTCCATTATACTGGTTTATACTGGTTTACATGTAAAAATCCCTATTAGGTTCCATTATACTGGTTTATACTGGTTTACATGTAAAAAACCCCATTAGGTTCCATTATACTGGTTTATACTGGTTTACATGTAAAAAACCCTATTAGGTTCCATTATACTGGTTTATACTGGTTTACATGTAAAAAAACCTATTAGGTTCCATTATACTGGTTTACATGTAAAAAACCCTATTAGGTTCCATTATACTGGTTTATACTGGTTTACATGTAAAAATCCCTATTAGGTTGCATTATTGCACTGAAGTCCTTGAAACTCCTGGAAACCTTGAAACTGTTGAAACCTTGAAACTGTATAAGTCCTTGAAACTGCTGAAGGTCAATCTCCATGGCTGACGCCATGGAGATTGACTGTCCTTGAAACTGTTGAATCCTTGAAACTGGTGAATCCTTGAAACTGTTGAATCCTTGAAACTGTTGAATCCTTGAAACTGTTGAATCCTTGAAACTGCTGAAGTCCTTGAAACTGCTGAAACCTTGAAACTGCTGAAGTCCTTGAAACTGTTGAATCCTTGAAACTGTTGAAGTCCTTGAAACTGTTGAGTCCTTGAAACTGGTGAATCCTTGAAACTGTTGAATCCTTGAAACTGTTGAATCCTTGAAACTGTTGAATCCTTGAAACTGCTGAAGTCCTTGAAACTGCTGAAACCTTGAAACTGCTGAAGTCCTTGAAACTGTTGAATCCTTGAAACTGTTGAAGTCCTTGAAACTGTTGAGTCCTTGAAACTGTTGAAGTCCTTGAAACTGTTGAGTCCTTGAAACTGTTGAATCCTTGAAACTGTTGAAGTCCTTGAAACTGTTGAGTCATTGAAACTGTTGAATCCTTGAAACTGTTGAAGTCCTTGAAACTGTTGAATCCTTGAAACTGTTGAATCCTTGAAACTGTTGAAGTCCTTGAAACTGCTGAAGTCCTTGAAACTGTTGAAACCTTGAAACTGTTGAAACCTTGAAACTGCTGAAGTCCTTGAAACTGTTGAATCCTTGAAACTGTTGAATCCTTGAAACTGTTGAAGTCCTTGAAACTGTTGAAGTCCTTGAAACTGCTGAAGTCCTTGAAACTGCTGAAGTCCTTGAAACTGTTGAATCCTTGAAACTGTTGAATCCTTGAAACTGTTGAAGTCCTTGAAACTGTTGAAACCTTGAAACTGTTGAATCCTTGAAACTGTTGAATCCTTGAAACTGTTGAAGTCCTTGAAACTGTTGAATCCTTGAAACTGTTGAAGTCCTTGAAACTGTTGAATCCTTGAAACTGTTGAAGTCCTTGAAACTGTTGAAACCTTGAAACTGTTGAATCCTTGAAACTGTTGAAACCTTGAAACTGTTGAAACCTTGAAACTGCGGAAATGTCTGAAAGACCTGAAGTCCTATTAAAATGCATGGAAGAATTCTCAATGCAAATGAATGGCAGAATTCCCAAGCCCGTAGAAAAAAACTGGAAAACTGCAGAACTCAATTTTTTTCTGAAAAGTCACAAGAGTTGTGGAAGCTGAACATGTACAAACTGCAGAAATTGCAGAAAAAGTTGAAAAAATCGCTGAAAACCATGAATTTGCGGAAGCCCCATTATAAGTCAATGGGAAAAATCGGTTGAATATCGGCTGATTGCGGAAAAACCGTAAATCGCTGAATTCCCAAAAGTAATAGCAATAATCTCCCAAACATGTGGAACGTTTTGATGTATAACTTGTGGAAATCGCTGAAACTGTGAAAGCTGTGAAAGCTGCAGAAAATCAGGAAAAAAATACTATAATAACTAGAAACCGTTGCAATGGCTGAAGCCATTGCGATTGACTGCGGAACAGATCTAATGTGGAATTTAGCTGAAAAATCCTTGAAATCCTTGAAAAGGCCTTGAAACTGTTAAAATACTTGATAGATATTTGAAACTCCTGAAGTCCTTGAAATTGTTGAAACCTTGAAACTCCTGAAATCCTTGAAACTGTTGAAACATTGAAACTCCTGAAATCCTTGAAACTGTTTAAACCTTGAAACTGTTTAAACCTTGAAACTCCTGAAATCCTTGAAACTGTTGAAACATTGAAGCTCCTGAAATCCTTGAAACTGTTGAAACCTTGAAACTACTCCTGAAATCCTTGAAACTTTGAAACTCTTAAAATCCTTGAAACTTTTGAAACCTTAAAACTACTAAAATCATTGAAACTCCTGAAATCCCTGAAACTTTTGAAACCTTGAAACTCCTCCTGAAATCCTTGAAACCTAGAAACTCCTGAAATTCATTAAACTGATTAAACACTTTAAACAGTTGAAATCCTTTAACCTCTTGAAAAAAAATTGTCCTTTGAACTTTAAATTCCACACACCACTGAAATGCTTTGGTTCCGGTATCTTTGGTAACTTTGTCTGGACTTGGTCTGGCTTCTGTGGTTTACCTGGAAATGGTTTTGGTTCCGGTAACTATGGAAACCTGGTCTGGGCTTGGTCTGGGTCTTGGTTCAGGTCTGTCTCTGGGTCTTGGTCTGGAATCTTGTCTCGGTCTTGGTCTGGGTTCTGGTCTTGGTCTGCACTTTGTCCACCTTTTGTGGTGCACCTTGATCTGGTTTTGGTTCTGGTTACTATGGAAACCTGGTCTGGACTTGGCCTGGCTTCTCTGGTTTACCTGAATATGGTTTTGGTTCCGGTAACTATGGTAACCTGGTCTGGACTTTGTCTGGCTTCTCCGGTTTACCTTGATCTGGTTTCGGTTCCGGTAACTATGGTAACCTGGTCAGGACCAAGGCCTGCTTTCTGTAGTTTACCGGGATATGGTTTTGGTTCCGGTAACTATGGTAACCTGGTCTAGACTTGGCCTTACTTCTGTGGTTTACCTGGATATGGTTTTGGTTCCGGTAACTATGGTAACTTGGTCTGGACTCAGCCTGGTTTCTATAGTTTACCTTGATCTGGTTTTGGTTCCGGTAACTATGGTAACCTCGTCAGGACTCGGTCTGGCTTCTGTGGTTTACCTAGAAATGGTTTCGGTTCCGGTAACTATGGAAACCTGGTCTGGACTTTGTCTGGCTTCTCTGGTTTACCTGAATATGGTTTTGGTTCCGGTAACTATGGTAACCTGGTCTGGAATAGGTTGCGTTCACGATTTAGAATTCCATTTCAGTTGGAGGGCAGGTGCCAATACAACTCTATGGGAGAGAAACAGTTTTTGAAAGAAATTTCCAAAAAGAAAATGTCCAAATGTTTTCTCTGATCATCATGTGACAGTGATTGGATTCACAAACCTGACATGTGAATTTTATGGCTGAAAGTCCTTTCTACTGGCCAACATCAAGCACATGTTTTTGAATATTGTCTCCACTTTTGGACGCCTTTGTGACGAAATAATTAGACATATGTTCATATCAGCTGAAAGATATGACTTTGAACTTTGTGTCAGTTTTTGTTTCATGTGAATTGGCCCAGTAATTACAGAGAAATTAGCAATGATTTAAGACTATAAATCTGCATTTTGAGCGTTACTATGGTTACGGCCGTGGAATTTTCAGTGGCCCTCCACCTCAATGTTAAACTATAGGCTCTTTAGAATGTTGTGATGTCACGTGAACGCAACCTATTGGCCTGGCTTCTCTGGTTTACCTTGATCTGGTTTTGGTTCCAGTAACTATGGTAACCTGGTCTGGACTTTGTCTGGCTTCTCTGGTTTACCTTGATCTGGTTTCGGTTCCGGTAACTATGGTAACCTCGTCAGGACTCGGTCTGGCTTCTGTGGTTTACCTAGAAATGGTTTGGGTTCCGGTAACTATGGAAACTTGGTCTGGACTTTGTTTGGCTTCTCTGGTTTACCTTGATCTGGTTTCGGTTCAGGTAACTATGGTAACCTGGTCAGGAGCAAGGCCTGCTTTCTGTAGTTTACCGGGATATGGTTTTGGTTCCGGTAACTATGGAAACCTGGTCTGGACTTTGTCTGGCTTCTCTGGTTTACCTGAATATGGTTTTGGTTCCGGTAACTATGGTAACCTGGTCTGGAATTGGCCTGGCTTCTCTGGTTTACCTTGATCTGGTTTCGGTTCCGGTAACTATGGTAACCTGGTCAGGACCAAGGCCTGCTCTCTGTAGTTTACCGGGATATGGTTTTGGTTCCGGTAACTATGGTAACCTGGTCTAGACTTGGCCTTACTTCTGTGGTTTACCTGGATATGGTTTTGGTTCCGGTAACTATGGCATATTGGTCTGGGACTTTGTCTGGGACTTTGTGTCTTGGTTTGGGTCTTGGTTCAGGTCTTGATTCAGCTTTTGGTCTGGGACTTGGTTAGGGTCTTGGTTCGGGCCTCGGTCTAGGTTTTGGTCCGCTGAAGACCTTAAATCTGCAGAAGTCCTTGAAACCGCAGAAGTCCTTGAAACAGCTGAAGTCCTTGAAACCGCTGAAGTCCTTGAATCTGCAGAAGTCCTTGAAACCGCTGAAGACCTTGAAACCGCTGAAGACCTTGAAACCGCTGAAGTCCTTGAAACCGCTGAAGTCCTTGAAACCGCTGAAGTCCTTGAAACCGCTGAAGTCCTTGAATCTGCAGAAGTCCTTGAAACCGCTGAAGTCCTTGAAACCGCTGAAGTCCTTGAAACCGCTGAAGTCATTGAAACTGCTGAAGTCCTTGAATCTGCAGAAGTCCTTGAAACCGCTGAAGTCCTTGAAACCGCTGAAGTCCTTGAAACCGTTGAAGTCCTTGAAACCGTTGAAGTCCTTGAAACTGTTGAATCCTTGAAACTGTTGAATCCTTGAAACTGTTGAAGTCCTTGAAACTGTTGAAGTCCTTGAAACTGTTGAATCCTTGAAACTGTTGAATCCTTGAAACTGTTGAATCCTTGAAACTGTTGAATCCTTGAAACTGTTGAATCCTTGAAACTGTTGAAGTCCTTGAAACTGTTGAATCCTTGAAACTGTTGAAGTCCTTGAAACTGTTGAAGTCCTTGAAACTGTTGAATCCTTGAAACTGTTGAAACCTTGAAACCTTGAAACTGTTGAATCCTTGAAACTGCGGAAATGTCTGAAAGACCTGAAGTCCTATTAAAATGCATGGAAGAATTCTCAATGCAAATGAATGGCAGAATTCCCAAGCCCGTAGAAAAAAACTGGAAAACCGCAGAACTCATTTTTTTTCTGAAAACTCACAAGTTGTGGAAGCTGAACATGCACAAACTGCAGAAATTGCAGAAAAAGTTGAAAAAATCGCTGAAAACCATGAATTTGCGGAAGCCCCATTATAAGTCAATGGGAAAAATCGGTTGAATATCGGCTGATTGCGGAAAAACCGGAAATCGCTGAATTCCCAAAAGTAATAGCAATAATCTCCCAAACATGCGGAACGTTTTGATGTATAACTTGTGGAAATCGCTGAAACTGTGAAAGCTGTGAAAGCTGCAGAAAATCAGGAAAAAAATACTATAATAACTAGAAACTTGCAATGGCTGAAGCCATTGCGATTGACTGCGGAACAGATCTAATGTGGAATTTAGCTGAAAAATCCTTGAAATCCTTGAAAAGGCCTTGAAACTGTTAAAATACTTGATAGATATTTGAAACTGTTGAAACATTGAAACTGTTGAAACATTGAAACTGTTGAAGTCCTTGAAACTGTTAAATCCTTGAAACTGCTGAAGTCCTTGAAACTGTTGAAACCTTGAAACTGTTGAAGTCCTTGAAACTGTTGAATCCTTGAAACTGTTGAAGTCCTTGAAACTGTTGAAACCTTGAAACTGCTGAAGTCCTTGAAACTGTTGAATCCTTGAAACTGTTGAATCCTTGAAACTGTTGAATCCTTGAAA
Source organism: Proterorhinus semilunaris (assembly GCA_021464625.1). Lineage (NCBI taxonomy): Eukaryota > Metazoa > Chordata > Actinopteri > Gobiiformes > Gobiidae > Proterorhinus > Proterorhinus semilunaris. The sequence continues at coordinate 21,017,109 of CM038360.1, forward strand.
CTGTTGAATCCTTGAAACTGTTGAAGTCCTTGAAACTGTTGAATCCTTGAAACTGTTGAATCCTTGAAACTGCTGAAGTCCTTGAAACTGTTGAATCCTTGAAACTGTTGAGTCCTTGAAACTGTTGAATCCTTGAAACTGTTGAAGTCCTTGAAACTGCTGAAGTCCTTGAAACTGTTGAATCCTTGAAACTGTTGAATCCTTGAAACTGTTGAATCCTTGAAACTGTTGAATCCTTGAAACTGCTGAAGTCCTTGAAACTGTTGAATCCTTGAAACTGTTGAATCCTTGAAACTGTTGAATCCTTGAAACTGTTGAATCCTTGAAACTGCTGAAGTCCTTGAAACTGCTGAAATCCTTGAAACTGTTGAATCCTTGAAACTGTTGAATCCTTGAAACTGTTGAATCCTTGAAACTGCTGAAGTCCTTGAAACTGCTGAAATCCTTGAAACTGTTGAATCCTTGAAACTGTTGAATCCTTGAAACTGTTGAATCCTTGAAACTGTTGAATCCTTGAAACTGCTGAAATTGCATAAACTGTAGAAAGACCTGAATGTGCCTGAAGTCCTATTAAATTGCATGGGCCTATTAAAATGCATGGGCCTATTAAAATGCATGGCAGAATTCTCAATGCAAATTAATGGCAGAATTCCCAAGCCCGTATAAAAAAAATGGAAAACTGGAGAACTCAAATTTTTTCTGAAAACTCACAAGTTGTGGAAGCTGAACATGCACAAACTGCAGAAATTGCAGAAAATGTGGAAAAAAATGCTGAAAACTATGAATTTGTGGAAGCCCCATTATAAGTCAATGGGAAAAATCGACCGATTTTTAACCGATTGTGGAAAAACCGGAAGTTGCAGAAGTCCCAAAAGTAATACCAATAATCTCTCAAACATGTGGAACGTTTTGATGTATAACTTGTGGAAATTGCTGAAATTGTGAAAGTTTTGAAAGCTGTTGAAAATCAGGAAAAAAATAATTGTTTAATAATAATAACTAGAAACTTGCAATGGCTGAAGCCATTGCGATTGACTGCGGAACAGATCTAATGTGGAATTTAGCTGAAAAATCCTTGAAATCCTTGAAAAGGCTTTGAAACTGTTAAAATACTTGATCGATATTTGAAACTCCTGAAGTCCTTGAAACTGTTGAAACCTTGAAACTGTTGAAGTCCTTGAAACTGTTGAAGTCCTTGAAACTGTTAAATCCTTGAAACTGTTGAAGTTCTTGAAACTGTTGAAATCCTTGAAACTGTTGAAGTCCTTGAAACTGTTGCATTATACTGGTTTACATGTAAAAATCCCTATTAAGTTGCATTATACTGGTTTACATGTAAAAAACCCTATTAAGTTGCATTATACTGGTTTACATGTAAAAAACCCTATTAAGTTGCATTATACTGGTTTACATGTAAAAAATCCTATTAAGTTGCATTATACTGGTTTACATGTAAAAAACCCTATTAAGTTGCATTATACTGGTTTACATGTAAAAAACCCTATTAAGTTGCATTATACTGGTTTACATGTAAAAAAACTATTAAGTTGCATTATACTGGTTTACATGTAAAAAACCCTATTAAGTTGCATTATACTGGTTTACATGTAAAAAACCCTATTAAGTTGGATTATACTGGTTTACATGTAAAAAACCCTATTAAGTTGCATTATACTGGTTTACATGGAAAAATCCCTATTAAGTTGCATTATACTGGTTTACATGTAAAAATCCCTATTAAGTTGCATTATACTGGTTTACATGTAAAAACCACTATTAAGTTGCATTATACTGGTTTACATGTAAAAAACCCTATTAAGTTGCATTATACTGGTTTACATGTAAAAAACCCTATTAAGTTGCATTATACTGGTTTACATGTAAAAAACCCTATTAGGTTCCATCATACTGGTTTACATGTAAAAACCCCTATTAGGTTGCATTATACTGGTTTATACTGGTTTACATGTAAAAAACGTTATTAGGTTCCATTATACTGGTTTACATGTAAAAACCCCTATTAGGTTGCATTATACTGGTTTATACTGGTTTACATGTAAAAAACCCTATTAGGTTCCATTATACTGGTTTATACTGGTTTACATGTAAAAAACCCTATTAGGTTCCATTATACTGGTTTACATGTAAAAACCCCTATTAGGTTGCATTATACTGGTTTATACTGGTTTACATGGAAAAAACCCTATTAGGTTCCATTATACTGGTTTCTACTGGTTTACATGGAAAAAACGTTATTAGGTTCCATTATACTGGTTTACATGTAAAAACCCCTATTAGGTTGCATTATACTGGTTTCTACTGGTTTACATGGAAAAAACCCTATTAGGTTCCATTATACTGGTTTATACTGGTTTACATGGAAAAAACCCTATTAGGTTCCATTATACTGGTTTACATGTAAAAACCCCTATTAGGTTCCATTATACTGGTTTATACTGGTTTACATGTAAAAAACCCTATTAGGTTCCATTATACTGGTTTATACTGGTTTACATGTAAAAATCTCTATGAAGTTGCATTATACTGGTTTACATGTAAAAATCCCTATTAAGTTGCATTATACTGGTTTATACTGGTTTACATGTAAACATCCCTATTAAGTTGCATTATACTGGTTTATACTGGTTTACATGTAAAAATCCCTATTAAGTTGCATTATACTGGTTTACATGTAAAAACCCCTATTAGGTTGCATTATACTGGTTTATACTGGTTTACATGTAAAAAACCCTATTAGGTTCCATTATACTGGTTTATACTGGTTTACATGGAAAAAACCCTATTAGGTTCCATTATACTGGTTTATACTGGTTTACATGTAAAAAACCCTATTAGGTTCCATTATACTGGTTTACATGTAAAAAACCCTATTAGGTTGCATTATACTGGTTTATACTGGTTTACATGGAAAAAACCCTATTAAGTTCCATTATACTGGTTTATACTGGTTTACATGGAAAAAACCCTATTAGGTTCCATTTTACATGTAAAAAACCCTATTAGGTTGCATTATACTGGTTTATACTGGTTTACATGGAAAAAAACCCTATTAGGTTCCATTATACTGGTTTATACTGGTTTACATGGAAAAAACCCTATTAGGTTCCATTATACTGGTTTATACTGGTTTACATGGAAAAAACCCTATTAGGTTCCATTATACTGGTTTATACTGGTTTACATGTAAAAAACCCTATTAGGTTCCATTATACTGGTTTACATGTAAAAAACCCTATTAGGTTGCATTATACTGGTTTATACTGGTTTACATGGAAAAACCCCTATTAGGTTCCATTATACTGGTTTATACTGGTTTACATGGAAAAAACCCTATTAGGTTCCATTATACTGGTTTATACTGGTTTACATGTAAAAAAACCCTATTAGGTTCCATTATACTGGTTTATACTGGTTTACATGTAAAAAACCCTATTAGGTTGCATTATACTGGTTTATACTGGTTTACATGGAAAAAAACCCTATTAGGTTGCATTATACTGGTTTATACTGGTTTACATGGAAAAAAACCCTATTAGGTTCCATTATACTGGTTTATACTGGTTTACATGGAAAAAACCCTATTAGGTTCCATTATACTGGTTTATACTGGTTTACATGGAAAAAACCCTATTAGGTTCCATTATACTGGTTTATACTGGTTTACATGTAAAAAACCCTATTAGGTTCCATTATACTGGTTTACATGTAAAAAACCCTATTAGGTTGCATTATACTGGTTTATACTGGTTTACATGGAAAAACCCCTATTAGGTTCCATTATACTGGTTTATACTGGTTTACATGTAAAAAACCCTATTAGGTTCCATCATACTGGTTTACATGTAAAAACCCCTATTAGGTTGCATTATACTGGTTTATACTGGTTTACATGGAAAAAACCCTATTAGGTTCCATTATACTGGTTTATACTGGTTTACATGTAAAAAACCCTATTAGGTTGCATTATACTGGTTTATACTGGTTTACATGAAAAAAAACCCTATTAGGTTCCATTATACTGGTTTATACTGGTTTACATGGAAAAAACCCTATTAGGTTCCATTATACTGGTTTATACTGGTTTACATGGAAAAAACCCTATTAGGTTCCATTATACTGGTTTATACTGGTTTACATGTAAAAAACCCTATTAGGTTCCATCATACTGGTTTACATGTAAAAAACCCTATTAGGTTGCATTATACTGGTTTATACTGGTTTACATGGAAAAAACCCTATTAGGTTCCATTATACTGGTTTATACTGGTTTACATGGAAAAAACCCTATTAGGTTGCATTATTGCACTGAAGTCCTTGAAACTCCTGGAAACCTTGAAACTCCTGGAAAACTTGAAACTGTTGAAACCTTGAAACTGTATAAGTCCTTGAAACTGCTGAAGGTCAATCTCCATGGCTCACGCCATGGAGATTGACTGTCCTTAAAACTGCTGAAGTCCATGAAACTCCTGAAAACCTTGAAACTGTTGAATCCTTGAAACTGTTGAATCCTTGAAACTGTTGAAGTCCTTGAAACTGTTGAATCCTTGAAACTGTTGAATCCTTGATACTGTTGAATCCTTGAAACTGTTGAATCCTTGAAACTGTTGAAGTCCTTGAAACTGTTGAATCCTTGAAACTGTTGAAGTCCTTGAAACTGTTGAAGTCCTTGAAACAGTTGAAGTCCTTGAAACTGTTGAATCCTTGAAACTGTTGAATCCTTGAAACTGTTGAAACCTTGAAACTGTTGAAACCTTGAAACTGTTGAATCCTTGAAACTGTTGAATCCTTGAAACTGTTGAAGTCCTTGAAACTGTTGAAATCCTTGAAACTGTTGAAGTCCTTGAAACTGTTGAAGTCCTTGAAACTGTTGAATCCTTGAAACTGTTGAATCCTTGAAACTGTTGAATCCTTGAAACTGTTGAAGTCCTTGAAACTGTTGAATCCCTGAAACTGTTGAAGTCCTTGAAACTGCTGAAGTCCTTGAAACCGCTGAAGTCCTTGAAACTGTTGAAACCTTGAAACTGTTGAAGTCCTTGAAACTGTTGAATCCTTGAAACTGTTGAAGTCCTTGAAACTGTTGAAACCTTGAAACTGTTGAATCCTTGAAACTGTTGAAACCTTGAAACTGTTGAAGTCCTTGAAACTGTTGAAGTCCTTGAAACTGTTGAATCCTTGAAACTGTTGAATCCTTGAAACTGTTGAAGTCCTTGAAACTGTTGAAGTCCTTGAAACTGTTGAATCCTTGAAACTGTTGAAACCTTGAAACTGTTGAAACCTTGAAACTGTTGAAACCTTGAAACTGTTGAATCCTTGAAACTGCTGAAATGTCTGAAAGACCTGAAGTCCTATTAAAATGCATGGAAGAATTCTCAATGCAAATTAATGGCAGAATTCCCAAGCCCGTAGAAAAAAACTGGAAAACCGCAGAACTCAATTTTTTTCTGAAAACTCACAAGTTGTGGAAGCTGAACATGTACAAACTGCAGAAATTGCAGAAAAAGTTGAAAAAATCGCTGAAAACCATGAATTTGCGGAAGCCCCATTATAAGTCAATGGGAAAAATCGGTTGAATATCGGCTGATTGCGGAAAAACCGGAAATCGCTGAATTCCCAAAAGTAATAGCAATAATCTCCCAAACATGCGGAACGTTTTGATGTATAACTTGTGGAAATCGCTGAAACTGTGAAAGCTGTGAAAACTGCAGAAAATCAGGAAAAAAATACTATAATAATAACTAGAAACTTGCAATGGCTGAAGCCATTGCGATTGACTGCGGAACAGATCTAATGTGGAATTTAGCTGAAAAATCCTTGAAATCCTTGAAAAGGCCTTGAAACTGTTAAAATACTTGATAGATATTTGAAACTCCTTAAGTCCTTGAAACTGTTAAGTCTTTAAACTCCTGAAATCCTTGAAACTCCTGATGTCTTTGAAATTGGTTAAATTCTTAAAAAAGTTGAAATCCTTGGAACTCCTGATGTCTTTGAAATTGGTTAAATTCTTAAAAAAGTTGAAATCCTTGAAACTGTTGAATACTTGAAACTGCTGAAAGGTCTGAAAGACCTGAAGTCCTATTAAAATGCATGGGGTTAGTTAAAATCCCTATTAGGTTGCATTATACTGGTTTACATGTAAAAATCCCTATTAAGTTGCATTATACTGGTTTATAGGGAACCTAATCCCTATTAGGTTCCATTATACTGGTTTACATGTAAAAAACCCCATTAGGTTCCATTATACTGGGTTATACTGGTTTACATGTAAAAATCCCTATTAGGTTCCATTATACTGGTTTATACTGGTTTACATGTAAAAATCCCTATTAGGTTGCATTATACTGGTTTATACTGGTTTACATGTAAACATCCCTATTAGGTTCCATTATACTGGTTTATACTGGTTTACATGTAAAAAACCCTATTAGGTTCCATTATACTGGTTTATACTGGTTTACATGTAAAAATCCCTATTAGGTTCCATTATACTGGTTTATACTGGTTTACATGTAAAAATCCCTATTAGGTTGCATTATACTGGTTTATACTGGTTTACATGTAAACATCCCCATTAGGTTCCATTATACTGGTTTATACTGGTTTACATGTAAAAAACCCTATTAGGTTCCATTATACTGGTTTATACTGGTTTACATGTAAAAATCCCTATTAGGTTGCATTATACTGGTTTATACTGGTTTACATGTAAACATCCCTATTAGGTTCCATTATACTGGTTTATACTGGTTTACATGTAAAAAACCCTATTAGGTTCCATTATACTGGTTTATACTGGTTTACATGTAAAAATCCCTATTAGGTTCCATTATACTGGTTTATACTGGTTTACATGTAAAAATCCCTATTAGGTTGCATTATACTGGTTTATACTGGTTTACATGTAAACATCCCTATTAGGTTCCATTATACTGGTTTATACTGGTTTACATGTAAAAAACCCTATTAGGTTCCATTATACTGGTTTATACTGGTTTACATGTAAAAATCCCTATTAGGTTCCATTATACTGGTTTATACTGGTTTACATGTAAAAATCCCTATTAGGTTGCATTATACTGGTTTATACTGGTTTACATGTAAACATCCCTATTAGGTTCCATTATACTGGTTTATACTGGTTTACATGTAAAAAACCCTATTAGGTTCCATTATACTGGTTTATACTGGTTTACATGTAAAAATCCCTATTAGGTTCCATTATACTGGTTTACATGTAAAAATCCCTATTAAGTTGCATTATACTGGTTTACATGTAAAAATCCCTATTAGGTTGCATTATACTGGTTTATACTGGTTTACATGTAAACATCCCTATTAGGTTCCATTATACTGGTTTATACTGGTTTACATGTAAAAAACCCTATTAGGTTCCATTATACTGGTTTATACTGGTTTACATGTAAAAATCCCTATTAGGTTCCATTATACTGGTTTATACTGGTTTACATGTAAAAAACCCCATTAGGTTCCATTATACTGGTTTATACTGGTTTACATGTAAAAAACCCTATTAGGTTCCATTATACTGGTTTATACTGGTTTACATGTAAAAAACCCTATTAGGTTCCATTATACTGGTTTATACTGGTTTACATGTAAAAATCCCTATTAGGTTGCATTATTGCACTGAAGTCCTTGAAACTCCTGGAAACCTTGAAACTGTTGAAACCTTGAAACTGTATAAGTCCTTGAAACTGCTGAAGGTCAATCTCCATGGCTGACGCCATGGAGATTGACTGTCCTTGAAACTGTTGAATCCTTGAAACTGGTGAATCCTTGAAACTGTTGAATCCTTGAAACTGTTGAATCCTTGAAACTGTTGAATCCTTGAAACTGCTGAAGTCCTTGAAACTGCTGAAACCTTGAAACTGCTGAAGTCCTTGAAACTGTTGAATCCTTGAAACTGTTGAAGTCCTTGAAACTGTTGAGTCCTTGAAACTGTTGAAGTCCTTGAAACTGTTGAGTCCTTGAAACTGTTGAATCCTTGAAACTGTTGAAGTCCTTGAAACTGTTGAGTCCTTGAAACTGTTGAATCCTTGAAACTGTTGAAGTCCTTGAAACTGTTGAATCCTTGAAACTGTTGAATCCTTGAAACTGTTGAAGTCCTTGAAACTGCTGAAGTCCTTGAAACTGTTGAAACCTTGAAACTGTTGAAACCTTGAAACTGCTGAAGTCCTTGAAACTGTTGAATCCTTGAAACTGTTGAATCCTTGAAACTGTTGAAGTCCTTGAAACTGTTGAAGTCCTTGAAACTGCTGAAGTCCTTGAAACTGCTGAAGTCCTTGAAACTGTTGAATCCTTGAAACTGTTGAATCCTTGAAACTGTTGAAGTCCTTGAAACTGTTGAAACCTTGAAACTGTTGAATCCTTGAAACTGTTGAATCCTTGAAACTGTTGAATCCTTGAAACTGTTGAAATGTATGAAAGACCTGAAGTCCTATTAAATTGCATGGGCCTATTAAAATGAATGGCAGAATTCTCAATGCAAATCAATGGCAGAATTCCCAAGCCCGTATAAAAAAAATGGAAAACTGCAGAACTGGAATTTTTTCTGAAAACTGACAAGTTGTGGAAGCTGAACATGTACAAACTGCAGAAATTGCAGAAAATGTTGAAAAAAATGCTGAAAACTATGAATTTGTGGAAGCCCCATTATAAGTCAATGGGAAAAATCGACCGATTTTTGGCCGATTGTGGAAAAACCGTGAATTGTAGAATTCCCAAAAGTAATAGCAATAATCTCCCAAACATGTGGAACGTTTTGATGTATAACTTGTGGAAATTGCTGAAACTCTGAAAGCTGTGAAACGTGTCGAAAATCAGGAAAAAGATGGAAGAAGTTGAATAATAACTAGAAACCGTTGCAATGGCTGAAGCCATTGCGATTGACTGCGGAATAGATCTAATGTGGAATTTAGCTGAAAAATCCTTGAAATCCTTGAAAAGGCCTTGAAACTGTTAAAATACTTGAAACATCTTTTAAACTCCTGAAGTATTTGAAGCTCCTGATATCATTGAAACTGTTGAAACCTTGAAACTCCTAAAATCCCTAACACTCCTGAAATCCTTGAAACTCTTGAATCCTTGAAACTCCTAAATCCTTGAAACTCTTGAATCCTTGAAACTTCTGAAATCCTTGAAACTCTTGAAACCTTGAAACTCCTAAAATCCTTGAAACTCTTGAATCCTTGAAACTCCTGAAATCCTTGAAACTCTTGAATCCTTGAAACTCCTGAAATCCTTGAAACTCTTGAATCCTTGAAACTCCTGAAATCCTTGAAACTCCTGAAATCCTTGAAACTCTTGAATCCTTGAAACTCCTGAAATCCTTGAAACTCCTGAAATCCTTGAAACAGTTGAAACCTTGAAACTGTTGAAGTCCTTGAAACAGTTGAAACCTTGAAACTGTTGAAACCTTGAAACTGTTGAAGTCCTTGAAACTGTTGAATCCTTGAAACTGTTGAAGTCCTTGAAACTGTTGAATCCTTGAAACTGTTGAATCCTTGAAACTGTTGAAACCTTGAAACTGTTGAAGTCCTTGAAACTGTTGAAGTCCTTGAAACTGTTGAATCCTTGAAACTGTTGAAGTCCTTGAAACTGTTGAATCCTTGAAACTGTTGAAACCTTGAAACTGTTGAAACCTTGAAACTATTGAAGTCCTTGAAACTGTTGAATCCTTGAAACTGTTGAAGTCCTTGAAACGGTTGAAACCTTGAAACTGTTGAAGTCCTTGAAACTGTTGCATTATACTGGTTTACATGTAAAAATCCCTATTAAGTTGCATTATACTGGTTTACATGTAAAAAACCCTATTAAGTTGCATTATACTGGTTTACATGTAAAAAACCCTATTAAGTTGCATTATACTGGTTTACATGTAAAAAAACCCTATTAAGTTGCATTATACTGGTTTACATGTAAAAAACCCTATTAAGTTGCATTATACTGGTTTACATGTAAAAAACCCTATTAAGTTGCATTATACTGGTTTACATGTAAAAAACCCTATTAAGTTGCATTATACTGGTTTACATGTAAAAAACCCTATTAAGTTGCATTATACTGGTTTACATGGAAAAATCCCTATTAAGTTGCATTATACTGGTTTACATGTAAAAATCCCTATTAAGTTGCATTATACTGGTTTACATGTAAAAACCACTATTAAGTTGCATTATACTGGTTTACATGTAAAAAACCCTATTAAGTTGCATTATACTGGTTTACATGTAAAAAACCCTATTAAGTTGCATTATACTGGTTTACATGTAAAAAACCCTATTAGGTTCCATCATACTGGTTTACATGTAAAAACCCCTATTAGGTTGCATTATACTGGTTTATACTGGTTTACATGTAAAAAACCCTATTAGGTTCCATTATACTGGTTTATACTGGTTTACATGTAAAAAACCCTATTAGGTTCCATTATACTGGTTTACATGTAAAAACCCCTATTAGGTTGCATTATACTGGTTTATACTGGTTTACATGGAAAAAACCCTATTAGGTTCCATTATACTGGTTTCTACTGGTTTACATGGAAAAAACGTTATTAGGTTCCATTATACTGGTTTACATGTAAAAACCCCTATTAGGTTGCATTATACTGGTTTATACTGGTTTACATGGAAAAAACCCTATTAGGTTCCATTATACTGGTTTATACTGGTTTACATGGAAAAAACCCTATTAGGTTCCATTATACTGGTTTACATGTAAAAAACCCTATTAGGTTCCATTATACTGGTTTATACTGGTTTACATGTAAAAAACCCTATTAGGTTCCATTATACTGGTTTATACTGGTTTACATGTAAAAATCTCTATGAAGTTGCATTATACTGGTTTACATGTAAAAATCCCTATTAAGTTGCATTATACTGGTTTATACTGGTTTACATGTAAACATCCCTATTAAGTTGCATTATACTGGTTTATACTGGTTTACATGTAAAAATCCCTATTAAGTTGCATTATACTGGTTTACATGTAAAAACCCCTATTAGGTTGCATTATACTGGTTTATACTGGTTTACATGTAAAAAACCCTATTAGGTTCCATTATACTGGTTTATACTGGTTTACATGGAAAAAACCCTATTAGGTTCCATTATACTGGTTTATACTGGTTTACATGTAAAAAACCCTATTAGGTTCCATTATACTGGTTTACATGTAAAAAACCCTATTAGGTTGCATTATACTGGTTTATACTGGTTTACATGGAAAAAACCCTATTAGGTTCCATTATACTGGTTTATACTGGTTTACATGGAAAAAACCCTATTAGGTTCCATTATACTGGTTTACATGTAAAAAACCCTATTAGGTTGCATTATACTGGTTTATACTGGTTTACATGGAAAAAAACCCTATTAGGTTCCATTATACTGGTTTATACTGGTTTACATGGAAAAAACCCTATTAGGTTCCATTATACTGGTTTATACTGGTTTACATGGAAAAAACCCTATTAGGTTCCATTATACTGGTTTATACTGGTTTACATGTAAAAAACCCTATTAGGTTCCATTATACTGGTTTACATGTAAAAAACCCTATTAGGTTGCATTATACTGGTTTATACTGGTTTACATGGAAAAACCCCTATTAGGTTCCATTATACTGGTTTATACTGGTTTACATGTAAAAACCCCTATTAGGTTGCATTATACTGGTTTATACTGGTTTACATGGAAAAAACCCTATTAGGTTCCATTATACTGGTTTATACTGGTTTACATGGAAAAACCCCTATTAGGTTGCATTATACTGGTTTATACTGGTTTACATGGAAAAAAACCCTATTAGGTTCCATTATACTGGTTTATACTGGTTTACATGGAAAAACCCCTATTAGGTTCCATTATACTGGTTTATACTGGTTTACATGGAAAAAACCCTATTAGGTTCCATTATACTGGTTTATACTGGTTTACATGGAAAAAACCCTATTAGGTTCCATTATACTGGTTTATACTGGTTTACATGTAAAAAACCCTATTAGGTTCCATCATACTGGTTTACATGTAAAAACCCCTATTAGGTTGCATTATACTGGTTTACATGTAAAAAACCCTATTAGGTTGCATTATACTGGTTTACATGTAAAAAACCCTATTAGGTTGTATTATACTGGATTATACTGGTTTACATGGAAAAAACCCTATTAGGTTCCATTATACTGGTTTATACTGGTTTACATGGAAAAAACCCTATTAGGTTGCATTATTGCACTGAAGTCCTTGAAACTCCTGGAAACCTTGAAACTCCTGGAAAACTTGAAACTGTTGAAACCTTGAAACTGTATAAGTCCTTGAAACTGCTGAAGGTCAATCTCCATGGCTCACGCCATGGAGATTGACTGTCCTTAAAACTGCTGAAGTCCATGAAACTCCTGAAAACCTTGAAACTGTTGAATCCTTAAAACTGTTGAATCCTTGAAACTGTTGAAGTCCTTGAAACTGTTGAATCCTTGAAACTGTTGAATCCTTGAAACTGTTGAATCCTTGAAACTGTTGAATCCTTGAAACTGTTGAATCCTTGAAACTGTTGAATCCTTGAAACTGTTGAATCCTTGAAACTGTTGAATCCTTGAAACTGTTGAATCCTTGAAACTGTTGAATCCTTGAAACTGCTGAAGTCCTTGAAACTGTTGAATCCTTGAAACTGTTGAGTCCTTGAAACTGTTGAATCCTTGAAACTGTTGAAGTCCTTGAAACTGCTGAAGTCCTTGAAACTGTTGAATCCTTGAAACTGTTGAATCCTTGAAACTGTTGAATCCTTGAAACTGTTGAATCCTTGAAACTGCTGAAGTCCTTGAAACTGTTGAATCCTTGAAACTGTTGAATCCTTGAAACTGTTGAATCCTTGAAACTGTTGAATCCTTGAAACTGCTGAAGTCCTTGAAACTGCTGAAATCCTTGAAACTGTTGAATCCTTGAAACTGTTGAATCCTTGAAACTGTTGAATCCTTGAAACTGTTGAATCCTTGAAACTGTTGAATCCTTGAAACTGTTGAATCCTTGAAACTGTTGAATCCTTGAAACTGTTGAATCCTTGAAACTGTTGAATCCTTGAAACTGCTGAAGTCCTTGAAACTGTTGAATCCTTGAAACTGTTGAGTCCTTGAAACTGTTGAATCCTTGAAACTGTTGAAGTCCTTGAAACTGCTGAAGTCCTTGAAACTGTTGAATCCTTGAAACTGTTGAATCCTTGAAACTGTTGAATCCTTGAAACTGTTGAATCCTTGAAACTGCTGAAGTCCTTGAAACTGTTGAATCCTTGAAACTGTTGAATCCTTGAAACTGTTGAATCCTTGAAACTGTTGAATCCTTGAAACTGCTGAAGTCCTTGAAACTGCTGAAATCCTTGAAACTGTTGAATCCTTGAAACTGTTGAATCCTTGAAACTGTTGAATCCTTGAAACTGCTGAAGTCCTTGAAACTGCTGAAATCCTTGAAACTGTTGAATCCTTGAAACTGTTGAATCCTTGAAACTGTTGAATCCTTGAAACTGTTGAATCCTTGAAACTGCTGAAATTGCATAAACTGTAGAAAGACCTGAATGTGCCTGAAGTCCTATTAAATTGCATGGGCCTATTAAAATGCATGGGCCTATTAAAATGCATGGCAGAATTCTCAATGCAAATTAATGGCAGAATTCCCAAGCCCGTATAAAAAAAATGGAAAACTGCAGAACTCAAATTTTTTCTGAAAACTCACAAGTTGTGGAAGCTGAACATGCACAAACTGCAGAAATTGCAGAAAATGTGGAAAAAAATGCTGAAAACTATGAATTTGTGGAAGCCCCATTATAAGTCAATGGGAAAAATCGACCGATTTTTAACCGATTGTGGAAAAACCGGAAGTTGCAGAAGTCCCAAAAGTAATACCAATAATCTCTCAAACATGTGGAACGTTTTGATGTATAACTTGTGGAAATTGCTGAAATTGTGAAAGTTTTGAAAGCTGTTGAAAATCAGGAAAAAAATAATTGTTTAATAATAATAATAATAATAAAGAACATGGGAAACAATTATTGACTGCGGAAAGTTCCGCAGTCAATCAATGAAAACCAATTATTGACTGCGGAAAGTTCCGCAGTCAATCAATAAAGAACATGAAAACCAATTATTGACTGCGGAAAGTTCCGCAGTCAATCAATAATAATAAAGAACATGGGAAACAATTATTGACTGCGGAAAGTTCCGCAGTCAATCAATAAAGAACGTGTAAACCAATTATTGACTGCGGAAAGTTCCGCAGTCAATCAATAAAGAACGTGTAAACCAATTATTGACTGCGGAAAGTTCCGCAGTCAATCAATTAAAGCCGCAAGCGGCATTGGGAGGCCCTCGCGGGCCGCGGTGGCCGATTGACGCCGGTTCCCGCACGCCGCCGCAATAACCGGGAGGCGCTGCCGCGCCCTACCTGCGTATAATGTCGCTGCCACCCTCGGTGGAGTTTATAAAAGAGCAAAGGCAGGAAATGGCGCCTTCGGCGCTGATTTTCCCAAAATGGCCGACCTCCTGTTGGTCGCCTAGCAACCATGTAATGTACAATAACCGGGAGGCGCTGCCGCGCCCTACCTGCGTATATTGTCGCTGCCACCCTCGGTGGAGTTTAGAAAAGAGCAGGCAAAAGAAATGGCGCCTTCGGCGCTGATTTTCCCAAAATGGCCGACCTCCTGTTGGTCGCCTAGCAACCATGTAATGTACTTTTTTGTTCGGACAGTCATGACGCACGTGTGTACCAATTTTGGTTTGGCTACGGCAAAGTTGACATTGGGTCGTTGCCATGGCAACACGGTGGGAAAAGGGGCGGGGCATCAATGTATTTTTTGTTCGGGATCACGTGACGGGTGTCTGTACCAAATTTCATGCATCTACGACAAAGTTTAATTTTTGTCCTCATTCATTTTTATTTTGTGCTCTGCAGGGGGCGCTATTCCGGCAATTTTCAAAATTCCTATATCAGAACATCCGGGGTCGACGACTTGACCAACGATTCAAGTTTTGTTCAAATCGGCCAAAGTATGTGCGAGTTACGGCTGTTTGAACACGGCGGCGAGCGGCGAAAACGGACGCCAAATTCATGGCGTTGCCACGGCAAAACCAAAAATCCAATTAAAAAGTTTTTAACAACTTTTAATCTCCCACATGTGGAGATGATCTGGAGCGAACGGGGAGTCGCTGCGTTCAACGGCCTAGGACGAGTTCGTTCAAATGCGTGGGCATGAAATGGCGCCTTCGGCGCCAATTCCCTCTTCGGGCCAATATGGCCGCCATACTGTTGGTTGCCTAGCAACCGCGTAATGTGTTTTTTTGTTTGGCTTCACGTGACCAATCACTGTGCCGAATTTTTTTCGTCTACGACGAACTAAAATTTGCGGGTTTTTCGGGTCTTGTCATAGGGCGCAATGTAAACGTGATTTTCCAGGGGGCGCTGACGCGCCATATTTGAGATTTTTACCACTGTTGAAAGTCTTGAAACTGCCGAAGTCCTTGAAACTGTTGAAACCTTGAAACTGTTGAAGTCCTTGAAACTGTTAAATCCTTGAAACTGTTGAAACCTTGAAACTGTTGAAGTCCTTGAAACTGTTGCATTATACTGGTTTACATGTAAACATCCCCATTAAGTTGCATTATACTGGTTTACATGTAAAAACCCCTATTAAGTTGCATTATACTGGTTTATACTGGTTTACATGGAAAAACCCCTATTAGGTTCCATTATACTGGTTTATACTGGTTTACATGTAAAAAACCCTATTAGGTTCCATCATACTGGTTTACATGTAAAAAACCCTATTAGGTTGCATTATACTGGTTTATACTGGTTTACATGTAAAAATCCCTATGAAGTTGCATTATACTGGTTTACATGTAAAAAACCCTATTAAGTTACATTATACTGGTTTACATGTAAAAACCCCTATTAAGTTACATTATACTGGTTTACATGTAAAAAAACCCTATTAAGTTGCAGTATACTGGTTTACATGGAAAAACCCCTATTAAGTTGCATTATACTGGTTTACATGGAAAAATCCCTATTAAGTTGCATTATACTGGTTTACATGTAAAAAACCCTATTAAGTTGCATTATACTGGTTTACATGTAAAAACCCTATTAAGTTGCATTATACTGGTTTACATGTAAAAAACCCTATTAAGTTGCATTATACTGGTTTACATGTAAAAAACCCTATTAAGTTGCATTATACTGGTTTACATGTAAAAACCCTATTAAGTTGCATTATACTGGTTTACATGTAAAAAACCCTATTAAGTTGCATTATACTGGTTTACATGTAAAAACCCTATTAAGTTGCATTATACTGGTTTACATGTAAAAACCCTATTAAGTTGCATTATACTGGTTTACATGTAAAAAACCCTATTAAGTTGCATTATACTGGTTTACATGTAAAAACCCTATTAAGTTGCATTATACTGGTTTACATGTAAAAAACCCTATTAAGTTGCATTATACTGGTTTACATGTAAAAAAACCCTATTAGGTTCCATTATACTGGTTTACATGTAAAAAACCCTATTAGGTTGCATTATACTGGTTTATACTGGTTTACATGGAAAAAAACCCTATTAGGTTCCATTATACTGGTTTATACTGGTTTACATGGAAAAAACCCTATTCGGTTCCATTATACTGGTTTATACTTCGCTCGTCATCGACCACTTTCTTGTCCATGTTGCGCCTTCACTGTGGTTTTCACCTCTTTTTTTTTGTGAGCAGCAACAAATGTGCCGCTTTCGCGGCACACGCCTATATCATCGGACAGGTGTTGGTGCCGGGAGTCCCCTGATTACTGTCTCTTACATGGGTTTTGAGCGCTCCGCGCTCTTTTCCCGTGGGACGTGCGCTACGCGCACGTCTTTCTTTAGTGCGCTCCGCGCACTGCTTGTACAATTACAAGAGGCCCGAGACCTGCCAGGTCCGCTCGGGCCTAATAATTCTAATTAAAGGGACACTTTTTGGACAGAGTGTTGCCTATCTTTGGTTTTATATGCCTAAAGTATGAGCTTATCCATTTCCCTTTCCGGACTAATCCTTATCTGACCATTAATTTTGGAGAGTCACTCAAATGTGCCAGCGAAAAAAATACTGAATTTGGATCTTAGCTTAACAAACGTCCCTACAATTAAACATGGTTACCCAAAGTGTGGTAGTTCAAACGATGCTCAAGCCAGCTCATACTGTCATTAGGCCTATGTAGCCTTGGGCCAAACACTTCACCCACCTTGCCCTTGCATGGGATTGGTGGTACTAGTGGGAGTTGTGGCAACATTTGTAGATTACCATCACCGAGGGCAGACGTGATTAATATAAATATAGTGTAATGTAGAGAGAATAAATAGTGTGGTGTTGTGTAGTATAGAGTAAAGGGTAGGGGGTGTAGGTGTGTGTGTGAATTGTGGGTGGGAGGGTTTGACGGACGAGAATGTTTTTAATGTATTTTTACATGTCAAGCACTTTGCGATGCACCTGTGTATGAAAAGCGCTCTATAAATAAAGATTGATTGAAATAAGTCCCTGAGTTATATGTAAGAATAGACCAATATCGTGTTGAAACGGCTTACGCGAGTGCCACTGTTCATAAAAGATTCCCACCTTGAGGTCATTCCGCCATCTTCTGGTCACTTTGAAGTCCTGCATCTTAGGCTTTTTCGCACAGTGCTCGATCATTATAAAACTGTCTGACTGCAATATAAAAAAAAGTGCATTATTACCTATGTAAATACCTAGGAGACTACTTTTCCCCATCCCGTGTGATCGGGTACATTATCCAGAAAGATGTGACGGTCAATTTCTGAGTGCAACGGAAGACTTGAGGATAACAAACACCTGTGCTCAATCTGCGCTGATGAGGGGCACGTTTAAATATGGCGCGCGCCTCTGCAGCTGCAGGGACTTTTCAGGGCGGTGGGTACTGTTACACCCGGCTGCTCGGCACTGCACACAGACATGGCTCGTGGAATTAATCTGGGGTGAGTTAAGTTCATATTTTTGCGGAAGATTTGAAGCCAAATGCAACACTGACATGTGTGAAGACGACGCTAATGCTAGCGCACTCACCTGAATTCTGTTGTGAACAGGTTTCTGCTGATTTGCTTTCTACAAGCACTACGTGTTTGCTGTCCACAGGCATTGCACCGAGGTAAATGCTTTTATAGAAAAATATATTTGCCGGGTAAAACGATCTAATATTTTTTTTTTAATTGGAATGGCCTTTTTTCTTTGATTTTATAGCATTCAGTACACTGAATTTAAAAATGTATTGCTGAATCAACTTGAGTTACTTCAATTGGTAACCCACAATTAAAGTATATGCAACTTATCTTGTTGCACAGATGTATATTTTTGTCAAATTACCTTAAAATTATAACTTTTTGATCCAATTAGCTGCATTAATCTAACTTTTAAAAGAACAGAAAATATACTATATATTTAGACCCTGGCTGTAGGTGCCTTTTGAAAATTGGAATGGCCTTGTTTTTTACTTTTTGCTGTAGCATTACCTGTTTTGTTATGGTCTTTGGCTTAAACTGGTCATATTGCTCACCCTAAAGTTTTAATTGATTAATTTTCCTCTTTGTAGGTGAAGGCTCCTGGACACGCAACACAAACTCGCCCGTTGACCTTAGGCATGTCCATGGCAGCTTTAGAGGCGGTAGACCCCAGGATGAATTCAGACAGGCTTATGTGGTTAAAGTCAGTTCAGACACTAGGGCTCAGCAGGGACTCTTAAGCAAGCCGTATGCTGCATCAAAGGCCAGTCACAATCCTTCAGTCAAGTATTTCTTGAGCTCCCAGCTGGCTAAATCCAGATGGCACAAGGTGGACTCTACAACTGGAGAAGTGCCACGTAAAGAGGCTTTTGGTCGGTCTTTTTCCGTGGCTGGAAGTTCTGCAAGGGACTCTTCTAACCCACACAAAGGTCTTGTACGGCCTGTGCCTGGTCAGCAGGGTACGCAACGTACTGGCCAGTATGCGCCCAGCAAACCAGATGTACATAGGCCTAAGGTGAGCTCTCATCAGCCTTCAGCTTGGAAACCTCATGGTACTGGCAAAGGCCATCAAAAGCCTGGTTTAGATAAAGGTGCTCAGTTGAATGGGAAGGGTGGGTTTAATCGACCAAAGGAGTTCATGAAGGCAACGTCGGGCCTTTCACATGGGAGGAAAGTGTCCCCAAAAGGCGTCCCTACAAAGCTTTCATCTTACCTCAACCCTGTAGTTTCCAACAGCCGTGAGCGCTACGAGATTCCAATTAACCACCATTTTGGTCTCCACCAGTCGCATCAGGTGTCTGCCTATAACCAGAATCCTCAGCTTGTGTCACTGCAGAATGGTTCGAGCCTTGCCGCCATGCCTATGACAGATCATAAGCTGAAGAGTGAGAAACTAAACTCAGGACAGCAATTTGCTCCCACCTTAGTCCACCGCATTCCCTGGCCATACGGAGGATTTCCCATTAAACGGCTTGAAGATCCCATGGAGCAGGCCACTACCATAAAGATGCCGGAAAAGCCGGTAACTCGCAAGCCAACCAAAATATACACTCTTCCCCCTCGCCAAATGGAGTCCTTCAGGGCGCGTCGGCCACTTGTTCACAAGAAAAGCAAGTGGATGAGGATTAAGTCCAAGCAACTGGTGGGCAAGTTATTTAGCTTGAATACTTGTATTTAAAGTATGTAAAGTAATTTTTTTTATTTTCCCTTTAGGCTTTCCTGGTGTCGTAAGTTATGAGAGGAATGAAAATGTACTTGATGATCCAAATGACTTGGACTACGCTGCCATCTGGTGTACAAAACTTCATATTGTGCGCAGACCACTTGGAGTTCGTTTTTATTAAGCCCATCTATAGTCTATTATATTCAATGAATTGCATTAAAAATACGGACAAGATGTTTGTGCCCATGAGTACAGTTTCTATTGATGCAAGGTGTTCATTTTTAAATAAACGTGTGTTACATCAGCATTTGGTAAGCTTGTTTCTATTTCTGGTGCCGGTTCTCGTTCCAACCCTTTTTTGTTTGCTACAATATAGCCAACTGTTAAACTTATGCCACACTACACCAGCATATAAAGCTTGATTCATGACTCTTTGGTCAGTGATAAGCTACAATTGCACACCATATAAGCGTTGATTTAGTTTTTAGCTCCTCCTGATCGCTATAAATCCTTAGCAGCAGTTTCTCTTTGGTCCCTGATATCTGACATGTCTTGGCCTTAAAGAACGTCAGGTGTCTGCAAATATACGTCTCCTGTGTGCTCCATTTGTCTGAAACATTTGTAAACGGCGCAGCTCTGACGTGTCCCGACAGCTGTGATTTTGGATGTTATTACTCATTAAAATGCAGAGTGAATGGATGGAAACACTGTCGAGATTCAGCAGGTAGAGTGGCAGATCCGGCAGACGCTCCAGGTGGGCCCTACAGCAGGTGCATTAACAAGATTATGTAAAACAGACTTGCTCAAATTACGTCTTCCAAAGTTTTCATTTTTTTCGTTGTGAAAAAAACACTTTTATTAAAGCTTTGTTTTTCTACTATGGCAATTTTATTTATTGGCAATTTAAATCCTAAAATGTATTCAATACTTTATTGGATTTCTCTTATGTAGCATTGTTTTAGCAGCTTACATGCAGGGTAATTTGCAAACATGTTAAGTGTGCAATTTCTATGTGTACGTTGAATGACGGTTATCAGTTTCTATTTTTATTATAGGGTTTGTTTAAATCAAGCCTTTTATTCCAGTTTAATAACCATTTCTTGCTTTTAAAACTAGTCAGTGTAGCTTCAACACCACCATTAAAACGCGTAGAGGTCCAACATTGTGCGGTTTTTTCGCGGTCAAATTCCTGTAATTAAAACTCGCCAAACCCCATTTTTAGCTGTTCTTCCTCTCACTGCATAGAAG
The DNA here is from genome assembly GCA_021464625.1 of Proterorhinus semilunaris. Taxonomy (NCBI): domain Eukaryota; kingdom Metazoa; phylum Chordata; class Actinopteri; order Gobiiformes; family Gobiidae; genus Proterorhinus; species Proterorhinus semilunaris. The sequence goes on from CM038360.1 coordinate 21,038,096, forward strand.
GTGTATTGGCAATTATATCCACTGGGTGGCAATTTTATAATGTTGCTGATACGAGCTGAATCTGAACCGGAAGTGTATTGTGAGTGACTCTAAGATATTTTTTGGTTGGATTTCATGTTCTAGGCTTCCTAATTATATTTTTGTTGAATGGAAGAAACGTGATAAGATGTATCAAAGTTGTGTGACCGCTCGGTGGAGTGGCCCAGTAAGGGTAAACATCAATATGACAATTGTGCATTTATTATGAATAGATGTACCGGATGCACTGATTTCTCTAGACACAGTTTGCGACCCTACACTGTGCAGTAATGTTATGTTCCATCTCTTTCAGACATAATGGGCTGCCATACATTTATGGACCCCCCAGATCTACCTCTAGCACTTTTACCCGCTGATCAGGGTTGCCAGATTCTGAAAACCATTATATCGTGCAAAGTTTCCAAAACTATCGTTTTTCAGCACAAACTATCGTACACTATAAATATGCCAATATCGTTGTAGCACCCGCGCAAAATATTGCTCATATCATCATCACCCCAAACTACAAAACAGCCCCACGCACTGTCCCATGTATTACATTACGCACACACACGACCTGCTAACCAAAGAGGATGGTCAGGGCAGAAGGATAATGCAATAGTGGAACTGTAAAACTGATCCAGGGACAGTCTCTCCTTCTTACAGCAGATATTATGCCTTCGTGAAGACGGAGGCTAAATCGGACTCCAGATCAGAGCGAAAGCGAAGCGCTGCTGAGAGGGGACAGTGCATTTAACCAGACTTTATCTGGCGCTCTGAAATTATCGTACATTTAGGGCTTTTTTGAATTATTGATCATACATCGTACAGGGGTCAAAATTATCGTACAAATACGATAGTTATCGTACATCTGGCAACCCTGCCGCTGATCTATTTATTACATTGTCAATTTGTCTACACCATACATCTTGTCATATATTGTTACCAAAGATTATTTATATTATTTATAGTATATTTTGAAAATGTGTAAATAGTCTAGTTATAATTTATTTAGTTTTGTATTTGTCACATTTATTTCTATTATGTTTACTGTTGCACTTCAGTGTTTTTAAAATAAATTGATAAACATATTTTACTGTCTGTAAAAAAAATTCAACTTCAGATGCACAAGAAAAAAATCCACGAATGCCTAATACTGGTTACTTCATGCAGAGAATTACCCCAACTGTGAAAGTCACCCAGCTGGTTGACGTGTGTATCTCCTTGATTGGGTCATTACACAAAAAAACACTAAAAAGTTGCTAAATGTGGACTAAGGAACACCATTTTTTTTTTTGCACATTTATTTCTTAGTGTGACTGATAAAGGGTTAAGTATTGTCTGCGCAGAACTTTGGAAACTGCTTATAAATGTGCTTTTTAATTAAGTGGATTTGAATTGAGTTCTTCGATTCCATACTTTCCCATGAGAAGTATCTCCATTTTAAATTAGATAATACAAATCACAATATGGACCCCTTCATTGGGCCCAGTTCTCAGGTTCAACTATAGTTGTTCCCCTACATTGTCAACTCGCCACAAGATGGCATAATGGGACATAAACATTGCAGATTTCCTACAAGACCTCGTTTCACAATATACTGTTGGCAAAATGCATGAAGCGAAACGTCCTCTCCTGTTAAGTGAGGCGTGTACAACGAACAGTAATTGTGGCACTGTCAAAGTTATGTACACTGAAAATAACTTTTTCCATGTGGGCTGCTAAAGCACAAAACAAAATCGTCACTTTTACATAATGTAAAAGGGGTAAACGTATTGCAATGGTTATATGATTTGAACACGTTTACCTCATGAGATGAGACAGTTCTTACGACCACCTAAATGATGACCTGAAACTTAAATGTGCGCCACACATCTCAACTTTACATGCATCTGTGCCTACATCAATGATAATGGCAAACTAAAGGGAGTTGCCAGTACCAAGAGAGAAAACATGGGTGTGATATTGATGTCTGTAAACTGCATGTCAGGCTGACTAATAGCAAAAAGACCCAAAGGTTTCCGTGTAGCCATGTCTTGTGTCACAGATGAGATAATAAATCCACAGCAAACGTCTTACGAAGATTTAATGTACATTTATTCTTAACACGTGGAACATATAGTATAAAGATTTTCATACTGAATAAATGATATTCATTAAGCCAAAAAAGGAAAAGGAGGAATTTACATCAAGGTTTTAGCTACATCATCTGTAATACAAATATGCAGAATCCGCATCACTGGAAAAAAAATAAAATAAACAAAATCAAATGGTTTCTTCATCAAGTTCTAGATCGTCTTTCTGAAAGAGCGTCTTCCGAGTGGAACCGCAGACATGATTGGTTATTACAATCTACACCCAGAGTGAAGACGAACTCAAAACTTGAGGTGTTGGTGTGGCGTCAGCAGCTGAATACCACACCCCCACGCTCTCAAGTAGTCACATGGCGTACTTGATGAAACTCGTTAAAGATCAAAACTGGTGAAGAGCAACAGAAGTGGAGAAGGAGAGAGAAGTGTAATGTACAACATATATACACTGCAGCTTGGACTGCGTCTAGAGCTGAGGATCAGTCCTAAAGAGGTGACTTTAATATAAGGGTCAAGTCATACAATCAAGGGACAAGAGGTCGGGGTGTTGTAGGTTCACCAGACTTTGGGGGGAAAGCCGTTTTCTCTCTTGACATGAACTAAAACTGTTTAAAAACTACAGTTTGCTGCCAAGCCAGCGTATCTCAGTGTGAAACAGTATTATTACATTATGTTTACAGTTCTTTAAGGTGTACAGTACAGAAAAAGTCCTACAATCTACTGCACAGGCCTCCCATGACAGGTATCTGTTCACAGCCAATAATGTGGTTCCTGTGGGGCTGAGTATATAGCGTCCAAAGTTACAGCAATTATACCACACCACAGTCTATGTAGCCTCCAAACATGAACCAGAATATTGTCACGTTCACACTGCCACCTTCCTACCGACCCCCGAAGGAAGAGGCGAGCGCATGGATCCCCCAAACTCACTGTAAACGAGACAGCAACTTTGGTTACAGTTTCTTTTTTTCTGGAGATTTTTCTTTTCATTAAAAAACAAGTTCTTTTCGCAGGGCAGTGCACTCTGTCCTATGCCTGGGTCCCAGTCCGCTCTTCTCTGCCAGCATCCATCATAAAATCCACAGCGACTTCATATCATCATATTCCTTCCTTTAGTGAGAAGCAGGGGTAAAAGACAGTGGAATCCCAGGTGATTTTGCATAAATTAAAAAAGAAAGGGACAGTCAGTTTAGCTGTCACCCACACGCACACACACACACACTCATTCACGCGCTCAGACAGTGGGGCGTAGGGAAAAGGACAGAGCGGACACTGTCCCCCGGCTGTCATGACTGGCCAATCAGAAACAGTACATCACAGATGACCTGGGACACCATAGAGTTCATAAGCGGGGAAACTGAGATGTCCAGTAGCCTCGACTCGTACAAAGTGAACTCTGAGTGGTTTTCCTCCACCTTTGCGAGTGCGTGCAGGGCCCGGGCCGCCCTCCGCATCATGTCCACACTGGTGGGCTCAAAGTGGTGCTGCATTTGCAGCAGGGAGCTCTGGCTTTGCTGGTACTGCGTGGCTGCTAGACTGTCCTCCAGGAAGCCCAGAAGGTTCCCCACACTGCCTTTCTGCATGGCTATGGCTCGGGCCGCCAGGCTATCACCCTGCGCTAGGTTAGCCAGCAGCACTACAGCCATCTCTCGGCACACGGCCACCTTTCGTTCTCCCACCAGACGCACTAGCGAGCCGTAGAGCTTTTCCAGGCGGCTAAAGGGCGGCGTGGCCAGAATCAGGTCCACGTTGTTGTCCTGGATGCTCAGCTTGCTGAGAGTCTCGAGGACCAGTCTCTGGGGGGAAAGGGAGCCGTGGGGCCCCAGCGTTGGGAAGGGGTCCAGGGCTTCGGCAGAGGGGCACACAGCCCAGTGGAGCAGGCCGTCCAGCAGGGGCAGGCATATGCTCTCAGAGTAGACGGACAGGTCCAGCTGACCTGAGATGTTTGCTAATGTGACCAGGCAGTTCTCCCTCAGCACCTCTAGACAGTCCCACCACCACTCGTCCCGCTCACAGCTCACGCCCTCGTCTTCATCGTCCTCCTTCTCATAGGTGACGGGCGCCTGCTTCCTCTCAGGGTGTCGGTGGTGCAGGAGGACCAGGCGTCCCAGCAGCAGCAGCAGTCCCGGGTGTTTGGACATCTCTAGATCATTGCCCGGGACGAAGGACAGGCTGCGGATGATGTTGGACACACAGATGCAGCGGCGGGACAGCGAGTCCTGCCAGTCGGACAGGGTGCACAGGGGCGTCTCGTCCTTACTGTGGGGCTCGTCCTCTAGGATTTTGACATTCCGGCGACTTTGGAGCTCTGGGTTAATGCTGAACAGGTACTTTCCGTTCTCCTTCTGCTCCTCAACCCCTCCACGGACAGCCTCCTCTGTGACCGAGCCAGGCCGTGCAGATAGGACGTCGTCAATGGTGGCGATCACTGGTGCTCCGATGGGCAGGTGGCTCTGGGCAGTATCCAAGAGCTGCGGAGGCTTGTCTTCACCGTTAGGTTTGGATGTGTCGAGGGCTTCCACCGCTGCCTGAGGTACTGGGACTTTCTTTCGGCTCTCGGGGGCTGCAGTACGCTTGCACCGTTTGAAAAGGTCCATGCGGCTCTCGAAGTGGGTCTGGATGTGTTCTGTAGTGTCCCCTCCGCCAATGCTCCAGTGTATGAGTCCACTTTCGAAGCTTTGCCGCTGCCTCAGCTTGGATGCGTGCTTCGTCATGAAAGGGTTCCTCTTGCGGACCACCTTGATGGGCAGTTTGTCGAATTTGCTAGCCTGTCTGGGCTTCTCCGAGTGGACATTGGGGTCCTGGGACCCTGAGGTAGAGCTAAAGGGTTCTTTGACAGAAGACTCTGGTTCCTTAAGGTCTTCTTGGTCCTCGGCAGACTTGCTCAGGGGGGAGTCCACTTCCTGCTTCACTGGGACGACTGATGGGGTCTTATCCTCCACATCCTCTTCGTCTTCCTCTTCATCCTCCTCATCAGTGTCCATGTCTCCTCCCTCAGGCATCTGGAATTCATTATCAGAGTCCACGTCCTCTGCCAACGGGTCCAGAAGAGTGCGCTGACCCGGGTCTCCCACTTCGTACTCCTTTAGGATGCCAAAGATCTCAATGAGGCATCGCCTGAAGTACTCCACTACCAGCTCTAGGAACCCAGGCAGCTGTGAAAAACATCATGGCAAAGTTACCACCTGGTCCAAGACTAACGTCTAACATATGTACGTCAGAGGACTTACAGCACACAAGTTGAATGTGGAAATGCTGCCGTCGTCGTACAACAGGATGTTGATGGTGTCCAAGGCCCAGGTGCTCTCAGCGAGGAGACCAGACCTCAGAGACATCATGACCCTCCAGGCTTCAGGAGTGCCTGCAAACACAAAACAACTGCTTTACTACTGAAAAGATAAACGGGCCAACGATTCCACCTGCCCCACCATGATCTCATTTTACGGTTTTTAATATTATAATTCAATTGTTTGAAAAAAAGATACAAAAAAATTAAGAATTAGTTCAACTTTTGCGGTAACGCAAGCTTTTTATGTCGTACCGATGTCTTTCATGGTGAGTCTCTTGCGTGGCTTCAGATGAGGCTGGGAGGCCTCCACAGAACCCGGGGGGAAGGCCACATCTCTCCTGATGAGAGGCTGCTGCACTGGTGTCTGTCCGATGTGGGAGGCGGGCACCGGCGGTCCAGCCTTCTGCACTTTGATGCTCGGGTGCAGGTAGGGGGACTTGCTGGGGGATGTCCTGCTCTCCAAGGGTCGAGGCATGGGTGCAGGGCTGGACACCTGAGGAATGTGGTTCTGAGCGGTTGGATAGGTGGAGGGCAGAGGGCGGGACATGGGTGGTCCAGAGCCTCCAGGGCCAAACGGTGGCTGCCGCTGGGACATGTGCCCGGGCCACTGGCCCTCATGATTCATGCGCTGCTCTGAAGACATCATGTCCTCTGAGCGGTTCATGCCATGGTAGCTCGGACCTTGACCTGGGACAGGAGGACCCTGCCTGTTAGGGTAGTTAGAGTAGCCCATCTCATTGCGACCCTGCCACATAGGCCCCTGAGGGCCATCAGGACCTGAAGGCATGGGGCTGCCCATCATCTGGGGGGTCATGGGGGACTGGGAGTTAGCACTTGCGGCAGATGGCCCTCTGTCCCGGTTGAAAGGGAAGGGGAATTGGTTCTGTGGGCCAGGCGGTCTGCGCTCTCCTCCTGGGTATGTGTTGTACTGGTTGTACATGTCCTGTTGACCCTGTGGTCCTGAGGCCTGAGGCCCAGGCTGCTGCTGACCACTGTATGGGACGTTGTAAATTTCTCCCTCATGGCGCTTAGCAGGAGGACCATAAACCCCGTCTACAGGACGCTTGTAGTTCTGGAAGGATAAACACATTACTGAAATATTCTTACACAAATAAGATTCTAAAATGTATATGTGTAAAGAGAAGTGAAATGATTCTAAACTCGTGAACCTTAACAGAATGAATCATTTTGATTATAATAATAATAATAATAATAATAACTATTATTATTGTTATCATTGCATCTGTGACTAGATTTTAAGTTGGTTTACACCTATGTTTTATTTTTAAACTAATTGGAAGAAATGCGAAAGTAGCAGGAGGACGCTGGTATCCAATGAACATAATGTTCTCACCGGTTGCTGCTGTGGATACATTCCTGGCTGTTGATTAGGGTATGGGCCACCAGGGGGAGCTCCTGGTCCAGAGTACTGGTTGCCATAAGACTCGTGCCTAACGATGAAATGCAAAACTTCATGATTTTATTTTCGGTGACACAATGACAGCATTAAATAGGAAGATTCCCTTGTTCATAAAACTAAACAGAGAAACAAATAGAAGTGTCAGACCTCTGCTGTGGTGGAGGGCGGCTCGGTGAGTACATCCCTGCGTCGGCTCCAGAAGGCATCATGTTGGGCTGTGGACCTCCAGGCCCTATGCTGCCATCAGGGCCCATACCTGGCTCCTGCCTGTAGCACAAAAACATTTTATTATCTCAGAGAACTTTTATAATAAACCCGGCTTACTAACTGAAATATAATGACTGACCTCCGCTCATATCCGTAAGGGTACTGCTGTCTCTGGTTCATCTGCATGTTGCCCATAGGTCCAGGGGGGCCACGGTTGTACTGCTCTCCCATTCCACTGTTGGGGCCTGGCTGCATGAACTGCTCTCCAGCTGCATAAGAAACAACCACAGTGAGAAGTGACGTATCCTACAGCGTTTTCTGAGCAGGGAAAAAGAGCTCACCTTTTCTCATGCCTCCAAATGGGTCTTTTGATTCATACGGTCCCATCCGGTTAATCAGCTCTGGTCCACCCATTCCAGGCTGGAAACCCTGAGAGTTGGGGGTCATGGCATTTCGTCTGGCGAATGCAGGGTCTCCTCCATCAGCGAAAGGGTCCTGAAGGTTAACACTACTTCTACAAAAGACACATTACGTTGTTTAGTAAAAGTTTTACATGTTAGTCTAACTTCTAAGGAATTGGGTCAGGGATTGGTACCTTGCACCGGGCATTGGGGGCATTTGTGAGTGCGGTGTTGAAGCTGGAGTCGGGGGCTTCAGGTCTCCTCCCTCTGCCATGGAGCTACTGGTCGACTGAGGAGTCTGAGGACCTTGTAGCGATCCAGAACCGGCTGCAAAATACAGGGAACACAACTTAAGACACAACATCCAACAACACCCAGCTTCATGGTTCATTCTGGGCAGTGACTGCGGTTGTGAGACAAAATGTTTACTTTCAATATGTATGGAGCCACAGCTCAATGGTACGGTAAATGTTGAAAGTCAAAGTGTCTCTAAAATAATATTAATGCTCTGCCAACTTCGACCGAACTGTTCATGCAAAATATGCTTCACAAGCAACTCGTAACTTTAGCAGCCTGACAAAATCAAACTTCAGGGAATTCAGAGAGCATCCCCTTCCGTGTGGTAAATCAAGGCGTGAGCTGATGTTGATCATGTGCAGGAGTGGAGTTGTATGGATAATGAACTGAACACTGCTGGGGGCTTTGAGAAGACATGCTGCTTTTGGCATTGCAAAATCCCATTAAGAAATTCCTGAGTGCTGTGACAGCAGCGAAGCAGAGTTTGTGTCAAGGCAACTGGTTTTGGAGTGCACAGCCAGCAAAAAATGTTGAAGCCTTTAGCTTATCATCCCAATCCCACGCTTCCCCTCCCCCTCCCGAACGCACTTTCCATCATTCCTCAAATACGGGCACTCCAGGAAACAATGCTGTGAAGCCTCTGACAGATTACTGACGTGGGGGTGTGTGCGCATGTGACTTTGTTTTGGTTGCTCATCATTAACTTAAGCCAGGGACCTCACACTATTAGCGAGCCGATTTGATGATTCACAGGTTCCCATTCATTAAACTGGCACACACAGCGGGGTCATCAGCAGGTCACACTTACTCACATTTTCACACATCAGCCGCTGTAGCACTCATGTACACACACACACACCCTCACATAGGCGCACACACACCGAGCCCATCCCCCTCCCCCTGGGCAGGGATTTCCCTCCAAAGATGAGAGGGGGGGGTCCTCATGAGGGTGGAAAAATAGCATGATCGAGTCAGAAGGAGAGGGAGTCATATGACTTTAGCACACACACATTTCACTAACTGAGCACACACAAAAGCCACTGAGCTCAGCTTTCATACAGAAGGTAAGGATCCAGAGAACAGTGTCAGGTGGTGGACTGCACGAGTTATCAAAGTTTAATCCAAAATACAATTTACTTCTCAAAGATGACAGTTATTTAGACTGGACATCAGTCGGTCGGTCCAAGAGGTCTCATGTTTAAACCTGCATGTTCTGAAATAGGTGTGATTCAGTTAGCAGCTCATATTACAGTCTTCTCTCAAAAGGTCAATGCTCCGGGACGCATTTCAAATGTGCACAGTAAACAGTTGTGATTTATACAAATCAATCGCAAATTTAATCACAATCCCCAGTCTCGTGTCAAACATTTAGGTCAAATCATGCTCCCATTAAACTGACAGAAGTGTTATATGACATGATGCTAATAAGTCATTTTCAGAAACTAAAACGAATGTTATTCTCACAAAGAGCTTCTTTAGAAGTGTCACATAAATGTCTAAACGCACAGAAACAGACACCATTAGCTCCGTCATCGCCTGGCTCAGACAGGACTCCAGGGAGTGTTCCCTCAGCAGCCCAAGGCCAGGCACAGGCTGAGGACGGCACACTGATGGAGCAGCGCTATCGCCAAATCAGCCCTCCCCGGCTGCCCTGCCTACTAACTAGATGCCAGCTGACAAGCACCCGACGCCTGGTGTAACACTCCCCTCGTGCTGAGTCAGTGCCCCCAGTCTGTCTGACAAGCCTGGGCTGAGGCCAGAGCAGGGCAGCACGTGGTCACTCCTGGTGTGGCTGGCTCTTGGCAGCAGCAGCTCCATGACAGGGGAGACTCCAAAACAACCTCACCAAGTCACCCCCAAGTAACTGAGTGTGACTACACAATAATCAAACTAAACAGGCCTGAATAATAAAACAGAAACATTACAAACATGAAACAACCAGGTTTTTATTCAGAATTATTACCTAGTGTGTTTTCTCATAACCCCTTCAGCCAGACAGAAAGCCTGAAGCAACGGTCTGGTCTGAATCTACAAACAAATATTGTGTTATCCGCCTCATCTAAACTTCAAACCTCACTTGACCACGATGACCAGTCAGAGAAGAAAGGTCAGCTCAGTTATGTTCAAATGAATCTCTCCTCCTCAAGCCTATGAACATGTCAAAAGTAAGGAGATAAAGTATATGTCACACTGCAAGCAACAAATCACCAACATACTGAATAAATGCAATGGTGAGTCCAAGTACAATTTCATTATTAGCTTCCAAAGCAAGTTACTCGTTCAAATTCAAGTAAAAAATGAATAAAAAAGTCCTGGGGCATTTTTTCACCTTAAAAAAAATCTTCCCAAAATAGAAAGTCCCACTTCCGCTGTGCCGTGACACTCCCGTTTACACAGCGCGCACTCAGAGTCTATTGAAAGATTCGGCATGCCGGGGGAGTCTCAAAGCCTTTTCGTCATGTCATGTGCAAATGCCACAGAGTATTCCCCAAAGAAATGGAAGTGTCCGGGGGAAACCGAGCACACTCTTTGTGAGTTACAGCTGTGCCGCGTCCGTTTACCGCTCCGCCAATAAGGCACTAAAGGAGCGCTGAATTAACGGAGGACGGCAGCTCCCCATATGACAAACGGGGCTGAGAGAATGGCTTTTCGCGCAATTAATAGGATACAATAAAACGAAGTGGTTTATAGGCAGATGATGTGTGAGCGGTGGAGAGAGAGAGAGAGAGAGAGAGGGGGGGGGGTGTAGTGGCCTCACCTGGGCTGGGAGGCTGGATCTTGGGCTGGTTCTTCTTATTGTCCGTGTTAAAAAAGTCCGGGGGCGGGTCTTCTCCGCGCTCTATCTTGCACTCGAAGGCGTACAAGCACTGGATGTACTGCTTTTTCAGCGAGCTGGCGGCGCTGCTGGACGTGCCCACGTTCAGGTTAGTGGCCAGCTCCCGCCACTTCTTGTTCTTGTTGACCTGACGGCGAAACGAGAACACTTAAGACAAAGCCAGCAACATTCGTGACAGCAACAGCATTTCAAATGTTGACTTATTGGTCTTTGGAATGAAAAAACAACAATAAAAATAAATACAATCAACTATATTGGCCCTGTGACCTTTTTACCTGTGTGAGGCCGCCGATCTCCTTCACCGACACGTAGAGCCTGAAGAGGTCCAGAGGTTTGCGTCCCACCGCGGGCAGGTTGTTCATGCCCATAGCCTTCTCCTCAGCGAAGGCCAGGTATCGGTCCACCCACATCTTTCTCTCCGGCTCCGGGCCGAGCTCGTACAGCCGGGTGATCTTCTCATTGGTGATGGTGGAAGAGCTTGACTTCTAACAGACAATGACAACGCAATTAACAAATTGTAGCAGCTGAAAATATTTAGGCAGTGTAATATTCTTTGCCAACAACAATATATCCCAGTCTAAACTGCAAATCGTTATTGCAAAACTTGTCTGGGGCAAACAAACGCAATTAGAATTTTCTCCAAAAACGTGCAGCGCTAAAACGCATCGCGAGTGACAATGCGGAACATAACTTTCTAAATATTAAAGCCTTACCTTTTTGGATTCCGGTTTCGGAGTCCCCTCGACTTTGTTGTTCATCTTCTGGGCTTGGTTAATTTTGTCCATGCCAAACTCTGAACTGGGAGGCATTCCTAGATGATCAACAGTAATAATGAGACTAATCCTAACTTTCCATCTAAATAGGTGAACATAAAATTAGATTTTACCAGGAGTGTTGTTGGGCATGTTGCCTCCCATTGGGTACGGCCCTGGCCCTCCCTGGTTCATCATACCGTGCATGCTGTTCATCCCAGGACCATAACCGGAGCCTGCTCCCATCATGCCCTGGGACATGTTGGGGTAGCCGGGTGGCCTGAAGAAAATACACCAATGTTATTCATTAATTATTTTAGATTAGATGGGACATGTCTGAATAGTTTAGGGGTGATTTTCTGGTGCACATGTACGGGTAAAGTCAAAGTAAAAATCACACTTGGCTGTTGGAAGAACTAAGCTAGCATCCGTGCAGGGCTCGGCTGTGAATCGGCAAGCTCTTATTTGATCCTGCACTCTTTCTCTCTAGGTCTCCTCCTCCTCTCTACATAAGTGTTTGGTCTTCTGCCATCTACTTTGCAGCGCACTCAGGAACCATAACAACAGACCAGCTGCAGAGAAAGAGCCACTCCATTTTTACAGGAGCACATCCATAGAGGCAAGGACTGGCCCCGACACATCCAGCTAAAAGATTTAAAGTCCCTCTCTCCGTATAGTCATCGTGTAAAGTGTTCTGGTCTCTTCATGTGCCAGATGCAGCGCTCACCTGTTGTGTATGGAGTTAGAAGGTCCATGGTGCATGGCGGGGCCTCCGTCCTTCCTGTTCATCCCTGGGGGAGGACACATCCCTGAGCCCATCTGAGGGGGTATGTTGCCCATGTTAGAGCCCATCCCAGGGCCATAGGGCCGAGTACCCATCTGCCCCGGGGGCATTCTTCCAGGGGGCATTCCCGCATAAGGAGGCCCGCTGCCCTGACCAGACATGGGGTTCATAGAGCTGCTCATTGCAGGGCCGCTGGGATAGTTGGCATTTTGCATCCCTGTGTAGCCTGGTTGCCGGGGGTAACCTACACCTAACAAGAAGGAAACGGTTAGTATATAAAAAGGAACAAACCTTGTGGCATCTGGTCTGGGTGATGTGATCTTTACATGAATCAATAAAACATAAGAAAGGCTTTTCTTTAGTTGCATCTAGCCGTACCTTGAGGACCATACTGGCCACCCTGTGGCCCATAGTTTCCCATGGAGTTGTTTTGGGGGTAGGGGCCCATCCCAGCATGCATCTGGCCTCCTGAGGACTGGCGTGGAGATAAGGCAGAGCCAGGTTGTCCAGGTGAGCCATAAGGCGGTATATTGGGGTTGCGCATGTACACTGGGAAGAGAAAGAAAATGTTACAACACATTTTGGTGAAAGCCCAGTAAAAATAAACACTAAGTCAAACATTTATTACGTAACAGTGTGTGACCTAGTGCAAACTAACATCACACGTCGCCTCATGTGACCTGAACCTACAGGGAATGTACAAGTCCTTTTTAAAGCTCCAGTCTGTTTACAGGAGGAATGCAGTCAAAAGCAAACAGTGAAGCAGCAGCTCCTTGGGCCATGGCCCACAGCTCTATTTGTGTTTGCGGCTCAGACTAACCTCTGTCCTGGCCCATCCCGGACTGGTTCATGGAAGAGTGCATCATGCTTTCGGACTGGACACTGGGGGGTCGGGGAGGCATCTGATTACCTGCGGGACAGACCCAATGCAAATACGATAAACCAAAATGTGCTCCTTTTGATTACATCTACAGAAAACCGAGCTGTCACTTTATCTCATTTGAGTATGTTAATCTATCTTAATGTTTCCATCTGGCACTTAGCATTATGAATTAAAAAGTGAGCCACAGACTTTTGTGGGGTGAGCATCAGTTGTACGTTTTGTTTCTGAATGAGCCTTAGCTTGCTTAGTTACACAAATAGCACCTGGCATTGCAAAAATGTGGAAAAGAACATTTCTGCTGGTGTGGTATTCATTCAGCTGAGTAAAAATACCACAGTTGGCACAAGGCCTTTTGTGCCATGAATCCATAAAATGACTTTCTCAAGCCACATTTGCAGTTTTAACATGAAATTTATGTGCGTGGGAAGAAATCTATCCCCAAGCGTAGACTAGCAGAAAAATCCAGTCCCATTACATAACCATTTCACACTACATTGTGGACTGACGCTGCGTAACGTGATTGACAGAGGAGAAACTTTGTCAGGTTTGGAGTTAACATTGTATTCACTGTTAAACGGAGCAGCAAAGAAATGCAGCAGCTCATTACCAAACAAGTACTTAGCTAACCAACATATGGCTGTCATGGTTTCCCGATCTACAGGGGAAAACAAGTTGATGCTTTACAAAAATATTGGTAAATCGAAACTATAATCGGTCGTCCATCTGTTGGAACAAAAACATGAAGGCCTGGGTAATGGTAAAAGGTAAAACGTACCTGGCACAGCAGCAGGAGACAGGGGTCCAGTGCGGGAAGGGGTGACGCTCGCCGGGGAGCCCACGGGCGACGGGGAGGGTCCGCGGATGCCGGGCAGGTGGGGCGAGGTGTGCGGGGAGAAGGGCGACTGCGCGGGGTTACTCTGCTCGCCCTGGCTGCTCGACACGCCCGAAGTGCTGACGCCGGGGCTCAGCGCGCCCTCTGTACCGGTGGGCAGGTCGTCGATGGAGCCCGACAGGTCCTGAGGCAACGGCGAAAAACAAAAAAAGATCTAATTTAAAAAGAATCAGGGACCTTTTTGCTTTGGGCATGTGTAGAAACAAAGCTTTACTAAAACAGGCAAAAGAAAGGATACTTCCAAAAATAACCCCACCGTCTTAAAGCACTAGCTTCATTTACTAAAAACCTTACATACTCGACCTTTAAAATATTTCAAACTTTCAGCCCCAAAGCTCGTAGTGTGGGTTTTCTTGATAAAGTGCTCGCATAAAGACGTGAAGCGAGCCTCCCAGACGGCCGTTAAAATAATTGGTACTGGGCATAGACTCCAGGGCCATGTGTTGTTACTGAGCCTTTGGCTGTCACACAAAGCCAGGCAGGGGAGAGGCAGCCGCCGAGGCACCATGTTTGTGGGAAGGTGAATGTTTACACTCCGGCCGCTCACGTGGGGCCCATGTGCTCCCTCTCGCTCTCTCTCTCACTCTCTCAGAAATGCAAGCTCATCTGCCAGTCACATCAGACGAGGGGGGTGAAGAAAGAAAAATTGAGCAGGAGGAGGGTGAGGAGGGGGCAGCAACTGGAAGGTGGCCAACTATTCCCATAGAAATCTCACGCTACTCGCACAAGGCTGGCTGCAACCCCCGAAACCGCCGTTTTTCTTCTTTTTTCTTTTTTTTTGGCACTTGAAACGGAGCTCAGTGCTATTTTTGGGAACGTGACCTGATGGAGGAACCCCAGAGGGAGCGACAGGAGAACGCTGATTCAGAAAGCCACCCCCTCCCACCACCACCACGTGCCCTGGACTACATTTTTTCATAGCTTTCCCCCCTTTTTTTTTTTTGCATTTGTGAGTCACGACAAGAAGTAGCGACGGCTCCAAGACATCAAGGGCCACGGAAGAGTTTAAATGTTACGGTGTTCTGGTGCACAATGAATGTTCACAAATGTGGAAAAAGAGGGTGAGAGGAAATGTAAAATGTCTTTTTCAATTTGCTATTAAGGAGTACATTTCTTATTGCCATTGCTGCGGGCCATCGCCGTTTAACTATTGCGCATTTTTATAGATCTATTGCAGAATTAAGAGTTTAAATAAGCAGATAATGTTTCCACAGGGTTCACCCTAAGAACTGGGCCGTGCAGGAGGGAATGAGGGAGCAGTGAAAAAAAGAAAATACTGAATATGAGGAATTACACGTATGAATGTTAATCTGTCACTTCAATGCAGAGGATGAATCCTTCTCCCCATAACCAATACGTTCAGCTGACCCACATCCTCCTTCGTTTCTACCTATAGGCGTCACAAGACTTTGGTCATCTGACAAACGCGAAGGCCCCACTGTGAAAACCCCAGAAGCTACAATGTCGACAGAGATAGAGAAAAAAAAGGCTATTCTGCGCATGCCTCCTCCTAACACGACTGCTTGGCCCCAAAAGGTCACAGGTCAGGGTCCTGGGTCCTTTAGCCGAGGGGTCGGATTAAGGGACAGGGTTATAGCGGGACACACAAGGCACAGACACCTCAGTCACGGGTCGAACAACGGCAGCGAAAATGGAATAAATACAAAAAAATAAATAAAAAGCAGGATGCGCCCCGTTGAAAGGAAGGGCTTTTAAAGTGCCACTTAAGTGACCCCCGCGTACCCACTACACACGGGCACCTTTTAATTAGCAGGGAATAAATTAGAGAGACAAAAGCGAGGCCTGAATTTTGGAATTGACAACTGAATAGAGAGCCTTGGTGCATTCGGGGAACACATTGTGTAACTATTTTTGCGTGGTATTAACCATGTATTTGGCACAAAAGAATACAGTCGATTATGTGTTATTTGGTAAAATCAGTTCAATATTTCCAATTGACAACTATTGAGCATAGCAGAACCAGAGCAATCATTTACTGCAAAAAAAGAGGGCACAGGAAAAATCCCAGCTCAATCTATCAGACTTAAAATACAGTATCATAGTGAGACAAAAACATGTTTTATTGCCTACGCAGCACAAGAAATTACCTTACTAGGGCTGCAACAAGATTAACCACAAGCTAAATCCAAATCGCAATAGCAATGATAGCCATTATACAACTGGCTCAAATCATTCACCGAGATCAATGCTACGCCAACATATACCTTTGTCTATGACGTGTTTAATAAAAAAAATGTTTAATCACAGTCTTCACAACTGGGCATTTCCTCAACACCTTCCTCGATTCTGCTCAACTTTCTCCCATTGAAAAATGCACTCAATTATATCTGGAACTAGCTTGCTACTGATGTAAAGTTAAAGGGGCAGCTAATGACATTGCTCTTCTTTCTGCTCCTTTTCATTTCAAACTGAATTGACTTAGCGGTTTTGTTGTTGCAGGTTGGGGTCTTAAGCCTACAGAAAATATAAGAAATGCACCAGAATGACCCCTTTGTCAATGTCAGTGAAGTCAACTAAAACTTCATTGATTTCGTTTTTTTATGGAACAAATGCTGAATTAGTATCTGTTGCCATATGCAGTGGTGGCTCCTCTCAGAGGTCTGACATTTCCTAAGTGGCACTCCAGGTAAAAAAATAAATAATAAATAATAAAAAAGGAAGGCTGGCCAACCCCTGATGTTCGCATTTCCCATCTACACCAGCTCGGAAAGGGCACACAATCAGATCTTGTACGTCTTGTAAATATCTGGGCTGCCGCGATGCCTCAGTCCAGATAGATAGGCATAATGATTCAACACAAGCGAGCACGTCCGAGCACAGGGGCTCCAACCCACTCCTACTCTGCAGTCATTGATTTTTCCCGGCTCAATACTGCACAGCACCAGTGTGTTCTGCTGACTGCACAGGCTGGACAGCGAGCGAGAGGGAGAGGAGAGATGGAGAGAGCACGGGGAGGGGCGGCGGCGGCGGGAGGGGGGGGGGCGTTGGGGGGGGGGGGGGGGGGGGGAAGGTTGATGCTGCCGTTGCTCCGCTTCTCGACAGTCAACATTAGGCAAAATGATAGAGCGGATAAGTCTCAAGCAGCGGCGAGAACTCTTAAGAATGAAATGGGCCCTGGATGCATGGGTGAAAATAGGCTGAGTTAAGCGATCAGGGGAGGACGCAGGGGTGTAATTATTGAGATATTGCGAAATTATTAACGTTATTGCGCGTGGGAAAAACACATTGCGGGCGATTCAGCTGTGGAGGGGAATGGGAGAAAGTCGTGTTGTGGAGAGAAGCAGAGAGCAGCAAGCTTTTCCCTTTAATGGCAGCCATTTTGTGTGTTCCCAGCATAGCCTAACATGGAACTTTTAGAGCTGCATTGCTGTGGGAGCGAAATGGCACAAGATAGACAAGTTTAAGTGGCAAAAATGTATAGTATTATTACATTTTAATGGTAATGAACGCCGAAAATTACAGGCCGCGCTTCCTCTCCCCTCAGCGCTGGCATATCCTCAGCTGCTCTACATGCTCGCTGTGCCGTCGCTTGTCTCTTAGTCATTTGCTCCCCTCTCCAGCCGTCCTTAATGTATTCCATTTGCAGATTACTTCACTGAATCAATCAAGCCCGGCCAGAGCCATTAGTCTGCCAAGCCAGCCGATTTTCTTACCTTCTCTCCCCACCCCTCCCTCTTTTACCTTGTGAGCCGGGGGAGAAGTACAGGAAGGGGAACTGTGTCGCACATGAGAGATAATGCCAACTTATCAGGAACGGTGTGCACCCCATCGGGGCGAGCTCACTCGGACGTCCCGGGGGTGGGGGGGGCGGTTAATAGGCAAACCCGGAGCCACTACGCGCTGCTTTGCTAAAAACGTGTTGATAACTATGCACTCTTCGCTCAAATGTTACTGTCCTTGTCAAAGGAAATCCAGAGTAGAAACTTCTTCCAAAATCTCTAGACCATAAAAAACAAAAAAAAGAGCACACTCTCATAGCAGCAGCACTATCACCACAACCTTTCTGTGAGTAATTGGGGGGGAAGATTTGGGCGACGGGGTGGGGTGGAGGGACATGGGGGGGCTGCCATGGTTACAAGGATTCACGTGGTTGACACATTAGTCGGTGTAGTCGGGCCTTCCCCCCTGGCGTCTGTCTCTCCCTCTCTCTCTCTCACTCTCTGTGGCCTCCCTGCGAGCAGCCAGGGTCACGGTGCAGTCAGCTACTACAAAAGAAGAAGCGCGTCATTGTTGCAGGAAATGCACAGCACATGCTCCACAGCCAGCAGCGCTTTAATTACAGCCTCCGGCCGCTTTCTTTTTATTGGGAGGGGGGTTTGCACAGAAAAAAAAAGGCCTGGGAGATACAGGACACACACAAACATCTTGACTTCCCTTTATCCTAACAAGAGGTTTATAACTTGGGCTGCATGAAACGATGGCTGAGAAATTGTGAAAGCAAAAAAAGGTTTTAATTTAATTTTCCAAGAAGTACAAATGTTTCAAATCTGTAAATGGGAGAGAGCATCCAATATGACATAATATTTGTGTGAAATCTAACCATGCAATCAATTAAGCACAAATACAAAATAATCCGTCAATGCTGCTGCATTGCTAAAGTTCTTTAAAGAAGAAGTTCAGTTATGATCAATTCCGAATCAATAGTGTGTGTGTATAGAGTCTGCCCGGCACAGGATTTAAATGCGTTATTATTGAAACAATGATACAAGTAAAAAAATAATAATAATGTAGCCAGCTAGAAATGATATGACAGAAGTCTGAGGAATGTTATCACAGGCATCGAGCTGCACGAACAGATAACCGCTCTGGCAGAGCGCAGCCTCAGTCAAAGGCAAAGCCTGTGACACAAGCTGTAATCACTTTAACTGCCAACTGGCATCCACGTGTTGACTGTGACAGTGAAGCTCTGTCAGGCTTTAACTACTTGATTGAGGGGTTCCCACCTGTATCCAAAGTACACCCAAAGAAAAGAGGGGCTTTTTGGCGTGGCCAAGAAACGAGTGCTGAAAACCGGCACCAGGCCCAGCCCCAGCTTTGCAGGGCTGAGCATAACCATAAGGGGGCACTCCCATCCTACTGTGTAAGATGAACTGGAGAAACGAAGAGAAGCAAGGCCCCAGCCTCATACAGCAGCAGCCATTACAGGGCTTCAAATAAAAGCACACCAGAAATCCTCTGGAAAGGACGCCCCAAAGGGTAACCCCACACCCCTAATCTGACTTCACAAATAAAAGACAGAATGATCAAAACTCGCTGACGACACTTAGGGCCGACATAGAGACGTCAGAGTGCCATCTTCACTGAGATGAAAGCCACCGGCAAACAGTATCAAAAGCAGGAGGGCTGACACAAAGCTCAGAGCCTGGGAGCACCCTGCTGGGGTTACACACCAAGTCTATGGGATATCATTGTGTGCCACCTCTACACGTTGAGGTCCCGGGAGATCACCATTACCCCGCTGCTTTATCACCAGCGGCCACGTGGGAAGGATAACAACACGACTGGAAAACGAGGAAGAAAGATAAAAGAATGAAGTAGCAAAAAAATAAAAAATACAATTCAAATTGAAAAAAGAAGAAAATTTGCCTAATTGAGTTTCTCTGTGGGGGTGACAAAAAGGGGGGGCCGCATGCAAAGCCTCTGCAGCACGGAGGAAGGTATGGGGCTGGGAGATGGGAGGAAGGGAGGGAGGGATGGGTGCCCTGATTGCTGTGAATAATGAGAGGATGGTGGGTTGTGTGCATGTGGTGGTGCGGGGGGTGCTTTTGTAGCCATCACAATAGTAGAAGGGTGTCCCAGGGCAATGCGCAGATGCCCTGGGTGAGACAGGCAGCTGCCCAGCCCGAGGTGCGGGGTGCTGGGATACGCGGGAGTGAGGAAAAAAAAAAAAGGGGGCGCCCGAGAGAGGGGTGGGTGTGGAGGCACCAGACCCCTACAGCCACTGCTTTCCAGAGTGGAGCAGCCCCTCCCAGGGGGTGTCTAGAGGGCGCTATGAAGCCTCTGTGAATTAAAGTGTGGGAGAACGGAAGGGAGGGGTGGGTGGGGGGCGGGGGGGAGTCAGAATAGTAATATAAAAAGGGGTTTATTTCATAGAGGGGAAGTTAATTTCATTGTGAGGCCCGGCGTTCATCCGTCCAGACTCAGCAGCTTGCTCTGGCGAGAGCTCGGGCAGAAAAGCAGAGAGGACAGACAGTGCTGCAGTCAGCCAGAGTCTTTGTGCTGCAAAACTAGCTCAGCCCAGCAGAAATGGAGGCAGGGAGGGGAGGGGCATGGGCGAGAGTGAGCGCGGAAAGAGCAGAGAGAAAAAATAAATAAATTTAAAAAAAAAGAGAAGAGTGGAGTGCTGTAGGAAGAGTGCGAGTGAATTAAAAAAGCAGCTAAAGAGGGGTTTTCAGCAGTCCAAGAAACAATTCACTGAAGCAAATGCAAAACACACTTTGTCAGCAGATTACATTTTCTCAAGTACTTTAATAATAAATAAAAAAATCACATTGAAAAGGGTGAGAAAAAGAGGAGAAGCAACGAGCAGTGAGAGAAGGGAAAGAGGGAGGGAGGGGAGTGAGAGCAGAGAGCGGTGCCGGGAACCTGAATAAGACATGTCCGCACAGGAAGCAAAGGGCCCCAGAATAGCAACAGGAAACCGGCCCCGGACTCTGAATGCCGTCAACGCCGGAGCCTCGCAAAACAAGGCTGCGCCACACAGCGTTATGAAAGCTGATTTACTGAGAGAGAAGAAGAGAAGCAGAGGAGGAGGAAGGAGGAGGAGGGGTGGAGGGAGAGGGCGCAGGCGAGGGAAAATGAGAATTTAGACAGAAAGAGGAACGAGAGAAACGCGGAGAGGAGGAGAGTTTATATGAAATGGAAAAAGAGAAGAAAAATGCAGCAAAAAACAGAGTGTAATGTTGAGAAGAGAGAAAAAAAAAAAAAAAAGGGAAGGGAAGGGGGTTGGGCTGGAGAGCGGAGGAAAAAAGTGGGCCGGTCTTGTCAGCCTGATTGCTCCAGAGCTATGTCGCAAAAACAAGCTTAGCTGCCGCAGGAGAGCAGAGCTGGGCTGGGCTGAGCGAGGGAAGCGGGGAGGGTGAGGCAGCCTCGCTCGAGCTGCACCAGAGCTGGAAGAGCCCACAGTTTCACATCAAGAGTCTTGGCACATTTATTAAGGTCATAGGAGAGAGTCAGGGGGCTCTGGTGTTGCTGTTGTTGCTGGGTAGGTGGTCCCAGCTGCTTCATCAGTGCACTGGTTTAGCAAAAAAAAGGAGATATGGGGCTGAGTTTCCTTTAACCCCATATCTCCTTTATTTTTTTGCTTCAGCCTACAGAGCTCCTGTAACAGAATAATGTGAATGTTGTAAAAATGTAAAATGTAAACGGCTCATAAAAAATAAACTAAAGTGAACTAAGGAAGACCTAATCTGCTTGCGAATAATAAAAAAGGTGGAAGAAAATAAGGTGAAACACTGCAGGTGAATAGGGGAAAATATATACAATAGGCGTATATAGGGATGTAACACTGTAATGAACTTGAGGTTCATTACAGATATAAATGTACAAATGTTTCATTCAATATTTTGATATGAAAATATGGTATTTTGTGTATAAAAAAATACAAAAAACAGCCTGTGGGAACACATTACATAGAGAAACAATATTTTCTGAGGTGATCTGGGAGCTTAATGTGTCTTTCAGTAAACCAATCTTTAGCAAAAATATGATACTGAAAATCCTCCCAAATATTGTTAATTATAATGCTGGAAATATTGGTGTCTGCAGGCGCTGCTTATGTGGAGACGTTGTCATAAGAAAAATGTATTAGAAAATGGCCTTTGAACTAAAAATAGATGTATGTCCTATAAATCTATGGAGCAACAATGAATCAGTGCAATATTTAAAGAGCTTGCTGTGAACATTCATTTGCGCTCAGGTTAAAGTTTAAATGCTAACAGAGCAAAATGGTCAACAGAATTCGCTTGCCTGCAGTGTCTGACCCACAAGATAATGAAATACAGATAAGAGGAAAAGAGAATTAAATAATGCTCAGGCATTTAAGATGAACCACTCGAGAGTAAGTCTTCTTGAGGAGCGAGCAAAGGGGTATGGGACAGAAAACAAAGTAAAAGTGTGACCAACATGTCACCTTCCTCTTAAGTCTAAAGCACATCAGAAAGAGAAGCACCCAACCATGAGGCGGGCCGAAAAGGATTAGAACCCACAGTGGAAATGGGTGTACAAAAGACCTGAGGACAAGGAGAATTTTAAAGAGAAGCGACGTGTTTATCTGAGAGGGGAGGAGAGAGTGTGCTGGTGGTCTTGTAAGCATTTCCATTCCCAGGAGTTGACATGAAGAGGAAGTGTCACTTCCAGGATGTTTGAAAGGCTGACGGTGACAGCACAGACTCTAGTAGAGATGGTTTGGCTGCAGCAGTGCTCTGCAAACGTATAAAGAAGTCATGGGACTCTGATGGAGCCTTCATATTCACTCCAGTTTATCCACAGCATCACACCCTAATGACCATGATGGTCAAATCAAAGGACTGATGGGACACAGCTCAGAAGTAAATGAAGAGTCTCTGATGTCGTCTTATTCATGTCAGAGCCAGAGAGAAGCAAGGTTACTCATGGAGGTTAGTGAATCATTAAGGACCAAGTCAAGAAGGGCACTCATTAACTGGAATCAGCAAAGAACTTCTTTAACATAAATCAGACTTTTTCCTTCAAAGAAAAAAAATACTGGTTTATTGTATATTGTAAGAACATGAAATAAGATCCCCTGCACAGATGAAAGTGAGTACTTCAACAGTTTCATGTCACTGTGGTAAATATTCAACAGTCAGTGTCCTGAAGCAGACTGAAAACAGACCAGGAACCGGCTGAACCTGCTTCACCAGTTCCACGCACTTCCCTCCTGCAGCGCTTAACCACGCTGCTTTTCTTTAGCTAACCGTTGCATGTGTACTTGCCTCTGCCAGCAGGTGCCGAGTCTGCCCCACGTACGCCTGTATTCCCACCTCCATGGCGGGACACAGATACAGGGTTTTCGCACCTGGCTCAAACAGACCCATCTGTGCTCTGGAGGAGTGCACATGCTAAAGGAGCTAAATGGCATTTAGCACTAGTCAAACTTGGCCCAGAATGTTCAGCCGTTCTGAAGCAGATCGACAAATGTGTAAACACCTGTGTTCAAATTAACTCTCCAACCTGTTAGGTATTTAGTCGAACTTAAGATCTGGCTCTCCGGGGGTTATGTAAGCGCAACAGTGGACCCTGCAACCCATCGACAAAAAACAAACAAGACTTCATTCTAGTCATACTAGTGTTCTCTAGTAGGGCTGAACGATTTTGGAAAATAATCTAGATTTTTTTCTTCAATATTGCGATTGCGATTAAATATGCATTTATTGTTGCAAGGTCCTCTTATGTTTTTTTCACCTAACACAAGCAATAAATCAGTCTGTTTCATAATAAACTATTAGATTAATTTGAAGTGAAAATTGCAACAGTAAAGCAAAAAAAATTGTTGCTTGACCTATTCAAAATTTGTGAACATGTGGACTGCCCTTCTTAAAAACGGTCTGAACAGTACAGTCTATAAATAAAATATTTTTTTATATATATATATAAAAAAAGAGATAAAACTTACTGATCCAGTCAGTAACATCACCCATACTGAAGTGCAGGAAAAGTAAGAACAAACGCCAAACTAGTTGGAAAAGTTTTAGGAAATCAAACTCCCAATTAATACAAAATAAACTATTGATTATTTATTATTTTGACCAATCAAATACCGGTCTGAGCTTCAGATGCACACGCCAAAACACCGTGGAATTAGGCATTTTGGTTTTGGGATGCAACTTTGGACAATATGAAGAAAGAGAAGAACATTGACGAAAGGACACGGGACATGAGGCGCCAAACACAGACACGTTTTAATTTCTCTTTGACTCGCAGCCATTTAGTGACATTTCAGCTTAAACTGCACCTCACCAAAATAAGACATGACACGGACTCCTGCCCCGGATCCTAGTTACCAACCCTTTTCATACAGCAGTTTAGTGTTTATACCTAGCGTCTGTACGACCTACGGTGCACATATGCTGTAGATGCAAAGGTAAATAAAGGCACATCGCCTCTGCAGATACTTTATGGTCATGAACCGTCATTACGCTTTTGAGATAAGTTCTTTCATCGACAACATTCCCAAACATGAGCCTCCTAAACTGAGCCACAAATGACTCTTTACTCTTTAGAAGCAGCAAAGGCTCACCTATATCTCTGTGGAGGCAGAGACGTGTGAATCCGGAGGTGAGGGAGCAGCGAGGGAATGGCGTGATTAGCGCTGCGGCTAACGCAATGCTAACGGAGAAGAAAACAATAGTCCATCGCGGTGGCTGCATGATAAACGCTGATATTTTCACTGTACATCCACAATCTACCGCGCAACGTCAACAAAGCAGGCGACGGAGCAGACTTTGCTGCCATATCTAGCAGCTCCATTCACTTCCAAAATTGCGTGTAATATCGCGATAAAATTGCAAATGAAAGTAATCGTTCAGCCCCATTCTCGAGTGGCACTATCGGAATATGTTTGCTCTGCAGACATGTTTTAAGGCGTCATGATCAAATGCTCCCAGGAAAATCCAAAATAATAAGTGCACATGCAGTGACAGCAACAAACAAAGAAAACAAAACAATTGTAGTCAGAATGCTTTGAGTGAATACGGTGTCCCACTGGCAGAGGCTCGCTGTGAGCAGCAGTGACCGCCGTCTGATCTGACCACAGTGTCATGTGGCTCTGCGTGGTGCTGGTGCAGGAGCGGAGCGCACCTTATTCTGATTAATGGAAGCCAATCACAGGGCGCGAGGAGGGAATCCCCGAGAAGACGAGGAGGAAAATGAAACAACAAACAGAGGAGCCCAGGTTGAAGCGGCTCGGCCAATGGCTGGGCCCACAGAGATGTATAAATAAATAAGAGAAATAAATAAAAGAGCATGGCAGCCCATCCTGAGGGCATCCCCTACTGGCTCTGACAGCGCTGCCTCTCATCCCTCTCTCACACTCAGCAGCTCCCACTTGAACCAATCACTCACACTATTTCAACTTATTTGCCTGCACTCCCTCAGACCCCCCCCTCACCCCGCCTCCCTCCGCCCGCTGCCACCGACTCCGCTCTCTCACTTTCATTCTCTTTCATTAATGATCTCATTTCTCACTCTCCTTCCCCGAGGCTCCGAATGAGGTTAGCTCCGTAGTCTGACCTATAAACACTGCCATGGAAACGGCAACGCGTTACATAGAGACGCCTCCTTAAAAGGGGAAGCGAAGGGGGGGTTCACTCACCTTTATCTTAGCCAGAGGGCAATACCACATCAGATTTGCTTTGCCTTCAACAACGCCTTCACCGGCAGAAATGCTCCCTTCACTTTTCTTTTACACAAATTCACCAACTCCCAGTGCCTGAACTCTGAAAACTTTTCTAGAGTTATTCCAGTAATTTTTGCTTTAACTTATAAGCAAAGAAAATTTCAGTCACATTTTGTGTCGTCATCCATGGACCGCCGTGTAGAAGAAGCACATTTAAGTTTGTGGCTCATGTTAGAGACTCTTGGGACTTTTTCTGCACTTTTTCTGTCTTTATGTCAACCAAAAATGAACCCATGCGGACTTCATGTGACAATAAGATCTACCGAACGCTGTGCGAGAAATCGTTGATCATTAACACTCCGCAACGGTACATGCACCAAATCCAGGTTGAGTGGTGTGGAACCATACTCCGAGTCTTACCGGCAGACTGGATGGCCGGCCCTGCATGCTGTCCTCTTGACTGCCCTTGTTTGACGTTATGGGCTGGTTGGAGGGAGGGGCGCTAGACTGGGAGCTGAAGGAATCCTGGGACAGTTCCTAATCAGAGACAGAGAGGAAACGGAAGAACTTTCAATCAGTGACAACTTTATCGAATGACTGAATCGCTTTTCGCAGGCCCTCCCCACACATCCCAACTGTTCACGTTCACCCTGTGGACACCGCGACGCGGCAAACTCGCCTACCCCCCCCCCCCCCCCCCGGCGTACAGTGAGACCGTGTACCTGTGCTGGCGGGGGGAACCTCTGGTAGGGCGACTGCTGCTGGTTCTGCTGCTGGCCCTGTTGTGGCAGAGGTGGCGTTTGGGGGTAGGGCGATGGCTGACCCTGCGACCCGTGGTTGGGAGGCTGCTGGGTTTGAGGAGGGGGTGCTCCCTGTGGCTGCTGTTGCTGTGGGGGCCCTTGCTGCTGCTGTGGAGGAGTTGGCTGTTGAGGTGGCTGCCCCGTCCCGGGACCTTGTGGGTAGCTGGGCTGGCCCTGAGAGCTCGGTTGGCTCTGTGACCCGGGGCCTTGCTGCGGCGGCGGCTGTGACTGCTGCGGCGGCTGAGAAGGGGTGTAGGGCGGCTGACCGGGCTGGGACTGTGGGGGTTGGCTGTAGGGAGGCTGGCCGGCACCAGTGGGGCCGTGGGCACCTTGAGACTGGGGGTACGGAGCTCCGGGCTGCCCGTGTTGACCGGGCGGCTGAGCTGGGTGTCCCTGCTGACTATAGGGAGGGCCAGAGTTGCCCGGTGTTTGACTGGGGAACGGCTGCTGAGGCCCAGAGTGAGGAGGCCCGTGCTGCCCGTAGTAGCCTTGGTTCTGATGAGTGTAACCACCAGGTCCCTGTTGTCCGTATGGCATCTAGACAAGAATATTGAGAAAATATAACATAATCGCGCACCTTTATGTTGCCGTTTAGGTTCACGTGTTGGAATGTAATTTATCAACAATTCAAAAACAGCTTTATATAATATTTATTTATGGATAAACTTTAAAGTGATCGTCTGGAAGTGTAAATGTATTGCAAATTTTATAAAATGTGTAAAATCTACCACCTGGTCCAGCATTTTGATTTTTTTGTGTGAAGTCCCTTCTTTCACGGACCTAATACTCCCGCAATAACCAATGACACAAGCTTTTATTGTGAACCAGCCTGTCAGGTCCAATCAGGAGAGACGGGGAGGAGCTTGACTGTTTACATTTGATAATTCTGTTCCTGCTCTCCTCACTTTGCAAACTAAGAAGGGCTTCTTGGTTAAAGAGGAGAGGAATTGTACAGTGTACTTTCAAATTTGACTTTGCAAACTTACAGACTATCACTTTAAATGAGAAGCTCAAGTATTTAAGTTACAGATTTAGACCTGCCATCAGTCAACACTATTGAGCCACGGATTCCTCTCAGGTTTTATTTTAGGTTTGCTGTGCCGAGCCCCTCTGAGGAATAACACTCACCATCACAAACATTAAGCGCATTGACAAAACCTTCCTAGCGTAATATGAAGCTACAAAAATAACTCAAAGTGTTGGAATTGTTCATCGTCAGTGAGGTAAGCAGCGCACCTCTCCATCTTCCACACAGATTAATGGAGAATGACAAGTGTTTTTCACCCACGGTAAGTGAGTGAAGTGTCATAGGGAAGAAAAAAACACAAAAAACATCTACGTGTTGAAATTCAGCTGCGCATCACTTTAAATTACTGCCGCGAAAATAAAAATTGAGTTTTGCCTTCATCTCCTTGAACTTCAATATAAGGCTTTTCATATTCTGGCCGACGGTGTGCGCGCAAAGCCTTTCAACACAGCGTTTTCGTTTCATTACCCTCAAGGAGAGCGGGAGGAGAAAGCGCTGACCTTGTGAGGAAACATGACAAAAAAATCTATGCAAGAAAAAGCCACATGTTGCTGCGGGAGGCATTATGAATACGGGAATACTCCCAGAAAGAGAGGCGGTCAAGAAGCGCATTTAAAACAACATCAAGCAGCCCGTGTCAAACAAAAGAGAGGAGAGTTGTTTTCTTCGTCGCGTGGCACTTATCGAGGCCATGGTCAGACGCTATGAGATAATCACACCACAGAATGGTCGCATGTGGAAAAGCCTTCACCCGATGGGAGTCTCCACATGTGTGCGGCTGAGAGTTAAAGCACGGCCTCGGGTTTTCAATGTGGCGTCACTGTAGGCACTGACTGTCTGCTGCACTGGGTCCAAACTGCAAAGGCAGCCGTTCCCAAAGTAAAACAGAATGTATAATATTATAAGTAGGAAACTGAAATGAATGCATATTTGCTTTTCAAATCTATTTATTCATTCTCTGTGGAGCTTTTTATTGGCTGAATGCAGTTGAAGAAAATACAAATCAAGACCCACAAGTTTGAGCCCTTATGCAGTGGTTCCCAAAGTGTGGTCCAGGACCCCCGTTACATGGCATGTAGCTGGCAGGGTATGGGTATGTAATCAATGAAAATTGGGGTTTTAAAATAATCTACAGACAACGAATACAACCCAAAATACAGTGGGACAACAACAACATCAATTTTCTTAATCTGGTTAAAATCTGACAAAACACCGTCATGGAGGAATACAAATATTTATTTAGCTAGCCTACTAACTAAATGGAAAACAAAATAGTCGACTATAAACATCAAAGTGATGAAATGTATGGCTCTTTACTGGGAGCAGAGTCTTAGGGAGCCGTTCAAAAGACGGGCTCTTGATAACATCCATCTTTTAATGATGATGATCTAAGACATGATCGCTAACTCCTTTTGATTGAAATGATCTAAAATTACAGTGAGATTTTAGCTTTGAAAAACGTGCAAGTGAATACAATTTTGTGCCACAATTAATGTCTGACCAATCACACTTGTGTTGCCTTCTCTGTTGTTGGGCGGATTCTCAAATTTGCTCAGGATAGTTCAAGGAAAAATGTATTTATAAAGATCCGGCTCTTTTCACGTGAGATCTGGTTCAAATCGTTCACCTTAAAGAGCCGTTCCAAAGAGTGATTTGGTCATGAACGTCACATAATGAATTAAAGGGTAATTGCTCGAATTGATGAATTTTTTTCTGCACAAATTATTTTCATACAACTATAGTGAAGTAGAGCTTTAGTTACAAACATTTCTGAACATCTGAAGGTCAATAGTGGTCGCTCATAAAACGTCTGCAGAGACTATTAGCTACATACTTGTGTGATGATGTGGAAAGAGTGTTTTGTACTAACTGACCTGTTGTCCGTAGGGCATACTTCGGTTCTGCATGCCTATGGGGTATCTTTGTGGGCCTGGAGGTCCATAGCCCTGCCCGGGATACGAGCCGCCCTGTTGGGGCACGGGGCCACTGGGAGGCCCCTGTGGTTGTGGTTGTTGTTGCTGCTGCTGCTGCGGAGGCGCAGGAGGCGGTGGCTGCGAGTATGGGCTTGGCCCTACGTACGGCTGGTTCCGCATCTTCCCGGCCTGCTCCATGGGGCTGGTAGGCTGGAAGACAGCAAGATAAAAAAATGATTGGTCATGTTCTCAGAAATAGCAACAAAACATGAGGAAAATGAGTCACGGTGTTTTAAGGTAATGCCTGTGGTGTGATGTTTTTTGTCTCACAAATGAAATGACAGGTCAATGATGTTTTCTGGAGGCTCTTGAGTGGGTTTATTTCAAAGGCATTATCCGTGTTGAGGTAACATTATGAACGTGCAGGCATCATTTAGAAAAACATCTTATCAAGCGAAAAAAACAGACAGCGAGAGGGGGAGTCGCAAAAACAGTAGTGGATTTACTTTTCCCTCACTAGAAAAGGGAAAAAATTGGCTATGAGTGAATGAACAAGCCCACTATATCCGCCAGGAGCCATTTCCCTGCCCAGGAGATCATTGTGCCAGTGGGTGGATACTGTTACGGCGCAGGGTTTCTATGAAAATAAGCTTAAGGAAGTGGAAGTGTCTGCGGTCTCTGGATGGGAGCCCACCCGTCAGCTGGGACGACGTCATGAAGGAGTCCCCGGTTTGAGCAGCCGGGGGCTGACCTTGGCCGGCAGGGACGCCGCACATCCACGTGGCCCAAACAGGCAGCCCTTGAGAGGGGGGAGGAAGTACAGGGGAGGGCAGGAGTGGTGAGGTAGTGGGGACTGTCAGCAGCAGAAGCCAAGGTCATAAAGAGTAAGAAGAGTGCGCTGTAGTTTTAAACACAGGCACTGTGACGTTTGAGGATGTACGATATTCTTTACAAACATATCATGTCGTCATTGGGAATCACATGAAACTAGACTGAACTGAATCTACTCAAATTCCTCAGAAGAAACGTTTTTCCAACATTTTACAGCCCAAATCAGATACAATTTAGAGTCTTTGCACGTCCCAAGCAGAATGGAGTGAACTTTGTGTTCTTCTTACACCGTTCATTCATAGATGGGTCTAAATTGCACTCCTTTATGGCAGAGAGAGAATCATCAAAATCATCTGTTACGTGTTCGACTTAATTAACGCATATCGACTCAAATTAGCCATTTGTACTTTCACAGAGTTATTCATTACATAAGGGAAGTTTTTTTTCCCCGTTTTCAAACCTCCCCATAAATGAAGCTCGTTAATGTTACTTTCTTCACTTCCCGATTCTCCATGTTGAGTTTCACCCCATTGTTTGTAGCATAACTCGGTACACAGGGAGGAGGCACAAACATATAAACATTAAGAGCAACACGTTTCTCGACGTCTCCCCACTGTCCTACGGGGGGAAAAGCCTATGGGCCACAAGTTCTTAAAAACCAACAACAAAACTAAAGAAAACAACGCGTTTTTTTAAGCTCTTGTGTTTGATCCAGATGTAATTGAATGTTCCCACAAGAGCCTTAACGTTACCGTCCGTCTCTACTGTCCTGTCTTTTCTGCTGACATGCAGATGGGACTAGGACAGACAAAACCAACCAGTAAAATGTGTGTCAAAATCTGTTCAGTCAACTCCTCTGCTGGTTGTGTGCCATCATCAAACCCAGCGCAGTCGTATCTGAAAACACAAGCCACAGCTCGGGCTTTGAAGTACAACACCTCCGGCCTGTTGACCTCGGGCAGCAGACACAAAGCTTTCATTGCTTCCCACGGTTATTAATCTGTGTGTGTGTGTGTGTGTGTGTGTGTGTGTGTGTGTGTGTGTGAGTGTGTGTGTTTTTCCCTCCCTCAAAACCTCTTTCCTTGGTTAAGGGAGACAACCACGGAGCTATTTATAGCCGAGCGAGACGGAGAGGGCAGCGTGCCGAAAATGTAACAGGTCCCAGCTGCAGTGCTGTTTGAACCCGGGCCAGGGCCTGCTCTTCCTGGGCTTTAATAAAGCAGCAGGCTTTGGCACTCTCTGAATGACAGCACTAGAGTAGACGGGGGGTCATGTCGGGGTGTGTGTGTGTGTGTGTGTGTGTGTGGGGGGGGGCTGTCAGGATCACCCTTCGTGCAAGTCATTCTCCAGGAGTTTCCCATGGCAAGTGTCAGGAGGAATTTGATTGAAACTTGAAATCATCTTTGTGCAGCAGTCTTTACCAAAAATGTAAAAATGTAATTATGGCAGAATCACATGCATTTAAAAAAGGAAATCTGAATAAATTAAATAAAAGGTTTGGTCCTTATGTTTCTGATGTAAACGTAAACAAAAAAGAAAAACAATTAACAGCACGATGCATTTTAAAAGAACAAATGGACAGCAGCATTTACCAAAACATTGCGTTTTCTAGAAGTAATATCGCTTGGACGGTTTCATACATTTACAGGAGCTTTATGCAGATCATGGCGGTAAATTCAAAGAACTAATAGACGGGGCAGAGATTCCAGAATGATGAAGAAACGCAATCGCCTTTGAGCACCAAGACCACAACCAGATCTAAACCAGGTCTTTGTCAGGCGTAAACGAGGGCCTAAGCAGGTCTGAGGCTGGACAAGATTAGTAGTGGAGTAGTTTTCATGTACAAATACAGGAAACAATACAGTAATAAAGTAACCAGAGGGGAACAGATCACCCCTGCACTGCAACAAGTAATAATAATAAATAATAATATCTTTAATTTGTAATGCACTTTACATGAAAATCTCAAAGTGCTACAACACAAGTACCGTCTCTTTCTTGAAATAAGTAAATTTGACTTTGATTTATGAGTCTAATATCAAGAAATCTGTCCATGGGGCAAGATATTTACACTCAAGTATTTTATTTCAAGTGCATCAAGACTTTTCATCTAGTTTTAAGTGCGGTGTGTCTTATTTCAAGATTACTTTTTGCAGCGTGACCATTTCCATGAAAAAAAAAACTAGACATTTCAGATATTACATCACGTGGCAAAACCGATTAAGCCCTAAATTTA
Source organism: Proterorhinus semilunaris (assembly GCA_021464625.1). NCBI lineage: Eukaryota > Metazoa > Chordata > Actinopteri > Gobiiformes > Gobiidae > Proterorhinus > Proterorhinus semilunaris. The sequence goes on from CM038360.1 coordinate 21,070,149, forward strand.
ACACTGGAAGAATGATGGAGCGTAGAAGTGCCAAGTCAAAACACTAGAAGAAAGGAGGAGCTAAAATGACGCCGATCAATGAAAGCGAACGCTGCTAATGTTATCGATCGAACAACCGCGATTTGCTCCGAGCGGGTTAATCTAAACATTGAGGATAATGACTCATGCAGCACAGGTACTGGCATTCAAGACAAACAATGAAAGGTAAAACAAAGACACTGTCAAAGTCTCAAAATATACAATGATCGACAAACAGAAAAAGTACATTTTGTCATTTACAATCCAAAAGTAACAAAAAATATATATAATGGCGAATTTAGAGAACATGACATGGCATGATTGAAACGTTAATCTATTAATCCCAGGGCACATGTCAGACCGGTCAAGTTCACCCATAAATAATGGCCCAGGTAATATTTCGCTCCGGCTCCGTGTTTTCCCTCTAGCCTCCCTCAGGCCACAGATCCTCATGTTCTGGACAGTAGGTGCGTGTGTGTGTTATGTTCCGTGTGGAGGAAGTGTGTGGGAGACCGAGGGGAGGAGGAGGAGCGCGGGGGGTGCTACTACGCTCCCCGGGGGTCATTACCGAGCGGACCGTGGGGAAACAGACGTAACAGGGCCCCGGAAGACGTCTTGCTGCCTGGTGCTGACCGCCGGTGCACTTTTAACCTCTGAGCCAGCAGACACAACAATGCCGCCGCGTGCTTCCTGCTTACCCGCCGCCGCCCCCCTCCAAAGTCGCCAGCTCGCCAGAAAAGGCGCGAGGATAGATACGGGACCACCGTGCCGCTTCACGGAAACTAAACAAAAAGGATAAACTTGCGGCTCCTGCGCTCAACAGGCGGACACTCGGGCCCAGCAGAATGGACGTCCACAGTTGTTGCCAAATACGCTGAACAAATCAAATAGAGAATAGAAGAACATTCCTTATGAGGCACCAGAGCCTTTGAGGGTTTATGAGCCCGAAACAAATATTTAAATGCACAAATGTTTGTTTTCAATAGAATAGTTTTGTTTTATCAGTATTACAACTAAACGAAAACACGATAGTGGTTTTATGTCAAAGGTAATGAAAAAAATTGACAAAATCAAACAGAATTTTGTATCTTCTATCAACAAATAGTTTGTAGTCATTTGGACCGTCTTTCAAGGCTTTTAGAAAACACTAACAATTGCTTGACCTTCAACACAGAAGATGAATGCAGCCGTAAACGTCAACCGTTCAGCAGCAAAACCACACAAATCAGATTTGCTACAGTTACTTTAACTAACCTTTTTTTTTTTTTTTTTAGAAAAGAATGACTCCTTCATACCAATGTTTCTTTTGTTTTAACATCTGTATTTTTGTCCTTGTAACAAATTGCAACTGTCTCAGTAAGAGAACTTTACATTACAAAAAATTACAAGTGCTTGTAAATTTACATGTTTTCAGCATAAGTAAACTATGTAGCAAAGCAAACATTTTGAGATTATATGTATTTTACCAAACCTTTATTTTTTAATTTTTGCTGTTTGAACATAATACTACCATTTAGAAAAAATTTTACAGTGCAGTTTTTTTCACCCTCGAACACCTCACTGCCTCCGGTGCAGCCCTTGTAAACATGAGGAAAAAGACATGACAGCTCCTGTAGGTATTGGATTATTTGACAAACAGAAATTTGATGAGGACTTCAGCAGAATCAGAGCAGGTTGGTCAGATGTTTGTCAGTTTACGATCTTTGGTAAACTTCTGTCAAAATGCTAAACTCTGCATTAGCCGCTTACGCTAATCTCGTAGCTGCTAACTTTAGCTGCGTCTGCTGCTTCGATGCCGACACGTGTATGCGTTTACATGGTGTGTGTGTTGGGGGTGAGGCGGGGAAGGTGTGGAGCTTGTCTTGAGAAAAAGTTAACGTTGTTAGAAACTACGAGCTAGTATGTTCTCCGGTCTGTTTCGGTCGCGCAAAATGGAGTAGCTGAGGGTGGCTTTAAAATCGATTCTTTTATTTTTTACATCGATTCACATTTTATGCATATTAAATAGATTTTAAATCGATTTTCGATGAACCGTTACATCCCTAGTTATGAATAATGCACAATACTGAAGTGGAGGACAACGCCAGGTGTTTGGACTTCATGGAGTGCATTAAATTACTATATTAAATTGTTGGGCTCATTCATAAAAAACAAAACACTGGTAAAAAGTCTAATGTTTCGTCACAAAGCACAAAGTCATCCTCTTTTCACTGCAGAATAAAATAAAAAAAAGTATTTGTCACTCACACAGGCACAGTTGAAAAGACATCGCTCAGAAGATGAACATGGCAGATCTGTTAATCCAGTCCCAAAGAACAAATTGGTTGCTTTATGACACGATCAACTTTCAAGCACCGTCATTGTAATAATCTAGTAGAAATCCTTTAACATCATTGAAAGCAGGGGTTATAATGCTTGTGTAATAATGTCTAAACACATCTTTATCACCGTCTTTACCCTATGGTCAGAAAAAGCGATATTGATCTAAAACAGCTCAAACAAAACTTCCCGATTCTTCAAGCGAACTGAACATTCAAATGTTACTCAAAGGCAATACTGGCTGGAAAAACGACTCCACGTATGTTTTAAATGTCATATTATGAACCTTTCCTCCAAAATTGTTTGTTGAATAAGCATTAAATAAGACACAAAAAAAGCTGAAATTATGATTAAAAACATTGACAAGAGGCCAATAGGGTGAATACAGGCCTCTGCCCTCCACCGGAACTTCTACATTTCACATCGAACGTCGTGAACACCACCCAATTTGGGCGACAGTTTGATAAAGTGCTGCACAAAGTTCGAGCGTGTCAGTCAGAACAGGCAGTGCAAATGTGTGTGTGTGTCCAATTACGACAACAAACTCAAGAGAAAGTCTCAATCTCACGGTAACGGAAAGTAGCGCTTCATTTACTGAGCAGGACAGAAATGAGCTATAGCCCTTTCCTAATGAGCCACTTTAGCAGTTACCGAGTCTCCCGTGTCATCCGTAAAGGTGCCGCCGAGGCCCCAAACTCCCGTTAATGCGCTCCAATCCACATTAAATATGACTCGGTTGTGCTAACAAACTACAACGGCGAACACCAAGCTGACAATTCCTTCCAATGTGGGTCAAAGCTTGCGATATTACATGGATATGCTTTCCTTTCAAAATTCATGACAGATTTGGTCTCAAAACATGTCGTCAAAACATGGCAGGAATGACCACAAATACCCTTAGCTCCTTGACGGATACTATACAAATACACGCAATAACAAGCAGCCAGAATGTGTTTGTTGAGATAAGAACTACCAGGTTAGGAAGTTTTATACACGAGACCTCATGGAGATTTAACAGTTTGTTGTTTGCAAAGAAAGCAGACGTCAACCTTTTAAACCGCTTCTTTCCACCGCAGAACAATTAAAAAAAAAAGGTGCACAATGCAACTTTTTGTTGTTTAAAGTTAATATTAATACACATTTCACTGACCCAGTGAATGCTTGGGTGGTTAGCATAGCGCCTTTACTTTTGCTCCAGGATCATTCGTTTTTTTAGGTTTTCACTGCTGATTGATCTGTATCCATGGTTACATATGCCTTCCATTCCCGATGCCTGCCAGAAATCCTCAAATAAAATTTATCCTGAAGCATCATAGGAGCCACCAGGATGGAAAGTAAAGGCGCTAATCTAACCACCCACACAGCCGGGTCACTGAAAGGTCAAACACACACTAATAAACTTATTTTTTTTGTACCCTAAAAAAGTTGCATAGTGCTCCTTTAACACAAACGTTTTCATTGCATTTCTCCAAAATCTGAACTCCGGTCCAAACCAGGTGCTGCTACTGCCACAGGAATGGCTGAAGACCTGTTAATGCAAAGCAGCCAATTGATATTTCTCACAGAGTTTAATCACGATCTCGATTCAAATTTGTGTAAATGCACAGCCCTACAAGTTAAGCCGGCACAATCATTAGCATTTCACTGTCTTCACACAGCGTAAAGGTGTTCCCTCACAGCTGGAGCCCTCATTGATCCGTTTACCAGCGGCTCCCTTGTGTTGTCGAAGTTCGTCCACACCAGACTGTTACACATCCTCACAGCGAAATCTCCTTATGGGTTTTCATTCATGTTTGAAGGTCGAGGGTGCTCTTGGACATCTTTCACCTTCCTCTTTGTCGGAGAACAAGCGCCTTTCAAGAAAAAAAACATCAAGGCTGGAAACGGACCTTCAGTCTGTGTCAGCCGGTTTCTCTCACTTACTTAACGCAGGGGATGATTTAATAAAGGGCTACATTTGGATAAAAGGTTTGATTATGTCACGTTCTATTAATTATTATTTTTTTTAAACGTGTCAGAAAAGATGATGGGAAAATCTTGCAGCAGGGAAACGCTTAATGAAGTGAATATCCAGGGCTACAGAATTATCATAATCGCAAACTACAATATTTCACAAATTCACTGAGGTCTTCTATCTGACTGAGATTCAAGTCACAACTTGAGTCTCGTTTTGACACAATTTGATGAAAAGACTTTTTGGATTAAATTGAACAATCCGTCATTAATCTTTCAACCACAACCTTTAATATAGCCATAATTAAAACCAAATAAAAAAGCTCCCTTACAAATAACTCAAGCGGCCCCTTTTGCGATATTCAGCTCTACACTCATTTGCCAGTCGTTTTATTAGGTACATAAAAATTCATCCCCCCTCGAAAATCTCCCGAAGCTAAAACAACTCCAACAATTAGCGCGCGTTTTCATTTTCCTAATAAACAATTTGATCTTCTTTTAAATACAGCCTTGAGAACGAAGACTAAAAACAAAGCAGGTTTCTCAGCATGCCGCCTCCTCCGGTCGTCTGATCAATTTCAAACTCCTCCTCTCCGCGTTTACAGTCCAGAAAATAAACATATAAATACGACGAGCACATGGCTAATCTGCATAGAGGGAAAGCCGGCTTGGCAAGGGAGGTTGAGCCGAGTCTACTGTGTCATGGTTGGGTTGGATAGTGCTCGTGTGTGTGGACGCGGGGAAAGGGATTTGTTGTGTGGAGGAGGAGCAGATGGACCGGGGGCGGGTTGGTTGTAAGTGGAGGGAAGGCACAGACGATAAACAACTGCTGCTAATTTAATCCGCCACACGGCCCGGGCCCGCCGCGCACGCCTGCCATTGTTCCGCGCACTAAAGCCCCGAGACACGCAACGTACCCGCGCGCTAACCTCGCACTGGGCTCGGCCGACCGGAGATGAGACCGTCTCCTGCACACGCTGAATGATTAAAGCGAAACTTTCTTCATATAAACCATCGTGCAGCGAACTTCAAAATGTCAAAAGTTGCCTTGACCACAGTTTGGTTTTCGAACGCGCCTTGCAGGAGTAACGTGCAGCATTTCCCCCCATTTATAAATAATGACCGGTGCACAAGCAGAGCGTGTACACAACCGGGGCAGGCGTATCAATGACAGGGAGCAAACAGCTACCTCTACTGCTAAATATAACGTTGTGTTGTTTCAGCCAACGCTCAACAAACCACGTCTAAGCTTTGTGTGTTGTTCTGAAGAAGCTCTGCTAGGCAAGTGGATCTTTTTCTTAGTCAATAGTTTGAGACGCTGGACCTCCCCATGGTGGCCAAGACTCAAGGACTTCTGTTGACTAATGCACTTTATATTGACATGGGCTGCACAAGAAATCGCTAAAATGACCATATAGCAATATTCGATGATGCGATAACCGTATTTCAATAAGCCATTATCAATCACAAAAGTTTTCATTTTCCTAATTTAGTTTGTGTTATTTTTCACTTCGAAACTTTATTCTGCACTTTGGAAATGCTTTGTTCATACAGGGCATCTGCAGGAATCTCTTTTTTAAGGTTTAACTTTTTTTTAAAGATGAAAATTTTAAGGCTTCAACAAAGGATTAAAATTCAACTTCTAGTCAGGAAACGGAAAAGAGATTCAAGATTGTTTTATTTGTCAAACCATGTGACTGATTTGAAATTATATTCCTCTCATCCTTGATTGTGAAGCGGGGGGTGGGGGAAGAGGGAGGGCAGGGAATTCAGCTTCCCGATAGCCTTGTGTATGAAAATGTTCTTAAGTCGACTCGACCCGGCCCGTAGATTCCGCAATCTCCTCCCTGAAGTGCAAGTCCCTGAAGAACTTACACTTTCCCTATTTTGACCGACTTGTTTGTTGGGGTTTCATGGATTGGTGGTCAGCAGACACGGAGCAAAAGTGCATATACAGTAGAGGGGAAATAAATTACAACATTTATATAATTCCGTCAATTTTATGGAAAAAAGTAAATAGTCAATGCATTAAGAAAAACATAATACATTCGGAAATCACTTCAAGACTTTGATACTTAAGGGTCTCAATTTGGCCATTTTTATTATATAACTATTACAAAATGCACAATAGAAAGATTTTACATTTTTTGTCCATACAACCTAAAAGGCACATTTGTCAAAAGAATGGACAATATTTATGGAGTACTTTAATAGGCATTTGAGAGCTGTTGCATCCATTGCAGAAGTTTCGTAGCTTTTTTTGTGCCGGTCACTTTGGCCGGCTGGATCTTAAAATGTTCCCCATCAATAACTCATCCACAGTGCACCTACGTTTAATCATAGAAAGAGCACTACACAAGTGCTTTAACAGTGAGTGGGTCTAAATGAAAGGATGCCGACATGAGAAACGCAACAGCTCCAAATCCAAACAAGGTTGAGCGCTTGGAGACGACGGAGAGAGCAGGACTCCTTTCCGACAAACCCCATTCACCTGCACACGCAGACGGGTGAAAACTTTATGGCTTACGTTTCTCAGCTCTGTTCGTGGTGTTTGCTGCACAAGGGGGCGGGGGTTGGGGGATGCCCTCCTGCGCCTGTAACCTGGCGCCGAGTGCGAAATAAATGCGATTGCTTCTCTCGTCGCTGAAATATTCCAGAGGGACTAAGTGAGCCCGACGTTGCCTACCCCTGCTGTAGGTCAACAGACCAAATAAATACATTTGGAAATATTGAACCTTTTTCTGCATATTAGAGCAAAAAAATAAAAGTCAATCCCACCACATGTAGAAGAAAGCGCTCAAAGTAATACCTTCAGTACATCCATAACCCACTATTCAGAGAGCTCAAGACAACACAAAGTAGCAAGAACCGGTCCAAGCACTAGAGAAAACGTCCAAAAAGCCCATGTTCTCAATTAAGCAATTAGTCCGTGTTCCAAGTGAGAAGCGAACCGCTGCATGACTCGGAATAAAACGAGAGGAAGATCCGGGCCGGGCAGAAGGGGGGCGTCGACAGCGCGCGATTACTGCCGCTCGAAAACCACAGCGAGCGCGTTCCACGGCACCCAACGCACCAAGATGTTCGCCCAGCTGTTCTCTGGAATTCAAAAGATGTTCTGGGAGCAGAGGATGTCGGGGGGCTTGCGCAGTCGCATGACAAATCAACTTTCACATGGAGCAGAAATGAGGGAAGACGCAAAAGGAGAAGCCAACTGGGGGTTAGCGAGGACGCCCAAAATGCAACCCGGTGTAGTTTGAGGGAGCGCAGGAAATCGATTGTTCTGCAGTTGTTTTCGTAGATCTAAAGACAGTTTGGAAAAGAAATAAAATCCCTGTTGTATGATTCAGGTCAAAAGGTACAACCGGGAGAATGTTGGCCTTGATTGCTGCCTGTCAACCTGTCAGGCCAAACTACCATTCCCAGGTGACAGTGGCCCCATTCCCAGGAGTGAGGGGGCGATCGGGGACTGGACTGTGCGAGCTCTCGAAGCGGCTGGGAAAATAAACGGGCCCCCGCCACCTGCACGCTCGTCATTTACCCGCAGAGGGGCCCCCGACTCAATCGTGACGGAAGAAAAGTGATGGACAAATGTACTTGTTCGCAAAATAAACGGGCTATTCTGAGGGTGAAAGCAAAATGTAATGAGCTTTCAGGAGCGGGACAGAGGAAGGGAATTAACAGAGTAAACTGTTGGAGTGGAAGTGTGCAATTTGACTCTGGGTTTCTACATGTGGCAGCAGGTCAGATTTAATGCTCTTTAATGTCATGTTAAAGCCTAAATATCCTCTTCAATACCACAAATGCAATAAATCAAGACATATTTGATTTAATTTCTTAAAGATTTGTAAACATTAAAATCAAACTTTAATGATTGAGAGGACATTTGGACTGAATTTGTTTTAAACCATAGTTTTTGTATTTCTGACAACTGTATGCAGTAAAAATAGTAGATCAATGACATTGAGCGGGTTTTATCTGCAAAGGAATTTTCAATTTTTTATTTTTATTTCATGATTTAATGGGAATCCAATTTAATTCTAAGGAATTTTAAGGCCTTAAAATTGGCAGAATTCATTGAATGACTTTTAATGCCCCGCGGAAACCTTGTTATAGACTAAAGTGGAATATTTCTGTCATTTTGACGCAACTATGAACTAAACCCAAGCAGAGCACATAGATTACAAGACAAAGTAGTTAAGATTATTTCAATAGATTCTTCAATAGAGACATGGATTGTGAGACTCGGTCATTTCTGCATCTGGTCAATTATCCTATATGTGTGTACTAGACTAGATTTTTCAAGCTGATGTCCATCTGTAGATACAATCATCTTTGCTCTTGAGCTTTACACATTGTCCTGATATTTACATAGTAATGAAATGACAAATTTTAACACCTATGCAATGCCCGTATGAATTTGCAATAAATATATATTTAACCTCGCCTAACCAAACCATAACCACATTATAATGCAAGCAGTCCAATAAAAACATCAGCATATTATTAGAAGTAAACACTCCAACATAACTTCTACAACTGAGATGACAGTTCTTTGGTAAATGGTAAAGATTTTATTTTGTTCATTACATATTTTCAAAATATTTTTCCAGAAGAAAACTCCTAATGTCTCATTATTCAGGTGTTAAAGCACCACACCAGAAACGTACTATAGTGAAGTCTTATATTTTTGAAGGTCGTGGCCGCTTTGATAGTTGTAATTGCAGCAACTGAACCATTCTTAAGTGACCGTAATGTCAAACAGCCAGCCGGGGTTATCCCAGTGTGAATACAGTATTAAAGCCTCAAACACCAGGTCACATGACACGAGCACTTGACCAGGAGTCCATCAGAGGGAAACTATCCGAGTGCGCTCCCCTCTCCACTCGCTGATAAGGCTCTTGATGTGTTCACAGCCGGCCACTCGTCAGACAGCGATCGGTTACATCACAGGGCCAGGGCTCGGCTTGCACCGAGGAGAAGGATGCTTATTCAGGCTGACCATTGGCACCCTCCGCGACCCATTACGATAAGTGTGTCACTCACTACTATGCCAAAAATAGTCTGGCTGGTGAATGAGGAGAAGCCACTTAAGGACCTGGCTGGGTCACTGACTGCCTCATGGTTAGAGTCACAACTCTGACACACAAGTCACACACCCTCTGCCACACTGTTAGGGAGAATGTGTCCGCTCACCATCTGATTCACACACACCACTCCGACTGGACACTTGACTTCTACTGGGAATCATCGCAAACTGGAAAGCCAGACATTCAGGCAGAAAACGTCCATGTAAACCCAATTATGCAAGAGACTGCAAAACGGAGCAATTAAACACACTTTGTGTCCCGTACGATAGTAGTCTAAAATTTCCCTGGCCACACGGAGTCGTAGATCAGTCATCCTCACAACTTTTCACTCCATAAGAAAGACTTGACTTAGACTAAACTCGAAGATATTTCAAAAATCCGGACATTACCAGAATAAAGTCACGTATGAAAATGACTCATGTATAAACCAGACAAAAACAATACCTTCTGAATTCAAGTAGCACCTCAGATACACATACCACCGTTTGAGAACCACTGGCATAGGTAAATATTGAAATTTACTTGATGCAATATGAAATTACCTTTAAAAACACAATGTTGCAATAACCAAATGGCAAAGACTGCAGTTATTTAGATAATGCTTTCTGAAAACCACTAAATACTGAGGTCCTAATGGAACCTGTGGCTCACCGGTTTACACCACCGCAAACATGTTTGAAACTAGCGTGTGATTCTAGACTGAAATACTGCAGTGTTCTGTCAAATATAACGCTCCTGGTTGTGTTTAAGATCCGCACTGAATCTTGATTCTCAAATACATCGCAAATGCAACACATCCGAAATGTCTTTGTTAACTTGTCGGCCATATAGCTACTCACGCGGTTAGTTACCTGCAATAAGAGTAAGTATATTCTTCAACCCTTCTACAGCATTTGAACACACGAGCCACAATAACAAACAAAAATCAACTTTGTAGTTCGGGCTGCTTGATTCTTTGGAAAATAATGTCGTTCTTCATGAATTGACACAGATTCTGCGTGCACGCTTTCAGTGCTACTTTGAATTATAAATCATTTTTGGGCTAGATAAATCTCGCAATCATTGTAATTGAATTTCGATAAATTGCTCAGCTCTAATCGTAGTCACTTTACAATAAAAATCTGTTTAAAACCGACCCTGAGAATGAAAGTGCGATATTGTAAAGTACAACTCAGAGTCCTACTTACAGTGAGAGTTTAAGGATATTGTTTGCTTCCATTTAGTGATAAATTGTTGCATTTCCAATGATTTGCAGCATTCAAAAGACATTAAATGGCATAACAGTTGCTATAATTACAACAGAATTAGACTTTTTCTAACTTTTCCTCGCATGTTTGGCCATTTTTGTGAAGCAAAGCACAGACTTTGCACCTGGCATCGGAGGATGCAGCGAGGAAAGAAGCCCAACTGTTCCGTTCACAGCTCATTCCCATTTCAGGGCTTTATAAACGCATCCAAACGCTGAGCGAGAGCAAAGGTGAAAGCAGCGGAAGCATCATTCTCCACCTTTGAGTATTAAACAACTGCACTCATTTAAAGGTTAACCACTTTATTTCGTGGCACACACACATGCGCCATACGTCATTGAAATGAAGTCTGCTCCTCAAACGGGCCCGCACAAGGATATTACTATGCTAATATGGAGCATTTTAGAAGCTAAATGTCAGGTGAAATGAATTACCTTTGCATCCCGGCGTGCCCCGGTGCAGCTGCCTAACTTTGACATTTGGATACAGATGAACTGTTGCCTTAGTCTATTTGGAAACGGAGAGAAAACTTCTACCGACTTAGGAGTCCGTATGCGTTCAATTTAAAAGGATATTTACGCTTTCTGGTCTCTGAAGTACAGCTGCAGGAATTATCCAAATGATCAAAACTACAAATTTGAAATATTTGTCCAAAAGCGTTCAGTCCCAGTCTGAAGTTTTTGAATAAAATATAATAAGACGAGTGAGTGAGGTCACCTGAAACAAACAAAATGTAATCAAAACAAAACACCATCTTTCTAAGCAGCATCAATGGCATTTGCACAAACATAGATAGTTATGACAAAGCTGGTCAATTCTCTGTCCTTAACTAGTATAGTAGTCTAAAAATAATAGTTAAACTTATGTTCAATTTAAAAGGCACACTGCGTAACATTTTGGATTATACTGTTGCCAGAACAAAAGATGTTCCTGACGACCAGCTAGACACAGAACATGCCATTTTTGGCAGTGGGTAATCAAAGAGTAGATTTGGATGAGGACTTAACATAATGAAATCTTATTTTCGGCTGCCTTTAGTCAACATCTCCATGGAGACGAGCTGGAGACATCGTCCGCGCTCCCGGTAAAGTTACAGCCGCCCTCCTCTCAGAGGAGAGCCGAGCCACTCAACAAACACACGTTTGTTTTGTTTAGGTTTTTATAAACAATGCAAATATCTGTAATAAAATAATGCTTGTATTTATTTAAGGCTGAAACGACGCGTCGACGTAGTCGACGTCATCGATTACGTAAATACGTCGCTTGTTTACGTCATGGCGGCGCGCGATGCTGGCGATGCGAGCGAGGGGAAAAAGGCACGCCAAAAGTAATCAAAAGTGTGGGAGTATTTCCAGAAACGGCCAAATAATGTTGTTTATGCACACTGTGTCGAGCGGAAATGGCCTACCGCAGCAGCACAACGGCTATGAACGAACATTTAAAACGAAAACACCCGACAGCGTTCATGCCATCAACCAGTCAATCGGCCGCGTGAGTAATTTTCATTACACAAAAACATTAATGTATTATTTGTATCTGCGTTGTAAATTCATAAACTAAAGCACTGTTCCGCTCTGAGAGGAGTCAAAAACGCGCGTGTCTAACGCTACATAACGTTACGTTAGTTGTGTAACTAACTAAACTACCTTTGTACAACATTAACAGTTATGTACAAATGAACAATTAACTTTAATCATACAATCATTGTTGTGTGCTGGTTATTTATTTTTTATTTTGCGCATTTTAAAGCAAATAAGCAATACTTTTACTTTTATTCAAATGTTTACAGTGAGTGTTCCAGAAATTGCACATTTTATAGGCTACTGAGTTGCACATTGAGCCATAATTTTATTTGGTTAAATAAAAGCCATGCCATTTGAAAATACTGGCCTACGTCAATTTTTTCCCCTTCATTTTAAATGAAAAAATAATCGGTAAAAGGAAAAATAATCTATAGATTAATCGAAAAAATAATCTATAGATTAATCGATTAATCGAAAAAATAATCTATAGATTAATCGATAGAAAAATAATCGTTAGCTGCAGCCTTATATTTATTCCATTTATAGGGTGAAATGCACGAGTTTGGCTTTAAATAAACTTTGTGTAGCTGTTTTGGCTATAAATAACAGGACTGGGACGATCCACTTTTGTCACGATCCGATAAGCATCACGATACTCTGGGGCAAATCCGATACATATTGCTATACAGTAAGTAATTAGTAGTTATACGTTTAAATGTGTAAAAAGAAAACAGTCATGTGTCCAAATAAACCAAATGCCATTTGGCATGTATTGAAGTGTTAAGATTGAAAAGTTCATCAACACAAAACGTAACAAAGTGCTTTGTAACAGTTACTGAGTGTATGATAAAAATGCCTCCAAACACAAGTATTCAAAGTATTGCGAGACTTGATAAAGTATTGCTGCACCAAAGTATTGCAATCCGATCTTTTGTCCCAGCACTAATAAATAATAACTCAATATTCTGTGAGTAAAATAGGAAAGCACGTACTGTTCTAAATCGGGAGTATACCTTGTATTATATTATGTATTTGAAAAGCATCGTGCTCATAGGTACGGCTTAATCACTAAAAAGAATAACTGTTGCTTGCGGTTTCTATGACAATTACCCATAAAGGGCTTTAACAATGTTGTATGAGTAAATTGTCGGTAAAGTTAGCTGTATAGTAGAAGCGTAAAATGGAAAGGCATTTAAAAGTTTTGCTCCGAGTTTGAAAGTGACACCTGCACTTCACCTGGACTTCTGCTAACATTTACTACTCCAATTGCCTCCCCTACGACGCGTATTTAACCAATAGCTTTTAAGCTTTTTCCGTACGTGTTCATTATTTGTGCTACGTTTGTGTCATGCTATAAAATGTGAAACACCAGAAGTATTTCAGAACCCCTGAATAGTATTGGATCTTTAGATACGGGCCTCTACAGTCGACACTGGGATCAGACGCGGCGTGTGTGGAAAGACGGCGGTGTCTGGGTGCTGTCAGGAGGGATGAAAAGCCCGGCGTTGCTAAAGAAAGACGGATGGCTGGTGACACGTGGAGTAAGAGCAGGTCAGAGAGAGGCTCCTAAGGCGGTGCGGGAGGAACGCGCGACCACCGACGACTACAACTGCAGCACGAACGTCACAAATACACACAGCTGTCAGGGCCAGACCGAGATCATTCACAAAACACCCTCCTCCTCCTCCTCCCTCCCCTGGGTATCACTGACACCGATTTTCCCTCGCACACATCCACGCGGCGCGGGGAGGGGAGGGAGGGGGAAGGCGGCGTGCTGTCCATGTGGCCTGTGGTGAATCATTACTCAGCACTATGCACTGAAGAGCAACAGTCAACTTCCCGCTTTTTAAAATGCACACGGCGCTTTGCTTTCTGAATACGGTGCGAAGTGAAAGTCGGATCATGTTTACCGTGGGACTGATTGGGAGCTAGTGAACGCAGCGTGACGTCAGGGCGCTGAGGTTGAACAATTAATACGGGCTTGAGCAACAAGGGAAGCCTTTGCCGGAGGTAAACAGTGCACTTGGCTCTTTATGCACTGAGGATACTGACAGCAGGTCACTGTCAAACGGCAGCAAATACAACTGGACCAACCACAAAGGATGGTTCCAGTAAACACGGATGAGCGGCGACAGTGATTCGCCATTCGTGCTGGGTAAAATAAAATCAAGATTTGTTGTTTTTCCATAGTTTTAAATGCAAATATTTACAGATCATTCCTAACTCACGTCCATGAACCATTTTACTGATATGGTTCATGGACATAGAAAAGATAGAAGACGTCCCGTCAGATCTCAGAAGCGAGGCGAGGAGGGCCTGATGATGGGACTGAAGAAGAAATGGGAAAAAGAAAAGAGAACAGAAAAAGTGCTGTAAAAGACCAATGCATTATCATTATTATTCATTCATATTTTAAGTCCATTTTTCTTTAGACCAGGTGCTGTTAAAGCTTCAGATTTGGTTCTATGGACATTTTTAACACCATAGTCCCAATAAACCCACATAACAGAGGCAATGTGTAGCAAAAACAAATGACAGAAGTCGGTGTTAGGAGATAAAGCAAATAATTTCCAATGTGCAGCAGAACACTTGGAATTGGCATCCCTTAATGAAGAACAACCTTCAACATAGTCGCGCTTAATCTTTACAAAAAAGCCTTAAAAGAACCAATCTTTCCTTTCCTTAGCGTACGAGACAAGGGAAGTCATTATTGTTGAATTTCTACCATTTCCTTTCTCTGTGGACAGTGCACTCATTCAGCGTAACCCCAAGTGAACTGAAACAATAACTGCTATACAAGAGTAATAAAGTGATTAAAATAATAGCTTTCAATCCAAAGTTTGTGGCATTCAGATAAAAGAGGGGGAAAAAACGTTTTTTATTCATGAAAAGACGATAATCACAAGCTCTCCCATTCATTTGCCTTTTCTCCACTTTTAAGAGTTGCTTGACAAGTGTATGTGGCGGACAGTCAAAACACTTACATCTAAGCTTTGCTCAATATTTGTTTCATTTCTCAACCCTACTTAGTAAATAAATGACACATTTAAAAAAAATTAAAAAAAGGTTATGTACAGGTACTGCAGGGGTTTTACAGAAGGCAGCATCATACTACAGTACTACTACTGTAGTATGCTGGGGTTTTGTTAGTAAGGCCTTTGATTTGGCATTTTTCATTATACTTCCGGCAGAGGGGATGTGAGAGCAAAATATTTGCTGCGTCTTGGATTCCCATTTAATTCAAACTCAATTTGGAGAGGTAGCTGCGCGTGGCTGAGGGGCATCCCTGATGCGTTTGACGGGGAAAGCACCTGGCAGACAACTATCCACAACAACTGCACTGAGCTGGGTTTGTGCGTAATAAAAACCCATAATACGAGTCCTCACCCACCCCTCAATTAACACATTAATTCATTTGCAGCAGGTGTCCCCGGGCAGGTGAGCACCTCCATAAAGTACACTGCATTCCCTCATTACAGGTGATTAGACTGGACGATTAAAGAGACATTTTTAAACAGACAGTAGAAGCATTTAATAAAGTTTGCTGAAACACAGCCAGCAGCAGCATTTACAGTGGACAGCTGTTCCACAGGGAGAGCCAGTGAAAAACTCCCAACTTTAAAAGTGAACTTTGGTCGACTAGCTGCCACATACAGCTGAGCAGTCAACCATCAAACACACAAGTTGTCTGGTTGAACAGAATGTGCAAGTACAGCTGGCTTCATCACAAGCACAGTCAAAGAAAAGACTTTGACTCACAGCTCATGTTTCTGCTGTGTTCACAGTTAGCAACTAACCAGGAAGCCATGTTCAATCTGCATATCTGCACTGGGTACACCCGCCATTCTGAAACCCCTCCACTCCAACATTGAGGTAAAAAATGTTTCCCCCCCCCCCCTTTGTTGGAGTGGTGACACTTTTAATCGGAATGACGGTGTGTCGCAATGGAGGGGTGTCGGAATGACGGGCCGACCCAATCTGCACTCAGGTATCTACAACTCCCAGTTACTTCAAGGCACTGCATGGAACATACAATCACATTTCATTAAATGTGCAAAGTATAGATCGTCTATAACACAAACAACACCGTCATACTGGGCAAAAAGATTAAAATAAAAATCACAACTCTTTCAATAAGAATAAGTGTTTTACATCTAGAATAAAATGGACATACCATGGTTACACTTCACTCAATTCAAAGTATTAAACCCAACAGGCTGAACAGATCAGGTCTAGCCCGGACCGACAGAATAAAGCTCTACACTTTTAAATGAGATAGAAATGTACAAGAAATGAATTACAGTGAGCTTTATATTACCTTTGGGGTCATAAGGCCTACTTACATTTGTACATTAAATACACACACTCATATTTTCTACTAGTAACAGAAAATGTCTCTTGAGTCCTAAACTCCCAGAGCTGTCAAAGTGATTGACAGCTCTAGGACTGGAGTTTGACTAAAATAGTAAGTAGTAACTATATGACGTAAACCCTAGCTTACGATTACAGAGAGTCATAGTACCGGAGCATATGTTTTGACTGAGTATAGGCGTTTACTGTGATGCCGTCAGCTGACCCGGAGATTTGTCTTGGTTGCAGGAAGATATACATGAAGTGACAAATGAAATATTGGGAGAGATAAACCGCATTGAACAGCACGTTACCATGCGGGCCCGGTGTTTTTCATCATCCTTTTGAAACACGTTTTTTGAACATTCACAAAGTATGATGTTTGATAAATATAACAATCCTGTGCTCAGCCGCCTGGATCTTATGGTCGAATTATGGGACATAAACGGTTGCAATATTTCAGTCTAGACACACATGAATTACCTGGCTGTGTTGAGCGGTAGGAGGCAATCAACAAGGGGTGAAAAGCATGCGCCATTTATTTTGAGGCATAGCAACAAGTGGTGGAACAAGCTCCTTGGATGAACTGTGTCTAGCCTGAGAAACAGCTCTTCTTAGCTGGGAATAAAGTGGGAGGATAAGCTTTGTAAAGAGGCGACACCTGGACGCTTTTCAAAATCAAACAAAACAGAGGTTTGGCTTAATACTTGTGCTTAGAGGGCACAGAAAAAGTTGATGAAAAGCGCGCTGTATTCATAAAGGAGTCACATGTTTATAATGAGGCATGTGTTTCTAAGGAGCGGGGTGTATTTATATTCAGTGGCCATTATGCATTTCTTTAAATAGCGGATTCTAATTAATTGGCTTGCTACTGTCTAAAATTAGTCAATAAACGAAGGAAGCAAACCCACGCAATGTGCCCGCATGCCCCTGACATATGACATAACAGCGGAGTAAAAACATTGCTGCCATTATCGCTGAGCACACGGATAGGTGAGCACTGTTGACATGGTTACAGTTGGCGTGCATGTGCAAGTAAATTAGGCTATTGTAAAAAAAAAAAAAAAAGAAAGAAGTAAAAAAAAAAGCACTGACACTTGGCTGACACCTCCCCGAGCTTGTAAACACAACTGCAGCCAGAACGCAATCTCTCACATGGCCATGAGACGTTCAGGAGCACGGGTCTTATTACGATCCAGGGAGCACAGCCATACGGCGGAGCTATAGGACCACACCTATTCTATCTGCTCCACAAGAATCGGACCAACAGTATAGTGTGTGCATGTAGTCGCCGAGCCCCTATAAACTTAATCTACACACTGTCTGGGAACCGAGATGTGACTCAGCAAATGTGACATTTAATTATCAACTAATTAAAAACAAATGAAGCCACATGAGATCAGTCATCATGCAAATTACTGCAGAGGGAGGACATGAAAGTAAAAGATGCTTTGATATTTGTAATATGAGTTGTATTTTTTGAAAGGGGATTTGTGCTATCTGCTAATTAAACATGCATTAGGTTATTAAAACAAAAATAAACATACATCTGTGCACGCCGTGGGTATTTTTAAAAGCAATAATAACATGTTAATATGTTGTTCTGATGTGGTAGAGGCACACGGATCTGGGCAGAGGGGGCTGTTTTTCTGCAGCCTGCCATTAGATGCAATTATAAATGGCCGAGAGCACAGGGACTGGGAGCCAATCAGATTTCGGCTCGCATGTCAACCTAAGACCAACTGTCTCCTGGCTCTGACAGCCGGATTTTACCTCCATAATTCAAATCCCAAAGCAATCTGCGCTTTACCAACTCGGAGCGGCGCGGCCGTGTTTACAAGAGGCACACTCGCGGAAACGCAGCAAATAGCGTCGAAAAGCGAGTCACAATGAATGAAACCCTGCGCACAGATGAATCAATCGCGGTCACAATCACACTTTGATCCCCGTGAACACTTAGTTAATCGTGGTCCTTCACTGGTCTGCGAGAGTCCCCTGCACTTCTCCGGTCGTCGGCTTTTTGCACAAGGCGAGACCTCTATTCCCAATGATTATGCAAATCTTACTTAACCGCTGTCATTAGCATCTTGTTTACGGTCTTGACAGCTACTGACACAACTTTGCTAGCTCCCGGTGTGAGCACAAACCTGGGAATGATTCTGGATACGTTTTTGCTTTAAGAAAGAGCCCCGCTTTTCTACAGCAAGCCCGGAGGAGGACAGTGAAGAAATGTCAGCTTATCTCTGCGAGCTCACACTTTCCCTTGACAAACTCTTACAGTACTTAGTCAAACTCACGTCCTGTACATCCCACAAGCACACACGGCTACCAGTGACTCTCACAGTTGTTTTAATCACAATATGCGAGCTATTTTTCACTCTAAAGTCTATTGCAGGGGGTGGTATTGGGAGAAAGAGAGAGGCAGCCATTTTAGAGCTCTTGCTACATAGACAATGGCTGAACCAAAGCAAAATACAGCTCCTGTGTGCCTTTTCTGTGCTACACTTTTACTTTATGTCACAATGAGAATGTTCATAGGTAAGGTTTACCTGGGGTCTGTTAGGTGGTTGTCCAGTGTTTCCTGGGCTCATAGGAGGTGGATGGTGGACCCTTTGTTGCCAACCCGGATGGACTCCACCATACTGACTGCTACCCATATCTCCTGGTCCCTTGTTAGCCCCGTCCTGATTGTTATAGTCCCCCTGTGGGTAATTCGGATAGCTCCTAGCAGAGCTGGGAGATGTCAAAAGCTGGTTTAAAGTTGGTGTAGATGTAGGTTGCTGGTTTCCCATATTATATCTCTGGTTATTATAAGAGGCAGCCATAGCAGGGGTTCCTCCTGCTGGCTGTTGCTTGCCTGGTTGCCCCCCAGCCGCCGGAGGCTGGTTATTACGCGGGGAATTCATGGCCGCGTAGCCCTGGCCCTGATAAGAAGTCCTATTCGGGAATGGGCTGTAGTTGTTGTAATGGTTGGGGTAGCCGTGTTCGTTAGAGTTTGGGGGATATGGGTCCATCATGCCCGGCCCCGATGCAGCTGCCATGCCAGGGCTTTGTTGTCCGCCATGTTGATGAAAAGGGGGCCTGAAGTGCTGGTTGTAACCGTAAGGAGGTGGAGGAAAGGGGCCCGGATGGTGGTGTCCCATTCCGGGATGGTTATTCCCATCGGGTCCACCTGAATCATTCTGATTACTGCTATTATTATTTACCCGGGGCAAATTGCCGTTCTTCATGTCAGGATCCCCTCCTCCCCCAGCGTTCCCAGCATCGGTCCCGTCCTGTAGCTCCTTCTGGCCGGGAGAGCCCCCATCAGTCCCAGCTTCTTTTTTCTCGTGCGGCTTCTCTCCCACCACCGCCTCATCCTGCGGGTCCCGGTCCGGCTTTTTGAGTTCGGATGGCGGGCTAGTGTTGAGAGTGGCGACGCTGGCGACCTGAGCGGCCATGATATTCCTCTCTCTCCCAAGTCGTTCGCAGCCTCTCAGTCAGCAACGCGACTAGTCACAATAAAAATCCGAAGAACCATTGAATATAAATACAAGGATATTTAGAAGAACGTACCCGTTGTCCCGGTTCATTCCCCTTTGCCCTCCGTCCGGACCGGTATCCGGTAATCCACCGCGACTTCGTTCAAGTTAAAACAGAGAGGGGAAAGTTTTGCGAAAGAAAAAACATTTGAATATAGAGCCAAGGACGCGAATTTCGACAATACGAGTGTATGAGTGTGTGTTGGAGGGGCTTCTGTTACAGGACGAACGCGAGAGAGCTAGATATCAACCAAACCAGCACGAGGCTCCGCGAGACACAGCCATTTTACCGAGTTGTCGCGAGAAAATAAAGACCCGGAACGGAATCCACCACAAGCTGGATCTGGACTCAACAAGCAGTTTAACAACAACATTGTTTATACATCGAAAGAGCTTTTATTGTAGATTTAATGTGCTTTCAAAATGTGTCTACTGTTCTTATATATAAAAAGGGCCACATTAAAGTAGTTTTTTTATCATTATTATTTTACATAAACTCATTATGTGAATGTGTTATATTGGAGAAATGTGTATGCAAATGAAGCAATATAGCAGCTAGCCAAATTTTTCACATACAGTTCAACGTTTTCTAAAAATGTAACGATATTGACATTTTTATTCAAATTAAGTTAGTAAACAGTAAGCTAATATCAGATGGGTCACATCATAAACTACATTATACATAGTTGTTACAACATTTTTCTTTTACAGTGGATTGGTATTTTATGATTTGCCTATGTAATTATCTATCTAAACATTAGGACATACTTCATTACACATTTTGGTAAATGTAACATTGGGTGCTTTTTTCAGCTGCATACACACATGCCTAAAGTTGTACTATTTTATTATCTCTTTATAGTTTAATGATTTGATTTAAAAGGCAACAATCTACTTTAACTTCTAATTATGGTGAAAGCAGCGCTTTTACTAAAGCACAATGGTAGCCCCCAATTCTGTCTAGTACAATTACAGAATACCACTGTTAAAATCTGAAAATGTTGCCTTGTTCAGACCACTACACCCTGTGCCTTGAAGTCACCCATAACTATTCAACCATTCTGATTACAAAAATGACTTCATGCATGAGTTGTGTGTTCCTATTTGTTACATTCATTTCTACACTTTATCTTATTAGCTTGTTAAAGGAGTGGAACAAAATGGGCTACAATGTCATCTTCTGTTAGAGGGGGCTAATGGGTAGAAATGACTGTTCCCATACTGCTTCCATGTGTCGACAGCAGCAAATCAGGGGAGGGAGTACAGTGGAGGGAAAGCATGAAATTACAACCTGTGCATGTCTGTGCAGCTTGAGTGTGTGTTAGCAATGAAGAGAGAGGACAAAAACAGGGATGGGGGATGGACACAGAGCAGAAAGTAAAACTAAAAACTAAAACAAGACTGATGTTAAAAGAAGTATCAAGTTGTGAGCTTCTAAAATGTGCCGTTGTGTGTTAGCAAGTTAAAGTCACATCTCCACCACTAGGACAGGCAGGAGGCATGAAGTCGTCCTATACAATTAGCCGGAGCAGAAAGCCTAGCTCTCCCCACCCCCTTTCTTCTCTCGTGCTCTCCTAGCAGCAGCAGCGTTCGTGTTGCCTTCAGGAGCTTTCGGTATTATCACGATCACACCACTGATCACACAATGTATTTTCTTTAGAAGAAAATAACTATTTTAAACTAAGTGTCATTCCTATTGTCCATAACAGCTACATATAAAAAAGACTATAAGGAAAAGTGTAAGCTAAGCCTATAAGAAATAATCAATGCCATCTGTGGCATAATAATGGTCCCTAAAAGGAACATTGCACATTCAGGTTATTTGTTTAAAGTTCCAATGCCTGTAAAGACTATGCCTAATTAAGTACGAGGGAAACTGTGATTTAGTAACATAATGTACGTATTGCATATAACACACATTTACTATGATTTGTGCATCATAAAATAGAACAATCAAAACTTCCTAAACTGACCAGCATAGACGTCATCCGAAGTATTTTTTGTTACAAAACCTTCTATGTTGAACCTTTTACAAACCACTGAAGCTTTAAATATGTAACATACCTAGATTATATTATACTGAAATAGATACAATTCAAAAAAACAATCATCCGCTTTAAGTACATCATTTATAGAGTTTACTGTATTTCTTTTGGCAACACAGAATGCAGTGATAGTGTGCATTCACGAGCTTCACGAAGAGTCCTTGAATGCAGCATCACCGCTTGCAAAAGCAGCAGAACTTTGCTATGTGAATGTGGGGGATGGGAAGCGGCACAGCCTGCTTTGCTGAGCCCTTTCTCTTTAGAATGCAGAGATTTCTGCACTCTTAGCTCATTCCATATAAGGATAAAATATGCTGTTTTATATCTAGTTTTACTCTGAAACCCAGCAGAATATGTATCTGTACTTTAGATATTTGTGGTGCTTTTGTATGTTTAATAAAGGAGAGTGTGCAGGGTGGAGGGGCAGCTCAGCTGCTGTCTGCTTATATAGGCTAAGGGAGGAGTGTGTGTTTGAACACAGCGCAGAGACAAGGCTCTGAGAGGGGAGGGGGTAGGGAGCTGCGTTTTCTTTTTACCATAAACTTGGTGTATGTTATCAAGGGTGCAGTCTCTCTTCTCTCTTTTATATTTTTGTAGCTCATATATAAAAGCAAACCTCATTATGCTTTCTATGCTGTGTTCTCTCCATCTTATTTTAGATGCTGCTTCAAAAATGTGCTGTATTTTAGTTGCTCACCTTGAACAATATTTATGGGTTATTCAGCTGCCTGTGTGCGTCTGTGGAGCTGCAAAGTGACTTTAAAGCATTAAGATCATGTGGTATGTTAAATCTCTGTGGGAGAGCAAAAACATCCTCATGTGCAGAGTTTCATGCATTTATTTATGTGGTCCTTGTTTTACAAGGATACGTGTTCTTAGAGATGCTGTGTGGTCTGTCTGGACAAGCCTAATCTTAACTACAATGACCTCTCATGCCAATATGGCCATTCACATCAATAGTAATGCCACCTTCTCCTTGCAGAAATCCCTGTGTATACTGTGAAAGGGACATCTAACGGTATAGTTTACGGTTGATATCACAGCTGCTGCTCACATGCAGTCGTTGTACTATAACTGCTACCACCCACAAATGATAAATGACTTGACCAAAGTGCTACCATGAAAAGTTCTCACTGTAATTCTGTCATAATCCTGTCTGGCTCACGCAGAATATGCTTCACACGTCCCACATGATCTTATAGTATTGTGCCCTCTGTCTATTGTCTCCCGTACCAGTGTTCAGAGCTGTGGAGGCGATATTCAGAATGCTGCTCTTGGTGCTGGCTGCTGTTAGGTATGTTTTGAAGCACGAGCAGAAGGAATGGTGGGAACTTCCAACATCCCTCCCAGGACGATGATTTAGGAGTGTTTACCATTGTCTTAGCGTTGCCTTCTCAGAGGTTGGTCATGATGCATCACCTTCAGCTTAATGCAGCAGCAGCTTCCCTTGCCATCACACCAGCAGTTTCTTGGCCTGAATCCAGAACAAAATATTAGCTCACAATTAGATAAAAATAGGTTGCGTTCTCGGCAATGTACAATTTAAAGTCATAAAAGCAAACAACAATGACAGATCTTGCGTCGTCTTTCTACCCTGATTGTTAAAAGTTTTTGATACCCAGAAATAATTTGGCAATGTCCACAAATTAATTTAGAGCTTTACACAGCAAGTGCCACGCTTTCTGAGCAAGTTAACTGATGACTGATCATTGACGATTTTTTTTATTCCCTAAGATACAATCTGGGAACGGTGCCATACAATCACCAAGACAACCCAATAATGTGGCGTGGAATTTCCTAACAAGAGGCAAGCTGAATTTGGACACACACAGACGCACAACTCACGTGTACAATGGCTAAACACGGCCAAAACCTGACATTAATGCACACTCTCTGAATTTATGGCCACAATGAGACGGTCATTAATGGTTACTTGTGCCAAATATCAGCAGCGGTAACAATCCATCAATGACCCCGTCTTGGCCACACACACTTAAATAACACACATACAATTACAGCAGTTGGGTGCTGTCCAGCCGGTTGCCAGGCAGCAGTTCGACGCATAGTCTGGAGTGTGTGAAGGAAGGAAGTAGCACTTGGGGAAGTGCAATAGGCGTCCGACTCGTTCCCAGACAGTCTGCATTGCTTACATGCTGGGCTACACAAGGTAGACCCAGGCCTAGCAGTAAGAACACACCCACCTACAGTACAATACAGGAGTAAACAGTGACAAGACAACTGAGACTGGAAATCTAACAGTACAGTTACATCATAGTAACCTTACTCACCAGATGGTCGCAGCATACTGTAATACAGTGTGAGTGTGCATCTTAGTAAAGTTTGCAAACCACGGGCACAGATGTCTTTATTGTTGTAGTGTGATTTATGTGATGCCACTAAAGGTCTGCTATAGTTTCTGTGCAGAATTTTTTGTTTAAAAAAAATAGTCTGTTGCTGCATGAAAAAATGTAAAGAAATTTTGAATTGATAAATTGTCAGCAACAAAGCATACTCTCCAAACACATCAACCAACCAGAAGTCTTGTGCTAGTTGGTCGCTATGGTGGCTAAGGTCCCGGGTTCGAAGGCATGATCTTTCTGTGTGGAGTTTGCATGTTCTCCCAGAGTCTGCGTAGGTGTACTCCGGTTTCCCCTATCAGTAGAAAACATACAAAGGTCCCTATCTGGGCTAAGACTCCCCTGAAAAAAGAGATTGTTCCTTGTTAAATAAAGGTAAAAACTAAAAATTATGTTCAAGTCTTTATGAGGATGTGTTTTTATTTTCACAAAAATATAAAATATAAGAAAAACTATATTGTCTACCATGCACAATGATGGCAGAAATACATTAAAGTACATTATAAAATCAGTTCATTGCAGACACAGCCGCAACAGTTTCATCTCCTCAAAAGAAAAGAAACATTGGAAATTATGCTAATGAAATGTAACATATATCTGTAAACATTTACGTTTGTACAAATGGATGTATCTTTATGCTCGGGGCAAAAATGTAATGGTGTTATTTTAGTCTAAAACCATGCTTTAAGTCATTATTACTATAATATCTCAGCCATTGTTCTTTTGTACCAAAATCAAATGGATGCTTTTTTGTTGCATTCACTTACAGCTTAATCATTTGCTCTTTTCTTTTATCTGGCCTGAATCATCCTTGGTCTTAAGGTGAAAATAGTCTTGGGGACTCAGTGCCCCATGACAGCCTCTCAGTCTCAAATCAAAGTCAATAGGACATTTTCAGGTTGCTCCCGAGAACTTTTATCTGCCTTTTTGTGTGAGGTGATAATTTGCTTGGGGGGCATTTCTGTTAAAAACATCTCTGAATTCATGAAGTCTGTACGGTTCACACCAGCAGCAAGCGATGAATTCTAAACAGTCCATTTCTCGCACTGTGCTCGAGAATGAAGTGAAAAAAGGAACCCCCGATCTCGACAAAGCCAGGCGAGGTTAAGAGCACTCAAAATTACGGTGTCCACCCCACAAGGACAGAGAAGTGCTCACGCAGCTTTCAACAGGGATGAAAAGAAACCGTGCAGAGGGAATCGTCTCTGCAGTGAGAGACCTCATCACAGGGAACATACCGGGAACTACTCCATTGTGGGTCACAGAGCTCAGTATGTGTGTTTCGGCACCGCTGACGAGCAGCTCTGCAAATACTCTGGAGACTGTGGACTGGAGGAAGTAAAGTGTTGGAGAAGAAGTCCATACCGGGACCACACGGAGAATGCACACATTTACCATTATGAATTCAAAATGTACGCTGACCTAAAAAGGAGAACTCCATAAGTGTTGCATGGCGGTCGATTATTTGCCACTGAAAAATACCAGTGATTTTCAAAACTGTACGGATACCACTGGTGGTAGTGTGTTGCGTCATGTGGTATTCAAGACTCCAGGTCAGTTACAGAGGCGTTAAAGTGCACATGACAGCTTTAAATGCTTTTGAAAATATGACTCATTTAGATGGACAACAATCATAACTTAATTTCAGTGAAGCAGCATTTTGAATGAATAAATGTTGGGCAGAAAAGTAATTTTTATCTGAATTTTTGACAGGAAGTGACGTAGATAGGGGTAAAGTGTCGTAGCAGTTTGTCTCATTTCCTATTGATGTACCATGGTTGGTATGGCAACAGTTTAAAATTCTTTGCCTCTATCTATGTCACTTCCTGTCAGTGTCCAATAAGGAAGTAAAACTATAAACAGCACGAACATTTTCAAACTAAAAAAAGATGGGTAAAGTTTTAAATCTTAAATATAATTGAGTTAACTATGTTTTAACAAGAAATGTGTCTAATGTGTCATATGCATTTTAAACTAAGAAACAATTATTGTTTCTGTTGTTGCTCTCTTTTCGCTCTTTACTTGTGGTTTAGCCGCAGTTTAGAATCAATTCAGCTGAAGTTCTCTTAGTGTTTTCTTAGTTTAAACTTTAGTGTGAAAAATTGAGAATCACCGCACTACACCATCATACTTTTTTCAACGTCTGAATGAGGAGCAACAACCAAGGGATGCTATTTGCTGATAAATTATGGATAAATAGTACTTTCAAGAAGCACTTTGAGCCTTAATTACTACCAGCAATACACAGTGAATAGTTGAATGCATTGATACACTGTTGAATCCCATTGCTAGCTGAAAGAAGTATAAATGTGTGTAACACGATTTATTTTAACTTCATTCATAATTAAATCTAAATGTTACTCTTCACTTGAACAGTTCAGCCTAACGCAATTTGTTACAATTGTAAATATTTTGCTTTTATACTTTCCTCTCCTTCCTCAATCTCTACCCCCTCTACCCTCCTTTGCATAGATAGATAACATATATTTACTACTAGGTGCAGCAGCTTTGTGCTTGTGTTGCCATAGGTTTGCATCCAAAGGATGTCAGGCAGGGAGTACGTTTTGCGATATGATGAACAACACAGTGGGCAGGCAAAAAGATGACAGAATTGACATGTTGAAGACGGAGTGATTAAGCTACCTGTTACAGCACAGCCCCAGAGCATATATCAATATGAACCGTGGCAGATGGAGAAGATGAATTGGACGCGACTGAATGGCTGTGGGGAGGGGGGGGGGAAGGGCAACTTATCCAGAGCAGAAAATAGAAACCAAAAGAGCATTTTATGGAGAAACTATATTCTGTGCAACATCAACATTTTGATAGAAGACATTATGGAGAATGATATAATTCACTCCCCGGCCCTGAGATGCTCAAGAGACCAATCCTCTCATACAACGGAATTGGATGTATTTCAGCAGTTACCGCCTGAATCATTTTCTTGTCCAACTCCTTTTACCCTTTTGTTTACAGCTGCTTCTACACCTTCAACTGTGCCTGTACCCTTATAGGAGTTGAATAATATAAAATATACGTAAAGTGCAATAATATAAAGGGCAACGTACAAAGGCTGTACAACAATTTTTTTTTTTTTTTAATTAAGTTGAGTTAATCATTCTACCGTATTTTCCAGGCTATAAGTCG
The DNA here is from genome assembly GCA_021464625.1 of Proterorhinus semilunaris. NCBI lineage: Eukaryota > Metazoa > Chordata > Actinopteri > Gobiiformes > Gobiidae > Proterorhinus > Proterorhinus semilunaris. The sequence continues at coordinate 21,097,716 of CM038360.1, forward strand.
CTCCGGAGTATAAGTCGGACCAGCTGTGGCAACTACCTGAGCATGGAGGCTTAACTGCACCGTTGACAAGCCTCTCCCAGCAGCACGTTGTTCAAGCACCCATTTGCGAACTCGTTCCTTTTAGCCCACGATTAGCTTTTTGTGTTTTCCCTCACACATTTCAGCTGCTTGATTACCGTTTTTAACATTTTCAGTGGTACAGGAGTAGCAGATACGGGTACACAAGCCTAGAGCGCCGGCTAGCAACTATCAGTATGAAAATAACAAACATGTGAAATGATATAGTTTGATATATAAGTCGCACCTGAGTATAAGTCGCACCCCAACCAAACTATGAAAAAAAGTGCGACTTATAGTCCGGAAAATACTGTACTTTTTTTATTTTTATTATGAGTCATTATCGTTTCTGGATAAAAGCTGAATTGTACAATGAGATACAGCCAGTGGTTAACAGTTTATCGATATATATATTCTCTCTGCCATCTTTCCAATTGGTAAAGCCTAGGGCACTCATGAACATCTTATACTATTTCAAAAAATCCATCAGTTCTGCAAAGAAAGCTCAAGTGAGTGTAGACATTGTATCTGTAATTGCTCTTTTTGACCAGAATTCAAGGATATTGCAGCATAAAGACAATCGGCAGTTTCCGTGTGAGACAAATTTGCTTTTGAGAAACCCAAACACGATGAAGTCAAACAAGGCGGCATATGACTTCCCAGTTTCTTCTTCTTTTTGCCAGTCAAGTCAATAAAACATGGCCTAATCCGCGCTTTCTTCCGAATATGATACGAGAGCTTACAATTTGGAACGCATCATTTGGATCGTTTAAGATCTGGATCCGTTTCACAGTTGAAGAGGGTATTTGAACCAAAACCTTAAGAGACACTGCTGGGCACATGCACTTGCCAAATGGGCCATTTATAAAAGGTTGGCTGTAGCCCCGCAGAGTGAATGCTGGCAGAGGCATGGAGCCCACCTCATAGTGCCAACTGAGGGTTTTGTTTGGCATGTGTCTGTGTAGTATGGCTTTTCTCCTCCAGACACTGGCCCAAATACAACCCGGCATTGGCTAACAGAAGCATTAGAGGGAAGCATTAGAAAGCAAGAGGTGTAAGATTGACGATCAATAAGTAAACACTGGGAACAGATGCTAAATATTGCAGAGACATACAGTTATGGCCTCTTTAGCGGCATTTGGCATTGGATTTGAGCACGTTTAAACATCAATGGGAGGTTTCCCATACTGACATTTCTAAAACGGACTTTATTCTCCGCCAAATTTTACAGTCACTCGGATATTTTTACATCATATTTATGGAGGTTATAGGGGCAATAATAAGAGCATGCTGCTATATCAGGGGCGACAGTGGCGCAGTTTTTAGTGCTGGTCGTCTCGTGATCGGAAGGTCTGGGGTTCGAATCCCAGCTTCTGAAAATGCACACTGTCGTTGTGTCTTTGGGCAAGACACTTCACCCTCCTTGCCTCCAGTGCCTGCGTACATTGGTGTAAATGGGTGAGTGATTCCTTGCTGTAAACGCTTTGGGCCTGATGAAAGTATAGTCAAGCGCTATATATTGTAAGTTGAGACCATTTACCATATTAAGTACATTTAATCTAACTTAAAGATAAACCTGAATATCAAATGCAAGTTTTACATTGCTGTGTGCGTGTAATAAAAACAAATTGATTGTCATCTATCAGAATGTCATCTCCTGATATTATGTATTGATCCGGATACATTGGATCAATTTGTCTAAACTGCAACATGAACGGTGGCATATTAAGATAAGTGGCTAGTTATGGAAAGGATCAGTACATGTACAGTATGATATGGACTGTTGTTTGTATTATCATCTTGTTTGTAATTGAAATTGCAACACAATGCACATTTTGTCTAGTGTGGACCTCTGTAATCATATATTTTATGTAAACAGTGGTGAGTTGTATTGCAAACATAGTGACTGAATCTCTCAGATCTGTGTCAGATATTAATATCTGAGAGTAATATTCCGTCTTAAAGTGACATTTTTCTTTTTTTCTTTTGTCTGGAAACAAAAAGAATTTCCCCTCTGGGATCTATAAAGTTATTTTGATTCTGATCAAATAAATGACTAATGTAAGAGTATACGTTAAGTTAAGTTATCCTTTATTAATCTCTGTAGAGAAATCTCTTTAGAGAAATGTATTTCTTGTTGAAACATTTCAACAAGTTGGAAATGATTGCATGATGCCAGCCATTTTCCTTTCCAGAAATAAAAAGAAAGCCTTTAGAGCTAGAAACTGACATCCGAGCACACAGGGATAAACTGCCTATGAGATGACATGGTTGCTGTTATTGCCAAATCACACAGGTTAAAACTGACAGTGCCTTATAGAGGAACAGCTTACAGGCATATCTGCCTGACTGACTCTCCAAGATAGTCCTTGTTTGATAACAGCGGGGACACACATGCAATCTTGACTGAGCCTATTACAGTATAAACACAGCCCAAAGAACACATTCAGGGACAATGCACTATTTAATTTGAAGCACCAAAGAGAGTAGAGAGGAAAACAAAGGGCAAAAAATAGCAAAAGTAATTTATTCTGGCTTGTTTGAACCTGCGAGAGAGGCCTATTTTGAGAAGAAATAAAACAAGAGAGGAGTGGAAGACATGCGCTTTTAAAGGAGGCGCTTCCCCCAGTGCGTCTTCATGTGTCAGTCAAGCAGCAACGTAAACACAGTGTGAAACGGGTTTCCATAGCCACAGTGCTTAAATGGCACCGGCACTGTACACGCTCCCTCTTGTTACAATGCTTTTCATTTGCATTTCGGGTTGGTAAAATTCAGAATGATGGCTATAGACTTGCCGCGTGTTACATCCAATGCGAGGGAAAGCAGCGAGAGGGAGACAGAGGGCCAAGCAGACTGTGGTGGAAAACGAGGAAAACATACGAGGCCGGTTATGCAGAAACGCACATTTAATGTAAGGCTTGGCTCCTCTGTTATGAGCAGGAGGAGAGAGGAAAAAGCCGGGCTGGAGTGACAGGATGGGGCCATGGTGAAATTATACTAGCCTATAGGGATTTACGTTACAGTTGCGTTGTATCCAGTTGTTAAAAGTCATTGGCCTTGACCCAACTGGACAGTCTACATGAACCTATTGATGCAGCCTCTACCCCCTCTATGGGCAAACAACGCTATAATGCACTGAATTAACAACACAAGCCCTAGGGAAATCAAGTCCCTCTGCAACAAATGGGCACCCCCCCGTCTAACCTCCAACACCCACTCCCCATGATTTTTATGGTTTGGAGCTCAATAACAGATTATCATTAAAGCATTCTTACTGGAGTCATGTACAGGCCCGTGTCTTATGGGGCTCCAGTGAGCTTCTCTGCTTTTGGGTGAATTCATTAAATTACATGATATGATATAAATAGTTATCGATTGAAGCTGTGTGCTAGAAATTTCGTACAGCCTTCAGGTTTTGAATGTTCCGAGAAATTCTATTACCACCATGTAAAGTCGGATTTGGTTAAAGCCATTTGTTCACATTCATCACAATTGGATGCTCAATTCTTTGGCAGCACATGCAGCTATACTCTGTTGGAGGTCTTTATTCGGGCAATACATAAAACATCAGACATGCACTCAAGAAAAGGTGTTCATCAACACAATAAGAGGTGTGAAAAGGGCCACATTAAAGTGCTCTCATGAACCTCTGATTCTGTTTGTTCTGGCGTCGCTGTTGGAGACCAGGTAGGGAACCCTTAACTGTGGCTTCTCACCCACTGCTTAATCTCACCCACAATCACATTCAGTGACAGGAGCACAAAGCTATCCAGCGAGCCCAACAAGGCCCTGCTATTATGTAACCACTGACAGCTGGGCTTTCAAGGGAGGGGAGAACCCCCATCCGTGTGGCAGTACTTTGTGTCAACCAGACGTGACAGTCAAGAAAAGGCCTGGGCAGAGAAAGGCTATTATCAGAACAGGCAGAGCCACAGGCCTGAGAAGTGAGGCGTGGAGTTTTAAGTGGAGTATCAATAACAGAGTGTGGATCAGGGTATACATGTATAACAAATCAATGACAATTGGACAGAAAACAAATAATAACAATAATACAGGGCTGAACGATATTGAAGTAACTTGCGATATGGCTGTGCCGTATCGCAATAATTGCAAAATTTCACTAAACCATTTCGACACAATATGTTCCATTCTAATTAAACACAAATCGTAAATCGCTTATAACTAAACTAAGTAAGTGTTTTTTTTAGCAAATTGTGTCAAAAGAGGACTTAAAAACAGATTACATCAAGACCAAAACAAGACTAAAATTAAACTAAGTCAGTAAATGTTTAACCTTTCAACGGCCACTTTAACGGAGCACATTTTCTCCAGCTCGGTTTTACCCAAACCTAAAAGCTTCTTACAGCCTAGAGGCCAGAGTAACAGCTCATTTGAAAGCTAAGACCTACAACACTGATCTGAGACTTTTCCTTGTTGTGTTTCCATGCGTTGCCATGTCGCCTTTTTGTCATTTTTTTTAACGTTTTTGTTGCATTTTCATCTTTGTTTACGTCTCGTTTTCGCTATTTTGACACTTGTTTTCAATAAGTTTTTCGATGTCTGGATATAATAACTGGTGTAAATCTGCTCGGTTAAGGTGGGGATTAATAGGTTTAACTAAAACTGAACCTTTACATTTGAATTTCAATGCATTGTTGCACAATCTGATGACGACTGTAGTGATGTTGCGATATATTGTGGCTTCTCGCGTCATCCAATATCGCGATATTATATTTTTTGCCATATATTGTGCAGCCCTATGAAATACAACAACAAACACGGGTCTGATGACATCTGAATGTTCGGGCTTGCATATCAGTATGACACACAACAGAAGGTTTTTATCCCTCTTCAGGTGGAGGCATACGCAGACTTGAAGGGTCAGACTAGCGCAATGTCTCGAGTTTATGTCTCCGGGTCCCGCACTGATCATAAATAAACTTCTGCTGTATAAGACAACCAGACCCTGATCCTTGGTTTCTTCTTTAACACATAGAGAACAGTTCCTTCCACCAAAGAGGGCATAATACTGTATATGTCCGCAGAAACTCCACAAAAGTCTAAGCAAAAGAAGTACCATGGTTTGCGTTTATCTGGTCCTATTTGAATTGATAAACAGGGAGCGATTCTACTTGTAATGCAGGTGTGCTGTGAATGCGGGAAGGTTCGAACAGTCCATTATAATATCTTTTATTATTTAGCGGAGTTGACAGATTCTTCTCATCCAAGTACATTTCATTACATTGTTGACTGTGTGTTAACCTGTTTAGGACAAATCTGAATGATTGAAAAAAATGTTAAGGTGGTCCAAAGTGTTGCCTTCATTTTTCAATCCTTACATGTATTTATTTTTTATTCTAGACACAAATAGTCTGTAATTGGTATTCCAAGTATTTTCTTTTTTATTACTTAATTACCTTATAATTAGCAGCAAAAGAGAAAAATGAGGTAGACAGATTCTTAATTCAAATATACTGTACAGTAGTTGACTTCATGCAATTCTTTGATGCTGTGGTGATGATAACAGCCAAAACAGATGCATAATAGACAGACCGTGTGTTGATTTAGTCACCTTTAACCAATAACTCCCTGTCGTTTTAAGAAGAATCACAGCCAGTGACATTCCAGGACATGAGAGCTGACTACTGAGGTTCTGAAACTTGAGATCGAAACATTTTACACACATACACAGTATGTGCCTTCAACAATAGCAACCAAACAAATTGCTCTTGTTGAAAGCAATAAACCTATTGATTTATAATGATTCATAAAAATAAAATAAAAAAAACCTTGTATTTTTCATGGTAGGGGTGAGTCCCAACTGACTCTATGTACAGTTTGTAAACTGTGAATCATTCCCACAATTACATTTTGAAACTACAGAAAAATCTCATGAGAGGTAAAATTACAAATACAAATACAAATACATAGAGTTAAGTTCAGAGTGTGCAGAGCCCCCTGTGGGCTATATGGGCAACTGTCTTTCGGCGCCATGAATGCCTTTGAACTGCGCTCTTTTGTTACCAAACTATTTCTCTAATATCAGTTACTAACTAATGTAATAAACATATTTAATTAGAAAATGAATACATGACCTCGTTCGTGTCGCTGAATATGAGTAGCATTTTTCTTTAATCATATCAAATATAGCTATGGATCTCAAACTAAAACCTGGCACAAGATATCAGAACAAGCGGTCCACATCTATGCATAGCTGACGTCTGGCGCTCACGCTGTTGAGATTGTCAAATCTAGATAGAGGTCATAGTACAGCAACCGCTTCCTTCAACTCACAGGCGCTCCACTAGTAGTTACTTGCTAATAACACCACGATGGCAAAACTAGATAATGTTTGTATTATATCCTGTTGTATATCACATCGGTGTCCATTTATGAACACCGATGTCGTATCACTCTTTCGAATTAACTCTAGTTTAGAATGTGTTTTTCTTCAGCTAATATCGGAATCCAGTCCACGTTTTGCAAGAAACCGGAGCCTCAATTTACTGTGTGCTTTCAGCGCCGCAGCACTCACTGGCAACCTTAAAGATTCCTCCGCGGTTCACTTGTGTGCGCGTGTATCTGACTCTAGTTTTACAACACTAAACGACCAAGCATTTTCTGTGCAAGCAACGTTTAGCACAACACGATATGTAACTTTGAACAGAATTTCACGGGGAAATTAATACAAAGCTTTGTAATGTCTGCATAGCACGTTAAAGGAACTTGTGGTACTATTTTGCCCCAGCTGTCCTCTCTTTCTAACGCATACAATACATTCCAGTGTTGCTCCGCGGTGTGACGAGGCCCTGCCTGCCTGCTGTTCCTGTAAACTCCCGCCTTGACTCAATGAGCAGAGAGACACAGCTAGAGAGTGGAAAAGACCAATAACAAATGCAGACCCAAAGCAACCATATCACGCAACAAATTGAAAGTTTGCAAAGCTGATTTGTCACTTTAAACTAACTACAACTTGAACTATAACTTACGTAAAACTAATATGTTGTAGTGCACTGAATGAATGAATTGTACACATGCAAATCAAATACATCATGTTGTATGTCGTTTTTGTCAAAACACAGTCTGCCCATAAGCATATCTCTCCGAAACAATCATCATCCTATACAGAGTAGTCTATAATGGTGCAATAATGTACGAATGTCTAAAATGCTATTACTGTTCCTTAAATCTGTACAATTTGTTTTTTGCTTTTCCTTTGTGACTTTCTCACTTCTGTTTTAGGATGACAAATGCTACCTCAGGTAAACTGTGTGCTAAGCCACATTCCCCAGCCTCTAAGTGATAGTTTATGGTCTTTGTTGATTTGGTATGGTTGTAGACTTCCAGGCAACAAAACCAGTCCTATAACAAGAAGCCCTGAATATAACAGCCATCTGTTCTCCAGCCCGATAAAAGTAAATTAATTTGATGTGGGACCTAATCCTGCACTTCAAAAGTAGATTGATTTCTAGACCTTGGTCACCTATTTCAGGTTCCAGCAGTCTGACTAGACAGACATGCATTGTTTTTGTATATTTCATCTTCATTGTACTTGTCATGTTGTGGGGGAATACACTTGTGCATTGTTTGGCATGCGAAAAAGATAACAATTCTCTTGTGAAGAGAGAGGCTATTGTTTGTCATAAAGCAGGTCAGAGCATGCTAATCCCCTTTGGTGGGCTGTCTGCTGGCCATTCATATCATGCAGGAAAGATACATTAAGCCAGGTTTGATTAAGAAACAGTAATCCTTGAGCCCAGAAAAGCACAAGTTATACTTCCGTCAGGTGAGGGGCCTTTCATTTCTACTTGTAACCATGGTCCGTGACAGATTACTCGGCCGCCCTTGACCCCCGAAACACTTAGGGCACAGACCTTTTAGCTGGGATGACAACCTTTCCCTTGAGTGTCTCTCTGCTTTATCCTTCCTTCTTCATGCCTGTTAAACCTATAGATTGTTTTACCCCATGGACCACGAGCCTCCACAATGCCCATTGAGAGGGAGAGGTCAGAAAGCTCAGTGGTCTGACCCTAGCACGGGGCTTTTGTATGCCGTCTGCCTTGCATCCCATTCTCCACCCCAACTAGAATCATGTAGCACAATACATAAGCTTTGCAAAGGTTCAAGAAGACTTCAATTGTGGTGTTTGGGAATCTATGAAATAATTTAAATGTACAATATTGTTATAAAAGCCGACACAGAGCAATAGCAAAAAACATGAATATATAAAATATTCATCAATATAGAATTAGCACCACTGTTGTGTGTAGATACATCCATCCTTCTATCAATCTTCTTTCGCTTTATCCGGGGTCGGGTGGTAGAGGCAGCAGTCTGAGCAGAGATGCCCAGACTTTCCTTGCCACTCACACTTCCTCCTACGCTTCCAGGGGGATCCTGAGGCGTTCCCAGGCTGGCTTGCATAGACATAATCCCTCGACTGTGTCCAAGGTCAACCCACAAAGATAGGTTTTTACCATCTAAAGAACATAGCCAGAGTCCGCCCCATTCTCTCTCGGGCCAACACGGAGACGCTAATGCATGCTTTTATCACCAGTCGTATCGACTACTGTAATGCCCTGCTTTCTGGTCTTCCCAAAAAGAGTATCTCAGGTTTACAACTTTTACAAAATTCAGCAGCTCGTGTCCTGACGAAGACCAGGAGGCGGGACCACATTACACCGGTTTTAGAGTCACTGCATTGGCTCCCCGTGTGTTTCAGGATCCATTTTAAAGTTCTTTTAATGGTTTTTAAATGTCTTAATGGTCTTGGTCCTTCTTATCTTTCAGAATTGATTTTACCATATGAGCCTTCGCGGTCCCTTCGCTCCTCTGGCAGGGGTCTCCTAGTTATTCCTAAAGTCAACAGAAAGACTCACGGCGAGGCGTCTTTCCAATACTATGGCCCTCGCCTCTGGAACGACCTGCCAGAGGAGCTCAGGACCGCAGAGAACGTTCATGTTTTTAAGAGCAGGCTCAAGACCCACCTTTTTAGTTTAGCTTTTAATTAATATTTACTTATATTAACCTTATTTACCGGTTTTAGTTCTATTATTTCTTTATTTTCCCTCTTTTATCCTGTGCTATTTCACGCACAGTTTTAGCTGTTTTTAATGTATCTCTTATTAAATATTTATTTATTTATTTTTATTTATTTTATTCATTTATTTTTTATGTTCTCCTAGTGGTTCCTCTGAGGGAGCCCTCTGCCCCGGGAGTGCTGGTTGGCTGTGGCCGTGCGGGCGCTCTCCTGGGGGTGCCTGGATGGAGGTAGGACGTCTCTCCTACACCTACTCCGGGCCCCCTGGGTTGGCGCTCTGTGGCTGTGGGCGATGGGCTGCTCCTGGTGCAGACGGCTCCTTGGATGATGTTTCCTCTTTCGGTCCATCTGTACCCAGCCTTACGTACTCAACTCTATGTCCATTTTTATTTAAGACTTTTAACTGCTGGGCTGTCTGTACGTCTGTGTGTCTGTGTGTGCGGGTGGTGGGTGGTGGGGTTGTAGTTATTTATGTATATTTACTGGTGGGGACGATTTTTATTATTTTTAATGATTTTTAAGCACTGTAAAGCACTTTGTGTTACATTTTGTATGAAAAGCGCTCTATAAATAAAGTTTGATTTGATTTGATTTGATTTGATTTGATTTGATTTGATTTGATTTGAATGGGACACCTCCCCACCTCAGCTGTCTCCTCTTGATCTGTAGGAGCAGCGGCTCTGCTTCAAGCTCCTCTCGGGTAACTGAACTTCACGCCCAACCATCCTGCAGAGGAAACTCCCATGACCGCTTGAGCATCCAATGGAGGGCGGCCCAGCATCAAGCTATCTAATTATGGCAAAAATACCTAAAAAATATGCACCTCAGGCTCACCTCTCCTCAGACCTGACCCATTACTTCGCAGGGAGTGAGACATCACCAACTTAAGTTTAAGACAAACATGAAGGTCCTCCCCTTAACGCCTTATTTCGCAGATTACAAAAAATAGCATTGTCTACGGACTGCTGATCATTAGAAGTGTTTTAGTGTCGCTGTTTATGTTTTTAGTTTTACAACAGTTCGGTTACTTTTGTGCTACAATAAAAATCAGTTCTGTGCAAAATGTTCAAAACGTTCAAGAATGAGTATTAAAAAAAAAGTATATTTAATGAATATCAATAAATCATCGTACAACTCATCTTTCAATGTTGAAGTGTCAACACATTTAATAGTATAGTACATGAACAAACACTTGCTCAGACCTAAAACTCCCATCGCATTAGCTTGACTTGGGTAGTTTCCAAAAAGTTTGCCACTTTGCTCACAGGAGCTGCCCATGTTTCCCATAAGCTAGACTTTTGCTTTAATCAGCAAGCATGCACATCTCCTGAGCTATTGGTAATCAAATGAGAAAATCATGATACGCTCCTTCATTCTCTTATGGTCTACATAATAGGACCACTTTAGCGAAAAGGATAATTGGCAATGAAGGTTAGGAGCAGCGGCTGTTTTCAGAGTTGATTTACCGCAATAAGCTGCTTTTTGAATTATTTAGACGAGCTCTGTTCTTGATTTGGAAATTGCTCCGACTGCAAACAAGAGTGTCTATCTCAATCTGAAGGGTGATCATGGTCTGTGAGAAGCGAATAGGACAAACAGCTCCCTCTTTCATGGCTGTAATTAAAGCAGAGGTGGGTGGAAGAGTGTGGGAAACACCGACGGTACACAACTGGTTCATGAGTGACACCTAGTGGATAAGAAATAGGGGTGCAAGGGGGAAAATGCAGTAATAAGTTGTGTTGTTGGTGCATTCGATGCTGTCAGGGAAATGCTGTACACCGATGGAGTAAGCATTATACAGTGGTTTCAGGAAGTTCATATTTCTCTTACTTTGTCATTGTTCTGAGAAAAAAAAAAAAAGGCTTGTATATAGGCTTTCTCTATCAAGGCTGACGAACATAATTTACCACATGCATAAACCTAAAAAATATGTTTGTCGTAGTGTCTGCATAAAGATAGGATATTTTTGCTAGTTTATTTATTTTTCTTCCTACTGTTTTGTAATTAATGTTTTTTTTCTCTCTCTCTCTCTTGTGTCATGGCGACGTATATACAAACAGCAACCTACCTCTCTCTTGGTACAGCAGCGTTTTTTGCCTTCTATCCTTCTAGTGTTCTGGCTAATGGACCTTCACTGGAGAATAAAACAGATTAACTGCTAAGCCCTTCCCAGAAGATGGTAAAAGACTGTTGTGGCGCGGAGGGAGCTGTGCAGGAGGAAGAGGAAGGAGGAGGTGGATGAGCTGACCAGTGCAGGACACCACGCTCTGAAACAGGGACAAACCCAGGAGGCGCTGCACCGTTTCAGAGGATCAGAGGAGCACTGAAGGCAGCCAACCAGGTTTCTACGGTTGCTACGGTTTCCTCTACCTCCAAAAACATGCTGGTAAGGTTGGCCCACAGTGGTGACGCGCTCAGTTGCAGCAGCTCAGGACTAACACCTGAACACAATTACGATTTACGGTTGTAACATGACAAAAAAAGCACTTGCTTACTTACTTATTATTGTGAAAAATAGAGGCAATATACTCTCGGATTTTTGTAACAAACCGCTCTGCTACATGATAAGACTGAAGTCCTGAGACCTAAAACATTCGGAATACGCTGTATCTTATAAACTGAACTCTAAAACAAGTTATACTTACGCCTTTGGTTATCTAAACTGCATATCAAACAATGCTGAAAAAAGGTTGCTGGAAGTGTGTAAGCAATGTAATAATAGTGAGGATGAAAATAAATGAATCACTTTAACTTGAAATATTTGTAAGTGCAGTGTACCAAACTTAATTCTGCTGCTATAGAGTCAGAAGGGGCACAATCTGTCCATCAGTCTGATATGGGCTCAGCAATGATTGGTAAAACTAATTGAAAGGGGTGACCCGGAGTTGGCAGCTGAAGTGCACGCCTGGTTCTGATCCGTGCAATAAGCCAAGCTCAATAATCACGACGGGAAGCCTCGGCTCGACTCCAGCAAGAGCACGGCTAGGTCAGATTAAGGTGGAGAAGTTTAATTATGAACAAGGAAATGAAGTTCTCCAAATCTCTGGCTCATGGGATAAATTTAGCCGAAAGAGAAAAACGACTCAGTCCGATCTCCTCTCTGTGGAAGCGTCTTGTGCCACTTGACAATCAGCGTCCTGAGGGATGAGTTGGGGTAGGAGAGGGAGACAGGGATGAAGTGCCACTTAGGATATTGCTTCAAGGACTGCTCTCCTTGTTAAACTCATTGCTGTGGGCATAAATATAGCCTGGCGTCAGATGATTTATTGACAAGCTCTCCCTCTTCCCTCCCTGCTGCCTAACAAGCCCGTGGACAAATGAATTGTCGAACTGGAGGAATTTCGCCTTGATTTACACTCGGTGGCTTGAGCCTGTGGGAAATGCTCAGGGTAGAAGAAGTTTTGAAGTGTGTAACAGACTGTGTGAAGACTGTTTAGATTTATCATTTTGTAGCAGTGGAACATGTACATGTACAAAGCTGCAAGTTTGATGGAAGCGTGGTGTAAAAAAATTCCCTTCAGGGCTGGGTACTGAAGTTGCCATAAAAAGGTAAGGTACTACTAGAATTAAAAAAAAAAAATAGCAATTTTTGATTCCTTGCTGATCCTGAGAACTGTACGTTAGTAAATAATAAAATTTTGATAAATTCAACCAAAATACGAACAATATTGAGAAAATTGAGAAATGCCAATAAAATTGCACACCAATTGGAAAAACAAATTGTTTTTGTCATTCAAACGTTATTTATTTACCAAAAAGGTCATATGTTCCCAAATTGGACTAAATCATTGAGCTTTAAGCAATCTTGTAAAAAATAATAGGCCTTCAATATTTGCATACCTGTAGAGTGTAGTTTATTCCATCTACTGTATGTTCGCATAATCCAATAAACTGACGAAAACAATCTGTTTCATCTCTACTCAGACATGAAACCAGGAAGTAGTAAACACAATGTGTTACCGTCATGTTGATAACTGTCATGCCAATTGCTAGCAGAGGTCACCTAAATATATTAAATATAATAACTGTCTAACCGCATTTGCTATGCCCGACGCCGTCAGATCTCGGATGTTAAGCAGTGCCTGGTTGGTACTTGGATGGGAGACCGCTGGTGGTCGGAGGGGCCGATGGCAGATTGGCAGCCTCTCTTCCGTTAGTCTACCCCAGGGCAGATCTGGCTACATAAGTAACTTACCACCACCAAGTTTGGTGTGAATGAATAATGTACGGAACTGTAGAATGACTTTGAGCGTCTGGAAAAGTGCTAAGACTAATGCATTATTATTATTATTATTATTATTATCGTCAGTATTATGATTATTATTATTATTATAGTCGACATTTAAATGCCAGGGGTGTCATGGGTGAAATGCTTAATTTTACTAAGAAGGACTCAAGATGCTGCTGCATTAACTAAGCATTGGCACTTAGCACACAGGACAATGCTTTGAAAATGTGCTACTTTTATGCTTGTGTACCTTAGGATTACAGTTGATTGCTCTGAGGAATTCCCCTGCTGGAAACAAAAAAGTCTGTAAGCAGTAGTAAATCTTTAAATAAATGTTAGGGAACTTGTTAAAGAATCACGTAAATCTCTGTATCCTTTAAGTGAAGCTTGTGATTCTACAAAGCCCCAGTTGGGCTGTGGGTGATAAATAAATGGACACACTCGCAAATGAAGTAGATTATTGCATGGACTGTTCATTGCCACAAAGCGCTGAAGGTAGTAATTGCACATCTCATATAAGCTGTCAGAGCCATGTGCGCACTTGTAATTATTCTGAGTCTGGCCCGGTCTCTTCCTCCCATGTCCTGATGCCATGTTTCCCCCAGTCCTCGCCGCGGGTCGAAGGGTGGCGCGTCACCACTGATTCTCTCTGACAATGAGCTACTCGCACCAATTTACTCACTTATGCTAATATGATTGACATTTCATTTCAGCGCGCAGCCCCCCTCCCCCCTGCCACTGATATAGGCCTGCTCCAGACAGGCCCTAATCACTGACAGGCTCATTAAAGGGAGATTGCATGCAATTATCTTGCTAATTCAGAGGGTTCTTTTAATTTGGCAGCATAAAATTGTCAATCTTAGAAATGCAATCGGCCTCATTCCCTTTCAGACTCTAGACTAAAAATAAATAAGAGTGGGCTGTGAGGTCTCGAATAACAAAAGAAATGTGAAAATGCAAACATACACCCATCTATTGTTACAGGACTCTTAATGATGCGAGTATTAGCTTTGAATCCTCTCTTCAATGTAGGTAGGATAAGTCAAATCTAAACAAACAAAACATCTTTGCATGCTTTAACAGGCTGTGTTTTTTTATCCAAACTTGGAATGGTGTTTTAAAACCCGTGGCCTATCCACTCTATGTCACATTGACTGATGACTGAATGCTCATGTTATCCACGCTACAAGAAAAGGCTATTGTTTAAAAAAAATCTCAATAAAGTCTTTAACTGAAGGTAATACTGATACACTCTGCCACCTACTTGGAGCGATTTAGCTTTAGGTACCGCAACCAAAGGCTTCTCACTCTTTATATAGTGACCTGTGGCACTACAATCGGAGTACAATGGACAAGTCAAGGTCTAAGTATCAGTGATTCTGACATGAGCTCCTGCACAATGTAACTGACACTATACACATCATTTTGCTTATCAGATTATTGAACCACTACGAATCTGCACTATAGTTTGTTATTAACACTGAAAGCTGCGAGAATTATAACATCTTATTTTTCCCAGTGCTATTATAAAGGCTATATACAACACAAACAGCATGTGGACATCCGTAGCGTTTCCGGAAAGAAATAGCCTGACATTTAGCCTGACGCAGCGGATCTCATCATATAAACATTGAGCGAGCAACTTTTCCATTCTGGACATGCAAAGTATATTGTGCTGCAGGACAAAAATATACAAGGCTCTGTATCTAAATGTCAGCCAATAACAAGAAAAATACAGTTTCACTCACGCTGTGCTCGATTATACACAGTATAAACAAGTCATATTTTATACAATATATTAACTAATAAAATGTGTTATGTAAACTCTAGGCCAAAATAAAATGATAAGGGGCTGGCTGTTGTAGGGGTTGGTTGTCTCATTGCTTTCTGCAGCCACACTAAGGGGCGCTGTGACCTGATTTTCCTACATAATGGACTGTCATAGGGGATTGACTAGGGCTTGGTACTGTAAAAAAAAAAAAATCAGATACCAGTACTTTAATGACACTCGGTTTTCAATACCAATACCTTAGCAATACTCTTTCCAGAACTTATACTAAAATATTTGTCACCTAGAACCAGAAAACAGAACAGTAATGTGTGAAAGAAATGGGGGGAAAATTAGGGGAAAATAGGGGAAATATTCGTAATAAAAATGGGCGAAAAGGCGGGGGAAAGTATAGAAATGAGACTAAATAAAAAATGTAAAAAAGGAAAAAATCAAAACAAATATTTGTTTTTATATGAGCTGAAACAACCAAGTCACTTCCTTTAGTGCATCGAAACTTGTATCTAAAGCTATATATCATTTTTTTTCTAGTAGTAGTACCTACACTTTTTTTTTCCCGATACCACGCTAATATCGTTTAATATCGTTTTAATATCGTTTTCCTAAAATGTCTTCTCATACCACAGCTCACTCTGTGTACCCCTGTGTGTCCCCACACCACCGTTTGGGAACCACTGAGACATCCTATCCAAAGTTCAATCCATTCCCCACTGGGACAAAGCGAGAATAGGTATAGTCATGTTTTTCAACTTTATTTCTACAATGTCATCTCGGCTCTTCTCTCCTGTTCCAGCACTCAGGATTTCCAATTGGTCATTTTAACATAAGAGCCCAGAACGCTGCTCATTCAAAGCTCTGGAGTGAATGGCGACGGCCCGGGAGAAGTGGACTCCACATGAATGAGAGCAAACCCTTGGCATACACAGTGCTCGGAAATGCCTCTCACAGAAGCCAATTGGGCCCTACCACCCTGCCCCACTATGGGCCATTCAATTACCTCCCATGCAAATTGGCCTGGGCTTTCATTTCTGGGAGGCAACCCTTAGTAACTCATATGGCATCTCATTGGTAATCTCTGCAATTAATGCATCTGTTTGTCATGGATTTGGAGTGAAAGACATTAGGAATGAAAGTGTCCAGTGGCCGAGGGAAACAAGGTTGGACATGAATGCAAACGCTCTAAAATGGATTCAATAAAACCTAATCAGAGGTGGTGAAAATGCTTCTCTTTTGAACTCCGAATCTTCAAAGAGGGCCTACTTTTTGCCTGCTGCTGACTACCAAATTACTCCCTCAATGAAATAACCAACGCATTTTGGAGCGATAATGCAGAGAAAAAGAGTGAATCGTACAACAATATAATATGTGCGCTGTTTTCACAAAGCTATTGTTCAGCGGGCGTTCACGTTTCTGCAGAGATTTTATTGTTTATCTAGCAATCTCATGAATAAAACATCCCATAGTTCTTTTACTGCACGCTGTTGCATTATATCAATCATTCACAAGCCTCGCGCCTGTAATTTGATTCGCGGAGTAATATTCATGGCAACAAAGCAACGGGCAGAAAACTGTGGAGATGTGTGTCATCTCAATGCCTGGGAATGTGATTTGGGGCGCATTCGTCGTCAATCTTGTCCTCAATATTATAACAGGGAAAACAGGCAATGTTTGGCGATCACGCACGCTGCCGATTTATGATTTAATTCCGATGTGATATGATATCAAAGGTGACGCTGAGGTGTGCTGCTACATGAGGATGAGAGTCTCGGCCGGCCACTAGAGGGTGACCATGCATCATTTACTGGATGACCATACCCAGCTGGGTTAGAAATACAGCGAAAATACACATCCACCAAATGTGAAGTTTAGCTCTGGCCAACCTTACGTGCCATTTCTTTTCCTTCATCTATTATCTTGAGAACTGATGTAACAAGTGAATTTCTACATTGTGAGGCTTAATCTTATCTTATAGCCATCCATCCATTTTCTTCCACTTGTCCATTGCCGGGTTGTGGGGGCAGCTGTTGGAGCTGCCCAAATCACATTGCACCAGCCCCAATGGCTCCTCCTGCAGGTGGTGGGTCCACAGAAGGACGGCCTCATGGTTCTAACCGGGCCTGTTGGTCTCTCATAAGGGGCTTCTGAACCGCTCTTTGTCTGACCCGTCACCTAGGACCTGTTTGCCACGGGAGACCCTACCAGGGGCACGAAGCCCCCGACAACAGAGCTCCAGGATCATTCGGGCGCTCAAACCCTCCACCACGTTAAGGTGGCGGCTCCAGGAGGGTTTCTTATCTTATAATAATTATTAATAATCTAAAAAAGTCTATTCAGTTGTAGAGAAAAAGAATAAATCTTTTCACTTTCTTAATTAGATATTTTTTGTGCTACTGCTGTGCTATTACAATGGCCAAATAGAAACTGCCAGTGAAATATTTTAAAGGTTTAGTTAGTTGCCAACATTAAATATGATTTTCAATCATATTTGTTATTTTCAAAAGCAATAATTGCATTTTGCATTAAAACATGTATGAATCAGCAGACAATGGTAAACTAGTATCAAAAACATCTCATATAAATAAAAATAAATATAAAAACTATTGAGGATATTTCCAGACTTAAAAAACAACAACAACTTTGTCCTAGTCTGCATTGCATCAGCCATCAATTGATAAGTTTAAAAATAGTTCTGTAAACTTATGATTATGAAGATTATTAAATGGCTAATGTTTTTGAAACACAAAACCAAGTCATTGGAGATTTCTATCAAAAAATTAAAAATCAAAAGGTTATACAGACAACTCTATAATTATCCAAACTAAATGTTACCAGTAAACAACTGCTGTCCACTTTACTGTAACACAGCAGATTGATGATGTCATCATAAACTGTCCTGATGCTTTCAATGCTACGATGTATTTGTCTTCTTTGGCCTGTCCACAGATAAATGGCATACAGCTGCCACTGGTCTTTAGGTACACTTCTCTGGGCCTGATTTGTACAGATGTTTTCCTCTTTCTTCTGACAAAAACACTTAGGAGGATCACTGCAGGATCAATGAAAGTGTCGCCAAACCTTGAAAAGAGTGTCAGCAGCTGTGTGTCTAACAGACAACGCTGCAGTGACACCAGATGCTCCAAAACGGTCCAAGTAGGTGGCAAATACTGTAGAGCAGTACAGAAGATGTCAGGGAAGGTCAGCAATGCCATGGTATGGTGAATCTATATTTTTTTTCCTGTGTTGATAGTGAACTCTATTCATGCATCAAAAGTGTTCTTTGACCCAAAACAGAAAAAAGACATACAAGTTGTGTGCCTACAATATTTTACAATGTATTTTATTCTTTATTATATTATTTATATCACCATGTATTCTGTTCACATTTTTTTCCATATCTCAAATACTGCACAGACGTTTAGAGAAATAATTATAAAATTAATCTGCAGTTATTAGTTATTAGTTATACTTCAAAAGAGAGCAATACGCTAGGTACATAAAGCTAGATATTTAGCTTACGGTATGTGCTATACAACTATGGAATAGGTTGCCAATGTAAGTCAAAGAGTGTAATAGTCACTATGATGAATGTTTTGTGCTGAAGGGCGGCACGGCAGTACAGCGGTTAGCGCTCCTGCTTCACAGCTAAAAGGTCCGGGTTCGATTCTCACCTGGATGGGGCCTGTCTGAGTGGAGTTTGCATATTCTCCCCGTATCTGTGTAGGTTTCCTCTGGTTACCCCTACCACGAAAAACATAGGCCAGGATGAATGATGTGTTTTTGAGAGTGCGCATGGGGGATGATGGATGGAAATTAGCCCAAGGCTACAATCCGGTGTGGCTTGTTTACATGCATGAGACCCATGTATGTTCATTAACATGCACTGTCCCAACAACAATAAATAAATAAAAATCAATGTCTTTTTGAAAGACACCACTTTAGATGCCATTTAAGTTGTTCAAATGAGAGAAAGGAACTAAATTAACTGGCTGTTGCTGCTGCTTATACAGTATTACCACTCAAACTAAAAAACAGTAAATTAGGTAAGGCGAGACATGGATCTGTTGGCCTGAGGGGACCTCCCCTCTCAACAGGCACATAAAGCCTTGTCTTTTTAATGCATTACACAGCATAGGATGCAAACATCATCCACGAAGTCGACGAGTGCAGCTGGGGGCTCGATGATTGAGGGCTACTGCCTTCTCTCAATGACCACCACTTTACACTCTGGCTTTTCAAAGCACCACACTAGAGAGGGCATATAACTTAAAATAAAATAAAACAAATAGTGGAGATAGTAATGACAACAAGGAAGTAGCAAGATGACTATAATGTCCAGTGTGCCTTTATACTATACTATACTATACTATACTATATTATATTATATTATAGTATAATCGGATATTAATTGATAATGACAATAAGGATAAGGTTATGATTAATGCAAATTATTATTAATTATATTTATTATAATAAATTAGCATGCTAAATGCAGCTAACACCTCTTTGTTTGTCAAAGCTGCTAATTTTAAGGTTAATTCTGCCGACTGTATGTTTGATCATTGTAACTGCATTAGGATAAAAGTTAACGCAGAAACACGTACAGGACAGATATATAGTTATGTTTTGTCACGGAAACTCAGGAAGGATTGTTTCCATCTAATGTCAATGTAATGTCTAACTGTAAGATTATAAAATGCAAATATAATTTCCACTAAACAAGAGTTATAGGCAAACATAAGCTTTCTTGGTTAGGCCTACTCCCTTTGAGCCTCTATAACTGTATAATTGTGAAAGAAAAAAACAAAGAAAAAAACCCAAAGAATTTAAACAAATTAATAACAATACATAAATAACTATTTTTAAAGGGGAGTTCTGCTTCCTAGAAGGGACTCTATTATACATGTTTTAGTAATGAATAAAACACCCGCAATGGGTAATCCATAGTATGCTTTGACAATTAGTTCTTGGATACCTCTTGATAAGTAAGTTTGTGCAGTATGTCATTCTGGGAAACTACTACCTGTCATTTCCAAAGCAAATAAACAGGAGGCCTGGTGATGTGACCCTGCAGCCTGTGTCCTCAGCCTCCCTGGCTCCCAGCTACAAAGGGGCAGACGGTGATTCGGAGCAGCCTCTTTTGTGCAGGTCCACATGGGGCCATGATTAAAACAGTGGAGGTCACAGAGGGTGTCCTCCAGCCCCCCAGCAGCTCTGACAGGACCGATTACCTGAAGACTCTGCACCAGGAAAACCCAGGAACCATGACACAACTGTCAGCAAAAAATGCTTAATTGCTTATTTCTTATTCAGATTAAGTCATGAACTAGTCCCAAGAACAAATAAGAAGGTTATAGAAGGGCCCATGGAAATGATTTACTGTGACATGAATATTTGCAAATCATAATTCAATACTTTGTTTGACTGTAAAGAAAAAGAAAAACATGGCAACTGTTTCCTCAAAAAGTACTTTATAGTTTTTTTTTTATGAAGGATTTCAGTAAATTAAGGAACTGAATGTAATATTTTGTGGACAGTTATATTCATAGTGTAGGTGTATATCTATGTGCCTCTGACAATAAATAATATTTATATTCTCATAAAGTTAGAGAACAGCACGCAATAAACTTTTTACATTGTTTTATAACCATAGTTATGCTTTTCTATAGCATGACAAACCGCAAAAATGTTTGCAACTTGAGATTTAATTGCCATGTGTATTTTTCAAAAATTCTGAAAGCTTTACTCCAGATATTGCAAACCTCCTGAGGCGGGAGGGCTCAGTTCCACAAGCAGTGTGTGGGAAATGTGTGTGACATTTGTGTATGCAGCATTAATTAATCACTAATCATTGTCTACGATTGCAATCCATGCATTTTAATTTTGTCCCCACAAAGCCTGGTCAAACATTGCCGTGATGTGCTGCAGCTGGAAAGTGTTGATTCCATGGAACCTCAACATCTTTGTTATTGTTATGTACATTTTGACATAATTCTTACTATTAAGTCATCAATATAAAATTCTTAGCAATTTCAGAATATTGGGATTGGGTATTAAAATGTCTCATATGACTCTGAAGCTTAGATGTGTATACATGTGCAAATGTAGATGTTGTGGAAAGTATTATACTTTAATAACATGCATCATTTTGAGATCATAGGCCCCCCGAGACTGTTTTGGTAAATCTACAGTATAATTACAGTATAGTTGTATAAAGATTGCAAATATGAATACAGGAGTGTGTGTATTTCTCACAGACGAAGCTTAGATCCAATGAGGGAATGAGTCTAAGGAAGAGGGGGGTAAAAAAAAAGACACTCCAAGATGAAGGGCCAGCAGAAGAAAAGGGGCAATTACTGGCCCTTTCTTATGGAAATGGTAATGAAGTGGGACATGGGGCAGCTGACAATGGGGCCACAGGCAGGTTGAGCGTCACCGTGTAAACTGCTTCCTGTTAGGGAGCCATTTAGCCCTCACTTTTACTGACTAACAAGCCATCTCCAGGCCAACTACAAAGAAGGTTCCCCATCAAAGCTGAGGGCTGACCAGTCAGCTTAGGTCTTTCCCAGGCTGTTGGCGTCTACCAGCAGCTCTGAGGCTACTGCGTTTACACGGCTTTGGCTTTGTGTCTGGACAATCATGATGTCCTCAGCTTTTGTATATGCTGACTGTTGCAGGCGGATATACTGTCAACAGATGTACAGTGGGAGCCATGTTTCCAATCATAACATACAGCACGGCCTCAGTGTGTTTCTCTTATTACTAGCACAGATGATACCTGCTCTTTCAGTATTTCAATGCTAGTATGAGGAACTTATTATTTTAGGTGGATAATCTCATGTTATTTTGGTATTCATTTAAAGCAGGATTGCCTCACTGCTGTTCAGAGTCTAATACACTCACGACCTTCTTGCAGTGGGAAAAAAGTGTTAATTAGAAGTTCAAGTGACATAGTAATAAGTGGGATTTACAGAGTAGTGCTTGCTGTCATAAAAGTGAGAATATTGATAGCGTCAGAGGTATAGATGTTTATGTGTTAAAAAAAACGTTATTGGAATTGCTTTAAAGCTTGTTTTATGGTTGGTGATCCTTTAAAAAATACTTTTCAGTTGTTTGAATACTGTATTGGTAATTTAAATGTTGAAAGAAACAAATCATTTTCTTCATTAACGTGTGTCCTGTTGAGGTGAGTGTTTTATATTCACTGTTGAACCAGAGCAGCAAAGAGATTTATTCCTAATGGCGCAAAGAGAAACCCAGCCCGGAAGCTGCAGGGACTGGTCAGTAGGGGGCAGTGAGCAGGGCTGTCTGCTAATGGGCCTGTCAGTGACTGGGGGCTGTCTCTATTGTCTTTTAATGAGAGCCTTTGAAGTGGCCAGTGTTAGCTGTTTGTTCACCTGGGCTGTTGAGCTTCATTCAGATTGGCTGTCTGCTTCAGCCCAGGTAGCACTTTCCAGTCAGTGGCTGCTGCTGCTGCTGCTGCTGCCTGGCGTGGGAAGGCAGTAAAAGCAGACCAGCCCCCTTTGTTTACTCCCTCTGCTTTACGGTGCTGCAGACCCCCACTCTGCATTGGGGTCCTGTAGAGCTGCCTGATATTCAGTCTGCAGGCAGCAGCTGGCCACTTCGGCAGGAAGTCACTTCCTTCCATGAAGGAGTCATTTCAAAATATGACATCCGCAAGGTAAAGTTAAATACATAGACTGTCAAGACTCTATTCTGATAGAAACTTGTTATAAAGTGTTCTTAAGTTCTGGCAAAGATCATGTTATCCATTTTCCCTAATACTGTATGACACAACAATAAAGGAACAACAATGCACGACATCACACAGTCACATGTACCATTGTGCGACCTTAAAGTCTGAAAAGTTGAAATTAAATTCTGACTAGTTTGTTTATGCACATGAGAAAAGGGGCTTAGCTAAAGGTATAGATACAAAAGAAAGGGCCACAATTCTAATTTGTTGCAAATGTTAAGCAGAAGTTTCAGAATATGTGTATTCACATCGTGGTTCTTGGTGTTTTAAGCCACACCTGCAGGTGCAAACAGCAAGTATCCCACTGACACTGAAATCCTCATTTTATCTCACCAGAGTTCACGTCACTTTGTATGTTTTAAATATTAGTCCCTCGAGCGTCACATTTCACCATGTTTCATTGTTTGACGATCATTCAGAGTTTGCCAAGTTTAGGTGAGAGCTCATTGGTAATTCATTGAAAAGTGACACGGATTTGTGTGAAGCTGTCATTTTAATTGTGCATTTATAGAGAGAGGAAGTGTTGAGAAAAAGTCACACACCTCTGACTCTAAGTAAATAATGTCATGGCAGCAGCTATCATTAATCCTATGTCTTCTTTAACACTTACTGTTTGTCAGTGGAATACAGCCTTTGCCCGACTCTTTTGATCTGCCCCCTGGCTCCTCGGCCCTCCCACTTGAGCCGACACTATACAGAATCTTATAGAAAGTCCTAAAGAGCTTTAAAGCAGACAGCGGGGCTCGGCTACTATGACTCAAGGTCATGATTAATATCGGCTAATATTTACGAATGTCTTCCGAGCTCCGAGGCACATTGTCCCTCACGTCAGACAGGCACCGGTGATCTCACTCAGTGTGTATGTGTGTTTGTGTGCATGTGCACACAGCTAGGGGCTGCACAGGGCCGGTTTAACTGTTTTCTCACACACTAGTGTCTGCTGACCTCAGCTGCTCATATTTACATCCACCCGCACCCTTTGCCCTGGAAAAAAGGAAAAACAGGAGAAAACAAAGCTGAAAGGAGGAAAATACAGAAGAACGCAGCTTCACCGGCAGATGCCAAAAAACATCAATAAATGATTCCAGTGTTCACATGCGGGATGTAATATAGGTCACTATCATACAAGTTGTAATGTACAGGAGAGCAGAGCAGTTGCCGCCTTAATGAAGGCCAGATCGGATTTAACAGTTTCACAGCAAAGCTCGCCCTAGTATTTCTTATCACCTTTAGGCTCAATGTCAAGCCATCCTTGATATGCGTTATGTGTAAACAATGAGGGGTGAAGGAAATTCTGAAAAACTGTCCAGCAAGCGGACAGTATGCCTCTTGGTTTTGTACTGAAAATGTGTCTGTGTATTTTTTTTTTAATAATAATACACATTTAGCTTAAGTTATGTTCAAGTAATGCTTCAAGAAAATAGGAAAAAATATATCTATATGAATGCTTAAACCTTACAGTATTCAGTGAGTTGGGAGTTTTCCATGTTGATGACATAACTCTATGAAGCTGCATGATGCTCTGTCTCCACAGGCCACTGGCATTAACATGCCAAAGGTCCTGGGCTCTGGTAAGGCTTCTATATGAGGGCAAACAGGGGCTAGGGGGGCAATTACTGTCCCCACTAATTCTTTTTATCCTTTTCAAAGGAAGGGTGATTAGAAGAGGAAAGTTTAGATTTCCTGAACTTGAAGTGGAAACACAAAAGTGACAGACGACCGCTAGGCTTCAATCCACATCTGGAGGAGCGACTGTGAGGGCCACTGCGCTTTACAGGCCTCATGAGACACTCTACTGTATTACAGTTTGTAGCTAGCAGTGTAATCCTAAAATCAAATTAAATAATTATCCTTACTGGTACAAATTATACTTTGATTACGGTGTAAGACCTACTGGAGACCTTTGCTCAAATACTTAATGAACCCACTGTGTTCTATCTCTCAAAAGTACTAATACATCTGGAACTTTTGCACATTTTGTCATGTTTACAACCATAAACATAAAGATTTTATTTTGAATTTTTTACTGAAAGTTCACACACAAGTAACAGACAACTGTGAAGTGAAAGAAATTTCTGTTATTTAAAAAAAAATAGAAAAAAGTGAGGCGTGCACAAGTATTCATACAGCATGAATTAATACTTAGTGGAACCCCCCTTTTGCTGCAATAACAGAAGCAAGTCTTCTGGGGTTTGACTCTACAAGGTTTGCACATCTAGAGACTGACATTTTAGCCCATTCCTCTTTACAAAACAACTCAAGCTTTGTCAAATTAGAAGGAAAGCGTTTCTGAACAGCAGTTTTCAGGTCTTTCCACAGATTTTCAATAGGATTTAGGTCAGGACTTTGACTGGGCCGTTCTAACACATTAATATGTTTGTTTTTAAACCATTCCATTGTAGATTTAGCTTTGTGTTTAGGGTCATTGTCCTGCTGGAAGGTGAATCTCCGCCCCAGCCTCAATTCTCTTGCTGACTCCAGCAGATTTTCCTCCAAAATGTCTCCATGTATTTGTCTCCATCCATCTTCCCAACTATTCTTACAATCTTCCCAGTCCCTGCTGAGGAAAAGCAGCCCCATAACATGATGCTCCCCCCACCATATTTGACACTGTGCATGGTGCACTCAGGACGATGAGTAGTGTTAGGTTTGTGCCGTACATAATGTTTTGCATTTGGGCCAAAAAGTAAAATTTTTGTCTCATCTGACCAAAGCACCTTCTTCCACATGGTAGCTGTGTCCTTCATATGACTTCTAGCAAACTTCAAACGGGATTTCTCATGGCCTCCTTTCAATAATGGCTTTCTTCTTGCCACTTCTTGTCCATGAAGGCTAGATTTGTGTAGAGTACGACTTATAGTTGTCCCATGTACAGATTCCCCCAGCTCAGCGGCAGTACGTCGCAGCTCCTCTAGAGTTATCTTGGGGCACTTGGTTGCATTTCTGACCAGTGCTCTCCTTGTTCGGTCTGTTAGTTTAGGTGGACGGCCGTGTCTTGGTAAGTTTGCAGTGGTGCTATACTCTTTCCATTTCCGAATGATGGATTGAACAGTGCTCCGTGAGTGGTGTGCTCCTAGGCCTTCATGATGTTGTTTAGTGACTAATACACTCTGACCATAGCTCTGAGGCCCTCACAGAACAGCTGTAATTATTCTGAGAGTAGATTACACACAGGTGGCCTCTATTTAATGGTTAGGGCACGTGTGAACATTCTGCAGTCATTAGGAATGTTATAAAGGCAATTTAATGCACTCAGAAAATGCTGTATGAATACTTGTACACGACCCACTTTTCACTTTTCTACGTTTTGAAAAATAACAGAATCATGTATCATTTTACTTTCACTTCACAGTTGTCTTTTACTTGTTTGTGAACTTTCAGTAGAAAAAATCAAAATAAAATCTTTATGTTTATGGTTGTAAACATGACAAAATGTGCAAAAGTTCAAGGTGTATTAGTACTTTCGAGAGGCACTGTATGTGTGGTGTCAAGTCAATGACAAGTCTTAAGAGGTTATTATAATAACCTAATATAATAATGTAATACAATAATTTCTTAAGAGTAACACAACTAAAAAACACTTTTTAACTGTTAGATGATACTATACAAGGCAGTTAGTCAATAACAGAGCAGTCATACAAAATGTTTATGCGAGTTGCTACGTAGCATCACAACAGCGAGAATTGCATTTGGCCCTGTTACCAGCCTCAGTCATAAATCATAGATAACTCTTGGCATTACGGTACGTTTAGTGACTGTTTTTTCTTCCCAGGCCTTACTCATCTGCCTCCTTATGTTTACTGATTTAGGCCACTCCTGTCCACTGGAAAATATGCCTGCTTATAAGTGTCCCTTTGTGAAGCACCAGCCCTCTGTAATATTTCCCACCTAGGTGAGTGTGTGCCCATGCCAGAGCAGAGGCTACGATGCTTAACCCTGTGCTTACCAGACACCGCTCAGAGGCTGGAGAGGCAGAGCGGCGCTGTGGGAAACCTCAGCGGGATCTTCGGGCAAACTGCACCTTTCCAGCAGACGTTCGCTCACCGAGGGACGGAGACACGGCTTCACCTCAGATCGTTGCTGCCAGTCAAGATGTTTGTCTGTCCAGTTGAAGCCAGGAGTGAGCTAACCTGAAGATGCACAAAACCCCCCACAAAAAACACGTCAGACAAATGAAGTAGGATTTTATAGATTTTTTAAATTTATTAAGACAAGTAACCCCTTGAGATGTCGGTGTAAACTTGCGCCGCATTTCCACTGTGCGTTCCATGTAAACTATATAAGGCAGTTTCCCCTGTTTGTGTACTGGGTGAGTAAAGCCAAAGGCCTGTTTAATGGGGGTATGTCCTGCATGCGTCTTTCAGTCTCACTCCAATATAAAACACAGACAGACGCAGTGCTCGGGAAGAAGAGGCTGCTGAATGATATGGCATGGAAAGGTGTGAGAGATCCCCTTTACATTTATGGCCTCTGTAGAACTGGAGGAAGTGGTGCAGTAAAGTGGAGTCGCGCTCCGCAGAGCTCACTCAATTCCAAGTCCAGCACAGACGGAGCAGACCCAGAGAGGATTTTTTTTACATGACACACAGTGATACAACATGAATGTGACGAATGTCGGACCATATTATAGAATAATGGTTTACCAGAGTAAGTATCAACAGTCTCAATTCCTAAAAACGTCCTTTATCAGTTATTGTAAATATTCAACGGGGCCATTGGCGCAGATTGGCAGCCTCGCTCCCGTCAGTCTACCCCAGGGCAGCTGAGGCTACAACAGTATCTTAACACAGCAGATTATGGAGTGAATGCATAATTACTACAGTGTGGTGCTTTGAGAAACTTGGCTTGTAAAGTACAATTATTGAGTTTGTGAAAAATGTTCTTCCAAAAGTTACACATAAAATAACAGTGTACAAAATGTCAGTCAGTACTGTAACAACTAAAAGCTAAAAATGTAAATGTTGATGTAAATTTAAAAAAAGCAGAGATCAAAGCAGAAGACACTAGTAGTGTATTGGAGCATCGCAGTCTACCCTACCACCTGGATGGTCGTGTTTTTTGGTTTAAAAACACTTCAATTTTGTCTATATAAACATTCTGTCCTAATTAGCAAAATAATAACAAGAACTATAATGTTGTTATTGTGTGGTGCCCTAACCTGACTTCTCCTGGTTGCAGAGCAGGCCTCGGAGGCAGGCGAGCAACCAGGCCCGTTATGCAAATGCAGGCATCACTTGTGGGCTGTCCACTCTCCGGCACAACAGGAACACTGGGCTCTCCTAATGGTCGGCACTCAGTAAACACACGCCTAGGCCCATGTGGATTTGAGACAACAAAAAGATTAGCTCTATTTGCAAATATACAACTGAGTTCAAAGACAAGAGCCCGCTTCCCCGCTTCCCTTTCTTTGTTAGAAAACACAGCTTTGAACGTGTAGAAAATCCGACTTAAACTCAGGTATAATGTCAACGCCAAAACAACTTAACAACTTAGCAAAGTGTTCTTTTTCTTTTGACTGCTTGAGAAATGGAACTAAGGGAAATTTAGTGAAAATGTTCAGGAGTATACATTTCATTAACCGTTTTCTGTACAGCAATACTAAATACTTTGTTTTAGGGATTCACACAGTGTTGTCAATTTATTGTTATCACAATAGGTTGTTTATTGAAAGTACAATAAATCACTCGCCATAAATCACAATATCCTATCATAATATCTGTCTGATATAAGTCCTTTTTTGCTATCAGCCTAAAACAAAAATACAGAATAAATAAAAAATACGCAAAAGTTCAGTTTCAGTTATGATTTTCCTATTGTAGCTCCATTTGAGACTTGTTTTAGTCTTGATTGCATATCTGTGCCTTATTTTGACACAATTTGATTAAATTTAGTTTGACATGAATTGGTAAAATATCGCAAAAATATTGTTATCGCAACATTCAAGGCAATTATCGGAAAACGCTATTTCTTATATGGTAGCATAGTGTGGCTATTACTCATTTTGTAGCCTTTTCGGGTGTGGTGTGGTATCCTTATGTCTACTTAGTACAAATAAATCGTCAGTAAAAGTATATTAGCCAAAACGATAAACCATTTGGGAAACTTCACACGTGGGTTGCGACGATCAGCTATATGAATAAGTAAGTTATCGTCTGCTGTAAAGAGCGGTGGCGATGAGGCCTGGACATTGAGGAGACTCGTCATAGCGCCGAGGTGTGTGCTGTAAACCCCGCCTCCACTCCCCATGGGGTCCCGGGGGGCCCTTATATTACGGGGCCTCGGGTCCATGGAGGGACAGTGGAATCGCAGTCGGGCCTTACCTCTCTGTAAAAAAAAGGACTCCGCGAGCGCAAAGAGAGAAGGACAATTATTTCAAACTTGTCGGAAATAAACCATGACTTCTTCCAACGCCGACCAGCGCCTGGAGCATCTGCTCAGCGCCGTGGAGAGCGAGTTCCAGAAGGGCAGCGAGAAGGGAGACGCGTCAGAGCGGGACATCAAGCTCGGCCTGGAGGACAGCGACCTGTGGAACAAGTTTAAAGAGTTAACCAACGAGATGATAGTCACCAAAACGGGAAGGTAGTGAACATTTATTTTATTTTTCTCACTTAAGATACGTTTTCTGTGAAATTAGAGAGCTTTTTAAGCAGCTAGCCAAGTTAGCCAACCTAGCTCACAGTGAATGTAGTCGCGCGCTGTTGAAAAAACAAACAAAATAAAACATGCTAAACGGCTCAAACTAGACACATAACATTAAATATGATCAGTTTTGACATCTGCTCATTTGTTTTGTAGGAGAATGTTTCCCGTGCTGAGAGCCAATGTCTCCGGTCTGGACCCCAATGCCATGTACTCCGTGCTGCTGGACTTCGTGGCCGCGGACAACAACCGCTGGAAGTACGTGAACGGGGAGTGGGTCCCGGGCGGGAAACCAGAGCCTCAGAGCCCCAGCTGTGTCTACATCCACCCGGACTCTCCAAACTTTGGGGCGCACTGGATGAAAGCCCCCGTGTCATTCAGCAAAGTCAAACTGTCCAACAAGCTCAATGGGGGTGGCCAGGTAAGGCGCGGGGCAATTAT
The DNA here is from genome assembly GCA_021464625.1 of Proterorhinus semilunaris. Classification (NCBI taxonomy): domain Eukaryota; kingdom Metazoa; phylum Chordata; class Actinopteri; order Gobiiformes; family Gobiidae; genus Proterorhinus; species Proterorhinus semilunaris. The sequence goes on from CM038360.1 coordinate 21,127,663, forward strand.
TTATTATTTAAAAATAATAATGATGACAATAATAATAACTATAAATATACTTGTTGGTTTTTTTTATTCGTTTTTCCAGATCATGCTTAATTCTCTGCACAAGTATGAGCCAAGAATTCACATTGTGAAGGTTGGAGGCATTCAAAAGATGATCAGCAGCCAGTCTTTCCCAGAGACACAGTTTATTGCAGTCACAGCATACCAGAACGAAGAGGTAACCACAAAACTGTATCCAGCAACTTTGATTTATACACGTTTATAGATGATAATAAAAAATAAAAAAATAATGTGTTGCAGATCACTGCTCTAAAGATCAAGCACAATCCCTTTGCTAAAGCTTTCCTAGATGCAAAGGAAAGGAGTGACCACAAGGATGTTCCTGATCACAGCACAGAAAACCAACAATCTGGTTACTCTCAACGTATGTTTCCAATAATTACAATTATGTCAACATTTATACAAGGATCAGTCATTTATTGTGCTTCTTTGCTCCACACAGTGGGTGGCTGGTTCTTGCCCGGACAGGGCCCTATCTGCCCCAATAGCAGTCCACCTCAGTTTAGCAGCACAGCGGGACACTCCTCTGGCTCCTACTGCGAACGCTACTCCACTCTGAGGAACCACAGAGCTGCCCCGTACCCAAGTCACTATTCCCACCGCACTCCCAGCACAAGTAGGCCTTGTACTCAGTTACAACAACTCAATCACAATGATTTGTACATATGTGATATCAATATTTTTTGTGTTTTTTATAAGACAATTACATGGACAACACCTCCGGAAGCCTGCCTACTCATGACAGCTGGTCTGCTCTTCAAATCCCCAACTCATCAGGCATGGGTACTCTATCCCACACCACCAACTCCACAACCAACTCAAGGTGAGGCTCGTCTCCAAATACATTTTAAATAACCATGAATGCAAAATTGCAAGTGTATATTTTATTGGCCCTGTCCCCCTTGTGCCCACAGTCAGTATCCCAGCCTGTGGTCAGTGGCTGGCAGCACGCTCACCCCCTCCAGCTCTACGTCGGGCTCTATAGCAGGTGGCTTGACCTCCCAGTTTTTGAGGGGTTCCTCGTACACAGGCCTGACCACATCCCTGCCCGTCTCCTCTCCCTCAACCATGTATGACCCCAGCCTGAGCGAGGTGGGAGTGGGAGAAGCACAGTTTGAAAGCTCTATTGCCAGACTGGCCGCAACGTGGGCGCCTGTGGCTCAGAGCTACTAACGACAAAACACACCTCAACAGAGACTTGCTGTCGGGAAGATGATAGTGGAAGGACTCATAAGGGCTTTGTGCAGAACCTTTGGAGCCATTATACAGTTTTAAGTGTTGTGTTGTGAATATGTGCATTGACAATCATGAGTTCCATCCAAAAGATGGAAATCTTTTCCATTAGATCTGCTTTGCTCTTACTGTACAAATTTGCTCATTTGAACAAAGCTTGAACATTTTGTATTTCTAACATACCCTGTATATTTGTGTATATAGAGTAACTTAATGCCTTAACAATTTATTGTGTAATTGCATTTTTACTTCACAAAAACTTTCAAAATACTACTGAAGTGCATTCTGAATCCAGGCAGAACTGTCACGGAAACACTGCACAATACATGTACATATGTATACGTATCTATTTGTTTATTTATGTCATTTAATAATAAATTAAAGTCTTTCATTTCTGAAATGTTGTTTTTGCTTTTCTTGAATGTCACCTCACCATGATTCTCTGAAAAAGTAGTTAAGTACTGATGTTAAACTTTGTTACCATGTCATATCGGGTGGAGACTACCAATCTTCATGGCTGAATGGATTTTCTCTGGCTGGTTATTATAAACAATACAAATGGACATGGATATCTGTTTTTGTTCCCTCTTATCAGTGGCACCTTACTGTATCAGTCCATGGTGTGACATAAGGCCAACACATACAGATGTGGAACTAAATGCCTACTCTAAAATCTAAACCATAAGAAACTCAGATATGGCCATTTCATTATCAATATAATTTAAACTACAAACAAATTTGAAAGTCTAATGGCGTGTGATGTAGTTTCTAGTTGTACTTTGAGTAAACCAATGTTAGTGCTACTGCACTTTGAGGAGCCCTGGGAGCCTCATACCCATTACTACACTCTGTTCTTGCTTCTCCACGCTTGCTTTTTTTGTTTTGTTTCATCTGATCTTCAAATGTTGTTAGTATACATTTATAGAGAATAGGTTGGCCAATAAGAAAGTAAAACCTATAGTAAAGCTGGAGCCAATGGCAGCAACTGCTGCCCAGTGATGTCAGTGGCGTGATGTGCATGTAAGGCACTGAGGGCCAGTCCAAGGCAGTGATGGAGTGGTCCTCACCCAGGTGTAAATGAAGGCTGAGGGGTCACAGGGCCACGGACAAACAGTAATGAAACAGCAATGTGACCTGCAGCTGCCAGGGCCGAAAACTCCAAAGCAAAGGTCCAAACCTCCAAAGGTCCAAACCAGCGGTTCTCAAATGAGAACCGCTGTTCTCAAATGAAGAATCCTCAGCTTCAACTAAATAGTGGTGCTTTGTGTTATTGAGAACAAGATGGTATTTCTTTTTGTTGCTCGAAGATTTTTCAGGTTTTTTGTTTCATTGAGATTTCAGATACTTGGTGGAGACAGGAGGTTTGGCTTAGATTGATTATATGAAACCTAGAACCTATGGATTCTACAATAGCAGTCTATTTGCATAGGACTGTGTCAACTTAACAAGAAGTGTCAACTTAGACAAGTAAACACGGCAGTGAAAAGAAACATTTATACTATTGCTACTACAACAGTATTAGTGAAATGACATACATTTGCCCTCTAGTGGTTGATTACAGTATTGCATTCAAATGTTTTTTATGAGGCTAAAAATCATCTTGACTACTTAACAAAAGGAAAACTAAACCCATACTGAACGGTATGTACAATGTACTTGTGGGTAAGTACATTGTAAAGGTTACAGGCTACTGACTATATGTCCTATATGTGCATTGTAACACACTGCTATGAAAGGCCGCGAAGAGCATGTAAAGGCTACTATAACTCGATTCTGTTAGCATTACATGGTTAACATCAAGTAAGTGTGAGTCTTCACAATCATGTGACACAATATATGGAGGATTATTTTTTAATTTATGGTATCAACTTTAATTATGATACTACATAATAAACTATAGACTATAATAAGTAAAGAGGGACAAGTTACTGATTTTGAAAGTGTGAAAAGAACTTGTTACTTTTTCACTTAAATACAAATACAAATTCTTGTGTTGTTATATAAAACCACCATTGATTGATTATGTATTGAAGTAATAATACACTTCCTGTTGCTGTGTATTCTAGCACTTTTTCAGACCCTCAAAGTGGCTTTGCAATTATTCGTTCATTCCAGGTGGAGGTAGCTACCGTATATGTGGCCACAGCTGCCCTGGGGTAGACTGACAGAAGCAAGGCTGCCAATCTTTTCAATTAGCCCATCAGACCACCACCCTCTATCAACATACCACATTCATACATAACTAAGGAAAGTGATTTGCTGTATTGTATTTACAACTGCATTAAAGTATATAGTACATTTTGATTGTACATTAAAGATAACCATAGAACTCTCTTTGATGTGTTCAGTAAACATCTAACTGTACCGGTGAAAGTGACTGAGCTCTTGTGTCCCTCATCTGTGTGTGAGTCTGTTTATGAACGGCTCATAGGCTTCACCAGGAGGATGTTTGCTGACAGTCTTTGCACAGTCTGTAGTAAACAATTTCTGAAGGACTAGGGTTGTCTGTTCTACCCACTTCAAACTAAATCCTTTGCCCCCATGACGGCTGGTGTGCTATGTCCACCCAAACCTGCAGCCAGTGTTAGCATTGACTAATTGATAGTTTAGATTTGAGCTTTACTCTTGGGCCTCCGCTCCTCCCTGGAAGTGTGTGTCCCAAATACACTTTACAGAGTGTGCTCAGCACCCAGGTGTGGATGGCTGGCCACTGTCAAACAGATGCCGGGGTTAGAGAGGAAATAATTGTGACTGAATCAAGAGACATGCAGAGTCAGATGTTAAATTATAGTACATTACGAAAATGCCAGGGCTTGCTCATGATCTGAAATGATGGGGGTAAATTGGAGTAGTGACAACTTGAATAAAACATTTTTGTTTTTAACCACCACCAATCATACATATCATTGGGTGAAGTGTCTTGTCCAAAGACACAACAATGTCCCACCCCAAGCTCCCATAGAGTTTGGGCACTAACCAGGCTGGATCTTGCTTAGCTTCTGAGAACAGGCGAGACTGGGCTTTCTCAATGAGACGTACTCTACATAAGCCAGTCCCAAAGTCCAGAGCATGGAATCATGATGATTCACTCTATTCAAACATATTTTTAATGTTTTACAGCATAAAATGACATAAACAACAATAACAAATAGCCATTGTAATGTGCTGTTGGCTAAATACTGCTTTAAAGTGGAACATTTAACAAATGCACATACATTTCCTATCAAAATGTTTGGCACTTTAGTGCCTCTAAGGCCTACCAGAGAGCCAGGGACCTCACGTTGGGAGCCACTGCTCAACATTAACCAGAAGCTTGTGCAAAAATATTATGAAGAAAGTCATAGCTTGTTCACACAGATTGCTTGTATGATATATTGTCGAATTGTGAACATTATTTCAATATGATGTCAGCGTGAGAAGCTTATGTTTATTTAAAAAAAGGTTTGAGTGTTTTGGAAGACATGTTATTGAGATTACAGCTAAAAAGCTGGACAAAACCGATTGTGTTAAATAAACTTGTCATATGTGCTTCCAGGAATTGGCCTCAGTTGCTCCATTGAGTGAGAAATACGGACAAAGTTGCTATCACAACCACTGGGTCTTCTATATGATTTATGTGGAATGATGCGCCAGAATACAAGCGATCCAGTCTGGAGCAGCCAGGGAGCTCCGTGGTGGGGAGGCGTGTTTGTCAAAGACGCTTCTGAAGTTTGTGCCTCGCTTAATGAAGACATTCTGGTACCTGGGTGAGACATTGCTTTCAGCTGAGCAGACTGTGCCTTCTCCATGCCCTCGGTCTCAGTCATACAGCAGCCCACCCATCTGCAAACAACAGCCACATAAGCACTTCTCAATATGTCTCATAACCAGGTTGTTAGTTTACCGTTTAAACTTTAAACTCATGCCCATGGGAAGGCTTTTGCAAAGTTAGGATGTAGTTGTAGGTGTACAAAACAAGTCCTGAACTAATAGATTTCTAAAGGTAAAGTGTGCAAAATCTTTACATACATCAGAATCTATTTAAAAAAATATTTCATGTAACCAAGTGTGCCTGCTTCAAATGTGCCTATTATAGCCAGTAGGCTTAAGTTATGAAAACATTTGATTAAACCACTTATCACTTAAGAGAAGGCCAATCTGACAATTAAATTCCTCTTTGAGAGATCTGTCCCGTATCCTAAGTTTTTTACTTGTTTGTGAAATCTTATTGATTCATGTACTCATCCAACACAGGCATACACATTGTCTGACAATAAAAAGAAAAGAGTTAATGACTGGATAGCTAAATGCCAAGAAGTGCAGTCATCGACTTAAAACGTTGGCTTTCACATGTGGACAGGCCAAAGTTTATTTCCTAAAGATAGTCTTTAAGCCAATGTGCACACACAGTTGTTGAAGTGTGTGTTTAAAAAATCACCTGTGTACCAAATGAGACAAACGAGTGATCAGTGTTTTAGAACTGCATGAGCCATTTCACACATTAGCATCACCCGTTAGTCTGCATAAGCCAATGTATGCGGGCCCCAGTCTGCACAGTGATGCCGACAGGCTCTCACCATCCCGACAGGCCGTCCAGTCAGATGTGGACACTCACACCAGCCCAGAAGACTTGTTAGCAAACTGGTCTGCACTGAGGGTGCGTTTAGCAAAGGTCCATGATATCCAGTGTTGTCTGAGTGAGAAACAGCCTCTTTCACTCAGTGGTAGAAATGTGATGATTGTCTGCAACACTCAGCTAACATGTTGACAGCCAAATGGAAATAAGGCCAGTATATGTTTGACAGCTATAATAATAAAATAAAATAAAAATACTAAAGATGATGCAGCATAGTATCACATTCCTTACTGTTTTACTTGACATAATGTAACACAACTATCCACTTCTTTCAACAAACATTTTAAACTGATGCCATCATGCCATGTGATATTACATCTTTAAACAGTTACACCGTAAAGGAAATAGTGCCCCCTAGTGTAAATACAAAGTAAATTTGAAAAATTCCAATTTCTGATTTGGGACAAAGTGCAAAGTTTGTAAGAGTTTAAAAAAACTCGCATCCATATTAAATCACGTATTACCAAACAAAACCGCTAAATTCACATTCTTTTATTTAAAAAAATTCAGGCTTACTTTTTAAATATTTAACAAGACATGCAAAATGACATGTTATTACAGTTTTTGAACATTTGGGAAATCTTAAACTATACAAAGACAAGTTGGTTTAACAAAAGAGATTTGCATGGAGCGACTAAGCCTACAGACTGATTTGAAATTAGTTTTAGATTCCTACACAGACTGAACCTCAGCTGAATTTGGCCTTGGAGAAATCCATCTCTGGGTGCTGTTCCATAAATCTGCACACAACACAAAGCCACGTTAGCAAATTAACAGAGCCCAACAATATCTTATTTTTGACATAAATGAAATATACAGTGATGTGCCAGTTTGATATTTGATTAGGAATTAAAAATAACATTTATACTTTACTGTGCAGCTTATATTAGTATTCCATAAGTGTATTCAGTTTTACAACCAACTAAATGCTAAAACTATATGCGAGAACTCACTTTTTAAGGATGTCCTGTTTCTTCTGCTCTTCAGATGTTGGTAGACCCATTGATTTCTGCCGTTGGTCATACATCATCTTCTCTACCATACCACGAGTCTCTCCATCCAGGTCTGACAGCTATAAAAGGCCAAAGACAAAATACTATCAATTTCCACACTTAAGATCACATGTTGGTGGTAGGAATGCTACTTTTATCCTTATAATCTAAAATGATATCAAATTGCAGCCCAAATTTATAACACCAACTAGACATTTTTAACATACACTTCCCCACTGTCACACTCACTTCAAACCTACACTTGGCAATCACCCATTATGTTGAAGTATGGCTAGTACGGAATATTCTCTACACCCGTCAGTGGCCACAATGACATATTGGCCAACTTTTTTTTCTTGCATCACTTACCTTGGAATTTTCTGGACAGATTTTCTTGGTGTTGATTTCCGGGTCTGTAGTGACCACCTTGTTCCACCATTCCATTTTATTTATCTAGAATCAGCAGTTATGTTTAACGGCACGCTTTAAAAATCATTCTATAGCTGATCCTAATGATACCGAGACATACCTTTTCCAAATGCACAATTACAACTTTTCCATCATCAAGGAGCCATGAGCTTTCTTCCACTTTCACCTCGTTGTACAGCTGCCCTTCAATAAGAGGCGGATGTCCTTTCAGGCCTACCTTCAGGCTGCGGCGCTGGATGTCCACCATGACATCGCGGCCTTTGACACGGAACTTCACATCGAAAGGTATACTTATCTAGAGAGGAGAGAATAAACACATTTAGAAAGCGTAGTTAAATAAAAGAACTGCCGATGACATCCAGAAGAAAGGGAACTCACATCTAATTCTGAGAGAGTCTGCGTCCACTTGTAGTTTGGTAGGTCAGCTCCATTGCCGGAATTAGGTTTCAGTTTATCTTTATCCTTCTCATCCTCTTCTCCTTCTGAGTCAGACTGATGACAGTAACGTAAAGAACATAAAACATTACAATATGTAAATAATTCAAGCCACGTTCAACCAGAATCTAAAACAACTTTTTTGTATGTACTTTAGTTTTTTTTTCTTTTTTACTGTAAAGTATTTTTGCAGAAATGACTGAAATTGTAAATAAAAAAGGTTGCTTATACAGAATTGTTTGTTAACCTCTTACGCCTTAACCGAGTGCATTGACTCCAATTTGACTTTACCCAAATAAAGCTTCTCGACTGGAGAGCAACAGTGTAATGCCTCATTTTAAAGAAAACTGATTGTAATGGTTTTTGTCACGTTGTTGTCACATTTTTGAAGCGTTAATCTCTTTTTATGTCACTTATGTCTAGTTTTTGCCACGTTTTCGTTGCTCTTATGTCACTTTTGTCACCTTTTTAGTTGCGTTTGTCACGGTTTAGTCACTTTTTTTAAATTTATTTTTGTCACTTTTTTGTTGTGTTTACCTCCTCGTTTTTGTCGCTTTTCTATCTGGCTAAAGCCAAAATGAGAAACGTGTGCTCGGTTCAGGTGGGGGTTAAGAGGTTAAACGTGTGGTGTATTTCAGCTAAAAATAAAAAAGACATTTATGAAAGATAGTAAACAAACAACTCTAATTCACTATCAAAGTATGTAGTATGTGTGCCATGACTTGACCACACAGACATCTTTGGATGGATTGACACATGTTGCTTCTCATGTCTACAAACAGTTCAGCGATAGTCATTCTCACCCCCTTTTCTTTCTCCACTTTATTTGTGGTCTTTGCTTCTTCTCCAGCTTCCATCATCTTCTTCTTCTTCTCCTTCTCCTCCTCCTCCTCTTTCTTCTTCTAAAACATGCAGAACACACATAGATTACAAACCTTTACCAAAACCAAGCTTTAATGAATGTGTCCAGTGGTCACCTTGTCTAATTCAGACTGAAGCCTTTCCGCCTCCTCATCCGTCAGTTCCTGAATTTTAGGACCATCATCGCTGTTCTTTTTCTTCCCCTCCTCGGCGAGTTTGGCGGCTCGCTCTGCTTTTTCCTTCTTTTCCAACTCCTGCTTCTTCTGCTTTTCTGTATGGGCTTTGAGCGCCAACTTACTGTGGTGGTCGAATGCATCTTTGACAAGCTAAAACAATAAAACAAAGATGTGATTGTTATCAATGTAGAACACAATAATTATTAGTATCTCAATTCAGAAAATGTACCAACTGAAACAAAGCCCACCTTTTCTGCTGCTCCAATATCTCCACCAATGTAGAAATCCGTTTTACGTCTAAGGAAGCTGAAAAATGTGTTTACTAACTGTTTGAGATGAAAAACAGATTGATAACAGGTTACTATAGCATCGCCAAAGTCAGAGCCATTCATTTTGACGCCTCTAGAACATTCCAGAAAGGTCTTTAGACTCAAGATAGTGATCACTTCTTGGGGTCTGGCATAATATTTATTGCACATCGTTACTCGGCATTCTCACATGACATCTATTTATTTACGAATAAGTGTGTACACTTTAAAAGCCAATATCAAACACGTCTTATTATCACAAAACATTACTGCACGAACTTCATATAGATGGCGTCATAGAGTGTCAAGGACTACGAATACAACAAATATTCTTGATTGTGAAAAATATGCTTACAAAATTCCTATCAATTCACATTTTGTCTTTATGTTAGCTGAAAGGTTAGCCATAGTAACGCGTTAGCATGATAGCATCACACATCACCTCTTGCACCCCTCCTTCGTGTTGTTGTGCCATGACCAGCAGCATACCATCATACTTTTCATCTTCGTCACCCATGTCGTTGTGTTATAACTTTAAACACCCTTTCGATTGGGTGGAAATAAAAATGTGTGGTAAGGTGGCAACGAGGGAATCGTGGAGTCACGTTACACACTTCCGGGAAACACACCCCGCCTTCTTTCTAGCGGGCCAATAGAAAGCGCGTATTGTGTATAGTTCAAACACAAATGATGGGCATATACCTTATATATATATATAAATATATATATATATGTATGTAAAAGGAAAATACAGAAGAAACCAACCAACATACAACAGAAACAATATTTTTTCAGTATAATATATTTAATAACAAATTACAAAGCATTTCTCTCCTTAGAAATAAATTGCTTATCACATAGGCATATTTATACTTTCAATATATGCCCAGGTATTTTTTTTAATATTCAAACTGATTTACTTCTACAGAATTTCTAGTTACAGCACGAAATAAAACCCTTAAAGGTGTCCAAACAGCCCACAATTAACATAGAAAAGGACCTTTAAATCAACAAAGGAAATTATTTTTAGTTTAGCTTCCAAAATTTGACTGCCCTGATATTGAATAACCATTGCTTTGCGTGAGTCACCAAGTAGGTCAGAGCTGTGCAGCTCCAGCCCCTACATTTTAATTTTCTGACTCAACCTGACGTATTTAAGTATACTGTGAGGATAAAAAGGGTCCAAACTAAAGCCTCTGGAGGTCCGGATGTGGACCCAGGTCCGCAATTTGGGGGACCCGAGGCTCTATGGTAAGAACAGGGAAATACAGAACAAAACACCCTAATTTAATTCTAAACAAAATAATTCTACATAATAACATTTAATTCAACTCATTCAAAGACTCAAAGTAACAGTTCTAAATTAAACTAAAAAAAAGGAATCACATCATTACACAAGTGATTCACAAAAATAATTTCAATATGGGGTTCAATTTCAGTCAAGAGTAGTTCGTTAGGCTTTGCATCCTTGATAGAGTCATAATCATCTTCATTGGTCCACGTCAGTTGATTTTTTGTTTTTGTTCCAAGTCCAGACAGCGTCACTTGACTCTTTTCCTTTTAACCTCTTATACTAAGAACACAAAAGGTGCACAGACATTTCAAAACAAATTTTAAACAGCTCACATTATGCATAGAAAGGGACCTTAAAATGAATACTAAAAGGGAATTATTTTTCTACAAGCTTGTTTCCTGAATTTGACTGCTCCGATATTGAGTCACCATCGCTTTCATCTGAGGACAAGGTTTCCAGTCAGTTCTTCTCAGAAGCTTTTGAGGCTTGGCAAATGGATCATCTCTTGATCTGAAATAAACATTTAAATCAATACATAAAGTACATATGATGAAAATCATAATCGTAAAAAAGAAAAAGTCTTATGCAGCAATGGATTACTTTTTGAGATGTTTTTCAATTGCTTTACGTTCATAAACGTCTTGATACTTTGTAATCACTGGATCAACGTAGATTCTCTTTGTGATAGGACAGATGAGTTTCTCAGGTAAAGGCTTCACAGTTTCAACCAGTTTCTGTTATCAGAGAATAAATACATGTTATCATGAAACACTATGGCAACGTATCTTGATTCAGTAGCCTATCATTGGACTGTATGGATCTAATCAAATCATTGACTGTAGGTGCTCTGAATATTAGGGGTACCTTTTCCATTTCATCCAGTGATTGGCCAGCACTCGTCTCAGTGTGCTTTTTTGCCTCTTCGTCATACTTCTGGCGGCTTGTCAGGTACTCCTCAGCCAAAATGCTGCCAGATAATTTTATTGTGAATAAAACAAACTACTGATCATAACTAGCCTGGCTAACGCCAGACTAAAATCACAAGTGATATTTAGTCTGGCGACCACCAATTCATTTTCTCAGGAGGGGTGTGGTTTACGATTGTCCATAGCCGTTTATTGGGAGCTACGAATGTCTATCATATGTGTCTGCACCATTGACAGTATGGCTATGGCTACATGAAGACCAATCATATCATTTTATCAGATGAAGTATGTCGTACCTGCTGTAAACATTCGAGCTAAACTGTTTAGAACCTGGTCTAAATCTTGATCGATGGCGTTGCGTCTGCTGCTGTCATGTTGGATCCGTAAATAAACTTTTTTTTTTTTTATCCCTAAACAAACTACAAGGTTCCGTATGTTGAATAGCACGTCATCTTGCTGTCCCTCCTCGTTCTGTGATTGGTCCCCAAATCCATGCAAAGATTTCGATCATGGTCCCCAGGCTGCTGTGCAGTTCGAAATGATCCAAGCGCACACAGCAGTCTGGCATTAGCCATACTAGCTCATAGCAGAAATGAAAAATCAAAATCAAAAAACGTACCTGTCCAGTGGATCTTGAGGCTCAGGAACAATCAACAGGCCATACACAGCATCAAGAATATCTCTCATGGTGATATGAGCGTTGTATCCTCGATCAAATATGTTGTGGCAAATACGACCCACATTGTTGATATTGCAGTGATATATCTTCACTCGTGTTAAGTGGCTTGTTACTGAGAACTTCATGACTTAGTTTTTGTTATGCATGTCATTTTGGATATGCGGACGTATTAAATGCGTCTTCAGTTTGAAATAGAAGGATACAGATGTGATGAAGCGAACAGTTGGAGGTTTCACTGGGTAATCAGGCCCAAACTGACAGAAGAGCTCAAACACTCCACTCTCATAGGGAGTATCAGGAGGGCCTTCCATGAGAAGTTTCCAAAATGCTGTGTGTGAAATATCAAGGTCATTACTTAATTCAAACATACATGTTTTAACTGTCATGATGCATCTTCACTCACTGAAGTCAGTTTCTGATGGAAAGATTTGAAAAAAAGGATGTGGGTGACAGTGCAGATTCTTGAGTTCCTCCAGGATCCGTTTGTCCCTCTCCATGAAACGTCCGTCTTTGGACTCTCGGATTTTCTTTTTCAGAGCACTAGGTTAAATTATGTTTAGTATGGTTGATTAAGAGTTTATTGTAATGCGGGTTGCATTCTTTATGTTGAAGTATGTCATATCCCTGGCTGTTCTCCTCTCCCCTTCCCCACTGTGTGTGTGTGAGTGTGTTTGGGGGGAATTACCTGGGCGGAGTCCTCCACTCACAGCTGCTGCCTGATTACCTCACCTGCAAGCCATCTACAATCCAGTCTTCATAAACTTCGGTTCTACTTCCACTCCTCGCCAGTTTGTCATACTACAATTGTGGTAATTGGACTACGGCTCCAGAGACCATTTGCAGTCATTTTTGCCATTTTCCCATGGTTTCTGCTTCTCATTGTTTTCTCAGTTTTTTTCATCAGATTTCAGCCAAAGCTCCAGCCAGCCAGACACCTCTGCTCTACAGCCCCTCAGCCCATACTTAGCTGCTTTCCCCCCCCCTCCGGACCTCCGGCCTGATACCTACCTGCTTCCACTCTCGCCCTCCTGCTACTTTAAATAATTCTTAAAGCCTTTTTGTTTGGTTATGCTTTTAAGTTCTATCCGTGTTTTGTAACACTGCTGACTTACTCTTCTGTTACAGTCACTTTGTTGTTCATCTCACTCGGCAGGGCAGCCTCTGGGATGTTATCATATCCATGAACCGCAAAAAGCCCTTTTAAAAATGTCTACAGAACACATGATCATATCAATATAATATTAAATGAACATTAAGAGAACTTTAACTGTTATTACCTCAGTGACAGAAGTAAGGTCCACTTTGTTCTTGGGCTTACGAATTCCCACTGAGAGAACCGTTTCTGTCTCAAACAATTTAAGACCATCTTTACTTGTGGTAGGTTTGAAACAGCAGCCACCTTAAAAATAATTGTATTATTGAAGAGCATTCTGCTTTCATGAAATCACAAAACATCCACAATGTAGCCTACCAGACGCAATGCTGATTCCATGGAGAACATTGTTTTCTACTTCTCCCAGAAGAACTGAATCCACAATGATGCCTGATTTGATCAGACTGACGGCAACATCAGTAATTTTTTGAGTAGAACTGTTTGCAAAATGAAGGGTTGAACAATTGGTTGTTTACTTCTAAATCCATTATTTATAGTAGTTCAATAATAAATAAAATGTAGTTTTAGATAAATCACGAACTAAACAAAAGGTTTAGTTTCATGTTTATGCATTTGAAGAGCCTGCCTTAGAATTACTATGATGATTATCAATTTGAAACTGCAATGAAGACTATTCTATTGCGTATAATGTAAAAGGTCATTACCCAGTATCATTTCCATCTGTGAGGCACAAAATCCGCAGTATGCAGTCTGGAAATTTAGCTTTGACTTTTTCTAACTCAAGTCTTCCACGCTGAAGAGCATCATAAAGCACAGTGGACCCAGAAGCCTCAAGAGTTTGCACACATTCCTAAAAAAAAAACATTGTACGTATTGTATGTTAAATAAAAAAAATAAGGGTAAGAAAATCCCTGCATATAAAACATACAACTGGTCACAAAAAAAAAAATATATATATTTTTAGTTAATATTAATCTAAAATATGATTCTGTAGAGTACACTGCACTTGAAATCTCATATTCACCTTGAATGTTTCAAGTGTTTCTGTGAATTTCTGAAGAGTTTTCACTGTTGAATCAAACTTCACAAGGCCAATGATGTGATGGAAATCATACGCCATGCTCCGATTTGCAAAGTTATTGAAGAGCTCTTTAACGGCATGGATCTTCTCAATGTCCACACTTCCATAGCACTTCTCTTCCATAGATGAGCTTGTATCTATCAGCACCTGTCCAAAAAAAGCTTGGGACTTATACTGCGTTTACACATAAGCACGATGCGTTACGAATGTCATTTTTCCGTCATTCGTGACGTTCGTGACGTGACTTAACGCATCTCAATGGGATTCTTAACAGAACGCATCAGTTCGTGACATTCGTGGAGAAAGTTTTTGTCTGTCAAAAAATCTTCCACGAATCCCCCTCTGTTCGTGGAGTTCGCAACGGAGCGTGTCCTTTCGTGAGGAGTAGTGGCGCTTCGTAATTCAGCGTGAGAGCATTCGTAGAGCATTCGTGGAGCAGAATCACTGTTTTCACGCTCAAAATTGACAGAAACCCACACTACGCCCAAAGTAAATGTTCGTACCTGCAGTCGCTATGCCAAGGAAAAGTGTCACAAAGTCGGCCAATCCGCGCTCCAAGCCACGGACAGCACCTGGCGCTGCCGCTCCGCGGGGTGCTGAAAGTGTTCCTCCGACCTTTCTTCCTCCTGCGGTCGTACCTGATGTTCGGGAGTTGGAGCCAGACAAGCCCAATGACTCAGGGGAGAGCACGGCCTCTGCTCCGCCTCCAACCCGTGGAAGAAGATCACTCGCCCAATTCTTGACAGATTTCGGACAGAACGCGAATATTCTTAGTGACCCGTAACAGCCCGTGGCAGCGCGCAACACCACGCAGCAGCGCGGGACGCATATTCGTGACCGTGCGTAATAATTCGTGCCATTAATCGTAACGCGTAGTAACAAGTCGCAACAGTTAGTGGCGGCGCGTGAAACCTCAGCCACGAATCATCAAATTCGTGATCCTTGGCCACGAATGTGCATTTGTGGCATTCGTAACGCATCGTGCTTATGTGTAAACGCAGCATTACACTTTGTTTTAGTACAGAACACTAAATTTGTGATAAAATAATGTATCTCTTTAGAGACATTTCAATTTAACAATGATTAAGCAAGGCCGTATAATTACAGTATCTCATGCCTGGATTTTTAATTAATTAATAATGCAAAAATAAGTAAATTAATATAATACTACCATAATAGCTTCTTTTGGAATCCTGGACGTGGCAAATGATTGGTTGTTTCTACGATCTCCAGTTCTGTACATAAATATAATGATTTTAGTTAAATTAGCAATATGAGGAAAAATATATAAATTTAAAGTTGCATGTCAGTCATATATGCATACTCGCCTTGCAGCCAAAACATTCACGTCCACATTTTGGAATTTTCCAGACAGACAATCATAGACAGAAATGGTTTCAGGGTTACCCTTGTCTTTCTGCAAGTAAACTCCAAGGTTGTCTGTACACGGGTATTACACAGAAATGAGTTTACCAATGATAGTCAATATTATGTCATTTATATCCTCGAGTGAAAATGTAGCTCAACTTAATCTGAGTATGTAATTAAAGTTTTGTAAAACAAACACAATTTGACTGATCTCGTACATAACAGTTGTACCTTCACTCAGGTAAACCAAGCATGCAGCTTGACGTCCCAGATCCTTTAACAGCAGTGGTGGTGTCACAATGAGCAAAGGGAAAGCTTTTATTTCTTCTGTCATAACTTCCAGACTCTTCTTTGTTTCCAGATGAAAACTAAGCCAAGCAAATACACAGAATACTGATACTGAATATCATAGTTAAGAAAGGCGCAATGTAAAATTCAACTCACTTCTGTCCGGAGACACTACTGTGTGAAATCCATAAGTAGTAAGTTCTTATTGATGGATGAACACTGAGCAGGATCTTCTCAGTTCGAGTCAATCTCTTTAGTGAGGTCGGCAGCAAAACCTTTTCAGTGCAGAGTGGAATTGTTTCATCATCTGAAAACAGTCAAAATAATCATTACTAGTACAGGCAACAATCACTGAGCACATCTTAAGGTAATTAGCATGCACACACAATAGTACAACAACAAAAATAGCAGGTGGAGTTTCCTTAACCCGTCAAATCATTACATTTGTTGTCATGCTGCCACATCATCTGCATACCTCCAGATGAAGTTTCAAACAACTGTGTGTAAAACATGTACCTCTAATTTTTTGCAGCACATCAGCTCTCTCCATGGCCCCTGGTACCCCAGGTACAGTGATTGGTTCACAGAAGCGCTTGCCATTGTCTGAGAATAGTGAAATGGGGGCATAATTCTCATAGTGATGGTTGTCTTTCTATTGAAACAAAAACAGTAGCGTATACCAATGAATAAAGTTACCCAACATTAAGCCTTTGCTTTACTGTTGTTTGCAATGGTGATATGTTTGACCTGGGCTTCTGACATGATATAAGACCAGCATAACAGTGAATGTTCAAAGACTTCTTGGTCCGCTACGATCCTGTCTCCATCAGCTGATCCAAGTTTTGGCAATATCTCCCGAAACAGAGTGTACAAGCCTTCAGTAACCGCAATCTGATTAAAAAAAAAATAATAATTTATATATATATATATATATATATATATATATAAATTCATTTTAAGATAAAGAGAAACACATGGTACATGGAATGCGTTTCCCTGGAAAACTTCCCAATCAAATGTGCATTTATACGAAGAACTTTATTTGTATACTCTATTTCACACGCACACTGCAGCACCATGTTGCCTAATTTATTCACAAAGTACATGGGGTACGCGGTTGTATTTTGCAGCATTTTGAATGTCTGCGATATAGACTTAAAAGCCTATTGAAAACATGACACAAATTTGTTAAAAATAGATATTGAGTTTCAAATCCGTCAAATAATATTAACAATTTCACTACATTTTACCCACTACAACATAAGCAATAGGTCAGTAGTGTACAGTATGTCTGAGCTTAATGCACGGTTATCTTCCATACCCTTTGAGTCCTGGATAACATTTGACTTTTCTGCAGTAACTGATGCAGACCTTGAGCCAGAGGGTTACATCCAGTCACTTTTCGAATGTAGGCCACTAGGTCTGCATGTTGGACAACAGGGGATTTACATTTCTAAAGAAAGAAAAGAATATAAATGAACAATTTCACTTTACAGTATATTGATGAAAAATTGTGATATTTACAATGACATAAAGAGAAGAAAGGAAGACACTGCTTCCTTTTCTGGTTTGTTGAACCGAGGGTGTAATTTCATTTAAAAACAGTTCATTTGGGTCGAGTGATTCCTCAGTGAATGTGGAAAGAGAGAAATGGAGTGTAGTTTCCTCTGTGATCCAAAGGTCTTCCAGGCTATTGCCAGAGCCAATGTCACCCCTGTAATCAAAGCCAACAAACAACTACTGAAAAAAACAAACACTGTAACCACTGCTGCCTATTGTAATGTACTCACCTATAATGAAGAACATTAGCGGGAATTCCACTTATTCCAGCAAGCCTATTCTTCACATCAGCCACTGTGTCAGATGCAAAATCCACATTAACTTCAAAGTCTCCCTGTAAAACAAGCACAAGTAGAGTTAGTATTCTTCTTATTTTGAAAACCATATGACTCAAACAATAAGCCTTTCATTCAATATTTTGGTTTCACATTAGTCTGCATTTTTAAAAATGTAAACCAGCACAACATTTAACAGATATGGAAAAAATGCCCAAAGACGTACTTTCAGCATGATATGACAGCGAACAGTATCTGTTCCTAGCACTGGCCCAGAGTTCGTCACACTTGTTTGCAATGTCAGCAGATTCTCTTTGGGAGTAAATATAGCATAGATAAGATCTCCATCATTGATATGTCGCTCCTGTAAGGACCCTGTTAGTGAAATAACACAGCATTTAGCTCAAACTCCCGGTCAATGTTTACAGCAGACAGCTGTGCTCACATGTGTTGAAGAATGGGTCGTCAGCAAGTGGCATCCCATCCACTGTGTAGAGACAGACTCCTTTAGAAGAACCAATGTTTTCCACATGACCAATCCTTAGCATTAGATCCTCCACAGTGTTCTGAGCAGGGTCCATATCTGCAAGATAAAGAGAAGCTTAGTGCCGTCAACAGCCACCATTTTACAATTTGGGTCCGAAATTTGGCTGTACGCATTGCGAAATAAAATGAAATCATCGACGTGTCACATCAATGAGAGTGGATAATATATGGGGGTCCTTAGAAGGTTACCAGTCAAAAAAGGTTTGAGAACCTCTGGTCAACAGAATGGAGAACGGTGTGCCAAATGAAGGCTTGCTTGGTGTATAAAACCTCAACCATGTCAGGGCATCATGAACAATACCTCTCTCATCGGGCAGAAGGCTGGCTGTGTAACATACAGGCTCAGATCACTTAATTGTAGCCTATATTTACCTGAACTGCAGCTGTCAATGGAGTGAGTACACCGTTTTGTGTCTGAATCTGAACCTGTTCTCTTTCAGTATTAAGGCCATTTCCTGATAACAAATTTGACCTAAGTATTTTACTTCTTTGATTTTTCTGTGGGTGAATTCACTCAAAAAATAAAGACTGGTCCTTACCTGTGATGAGCCTGGGCTCTGAACACATGGGGTACATGTAGTTCAAAGAGTACGATTTGACGGATTTCTGCACTGATGCAGATTCAGGAGCTCGGAGTCTTCCAATGAACCTCTGCAGGTCTTTAAAGCGATTTTTCTCCACATGTGTTAACCCTACTCAGAATTGACATAATCAATTAAGCTCTCACTTTTTAATACAAAACAGTTATTTCTTTCAAATTCTTGTTCTTAAAGTGTTTTTATTTTATTTTTTACGTTTTACAACGAAGAAGGAAATAAAAATAAAATAAATGATGATTTAAAATTATGTGGGGAGGGGATGGGTGAGGTCGGTCTATTCACTATTCACCAATTTACATATTTGTTTGCTTGAAACGGATCCCATATCGAATGGAAATCATGTAACTTCTCTTTTAAGTCTATTTCTTTTTTTAGCCTGCGTGCTTCATTACATCATGCAGGTTTTTTATTCCAATTTAGTAATATCACTCTTTATAGATCGTTAAGATGAAACATTTCTGAACAAACCCAGATTGGTCAAGTCTTCATCAGTGACACCATCGACAAAATCTCGCTCATCTTTGACCCCCAGCTGCTGAAAATTGGCATAATAAGACTCCAGCCTGTGCCTCTCAAGTAAACTGTAAATGTTCTCCATCTGAAAAACAATAATAACAAAAAAAAAAAGAGTAGCCTACTAACATGGCAAAGCAATACAGATTCTGAATGACCTACCTTTAATATGTGTTAGTCTGTGCAAGCCGATATTATACATCTATCGAGCAAGCCACCATTAGCCAATTTGTTTCATTTCCAACCACCGCGTGGAGATTCTGTAGCTCCTCCTACTGGAGTTAGCGGGGAATCTAGGAATAGAAAGTTACACGTGCCATGGCCTTAGCTATCCGTAAACTCCTATAATAGATCCATGGGATACATGTGTAGGCTAGCCATTGGTAAACTCCGGTCAATTATCATTTCCCTACATGTACCTCTGTACGAAACGAAATGAGTACGAGGGTATGGTAAAGCCAGGCTAGTGATAGGTAATTTTGCCACTGAAAAGGGCAGGCATGGTCTAAGAACACAAAAAGCTTTTTATTTTTATTTATCTGTGAAATAATACATTATTTTAAATAGAGTAAATTATTATTTATAGGGTACCCTGAGAGATTTCTGAAACAATAAGGGGCCGTGATGTCTCGGACTTTAAGAATGGGTGCTCTGGATAATGTTGTTTTATTTTGCGTTTACCCGTATCTTCGTCCTTCATTTAATTTGACTCATGGTTCCATAATTTGACAACAATAATGAGTTATAATAATGGCCTGATGTCGCCTCAGGACCACCCAGAACAACTGGAGGAAGTGTGTGTGGATTGGGAAGTCTGGGCATCTCTGCTCAGACAGCTGCCTCTGCAACCCGGCCTCAGATAAAGCGGAAAGAATGGATGGGTTATTATTAACGACAGTTCACTGGCCACAGGTCTGCATATACTGATGGTTACGTTTCCCACTGACTGGACTGAACCCATCGCAGACTAAAAAATATGTAGGCGTTGCCATTTATTTATTCGTTTTTTCATAACCACTGTAGACTATGTCCACAGATGAAAGCCTACAGACCAGTTAGACTTCAAGCACCGATTTTTGTAAAAGTAAACTAACAAAAAGTAGCAAAAAGATGTAGCCCACACAGATTGAAAGTGCGTATTTGGGATTACAGATTAATCCTAAAATATACTGTTGTTGCTAGGTAAACTATGGGTTAGACGATTTACCCAATAGACATATTTGACATTGAGGGCTTTGCTGACTGCAGAATCAGATTTAACTGATTCGTACTTTTTATGAAAAAGCGATCACAGTCACACCCATCCCTTGCACAGTGTTGACAATGACAATGACATTGTAATAGAAGGTACAAAATCAGCTTTAAATTGGTTTATTATAACCGCATGATCGTCATTAGTGTTTCTGACTCATGCTCTCAGTTAAAAAGTATTCAAAGATTTTAAATTTATATTTCGATAGGTTAGATTGTATTAGGGATCATTAAAAATAAGAACCAGTAAGCCAACAGGACAAATGTCCTTGAGGTCACACAGCAGGGAGAAATAGCAGCTTCCAGAAACATGCATTCTCTTCAGTGGCACTTTCAAACAAAACTTGCATATTTTATTAGTCTACTGGCCACACCTTTCACTATCTGAAAAATACAAATAGGCATTCATATTGTCGAGCTATTATAAAATTTTTACAGTATTACAACAAACACAAATGCACTTTCTGCTTATTATTTTCTAAAAAAAACAAGTACATTTTTGATAGAAGCACACAACAAATAAAGAGGTAATTGGGGCAATTAAGGGTCTGCTATAGCAAACAAGTGTGTCCATCCTTTGGCCTCAATCATTCAAGATCAAATAATTTACAATAACATTAAAGGTTCTGGTAGTTGTCATCGGTGGAGAGAAGCAGACTGAATAAGTGGATAAGACAAAAAAAAAAAAAAATCAATCAAGAGTTGCCTCACAGGACTACACAAACATTAAAACAAAAAACAAGTAACAACGTAAAGTTCAGGCAAAAAAGACGACACTACTACAGCTACTGCACAGACCAAACGTTCTAGCTTTACCTACCATAACGGCAACGATTGGAGAAAATTACAAGCAATGTACATTACAAATGGCGGGATTTGTAATTATTCAATAAAAATAAATTATATCTTTATGAAGTATTTCACTATAAGGGAAGGTGGAAAAAGCATATTATATGCCTATGATTGAAAATACAAAATATTTCAGCCGTGACGCAGAAACTTGCTGAAGAATGTATGTATATTTTTCATGATTTAGCGCAACATCACAAACTCCTAGAAAAAAAGTATTTTGTTTCCTTCTATAAAACATGCGGACGGCTATGAAAAGATATGTTGCAACTAAATCAATCCTTCAAATACACACAGATGCATCAGACACAAATATCTACACTCTAGGCCCTGAGTTTGTCGAAGTCCTTCAAACTACATGACTTCACATTCCTCCATAGCAATATTACATTTTAACGTCTGATAGCTGAGACCGGCCCGAACTAAAAAAAGTCTTCTCTTTCAACATGTGACCTCGCAGCGTTTTGTGGTGGACTCATGTCCTCACTGAAGTGTGGATGAGAGGAACACCTGAGGAGGTCTCGGTAGTGGACGGTGAATAGGTGGTTGGAGAAACAGAGGTCTGGCCTGTGAGAACGAGAAAAGATAAATGCATTTAAAGTAACCACGCATTTAGGTCAGTATCTCTTAGCTGTTGGTGGGGGATATACTATATAACACACCATATCATAACGTACTATAACATAACATTTCAACCTGGATAGACTCGCACAGACGAAAGCAGTGATTAGGGAGATTTATTGACATGTGTATTAGTTTTGGCGATCAGACATCGATTTATTAGTCAGTGTAGGTAAACAGCTTGGAGTTAGGGATGTCTTCCCCCGGAGCCTGGACACTGGTGGTGGTATAGGAGATCCGTGGGGAATGCGCGGGTAGAAGCCGTGGACGGAAAAGGCGGAGATGGGGTGGAGGCGGGTCGCGGCGCAGCTGGGAAGCGAACGGATCATATTTGCTGGGGCTTAAAAGCGGGACCGATGGCGATGATTGGCTTCCATGGAGGTGCGGTTCTGACGCTGATGTGGAGGTGTGAACCTTTCAGGAGCGATCATTGGCTGAAGGTTGATGATGCTGAAGTTTGTCTACCAGGCTGAATTAATGCCTAGGCTTCATAATATAAGGCCACCGGTTCAAAATTTCTATTGATGTGAAAAATTAAGCAAGAGGAAGATTAAATGATCTCCAAAAGGCATGAGGGTACGGATAAGACATTTCCATGACAAAAAAAAAAAAAGAGTGGGGTGTATTTCCATCTTTTACACAAGCAAAATATCATTAATGTAAAAAAAAGGTATTTAACCTATTTGACCTAAGAAACGGTCCGTGTGCCACTGGCTGCAATACAACCCCAAAAGGATGATGGACCCACTCCCAGGCTTAACAGTTGGACCGATATTCATTTCATGAAATTGTGTGCCGCTTCTTATTATGTACCTTGATGTAAATTGTATTCTGCAATGTCTTGTGACCCCTGTGTGACCCTAGCCTGTGGGACTACAGATGGAAATTAGCCACCAACAATCTGGCAAGGCAAGGCAAGGCAAGGCAAGGCAACTTTATTTATACCGCGCATTTCGTACACAAGGCAACTCAATGCGCCTTACAAAAGAAAAAATGCGAAATTACAATCAGGTTAAGTTAAGGCAAAGCACATATAGACACATCAAGACATGGGAAATACACAGCACACGAGGTCACGTGCGGAATTTTTTCTTGGGGAGGGGAAGGACGACCGGCCATTGACCGGGGGGGCGGGGCTGAAGAAACGTGTTGAGGCAGACGCAGAACGACGGGGGCGTGGTTAGGGAGGGGGTATGTGTGTGCGGTTGTTTACAGTCTGAAAGTCAGTGTTATGCAAAATATGACCCAGAGAGCTCAGTCCTTATCAGGTTTAGCTCCGTGGCTTGGCCTTGAAGGGAAGTGTTGACGGCGTGGGAGAGATAAGCGGTCCAGCTGCTTCAAACCTCCTCTCAGGAGGACGAGAATTATTCCAGTAACAGTTTATACATTTATAATGAATTAGCTTTTTTCTTGGTCTCAGCTTTAGTTCAGTTCTCCAGAGCAGGTAGTTCCCTTCAACGTTCATCCCTTTTCATCCCAGAAATAAAGTCCATCTATTGTCCGTCTCCACAGCGAGCTGCCAGGTCGTACATAACAGTCCACGTTGTGCGTTACTTTCCGGTGTAATTCCATCACTCGGTCACTTCCTGCTCCAAAGTGCTTGTTAATTTCAATGGACAGCAGCGTGGTCCGATTGAAAACTGCTGTCTTTCCAAATTTCCGATAATCCAGGGCAGTCCATCCAATAAGCAGGTACCCTGTTATCAAGAGTCCAAATAAGTAAATATCTTTGATGTCTCCGACCGACAGGACCGCGAGGCAAACAACATCCATCGCAAACCGAGCTGTGAAAATCCCGTCAGGGAAGACGACCTCCTCCGTGGCCTCAGTTTGTGAAAAAAACTTATCAATTGCGATGAGATTCCAGTTAATCAATTCCATAGTTTAGCGGTTCGGGAGGACAGCGAGCAGGTGGTCCAAGAGGAAAAATAAAAGTCAGACAAGACACTCGCAGAGGCAGGAAAAAGCACGAAAGCAGGAGAAGTGAGAAGACACGTCCGCACTCGACAGAGACAGGAAGAGAAGATCTGGTGTGTTTACATGCGTGCATTTCATTTTTGTTCATTAACATGCACTGTCCCAATCAAAGAAATAAATTAATTCGAACTATGAATGCAAATCATGCATCGTATTACCAGTTTATGTGTACATATGAGAAACTGCAGTGTTGAGAGAAATAGTCTCACATCGACACCAAATAACACATGTCAAGTATAAAGGGTGACAATGGATCGTTGAATAAACACTGCATACAGTCCAACAGGTGTGATGACCACAAACATTTAGATCAAGGAAACTGAGAGCATGTGCAGAAGTAGCTGTGTTATGGGGCTGACCATGTGATGCTTAAAAGGTAATTCTGGACAATGCTTGTGTCTAGAACAGTCTCTAACCTATATCCTCCAAGAGCTACTTTTTTTTTTTTTTTTTTTAACTCTTTATTTATACAATTTTCACATAATATCAAACAAAACAACAGGGTATTATAGTTACAAGGATCACTTTCGCACTTGGGTCTTATATATTATCCATTTCTTCCATCTCTGATCAAATTTGGTAGTTTTCAGTCTTACGTAGTGAGTGATTTTTTCCATTGCATAGATTTCTTCCATAATCTCTTCCCATTGTGACAATGTTAAAGGGAGACTCTTCAGCCAGTTCCTTGTGATAGTTTTTTTGCTGGCCAACATCATGGCTTTGTAGAGGTACAAATCCTCAGGTCGTATAACTGAATTTGGTAGTAGACCAAGATACATAGATTGAAAGTCATTGGAAATCCCATAGCCAAAGATGTCCTCTGTTACTTTCGCTATGTTTTCCCAAAAGGTTCTGACGTTGGGACAAGTCCAAAATACATGAGAATGATTGGCACTCAAACTGCCGCAAAGTCTCCAGCAATGCTGGGGGGTTTTGAGCTGCTTACTTTTGATATGTGGTGTAATAAAAAACCTTGTAATGTTTTTCCAGCCAAATTCTCTCCATTGTCTTGAGCTGGTGGAAGTGTGTTGTAGTTGACAAATAGAGTGCCAATCATCCTCTGACAATCTGAGATGTAGTTCAAATTCCCACTTTTGTTTTATATACAGTGAGTCAGTACCGTTACAGTTCTGCAGACATTTATACAGTCTCGATACAATTTTTGAAGGTAATTTTTTGTATGCTCCCGACACCATTTCTACCAGCTCACAGCCCTCTTGTGAGAGGTGGGTCTTTATCTCTAAATTATAAAAGTGCCGTAATTGAAAGTACCTAAACAAGTCTGAGTTGTCCAGGCCAAATTCCCTCTTTACTTCTTCGAAAGACTTAAATACTGTCCCTTTGGTTAGCATACATACTGCAGTGAGTCCCTTTTCCGTCCACTTTCTAAATGTACTGTCCAACTGGCCACTCTTGAAATCAGGAGAATAGGAAGGCCAAATCAAGAATTTACAGTCACCTTCAAATTTGAATTTTTTCACTGTATCCCACCAAAACTTAATGGTTGTTTCGACTATGGGATTCCCCTCTTTTAATTGTATACTAGTTTTATCACCCAGTCTTGATTGAGGTTGGGATGTTGGGATATAGTTAATTTCAATTTGTTTCCATTTAGAATAATATTTTGGGGAGCACCAATACACAATATATCTCAATTGGGCAGCTAAAAAATATTCTTTGAAATTTGGAAGGGCGAGCCCCCCTTTCATTTTCTCCAGCTGAAGTGTCTTAAACCTAACCCTTGGTTTTGCCCCTTTCCATATAAATCTGCTCACTTGTTTATCCCATTTAGCAAATTGAGAGTCGGGTATTTGAACTGGTAGGGATAAAAATAAGTACAACAATCGGGGTAACAGATTCATCTTTATCACCTCTATCCTGGAACTAAAATCTAAAACTAGGTTTGCCCAATTTGTCAGATCCCTCTGTATTGTCTCATTTATTTTACTGTAATTAGCACTGTATAATGTACTGAGTTCTCGCGTCACAAAGATCCCTAAATATTTAATTTGTTCTGAATCCCATTTAAGTTTGTATTTTTTCCTAATTGGTTCAGCTGGACTATAATTAATACAAAGGATTTGCGTCTTGGTAATATTTAATTTATAGCCAGATTTTTCCCCAAAATCTTTTAAGATGTTTAAAAGTTTAGGAAATGTTTGATCAGGATTTTGAAGATATATTAATACGTCATCTGCAAAGAGACTTAATCTTTGTTCTACGTTGGACACCATTACTCCTTTGAGCTCTGGTGTTTGTCGCATGTACTGAGCTAAAGGCTCAATAAACAGGGCAAAGAGGGAGGGGCTTAAACAGCAGCCCTGCCTACTCCCTCTGAAGAGCTCAAAGCGGTCAAGTCGCCGTTTATTTTGATTCTTGCCATTGGCTTATGATATAGGGCTTGTATACACTTAATATTAGTATCATTGAATCCCAGTCTTTTAAAAACTGCAAAAAGGAAATTCCAGCTGACTCTATCAAAGGCCTTTTCGGCATCAAGGCTTACTAAGGCTGTTGGAATATTTTGTTTATTAACTTCGTTAATTATGTGAAAGGTACGTCTAATGTTGTCTTGGGCTTGACGCCCCTTAATAAATCCTGTCTGGTCCTCATCTATTAAATCAGGGAGGAAAGACTCTAATCTTTTTGCTAAAATGGAGGTAAATAATTTATAATCAACATTTAGAATGGATATAGGGCGGTATGATTCACAATATTCACAATTTTTTCCCTCTTTTAATATGACTGAGATAATAGCCTCCTTCCATGAAGGGGGGCACTTTGCGTGTTTTAGCGTATAATTAAATGAGTCCAACAATAAGGGGATCAAGTCATCTTTAAATGCCTTGTACCATTCATTGGGAAAACCATCACTCCCTGGGCTTTTATTGCTTTTCAATCTACTAATTGCCTTATCAAGTTCTACTTTGGTAATGGGTCTAGATAACGCCTCGTTCTGAGTAGTTCCTATGGAGGGGAGATCTAAATTAGACAAATAATCTTCAATTTTGTTCTCGTCTACTTGTTCAAATTGGTCATACAAGGTTTTATAATAGGTTTGAAAAGTATCTTTAATTTTTCCTGGATCATAATTTATTTCTCCAGATGAAAGATCCCTGATTTTGTTAATTGAATTTCGCATTTGTTGGGATCTTAGACGTCTAGCCAATATTTTTGTCGCCTTTGAGCCTGATTCATAAAAGGTTTGTTTTGTAAACCTCATTTTCTTGACAATCTCCTCTTTTGCTAAATCTGACAATTGGATTCTTATATCGTTTACACATTCGGCCAACAATTCACTTTTATCAGAATGCTGTTTTATTTCCAGCTTTCTCAATTGTTCTTCTAATTTCGCCTGAGTTAGTCTTTTCATTTTATGAATATGAGCTGTTCTTGAAATCAGTTTACCTCGCATCACAGCTTTTACGGTGTCCCATATAATAATTGGTTCTATATGATCATCCTTGTTGTCGGAAATACAATCTTGAATTTCTTTTTTTATTTCCTGCACAACCTTTTCATTGTTGAGAATGTTGATATTCAACCTCCATGTTGTTTTCCTAATTAGATTACTTAGATGAATGGTTAAATGGATAGCATTATGATCTGAAATATCTGCTATTCCTACACTGCAGTCTATGACGCGGTGTCGATCAGTAGTATTCATCAGGAAAAAATCAATCCGAGAGTGGACCTTATGAGCTGCTGAATAGTGAGTATAGTCCCTTTCTAGAGGGTGGAGAGCTCTCCAAACGTCAAACAGATCTGCCTCCTTAATTAGTTTTTTTAGGTCTTTTGATTTATTACTTATATACTTTTTTTTACTGGTTGAATCCTTAGCTTGGTTTAACACGGAGTTCCAGTCACCTCCACTAATCAAAATTCCCTCACTGTTGGTGGTTATCTTATCAAATAGAAATTGAAAAAATTTCCGGTCACCCTCTGGAGGTGCGTACACATTCACCAAAAAGACAATAGAATTGTCAATCCTGCCTTTAACAATCACGTATCTACCTTCCTTATCACAGTCTTCCTCTATTAAATCAAAATTAACAGAATTAGGTATTAGGGTGATTACTCCTCTCCTCCTGCTATTTTTAAAAGCACTAGAGAAAGAATGTATATAGCCAAACTTTTTGAATTTCTCATGCTCTTCTTTTGGCAAATGCGTTTCTTGGAGGAAGATCACTTGTGCTTTACACCTTTTTAGTTTAATTAATAACCTACTTCTCTTAATTGGGTTGCCAAGGCCATTTACATTTATTGAAACAATGTTTAGTTTACCCAAGCCACTCATGTTTAATGAACAAGTAGAAAATAAACCCTGCAAATGAACATGAACCAAGAACAATAACTTCAGAAACAATACAAACAGAACAATACCTGAGACTTCCATTCAGTGGGTTAATTCTCTGTCCCACCTTGACCCTGTTGGAAGGTCTAGGGCTAGCTTCCCAGAAAAAAGGGCGCCCTATGCAAGGATTAAGAGGCGTTGGAATCTCCTCCATCCTTGATGTCCAACTTTATAGCGCTATCTTCTGGTGCCACTCCACTAAGTCAGTGAATGTGGGAAGGCTGAGTTAGATTTGTGTTTATGGAAATTCCCATTTACTAGACATCAATGTCCGCCTCTTTGATACTGCTTCAATCTGTCTTTAGCCCTTTGCGCTGCTGCTATATTCTCCCCGGAGCTCTGGCCCTTCCGCTGCCATCCATCCAACTTCTGAAGCCAGAATTCCGCATCTTCTTCCGTCGTAGCCGGCAACTCAACCTCGAGTCCTCGCCTCCGTAGCTCGAGACCAGCTTCGCGAGCGGAGCTGTATACTTTAGCACCGTCCTCCCAGTGAATACGCATGTTTGTGTACGGCGTTTGAAAGCGTATGCCTTTTTCCTTCAGCACCTTTTTTATCTTTTGGTACTCCTTTCGCTTTTGGACAACTTCTGATGCAAAGTCGTGGTCAAAATAAATGTTCCTGCCGCTTAATTGGATTACTCCCCTTTTCCACGCTTCTTTTAGTATCATCTCTTTAATAGTGAATTCCTGGAAATTGACGATGATGGGTCTTGGTGTGGTACTGGGCCGCCTGGTGAGGACTCTATGGGCTCGCTGTATTTTTAGGTCCAAATCAGTTGGTAAGTGTAGCTGGCGCTGGAGTAACTCTGCAACAAATTGCGCCATTGAGGTCGGCTTTTCCCGATCATCTACTCCAAAGATCCTGATGTTATTCCTGCGGGATCTTGATTCCAGGTCGGTCAATTTGTCTTGAAGGCCCCTTTGTCGCTTCATACTCTCAGCCATCGCGTGGGCCAAATCCAGTGTCACGTCCTCAACATGCCCGACACGAGACTCCGCTTCCTCTACTCGGGCTGTCAGGCCTCTCATGTCCTCAGCCATCGTATCCAGTTTGCCGCATAGCTCCTGCTGTAGAGAGGTGATGTCCTGTCTCACTATGTTGTTGTCTTGTTTCAGCTCAGTTTTGAGTGATTCAATTGCTTGGAGCAAGTCGTTCGCTGTTACGCCACCTGTAGCTGGATTAGCATTAGCTTGCAGCTCTGCGTTGCTAGCCTTTAACGACGAAGCGTGTCTATCCCGAGTTTTCGACATTTTCAATGATTTACAGCCTTCTTCTTTTCTTGTTCCACCTTTTGCGTGTTAAACCAACAAAATGAATGTACCTACGTCGAGTTTATGGTGGAAAAGACTATCAAAAACTGTGGAGCGCACACCAAGCACGTCTTGTCCCTACGCCATGACACCGGAAGCTCCTCCAAGAGCTACTTTTACAAAATAAAATTGTCAGAAAGCTACTTACTGAGGTAACTGTATCATGATTGGGTGAAAACATTCAAAGCCAGTTTAGCATATTGTAAAAACAGGTCTTTTAACTTAGAACTATTCTTACCTCCATTGTTTCTCCACATCTGTCTGGCATAATCATCAGAGGAGGTCAGCTCAGATATTTGGATGTTCGGGTTGGATTTGTAGACATCTTCAAGACAGATACAAAAAGATTCACAACACTGACTGAATAAAAAAAGTATGGGTTAAACAATTAAACATAGAATACAACAAAAAATTAAAACACTTATATACTATATATTATAGTTTTATATACTATATTTTTATTGTATATTTATATTTTAATATATGACAGAAAAGAGGGCTGAACAATTAATTGCAAAGATGCAAACAAATAAAAATTTCAATTTGAATGGATGCAACTGACCTTTCGCAAAACCCCGCTCCAAAACGGTCATTGTCCAATCACACCTGCTACCCGGATATCCTCCCATAAAAACTAAACTAATTTCAGGTAGCATTTTCTCAATCTGGATATCACACTGCCTGGTATTGCACCATTATGATATGTGATAAACACTTCTTGACAGAGCTAGCATACATTTGCTTAGGGGCCGGGGCTTACGCAAAAGGTCAATTACCACAACAAATCTAATCTCAACAGCAACAATTGTATGAATTAATGCAATTATTGCTTTGTTTTTCTAAAACTATACTGGACTAAAAGACACACATTTATCTGAACCTACTGTTGTTGCAGAATGAAGACGAGCTGCTCTCCCTCATGGTCTCGTGGCCGCTGTCAGACAGAGTCCTCTCCCTCTTGGAGGTGTGGGGCTTCTTCTTGCTCTTGCGAGTGCTAATGCGGATGATGCCGCGCACCAAGCGACATTCGGCCTCTTGCTCGTCCATCTGGTGCTCCTCTGCCAGAGAGTTGATGAGATGGTGGATGTCTTTGGTCTTCCTCAAAAACACAGAGTCCGTGGTGCAGCGGGCCAACTCCTCAATCTGATACTCCGAGTACAGCTCCAGCAGCTTCTTCGCGATGAGGGAGTCCACGTCCTCCACGTCCTCCTCCCAGTCGTCAAACGCCATGGACTGATGCAGGGATGGGTGGCTGAAGTGTGTGACCGCTCCGGTGGATGACAGGCGGGAGAAGACCCTGGGCTTGTCAGAATACTCGACAGGCTCCTCCACTTTGACCCCGCCGATGTGCACGTCATTCAGCCACGCTTTGCCTTCTTCCTCCTCTTTCGACCCGCTGTTTTGGAGACTGATTTTCTCTGGCTCATCCGGAGAGCTCTCATTTGGTGCCAGGCAGGGGGCAAGCTTGGAGCCCTGGCAAAATCGGTACAGGCCGCACGTCAGCACCGTACAGAAGACACTGCGGCAGCGTTTGGGGGAGGTGCATGGGTTACATCTCGGAGACGCAGCGGAGGGCTCGGCAGAACCAGGGATGAAACCGATGGTCTCGCACTTGTTGCCATTAGCATCCCTGGGGTCGGCCTTGAGAGCCGACTTTGGTTCTTGGGTGTAAGGTAAAGTTTCGACCGGGTCCACACAGCGCTCCTCGTAGGATGACCTCTGGCTGCTGCTGCGGCTGGGACTATGTCTGGAGACGTACTTCACCCCACCGGCACTGCCCACCGACATGACTCTGCTCGCAAAACAACAAACCACAAATGTAAATTGGTGTATAAATGTTCATATTCTGATGCAATATTACTGTTTTTATTGTAAAATAAACCTTCACGTATTATTTTTGTGAGAAAATAAGCAATGGAGGATGTTGCCTGTATTGTATGCATATTCTCTCACTGTATTTTATAGAATAGCAGTTAGAACACCAAAGTATGTATGCCTACACTGTTACATTTTAACAACACCATAAATGTCTAGCTACCACCTGAGGTCTTCAAAACATAGGCCTATGCTAAACAGCTATCTGCAGGTGGCATAAAAAGCAGCCCAGCAGGTTCCCCCATATCCGTATAGGCCTCCACGGATATCCTAATGTAATTCAAACAGGTGTATTGCATCCACACTCAGAAATATTACAAAGGTATGATTTTGATTGTGATTTGGTGTGTGGCATTGCTGAAGTGGTTTACATGTCAAAACCCGAAGCAAAGCAACTCTCCAGCTCGTATCCAAATGACAGTCAAATGGTTTATGTCCTGTTCCTCTTCGGCGACGTCATGGCAGGTCAGGGGCTGTTTACAGTAAGCTGTCTGTTCTTCTACCGTCTTGTTGTTGACAAAAGATAAGAACATTATATGTACTACGTTTAAATCATTGGAAAAAATAGTCGAGAAATATTTAAACGCCTACAAAATGACATATGCCCAGTTATTTTCACTTTTGTGGTGACATGTCACTGTTAGTCTCTACCTCCATTAGAGGTCTGCATACTTAACCAAACATGACTCACCGTGAAACAGCTGGCCCACTCCACGGACTCACTGCTCTTCAGAGTGATACATAAGCGTAGAGTTACTTTAATCCAAGACTCCCCCGACTTTGTGGGGGAGTCTCGCTGCAAAACGCCACTTCGACCAAAGTTTTTTGACCTAAATCTGTTTGCTACCTGAGCGTCAAGGTGGAGACAGCGCACCAGGTAGTGACACAAAGAGGACGAACTTCCGCTTTGACACACAAACACGCGTTTCAAAATAAAATGACCACAAAATAATCAACCCGTCGGAAATAGGTCCATGGTCGGAAATGATTGAAAATAGGCTAATTGTTTGATTATTTTGACAGACCTCAATGCAAACTGCGTAACCTTAATGTTATAAACGTGACATTAGGACATTAGGCGTGCTTCCGGTTAAAAAAAAAAAGGTCCATTAGAGATAAGATATCATTTATTTATTTTATTTAAATAAAAATAATATTAAAAAACAAAACAAAACTGAGCTCTATTGTTCTCTCTCTCTCTTTGTGTTAGGAAGATTAACAGGTTTTATAAGAAGGATAACTTGTTTTTATAGTTTAGCCATGTCTTTCAATTATTTATATTTCAGTGTTTACAATCCACCCACTTCCTCTGAGTATCTTCTCTTTTCTGGAAAAGAAGTATTTCATTAATAAGTTTCATAAGCACTTCATGTTCTACACACTTCAATGCAATTTGTTAGACTTTGTTGTTGTGGTGCTAAGGGAAATAGTGGTGGTAGGGAAATAGTGTGTGGCATACTATTCCTCTGTTTATCCTATACTGGAGAAATGTTCTTCTGAATATAAAGAGAAAGGAGTGAGTATGACTGGCCAGGCTAATAAGGAACATTCCACAACTTTAATTTACTGCTCTTCATGGTGCAGAGACAGTAGTGGAAGTGACTGTACTTTGTTTTCCAGTGCAGAAACCGAGACAGGGCCTAGAAACTTGGCCCACACAATCAAATAATCAAACTAAACAAACATACTTTAGGTTGCCGTCCAGATGATTCAATAAAGGACTTTTACATTTGTGTACACGGAAGTGCCTCGGATGCTATTCTTTGACTGCTTAAACACAATTACACAGCAAGTCACTCTTCTGTTTTTATGCTTTAGGTTTAGTTTTAACTTTATTCAGACTGTGGTCAGACCAGTGGTTAAGCAGCTGTCATACAAATCGTACTATCCCATGATGAGCTATCCTAGTCAAAGACAGGGCTGATTAGATGCACAAGATAGTGCTGCAATATGAAATTCTCACACGTCCATATTATCATCAATGTATTCTTTAAATGCATTTTCTCATTTTTAAAATAACATTTTATTACAATTGTAGCATTAGACCTGCAGTTTTGCTGAGGTCTGTCAGGTTACACACCAGGCTCCTCAGAGTGGCATCTAGGAAAATAACTTAGAGCCTGGAACTCCCCACTGTCAGCCTGAGAGCGAAAATAAAGCAGGTTATTTTGCAAATCTAAAGGGCATGTCAGTGTAAACATAGTTACAATAGAACTCTATGTGTAGGCTGGGGTTGCTGTCTACATACTACTTTTGAGTTGAAGAACAGTCACCTCCTGTCACCTTTCTCTCTCTTTTATTTAACTAGTCCTGGTCACAATAAAAGCTGAACTGCCATAAAAATAATAAACTAATGTGTAACGAAGAGGCCAACAATGACACAGCGAAATGATTGACCAGTATTTCTGGGGTAGAGCTAAGATTTGTGTGCCAGAGAATACAGATAATTACATTTTAAGGATCGGAGAAAGTAAAATGATATTTGCAAAATATAGGCTTTAATGTTTTATCTAAATTTCAGGGCCTATGATGAACAAACGAATCAATCTAAATCTGACCAAAATGACCAAAAGTATCCCATTTGGATGGGGTCAAAGCTCACCGCATTGATTGCACCGTTGCTGGTCTTGGGCTGGAGAATAAAGGTTTTGTTCTTCATGTTCATAAAACACTTCACCTACAGGTGAAACTCAGAAAATTAGAATATCGTGGAACAAGTTCATTTAGAATATTACATGAAATATTAAATAGAATATTACATGAAATCAATGAAAAAATGATTTTAAACAAAGAAATGTGGGCCATCTGAAAACTAAAATCATGCATATGTACTTAGTACTTGGCTTGGGCCCTTTACTTGAATGACTGCCTTAATGCGGTTGCGTGGCATTGATGCCATCAGCCTGTGGCACTGTTGAGGTGTTATGGAAGACCAGGATGCTTCAACCTGAGGAATATGACATTTGAAGCCCATGTCCAGGATCCGTCTGTGTGTGGTGGCTCTTGATGCACTGACTCCAGCCTCAGTCCACTCCTTGTGAAGGTCCCCAACACTTTTCCTGACAATCCACTCCAACAAACAAAGGCATGACATATGTCACTTTGCATGCCCATGAGTCTATATCATGTATTAGTTACACATTTTAAACTGTATTACAGAAACAAATGAACTTTTTTACGATATTCTAATTTTCTGAGTTTCACCTGTACCAAATTCATGTATTGGTTTGTTTATCGGTTGTATAAAGCGTTGCATATGAATGTGCTTGCCTTGGAGATGTGGAGGGAAGCAGCGAGCTTGGAAGGGTGTTGGTTTGTCTTCCAGGATGTCCAAGGAGAGATGACACATGGCTCTGCGGAATTTTTACAGCGTTGCTTTGAAGAATACAATTAACAACATATAAATGTCACGGTAAACAATGTAAAAAACAAATGATATTTGTTCAGGGGACAATTCTAGTTTTGCTAGCAAGCAATTACTCCGTATCACATCAAAGGAGACTCTGTGCTCTGACCCTCTATGGAGAGAGGGAGAGAGGGTCAGAGCATCCTTGGCCTAAAGCTCCAATGCAGAGTTTTTGAAATCTTGAAATTAGCTCCAAAAATACACTTATATACAAATTACATTAACAAAATGAACACAAATGCAATATAATAATTTTACCCTATTTTTCCACTACAAATTGACCTATTAAATCACGTATACATAAAATGAATATTTTTACCAAATGCAAATACTGCACAATTTACACAATTACCAAAATATAAACATGTGGCGCCAAAGTTTTCAAATGACCTTCATAAACAAACTTAAAAGTCTCTGTAGGTGGTTGCCTCAGTCTGCTTCTTGTAGGAGCCAAATCTTCATGATGGGTCTGTCCAGTGTGCTTGTCTTGGTTTGATTCTCACTTGACGCACCATTCCTGACTTGTCTGGGATCGTTTGGATTAGGCCAGCAATGAAAAGATTCTTAACCACAAAAACAACGTGACAACAATGATCAGGGAAAACAGGCTGGCACCCACCCTCCAACTGAAATAAAACTCCACAACATGTATATGTATTTTTTACATTATTCCATTTGAAAACAGGACATCAACACATTTCATAACAACTCATAACAAAATAAACTTTTTACAAATAATAACAGTTTTGATTACTTTTGGATTATCTGACGGGATGATTTATTTATTTAATTAATTAAATGTATTTATTTGATCAGGGACAATGCACAAACAACATTAGCCAAAAAAAGAAGAGATGTCATGTACAAAATATATACAGAACAATACATAAAAGCTTACATCATAAAAGCACTTTCTATAATACACTCACTCACAGTTTACAGCGTTCATATCACAGTCATTCAGTGCGTACAGGTTTGCTTTGATAACAACCACTGTTTGGTCAGGCGTATGAATGTGCGTATGATAGTTTTTAAATATAGATCAAATTCTTTATGAAGAGCTAGTAATAATGGCTAATGGTTACTGTATTTACATTTATGGAAGTGAAATTTTGTCAATAATAATAAAACGTAAATTAGAAATATTTTATCAGTGTCCATTTTGGTATGGAAAAATCCAAGGACCATATGCCTGAAAAAATGCTGTTTAAATTTTCTTTTATAAAACTAGAGAAGTCTTTCCAGAGCTTATTTGTAAATGAACAGTCCCAGAAAAGATATGGTATGTTTGTGGCTTCACAGAGCAAAAACTACAGTTGGTATCTATATCAGATTTGAATTTTTGCATATAATGTTTCACTGGATAGGTCTTGTGTAATATTTTAAAGGATATTTCCTTGATTTTATTAGTTAACATGTATTTATAGACAACAGTCTATCAACAGGGAGTGGGAAATGTGATGGTAGTAAAGATGACTCAGGCTCACTCAAAAGATACCAAAGGAGTCTGAAAAGAAAACTGACTGTTGATCATGGGAAGAAAACCAAGACACAACCTGCATCTATTCTTACAGGTAATGAACATATATAAATATGTATGTTAATTTTTGTCTTTGAAGAACGTTGATAGCATGAAAAGTGTTATTTATACTGTCATAAATATGTTATTGTGATGTAGATACTAATGACACAGACACTAGTGAGGAGCAAGCGCAGTTAGATTCTTGTGAGTCAAGTGAAATGAAGGACTGTGAAGGTAGCACAATTGATGACATAACCAAAGATCAGTTATACCAAGAAATTGATTTTCTCATTTCGCAATGAGAGGGACCAAGCCATCAAACAGTGTAGTGCTCTGCAAGAAGAGCTGAACAATGCAAAACTTTTGTCGGGAACAGTTGAAGGAGATGACCGTATAATGCAAATACCTTCAATCTGCTTCTTGATACTGCCAACAGCAAAGGTGTACCTAAAATCCCATATAGAGATCCGTTTTTTATAACTCTTGTCAAATTGAAGCATGGGCCTAAGTTTGAGTATCTTGCAAACCAGGCTGGACTGAATCTTCCCTCCACAATGATAGACTATTTCTGGTAATGGATAGATATCATTACCTCAACACTTGATTTCCTGATTGCATGGCCTGACCGTGAACGCATCTACCAGATCATACCACTACACTTCAAAGTTATGTACAGGCGCCTCACAGATATAATGGACTGTTCAGAATTTTACACTGAAACTCCAGGACCTGTCAAAGCCCATGCTCAATGTTACTCCCAATACAAGAAACACACAACTGTCAAGATTTTGATTGCTTGCAACCCACTTGGTGCTGTTACATATCTATCCCCAGTGTATGGTGGCCGCATCAGTGACGTCAATCTTGTGCGAGACTGTGGAAACATGTCTGCCAATCTCCATCATCCTGGAGATCAGATATTAGCAGAGCGTGGATTTACCATGGGGGATGAGTTTGCCGGCTGCCTTGGAGTTGAGCTGATCATCCCATCTTTCTTAAAAAAAACTAAAGCAAAAAAAAAAAACAATTTGGACTTTTTAAATAGTTTTAAGCAGCACTTTATGATGTAATTTCCTACTTAAAAACTATTCAACAACTGAAAAATATTTATTTTTGTGAATATAAATGTTCACTTACGTGGTTTTGTGCTAAAAATCATACTAGAAAATAATAATTTACTTACAAAGATAGGTGGTAAAACTAACAAGCCCATTTTTAGGTTTCGAAAATTACATAACACTACCTGCCAAGATAAAAAAACAACTGTGCTCTGGTTACCATGGTTACGGTCCTTATTTCACGTTATTTAAAATAATAAAAACTTGAATCATGCTCAGACTGTAGTCCAGTGTTTCCACGCTTTGCTAAACACATGTGATATTTTACCTATGCAGACCTTGTGTAAAAGACAACGTTTCAGTGTGTTTTTACTGCCTACCTAACTTGTTTGTTCATCTCACAAAAATACATTTATTGTGAAAGGACAGCGGAAATGCTTCGTCTCCTTAGCATCGGGGTGCTGATGGGACAGATGTGTAACTAGACGCCATGGTAGACGCGGCTCGACTGTGATGATATAGAAAATTAGGAAAAACTAGTCTGATAACGTCACCTAATATGGTTGACAGTTTAACTGTTTTGAGTAAAATATCATGTATTCAGAACAAGTTCCGCATTATGTTCAGGAGAGCAAAGCTGACAAGCTTACCTCGGTAAAGGTATTTTGTTTTTTTACTGATGTGTGCGCATCTGGCCAGTGTGAGATGCCGCGGCTAACCTGACGCGCTAACCGCCATCACTGTCTGTTTACGAAGAGAGATGGACAGAGATCACGGAAACTGGAAGAAACCGAAGCTTTACCTTACGCAGGAAGTAAGCTACCAACCATGGGGTGTTTGTGTTATTTAAGTTACTGTTACACAGCATTAGCTTGTTTTCTTGGTGGAGTGACGACATTTGCTCCCCTAATCCCTCCCAAACACGACTGCCGGTGATGCTGCTGCTGGGACAGAGCGATCACACTACACACACAGGGGAACAAAGTGACATGAAAAACTGTAATTATCAGCAAATCGACCCAAAGGCGCTTCCCATGGCTGCTCCAACTCTGAGCCATCCTCCATCCCAGCGTGAAGTCCAGGAGAAGGAGGAGAGACAGCCCGAAAACGAGAGGAGGAAACCCCGAAGGAAGTGGCAGGTGTTCCCCGGGAGGAACCGCTTTTTCTGCGATGGACGCGTCATGTTGGCTGGGAAAAGTGGGGTGCTGCCCCTCACCCTTGGCCTAATCCTTGTCACCAGTGGACTTTTCTTTGTGTTTGAGTAAGTTCGCTTTTTGTTGTTGTTTTTGCTGTTGTTTTTTTTAGTTTGATCTCATCATCGGATTCATCTAGTTAAAGAACAGATGATTAAACATATTGTGTCACTATAATAGTCAATGGCATTTGCTTTAAGGGGCTATAGCTGTTATAAACCATGTGTATCAATTTCGTGAACTTTAGTAGTTTTCTAGCATTTTTCTAGCATTTCTGTGAAATGTGTAACATTTTAATTCTGTGGCTTCCTCTTTCATTGCTTGTGATAAAAAATAAATACAAAATAAGGCCTTTATAGCTTATGGTGCAGTTAAAAAGCGTTACATCCTCATACTCATTCCAAGAGTTCAAGTAGGTTGCCAATATGCTTCATAAACAATGTGCTCTGTGTTCTCATTGTAATGTCCTTTAATATTTCCATTAAGTCCTGTGCAGAAAGCTTGACTCCTGCACCTCAGTTAAAACACACACAATTATATAAAAAGCAAAGAAAAGTGCTGTCTGGTCACTGGAATTTCAATCAATATTTGTTTTTATACATCCCAAAGTTCTGTACAACATAGCATGTGCATAAGCGTCTTTGAGTGTCCAAAAAAGCGCTATACAAGTTCGATGTATTATTATTATTATTATTATTATTATTATGTAGTCAATTAACATGAGGCACATAATAGTACAAACAGAATGACAAAAATAAAACATTTATAAAATAATTTATATACATTATATACTGTACTTCTAGCACTGTAGTGTCCAATACAACTGTGCAGCTCATTTCAATGGCAATGTCCATATGGGATGTGTATTCTGTCTCCAGGGATCTCGATTAAGAGCTGTGGATGTTAATTAAATTGGCTGTTTTAGTTTCAGCTGTGCAATCATAACTACTGCCTATTATCCGTTACATTCTGTGTGCATGAATTCCTGTATTTACTTTGTCTTCTCATGGTTACAGTTGCCCCTTCTTGGTCCAGCATCTGACCGTGTGCATACCGGTGATAGGAGGTGTACTTTTCGTATTCGTCCTAACCACCCTCCTGCAGACGACCTTGAGTGACCCTGGGATCCTGCCTAGAGCCACACCAGATGAAGCCGCAGACATTGAGAAGCAAATCGGTATGATTCAGTACCAGCGCCAATATCCAGCACTGTAAAAAAAATTATGTGATTGAGAACTTGACCACTTTATAGCATTTATATTACCAATTTTAATTTCCTATAAATAATTTGAAAATAGATGTGAACCGTCCCAAATTTTAATATGTATTTTTTATACATTATTTTTTTATTATACATTTATTTTAAATGTATTTTTATTATTGTTTTAAACAATATAGTGTGTATATACATGACTCATTCAAGAATAATGCAATTTATTGGTAAAACATTTCTTCTGAAACAATAAATACAAATGTGTATAAAACGCATGGCTTAATTTAAAAGTGGATTAATTGTAACATGACAAATTAAGTAACCCTTTACTATAGTTTTAAATATTCTTTGTCTGTTCTCAAAAGTAAAACTTCTTAATAAGGGAGTTCAGCTTCCCGATGGCCTTGTGTATGAAACTATTTTTAAGTCGACTCGACCTGGCCCGTAGATTCTGCAGTCTCCTCCCAGAAGGCATTACCTTGAAGAGACTGTGTGATGGGTGCGTAGGGTCCCTGGTGATCCTGACGGCTTTTCGGGTGAGACGGGTGGAGTACATGTCCTTAATGGAGGGGAGAGGAGCTCCACAGATCTCCTCCTCCGCTGCTCTCACGATGCGCTGGAGGCTCCTTCGGCAGGAGGCAGTGCTGGCGCCGTGCCACACAGTGATGGAGCTGGTCAGGATGCTCTCTATAGTCCCTCTGTAGACGTTGCACATAACTGAGGCTGGGACTCTAGCTCTTCTTAACTTGCGGAGAAAGTAGAGACGCTGATTACTTTTCTTGACCAGTGATGTAGTGTGCATGGTCCAGGAAAGGTTCTCTGTGATAGCATGTCTGGCTCTGATTTATGAATGGGAATTCATCATATTCTGCACACCAGAACCAAGCGGTTCGCAAAGGGTTAAAATCAAGATGGACAACAAACTTCTAGTGTATTTGAGAGGCAAGTGTTGAGAATAGTCTAATCCCACGTTAAATGCACCAAACAATAGCACTGTCATAAACCTGTTGCAAGTCTTGTGGATTCTTGAACATTTTATTAGACACCCACTGTCACCCACACTCGACAGTCTCTACAGTGATGTGAAGTGATGTTTTCTCCAAGTGCAATCACTGCTACGTTGTTGTCTGTGTTTTGAAGGTAAGACACTAACAGCATAGTATTTACCACAGCAGCTCTTTGATCTAGAAACAGCTCCTAATGAGCTGTCTGTTATTTTAAAGTAACGTTCTTTTTAAATAATAGACTTGACATAGATGTCAAGTTGACAAAAGCAAATTTACTCTGAGCTGTAATTTAATAAACGATTGATATTGCTGAATATCGTTAAAGGCACACTGCGTAACATTATGGAATATACTGTTGCGATCAGTACAAAACATGCTCCCAGTGACCAGGTGGACCTACCGTATTCAAATTCTGTTGCCCTTAGTCGACATCTCCATGGAGACGAGCTGGAGACGTACCCACTCCTGGAAAAGTTGCAGTCTTGTCTTAATAGACGTGAGGCGCTCACTGCAAAAGCACATGTTTGTTTGTACATGTATGAGGTGTTTTTCAATTATGAAAATATCGGTCATAAAATAAATGTTTCTCAATTTTATTTATTGGTTAAAAATTCTACTCAGTGTGGCTTTAACCTCTTAACCCCCGCCTGAACCCGAGCATATTGTGTCCAGTTCGACTTTACCCGAAAATGATGAAAAAGCTACAAATAAATAGCAAATAGCAAATAAATAACAAGCAAAAAAATAGCAACAAAAAAGTGACAAAAAGAAAAGTACATTTTTCCATTGTGAGATCAATCTTACCTTAATCTTGTCTTCAAAATACGCCAAAAAAGTGACGAGAGTAATATTTAGGTAGATATTTGCTTGATTTGTTTTTTGTTGCCAGGTTGTGCTTTTTGGCCGATGGTTGCACCAAAATAAAAGTGCCATGACAGGTGAAATAAAACGGGGACGAATACCTTTCTTGAATCACAAAATGATAGAAAACATTATCAGTGTTCATTTAGGACAAATACATTGATTAATAGCCACAAAAAGCACAAAACAAACAGACCTGGTGGCTCAAAAGATGTCAGTCCTAGTCAGATTGCTTGATAGAATAAGAATGTATATATTTTAATGTATGTGATTTGAATACATTGCTTGGTCTGATCTGTTCTCCTCAGATGAATCCGGAAGCACCGGCCACCAGTCCCCGCCACGCACCCGAGAGGTGGTCATTAACGGCCAGGTGGTCAAACTCAAGTACTGCTCCACGTGTAAGATGTTCCGGCCGCCCCGCACCACTCACTGCCGAGTGTGTGACAACTGTGTGGGTGAGCAGCCGCCTCGCACCAGCACCTTGGCATTTATACAGTATAAATAATGAATCAGGACTCCTCAGGGCGACATTTAGCACTGCTACTATTAGGACAGTGATTTAGAGGTGTGGTATGTTGTTAAAGGAGGCACAATATAGGGGCCCTTTTTTTAAATAACTAAATTGATTGTCCCTTAATTAATCGATTACCTCACCAAATGGGAATACCTAAACATTAGCTGAGGGTTGAAAGTAAGGTGATTGTTTGACTCCCGCTGCGTTGGTGGTGTTCTTTCTCTCCGCAGAGCGCTTCGACCATCACTGCCCGTGGGTGGGGAACTGCGTGGGAAAACGCAACTACAGATTCTTCTACTCCTTCATCGTGTCTCTGTCCTTTCACACAGCTTTTATTTTCGGCTGCGTGACCACACATCTCGCTCTCAGTAGGTTATTGTTCAAGCCCATAGCGTTATATTTTAGGAGTTCGCTATATCGGTTAGCGTGGTTGAATCCCAAGTACTAAAATAGACGGGACGTGTTCAGATTCAGTTTCATTCTTTCGTCCTTTTTTTTGGGGGGGGTACAGGTGAGCAAACTATATTTCCGGGGACTGAAGCTATTCTCTCCATGGAAATTGTTTGTGTGATGAATATTTAAAATACTGAAAGGATCAATAAGTGAAAGATGAGAAAACATGGAATGAGTTTGCAGTATATACGTTGACTAACTGCTGATTATGAAATGACGATGTCTTTCAGGGGCTCAAGGCGGCAAAGGGCTTGTGTTTGCGCTTCAAAAGAGTCCGGGCAGATATCCTTTACATGGCGAGTCCTCCATCAGCTTCACCTTTTTAATTGCTTTATGTCATATCATGTCAATCCTATACTGTCCTTGACTGTGCCTTTCACCGCTGTAGAGCTGCTCATTTGTTTCCTCTCAGTATGGTCCATTGTGGGCCTCTCGGGCTTCCACACGTACCTTGTAGCTTCCAACCAAACCACCAATGAAGATGTAAGCAGTCGAGCTGCGTAGGATTGTAAGAGGCAGCAGTTGTGTGGTTGCTGCCTGCGTAATAGTGTCAATTGTGTTCCAGATCAAAGGCTCTTGGTCGGGGAAGAGTGGAGGAGAAACAGTCATAAACCCATACAGCCACAGAAACATCTGTAAGAACTGTTGCTCGACCCTCTGTGGACCTATGCCCCCCAGGTAAGCTCCATTTTCATCTTATAACAGGTTGTATTCAGATGATTTATTATTTAGCCAACAGTGGGCATCTAAAACGCACAGTGTAGATCAGGTTAGGCAACGTCAGGCCCGCGGGCCAAATTCCGGACCTCCAGCATAGAACCTCTGGCCCCCAAGATGAATTAGGTAAATATTATTACGCAAATAAGAGATCAAATACCTGCAAAGTACAGGAGAGAGTGAAAACACAGTGACGAGAAAACACGACAAAAGAACAATGAAAGCAAAACTACGAAAACACTATGAAAACGCGTCAAAAACACAGACGAAAACACTCGAAAAAATGTGCCAAAAAAGGGGCGACAACGGAACAAAAAAAGTTACAATCACTTTCTGAGGTATGAGCTTTCAAATGAGGCATTACACTGTTGCTCTGCAGTCGAGAAGCTTTCAGATTTGGGTAAAGCCGAACTGGAGAATATGCACTCACATATAATGTAAAACATTGGATTTTGCAGAAAGTGGTTCTTTACTTTGGGCTTCAATTATAAAAATCGGCCCTCCACGACACAAAATCAATATACAATTAATAAACAGACTTTGACCGCAGACCTGCATAGATCTGATACAGTGATAAACGATGGAAGATGTGGAGGCCAGTTCCTTTTATTTTGCAATAGAATGCGGGAAGTCCAAAACAGCGCACTTCCCGTTGCTGAAGAACAAACGGTCTCAGTAAACAGGAAAACTCGAAATCCTCTCTGACGTTGCCCCGTTCTGCTTGTCTGTGATAATGTTGTGTGTGTGGTTACAGTTTGATTGACCGCCGAGGGTTCCTGCCTGAAGATGGATGTGTACAGACAGGAGCTGGGGACTTGGAGCTGTCCGCGTTAACCACAGGGAATGACACCAACGTGGTAGGAAGAAAGGCATGTCCACCCCCACTGACCCCTAAAATATTATTGTTAAAGGGACATTTCAGGATTTTTGACATAGGGTCTCATTTCATAGTTAACCAGAGATTTTTTTTAATTCATGCATTTGAAGAGTTTAGTGGCGCTAGGCTAGTGCATGTCTATGGTATCAGCTAGCCTGCATTTAAAACAGTCTGACCCACTCCACAGTGCACCTGAGGTAAATCACTTATAACGCCAGACTACCCATATAATTGTCTGTGTCGATAGAATAATTATACCAATTAGCATTTAAAATAACTTATATTTAAGCTACGCAGCAGTGGATTGATCTGCTAGAAAATAGTCCCTCAAAATGCGGTAATTCATGTGATGCAAGGTCAGTTATATTTCAAAAATTATTCTATCGACACAGACATTTATATCATTAGTCTGGTGTTATAAGTGATTTACCTCAGGTGCATTGTGGAGTGCTGTTTTAATGCAGGCTAGCTAATACCATAGACATGCACTAGCCTAA
Organism: Proterorhinus semilunaris; assembly: GCA_021464625.1. Classification (NCBI taxonomy): domain Eukaryota; kingdom Metazoa; phylum Chordata; class Actinopteri; order Gobiiformes; family Gobiidae; genus Proterorhinus; species Proterorhinus semilunaris. The sequence goes on from CM038360.1 coordinate 21,172,571, forward strand.
GACTAGCCTAATGCCACTAAACTCTTCAAATATAAGGACTGCATGAATTTCCATCCATCCATCGATTTTCTTCCACTTGTCCGTTTCCGGGTCATCACATTGCACCAGCCCAACTACATGAATTTATAAAATATATATCTCCAGAAATCAACAACACTCACTGGATAACTAGGAAATGAGGCCCTATGTCAAAAATCCTGAAATATCCCTTTAATTCTTTAATAATAAATGATGTACCTATAAAGTGATTAACATGATTGGCCTTGCTGCTGCATGATGTCTCTTCTATAGGACGCCTCCCTACTATTATGCATACGGTTGAGTTTAGATTTAGATTAGTTTATTTTTCAAAAGGGGACAGCGCAATTTCATAAAACACATGATTAAAACATGAGTAAAACAGCCAGAATTAGCCAAAGAGGCTATTTTTCATCTGTAGTCCCCCGGCCATGATGTCAAAATGGCAATAAAACGGACAAAAACAGACATTGTTAATAAAACACAACATATATAATACAATATTTACAAAAATGTACAGTGAGCGGCCAAATGGACAGGTTTTAGTGTGTGCATGTAAATTGGTTCACCAGCCACTCATGCAAATGTTTCTTAAATGGTTTGTAAGAGGATAAATGTTTGATGGTGTCGGGTACACAGTTCCACTCTCTGGGAGCTCTCACAGACCAGGCCGCCTGACTGAAGCTGCTCTTTCTGAGAGGGATTACACAGTCACCTCTCATTGAGCCTCGGGTGACACGACCCAAGATGTTTCTTTGGGTGATGAGAGCGGCCAGAGGAGCAGGGGCCAGATTAGTTATACTTGTTGCAAGTCAAAATTAGCTGGAAATATCATTTCAGTTGTGTTTCATTCCAGTCTCCTTATGTTATATACATTTCAGATCTCATACATTTCCATATGTTAAATAAATCACCATCATTCCACCGTCTTTTTTTTCAGCCTATTTTTTTTGCCTTTTATCCGCTCAAGTTTATTTTGTTTTCCGACTGTTTCAACTCCGAGTTGGACGCGCTCTTGTCCCGGGCGCCTTGTATTGCGTGTGTGTGTGTGTGGGTTCAGCCGGTCCTAACCTGCTCCTATGTCTGTGGTCTGTCTCTGTGCCTGTGTCCTGCCCTGACCTGACACCAGGAGGAGAAGTGTCTCGACTTTGCTGCGGTCTGCACGGCCTTATTTAGAGCGGGACAAAAAAAAAAAAAAAACGAAAGAAAGAAAAAAAAGAAAATAATGTTTGGTAAGCCCGGCTCTTCTACGCGAGGGATGGACTGTGCAGACTATGTGTCTCCTGTGCTGCCTCATATTTATCCAGGCTTAGTAAAACATTTACGGCCATTATAGAAGTGATCAGATAATTTTTTAATACAACAAAGTAGTCTATCTGTCTGTCTGTCTGTCTGTCTGTCTGTCTGTCTGTCTATCTATCTATCTATGCATCTATCTATCTATCTATCTATCTATCTATGTATCTTCTTTTCTTTTTTTACATTTGCTGTAGGCCTCCTCAGTAATTTATGACATGTAAAAGATATGCATATATTTACATGAAAACCCCGCATTAGAAGCATTTGGCTTAACCCATCTGCTGCTTTTGCCTGCAGCGTTGACACCTTTAACCCGATGAGTTTGTCTCATCCTTTGTTGTACCCTTTCTTCCAGTGCACACAGGGAACTAAGGGCCTTTTGGAGTCGGCCGCTCGCTCTCCGCTCCTGTCCAGCTCCTGCCCCCAGGGAAAGCCTCAGCCCGTCCAGGCCTCCACCAACAACCACCTCATTGTGAACTCCGACCCCTCACTGGAGCTCTCCGACATCTGTGCCACTACCCACTCCACTACGCACTCTCCTCCTCCGCGCCGAACCAAAACGCACTCTCCTCCTCCGCGCAGAACCAAAACGCACTCATCCAGGAAGAAAAAACCCTCAACTGTGCATATCCCCGATCCGGGCTCTGGAGATCCAGCGCCCCCTACCTCTGCAGATGAGCACCATCTACACCAACACCACCACCACCACCACCACAACCGCTCCAAATCACGAGGCGTCAGTCCACGGCACTGAATCACTGGTCTGTGCCAGCAACCTGTGAAGTGCATGCTGTACATACAACAGTCTCTGTAACGGCAGTTGTGTCTGAAAATGATGTTACGTTTCTAGAAATGTGGAGTTTTTACAGAAAGGGCTACACAGTTGAATGCAATTTTAAGTGATGTCAAGCTTGCATTTTTAAAAAGATTTGAACATAACAGTAAACAAATAGACACCGTTAGTCAAGTTAAGTTGTGAAATCTTAACCTGAAACAGTTAGAAATGTTAGTTAGTTATTTATTTAAAAGGACAACGGACAGGTACATTAAAAAGATGGCTGCCCCAGATTTAGCACAATGCTAATTTCCATCTGCAGTCCTTATACAATCAAAAATACAATTGTCATAATATGAATATCTTAATTCAATATTCTACAAACCCTTTGCAGCACTTTACAAAAGATTTAACTTAGATTGCAGCTATGTATGCACAAACACAATAAAATGCGTACATACATAGCTTTGCTGAGCATTTCCCTAATGCAAATGCAGTCTAATAACAAATATTGTGTCACCTTTACACAAGATGTGACTGTCCAAGAACAAAATCCCTGACTATCGCGATGTTACAATGTTTGTAAGATCTGGAAACGTAACATACATTGACAATTGCAGCGAGCGTGTTTTCTTGATAATCACATAAAAAAAATAAAAAAACAGAAAAAAAAGATGATAATTTTTTAAGCTTCCTACTTCAGGTTAGCTTTAGCAGTAGAATGGAAAGCACAGAAAGCATTACGTCTTCTCTAATATTTAGGGCTCTTTCTAACTGTTGACGTGGACTTAAGAGCATGTCAGCCCTGGTAATTCCTGTGATTTTGTGGTCTTTTTCTTTCTTTTTTGTTGTTTTTTGTTTATTGGAAAGCTTAGTATGTTTGTCGTCGGAAAATGCATGCGGCTAAAAGGAACGACCCCATCAATATGGAATTCGCATCAGCGATGTCTCCATTATCGAGCGGCAAAGCCGGACAGCGCTGGGACAGTTTGTGGGGATGAGGTCATCTTCAGACATGTGCAGTAGGATTTTGGGGGATTTGGAAAGAAGATTTAATACACAATAGGGACATTTCACAAAAATCACATGGGGTTAAGCTTAAACAGTATCAGTCCTGAGCCAGTCAAAAACAGGCATGAATGTTTTTTTTTTTTTAGTTCTGCTTCGCGTCATTATTTTGACCAATAAGATTACCCACAGCTTGTATTTTCTTCCACTGATTGGCCAAATTCACAGTATGGCTTTGATTTAGGCACAAAACAAGTGACGTTTATTGGGCCAGTGTGCCTGACAGTTCAACCAAAGCTAAAATTGCATGAACTTTCTTTCTTTCTTTTGGTTGGCAGAAGCAGGTGATTATGTGGTTCATCGGCAGTTTCATTTCCTTTTATCTATTACATCCGCCACGCCTTTCCTGATCTTGTACTGTATATTTGTGAACCTAAGCGAAATTTAAATGACTATTCTTCCCTCTTGACATAACACGATTTTCATGAATAGTAGATGTCATGTTTCTTCCAGCCAGATAATGCCTATTTCTTGTTTTGTTGTACTTTGACAACATTGATGGTGGACTTGTGTGATGTGGAATTTTAGAGAATTGCAAAATAACTTACCGTTATTGTAAATGAACTTGAGCACAAAAGGAAGCAGAGGAAACATTTGGATGAAATTGTGTTTTTGTGGGGTTAAAATAAAACGGTGGAATCACAGAGGCTTGTAGTGTTTTAAAATGTTTGTGCACTACTCATGAGGGTGTATTTTTGTATTTGGACTGATGAAGTGCGTAAACTGACCACTAGGTGACAGTGATGACTCACTTATAAGTGTTGGTTGGCATGTGCTCATAGTGCAAAGCAGAAATGGAGAACTTCTACGTTAGATGACTCACCTTTTTCCTCAAGCTAGAAAAAAAAAAGTATTCTTCACATTTTATTATTTATTCTAATAATGTCTATTGGTTATGAATGGAAAATAAATATTGGGCTCTACAAAAAGCCCGGGTCGCTTCCTCTGCAAGCCAGGGATGGTCAAGGCAAGTTGAGTAGTAAAATGGTCAAAAGGGCGGCTCGGTGGTTAGACCTGGTGCCTCACAGCAAGAAGGTCTCTGGTTCGATTTCTGTGTGGAGTTTGCATGTTCTTTCAGTGTCTGCATAGGTTTCCTCCTGAAAAAGAGATTCCTAATCTCAGTGGGACTTTCCTGATTAAATAAAGGTCAAATAAAATAAAGTAAAACATCAAAAACCATCAAGATTGCTTAAATTTGCATAAGCAAAAATAAATAAAATAAAATAAAAGAATCTGATCTCTCCAGACATGTTTTGCCAGTTTAGCATGAGATATGGGCCTGTTATTGATCGATCGAAATCATAGTCAGGCAAAGCAAGTTTATATGTAGTGCACAATTCATGTGCTTTACAGCTGCATAAAATTACAAGAAGGCAGATAAAATCAACCCATCCATCCATTTTCTTCCGCTTTATCCGGGGCGGGGTCACGGGGGCAGCAGTCTCAGCAGAGATGCCCAGACTTCCCGATCCACGCACACCTCCTCCAGCTGTTCTGGGGGGACCCGTCCTGGGCCTTCCACGAGGCCTCCTCCCAGTGGGACATGCCTGGAGCACCTCCCGAGGGAGGCGACCAGGAGGCATCCGGAACAGATGCCCTAGCCACCTCAGCTGGCTCCTTTCGACGTGGAGGAGTAGCGACTCGAGTCCGAGCTCCTCCCGGGTAACTGAGCTCCTCACCCGATCTCGGAGGGTGCGCCCAGCCACCCTGCGAAGGAAACTCATTTCGGCCGCTTGTATTCGCGATCTTGTCCTTTTGGTCATTACCCAAATCTCATGGTTGCTCTTCCGGAGGTGGGAGTTGAAGACCCTACTGACAGGGGGATCCACCAGACGTTCCCAACAGACCCTCACAACACGTTTGGGCCTGCCAGGTCTGACCAGCTTCTTCTCCTGCCAGCGGATCCAGCTCACCACCAGGTGGTGATCGGTTGACAGATCAGCCCCTCTCTTCACCCGAGTGTCCGAGACATGCGGCCGGAGATCAGGTGACACAACTACAAAGTCGATCATCGACCTCCTGCCTAGAGTGTCCTGGTGCCACGTGCACTTATGGACATTCTTGTGCTCGAACATGGTGTTCGTTATGGACAAACCGTAACTAAGTCCAATAACAGAACACCACTCGTGTTCCGATCGGGGAGGCCGTTCTTCCCCATCACCCCAACCCATAAAACAAAAATAATAATATCCAAATATTACACAAAAAAAGTTGTGGCCTGTCTCACATCTTCAGTGAGTCTGAAACTGAAATGCCGTTTTAAAGTCTATTCTCTGAGCAACAGGAAGCCAGAGACCTGAGCACTGGACTAATATGGTAATATTTCCTGGTTCTGGTCAGGCCTCGAGCAGCAGCGTTCTCAACTGTCTAACAGCTTGTTTAGAGAGTCAGTCTGGTTTAGACACTAAACCTTTGATCTTGGCAATGTTTTTTAGATGCTGACGTTATTGATTTAAAGTGGCTGTTTAAATTTAGTTCTGAGTCCATGATTACTGTTAGATTTATAACTTAGGTTTTCGAGGGAGGGATTCAAGGTGACTTTCTCCTAGTTTCTCTGGGCATGTACATGTACAGACCAAACCATTTCTGGAAAAGCAGCATCAATTGGTCAGTGGTTCATGAACAGACCATTCCTTTCTCATTTCATCACACAACTCTCATCAGAGAACTGCTCTGATTGTAACTGCTGCTAGGAGTTTGATATAGCCAAAATGGTGGGTATCTCAACAGATCAGAGATCACCTGAACAACACTGTCTGTTCCCTCCATCCACTACAATTTGGATTCAGGCCAAACCATTCTACCGAGACAACTAACTGTTTGTTCATTGAAAACATTAAATCATTGCTTGACAAGAATAATGTTGTTGGAGCCATCGTTTTAGAGCTCAGGAAAGCTTTTGATATGTTAATAATAGAATCTTACTCTCCAAACTTTCTTATTTCATTTTCATTTTCTAAAGTGGGTAGTATCTTATCTTTACAACCGATCACAAACCGTCCGTATTGGCAGCTATCAATCTGAATCACTTGTCCACTGGAGTGCCCCAAGGGTCAGTCCATGGCCCTTTTCTGTTATGCATGTATATTAATGACCTACCACTTGCGTGCCCAGAAGTAAAATTTCAAATGTATGCAGATGACACAGTTCTATATGTACATGGGCCATCAAAAACAGCAGTAACAACTTAACTTACAAACGCTATGGTCAAGGTCAGTGAATGGCTAAACCAGTGTAGCCTTCAGTTAAATGTAACCATGTCAGTATGTTTTTTACTAAAACCAACTCCACACCAAATCCGGATATTGTGATATCTGGTGATGAACTTCAAATATTTGCAGAATTTAAGTATCTCGGTATTCTATTAAATTCCAAACTCAACTTTAATTCTCACATCACCAAAACTGTCAAGAAAGTACAATTTAATAAAGGCTATACATATTTCACTTTGCGTGTAATGAGTCTATAGGATCATATAGGATTAGTTTCACAGTTTAAGTTGAATAACAGAAATGAATGCACTTTTTAACAATATTCAAATTTTCCGAGTTTCACCTGTACAGCTGGCCTAGGACTACAGATGAAAACTAGAATTTTGGCAAACTCTGGTATATTATGCAGTTGAGCTGTCATGTTAATATGCACTGTCCTACATAAATAATACAATGTTTTATTATACAAACCAGATTTCATGGTCAAAGATTATGAAGACACACCTCTGTTGTGTTCCACCTGTTAAAGAACATCATGATTCATACAGTACATTTAAGTATCTCCAACAATTCAAAGTCTAATCAGCGCCATAACAGAATGTGTTGGGAGAACCGCCTTGACAACCATAACTAAAATTCATAGGCAAACTGCAAGAGGACAACACATTGACTCAGTGATGGGAAGGACGTGTAAAGTGTCACGCAAATAACCTGACAGTCCAGATAGTTTTTTTCCACACCTAGAATTTGATTTGAGTTACTTTCATAAGCTTGTTGGTATTAGAAGTAAGTTAGAAAGGCTGTTGGTTCAGCTACAAATCTAAAGTCAGCCCAGTTCATTTCTCTTTTGAGGATACAGCTACAGTATTCATTGCAGACAAATGGACGAGCTGTGTCAAATAGGCTGCATACAGCAGGAATGTTTCCAAGTCAAGAAGGTGTCTGGAGAGAGGAAAAATGTATCTACTGAAACTGGCAGATATGAAGAGGGATATGGAATAATCATCAAGTTCCAGGTTGAAGATAGATTTATCTAGTTGTTGACACATACAGACTGAATGTTGTCTTTGTCTTCTATTTGACATACCTTTACTCACACTGCCACTAATTGTCGGCATTTGTTGTGTTTTTAAGATGTTTTCCTATTGTGTCTGTGAAAAAAAAGCGCTATACAGTTTATTTTACTTTACGGCAGTGTTTTTCAACCTTTTTTGAGCCAAGGCACATTTTTTTCATTGAAAAAATCATGATGCACACCAACAGCAGAACATGTGTCTTGAATAAGAACATCATATAGTCTCGCGAGCCACAATGCCACTGTAACCGCCACCTGTTGCATTCATGCAGCACTAATTCTCATGTCTCAAAGAAATGAGCTACCTGCGGCCACTTCCTGATATGGAAGAGTATTACATGGTGACTCTGTCGATCACTAGACCGCACAGACACTCAAAAAACGCACATTATTTGCGGATAATAATTCATTTGTTTTCAAAAAATATTTTTTTCAGACCCACTAGGTGAAACTGGATAATTCCCCACGGCACACCAGACAATAGCTCACGGCACACTAATGTGCCACGGCACAGTGGTTGAAAAACACTGCTTTACGGTACCCTGAATGGAATAGCCAGAATAATGCTAATAACAATGACAATATTGGCATTCGTTTATATTGTGCATTATTAGGGCTGGGTTAAATAATACCACTATGGTAGGCCTATTGGGGGAAAAAACATATTGTTCTGTTTTATAGCTCTGGATGACAAATATATTAGTACAGGTATCTAAAAAGGTATAATTCAGAAGCTTCTGCCCACATTAAAGATCAAAGACCTAAAGTACTTTAAGTGTTTTTAAATGCTTCTAATACTTTCAGTTTCTTTATAATCCCCCTCCACACAATCCCCTTGTTAGGACACCTATGATGTTCAACACTGGCATTTGTAGGAAGTGGTGCTTTACTTTGGGCCACGATTGGAAGCTTTGGCCCCTAAACTTTTGATGAGGAAGAAAATCGACCCACCAGCCAAAGCGGATTGGACTGCCCCTGCCATACACTGCTGTCATTATTCATTCACTCCATGCTCTGGGGTAGACACCAACACCACCACCACTCACACATTCACACAGTCCACACAGACTGTGGGTAAAGTGTCATTTTCATGGATTTGTAAAAAAACATCACACATAGGCTATAAGATGAGAAAGAAATTGCGTTATACATACTGCATATGAATCTCAATCAATCAATCAATCAATCAAAACTTTATTTATAGAGCGCTTTTCATACAAGATGTAACACAAAGTGCTTTACAGTGCTTAAAAATAATTAAAAATAATAAAAATCGTCCCCACCAGTAAATATACATAAATAACTACAACCCCACCACCCACCACCCGCGCACACAGACACACAGACACATATACGTACAGACAGCCCAGCAGTTAAAAGTCTTAAATAAAAATGGACATAGAGTTGAGTATGTAAGGCTGGGTACAGATGGACCGAAAGAGGAAACATCATCCAAGGAGCCGTCTGCACCAGGAGCAGCCCATCGGCCACAGCCACAGAGCGCCAACCCAGGGGGCCCGGAGGAGGTGTAGGAGAGACGTCCTACTTCCATCCAGGCACCCCCAGGAGAGCGCCCGCACGGCCACAGCCAACCAGCACTCCCGGGGCAGAGGGCTCCCTCAGAGGAACCACTAGGAGAACATAAAAAATAAATGAATAAAATAAATAAAAAATACATAAATAAATATTTAATAAGAGATACATTAAAAACCGCTAAAACTGTGCGTGAAATAGCACAGGATAAAAAGAGGGAAACTAAAGAAATAATAGAACTAAAACCGGTAAATAAGGTTAATATAAGTAAATATTAGTTAAAAGCTAAACTAAAAAGGTGGGTCTTGAGCCTGCTCTTAAAAACATGAACGTTCTGACATCATTGAGTAATATTTTGACAAACGCTTATATTAATTGGGTTCTTTTTTATTTATGTATTGAAATTAGCAAAATACATGTCAGCAGAGAGCATCTATGTAAATGCTGAAAATAGCACAATAATTAACACATATGACTCATGTTGACAATATTTTTAGTATCAAATAAAAAAAAAAGTCAAGGATGTGCAGCTCTGATTAAATGAGATTCTGTACATTGCGGTACATTTGTCATCAGTATAAAAGTGTCATCAAGCGGTTTCCCTATAAAAGAAACTTAATTACAACCTGCACATGGCTGCTGCTGAGCGCTGCATTTGAGTAATTGCAGATTTGCCCCTTAAAGACACTGACTGGCTGTATATAAACTTTGCACTAATCCCTCTTCAGGACGATGCCATTGCCTTTAACACTCCGGTGGCGGCACAGGTCCGGACCACGTGACGTCAACCATTACGCTGGTCGTAGGCATGACAAAAGTGTCGGAGATTAGCTTTGGTTTTTGTCCGGAAGACGCCAAGAACGTTAAGGATCTCTGGTGTTCAGCAGGATGCTATCGAGTTTTTTGGCCTGGTGTTGACCCATCTGCCGGCCTGCTGTGCATGTGCGCAGTTTTTATTTTTTTGAGGGAAGTGTGGGGCTCCCCTGCTCCATATGCGTGTGCTCTCCGGAATGTCAAGACAAATTACGTAGCTTTGGGCCAAAAGAAGTCTGCCATGTTTAATGAGTTCCTCACTAGGGTAAATACATGTTTGGGGGAGAGGTGGCAGTTAACATAGCACATCTCCTCTTCCTGCTCGGCTGCCTGTGTCGTAAAGAAAAAAAAAATAGAGAATGTTTTAAAACATTTTATGGATTTTTTAGAGATGAGCTTTTAAACATGATGAATTGCTCTCTTCAGACGGGGGTCTTCCCATCTGCCTTTAAAGGGGCGGTGGTGAAGCCCCTGTTGAAGAAGAGCAATTTGGACTGTAATGACTTTAACAATTTTAGACCGGTATCCAATGCCATTACCATTTCTAAGCAAAATTTTAGAAAAACTTGTTTTTACCCAACTTAGCGACTTTATAATTGCACATGATGTCCTTGAAAAAATTCAGTTTGGCTTTAGAATAAACCACAGCACCGAGACAGCCCTTTTAAAGATTTTAAACAATTTTGTGTGGATATCTGCTCCTTTCAGATCCATAAAATTACATGTGTTGTGCCCAAGGGTTACTATTGCCTATGCTTTTTAACCCGTATATGCTCCCTCATGGTGATGTCACCAGGAGACATGGAGTCAACTTTCATAGTTATGCTGATGATACACAGTTGTACATCTCCATGCAAATAATAACAGTTACTTTATTTTATTTTTCGGTATATGCATTGTACATTATATAATGCATTATATAGAAGCCCCTTATGAGAGACCAACAGGCCCGGTTAGAACCATGAGGGCGTCCTTCTGTGGACCCACCACCTGCAGGAGGGGCCATAGGGGCTGGTGCAATGTGATTTGGGCAACTCCAACAGCTGCCCCCCACGACTTGGCAACGGACAAGTGGAAGAAAATGCATGGCTGGTATATGCATTTGATTATATGGTTTATTTATTTTATTTATTATTATTTTTTTGGTTTGGACAGTGCAAGTTAATGAACCAGCCACACCGGATTATTGCCTTGGGCTAATTTCCATTCGTCATCCCCCATATGCACTCTCAAACACACTCTCATTCATCCTGGCCTATTGTACATGTTTTTAGTGGTAAGGGAAACTGGAGTACCCGGAGGAAACCTTCGCAGCCACGGGGAGAACATGTAAACTCCACACAGAAAGGCCCCATCCAGGTGGGAATCGAACACGGACCTTCTAGCTGTGAAGCACGAGCTCTAACCGCTGTGCTACCGTGCCGCCCATATCTACGCACATAACAGTGCAGTGACTTTTTTTGTTAACTACTGTAGAACATATTGGGAATAAAATATCAAGAAACATTTCTATAATGCAGAAGTCAAAGTGCTTTTTAGATCATAAATCACTTCATATTTTGTATTGTTCACTGGTATTACCTTATCTAAGCTATTCTGCTGAAATTTGGGGAAATAATTAGGAAAGTTCACTGATTTCATTAACTCGTCTTCAAAAAAGAGCCGTGAGAATTATCAACAAATCCGATTATCTAGATCAGGAGTGGCCAACCCGCGGCTCGCGAGCCGCATGCGGCCCTTGGCCAATCAGAGTGCGGCTCTTTGCATGATTAGATATTTTTAACACAATGCGGCTCTTTGCAAAATAATTGGTACATGTTGCCCATAAACTGTAACAGTCTTTAAGAATCTTGACCAAAAATCCAACCATAGTCCTACAGACCCTGTTTCCATCTCTACACACATGAATGAAAGTCTGTCTCCCTCCTTTTCGAGGCGGCGTGTAAAAGGTGCTCGTGCAGCAGCTTCACTCAAAGCGGGATGTAGGTTAAACAACAGTCAGGCAGATCGTGGCACTGGGATCAGCTTCTGTGCTTTTCAAGTTTCTGATTAGCCTGCTCTTTATTTGATGAAAGTTGGCCTCATATTCACAGAAAAAGATCATAATTAGTAAATGGAAAAAAGCGGAGCTCTAATGAAGCATATGATGCGAAGCGCGACATCGTAACGCGGAAATACGCAAAGTCATTGACTTCCCTGTCACATGTTGTAACTGTAACAAATGTAACATACAACAGAATGTCAGACGTCCTCCAGAGGCTCCTGATTAAAGCTTATGAACTTTGTGCAGCCTAAAGTTCGTTCTCTGCACAGTCCAGTCAGGACCAAGCTGCAGGCACTGAGCGCACAGGCCAGGGGCGAATCAGAGGAGGGGGCTCAGTGGGCAGGGCCCCACACACAAATATACACCAGCATTGAAAAAAACAAAACAAGCAACAACAAAAACTATTCGAAATAATAATATTGTTAATAAATAGATCAAATGTTGTCCCAGTCAGAACAGAATAGCAGAAAATGTCAGTTTATTTAATATACATTTATTTCAATCTAGGTGAGGAGTAAAACTACCACAATTATTGAAAAGAAAAAGGCCAGGCATAAAGTTATTGTTTATTATGATTAAATATAACAGTTTCATTACATTTAATCATATTAAACTACCGCACTCGGATTTCGCGAATGGTCGGTGCCTTTGTGGCTCTTCACAGGATCAAGGTTGAACATTTCGGCTCTTGGCCTCTGACCAGTTGGCCACCCCTGGTTTATCCCGAAACAGGTAACATTTCCCGTAGAAGTCATGTTAAGAATATGCTCCAATATTGGGTCAAGCTCGGGGTCAAAAAGATTTGTAATTCAAAATGAAATGTGCTGTCACCACACAGCACATTCATGGGGCCCTAAGCATAATGGGGCCCCTTATTAAACTTGTGTTGAACATCAATATTGATGATTGTGCTATGGTCCTGTGCTTAATTTATGTCTAATTTCTTGAAGGGAAGGGTCGTTTAATCAGAATCAGAATCAGAATCAGAATAGGTTTATTGCCAAGGTTTGTGAACAAGGTTTACAAACTAGGAATTTGTCTTGGTGCAAACCTGCGACATAGAACATATAACACAGAATTAAGATAAAAAATAAGCTAAGAACGTTAAACTATAAGGCTATAAGGGTAAAAAATATAAAATAAATAAGATAAAATAAAGTGACATATGGTAAGACAACAACAATTTGACAATGAACAACAGCGGGATTGTATTTACAGATGTGTAGGCGTATAAAGTGATATTAAGTGTTAGAAAGTGATGGCAGCGGGTCTAAGTGTGGACACACCACACACTGCAAGTGCAGATACATCCATGACTCTGTAACTGAGCTACAGAGACTTGATTTTGTTCATGAGTCTGATGGCAGAGGGGAAAAAACTGTTCAAGTGGCGGGAGGTATGGATAGACCGTAGCCTCCTGCCTGAGGGGAGAGGGGTGAATAGTCCGTGTCCAGGGTGAGAGGGGTCAGCTGTGATCCGATCCACACACCTCCGGGTCCTGGAGGTGAACAGATGGGAGCTCACAGCCAATCACCTTCTCTGCAGCACGCACAATGCGCTGCAGTCGGTGCTTGTCCCGTTCTGTAGCGCCGGGGTACCACACGGTGATGGAGGAGGTGAGGATGGACTCGATGATGGCCGTGTAGAACTGCACCAGCATCTTGGTTGGCAGCTTAAGTTTCTTCAGCTGCCGCAGGAAGAACATCCTCTGCTGGGCCTTCTTGATGAGGGAGCTGATGGTTGGCTCCCATCTGAGGTCCTGGGTGATGGTGGTGCCCAGGAAACGGAAGGAGTCCACAATGGAGATGGGGGTGGGAGAGTCTGTCAGGATGAGGGGGGACGGTGGGGCTGTGTCTTTCCTAAAGTCCACGATCATCTCCACCTTAAGAAGGCATTAACAACTAAACACATTTTCCACACATGAACAGTTCAAACATAAATGAAGGCAACATACATTTATCCTGGCCTGTCTATATATACAGAATGTAATTATTTTGATCATTATATTTTGTGTTGTACTGCAGTTTTCACATTATTTGTAATATTTTCTACAATAACAATGCAGGCACTCTTCGGGGCCCCTGGTTGCCTTGGGGTCCTGAGCAGTTGCTTAGTCTGCTTATAGGCTGTCACTTCAGATCATTGGAAGAATGGACAAGGTTGAAAATGAGAGTCTATGCTCTTTCATTGTCAGTGTGCACTTGTTTGCAAAGACATTATCAGTAAAAAGTATTGAAATGGGAGAGTTTCATTGCGTGTTGCCACTGATAGAATGGAGTTTACACAATTGCTGGCTACAACACCTGAAAGATACAGGATAGGCTAATAGTCATTGGATACTAGTTTCACCCTCTTCGCACGGCATTATGACATGAGGTTTGTTGCACTGAGAATAGCCTGAAAGGAGATATAGTGCCAGGATAAAAAATAAACTGCAAATAAGAAACATGTTTATCATCATAGAATTTTCTTTTTGCCATGAACACAATAGGCTGTACATGTGCTTTAAAGTAATACATAAGAACTCCCACATAATGATATGGTGATATAGTTACAACACATAAAGAACAGGAGGAGTTTGTGTACAAGCGGGTGTTGAGTTACGTGCTAAAAACTGTCATTGAGTGGGTAAGAGGTCTTGTCAGAAAACACAATGTTCTGGCCATTGTTTGCTTGAACAAATTCTGTACAATGGCTTTGTGTGAGAGCTGAACGGCAAAATTATGGTGGCACCTGTGAGCCAGTGAAAATCTCCAAGATCCAAGCGCCATCCTCTCAGTTCCTTGAGATTTGAAAATGTCGACCTGTGCTTGTTTTTGCATAGGCTGCGTCGCAAATCGCAGCGTCGGGCTTTTTACGCCGTACAATTAGTATAAACTGAGGCCAGTTTTACAGTGTGGGCTGGCACCAAGTCGCCACATTTTGTAAGGTTTCTTAGACTGTGTGGGGTCTACCAGTGTGAACCCAGCACATGTAAGGAGCATGTAGAATATTGTGGAAAAGGTGCTTTCTATGGCTGGTTTGTGTTAACATTTTATAGGTTTTGTGTTACAGCTATGGGGTGATAAAATGTATTCCCAGAAATTCATTACGGTAAAAAAAAAAAGATGGCTGAATTGCGAGAACAAAAATTACCCTTGCGTTGAGTTATTACAATCTATTACAACCCGTTTGCATAAAAAAAAATACATGAATAAAATTTTATAGATCTCATTACATTTATAAAATTTGCATGCAATGGCTAAAAGGCTAAAAGGCAAACTGATAGAGTGTGACCACCAATTCAACATAGATAGACTCAAACAGAAGCAAAAGCAGCGATTAGAATTATTGACATATAATAATAATAATGCCTTACCCTTGTAATGCGCTTTACAAGCCTGTATTACCAAGTTTCTCAAAGCGCTACACTGTCGTCATTATTCATTCACTCCATACTCGGTGGTGTAGCCACCGATGCCCTGAGGTAGACTGACGGAAGCGAGGCAACCAGTCTGTGCCATCGGCCCCACCGACCACCACCAACCACTCACTCACTCACTCCATTCACCCAGGCTTTCTGGTGTCACCAAACTGTCTCCCATCCAAATACCGACCAGGCCCTTCCCTGCTGAGCTTCCAAGATCTGACGGGGGTTGGGCATAGCAAAGGCGGTATATTTTTGGTAATCAGACCCTGGCAATGGAAATTGATATATGGATTAAAGTCAATATGGATGGGTAGGTTAGCATTAGGGATGCCATGAACGCTGGAGGCTTAAACACAGGACCAAGGACGATGATTGGCTGCGACGAAGGTGTGGCGGTGTGTCGCTGATAGGCTGATGCAGACAGCTACCTTCCTATTTCTTTTCTTTTTTTCCTCCAGGATTTTTTGGCCTATATTCTTTATTGGACGGGACAGTTCAGAGTAAAAGGGGGAAATTATTAGAGTTGGGACTCGAACGCACAACACACAATCCACAACAGTGTTCCTGTGTACGTGGCAGCAGCCTTATCCTCTACGTGCCATGTATTTTCCTATTTATGGATATTGGTCACAAACTTAGCCCAGTATGTGAATATAATACCAAATTGATATGGTACATTGTGTTTTTGTTTTCTATGTGATAAAAAATGCTGTTGAACTTCAGACTGAAACCGACACTACTAATAAATGACTCTAAAAGAAGCCAAAAAACACATTAAAACGCATCCAAATGTAATTTATGTCAAGAGGAACAACCACATGCTGAGCTTGGTCCTGCCTTACACTACACTGGGCTGGCATACAAACAGCTTCACCAGGACTCTAAGAAGGAAAATAAGAGGCTGAAAATACAGCGAAAGCACTGCAATTCTGTCAATGAGCCGTGAATATATAATCAAAGGCCTCTCTGATCCAGTATCATTGGAGTTCAAAATACAGTAGCGCTTGAGTAGAAAACATGTTCCACAGTCAGCCCGATTCTGGGACACACACACCGACAGACCCAATGAAACGTCAGACGATGATCACAGGAAACAGTTCATTTACAATACGAATCTTCTGACAAACAAAATATAGCCTTACAATAAGAATAAATAGGTCTCGTTTTCTAAATAAAAGCTAGAAGTAGCTCAGGAAGTCATCCGACATTCCCATCATTACAATGCGCACTGTAGATGTTGCGGCCGAGTTGGTGTAGGCCTACATGCTCGCCCTTTAATTCAGCTCCCTTACCAAAATACTCCGCTCAAAGTTCAATTTTAATTTCAAGCTAGGAGTCTTTGTGTTGCGCGTCACGCCGGGCCTCTCCCAATGCCATGGTAAAAACTGTTTTCATTGCCTAACCTAACCATAGGCCTCACCAAACCAGATGAATATAGTTGTTTTATATACACTGAGTTAGCCTAAACCATAGCCATACTTGTACAAGCCTAAACTTGTTGTCCATGTGCTAGGTGTGGTGGCTAAATGATCATTTCAAGCCACACATTTGAAATAGAGGACACGGTGTTGTATCTTTGTCCGTAGGCTACAATTAAGGCTCGAGATTTACTTTTCTTTGCACCCTACTTTGGCAAGGCTTTTTTCAAATGTTAGCCCACTCACAAAGGTCTATTTTCCTGTCCTCAATTTGATAAGAAAAGAGACGTTTTGTCTTAAGTGTGATACAGCATAATAAAAGCCTGGTGTTATGTTGATAGCCCTTAAAATATACCAAACATACATTTATAAACATACATGAGTGTACTGGTCAAAGCAGCAAGTGATAAGTACGCTATAAGTTTTATGGACAGGGGAACAGAAGTATACTTCCAAATTCTAAAAAGTCCCGCAGTATGGCTCCGATCCCAAACCCCCAAATCCCAAACCTAACTTAACCCAGCCAACTTTCTCTGTGGCCTCCTCCACAGAGGACGAAGATCGGTGCCACCTGTATCTGGAGATGCCAATGTTCTCCTGCAGGAACATGCTCTAAAACCGGTTTAAAGCAGAACTAAGTCCCTTTTGCCCCTAGAGGCCACCAGCGCCACTCTGCTGTCGTGGCATGTTGTGTTTTTTTTACTCATTAATTGTCCGTGAGAGTAAATACTACGCTGACACAAAAGACAAAGAGAGAGAAGGAGTGTGTATTTGGGCTGCCGGGTCGGAGGCAGGGAAAGTTGCAAGTGTGGTTTTCTGGCCAGACACACCAGGGGGAGATGAAAGACCCCCCCAATCATCCCATTAACAGTGTTACCCTCATAGGGCCTACGCAAAGAATTTACTAAGGTAAAAAAGTAGTTCTGCTTTAACTAGTTTAACTATTTTCACTGGACTCACAGTAGTGCTAGCCCAGTGTGATGCATAGCTTCTGTTGGTGAGGTTTGTGGAGCCTGCTGAAGACCACCCCTGAAATAACCACTTGACAATTAAGTCATTTTCCATATGTAAAGTGCACTGAGGTGTATTGTGCCAGGCGTTGCACAGGGAAACCCTATAATCAACAACATCACATCTGTGTGTACCAGACTTCCTGTTACAATACAGGATTTTAATGGCAATATATGGACACGTTTAGGCTATATTAAACAGATATATGTTTTGTATTATGAAGTATTGAAAGGAGTGAATAAAGGATGCGATGTAAAGCGTCTCAGTAAAGCGTTACATAAAACCCATACATGACTGTGGTATTGTTATTATTATTATTATCACTCTCTATTGTTTTGTGCTTTGAAATAATATAGTGGCTTTGTGTTCACAACGCAGCGATCGTTTGGAGATGGAATCACATTTTTGGCTCTAAGAACCAATAATTTAATCCATTCCTTTCTTGGGGCTTTGTGAGATTTAGCTCTAAAGATCACACCATTGAGTCCAGCTTTGAAGTATAATTTAACACTTGCAAGATAGGGCCAATGCCAAAGGTCGGTTCTCTATTCATGTGCTAGTTTAAACAGCACAGTTTTACTTTCATTACTGTCAGTTCTTTTTTTCTTTTTTGAGTAAAGATCTGTGTGTTAGTGAAATGGTGAAATCTTGCCTAAAAAATGCTGAGCATGTAGAGTATGTCTAGCAGCTATGCAAATGCTTGGATTATCGCAATTTGACTTCAAAGACCAACACTTTGTCAACGCTATGAGGTACCTCTTGGCGCTAACATCAAAAGAGTGGACTTGGATGAATTTATAAGGCAGTAAAAGAGAGTTTTGGGCCTGCGACCGAACGGCCCGGCATCTGTGCTTAATCTTCGGCGTACCATGTAATGAGGATTACTGGGCCTTTGTTCTCTGCGCTGAACTTTGAGGGAGCCAGGTAGGGGTCCGTAAGCTCAGGTAAGCCTGCGTATGTAGGTTCCCCGCGGCTAATGGAAAACATTAGCACGGCCTGTGGAACATTGAGGACTGGCGGTTGGATTGGTGGGTCTTTCTCCAGGCTTATAGGCCATATCAATCCGTCTCCAGGCACTATACTTTGAACTGGGGTACAGACTCATAATAGCAAAGGGTTGTTGAGCGCATCTTCGTCCAACGATATCCTCGTGTGTTCAAAGGGTGGGGCATACGGATAATCAATTTAAAGTAAAGACAGTGTATACTTTATTTCCAAAACAAAACTGCAAAGGAAGATTACCACCCTTGAAAACAATGAAAGATGGAAGAATATTAATGAGTGTTGCTGGAAAGTAAAAAAGCCTCTCAAATTCCCCCCAAAATATTGTTTCTTGTTCCCATAGTTGCGCACAAAGGCATCCATACACTGCACATTGAACTCAGGACTTTCTTACTGCTTTACAATAGCACAAACCATTCAGACATTGTGGTGGAAGACAGCTATACATTTGTGGTAGAGCTCGATTTAAGTATAAAAAATGTACTATATTCTTCCTCCTCCATCGACCACGGAGTGAGGATGTCATAACATATCATGTCCCAGTTTGAGGAAAGACTTCCTGTGCCAGTCACAGCCCCACAAACTCTCAGGGCTCCTCCAGGTGGATGCAATATCAAGCTCAATGGGAGGTGCCGGTGTAATGGGGTGGAAATCCTGACGCAAGCTTCAACTTATCCCGTGGAGATGGACCGAAAACAGCAGAAGCTTCAAGGTGTGCACGGATCCGCCTCCCAGCACGGGCTACTCCATTGGTGTGAGGAGACGCGAACAGCCAGGGGTCCATGAAGAAAAGTACGCGTGGTTTGATCTCTGCTGATCACATGGTGTGGCCTCGGCTTACTGTTTGGGCTCATTTTAATGCCGTATATTGTATTTGTCACAAAATGGGTGAGGCATTCATTGGTTATAAAGTGTCTTATGGAATTATGCTGTTTATTTGACTTATTTGGACTTTGACATCAGTGTGAAAATCCAAAGTAGGTCATAGATGGGTTGGTTTTGAGTCAAGTGCCAGGTAATGTTAGTTAATATTGCGCTTGGCTGTGCAACAAGTTCCGCGTATGACACAAAGAGAAATAACATGCCGCAATGAGACAACAAGAAGCTATAAATAACCTCCCATTGTACGTAGTTTCAGGCAAACCATTACAGAGCATTATGTGACAAAAGACAGGTTTTGCAACACAGACTGTTCCTTACCTTAGGCAATGTGACATGACGCACCCTTTGCAGTTTCACATCAACAGCAATGTAAGCGAGAACAATTTATTTTATTTTGATTATCATTAAGGATTGTAGACAAGAAATTTAGCATCGGTATTTGATTTTAAATACACAAGCAGAAACAAATCTACTGTAAACACTACACCGGGTTAGGTTTTTGCCCATCAGCTGCAGGGTAGCTGTTTAAAAACATTGTAATTGTTGTACCTGGGACTGGTCACTTGCATTCAGTCGTAGCAAGTGGCTGATTGTGGCAGGCCATCCAGAAACAAAACCTACCAAACCAGTGTTACTGGATCGCTATTCAACAATGATAAATGAACTGTTTATATCAGTGGTTCTCAACCGGCGTGTTATAAAATAATTTCCCCAGGGATCATTTATTTTATTACAATCACTCGTGCTGAGTTGTTTTGATCATGATTTCAGCTTTACAGGCTTATTTAAATCCGAAAATCTCAACCATTTGTGGGAAAACACAATATTTTACATTTTAAACTTGTTCCAATTCTCAGTCATACAGGAGTGCTCCAGAGTAGGATGGATGAGAGGGGAAACGTCCAACACTTCAACAGTACAGATGACAGCTTTATTTTGGTCATGACTTGTCGTCATATGGTGATAATGGGTCACCCATGTCTTGTTGAGAACCACTGGTTTAAATATTGCGTTGACAAGGGTACACATTTTCACTTGAAACCTATGGATAAGGTTCAAATTTAGGTAAGTGGTTAGAGTGTTCATCCTCTGATCCAAAAGGTTGAATCCTGCTCTCACCCTTCAAGGCGAGACACATCACATGCCTTGTTTATATGAGTATGTGACTGGTAAAGGTTGGAAGGGCTAAAGTTACATTTCACAAACTCTTTTTCCACATAAAAACACACACATTTACAATATTGCTCCAGGGCATATGTTCACTGCCATTAACTGTAAGTCAGAACCCAAATGTGTGCCTGAGTCAGTCACTAAAACAATTATGTAAAGGAACAACATCATGTGCATTCAGAGAAAAAGGTCAGCCGCCTCCTGCGGAAAGACATTGTAAAGCATAGCACTGTCATGATTCAAAGTTTAGCAATGAACCGTTTCACTATAGTCCATTACTATCCATCACTTCCCGAATGCTACAGGCATTTATTCCTTTTTGTCACTGGCTAAAAATGTCTTATTCACCATCGGAATAATACAAGGAGATGGATACTGCTGGCTTGTGGTTGGATTCCTGACATGTTAAATAGCCTATAAAAAGACACTATTTACCACGCTAACGGAGCATGATAGCCATTTGGTAGAGCCATTACATTCGCTTCCATTTCAGTGTTGCATACATCCTTTTTCCTAATAGCAGCAACATTACTCAGGCTCTTTGGCACCTCTGAGTGTTTGCACTAAAATAACTTGGTAGCAGTTGGCTCATGGATGCAAATGAATGGGGCTTGCAACTGGGGAAATACTTGGTTGTAATACCACAGCGCTACTGTTTGTATTTTTGGAAAGTAAACATGCTGATTGCCTTGCGAATTTTAGCCCGTTAATGGCGAAATTGCAAGAGCTTTAAAAAGAAATCATAACAGGTTTGGGAGCCAGTCACATTTCCATTCATTCCGAGCCACTGTAATGTTTTACAGAGTTTAATAAATCGCACTTCAAGAGAGTTTCCCCTTTTTAAATGTCATACTTATTTGGTTTCTGTCTGAGAGTAACTTACACAGACACTTATAAGCAATACGGGTGTCAAATAATGGGGGCCTGTTTGTCAGCCTGTTTGTAAGGGCGTAGCATCCAGCAAGCCTAAATTAGATCTTAAATGTGCATTACCAAGGGTAATGATTTAGTGGGCTGCCTGGTTTTAAGATGTACTGCATTTATAGACTAACAATAGTTCAACACGTGCAAGCAAACAATTTTAACCCTACGCTTTTGCTCGTGTTGTAACATTTGTTTTTCTTAATTTGACGAGGTGACCATTGCAAATGAGGGCAACCGAGAAGCATCTGTGATTGGCCTTTTGGGATAGGCTGTCCATGGAGAGGTCATTACGCTTATGTTGATCACACGCAGTAAGTCAAACAAAAAATCGATTCATGAAAAGATAAAGGTATAGGCAACTCCATCCATCCATCCATCCATCTTCTTCCACTTGTCCGTTGCCGGGTCGTGGGGGCAGCTGTTGAAGCTGCCCAAAACACATTTCACCAGCCCCTATGGCTCCTCCTGCAGGTGGTGGGTCCACAGAAGGAAAACTGCAAGCGTCCAACGAGGGGCTCGAACCCACGACCCTGAGATTAAGAGTCGCACGCTCTACCGACTGAGCTAGCCGGGCAACTGAGACATTTAAATGGTCTCTCAAACGACGCTATATCGACTGATAACAGAGCGCTGAATACGTCATGCATCACTCGGTGTGGACCGTTATTGGCAGCGACGTGCACAGAGGGATAAGGCATTATGGGCTGCAGAACATAAACCCGTCATTATAAAGATAAATGCGCATTCGAAATGAACTGAGGCAAAAAAGCCTTTGGCATCAAGACACAGAGCTGTGGGGACATCTGACACACTCTCACGTACAGGGCCTTAGTATATCCTACGTGTGGGGGCGAGTTTGAGAGAGATGAGCTGAAATTTAGAGGGAAAGTTGCAATGCAAAAGACGACATATTATCTACACATTTAAAAGTAGTATTAAACTAAGCGAACAAGTGTTGTATGACTTGTCGTCCAACTTAGCAACGATGAAAGTATGCCATAAGGTGGCAGACAAAGTTTAGAAATCTATTCTGAAAGGAACAGTCCACCGTTTTTCCACACTGAGATATGTTCTTACCTGAGCTTAGACGAGTTGATGCGTACCTGTCTGGGCTTTGTGCGTGCGTTCAGTCACGCAAAAAGACCAAATATGTTGTTAGCATTTAGCCTTTCCTCCTCTTCTCTATGGGGCCAAACGGGGGTGAAGTTAGAAGCGACCAAGCTCTTCCACGTTTCCCCTATGTAAATACAGTTACATGAGTAATTACACGATCCAAGTATAGTAACACAAAACTAAACATGTCGATTTTCTAAGTGGATAAAAATGGGTACTATATTGTAAAGCGTAATAACACCTAAGGAGCACTTCAACGTCTGCAAAGTAAAGTGAATATATTACGGCGTGGAAGTCAAAGTGCTCCTAAGGATTTAGTGTAACTATACTTGGAACGTGAAACTACTCACGTAACCGTATTTAAATTGGGAAAACGTGGAAGAGCTTGGTCACTTCTAACTTCACCCCCGTTTGGCACCATTGAGGAGAGGAGGAGAGGCTAAATGCTAACAAAATCTTTGGTCTATTTGCGTGACTGAGGGCACGCGCAAAGACCAGACAGGTACGCATCAACTCGTCTAAGCTCAGGTAAGAACATTATCTCAGTATGGAAAAACCGTGGCCTGTTCCTTTAACACGAGCCTTTAGCCAATCACACTCCTCATTAAATAGAGAAATGACTAATGTCCGCATGGTGGTTAGCGCGCTTACCAAAAAGGTCATAGGGCTTTATTCCCGGGCCGTGTTGGCTTTTCAATGTGGATCAAGGATCAATATGCTATCGAATGTTCTGCTCATCGAGAGATCACCTATGCACACAGGCATGCAGTCAGTCTATTCTCACTACTGTCTTCTCCAGTGTTATGACATTATGCAGCTAAGCCACAACTACAACAGGTCACTGATTTATTGCACGTACGCTGCAGTTTCCCTGGAAGTGCGGCTCGAGCCAGTGTTATATTTACCCGGACGCTGATATCTGAGTCCCCAAGGCGACATACACTATACGGTACATAACAAGCGGTTACGTAAAAGAGGTGCAAAATGTAATCCGCAGAGGGCCACATGTACAGTAGGAGCGGTGATGTAACGCAGCCACTCGAGGACAGTCCGTTATCGGGTTCACACGCAGGCGACGGTCAAACAACACAAAGTGACAGTTGGCCATTGTTTGTGCAGCTCTGAGAAGTTCTCTTTTGTTGTTCAAGCTTTGAGAAGACTGTGACTCAGGACCTGCGTCACTGAGTCATGTGGAAATGTTTTGAAAAAGCTTAAAGTTAAGTAAAAGCGTATGTCAATGACGATAAATTTTTTTTTTCTTCTGGGGAACTAATGCGAGCGTCTTACTGGAAAATACAGTATATAAAAGACAACATTTAAGACATATCTTAAAATTCAATATCAGATAGGCCAAAATGTTCAGAATTTAAAAGTCATATTGAACTTTTATTTGTTTTGTTTAGGCACTACTTTTTCCTCGTTAATCTTTCTGTTATGATCTGACTCAAGACAGGAGGGACCCAACTAACAGACACCAGAACAAGGAGGTAGAGGTTGAGGAAGAATTTATTGTCCAGGTAGGTGGGGAGCCGGTCCAGGATGATGAGGCAGGTAATCTCCGACTGGTAGTTGTCCAGGAAAACGAACAGCGGTGAGGACTGGGGGAACACAGGAGGCAAATGAGAAATATTCCAAGACGTATACAAGACACAAAAATACAATGTAGCGCAGCCAACTAGATACCGTGTAATGGAAAGTACAATCTGGCAGAGTCTGGCAGGTGAGCTGGGTCTTTGAGCTGGAGGGCTGATTGCAGATCAGCTGCAGCTGCTCCCGGAGACTCCGCCCAAACATACACACCCACACACACACACACACACCCAAGGAAAAAGGAGGGGAGCTGGGAAATGGAGGTGCAGCAGTGTCAGAGGGGTGTGACACTTTCCCCCCTAAACCACACAACAATGGACTGAAGATTGAACTTAATATATCCTGTAAGATAGCTTGTAATTCTGCAAATATGGAAAAATTACAAGGAAAGTTTACCTCTCATGATCAAGATAGTCCCACGGAGAATAGGGATATCTTTTTCAGAGGATTCTGGGGCCAGGGACTGTTCTGTACGTGATTTCTCAGTGATAGAGGACACGTGCGCAGACATGAAGTTCATGCAAACTCCACATATCAAAGGCCAGTGTTGGGGGAAAAGTATTACAAAAGTAGTAACGAGTTACAAAAATATATTACTGTTTTTCAGTAACTCAGGAATATAACATATTACTTACACAAAATGTGGTAATAAACTACGAGTACATTTCAATGCTTTGTATTGATGTATGAACCAAAAAATGCCAAACTCCCTCCTGGTTGGACACTGGTGTATAAGATCTGCAGGTGCGCGTAATGCCGTCAAAACAAAACACAAGGGAATGGGAATAGTAAAGGAAAAGGAAATCATTAATATTGTTTTCAGTTTATATTTTGCCAAATGTAACTCAGAAGTAACTCAAAGTAGTGTAACTGTTTTTTAACAGTAATATGTAATACAAACATAATACATTTTTTAAAACTGTACCTACTAATATTAAATACATTACAATTATAAAGTAACTTGCCCATCAACACTGTAAAAGGCCCCACTGGCCTGGGAATTAAGACCCGGACCTTCTTGCTAGAGTAAGAGCACTGTGCCATCATGCTTCACTACAAACATGTAAAACGCCCTGTCAAGGATTTTTCACAGGGGTTAATATTCCCAATTGTTCAACGAGCTAATGATTTGTTGTATAAAATGAGGAAAGCATGTCAGGAGGTTTAGTTTAGCCAGCAATCAGATTTACATGTAATCTTAGTTGTAGCGAAAATGCACACACAAATCCAGTCTTCTTAGCTTATGAAAGTGGACTTTTAATCATGAGTTTGGCCTCTCTGTCAAACTTTATACTGTAGTTTAGTTGGAGTTTACATGCTTTAGTCACCGTCTGGGCCAACTATTTCTAGTTTTCACCAGTTATAGCCGTCATTTCATTGGTGAGTCATTGTCTAACCCTGAATTTAGCTGTGGATCTGGTGCATATTTAGTTTTGGTCTAGCCATAGATTTTACAATGGGCTTGGTTTTTTGGTTGAGTCTCTGTTTTAGCCCAGGTTTGGTCCTCCTGGTTTGGTTGTGGTTAGTTCTGAAAACCTTTTGTGTACACGGGCTCACATTTCCTTTGGTGCTGAAGTTAGAAAGTATACGTCAGTGTTTCCCAAACATTTTACAAATACGACTGCAGAAAATTAGTCCAAGTATCTTCAGAGGACTAAAATAGGCACTACTTTGTAAGGAATCCAAAAGACTAAGGACTAAGGCCACAAGAAAAAGCATAAAAAAATATGAAAACATGATGTCTGCCACTTAATATTAGTCATTTAAAACCAAGAACAAAGACACTGTTAATCTTGTTTGTCAGACCATAACAAAAAGAGTATCCTATCAACTGGTATGTATAGTGTTTGTGTTTTTTGTTAGTGTTGCTATGATGTCAAACGCCGCATCGCACATATTCTTATTTTCAGTTCAATATGTAGTGTTTTTACAGCTAAAACTACAAGTTCCATAATGCCTCCCCTGACGCTGCTACCAAAATCAATCTACCATTGAACACTAAATTAGCTGCACATCCTTGTATATTTGTTTTGCCCTTTTAAAGATTTTATATTTATTGTGATACCGCTACTATTACTTGATTGCTCATTTTCCTGTCTATTGCATCCCTTGCGTGTTCTCGAGAGCTGAGGTAATCAAGTGAACTCCTCCACTGAGAGATCAATAAAGTCCTATCTTAATATTATTTTAATCACAGACTGAGCAACCTTTTATTTTATAAGTCTCCTGATATCCCCATGCACTAGTGCCAGACTGCAGGAACCCATCTGAGAGGCCAAGGGCCTGAAAAAATGTCCACCTTTTGTTCCAGTGTTTGTAGCTGTAGTATCAAAGCACAGGCCCCACTCATCTATGCTTTCTCTCGCGTTCCATCTTGAAGTTTTGGAATTGACAGCAGCTTCGCCACATTCCGTCCTGATACCAGAATTGGAAGACGATCGACATGCTCTCGTCCAGGACCAGTGAAGGCGTCCGCAGTTTCGCCATCCTTGTGCAAGATCAGTGCAGTCCAGTCTTGCCATTTCTTTAATCAGCAATAGCAATGATGTTGTCTTGCCAATGCTGTCCTTTAAGCTCACATTTTCACCATTGTGGTAGTTGAACAACACCTTTAACGCTTCATGGCTTACACTTGTATTGCACTTAACAAGCACCACTCTGTTGTCATTGTTCATTCGCGTTACTCAGTGGTGGTAAGCTCCTGGACTGATGGAAGTGAGGCTGTCAATCCACGCCATCGGCCTCTCCAATCACACACAAACCTCTTAGTCATGTACTCTTAGTTTTCCAAATATTTGCTGTTGATATCGCTGCCAGTGCCAGTGGAGGTCTGGTGACTTAGAATATGATGTATTTTAAATAAAACAACAGTAATGGCAAAAATAACAAGATTTTCAGCAGCACTGGGCAACTCCTAACTATGCAACATTTTCAAAATACTTTGGTTACAGAGTCTCTATATCTAGTACAGGTATGGGCAAACTTTTTGATGCAAGGGCCACATTGGGTTTTTGAATTCGCCAGGAGGGCCGGACCAGTTTGGAGCATTTCAAACAAGTACAACTCTCAGTTTGACTGTAATAGCACATTACAAAAGTGCAACAAATTGCAGCAGTTATGTCGTATCCTTCTTCATGTCAGTGAAAATATTGCGCACCCTTTAAACCAGGGCTGTCGAACTGATTTGGATCGTGGGCCGAAATCCAGTTTCCTCGGCGGGTCGCGGGCAGCATATAATGTAAACAGGAAAATAAATTTTTCCAATAAATTAATAATAATGAGCTGTGATTTTAAAAGCCCGACAGGACAGTAATAAATAACAATAACAGCTTTACAAGCCTGTGTCACAAGTTTCTCAAAGTACACTGTAGTCATTATTGACTCACTCCACACTCTGTTGTGGTAAGCTACTATTGTAGCCACAGCCCCCCTGAGGCAGACTCACCTTTAACACGTGGTTATAATGTGTTACCCTGATCTCTTGTTATGTCAGTGCCCTCTACTGAACACGTGTGAATTATATATATATTTTTTGTATTTATGTTGCCCCCTAGTGGCTGGAATGAGCACACTAGTTATTTCCTTAAAAATCATAACTCCCCACAGGAATGGGCTAGAGACTTAGTTTTTTTTTTTGACATACTCAGGAATGTGTGCTCTACAAGTCAGGGGCCGGATTAAATCATCTCGCGGGCCGGATTTGGCCCGCGGGCCGTAGTTTGCCCACCTCTGATCTAGTATCACCATATGCTGGGTTGGAGATAGATAAACAACTAACCTGAAAATGTTCCATTATGGATGGGAATAATTGAGACGTAAGAGCTAGAATCGAGTGGGGGGACATGGATAAGTTTAAATTCAACTTGCTCATTCATATGCTGATTGATAACAGGACAGGAGCTTTAACACCATCATGACATGAAATAAAAGTACTCACGTGTGTACCTCTAGTACTTGTCATCAACATTTCTATGTGAATTTCTGGCAGAAGAAAGGGCACCTGCTGCAAACGCATTAATCATATCAAACAAAAGGCTTGGTGAAACAGCACATGTCAACACTGTTATTCTGCTTCAGTATAGAGCAGTCTTTCACACATTCTTTCCTTGCTTTGAGAGCAGACGTATGGAGTTACATAACAGTGACGCAGTTGACTTCTTAAGTATTCACCTATAGAGTTTCTGCATTTAGAAAGATGAAAGCTTGAACCTGAAAGAAAGTTGTTCTTGCTTTACCGATTTAAACCATAGATAAACTTACATGTCATAATTGTCAATTCACAGTGAAATGAAGATGTTTTAAGTTCAACATCAGAAATTAATTGGCAATAAATTAAACACTAAATGTCCAGTTAATATGTTAATATGGATGACTTTAATCTTTCGTGTGGTGCTGAAGCAGAGAAGCATACGTTTCCTTCATAGAACAAGTTTTAGCACACATAACACATAGACATCAGAAAATGTGAGAGTAATGCCAATAATATGACCCATGAAAAAGAGAAACATCAGCATTGACACCACTTTTTGTCAAAAGGTTTTTTGAACTATGGAAAAAGAATATGGAGAAATGCATATGAGCCTACGTGTCACTCATATGATTTGTTTTTTACAAGCATGCCCTTAAAAGAATCTCGCCTTAAGCACTGTTCCAGAGGCCTTTACTTCTCTGGGCAACTTACATTGTCATAACTGACAAGTTTTGGATTTGAAAATACGGGACATTTTCCCATATGCGAACAGTCACACCAGCACCATCAAGCTCCAAGATGGGGATAAATACGATATTTTTCCAGCCAAAACGAGAGACTTGACAGCTATGCAACCTCACGACAACTACCACTCAGGCTTCTGCGGGTGGTAGTTCTCGTGAGGCTAGTGACAGAGTTCAGTTTTGAGGAGCAGAGGAGTGTTTAAAAAAAAATAATAATTATAATGAGGGAAATTTACGGGATTAAATTAATGCAAAGACGGCGGGAAAGAGGGGCAGAGGCCTGAGGGTTCTGCACAGTATTTTTGCTGTTCCCAGGAAATACATCAAACATCTCAGTCCAGAAAAGTGCACTTTTGTGATGTTCCTTTGTCCTAATGTTGCAATCACTCATTATATCACTGCGACTTACCACCACAATGTCCGGTTGGTTTTCCATTACCATTTTGTCTGTCTGTATCTGGAAGTTCCACAGGTTCTTGGCTCGATCATTCTCTACCACCTTTGGAAGTGTTTCCCACTTTGACCTTGGGGTTTCAAACCCATACTCCACAGCCACTTGGATTGGGTGCTCCATGTAAGCTTTTCCTGCCAGCATCTTATTCTGCAGTTATGTACTGGACTGTCTCTAGGGTCTACACCTGGGGTCTTGTCTGGTGCGGTAGATCTGGGCTTGTTTTGCTCTGGTGCTCAAGGTCCTAATGAGTGCCTTTGTGCTGTCCTTCAGTCCAGTTCTTTCTAGCCATTGGTAGGATTTCTTGATATTATGTGAGCCTTGTTCTGGCATCTCCGTCTTGTTCCAGTAGCCCATATTCATCAAGGCGCTCTGGTTCCATAGCACCTGACGCAAACCTTGACGTCTGAGCCGGCATGTCATTTGTTTCATCATTGTTTGATTGCGCTTCCCAACATCATTTCTTTCTTCCTTTTTTTTTGCTCTTTTTGTCATCAAAGTAGCTTACTGATGTAAATTCATTTTTCTGACCTTTTGGTGCAATAGTGATACGCCACTTACCTTTGATGAAATATTACTTTTTTTCCCCTTTTGAAACAACTTGGGCTTAACCTGGTACAAGCTGTGCTAAATGAATGGCTAAATATACAATACTTGAGAAGGACTGGCTTTGGTGTCCTTTAATCAAGTCACAGTTTCATGAGAAGATATTGAGATTGATGTGGAAAAACTGTGTTTTTCATTTATTTAAATTTGGTATACATAAGAGCTAGGATTAAAACAATGGAAAGTTCCACTAAGCAACATTTCCAAATTAAAGCTGGCATCATACACTAAGTCTTATGGTCTTGAGTCGAGCACCAGTGGTTGTCATTAGAATCTTTTGCTGTGAGTGGGTTTAGAAGAGTGTAGTTTTCATCAGATGTTTGATAATTGTGGTGTTTTTCATCAGCATGACCCATGACATTACTACACTGATAATAACCTAATGCGCTCACATAATATGGCAGGGTCTGTCTGCCTGCCTGTCTGGCTAGCTAGCAATGTTTATATAAAAGGCATCTATATTTTACAGCTCTTTATACATTGGCCTGCTGATGCTGAGGAGCAGCAAACAGCTAACTCTAAACACCGTAGCCTGAGCCTTTACTGCCCTGACGTGCTACATCTTCAAATTGCACTAAAACTGGTAATTACAATGTTTCCAACGCGCTGTGAAGCAGCCGTGCAGCGCTCGTGAGCGTGCGCGCAGGGGCTGATTGTAGTCTCGTGCGTGTCGGAGTTTTCATAAACCTCCCTGTAGCCAATGAGAAGGCACGCATTAACCTACGCACAGTAAAAAGAGGAGAGCGAGCTCACAGGCGGCTGTAATCCTTAAGAGACGAGACAGCGCACTGAGAAGCCCACAGCACTTCTGTACCGGGAGCTATCACTGTGGAGATGTACTTTATCTGACTTTATTTTGGAGCTCTGTGAAAGACATCTTGTGAAGAGGAACGACGAATAGAAAGAACCGCTCACTCAGTCAAGCTACGTTCATCCTCACCACCTGCTTTTGAGTGGAGTTGCAGTTTGCAGTGACCGCTCGCTCCGGACATCGATGCCCGGCCCGGTCGCTATGTCCCGCGGTGACGCCTCGGAGCAGTGTCGGCGGTTCAGCGTGCTGTCGTGGGAGCAGGTGCGTCGTTTGGACTCCATCCTCGGGGAGAGCGTGCCCATTCACGGCCGGGGGAACTTCCCCACGCTGTCCGTGCAGCCAAGACAAATTGTGCAGGTATGAGACCCTATCATTGTCTGTTTTTTTATTTTTTATTTTTTTTGGAGGATTGTATTGGAGGCTTTATTTGTCAGAAATGTACAAAACTGGACTGCTTTGTCATAAATCTAATAAAGGAAAGGACTGCAATTGAATACTTAGCCTATGTAAATTACAACTCAAATACGTTTCAGTAAGCTTATTATATGATGTGGGTCAGTTTGTACTTTAGCCTAGCTACAGGAGTAGTTTTATCTGCTAATTAGTTTTTGGAATATTTTTTTAAATGTTGGAAAGCTACTCTTACTTTATTAGGGCACCTTTTGATTACAGTTGTTATTACTAATGTATCATAAAATAGCCTAAACAACTGTGTGGTAATTATAGCTTCCACGCAAGTGTGGTCTACAGCCTATTGCATTCAATTAGGTCACTGATCATATTTCAACCACATGCAGCTTAAATACTTGCCTGGAGTACTTTAGTTTAGTTTAACAATATTCCCAAATCTTCCTAGAATAAGCAGATGTTCTATATAGGCCTATTATACATTGGTGGCTATATCCAGCCTAACATAAGCAGTCTCTGATTGCTAATGTTACCCTTTCTCACTCAGGATGACTCCAGCGGTGTATAGGCAGTTTAACATACTGAAAGTAAGAGTCTAGTCAGAGCCTATAATGTCTTGAGTTGGGACCAAAGTGGGGGTGCGTTTCTCCGCTGACCCCCTCCCTACCCTTTAACATAAACACATGCTAACAGTCCCACAGTGATATACTACTGACCTGACAAGTTGTGAAGTAGCCTTTTGCTTCAAGTTCCCTTTGAGATCATAGCATATCGCTACACTCCAACTCACATGAACTTACGCGGTAGTTAATCCTCTATGAGCATTTTTTGAAAATATTGTCCAGTTATATTGTACTTAAGAGAGAGAAAAAGAGAGGCTATGTTAAATTCACTTTTCAAAGCAGAGCTAGAGCTACTAGAGCTATTTTGTACTTAAAATTGTGGCAAAGTTGATTACACACAAAACAACATTTGATCAGTCAGAGACTTAACACAGACATAAGAGTGGAATGATCTAACGCCGTGACTTTACTTTTCCACTAGCTCACTATTCTCTGCTTCTCCCGTCATTTTTTTTCACAGCTCTCGTGAAAGCAGTCAAGACGCAGATAATGACCTAGCTTTCGAATATTTACTGGGGATGAACCCTATAATGGAAAGATTTGTGCAGGTTTATGTTCCCCTCGAGTGAATGATATTTTCTCTGGTGCTCCTGCAGGGAAGAAAGACCTTCACGTGCTCACATAACAGTTCAAGGCCCCCTATAATCAAGGAGGCCCCTTCCTACCATCTGCTCCTAACATCCCCACTAATGTCTTTCCCTCGTTGGACCGTCCTGGGACCCCAATTTATTATTATAATTGTTTTCCTCTTTATTTTCCATGAAGCCTATAGCCCCCATTTAAAGAGATTTCCAATAGGGGCTTCTGGAGATGTTGCCCCTTTTGCCTTGTATCAGATTTAGAGGCTCCACAGGGTACCGCCATGGCTCCGCTTTCTTTCACGCTCCCGTGAAGAATGTTTGCATGACCGTTCCCATGGACCTTAGAAGGAGCTTGAAATGCAATTCAAGGTTTGGAAAGTGCTTGAATGCTTGTTAGAACTGGGAATTGCTAGCAAAAGTGTTCCCATCATCAGAAGCCAGAAGAAAAATAAAATAAAAATACAATTGGAAAAAAGACAAGCAGACAAATGATAGTGTTGACAACTTTTAATCAATTTAATAAAAAAAATAATGGTTCATCTTGTAACCATGTTATAATGTTTCTCGCCCAAAACATACATGGAGTAGTATTTAGCTTAATTCTTGCAGTTTTCAGTAATCCTGTTCATTTTGGTAATTTCTGCAACTGATTATGAAGTGCTATTATTCCAACTTTCACCAGCAGAGGGAACTCCAGGCAACTTGAAATCCTCACCAACCCCTGTCTCCCGGTCCTTCAAAATGTCAAAAATCAATGCTGAGGTATCCAGAAGATATGCATTATATGTGCACTTTTAGCTTACAATGGAAACATAGGATCTTGACTTTGGTGATGAAAAAGGCTACACCAGATTCTACAAAGCTGACGTCATGCGTGCTGTCATAGCATATGCCAAAAGGTTTTCAAGCCACATTAATATGTTTACCAGATGAACATGAATGGAATCTCAGGAACAGGAAAGCAGTGAACAAACACCGTAAGTCATAGAACATACAGTGTTTGACAGTAATGGGTGGCATTTGACGACCTCTATGCAGCTTCAAATCATGCTTAAAACATGCAATGGCGTTAGTGTTGAGCGCTTTAGAAGCAGGCAGAGGTGTCTGGGTGAAGGCCTGTCATCACGTGCTAGGTGAGCCCTACCAAAAGATCCC
Source organism: Proterorhinus semilunaris (assembly GCA_021464625.1). NCBI lineage: Eukaryota > Metazoa > Chordata > Actinopteri > Gobiiformes > Gobiidae > Proterorhinus > Proterorhinus semilunaris. The sequence goes on from CM038360.1 coordinate 21,206,275, forward strand.
ACTCCCATCGAGGCCCTGTCAATGGCGGGTTTGTTTGAGGGACACATTTAAATAACATCTGTTTGTGGTCTGTGTGTGTGTGTGTGTGTGTGTGTGTGTGTGTGTGTGTGAGCTGTGCAGAGCGCAGAGGAAAAACTCCTATAGTCCCCATTGATTTTACATCAACACTGTTCAACCCACAGCCGGGATATACGTTGACCTTTGGACTATACATACAGCATCCATTCTGCCACCCTATCGTACCAAATCACTACAGCCAAAATCACGAATATGTCGTTTGTTATGCAAAATGTCAACTGGGGTGGTGTGCGCGGGTGGAAGAATGGAAGCCAGTCTGTTTTTGTTGGCCATCTCCTGTTCCATCTTTGCAGGGCCACTTAGAGAGTAAATTGTTGTGTCTGCTGTACATATTTGTGATCTGCCCCTGCAGTAACGTGCTTCAAAATGTGCTGGCTTCTTCTTCTTTTTTTTCTGCGAGTGGCTTTGGAACAGTTAGTGAGGAGTGGATCAGTGCCTGTAACAACACTGGGCTTAACAACATATCACGGTGGTAAGAGAAGACCGGTCGCCTGACTCCACCAGGGCTCTAGCCAGACTGTAAACCGACTCCTCACAGGGCTATTGTTGGGATGGAGCAACAAGAGGACGCCATGGTCCCAGTCGTGGTTGGAGGAGGCAAAGGGGAACATTCGGTTTTGACTAATTTTTTATATTTGGTTTGAGTCATCGCAGTGGAAGATCCTCTCTCAAAGACCTTGTGGCCTGTCAGGGGTGCAAGCCCTGTTATTGTAGCGCAGACTGACTGGAGAAAAAAAAGTACAGTCAACAGAGAGTTTGGGGAACATCCACATGAAAGGTCTCTATATCCTGATTGGATGTAAGTGGAATGGTGAAGTCATATGATGCTGACAGAGACATTTCTTTTCCCCCTCATCTGATAAAATTTACAACAGGCATTTGTTATTAGTAAAAACTCATAATGGTCATTCACATTTAAAACCCCAAACAATGTTTTATCTACCTATTCGTTAACTTTCCCAACATTAAATTCTTCATGGGGATGAGTTCAAAAGATCCTAGTCCATTAATGTTTTGTGAAACGTATCTATCTTAAATCCAGAGAAGGGTACATGTGTGAAAAGTACAAATTTGAATAGTTTTACTGTACGTACTTCAAAATCTATCTTCTCAAATGGGTCCCTTGGCTTGAATTACTTTAACTTTTATAGCACAGAGACAATTGCACATCTGTGAACTCTTACAGCAGCTGACTCCATTATTTGAAAGCATCAATCTTGGTCCCACTCGATCATCAAATTACAACGTTTGGCTCGCACCCCTGACTGAACAAACAGGTGAAAATGACCACCCGTGCATAGGAAATCCAAGGAACCTTAGCAAATCTGGACAAAACAAAAAAAGAGGCAGAAATCATTCCCAGCCATCTGCCCCAGCTCCTGCCTGACTGGGTAACCTTCGGTCAGGGACTCGTAACTCCTCATTCACTGTCACCATTTCCTTGGCAAGGGAGAAACTCTGACTCACTGCCCAGAGCCGTCATGGGCGTTCAGGGAACTACGGGCTGTAAACGGCTGGGTCATTTCAAACGGCCATAATAAACACACTCCCTGCCCGCAGCCTAAATGAAATAATCCCAAGGAAAGTATTGAGGCTGCTTGAGTAAAGCACTAGGCGTCGTCAACACACCAGACAGTCTGCTGGTGTTTGTGGCTTTTTTTGTTTTTCTTTTACAAGCTTTGTGCTCAAGCGTTGGCGGATGTGTCTCCCCTCGTCCGGCCCACCAGGTGCTGCTGCGTCACATGGGAAGTCTTTAATGAGTGGAGACGAGTAAGATGGTAATAGGATGGCGAAGGCACAGTACGGGTGGGAGATATATATTGATACAAATCTAATTGTAATCTGACCCTCTGACTATCAGTTTGGAGTTAAAGGCAACATATGAATACTGCGTGTATGGATCGTGGTTATTTTATTATTATAATATTTTTTTGCCAGAGTGACTCTTCGATGGGCACTTTATGGGAGCAGTTGTAAAATATAATGTCAGCAAATTGTTCCCTGGCCGAATGATAAAGGAACGAAAGTAACTTATCTTCTGAAATAGTTAAATATGGTCCCTTAAGGTTAATAGTAATAATACTCCAATGCTTTCTTTATTTCAAAGCAGCACACATTTGTATTATTGTCTTTGCTGTATATCACATGACATTAGTATGTCCTTTGTATCTTTAAAGTAGCATTATTCCATTAAAAAGGGATTTATGGGATTAGGATTACCCTCAGTATTGTGATATGCCACTGGAGTCTCCATAATAGGATTAACATGCCTGTATGTGTGTATATGTCTATGTCTGCACAGATTGATAGCTGGTACAAGAACTGCCACTGGTGCTCAGCGAGGGTCATCTTATGGACAGCTGTGTTTCAGATTACTTCATAATGCCTCTTCTTTCGCTGTTCCCTTTTTTCGTTTTGTTGTTTGAGTAATGCAACAGACAAGAGGCATAAACATCTCTGTAGCGCTGCAGCAGTGCGTGTGTTCCAACAAGGAGATCAATCTTTGACTCGCAAAGCAGTGTTTATACGACAGCAAAGGAATCGAATATGGCCATGTGCCTGGGGTTGCTAAATTCACAGCTGTACTTTCCTTTGAGATTATTGCACCACGCCGGCTTTGACTTGTTAATACCACAGCACGCGTTTACTGTGAAGAAAACCTTTGGTCTAATATGACAGCTTTTCAACCCAGTGCATCACAGATTATATGGCTGATTTTTAGTCTCTGAATTCTTGAGTGAAGCATTGGATTGCATCAGTGGAATTTTTGACTGTATCATCCAGATGTGTCATGCCGTCCAGTGGCTCCCTCCGAGATAGTTTGAAAATGGATAATACAAATTGGATTTTGTTTGTATTTAAACATATTTTCCTGCTGAAGTGGATTTAGACATACACATGTTTTCCATTTCCTGGCAAATTAAAGCTGAGATAGACGTGATTTTACTGATGCGTGTTTGGGCTTGCAGCATTACTTTGCTTTTCTAACCTAATTTGTTCCACACACTTGAAATTGCAGTGGAAGTATGACAGACTGTTTTTCATTTGTAAGTACTTTGAGGGATAGGAGCTCAACAGTGGCTTGCGCAGACTTGCATTAAGGCATGTGAGGCTCTTCACATGAAACGTGTGCTGTTTGAGTAATGCAACATGAAACGTGTGCTGAATACATCATTCATGTCTCCTTTCTCTGTATCTTTCAGGTGGTCAGGGCTCGGCTGGAGGAGCAGGGAGTTGTTGTGCGTGATGTGAAGCTGAACGGCTCTGCAGCCAGTCATGTGCTCCATGAGGACAACGGGCTCGGATACAAAGACCTGGACCTGATCTTCGGCCTGAGCCTCAGTGATGACAAGACCTTCCGCCTGGTCAAGGACGTGGTGCTGGATTGCCTGGTGGACTTCCTGCCTGATGGAGTGTGCAAGGAGCGCATTTCACCGCTTGCCCTGAAGGAGGCGTATGTCCAGAAGATGGTCAAAGTGTGCAACGACACTGACCGCTGGAGCCTCATCTCACTGTCTAATAACACGGGCAAGAATGTGGAACTGAAGTTTGTGGACTCTCTTCGAAGGCAGTTTGAGTTCAGTGTAGATTCCTTCCAGATCACTCTGGACTCTTTGCTGCAGTTCGACCGCTGCGCAAACACCGACATGTCTGAGACCTCCCATCCCATGTTGCACGGGGAAAGCATGTACGGAGACTTTGAGGAGGCCCTGGGCCACCTGCGCACCAGGACGATAGCCACACACAGCCCAGAGGAGATTCGGGGCGGCGGGCTACTTAAGTACTGCCACCTGCTGGTGCGGGGGTTCCAGCCCTCATCTGAGGCTCAGATGAAACAAATGCAGCGCTACATGTGTTCTCGATTCTTCATAGACTTCCCGGACATCAGCGAACAGCAGAGGAAACTGGAGGGTTATCTGCAGAACCACTTTGCAGGCATGGAGCACAAGCGTTACCAGTACTTACTGACTCTGAGACAAGTGGTGGACGAGAGCACTGTGTGTCTGATGGGCCATGAGCGCAGACAGACTCTGGCACTGATCTCTGCTCTGGCACTGCGCGTCATGGCCGAGCAGCACGCCATCCCTGCTGTGGCTAACATCACCTGCTACTACCAGCCTGCTCCTTATGTTAGAGATGTCAACTTCAGCAATTATTATGTGGCCCAGGTTCACTCGCCAATGGCTGCCTGTAGTAACTCTTATCAGACATGGCTGCCTTGCAGCTGAGCAAGAACTCTTAAAGACTGATGATTTTTGTATTATTATTTTTCTTTCTAAATTTTAATTCACGCAGAGCATTGTACTGAAGTGTCCCGTGTTTTTGTAGCAAAGCGGGCTTTCATTTGGAATCCTTTTGTGGACAAATCCTTTCTATTGCCAAAACATTTATTAAAACCATTCCACTAAGTTATACTGTTCAAAACTGTTGTAAAAAGAAAAAGAAATAGCCAAGCCATGGGTACATTTTTGTATTTCATAACAAGAACATGTATTGAAATATATGAAGGGATGTTGTGTGACTAAGGATTTTTGCTGGTTCTGTTTTTGTGCTGTGTACGCTGGTGGAAGTTCTTCGTAGATGAAATGTAAATAGTCGGTAAGAACTCATAAAGCTGTTTTTTGTTCTGACTGTGGTTTTAGCAGACTTGACCGGAAAAGAAAAATGGACCAAAGAAATACTTTCTAGTGTAGCATAAAAAAAAACAAAGACTATGTGGTTCAAAGTGCCTAAAACTGACCAACACTTACAACTTTATAGTAGCAACTTTGTGACTTGTTTTTATTTTCATTCAGGCTATTGTGCAGGGTCAGGGTGTTTTGTTTTCTAAAAAAATATTAAAATGTCTCAAAACTGAATACTGTGTTACATTAGTCATTATTTCCTGTTCCTTTCACAGTCTCACATGATGAATGTGTCCTCTATTTGTATCACTGTAGATAGTGAAGTGTCCTCACTATCTGCCCCAGTCACTCACTCCTCTTAGAGCTGCCTGTGTTCCAGACACCACTGGCCTGCACACAAACACTCACTTGTTTAAGCTGTGTGCATTTTTTCTCAGAGTAACGGATTCCCCTGAGCTCAGGCCCATACATTAGCCATTTCCTTTCTCTGATGTGTCCAACAAGGGCTTTCCTTGGCCTCATTGATAAAGAGAAGACTGCTGGGGCTTGTGTGAAGGAGTGGAGCTGTGAGGGGGCAGCTGAGGACCAGGTGGTGAAATGGAAGCACTGCCATTTGTAGCAAAAGAAACGATACATTCCAGCACTGCTTCTCTTGTGGAAGTTCAAAACACCATTAGCCAACCAATTCTAAACCCCCACATTTCATTCCTATTACTTTTGCATGGGGATTTGATCTTGACATTTTAGTGGAGCATATACAGTATCTGGTGTGCACCTGTTTTCAAATGCTGGCAAGGGAGACACAAACTTATGCTGCGTTTACACATAAGCACGATGCGTTACGAATGTCATTTTCCCGTCATTCGTGACGTTCGTGACGTGACTTAACGCATCTCAATGGGATTCTTGCATCAGCTCGTGACATTCGTGACGTTCGTGGAGAAAGTTTTTGTCTGTCAAAAAATCTTCCACGAATGTCACGAATCACCCTCTGTTCGCAGCGGAGCGTGTCCTTTCGTGAGGAGTAGTGGCGCTTCGTAATTCAGCGTGAGAGCATTCGTGGAGCAGAATCACTGTTTTTACGCTCAAAATTGACAGAAACACACGCTACGCCCAAAGTAAATGTTGGTACCTGCAGTAGCTACGCCAAGGAAAAGTGTCACAAAGTCGGCCAATCCGCGCTCCAAGCCACGGACAGCACCTGAAGAAACACTTTCAGCACCCCGAGCCACTGCCGCTCCTCGGGGTGCTGAAAGTGTTTCTTCCTCCTGCGGTCGTACCTGATGTTCGGGAGTTGGAGCCAGACGAGCCCAATGACTCAGGGGAAAGCACGGCCTCTGCTCCGCCTCCAACCCGGTGGAAGAAGATCACTCCACATTCGCCCAATTCTTGACAGATTTCGGACAGAACGCGAATATTCCTAGTGACCCGTAACAGCCCGTGGCAGCGCGGGACACCACGCAGCAGCGCGCAACACCACGCAGCAGCGCGGGACGCATATTCGTGACCGTGCGTAATAATTCGTGCCATTAATCGTAACGCGTAGTAACAGGTCGCAACAGTTAGTGGCGGCGCGTGAAACCTCGACCCCGAATCATCAAATTCGTGATCCTTGGCCACGAATGTGCATTTGTGGCATTCGTAACGCATCGTGCTTATGTGTAAACGCAGCATTAAGGAATCGTAAAAGAAAACACTAATGTCATGGCTATATGTACCACTGGAACTCTATATTTTCTTTAGCAATCAAGATTGTGCTGTCACACTCCTCTGAATGTTCAGTGTCAATGTGAAAGTAATGGAGATTGTTAAATATATTGTAAAATAATCAAGATATTGTTCACGTTAAAACATTGTAACATAATGACTTAGGATTAGTAACCAAGCAGCTGATAGAGAGATCTTTTCTCTACCTTTTAATGTTTTTGTTTTTTAAGATAATGTTAGCAAGTTTCCCCAAAACCTTTAATTAATAACATATCTCAAACTCTACAGAGCAAAACTAGTCATTTGTTCATCTCAAAATGACCACTGTCATGGTGAGAGACAGCAAGTAGCAAGGCACACACTTTCACCTACCATAAGTAACACAACAAAGAGCCATACTGGCAACAATCAGTCTATTTAAAAAAAAAATATATATAAGTTGTACAGTAAGCTATGTGTGTTACAATTAAAGGAATCCAATTAATTAATTTGAGTTTCTTTTTTCTCTTACTATGCATCTAGGACACGGACACGTTATCATTCATAAATGCTTAAATCATGTAATTATCTCTAATTAGAATGTATAAAACAAAAAAACACATCCACTTCAAACCAAAGGAACGTGCACCACTGCGAAGAACCACTGCTTAGTGAAATAACCTGGAAAAGGATGTGAGTCTAACATGTCCCAAACTGGTCTCCTACTGGTGCCAAAGTCTCCAAGAATCACTGCTTGAGAATTTCACGACCAAGTTGTCACCTTCATCACCAGCAAAAACAAAATATTTTGAGTATAACATTAAAAAGGATGACAGAAAGGAAAATTTTTCCCCAACAAAGCCCCCCCCCCCCCCCTCCACACACACACATATTTCCCCGAGGTGTCAATATTTCTCGAGGGCTCTGGATGTTTCCCCTTAACCTCCAATAACATACTCTTTCCATCCATCCATCTCCGCATGCACATTTGATTAGTGAAGTGGGAGCTTCTGCATTCATTTTTGCCCTGACAAAAAACACAGATACATTTGGTGAGACGTGTGGTTCGTCCCTTGGCTTCGGCGGCACCGCCAGCTGCCATGTTCCTGTCCTCAATGCTCTCAGTACTACGTGGGTGGGCCCTGCCTCGACTGACTCCCATCACGCTGGATCCGCAAGGCCGCCCTTATCATCTCGTCCTCTCTCTTTCTGTGTCAGTGTGCTGTGAAGAGTCTCCGCAGTGCCTTGTGTGAACGCTGAACAGGAGGTTTGCGTCTTGCGGCGATTAGATTGTGACAATGTCCTGTAATGTGAAAGAGACCACCTGTGACATTGGGGAGTAATCTGAGGGTAACAAAGCGTCTTCAGTGCTCCCTGCTTCCTAAGGAAGCAAATGAGATGATAAAGTATATCAACAAAAATGATCTCTGGAAACTCTGAGAGGTTCTCAAACTGCAGGTTCAGCTGGAGTTGTTCTGGACTCTTAAAGATTGGCTTTGGGGTTTTGGGCAACTTTCCGTATTTAGACATGTTTTAGTCCTGGTTTTGACCAAGTTCAGAGCATATGTTTTTTAGATAAATAGACCAGGACATCATCAGTGTGAAAGTGGAATGATAAATTATGTTAGTTGTAAAGTGAAAACAGGCCTGGGCCAAGGATGGATCCCTGTGGCACCCCAGATGACAGTGGGGCGGAGGACGAGGAAAACATTTAATCTTTCTTCTAACAGGGAATCTGTCAATGACAAAAGCTTCATGTGACAAATGGAAATGGGAGTTTAAACATTTTATACAGTATCTTACCTTACATTTCTGATTATTTAGACTTTTACATTCATTTATGTTTTATTTTGTTGGAATACAACATCTCCATTACAATTAGACTTTTACACACAGTTACTTAGTACCCACAAATGCTCAAGTGGCGTTTTCACAATGTAATTGTTGCACTAATGCCGTCCAATGGCATCTCCCTGCTTCAACGCACTTTAATGCAAAATGCAATGAATACGTTCTTTCTGATTCAAACACTTCAGTTATTATTTGATCGATTTTTACATGACAAAAAATGTCCGTGTAACTTTATCTATGTCTAAAACAGCAGCCCATGCTCCTGCTGAAGCACAGCCTTTGGGTCTGTAGTACAACTGTGAGAGATTCTTCGGCCCACTCTCCTGATTACCCAGCACGCCTTTGCTTCCCACCTCTGACAAAATTTGTCAGAGGTGTAGTTAATTAGTATTTAATACTAATTAACTACATGGGCAACATTTCAGAAACAGTCGGAAGTCATTATCTTCAAATGGCAATGGCAAAGACGTGATCAAAGAAGTTGCATTCTCCTCCTTTCAAATACAATTCGGAAAGAATGAACAATGCTCTCCAAAATTCAGTTTATACATATATCAAAAGGAGTTGTGGCTTTCGCCATACAAATTCTGTTCTATAAAACTTCCGCATACGTTTAAATAATCCGTAATTGCAACATATTAGTTTAGTTTAGTTTAGTTTATTTGTTTATTTGAGCAGTACACATAGTGCTCAAAAGGAGTGGACTGAAGCAAAAGCTTATGAGTGCCCACCCCCAAGTGCAATAAAATAAATAAAATAACAATAATAAAAATAAAAAAAGAACATTTCAGAACATTTCAAGCAGCTACATTCATACAGACCAACTTACAACTTACAAAAAAAATATATGAACTGTTTATACAATTAATTGAAACAATGCACAACTACAACAACAATCCCGTTTCATGCACGATGTCCAGAACGAAGCAGTCAAAAAAAAAAAAAAATGTAATCCATAATATATTTCTTTCAGATTTTTACCCTTGATAACCGAGAGTTACTTTTATGTTATGAAGGTACATTTATAGATATTATACTCCGAGATCTTGATACTTCCCAGTTGTCATTACCATTCTCAGTATAATTTTAATTTGGGTGTAATTTTCATAATCATTATTATTATATATTTATTTAATTGAGTTATATATGAAGTATGCTGTAGCCCTGCATAGTGTGGTGCATTAAAAAGCCAGAGTGTAGAGCGGGCCAGTTGAAGAGAGCAGTAACTCCCCGTCAACAAACCCCCACACGGCTGCCCTAACAGCTGATTTTGTAGAGTATGTTCCTATGCTGAGTGGTGCATTAAAGGACAAGGTTTAGAGCCCGTTGGGAGGATTTCCCTCCACAGATCCATAACCTGCCAACCCTAATTCTCCATTTGTGAATTTGAGCAATAGAATGACAACCGTTCCAAGCAGCAACACTCTTCCTTGAATATAGAGGAAAAAATACACATAATTGATCTTACTGCTCCCCCTAGTGGCAACACATTTCTTCTTGTCTGTATATTTCAAAGGTCTTTTGTTTGTATTTAAATTTGAACAGGTTGATGTTTGGACATCGTTTCAATTCCATCTCCAGTTTATTCCACAATTGTACACCATTAACTGTTGGACTAAAACTTTTCAAAGTTGTACTATGTTTCTGAATCCTAAAGTTTAATTCATCACGTAATTCATAACGACCAGTACGTTCTTGGAACCTTCTTTGTATTTGGTTTGGTAACAATTTGTATCTTGCTTTGAATAACATTTGAACAGTTTGGAACTCAACAATGTCACAAAACTTCATGATCTTTGATTTTAAAAATAATGAGTTTGTGTGGTCCAAAAACCCAACTTTATGAATTACTCGGATAGCTCTTTTTTGCAACAATATTATTGGTTTAACTGTGTTTTTATAAGTACTACCCCAAACCACAGTACAATAATATAAATAGGGCAAAATCAGAGAACAGTATAAGGTATGTAGAGCTTTGATGTTTAAAATGTGCTTTGCTTTTGCAATTACTGAAATGCTTCTAGAAATTTTTGTAGATATATATTTAATGTGAGATTTCCAAGTAATTCTGTCATCAATAATCACACCAAGGAATTTGATTTCATGCACTTGCTCGATAACAACACCCTCTATCTGAATCGCTTCCTGAGCATTGGAATTACAGTTGCCAAATATCATCATTTTGCTTTTACTCAGATTTAGAGATAATTTATTTTGTTTGAACCACTTGTTGACACTTTTGAGTTCCCAGTTAACAATCCGACACAGCTGCTGTAAGTCGTCTCCTGATGCAAAAATATTTGTATCATCAGCAAACAAGATAAATTTAAGTACTTCAGATGTTTTACAAATATCGTTAATATACATATTAAACAATTTTGGGCCCAGAATAGAACCTTGAGGTAAACCACAGACAATTTGTCGACAACTCGACTGATAATCACCAATTTTCACACATTGTTTTCTATTTTTTAAGTAACTGGTAACCCACTGTAGAGCTACCCCCCTAATCCCATAACGTTCTAGTTTATTAATTAATATATCATAGTTTATTGTATCAAACGCTTTACTCAGGTCAATAAATAACCCTATTGCACATTTCTTGTTATCTACAGCATTAGTTATTTCTTCAGTTATATCAAAGAGCGCGTGTGAGGTTGAGTGATTGTTCCTAAAACCAAACTGATTGTCCGAGAGTAAATTACACCTTTCGGTAAAGCCGTCAAGTCTAGAGTTAAAAACCTTTTCTAAGATTTTAGAGAATTGCGGTAAAAGGGAAACAGGCCTGTAGTTTGTAAAGAGATGTTTATCTCCTGCCTTGAACAGAGGAATCACTTTTGCTACTTTCATACTATCCGGAAATTGTCCAGTTTGCAACGATAAGTTACAGATGTAAGTTAACGGCTTAGAGATACTTTCAATAACAGTTTTTAAAGTTTTCATATCCATGTCATGGTAATCGGTCGAGGTCTTATTTTTACACCCTTTAACAATGTCCAGTATCTCCTTTTCCTCCACAGGGTTGAGGAACAGGGACATAGGATTTGCTTCTATCAGATCACAATTATAGTTTTCAACGTTTGCAATTTTTGCAGCAAGGTTCGGTCCAACATCTACAAAGAATTTATTAAATGTTTCGACTACTTCATTCATATTATTTAAAGTGTTATCCTCATCTTTGAAATATTTTGGATAATTAATCGTTCTTGGTTTATTTCTAATTATACTATTTAAGATGTTCCATAAACCTTTAATATTATTCTTATTAGTATCTAACAACTTATTGTAATAATCCTGTTTACATTTTCTAATGATACCTGTCAGTTTATTTTTATATTTCTTATATTTATCCTCAGCATCTTTTGTTTTGTTATTTATAAAGTTTTTGTAAAGATAATTTTTTTTCTTGCAAGCATTTAGTAAACCTTTAGACATCCATGGTGTTTCTTTACACTTTCTGTTTTTACAATATTTCTTCATTGGGCAATGTTTGTCATATACTTTTTGAAATACTCGCGTAAACTCATCATATGCCATATTCGTGTCATTCTCTCTGTACACAATACTCCAGTCTTGAGCTAAAAGCTCCTTTTTAAATGCATCAATAGTTTTCTCTGTTTTTACCCTTCTAATCCAATACTTGTTTTCCTCTTCCTCTTTTACATATCCATTTTTATACAAAACGAAAACTGGAAGATGATCACTAATATCGTTTATCAATAATCCGCTGACTGTGTCACTTTCTATTTCATTTGAGAAAATGTTATCAATCAAGGTGGCACTATGGGTTGTTATTCTACTCGGTTTGGTTATTAGAGGAAACAGACCTATACTGAATAAGGTATTTATAAATTCGTCCGTTTTTTTATGTTTATATGGGTTTAACAGATCGATGTTGAGGTCCCCCCCCACAAACATGACTTTATGATGTAATCCTGAAAAGTGCTCCTCCATCCAATTAGAAAAAACATCTATATCAGAGCCAGGTGTTCTATAAATAGAACTCACAATAATATTTTTCTTTTTTTGCCTTGTAATTTCTACAGTAAGGCATTCAAGTGTATCATCCACCACCATTGTCTTATTTTCCATTACTTTATAACTATAGTTGGAGTCTATAAACATAGCTACGCCCCCTCCATGCTTGTTCTTTCTGTTCATACTTATAAATTCATAACCATCAATAGAAAACTCAAATTCTCTGTCATTATTAATCCATGTTTCTGTGATTAGAATGACACTGAATGGTGTGGTTTTATTATTAAAAAACTAATAAAAAAAAACTTTCATCCAAATCGAACGAATCAAACTGATACTAATTTCAGTCTTTACAGCCGTAGAACCAAGGAAGTGGCGTTAAAGTTTTGCTCATAAAGCTGTTTTACTGGAGCAAGTGGCATGGCTCCATCCATCATCATGTCGTTAGTAAGAAATTCCCAGGCACTTTCAGGATTTCTATTTGGAGGCTGCGAGGATATTCTGGGCAGCTTTACCATGGTGATGTTGAGTTGTTGTCCTAAAATGCAAAAAGGGGGCTGCCCATGCCATAAAAAAATTACACATCTACCTAGGCTTGGTGGCATTTCTCCGTGCCACAAATGGCGTCCAAAACAGGTTTATTTGGGGGAATTTCTTTCAAAGAACTTAAAAATATCCGATTTAATGCCAAAGTATAAAAACTTATATAGCTATAGCACCCTCTGCAGTGAGCAACAGCAATCAAAATAGTAACATGTTTTCTTTGACGTATTTGTACAACAACACACAAGACAATAGACCAATCCAACACACAATTGTAAAAAAAAGCTAACTCACAAAAATAAACTCCCCATAAAAGCCGAATCAGTTCTAAATCCACCACCAAATTTGTCCAAGTCATAATTTTCCAGGCGTGACACATGCTATAATTCTCCCCCGGCCAGGAGCTTATTTTTCTAACGCAAGAGTTTTCTTATTGCTGTCCCTTGCCCTTCACCGCTTTATTCAAACAAATTAGTGAGTAACCTATAATTTGCCGACAACATCAGAGACAGCACAAAGAACCCACTGCCTTTGACCAATAGGGGCCGGGACACGTGAGTATAGGAGCACACAATTCTGTTTAGTCATTCTCAGGCGGAAAATAATGAAGCGTATTTTAAGAGACAGAGGGTGTAGAACATAAACAATGAGAGACACCAGGACTTGCTGAATGGAAATGTCCTAAAATGGGACTGGTACATGTTTGAATGTCTTTTTATACAACATGGGTGAATTGGGCTCACACGCTTCCATGCCGCTTGCCGGAATCTTGTGTCAGCACTTTAGCTTAAGGCTAAAGGGAAGCTAACAGTGTAAAATGCCCACATCTGTTATGGCTGTGGAAGGAGAAGGAAATTGATAGGATTTATAATTTTTTCCTGTGTTCAAAACTCCAGATCCTTTCCGTTGTTATCACCACAAAAGATTCATGTTAGCTGCTCAGTGCACGATTCATGCATTCATACAAAGTGACTTGTCAAAGGACACATTAGGAATAGTGGAATTACAAGTCACATGCTGTAATATTTCATTCGGGGGGTCAGTCAGTGAGTGTATAACAATGTCAAATTTTAAGGTAATAGTTATATTCAGTAGTCCATACACACAAAACAATATCTGAAAGATTGCCACATACCAATGATGGGGCAAACATATTATTGATGAAAATTTGATGCTGCAAAGTATTTAATGTGATTCAAAAGTTCCGTAAGTTTATTTCAATATTTTATTTTTATTGAGTATTTTTTTAATTTTAAAATATTTGAATATGAACATTTACAGTGCCTCTCGAAAGTACTAATACACCTTGAACTTTTGCACTTTTGTCATGTTTACAACCATAAACAAAGATTTTATTTAGAATTTTTTACTGAAAGTTCACACACAAGTAACAGACAACTGTGAAGTGAAAGCAAAATCCATCCATCCATCCATTTTCTTCCGCTTTATCCGGGGCCGGGTCGCGGGGGCAGCAGTCTCAGCAGAGATGCCCAGACTTCCCGATCCACACACACCTCCTCCAGCTGTTCTGGGGGGACCCCGAGGCAACACCAGGCCAGCTCGGAGACATAGTCCCACCAGCGTGTCCTGGGCCTTCCACGAGGCCTCCTCCCAATAGGACATGCCTGGAGCACCTCCCAAGGGAGGCAACCAGGAGGCATCCGGAACAGATGTCCTAGCCACTTCAGCTGGCTCCTTTCGACGTGGAGGAGTAGCGACTCGACTCCGAGCTCCTCCCGGGTAACTGAGCTCCTCACCCGATCTCGGAGGGTGCGCCCAGTCACCCTGCGAAGGAAACTCATTTCGGCGATATTCGGTGTATTCGCGATCTTGGGTCATTACCCAAATCTCATGACCATAGGTGAGGGTGGGAACGTAGATCGATCGGTAAATCGAGAGCTTTGCTGCTTGGCTCAGCTCCCTCTTCACCACAACAGTCCGATACAGCGACCGCATCACTGCTGACGCCGCACCGATCCGTCTATCGATCTCACGCTCCATCCGTCCCTAACTTGTGAACATGACCCCGAGATACTTGAACTCCTCCACTTGAGGCAAGGACTCCCCACCGACCTGAAGCGGGGAATGATACAAAATGATACACGATAAAAAGTGTTCATACAGTATTTTCGGAGTGCATTAAATTGCCTTTATAACATTCCTAATGACTGCAGAAAGTTCACACCTTGCCCTAACCATTAAATAGAGTCTACCTGTGTGTAATCTACTCTCAGTATAATAACAGCTGTTCTGTGAGGGCCTCAGAGCTATGGTCAGAGTGTATTGGTCACTAAACAACATCATGAAGGCCAAGGAGCACACCAGAGAGGTCAGGGATAACGTTGTGGAGAAGTTTAAAGCAGCGTTAAGTTATACGAAGATTTCCCAAGATTTTAACATCTCACGGAGCACTGTTCAATCCATCATTCGGAAATGGAAATGTAACCAAGTGCCCCAAGATAACTCTGGAGGAGCTGCGACGTACTGCCGCTGAGCTGGGGGAATCTGTACATGGGACAACTATAAGTCGTACTCTACACAAATCTGGCCTTCATGGACGAGTGGCAAGAAGAAAGCCATTATTGAAAGGAGGCCATAAGAAATCCAGTTTGAAGTTTGCTAGAAGTCATATGGAGGACACAGCTACCATGTGGAAGAAGGTGCTTTGGTCAGATGAGACAAACATTGAACTTTTTGGCCCAAATGCAAAACGTTATGTATGGCGCAAACCTAACACTGCTGCGGGGACTGGGAAGATTGTAAGAATAGTTGGGAAGATGGAAGAAGCCAAATACAGAGACATTTTGGAGGAAAACCTGCTGGAGTCAGCAAGAGAATTGAGGCTGGGGCGGAGATTCACCTTCCAGCAGGACAATGACCCTAAACACAAAGATACATCTACAATGGAATGGTTTAAAAACAAACATATTAATGTGTTAGAATGGCCCAGACCTAAATCTGTGGAAAGACCTGAAAACTGCTGTTCACAAACACTTTCCTTTTAATTTGACAGAGCTTGAGTTGTTTAGTAAAGAGGAATGGGCTAAAATGTCAGTCTCTAGATGTGCAAATCTTGTAGAATCATACCCCAGAAGACTTGCTGCTGTTATTGCAGCAAAAGGGGGTTCAACAAAGTATTAATTCATGCTGTATGAATACTTGTGCACGCCCCACTTTTCGGTTTTCTATTTTTAGAAAAATAACAGAATCATGTATAATTTTGCTTTCACTTCATAGTTGTCTGTTACTTGTGTGTGAACTTTCAGTAAAATATTCAAAATAAAATCTTTATGTTTATGGTTGTAAACATGACAAAAGGTGCCAAAGTTCAAGGTGTATTAGTACTTTCGGGAGGCACTGTGCGTGAAGAAAACCTTTACAGGAATAGTTTCCATTCACTTAAAACAGTAACACATACAAAGCCTGACCTTATGGGTTTGACATACTTAGTCCACTTTGTCCAGATTATGTAAAAGAAGTCCCTTTGAATCCTGAGAGTAATTAAAAGTGTTTCCATAATGTAGATTTCTTGAATTATGTCGATCCACTCTTCGATGGTCAGAGAGTCTTGTTTTAGCCACTTCCTGGTTACGGCTTTCTTACTCGCTACCAGTATCCAAAGTAACCTCTCATCGGTATTTCTCTAGTAAAAGTACTGTAGATTTAAAGATTGCATTTAAATAAGGCCTGCCTCTATTTCATTTTGATATGGATACATTGCAAATATGTATTATTCACACCTGACATTCTCCCCTTTTTGGTTGTTTGAGTGTTACATGCTAACAGGAGAATACCAACATCTGCCGGGGCCAGACGCCACGCTGCTTTGATTTGGGAAAGGACGGACAGTGTGGAAAAAGAAGCTGCCGTTTCTTATCCCAGAGGCTTCCTGACACTGGCTTTAAACACTGGCCATCTGAAAGGTCACCCTGTTTGTCCCCCCGGGGCTTCCTCTAATAAATATGAATACAGTACCAAATGGGGCCCCTAGCTCTTAACTCGGGGTGTGTATGGAAGTCTGATATGGTTTAACACCCCTACACTGTGGGGCTAGGGGAAAACTTAGTCCAACCTGGCCGCTTGTGTCAGGCATATGGATCTGTTTAGCCTCAAGTGACTCCGATGGCTTCCAAACTCCAGTAGGCAATAGACAGTTTCACAACATACCGGCCGCTCTCCAGTTCAATAACCATTTGCAGTGAATCTCTGCACATGATTGACTACGCTCCAGGCGCTCAAAACATTCAGTGCGCCTAGCTGGGTAAATAACATATAGCAGGACATGCTGATCAGGCTGGCTCAGACGGCTTATACAGTGCCCAAGGTTTACAGACTATACCATATCGCCTCTTCCCACTTCCCCATGAGGTCCATATCATAGTGCTCACAAGCCACACTCTCACACAATAAGTGTCTACAACATCTGGTCATCTGCTGATTTAAACCGCGGCCAAATCCAATCCAGACATAAGCCACTGTTGTGGTTTAAAGCTTTTGAGAGTCTCTGAGTTTATAAAGAAAATCAGATTGTCTAGACTATTAGAATTAGTAAAACAACATAAGCTAAAATGTAAATGCCTGATATTTGGTCTGTCTTTTAGAACTTTTCTCTATGGGCAATGTCCCGGGGAGCTGTCCCTGAAGAGTTTTATAAAAGGAATCTCCAAAGAATTTCCCAAGACTGATCTGATTAAGGTAAGAGTAGGGATCAGTGGGGGGGTCCGCCCCCTTTCCTCTGAAATGAGTTGTGCTAGTGGCAGGCCGTGATATTGCACCCTACGGCTCAACAGCTTTTTTTGCCATAGACAATAATGTAAAAGCAGCAGCCTGTAAAATGGTCCACGGGGCATCTGGAGTTTCAGACTAAGGCTAATATATTTATTTAAAATTACTATTTTTAGGTCATGGACTTTTTTTCTTCGTAAAAAAAATTGTAAAGCATCTGTTTCTGTGCCTGGCGCAGCTTCTGGCGCCGGAGCTGGCGGAGCTGACCACAGTGTCAGCCGGACTCACTGTGAGTGGTAGTTTGGGACAATCCCGGACCGGATCAGGACCGAACCTGGACCGTAGTTAATGTGAGCCGGGGGTAATTAACCAGACAACACATTATAGCCATGTGGTAAGTAGTCAGTCTGCCCCAGGGTGGCTGTGGCTACAATAGTAGCTTACTGCCATCGAGTGTGGAGGGAATGAATAATAACTTTTTGTAGCACTTTGAGAAATGTGTGACACAGGCTGATAAAGCCGTTGTTATTAATTAGGCCATTACATTACGGCCCGCAACCCACTGTGGGGGCTGAATTTTGGCCCACGACCCAAACGAGTTCGACACCCCTTCTCTAGTCTTTGCCTTGGCACCTCTGAATAATTCCATAACCCCCACCAAAAGGCAGTATTTGTCTAGCATGGTGAGACCAGAATGATACCCCTTTATATTTTTTATACAGAGAGATATCAGTCTGAGACCCATGCCCTCGTTGGCGGCATCAGAAAACTCAAACAAGCCCATACAATCAGATTTGTTTAGTTGTGGTCACGTGTTGTTCGCACACGGGACGTGGACTCTAACAATCTACAAAGGGTGTACAGGAGAGAGAGACATGATTCCCAGTTGGCGGTAAATGACCAAAAATACATTGACAACTTGGTCATGAATTAAATTATGACTCACAGAAGGTCACAGTGTTGGTTCTACTGGATCTGAGTGCTTTTGATACAGTCGACCATACTATTCTTTTAACTGCTCCCTCATGGTGATGTCATCAGGAGACATGGAGTCAACCTTCATAGTTACGCTGATGATACACAGTATCATGTACACCTCCATGTCTCCTGATGACACCAGGCCAACTTTTTAACTACATTTTAGATATCAAATCCTGGATGGCAAAAAACTTTCTCCAGCTTAACCAGGACAAAACTGAAGTTTTAGTCATCGGTCTTAAGGCCCAGAGAGAGAAACCTTTACCCAAACTACAGTCATTGTCTTTTAATCCTTCCTCACAGGTGAAGAACCTGGGTGTGATTTTTGACTCCGAGCTGACTTTAATTCCACACATTAAGAATATCACAAAGATATGTTTTTACCATCTAAAGAACATAGCCAGAGTCCGCCCCATTCTCTCTCGGGCCAACACGGAGACGCTCATGCATGCTTTTATCACCAGTCGTATCAACTACTGTAATGCCCTGCTTTCTGGTCTTTCCAAAAAGAGTATCTCAGGTTTACAACTTTTAGCTTTTAACTATCTATTAATCTATTTATTTAGTCCTAATTATATATTTTGTGTGTGTATGTGTGTGTGTGCGCGTGTGCGCGTGCGCATGCACCTGTTTGTCTGTTTGTTATCTGTAAAGCACTTTGTGATACCTTTCGGTATGAAAAGCACTTTATAAATAAAGTTTGATTTGATTTGATTTGATAAAGGAACCAGTTGAGTGCAATCAACTAACTATTAGTCCCAACTGTGCTGCCTGTTCCCTTGCTGGATTGGAGGGGCAAGCTGCTGGCAGCTCGAGAGAACAGTAGGTGAGTTTCGTGATTCTTAAATGCAAAACCGCTAATAACACAGCATCAACGGCAGACACCTGCCCTTTGCTGATTGATTTACTCCACTTCCTGTTTGCTTGCGTATGTTCAGCTTTGGAAATGGACTTAATGCTGCAGTCACCAGACTCAATCGCTGGTACAGTGGGGCAAGCATTTTCCCACATTGTTCTCATTGCGGCTCACAAAACTTTTCAGACCGTTCTGTTGCTTCAGTAATGTGTGTATTTCGAAGCGCATCTGTGGGAGCGCCGCCAACTGTGGGCCTTGTGGTTTGTGGAAACCCTTGCATGTACTGGGTAGAGTAGTTAAGGTGAGCGCTTAGACCGAGGCTGCGGGATACAAGTGTGTTATGTGGAACCGCGGCTTTATAATCCTTACCCCAAAGATGAGTTCTTAACTCCATTGTCAACTCCATGTATTGATCTTCAGGAAGTCTCATAGCGTGGTTAAATGGCGATAACAGCGCATGGGAGAAGTTTGTCTTTTTACAATGTGGGTTTTTCAATTTTATTTCCAGAGCTCTAACTCATAGTTCATAGCAAGTAACTCATAAATAAACAACATGAATAAAGAGCTTACTGCAAAGCCAAGTAGAAGATTTATTTAAAAAATATGAGGCTAGCTAACATTACAGACAAACGGCTAATCAGTTATCCAAAATCGATCTGAGGACCATATGTTCAGATGGCAAAAGCATTTTGACTAAGCACACATCTGGCTGCATCACAATTTCCCCATTTGTCTTTCACTTCATGGCAAGCTATACTGCATAATATCCAGTGTGATTCAAATACTGAAAGTTCTTTGGAACAATTTTGATACAATCTGAATTTTTATACTTTATACCGCGACTTTCAGCCGTAGGTCTTGATATCAGAAGGTAAGGGTGTAACCATATGACTGCGCTTCCCCACTGAGTGTCACTGTCATTTACTCCCGAATTTGTTTATTTTTTTCATAAATTCTGGAAAGTAGTTCACCTGTATTAAGTTAGTGCCCCATAGTGTCCACAGAAAATTGCCTGAGCAGCCTCTGTTCTTACATCTGAGGGAGAGGCGTGTTTTGTTTGGGTTACACTCCGCAATTCTGACACCCCTCCACACCGACATTGAGGTAAAAAAAATGGTCCCCCTTTGTCGGAGTGGTGCAACGTCCCGCCACTCCGACACACTTAGCCCTAACCTTAAGGATACTGGAGTTTACAAGCTAACCCTAACGTTACTTTAGCCCTAACCTTAAGGACCAATTGTCGGAATAGCGGTGTCAAAACGTATCAGATTGACGGGATATCGGAATGACGGTGTGTCGGATTGGAGGTGATGTCGGAATGACGGGCCGACCCCTTTTGTTGGAACATAACTGGGGTCTTGGTGAAAAACCTTCCTCTCCTGTGGCCTTTTGTCATGTTCAGTTGTGTCTGTTTTTGGCCTGGTTTACATGTGGTTTAGTCCTTAGCTTGATATGGCTAAATATTTACAGAAAGTGATAGTTCTACCAAATAGCAGTATTAATTATTAAAAATACACAATGTAGTGCAATGTACAATAGACAAAGTTGAGCAGATGACTTCTTTGACCCCACTCCACCACCTCAGCACTGATGTTAGTTAAATTAAACTTGAATGTACTTTGGCACAAAATGCTAATGAGTAAAGTAAGTAAAGTGCCATTACGTCCTCATACAAACTGCCAGGAAAAAGGTAGTTAATTATTTCAAAGAGAAGTTTGCTACGATGTAAACCAACCAATTGAGCAGGCAGTTATGAGTCTAACGTTATAGTAAAAACAGTGACATTTTTACATTGACAAAATCTGCTACGCTACTCAGCTGGCAGAGCATCAGCAGCTACAAATTGATCAAGACAGCCCATGAAAGCGTTTCCATTTGCTTTTTTTGCAGACCGGGACTTCCAGGGCTTTCGAAGAAGGGGGGAAATACCGCGGACGCATTTACAACAGGTCTGTGGAAAACAAAGTGTCATATGTCATCTTCACGAGCTACAAACGAGCCCTGGTTAGCATCACAGCAGCTAGCAAAACAACAGCACGAAAAATACAACCAGGGCTGATATCTTTTCATTATGTGACAGGATAGAGTTGTCTATCTGAAGGACATTGCAGGAAAGTTGAAAGTCACAAGAAGTTAAGCACCTATAGCTTGTAGCTCTATATACAAAAAAAAAGCCACTAAAATGGATTGATCAATTGTATTTGTACCACTTAAAGGGACTGTATTTATTTCCTCAGCTTGTGTTGTATCAAGAGCTTCCAAGCCAAGGGTATATATGGTATATTATGCTAGTACAGCTTTGTCTGAAAGTTGCGATACACGCTTGTGATCCTCGTAAGGGATCAGGGTGTTCAGAAGAAAATTTGCAATAACTTGGGACCCCAACTTTGAAGTCACGATTGGGTATAAATACGTGTGTACACTGCAAGGTTTTGGTCATGAGATGAAAGATAATCCGTCATAAAGAAAATCTTAAATTGTAGTTTGAAAATGAATGTCTTAGGTGCAATGAGGCAGGGACAAAGATCGAAAATAGAACCCTTGCATGACCAAAGACGAGCTGTAATAGATATTAAGCAGTGTCTGGTATTTGGGACACTTCATGATCGCAGAATGAGCCATCCTCTCGCTGCAGCTACAATCTCTGTCAGCCGTGTAATCATGAAAATAAGCATAAATGATTTAACCTACCATAAACAGTAAAACAATAAGCCTATTAATTGGGCATTGTGTTTTAAAGAAAGGTATTTGCTTCAGATGTATATTTTTCTGAACTTTCTTTTCACTTAAATGTTAAACATTTTCTTATCCGTTCTGATACTCGGCTCCTTCCTCATTGCACATTCATCCATCTTTCGAGCGTTTCTTCCATTGATCAAATATTTGTGCTGTGTGGGTCCGGGGCCTGTTTGCTTTTTGGAGTGCGTTTGGAACGATGGCCAACGCTGCGCGGCGGCTCAACAGTGCCGTCTCAGACTCTGTGCGTTTGGTTTCGCGGCTGGGGCACAGAAGCTTGGGATGTGTGGGGGGAGGGGGCGGCATTAGCTGCACCGGTAACGTTTTGGCTACGGTCCCTTGCAACCAAACGGGGCCCGGGCTACTCAGCACACTGCTCCCATTCACGCTGCAACAGCTCGCAGTATAGAGTCCGGATTGTGCGGAGGCCCGGTGGCAATGCCAGGAATGCTTGAGTTCCCTGGGAAAAAATGGCATTCGGTTGTGCGTGCTCGCTCTCCTTCCCGTGCCCTCCTTCTTTGAAAGCCGTGTAGCCTGATGAAGAGGGATCACTAGGTGCACCGGGTGACCTGCTTCCGTTTTTGTTCCAGCAGATTCCGGATTGCTTCGCTGCAAGCTCGGGCCTCCCAGCCAAAGGAATCCTGAGGAGAGCTACTGCCTTCCACCGTGGTATTTCCTGACCCAGTCCCACATCCCCAGTGGCCCATTCACTGTTATACTAATAAAACCTGATGCTAAATAGAGGTGTGTGATATAACAGACATCTCTAACCCCTGCATTCCTGATGACGGCTATTTCAAGGTGTGGATGAGTCAATTGGACATTCAGCGGGCTGACCATAAATGTATCTAATCCAATCCGCAAGTAAATTAAGATTCTTGTTTATCAGGAAATTAAGAAAGCAGAGTGCTAAACATGTAAAATAAGTCCCCCAGAGGAGTGGTATTATCCCCGTACCCAAAAACTAGAATCTAAATAATGGTCATAAGTAGTTGTTATAAAAATACAATATGAAACTAGATACACTCTTTTCAGGCTGATTTATTTACAAAGGTTGACATTTCCTGCATAGTTTACCTCATTGCAATCTGTACTGTATTGAAAAAATGATAAATTAAGATGTAGGATGGAGGGAATGTTTTGTTGTGATTATCTATCTTCATACATTACCTTCATGTTTATGTCTTTTGATTTCCTATATTGCCATTTAGTATTTTCTTGAAGGTGCACTATGCAATTTTTTATGTAAAAAAAAAAATGACCCAGTGGTTGTATGGTTGGATAGCTTGGCACCTTCGCTTTCCATCCCGGTGGCTCTTATGATGCTTCAGGATCAATTTTATTTCCGTTTTTTTTAGGATTTCTGATACGTGTCAATATCAACTTTTTCACAGAAGCATAAAAGCATTTATTTTATTCCATATAATTTTATGGTTGAAAAATCTAATGTGAGCGGCTCACCCCCGCAACACCTGACTGTAATTTGAATCGGTTAGGTCCTCATCCAAGTACGTTATTTGATTACCTACTTCAAATGCTGGCAAAAGTATAGTCCAAAATGTCATGCAGTGTGCCTTTAAATTATGTAAATTTGAAACTTTTCCCACCAAGTACCATCTCATAAAACACTTGACCTTTAAAGCACTGGATCATGATCATGCGCTTGCTTTTTGTTTTTAAGTTTAAAACAGTCCAAGTACCGAGAACCGCTGCTCTCTAGCACATGTTCAGATTACACATACGTATCTGCAAATTCAATACATTTAACTGCCAAAACAGAAGCAACTGAAAATAAAATGAAAAATGTTCTATAGCGCTACAATAAATCTCCAGGCACCAACAGAATAAGCGGCTATATGGATTTCCTTAAATTCCTGAGAGGCTGTTTGGCTTTTCCAATAAGATAAGCTGCTAAATCCATTCTATTTATTTAAGCAATTTCCCCCATGATACCCCATCCACTTTCATAAACAAGGGAATCCGTCCAAGCCGAGCACTTTACAGAGGTGCGCAGCATCATAAACCTGATTACTTGAACATTTACTCGCCTTCACACTTCAGTAAACGCAGGCATCAAGGGGCCAAGTGGAGAGTGTCCAAGCCCATTTGCTCTATCGCGCTCTTTTTTTAACACATTTTTTACAGCTCCGTCGCTAGAGAAAAGGTGATAATGTCCAGTACAACTTCGTAAAAAACTTTCAAGGAAACAGCCCCCTAACAGTGGAGAGGTGGTGTGTGCCTCTTGTCTCCGGTTGTCGGGAGCTTGTGAAATTCTGTTTCCAGTGTGTCTCCACATGCCAAAGGAGATTCCTCGGGGTGAAAACGCATCACCTGTACAGTCAGCATTCCGAGTCCTGCATATCCTCTCAACACTGAGAGAAGCTGTCACGAAATGGTTGATGAGAATTTCAGACCAAACCAGTAGCCATTAAACACTCGAATGAAACCTTTTTTTGTGGAACCCACTTTCTTTTGACCCAACTGGATAAATGTTTACAGAGTACGATTGTACTAATACATGCTTCTTGTTAATAATTCCACAATATTTTATATATTTTTTTACCTTAAGAAATCCTTTTTGTAGTCTCTATGGGGGTAATTCAAGTGTTAATGGGATGATTGGGGGGTCTTTCATCTCCCCCAGCTTCACTGGCCAGAAAACCACACTTGCAGCTTTCCTTGACTCCAAACCAGCAGCCTCAATACACACTATTGGAAAACCTATCCCTCGGTGCACTCAGTTGTCTACAAAATCACTTTTGGCTCACATTTATGCATAGACTATAAAAAATGTATAGACATCGTCTGCTCACTCCTCCCCGTTTGCCATAACGACCACGTTCGAAAGGGAATCTATGTTGGACTTAGTTACAGACTCCTTCCCTGCTCTGACCGAGCATGTATCTAAAAAGGGCATAAGGTCAGGATCTTCACTGTAGACTGGGCCCTCACAGGGTGTGTTGTTCAGTCGTAGTCGTGCTCGCGCCGTTAGCTCTAATGCTAACAGCCTGCCAATCAAAGCCCATCTCTCATTAGGCCTATACGAGATTTCTAAAATACCAGCCTGGTTTCTTTAATTGTAACTAACCCAGCGTTATCACAGGAGCAATATCTAAATGTAGAAGGTTTTTACAAATTACTAATTTATTTATTTGAACGGGGACAGTGTACAATATACATTAACCTCAGAAAGGAAAGATGCATTGTACCAGGTTGAAGCACTTGTGCTCATTTCCACCTGCACCTACAGTTGCTTAGAATGTGCGTAAAGGGCAATGCTTTCTAATGAAAAACTAGCTTGTTTTGCCGCCCCTATATGGAGGTACAACAGCAATGGCGGGAAATGGCGGCATCTAGCATCGCGGTCACAAAGCAGAGCAACCAGTGACCATTGGCTTTATGACATGGTACGGGTAAGTCCTGACTGTATTCTGTCTACAGCTATTCGTTTTGTTGATGAACATTTTGTTACTTGGTTTATCACAATCAGAAGAAGCTAACAGGCTAACTGTGTGTGGACCCCTTTAGCAATATTTACAGCCAAGTTTGAGTGGGAAAAAAAAATATCTCCATGGTGTAGTTGGGTTGTGGCACAATGTACAATATCCCTCTCTCCCTCTTTTCTGTCAGCATTTACTC
The DNA here is from genome assembly GCA_021464625.1 of Proterorhinus semilunaris. Taxonomy (NCBI): domain Eukaryota; kingdom Metazoa; phylum Chordata; class Actinopteri; order Gobiiformes; family Gobiidae; genus Proterorhinus; species Proterorhinus semilunaris. The sequence goes on from CM038360.1 coordinate 21,231,970, forward strand.
TCAAAAACAATTAATGAGTAAAAAGCATTGATTAAAAGCATACTTTGAGATTAGATTAGCTAGCTCATTTTATTACAGTTTAAATCAACAAAGCAGGACTATTTATGCTGATAATGTACTGATAATTTAGTGTTTGTGGTAACACAGTTAAGTGATCATTTTAAAGAAAGATGATTTTTGTATGCCTGTGAGATGGATCTTTAATGTCTACACGTGTGTCTTTGAATGGTGGTGAAATTGCCTGCACATTGGAGTTGATTGTACATTATTCATCATTATCTGCAATTATACCGACCTGTGGGAGCGCCGTGCTGTCCGGTGAATGGTGCCAAAGAGGTGAGACAGCAGCGTCACTAAAGTTTGATAAAGACGGCCAACTGTCAATATAGGCATTCCCAAACCGGATCACGGTCCAGTTAAAGAGGGGGTATTATGCTTTTTGCAGTTAATTTTAAACAAATCTTATGATCAAACCTCATGTGCAGACTAGTCTCAGTGCGGGCTGCTGCATGTTGATTTCTAGTGGGGAAGCTTCACTTGATGTTTTTGTCGATAGAGGAAGAATCGTGGCCAGAGAACAAAAGGTAAGAAAAGCACTTCCTGGTTAGATGGAAGGAGCTTGGGGTAAACAGGAACAGCTCGGGATGCGCTGTTGCCGCGGCACTGAGGCATAGTCACCCTGTGAAGATTCAAAGATTTCTTAAACATGAGAGAGTGGTTCAAAACACAACTGCAAGCATGATTTTGATGAGGGAACAAGATGGCAACATTCTCCATTTTGCATAATACCCCCTTTAAAACTCATCAGTAACTGACTTTGGGAAATCCCAATGACAAACTAATGCTGTGGGTAAAGTGCCATGTGAAAAGCGCTACATGATTTCCTTCCCCTTGTTCAATGTAAACTGTAACATTAATAACTATACTATACTTCTCTATCATCTTTTCCTTAAGCTGTATTCACTTGCGATGCAGATGCATACTTTCTATGCCTCCCTCTTAGTATTATCGCATCTGACCACCTCTGACACATCTTTTGCACATTTAACAAATTCCCAGTGACACTTTAGTGGACTCCTGAGCTGAAACGCCTCTATAAATGCACTCTTGTCTGAATAAACCTGTCCACAACCAACCCCGCAGTGACTAAATGCAGGAAGCACGAGCCTATATTTTGGGCATATGGTCACAGAAGAGAGACTAGCTCCTCTGTTCCAGGCACTAAACAGTCAGGGACTCATGGGTCCAGATATAAAATACTCAGAGTTTGCTCCGAAACGCTGTGATTATGCTCAAAAGTGATACTTAGTGCAGTGGGATGAGACGTTCACATGCCAGCGCCATGCAGGGAAGAGCTGAACATTCTTCCATCGGTTTGGCGCTGCAAAAGGAAGCGTTTGTCTGGTCAGCTGAATGTACTCAAATTATTACATTAGATTATTGCAGTGCATGATTTGTTTACACTTCTCACCTTGCCTCCAGTGTCCGACATCGAAACAAAAAGTGCTTTGAATAGCCAATGTGTGGAATGCGGGTAACTTAAGTCATCCTGTACACCTGTTTAGGCAGAACAGTCCGCCATTAAAGAGAATGTTTTTTCCATTATTTGGTAATACACTCAACAAAAATATAAACGCAACACCTTTGTTTCTGCTCCCATTTTTCATGAGATGGACAATATTACCATTTCTCTCAAACATTGTTCACAAATCAGTGCAAATGTGTGATAGTGAGCACTTCTGCTTTGCCGAGACAATCCATCCCACCTCACAGGTGTGCCACATCAAGATGCTGATCTGACATGATTAGTGCACAGGTGTACCTTATACTGCCCACAATAAAAGGCCACCCTGAAATGTGCAGTTTTTTGCTTTATTGGGGGTCTGGGGACTCCAGTCAGTATCTGGTGTGACCACCATTTGCCTCATGCAGTGCAACACATCTTCTTCGCATAGAGTTTATCAGATTGTCAATTGTGGCCTGTGGAATGTTGGTCTACTCCTCTTCAATGGCTGTGCAAAGTTGCTGGATATTAGTGGGAACTGGTACACGCTGTCGTATTCGCCGGTCAAGCACATCCCAAACATGCTCAATGGGTGACATGTCCGGTGAGTATGCTGGCCATGCAAGAACTGGGACATTTTCAGCTTCCAAGAATTGTGTACAGATCCTTGCAACATGGGGCCGTGCATTATCTTGCTGAAACATGAGGTGATGTTCATGGATGTATGGCACAACAATGGGCCTCAGGATCTCATCACGGTATCTCTGTGCATTCAAAATGCCATCAATAAAATGCACCTGTGTTCTTCGTCCATAACAGATGCCTGCCCATACCATAACCCCACCACCATCATGGGCCACTCGATCCACAACATTGACATCAGCAAAGCACTCACCCACATGACGCCACACACGCTGTCTGCCATCTGCCCTGAACAATGTAAACCGAGATTCATCCGTGAAGAGAACACCTCTCCCACGTGGCAGACGCCATCGAATGTGAGCATTTGCCCACTCAAGTCTGTTACGGCGACGAGCTGGAGTCAGGTCAGGACCCCGATGAGGACGACGAGCATGCAGTTGAGCTTCCCTGAGACGGTTTCTGACAGTTTGTGCAGAAATTGTTTGGTTATGCAAACCAATTGTTTCAGCAGCTGTCTGAGTGACTGGTCTCAGACGATCTTGGAGGTGAACCTGCTGGATGTGGAGGTCCTGGGCTGGTGTTGTTTCACGTGGTCTGCGGTTGTGAGGCCAGTTGGATGTACTGCCATATTCTCTGAAACGCCTTTGGAGACGGCTTATGGTGGAGAAATGAACATTCAATGCACGAGCAACAGATCTGGTTGACATTCCTGCTGTCAGCATGCCAAGTGCACGCTCCCTCAATGCTTGTGGCATTTTGGTGTGAGACAAAACTGCACATTTCAGGGGGGCCTTTTATTGTGGGCAGTATAAGGTACACCTGTGCACTAATCATGATGTCAGATCAGCATTTTGATGTGGCACACCTGTGAGGTGGGATGGATTATCTCAGCAAAGCAGAAGTGCTCACTATCACACATTTAGACTGATTTGTGAACAATGTTTGAGAGAAATTATAATATTGTGTATCTGGAATGAATTTTAGATCTTTAAGTCCATCTCGTGAAAAATGGGAGCAAAAACAAAGGTGTTGCGTTTATATTTTTGTTGAGTGTAATTCCAAACACATCTTGGTTAAAAAATGCGTTATTTATCTAAGATCAATAAAGTCTAGTCCTCCAAGGACATGGCTGGACTAGACCTTATGACCCCCTTACGCAGAGTTAACACATTGCCTTTTTGACATGTTTTGAGATAGAATCATTGACGGTGGATTAAAGCTGTGCGTAACGCTTGCCAGGGGCAATGCACAAGACGCATTCCTCAAAATGGAACCAATCCTATTTTTCCACGCTTGCATCAAGTGTTGTGTGATACGTTGCCAGTGTGTTTGGCCCCCTAGTCTCAAAGCAGGCTGCTCCGTGTTGCTTTGTTGTTGTGAAGCTTTGACAGACCTTTTTACCTATTGATCCTCTGCGATGGAGGGATAAGTGAGTCCTAAGGAAAGAAAAGCAGTTCCTGGTTATGTAGGGCTGCGGGAAGAGCTCGGGGGAAGCAGTGTATAAGTCTCTGTAGCTTAGTTACGAACTCATGGATGTATCTGCACTTGCACTGTGCGGTGTGTCCACACTTAGACCCGCTGCTATCACTCATCACTTTATAGCACGTAATATGCCTACACATCTGTATATACAATCCCGCTGTTGTTCATTGTCAAATTGTTGTCTTACCATATGTCACTTTATTTTATCTTATTTCATATGCATGCCCTTATAGTTTAACGTTCTTAGCTTATTTTTTATCTTAATTCTGTGTTATATGTTCTATGTCGCACGTTTGCACCAAGACAAATTCCTAGTTTGTAAACCTTGTTCACAAACCTTGGCAATAAACCTATTCTGATTCTGATAAGGCAAGGCAAGTTTATTTGTATGGCACATTTCATGTACATGACAACTCAATGTGCCTCACAGCAACACCAAACACAAAAAAACATTTAAAAACACAATAAAAAGCATTAAAACACAATCAAAAAACAAATTAATTGATAAAATACATACATACACACATATACATGTCAAGTTTACATTAGCAGCTCCCCAACTTGAAAGGGATATGTCCTCTCTACGTGAAGGAAATAACTGGGATTCACTCCAATGAACAGTCTTTGGGTTTTTTATTTTCAGTCTCTGTCCATGCAGTAGTAGTAGGTGAAAAACCTTTTTTTTTTTAACACAGAATAAAAGCCAAGTGTAAATACATGTACATAAATGATATACAGTTTTCACCAATTTGAGCATAATTTTAACAGATTACAAACCTACATGATCACGAATTTAGTCCAACCTTTTAACAGGCCGCATTTACAGTTTACAACCAAGTTTAACACGTAAAGACAATTAATCATATATTCTCCCTCACCGGCCGTCCTTCACCATTTTGTAGAAAGGTTTTATTTCTAATTGCTGCTTGGTTTGGGTCCTCTTTGAGGTTTGAGGAGAGACACAGCTTGTGCCTCCACTCAGGTTGGTCCTGCCCACACTGACTGAAGTCTCTGCATCTTTGAAGCCAGTAGGGACAAGTTGACTGGTTTCACCTGCTTGCAATGCCTGCTGTGGTTGGGGGGAGGGGCGAGCAGGCAGCTGGACAGCACAATACATATATATATATATACATACACATGCGTGCACATACACATGCACGTATATGTACATACTAAAATTCATTAAAATATTAAAAAATAATCAATCACCATAGGCAACAGTAAAAAGGTGTCCTTTCAGCCTGGACTTAAAAATATGCAGGGTTGAGGCCTGTCTCATGTCCTCACTGAGGCTGTTCCAGACTTTAGCTGCATGAAATTGAAACGCAGCCTCACCGTGTTTGGTGGTGACCCTGGGAACCACCAGGAGACCCCTCCCTGAGGATCTCAGGGCCCGAGGTGGTTCATACGGCTCTAACATGTCAGAGATGTATTTTGGTGCCCGACCATGAAGAGACTTATACACAAGCAGGGCTGTTTTAAACTCTATTCTCTGAGCAACAGGAAGCCAGTGTAGAGACCAGAGCACTGGACTAATGTGGTCGTATTTCCTGGATCTGCTCAGGACTCGAGCCGCAGCATTTTGGATATACTGCAGTTGTCTAACAGCTCGTTTAGAAAGGCCAGTGAGCAGGCCGTTGCAATAGTCTAACCGACTGGAGACAAATGCATGAATCAGTTTTTCCAAGTCTTGCTTAAACACTATGTTTTTTATTTTAGCAATGTTTTTTAAAGGACCTGTATCATGCTATTTTAGCCATTCCAAAGTAAAGTATAGGCATTTATATGATATATTGTACCTCTACCACTACGGAGCACTAATTTGTGTGATAAATATAAGTATTTTCTGGAGGTATTTTTCCAACCCGGAAGACAAAACGCTTGGATTCAGTTAACTCCGCCCCCTCTCGCCGCTCATACAACTTTAGCAGTAGTAGAAATATATATATCACAGCAAAAAGTGAAGTTATTTCATGATGCTGTTATAAGGAGTTAACATGTGCAACACGGCTTCATGGCTAAATGGCTAACACACACGCTAACATGCATTTTGATCGACTCACCAGTCTGATGTTTCCAGTATGGGATTTGCGCTGGTTATAAAAGTTAATCCACTTTGATTCTGGCCAAGGTTCATCAAGCATCCATCAGCGACAGGCACAGACAAACACTATTCTGGCTGATAGTCGCTGAATCCCGGAGGGAAATGCCAACTTCTATGGCCTCTTCTTTAGGAAGGTTGAATAAAGTCCAGTCCTCGCAGCCAAACGCGTTTTTCTCCGTGACATTATCGTGAGGTACGAAAAAAAGAACAGGTGTCCAGACTCCAGAGTAGGTTAGAAAAAGCTCCCTCTTCACAACTTTCGGTGCAACATGACATGACCATCTGTTCAGACCGTCCGGACGCTCAGGGGGAGCGTTTGTTTTCGCTACAGGGGCAGCGCAGCGTCAGGCACTTCCTTTTTTTTTTTTTTTTTTTTTTCATTTTTTTTTTTTCATTTTTTTTCTTACGACAGAAATAATGAAAAAAGCAGTTTTACAAATGAAAAGCAGGCCGTAAGGCCTGGTCGTTTACCAGGAGAGGGCGGAGCAGCTGCTCAGAGAGCAGGATTCAGGAGGATTACTGAGAACTGCGTGAATGAATCCAAAAACCGCTCTGGGGGTGTTTTTGATAAGGAAATAGCATAACAACATGGTTAAAAGCTCCAAAAAGTTGATTTTGCATGATATAGGACCTTTAAGTGATAATAGGCCGCTGATGTAATGAACCTAATATGACTGTGAAAATTCAGGTCTGAGTCCATGATTACCCCTAGATTTCTAACTTGACTTTTGGGTTCCAGTGAAAGAGCTTGGAGATGACCAATGACAACCTCTCTGTGTTTTTGTGGGCCAAAAACGATGACCTCAGTTTTATCTGTATTTAACTGGAGGATGTTGTTTTGCATCCATAAGGCACTTGGGATAGTCGCCAAGGAAGATTCAAAGATTGCTGAGACATAGTGAGTAAAAAAAAAAAAACACTCCAAGTATGTTTTTGATGAGAGGACATTATAACATGTCTAAAAAGTCACTTTTGCATATTACCTTTAACAAGGTGTAGTCAAGGTTTAGGGTATCATCAAATTGAAGCCCGTAGGAAGTCTAACTCTTCCCCACAACAGGAGTATTTAATTTTAAGTTTTAGACGAGTGGAACCACAGGTACCAAGGAAGCCTTTTGAGTTAACAAATTAATATTAGTAAAGGTTACTTTTATAACCTTTAATATTTGTGCTAACAGGTGCACACTTGTCTCGGAAACAGCAAATTCTCTTCCCGCAGTTTACTGGAACTGCCACCGCTAATAGCCTCTTTAGTGTGGCGGGAACGCACGGTAGAATTGAGGCACGATTCTGTCTGACTGCGTATTATTCTAAACGAACTCGACTCTACCTACACTTGTGGCCAACCGTGCAGGGCTCAAATAGAAGCCCGGCGAGGATAAACACTCTTGACTGGGCCCTTTGCTTCTCGACCTCCACACCCTCCACCACCACCGCCACAGCTGCACCCATCTCCCCACCGTTCAAAGCCTGACCCTCGCGCACGCATTCCCACATCACAGTGTGCGGCCATTCCCCCTGCGGTTACATGTAAGCTACGCTCATCTGCTGCTAAGAAATAAATCTCTCATTAGCTCGTGTGCAAAAAAAACCCAGCCATCAGTCCCACCTTGAGGTCAAATGAGGCTGCTGTATTCATGAGCAGGTTTCCTTCTTTGACGGCCAACAATAACACTGCACTCGCCATTAAGGAATACCAGAGTCTCTTACCGGGTGCAAACCTCTCGATGGATTCCAACAAGTTGCTTGGAATGATGAATGGAGCTGGGCTCGCCATCTCTTCCCCTCGCTTCATTACATCTTTGTGCTGCCAGACACAACAGGCAGTGTTTTGACTACTTCGATCGCGGGGCAAGTGCATCTGATAAAGATGTATTTTGGTTGAAGTGCGTCAGCTTATCTCAAGAACTATGAGAACAATCTCAGAGGTGAAACGCGCAAAGATGTGTATGAGTTATGTGCCAAGGACAAAGGCAACTGAACTAAGATCTTCAAAAAGCAGCAAAGAGAGTTCCATGTAAAATAAACGATAGAAGGAATATTCACTGGAAAACCTCCCCTTCCTCAGAACACAAATCTTTATGTGAACTTTGCCTCTTATCTTTTACTTTATGTGGGAAACTAGCACTACATTTGGGGAGTGTTGAGCCATGACTGTGTTCTCTGGAACAACAAATAAGTCATTATGTATTTGCCTATTCATTTTAAAACTTATGGCTGCAGTAACCATTTTCTTGGCGCCCCATTGTGTGTTGTATTGGAGTACGTCTCACATTTGCTACTTTACTAGCAACAGAAACACTACACTATGCGTAAGGGTTGGGAATTGGTGCATAAGTTTGCGACGGAATACAACAAAATCCTGTCCTATCAGAAAAGCTCACGAACGTTTAGTTGGCATCACTTCAGTGTTTGTACTCCAAACATTATTAAAAAAAATACGTTCTGTAAGGAAATGATAACAAAAGTAACCATGAAGATTGAATTTCAGCTTCAACGCCGTGAGTCACTGAAATGCACTCTTTCACCTTCATCACCCTTTCACTTCATGTCCTCTGCCTCAAAATGACGGCAGTAGAACCCTCAGCCACCCCAGCCCCTCCATCTCCTCCTCTTTCCAGTGTGCTGAATGTAATGGATGGTAGCTTTGTGCACTGCGGAGGTCACTCGGTGGCACGAGCTACGACGAATTCTGGGCAGGAAGAAGACGGAGAGTCGTGCCGGTGGCGGCTGGCGCTGGTGTCCATGGGTTTGGATGAGAAGTGACTGCTGTCTTTTTTTAGCAGCGCTTCCATGGTTCTGCAGTCAGTGTGTGGGAGAGTGGAGTCGTCACAGACAGACAGATGGACTGATGGGCCAGAGAGAGGGAAAACAAAAAAAACAGTTGTGTTTGTGTAACTCTTTATTCATATAACATTGCATGGAAGCAAAGTAGAAAGATATTTCTGAGCTAAAATGTCTCCCATTAAGCCACATTATCGACAGTGTAGGTTGGTTGTTTTTCACTGATAACTTTGACTTCTGTGAGAGCATGTAAGAGATTATGTTGCACAGTGTTACTGATTACACTGCAGCCAGGAGATAAAAAAAACCCAGAGCACCAGGATGGCCTTGTCATCCAAAAATATTTTAGTGGAAAGATAATCTCAACATTACTGATTAGATGGGCAAAAGGTTCACATTGTGGAAAAGACATACGACTCGTATTTCAAGGACAACTCATATTATTTCACATGAAAAATTACAGCTCTCCTAAATGTATTGATGGTCACGCCAGTTTGGAAAAAAAATTACTGCATTTACTGTTAAGACTGACAGAGACATGTGAGTCACAATTGAAATGACCCCTCAGCCTAACAGGACAGACAGGGTAAATTACATGAAACTTTAACCTGCAAGGACCACATCCTCCAGGCTGAGTTAGTGCCAGAAGGTCAATAGATCACAGAAAAGCCACAGGCTGGGAAAGTATCACAGTGACTGGGATCTGTGTAGTTCATAATGAGATTTTATGTCAACCAGAATATTGAGCGGATACAAGAGGTGAAAAGAGCAGTATGTACTGGAGAGTAGGAGCCTCAGAGTCCTAATCTGTAATTTGTTTAATAAGAAACTATACGAAATTCGCAAAAGTCTTAGTGATAATTTTCCTGCATACACGTCAAATCTTCCTCCTTTCTTGGCAAAGGAGCTCGCAGCACGCGGACTTAGCGCTATCACACTCTAGACCCAGATGGCCTTACACCTTGTTGTGCTACTCTATCTAGACTTGGCGGCTGCTATTGTGTTCAGGGCAATGTACCTTTAAAACAGCTTGTTTCATGGAGGTGCTTCAGCTGAAAAGGGACAAAGAAGAAGCCTGGGAACTGAAACGCAGTAGGCAGCCACAAGTGGAAATCCTAGAGCTGTGATCTGCTCCCAAGTCGCCGCTCTTGTTTTTGCCATTACACTGCCCTATAATGTAGCCAGGCCTTCCCACTAAGAGGCTACTACTGTATGGTCGGCCTGTCCTCCCGGAGGGTCAAGCAGGACAGGGGCTTTTTTTTTCCCTCCTCGCAGCGGTTGCATGGACATGATTAACGGACTCACAGATGGACAAGCACGACAGTATGCAGCTCAGTGAAAAGTACATATCCAAAAAATTCTCTTTTCGTCCGCCAAGAGTTGAAGAATGAATTATGATTTACTTGAGCGGGACCTCTGGGTAGTATTTTGTTGGTTCAAACAGCCCAGAGCGGCTTCTTCCATGTGTGGGCACTTATATAGGCCTGACTTTAAACCTACGGCTGACAGACAGAATGCATGCACATAGCCCGTACGTGAACCCAAACTCCATGTGAACTTTCCTAAATGAGGGGTGCAGCTTTATAAACCTATATGGATGCGTATTTTTTGGGAAATAACAACTCAGTATACAATAAGGTTAGCCCTGCTTCTGGTTCAGCAAGGTATTTAGTATGAATTTTACAATTAGTTTTCTTCAAATGACTTGCCTCCACATCGTTCAAAGGTCCAGACTTGTTCCCTAGATGCTGTACAAAATCAATTAAGCCTGAATAAAATCCAGTTAAACAGATTTTCACCTTAACCGAGCACATTTTCTCCAGTTCGGCTGTTCAGATTTGGGTTAAGCTGAACCGGAGAAAATGCACGCGGTTACGACGGGGGTTAAGAGGTTAATGACCTGTGAAATGTGTGCCTGGTCAGGGTGCATACCGTACTTCTTAATTCGTCTCAAGTTTATTCTGCGCTGGCTGGACAACCCTTTTGCATGCCATTAGCCTATACTCTATTTACCTACTTCTCCTTTCGCTCCATTTCGTCCAGAAGTGAGTTGGAGTGAGGTCCAGAATTCACACATCAGAGCTTCACTTTAGTTGTACAGAGAATGACGTCCAACCTTTTTCTTTGTGATAATATCCAGCAGAATAAAAGTTGGGCTAGTGTCAAGTTCCAATTTATAATTACCCAACTGGCATTATATTCACCATGCAGAATTTCTTATACACCCAAACGCTCTCTTCCCCTTCTTTATGCTAACTTCAGCTTCATTTTCTTTTCTAAACCGTCGTCAAAAATGTGATGAATTTTGATGTATTTAAGCCAAACACTCACAAGATTTACAGCAAAGAGAGTTCCATGTAAAATAAACGATAGAAGGAATTTTCACTGGAAAACCTCCCCCTCCTCAGAACACAAATCTTAATGTGAACTTTGCCTCTTATCTTTTACTTTATGTGGGAAACTAGCACTACATTTGGGGAGTGTTGAGCCATGACTGTGTTCTCTGGAACTACAAATAAGTCAATATGTATTTGCCTATTTATTTTAAAACTTATGGCTGCAGTAACCATTTTCTTTGCGCGGCCCCAAAGGTTCACCATGTTCACCTCAGCCTGGCTTTGTTTTGGCAGCCTCCATTGTGTGTTGTATTGGAGTACGTCTCGCATTTGCTACTTTACTAGCAACAGAAACACTACAATTACAGAATAAAGTAAAGCGTGTGTGTTCAGGAGTGGTCCAATGCCGTAGCCACACCACCGACATGTCCCCGATATTTATACGAGCACTATTAAGGTTAGCTTGCCGAGGCAATTCGACTTGTGGAGAAAGACCTTCAAAGTGCACAAAAATCCACTTTTGTCAGTTTTAGGTAACTGCCAATTCCTGTAAAACGCAACCGTAGTAACAAGAACTCTTAAAAAAGAAATCAATAAGCCTTTTGCAAATCGTCTTTCCATGTCCCCCACCCTTTGTATAAATGAGCTCTGAAGGCAATGGAAAGAACAGGTGAGCCACCAGTCTGCGGGATTCACCGTGACGACACTCGAAAAGACAATTACACATTTAACCATTCAAACAATGCGGCCTTTGTAGAAGTGTCCAGCTTTTTTCTATTTTTTGCCAATTTACCCCCCCACCTCCCCAAGAAAATGTCATAGGCGTCGAGGAGGAGCTGACGGGGGATGGTTCACAGTCCTCACACTTTATTTGAAATTCTCGATGGTTTTGGTCCGCGGTGGCTTTATTGGACAGGCCGGTGGAGAACCAGACAGGAAATCATCCAGTAGAGCCAGGTGAGACGTTCAGTAAATCAGGCTCGACATTAAGGCAAAGTGGATTTGTGCTTGAGTCAAACTGGAAACTCCATAGGGCAGGTTTTTAAAGCTGTAGTTTACCAAAAGGAGAAAGATATGTTGTGCTGTGTTTTGAGTCAGTGATGCTGTTGTTATTATCATTCAAGGCTGTATACTGTCATCTTGTTCTCCTGCCCAAAAAACCATTGAGTAAGGAAATCACTTCAATATTAGCATTAGAAACAATAGTCTTTAAAAAGTGTATGTTTGGTACCATGATTTACTGGATTTGTAAACATAACCCTAACCCTAACATTTCAGATCAGTGGTCCTCAAAGTAGAGCAGGGCGATACGGCCTAAAATCTATCTCATGATAGATGAAATATCACAATAACGATATGATTGACAACGGACAAATCACTTCAAAATCCCAGCCTTACGCCTATTGGGAAGATTAATTCTCATTCTTTTGCGTCATGTTAATTTCCAGACAAATATGATCTACTCAAGCAGTTTCCATCCCTTATTACAATTGACTTTTTAAGCAACTGCCCCAGTGTCCTACACAGTCAGTGTTTAAGCTGCTCTGAGTGGAGCTGAGTGTAACAGTAGCTGCAATCTCTGTCTGCGCCTGGTCCTGACTGCAGTCAAGATCAGCTGGAGTGCACATGCAGATGATATTGTGCCCTCAACAATATACACAATTATTTATTTATTGGTGTATTTGGTTGGGACAGTGCATGTTAAAGAACATACTGGGTCTCATGCATGTAAACAAGCCACACCGGATTGTAGTTTTGCGGTAATTTCCATCCGTCGTCCTCCATGCGCACTCTCAAACACACTCACATTCATCCTGATCTATTGTACTTGTTTTTTGTGGTAGGGGAAACCGGAGTACCCGGAGGAAACCTACACACACATGGGGAGAACATGCAAACTCCACACAGAAAGGCCCCTTCCAGGGGCGAATCGAACCCGGGACATTCTAGCTGTGAAGCACAAGTGCTAACCGCTGTGCTACCGTGCCACCATTTACAATTACAACAATATGGTAAATGGTCTCAACTTACATAGTGCTTTTCCACCTACAGGCACTCAAAGTGCTTTACAGCAAGGAACCACTCACCCTTATTCATACACCAATGTACACAGACACTGGAGGCAAGGTGGGTGAATGAACTGTCTTGCCCAAGGACACAACAACAGTGTGCACCTGCAGGAGCCGGGATTCGAACCCCTGACCCTCTGATCATGAGACGACCTGCCAACCACCACTGATGTCCCTATCACATTTTATATAATGATATATAATATGGCCCAACCCTACCTCAAAGCATTTGGAAATGTGTAAAATAGTCTTTGAAAAGAGTGATAGGAAATTGCTGGGGTGGCCGTGGAATCTTTGGAGTTTCTCGAGTTTGGGAACAGCTGCTTCAGATGGTTTCTACGTAACACAGATGAGATTCCAGGAAGTGGAGCAGCAGCTTTAGTGTGTTTGGAAACGTGTTTAGCGCAATCAAGAGCTTTAGGATGGAATGTGGTTACATTGTAAGGCCCCTGCTGTCACAATATTTATCTTGTTTGTTAGTGCAGAGCCCGCATACGCTTGCATGTGTCGAGAAAAAAACTGTACAGAAGACGTCTTTGTCGGGCCCGATCACCCTCTTGTATTGTTTGGGACTCAATAATCTGGCCTGCGGTGAAAGCCAAGTTTGAGGGCTGTTGTGAAGGCAAGAATTCTGTCAACGTACACTTTTTGTGCCTCCCCGCCAGGCCCGTGGCTCCCCTGAGTTCCCAGCACTCCCCAGGTGGGATGTTATAATGGCCATGTGGGACAGTTTAATATGAAACACCTCTGGGGCCGTTAAAGCCTCATGGCCAATCCGGTCGCACTGCGCCCACTCCCCACTGAGGTCACAGAGACGGGTCGGGAGGCGCAGGGAGTCCTGTGTGCAGTTGGGCTCTTTCCACCTCTGTTTAGGAGGCAGGGGCCAGCAGAGGAGCTAATGCCTGGGGGGTAGAGTGAAAGTGGTAATTACCTTGTACCTTTTAAGTTTTATTTAAAAAGTGAGGTGTTAGCATGGCCTGCAGGTTGTTGTGGTATTTTTTTTAGAAGAATTATCGCGCTCATTTGCGCCTCAGCAACAGTAGGCTTGAAAGAACGATCCGCTGGGTTCATGGAAGCTGTGTGCTGTTGACCGACACTTTATTACCTGTCATAGAGATAGTGGATGATGAACACCTAGCAGTAACGTGAAAATATAATTTATTTATATATATATATATAATATATATAATTTACCTGTGCTCTTGCATTCCCCGTTTATCATCATGTTTCAGCTCAGGTTTACATTGAACTGCACAAGGACAGATGAACAGATATGCACATTCAGTGTCAGAAGTTAGATCGGCTCAATCATTACGACAACTACATTTAAAACTGGATGACAGGGGTTCAGTGGTTAAAGCATCCGTATTTGGAACCAAATATTGATGGTTCGACTCCAGCTCAGGCCGGTGGATATTGTCGCTGTGTTCTTGGGCAGGTCACTTCACTCACCTTCCCTAATGGACCTATAGATGCAATGTGTAAGTAAATTCGCAGGACTGCAGTTATAGCTTTGCACCACATTAAGTGTGAAGAGTGAATAATAATCCACGGCAGCTTTTTGAGAAGCTTGTAAAGTGGAAAAACATCCATGAAATTCTCCTGCATATACCTCCTTCCTTATAGATTACAGACACGTAGCAGCATGAATATGAACCTACTGCTGTGGCTGTTATACTGGCAAACTCTCCATAATTGCAACAGCAGCCAACTTGATCTTCATATGAATGACTTCATCCAGAATAAAATTACATTGAAGACTATTAACTGTGCAACCATCCTGTCATTTCTACTTAAAGCTCTGCATTTTCCAGCAGTGCTCCTTTAGTTATACCACATTCTTCTGGCAACAGATAAAGGTGGTAGAAAGATGAGCTGATGGTGTGGTGGAGATATTCCCCTCCTGATCAGAGGTGTCTTGGAGGATCCCCCAGTCTCAATGTGACTGGTGATGGTTCAATTGTTGATCTTTGTTCAGCGTTTAACCTTTATTATAGTTCTCATACAAAAGAGCAAAGTCTTTGTGGAAATAGCATAGTAATAGAGTATGAGACATGTAAGCAGGAATACATACATTTGAGAAAATGTTTTATTGTTAGAATTACATACAGGCTACTCGTGAATTAATCAAGCATAAGATACTCTTTCAGGATTGGTGTTGGCCTTAATTTAAAGCTGGGGTACCTGATTTTTCCCAAACAAATGTTGACATTTTTTAATTTGGCCAAAACCGGTTTCTAGCACTCACAATCCCTCCTGCATGTCCGAATTGTTCAAGCAAATTGTTTACATGCACGTTTCACACCCGTGTACAGCTTTGAGCAGTGGAAAAGGGTGACACCCCTATGAAAATACCACTCGTTTAGAGTCAATATTTCTTCTATCGCTCAATAAATATTTAGGTGAAGACAATTTAACAAGATCTGTTTTTTGCTGTGTTTATAACTCACTCTGAGGTGGTAAAAACAAATGTACTTTTCAACAACCAAAAGTCCGGTACCCAGCTTTAAGAGGATTAGCAAAAAGGATTGGCAAAAACCTTCAGAGGGTTTTTTATGGCATTGTTTCTGTGTTCAGTGGATGTTCCTCAAATTTGCCTCAGGATAATAATTTCTGGAGAAGTTCATTTTGGCTATTTCAGTTTTTTTTACATTAGCTTCCCAGAGCTGGGCCTGAAAAAAAAAATCACACTTAACACCCTAAGGCCCAAAACGTGGCCTCTACTTTCAACATCCATAACATTTTTGTACGTTCATATTTTTTTCAACTTTAAAAACTACTTCTGCTTGACACATACATACCAAATATTTGTAAAGTTTTTAGGATTTTTAACCCTTTATTGGCCAAAATAATTTGGAAACTGCTCCTGAGATAAAACCACAGAAGACAGAGTTTCTGTGTAATGATTTTCAATGGGATGACAGCATTTTGTTCATTTTAGTGTGGTTCTACAGAAACATTTAAAAACTGTTAAAAACAAGGTTACTACTATTGTATGACCAACCCTTAGGACAAATGAACAAATGAAGCTCATTCAATTTGGATCACATTTATAAACGTTATACAAGTATTACTGACTCTGCAAGAGCATAAATGAGGAGTTAAGAATGTATTTTGGCTCATAAAGAGTTAAAAATATGACAGATATTTGGTATGTATGTGTCAAGCAGACATAGATCTATGAGTCAGAGTTTTTAAAGTATGAAAACATTTGAAAGTACAGTGATTTTATAGCTGTTAAAAGTAGAGGCCCCGTTTTGGTCTTTATTTGAACCTTTATGATAGTTATCATATGAAAGAGCAAAGTCTTTGTGGAAATAGCATAGCAATAGAGTATGAGACATGTAAGCAAATCTGTCACTACAGAAAAACAAAAAAAAAACTGTAAAAAATGATTTTACCACTAAACCTTGACCCATCCCATGGCCTAATAAAAATAAACACCTCATTCAATTTGGAATATTTTTATAGAAGTTATGCAATTATTTCTGCATTACAAACAGCACAACAGTGGACTTTTGTGTGCATTTTCATAAAGGGTTAAAAATCATTTAAAAATGACAAATATTTGGTATGTATATGTCAAGCTAAAGTTGTTCTATGATTCTGAGTTGAGAAAATATGAAAATATAGTGATTTTATGGCTGTTGAAAGTAGAGGCCCCGTTTTGGGCCTTAGGGAGTTAAGTGTTTTTTTTAAAGGAGCCCTGAGGGTTAATTTACTATGAAAATGTATGTTACAAAATACCTTTGAACAGGAAACTTTACCTATCATTTCCTTCTCCAAAAAACACAATCATCCAAAAAAGCTCTTAATAACGTGTAGCAGCAGTTTGTTTGATACGACATCAAATCTTCTTGATTAAAATAACCATCCATCTTTTTCCACTTGTCCGTTGCCGGGTCGTGGGGGCAGCTGTTGGAGCTGCCTAAATCACATTGCACCAGCCCCTATGGCTCCTCCTGCAGGTGGTGGGTCCACAGAAGGTCGGCCTCATGATTCTAACCGGGCCTGTTGGCCTCTCATAAGGGGCTTCTGAACCGCTCTTTGGCCCAATCTCAATTCTCTTTTCTACCCCCAGCCCTAGCCCTTGCTCTTTTCCTACACCCTGAAACCAAGGGCTAAGAGCGAGGGTTGAAAAGACCGCCCTAAGAAATGGGACAGCCTTCCATTTGACTGCATTTACTATGAACACAGATGATTAAGGTTTCATCCATCCATCCATTTTCTTCCGCTTTATCCGGGGCCGGGTCGCGGGGGCAGCAGTCTCAGCAGAGATGCCCAGACTTCCCGATCCACGCACACCTCCTCCAGCTGTTCTGGGGGGACCCCGAGACGACACCAGGCCAGCTCGGAGACATAGTCCCACCAGCGTGTCCTGGGCCTTCCACGAGGCCTCCTCCCAGTGGGACATGCCTGGAGCACCTCCCGAGGGAGGCGACCAGGAGGCATCCGGAACAGATGTCCTAGCCCCCTCAGCTGGCTCCTTTCGACGTGGAGGAGACGCAGCTCGAATCCGAGCTCCTCCAGGGTAACTGAGCTCCTCACCCGATCTCGGAGGGTGCGCCCAGCCACCCTGCGGAGGAAACTCATTTCGGCCGCTTGTATTCGTGATCTTGTCCTTTCAATCATTACCCAAATCTCATGACCATAGGTGAGGGTGGGAACGTAGATCGATCGGTAAATCGAGAGCTTTGCCCCCTGACTCAGCTCCCTCTTCACCACAACAGTCCGATACAGCGACCGCATCACTGCTGACGCCGCACCGATCCGTCTACCGATCTCACGCTCCATCCGTCCCTCACTCGTGAACATGACCCCGAGATACTTGAACTCCTCCACTTGGGGCAAGGACTCCCCACCGACCTGAAGCGGGGAAACCACCTTTTTCCGGTGGAGAACCATGGCCTCAGATTTGGAGGTGCTGATCCTCATCCCGGCCGCTTCACACTCGGCTGCAAACCGCCCCACGCGCTGGAGGTCCTGATTTGATGAAGCCAACAGAACAACATCGTCTGCAAACAGCAGAGATGAGATTCTGAGATTCCCAAACCGGACACCCTCCAGCCCCTGGCTGCGCCTAGAAATTCTGTCCATATAGGTAATGAACAGAACCGGTGACAAAGGGCAGCCCTGGCGGAGACCAACACGCACCGGGAATCGTATAACTGACACGTTTAAAGCAATGGACTGTTCCAATTGTTGCAAAAAGCGAATAAAGTCATGAACGAAGAGTTCTGCAACTTTATGAATGTTGAAAGAGTGCTTATTGATGATGTTTGTGGAATCATTTCGCAGCTTATTTCCGTGTTTTGTCAAACTCCTCCTACCCCTTCGTCTGAAGTGTGCATCTGAAAAACCCTCGCTTGAAGGGCAATGTGGCCCTCTCCCTCACCCCTACCCCTCACCGCAAAATACAATTGGGGCATCCCTTCGTCTCTCGTGAACGCGCAAAGCGAAGGGGAAGGGCTAAGCGCAGGGCTAAAGGGGAGAATTGAGATTGGGCCTGTGGGGAAGCTTGCTACAGAGTGGTCAAAATGAGCAGGCAGACTTGACAAACATAACGCTTACCAGGCAAATGTTATTCTCCATACAAACGAAACTTCTCCATGACTCATGGACATGACAACAGAGCTCCAGGATCATTCGGGCGCTCAAACCCCTCTGTGGGCCCACGGCCATTTTCATTATTTGTCTTAAATCTTTATGTATGTTATGTTTGACATGGTTTTGCAGGGATTTTCAGTTATGTTGCATGTTTCATTTTGTAAACCTTTTAAGTTGATTGGTGCGGCCCGCTCCCACCACCATTGGCTATTCACACATGGTGACAATCAGTACACGTGAGGGGCAATTTGCAGTTTGGGCAGACGGGCGCGGACCACGGAGGCATGGACCTGAAGTTATTTCCCCTCGCCTACCCAGCCTCATCCTTCAACCCATCCCCCTTTAGTCGTAGCCCCCATTTTAGACTTTTTAGTAGTTTTTAGCTTATTTTGAGTTATTGTTTTAATCGTTTCTGTAATAAATGTTCATCTCGAAACAAAGAGATGAAAATGTACTCTAATGTATTACAGAAATGATGCTCGCCCCTGTGGTCTTATAATCGGGTCCAAGTCCCTCAACTAGATGGCGTTGTCGGCTTTTAAAATATTGAACTTAATACACCCACCGGCTACACCTCCACCATGTTAAGGTGGCGGTTCCAGGAGGAGGATTAAAATAACCATGAATAATACGATTAGCTCACCACTGCCTTGCTAAATGAAGACGTGTGTTGAACTTTAACTAAGCAATTTTCTGGTTAATTCAGTGCTAATGCTGAAATGTTGGTAGGGTCAGTGAATCCCAGCAGCATGTCCGGTGCATGTGAGTTGCAGTGCCTCTGACAGGAAGACACAGTGCGCTAATGAGACTGAACTCATGGGGAAGCATCACCCGGAACCACGCTTAATCACTGCCATCCATCTGGAGTCAGGCCACAGCTAATAAAGTCTCTCTCGGAGCATTTACTCTTATCAATGACTGTGGAGACTGGCTGTGCAGACTGGCTGTTAGTACACTTTATTAAATGTCTTTGGCCCATTCAAAAGGGCACAGACCCACAGTGGCAGCTCCAGGCAGTCTCCCAACTCCTCCTGCTACAGAGCCCTTACACTGCACATAACCTCAGCACAACATTTGCACTCGGTGTAGTTTATACAACACAGATATGGTTCAGTGACTCTCAAGAAAAGTCCAGTTTCCCTTTTCTTTTGTGCACTGGCCATTCTTGAGCATGTGATCCCAAAAATGTCTCCCCTCACAGGCCAAATTAGATAGGAACTTTCCGTGCTCATAAACACCAGTGCGACCATCAAAAGACGGAATGCTCGGAAACAGCGAGCAAAGCTCCAGGAATCACAATCTTCAGGCTGACGGAAGGCTCGGGGATTACTATTTACAGTGACATAGGCCTGGGAAGGCCGGAGAGGCAGAAAAAATGAAAGGGGTTTGGAAAATGGAATATGTCTGGCCAAGATACTTGGAAATTAAAAGCACTCAAATCTCCAGTATATGTAATCATTGTCTGCAGGTTTTAATTTTCCAGATTAATGATCTAATGTAAATCACAAAGCCAGGGCATAGACGGTAACTTTTTGTCATTGGTTGTTTTCTTGTAATGACCCAGTTTTTAACTTTGAACACACTGTTCCGCTGTCTGCTGGAGCTGGTGCTTTGGCCTTCAGATTCCATGATAAATACTTGGGAGATGGGAAACACTCGATATATTACCAGAGGAAGCAACAAGATTCTTTTGGCCAGGTCAGTGCTTTACCAGCATGAAACCAAATCACATCATGTAGAAAATATGAATGAGTAACACAAGTCTTTTAGCTATCACTATGGAACTTATCTCAGGCTACAATGAGCCATGTATATCTGACGAAGCTTTTTGAGAGAGGAAAAGTCCTAAAAAAATAAATGCAATAAAAATACAATCAGAACAGATAAACAATTGAAACAAACTTAAAGGTGCTATACAAACAGTAACAGAACACCTCCCTGGAGTCATGCCGCGTGCCGTCCTGCTTCAAATCGTCCACCATCGTCCCTGTCCCTAAAAAAACACGGATCACAGGACTTAATGACTACAGGCCGGTGGGGCTGACGTCTGTGGTCATGAAGACTTTTGAGCGCTTGGTCCTGCCCCACCTCAAGGACATCACCGCCCCCCTCCTGGACCCGCTGCAGTTCGCCTACAGAGCCAACAGGTCTGTGGACGACGCAGTCAATCTGGCCCTCCACTTCACCCTGGAGCATCTGGACTCCCCAGGAACCTACGCCAGGATCCTGTTTGTGGACTTCAGCTCTGCCTTCAACACCATCCTCCCTGAACTGCTACGAGACAAGCTCTACCAGCTCAGCGTGCCCGACTCCCTCTGCAGGTGGATCACCGACTTCCTGACGGACCGGAGACAGCACGTGCGGCTGGGGAAGATCGTCTCGGACACTCGGACTACAAATACTGGAACTCCTCAGGGCTGTGTACTTTCCCCCTGGCTCTTCTCCCTGTATACAAACTGCTGCACCTCCAGCCACCAGACCGTTAAACTGATCAAGTTTGCGGACGACACCACCCTCATCGGGCTCATCTCGGACGGTGATGAGTCCGCCTACAGGAGAGAGGTGGAACGGCTGGCGTCCTGGTGCAGCCACAACAACCTGGAGCTGAACGCCCAGAAGACAGTGGAGATGATCGTGGACTTTAGGAAAGACACAGCCCCACCGTCCCCCCTTGCCCTGACAGACTCTTCCACCCCCATTTCCATCGTGGACTCCTTCAGTTTCCTGGGCACCACCATCACCCAGGACCTCAAATGGGAGCCAACCATCAGCTCCCTCATCAAGAAGGCCCAGCAGAGGATGTTCTTCCTGCGGCAGCTGAGGAAACTCAAGCTGCCAACCAAGATGTTGGCGCAGTTCTACACGGCCATCATCGAGTCCATCCTCACCTCCTCCATCACCGTGTGGTTCCCCGGCGCTACAGAACGGGACAAGCATCGACTGCAGCGCATTGTGCGTGCTGCAGAGAAGGTGATTGGCTGTGAGCTCCCATCTCTCCAGGACCTGTTCACCTCCAGGACCCGGAGGCGTGTGGGTCGGATCACAGCTGACCCTTCTCACCCTGGACACGGACTATTCACACCTCTCCCCTCAGGCAGGAGGCTACGGTCTATCCAGACCCACACCTCCCGCCACTTGAACAGTTTTTTCCCCTCCGCCATCAGACTCATGAACAAATACAAGTCTCTGTAGCTCAGTTACAGACTCATGGATGTATCTGCACTTGCACTGTGCGGTGTGTCCACACTTAGACCCGCTGCTATCACTTTATCACTTTAAACACTTAATACCACTTTATACGCTACACATCTGTAAATACAATCCCGCTGTTGTTCATTGTCAAATTGTTGTTGTCTTAACATATGTCACTTTATTTTATCTTATTTATTTAATATTTTTTATTTTATGCATGCCCTTATAGCCTTATAGTTTAACGTTCTTAGCTTATTTTTTATCTTAATTCTGTGTTATATGTTTTATGTCGCACGTTTGCACCAAGTAAAATTCCTAGTTTGTAAACCTTGTTCACAAACCTTGGCAATAAAACGAATTCTGATTCTGATTCTGATTCTGAGAAGGAGAAAATTAAAGCGATTTTAATGTGTTATTATAAGATATAGAATGCACACAGCGGTCTTTTCACAGAAAAGAGAGAAAAGTTACATACAGGAGCTGTAAACACAAATGTTTTAAAGCCTTTATTATTATATTTTAACAGGTGAAGTGTTCTGCTTTTACTGGCTAATGCACCTCAAGACATACTCATATTGTAGATAGGTTAATAGTGGCATGTTCATAGATTAACCCATTATTTACACCTCATTGATCAGCCATATGCACCAAGCTAATTCCTTTCCTTAGTTGCAACTGTTTAAGCCCACATTACTCAGGACTTTTTCTTTGCCATCACTGACATACAGATGTATGTCAGTCGTCAGCATGACTTATTTCTATAGTCTTATCCTTCCTTCTCTGTCACTCACTCATAAGCCTAGCTATGGTATTCAGCAGACCTCCTAACAAGATTTGCTAAGTGCCAGAGGTGTTTCTAGATTGACTGTCAAAGGATTATGCTTCCATTTCGACATTGGAAATAAACATCATGGCCAAAAGTACGTTTAGTTTAAGAGTGCTTAGCAATGGTTTCGCTAGGAATAATTTCTCTCCTTCATTTTGACGGACAGGGTCGTAAAAAAACGTCATGGACTATTTTTTATCTATTTTGTCTCTTATTATAAGCATTTTTAAAAGAAATGTATCTACCCTAGTAATACAGGTTTCCTCCGGGCACTCCGGTTTCCCCTACCTGGGGGACGACGATGGAAATTAGCCCAAGGCTACAATCCGGTGTGGCTTATTCATTAAAGGGACTAGATGCAAGTTGGTCAGTTTATACTCACTACTGCCACCTCAGGCCTAATGCATAACGGCAGTCGCTATATTAAGCTCGTGCATGACGGCAATTCAGACCCAAATTAACGTTTTGAGTGACAGTGCAGGATTTTAGAGGCAGTTCTGGTGAATAGGTCTTGGCTCATTCTACACATTAGGACATTGCTGGAACATGTAAGGGGAGGAAAATACATAATTTTAACGTTTGTTTTGTTTTACTCTGTATAGTTCCTATAACTAGGAACCATGAGGCCATCCTCCCGTGGACCCACCACCTGCAGGAGGAGCCATAGGGGACTGGTGCTATGTGACTTGGGCAGCTCCAACAGCTGCCCCCACGACCCGGCAACAGACAAGTGGGAGAAAATGGATGGATGGATGGATGGAGTTCCTATAACATGCACTGTCTCTACCAAATAACTAATAAACTAAACTAAATATAGGCTGCATATTATTTATGTTAGGAAAAATGTGAGATTGCATCTAAACTAGACATGATGGAACATCCCCCCACCACCTAAATGATAGCAGTACCAATGGTACCAATCCTAACTCAACGTGGGTCTGAATACAATTATAAGCCTAAACATATCCTGAGGAGAAAACTGTATCGTTACACAATGCAACGTAACAGGGGAACTGAGGTACTGGGATGGATACTTATTTACATACTTACTTCAAGGGACAATAAAGAGGAAAACCGTATTGGGGAACATCAGGCTCCGGCTGACCCCTTTAGCTGGCATGTAGGTGGGTACGTACATGAGTTCTGATACTCCTTGGGCCACTGATCCCCTTTTTTATGGATAGAGAAAGGAGACATCAGGACTCCTAGACTGAGACAAGTTCTGTTGTTCTATCTGATCCCAACCCTAACCCCTAACCTTTTCTTTTACCGTAACTTTAAGGAGAATACTGCAAGGGCACAAAGAACAACACAGCTACAGAACATAGATGCCTCTGCTATTCCCTGATGCTCATGATGAACATACTGTATGTCCTACTGGGGAACATCCGGCTTACCTCCTGTGGCTTTTGACAGAACAATCTGAAGAGGCAGAGGAAGAGACATTTAGCAAATCATTGATGTCCAGACTTCTGCTGAACAACTGCAACCAAGGTGTAGATACCCTGTATAAGCTGTAAGCTCAACCACGTGAGCAGAATGTGGTAAGTATTCTTCAGCCAAGGCTATGACAACACATACAAATAGCCGTTGCACAAACACATAAGATGTATGACGGCGTTTATACTCACACTACTTGGCCACACATGCACTTGTTTAGCTAACCGTCCTCACTAAATGATAACCAGTGTGATGGGATGCAGTAAAGGGTGCGGAGACAGACGCATGGCTCGAGTTTTTACAGTCACGGGTAAGTCCCTGACGTCTGTTGAGCGGACTCGAGCTGACATTTTACATTTCCACTTGACTTTCATTCAGTCGCCCTTTCATTAACATTCCTGGCATTTTTCAACACAAGCCCAAAGTTGGACAGGTTTTCTGGGGCCGACTGAGACGATCTCATGTGGCTTACTCACGGACAGCTGCTCAAGTGATTTCCTGAGCTGATTTTGGAACGCACTACACACTTTGCACTCTTTTGTACAACTGTTTCTGATGGAATTTACTATTGTTTGCTTCAAATAGCTAACCGGTATGTCCGAAGATTACAGAGCAATATTCATTCATGGAGAGTAAAAGTGCAATGATGTAGCTCGTAGTCTGGGTTATATAGCTTCTGTGTTACATTTAATTTACTTTTGTAGGGTCCTGACGGCGTACCCACCTCCCCTTTTTGATTATACTGTTTTATAACTGCTATGATAACTTCACCTCTTGAATAGCAATATATGTGTGGATTCTACAAACTCTGTCGTGTGGACCGATGTTGGACTGTGGAAATGATTGTGAACCTATATGAACTGAACTAAACGTTATCTGACTTATCTTCAATGAAGGTACTTGATTCATCTTCTGTACTCAGTAGTGGAAGTCTTCGAACGTTTCTTCTCATCCAAACGTCTTCATCAGCGACAAAAGTCCCACTCAGCCCGCAGCTGAAGATATAGACCAACGGGGAGGAGTTTGGGTTGAACTCTCTACTCTCTACTCCTCTCTAATCACAGCTACTCTCACCTGTGGGTAAACACCTTTGAAGTAGAGCGTCTATAACGATCTGCTCATCAGTCCTGTCCTATTCATAGATGATCACTGCCCATTATCTGTCCTATTCATGGCTGATCACTGCTAATTACCTGCCTATTGTTCTTTTGTTGGCTGAGGTGCCGTTTCCTTGAACTGGCCATGCCCTTTCGGTTTCTCCCGAAGGAGATTGGAGTACAGTGACGGAAGATTAAATCTGAGCCCACCATTCCGGTTCATGGAGGGATTTTCTTTCATGACAAAAATAACTTATTTTACTCCTCTTTCAAACCAACATTCTTCTTTAGCTAAAATGTTGACCTCCCCGTCCTCAAAGGAGTGGTTGGAGGCTTTGAGGTGGAGGTGCACCGCCGACTGAGGGCCGCTTGTCCTTTCTCTTCGGAGTTTTGTCTTTGGGATGAACTAATTTGTGCTACACTGGAATCCTGTGCTGCCTAAAGATTCTCTGAAGTTTCTCTGAGACCCCGGCTACATATGGCACTACAACTCCCTTTCTTCTGGGCTCTGTGGTCTGTCTGTCTTGTTCAATGGGTCCTCTTGCCCTTTGTGCTTTAGTGAAAGACCAGTTCGGATAGCCACAGTCTGAGAGGGCTCTCTGGACATGTTGCTCCTCTTTGGTCTTTCCTTCTGCACTGGTAGGCACCTCTTTAGCTCTATGTCTGAGCCTCATGATGACCCCTAGTTTGTGCTGGAGTG
The DNA here is from genome assembly GCA_021464625.1 of Proterorhinus semilunaris. NCBI lineage: Eukaryota > Metazoa > Chordata > Actinopteri > Gobiiformes > Gobiidae > Proterorhinus > Proterorhinus semilunaris. The sequence goes on from CM038360.1 coordinate 21,257,753, forward strand.
GATGGTTAGAGTCAAACATCAAATACTGGTCAGTATGAGTTGCCTTCCTGTAAACCTCTGTCTGAAGTTGACCGTTTTCCCCTATGATAACTTTACAATCTAAAAAGGCCGAGTAAATTTAATGCTGGGGTCCACAGCATTGATGTGATCTTTAAAAGGTGCCACTTCCTTCTGTTTAATTTTGATCCACGTGTCATCTACATATCTGAACCAGTGGCTGGGTTTGTTTGCTGGGTATGAGGCCAAGGCATTCTTCTCCATTTCCTCCATGTAGAGGTTAGCCACTATGGGTGAAACTGGAGAATTAAGTTATCTGATTCAACGAGAATAAATCCATGTTTTTGTAACTTGCTTTTGTCCTGTCAATTTTACCAAACCTTTGTTGCCTATGGGTTAACTTTATTTTATTTTGGCGTTGTTTCAGGATGTTTATTATTAAAATATTTTAGTGGTGTGTCCACAGCCACGTAGCTTCCGCTTCCCCACTCGCCTTGCCACACTAGTACTGAAAATTCCCACTGTGCCTGCGTCAGTGGATGCAACACCTCTGAGAGTGCCGTGAGCTGTGGATTACCAGACTCCATAAAGGTGCGCACACCAGTATAGTTCACGGGGCGGTCAGCTGGTTGTGGTGTTGTGGCGCGAGTACGTTTTATTTGTCAGAGCTTACAAATGTATTTAAAATACATTTAAAGTAACTCTTGACTTATGCTTTTATGCTGCTAATGCTTGTTTGAACAGTGTCCCTACTGTGTTTTTTGTTTTGTTTAAACGGTATGCCACTGCTACTCTCTTTATGCTCTCAATGCTCACAAACTAGCTGCGCTGGGTCTTGTTAAATCAACTATAGGGCTCTACGGTGTTGCGTCACAAATGAAGCGGAGGTGAATACAACGCTCTCGCTTCATTGAAAACAGTGGGAGATCGCTGATATTGGGAGGTTGTTTGAGAGGATTTATTAAGGTGAATAATTGTCGGATTGTGATGAAATGTGATTTGATTAGCACGATAACTTGCCTATTGAGGCAAAAGTCTGATTCCATCGTAACTTTGTGTTGAATTTCACGAATTTATGTTTTGCCTTACGGGATATAAACATGATCTAAGTTAAACGGAATGCTGACGAGAAAATGTTTTAGAAGCTTTTAGGCGACGTTCTGTCTAGTTTATTCAGCTTTAGATTTAGCTAAAGCATGACTTGGCGAAACACATGTCATGACATTAAACATTTGATTAACAATTTATTTTATGTAAATGGTAGAATTTAGAGCCTGATGAGTCCGGCACAGTTACGTTAAACTTTAAAACATAATCCACACAATGTGTTTAGATCTGCAGACGTCGATTCTAATCATAAAACTTACTCAGTTTACAAGATTGAAGCTGTAGTTCCGACAAAATGGAACATCCAACCGCACAACAGCTTTTAGGCCGGATATACTGAGAAAAACAAAATTTATCGAACACAATCTGTCACTCACAGGAAAAAACGCTGTTTAATACCACCACACCTCCACATTTGCGGCGCACTGAATGTACCCGGATGGTAGAAGAGCCCTATACGCACTTTAACTTGTGGCCTAATTATTTTTATTGCTACATTGTTACTTTAACTAAAGGATGCTTTCAATCAAGTAAAGTACTTTTAAACTGAAAACCTTTCAATAAAAATATAGTTTATGTCTACCATGTTGTCTTATTCAATGTGGGGGGTGGAGAGACATTGGTCACCAGTTTGTTCACCTATTTTATGTATTAGAGTCTTGGAGGAACCATAAGAGTTAGAGACTTACCCTTTTTTTGTTTTGGACTCTACGAATTTGTGTTTTTCAAACAAGCTCCCTCTGGAGTACCAATTAAGCATAAATATACAGCGCCCCCTGCTGTCACAGATCAACACTTTTATTTATTTCTATTTATTTTTGAACAGGGACAGTGTACAATCGACATTAGCCTCAGAAAGGAGAGATGCATTGTACCAGGTTATAGCACTCTGTGCTAATTTCCACCTGCAGTCCCTGCTGACGTTCATACAGAGGATTATAGATGAAACATCTTTAAAAAAAATATCAGTGGTGCATATCGGCATCGGCCTAAGAGAACCCACATCGGGTGACCTCTATTATATATATTTCTATGACAGAAACCTTTACTTAACTATTTGAGACATTGAAAAATAAATTATATCAAAGAATATTGGCCTATATATCGGCTATCGGCCATGCCAACCACCTTCTTCCAGACTTTAAAAGTTGCTTCACCATTTTATGCATTATTAATTAATTCCACGCTCAGCGGTAAGCTACACATCAAATCAAGTCAAACACGTTTCTTTATAAAGCGTATTTTAAATTGCACAACAATATACAATACAACAAATCTATAATAAAAGGAAAACACTAAAGGCCAGATGTCTTTCAAACTCACTGGTGCCAAAATCTTAAGCTGTGTCTTCTGTAGGCATTTACATTAGTGCACAGGCTCTGCAAATCTCAGGCGGGCTGGAAGACGTTTTCGGCACAAGGCAGAGCAGGCTCTGTATTCTGCAGGCATCTAATGCAGCAGTTTAGTCTGGAGCGTCAGCGCTATAAGTCAAGCTAAAGTTAGCATTTGAGCTGTTGTACAAAAACAGGCCACAGAAAGGCTTTATACAGTCACTGACCAATGGGACACAACGGCAAAAGTGTTCATAAATACCACACACCTTTTATCATCCCAAAGACTTCACCAAGGAGCACTAGCTCCCTGTGGCGTGACCCGAGTGGACGCTATGCGCGGGCTGAATTATGATCTTGTCAAGACAAATCTGATTGGCCAATATGCATTGAAAATAATACCATTTTTTTATTACTATTAAAATGATCCCTCTCTTCATCCTTGGAGAGAATGAAACAGCTACCAGATATATTCATAAGCTATCATTTTATTGTCATTGCAATTTTTCAAGCTTTGCTACCAGGGGGTGCTGCAGCACCTGCCGCACTCCCACTTTTGGCGCCCCTGGCAAATCTAATGTACAGGGGCAAGTTATTCAACAGCATGGGCCAAACAACAGATCTTTATCTCTTCTGTTCTTCAGCCTGGTCCTGGGGGATGTCAGGAGGAGCTGGTCAGCAGACCACGAAGCTCTGCCTCAGACATGGGGCTGGAGGAGGTTTTATTAAATATACAGTATATATAGTCATGGTCATATCTGCTCAGGGTTAGATGGACAGAAGCGAGGCAGCCAATCTCCTTAATTTGTAATTTTACACACACCTTGATATATAAAAACATTATCTTTATGAAACTCCTTCACTGTGATACTCCTAGTCAGTGCTGTAAATATGTATCGTGTCAGTACTGGCCCAGTGGTAGCAACTGTCCAGAAGGATTAAATATGACTACTTTGACCCTGTTTCTTAGGAGACTCTTAAACGTGTCTCAGTGCTCCACAGCTGATCTCCGATGATTTATGTGTTTGGCAAATGGTGTCAGCTCCTGTGTCCCGGCCAAAATATTCCCTTTGTGTTCTCCTTTATAGATCCCTCCTGTCTGCCTGCTGCCTATTGTGAGTGAAAATGACTGACCGCCATTTTAGGGTCAGTTCATCTAAATCACAAAAACACATATTTTTCCTGTAACCCACAAAGCATTCGACGGATTTCAAGATTTCACCCTCAGAGACTTCAGTCACTATCCAAAAATAATAAAAGCAATGGAATTCTTCTCTTCATGCCACTGCTCAGATCAGTGGGAAAATATCCAGTCTGTAACTGATACTAGTTAGTGGTTCAGAGGTGTCAAGCAGTGGCCGCTGATTGATCTGCTTTATGACCGCGACGCTAGGTGCTGACATTACCCGCCATTGCTGCAGTACCTCCATATGTGGGTGGCAAAACAAGCTAGAAAGCATTGCAATGTACACATGTTTTAAGTAACTGTAAAGCCTGGTTTCAACTTTTTTTGTACTTTCTCCAGCTAGATATTTCTCCTGTGATGACGCTGTGTTAGTTACAATTAAAGAAACCAAGCTGGGTTTGTACGGTACATTTTAGAAATCTCGTATAGGCCTAATGAGGGGCAGACTTTGATTGACAGGCCGTTAGCATTAGAGCTAATGACGCGGCCGGACGCGGTTACGATTGAACTATACGCCCTGGGATGGCCGGGTCTACAGTGAAGATCCCGCCCTTATGCCCTTTTAAATCCGCCATGATTTCCCTTTGGAACGTGGTCATTATGGTAAATGGGGAGAAGCAAGGAAACAGAGTCTATTATTTATTATGTCTATGGTCAAAAGCTTTGTAAGACTGGGTTAAAGCACACTTTATGTTGGTATGACAAAGAAGTACAATTCCAATGCTTTATTTTGGAATGCTGATTTTACTGATCATTGACCAAGTTAGGGCAAAGTTTGGAAATTCTCTAGTCTAGCAAATCAGCCACTACTTTCTGTTCTGGGAGCAATTGTGTATCTTCACATTTCCCACTAATGCAGATCGAATTGAGTCAAAGGAGAAAGGAAGCACACATTTACCTGTCAGATGAATTATTCTGATATTATTTGGCTAAGTTAGAGTCCAGACTGCGAGGCTTAACAAGTGTATTGACCGGTTGAACACTCGTGCTAGCCCGGTGCAGTTTCCCCAAACCTCACGCTTCACTCAAGCGTCATCTCTCGCTTTACAAACACATCAAGCTGTCCTTACCTTAAAGTTACTGGTGGGGCCCTTTGCAATGATGAAGACAGGGGAACATGCTGTCCGATTGCAGGACTGCGAAGAGTGCTGCAAATGTCACAGAGCGGCGCGATACTGGCGCGGATAATGCCTAATAATATTATTTTTTATGAAATATGAGGCCCGTGTCCGATTTTATTGTTTGCCCTCGGCCGTCTATTGAATCGGCCCAGTCTAACTTTTAAGTAAATGTAAAGTCCATGAAAATTCCCATTGTGAAAGTGGAGGGGACCACAACAACCACTTTTCATTTCTGTACTTCAGTGAGCCTCCATGTTTGTTTTCACTGTTGGAACTACTTAAATCAGAGAAAACTATAAAGATGTATAGACCTGGAAATGCATAAAGTCTTGGCTGACCAGACTATTGGACTAATGACATGTATGTTTTGAATGATCTGTAAATGACCAAACCGAAATAAATGAAAAATTAAACAAATTCAATTAAAAATGGTTCTTCACTAAACAGCTATAATGAAGCAGTCAAATTATACACTACTCATTTGTGTAAATCAAACACATAACACAATCTTCCAACGCTAACACTGTGTTTGGACTTAACAATGTTTGGAATCTGGACAAAACTCTTCCTGTTGTATCCTGGAATTTACCCCTGCTCTACCTCAGAGGTGATTTCATAATACAAGAGAAAAGTAGTTACCTTGTATTTAAATGATATATTATCACATTTAAATGTTATAAATCAAATAACAATACCCATTATCCTGTCTGATTTAACAGTTTAAAGTTATGCTTGATATTACTATAAGTGCCAAATACTTTAACAGCGGGATTCCTAAATTTGTTGGCATGGTGATTTTGGGGGTCGCGACCTGAAAAGGTTGGGAAGTCTAGTCTAGCCAAATCATTCCACATGTGAGCAGAGCAGCACTTCTCTACTGTTTTAAGTTGCAATAAATCAGTAATTTAGTATGGATCTCACGGTCATTTGATGTAGTTCGGTAGGTTCTCTGTACAGTGCGGTATGAGCTCAAACAATGAATAGCTGGCCATAAAACAAGAATAAGAAGAGACAGATGAAGATCAAACCCCACACTGGCATCTGGTCACCTCAGACGCCTCCAAATCCAAAATCTGTGTTCAATGTTCTGCAGAGCAGTATGTACCAATGTATAAAGTGATTTTTGGCAACAAACCACATGACTTTGCCAACTAATCAGTCAGGGATTAATACTCAGGGATTAATAAAAACAACATGATTGCATTCGTTTTTGTATCCATAAGTCTCGAGTGAAAGTGTCTTTCATCCATATTGCACAACCAGAACCAGAACACATGACAATGATTTGATGTACCAATCCACAAAAGGCTCAGTGTACTCAATACCTGTTCCTAAAATGATCCACTGAAAAAGACAAAAGGGATATTATTGAGAGCTAGCAGTTGAGCAGTTGAGCAGTCTAAAGTGGCTTTACTCATGATTAGCCCTGGCTCGCTGAAAAATAACAAAACATAATTTCTGACAGCATCTGTTTTCATCTCCTCCAGGCATAAAACCACACATGTCAAAGCACTGAGTGATTGAAAAGGAAACACGGATAAAGCATTGTGACTTTTAATGGCATTTCAAAGTCTACGTTTTATTTTACACCCAGGCGTGAGATCACACGGCTAACACGTTCCAATGGCCGCAAAAGGCGCCCTAACAAACCAAGTCGCCTTATTTACTGTTCTGGCACCACACCACAGGAACATGGGGTAGGCCTTGATGGAAAAATCCCAGTCCTGGTTATATGGCATTAATGTTCGCCAGATATAAAGTGTCACATTCAATTTGGGTCTTTGCATGGAAATGAAAAAGGGAATATTCCAAGTGGTGTCGTTTCAGAATACAGAGCAGCGGGAAATGGTCTTAAAAGCGGTTATGCTGGCTGACCCACGTCGCTAACAGAAGATTGTCGTGAATCCTGGTGACGGGCTGACGTGCGCTACTGACAGTTAATATACTACACTTTTAACCTTTGGCCTTCACGCATTATGTTGCTTGACCAGCATAATGTCTTGATTGGATGATAGACAGATTTTGAGAACCATCTGACCGGCGCTGCTGCGGGGGAAGCTGGAGGACGCGGGAGTGGATGAACATCTCACTGCATGGACCATCGTGTGTCTGAGGGCAACGACCTGGACCTGAACGACCTGGAGTATCATGGACTTTGTGGACTGGTGTGAGCGCAACCACCTGTGCTTGAACACCAGTAAGACGAAGGAGATGGTGATCGACTTCAGGAGGACACTACCACACAAACCGCTGAACATCCAGGGGGAGGACATCGAGGTGGTGGACAGTTTCAAGTACCTTGGTGTTCACCTCAACAATAAACTGGACTGGTCCCACAACGCCCTGTACAAGCAGGGCCAAGGTCGCCTCCACCTTCTGAGGAGACTGAGGTCCTTCGGAGTGAGCAGACCTCTGCTCAGGACTTTTTATGACTCTGTGGTAGCCTCTGCTATCCACTACACCTCCATTATGGACAGCACCTCCAACCCACTGCACGGGACTGTAGAGGAGCTGAGCAGCTCTTTCAGTGGCAGGCTGAGGTACCCTCAGTGCAAGAAGGAGCGCTACTGCAAGGCCTTCATCCCCACTGCTGTCAGACGGTACAACAAGACTCTAAAGTAACATGTGCAATGACCCACCTTTGCGAAACTACGTGCAATCATCTCTATATCAGCGCCACTTTATTCCCTGCACCAGCGTCACTTATTGACAACCTGCACTAGGACTGTAAACTTTGCACCTAGACTATAGTTTTTTATAGTCCGTTCTAACTTTTATTTTATTTTTTATTTATGCTTATTTCCTAATTGTTATAACTCCACCCCTTAAGATTTTTGCTTTTACTTACTGTACATAAGACACCTCTTTTTTTTACTCTTTAACTGTGCACATTTCCTGTCTATTTTGCACACTCTGAGTGATCTTACTGAATGCCAAATGTAACCAGTGAATTTCTCCGTTGTGAGATCAATAAAGGATTTTTTTTAATCTTATCTTTTATGATGAATACAAAGGCGGCCAGCACTGGAGAAGTGCTGCTAATGATGAAACTTTACCATAACCACTGCATCAGTGATGTGAACGCTACTTTTGGTCACAACCTTCAATATAATGCTATTTAGCATGTTTTGAATTGAATGAAACATTCATAAAACATTAGCGTCTTGTTAGCTAACTATTGTAGCACTAGCCGTTTTGTTTACATACAACTTTAATGCTCTGAGGTCAAAAGTCGTAATTGTCAAGGAGGAAAAATCCCAGAGTCAAATATCTCAGCTGTTGCCTAAAGGTGTTTCTAACTCCCACAGACACTTGAGTTAATGAGAAGCTCGTCTCAGCCGGAGTTCATAGCAAGACAGAGTTGAAACAGGGGGGACCGCTAAGGCTGAAACGACGCGTCGACGTAGTCGACGTCATCGATTACGTAAATACGTCGACGCAGTTTTTGTGCGTCGACGCGTCGCTTGTTTACGTCATGGCGGCGCGCGATGCTGGCGATGCGAGCGAGGGGAAAAAGGCACGCCAAAAGTAATCAAAAGTGTGGGAGTATTTCCAGAAACGGCCAAATAATGTTGTTTATGCACACTGTGTCGAGCGGAAATGGCCTACCGCAGCAGCACAACGGCTATGAACGAACATTTAAAACGAAAACACCCGACAGCGTTCATGCCATCAACCAGTCAATCGGCCGCGTGAGTAATTTTCATTACACAAAAACATTAATGTATTATTTGTATCTGCGTTGTAAATTCATAAACTAAAGCACTGTTCCGCTCTGAGAGGAGTCAAAAACGCGCGTGTCTAACGCTACATAACGTTACGTTAGTTGTGTAACTAACTAAACTACCTTTGTACAACATTAACAGTTATGTACAAATGAACAATTAACTTTAATCATACAATCATTGTTGTGTGCTGGTTATTTATTTTTTATTTTGCGCATTTTAAAGCAATACTTTTACTTTTATTCAAATGTTTACAGTGAGTGTTCCAGAAATTGCACATTTTATAGGCTACTGAGTTGCACATTGAGCCATAATTTTATTTGGTTAAATAAAAGCCATGCCATTTGAAAATACTGGCCTACGTCAATTTTTTCCCCTTCATTTTAAATGAAAAAATAATCGGTAAAATGAAAAATAATCTATAGATTAATCGAAAAAATAATCTATAGATTAATCGAAAAAATAATCTATAGATTAATCGATAGAAAAATAATCGTTAGCTGCAGCCTTAGGGACCGCCAATGCACACACTGTGCATTGGCAAAATGCGCTATATTTTGACACACAACTGCGCACAGCACACGGTCTGTTTTTCTGCTGCAAATGTCGCCTTTACAATCTATGATGCCAAATGAAGTTTGCTCTACTACAAGGAAATCATTTGATTACTACAGCTTTAAGGTTGATGTTTTAAAAGTGAGTGTTTTCTTGGACGACTGTACAGGAGCAATGACAGATGAGAAACAGATGAGCTCTACTTAGTGAACTTCTGTTAGGAGAGAGTGATGGTGAGTTGAACAAGACACAACAAGCTTCCTCATGAAGCTCTAAGTGGATGAGGCTCTGTTTCCTTCGAGTTAGGATTAGTCTGCCTGCCTGGGAAACCGGCACAAGTAGGTATTAGCACAGTGACACAACTCCTCCGAAAACTGGCTAAACCTTCCATGGCCTCGGCAAAGGGAGGCTGGAGAAAGGATGGGAGGAACCAGTTAATTGAATTTGCTGCAGTAGACTTATTGTATTATCTTATATAAGTCAAAGGGGAAAATCCCAAAGACTGACGAGACGTCCAACTGGAGGGGTGTGCTCCTTCAGCTATATTAGTCCAAGTAAACGTAAACAGCATGTCTGGTCCATTTGATGTCAATTTTCAACAAAAATGCTAAATTGATTCAGCTACTGTATTTTCCTCAAACCCTCAAAGTAATATCAGTATGTGACCAAAGCATATGGTAAACGTTATAATCACACAACTCTAAGTTCACTGGAAAATGTGGACTTTTCCTTGGCAATTAGAATTTTTGAAAAACATCTGGATTGTGATGGGTTGTTCGTCCCAAGGCAAATTGTTGGAAACACTTTATGCAGCTACAAAATCTAACAAGGATGGACAAAGAACAGAAACATCTGAATCCGAGCTTATAATGGATGCAATTGTTGGATGATGACTGACATTAAACATTGCACATTGGACAGTTCGAACATACTGCATTTCTTTCCTTCACAACTGAAGCTTTTAGTTTTACAACAAATATTCGCAAATTCCAACATCCAAAGAGTATAAACTAATCAAACTCATTTTTAGGGACTATTTAAAAAAAAACTATTTTTTGTCTTGGTTGTTTCTCTCTGTGATAAATTGTAATATCAAATGTGCTAAATGGCACATTTCTCTTAACGTGATTTGAATATTGCTCTCTGTATGAAATATGTACCATAAATGTATATTAATTAAGCCTCACTTATCACAGAGGCCGAGGTTTGAGTGGAAACTTTATAGGAGCACATGTCAGACACTGGGCTATTTCTGCGGCACTCTCACAGAGCCCGGCCGTCTTATGCCTGCAGAGCAAACATTTGGATACGTGCTGCACTGTTTTGACACTACTATATTGGAAGGACAAACATACACGTGAGGTATTTTTAGTTTGGCACAGATTCATGCTGTATGGAAGTTAGGTAGTTATCCCGTTACTGAGTGAATGTGTACTATTGGCACATTCACAAAACTCTTTTACAGCGTACTTCCTTGCTACTTTCAGCTACGTTTTTAGAGCTTGAACCGCGTGTGTTAGGAAAGCTCAGTTGGAACCAGACCTGGCCCAAAAGCTGTGGTATACGTTACAGGAATCCTCTTTGTGATTATTCATGATTTCTGTGTAGGCTCTTAGTCGTACAGGAGTTGTCCACCTTCAATGAATGTTCTTGAGTCGTCTTCTGGTCTCTGTAGTTGAAGTGTCGAACCTTTTGCCTCTCATCCAAAAGGCTTCATCAGCGCACTACAGTTCAGTTCAGCCCACAGTCCAGATAAAGACCATGGGGAGGAGTTTTGCTTGGCTACGGCCCTCCCCTTTATTACCACCTACTCTTACCTGTAAGTAAACATCTTTGTGGTTCTAAGACCTAACGAACCCCTGACACCTGAGTTTCAGTCTGAACGGTCCTAATCTCATCTGATTACTGATAATTGATCCTATTGATCTGCCCTGGGCTGAGTTTCAGCCTCATTAGCATGACAGAGCCCTGCTGACAGGCCACGTAGAACAGGGCAACAAATGAAATCTAACCCCTCCATGAATAGGAATGGCGGGCTTAAATTCCATCTGTCCCCCTGTTATAACAATCTTCTTCTTCAGAAACTCAGGTGTCAGTTAGGTCGTTAGGTCTTAGAGCAGTGGTTCTCAAACTTTTTGGAACCGTGTACCCCCTGAAGCTTTGGGTGACGAGTCGCGTACCCCCTAGTTTGACGCGATTGAAAACACTGGGAATATCACATGTATATTATGTTTATTTCCTCCATTATTACAGTGAACCCAAGCAGGTTTTCCACATTACGTATTGTTTTTCTCGTCTGGGTGATAGGCCATTAAGAATTAGGGCCGGGACTCGATTAAAAAAAATAATCTAATTAATTACAGGCTTTGTAATTAATTAATCGAAATTAATCACATATAAATATTTGACCTGAGAACAGTGAGAAGTACGTTTTTACATATGGATTTTTAGTATACCATTGAATAATGACTGAATACATGAGCTTAAGCAACAAAATATTGTTTATTGTTGCTTTAGAGGCCATAACAGACTTTGTTGATTTAGCAACAGCTGGTTTGAAGGCACGTAAACTATTAGCGCGAGGTCGCAGCTGAAGCGCGCGCCCGTGCAGCCACACTACACAACCCGAAAACAAACGTAATGGAAAACTCTCACCGGTCCTGTTGAGCAGTATCCAGAAACTCCAAGTCTTTCAGAGTCGTGTACCCGCTTCAAACCCGGGCTTTAGTCCATGTGAGGAATAGTCCGTGTTGTGTGTGACTGGGAGCGAGGGCGCGCGCACACATGCGTGAAGAAATACAATGAGCGCGCCTGCCTCAGCTGGAGGGCCATCAGCTGGGCACGTAAATAACAACAAAAAGTACACACCGGATTGCGTTTACAATAAAAATAATGTTAAACATAAATTATATGTTGACTGTGCTACAAGTTGGTGCTTCAGTATAATCGGTCCGCCTAAACTCATCCAGTGAGAAACGTTCCGCGTTGTAAAAACATGTGCGATTAAAATGCGTCAAAAAAAATTAACGCGTTATTTTTGTGTAATTAATTAATCTAAATTAACGCGTTAAAGTCCCGGCCCTATTAAGAATATGTAAATAAAAAAAATGAAAATGCCACTTTTTTATATTTTTGAAAAGCATTCACACGATGCTGTTCGTGTGAATGGGTAAAGCTGAGTGTTTTGCTTTGTCCCAGTGACCAGCTCATTCTGAACATCAGACTCTGGTTTGGACTCTGCGCTCTGGCCCCGCCTCCTCAGTCGTTCTGCCAAACCACCGGTGCAGATTCAAATGGTTTAAGCTTTTGTTAAAGCGAAGATAATATATATGCAGGACATTACAATCTGTGCACGTGCCACCGCACATCAGCTCGTAAAGTTATCTGTCAGATACAAAGGCAAAGGTTTAGCGGCAGAGGAGACACTTCTCCTCCTCCCCTCACTTCTCCCCTCGGATCAAAATGGAGTGGACACATTTAGGTCCAGAACAAGCTCATTCACATCTGAATTATAAGACTCTTTCGCCTGTATAAGCACGTTTCCCGTGCGGCGTCAATATCGATCAGATTGTGATAAAGTTGTTTCTCCAAAATGTATTTGCGTACCCCCAGGGGTACGCGTACCACAGTTTGGGAACCCCTGTCTTAGAACAAAAAAGACTCTTAACCCACAAAGATGTTTACCTACAGGTGACATAAACGAGGACTACACCGAATCAATAAAAAGAAAACGTAAAGAACTGATGCCGGAGCTGAGAGCTGCACGAGAAAGGGGGGAGATCGCCTTCTTGAGATATGACAAACTCATTATACGTCCACGCAGCAGTACACCACATCCAGTATAAACACCGGGAAAAACGTATGGACTTTGGTATGTAAAAACACATAATTTCACATGTCCAGTAATACATATAGTTCTATAGGAAGCACCGACTTGGACTTTTCAATAAGGAGAATTGCTGAAGCAAACACTCAGGATTTTACATTCTCACAATACGACCTACAGAACACTGAGATCGACATTGACCCGGAAAATAACTTTTTTACTAGAGCTACCAATGACTGTCAATACTACACAGAGGATCTGTACAATAGTAAATTTAAGAACATTAAGGCATTCAATGTAATCCACTTCAATAGTCGAAGTCTCTATGCAAACTTTGACCACATCAAAAGCTTCTTAAAACAGTTTTCCACACCATTCAGTGTCATTCTAATCACAGAAACCTGGATTAATAATGACAGAGAATTTGAGTTTTCTATTGAGGGTTATGAATTTATAAGTATGAACAGAAAGAACAAGCATGGAGGGGGCGTAGCTATGTTTATAGACTCCAACTATAGTTACAAAGTAATGCAAAATAAGACAATGGTGGTGGAAGATACACTTGAATGCCTTACTGTTGAAATTACAAGGCAAAAAAAGAAAAATATTATTGTAAGTTGTATTTATAGAACACCTGGCTCTGATATAGATGTTTTTTCAAACTGGATGGAGGAGCACTTTTCAGGATTAAATCATAAAGTCATGTTTGTGGGGGGGGACCTCAACATCGATCTGTTAAACCCATATAAACATAAAAAGTCGGACGAATTTATAAATACTTTATTCAGTATAGGTCTGTTTCCTCTAATAACCAAACCTAGTAGAATTACAACCCATAGTGCCACCTTGATTGATAACATTTTCTCAAATGAAATAGAAAATGATACAGTCAGCGGGTTAATTATAAATGATATTAGTGATCACCTTCCAGTTTTCGTTTTGTATAAAAATGGATATGTAAAAGATGAGGAGGAAAACAAGTATTGGTTTAGAAGGGTAAAAACAGAGAAAACTATTGATGCATTTAAAAAGGAGCTTTTAGCTCAAGACTGGAGTATTGTGTACAGAGAGAATGACACGAATATGGCATATGATGAGTTTACGCGAGTATTTCAAAAAGTATATGACAAACATTGCCCAATGAAGAAATATTGTAAAAACAGAAAGTGTAAAGAAACACCATGGATGTCTAAAGGTTTACTAAATGCTTGCAAGAAAAAAATAATCTTTACAAAAACTTTATAAATAACCAAACAAAAGAAGCTGAGGATAAATATAAGAAATATAAAAATAAACTGACAGGTATCATTAGAAAATGTAAACAGGATTATTATAATAAGTTGTTAGATACTAATAAGAATAATATTAAAGGTTTATGGAATATCTTAAATAGTGTAATTAGAAATAAACCAAGAACGATTAATTATCCAAAATATTTCAAAGATGAGGATAACACTTTAAATAATATGAATGAAGTAGTCGATACATTTAATAAATTCTTTGTAGATGTTGGACCGAACCTTGCTGCAAAAATTGCAAATGTTGAGAACTATAATTGTGAACTGATAGACACAAATCCTATGTCCTTGTTCCTCAACCCTGTGGAGGAAAAGGAGATACTGGACATTGTTAAAGGGTGTAAAAATAAGACCTCGACCGATTACCATGACATGGATATGAAAACTTTAAAAACTGTTATTGAAAGTATCTCTAAGCCGTTAACTTACATCTGTAACTTATCGTTGCAAACTGGACAATTTCCTGATAGTATGAAAGTAGCAAAAGTGATTCCTCTGTTCAAAGCAGGAGATAAACATCTCTTTACAAACTATAGGCCTGTTTCCCTTTTACCGCAATTCTCTAAAATCTTAGAAAAGGTCTTTAACTCTAGACTCGACAGCTTTATTGAAAAGTGTAATTTACTCTCGGACAATCAGTTTGGTTTTAGGAACAATCACTCAACCTCACACGCGCTCTTTGATATAACTGAAGAAATAACTAATGCTGTAGATAACAAGAAATGTGCAATAGGGTTATTTATTGACCTGAGTAAAGCGTTTGATACAATAAACTATGATATATTAATTAATAAACTAGAACATTATGGAATTAGGGGGGTAGCTTTACAGTGGGTTACCAGTTACTTAAAAAATAGAAAACAATGTGTGAAAATCGGTGACTATCAGTCGAGTTGTCGACAAATTGTCTGTGGTTTACCTCAAGGTTCTATTCTGGGCCCAAAATTGTTTAATATGTATATTAATGATATTTGTAAAACATCTGAAGTACTTAAATTTATCTTGTTTGCTGATGATACAAATATTTTTGCATCAGGAGACGACTTACAGCAGCTGTGTCGGATTGTTAACTTGGAACTCAAAAGTGTCAACAAGTGGTTCAAACAAAATAAATTATCTCTAAATCTGAGTAAAAGCAAAATGATGATATTTGGCAACTGTAATTCCAATGCTCAGGAAGCAATTCAGATAGAGGGTGTTGTTATCGAGCGAGTCCATGAAATCAAATTTCTCGGTGTGATTATTGATGACAGAATTACTTGGAAATCTCATATTAAATATATATCTACGAAAATTTCTAGAAGCATTTCAGTAATAGCAAAAGCAAAGCACATTTTAAACATCAAAGCTCTACATACCTTATACTGTTCTCTGATTTTGCCCTACTTATATTATTGTACTGTGGTTTGGGGTAGTACTTATAAAAACACAGTTAAACCAATAATATTGTTGCAAAAAAGAGCTATCCGAGTAATTCATAAAGTTGGGTTTTTGGATCACACAAACTCATTATTTTTAAAATCAAAGATCATGAAGTTTTGTGACATTGTTGAGTTCCAAACTGTACAGTTGTTATTCAAAGCAAGGTATAAATTGTTACCAAACCAATTACAAAGAAGGTTCCAAGAACGTACTGGTCGTTATGATTTACGTGATGAATTAAACTTTAGGATTCAGAAACATAGCACAACTTTGAAAAGTTTTAGTCCAACCGTTAATGGTGTACAATTGTGGAATAAACTGGAGATGGATTTGAAACGATGTCCAAACATTAACCTGTTCAAACATAAATACAAACAAAAGACTCTTGAAATATACAGACAAGAAGAAATGTGTTGCCACTAGGGGGAGCAGTAGAATCAATTATGTGTATTTTTTTCCTCTATATTCAAGGAAGAGTGTTGCTGCTTGGAACGGTTGTCATTCTATTGCTCAAATTCACAAATGGAGAATTAGGGTTGGCAGGTTATGGATCTGTTGAGAGGAATCCTCCCAACGGGCTCTAAACCTTGTCCTTTAATGCACCACTCAGCATAGGAACATATTCTACAAAATCAGCTGTTAGGGCAGCCGTGTGGGGGTTTGTTGAAGGGGAGTTACTGCCCTCTTCAACTGGCCCACTCTCTGGCTTTTTAATGCACCACACTATGCAGGAACATCATACTTCACATATAACTTAATTAAATAAATATATAATAATGATGATGATAATTAAACCCAAATTAAAATTATACTAAGAATGGTAATGACAACTGGAAAGCATCAAGATCTCAGATTATAATATCTATTAATGTACCTTTATACCATAAAAGTAACTCGTAATCACGGGTAAAAATCTGCAAGAAATATATTAAGGAACACATTTTTTGACTTGCTTTGTATTAGACATCGTATATGAAACGAGATCGTTGTTGTAGCTGTGCGTTGTTCCAATTAATTATATAAACAGTTCATATATTTTTGTTGTTGTAAGTTTGTAAGTTGGTCTGTACGAATGTAGCTGCTTGTAATGTTTTGAAATGTTCTTTTTTATTTTATTGCACTTGGGGGTGGGGGCTCATAAGCTTTTTGCTTCAGCCCACTCCTTTTGAGCACAAGGTGTATTGCTCAAATAAACAAATAAACAAACAGTAGCTGTTAATAGAGGGGAGGGACTTAGTCTCCCCATGGTCTTTATCTGGACAGTGGGCTGAACTGAACTTTAGTGCGCTGACGTCCAGCACAGAGCGGGACAAGAACAGACTGAACAACCTGGTCAGGAGGGCCAGCTTCGCCCTGGACTCTGTGGAGGAGGTGAGGGACAGGAGGGTATTAGCCAAGCTCACCTTGGCGACCATGGCGATGCCGTCTTTGATGTTCTATTCTTTATAGTCTGTTCTAATTTTTATTATATTTTTCCTTATTGTTTACATTTCTGCCCCTTAAGATTTTTGATTTTACTCATTGTACATAAGATACTTTTTTTTTTACTACTTAACTGTTTGCACATTCCCTGTCTATTTTGCACACCCTGAGTGATCTTATTTGGGGCCAAATGTAACAAGTGAATTTCTCCATTGTGAGATCAATAAAGGATTATCTTATCTAAAGCCTTTTGGATGAGAGGCGAAACGTTCGACACTTCAACAACAGAGTACAGAAGACGACTCAAGATTCTTCATTGAAGATTCTTCATGATTCTTTTCATGTACAGTCCATCGATAGGCAGTAGTTGAGCTCTGTGAAGGGTATAGGCCTGCTTTGGGCTAAAAGAACCCCGAGGTGAGAGGCGAGACATCCTGAAAACTAAGCAACTACTGCATAAAAATGAAAGACTCCGGTGGCTGAAAGCGTACAGCGAACATCTCTCATTGGAATATGGCATCAACCAATGACAAAATTACCCATGACGCTTTTTTTTAAAAATATATTTTCCCCTCATTTATTGGTGATTATTTTTAGCATTTGTGCATCGTGAAAACACTTCAAATACTTCTGCACTCAAATGAACTCTGACCCCCTGGGACAGTAACCATATCCAGGTCTCGCAGCACGTGTCGTTGCCGAGCTGCCGTTTTAACGGAAATGCATAAAGAAGGTGAAATAGGCAGCTTGCAAAGAACCGCAGAGTTTGTTCACAGGCAGCCTTACAGAAAAGACTCCACATATATAATTTACTCTTTTAGCTAGGTAGCAATAAAACTACATTTGTCCCTTTTTCTTGAATTCTTTCCTGCCACCGCTGGGACCCAATCTCGCGGGACAGTCCCATGGTGAAGACTTGTGTGTGTGTGTGTGTGTGTGTGTGTGTGTGTGTGTGTGTGTGTGTGTGTGTGTGTGTGTGTGAGAGAGTGTGTTGGTTTATATCTTTACGTCCATCTCGCGGTTTGGGTCGGTAGAGCAAGATTCGCGAGATGTTGTGGGGGCGCGAGGTGGATAAGGACAAAAGGCTCAAGTCGCCCAACCATAAACACACGGCTGAGGTGAGGAGTTCAGGCCAACTCAAGGAGATGGGGGTAATTTACGTCAGAAAAAGTATAGAAATATATCACAATGCAGACACAGCCGCAGTGGACAGCGTCAAACAATGGCGTGGTTGTTTTTGCAGAGACAGCAAGATACGCACATTCCTCATCATAAGATGCGGGGATTACATTTCACTTCTATCTTCTTCTTGCCCTTGTAGTAAGATAGGAAATACGAGTGAAACCGTAAGGCGTTAGGTAGCTCCGACTAAAGGCTCCTAAAAGTCAGTTTTGCATTATAGACTTCCTTCAAAGTCCTTCTTCCAGGTTTTTTTCTAACACGCTCTACTTCCACGGTCTTTCTCAGCCTGTCATTGCGCTCCAGGCCCTACTTGCTGCCACCCTGCAATCCCAAATAAAGTCACCCAAAACCTACTGTGATGTCATGTGCACCGTTTCAGTGATTGCCCTATAATCAGCTGCCCTCCGCTCTGTGATCGCAGCGCCGCTCACATCTGGCCTTCCTGACCTTCTGGAGCATGGGCGGACGGGCGATGGGAGAGAATTCATTTCATTCATTTGAAATATGGATCGTGTTTTTTTCGTCCTTCACTTCACGACATGGCCGCCGCAGCTTTCAAACTTTCGCCATACAACTGTCGAACCAATGTGAAAGTGTAATATCGGTACTGCTGATTACATGTATCTTTATAGAAGCTTCTCCCTGTTTTTGAAATAATCCAAAATGCCCGTTTTTGTGTTGCTGTCTAACCGCATCCATCCATGACCACATGCTTAATCCTACACATCTTTAAAGCGTTTAAATATAGGCATCCTGGCTTATTTAAACTGAAGGCTTGGATGGGTAACAGGCTCGCGTGATGCCTGAGTCAGGAGCTGCTGAAGTTGCTGAATTGGGCCAGTATTGAATGGTACATTGTGTCGGCCCATCCCACGACAGAATTACTCTAATGGCTGCCCATTACTCTCTCAAGTGCATCCACAGGGGTCTCAAATAAAGCTTAATACGCTCTGCCACAACACAATCATTAATGAAGGAGTTTTTACCCCAGTCTGTTGAACGCGTTAGAGCTGTCCCGCTGAAAAGGCTGTTTTGACTGAAGCTTGTTCATGCGAGCACTTTGCCTGGGTTTGGGGCTCCAATAATGCAATACAGGCAACGTCACATCGAAGATTAAGTGCAACATGGCCACAAGAGAAGCAAATGTTATTCTTCAGCTTGCACCCGCTATTTAGCACCTGCATTGATAAATGACTCCCCAGACGTCCGAACGAAAAGCCATCTTCAGTGTACGCGTTTACTGGACATATCACATAGGATGTTTGAAAACGCTATAAAGTACCGAGTGGGTGGCTGCAGAGGAGGGGTCTGTCAGTGACATGGTGCGACCTCCAAAGGTCAACATTCTGCAGCGGGGCACCCAGATGTCTGTCCTGCTGCTGACCCCTCAGACCGGGCCTGCCACTGCACTGCACGTCAGCTTTCCTGCAGGGAAGAAGTAAAGTCCAAAGATACAACAGGTAACACTCCGCCCTATCCTACACAGTGGATTCTTTTGTTCGTTCGGAGTGAGTTTGGGCTCAAATCTGCCATTTTGCTGGTGAAAACAATATTAAAAAAGCAGACAAGACAGCTGCAGACGCACAGTGCCTAATAGTGATAGTTGACATTTGTGAAAAGACATTGTACTTTAAAAAAAGTACAGTGTTACTGTTTCTCTATCCCTTTGCATGTTTTATTTGGCCATTTACATATTTTAAAAACCTGAAAATGTTACCCGGAAAAAATCCGGAAATCCTTGCAGCCAGAGTTCACATGTGGCCACTTCATGCAGAGGGTTCATAGGGCCACGGGTCAGCAGTCCAGGTAAGTTTAAGGCCACAGGTCAAGCTGTGTGGAGCTGACACAGCAGTTAAAACTGCCCCTGAAAATGTGATTAAGCCGAATTCACCTGGGCCGTCATTTGGGAGGACGGGTCATCCTCCGCATCAGCTGCACTCACAAAGGCAATACAAGTTTCAAGGGATAACACTTTGGATGTAGACAAAAAAAAAAGTGTCTCTCTATGATGGGGTATCAGTGCCACCTGTTGGTCAGTTACATAAACACAATAACGAAATAATTTGCGTGAACGGAATCATATTAACCTCCAATGTGGCCCCTTTTGGTATGGAAAGAGGCCTGTTTAGTCGAGTCACTTTGGATTGTAGTTTGAGTTTTTGATTGGAAGAAGAAAACTTTAAGATTCAAAATGTTTTGTCAATGGTTGAATCGCCAAACAGACTATCCTTCTATTATTATTTGCTCCTTAAATAATATATACATGCATGCATTTTTTTTTACTGGCCAACTGAGAATAAAGGTCTTTCTTATTGTAGAGACCTTTGTGATGGAGTCAAATCTGTCTCTTGATGTGATCCATCCACTCCTCTCTATAGCCTCCCATTTTGAACGAATTCTCTAGTTCCTTCTGCTTCTGTTTCTTATTGTACATATTCTCCTGACCCGATTGAATTGACTAACTGGTCAACTTTTGATTAAAAGAGTCGGCATGTAGAAAGGAGCATTTGTCAATTTTTTCACGGTACAGATCTGTTACCAGTTTGTTTTAATAATAATTTCCAGGAGCTAATTTCTAATTCACTGTGGTTGAGAGAACATCTCAGGTGCTAATGACTATATTTAGATAATTATAAAATTCCACCAGGCTTTATATTAGACCCTCATATAGATCAGAAATATATCCTCATTATATCTTCTCCAAGGTTTTATGATTTTACAGAGGGTTTCCCTGTTTGAGCACAACTTTATTTTCCAAATGGGCCACATACAGTAACCTGAAATGTATTGGAATAAGTGTGCAAGGTTGTTAAACTCAGAGCCGGTGCTGGCCCTTCTGGGGCCCTAAGCAAAAATCCACCCGGGGGCCCTACAGTACCTACGCATCCCATGGCTATTTGACGAAGAGTGAACCCATTTACGGTCAAAAACAGTTCCACTGTGCAGTAGAGCAGGGCAGAAGTGGAACATAATGACCTCATGTCAGGCCCTTCCCCTCTGTGTGAGACCCACTAACCCACTGTCAGACTGGGGTTTAGGACGACTACTGGTCTATTTCCCCACTTTTTAGAATGGTAAATGGCAAATGGTCACATTCTCTCATCTCTGGTCCCAGATCCACAGTTTGAGAACCGCTGATTTAAAACTAACTGAAATCTGCACCTGACGGTTATTTCTGTCTCACCACTGAGAATTAGCCGGTGAGTAGCCCAATTCGTTTTAGACTGTGCACATTCAGAGAACCAGAGTTACTGTAAGTAACTGTGCACTTGAGAACCGTGAGGATTCAACGCCTCTTCAGAGTTGCCAGGTCTGCAGTTTTCCGGCACAATTGGGCTACTTTAAATGTGCAGTTGCGGGGGAAATGTGTGCTGGGGGTTGCGGTTTTCTTGGGCTGATTTGAAACCTTGCAGCCGCAACTTTATCTTCCTTGATGATTTATAAGACGAATCCAAATAGGGCTAACTTATCAAAAACATTCAACTTAATTGTTCGCATTTACAACCCAGTAAGATACTACTTTAAGCTGGTTTCGCCATGAAATATAATAAATTCAAAGGTTTACTTTGTTAAAAGCCTTTTTCTCTGAGGGGGTGTGGCATTACGCAGCAAACAGCTGTGGGGGAGACCCGACACTTCTTTCTCGTTCCCTGGAGCGCGTTTGACAAAGCAGAGCGAGTTCCCATGACAAAACTAAGACAGATGAGAGTCTAACCTTTCTCTGAGTTTTTATTTGGCTCAAATCGGCCTGTGGGCGGCTGAGAAACCTGCTTGTAGCGGCCAAACGCCCTGTGCAGTGTCCGCTCTGATTGCAGTACGTGTCTTCCACCAAGCGAAGTCCAGAGAACTAGTGTGTTCCAGGAAGTTGTTTATTGGCATTACGTTTAGCCATCAACAAAATACACAAGTTTCAGACCCCACACAGCGCCACGCAGTGGCAGGAGGCTAAAACATGGATCAAAGGCATACATGGCTCCAACACTGCTGTTAAAGTCTTCAATCTGAAATAGGCTGTTACAATACGCACACAATAAGCGATCAATTCTGCGGCATCACACGTGAACACATATTCTGCAACATACTGATAATTATGATATTGACTTCAAGCTGAGTATGTTTATTTATGTTTACTAATAGTCAAAATAGTACAATGTGGGACATTGTTGCTTCCTCACCAGCCTGGGCTAAAGTAGCCAAAAAATGAGCCAAACAGAATTGAATCTGGCCCGATCCTCCGCTAGAGACAATAAGGAGAGTTTAAATGAGTGCGGCGATGCCGCCCCGAGTCCGCGCAGAGAAAACATGAGCAGCGCACGGAACACGAGAGACATGCAGGAGGGGAAGTGAGCACCGGGAGACAGACAGCTCGGTCTGTCCTGCACATCCACTTCAGCAGACTGCTGCGTTTTGGTGTTATAGGTGGCAACGTGGGCGGAGAATGAGTGAGCGCCTGTCCCTACAGTCTATGGTAACAACGCGTTGATTAATCAGTGCCCTACGCACCTTGCGTAGTTTGCGAAACATCCGGCTCTGGTTACACTGTTGCACCTGGTGACGTGCATACACTACTGGACAGAACCCACACACAACAAAATCTAGCAGGCACCATTTATTGCGGTGAACTCAAGAAAGGAGAAGTGTAACTATTTAACACCCACACATCAACATAAGAGGTTGATAGGCTATGTTTAAAATACAAACAATAAAAACGTATATTGATTCTGAGCTTGAACTAACTGTAGGGCCGAAACAAAGCAACAGCAGGGACATCGACACTTCAGCAGCATGATCTTTTCCTTTACATGAACATCAACTTTCGTTGTGAGTGGAGCTTGCCTATATCTTCTAATGACTTTGAAGACGTTGATATAACATACGGACATAATTATTATAAACACAAGCCATTCATTCAACTCACGCCCATGCACTTTCATGAGCAAGGCAGGAGCCACTGTGTGAAAGCAGAGTGCCCCCTGCTGGTGTTGCCTTATTAAAAGATCCTTCAGATGCTGCTGTTAATGTGCGTTAGAAAACAAATACATGCTTCACAAAGACCTTTCCTTTCTGAATGTTGACACTTCAAGAGTTCAATTTAAGGACATTTCCCTCCTAGTGAAATACAAATAGCTGCTAGAACCTTCTAGTGTAGCTGGTCCACAACGCTAAAAGCAATTTTAGCGTTCCAAGCTGGGTGTCACTATCATTTGGTCCATATTGGCTGGTAATCCCTCTCTACCCAGACAGCATATATTTTAACATTGCATACTGTTGCCTTTACTACCTTGCCTTTATGTTTTAAGTTCGAAGGAGGAGTATATTTTTATTTCAATAGGGCAGTCTCCGCGCTGGAAGGAACATTTCCGTGCGACCCCTGAAAGCCCCAGTGTTGTCGTAGCGCTGGAGCCTGAGCATGCTCCGTGTGCAGTAAACACGTGGGGGCTAGTGTGAGCGGGGCCTGACCATTTTGTGAAAGACCACAGATCAAGAAGCTGGCTACGCCACGTCAGATCGTTTTCAGGACAGCTTTTAATTTATTCCACTGTAGACGATTCTGTATCGAAAGTAAAGCGCTGGTAAGGAACGTGTTCGACGATGCTTTTATAGAGGATGGTGGGATTGTTAGCAAAGTTACTGAACAAAAGGGGCTTCTACTTCCGGCAACACATTGCTACATTCGATTTGGCTTTAATTCATTTTGATGGTGCGATTTTCTTATTAGTTATTCTGCATAATTGGGTTATTAATAAAGCTAGGTAGAACGGAAGACGTGTAAAATGTGTTCAATATTATATACGAACTAGTGTCTTTATTTTGAAAAACCGGTTCTACCGCGGTGTAATTACATGTCGCCAACCTCATGTAGGGAGTAATGTCGCCCTTTGTTTTTGACCCCTCTCTTGATTCCTTTTAATTTTAGTTTTACCTCACCGATCATTGTTTTAAACGCAGAAGTTTGGCGATATCTTAATGTGTCACCGTCTCCGTGCACTGTGTGATCTCAGCAGATAGTTAGCTTAGCATCTCATGGCGGCAATAATGTGGTGGGTTGGTTTTGTTGCACAGTGTAACCCGGAGAGGCGGTGGGACAACTTTATTCTTTTAGGATCGCAATGTGTTTTTTTTTTTATTCATTACAAGTTAATGTGCGTGGCATGTGTACATAGATATAACGTATATATTGCCTAAAAAGTCCAATAGTTGTTCCTAATTACCTTCCCGACAACATCACGCTGATTCAACCACGTTGTTACAGCTATATGCAATCTATTGTTCTTGGATATATTGATTGTGTGTGAAGTGTTATCATGGTAAGCTGATAGTAGGTTAGCACAAAACCAATGCAATCAAATTGCCTAGTAGCAACAAAAAAAGCAAGCATCCCATAATATGCAAAATGGCCCACTGTCCAACCAGTCCTATTCTTTTCATACTTGTGTGTGTATGTTTGTTTGTTTACCTACCATTTCACTGGTTTAGAGGCTGGAGAATCCATTGAGTGGTATATAGTCCTAAGTGAGAAAGAAATGATTCTATCATGCAAGTACTGTCAAAACGTTTCTTCTCAAATACACTCCACATTTTAAAACAATCAGGACAGTTTCGGAGCTGCCTTTGCTCATATTTGCGGGATGCCACTCGACATTCTGGGAGTAACTTTTGTTTTCTAGTAAATATCTGACACTCAATAACATAAACTTATTTTCTCTTTCTTTAGATACCAGAGCCCAGAAAAACAATGAAGTACATTCTTGTAACTGGTGGCGTCATTTCGGGAATTGGCAAAGGCATTATAGCAAGCAGTGTCGGCACCATCTTGAAGTCTTGTGGCTTACACGTCACTGCTATTAAGATCGACCCTTATATCAACATAGACGCTGGCACTTTTTCACCCTATGAACATGGTATGAGAAATAAAAAAACATGTTTACTTTATAGTGCTTGAGTCATTATTAATGCACAGCTTGTATTTTGTATCTTCAGGGGAGGTCTTTGTGCTGGATGATGGAGGTGAAGTTGATTTGGACTTGGGGAACTATGAAAGATTCCTGGACATCCGGCTCACCAAAGACAACAACCTGACCACCGGAAAGATCTACCAGTCGGTCATCAACAAGGAGAGGAGGGGGGACTACCTTGGGAAAACAGTGCAAGGTGATACTTGCATTACCGAGTAATGAGGCGAAATCAAGTTGAATGCTATGCACAAAATTGATTTTTAACCACTTTAAATGGTTTCCTAGTAGGACAGTTTTGTGACTCAGAGGTCATATCAGCCAATCATAAAATAATGTTTGAAGATGTAAACATTGAAAATGCTTATTATGTTGTTTTTGTCTTTCCTTTTCAGTGGTTCCACATATAACAGATGCCATTCAGGAGTGGGTTGTGAAGCAGGCCAAAGTCCCTGTTGATGATGATGGTGTGGAACCTCAAGTTTGTGTAATAGAGGTCAGTCTGATGTGTCCAGATTGTATAATGTTACTTATAATATGATACAAAATAGGTGTTTTGTATTAGCTTGGTGAACATGGTATAATTTTGGCTTTCAGTTGGGGGGAACTGTTGGAGACATTGAGAGCATGCCTTTTATTGAGGCCTTCAGGCAGTTCCAGTTTAAGGTGAAAAGGGAGAACTTCTGTAACATTCATGTCAGCTTGATTCCCCAGGTGAGAAAACAGCCCCTTAACCTTTTTTCATAATGAAAGTGGGACTTCACAATAACATTAACTTTGTTTTGTTTGATCTAGCCCAGTGCAACTGGGGAGCAGAAAACTAAACCTACCCAGAACAGTGTCAGAGAGCTGAGAGGACTGGGTCTATCCCCTGATCTGGTGAGTTGGAAATCTTGGGAAAGATAGTTACTGGGGGACTATTGATGTAATGGACTGGAATCTTATTTTCGAATCTGTTGAAATGGTCGTCTTATGATGATGACGATGACGACAATTATGTGTTTAATAAGGATTTCTTCAATTGTGTGCTCTCAGATCATGTGTCGCTGCACTACGGCTTTGGAGACATCTGTTAAAGAAAAAATTTCAATGTTTTGCCATGTTGCCCCTGAACAGGTATTCCTATCCTTTTGTTTTAATTATTATATAAGCACTAATTTCTTGCTTGTTCTAAAAGTATTGGTTTTGTTTCAGGTGATCTGTGTGCATGACGTATCATCCATCTACCGGGTGCCATTACTGCTGGAGGACCAGGGAGTGGTGGGTTATCTGAGTCGCAGACTCAACATGCCCATCGAGACCCGGCCTAGGAAGATGCTCACAAAATGGAAGGAGATGTCTGACCGGTAACTAACAGTGGCCTAATGTTATGTTTTTAATCCCAACTTGAGTGTCAACTGGACATTTCTATTATCTTTGCAGGTCAGACAGACTGCTCGAACACTGTTCTATAGCTCTGGTGGGAAAGTACACAAAGTTCTCAGACTCGTATGCCTCGGTCATTAAAGCACTGGAGCACTCAGCTCTGGCCATTAGCCACAAATTAGAAGTCAAAGTAAGTGTTGTTGAGGTTGGTCTTTTTAGAGATAGTCATTGACGTTTGATTGATTTTAAATATATATATTTTAGTACATAGACTCTGCTTCTCTTGAGCCAAGTACTCTACAAGAGGAACCAGTAAAATACCATGATGCTTGGCAGAAACTCTGTAGTGCTGAGTAAGAATATGATTTACTACATGCGTATTAATGTGAATTGTATTTTGAGCAGTATTTTCATATGTTTGTGCTTACAGCGGCATCCTTGTTCCTGGAGGTTTTGGCGTCAGAGGCACTGAAGGCAAGATTCATGCTATTGGCTGGGCCAGAAAACAGAAGAAACCTTTCTTAGGTAATAACAAAGACGCTTTTCACTGCACTGTTAATAGCATTATGGCCAATCTAAAATGGTATTTTCTGTAATCTTACACAGGTGTGTGTTTGGGAATGCAGCTGGCGGTCTGTGAATTTGCCAGAAACACACTTGGCTGGAAAGGTAAGACATAAGTTCTAGTCAGTGGCTCACATCTTATTAACTTGGCGTAATTTGATATTCATTTTTAATTTGCAGATGCAAATTCAACAGAATTTGATCCAGAATCCAAACATCCTGTGGTGAGTCTTTAATTCAATACATATATATCATGTATATTATACACACATTGTTGTCTGTGAATTTGCTTACACATGTTTTATTTTACTGCAACAGGTGATCGATATGCCAGAACACAACCCTGGTCAAATGGGTGGCACAATGCGCTTAGGGAAGAGACGGACCATCTTCAAAACAAACAGCAGCGTATTGCGTAAGAAGGAAAATAAAAATTGCACTTTTTTACACAATTGGTTGGTATCTTTGTTATACTTTTTCAAAAATCTTTTCAAGGCAAACTTTATGGAGATGCAGAATATGTTGAGGAAAGACACAGACATCGTTTTGAGGCAAGTGTGCTTCTTTTAAAGAGTATGTATGTACTACCAAAGTAAAATGATCCATTGACTTTATTCTACCCTAATACAGGTCAATCCAGAACTCAAGAGCCATTTTGAGGAGAAAGGCTTCCGCTTTGTAGGTCAGGATGTTGAAGGTGAACGGATGGAAGTCATTGAATTAGATGGTATGTCAAAACAATTATGCATGTGCCTTATTGTTTATGACTATTAAAAGGCAAATATTTTTCAATAGATCACCCATATTTTGTCGGCGTGCAGTACCATCCAGAATTCACTTCACGTCCCATCAAACCATCACCACCCTATCTTGGATTATTGTTGGCAGCTGCAGGGAAGTTGCCAAGCTACTTGCAGAAGGGCTGCCGAATGTCTCCACGGTGAATTGCTATCGATATACTCATGGGTATAGTAAAGCTTGTTAAGTAACCGTTTGCAATTCATTCTCAGGGACACATACAGTGACCGAAGTGGGAGCAGCACTCCAGACTCTGAAATTTCCGAGTTGAAGTTGCCATCAATATCTAATGAATAATGTAAAAAAAAAGTCTTTTAGCTTAGAGTATGCATTTATATTTTTAAAGTTCAATAAATTTGATCGACAGGCATTTCTTAAACCAAGCGCAAAGTTATATCGTTATGAGTCACTACTTCCATTTGTTTGCTTTATTATGGGAAATTAACCGAATTTGTATGCAATTTTCATATACTCTACGGCACACATGGGGATCTTTGCAAACATTTGATCAACCACTTGAAGGTCTACCATGCCATACCAAAACTGACCAGGCACTAGCCAACTTCGCTTGAGTCAAAAGGATTGGGCATTTTTAATTACGTCTTAAGTGACATTTGGTCACCAATATCACTAGTCTTGGCAGATTTGCACATTTGTGGGACCATAACCTGGCATGAGGATTCCCCAATTGTTAGTAAAAACCTACGCAGACACAGAACATGCTAGCTCTAGGTAAGAATCAAACCCAGGACCTAGCTTTGAAGTGCTGCCCATGCCGTTTTTTGCCCATACAGTTTTGCATTTTCTAATATTGGGTTTAAGCAAATTTATACATAAAACTGCGTCTGACACTTCACAGTAGCTCAGTGGTTTACCTACATTTTACTTTGCCATTATGCCAATTAACCTGAAGACTAAATATTTGGGGGATCATGCCATTATAACCCTGGTTGAAAAAGCCCCAAAAGGTATCAAGTTAAGAGACAAACATCAAGTCCGTGACAGATCCACTTAAGAGCAAACTTTATTTTGGAATTTCAAATCCTCTTTTTTACAGCCCAATATGACAGAAGTTCCCCCACTGGGCAGCATCCAAATCTGTCTTGAAATGGCACCGCCATCATGGCATCTCACGATCTGGAATTAAAGAAAAAAAATTCAGTTCACAGCATTAAATGTTGCCACATACGAGTAGTCAAGCAAATCTCAGTCCCATATCCGCAAGCTTCATCCAACAGTCACGTAGTGTAAAGAGATCATCATAGATCAGTAACAGATGTTGCCCCAGCAGCCCATGACAAATACCTCAAATTGATCCAGTGGGGTCAGGTTCTCACACCAACGACACGCCTTGTCTTGATCGAACAAGGGTCAGGTTTAGACCGTCAAATTAAAATGACTCCTATGGGGACAAAAAAGAAAATCATAACTGTTCCGATGTGCAAATTCTGTTGGACAGTAGAGTGGCTGCTTATGGTACAAAAGGCCACAACAGTCAAAGACCACCCAATTTTCTAGCATGCACTTGGAGAACCAGCACTACAACCAAGCACAGGTCCTTAGGATTGCATGCCTTCACAACCACCATTTCTATATTGAACTTACCTCAATATAAAACAGGCCTTATGACACTGTGCCTTTAAAGCAGCGTTCCCTGAAAAACAAATTAACCATTATGATCCAATTCCTCATTACATGGATTGTTTTTAATTTGTTGACGTGCGGCTCAGGTAGAGTACGTAAAAGCCTCATCACCATTATCAGTGAGGGCAAGTGTGTCATCATAGCCAGAAGATTAGACTCCATTCACTAGTCAAGTGTACCTTTTAATATGGTCATCTCTTTCATTAGTTTACGGGATCAAGTAACGCCATTTTCACGGTCAATTGGGCTGCACCTAAAATAGATACAACCATTGAATACATCTGGACATAAAATACACACATTTTTTAAATTAATGTCCTTCCCCTAAATGTTGCTTAGACAGTTACAATGAACTGAACAGCGACCGTCGGTGAAAGGGTTTATTTAGGCATCCTTTTGACCGTCCACTGCTACCACCAAACATGGCCGGCTTCGATAGGTGCCCAACAAATCCAACACGTGTAAGATATACTTGCCCGTTTGTAGGAGCCACCATTCCAGCGTGCTTCAGCATGGTGGGTTTGCTCGGGTACTGGCAATAAAGAAAAAGAAAAAAAAATAAGTTTACAAAAAACCTAAAATTAGCCAAAGCAACACAGTTTTAGCTTGAGCCACGTGGTGGAGGCGCACAAGGTTTGCTGCAGCAACTTCCGAGTGCAAACATAGCACATTTACTTGCACGCGTTATAAGCCAATGATGAAGTTGAAGAGATGTACACATTTGACGGCAAACGCGTACCAACAACGTTTAACACGATTAGCATCGGCGCGCAAGTTGGCTAACAATACGCTCAGACATCTTTTCTCAAACAGACAGTGACTATAGCGGTCCCTTGCTATGAATACTTTTTAGCAGTACAACGTGAAGCTCGGTATCGTGCTTGTAAATGCGAAATTATCTTCTTGGTCCTTACCAAACTCCAGTTCTTCTTTGCCC
Organism: Proterorhinus semilunaris; assembly: GCA_021464625.1. Classification (NCBI taxonomy): domain Eukaryota; kingdom Metazoa; phylum Chordata; class Actinopteri; order Gobiiformes; family Gobiidae; genus Proterorhinus; species Proterorhinus semilunaris. Next base: position 21,288,186 of record CM038360.1, read on the forward strand.
TCTTCGGTCGACGATGTCACGAGGAAGGAAGAGAACCACAAGCGGGTAACACACGCTTATATACCCCAGCATGACCTCAGCGCCTTTCCGTTCAACGCTGATTGGCCAGTTGAGCTCACATGCAACATGGCATTGTGGGATATGTAGTTTGCCACGCGTTTTATAAAATAACGCCGTTTATGTTGTCACGTGACATTATACACCCACTAAGCGACTTTCAGGGAGGTTGTGTGTAATCAGTCATGAATGACCACATCAAATAAAGTGCAAATATTTATGTGGTAGCTTTCCCAGTATTTTCCAAGCCCCATTTCAGAACCCTGGACAGCAACCTCCCCTTTCGATTATTATTTGTGATACATACTGTTGGTCCATTCAACAAAGCGGCTACTTAAAAATGCACACTAGGCAACTATGGCCTTTTGATCTAATAGCCTATTGCCCAATATTAAAAGAATGTTAAAAGAATGCAGATTTACGAAATGGCACAGACACACACCATAGCAGCCAGCCACGAGTACACTTTTCAGATTAAAATATCAATGGGGCTTATCTGTTTGTTCTTACAATTGCTCACTGTGGTTTATAGTGGCCCGTGGTGGAGCATAGGTACACGCGTCACGTGATTTCGCCCTGGTTAGCTCGCTCCTTGCTCTTCCCGAGCAGCAGACGGACAAGCAGCACCCGCAGCCTGGACTCCATGTAAACATATTGTGGGAGGCTTTGTTTCATCCACTAGTCATGCCATGGATATTTTGTGGCAATATCAGTTTCGGATCATTCTTCTCGGGGACTCTACAGTAGGAAAATCGTCGCTGCTGAAGCGTTTTACAGACGGTATTTACAGTGATGTAGCAGATCCCACGGTCGGTGTAGATTTTTATGCCAGATCCCTCGACATCGAACCAGGGGTGAAGATAAAGCTCCAGTTGTGGGATACGGCCGGACAAGAGCGCTTCAGGTAAGGAAAGGAATTCAACAGAACACTCTGTGAGCCGATATTATTTTCATTATCATTCTAGCTGGAGATGGTAATAATGTAGGGGCATAGGCGTGTATACAAATGATGTATGGCGGACAAAACCTCCAAGCGGTGCCCCTCACTTTCTACGATCAGGGAAATGATCTCGTCTTATAAGCTTGAAACACTCACAAAACCATACGTGCATATTGGCCCAGCGATGGCATTGGCGCATAGCATCTAATGATCAAAATGGTTAATAACATAGCATGCCAAATGTAGGCTAGTCGTTCACTAAAGATAGAGTCAAATGTGTTCAATTGGGTTCATGTAGGCCCAATCCCATGCAGATGTTTTGATTTGATTGCAGGCTATGTAATTCAACCTAGACTTGCACTAAAGCTTGGCGACAACTGATGCGATAAAGGGAACATTTGAGAAGCAGGTCAAGGCATGATTATTGCTAGCCCTGGTCTTGTGATGTCCTGCCCCCTACACGAGAAAATCACATTGCATCACCAGCACGCATTCATACACGGATGATGGACATTTTTGCATCCTCCTCATCCTCTTGCCTCCACTTGTCTTTATGCTCTGGGAACCTACAGTCTCCCAGGCAACGGAGGCTGCAACAGGAGGATGACAAGCCTCAAATGTGAATGCTTTTGGGCCTGTTGATTGTTCTGTTTCATGTGTAGCCGGCTGTCAAAGTATTTCTTGGCCAGATTGATCTTCTTTGCTTTTGAAATCGAAGCTTCTGAGGAGGTGCTTTTCTCAGTTTCTTTGCAACTTTGGGATTGGAAAATACCAGCTACATTTAGTATTTGAAGTATAGCCGATGGAGTGAGTCTCACAGAATTGAATAGGTACAATTGAAGCCATCTGCTGACCTTTATCCCCTAAGGATCTTTTGTTTTTTTATGCCTACTTATTGTGAAGTGGTGAATTGCAAACAAAGTAGAAGTAAATACTTTACTAGTCTCACTAAAGAGAGCAGAAAAGAATGTGTTTAAATGGTAAAGAGCTTAAGGAATTAGCATCTAATTCTCTGCATATATTGTATTCTCTATTCTCTATTGTGCAAGTGTGTCATTTTTAAGTTTGCTGACACTAAGTATATTACCACATTGGTAGAGATTCAATCATGTGGTCTAAAGCTTGTTCAGCATTTTATCTTTTTACAGTGCACTAACTTGGTGAATGAAACATGGCATATTAAATGACCATTAGCCTAAAGAGTATTTGCCGTATTTGAGTCAAATGGTGAGGCAATGCAAAGTTGTTTTTGCTATCATGGTCTGCATACTGGTCTCTTTCGGATCTGACTCAATATAAGCTGCCTTATTTGCACTCATATTGAAATGTACACATATGCATAATTCATAATTATGTTTCTCTGTTATAGCATTCACCCTGTGATTCTTTTTCTCCCTAGATCAATCACTACATCCTACTACCGTAACTCAGTGGGCGGATTGCTGGTGTTCGACTTGACAAACCGAAAGACCTTCGAGCACGTGAGGGACTGGCATAAGGAGGTGAGCGAGCACATCCTGCCCCACCACATGGTCTACATCCTCATTGGCCACAAGAGCGACTTGAACAAGGAGCGCAAAGTGAGCCGTGATGAGGCGGAGCAGCTGGCTGCAGACCTGGGGATCCGCTATGTGGAGACTTCTGCCAAGTGCAACAGCAATGTGGATCGCGCCTTCGAACTGCTCACCAGAGATATCTACGAGCTCATGAAGATGGGAGAGATCACCACAAGAGATGGATGGGATGGAGTCAAGAGTGGTCTGACTGCCAAGGTGCTCTACCCAGCAGACGAGGAAGAGGAACTAGCAAGAGCAGCCCCTGAGAAAGGCTGCCACTGCTGACTTATGACTGAGGCATCCACCCGGTGGTGTGGTACTGGTCAGGGAGTTGGTTTGGGTATTTCCTGAATAGAGCCAGCTGTCCACTCTTCCGTGAACAGGAGAGTGAGCTGTTCTAAAGCAAGCCTCTAAACAGCTTGGCCACACAATGTATTTTTCATTGAAACATGATACTGCATATAAGAATTTTGAAATCTTGACACAAACAGTAACAAGTACTGGTGAGTTTCCACAAACCATTGTCTGTGATATTTAACTAAAACACTTAAAAAAAAAAAGAAGCTCTCTTGTTAAATGAAAACATGATTCACAAGATTGAATTAACCACCTGGATGACTGACAATTAACACCGTTCTTATTTCAATCTACAAAAGACCATCTGGTCCTTTCTAAAGTGGCAAATGTTGTTCCCAATAAAGATTAACTGAAAATATAAAGAAAACCAGAACTGTAGGCTGTTAAACGATTACTGAGTTGTACCATACCATACCACTGTTGTGGATACTACTATGTCTACCTTTCCACCTCTTCCCACACTATGCCATCAAAACTGACACAAACTCCACACTGTGTCCCACCTCCGTCACCACGTGCTCTGTGAGACTGTCCTGATAGAATATCCTGTTGTTTTTCCAAACCATGTGCTGAAGCATGTCAACTACATTTCAGGTGAGGGGGCCTGCTTTGTTTTAGGCGATTGGCTGAAATGAAGGGACTCCAGACTGAAGGTGTATATGAACTATTGCTGTGCATCACCAATGTTACACTGCACTCTTGTGAGTTTACACGTGTGAATTAGTCTCCAATCTTGTGACTGTACCATTGTAAATACAACTGAAATGTATGAGATGAAAGCTGAAAAGGTCACCGAGAGCCTTTTGATGTGGACAGATGTCGTGCACTCTGCTCTGTTTTAGCAAGTTAATGCTTTCCCATGTAAGTTGTGTGTGCACCTATGCCAAACTTAGCCCCATTCATTGTGTGAATAGCTCATTATTTTGTAAAAAAAAAGTCATTTGTAGGTACAATGTATAGAGTAAGACTGAAACATAGTTTCATGAAAGTATTTGTAATATAGCTACAGATCAACAAAGCTAAAGGTTCGATCAAACCATTATTAAATGTTAATATTAGAATATGCTTTAAAGCCGTAGGTTTTTTAAGTCTAGTACAATTTTCTCCATCAAAGAAAAAGTGTCTATTACAAAAAGCGAAATATAATGACAGTGCTTGGGCTACACTACATAACTATAATCCAACGTGCGCTATTTTGTGAGCATTATTTAAAAACTAAAATTGGTAAATTCTTTCAATATAATTTTAAAGTATTACTTTAGTACTGTGCTACTTATTGATGTTTTCTGCACAACTAATCATTTCTTTCATCTCTTCAAATAAGTATTAACAATGGAAATATTAAAACAAATGACCTAATGTTTTCATGGCAAAAATATCTCCTCTTAAGAAATGCAAATAGATAACCTTTGACTGATTACAGTGCTGACAAATATTTACTTCAGCCATAGTTATAAAAAAACAGTTGATAACAAAATTATTGCAAAGCTAAGGCATACATTCAAACTCCTCCCACATAATGCATGCTACTTGTACACGTGATAGTAGCACAAACATGAAGAACATTGACGTTAACTGACTTGTGAGTGCATTCAGTGAAAGAAAAGAAAGACACTTAATAATAATAATAATGCATTAGTTTTATATAGAGCTTTTCTGGACACTCAAAGACACTTTACATTGCATTATTCATTCACTCCAGACTCAGTGGTGGTAAGCTACTATCGTAGCCACAGCTGCCCTGAGGTAGACTGATGGAAGCGAGGCTGCCAATCTGCGTCATCGGCCCCTCCGACCACCACAAACCACTCACTCACTACATTCACTAGGCTTCCTGGTGTTCCCAAACAGTCTCCCATCCAAGTACCGACCAGGCCCTTCCCTGCTTAGCTTCCAAGGTCTGATGGGATCGGGCAGAGCAAAGGCGGTATGGCCACTTGTTAAATTTGTGTTCTTACATATTAATTGTGAAATGGCGAAGTGGCGACGCAGTGGCCGAGTGGTTAGCTCGTTCTTGCCTCACAACAAGAAGGTCCTGGGTTGGCTTCCCAGACCATGTGGGCTCTTCTGTGTGGAGTTTGCATGTTCCTCCTGTGTCTGGGTAAGTTTCCTCCAGGTTTGCCCCATCAACGCAAAACATGTACAATTGACTAATCTTCCCTGCCCTTGAATCTTGCTCAACAACTATAGAAGGGTCTCAGGGAGCACTGCGGTCGTCCACTAGTTTACAACAAGTGGCAAATTGAAGGATGTGGCATGTGGAAAGGATTATTTCATTATTTGATCCTCATTCAGTAAATCACAGGGTATTTATTTGCCTTAGAGACTTTCTCCCATGGTTTCACTATCCACCAGCATCTCTGTTTACATTGCTGTCTGTAACCCGGGTTTGATTCCCCCATGAACTGTAGACTTTTGAGCCTTTTTATTGGTTAATTTGCTAAGGCAATTTCATGGTTGAGGCACACATGACCAAAAATAAATATGTTTCGAGTAAAAGGAAAAAAGTTACTTCTGGCATGGCGCTGGTGGAAACACTGGGACAGAGCTTATATCACACTGGGAACAATCATCGGTTTTGGAGAAATCCAAGGGGACATGGGACAGAGGCTTCAAACCTGGGACGTCTGATCACCCTACCGTACCAACGTATTTCATTCAGTTGAATACTGCCCTTACGCCTTTTTGTATGTGTGTGCGCCCTAAACATGTATGTTTTATTATTTTTCACCACCCAACGTTTAGAGAAGATCTTAAAATTATAATACCATAAAGTTCAGCAATCATTGCATGGGTTGACTGACAATCATTTACGGTGGTTAATTTTCAATGCAAACGGTTTCTAGGGTTTTTTCTTTCTTGTAAAAAAAGTAGGGCCAAATGTAAAATATTACATACTATTGTCACCTTGTCCGATAACAACCCACTTAAAAAAAAAGAAATAAGCCAATGTTCAGGAGATGCAACACATATTTACATAGGAAATATAATGAGAAAATAGCAGATATAGGTGTGAGCAGTGTGCATTGTTGCAATAACAATAGTGACTGACAGAAAACAAGCTTAGCTTTTCACGGCATCACAGATTAAATAATATTTATTTTATATATTGTATTTAAGGGAATTGCCTTTTATTCATTGTGATTTAACTGATTGGTTGAAAGGTAAATAAATAAGTGTCTGGATACTTTCGTTGTGTTTGTTTTGGTTTACATTATGCATCGTGAGTAATGTTATGATGACCTAAATAATGGTGTCATGGGGGAAAAACAAAACAAACAAACACATACACAACAACAACAAACAACAATTTATTATAGCCCAAATAATAGTGCCCATTCACAGCACTAAAACAAAAAGTAAATATTTTTTTGTAGACTATGCAAAAGTAGATTTTTTTAAACGCAACAAACACAAACTTTCGCAGATGTGCATGTACAACTATCGCTTTTTAGAAGGAAAATAGAAATTATTATTTCCAGTGATCTGTGAACGCATCACAAGTGGCAAAGCTACTGGCCAATCAGAATGCAGAAAAGAGCATTTCGCCGCCCCTTTATACCCATCATGCCTTTCTGTCACTACGTGGGGAACCCTAACATTACATTTCTCTAAAGATTCGTGTGAATAGGACATTTTTCATACAATGGTTTCACAATTTTCTTAACATTTCTGATTGATCTCGGAATAGTATGGCCAAAACATGAATATTCTCAACCTGAGCGACTGAATTTTCCTGAAACCCTGACCGAGAGACATCTGCGCCCTGGCCAGAACATGCCGTGTTCACGTACTCCAGTTAAAAAGGGTTTCTGCTATGTTTGGCACATGAGGGGTGAGTAATCTCACCCTTCGTGCGGAATCGCAATCAAGAGATTTCGGAAGCATAATTTTTAAAACCAGGGCTGCTGGTGATCTTTCGTCCCGGCGCCCTATACGAGTTGTTCAAATGAGAATGTCCTCAGTGCACAGCGAGTGCAAAGCGTCACCAAACCAGAGCATTGAGCACTTCGATAGTTGATGCGTTATATTACACCCACTTTGTTGTTGATTTAACTGCATTGACTTCGCCTCAGCAAACAGTTTCGTCACGTTTCTCCTTACATAAATTGTAATAATGTAAATTGTTTGTTTGTTTTAATGCTGGAAAGCTGTTTAAAGGGAACTTTCGAGAATCTTTTTCATAAGCGATCCCCAAAACACACACAAATCTGAACTATACTGACTAAAGTTAGACGGGTGAAAGGGTCCGCTAGTATATAACAGTCCACGAAAACAGAAAAATAGATAAAAGTTGTGTGTTTTAACCGTTTTAACAGGATTTACAGAAGCGTGAAAAGAAGCCGCTGTTCAGCAGGAAGTAAAGCTGTAACCGCTATGTGCGCATGCGCCTCAGATTCTCCCAATCTAAGGATGTGTTTCAGCCCATAAACGGTAAGGCTTCAATTATATGTTTCTCTGGAATGATCAATATACTTTTGGATAAATGAAGAGGACGCTCGGGTCGCATACACGGGAGATAAAGTTAGGTTTCGGCTGTAATTCACACAGAGCCAATCAGCCAGGCTCGTACAGAATGGAGGTAACGCCGTCGCCGTGCCGTTGTTTGCCGTACGTGCTGCCGCACAGGGAGACGTCATTTTGAGGGGGAGCGGAGAGTTAAAATGCACAGTTACGAAGGGACGCACGGTTCATAGACAAGCGGCACGCAGCCGTCACACTGTTAATGCAGCGCACTACTCACCGAAGACCATTTACACAACACTTGTTTCTGTGTTTTACTCAGCCAGTGACGCCCTTGCATTAGCCATAATGGCTACCGTCAATGCTAGGTTGAGCAGCTCTACATCTCAGCTAAGAAAAGCTGTCAGCTGCCTTTGGCGGCAACGATGTGCGGCATTACTAACATTCAAAAGGTGTAATCAAATACATGTTTTAAAGCTCCACTTAAACGAGTTTTTCTTCAAGGGTCATTATGAATTCATTTCAACCTCCACTTTAAAGACAAATCCAAATAATTGTATTTAATTGTTACAACTGGTTACATTATTACACATGTAACTCTGTTTTTCAAGATTAAATATTAGCACAATGTTTTCATGGTGTGTTTCTGTTACAGCCAGTGTGAGTTAGAGGGACACTTTTTGGTTAGACCAACAGTTTAAAAATAATTACCGATATCATACAAAAAATATTCATCAGATCTAAATTTGAGAAAAAGGATAGTGCATTCATTCAATTGGGGTCACTCACACTGGGTATACATTTGTAATGTATCTCCTGATAAATGTTTTCACACCCGTTATGGTCTTTTTAAAGATGATCAAAATCCTGAGGAGTTGGTGCAGAAGTGCTGCCCCCGCGTAGGAGACCGCAATGGATGAAGTTACTTTGCCTTCTGGGGAGGAGCTGGTGATGGTAAAAGTTGAGGAGGGAGACCCTGATGACCCCAATAAGACTCAAGTTATTCTACAACTTCAGCAAATTACTGGGTATGTATAACAGGCATATTGATTATTTAATAACACACGTCTAAGCTTCTAACTAAAACCAAATGGCTAACTATAGTTTCTTTTGTTACATTGTATTTATCTAATTTTGTAGCGATGAATCAAGTGAAGCATCTGCAGCTGTCATGGCTGTTGAAGCCACAGCAGGTAAATGACATTTCTCTGCATTTATTTGATATGTCTGGCATTGTGGTTAAGTTACTTTTAAATTTCATGTTTACAGAGCAAGGTGAAGACGTAGATATTGGTTGTCCCATCACATGTGGCGACTGTAAAGCTGTCTTACTTTTGAAGAAATTTGTTTGTCCAGGAATAAATGTCAAGTGTGTGAAGGTTTGTTATGCTTTTTAATTCATGACCTTAGTTAATACATTCCAGTAATTCTGTTCTTGACATCGACTCACCACTTTTAACGTGTGCTTTTGTAACCAGTATGGAGAACAGCTCATTAGCCCAAAACAGTTTGTACATCTTTCTGGAAAAGCCACTCTGAAGGACTGGAAAAGAGCCATCCGTATGCATGGAGTCATGTTAAGGTGGGTGCAACAACTGAAGGGAATTCAAATGGCATTTAAATTACATTTCACAGGTATGAATCTACAAGTCTTAACTTATCTATCTGCCTATTTGAACATGGATATATATATCTTTTTTTTTTTTTAGGTCAGACTTAGTTCACTGTCCTATTTTCTGTTGAATGCTGAGTACCCAGTGTAGTTTTATTTAATTTTTTTCAGAAAAATGATGGATTCAGGCCAGCTTGATTTCTACCAGCACACTACACTTTGCACCAATACTTGCCGAAGCACCAAGTTTGACCTTCTAATCAACAATACCAAGTTCCCTCCTGATGGTACAGGACTCACCTCTCCCACATCCTCTCAAGGTAAAGCCACTGCAGGCCAGCTACAAAACACAATGGTCAATATACTGTTGCTTGTAATATGGTATTTCACTAGCTCATAACATCGCTCCACTTAGCTGGAGAATGTAATGGTCATTTGTCATTTTTCATAGGCCAGACTATTCTAGGTAATGGAGCCACCGGAGGAGATGTCCAAACAGAAGGCCTGAGCACCAAGATGGAGTGGAGCTCAGGATCTGGGGATGCATCAGAGAAATCCAGCGAGATCTCTGGTATTTTTTCTAGTAGAACCTGCTTGAAAATTATACCTTGGGATTCCACTGCAAATGATGAAGCCAGTTTATTTATTTGTTTTTTGTGTCTGTTTGTTTGTTGCGGCAGAGGACACGCTGAACTTCTGGAAGGGCATCGCTGACGTGGGGTTGCTGGGCGAAGTGGTGACCAATATTAACACTGAGCTGCTGGCGCTGCTCAACGGAGTGCAGCAGCGGAGTGAGCCAGGCGGGCTGCAGGACACAGGTACACAACTGCCATCGTGATGAACCTGATTCACTTTAGCAGATTCAAAGCATCATCCATAAGCACTTTGAATTGCCTTGTGTGTAAATTGTGCTCTACAAATAAACTTGCCTTACAGTCCATAGTTCACCAGAATAGGTTACATCACACCAATATCGCAGAAAAATCGCACTGTTTGAAAGAAAAAAGTAGGAGCATCCAGCTGCACTTAACACTTTTGTGCAAATAACACAGCCAGGTTATTAGTTTTCATACTGTAGTATGGTGCCGAATTATGTTTTTCTCAATGGGTCTTTTTTTTGTAAGACCCTTTTTTTTAATATTTGGGCCTGATGGTAATTGAAAGGTTGTACTTAGTGTGAAAGGTTGGAGTTAAAATCATACTTCACATTTGAAATTCACTGCAAATAAAGAGCTGTAACAAAAAGCAAAAACAAAAAAACCCAAAACCTGTTCAGTTTTAAACAGCTTTACACACTTACTTATATGACACAGATAGTTAAAGCAGTACTAAGTAACTCATGCCCCTAGGTGCCACTGCAGGTGTTGTAGCATTTTGCGTTTTTTTACTCATTAATTGTCCGTGGGAGTAAATTACTACGCTGACAGAAAAGACAAAGGGAGAGAGGGATATTGTACATCCAATTACACAATGGAGATCATTTTTTTCACTCAAACTTGGCTGTAAATACTGTTTAAGTGGCGCTAGCCCGCAGTTAGCTTCGCCCATTAGCCTGTTAGCTTCTTCTTCGTGATTCCATTAGTGTGTATTGGTGGCTCTGACCTGGAGCCAGGAAAGTTGCAATTGTGGTTTTCTGGCACTGGGGGAGACGAAAGACCCCCAATCATCCCATTAACACTTGTATTACCCGCAGAGAGACTACGAAAATGATTTATTAAGGTAAACAAGTTACTTAGTATTGCTTTAACAGAACTGGCACGTTTGAGAATAATCGGTAAAACAGCATTTCCCAGTAATACAGGAGGCTTACTGTGTCCCTCCATGGTCTAAGTACTCCCCGTAGATTTAAAACATGCTAAAAAGTAAATTGAAATAACAAAAGGAAAATGACTGAACTATGGCTTACCACAATAGTGGTTTTGTATGGAAAACACTTACGGCACTTTCGCAATGGTCTATGAAAGGTTTAAATGTAAAAAATAAAACAACTATTATGCAAAATGAGTTGGAATGTACTGCAGCTGAATGCGTCCTTTTCTTTCTAAATGAGTCCCCCTGTGCTTGATTGCCGCACTGATCTCAGATTCCTGTATGGTAGAGGTGGCTGTGTTGAGTAACCTGGCCCAAGTGTTTGGTTTGCTGGACTCCGTCAAGAGCATCTTGGAGCGGAGGAGAGAACAGATGGACCCCAGCCAGGAGGAGGAGCTCCAGGTCCTCAGCAGTGAGTACTATGGTTAATCGGACTCAAATCAAAAGTGCAATTTGAATTGTTACAATTGTTTAGATGGTACAATACATTGGCAAACATAAAATACACCATCTCCTTGAGGTCTTGTTATATTGTGGTAACCCTCTACAAACATTTCCAGAATTAGGTATGAATCTTTTATTATGTGAATGCTCCTGGGCAAGTTTGAATGCGGAGAATAATTCAAATCTTTACTTTAAGGAAACAGTTGGTATTTCCATCAAAATCTTGAAGCTCTTTAAGATTTTGAAAAACCTGTTTGGAGCAGAAGTCACATTAGGGGTGGAAAATCTGGGAAGAAAAAAAAAAATTCTCAAGTCTAGATCACGATTTTTATTGTAATATAATTCTTGGCACTTAGACTGAAAGTGCCTTTTAACATGTAACAAACTATATCAACTTCTTCTGAGAGTTTGCACTTTACTGTTTTTTACTCATCACATCTCATACCTTGAAAGCCATTTACCAGATTTCTTCTAGTTGTCCATCTTCAATGAAGGTACTTGATTCATCTTCTGTACTCAGTAGTTGAAGTGTTTGAATGTTTCGCCTCTCATCCAAAAGGTTTTGTCAGTGACAAAAGTCCCACTCTGGCAGCAGCTGAATATATAGACCAACGGGGAGGAGTTAGGGTAGGCCCGGCTCCTCCTCTCTCACCTGTGGGTAAACACCTTTGAAGTAGAGCGTCTCTAACGATATGCTCACCTCAGTATCGGTCAGTCCTGTCCTATTCATAGATGATCACTGCCCGGTATCTGTCCTATTCATGGCTGATCACTGCTAATTGATCAGCCAACCCATGGCAGTGTATGGAGTAAAAGCTCAGAAACTACAGCTGACATTTTGCAGCTCGGGCGTGGCCATGATATCAAACTAACATTGAGCATGTGTATCAACACGAGGCTGCGGCCTGCATTTACACTGACTTCCTCAGGTCTCTCTGCTCTCTGTGTTAGACCTTGAGGTGCAGCTGGAGGAACAGAAGAAGCAGCAGCAGCATGTGCGAGCCCTCCTGTCCTACCCCCAGCCGGCCAAAAGCAAGACCCCCCCTAGACGCCCCACCAAACGGCCCAGGCTGACGCGCCCCGCCTCCACCACCACGCTACTGACCTCCCCGCAGACGACCACCACTGCTACTCTCCAGCCGCAGCAGTTCACCGTGCTCTCCCCCATCTCCCTGTCCTCCGTGGGGCAGCCGCTCACGGTCACGGGGCTGCCCATCGCCACCCTGGCCCAGTCGCCTAACACGGTCACGCTGCTGCCGGCCGGGTCGCAGTTTTTCACCCGCTTCATGGTGACAGGGGACGGCAAGACCGATACCATTACGCTGCATCCCTCATCCGGGCTCACTCTGGTGAGTGTAACTGTGCTCACTGATTACTGTAAAGCCGTTTTAAAGCAGTACTAAGTAACTTGTTTACCTTAATAAATCCTTTTTGTAGTCCCTCTGGGGGTAATACAAGTGTTAATGGCATGATTGGGGGGTCTTTCATCTCCCCCTGGTGTCTCTGACCAGAAAACCACAATTGCGCTATTATAATAATAATAATAGCTAACTGCGGGCTAGCGCCACTTAAACCGTATTTAAGTTTGAGTGAAAAATATTATCTCCATTGTGTAATTGGATGTACAATATCCCTCTCTCCCTTTGTCTTTTCTGTCAGCGTAGTATTTACTCTCACGGACAATTAATGAGTAAAAAAACGCAACATGCTACGACACCTGCAGTGGCGCTTATGGCCTCTAGGGGCATGAGTTACTTAGTTCTGCTTTAAAAGCACTTAAGCATTGGTATTTCATGTTTTACAATTTACAAGTAAAAATAATTTAAACTAGACTTTACCTTCTTCTGGTGATGTCAAGACTTCTGACATTGTCCTGAGAAGGCAATGAGTGCATTTGTCAAATACTGTTTTTAAGAAGAAAGTTAATTTAAATCATGTTTTGTAGTTGAATTTTTTAATTTGAGATGCTTTGCCTTTCAATACAACACTCTATAACTAATTATAGATTTGTGCTGAATTGATTACTTTCTAAGTGATTGGTAATAAACTTGAGGTATGAGACACCCGGAGTGCTCAAGGGGCTACGCAAACCAAAAAACATTGCGAACAGCTGTGGTGGGGAAAGAAGCGCAAATAAATCGAGGAAATTATATGTAGGGAAGGAAATTTGAGGGCTGAAATTATCAGAATAAAGTTACCCTGTGGTGACATAGAGTCACTGTCACATTGCAACACTCTCCCACTGGTCTGGCAACAGTAGCCTCTTAAATACATTTGTGTATGTGTCGTGTGCCACACACACACCATTAGTGCGGCCGACTCAGTCAGATATCTCGTGCGTCCTCGATACATTTTGTGTAAGTCGTTCGTGAATTGCCCGTTCGGTGAGAGTGCATCTCCCGCACGAAAACGTCAGAGCTGCCTCTGACCAAGTACAAAGTACAACAAGAGGGAAGGCGAGGAGAGAACAGGTGTCAGAGAGGGAGCAGAGAAAAAGGCGTTATGCGTGGTGTGACACGCAGCAGTTTTTGTTTTTTAATCTATGCATGCGAATGTAAGACATGTGGTAACCGTGGCTTTCGCTCTCCAGCTGCTGGAAAAGTGTGTCATACTGGCCAAACATGCGCCTGCTCTGTATCCAAGGGCGACATATAGGCTATGCCACTCCAAATTGCCCGGTAATGTCTACGCCAAACGCACTGCGTTGGTGCACACGACGTACACATCGTGTGCAGTTCTTGCAAACTTCATACGAAACCCGCATGGCACCCACGGTCAGTGCGTTTATTGCAGGTTGGTCGTGCATTTGTTGTACGAATGAAGTGACAGCCGCACGTCCGAGCAGCTGCGTGTGATGCACGTTGGGTGCGCGGTGATCTGAACACCACAACTACGTTCTCCACCAACAAAAAATAAACGCAGTGATTTGGGAAATGCCAGAAATCGCACGACCAAAAAGTGGTATGTCCGGTTGTGACCTCGGCTTTACATGCATGTGCCTGAGTAATACTAGTTATTGCAGACACGATTGTTGCCTTTTCAGTTTATTGATTTTGGAAAACACAAGACACATGCATAATATTTGTTCTTTAATCCAGTCTAATGAGTCTGTGAAGTTTACTTTTCTTTATGGTAGAAGTGTCATGTTCCATTTTTTCTGTGTTTCGACATGCAGGACACGAGCCAGCTTGGGACCATGATGAACCCTGTGGAACTGTTTCAGCTGAGCCATCAGGGCGGCGCCACTGAGATGGTGCCCCTGGAGGGTCAGGTGGTGGTGCAGCAGGAGGGCGAGGTGCAGTCCATGAACCAGGAGCACACGGTCATCGAGATCAACTCTGCCACGGCAGCAGCGGCGGAGCAGGTCATGGAGCTCCAGCTCACCGGGGACGCCGTCAAAGACGCCACCATGATGGTCCAAAGTGGCATGGAGGTCACCATGGCAACAGAGGGGGAGGAGTCACAGTGCCAAACGCAGGACGGGCAGACCGAAACGACCCAAGGGCTACAGTTGGACGCCAGTGGACAGTTACCCGGAGTTCAGATAGTGGTGTTAGAAAATTAAAACGTTACTCAGGAGGGTCAAATTGACTTTTTTTATTCTGCAGAGCACGTGTGGACTTTGTGCATTGTAAATACACCGAAATGGCACTGGATTCAAACCAAGTGCTGGGGTAGCCATTTCCCTCTTTGCGTGTCTTGGTAAATGTTCCTCACCACTTCTTCTTCTTTGTATGAAAAAGCCTAGACGCAGACATTTAGTTTTGTAAAGTCAGGAGCATTCCAGGTTACTACAACATGGTCTTTTGTTAATATTATATGAAAAGTCACCCAATATTGAAACTTTAGAAAAGGTGGTGATGTCATGAAAGTTGGACCAAAGTTGTATGTAACTGGAAAGGTTTGTGTGACCTCTGAACAATCAGAGGAGACTGCACCAGCGTCGACATGCAGTGTTCACTGGTGCTGTTCAGTAGAAGCCTCATGTTCACCAAGTGAATCAGTTCAGCCGGGTTTAACACAATCTGTTATACCCTGCACGGTTGCCAATGTTTTACTAAAGCAATTACTTACTTTTAAGTAATTATCTTTATCATCAGCATCACCCATCCACATAGGATACAGTCCAGCATAAGTAATTTACTTAAAACTCATTAAATACATAATAATAATGGCTTGGATTTGTATTGTGGTCTATAAGCTTACAAAGCTTTGTAACGCTCTACGGTAGGTCATTTACCCAACCTTGAAGTTATAAGACAATCTCTACCACCGAAGCCCCCGCAAACTGACAGTTTACCATTATTTCTCATACAAGATTATGAGAAATTTAAAGTACAAGTCAGGCAATGATTTCTGTTTCTAAGATTGCACTGGACTTGTGTACGATCCTAAACCGCGTCTTTCCTTGGTGGATATGAGGCTGTTCAGAGCCATTGCCGTTGTTTAAGGCCTATGGTCTCCACTCTTACCAGGTTCAGTGTTGAAGTTAACTTTAGGATTATTGCACTGTCTGTTGTGTTGCAGTGTTGCATCTTGAACTATTGCAGATTTAAGGTTTTTTGCACATTGTGGCTGCCTTCTCAAGTCCGCTCCAGATGTTTATGTTTTGCCACAATGCCTACTCCCTTAAACATTTCGTTAGACACAGCTTGGGCACAAAGTCTCCTGTGTCGAGTTCAACTGAACGATCTCACTGGAATTGCATTGCTTGTGCACTGATTATTTTTGGAGCGCTTTCTTGCTGACTGAATTTGTGGAGAATTGCTATTATTATTTAAATAGTTCTCGTGTTGCTTTATCAGTATGTGCAAGTCAAGTGATCTACTGGGCCATGAAAGGTGAAGATAATTCTGATGTTACGCTTGGTATGCCTGTATTTTACATTTGTATATTAGTGTCATATTGTATTTATTAGTTTGCAAGACGTAACCAACTTGGACAAAACAAATCTTAATTTATGCTAACACCAATTGAAAACCTGTTGAAGACATGTGCATTTTGCAATAATTTAATTTAAAAGAGGATATTTACACAATGAATTTGTAATGTGTTTTATTAAGAGAATTAAAAGGAAAAAGAAAAAGATGGTTGTAATGTTTGCCACCAGAAGGCACTGTCTGCTCACTCTATATCGGAAAAGAAAGATGGCCGTATGAATTTGTGATTTTACAGTTGCATATATACCATGGATTTACAATTTTTCTCCATTGGTTTGGCTCATTTCTTGAAACAGAAATTACATTCTTTAAACTCGAAGATCATTTGGCAAAACAGTCTTGCAGTTCAGCGCAACACTATTGCAAAAGATCATATCTCTCCCAAAATGGTCTCAACTTATATGGCACTTTTCCACCTGCATTAGGCACTCAAAGCACTTTACAGCAAGGATCCACTCACCCATTCACACAGACACTGGAGGCAAGCTGGGTGAAGTGTCTTGCCCAATGACACAACAACAGTGTGCACCTTCAGGAGGCAGGATTCGAACCCCCGACCTTATGATCATGAGACCATGATCATGCTCTACCATCTGCGCCACCGTCGCCCCCAGTTCACTCATGCTTCAAAACTACATTTCCTTCTCAGTCAATGCCCCGAAAATGGCAAAGGTCCTTCTCAATCGCTTTGGCTCATTTTTCGAAACAGACCGGACGTTCTCAACACTCTTGGTGCTTTTGCCAAAATAACGTGGATGGTTCGGCACAGCACCATGGTTCACCTGCCAAAGCTCATACCTCTCCCAAAACAGTTCACTCATGTGCTTAACTAAATTTCCTTCTCATTTAAACAGTCAGTGCCCCCAATAGTAACATGAATTCACAGGTTTATCAAGATATTTTGAAGAAAGACCTGAGACATTCACAACAGTGTGGAATAAGTGAGTGATTCCCTGTATTAAATATCAGCTGATCCTTCTTTTGTAACTGCTTTTCTGTAGTTGCAGATTAGACGTTCACAACGACCAGGATGAATACAAATGTAGTCTTTTCTTGTTTTCCAAAAACTTTGAAATATGATTTAGGCAATTATGCTATGTGGCTAACGATTTGTAATTTCATAACGTTGCAGTTATCCGTGTCCACAGGGGGGAGCCAGAGACCACCACATGTTACAGACGGCGACGCGTCATACAAGGGGGAAGAAGCTGCTGTTAACCCATAGACATTAAAGACATTGTTTGATGTTTTAAATTATTAAAACGTGGGGAGGAATCAATTAAGTGGGGTTTGTGCTCAGAGTTATGACACTGAGAGCACAGGGCCTCAGATTTGCCTGTAAGATCAGGTCAAATGCATCGGTGTACTGAGATACAGGAATCAGCTCTGTTCTAAATATGTTCAGTCATGGATTATTCGGCAAATGTTGGTTTGTGACAATGAATACAATAAAAAATAACCCATAGACATAATATAAAACAAAAACTAATCTGCATATTGATCATTTAAGGCTAGCCACTGCAGGTTAAAAGGGAAATTTAGAGATATCAATTATACACTTTTGCTGTAGTTTACTAACACAAATATCAGGAGGGAAAGGTTTTAATATAATATATAAATTTTAATATAAATATAATATAAAATACGGCATTTTAGAAGACCTAATCTCAATAATGGATAGTGCCAGATTTAAATGTATGGCTTCATTCTGTTGACATAGATACACAGATATTAAAAATATCCCTCTTGTAAAAAAAAAACTTCAAAATATTGGTAAGGAAAAGACTGGGACGTTTGGACTCTGTAGGAGCCACTAGTGAAGCCCTTGAATTTACAACATTCCATAGGCTACAATTCTTTGGATAAACATCGGATCAGTGCAATAATTAAACATTAAACATCCCATAGCGACGAAATTAAATCTTTTTGAAGAGCTGTTTATTTAAATCACAGCTCTTTAACAGCGCACATCTTTTTACAGAAGCAATGCAGTTTGTGAACATTGTTTTGATCCGCCACAGAACAATATTTTCTATTTAATACATTTGTGTTGCCCAGCATAGCCTTGGACATATTATTAGATGATGTTTAGTGGTCATTGGATGGTGTATCTGATCCACAATAAGCAGAAAAAAACTGAATTTGTTTGAACATTTGGGCTTTGACATCACCTAAATGAGGTCGATGCTGAAAACATCTGGATTGTTCATATAGTTTCCCGGATGTACGCCATTTGTCCTTTTTATAATGTGTTAAATGTAAAAACTACCAAGCCTCAGATTAGAGTCTTTTGGCATTTCAGTTAATGAAGATGTTTTTCTTTGGCCTGGTCTAATATGGCGCCGTCGAGTCACGTGGTTCATGACGTTGCTCTATCTACCTCATAGTGAAGATTAGGCATTTTATGTGTTGCCAGGTCGATTGGGAGATACATCCACATTTGTTTTCTGTGAGGGATTGGGTTCACAAACTCACTATCTTCATTTTGACATTAAGGGGAGACACTGCATGTGAATAGGGCCACGTATTTAAAATATGTATTTGTGTAAAATGAGCAAAAATGACCTATAGGCCTAATTTTAGGGGACAAAAATGTATCTTGAGGAAGAGCCAGAGTTTGGATAACTTCTCCATCGATCCATCCATTTTCTTCCACTTTTCCATTGCCGGGTCGTGGGGGCAGCTGTTGGAGCTGCCCAGATCACACTGCACCAGCCCCTATGGCTCCTCCTGCAGGTGGTGGGTCCACAGAAGGACGGCCTCATGGTTCTAATCGGGCCTGTTGGTCTCTCATAAGGGGCTTCTGAACCGCTCGTTGTCTGACCCGTCACCCAGGACCTGTTTGCCATGGGAGACCCTACCAGGGGCACGAAGCCCCCGACAACAGAGCTACCAGGATCATTTGGGCGCTCAAACCACTCCACCACGTTAAGGTGGCGATTCCAGGAGGGGTGGATAACTTATGTATATTCTTATTCAGTCTTTGAGTATTTGTGTAAACTAGTTTTTACTGAGAAAAATAAAACACCTTTTTGGTAAGATTTGACTATTCCTGTGCTTCCAGTGGTTTGTTTATATGTTAAAAGAGCGGGGCAAATAAATAGGTTTTCCCCCATAGTGTCTTCTTTGAGAAGGCAATTTCTATGGAACGCTGACCTCAGTATAAAACGAAAGGTCTCTATCGACGCCAAGTGAACGCAACCTATAACAACTGCAGAAAACAAAGCTGTGCTGAAATGAACTTAAAGCGGGTTTCGTTTAAGTTTGTCACGTTTGTTTAATAATTTTTTTTCAAGCGCTAAGGGTAAGGCAATTAAGTTAGATACGATTAATATAACACATAGAAATAACAGAAAGTAAATACTTTACTCTACATGGAGAGTTCCCTCTGGTGGACATCAATATGAACTATAGGCTGTATTTTCAGCAATTATGTATTTATTTATTTTGTGCTAGTTTAAACTTTCAAGGCTATATTTACTTACTTTTAGAATCATTAGTAAATTAATTTACACAATGGGAATTTCAGCACAGGTCTCTGGAGCGTCGTTTAGGCGGACACATATTGGAACTATACAAGTGGTCCCTTGGAGAAAAAATAGATTTCCTATAATGTATCTGCTTTTTTTTTTATAACTGTCTTTTAGCCCTTTTACCTGTGCACTACACAAAAGTCACTGACCCACTCTTTACCAACCAGACTGACCTTTTATGGTACAGATATACGCTCTGAGGTGAAGGGGCACAACATGTCCGCGATATACTGAGGGTCCTGATCATGCAACGCCCGGAAAGTCAGGACTAACATTTTAAAGTCAATGCGAACAGGAAGCCATTGGAGACTTGAAAGACAGGGGGTGATGAGGGCTGTTCTGGGTGTGACCTGTCAAAGTCTGGCAGCTGCATGTTGTACAATCTGAAGTCTGTTTAGTGTCAACTTGTCAAAACAAGTGAAAACAGAATTACAATGATCAATAGGTGACGAGAGATGAAAGCATGGATGATCAATTTGAGATTTAATTTTGACAACATTTTCCTCACTTCAGTGATATTTCTCAACTGACAAGAGTAACCCTCCAAAGACATAGATTGATTAAACACAACCCTGAGGTTTCTGAGACTGGTTTTAACAGGCGAGCCCAGAGCACCAAGGACATTCTTGATCAGGGCAATCTTTTTATCAGGCGCAATCATCAGAGTTTCCGTTTTGTTTGCATTTGTCTGAAGGTAATTTGAAGACAACCAGTTTTTGATGCACGATGCACATTCCAAGGTTGGCATTACCAATTTTAGTGTTTAATGTAGGCTAGTATTTCTTATTAATTAATATTCATTATTAGTATATAGCATCAGAATATAGGCAGATGGCGCTCAACCCCTAAAATCAAATCAAAGCCCCTCCCTTTCGTTCATTCGTCCTCTGCTATTCTCCGTACTTCCACCTTGGGTTCGCTGGGTTGGGAGCGCCCAGGGTGTGTTTACATCTCCTGTCAGGTAGATATTGTAGATATTTGCCTTTCATTTATCTTCGTATGTTGTATGGCCGCTAATATGAGCTCTTCTGTAGTGTCTGCTGTGGGGTCCTCGTGGGAGCACTATCGAAGCACCGGGATAGCGTGCAACGGTATGAGCCAGCTAGTGCTACGGTCATTTTCCTACTTTTATGTTACAGTCTAAAATGATCTTTAATATATAGGTCGAGGGGTTTGGTCATATCCCTGCTGCTTTTTGTTCTCCTGCTGCCTTGTTTTCCTTTTTTAGTGTCCGTTTTGTATGGACATTTTCTTTTAACTGAAAAACGAATGTTACACGATGAACTATGAACAAATGTGATAAAATAAATATCATGTATACTTTTGGAACATTTTCTGTCTTATATCAATGCCTTCTCTCCGGTGGCGTTGTCTTTTTAGTTTATTTAATTTAAATCCTGCAAAATTATACCATCACCACTCGTCTTGCTACACAAGAACACAGATAAAAAGGGAATCTCTGAGTCATTGAAGGACCAATACAACTGAATATCATCTGCATAGAAAAGATAAGACACATTTTCAAAACCACAAATTAACAGACCAGGAGGCACCAGGTATAACAAAAACAAAAGAGGCCCCAGAACACAGCCCTGAGTAACACCACATGACAGGTTGGACACATTGGACCTCACATTGTTGGTAGCAACATTAAACATTTTTCCACTTATTACTTTCACAACCTTTCAAAACATCTATTTAAGCAGATGTCTGATTTGTTCATTTTGATCCAAAATGGCTGCCATGCTGTATGTCCGAGCGCAGCATCATGACCAACCTCTGACCTGATTCTGCTGAAGCTATGATTTAATTTAATAAAAATATAAAATGCTTTTATAGAAAATATACTGTGGACATAAGTGACTCATTCAAGTTTTAAGGAACAATTTTGGACAATTCTTTAACTTTTAATAAGAATATTGACTGTATTTAAAAGAAAGCTCGAATCATGTGCAGTAGTCATCTGGACCGTGCTCTACCCAGGAACAGACAGGGCCCATGTAAATGTGAATATTCATTTATGTGGGAAAACCGTGAAGAAAACACAAAAAAACATTCAAACTCTTTCTGTTTCTAAATGTATTTACTTTTCCTTTTGGAAAATGATTGTGGAATTTATTTTACAAGAAAGATTTATTGTTGTAAATAAATATGAAACACTTACACTGATCTGAGGTCAGTCGTGTGTTTCTCTCCTGCTCCAGCAGGGGGCGCTCCTCAGTGTCCTCTCTCATGTTAATTAACACCAACAACTGACTCCACTCTGCAGCTCTGCAGCTCCACATAAAGTTACAAATAAAAAACAGTTGCTGTTGAGTTTCCATGAAACTCTCATTCATAAAACCAGCACCAGCTGCTGTTTACACCTCTGTGTCCGGTGGCTCCAGGCAAACAGGAGACTAACAAATAACTCGCCACAGAGTCATTATAGTCATCAAAACATGCTCCACACAAACAGAATATAAGGTTTACCTTAACCTTAACAGGCCCCGTGCCATTTCTGTCACTTGCTCTGGGAACACAGGAGAAAGGGTTCAGCTTGAGACCATTTTGTTTACTGAAAGCTTGAATAAGAGTCAGTAGATGTAGGCCCAATCCCATTTCTCTCACTTGGTCTGAGAACACTCGCTATGAGTTCCCTCCACATTAGAGTCCCCTCAGTGAGGGAAGTGTAAGTGAAGAATTTCCCCTAAGAAATGGGACAACACTAGTACGCAAATTGGGGCAGAGAACGTGTTCCTTACGTCACGCGCAACATCGACGTGTCTGATTTCACCCCCGTTTAGTAGATAGCGGTAATACACAGTTTATACACATAAACTACAATAACAAGTAATACGTAGCTGAAAGCTTGAATCAGAGTCAGTAGATTGAGAACCTGAATAAGCGCGAAACATCCACATGTACACCGGGGCGCACCGGGACACACACCCGGCCGTGAGTGTCTATTGACGGGCACACTCTGGCGAAGCACTCGGCATTTTTACGAACGTCGTCAAATAGCGACTTTTAAACTATAACTTAGAGGTCCATTGCATAAACATCTAACTAAGATATTGCAACACATTTCAGAATTTTGACAGGCTTATTTGCGTATTTATTCTTACATTTGTAGTTGTCGCTTCCATCGGTAGCCGCCATGTTTATACTCCCTCGGCCGCAAGTCAGATCCTGACCTGACTCGCTGCGGAGGGGCCTTTTCAAGGGGAGATAGCCACTTCCTCTTGCTCCCTAAAGTATTGGGACACCCTACCCTTAAACGTGAACGCGCATAACCGAGTGCTAGGGTCTAAAACGAGTGCAAGTGAGAGAAATGGGATTGGGCCTTAGTGTTGACCTGACTTGCTGCAGAGGGGCCTTTTCAAGGGGAGATAGACACTTCCTCTTGCTCCTTGCTCCTAAAGTATTGGGACACCCTACCCCTCTGCGGGAACGCGCAAAAGCTAGGGGAAGGGCTCAAATCTAGGGCGAGGGTTTGAATTGGGACAGTGCCTTACAAATAACTCTCCACAGAGCCAATCCAGACCCAGTATGGATTGGTGTCAAGATGGCTGGCACTGCGTCTGCTGCTCCTGTTTTTAAACGTTCTTGTTTGAAACTTGAGGTATACCAGACTATGGATGGAAAAGTGGTTGTAGAACTTTTGAATTTCCTCTTGTTTCCTCTGTTAAAATGAAGACTATGAGTCAGGATGAGATCGTAATTTTGGCTGTATCGTGGATAAAGATTAAAGTTTGTCGCCAATGCAATAGATTCACTCTCGCCGCATTATTATGAATTTAACAATGATCACTGTCTGACGGCATTTTCCCAAATCTGCAGAGCGAAAGCAAACTGGAAGGACACAAACTGAGAACAATATTCCTCATATAGAGGGTTTATCTAGTTAAAAATATTCTAACACGGTTCTGGCGCTATAAATAGTACATGTAATACCCTCCAAACGATCACCAAGTCATAGTTATAGTTCCTTTACTTTGATGTGTAAGTTGATATGGCTTTGTCTGTATTTTTTAAATATAACAAACACTGTTACACTTTTTTTAAACTATTTCAGTTTGTGTAGGACTATCAATGCTTTCTGAACTTATTAACACACATAAAAAAAAATACCGCAATAATACCGAAAACCGTGATAATTTTGGTCACAATAACCGTGAGGTAAAATTTCCATACCGTGACATCCCTACAAATGACACTGGCTGATGATAAACTTGGTCTCTACACTGTAGCACACAGTAGCCATTACCAAAGCTAACCACAGAAGATGACACCTTACGGCTTACAAAGGCTCACAAACACAAACCGCCGATACTGCATGTGGAGCAGTGGCTAGCCTACTCAGTGGCTAAGGAGCCAATGTTTTCAAAAACCTGGACATTATTTATGGGATACTTTGAGGACTATTGAAGGCTTGTACACAATGGACGAGTGATGTCTGCGTTTGGTGAGTAATGTAACTTTTTGTTTTTCTGCATGTGAATATCAACAGTTAGTGAATCAACAGTTGGCTACAAGATATTGCTGTTTTGTGGTGGTTAGCTTCTTTAGTTTCTTTAGGGCTGGTGTTCACTGCACAATTTATTTTTGTCTAGGATTTTTAGATTTGCACAACATGAGGTTTTCAAAATTGTGAGCTGCTCTGTCTCCAGTGTGCAATGGTTCAAAGAGAGAATTGTGTCTACGACTAATGTTTCTCAATATCAGGCTACAGACGGTGTGTTTTTCAAAGTCAGTGCCACGCGCTACCAGTCTGAACTGTGGCGACACTGGTACAGTTTTGATGATGATGATGATGATTATTGTCAAACATGTTCCGTGAACATCAAACAGGAAATAAGTGTTTACCACCTTAATCTGAGCTTACATCAACCTTACCTTACCATAACAGGAGACTCAGGCACAAATAACTCTCCACAAAGTCATTATCGTCATCGAAACATGCTCCACACAAACAGGAAATAAGGTTTACCCTAACCTTATCAGAAAGCACAAATAAGTAACTTGTTTACCTTTTAATAAATGCTTTCCGTAGTCCCTCTGGGGGTAATACAATTGTTAATGGGATGATTGGAGGGTCTTTCATCGCCCCCTGGTGTCTCTGGCCAGAAAACCACAATTGCAGCTTTCCTGCCACCGGGTCGGAGTCACCAATACACACTAATGGAATTACACAGAATAAGCTAACGGGCAAAGCTAACTGCGGGCTAGCACCACTTAAACAGTATTTACAGCCAAGTTTGAGTGAAAAAAATGATCTCCATTGTTTAACTGGATGAACAATATCCCTCTCTCTCTTTGTCTTTTCTGTCAGCGTAGTCTTTACTCTCATGGACAATGAGTAAAAAACACAACATGCTACGACACCTGCAGTGGTGCTTATGGCCTCTAGGGGCATGAGTTACTTAGTTCTGCTTTAACCTTACCTTAAACTAACAGGAGACTCAGGCACAAATAACTCTCCACAGAGTCACTATAGTAATTTAAACATGTTCCACACGCGCAGTCTCACAGAGTCTGATGAGCGAGTCGTCTCATGAAGGTCGGAGGTTCGAATCCCGGCTCCTGGAGGTGCTCACTGTTGTTGTGTCCTTGGGCCTCACCTCCAGTGTCCGCGTAAACTGGTGGATGATTGAGAGCGTGGGGGGAGTGGTTCTTTCCGCTTTGAGTTAAGTGGAAAAAAGCTTTATTGGGTGAGAGCTTATACCATAATTGTTTATTGTTTATTTGAGCAATACACCTTGTGCTCAAAAGGAGTGGGCTGAAGCAAAAAGCTTATGAGCCCCCACCCCCAAGTGCAATAAAATAAAAAAGAACATTTCAAAACATTACAAGCAGCTACATTCGTACAGACCAACTTACAAACTTACAACAACAAAAATATATGAACTGTTTATATAATTAATTGGAACAACGCACAGCTACAACAACGATCTCGTTTCATATACGATGTCTAATACAAAGCAAGTCAAAAAATGTGTTCCTTAATATATTTCTTGCAGATTTTTACCCGTGATTACCGAGTTACTTTTATGGTATAAAGGTATAGATATTATAATCTGAGATTTTGATGCTTTCCAGTTGTCATTACCATTCTTAGTATAATTTTAATTTGGGTTTAATTATCATCATCATTATTATATATTTATTTAATTAAGTTATATGTGAAGTATGATGTTCCTGCATAGTGTGGTGCATTAAAAAGCCAGAGAGTGGGCCAGTTGAAGAGGGCAGTAGCTCCCCTTCAACAAACCCCCACACGGCTGCCCTAACAGCTGATTTTGTAGAATATGTTCCTATGCTGAGTGGTGCATTAAAGGACAAGGTTTAGAGCCCGTTGGGAGGATTCCTCTCAACAGATCCATAACCTGCCAACCCTAATTCTCCATTTGTGAATTTGAGCAATAGAATGACAACCGTTCCAAGCAGCAACACTCTTCCTTGAATATAGAGGAAAAAATACACATAATTGATTCTACTGCTCCCCCTAGTGGCAACACATTTCTTCTTGTCTGTATATTTCAAGAGTCTTTTGTTTGTATTTATATTTGAACAGGTTAATGTTTGGACATCGTTTCAAATCCATCTCCAGTTTATTCCACAATTGTACACCATTAACTGTTGGACTAAAACTTTTCAAAGTTGTGCTATGTTTCTGAATCCTAAAGTTTAATTCATCACGTAAATCATAACGACCAGTACGTTCTTGGAACCTTCTTTGTAATTGGTTTGGTAACAATTTATACCTTGCTTTGAATAACAACTGTACAGTTTGGAACTCAACAATGTCACAAAACTTCATGATCTTTGATTTTAAAAATAATGAGTTTGTGTGGTCCAAAAACCCAACTTTATGAATTACTCGGATAGCTCTTTTTTGCAACAATATTATTGGTTTAACTGTGTTTTTATAAGTACTACCCCAAACCACAGTACAATAATATAAGTAGGGCAAAATCAGAGAACAGTATAAGGTATGTAGAGCTTTGATGTTTAAAATGTGCTTTGCTTTTGCTATTACTGAAATGCTTCTAGAAATTTTCGTAGATATATATTTAATATGAGATTTCCAAGTAATTCTGTCATCAATAATCACACCGAGAAATTTGATTTCATGGACTCGCTCGATAACAACACCCTCTATCTGAATTGCTTCCTGAGCATTGGAATTACAGTTGCCAAATATCATCATTTTGCTTTTACTCAGATTTAGAGATAATTTATTTTGTTTGAACCACTTGTTGACACTTTTGAGTTCCAAGTTAACAATCCGACACAGCTGCTGTAAGTCGTCTCCTGATGCAAAAATATTTGTATCATCAGCAAACAAGATAAATTTAAGTACTTCAGATGTTTTACAAATATCATTAATATACATATTAAACAATTTTGGACCCAGAATAGAACCTTGAGGTAAACCACAGACAATTTGTCGACAACTCGACTGATAGTCACCGATTTTCACACATTGTTTTCTATTTTTTAAGTAACTGGTAATCCACTGTAGAGCTACCCCCCTAATTCCATAATGTTCTAGTTTATTAATTAATATATCATAGTTTATTGTATCAAACGCTTTACTCAGGTCAATAAACAACCCTATTGCATATTTCTTGTTATCTACAGCATTAGTTATTTCTTCAGTTATATCAAAGAGCGCGTGTGAGGTTGAGTGATTGTTCCTAAAACCAAACTGATTGTCCGAGAGTAAATTACACTTTTCGATAAAGCTGTCAAGTCTAGCGTTAAAGACCTTTTCTAAGATTTTAGAGAATTGCGGTAAAAGGGAAACAGGCCTATAGTTTGTAAAGAGATGTTTATCTCCTGCTTTGAACAGAGGAATCACTTTTGCTACTTTCATACTATCAGGAAATTGTCCAGTTTGCAACGATAAGTTACAGATGTAAGTTAACGGCTTAGAGATACTTTCAATAACAGTTTTTAAAGTTTTCATATCCATGTCATGGTAATCGGTCGAGGTCTTATTTTTACACCCTTTAACAATGTCCAGTATCTCCTTTTCCTCCACAGGGTTGAGGAACAAGGACATAGGATTTGTGTCTATCAGTTCACAATTATAGTTCTCAACATTTGCAATTTTTGCAGCAAGGTTCGGTCCAACATCTACAAAGAATTTATTAAATGTATCGACTACTTCATTCATATTATTTAAAGTGTTATCCTCATCTTTGAAATATTTTGGATAATTAATCGTTCTTGGTTTATTTCTAATTATACTATTTAAGATATTCCATAAACCTTTAATATTATTCTTATTGCTATCTAACAATGTATTATAATAATCCTGTTTACATTTTCTAATGATACCTGTCAGTTTATTTTTATATTTTTTATATTTATCCTCAGCTTCTTTTGTTTGGTTATTTATAAAGTTTTTGTAAAGATTATTTTTTTTCTTGCAAGCATTTAGTAAACCCTTAGACATCCATGGTGTTTCTTTACACTTTCTGTTTTTACAGTATTTCTTCATTGGGCAATGTTTGTCATATACTTTTTGAAATACTCGCGTAAACTCATCATAAGCCATATTCGTGTCATTCTCTCTGTACACAATACTCCAGTCTTGAGCTAAAAGCTCCTTTTTAAATGTATCAATAGTTTTCTCTGTTTTTACCCTTCTAAACCAATACTTATTTTCCTCCTCATCTTTTACATATCCATTTTTATACAAAACGAAAACTGGAAGGTGATCACTAATATCATTTATAATTAACCCGCTGACTGTATCATTTTCTATTTCATTTGAGAAAATGTTATCAATCAAGGTGGCACTATGGGTTGTAATTCTACTTGGTTTGGTTATTAGAGGAAACAGACCTATACTGAATAAAGTATTTATAAATTCGTCCGACTTTTTATGTTTATATGGGTTTAACAGATCGATGTTGAGGTCCCCCCCCACAAACATGACTTTATGATTTAATCCTGAAAAGTGCTCCTCCATCCAATTTGAAAAAACATCTATATCAGAGCCAGGTGTTCTATAAATACAACTTACAATAATATTTTTCTTTTTTTGCCTTGTAATTTCAACAGTAAGGCATTCAAGTGTATCTTCCACCACCATTGTCTTATTTTCCATTACTTTGTAACTATAGTTGGAGTCTATAAACATAGCAACGCCCCCACCATGCTTGTTTCTTCTGTTCATACTTATAAATTCATAACCCTCAATAGAAAACTCAAATTCTCTGTCATTATTAATCCAGGTTTCTGTGATTAGAATGACACTGAATGGTGTGGAAAACTGTTTTAAGAAGCTTTTGATGTGGTCAAAGTTTGCATAGAGACTTCGACTATTGAAGTGGATTACATTGAATGCCTTAATGTTCTTAAATTTACTATTGTACAGATCCTCTGTGTAGTATTGACAGTCATTGGTAGCTCTAGTAAAAAAGTTATTTTCCGGGTCAATGTCGATCTCAGTGTTCTGTAGGTCGTATTGTGAGAATGTAAAATCCTGAGTGTTTGCTTCAGCAATTCTCCTTATTGAAAAGTCCAAGTCGGTGCTTCCTATAGAACTATATGTATTACTGGACATGTGAAATGATGTGCTTTTACATACCAAAATCCATAAGTTTTTCTCGGTGTTTATACTGGATGTGGTGTACTGCTGCGTGGACGTATAATAAGTTTATCATATCGCAAGAAGGCGATCTCCCCCCTTTCTCGTGCAGCTCTCAGCTCCGGCATCAGTTCTTTACGTTTTCTTTTTATGGATTCTGTGTAGTCCTCGTTAATGAAGATTTTTGTTCCTTTGAGTCGTTTAGCGCGCTGCAAGATTTCCTCACGGTCCTTCCACCGCAGTAGTCTGGCGATGATGGTCTCGGCCAGTCTCTCCCTCCGCCGGGTTTCCCTACGCGGTGAGCTCTCTCCACCTCCACCGCGTGATGTAGCTGTAGCTTCTCCTTCAGTATCTCCTTAACTTTTTCCTCGGCGTCGGCCCAGGTCTCCCCGGGCGACTCCAACACTCCCTCAAATACCAAGTTGTTTCTGCGGCTCTGCCCCTCCAGATACTCCAGTTTGTCCGTGATAATGTGCAAATTGTCACATACTTTGTAAAAATCCGTCTGTAAAGTGTTTGTGCGCTCCGTGAGTTTCAGATTTTGTTCTTTCAAAGTGTCCACCTCACCTTGCGTGAACTGCAGGCTTGTTTTTAGTTCTTGAATGTCCTTTGTCTGTAAATCTATTCGGGTGTTTGTCGATTCCATTATGAGTTTAATAAATCCTTTGAAGTTCTCCTGTTGTTGTTGAATTAATTCCCTGAACATGGCCCTCTGCTGCTCCATGAGTTCCGTGACTCGACTGAGACTTACGTAGTCCTCCTCAGTCGCCGCCTCTACCGGCGGCTTTTTTGGCATTTTTGTTTTTGTTTTGCAAACCAGTAAAATAAAATAAAATAAAAGTATTAACTTGTTCAGAGCTTATCTCTAACACCGCCAACGCTGCCACAGCAAACAAACACAGCGCGCACTCATAAACGTGGAGAGTTCTGTCAGTCAGATATATCTCCACATTTATCCATACACAGTAAACCGTGTTGTCAGCTGTATTTTTCCTTTCGCTGTTACCATTAGATTATGAAAGATCCAGATGTTTCCAGCTGTTTCCCACGTTTTAGATTTCTGTTCTAGATGTTTAATGAGAGTCCAGACCTTTGGAGACGTGACTTTAGTTCAAAACGAACGTGACACGAAAGTGTCTCTGAGCTAAATGCTAAAAAATATTCAGTTCTTTTTGTGGCTCAGATTCACATCCAGGGCCACAAAACCGCTTCTGATACTGGGCCATACTGTACTATTGGGCCATACTATGTAAATGTATGCGAATGTAAATTACATTGATTACGGAGTAGGCGTATATAAGCTTCTAGCTTCAGCCTAGTCCTTTATTTTTTCCTTTTGTTTTAGCTCCTGTAACAGAATAATGTGAATGTGAATGTTGTAAAAATGTGAAATGTAAACTGCTCCAAAAAATAAACTAAAAAAAATGCTGTACTATTGGGCCGCTTTCGTAGGAACAGCCTAAGAGCTGAAGATGTTTCTAGCGTCAGTGGCATTAGCGTCAGCGCCGTTTACAGTAAACGTGTTTTTTAAGGTGTTGACGAGGATCAGGAGGTGGTTTTGTGAATATTCAGGACTTTTCCGTGTTTGTGTCGGGTCATTTTCACTTTGATGAATTTAAACAAAGAATGGAGTCAGATATAAGACTGACACGGACCAGAGAGTCCCTGAACTAAGACCAGGACTGAGAACCAAGTCCAAGACAAAGACCCGACACCAAGATCAAGACCTAGCAGATCCAGCACCGGACCATGGAGCGAGGTGAGAACTGTTTTTTTTTTTTTTCATATTTACCATGAGATCGATGTAAGACCAAGACCAGGGCTTGCTTTGGTCCTGATTTGGGAGAATGCAATCCCCCGTCTTTCAGTTATTCAGGGTGAAGGATCCGTGAATCTTTTTGGAGGATCCGGCAAAGATTCGAGATGATCCAGAGGTGTTTAATGAGAGTGATCCGGTAATTGTTTTTGGCCTGTTCCCTGAATCCATCACATCAATCCAAAAGTTCCTGAAACGAATCATTTATTAATCAAGTCCATTTTGATGATCCACTGCCGTAACCGGGTCAAACTGTCGACACGAACCAGAGTCGGCACTTTCTGTTTTATTAGTGATTCCTGTTCATGAGTGAAATACAATTTACGACTTTAAAATGACAGGATCCGACCTCAGAGCGTGGTTTTATTGCGTCCACTAGGGGGCACTGTTGTCTGCAGCTTCTGAGTCAGATGTCAGAAATCTCCCAGTTCCCAGGCGTCTAAACACAGCATCTGTTTGTGCCACAGAGGAGACTCTAAACCAATGGCCCCTGACTGCTCTGCTTTTTGACTACGACACTGGAGGCCGCCATTGCTCCACCTTTGCTGTAGTACCTGCATATGACCGCTATTCCCCCATTGGAATGCATTGGACTTTAGACACGTTAAAAACAACTTTAATGCCCGGTGCCTAATGGTTTAGAAGTGGCTAGAGCTAGATATTCCTCCTGTGATTACGCCAGGTTAAAAACAATATGGGGCACCGGGCTGGTTATCGTAGTAATTTTTTTAGAAATCTTGCATAATTAATGAGGGCCTGACTTTGATTGACAGGCCGTTTACGTCGCTGCCTGGCCATGGGCACGATTACAACAGAAATACGCGCCCATTACACGCCCCGCGAGGACCAAGCAGGGCCGGGTCTACAGTCAAGATCCCTCCTTTATGCCCTTTTTAGGAACATGCTTCGTCAGAGCTGGAGAGGAGGAGCCTGTAAATCCGCCATGATTTCCCCCACGAACGTGGTCATTTTGGTAAACGGGGAGGAGTGAGGAGGAGCTGTCTATTCTGTTTTACAGTCTATGCTCTAAACTCTCCCACAGTTTCTGTTTAATCAGAACAGCAACTGTGGCGCAGGTAGTAGAGCGGGTCGCTGATACCAGTGTCAGATCAGTGCTGTAGTAGTAGTAGTAGTAGTAGTAGTAGTAGAAGTAGTAGTAGTAGTAGTAGTAGTAGTAGTAGTAGTAGTAGTAGTGTTTGCGTACACTGGTGTATGCATAAGAGTGTGAATGGATGAGTGGTTCCTTGTAAAGTGCCTAAACAGGTAGCTTGGCTAACACTGTGCTGCTGTGTGTGCTCGAATCATTTCGAACCGCAGCCTGGGGACCACGGTCAAAATCTTCGCATGGATTTGGACCAATCACAGAACGAGGAGCGACAGCAACACGGTGACGCCTGTCCTACCAGAACATGAACTGGTGTCCCCAGATTAAATATCCCTTGTGCTATTAGAAAGGCACTATATAAATGTGACTATTTATCATAATGATATTAATCAGTAATTACAGAGATATTAACATGCAGGTAGTGATACTCATAATTGCTATACTGTGACATCACCTGCACACCCTCTATTACCTGGTTTATTTTGCAGTGATCCTATTGGCCATCCTGTCACTGGGCGTCAGCTCTCAGCCAATCACAGACAGCCAGCGTTTATTCACCATCGCCGTGAGCCGCGTCCAACACCTGCACCTGCTGTCGCAGCGCTACTTCAGCGACTTTGTACGTATACTTTTACTACTATTACTACTACTAATAGTACTGCTACAACTGTCGCAGCGCTACTTCAGCGACTTTGTACGTATACTTTTACTACTACTACTACTACTAATAGTACTGCTACAACTGTCACAGCGCTACTTCAGCGACTTTGTACGTATACTTTTACTACTATTACTACTACTAATAGTACTGCTACAACTGTCACAGCGCTACTTCAGCGACTTCGTATGTATACTTTTACTATGAGTACAGTGAAAGTCAGTTCAATTCAATTCAATTCAACAACAGCAGCTAATCAAGGCTGGGTCAGAAATGATGATAGAAATACCTAAAATGGCCAAATAAAATAAAATAACCACTGTTGGAGTCAAGTGACTGTGTTTTAGTTTCTGAAATGCTGTTAAAAAAAACTGATACATTTGTAATGATCAGACACTTTATGTGAGTTGTTTTTTATTATTCTGTTTTAAAATATTCTGTTCCAAGGATAGTGTTGAAAATCCAGTGATCCTTGTTAAATGTTTTTTCGATTAGTTTATTAATAGATATAATTGATAATTGATCTGTAACATCATGACAAGAAGATACTTTATTGATCTCACAATGAAAATAAGATCATTCACTTTTTCACTCAGAGGAAGACACTTTTAATACAGTCTCTTCGTATCGGTTAATATCGGCAGATACTCAAACCTATGGTATCGGTATCGGAAACAAAAAGCTGCATCGGTGCATCTCTAGTACTTTTACTACTACCATTAGTTGCGCCAACTGGCCAAAGTTAAATCCGCCCTCTCCCAACATGATTTTGAGATTTTAATTCATGCTTTTATTACAAATCGGATCAAAATTGGGAAATAGTTAACTCGGCTACAGCTCGTTCAAAATACAGCCGTTCGGCTTTTAACACGAGCACATCTCGCCAATTCTGAAATCCTTGCACTGGTTCCCGGTTCGATTTCGCGTTGATTTTAAGATTCTTTTATTGGTTTATAAATGCCTTCTTGGCCTCTGGTATCTGTCTGACCTGCTGCAGCCCTACCCTCCTGCTCGCGCTCTCAGGTTGGCAGATCGTTTTTTTCCCAAAATAAAGAGGAAGCTGCGAGGCGACCGCTCTTTCTCTGTCGCTGGACCCATATTATGAAGTGCACCGCCTTTGTACCTCAGACAGGCCGAGTCACTCACAGCTGAAAACGTA
Source organism: Proterorhinus semilunaris (assembly GCA_021464625.1). Taxonomy (NCBI): domain Eukaryota; kingdom Metazoa; phylum Chordata; class Actinopteri; order Gobiiformes; family Gobiidae; genus Proterorhinus; species Proterorhinus semilunaris. Next base: position 21,322,222 of record CM038360.1, read on the forward strand.
CCTTTTTTCTTCAGCTTTTAACTTGCATTGATTCATTGTCTTCATTTTGTTTTCTGCTGTTCCTATTTTCCTATTCCTGTTCCTATTTTAGTGCGCAATCTTTTTTGTATCACTTAGCTGTGTCGTTTTTAGGATGTGCGTACTGCACTTTGGTCGACCATGTTGTTTTTTAAAGTGCATTATGAATAAAGCTGGATTGGACTGGATAGTAACCCTGGTTAAAGTCACTAACTTTAACCCCGGTTCTAGGAGAGCTCTCTGGGGCCTGAGGAGCAGCGGCAGCTCAACAAGATCTTCCTTCAGGATTTCTGCAACTCAGACTATATCACCAGCCCCATCGACAAGCAAGAGACGCAGCTCAGCTCCGTGAGTACTTTTACTACTACTACTACTACTGCTAATAGTGCTGCTACTACTACTACTGCTACTACTACTACTACTGCTAATAGTGCTGCTACTACTACTACTGCTACTACTACTACCACTACAACATGAGCCCCATCGACAAGCAAGAGACGCAGCTCAGCTCCGTGAGTACTTTTACTACTACTACTGCTAATAGTGCTGCTACTACTACTACTGCTAATACTACTACTACTACTACAACACGAGCCCCATTGACAAGCACAAGGCGCAGCTCAGTGAGTACTTTTACTACTACTACTACTACTGCTACTGCTACTACTACTACTACTGCTAATACTTCTGCTACTACTATTACTACTGCTAATACTTCTGCTACTACTATTACTACTACTACAACAACAACACGAGCCCCATTGACAAGCACGAGACGCAGCACAGCTCCGTGAGTACTTTTACTACTTTTACTACTGCTACTACTACTTTTACTACTACTGCTACTGCTACTACTACTACTACGGCTACTATTACTACTGCTACTACTACTACTACTAATACTACTGCTACTACTACTACTAATACTACTGCTACTACTACTACTACTACTACTACTATTACTACTACTATTACTACTGCTATTACTACTGCTACTACTACTACTATTACTACTACTACACTACTACTACAACAACACGAGCCCCATTGACAAGCACGAGACACAGCTGCTGTGTTTCCTGAATCCTTGTAGATTTGAGTAATGCCGAACTGGAGAAAATGTGCTTGGTTCGGGTGGGGGTTAAGATTTGAAAGCTAAGACCTATAAAACTTTTTATTTGCGTTTTTTATCCTTCCTTGTTACTTTTTGATCACTTAATTGTCAGATTTATATCATGTTTTTGTTTAGGTCTCCTTTTCGCCACTATTTTGATTCTTTCTTTCAATAGGCTTTTAGATTTGGGTAAAGCTAATCTAGAGAAAATTTGTGTGGTTAAGGCGGGGGTTAGAGGTTGTGTCCCCTGCATCTTGGCCAGGACACTCTTGAAAAAGAGACATTTTTAATCTCAAGGAGTTTTATCCTGGATTAATAAAGGTCAAATAAAATAAATGAAATAAACATTGTTTGTAGTATTTTCTGTATGTGGTCCATGTTTCTGCAGGTCTTGAAGCTGATGTTAGTTGATGTTCCTGAAGCTGATGTGTTCCATGTTTCCGCAGGTCCTGAAGCTGCTGCTCGTCTCCTATCGTCTAGTGGAATCCTGGGAGCTTCCGTCTCGTTCTCTGTCGGCTTTGTCTCTGAACCAGATCTCAGCCAAACTGTCGGAGCTGAAGATAGGGCTGCAGCTGCTGATCCAGGTACGGCTCGTTCCCCTTATTGTCTGCCACGTTAACGTCTAACTAACGAATGTCATGTGACCACAGACCAATCAGGAGGCCGCCTTCCTAGAGGGCGCTGTGGCGTTGGGTCCGTTTGAAGATTACGACCAGAGACTGAGTCCGGACCAGAGTCTGAGGCGGAGCTACGAGCTGCTGGCCTGTTTTAAGAAGGACATGCACAAGGTGGCGCCATATGAGCTCATTTACATACATGACAAACAAGCTCATTTGCATACGTGACATACAAGCTCATTTGCATACGTGACATGCAAGGCAATTAACACGTTTAGAAGCTTCACACACAGGATTATAGACCAGACACTTTTGTGCAGACCTCTGTTAGATAACTTTCTATGATCGAAACTTTTACTATAATAATAAATGTTTAACTAGAGGTTATCCTCATATCGGTCACGTGACCAACGGTTACTGAAACAGGTGTTGTTCACGGGACGTCTCCTCGTTCCAAAGAGCCTATAGTTTAACATTGAGGTGTGACCGAGGTAACTGTCTTTATGCAGATTTCTAGTCTTAGTTTGTTGCTCATTTCTCTGTAATTCCTGAGGACAATTCACATGAAACAAAAACTATCCCAAAGTTCAAAGTCCTCTCTTCAACTCATATGTATGGAGCCCTGGAAGTGACATCAGACAGCAAATTATCTTGGGGGAACAAGATAATTATCTCGGGGTAAATATTTTTTCAAAAAAAAAAAAAGATTTTTTTTTATATATTTCTTTCAAAATATATATACATATATTTTTCGAAAAAATATTTACCCTGAGATAATTATCTCAGGGTAGATGATTTGTGGTGAAAAAAAACAAAAGAAAACAAAATATTTTTTTTACCAAAAAATATTTCCCCCGAGATAATTATCATGTTCCCCCGAGATAATTATCTTGTTCCCCCGAGATAATTTGTGGTTGAAAAAAAATATATATTAAAAAAATTGTGTGTAAAAAAAAAACATTTTTTTTCACCCCCCAATTTTTTTTTTGGTCTGATGTCACTTCCAGGGCTCCATACATATGAACTATGGTCTCATTATTTCCTCATAAGGTGGAGACAATATTCAGAAACATGAGCCTGATGTTGGTCAGTAGAATTAGAATGTGAATCCAGTCATTGTTAAATGATGATCAGGGAAATATTTGGACTTTTGCTTTTAACCGTTTCTCTCCCGTAGAGTCGTATCAGAGTCCTGCACGGGTCCATTTTTGGAGACCCGTACCCACCCGTACCCATCCGCTACGGCACCTACCCGCCCGTAAACCCGTGATTATATCAAGAGTTGAATCCGCACCCGCCCGGACCCGTTAATATTCTACCCGTTACCCACCCGTGCCCGTGATAAATCACACAAATTAAAAGCATTATATTGAAGCACTTTTTTCCCAGATGCGCAACGTGAAACAACGTGACGCTAATGAGGGTTGAGCTTAAACTGGTCACACATGCAGTTGATTCCTGTGTATTGTCAGTGTAAGTGCGCGCACATGTGCGGGTGATGAGTGTGCGTGGCGGCACGTGCCTTAGAGCTGTGGGAATCACCCGCTGTCCAGAGCAGCGTGAGGAGGCCGGAGGAGTAAAAACACAGATTTGCGAACAATGTATTGATCATCTGAATTTGAAACAACATAACCACCCCCACTACATCATATAGACAAGTGAAACGGAGACTCTGTCTGGAAAGAGGGAATCTTCATGTCAAGCAGCGGCGGTTTGAAATGCCTTTCCCGAGCCCAGGCATTCGGATCAGAGGAATCACATGGAAACACGGGCGCGATCAAAATAAAGGACGCACTGGATTACAAACATGTTTTTAAAGGGATTTTATCATGAAATAATAGCTGGACAGACAGGTAGGTACTACACACTCCAAACCCACACATATTGAAATAATATCCAGGCGAGGGAGAGAGGAAGAGAGGAAAAAGGCGAGAATTACCTCAAGTGTCAGAAGAGAAATGTAGGCTCGTAAAACTATACTGTCACCAAAGTACAAAGAATCAGGAAACCGTTTTCATTCATATCTTAGAAGCAACAGCACGAGCGGTGTGGTTAGGTCTGTAGACACCATAATGATATCGATTAAATATTGTGCGGGTAGCAGCTACCCGCAGACCCGTCCGTGTGTTATCACTACCCACCCGCAAACCCGCGGGTAAAATTCCAGGACTTAAAACCCGCCCGTTTCAGCAACTTTTGCGGGTACCCATTGGATACCCGCGGGTACCCGACCCGGTGCAGGACTCTGAGTCGTATTGCTGGGTTTCAGGTGACCTCACAGCATTCTAATGGCCAATACTATTATATGGAGGAAAAATTATTTAGTTTTTTAGGAAAATGTTGGTCTTATACAGTATATGGACCCAGTGACTGATATTAATTATCATTTTTGTAATTTATGCATTTTCTTTTGAGCTACGACTTGTGAAAGTGTAATGCTGTTAGTAGGAAAAACTGGCTCCTGCCCCCCGCTGGGTCCGGTGACATCATCACATTCTAGAACCTGCAACCCAGCAATATTGTAGAATAAGTCCTGACGCTCGTGTTTGTTACAGGTGGAGACGTACCTGATGGTGGCCAAGTGTCGACTGTCACCGGAGGCAAACTGCACGCTGTAGCTCCGCCCCACCATCAGAGTCCCGCCCCTTGGCCATGGCCCCGCCCCATGACCTCTCGCTCTAATCTGTTTAATAAAGTTTTTCTGCATTCAGACGGTTTCATTTTTTACATTTCTTACTTTATTCATTTCTAGTTCCTGAGTCAGATGCCGTTCCTCCCTCCTTTAGAGTTTACTGAGGGGGAGGGGGCCATGTCCATGTTGTGTCAGATGCTCTTCCGTCCTCATTACGCTGAAGGAAGCGCCTCGTGCAGGGTTCATTTTGTCGACTAAAATATTTCACCATAATCTGGGTCAAAGTGATTTCAACTAAAATTGGACTAAAACTAAATAAAAAGTTGTTTATGAGACTAAAACTGTGACTAAAATGTCCGGATATTTTCATCAAAAAGACAGGTGCATTAAATACTTACATTTCAGATTGTTTGATAATTGGCAGGGGGCGGGGCTTCATGGATAAAAGATTGGGAACCACAGAGGTTATTATCAAAGCAAACCTGTCGCACTGAATGACTGAGTGATATGAACGCTGTAAACGGTGAGTGAGAGTTTCCTGAAGTGGAAAGTGTTTTATGACGCGAGTGAAGAAGTGTTCTCGTTTTATTATTCCGTATACACTTTATGAACATTTGTAAGTATAACATCTGTACAGATGTGCTTCGTTTCAATTAATTATATAAACAGTTCAAATAGTGTTTTGTAAGTTGGTCTGTGCTAATGTAGCTGCTTGAATTGTATCAAATTCTTTTGTCTTGTTGATGTTTTGTTCCTTCTCCTTTTTTATTGCACTGAATTTTGGGGGTGGGCGCTCATAAGCTTCTTGCTTCAGCCCACTCCTTTTGAGCAGATTGTATACTGCTCAAATAAACAACTAAACTGAACTAAACGATCACAACAACTTCTCAAAACTCGCTTGTTTCAGCTCGCCTACAACCTACAATAGTACCTCCTTGTGTGTTTTATTTAGCTTGATTCGTAAAAACCTTGAGTTCTTTCGAAATGTGCTATATGAAACGTATGTTATTATTATAAGGTATAATAACATACAGAGGCGCATACGCTTCATGGGTCATTGTTTGGTCCGGAGAGGGTAATATGCTGTCGGTAAGTTACCCAGGTTGCTCCGCTGTGAAAATGTTGTTTACTTCCATGGCGTGAACAAGATAAAAACAGCCACAGAAGTTTTGGTTGTTTTGTCAGCGAGCCTCAGGAGGGGTTGAAAGGTTATTAAGTCAGGGCAGCGAGCCGACGTTTTCCCTCCCCCCTCTCTCCTTTCCCCCAGCGTGGCGGCTAATGTGTTGCCTCAGAATAGACCCACAAACATGTCGTCTCGCATCTGACGGCAGAAGCGCTTTCTGACACCATCTATAGGAGTCCATAAACAAACCGTGTCATCCCATTCCAACAGTTTGAACCCTAGCCATATTGTGAGTGACGGCGACAAAGCCTGTGTTAATTAGAAGCTTGTTTTTTTTAATTAAGCCGTGAATCATTTTCCCGTTTTGGACATGTAAACGTGTCTAATACTGGACTAGCATTGTCAAACGTGTCATTTAGACTCACCTTACTTGCAATGATCCAAGCGTTACTTTTGACAGCATTTAAATTGTGTTGCAAGAGTGTAGGAGTGTTACTAATGAGTGCTGCAAGTTTTAACCTAGTCTTATTTATTTAAAACAAAAATTAGTCTTGGTATACGAACTTCTTTTTAGGAGGCAGTTTTGGACGTTTGCAAACTTTCCAACGTATCTCAAACAACTTCACCCTGGAGAGAGTAAAAGAGACAAAAGCAGCGATAGCGTTAGGGATGTCTTCCCCTGGAGCCTGGACACTGGTGGTGGTATGGGAGACTGGTGAAGAAGTGGAGGCGGGTCGCAGCACAGCTGGGAAGCAGGCAAGCCCTGAACGCTGGAGGCTTAAAAGCAGGACTGGTGATGATTGGCTGCCGTGAAGGTGTGGCTCTGCGCTGATAGGTGTGACCCTCGCAGGCGCGATCATTGGCTGGAGGTAGGTGACAAATCAGTCTTCCTGTCATGGTTCCGTCTGTTTGGTTTAGTTTCCCCTTGGTTGTGTCTGTTCTGTCTGTGTTATTTTTGCTTTTCTTCCTTGTGTTGATGACCTGCCCCGCCCTAATGTGTGTCACCTGTGCCCCGTTTCCTTGTGCATTTATACCCCTGTGTTCTCCCATGTCTTTGTCTTTGCATTATCCCCTGTTCAGTGGTGTTTTGCTTGTCTGTGTTTGGATGTACCTGCTCTAATCCACGTGCCATTCTGTAAGTGTCTTCTGCCTGATTTTCAACACTGCCTGTATATCTGCTTGGACTTCGTCATTAAAATTTAGTTTACTTTCATTTCATTTTTTATTTATTTCAATCGTTCTGAATATTCTTTCATGTTTACATACAAAATAATGCTAGTGGTCAGACAATTGAAAAGTTCTTCAGTTGGGACTGTTTGCATTTTTGGTCTTTTCCTGCCTCCACATACACTTACAGGTTAAATTGATGCCCAGGATTTTTTTTTAAAGAAAAGTAAACAATAACATTCAAAAGAAAATCCCATTCAACTTTCAATATTGAGATATTCCGATAATCTTCACAATTTGTTTGTCCGCAGAGGGGAGGGGTCAGAGCACCGAGCAAGAGAGAGGGAGTATTTCATATACGCAACTGACTGGGAAGCAGGCTTCATGCCTAGCTCTTCATTTCCAGCCCCATTATTACATATCATTAAACCTAAGCACACAGGTAAGCATGTGGACATATAGTGTGGTCAAATGACAGGCTAGGTCCAAACATAAGTTACGGTAATTTACTGTAAAAATAAAACGACATACAATATGGTTTCCCGTAGGGGTGGAGTCAGTGTGCGAAATACCCGTCAATATCTCCCCATCTCCGCCATCTCTCGTGGCTACAGTGACTAATAAGGGGGGCAAAATAGGATAGTTTCCCGGCCAAAATGGGACACTTGAACGATATGACAGGGCATCAGTGGCATTGTTAGGAACTCCTGGATAGTCGGGAAAAGTTAACTGATTTCACGCAGAAAAATGAACCTCTGCAGTAGCTGATTGATGATAATGTCCGGCCTGGCACCGCGGTGAAGTTAGTTGGATATTTGGCAGATTTTCAGAGTGGGAGCTGCAGCGGCTGTGAGGCCGCCAGACACGGAGCGGGGAAGCGGCTAACGCTTGTAGATTAATGGCCGGTCAGATTAAGGGACCGTCAGCAAATTACTTTACCTAGATTGTGGTATTGTAGTAGGCATACGTGCCATCTATGTTGACAGTATTTTCATTATGAGCCTGTACAATAGGCCCAATCCCCCCCCGTATTTCGCACACTGGGTGGAGTCGAGAGTTTCTGTAGGTCTCAAGCTACAGGTTAGAGGCCGCTACATGACCAACAAACTGAATCTTCTTTCTGGAAATGTTGGAATTGGAATGTATTGGGTCTCAATCTGAAACAATCAGAGAAACAAAACTTAACTTCATGAATGAAGGTACTCAGTAGTTGAAGTCTTTGAACGTTTTGCCTCTCATCCAAAAGGCTTCGTCAGCGACAAAAGTCCCACTCTGGCCGGCGCTGAATATATAGACCAACGGGGAGGAGTTAGGTTTGGCCCGGCTCCTCCTCTCTAATCACAGCTACTCTCACCTGTGTGTAAAAACCTTTTGTAAACACCTTTGTATGGATACAAACACTTCATGAAGCATTTTCCAGCTCTAGCAAGTTCAATGGAGCACACTACCCCATCCTCCCAAAGCCTGTCCCCGTGGCCCCAGCCCGGTTCAATGATAGTTCCATCAGTTACTGTGCAGGTAGACTGTTCAGACACATGTAGGCAGAGCCTCTTAGAGCTTAGTGGGGCTTCCACATCTGAGCGGCGTCAGGAGCAGCTGTAGGGCAGGAGGAGGCAGGTGGCAAATACCACATCAAAAGACCTCCAACAGTAAAGTGTCAGGTCCCACAGGAATTAAATATTTCCAACTCTGAAAAGTGAAAAGGAGATTTTGGGGAGTTTTGGTTACACACAGGCTTTGTTAAGGTAATGACATCCTAACCATCCAGCTTTCTTTTTCATTTAAAAAAATGTCCTTACTAGACCGACTTTAATATAACTTTATCCTTGGGGGTAAGCATAAGGATACAGATAGATCCCTCCCATAGATAAAAGATAGAAGAGATAACCGGTATTCCATTCGGCCCCATTCAGAGTAATGATCCAGAGTGGTCTGTGGAATTAACGTGGCTGCTCAACCTCCTCCTACGAAGCCTGTTCCTAAAAGGGCAACAAGGTGGGAAGAAGACCAGCTACGAGCCTCCACAGTGCTCCAGAGCCTGTCCATCATAGATTTAGGCTTCCACTTTTTGCTGATGTAAAAAAAAAACAGTGTGGCATTGTCACATGGGTCATAGCAATAAAAATAAAAATAAAAACTCTGGTTTACCAAGTGTCTTTTGGTGTTGCCAGATTTATGCAGGGGCTTACAGGGGCTAAGCCCAGGGGCCCAGCAGGTTGAAGGGCCCATGGGCATAAGGAGAAAAAGACATGTTCAGCACGGGTTGTCAAACTAGTTCCCTCTCTCTTTACATACTCCCTCACATGTAAGGCTTTATCATATGACTTTGTACCCAAGACTAAACCAGTTCTAAACAAGGGCTGAGCCATTTTCATTGCGTTTACACTGGGAAAAAAATATGTACCTATTAGTCTGTTAAAATGCATGAGAATGCACCAAATTGCACTATTAAAATAAAATAAAAACTCAGGGGGAGGTCCCCCAGACCCCCCTTTTTAAACGTTTCCCCCTACCAGTCTGGCAGTAGTAAAGGTTCTTCCATGAAAGCCACGGACGTCAAATTGGGGTCATTATGTTAAACTGTTCACAAATTTGTTGTTTCTTAAACTAGTACTATGTTTAAGAAGTTCAAATAAAAAAAAAATCCTTCATTTATCCTTTCATTGTAGCGAGAGAGAAATCCGACAGACAGACATACAGTATATGGGGGCCCTGAAAAAACTTTAGCCCCGGGGGCCCATTTGACTTAAATCCGGCCCTGGCCACCGGGGGTGGTATTACAGCAATGTCAGCTCTCCACCATAAGGACCTTAGAGAAGGGTTTTCCTCACCCATTGATCCCGACCAAAAACAAGTGTTTTGAAGAAGTGTCTCAGTGGTCGACTCACTTTTCTTGCTTACACAAATTGAAGTGTTTTGCGAAAGTGTTAATTTGGACCGTACAAGACTCTTAGCGCAGAGAGACATCTAATGATCCTGTTTATCAAAAGGATGTTTGCTTAAATGTACTGAAAAGCTTAGCTCAAAAATGTATTTTTTTTTTAACGTGACATTTCCAGACTGTGCCCCAGAGTCTAGGAGGCTAACCCACCCACTCAACTGACACAAAATACACAGCCTTTAATCCACTACTGTACCAGGACCGACTGCCTGCTCAGTCCTGCGTGAAAGGATTTGTGCCTGCTATGTTTACCGCGCACAAAAGAACTGTCAGCCTTGTCTGATTTGGGGGGTTTGTTATGTCCCTCCTGTCCACTCGCTCTGGCAGCCCTGTTTGGTTTAGCCCGAAAGTGCGACTTCTCTTCTTCTCCTGTCACGGGTTGGTGCCGGAGAGTGTCTCTCAGGGGGGAACGACCATTGGCCAGTTTGACGGACAGAGGTCCTCACTCCAGCGTCAGAACTCGGTAGATAGCCGCGTTCTTGTTTACACACTCGGAGGCCCCGATTGTCACCTTGTCGGTCAAGGAAGCGTCCTATCTTGCCTTCTCTTATCTGGCAGGGAGACAGCTAACTACTCTGCCAGTGGAGAGGGAGAGATTCTGTGGCGGCTCGTGTCACCATAAATCTTTCTCCCTCAGACATCCTTTTGTTATGTTTCGCCTCATTTTTTCCTTTCAGAAGGGTGTCCTCGGATGGCTCGAACTCGATGGCGCATTCCTCACAGCGCTGGCTGACAGTGACCCGAGTCTCAGGAGCACTTAAGTGAAGAATTTTTACATAAAAGCTGCAGTGAAATGACAACACCGGGAATGAGGCGGTTTCTAAATGATAAAAGAAAAAAAAAAGCTTCAAGGATACCAGATTACATTGCTAGACTTTCAAACTGCATAGACGTTTTTGCAAGCTGCCAGTAAAGTAAAATGTACTTCTGTGCACTCTCTGTCATTCAGGGGTTTCCATTGTAGGTTTTCAAAAAGTCGTCATCAGTACTGGGAAGTTTTGAACTATCGCCTCATCCCAGAGGCTTTTTCAGCTCCTTTTCCCCACACTGCAATTGTCTCTCTTTCAATGGGAAACTAGTCCTGCCATTAATAAAAATTCCCATTGCCTTGACAAAGACCTATGGGTTAAAATCTGTCGGCATTGTAATAATACACTCAACAAAAATATAAATGCAACACCTTTGTTTCTGCTCCCATTTTTCATGAGATGGACTTAAAGATCTAAAATTAATTCCAGATACACAATATTACCATTTCTCTCAAACATTGTTCACAAATCAGTGCAAATGTGTGATAGTGAGCACTTCTGCTTTGCTGAGATAATCCATCCCACCGCACAGGTGTGCCACATCAAGATGCTGATCTGACATCATGATTAGTGCACAGGTGTACCTTATACTGCCCACAATAAAAGGCCACCCTGAAATGTGCAGTTGTTTGCTTTATTGGGGGTCTGGGGACTCAGAACCAGTCAGTATCTGGTGTGACCACCATTTGCCTCATGCAGTGCAACACATCTTCTTCGCATAGAGTTTATCAGATTGTCAATGGTGGCCTGTGGAATGTTGGTCTACTCCTCTTCAATGGCTGTGCAAAGTTGCTGGATATTAGTGGGAACTGGTACACGCTGTCGTATTCGCCGGTCAAGCACATCCCAAACATGCTCAATGGGTGATATGTCGGGTGAGTATGCTGGCCATGCAAGAACTGGGACATTTTCAGCTTCCAAGAATTGTGTACAGATCCTTGCAACATGGGGCCGTGCATTATCTTGCTGAAACATGAGGTGATGTTCATGGATGTATGGCACAACAATGGGCCTCAGGATCTCATCACGGTATCTCTGTGCATTCAAAATGCCATCAATAAAATGCACCTGTGTTCTTCGTCCATAACAGATGCCTGCCCATACCATAACCCCACCACCACCATGGGCCACTCGATCGACAACATTGACATCAGCAAAGCGCTCACCCACACGACGCCACACACGCTGTCTGCCATCTGCCCTGAACAATGTAAACCGAGATTCATCCGTGAAGAGAACACCTCTCCAACGTGCCAGACGCCATCGAATGTGAGCATTTGTCCACTCAAGTCTGTTACGGCGACGAGCTGGAGTCAGGTCAGGACCCCGATGAGGACGACGAGCATGCAGTTGAGCTCCCCTGAGACGGTTTCTGACAGTTTGTGCAGAAATTGTTTGGTTATGCAAACCAATTGTTTCAGCAGCTGTCTGAGTGGCTGGTCTCAGACGATCTTGGAGGTGAACCTGCTGGATGTGGAGGGCCTGGGCTGGTGTGGTTACACGTGGTCTGCGGTTGTGAGGCCGGTTGGATGTACTGCCATATTCTCTGAAACGCCTTTGGAGACGGCTTATGGTGGAGAAATTGAATGAACATTCAATGCACGAGCAACAGATCTGGTTGACATTCCTGCTGTCAGCATGCCAAGTGCACGCTCCCTCAATGCTTGTGGCATCTTTGGCATTTTGCTGTGAGACAAAACTGCACATTTCAGGGTGACCTTTTATTGTGGGCAGTATAAGGTACACCTGTGCACTAATCATGCCAGATCAGCATCTTGATGTGGCACACCTGTGAGGTGGGATCAGAATCAGAATCAGAATTCGTTTTATTGCCAAGGTTTGTGAACAAGGTTTACAAACTAGGAATTTTACTTGGTGCAAACGTGCGACATAAAACATATAACACAGAATTAAGATAAAAATAAGCTAAGAACGTTAAACTATAAGGCTATAAGGGCATGCATAAAATAAAAAATATTAAATAAATAAGATAAAATAAAGTGACATATGTTAAGACAACAACAATTTGACAATGAACAACAGCGGCATTGTATATACAGATGTTTTGGCATTTAAAGTGGTATTAAGTGTTTAAAGTGATAAAGTGATAGCAGCGGGTCTAAGTGTGGACACACCGCACACTGCAAGTGCAGAAACATCCATGACTCTGTAACTGAGCTACAGAGACTTGTTTTTGTTCATGAGTCTGATGGCGGAGGGGAAAAAACTGTTCAAGTGGCGGGAGGTGTGGGTCTGGATAGACCGTAGCCTCCTGCCTGAGGGGAGTGGGGTGAATAGTCCGTGTCCAGGGTGAGAAGGGTCAGCTGTGATCCGACCTACACGCCTCCGGGTCCTGGAGGTAAACAGGTCCTGGAGAGATGGGAGCTCACAGCCAATCACCTTCTCTGCAGCACGCACAATGCGCTGCAGACGGTGCTTGTCCCGTTCTGTAGCGCCGGGGAACCACACGGTGATGGAGGAGGTGAGGATGGACTCGATGATGGCCGTGTAGAACTGCACCAGCATCTTGGTTGGCAGCTTGAGTTTCCTCAGCTGCCTCAGGAAGAACATCCTCTGCTGGGCCTTCTTGATGAGGGAGCAGATGGTTGGCTCCCATTTGAGGTCCTGGGTGGTGCCCACAATGGAAATGGGGGTGGGAGAGTCTGTCAGGGCAAGGGGGGACGGTGGGGCTGTGTCTTTCCTAAAGTCCACGATCATCTCCACTGTCTTCTGGGCGTTCAGCTCCAGGTTGTTGTGGCTGCACCAGGACGCCAGCAGTTCCACCTCTCTCCTGTAGGCGGACTCATCACCGTCCGAGATGAGCCCGATGAGGGTGGTGTCGTCCGCAAACTTGATCAGTTTAACGGTCTGGTGGCTGGAGGTGCAGCAGTTTGTATACAGGGAGAAGAGCCAGGGGTAAAGTACACAGCCCTGAGGAGTCCAGTATTTGTAGTCCGAGTGTCCGAGACGATCTTCCCCAGCCGCACGTGCTGTCTCCGGTTCGTCAGGAAGTCGGTGATCCACCTGCAGAGGGAGTTGGGAACGCTGAGCTGGTAGAGCTTGTCTCGTAGCAGTTCAGGGAGGATGGTGTTGAAGGCAGAGCTGAAGTCCACAAACAGGATCCTGGCGTAGGTTCCTGGGGAGTCCAGATGCTCCAGGGTGAAGTGGAGGGCCAGATTGACTGCGTCGTCCACAGACCTGTTGGCTCTGTAGGCGAACTGCAGCGGGTCCAGGAGGGGGGCGGTGATGTCCTTGAGGTGGGGCAGGACCAAGCGCTCAAAAGTCTTCATGACCACAGACGTCAGTGCCACCGGCCTGTAGTCATTAAGTCCTGTGATCCGTGGTTTCTTGGGGACAGGGACGATGGTGGACGTTTTGAAGCAGGACGGCACGCGGCATGACTCCAGGGAGGTGTTGAAAATGTCTGTGAAGACGGGAGCCAGCTGATCCGCGCAGTGTCTCAGGGTGGAGGGGGAGACACCATCCGGCCCAGGGGCCTTCCGCGGGTTCAGCTTCAGGAATTGCCGACGCACTTCCTCTTCTTGGATGGAGAGAGCAGGGGGGGGGGGAGGGTTTGTGGAGACCTTTGAAGTGCTGGGGTCGTTGATGGTAGAGGTGATGATGGGGGGAGCAGGGGCAGCTGGAGTGTCTAGAGAGGTGTCAAAGGCTGATGGGCGTTCGTGGCGGCAGTAATGTGTGTTCAGACTCTGGGCGAGGCACAGGTCGTTCAGAGCCCGGGGGGCCTTGGGCTTGTAATTGGTGATCGCCCTAAGACCCCGCCACACTGCTCCAGAGTCATTGGAGGAGAACTGATGTTGGAGACGGGCAGAGTATGCAGCTTTAGCTTTCTCCACCTCCCTGCTAAAGCTGTACCTTGCCTCCCTGTAATGGTCTCTGTCGCCATTTTTGTGGGCCGTCTCTTTCTCCTTTCGTAGGTGTCGGAGTTTGGGGGTGAACCAGGGTTTATCATTATTAAAACAAACCCTAGTGCGCGTTGGTATGATGCGCTCCTCATTGAATTGGATGTATAAGGTCACAGTGTCCGTATATTCATCCAGGTTGTTGCCAGCCTTTAACGCTTCCTAGTCTGTAGTCTCCAAACATGAGCGCAGCTCCTCCACAGCCTCAGTGGTGAACTTCTTTATTGTGCTGACTACAGGTTTAGCGAGTTTCAGTCTTTGTCTGTATGAGGGGATTAAGTGGACCATCACGTGATCTGGCATTTAATAAACTGTCTGTATTTGGGTAATTCCTGGCTCAGGTTCCCCTTGTTAAAGTCACCAAGCACAATAACAAGAGAGTCCGGGAAGGTCCGCTCCGTGTGTAGAATCTGCTCCGCGAGCGTGCGCTGAGCTTCGAGAATGTCCGTGCCCGGCGGTAGATACGCAGCCACCAGAATGAATGAAATTTCCCGCGGTGAATAAAAAGGCTTACAGTTAATGATGAGATATTCCAGAGCAGGAGAGCAGTGTTGGGAGATCGCAGTGATATCAGTACACCAGCTGCTGTTGATGTAGAAACAAACTCCACCACCTTTTGTTTTCCCGGAGAGCCTCGGGTCCCGATCCGCGCGGAGAAGCTGAAAGCCCTCCAGGTGAACCGCGCTGTCCGGGACCTTCACGTTCAGCCATGTCTCCGTGAAACAGAGAACGCAGGACGAGGAGAGGTCCTTGTTTCTTCTCATCAGCAGCGCTAGTTCGTCCATCTTGTTGGGAAGTGAGCGAGCGTTCGTGAGGAATACGCCAGGTAAAGGCGTGCGTGCACCGCACCTGCGAAGGCGAACAAGGGCCCCCGCACGCTTTCCCCTCCGGCGGCGTCTCACTCGTTTGGTCAAAAAGTGGACCAAATCCGCGGCTGTTGCCAAAAAAACTGGCAGTAGGTCCGTAGAGGTGATTGACCTGATGTTCAGAAGCTCTTCACGAGTGTAAGAGCACGCGGACACACAGTAAACGCACAATAACAGACAAAACAGAGCGCACGAAAGCACCGTGGCTGCCTTCCTCGGCGCCATCTATCTTTGCTGAGATGGATTATCTCAGCAAAGCAGAAGTGCTCACTATCACACATTTAGACTGATTTGTGAACAATGTTTGAGAGAAATGGTAATATTGTGTATCTGGAATGAATTTTAGATCTTTAAGTCCATCTCATGAAAAATGGGAGCAGAAACAAAGGTGCGTTTATATTTTTGTTGAGTGTGTGTATATATATATATATATATATATATATATATATATATATATATGTGTGTATATACTGTATATCAAATATTTGAACCAGTCAATGCTAAATCTCCAGGAAATGCTGTAAATGAGACAGAAAGTACTAGCACACGCAATCTTTAGGTAGCGGAATTAGCTTAACCACACTGTGCAATGAGCCAATCAATCATTGCAAGGGGTTTGACCTTTGTCAGTAAATTTGTGATGACCAGTTAATGTACGTTAATGTTGATCTACACCCTGAAAAAATCATCATATAAAATGATATATGTAGTTCCACCAAATACCACAAATCTTGTCTTACCATCAATGTAATTGAAACCAATATTCTAGATGCCAAACATTCTGAAAGTATGAAAAAGCTTTGGTTAAGTGTGATGAATTCTGCCCAGTGTCTATGGGAGAGTGCCCGAGGACATGGGCAGCCATCGCCGATGCGCTGTGATGGACAGCTATTCCTACATTTCAAGTATGTGGGCGATGCAAGTGCGGAGTGTTCGAGATATAGTGCGGTCCCAGGAGTTAGAAGCATTTTCATAAAGTGATGTTACAGGCGTCGGGGAGGGGAAACAAATTGACAAGTGTTGAAAATGAGGATTCTGAAGAGAGCCAAGCCCTCTCTGTCTCTCCTGTTCTCGTTAGGAGCTGGCGATAACACTTTTTGTCAAGCGCAGACTTTTGCGTGTAAAATTAAAAGAGACAAATGTGTTTGTGTGGCAACAGAGATAAAACTGTACCAAATTGGAAAATGTGCAGAATATTAAGCAGACTGCAGAGAGAAGTTTCAGCTGAAGTCATGGTGTTTTAGCCTCTGGGTCTATGAAAAAGTACGCATATATTTAACAGAAAGCATCGCAGCTCAGTGGTTGGAGCGCATAAAAGGATTGTTAAAATGGAAGTCAAGAAACTTAGATTGTTACAATTTTTCCAACTAAAGCCTTTGCATACGAATCCTGGGTAAGTGATGTCAAAGTTCACTTGCAAAAACGTCATTCATTAACAAGTAAACTAAGCCATAGCAGATCCGTAGTAGCTCCATGACTGTCGAATTAACTTTGTGGAAATTAGTTTGACAGTATTTACTCTACTCTGACTCCTAGAGTTAGAGTATAGGCCCTGTCATATAAAATTTGACCAAAAATTCTATAACTTGAATTCAACCAATTTGGCAAATGCGCCTGTTCTAAAATAACAAGTGCCAGGCTTTGTCTTTGCTCTGATAACAAAGCTTCCTCCAGGGGTCACTTCCAGAGTGGATTAATGCAAATCCGGAATGGAAAAGTCCTCCAAATCCCACCCTGGCACCCTTTAGTCAAAAAGGTGTTTCAAGTCAACTCTGAACTCCAAAGAATCACTGCTAATATAAACAGAGACTTTACCCCTGCTGCCGCCGGTGCTCCTGCCTGCATGCTGGTGGTGTGTGGTCTGAGCTGAGTAAGTTGATTATTATCTTTATTTATACAGGGAAGGCCCAATGAGAGTACGAGACTCTCTTTTTCATGAGCGCCCTGTTTCATAACAGTGAATAACAATACAATATTTACAAGTATCAATTAAAACAAGCACAATTTTCTTTATACATATCGAATACTAACTGTTTTAGATGTGAAAGAGGCACTAAAGAGTTCAATTGTAAAAGCGTTTGTAGTTTGTTCCATTTGTGGGCAGCGTAATATGAAAAGCCTCTTTTTCCCGTGTCACTCTTTACGAGTCCATTTTTCAAAACCAAACAGTCATGTGACCTGGTGTTGTAGCTACTTGAGCTGTAGTTGAGTTCACATGCGAGATAATCAGGAAGCCTCCCAACAAGTCCCTTATAAATAAATAAAATTAAACTGGAAGAAAGCCTAATTATATCAAGCCCGACGTGCTCTGCTGAACATTGGTGTATCCAAATGCACAGCGGCTGCTCCTGCAAGCTTTAGATAAAGATTTATCTCAAGGAATAGAAAAGGGAAACGTGATAACAAGTGCAATTTGGAAATTAAATTCACAAATGGGATCTTCAAGTTTTGTTTTCGTTTGTTGAATGATAGTTTAATTTGCATGAATGCATTTTTCTTTGTCTTTTTTATTTGCAGAGAGAATTTGTTTGTATTATTCATGTGACCAACCAGTATGGGTCTAATTTCAAAGCAACACTTTTTCCGTAGTTTTCTAATTAAGTCAGATGGGTGCTGGGAAAGCGGAATAGATAGGCATGACTGTGTGGAATATGGAGTTCTCCTCTAGTTTCAGATGGTCGGGATTTCGCCTGGTTTTCTCGTAAACAATCCAAGTGTACGAGTATACACAGCGATGTGATGGAGAGGAGTCCGCCACGTTTTAATGCACCTCATCTCGCTCTAAAGTGCCTCTTCTGTTGCTTTATGTCTTCATTTCAAACAGAAGTGAGCAGCGAAGGTGACAGGGAGATGGAGACTGACAAACACGCTGGAGCTATATTGCTGCTTATTTTAGTCACGGCTTATTACACAAACTCAGCCGCCTCATAAAAAGGATGGCTGCAATAACTTTATTTACAATACAACGGATTTGAAGGTAAACTTCATCTGAGTCTCGCAATAACGCAGTTAAACTTCTGGAGTGCAGTGCTTGGGATATGGTCGTCAAAACGGCAAACTCTGGGGTTAGTGGCTCGTTCCGTAGAGATTATACAATGTAAAAGACTGGACTTATTGGTCACATAAAAGTGTTTGGACTTTATAGATACATTGACCAGTAGTGACGTGGCAGTTGAACAGGGTTGATCTGATCAGTGAGCACGAGACGAACCCCAAACCAAGAGTGTTTTTTGCAGGTGGTGGATTCTAACCATCTCCCCCTCCTCTTCTCATCTTTACTGACAGTTTCCCACTACAGCTGTGCCTTTTGGTGGATGAGAGTCACTCGTACCGTACAGCAATACAGGTAGCTCTGTCTAACTCTTCCAGGACGCTCGGCTTGTCTTCATACTCATAAAAAAGGTGCCGGGGTCCTCAACCCAAGACGACGTGTCTGTCAAGCTACATGCCCTTTTAGAATTGGGGTTACTCTTATCCCTTATCATTCACTAAATGTTCTTCTGAATGAAACAAATCCCGAACAGTTACGGGAAACTTTATGTTCGTCCCTGTACAAAAAGTGAAGTCTTTTTCTCACACTCAAGTAGGTAGAGATAACAGGAGAGCAAACGGGGACGGGGTAGGGGGAATGTGACAAATGTAGCATTAATGAAAGGTTCAATGTGAAAAAAGCGTTACAATTTGCTGCTGAAATGAGCTGCTGGGTGAGGTCCCGCTCAGCTGCTCATACCTAATACACTGGAGCTCAGCAGCGCCCGCTTGTAGAGGAGGATATTGCAATATGGCGTTTTGTCAGCTCTGTTTTCATAAAAAGCTAAATGAAGCGCACATTGGTTGAGTTGAGCTTCGCGAGGCCAGGGTTTTCTCGGTGTGAGGTTAAAAGGTCCTCTATTATAATGCTTTATTCAGGCTGTTTAAACGGCATTGGACACCTTAGTCACATGGGTTTAGTAGTTGTAGTTTAGTCTTGAAAAGCCGAATGCTGTGAAAAGTCTCTCCGGCTCAGTCATAGGAGTATGTGAGGAGCACAGAAGTGGAACCATCTCTTCAGACAAAGCTTCTTACAAGAAGTCCTCTCTATAGAGACAAGAAGTCGTCACGTGACCTCGGGACCTGACAGTGGCTTTAGGATTACGTTAAGAAGCGAGGGATGGTTACAATACGCACCAGCAAAGAGTCTTAACAACTCAATGAGGTTTATGTCAAATTGAATGGTAAGGCAGTATTTTTTTAGTAGTGAAGGCAGCACGGAAGTCACTGGTTCAGGATTGGTCGGGGCCTGTCTAGTATGTGGAGTTCGCAAACTTCCTGGAGATTTCCTCTTGTTGCTACCAACCAAAGACACACACAAACACACAAACACACTTAAAGAAACATTTTTAGTGGGTCGGAAACATAGACCGTTGGAAAGAATAGACAACTCCTCCTCACTCCTTCCCGTTTACCATAATGACCACGTTCGAGGGGGAAATAATGGCAGATTTACAGACTCCTCCTCCCCAGCTCTGACAAAGCACGTTCTTAAAAAGGGCATAAGGGCGGGATCTTCATTGACTCGGCCCTTGCGTGACGTGTAGCTCACGCAGCTCCAATGCTAACAGTCCAACCCTCATTAGTAGGAGATTTCAAAACATTTTCTTTCGAAAACCAGCCTGGTTTATTTAATTGTGACTAACCCGGCGTTATCACAGGAGGAAGATGTAGCCGTAGAAAGTGTTTAAAAAAGTTGTGTTTAACGTGTCTAAAGTCCAATGCTTTTCAATGTGAGACAAGCGGCTATATGGAGGTACTACAGCAATGGCAGCCTCCAGGGTTGTGGTCATAAAGCAGAGCAGCCAGCGGCAATTGGTCGGAACCCTTTGCCAAAAATGTATTAATTTTTTTAATGGTCGGGACAGTGCAAGGTAATGAACATACATGCCACACCGGAGTGTAGCCTTGGGCTAATTTGCATCCGTTGTCGCCCATGCGCACTCTCAAACACACTCTCATTCATCCTGGCCTATTATACATGTTCTTAGTGGTAGGGGAACCCTACGCAGACACGGGGAGAACATGCAAACTCCACACAGTAAGGCTCCGTCCAGGTGGGAATCTAACCCCGGACCTTCTAGCTGTGAAGCACAAGCACTAACCGCTGTACTACCGTGCCGCCCAATTTGTTTTGATAGTTTCCAGGATATCTTGATTGTCTCTTGATTGTCAATGCTTGAATCTGACGAACAGATTTTGATTATATACAGCAGGTCAAAAAATGCTTTTAGTTGAAATGTACTGTATATTTTTGGATCACGGTTCATCATGAGGGTTGAAATACAAAGTTACAACTGTTGAAATAGTCTAAGAAACACCTCCTGACCAACATCAGAGCCCATGGTGTTTGGAAATGAAACTGGGGAATTGCCGTCCCAATTTTCCCTACTCATTTCCATACACCAGATTGTAACGCTGGACACTATCCCAGTCGGAACGTGCCAGGCCACTGTACGACAACTGAATCTGAACTGGCTACTCGTAAGCAAACGCTTCTCTTTGTCACTTCTAACACAGGACTATCCATCTTTTGCTTTTTTTCTTCTAGTGATGTGGGATGATCAGTTTGGGTCTTTCTGCAACATTGCTCATCACCCGTCAGTCATACTTTGCTTATCCCCCCCCCCCCCCCCCCCCCCTCCCACTCATCCGTTACTGTATCTTGTAGACCAAATAAGCCAATAAATAAAAAAATAAAAGGAGGTCAACCTCTTTTGGGGGTCAGGCAAAATTTTCTTTTAGTCGCTTTATTTGATTGTTTCAATTATACGATCATAAAATAAAACAAACAATAAAACATTGTAGGATATTTTTCATTTTCTTTTATTTGTACAATCTTCAATTGTTCAATAACATCCTCTTTTATCTTTTAAAAAATAAAACTAAAAAAATGTGTATGACTTTCTCTACTCACTTATAAAACTTTTCACACCAACAAAGACCGTACTTCCTCGCCTTTATACTGAAGTCCAGCGTTTGGGGCATCACCGGGCAGAGCCACAGTCCGCTTGTATTTGAAACACGCAGCACCCTTCCTCTTCCTTCTAATCCCCCATCTTTAAACTTTTTGGGGCTTGTGACAAATGAACACGGCGGCAGCAAGAAGCTTTTCACAAAGGCATACGTTACAGCGTGTGAAGGCCTTAAAACAATAGGCCATTAGCATAGTTCGCCTCTATCCATCAGCGGAGAGTGTGCCAGGAGCTATAGCAGGTCATCCATCACATCCAGGGCACCGAGCAAAGAGGCCCTGGGCCCCCCAAGCACTGCTTATGAAGAGACGTATGAATACTGCATGAACATGCAGGTTAAGATAAAGACAACCCAGAGATAAATATGTAAGCGCTAAACAATGGCATTATGAACGATGGCTTTAATACTACAGTGCATAGGAGACGTGTGTGGCCTGTTTGTGTTTATGCACCAGGTATGGTATGAATTATTACTGCTAAAGCTAGAAGGAATTGCATAAAAGCAATCAATTTAAGAGGTGCTGATCCTGATGTATCAGCAACAGAATGTAAGGTTGGTTTATTACAAAATAAATCTACTTATTTTGCTTCATTTAACCTCTTAACCCCCAGCCGAACCGAGCGCATTTTCTCCAGTTTGTCATTACCAAAATCTAAAAGCTTCATTAAAAAAAGCATCAAAACAGCAACACAAAACGAAAATAAGGATGAAAGCGCAAAAAAAAGAAAAAAAAACATAAAATGTGAAAAAGAAAGGGACAACAAAGCCAAAGAAGAACCACAAAAAAAGTGATTAAAAAAGCAACGGGAAAAAAAAGTTAAAGTAACGACAACAACGCAAGGTCTTAGGTCTTAGTTTTCAAATTAGATGTTACACTGACCAATAGCTCTCCAGTCAAGAAACTTTTAGATTCGGGTAAGGTCGGCCAAACTGGAGAAAATGCACTTTGGATTTGAAGCTGGTCTATGCTCGTCTTATTGCTCGTTATTATTCATACTTTTATTCAAGCAGCGACACCTCTGCTCTGTATAGTGTTAACTTTTCTTTCCCCCAAGGGCTTTGAAAGTAACATAATTATGACGGAAAGAAGGGCTTTAATACCTGCATAGTCCATGTTGAAGAGATACTTAGAATGGTGGCTTTCTGTTCAGATTAAATGTATAAAGCCCCGCCCCCAACATGAATTCAATCCAATTTGAAGTTTATTTTTGTGTGTGTGAATCAATGTGACCCTTGTTAGCGCTGATCTCAGCCCTACAGGTTCACTTTAGGACTCCAAGAACAGGCTGCAGCTAAACTCTTCCATTAGGCTAACTCCTTTGCAAACTTCAAATTAGCCTTAATGGACACTGTTCCTTGAGAATACTAACAAGGGTGTGCTAACATGAGAGCACTGGGACTCTCCTCTGTGCATTGGGCTATTCTTATCTGTTTACTGCAGCAGCATAGAGGAGCTAACGCGGCCGCCGCTGACAGTTCCCACAACGCTCTCCCCGCCGAGCCCATAAAACCCCAATTACCTCAGATCCAAACCCTTATCACAGATGATTTGTACTCACTAAATCTGATTATTAATAGTGATGTACGGAGCCACTCAATAACAATAAGAAGTTCATCCTTTAAGAACCCTATGGTAAATGATAAAGGTATATAGCGCTTTTCTACCTTTATCAGGCCCAAAGCGCTTTACCATTCACACTCTCATTCATACACCAGTGTACGCAGACACTGGAAGCAAGGTGGGTGAAGTGTCTTGCCCAAGGACACAACAAAAGTATGCACCTTCATCAACCCCAGACCCGCTCTACCACCTGCGCCACCGTCACCTCTGTGTAGGCTACCGCCCCCAGAAGCTCTCGTCCATTGAAATGAATGGGCAGAGATTGGTTGAGAAATTGAAATTTACGTGTGAAAAAAATGCTTTATGAGTTTTCTTTATTTGTCAATTATGAAGAGAATGCAATGGAAGAGATCTGTGGCTTCAGATAGAGCTAAAGTGAGCAGCTGAACCCCATTGGTAATTACATGTCAGTAACATTTTGTTCTCCTTTGTTTGAGATTATCTCTCCAGATCATTACATAGTATAAACTCAGTTGCTTTATAATGTAATCATATCTTCAGCATTTACTCTGTCCCTTTTTAGCTATACTTATTAAATACAAATGGATATGTTTTGGTTTAGTATATCGTGAGAGCAAAGTATTGGCCTATGTGTACGTGCATATCCATGGTTCATCCAACAGCTGATCTACTTACTGCTATGGCTAATGCTAATGTGAGTTTGAACATGTGCATTTGTTTTGTTTTCACGTTTACAGCCAAGCGCGATCTGCGCCACAGCCGACGGCTGTAGCTCTGAGCTCTCTTGAGACAAGATGGGGTAAATAAAGTTTTTAGTTTGACCTGTGTGAGCCTATGATGCTTAAGGAAGAACACAAGGCAGCGCAATGTACATGAGGAAATGAATGTCAGTGGTGCTCCCACCAGAGCAGTCACCTCCTCTTGCTACTCCCTCTCAGAAGTGGTGGAGGCAAATAAAGCATTATCCGCCACTCAGTTCGCCAGAGGACTGTGCACCTCGTGCGGCAGGAACAAGATCCGGCCCAGTCACTGTGTGAAGCTGTTCACCCAAGACAGAGGAGCTGTCATTTTTTATCCCGTTTGAAATATACGACCGTCCATTGACAGTGACCTGACATGTTTGTGAGCAAGATTGACCATTTTCATATGGTTATTATCACTGGTTTGCAATATTTGATGCAGAGAAAGAGAAAGGGTCAGAGAATTTGTATGTGGTACCATTGAGAAAAAGGGGTTTCTAAAACCCAGAGTAGTGGGGACTCGGCACAAAGGTAACATACCTAGATGTTGCTCTCCTCTATGGGTCCTCTATTGATTTTAATTTTAATTTATTTTAACAATTTTTATGCTCTCCCAGTTTCCTCTGGAGGAGCCCTCTGCTTCGGGAGCGGTGATTGGCTGTGGCTGCTGGGGTGCTGTCCTGTGGGTGTCTGGATGGAGAGTGCCCAGTGTTGGTGCCCTGTGGCTGCAGCCGAAGTGCTGCTCCCGATGCTGACGGCTCCTTGGATGGTGTTTCCTTACCTGGTTTATCTGTACCCAGCCTTACCTTAGCCATATGTCCATTGTTTTACCTTGAGTGTGTGTGGTGTGCTTGTGTGGTGTGTCTCTGGGGACATGGGTGGGGAGAGTGTGAATACGACAATGTGTTTGTATTTGTGGGAGGAGGTGGGTGTGAGAGAATGTTTTTACATCTGTAAAGCACTTTGTGTTACATGAAATGTATGAAAAGCGCTATATAAATAAAGATTGATTGATTGATACAAACACGCAAACATGTCTCCAATTGTGTCATAATGTTTAGTGTAATGTTTAAGTTCTCTCAAAACATTTGATTTGATAATCATCATCAGCTATACTGTGCGTTATTCTTGAGTGTCAACCCCTTCCCTGGGATCCGTACAAGTTCAACCTGCAGCTAAAGGTTTGGGAACTGCTGACATCAACACCATCCTTAAGCCTAAAGAAAAATAGTACAGATGATGGCTCAAGAACCTTTATACGATGGGAAAAGCCTATAAAACTTCTATTGCTCAGCTAGTACTTTCATGAGTCCATGAGTTGCTCACACGTACCGAATAATACGCAGGTTTTCACACACAAACATTCGATGCAATATCTTCTGAAGCAATAATTCACATATTTGCATAATGGAATCTCCTGTTTAAGCTGTGCATTCGTCTCGCTGAGGCCCATTGAACAGACAGTGGATTTGTGCTAAAGAACAATGCAAATAGTACATAATACAGTAACCTTCGCTGTGACGGGACAATAAACTACCTGACTCCCCTTTCCGCTTCCACCGGAGGCAATATGCACCCAAGTCGCACACCTACAAACCCGCTGTCTCATCCATCAAACTCCTAAAATCAGGTTTTCTCCCACTGAGTCTGTGAGCGAGGCACAGAAATCTCCAATCTGGAACTTTGACTAGATTTGGGCTCCGAACCGGCAATAAAGTAGGCACTGTTTTACAAGACTGGAACTTGCAGAGCAGCGAGACGGAAAGATTCAGTGGGAGTTGGTTGTAATCGAGTGCAGATATTAAAAAGTGGTTCCAAAAATGGTACAGGTTATTACATTATTAATGGGGATGGGCACATTATTGTTCAATGGGTTGTTATTATTGTTTTTTTGTGATGAAAGGCTTTGTGCAACACTGAAACACACCTAGGTATTAGTCTCAAAGTGGAGAAGTGGAAATTCATAACTGTAGGTGTTAGTTTTAATTACAAGATAGTTATTTTGCATATAATCTAATTATTCAATCTTTAAAAAAGACAACACATTTACATAGATTATGCCTGTGTGCATCTTTTCTTTATGTGTCCAATACACTTTTCTGTGTCGTTTTAGAGAAACTTTATGAATCACAAGGGAAATTGC
Organism: Proterorhinus semilunaris; assembly: GCA_021464625.1. Classification (NCBI taxonomy): domain Eukaryota; kingdom Metazoa; phylum Chordata; class Actinopteri; order Gobiiformes; family Gobiidae; genus Proterorhinus; species Proterorhinus semilunaris. The sequence goes on from CM038360.1 coordinate 21,347,900, forward strand.
ATTGTCACTGTAGCTCAAAGAGTAATTGGAATATATATATAATGTCTACATGAAAATCTGGGAATATGTACACATTTACAAGTGTAACAAGAATAGGGTTGTAAAAAAAAAAAAAATAAAATAAAAAAACGTCCTTAAAAGTATATTTACTAAGAACATCGGCCCTGGGTCTCTATAGCCTGTGTCCTTCTGAGGTTCTCCCCAAGGTTTCTCGTTTCTCCCACTGGGTTTTTGAGTTTTTCCTCGCCGTGCTGGAGAGTCTAAGGACAGGGGACCCCCGCGCTGCTCGTCGCCACCCACTGCTGACGCTTATTTGGACATTATGTTTGCCTGGATACTTGATTCGCCTAAACTTTACATTGTCTTATTTACTGCTCTGTTTTATTGCCTTAATGTTCGGTGCAGCCCTATGAGGCAACTCCTGTTGTGATATTGGGCTATACAAAACCATTGATTGATTGATTGAACAGTACTAAGAAACCTTGTCTACGTTACTGTATTTCACCTAAATTTGTGCTCTTTAAAAGGGCCTAACTTACCGACCCGGAGACAAGCTGGAGACTAGTTGTAGTAGGAGACTTGAGTTGTTGCTGGTCACGGAGATGTCTCTGAGATGTCCCCTGAAGGTGAAAACAAACCAGTTTGATGACAGTACAGACTGCATTGAACCTATTTGTTTTCCCCGAGACTACCTGAGACCAGCAGCAACTCGAGTCTCCAACTAGTCTCACGGCCGGTTGTATGCACGCGATCAGTCCGAGTTGCAGAGATGTCTCCGCAAAATCTCCGCAACTCAATCCGGTGAGATAGGCGCTTGTAAGTGCCGTCCTAACTTTTAATATAAAAATTTTGATGATATACTTGTGCAGGATCCCTGAAAAAATACTGCCCAAACAGTTCAAATCAAACCGTGCTCTTTGGCGTTTTGCCAGTCACGGACTGAGGTCAAATGTGGCAAAACAAAAAGAAGTTCATCTTTTTAAGATCCCTATGGTAAATGATAAAGGTATATAGCGCTTTTCTACCTTTATCAGGCCCAAAGTGCTTTACTATTCACACTCTCATTCATACACTAATATGCAGACACTGGAGGCAAGTAGGGTGAAGTGTCTTGCCCAAGGACACAACGACAGTGTGCATTTGCAGGGGTTGGTATTCGAACCCATGACCTTCCGATCACGAGACGACCCGCTCTACCAAGTGTGCCACTGAACTATACTGAAAAACATGTCTCTAAGCTTGATACCAACACCAAACTTGGCTTATTCTGATGTACAGATTTCGATCAGTAAAATGTCAGGAAGAACAAACTACTCAGACAGAGATTCTGCTGATCAGACAGATGCAAACAACAGTCTGGAAACACCACAGTGGCAGCAAATACAAGCCCTGTCAAATTTATGGATGGCATCTCCGTGTACTTATTACTATACATAACAGCCATTGCATTTTTATTATCAGCCCAGGATTCAGCACCTCGTAACTCTACAAAGAAAAGCCTATTATTGATTTGTTTTAATCAAGAGGAACAAGAGTGGGCAAATCCAGACGTCAAAGGCTTGTGCAGGGCAATGGTCAGCACAAAATATGCTCTCAGTGTTGTTGAGCTGTCGGTTTGCATTTGCCAATTGATTTGGTCAATTAATCAAAATTCAATCTTTATCGCAATCTCAATAATCGCCATGGGTTTGCGTGGCAGAAACGACACATAGTTTCGGAGTTTGGATGAGACAATGGAAGATTGGAAGAAATCATTTAATTTTGTTTGTTTAGTATAGAAGCTCAGTCCTAGTTCATGAGAACAACAGAATTATGATTAATGTTTTTTGCCAGATCAATTGCTGTGTATAGAGGTGACATTCCGTGTGGATGAGTGGTGAAATATGCAGCTTACATCTCTGCTGTTCTGTCTTAAAGTGATAGTCTGTAAGTTTGCAAAGTGAGGAGAGAAAGAGTGAAATTGGAAAGTAAACACTTAAAGTCCTCTCTCCCTCTTTAATCAGAAAGCTCTTCTTAGTTTGAAAATCAATAGTGAACAGTCGAGCTCCTCCCCTCCCCTCCTGATTGGACCTGACAGGCTGGTTCACAGAAAAAGCGTGTTTCATTGGTCGACGCGGGAGGATACTTGACTCTGATTAGTTGCTGAGATCGGAGGAGGAACTTAACAAAAAAAAATATTAATATTTACTTTACATCAAAATGTAAGACCAGGTGGTTGATTTTGCACATTTTATAAAATGTGTAATACATTCAGACTTCCAGCCAGACTACCACTTTAATACTATACACATAAATGTATATAAAATAAAATGAGATCAGCCCAGCCCTTGCTTTGAATCGAATTTAGAGTGGCCCGAACAGTCACCAGATAATCAATCAGGGAGACGGGACATGAGCAGTGCATTGCTGAGGTGTCTTAAACACATTTAAGAAGAATGATCCAAATTACTGTAATAATATAGCCGTCTGATACACTAATTATATCCATTTATTTTTCATTAGTAACAAATCTGCATTGATTATTTACATAATCAACATAATACACATAGAGGGTAATTAGCTAATTTGCACTAAGTTCTTAAAGTCAAAATATTTGTGTCCTATTTAAAAGTTTTATAAAAAATTTAACTTGCAATGGAAATGAATAATATATGTACACATGGCCATTCGAGGGCATCCTCTCAAAGTTTCCCGATCATCATTTTATCCATTAAATATTTGGACCGGGGACTGTTGTAAAATGTATCCAGCGCCCCCAATTAGGATGCACAGCCCACACTTTGTATCTTTAACACGCTGCAGTTACCGTTTAGATAATGCTTGATCAAATGCCACCGCAAAACAAGTACACGTTTCATTATACAAAAACCTCATGAAATTTTAATGCCGGGGCTTCTATCTCTGTCCTCCGTTTTGAATAGCAACTCTCTGGCACTGACGGCTGCGATGGTATGCACCGCGGGGCACACGCTCTTTCCACCCACGGCAGGTCAAATCAGATTACTGGTTAGATAAATCCGCGCAGGGCTGGAGCGAACGGCGAAGGGACGAATGCTGAGTCAGGTGGCCAGGCAAACAAGGGGGAAAACTCGCCGGAGCGTTTCAAAACCTACGCCGACCCTTTTAATGTGAGCTAATAAGTTCTGTACAGGTTATGCACTGATTGCACGGCATGCACAGAAGTAAGGTGTTTATTTTGATATAGACTCCATAGCGATCTTATAGGACCTGTTCCCGATTATTTTTGTAATAATAGTAAAATAAATGTGTCTTTTTCTTTGTCCTCCTTCATTACATTGTACATTGCATTGAGTTGCCTTGTGTACGAAATGCACGGTATAAATAAAGTTGCCTTGCCTTGCCTTACAAGCAAAGGCATCTTTATAGGCCACACAGCATCAGGAACAGGGCCTTTAAAGTGCATGTGACACACTATGCACATGTTTTGCTTAAACATAAGTAACACAATTATATTTATGATTTTACTAAAACTTTTACCCAGCTTTCTTTAGTTTGACCGTTTATCTGATGTTTATTGTTTCACTTCCTTATTGGACACTGACAAATCATTTTAAACTGTTGCCGTGCCAACCATGTTAAGTCAAAGGGAAATGAGTGAGTCAAACTGCTATGGAACTTTACCTCCATTTATGTCACAAGAGGCGCTACAGGAAACAAAAAGGGACACACAAGGAGGTATCCGGGCAAGACTCACAGCCAAGCCACGCATGACTTCTATACACGTGTTCTGGCTAATAGACGTTCACTGGAGAATAAAACAGATTAACTGCTAAGCTCTTCCCAGAAGATGGTGAAAGACTGTTGGGGATCGGAGAGAGCTGCAAAAGGAGGAAGAGGAAGGAGGAGAAGGAACGGGCCAGTGCAGGACACCACGCTCTGAAACAGGGACAAATCCAGGAGGTGCTGCACCGTTTCAGAGGATCAGAGGAGCACTGAAGGCATCCAGCAAGGTTTCTTCCGGATGTTACGGCTCAGTCGCAGCGGCTCAGGACTAGCACCTGAACACAATTTTGTTGTGCAGTTAGTTGTAACAGTGCAACTAATTACTTGTATTGGTTTTTAGTTTCCTGTCAGCAGCTTAAAATTTTTTTCTGCCCGATATTTCTTCATTCAAATTGGTGCTTCACTGAAATATAATTATAATTATTACTTACAACTGATGTCACCCATCTAAATAAGTAATATTTTCAAAATATAACTTATAATATTAAAGTCAAAACCCTAATATGGACTGAATGCATCAAAGTAGGGGAAAAAAGGGACGAATTTTATTGTACTTTAGTTATTCGTTTAATTTTATATTATAATTCTTATTAGTATTATTCTGTCCCTGTGGCAAATTCCCAATTTGTCAATCATACCTGTAATCCCCAAGCTGGGCAGCAGGGGGCAGTAGTTGGTCACACAAACGCTCAACTCTACTCTGCACGTCCTCTCTCTTCCCCATCATCCCTGCCACGTTACGAGTCCGAATCCTTCAATCACGTCATCTTTACATTATTAGTATCACAACATGGTATATACGTCCATACGCGGCAAGTCATTGATTCATTCAGCCTTTGAGCAGACTACGAAGAAGGAGGCGCTCTGATTAAAAAATGTCTGCACTCTCATCCCCACACTTCCCTGGGACCATTTCTCTTGAATTAAATTACAAAGATGTGTCACTGAGCTGGAGGTCCCAACGGAGACCTCTTAAGGACTAAACGCGCCGATGATTTAGAAGATTAAGTCATTCGCAGACCAGGGGAATATGGCACATATATTGACAATTTTTCTTTTGGGCCCAAATGACGAATGAAGTTGAAATACGAACTTAAAAAAAAAAAGTCCACATAGAAAAATATAGCTAGTGCATCATCAAAATGGTCTTAAATGTGGCATGACTTGTGAGGAATATTTCACTAGTTGCAGGCCTCAAATGTTCCTCCATCTCTTGTCTTTTCTTGTTGGTCAGAGAGGGCCGTGATGATGTGATTGTGGCCTCGCTCGCCCGGCAGAGCTAAAGGAAGTGTGTGACCAATCAAAGACTGCTGCTGGTGAAAGAGCCTTTTCCGTCTTCTCGAGAGCGAGCGTTTTTATTTTGGATTTGGATTTTGGGTCAGTCATGTATACCTGTTTGGAGCTGGTAGCTGAACATGGTATGGTTATAGAGAATCATATACCTAAACGCCAATCTTAATGTTTTGGGCAGATTGTTCTCTTAACATAAAAATCACAATACCCGACGCTTTACACTGATGCAGCTGGAACTACCAACAAAATGCCAGCCATCATTATTTTTTGCTTAGTAATAGTAATGTGCATTATAACATTAAAGGATCTGTATCATGCTATTTTAGCCATTCCAAAGTAAACTATAGGCATTTATATGATCTATTGTACCTCTACCGCTACGGAGCACTATTTTTTGTGAGAAATATCAGTATTTTCTGGAGGTATTTTTCAAACCCGGAAGACAAGATGCTTCGATTCAGGTAACTCCGCCCTTCTCTCCGAGTAGATGCAGCCCATACAACTTTAGCAGTGAAATAAATTTAAATATCACAACAAAAAGTGAAGTTACAAGGAGTTGACGTGTGCAACACAGCTTCATAAATGGCTAACACACGTTTCGATTGACTCACCGCTCTGCCTCTGGCCTCGACAACAATCGGGTGTTTCCATTGTGGCACTCGCGTTGGTTATAAAAGTTAATCCACTTTGATTCTGGCCAAGGTTCACCAAACATTCATCAAGTGACCGCCACAGACAAACACTATTTTGGCTGATAGTCGCTGAATCCCGGAAAGAAATTCCAACTTCTGGCAAGTGGCCTCTTCTTTCGCAAGGTCGAATAAAGTTCTATCCTCTCTTTCTCCGTGACATTATTGTTCCATCCATCCATCCATCCATCTTCTTCCACTTGTCCGTTGCCGGGTCGTGGGGGCAGCTGTTGGAGCTGCCCAAATCACATAGCGCCAGGCTCCTATGGCTCCTCCTGCAGGTGGTGGGTCCACAGAAGGACGGCCTCATGGTTCTAACCGGGCCTGTTGGCCTCTCATAAGGGGCTTCTGAATTATTGTTAGGTAAGAAAAAAGAACAGGCGGTGTCCAGAGTAGGTTAGAAAGAGCTCCCTCTTCACAACTTTCGGCGCAAACACGACATCTGTTCAGACGCTCAAGGGGTGCGTTTGTTTACTCCACAGGGGCAGCGCGGACGTGTCAGGCACTTCTTTCATTTTCTTTTTTTTCTTTCTTACGACAGAAATAATGAAAAGGCTGTTTTGTAAATTAAGATCAGGCCTTAAGGCAGGATTCAGGAGGATTACTTAGAAATAGCACAACATGGTTAAAAGCTCCAAAAAGTTGATTTTGCATGATAAAGTACCTTTAATATTCATTTTATTTTGTATTCTATATGGAAGCTATAGTCTTAACAGTCAGTGATTAGCACTGCATAACAAAAGACTTCTTCTGATGATTGTGCAGGTGGGGGAGGGGTTTGCTAATGAGAAAACACTGCCACAATATTCTTCCTCATGCTTCCTCAGCCTCCCTGAGTGGGGTGGCACCTGGGGTGGCCCAGAATCAGAATCAGAATCGGTTTATTGCCATGGTTTGAGAACAGGGTTCACAAACTAGGAATTTTTCTCGGTGCAAACGTGCGACATAGAACATATAACACAGAATTAAGATAAAAAATAAGCTAAGAACGTTAAACTATAAGGCTATAGGGGCATGCATAAAAAATATTAAATAAATAAGATAAAATAAAGTGACGTGTGGTAAGACAACAACAATTTGACAATGAACAACAACGGGATTGTATTTACAGATGTGTTGGCATATAAAGTGATATTAAGTGTTATAAAGTGACAGCAGCGGGTCTAAGTGTGGACACACACTGCAAGTGCAGATACATCCATGAGTCTGTGACTGAGCTACAGAGACTTGTTTTTGTTCATGAGTCTGATGGCGGAGGGGAAACAAACTGTTCAAGTGGCGGGAGGTGTGGGTCTGGATAGACCGTAGCCTCCTGCCTGAGGGGAGAGGGGTGAATAGTCCGTGTCCAGGGTGAGAAGGGTCAGCTGTGATCCGACCCACACGCCTCCGGGTCCTGGAGGTGAACAGGTCCTGGAGAGATGGGAGCTCACAGCCAATCACCTTCTCTGCAGCACGCACAATGCGCTGCAGTCGATGCTTGTCCCGTTCAGGAGATATGCCCCCCCTAGAAACGCCACTGCACCTTGTGTACCATCTGGCTGATTGATCAATAGCATTATTAATTCACCCCAGACTTGGTGGTAAGTTACTACTGTTGCCACAGCTGCCCTGCCTGATGAATGCAAGGCTGCTAATCTGGACCACCACCGGTCACACATTTACTCACTACAATCAACCAAACCTGGCTCAGAAAAAATATGGATTACAGAATTCCTGAAATCCATTTTGAATCAAAACAGAAGGGATGTCATGTCATAAACTGGGATGATACATATTAAATAAGATGGAAAACAATAAAAATGTTAATGTTGGAACATTGATGAGACAACCAAAGCATGAGTAAAGGTGTGAAAAACATGACACTGGTCTAAATAAAATGACACCTCGCAATACCATTGTAATGTCATTGAACTAGACACTGCCCGTCCAGAGAGCAGCCAATTTGGTTGTAATTGCGACAAAGAAATGGACTCCCACCGAATCCCATACATAGAATTACACATTTATTTACGTCCTTTACGTCTTCAGCATATGTGAAGGGGTAGAGGAGGAAACAGGAAGTTGGTGGGAGGGGACAGAGGTTTGAAATGGGAATGAGTGGGAAGTCTGGGCCTTTCACTGTTGCCCTACTGCAGAGAGCAGCTAAGCCATTAGAGCAGCTATTCCCAAAGTCCGGGACGTCATGGCCCCCTTATTGATCCAAAAATCTCTTGGGGCCCCCCAGCAATGATATATTTACTCTATTTTGAGTAATTATTATTTTACAGCTAAGATTACATACAAATCAAATGTAGCAATGACTGTAGGCTAAATACTGGTTTAAAATAGTATAATGGTGCAAATAAATGTACTGTTCCTTTTAATATATTTTCCCCCCCCAATGTACTTGTTTTGTTGGCAAGCTTTGGGGGCCCCCTTGTAGTGCCTCTGAGGCACTACAAGGGGAACCACTGCATTAGAGCTTACAGTGCTGAAGGACCTGTGTGCAGATTGCATCTAACTAAAAAGGTAAAATTCAACTAAAAAAACTTTAGAACAGTAAGGAAAGTACAACCTAACATAAATGTCATTGTCCACATGCCAGGTCTTAGTCACCTGCAGGCCTCATCAAGAGAAAAAGGTTCATGCATTGTGATCCCAGAACTGAGGTACTACTAACTTTTAAACTATGTCAAATAATAAGCTTTGTCCATTTCCACTTGTACTAATCAATGTTTCCTTTAGTGCCAAGCCGGTTGCGGCTAAGTTGCCACTAGCCAGTCACTGTTTTTCTCTCAGGTTTTGTTTGTCAACCATTGTTTGGGCTTAGGCTATAGTTGGGTTGTGTTCTTATACTTGGGGGTCTTGAGTTGGTTTGTTTATTTATTTTGGGCCTTTTTAATGGCTATTTTGTTTGCTGTGATTTGAGTTTGTAAATATAATTTCTACAACTTCCTATGACCAAATACTTGCACAACCTGGTTTTAAGCATGGCTCCTTAATAAGTTGATTTTAACCCCAGCTGTCAGCTATTTTAACCGACATGAATATGAATTCTATTTATTGCTAAATAAATGCACTCTTTGTCAATTTATAAAGTCTCTAAGTCCTTTTGTATTAAGCACTTGGTCACACATAAAATCGCATTGACTCAATGTCATTAAAACTCTGCTTCGTGGACAAAATGAAAATATAATATTATGGAAAGTGTTATGAAAGACAAAATGAAATAACAGCCAGCCTATGCACCATATCCCTGTATGGTTTCCATGTTATTTCCAACAGTGTTCAGAGCTTTAGAGCAGTGCTGTTGTGTGCGTCCTGTCCACACCTCCTGCGGAGATGAGAGAACACCGGCTTCTCCGTGGCTGCTCGAATCGCGGTCACTGTCAGTGTGAGATCTGCACATCAAAAATACTTCGGTGAGGACTCTATATCTAACAACATACAAGGCAGTGCGGATTGTTTTTCACTTTTGGATTAATTTTTTACTTAAAAGATCGCCATATTTCATTCAAATGCAACCAATAGCTTATCAATAATGAATAAATATTGCATGTTAGTGATGACTGATGTTTTATAATAGTGCCTGTGTTTTAGAGTTGCTCCAGCAAACTAGTGCACCTTGCTCATTGTCCCTTTATACGCCACAACATTTCCCTACAGCTTAAGAATTCAGATGAATTCAGTGTTGGGCAAGTGAATACGTTCTGAGTCGCAGTTGGTTCATCCTGGTTAATTTAAAGTTGAACGTTTGTTTTAACTACAGGTAGCTAAGGATTAGTATACCCGAGTGGGTAGGAGACTTGATGCCTACCTTAATTTCCTGCCCCAAAATTAGATATCAGGTAACCATGTGGACATTTAGGGTGGTCAAAATAACGGGATCAATCCAAACATAAGTTAAAGGTGCATTATGCAGCTTTATATGAAAAACAAAAGTTGATATTTGCTTGTATTTGACCTTGTAGTGTCCCAGTGGCTGTATGAGTGGTCGGCACCAAGCCTTTACTTTCCATCTCAGTGGTCTCTAGGACGCTCCAGGATCAATTGTTTTGCAAGGTTTTAACAGCTCTCACTGGAAAACCTACAAGACAATTGATCCTGGAGTGTTGTGGAGACCACCGTGATTGAAAGTAAAGGCGCCATGATGAGCACTCATACAGCCGCTGGGTTACTACAAGGTCAAATACGCACAAATATTCACATTTTTTCAAATTTTTTCACATAAAAAGTTGCATAATGCACCTTTTTAAGTTTTTTTTTTATTATTAGAAAAGTGAATTGCTTTTTAGCAGGCCTTCTCAAACTCTAGACTCAGGTCCGGATGCGGACCTTGAGGTGATTTTGTCCGGACCAGGTGGCGCCTCTGTGCTGTTAATTTTATTGCCGTAGCAGTCGCAGAGCTTGTTGCATCTCCATAAGTGCAGTTGTAGCTTTGGCCTGTAGGGGCAGCGTATAAAGAACTCTCCCTTTAGACATCGAGATTAATGGCTTGTATGAAAGTCATTGAATAACTATAGTATTATAACACTCATGGTTGGGAAAGCACATTCACTATGATAAAGTTGATGTTAAAGAGTCATGTACGTTTAGATCTGCAGTGCCATGTCGCTTATTAGAAGCTCTTTAGTGTCCCATCACTGCTCTTACTCTTGATATATACAGTACAGGCCAAGAGTTTGGACACACTTTTAAATGTTTTTTCTTTTCATTTCGAATGGTGTTTTAAACCAAAAAAAAAATTGTTCCAAGTGGCCGCCTCTCACTTTGATTACTGCTTTACACTTTTGACATTTTCTCATTGACCTTCACGATGTCGTCCCAGAAATGGTTTTGACTTCTCAAACATGTTGAAAACTTATTTCAAAAGACAACCTCATGAAGCTCATGGAGAAAATGCCAAGAATAAAGGGCGGTAATTTTGAAGAATTTAGAATATAACATATTTGGAGTTATTTCACCTGTTTTGGTTTCCTTCATAATCCCATGTGTTCATTCATAGTTTAACGCCTTCAATGAGAATCAGTGTGTGTTAATAATGTTGAAAATAAAGAAAAGCCAATACATAAAAAGTGTGTCCAAACTTTTGGCCTGTACTGTATATTTTTCAATAGATTCCCCAATATTATGCATATTTTGTTTCTCATTTTTTGCTTGTTACATTGCACTCTGATGAATAAATTATATTTATAAATGCATTTTAAATTTTTACTATTTAAATGTTGACAGAAACATGACAGAAGACATGTTTTGAACCTTTGGTGTATGAATAAAATGTTTTGGACCTTCTAATTTAAAGTTTGAGAACCCCTGGCTTATAGTAGTTCCTTTATTTGCTAATTCACGTTAAAAAGGCTAGTGTCTATGGCATGACATTTAACATGTGTAAGTTATTAGACCTATATATTATGGTTCGGTGCTGAGCACCCATACAGCCACTGGGTCTCTACAAGGTCAAATACGCACAAATGTCAACTTTTGTTTCGCATAAAAAGTTGCATAATACGCCTTTAAAGCAGTACTAAGTGGGTAATACAAGTGTTATTGGGATGATTGGAGGGTCTTTCATCTCCCCCTGGTGTCTCTGGCCAGAAAACCCCAATTGCAACAAACACACACTAATAGAATCACGAAGAAGAAGGTAACAGGCTAACGGGCAAAGCTAACTGCGAGCTAGCGCCACTTTAAACAGTATTTACAGCCAAGTTTGAGTGAAAAAAATTATTTCCATTGTGTAATTGGATGTACAACATCCCTCTCACGGACAATTAATAAGTAAAAAACACAACATGCTATGACACCTGCAGTTGCGCTTATGGCCTCTAGGGGCAAGAGTTACTTAGTACTGCTTTAAGGGGTATTTTTATTAGAAAAGGGAACTGCAGACAGTATACTTTGTTAGTTCACGTTAAAACAGGCTTAAGTGTCTACAGCAGCTCTAGGAAGTGAAATTGGAACAATCGGCAACAACTGTAAATTACACGACATTTTACTTTTGTAAGTAATTTGACCAATTATTTATGAGATAGATGGCCACACCCCCTAATTCTACGGTAGCCTATTGTGGCCAACCTCCAACTGTTACATTTGGATTGAATACATTTTCTTGTTTGTAGTTTCTGACATGTTTATATATCAATATTTTTGCCACAGCTTCACATTGTTCATGTGTCGGAGAATCATATATGACTTGGGAGGTTTTGCAGTGTGGCTTCACGTCAACCGTGCTTAAAGTTATATTTCATACAAACCCCCTCGATTCATTTTCATTTCTTTGTTCATTCCTTGTCTGAACTGCTCTCCCATCTCTTCTCGTCAGTCAGCCATCCCATCATGCATTGCTCAACGCCTATCTGCCCACGTAGAAAAGTCGGTGGATCAGCCGAATTGTGGAAGACTTCTAATTTGTATTCAAGGATTATATCAAAAGAAACCTCCATTATACCATCTCCTGTTTGATCTCACGCTATATTTGATCACATTCAGGCGTCTGTTTATAATCCCAGAGAGTTCCTCTCCATTTTTCTTTTTCAGGGCGCTAAGAGCTGATTAGAAAAAAAAAAAAAAAGCACAGCCCACACAGTCTTCGGCGCAAAATAAAAAAGTACAAGTTGTGAGCAGTGGAGAACAGTGGGGCCCTGCCATAATGTGCACTTACCCATGTAATTATGCGTTGGACAGTAATAATTTAGCGAGGACAGGGTTGGAGGTGGTCGGGGTCACGAGAAGCGTCTTAAGAAGAATAATGCAACACGCTGCGAGCACAGAGGGAGACACACCTCCACTGCCGGAGACTGTCGAAGGGAAAGGCTAGCAATCGTTTGGGGGGAAAAAAGTCAAAGTTCCAAAAAGTGTTGCGGGCGAACTTTATAAAACATCTTTCTGAAAGGATTCCCTGAACTCAAGCTGGATCAAAATCAACTGAAAAGGATGTATCATTCATTACTGTGGCTTATAAACCTGCTCCTAAGCACCCCAGCGCTGATATTTCACATTGTAAGACTGAAACGAATGTGTGCGCATGGAACAGACACTCGCTGAGAAAGGTCTGCTCTTTGGGGTCTCGTTTGTTGCAGGGCAGGGAATTAAACCATAGGTAAAAAAACGGCACTGTGATAAACACTGTTTGAGTGCAGAGCGGCTCAAAGCGGATCCGACGAGGCTTCAAGGGTTTAGAAAACAATATCCAGGAAATACAAAACCCAATTGGTTCAGCAGAAAAAGGGAAAAAAGTTGACACACAAAAAACTAATTAAAGCCGTTTCAAGCGCTCACGTCTCAGCCACGTTCGGTCATCGTTTCATATTGCGGTAAAATGTTCCTTTACAATTTGGAGAATAATGTCAAAGTGAAAAAACCCTGGATGGGTTCTCTCACTGACGGCCATGATTTAAGGCCCAGAGAAGCACTGACACCCTCAGCAGATTACCTCTCTGTCTAAAGCTAATGTTTCTGGAGCTTGGGGGCATTTAGGTCCATTCGGGTAAACACACTGTCTCAGCTCTCCACTTCAGCTGATGGACTGCCCCCTCTGTGTTTCCACTGCCTTTGTAGCTGACTGAATCCAATTTGCAGTATCTTATGTACCCTATATGCTGCTATGTTCTATGGGGAAAAAAACTAATTCAGAACATGACAAAGCTTCACTCCAGTAATATGAATTTGAAGCTAAGACGTAGTCATGAACACAAAGCAAGGAGTGGTGACGGCAATCGGTGGGTGTAATCATTTTGCACAGACTGGTATTATTGTAGAAAAAACTAAACTAAAGGCCAGCTTCAAACGGAGGAGCACTGCTAATCGTCATCATAGGGAAACTATGCCAGATCTTCTGATGGAGAAACATCAAAGTTATAAAATGGTAAGACTCCTCTTGTTCACACTGTGCAAATTAATGTGCTTACATCTCAGAAAAAAAGCCAATGTGGAGTTGTGCTGGCCAGCGTTGCTATTCACTTAGGTATTGTTATTTTTAGCAATGCCTTGGAAAATATGAAGAGAAACGTTTCTGCACATGAGCAGAGGTGGTCTAAGTACTTTATTTCACTGCCGGAGCAAAAATACACTGGTCAAACATTAATCCAGCATATGTTGCTCACTAAAGTGTATGCTTTAGAATTTACTAAAGACGTACATATCAGTTTCAGTTAATGTAACAAAAAATAACTTTGCAGCGTCAAAAACACAAAAATCTTCATCATCTACATGACCAATACTTATTGAACATGGGACAATGAATGCTAACCACTGAACCCTGGGAAAGAATGGAGAAACAATTGAGGAGCAAAGACACGCACATCCGCCGTACTGAACCAGTGTGCTGGATCCAAAAAGTTCAATGAAAAAAGGAAAAAAGATCCGCACAACTGAAATATGCTCACCGGTTTAATAGTTCACACAGAGCAACGTTTCGGGTCTAGCCCTTCATCAGACAGATCAAGTCTAATACGGCTAAACAACACAACTAAAAAAAAACAAGACATAACATGAAATGACATCCTGATTGAGATACCTAGACTTGGGCATTCTTCTCCGACTCTCGCAATGCATTGTGGTCTATATTGACCCGTTTAGCGATCACCGCTGCTCACTAATTTTCAGAATGCATTGTGGGAAATTTTGAGTGCACTACTTTTTTTCTCTCTGGACATTCGGACACCCCTACAAAATGGCGCGATCACTATATGGTGCGCTATATAGGGAATAGTGTGGACATTCGGACACTGCCTTTATTAATACAACCAATCACAAAGTGTATCGCCTTGACAGAACATCTGCACAGCGCTACCTACTGTTCTGGAGTGTGCATTATAAAGCTTTTAAAATGAACAAACCACACACCCAAATTCACTTTCTACCATAGGGCCTTTTTAGAAATGGAGTAGAAAGTAAGTTTTCAACAAAAATAAAGTACAGATCCTTAAAGACACACTGTGTAACATTTTGGCCTTTACGTTTGCCATCAGTACAAAACATGCTCCCAATGAGCAGCTTGACACAGAAAATGCTAGTGAGTAATCAAAGAATGGATTTGGATGAGAACCTGTTTCAATCTCAAATTCTGTTGCCCTTAGTCGACATCTCCATGGAGACGAGCTGGAGACGTACCCTCTCCCGGTAAAGTTACAGTCATGTCTTTGGACAGGTGAGCCGCTCACAGCAAAGGCACTTGTTTGTTTAAACACTTATGAGGTACTTTTCAACGACAAAAACATCTAATGCTTGTATTTAAATTGTATTTATTCGGTACAATTGTACGCGGTGTGGCTTTAAATACTGCACCTAGTAGGTAGTAGTAGTACAATTACTTCATTGCCACCTCTGCATTTGAGTACACTTCACCAGCATACTATTTCTACCAACTCTTGCTGCAATTATTCTCAAATGATTCAAATTCACTTATGCAAACCCATTGAAATGAAGAGTCTTTGAAGAGCACCGACGAACATGTCTGGTTTACATAAGGTGTGTTTGGATAGAAGGGGGGAGTCTGGAGGAGGTGCCTGCTGTGGATCAGTCAGGCCTGATGTGGCAGAGACAGCGAGGTGTGGGACAGAGCTCAGGATTAACTTGGCTGTGAGCTGCAGGGGGAGGGAGGGAGGGGGGACGCCACTCATGGATTTACACTCATATCTACAGTACCTCTGATACTAAGCCCAGAATGTCATGGGGAAAAACAGAGGCCCTTTAGCGTGAGGCGGTGACACAGCAGAGCACTTTTGCTTCCACTTAGAAAATACCCAGCGGGTATTGTGCAGCTGCCACCATCTCGTGGGGAAATATCACGGGCCCACTGAATGATGAAGTGTGTCGACGAGAAACATTATTTGAAGCCATCACCGTTTTCATTTGTTTAGATCAGAGGGTACCAAACTGTGAAGGGACTGGGGACCCCCGAACGTTCTCCTCTCCCAGTCTATGTGACAACTATTTCAGGTGTTAAATTCCGTGTGCAAAATCAGATTTCATTAAGCGAGGGAATTATGGCGTTATGAATGTAGTGTCACCAGGTGTTGCAACATACTGTACAGCCCTAATTTATGTGTGCGCTTGAATAAACTTCTCTTTGTTTGTTTGTCTAATTTTTCATAAATATTGTTTATAATGTGTGCATGTCTTTTAGATTTCTTTCATATACAGTATTCTTTTCAGAGCGTGTGAAAAAAGTAGCGGCTTATAATCAGGAAATTGCGATTATTACATAATTCAGAGTAGAGCTGGGTGACTTTCGATTCGATTCCCCCCATTTAAAACAAAATAACTGCAAACTATAAATATACTTAAAAATATATATATTTATTGGATTTATTTAAAGTGAACCAACATATACAAAATTGCAAAGGCAAACCCTTTCTCTAACTAAAAAGTCACTATGCAGTGTGCAACAAAGATTGTTTAAACATCCAAATTATTTATACTGTATTTGGATTAAGCTAATAAAACAACACAAATCCTGAGGTAACTGAGGCACATGTGTACAGCAGGACCTTATAAGCATATTAGGTAAAACAAATCTAACAAAAAAAATTCTAAAAAGAATACATCTAAAAAAATATGAATACATTTGACCTACCAACTAGATTTTTAAATCAAATCTAAATTTTCCCAGCCCTAATTCAGAGAGTCCTATAAAAAAGGTTAGAGTCAAACTATTCTAAAATGTCAGTAATACATGTCAATTACTTTGAAATTTCCAAACAGAACATTAAATTAGGTCTTATCTTATGTAGAAAGTGTTGCTTTACTTTGGGCTAAAATCGGCTGGTTCGGCCCTTGGTCTTTTTACAATGAAGGAAATCGGCCCTTCACCAAGCAAACTTGCCTACCACGGCATGGTGTTACAAAAGCACACAACTAGTACTCACTGGGTGGATCAGAGAGAAAAATCCCCGAAGATATGAAACTGTTTGCAGGACGTCAACAAATGGTGGCAATGAGAATTAAAACTAGACATCATTTGCTAAAGAGGATTTCAAAGCGTAATCTGGATCCAGTAATGAACAAATGAGCTGAAGTCATTTAACAACTCGCTTTCCCCTTTAAACTTGGCCCGCAGAAAATAGCCGAAATATTTGTCTTAACATTAACCAATAAATATTCCCCGGGTAAGGTCGCCGAATGTGAAAATAAACTTCAATAATCCGGATTCTCGCCACACTTGGTCCAAGGACATGCGCCTGTTTGGCAGCCTCTCCCTGCAGCCAGCGTCTCCGGCTCACAGCCAATCGATCACATATTATGGATCTGCGGCCGCTGATTGACACCCTCAATTAACGCCATGTATTAGACCAGTTCTCGGCGCATTCTGCGGTGGCAGCGTGGACAGGAGGTGCTAAAGAAAACATTTAGTGTAATGAGGCGCTCTTTATGGCTTTCCTCGACAGTGTTTTCTTTTGTGTGTTTTTTTGTGGTTGTTTTTTTTTTTTGGGGGGGGGGAATAGAAAAAAATGATACAGCGTCGTAAAGCCGATCAAGTGGCACAGGAGTGTGCACTGAGTGAAAATGAATTATCTTTGCCCTCTGTCAATTGTGATTTATAAGTTGAACATAACTGGGCTATATAATACCTGTTGCCATGTTTTTTGGCAGATAACTGTAAAGAGTTTGAAAGTCACCGACTGGATTGGGTTGTTTGCGTCGAGGAAGTTCCTAAAAGCGTCATCTCAGTCGTCTGATCTGAGAGCTATGCTGGTATTGAACTCCGGTCCCTCCTTGGGAGATCCTTAGCTACGATGGTAAACTCCTGGACGACTGAGAGCTTACACACAAACTTTTTGGCAGATGTGAGAAACTCAACTAGACACAGGGAAAACAGGATAAATACAGACGTTATCTCTGGAATCGCCTATAGCCTATATGGTATATATTAATTATATTATTATATAATTACTCCAAAACGACTTTAACATATGATGAATTTTTAATATAGTTTTCTACTAAAAAAAAAGACATGGAGAAGAGCAAAGGAGTTCAACATATAAATAACGAATAATGATAACATGATGCTTCATTTTAACATCATGCTACATGCTAACGCTAGCTACGACTGCCGTTTTTTCGCTTCTACTGAACAATCTGCTGTGTAAAAACATCCACATGGGCCCAATTTAGACTTGACTTTATATGAGTGCTATAAATAAGTTTATATTCTGCCAGAAAACGGCTAAAGAGAGTGAAAAATAGTGTTTCCCAAAACAATATTTCCTCCTTGGCGAGACCACACCCCTTGTATGACGCAATGCCGACTGTATCTATCCTTTCTTTTTCCAGTTTGAAATATAGGTTTCCACTATAGTTAATCGATTAATCTAAATCAAATTGATTTTCCTTTCAACAGGCCGATATCAATTCAATTCTAGTGCATTTCAACCGGCAAGTACTTGGGAACTAAATGAGATAGAGACTTATATTCTTTTGCACCGCAAACGCTGCGGTCTGTTCTTCATTTTTGGTGCTCACTCGTCCCTGTAGCCCTGGGGAGCAAAGTTACAGTGTGCCAAATGTTTTTCTTTTTTAAATCTTCCAAACAAATATTTTGTGGTTTATTTTTTATAAATCTTGCCAGACTTCAGTCTGATGGCTATGGTGGCAGCCATGTTGTTTACTGTCAAAGGCCAACCTGATTGGCTGTGCCAGTGCATCATTACACACATGGCCACATGGGGGGTGGTGTTCAATTCTTAAGCATGAGTTCTTCTGAGAATGTCTTACATATAAAATAAGATAAGATAAGATAGTCTTTATTCATCTCACAATGGAGAAATTAACTTTGCTACATCGGCTCCAATATCAAACTGAATTGTGAAACGAATCAAATCGATTTGATAAATCCGAATCGATACCCAGCCCTAGTTTCCACACAAATATCCCCATCAAATCTCTGCTAGTCTCTGATATCTCGCTTTCCGTGTCACATAACTCTCCCCTCCCGGGGCTCAACGCGTCATTTGCTTGTTCCCCTCTGCGGGCAAACATGTATGTATGAAATAGCCCTAATTACCGTCATCAGCGCCAACATCATTTGTACTTCATTAACGGTCTCCTCATGCCCTCTTCCAATGCCTGACTCACACATCTGCAAAACGCCATAATAATCTGTGCTTGGGTACGCCCCATTGGGCCCTTAGTCTCTCTCTCGCTCACGCCGCTCCCTGACAGAGTAATCAGACAGCAAATGCCAAGTGACCAGAAAATGAAGGCAATACAAAGGACTCAATCTAGCCTCGTTCGCGGACATCAAAAGCCGCGTGACCTTCTCAGATGGAACGTCGTAAAGTGACTTCTGTAAATCCATGGCTTAGATGAGCCCGTGCGACCAAAATGTCACTGGTGAATTAGCGCCCCGTGGTTGGCTTCCATACTGTCTGGCTGTGCTCGTCCAGGCATGGAAGAATCTGTGTCAAGCTCTCCACTTGGCCACGACAGTAATCAGTCTCGCATGTCCTCTTCACATTTCTAGTAGCTTTTCTTCTGACATCATCATCATCAAGAAAGTCAAGGGTCCAAACTAGCTGAGTTTTTTTTCCTTTTAATGAAACAATCCACCGTGGCTTTGCGATAGCAGCAGTTCTTCGTCAGGCTAAAGGTCGCAGCTAATTTCCTGGCTAGTTCCGTGAGGTCAGGACATTGCGGGTCTCTGGGATTAGCGGGCGAGGCGACCTGGCACATCATTAACTCCAAAGACTTCAGCTTCTAAAGACACTCTCGCGCACTGCTTCAGTAAGGACATACATGAACAGGAGAGGGATACTTTATTGCCATGCTTTTCAAATGGTTTAACCTGCAAAGCAATATACAGTATATATAATGGGGGGGGGGGGGGGGGTGAAAAGTTTAACATTTATTGCGTAGTCAAGATCTTTTGTGTTTCATTAACAAGACCCATATGTGCTGATTATCCTGTCACAAAGAAGAACGAGTCTCATGCTCTGTGTTGCCAGATTCTTTTGCAATAAACCTAAAAGAAAAAGTTCCAGCATTTGTTCCCATTCAAGTCCAAAACAGTCCTGATGTGCCGTCAGGGCTGTATTATTATTATTATTATTATTATTATTATTATTATTATTATTATTATTAAACCAGTAAGAGTCAGTGTTACAGACATCACAGAAAAGCAGTTAGCTACTGTATCTGTAAGTGTTTCTTCAAATGTGTACTTCTGTTAACAAATCGCTTTCCAGACCATTTTGGATTGAGCATTCTATCCCCATTGAAATTAATGGTGAAGCCAGTCCCTATATTAAAGTATGGCAAGGTTCGATGTCCGTTGCATGACATTTATCTAATTTCTGTTGTGCCTTTACATTTTTTAAGATGATGTTTGATGACCATCGGATGTGTTTTCCATCCAACAAAAAGTCTTGAGCTCAGAGGTCATTTTTATTAGCAATTTTTTGTCCAACATAATAATTGCGTTTGAATTCAAGGACTATGAATATAAAAACTTCTCCTTATCTCACCAAAAAGGCCAATGGGGCAAATGTACATGCCATGAAGTTCAGGCAGTTCATTTCCGCCTCCTTGAGTACTCATGACCATTTATGGAAGCAATTCAAGCAGGAAAAAAAAAATATGACTCCGCTATGGCTCGACTCTCAAAAACCTTATTCCGTTTCCCTCAACGTAACCTACAGCTAACACTTCACTCACACTTCAGTCTTAAAAAAATCAACTCGCAGTTTTGAATTCACACCAATCTACTCCCCGGGTTGATCAAATCCTCCGAACGCCGGTCTCCTCACTCATCCTAAATGACCTGTTCTCCCCAGGTGCCTTGGGAGCCTTGTGTTCGAGTCATAGATCAGTAGCTTGATACAGCAGAAAACAGCTTTCCTCCTCCGTATGCGGCCGTTCCCCGGGGGAGGCGGAGTCTGATCCCTGTCTGTGTCATTGCCAACAAAATGAAGTCCCCACAGCACGGGCAGGACGGCGCGCCTGTCAGATCCCACTCTCCAGCCGCTGCGTCGCCATATGTTAAGGCAAAGAGAAGAAGTTTTGGCGGGATTCTTGCCCCGGGGAGGACGAAATGGTTGGCGTTAGCGTTCCTGTTGTCACCGGCATATGGCCCCTTTGGATTCTATTGTCGGAAAGTGTGAGGGAACAACTCCAGACTACAAATGAACCGGCGATGGTGTGTTGCCGGGCCAATAGTTTCTATAGAGAAAGTAATTAAAAAGACCTAATGATCCCTCCCAGAGTAATCCCTTTATCTCCACTGCGATTGAACTTGGTCTCATGTGATTGCCATTGAGATGTGAGCGGTTTTAGACTTCAAACACAAAGCAAATGAAAGGATTAGGGAAAAGCTTTTAATGGATGAATCTGCATTTTGTGTGGTTTGTGGTGGCTAAATTGCATTAGCATTTGGACTTTTATACTTAAACGAGCTGCATGTATTTGCCCGTGAAAACACACGAAATAAAGTAAACCACGTCCTTCCTGATTCAGCTCCATGGATGAGATATAATCAGAGATGATAGCCAGGTTTTGCATGGACGACTTGTGTATTAGTATGTTATAACTTACTTTGACCCCATACTCCATTACTGCCAACATAGTGCACATGAACTTAAACAGTTTAAGTGAAGCTAGAAACAACAGCTGGTAGCTTTAATGATGGTTAACTCTGAAGTGAAGATCATTTAAATGCTGCAAGTCACATCATGTAAAGGTGTTCTATAGAACAATAAACCATAATAATAATAATAATAGGCACCGGAGTGTAATAATATTTAAAGTAGAGCACTGAGATACTTTCTTGGAGTTCATAGATTTCAGATTGAGGGTGATATGGGTTGGAAACCATGTGTGGTAAAACAGAAGGTAGAGATGATTCGATTGTGGAACTGCCTTGTCCGTCTACCGGAAGACAGAATTACCCGGAAGATTTTTAATTGGGATAGAGGTCACAGAAGCCTTTGGTCCAAAGAAGAATTCAAAATAATAATAATAATAATAATACATCAAACTTGTATAGCGCTTTTTTGGACACTCAAAGACGCTTTACATGGGGAATAAACAAAACAAAAAAGGGGTTTAAAGAAAAGCTAGTTTGAACAGGCGGGTTTTGAGTACTGATTTGAAGGTTGGTAGTGAGTCAGAGTTTCTAATGGGCAGTGGGAGTGAGTTCCAGAGGGTGGGGGCGGCGATGGCAAAGGCTCGGTCCCCCAAGGCCCGGCGGTTAGTGCGGATGATGGGGGTGAGGCGGTTGGTGCCGGCTGAGCGGAGGTGGCGGGTGGGCTGGTGCTGTTGCAGGAGCTCGGTGAGGTAGGGCGGGGCCAGGTTATGGAGGGACTTGTAGGTGAGGAGGAGGAGCTTGTATTGAATGCGATATTGAACGGGGAGCAGCAGAGTTCTGGATGTATTGCCGTTTTTGGAGATGAGTGGTGGGAAGTCCGTAGAGGAGGCTATTGCAGTAGTCCAGTCTGGAAGTGATGAATGCGTGGATGAGGATTTCAGCTGTAGACTGGGTAAGGGAGGGGCGGAGGCGGGCAATGTTGCGGTGGTGGAAGAAGGATGTTTTAGTGATGTTGTTGATGAAAATTACAATGTGTCAAAAATATTTTACATTGTAAAATAACAAGTCTTAGGAAAATTGTATTTGATATTCATGAGAAAGAATGCAAAGTGAAGGTGTTAAGAACAAAACAAAGCTACAACATGCAATGATTTAAGAATTGCTTTGTTTAAAAAGATTAAATGTAAAAACAACAACAACAAAAACACTCTGACGGTTATTTATTAAAAAAATTGGCACATTTTGTTGAAAATGCATGGACACTGAGGCAAAGCACTTTACATCCTGAGAAATAGTAATCTATCTTACTGGTGTTGGCTGCCTTCCTTATTGTTGATAGTGTCATATAAGCTCATGGGGGCTGGACACTTTTTGTTTGTGTATGACACTTAAATAAACATTCATTCATTCATTCAATACATTTTAATAAAAGACAATTTCCTGGAGAAAAAAACAGTTCAAATAATATTTATTTGTGTAGGTTCAACAAAGTAGCTTTCTTGAGTTATGCCCCATCAAACTGGGTATCTAAAGATTGTTGTTACTGTATTGGTATCTGGGGTATGTGGGTCTCCTGTGATTCGGAATATGCTTCATGTATTTTCCACTGTTATTTCGTCCTTCAGTGTTTTTACAATGTGTGTTTGCCATGATGTAAAGGAATTTGTAGAAGTAATCGCCTCATTATTGCTGTCATTATTATTATTATTGTCATTGGATTTGAATCTTGCCTTTTATTGTACCTGTGGCCATGTGGTGTTTCCCACGTACTGTAATCCCCCGGTCTTTAGCACTGTGTGCAATTTTGTGACTGTGCCCAGTCACAAAATTGCTCTGATGAAGACGCTGTATTATTCTACCACAGAGAGCCCCGGAATCAAATTCGACTGTGTTTTCATATTTACACTAATCTGCATGGCCAGGAATTCCCCATAAATGAGATTCTGAAATTGAGTGGTGCTGACAGATAATAAATACCTGTGTGTGTGTATATATATATATATATATAAGTATCTTTTGAACATCACACTTCAATACTTTACAGTTTTATAAGTGGTCATGCCTGGTTTCCAGACTTTCTGATTGGTGGGCTTTGCATGGAATGACAGGATTTGATTAAGTTAGAGCTTATAGTACAGTAAGTCTTCATCTGTATTCAAAGACACGAACGATAAAAGAAGAAGACGCTCTAACCTAGAGAACTTTCCCCACTTCCTTTGCCTTAAGTTTTGCGCTGAACTTCTTTGATCCTTAGGAGCCGGCTTCACTGACCACATTAGGCGTGATTGTTAGCATGCTAGCACAATGCTCTTTGTATTCCTCTGTGTGTGCCTCATTTAGCCGAGCGGTGTTACTGGCTAATGCAATCCCGGGCGCAGCGCTACTATTAATCACCCGCTTCCCAGGAAGGCGGGTTCATTAGGAGGTGATTCTCTTAATGGAGAGCAGAATGGCCCCATACTTTAAGTGGTTGCCGACTTAGGGCACATGGAGCCAAATCTGTCCACGGGAGAGGTATAGGGGCAGCTTTCTGAGGGGAGCCTGCTAAATGACGTTATCTATAGGCATTGAGGAACTTACATAAATAAACCCAGAGGTGGTCCACTTGGAAAATGCAGGTAAAGGAGAGCGCTGACAAACTGAGCTGCGGCAATTAGATCAGGTGTGTGTGTGGGGGGGGGGTGGCAACTTCTGGGCGGGGGGGCAACTTCTGCAGGAGAAATATGACAATTTAATCTGGCGGGGTAATGCGGGTGTCCCGGTGACAAATGCCGCCTGAATACTTGAGCGGGCCAAGTAATTATACCCAAATGAACTTGTCAGAAGCTTGTAGGAAGAGTATCACATGAGTTAGGATCTACTGCACTCTTCCAGGTTGAAGACAAACGACTTCATCGAGTGCACCTCTACGCTGACGAAATGATAATATGCCGCCCGTGCTGAAAAGTGTGGATTTTACGTTGGGAGTGTGCATCTGACGCCCGGGTAAACAGATGTGGCTGGTTAGGGGAGATGGAATGCAAACTGCAGAGCATGCTAGGCATTTTGTGACTTTCAAGTATTTCAAGAAAGAATTTGTCAGTACACAGGCCACCAATCACTGCAGGTAAACACAGTGAGTGTAAAATAAATTGGGATTTTGCAAGAGACCGTTTAGAGCTCAAACCAGTGAACTAACCTTATGGCCCTGACATTTGTTTTCGACTTTCATTAGCTCAAAAGTGCATGTGACAAGTTAGACAGCTAGTTTTGAATAGCACAAAAAGGTTTCTAAAGATGGACGATTTCCTCATGTTGAATAACAATTTTCATACGCCGACATTGGTGTGCTGAACAGTTGGAGGTCCACTGTGTGACCGTTATAGCAATAGTTCATATGGCAGAGCAAACATTTTTCCATTGGGCTGTAACAATTGACCCAACAAAAAATAAAAAAAATAACCCTATTTAATCTCAACCCCCGCCATAACCAACAATGGGGCGACAGTGGTGCATTTATTGCTTTATGAATGAGAGTGTGAATGGGTTTGAATGGGTTCTCTGCTATAAAGCGCTTTGGGCCAAATGAATTTACCATTTACCAATAATCAAGTCCATTTTCTTCATATCCATAAGGTCCCAGCCATTTGAAAGACCTACAAAAATAATATAAATGGATCTTTTTCCGTCATGGTAACGTGTAAACGGTCAGCAAACCGTCCTCTCTTGGTACAGCTGTGTTTTTTTGGCGAACTGCATTTGTGGTTTCTGCGCTCCACATTGTTTTACTGGATACTGTTCTTTGCAGTGTAATTGTGAGGTTCAGTGGATTTTTTTTTTTTACAGCAACAAGTCCCTAATGGTCCTGAAGAAAGCAGCTTTTTAAAAGTAAACAAACAGCTAGCTTATGAGCTAAAGACATTTGAGACATACACATTTCTTCTGAAACAATGAAGAGGTACCAAGAGCCTCCCAGATTTTCATTGCTTTTTGTCACTTTTTGTGGCTTTTTTGACACTTTTTTGTTACGTTTTTGTTGCTTTTTGGTTGCGTTTTTGTCAAATTTTGTATCGCTATTTTGACACTTTTTTTTCAAGAAGGTTTTAGATTTGGGTAAAGCCAAACTGGAGAAAATGTGCTCGGTTCAGGTGGGGGTTAAGAGGTTATTAAGCCCAGCTACTCTTTGGATTACATCACAAGATATAGTGTCTAAAGTGCCAGTGTCTAAAGGTGTCACAATATCTGAAAGGAAAAAACACCTTTACCTCACAGGAAAATGGTCTCTTGGTTTGACTCTTGGAACAGGTTGTCCCGTTGAAGGAGAGGTCATTATGCAAACGTCTCATTTACTTATGTATATGCGGTCTATAAAGTCTACCTAACATAACCCTTGCTGTTGTTTTGCACCCATTCTCTGTAGATACAAATGATTCATTCTGGGTAAAAAAACAGAAAAACCCAAACAAAACCCTTATGTTTAGATGATTATCCACTAATGAAAAACATTACCTTGAATATTAGGCTGAGTCTCACAGTTTGCTCATCTCACGCCCCAGTGCCATTCTTCTCTCTGCAGATCCGCGTTAATTTGTCCAGCAGATAACCCATCGCCAGCCATTCATCTGAGAAGTACCCTGGTGTCTTTCATCTGCGCATTTGCCGTGTTTTGTTGTTTACTTTGAGCTCAGGTGGGTGATTAGATAGGCTAGCCCGGCCTATCCCGCTCGCAATCTCCCCCCCAGTCAATAGCGGCAAATATTAATGATGTTTTTCACATTGCGGCTCAGTTCAGGGGCTTGTGGCTGGGTAAACAAGCGCTGGCATGGAGAAGAAGCATAGCAAAAAAAAAAACTGTCCTCTTAGCTCCAAATGCTTAAGGCGGGCTTTAACTGTGTCCTCGGTGTGTCCATAACCTCATCAGCCTGAATAATTGTCGTGGTGTGGGGAGAAGATTACCCACAGGTGAAAAATGTCCTTGCGTCCGCCAGTGCCAGGAGTTAGCGGAGGCCTGAAAGCTAGCAGACTGCTGTCACGTCCTCTGCCTGACTAATGAGACATGGCTCCGACACAACACTTTGACTTTTATGCTCTCCCACCCAGAGGCTCTCTCCGCTTTACAGCTCCCATATAACTTTAATTACTGCGAGCGGATGATAGAGGTTTGACATTTAACTGGATAACTTCACTTTGCAACGGCTGACATGCTCATTGCAAGCTACTTGGTGCTTAGGGTGTGTAAGACGTACAACTGGTTGTTTTTTTTAGCGGTGGTTTGCTGTTTGCATCGCCCCAAAACGTAGCCTGTATCTGCGGTCGGAAGTGAAAAGACAAAACAAAAACGGAAAAGAAAACACACATTTTATATTAAGTATATGTACTTAAAATAAAATGTGTGTTAACTTAAAAATGTGTGTTAACTTAAGGGCACACTTACACTTGACATCCGAACCATGCCACTCTCTAGCTCGTTTGAGGAAAGGTCTGGATGTCCTGAACCGAGCCGCGGCCGATTAGAGAAGCACGAGGAGTTGTTTACAAGTGTTCATGTGCAACAGCAGCGTAATATAATGCGGAAGAGAAGAACAAAAAATAAACCCAGCTGCATGAAATAATGTCTACTATGAACCCTGTTGTCAAATCTGTTTACTCCGCTTTTCTTTCCATTTTACTGCAGTTAAACAAAAAGGGCTATGGTGAAAACAATAGTCGCTTTTAATAAAGCAGAGAAGTGCCCCCTGTCCCTCGCTCAGCTGAGGCAGGGGGCGGAGCAGATATAGGCACCTGTCGCTCTGAGCCTTTCTTTGGATTGATGGGTAAAATACAGCCTTCAAAAAAGGTTATGAGAACAGAAGAATTGACGCTCAGTTTATGGCATTCATTGCTGCTTCGGCCACCGGTTTCACGTCATTATGTAGGCGAACTCCTGGAAGTAGGTTACGTACGTAACGTTACAATAGAGCACAAATCACAAGCAATCTAAATGCACCCGCATTGATCTGTCAGACAAAAGCCTGTTGCCAAACCAGGGTACAATAGCAGAGAAACTCGGACACAGGGCGGAAGAAGTTCTACAGGCTGCTCCCCGTAAAGTCAGACCCGAGACGGTCGTGATGTGAGGCAAAAGCAAAAGCTTTACTTGAATGCCCCATACTTGCCATAATTGATTTCTTCTTCCTCCTCTTCTTCTCCTTCCTCTTCTTCTCCTTCCTCTCCTCCTTCCTCCTCTTCGTCTTCCTCTTTTTTTTAAATGCTTTTTATTGTGTTTTTAAACGTTTGTTTTTATTGTGTCTGGTGTTGCTGTGAGGCACATTGAGTTGTCATGTACATGAAATGTGCCATACAAATAAACTTGCCTTGCCTCTTCTTTTCCTTCTTCTCTTTCCTCTCCTTCTTCTTCTTCTTCTTTTTGTAGGGAAACATTCTTTTTGTTGTAGTATGTTTACAACAAAAGTATGTTGTAAAAGTAGTCATTTGTGGAAAAAAATAAGCCTGATGCATAAAATTTGCATTGCAAATACATTATACATTGATGTTATGTAAAGTCAATCCAAGAAGTCAATATGTGACCATTTTCCTCACATTTTGACTCCCAAGGACAGCCGTATCAGTAAAAATACCTGTTTTGTCATTTTCACTAAAAATATTATTTGTTAGTGCCTTTAAGTAAAAGCATCAGGAAAAAGTGTACTTGGGCAAAAAGTACAAAAATACAGTATATTTATTTCCCACACAGATTTGGGAAAATGTATAAAAATATACTTGAGTGAGATATTTATTATTGTTGACAGAAAATGTATAATTAAGAGGATTATCCTTCTGTAATGTTCTATTTATAAATTAAACTCATTATTGTTGAGCTGGATACTAGGCAAGGCAAGTTTATTTGTAGAGCACAATTCATACACAAGGCAATTCAAAGTGCTTCACAGTTGCATAAAAAAGAAAACAGATACAATCAATCATTAAAACATCAACATAAAAATTAATAAATTACAGTAAAAGGCAAGAGTGCAGATAGAATACTTTCAGTTTTTATATGCACGGGTAAAAAGAGCTGTTTTCAGCCTGAATTTGAACATTGTCAGAGTTGAGGCCTGTCTCACATCCTCATGAAGACTGTTCCAGATTTGAGCTGCATGAAACTGAAACGCAGCCTCACCGTGTTTATTATTGACTCTGGGAACCACCAGGAGACCCCTCCCTGAAGTTCTCAGGGCCTGAGATGGTTCATACGGCTCTAACATGTCAGAGATGTACTTTGGCGCTAAACCATGAAAAGACTTGTACACAAGCAGAGCTGTTTTAAATTCTATTCTCTGAGTGACAGGAAGCCAGTGCAGAGACCGGAGCACTGGACTAATATGGTCGTATTTCCTGGTTCTTGTCAGGACTCGAGCAGCAGCGTTCTGGATGTACTGCAGCTCTAACAGCTCGTTTAGAAAGGCCAGTGAGCAGCCGTTACAGTAGTCTAACCTGCTGGAGACAAATGCATGGATGAGTCTCTCTACTGTAAGTGTGGTTTTGACACTATTCCTCTGATCTTAGCCATGTTTTTAAGATGGTAAAAAGCTGATGATGTTATTGCTTTAATGTGGCTGTTTAACCACTTAACTGCCACGTTAGGGTTAGGGTTAAGGATTAGGGTTAGGGTTAACAATGATTTACATCCAAGTCTCAAAGCGTATTGACTGGAGAGTTTACAGTCTATATGCCAGTGTGATACCTAATTTGAAAACCAAGACCTTCTAGTTTCTAAAAATATGTGTGAGATCTGTGAGTGAAACACAGCTTAAGTTACATTTGCCGTTCTTAACTCTAATTGTATCCAGATTAGGGTTAACTAACCCTTACCCTAACACTAGCCCCCTGATCAGGGGAAACGGCAGTTAAGGGGTTAAGTTCAGCTCTGAGTCCATGATTACTCCTAGATTTCTAACCTGATTTTTTGGTTTTAGAGAGAGAGAGAGACTCAAGGTGACTGATAACACTTTGTCTTTGTGTCTGTGGACCAAAAACAATGATCTCAGTTTTGTCTGAGTTTAGTTGGAGAAAGTTGTTTTGCATCCACAAACTGATCTGTTCGATGCAGTGACAGAGAGTATCTAGAGGCCCATGTTCACATGTCGACAGTGACACGTAGATCTGAGTGTCATCTGCGTAGTTATGGTACGACACATTGTTGCTGTTTATTAGCTGACCCAATGGAAGCATGTACAAGTTGAATAAGAGGGGTCCCAAGATTGACCCCTGGGGGACTCCACAATTTTGTCTGAGACACAGTTGCCAATTTCGACAAAGTACGTCCTGTCCTCGGGATAGGACTTGAACCAGTTTAGCGCAGTACTAGAGAGTCCTACCCAGTTTTCTAACCTGCGAAGTAAGATCCCATGGTCCACTGTGTCGAAGGCAGCGCTCAGGTCCAGCAGAACTAAAACTGAGACCTTACCTGCGTTGGTGTTCATACGGATATCATTTGTCACTTTGATTAGAGCTGTCTAAGTGCTGTGACGGGGCCTACATCCTGACTGGAAAGTATCAAACACATTGTTAGATAGGAGAAAGTAAGATTAATATATCAACAGCTCACTTACATGTCTCTCCTTCAGCTTTAATTGTACCAATACTTATCAATAACAAATCCTGGTCATTCTTAAAACTCTTGTCCCTAATGTCAGTATCAAGACAAATTATAAAACTGCAAGGTCCTTTACAGCCGCTGACAAATGTTGTTAAACGTTCGTCCTGTATTTTTTTTTACCCTGAACACAAAGGGCATTCTCATGGCCCCACAAAGAACTCGATTGAATTCCGATGCCCGAATCTCCGCTTTGATTGGCTCGCGGGAGATCTTGTGTGTTTCTCCTCTCCAGGGCCCAATCACCGTGGTTTGATTGGTAATCTTAACACCCCCCCCCCCTCCTCTCCACTGACCTCTTCCCAGAGCAGTGAGTGGGTGGCCCCTGACCATCCAATCACTTCTGCTTCTGCCCACACAAATGGCTTCCAGTGTGTCCATGTGAGGCTACACACCTATTCCATATTCACATATTTGCTGTTTGAACTTGTTGAACTGCTCCATACACAGATCCGATATCAAATGAAGTTAATCTACCTTCCCTTATAGTTCAAATTAGATTTTTTCAATTGAACACGCTTCATTACATGCACATCATCAAATTAATATAGGTTGGAGGTATTTTTTTAATTCCAATTTATAGAATCAGTCTTCTAGTTAGTACTGAGACAAATTTGATAACCGTTTTCTGCTTGCAGGGTGTAACTGTGTTCCACAAATATGAGACATTAATTTAAACATGAGTCCAGTAAGGTGTTATGTTAGGACAGTTCCAAAAAGTGTGAGCTAGTAAAGCTGCACCGATGACCAGCTTTGTACATCCCACGGAACAATTTGGAAAGATGTAGCCTGTGCAGAACTTTGAATTGGAGCAGTCCATGACGAGCGCAGATTGAAGATGAGTGGACGTTGTCTTGAGCCTTAGTCCATTGAGATGCAGTGATGTTTATTCCAATGTCCTGTTGCAAAGCTTCTTTTAGGTGATCAACTGAACTTATGTATTCGACGTCTGACAGTTCATTACATATTTTGAATTGAATCTTTTATGAGTATAGTATTCATGTCTGAGCTGGGAGGCTGAGAAGGAAAAGAAGGGAATATTGATTTAAGAAAGCTATTTGTAGATAAAAAAAAAATCTCCATTAGCGATTTGATATTTCTGACGCAACTGATCAAAAGATGCAAACACACTTTCGATAAACAAATCCTGTAACGAATGTATTCCTTTGACTTTCCACTGAGAAAAGGCTACTTCACAAAGTGCTGGGTTGAACTCATGGTTAAGTGTGATTGGGGTTAATACTGAAATATATTGCCATTTAAAATGTTTTCTAATTTGCTGCCAATTTTGTATAGTATGAGAGATTACAAGACTTTCCCCTTTGGGAGTAGTAGTCTTTAAAATCAATGCTTGTAACGAGGTAATAGGACAGCTCTGGTTCTCCATCTCAACCCAGTCAGCTCCCTTTGCATTACACCAGAAGGACAAAGATCGGATATTACACGACCAGTAATAGAATCTGAAGCAAGGCAATCCCATTCCACTAAATTCTTTTGGTCTTTATAAAAAAAAGTCACAGCTCACTGTCACGGTTTTCCATTTCAAGAGTGAAGGTTCAAATGTTAAGTGCGTAGGGATTCTGTGAGACAATGTAATGCCAAGGGAGCCTACAAGATGAACACTGATGACAAGACGACACCTGGTATAGCTGTTGTTATCCACAAAGAGTGTCAACAAGCAGACTGAAAGGTGTCAATAGTAGGCGGCTGGAATATTCTCAGGCATTGATCTGCTAAAAAACAGATGCTCGAATCACCTGTGAAGATGATGAGGTGCATGGTGAACAGAGACGGTGTCAGATAGAATAAGCTGCATTTGAAGGAATTCGTGTTAGTGAATTGTTCACGTATCCCTAGCAACAAAGTGTCATGACAACTGCCTCATTTCTTGTTTTAACTTCATAGCTCATCCCATTTTACTCATCGCCGCCAGTGGCTTTTTGAGACCAGGAATGCCTCTTGAGCATCCACTCACCCATCTTCCACAGAGCGGCGAGCTTTGTGGCAACAAAACAACACGCTGCGACACCTTCTGATGTTCGACAGTTCATCCACTGAACTGGAGACGCAGCGGATAGTTTTGGATGGCGACTGATGAGAGTGACAGAGCACTGAACTTGAAACATTTAGTAAACTGTTTTAAACAAATATATCAACCTCCAACCAATGAAAAGTATGACCGCAATATAAAATTATTACCAAACACCCTATTCCCACTTGAACAAGATTCTCCTACTTTTCCAGCTTTCCTACTTCTCCACTATATTTATCAACTGCTACAACAACGACAGAATTCCAAACACTCCCTTCAACATTTCGACTTCTGCTTTTAGAGTTCAGAAAGGCTAAACCAGTGAAGAATTGGTGCCTGTGTAGTTTGCCACGATAGAGACATAAAAACACGAGAGATAAAGAAGTAAGTGGAGGAAGAAGCTGCCCTCAGGTGCAGCTGCGTGGACCGCTCTCAAAAGATCCACTGTTTACTTCTGCAGGAAAAAAACAAAAAAAAAAACGGTTTGAGGCTTTAGCACCTCACAATCTCCCATTTAAAGTCAAAGGCCAGTTAAGGTTACGCTTGGCAAACACCAAAAATACTATTTTCTGTCAACTTAGAACTCTTTAATGTAAATCTTTGAAAGACACAAGAAACAGTACGTAACCTGAAATAAACCGGTTCAGTTCAACAGTAATGTTTAACTGATTTTTTATTACTTAAAAATCACCCCAGAATCTTATAATCTGTGCCAACTCTCCCTCGTTTGCCCTGGGTCTTAATCTAACGAGTTGGACCAAAAGAGTAAGGGTTCGCTCACACTTTTCCTTGCCTAAGTTCGATTGGGGAGGACTCTGTGTGTCTCAAATGGCCCGCACTCACACCCAGTTGAACCCTGTCACGACCCGATTAGGTCAATATAGGCCCTACCGCACACGCCACGATCTACGTGCACGTATCGACTCTACCCAGCACAC
The DNA here is from genome assembly GCA_021464625.1 of Proterorhinus semilunaris. Classification (NCBI taxonomy): domain Eukaryota; kingdom Metazoa; phylum Chordata; class Actinopteri; order Gobiiformes; family Gobiidae; genus Proterorhinus; species Proterorhinus semilunaris. The sequence goes on from CM038360.1 coordinate 21,380,709, forward strand.
GCTTCTGTTTCCACAAGACGTGTGTACAGATCGTCATTAAAAGTTTTGCAAGCCGCGATGAGAACTAATGGACAAATGCTGCCTTCTGGTGGGGGTCATGGAATCATTCAGAGGTGCCAAGGCTAATAAAACAGAAATGCAACAGCTAAAGCACTATGAACTATGAAGGTAAGCTACGTGCAAATATTATGCTAACACCAGCTGAAGTTGCGCTAACACCGGCTAAATGCTAATATCTTCAAAATCCCCTTTAAGAACAACGGTATGATGTTGTGAAATATTATATATAATAGTATGACCTGCCTGTTTTGGTGAGAGCTGTTCACTTTCCCGCTGGCTGCCTATCAACAGCCAGCAGTCTGCTCAAGTCACATTAGTACCATTCAGCACGCTTTGGCCACAGCCAGAGGCCGGTCCCAAAACGCATACCTGGTCAGACCGCTTTGACCCTTGCTACTGCTATGGACAAGCTCGCCAAACCAGGTTGACCATTGGGCTGATACGCACTTGCCTGTGGAAAGGCAGCTTTTGAGAAGCTGTTTGTTTACAAGTAGGGTCAAATCGCAGCACGGGATAAAACAATGTGAGTTTGCTGTGAGCCCCGTTCGTGCGACGCGACCCCCTTTTGAGTGTTGGAGTCTAATGCACACAAGGAGCAGCGAAGATAAACCCTAGCACTGACTGTAAATATAGCCTTTTCTCACTTTTTACCATGACAAATACATTTCACAAGACAGCTGCTTGTATAAATATATGCGCGCTCTGGCCCACCTCCTCCAATCGGGCCCAAGTCGATTGTAGCTTACCAGGTCAACACCTCTGTACGTTCTCGTCATGTATAATATATAAAAAGTCATCATTTGCTTTATTGTTATGTTGAAAACTGTAGTAATAGGATTTACGGCTCTATACTGAATTTTTACGCTTTGAAAAACTTGCTTGTGAATAAATTCTTCTGCCACAACATATGAAAACAGGCTGCAAATGACAAACCATTTTTAGTGCTTTCACTTTGGTACAAAAAGGTTTCACTTGTGTGGCCTGCTCCATTGTTGGGCTAATTCTCGTGTCTGTTTGGGGGAGTTCTGGGTAAAATTGACAGAAAAAAAGATCCGTCTCTTTTCCCAATTGAGATCTGGTTCAGACCGCTTGTGATGGCCAGGCCACACAAGTAATGAGACCTATTTAATGAATATTGACACTGACTTGATTCTGTCCCTTTAAGAGCTGTGAGGGGCGGACCTGGAGAGAGCTGGAGGCGGCCTTATCTGGACCAGACCAATGCAGAGGGGGACTGGGGGGTTAAAGGGCTTTGTGTGTCCCTTAGTTGGGTCTGTTTCTCCCCTGTGTTTTCGGCTATTTATATTTTGGTATGGTCCAAGCTGTATATAAGTTGCCTTATGTCTCATTTGAGGAGGTCCGTTCGTCTGTGTTAGTTAGGTTACGTTGGACAGTTTGGTTTTGTAAAGTTATGTTAATTTGACCTCTTTTATCGGCCAGTGTTGGTTTGTGGCCAATAAAATGCATTTTTGAGCTTTAATGCCTTTGTCTCAGTGCCTTACTGCTTGGTCCCTAACAATTGGTGGCAGTGGTGGGATCATCCAGTGGAGACAAAGGTTTTTTTGGTGCGGTTTTGGACCATTTTTTGTGGAAATGCCTGGGAGAGGACGAGGACGAACCCGGAAAGAATCACAAGGAGTAGGCTCTGAAGTAGAAACGGAGGAAAATGGAGCTTCTGGAGAGGTAAAAGGCAGTGATGAAGAAGGGGAAGAGCCAACACTCTCAGACCTAATAGCCATTCTTCAGACACACATGGGGCAGCAGAATGTTCGAGAGGTCAAACAAGAGCAACGATTTGCATCTCTGGAACACAAGTTTCAACTCTTACAGTTAGAAATAAAAAGTACGAACACTGACCCACTACCAAGTACAGATTCAGGATCTGAGTCTTATCAAGCGGCCTCCTCTGATGGACAGGCCTCACAAACTCAGTTTGGTCAGTCCCCCACTCATCATGAGCCTAGAATGGAAAAACTAACAGACATTGATGATATAGAACACTTTTTGATCACATTCGAACGTATTGCCCTTGCATGTCGATGGCTTAAATCTGATTGGGTATTCCATTTAATACCATTATTAACAGGCAAAGCAAGAGGGGCATATGTGCACATGGACTTTGAAAATTCACTTGACTACAAACAAGTAAAATCGGCAATTCTGTCAAAATATAATATTAATTCAGAGACCTACAAGCAGAGATTTCGCTCTCTTGAGATCCAGGCAGGTGAGAGCCCAAAGGAACTGTATGCCAGGCTGAAAGAATTGTATGGGAAGTGGATTGAACCAAAAGGTAAAACCATCCATGATATTGGTGAAATGATTATTTTGGAGCAATACTTGAGAATGCTGTCCCCTGAGCTTCAGGTCTGGATTAAAGAACGTGACCCCAAAACTGCACTGAGGGCAGCGGAGCTGGCAGATGTTTTTGTGGCTGCACGAGAGCAAGGACAAACATGGAGCCATGAAGAATGGAGGACCTGGGACTATAATCCAGCTCCACAGCGCGGCCTAGGGGCAGAAGGTGTGAGTAGACCCCAAAGTGTTGAAAATCCATCAATGCGAGCACAGAAATATTTTGGAAAAAAACCTATCTGCTACCTTTGTGGGATTGAAGGTCATATAAAACCCATGTGTCCCAAAAATACAGCTAAAATGACCCAAATGTGTTATGCTCCCCAGTCACATACTGAACTTTCCCCAAATAATTTCCAAACTGTGAAAATGGCTAACATTGAAGTTAATGGGACTTATCTAAAAGCGCTATTGGATTCCGGGAGTGACCAGACTTTGATTCATAAAGAACATGTCCCCTTGAACCTGATAAATGTGGCAAACACTATACCAATTTGTTGTATACACGGGGATAAGAAACATTATCCTACAGCGGACTTGTATCTAAAGATAGATGACCAAACTTACATGCTAAATGTGGGCATTGTGGACAGTTTGCCATACCCGGTAGTTTTAGGCCGGGATTTGCCCGTTTTATTTGATTTACTGGAGAAGGATCAAGGCCAAACGTGTTGTGCTGCTTTTACTCGTGCTCAAGCTAAAAAACCTGAAGAGACTTTTGATCTGCTTAGTGCTTTGCCCTTTTATAATGAGGAGTTTGAGACAAACCCTGGAAAGGCTCGGAAATCACGGAGGAAGAGAAGACAAGAAAAGTTTCAACATACAATTGTGACGCCTATCAAAAATACAGAACCAGAATTGTTTATGGATTTCGAAATGCCGACAGATATTGTGGAAATGCAAAAATCTGATTCTTCTTTAGTGCCTCTCTTCCAGGAAGCGGGAGCAACTAAGTCAGGTACAACTGCAGGGGTGTTCGAGTATGTACTGGATAACGGCATTCTGTATCGCCAGCAGGGGACGGTATTGCAGCTGGTGGTCCCCCAAGCGGTGAGGAGTACAATACTCACCCTGGGCCATTCAGTGCCCTGGGCTGGTCATCTTGGTAAGCACAAAACTGCAGCACGCATTCTCCATTATTTCTATTGGCCTGGACTCCACAAGGATGTGGCACACTTCTGCCGTAGTTGCCCTCAGTGCCAAATTACATCACCGAAAATGCCCTCCAGAGCTCCACTCCAAAACATGCCAATTATTGGAACTCCGTTTGAACGTATAGGAATGGACATTGTCGGGCCTGTTGAAAGGAGTAAATCTGGGAATCGCTACATGCTTGTTTTGAGTGACTATGCCACCAAGTACCCGGAGGTTTTTCCGTTGAAAAATGTCAAGGCGAAAACTGTGGCTTTCTGTCTGGTACAGTTTTTTTCACGGGTTGGGTTTCCACGAGAAGTATTGACAGATCAAGGTACTAACTTTATGTCTACTCTGCTAAAACAGGTGTATCAGCTTCTTGGCATTAGGCGTCTGAGGACCACACCATATCATCCTCAGACGGATGGGCTGACGGAGCGCTTTAATCAAACCTTAAAGCAGATGCTCCGGAAATTTGTCAACACCGGTACGGATTGGGACCAATGGCTGCCATACCTCCTGTTTGCCTACAGGGAAGTGCCCCAGGCCTCGACAGGTTTCTCTCCTTTTGAGCTTTTGTATGGGTATGAGGTGCGTGGACCACTTTCATTGCTCAGAGAGATCTGGGAGGAACAGGAGGGGAGGGGGGAACCTGTTAATGTTGTCTCGTATGTTGTGCAGATGAGGGAGCGCCTGGAAAGGATGAGTGAACTGGCTCAATCACACATGAAGAAGGCCCAGCAGCACCAAAAGTCATGGTATGACCAGCCGGCTCGGGAGAGATCATTTAGCCCTGGACAACAGGTTCTTGTGCTTCTGCCGAGTGAGGACAATAAGCTGTTGGCTAAGTGGCAGGGGCCGGTTAAGGTGATCAAGAAGCTTGGTCAGACGACATACCAGGTTGAAGCTCCAGGACGGCGCCGCTCAAATAAAGTTCTGCATATAAATCTACTGAAAGAGTGGGTGGAAAGACCTGGAAGGAGTGTGATGTTAATTAGAGGAGTGGAAGAAGAGGAGGAGGTCGAAGAGCAATACCTGCCACCTGTAGCTTCTGGTTGGGGCTGTGATTTAACGCACCTCTCACAGGAACAAAGAGTTGAGGTGAGCACAATTTGTAAAATGGAGATTTTTCAGCAAAACCCAGGAAGAACAGATATTGTGGAGCATGATATTGTACTCAAGGATGGTGCTGCTGTTAAAAGACTCAGTTACAGGATTCCTGAGCGCCTGCGGACCTCGTTGAAGAAGGAGGTTGACCTAATGCTGTCCCTGGGGATCATTGAAGTCTCGAGGAGTGAGTGGTGTAACCCTGTGGTCCTGGTGCCAAAAAAGGATGGAAGCCTAAGGTTTTGCATAGACTTCAGGTACCTTAATTCTATATCACTCTTTGATTCCTATCCCACACCAAGAATTGATGACCTGCTTTAACGGCTTGGGAAGGCCAAATATCTGACAACTCTAGATCTTTCTAAAGGATACTGGCAGGTTCCCCTTACCGAGCAGTCCAGGAAACTGACCGCCTTCCGGACGCAATGGGGACTCTTCCAGTTCACGGTGCTGCCTTTTGGACTACATGGTGCGCCAGCAACCTTTCAGAGACTTATGGATCAGGTACTTGGGGATTTCTCCAGTTTTGCGGCAGCATATTTGGATGACATTGTCATTTACAGTTCGAGTTGGGAGGAGCATATGGACCACTTACGATCTGTTCTGGAGCGCTTACAAGCCTCTGGCCTTACTGTAAATCCAACCAAGTGTGTTTTTGCGGCTTTCCAGACTGAGTATCTCGGGCACGTCATTGGGGGTGGGGTGCTGCGGCCACAGGTAAATAAGATAAAAGCTCTGGAATTCTGTTCCCTGCCACAGTCGAAGAAGCAGTTGCGCTCCTTTCTGGGGATGGCTGGTTTCTACCATCGCTTTATTCCCCAGTTTTCTGCTCGGGCGGCAACTTTAACTGACCTGACAGGATCTCGGAGTCCGACCCATATACAGTGGACAGAGGAAACGGTGGCAGCCTTTAAGGACATGCGTCAATCACTGAGTAAGAATCCAGTTTTGTATTCTCCAAAGTTTGATGAACATTTTATTGTGCAAACGGATGCTTCGGAACGAGGACTAGGAGCTGTCCTCCTGCAGGGACCCCAGGATGATCGCCACCCATTGGCCTACATTAGTAGGAAGTTGTTCCCTCGCGAGGTTCGATATTCAACGGTGGAAAAGGAAGCTCTAGCCATAAAGTGGGCCCTGGACTCTTTCCGGTATTACCTTCTGGGCCGTGAGTTTACCCTGGAGACGGACCACAGGGCCTTACAATGGCTCGAAAGGATGAAGAATACTAATGGACGAATCACACGATGGTATCTTGCCCTACAGCCTTTTCGCTTCTCCACCATTCAACATATCCCAGGAAAGGATAATGTTACAGCAGATTACCTCTCTCGCTGGGCTAGCGAGAGCCCTGAAGAGGGGGGGTGTGTGATGGCCAGGCCACACAAGTAATGAGACCTATTTAATGAATATTGACACTGACTTGATTCTGTCCCTTTAAGAGCTGTGAGGGGCGGACCTGGAGAGAGCTGGAGGCGGCCTTATCTGGACCAGACCAATGCAGAGGGGGACTGGGGGGTTAAAGGGCTTTGTGTGTCCCTTAGTTGGGTCTGTTTCTCCCCTGTGTTTTCGGCTATTTATATTTTGGTATGGTCCAAGCTGTATATAAGTTGCCTTATGTCTCATTTGAGGAGGTCCGTTCGTCTGTGTTAGTTAGGTTACGTTGGACAGTTTGGTTTTGTAAAGTTATGTTAATTTGACCTCTTTTATCGGCCAGTGTTTGTTTGTGGCCAATAAAATGCATTTTTGAGCTTTAATGCCTTTGTCTCAGTGCCTTACTGCTTGGTCCCTAACAGAAATTGCCAGAAAAAAAGATCCGTCTCTTTTCCCAATTGAGATCTGGTTCAGACCGCTCACCGTAATGAGCCGTTCAAAAGACTCGGTCGATTATGAACTTCACATCACTAGAAAGCTGAATTGCATGCTCTTAGACGGAGGAGGAATAACCTGGCGCTCAGTGTTGTTGTTCTTTTTTTGGAGTACATGAAAGGGTTGTGCTGTACCAGGTAGCAAGACGACTATTGTTTTCTGCTGCAAGCGAATCGATCAAAAGAATTTTGAAACCGTTCTCTCGCCGTTACATCATAAAATCACAACATTAAGACCTGGAATATGGGGTTGGAAACCTCTTCAATATTTCATCAACTGAAACCAGGAAGTCTTTGTAAAAGTCCGTTTACCTTTACACAATGGCTGCGTCCAAATGTCCTCACTATTCCGTACATGGTGCACTATATCGTGGTCAATAAACTACTTGATTATAAATTGTTACGCCGGAAAGTTCCCCGAGCCGTTTTCTTCATTCATGTAAAATTCATGGTAAATATAATGTAACTGAGTAAAATTCAACCACAAATGTTCCACTGTTTAGCAAACTTATACTGGCACGAGGAGAGGAGAATCTACATTCTCTTCTCCTCGTGCCAGTATAAGTGTCCAAAACGCAAATGGGCGTGCTGGATAAAAAAAGATGAAAATAGATAAAAGATCCGCACAGCCTGTAGCTCCGAGTGTAACGGTCATCCTGTCTGATGAAGGGTGCCAAGTAAGGAATATTTTTTCCTCAGAGCTTCTGACTGTGCGGGTTTTTTATCCATTTTCACTGCGGTTCTGAATTGCCAACAGAATCAAAGCCTAGGGGTAGTGTCGGTGTCTATAGTGAATGAAGGGTTAGGGGCTAGGGTGGACATCCTTGCAAAGCCAATGTCTTTCCTGCACCAGAATTCCCTTCAAGACAAAATGCAGTATTTATCTTCATGTGGATAGACCGAGGAATTACAATGATGTTGCCCCCCCCCCAAAAAAAAGATCAGTTTTTAAGGCCTTAGCTTTCAAATGAGGCGTTACCCTGGCCTACAGGCTGTAAGCTCCAGTCGAGAAGCTTTTAGATTTGGGTAGGGTTACGGTTAATGTGGCATTATCAATTTTATGTATATGTATTTTATTATCGAACGTCTGTATTTTAAATATTATATAATGGTCAGCAGATGGCGCCACCACTCTAATACCGGTAGAATAAAAGCCACCCTGGTTCACACGCACTTCCTCTGTCTCCTCACTGGCGTCTTCCTGCCTGGTTGGGCTGGGCCCAGAGGTCGTGCATTGTGTTCTACGGGTCCAGGAAGCTATTGTTTATTTATTCCTCTTTTAGATTTGGTGTAGTCACTAATGCAAGTTTTATTTTAGCGTTGCGGGTGGGTGAGAGCCTAACGCGCACCACTCCATGGCATCCCTTGGTCTCCCTCGGTTCGTGTTCGGGGTCTGCTGGGGCCGTTGCGTAACCGGGGCTATTGAAGCACCGTGCAGGCCGAGTAGGGCTAGATGAGGGCGTGCGACGGTACCAGAACTGCTCTGTAGCTAGGGCTGGGCGATATGGACCAAAAGTCATATCCCGATATATTTAGGTTGAATATCGATATACGATATATATCCCGATATTTTTTCCACAAAGTGAGAGCTGTGAAATTAAATGTTAAGTCAAAGTCACTGCCAAATAGGAGTGTTTTAATATTTAATATTGCGATTTTTATTGTATTTATTTTTCTTCTACCCCATTTGCTGTTAATAACTTTATGTTGCATATAACTAAACTAAAGCCTAAACTGAGACAATGAAATATGACTTATTAAAGTATTACTTACTTTTTAGTCCTTAATAATCATGAAATATAATAAATAAATAAATAGCCCAAATAATTTCTTGATATTTGCTCTTGATTTAACTGTGTTTTAGTCAGTGCTTTTGAGATAAGTTCTTATCTTTATCCAAAGCATTCCCAAACATAAGCCCCTAAACTGAGCCACAAACGACTCTTTACTCTTTACAAGCAGCACAGGCTCAGCATCTCTGTCATCATCAGAGCTCAGCGAGGGACTGGAGTGATTAGCGTTGCGGCTAACGCAATGCTAACGGGGAAAAAGCGATAGTCCTTCGCGGTGGCAGCATTACAAACGCTGATATTTTCACAGTACATCCACGATCTACGCAAACCATAATTAGACTGAGAAGTAAACAAAAGCACATGGCGCAGCGCACGTCCCTGCCATATCTCGCCGCTGCATTCACTTCTATCCAAACCATCTCCAAATGATTGAGCCACTGTTTTTGTTTTACCAACCAAGGGGCTCTCCTCCGCACGCTTCACAGACATTGTTGCTTTATTCATGTTTGTTGAAGAGTGCCGGCGGAGTGTCTGTTCCTGTTCCTGCCCCATCTCCCCTCTCCCTCTCCCCCCTCTCCCTCTATGCATGCAAAGACGAGGGGCGGGGCCGGGGCGCTGGGAGCAGTGCAGAGCTCCGACAGCGGGTTGCCTGAAGCAAGTATTACAGCGCAAATTTGGACTATATCGATATATACGATATGGTCTGATTCCATATCTCTTTTTAAAATATATCGATATATCTTAAATATCGATATATCGCCCAGCCCTATCTGTAGCTAACCTGTATTTACATTTAGGTAGATCCCACTACTGCTGTCTTGTTTCCCATTTGCTGCTTTTTGTTTTGTACAGACTGTGTTCAAGGAAAGGAAAAATGTGACCTGGGTTATATGTACAAACTGTTCAAAGGAAACCAACAAACGTGAACATACTGTTTTCAATGGAAAGCTAACGTGTATGAACTGTCCAACCAAATGTTACTACGCTGTGAAATGAAGAACAAAAGTAAAACATAGAAATAAACCAAACTATATGTAAAAGGAACATGCTGCCTCTGTCCTTATGGGTCGAACCTGTGTGCCTTAAAGCACATTCATTTTCCAGTTTACACTGGATTGCGTTGTCTGGCTTTTATTCATTTAATATACCACTACCACTCGTCATGTCACATTAAGAACGGCAAATGTGATGTAAGCTGACACAGATCTTACACATAGTTTTAGAAACTAGAAGGTCTTGGCTTTTAAATGAGGTATCACACTGGCTTATAGGCTGTAAGGTCTCAAATCAATATGCTTTGAGATGTGGATATGCACAATTGCTAACCAATTGCTAAGGCGCATTGAGTTGCCTTGTGTACGAAATGCGCGGTATAAATAAAGTTGCTTTGCCTTGCCTAACCCTAACTCCAACCCTAAGATGGCAGGTAACCGGTTAAGGCGGGGGTTAAAGGGATAACGAATTTCAATTCATTTATTAAAGATAAATAAATAATTAGCTAGTTGAACTATTTGTGCTGCTCTCCTTAAGTGTGCTTCGAATACCATGCTCTCATCGCACAAACTGTCATTACTGTGAGTGGCAAGGCTGGCCATATGTCAAGCATCCTTAATGTGCACTTGCAACTAACTTATTCATACATTTACCCAGGCAGCCTCCCGTTAGCTCTTGTTTACCTCGCCATACGTTCGATAAATCAAATCAATGCACTCCCCGAGATAAGCTGCTTTTTAATGCAAAGCATCTCTCCCCCTTTCCTGATATGTACCAAAACACAAGACGGATTTAACATGAATGCAATTTTCCTTTTGCGTTCAGGCAATTTTACTGCCCCGCTATTCCTGCTGGTTCTCCTGTGAAGACATTACGTTGATGTTGGAAAGGCAATAAGGCAGAACATGTCCTTTATTATTTTTAAAGGGGAGGGAAAAGCAACAACATCCCAGCATCCGATGGTGTGAATCTGACAAATGTGATAGAGATGGGAGAATGGGAAAAGCCTAAGCTGCTTTTCCTCACTGCAGTGTAGCTGGATGTTGAATAGTTCTCCGCGCACATTTGTCATCAGTTATCAAACCAATTAGCATCAGTGCAGGAGGGATGTTTCTTAAGAAAAATGAAGACTGCGAACGCACCGTGGCAGCGTGAGCGTATTCAATTTGTTTTATTTGTTTGTTTTTTTTGACGCGGTTCGATTTGCGAGATGGATTGAATCAAATTGAAATCAGCCTCAAGGACATTTTATATACAGCGGTGGATTCGCAGTCGTGCGCATTCACATAATTCCTTACAAATATGCGCCCGGAATCGTAAGTGAGCCAAGTAGCCATTCACAGGAATCAAACGCAAAGACGCAAGTGTATTTTGCCAATAAGATTAGACATGATAAATCGATTCTCTTTACAGAATGTGTGGGCTATCACTGAGTGCGTGCACAGTGACTCAATGATGTGGTCCGTAACGGTTTAGATCCCCCAACTGATTAGAAAATGTAAAAAAGTACAAATGTTCTTATGACACTACATAGTTAAACAGTTGCTGTATATGTGTGTTATGCCCTATTTTTACGTGAACGCTGAATTTTCAGTATGCTTCAATGTCATTTCTATCACATGTAAACCACATACGGAGAATCAAAAGGGCGCTCCTCTGAAGAACAAAAACCAACAAAGAACAAAACATCTGTTCTTTAGAACATCTGTTTAGCGACCGTCCCGGCTTCAGCTCGCTAGTATCGGCTGAATATGTCCAGAAGAGACGCGGGCAAAACTTTAGCCTGCAATGTTTTGGCAGGTGGAGAGGGAGTTCCGCCTTGACATTAATGTTAAAACGAGGCAATTAAAGTACAGAACAACAAATTGCAAGCCTCATGGATCAACACACAACTGCATGGAGAGAGAGAGATTTACACACACTAAAATGATGTCGGCTAGTGCCCGAGACGTCAAAACGCCCCTGTTGACAATTAATTTAGCATGTTCAAAATCATCTCTAAAAGTGCACAGTGTACGCCCAATTTGTTTGCTGCAGTGCTCAGGGATGCCTCAGATTGATAGTGTGTCCATATGTGTTCGTTTGCTGAATATATAATTTCACTCGCACTTAATATGGAAGATCAAGTTTGAGGTCAACGTGTCATTTAGCATCCGCAGAAGAAGTTGGGCTCCGATGTAAAACGGTTTCACAATCTTAGTGGGATGTTTTATAGAAAGACATAGACGGTGATCAGAAAGATTCAAGATTGGCACTGCCCTAACCTTTGGACTGGTGTGGGCGTCCAAAGACTTGCCAAAGAGAGTAAAAATATTGACCGAGCACCAGATACATGTTTGCTGAACACTTAGGGGTACAGAACCAGGAGTTGCTTCCACCCCTACCCCCACTGGGACCATGGTGCTTTTTAAAGTGAGTTCCAGCGCACATAAACCAACTTCCAGAGCAAATGTTTTAAAAAAAAATATATTAACCATGGCTTTCTCGCCCGCTGCCAGACATTTGGAACACCCATACTTTGCTCGGTCCTCCTCGTACTACTGTGTGCGCAGGCCTGACTTTATTTAGTTTTAGGTGTTTAATTGGATTCACCGCGTGCCGCTGAGCCAAGCCCCTCCATGGTATTTGGACCCGCTTTCCAAATCCACAGCCCATCTGCACCTCTCATCCTGTCCAAAATCCATTATAAATCCACCCATCTCACTGTCTCTCCTTCTCTCTCCAGCACTGCCCTACACATGAGAACCTGGCGAAGGCTTCACGCATTCGCTTTCCCTTTTTTGTTCTATGTTTTGGAGGCAGTAGACTCCCAAGAAGAGCGCTGGAAACCTGATATGACGGGGAAAGGTGGTTGGGTTTTGTGAGAGACGATCGCCTTTACTGACCACTGCAGACTATTCTTTCCCCTATGTATCCTGTTGTGGTGTTGGGAATCATCCACATTTGAAGGCACTGAAGGATCGCTTGCCCGTAGATGTAATCTCGCAGTGTGAGAGGAAAACATTAGGAGAAAGCAGCCATGGGTCTTGTTTAAAAATGGCTGGCTGCGAGGAGGAGCTGGTTGAGAAAATGAGTCTATGATCATTGTAAAGTCTTTTGTTTTTAAGACATTGGCTGCTGAATTGTTACAAAGAATGTGTTTTGTTTTTCAAGGTTGAGAAGCTACTTACGGTTTACCTTTTGAATCATTCATACATCGCCGGTCGAAAGAAAAAAAATTGACAGAAATCGTAGCAATATTGCCAAAATACAGCTTAAACTAGATTCTTGGCACGAAGCTTGTGAATGTACACACACAAGGTTAGTATGTAAAAACCAGAGCACTGAAGGGACGAACCTGAAAGTACATAAGATCAACATGGTCTAGGAATCCAAACTTGGTTCGATTGGGGAGGACTCTGTGTGTCTCAAATGGCCCGCACTCACACCCAGTTGAACCCTGTCACGACCCGATTAGGTCAATATAGGCCCTACTGCACACGCCACGATCTACGTACACGTATCGACTCTACCCAGCACACGCTTCTGTTCCCACAAGACAACACACCTGCAGTGGTTCTGGGCGGCGCCCCCGCAGAGGAGCACGTGTGTACAGATCGTCATTGAAAGTTTTGCAATGAGAACTAATGTGGACAAATGCTGCCTTCTGGTGGGGGTCATGGAATCATTCAGAGGTGCCAAGGATGCAACAGCTAAAACATGAACTATGAAGGTAAGCTACGTGCAAATGTTACGCTAACACCAGCTGAAGTTGCGCTAACACCGGCTAAATGCTAATATCGGCAAAATCCCCTTTTAGAACAACGGTATGATGTTGTGAAATATTATATCTAATAATAGTATGACCTGCCTGTTTTGGTGGGCTGTTCACTTTCCCGTTTTTCCTATCAACAGCCAGCAGTCTGCTCAAGTCACATTAGTACCATTCAGCACGCTTTGGCCACAGCCAGAGGCCGGTCCCAAAACGCATACCAGGTCAGACCGCTTTGACCCTTGCTACTGCTATGGAAAAGCTCGCCAAACCAGGTTGACCATTGGGCTGATACGCGCCTGCCTGTGGAAAGGCAGCTTTTGAGAAGATGTTTGTTTACAAGTAGGGTCAAATCACCGGGCTGAGTGTGGGTGAAGAAGCCAATAATTGCTCAAGATAATGACAAAGTACTTAAAGAGCTGTTTGAGCATAAAAGGTCTGATTGATGTTTTAAGGCCCATTGAGACCAACTCCAGGGTTTTGTGGACATACATGTTTTGTGTGAATGACACTATAGAGCGTTGACGGCGGTCTGTGGAGGTCGGTGCAGCTAGTTTTGGGCGCTCGCGTTTGTCAAGTCGGCGTCACACTGGAGCGCTGTGACTATAGCATATTGGGCTGACCAGTGAATCAGCTGATTGTGGAAGGAGTACTTTTCATTTCTACGAGGAATTTATATTTTTTTTATGTATAATTTCCTTTTAAATGTTGACAGTGCACTTTGAGCTTCTTGCACATTTTTTTTTCAATGTGGTTTTATACTGCAAATGGCTAATCAACTGAATCTGATCTACTGGGATTAGTGAGTTGTTGGACTCACTAAATTGGGCTCTCTCGCGCTAATTTCGTTACAAGTGTCGCGCTTGAGCCGCACTGTTTCATCAGCTAGCCTGATACATGTACAAACCTCTTTGTGACAGAAAAATAAATAAAAAGGTTATGGGACACGATTCACACGCTCCCAGAGACTGCCACGGGGAGCCATTTCAAACTGCGCTGTCGGGCTCTTTCTGGGGTTTGGGTCTCTTCAATGTAGATGTTTCTCTTAGCAAGTGAGAGGGGGCAGACGAGAGGAAACCTGAGCAGAGAAATACAGTGCCTCTCGAAAGTACTAATACACCTTGAACTTTTCCGAATGATGGATTGAACTGTGCTCCGTGAGATGTTAAAATCTTGGGAAATCTTTGTTTAACTTAACGCTGCTTTAAACTTCTCCACAGCTTTATCCCTGACCTCTCTGGTGAGCTCCTTGGCCTTCATGATGTTGTTTAGTGACTAATACACTCTGACCATAGCTCTGAGGCCCTCACAGAACAGCTGGAATTATACTGAGAGTAGATTACACACAGGTGGACTCTATGTAAAGGTTAGGGCAAGGTGTGAACTTTCTGCAGTCATTAGGAATGTTATGAAGGCACTTTAATGCACTCAGAAAATGCTGTATGAATACTTATGCACGCCCCACTTTTCATTTTTCTATTTTTTGTAAAAAAAAAAACAGAATCCTGTATCATTTTGTTTTCACTTCACAGTTGTCTGTTACTTGTGTGTGAACTTTCAGTAAAAAATTCTAAATCAAATCTTAATGTTTAGGGTTGTAAATATGACAAAATGTGCAAAGGTTTAAGGTGTATTGGTAGTTTCGAGAGGCACTGTAGTAATAGGACAAATAAAATAGGTGTTTGATATGATATATTTTTGATATCTGGTTAAACAGACTGGGCGTAGACTAGGGCCAGAGCAGTGCAAGCTGTGGTGAGGGAAGGGTGAAGTAGAGCGGTCCTTGGGCTCCTCTGTGGGAGGGGCACAGGGACATGAACAGCGCAGTTTTTGATATGGACAAAACAACTACATGTTTTAAGCGTAGTAGGTATAGTGCATTATTTATTTATTTACTGCTAATCGTAAGGGCAGAGCCTCATGATAGACTAGATATTCTTAGTCTATCATCGCTCGAAGGATGGTGAGCACCTGCCCCTCAAAATGTCTGTGTACGTCACTGAATTCACCTAAGTGGTTACACAATCTGACAGAAAAATATTTTAAAACTTTTGACTAATTAATATAGGGCCTTTCTGTGTGGAGTTTGCATGTTCTCCCCGTGTTTGCGTAGGTTTCCTCCGGGTACTGCGGTTTCCCCTCCCACTAAAAACATGTACAATAGGCCAGGATGAATGACAGTGTGTTTGAGAGTGCACATGGGGGACGACGGATAGAAATTAGCCCAAGGTTACAATCGAGTGTGGCTTGTTTACATGCATGAGACCATGTATGTTCATTAACATGCGCTGTCCCGACCAAATAAACCAATAAATAAATGTTTTGTCACTCATGGATTTGCTCACAGTGTAAAGAGCAACCGACCATTTCTATTTCTAAATAACAATACTCGTGTCGTGTGGTACAACTTTGAGACTAAATGACCAGATGTAACTGGTTACTGGCCCCACCACCGTCTCTCCAACACACATGTTTAATAAATCCAAAGTCCGTGTACTATTAACTTGCCTTATAAGATCGACACTTTTTAATTAGACTTACTGAGCTGCCACACAAATAGAGACGGAACAATTATGTGATCTGTCATGTTAAATTAAAAGTGATATTTCTGATTCTCAGTGCGGGGAAGTTAATTAGCGAGTGAATGCTTTCCATGCATAGTTAATGGCTATGACCCAGCTGTCATGAATGTTTTATTAAGATATTAAGCGCCTCACATTTTTGTGTTTTTAAATAACACACACTATTGGAGTTAAATGTTGTCATTGCACTTTTGCCTCCTGCACCTGGCGACAAGCACCTGAGGCGATATTACGCGCATTCCACCCGCGCGCCGATCGGGCCTCGTTCATTAACTTTTCCAATCAAAGATGCAGCGGATGGAGCCATATCAATCATTCGGATGTGTCAAGTTGGTACACACACCCCTCAGGCTTGAAATCAAACATTCGCTATAAATATTTATGCAGGAGGCCGAGAATGGGTGGGGGAATGGAAAGAGAACAACTTGGCCACTTTGGAAACAGTCATGAATATAAAACGTGCCGCTATTTGCATAGTTTTCAAGTGGCCTTTTAACACGACACACAGTTATGCGGGGTTGTTTTTTGAAAAGCAAATAGCTTAACGCTGACCGGAGGCCCCCCCCAAAAAGCCACGCTAAAAGGTGCTCGGACCACGACTATGACTTTGAAATTGTGGGCTTCAGAAGGCGAGTCGCTCTCAAGTCAAAACTTCTGCCATTGCAACTGGTTAAAAGCAAATTCAGTCATGTTAATAGTGGGCCAAAGCTACAGTCTTTTTAGTATTTGTTATTTACTCTCATATGCAAAAACAAGCCACGCTTCACTATAAAGTGAAAACTGTTTTACTTTTACATGTACAAATGTAAAATTTCCATTCGAGGATTTATTGGCATCAGGTTGACAATGTTTGACTAAATGTTTCCATCCTCACATTTTCCATGACTTTAAAGTTAAAACAGGACATGACATTGTAATACTGCCTGAATCCTGATCAGTGATGCCAGGAACAAGCTACTTAGTAACGCATTACTCTAATCTGATTACTTTTTTCAGTAACAAGTAATCTAACGCAATATAACGTCATTCTCTACAGGAAACAAAAAGGGTCAAACGAGGAGAAGATGGTGAAAGGCGGTTGTGGAGCGGAGGGAGCTGCGCAGGAGGAAGTGGAAGGAGGAGGTAGAGGAGCTGACTAGTGCAGGACACCACGCTCTGAAACGGGGACAAACCCAGGAGGCGCTGCATCGTTTCGGAGGATCAGAGGAGACTCAAGGTAGTCATACAGGTTTCCTGCGGGGACTACAGTTTCCCCCTTCCTCTAAAAACCTGCAGGTCAGGTTGTGTGGTGACGCGGCTCAGGACTAACACCTGAACACTATTTTGTTGTACGGTTGTACAATGACAAATAAAGGACTTACTTACGAGTGTTGGCCAAACCATGCTGTCGTTTGTATTTTGAGGAAGTGGAGGTGATGCCGGGAGCTGCTAATGTAACTAACAAAGTAAATTGTAATCTAACTTACTTACTTTTAAATTCAAGTAATCAGTAAAGTAACTAAGTACATTTTCAAAGGAGTAATCAGTAATCAACACTAATCTTGATACACTATATTGTCAAAAGTCTTCTGCTTTGACGCGCTTGTCCATTTAAGGGACATCCCAGTCTTAATCCATAAGGTTTAATAAGGAGTGTGAGGGATTTTTGACAATTGTTCCAGAAGTGCATTTGTAAGGAATCATCAGGTGGCGGTTCGGACAAAACCTCTCACTGAAGCATGGAAAAAACAACCCCACACCTTTTTGACACCATGCCAAACCCTAACTCGTCCAGAAATGTGATTTATCACTCGAGAGAACATGTCTCCCTCCGCTAGCCTGGCTGACGCAAGAGTAAAATCACAAATGATATTTAGTCTGGGGACCACCAATTCATTTTCTCGATGGAGAGGTGTGGTCTATGATCGTCCATAGCCGTTCATTGGGCGCTATGAATGTCTATCATATGTGGCTGTAAATTTTCGAGCTAAACTGTTTAGAACATGGTCTAAAGCTTGATCGAAAGATGGCGTCGCGTCTGCTGCGGTCATGTTGGATCCGTAAATAAACTTGTTTTTATTTTTTATCCCTAAACAAACTACAAGCTTCCATATGTCGAATATGTCTCGTTCTGTGATTGTCCCCAGACTGCTGTGAAGTTCGAAATGAGCCAGACTATGTCTCCGTGGTATCGAGAGTCCAACAGCGGCGTGCTTTACGCCACTGCATCGGACGCTTTGGTGATGTGTGGCCTGGAAGCTGCTGCTCAGTTTGAAAACTCAAAATATATCAAATTATACGCACTGCTCTTGTGCTAATCTCGCCGCTACATGAAGCTTCGAGGGCTGTAGCTGTTGATTTTGAAGAAGTTGACAGCTTTAAAACGTTTCCCCATCGCTTTAATAGAGGCTGTTTCTGAGTTTGGCTAACATTCGTATTTAATAAGAAAGATGAAACAAGAAGAGTTTGACTACGCCACATTGTTATGTTTCGATGCTACAAGCTAAATGTGTTCCGCCCCAAAGTCCGTGCGGCGATAGGCAGCCGAGTGCGCCTCAGTGTTTGGATACTTTTCACGGCACACACTTCACACGTAATTGGAGCGGGACTGGGACTGTTGGAAATTGCAGCTCTCGCCTAAAAGCACAACAGAACGAGAGCTCCAAACAACAATAGCTATAAATAAACACAACATAACATTTTACCTTTTTGGTCTGAAAGCTAATCTCAGGGACTCCTATCAGCGGCCCGTTTGCCAAAATGAATCGTGTTCCTGGAAGTGCGGTTAAGCAAAACGTGCCAATATTCCGATTAAGGGGATTCGAGGTTTGCTTCACACACAATTTGGCTGTGTAAACTATGTGAGCTGACAATGTGTTTTGGCCGTGCTGGCTGTTCTGGCTGGGTCAGACAAGACGGGCATCTGGCGTAGACACTCGGGTAAATCAGAATCAGTTTTGAAATGAGTGCCTTTTTTTTCTTTCTTTTTTTTAATGTCTGACAAAAGAATCACACTTCTGTTTTGGCTTTGTCTGTGCTAAACTCAAGTGCGGCGCTCATGCATAATCTTAACAGCCATGGCATCTGCGGAGCCTCGCGCGGTAAATTGGCTTCAGTAAAAAGCTTGAATTCAGAGCCGACCCCACCTCCTCGTAGGGCGAGTTGTGATAGATTTGAGGAAATCTGCTAAGCCAAGATGTGCAGTGAAACGGTGCCCTCATCAAACGTAATCCCGGGCTGCCCTGTGGTGACACGTGCCGAGTGGCAGTTAATATTATCTTTTAAGTTTGACTTTTGGAGATATTTTTTTTACTCAGAAACAGGTCTGGATTGTCACACATTATAGTGAGTTTTCTTCCTTTATGGTGGCTTTTTCAATTTGAACACCTTTGTTAAGCAATCATCTTAGAGACACCGCAGGTACACGGGGGAAAAAAATCAGTTATTTCCCTGTCAATTTAAAACCTTTGCTGTACATTAGTTTTCTGGCATTTTATGGTTTCATTTAATTTGGCTAAGGAAGACTCTGCACACCGGGGAGGTGCGTAGAAGGCAGGGCAACTTATGCAAAAACAAACAAAAGCTCCCACACACCATCTCACTCTTGAGACATTTATTGCTGCAACGTTTCGGTCAAACTGACCTTTGTCAAGCTTGTTTTCATAAAAAAAAAAAAAGGCATTTCATGCATAAAAACGGCCAAAATTACATATACTTTCAGCAATGAAATCTAAATAATGGATGTCATGTTTATATTTTGTTGGAATATTAGTTACAAAGATTATTTCAGAGAGGAGTTTGAAAATCTTGTTTAGAAAAATCTAAATTTTGCAAGTACAAGACCAGAAAGTGGAGATGTTGTTGCCGAGAGTGCATAAAAAACCTCAACGTTTTGTAATCCATAAAATAATCATCGTAAGAGGAGAGTTTCTTTTGTTTTGTTTTACTCTGACATTAAAGATGTTAAGGGGAAAAGTAACTAAACATTTCAACAGTGAACACTGCGTGAAAAATCTATGTTTTCACCTGTTTGGCCTTAAAGTGGGACAAACTTCTCCTGCTTTTTTTGTTGTAAATACTAAAAATGAACAAAAGCTCACGCACACTGTCTCACTCTTTTAGATATTTATCACTGCAACGTTTCAGTCACAGGACCTTCATCAGGCTTGAGGACAGCCCCTTCGGTCAGGTATTTTAGAACTTTAGGCACTGCCCCCAACAAATCACAGCCAATCAGGTATCGGCTGTGGGTGATCGCCTCAAAAAGAGTGACCCATAAATACTTTCTTCCCTGTAATAAATAATAATCTGTTTTCCAGTTTCACACTTCAGAAATCACCATCGCCAGCACCTCCCACAACTCGGGCCACCCCGACCCCAGCAAACAGCAACTTTCTATATTCTTGCCCATATTTTGCCGCTGATGGAGAGCGGCTGCTCGGCTCCTGACACAAGTGGATAATTTATTACACTCGAGAGTATTTCTTCTTGTGCCCGGCGTGTGCGATGTGGCGTCCTCCCTGTCGGCTCTGGGGTAGCGGGGCGGCTCAGAAGGCTGCGTCGGCTACTGGGAACAAATGTTCTCCTCTGTGATAAGGATCAAAGGCTCTTTTCAAAGGTCCGGCAGCGCAAGACAAAACGCCGCATGAGCTCAAGAATTATAACCCAGGGTGGGAGGTGAGAGTGTGGGGGTCGTGAGGTGCAGTGGTGTGAGAGATAGAAATAAATTAGCCACTGTTTACAAACGCCATGTAAAATATGATCACATTATTCATACAGTTTCATCCATATTTCTTTGAGTTTTCAGGGAATCGGGTAATATCATTTGTGACCAGTCACAGGAACAAGTCGGTTCTGGGGCATTTTTAGATTTGCAGTGCAACACATCTTCTTCGCATAGAGTTTATCAGATTGTCAATGGTGGCCTGTGGCATGTTGGTCCACCCCTCTTCAATGGCTGTGCGAAGTTGCTGGATATTAGTGGGAACTGGTACACGCTGTCGTATTCTGCTGCTGCTTGACCGGCGAATACGACAGCGTGTAACAGTTCCCACTAATATCCAGCAACTTTGCACAGCCATTAAAGAGGAGTGGACCAACATTCCACAGGCCACCATTGACAATCTGATCAACTCTATGCGAAGAAGATGTGTTGCACTGCATGAGGCAAATGGTGGTCACACCAGATACTGACTGGTTCTGAGTCCCCAGAACCCCAATAAAGCAAAAAACTGCACATTTCAGGGTGGCCTTTTGTTGTGGGCAGTATAAGGTACACCTGTGTGCTAGTCATGATGTCGGATCGGCATCTTGATGTGGCACACCTGTGAGGTCTGATTTGTGAACAATGTTTGAGAGAAATGGTGGTATTGTGTATCTGGAATGAATTTTGGATCTTTGGGTCCATCTCATGAAAAATGGGAGCAGAAACAAAAGTGTTGCGTTTATATTTTTGTTCCCCCCTCAACTGCTTTAAACATGACCATATATGGACGATTCCTGAGATGCTGTCTGTATCTATTGTAATGTTGTTCCTTCATCCTAATCCCTCCTGATGATGCTCTGTATGGGCTACTGAAGCTTTATCTTCCTCGAAAAAGTTTAAAAAAAAACATGGTCCGCCTTGAAGCAGCTCCTCATTGTTCAAACTGGCTCGCTCTCCCCACTGCAGAGGACCCTTTCAAGCCATTTCTATGGACTGAATTACGCTTGCTTTTTCCTCCACACATCCATTATGTCGAGCTATAAAACGTACGATATTAATGCGGACATATCAAAAGTAAAACCTTTAAGGGAAACTATGGTTAACACTTCCAAACATCACGCACTGTCCTACTTTTCAACATGTTATATCACACTAATCATATAGCAAGGACACGCGCAATCTCTACACGTAGCAGATGCGTAGTTTAAAAGACATGAAGCCCTTAAAATATTTCTATACACTTCTGAAGGCACATTCGAGCCATCCTACACTGTCAATGTCACAATGGCGGTTCTTCCATGTGTCCTGAAGAAATCAATGAACGTATTTGCATGAAGAGATTAATCTGAATCCGATTAGGGCTTTATGAAAAAGAGACGTTCACTCCTCCTGCACGTGTTTGGCAGACTTTAAATACCATCCGTGTTGTTTAAAGATTAAGAAATCCTACACACACAAAATACTGTGGGTTGGTTTGGGATACATGCACAGAACTTCCAACAGGTCTTTCCAACGGCGGCAGGCTACAACATTTAAAGTAATGAAGTATTCAAGGTGACACAACTATCGTTGGTTTGGTTTCCTCATACTATGATGACTCTTGCTTCAGAACCGAAGTGCAAAAATAAGGTGTCCTGGAGTGAGCAAAACAATTTCACTCTGTGCCCTTGTCAAACAACCTAAGCTGGAATTCAGATACAAGTGCCGTCGTCAAAAAGTCTCGACATCGGCTTTTCTTTCTGCGTAAATTGAAAGACTTTACCCTCGATAAGCAGAATTTTCTACCGGTAGAGAAAGTCTTCTCACTTCTGCAATCACGCCGTGGCTTGGAAACAACACAGCAAAAAAGATAAAAACATTAACTCGAGCCACAGTAAAATCTTCTTTCCACAAGCTGTGATGTTTTTGAACAATGCACCCTGATTAGGCTTTATTACTTTTTACCGTTTCATTGTTTTACAATTTTATTTATTGAAATTGTACGGTAGCCTTTTTAAATTCTACTTTTTTAACGTATTTAACTATGTGGTTTTGTTTTTAAGACTGACGTTTATGTTATGAGTGAGTCCACCGTGAGCTACTTGCACCTTTTATTCTGCAAATAGCAAATAAACCCAATATGAATCTGTTTTATTTCTAAGGATTAGAAGGGTCTTGCACAAATAAATAAACATTTGGGGTGAAGTTAGAAGCTACCAAGCTATTCCACATTTTCCCTATTTAAATACAGGACCGTGAGCCTTTACACGATCCAAGTCGTAATAACGTAGGAGCTCTTTGACGTACGCAGTGATATCTCACATATTACTGCGCGCATTACTACGCCTTACATATATATAGTATCCCTTTTTATCGGCTTAGAAAATCGACATGTTTGATTTTGTGTATCTAGATCTCGCATTACTGTCTTTAAATAGGGAAAACGTGGAACAGCTTGGTAGTTTCTAGCTTCACCCCAGTTTGGCACTATACCTGTGCTGGGAGAGGCTAAATGCTAACATCATTTGCATGACTGAGCGCACGCACAAAGACCAGACAGGTACGCATCAACTCATCTAAGCTAACGTAGGAACATATCTCAGTATGTAAAAACGGTGGCCTATTCCTTTAAACTATGGTCTCTGTGAATGATGTAACACATTTACTTTTTCTTAACCCAGTTCACATTTTCCTGGTGTAGCTTCCTTCTCTCTGTGCATGGAGATCAGCAACTCAAAGATCAGCAAAGAACCATGGAGAGGTTAATACTGGAATGAATAGAGAGAGAAACCCATAATGCCATCAATAGAAGCAGCAAAAACACAACAAAACCGAGGCTAAAGAACGGCTAAAGTTGAGTCATTTCACCGAATGTTATACACAGTGGTTAAGCATTTGAGTGAGGTTGTAATATTCAAAACTGATCAGAAATAAAAAAAAAGTCAAACTTCTGGTTATAAAATGACCGCTTCTACCGTCTGAGCCACTGTCTCCCATGACACAGTATGTCCTACTGTTCATTCAGAAGGCGTGCTTAACATTCAACTAGTCGGTCAGGGAGTTTCTTAAAAACATTTCTGAATATATTAAAACTAAAAAGTGAAATTATATTATGCTTGCTAAATTGTATAGTGGCAAAATATTGAGTGAAACTGATTGAATTTGTCACACTGATCTACAGTTTGTTAATGAGAGCTGACACGATGCTCCACAATGTTGCTTGGAAAAAATATCAATTGACTGTAAGCATATGGGATGCATCAAAAGTGATCAACATCAAAGCAGTGTCTTTATAAGATGTCATTTTCAAGTTTAAATCGGTAAAAGAACCATCTTGTGCACAGAATATCAGTAAAAGGTTACTTTATCATGCATCTTGCTCCCATTTCGCAGACACTGCATTAGGTTTTGATTTCTGCGACCCTCTTCTGGGCGACAGCTAAGTGAATCTGAATGGAAAATTGTTGTTCACGTTTGTTGGGATTATTAGCTTGAATGAACACAAAACACTGAGGAAACATTATAGCATACATTTTGCAAGTTTTCACTGCCGTCTGAAAGTTCCTTCTACCCCGGTGCCTTTGACTCCCACATCAAATTTAGGAGGAAATGCCAAGTACTGCTTTGTACAAATAGAACCGCTTAGACTCTGGGTCCTGGGCATTTACACCTATTTGCAGACTGCTGAATGACTCCACGGGTGTGCCAAGAGAAAAGGTGTCTGAGAAGAAGCCATGGATTAAGCCAGCCGCTGTGATTAAATGCTAACTGTATTGAATAATAAGATCCACTCAGATTGCATGAACTTTTCACAGTGTTTTTCCTTTTCAAGTCGCAGTGGCACCCGGAACGAAGCCAGGACTGAACTAGGTCTACAATACAATACAGATCAACACGGAACAAGGTATGACCCAGGACATGTGTAAATAAATAAAAAACACTATAGAGTTAGGGAAAATTCACTGTCACCATGGCGATCCGCCATGTTTGCGGTTGCTAGCATGCATTTTCCACTTTACTAACATTAGCTAAAAACAGTATGAAAAGTGGAGAAAAAAGCCAGCAACTCCATAAGTTATTAAGTCACATTGTAGTGTCCAAGTGTTTTGATGTGAACAATAACTCCAGTATTTTACCTTTTAAAATCTCCATTAGTTTATTATTGCTCCACGATCCTGAACTCTACTGGTGCGAAGACTTAAAAGCATTTTTTTTTTTACAGTGTATTAAAAGCCTCTTACAGCCTTAAGGGAGCACATTTTTTCCTGTTTGGCTTTACACAAACCTTAAAGCTTCTGGACTGCCAGTGCAACGCCTCATTTGAAAGCTAAGACCTAGTACAAAACTGATTGTAGCCCGCCGCTTTTTTGTCGTGTTTTTCGTAGGCTTTTTCTGTCGTGTTTTGGTCACTTTTTCATCGCATTTTTGTCACCTTTTCGTCACTCTTTCGTGCTTTTCTTGTTGATTTTTGTTGCTTTTTTATCACCCTTTAGTCGTGTTTTTTGGGACTTTTTCTGGTTGTGTTATTGCTGCTTTTCCGGCACATTTCTGTTGCTCTTTTTCCGCGTTCCTGTCACACTTTGGAAGTGTTTTTGTTGCTTTTTCATCACTCTTAAGTCGTGTTTTTTGTTGCTTTGTTATTATGTTATTGTTGTTTTTCCGGCTCGTTTGACACTTTTTTACTTTTTCATTTGGGTAATGCCAAACTGGAGAAAATGTGCTCGGTTCATGTTAAGGGGGTTAAGAGGTTAAATACTTACCTTAAATTCTTCTTTTAATTCCTTTAAATAGTTGTGAATATTGTCGTCTGAATATTTACTGACTTATTTGTTCATACTTTTCATTGTTTCATAACACAGAGCACAGTGCGTTGTTTACATGTACACAAGAGGAGGTTGCCGTTTAACACCTATAACCCGTCCCTGTAACATGCAGGCCTCATGACGAACTGCAAAATGATGTAACAGAGCTAGTATCTGCCCAAACAGCCGCTTGCAGTCTGTTGATACTGTATCATGTTTTAGGAGAAAGCAGGTACTGAAAAGTGTCGGCTCCCACGATGGAAAAAAAGGTCAATTATGAACCACATTCTGACCACTTGTTGCCTTTTTAGCCAGCGTCCTTTTAGTCTTTTGGTCCAGACTCGACCATTTATCCCTCTTCCCGTATACGCAGGGCCGCTCTCTTTAAACATGCTAATGAATTCGAACTGCCTTGAGCCTTTTTTTTCCACTCGAGTCATAAAGCCTGAGCTGAACACCATCAAACGGCTCTTTCAAGGTGATATCTTATTATATATGCTTCCAATCTGCCCATATTGCCTGTTTATTGCACCGGGATTCATCGTCAAACACTGACAAAACAAAAATGTACGGCCATTTGTCCTTATTACTGCTTTCCCGTGTATTCTATGCATTCATAACCCCCAGGAGAATGACTAACCTCTGATGTCTTTTTCCCCTGCAAAAATTCAAAATGAATGAATCTTTTACTTTGGCATGAATGACAATGGATATGTTTGTGTGCATTATGGCCTTGGGTGTTGTTGGCGGTATTAAAAGCGTATTCTGATGACAAGTTTTGCTGGAGCAAGGGTATTTGTTAGCATCACCTCAATGGACAAAGAGCTAATAAACAATAAAGTTGGTTTGCGTATGGCTGTTTGCACAATTTCACCTTTAAACTCAATTACTGGATCCAAATACTCTATGTCAGTGCTGGTTCAAGAAGCTGCATTTTATAATTTCTTAAAAACAAAGAACTGTGAACTTAATATTTGTTTTAATACAAGGATCTTACAATCGAGCCTCCACACTGTTATTGGAGGTAATGCCATGAGGATAGAGCTTCATGTCCAGAGATAAAGTGACATGATATTTGAACCAAGCGGTCAACATTCATCTGTGCAGTGCCTGATCGACTGTGTTACGTGTTCCTTTGTCCACCACCTTAGTAGCTTTAAGGTTATGAGCTGGACAGGGTTGTTTGTCGGGCTGTTTACACGGCAGGAGCCTTCAGGAAAACGCAGCATTCACATCCTCTCTTGATCTGCTCAACACGAAAATGATGAGGTGCCACCAGAACCTCATTTGGAACAATGAAACGCAGTGCACGCCTTTGTCCAACAAATGGCTACGATATAGCCACACAGCTTCCAATGTACACAGCATGCTATTGACGAGGCACTGCAAACAAGATCCCATAACATCGGTAGGAACATTCATACTTGTGTCTAGTGCCTGGTACATTCATGAATCACTCGCTCTTCATTTGTCAGGGACCAGATGCCGGGGCCGACGGCTAATGCATGCTGGGAGATTGTGGTGAGCATGTAGTAATTGAAGAACGGCCTAAACATGATTAAGTTGGCTGTTTGCGTTCTAGTAAACCCTTAAAGTGATCATCAGTCAGACGAGCCCGCTGATTATGCTCATCCAACAATGCCATGCCTCCGCTGCCCCCAGCTCTTCTCACTCCAGCCAGCAGAGTAAACCCAGAGCTAGCCGGGTGATTGATCGTAATGACTTTGATCTGAAAATATTTGGTAAGCAATTTTATGTTTGATATATTGCTTATGTTTATTTGGACACATTTAGATCTGTTTTGTTTTGCCACCATGTTGGTTTTGAAGATTACATCTCCCAGTTCCTACATACTTTTCCGCGCATGCTTGAACCCATTCATCCATCCATCCATCTTCTTCCACTTTTCCGTTGCCGGGTCGTGGGGGCAGCTGTTGGAGCTGCCCAAAACACATTGCACCAGCCCCTATGGCTCCTCCCGCAGGTGGTGGGTCCACAGAAGGACGGCCTCATGGTTCTAACCGGGCCTGTTGGTCTCTCATAAGTGGCTTCTGCTTGAACACGGCACTTCTGAATTCAGCACGGGTGGTTTTACGCTATATAACAAGGTGGGTTGGATTTGGCAGTAGCACGATGGCCTCTGGGGGCCTCTCTCAGTACATTATCCATGGGCATTTTTCCCCCTCTTGTATTACATAATGACTGAGGTATTGAAATCTGAAATAACTTTTGCATCTCTTTCCCTGGTCTGCAGTATTGACTTTGAACACATCTCTAAACTACTTCAAGTTGGTAGAGTCCAATATAGCGGCTTCACAAAACAGTGTGAAAGGTGGGCTGACAAGTTGATAATCAAGTCTAAACTGTGCCAAACATGTACAGTAGTGGTACTAAATATAAAAAATGTTTCTCTCCATTACAAATTCTGTGTAAGCAAATGGCATAAGGTTCCTCAAACGGGCAGCCGAACGTGCTAACTTCAATTAATATGTAATATCAGTCAAGACAGTCCATGTCTTTGAAAACGTTTGCTACAGTCCAAACACCTGGATGACTTAGAGCTTACAAACACACCCCACACTGTCTGGGAATTCAAACTTGGGCATTTTTGTTGTGAGGATGCAAAGCAAATATCCACCCCTGGTCAAAAAAGACCTGGTAGAAAGTCTGCCAGAGCTGTGGTGTAGTTACTAAGTCTAGGGTTTCTGTAGAAGAGCAGCTGTCCTCGCAGATGTAGCAGCGCGAGCCTTCAGTATCAGAGGCATGAGTCAGTCTGATCCATTGTGTGACTACATTATGATTCACAGTCACTCGGGCCCAGTCTGAGCACACACAGCTTTGTCAGCTCTAATACAGGGCCAGATCACCATGCACAGATACACACCGGATTATCACTTCAGATCGTGACGTAATCCACATTGTTCTGGCAAAGAACACAGAAAGCGTTCATTTCTCAATTACTGAAACAGATTGCTTGACACAATAAACAACTGTTTTGCAGCCTAAAATTGGTTTGAAATGATTTTGTTGATCATAAAATACAAAGGTTTGAGGCTTGTAATAATCATAAAGGGTTTGATTTGTTGTGCGCTTTTGAGCTTGACACACTTTCCAAGGAGTTAAAGTGGACCGTTCATTGATTGATGTGTGGGGCAAGAGAGGGCTTTGTGTTTGGAGTTTGCATGTTCTCCTCATCTTTTGTTTTCTCCAGACAAGTAAATCCTGACCAAGATCTTAGCTGAAGATTTGGAGTTGGGTCCCCACGCGCCGCACTGCAGTTGTCCATTGTTTCTGACAAGTCACCTTGGACGGTCAAACATCCCTATGGGGACAACAATGCTCTATTTTCATTCTAAATAGAAGCTGCAACATTACGAGTGTCATATCCCAAAGGTCTCCCCTCCCGCTCTGCCACTGGTGTCAACAGCTCACAACTATAATAACTTGACCTTGCAACACTTCAATATTCCAAGCACATCATGTTCTCCTTAACTCCAAACAGGTGACGGTCTTTTTGCTTTTATTTTTAGTGTCCATAAAGAGGTGAAATAACAAGACGAGAGGAGACCTAGTGGATACGTTTTTGTTTGGCAGAAGCCATGCTGAGCAAATGGCCTGCCAAGTGGAAAAAGATACTTTTAAATAAACTGAAGAGGATAAGTGCTGACATACAAGACTGCAGAGGAGTGTAATTAATTATATTTCTCAGCTTATTTAGTTTAAGTAGCTGGTTGAAAAAAATACTTCTAAAAAGGGATTTACGAAGAAATTTTTTTCCTGCGTCTAATTTGAAGTCCCAGTGCTTTTGGTAATATGTCCACATTACGAAAAGCTTAAAGAGTATGTTTTGGACATTTGTTCTTGGGATATATAGAATGTAATTTTATGTTTAGATCATCTTATTTATAATATTTCTGCCGTGCGGCAAGAAAGTCCTTTCTAGTCTTTTTATTGTCAGACAAGATCTTTCCGTGTGGAGTCTTTATGTTCTCCCCGGATTTTGTTATAAGTTTTCCTTTGGGTGCTCTGGTCTCCTTAGTAACTATAAGGTTCGCCGCTGGGAAAAAAATGGCACAAAAAACAGAGCAGCAGGTGAGGAATTAGAACGTGGCGCATAAAGGCTTAGCACAGTAATAATCGGAGCCTCAGACAAAGAGCAGTTGAGGTACTACAGAACGTCGCGCCGGGCCATTGATGGCATTTAAAGAATCATCTCACCTGCAATCTTGTTTGCAGCTTGTGAAAATGATCATGCTATGTTAACACTTCCGGATGGCACATATCACACTTATGGTTCAGTGAGGTGGAAGACGAGGCTGATAAGAGAGGAACACAGTATTCATGTATGAAATTTACACTTTACACAGCTTTTTTATTTTATTATATATAATAATGTAATGATGTTGAAGGAGAGTATCATGCACACCAACTAATCTGATCTGATTTCATTATTTTTGGTCATATGCCATAAAAACAGGAAAGATTTACTTGGACATGTGCTGGCATAGTTCCTGAGTGACAACTAAAGATCACAGGTTGATCTTTATTTCGTTTCACAAGTTCGATTTACAGACTGTGTGGGCCTTTCTATGTGGAGTTTGTATGTTCTCTTCATGTTTCAGTGGGTCAAAAACAACACAAACCTTGCTCAAGATCGGGAAATGGGTCCCAGAGCACTGGGATGCAGTCGCCTGACAGGTTGCTGCAGTGACAGAGCGGGGTCAAATGCAGAGGACGAATTCTCTCAATGAGGTCAACCTTAACTTACACAATCCTGATGTATGCATGTAAACTACTAAAGATATTGCATTTGCAGTGATTCATATGGATTACATCAAGTAAAGTATGAAAAATGCATACAGTGAAGTCGGCAAACAAATTACAGTATATACACACACGCTCATTTATACTCATGCTTGATCTTCTTGTCGAGCACGTCGTCAGTTCCACAGCTCAACAAAGAGCACTTTCAAATGAATCATCCACAGTCTGATGAATTGAATTTACCTGTGAAGCTTATCACTTAATAATCACTTCCTTTCATTTGTACTTTTTAATTTGTTCTATCACATGCTTAGTTGAGTTAATTAAATTAGCAACTGGGAAGTGGGCGTGATGTTTAAACAGTCCTGATAAGAAATTAATCGATTCTAATTGTATGAGATCGGAGTAGATCTGTATAAATTGGGCTATCGTGCAGAAACTGAGGCCATGCTTTATCTGCTCATTGAATAAAGGCCAAAAGGATTATTGAACATTAAATCTTTTACCATGAGTGATATTTGCACTGGACCGATATCTTCAGTTGCGTCCAAGTTACATACCTGCAGTTTTATTATAGCACTGTGAAAACTTTAAAACTTTGATTCAGAAAAAGTAAGACAGATAATGTAGAAGAAGAAATAGTTGACACATAATCCATTTATTGCAATAAATAATCAATTTATTGCAATAAATAATTCAATAACAACAGGAGTTCCGCAGGGATCAGTGATAGGTCCACTTGTATAACTTTATAACATACAATAGATCGGAAACAAGACCATATATGAGTATAATTTTTTTTGAATAATGGAAGCATTTTTGTTAACATATGCTTTTGTTTTCCTTAATTAATAGAAAGTGTCCCCACATCCTATTTCCAGTTTACCTATTGGTTGACTGGGAATTAAGTGTTAGCTTGAACTGCCCTCACTGTCTCGCATTTAACAAATCCTCCAATGCAGCAGAAAAGCACCTTGAGCCCCTTTTTCAGGTCTTGATCCAGTAGATGGTCATTGAGGATAAGACATTTGACATTCCCTGACTGGGGGAATAATAATAATGATAATAATAATAGTTTAGTTTAGTTTATTAGTTTATTTCAACAGGGGCAATGTGCAAAAACATTAATTAAAAGATGTTTTGCACCAGATTTCCATCTGCAGTCCCCGAGCATGTGAGTTACAAAATGTACAATATAAAATATATATTCAAATACAAATATTCATTAATTCAACCATTCACCCGTTACAGCCATCAGCCCACATAAAATCATGCTAAAATTACTACAATAAAACATCACTAAAGGTCATATTTACATTTACAATTATTAGTGCTGACACGACTGGTTTTCGAACAGCACTTTCTTTGTATTACGAGAGAAATCTTTCAGATCCAAGGAAAATTCTTTGATGCCTTTGAATGATAAGGATGTCTGCGTAAAGGCTGAGTTACGTTTAGGCAGTCTACAGTCATTGTGACTCGTGGACCTGGATATAATAATAATAATAATAATAATAATAATAATAATAATATTATTATTTTTAAAAAACATAATCAACTCATCCTGGTATATGAAGAGATATTATTATCTTTATTATTATTTTGCCCAAGGATGCAACAGGGAAAATGAAAAGATTGAGAAGGAAAGATAATGAGAAATGAAATGCCATTTTACAAAATGTCATCTCTCACACTCTGGTCCGAGGAGCTGGGCTGCCATTTGAGCGAGATTGTGGCAACAGATGATTTTCCCCTACAAAGACATCTGTTCATCTGTTGCAACATTTACTGGATCCCCGGTGATAGAGGAGCCATTGAAAATACTGATTTGACACCTGGACGGGGCCTTTCTGTGTGGAGTTTGCATGTTCTCCCCGTGTCTGCATAGGTTTCCTCCGGGTACTCCTGTTTCCCCTACCACTAAAAACTAGGGCCGGGACTTTAACGCGTTAATTTAGATTAATTAATTACACAAAAATAACACGTTAAAATGCTTTGACGCATTTTAATCGCACTTGTTTTTACAGCGCGGAACGTTTCTCACTGGATGAGTTTAGGCGGACCGATTATACTGGAGCACCAACTAGCGTTCAGACAACAACAAACCACAGTGAACATGGACAAAAAAGCTGATGAGACCTCTTTGGTTGGCCTTGTGGATGGGAAATGTTGCTATAAGAAACGAATAGAGTGTGCAAGCTATGCAACAAGGAATTTGCATATCACCGCAGCACATCGAGCCTCACACCGTGGACGTTAGCCCGACCCCGACTACAAGGACCCAAACTCTACCGGCTGGTTTAAGGACCAGGATAACTAAGTCCACGTCTGAAAAATTAACCAACGACCTGGCTCACCGGATTGCACTCGACTGTAGACCACTTGGAGTGGTAGAAGATAAGGGACTGCAAAATGTACTACAGATTGCGTTGCGTTGTTATTAAGAGTTGGACTGAATTATTATTTTTTTTTTTTTAAACCAGCTGTTGCTAAATCAACAAAGTCTGTTATGGGCTCTGAAGCAACAATAAATAATATTTTGTTGCTTAAGCTCATGTATTCAGTCATTATTCAATGGTATACTAAAAATCCATATGAAAAAACGTACTTCTCACTGTTCTCAGGTCAAATATTTATATGCGATTAATTTCGATTAATTAATTACAAAGCCTCTAATTAATTAGATTAATTTTTTTAATCGAGTCCCGGCCCTACTAAAAACATGTACAATAGGCCCAGGGACTGCAGGTGGAAATTAGCACAAGTGCTATAGCCAGGTACAATGCATCTAACTCCATGAACAACATTTTCAATTTTCAAATCTGCAACAACAGATTTGACAGCTATTACAACCAAAACTAGAAGTTCGTGTGTAGGTTTTGCATCTACTGCAAACTGTCTGGATAAATGACAAAGGAGTAAGATAAGATTGGATATTGGATAACAACAGGCAGAGATGTCAGAAATGCAATAAACGATTATTATATTCACCGGGGTCTAGACTCGGATGGTGTAGAGGCTATATTAAAAAGGCAAATTAAAAGAGTAAAGCAACACGGCAGAACATTCCAGCTCATGTCACAAGAGCAACTAAACTGTCAAAACTCGCACAGCCAGCAATACCAAACTTCTAGCGATCAGACAATGCTATTTTTGCGCTCTGTTTGAAGATTTAAAGTTAATATTGCATAATATGTTTCCCATTAGTGTCTATAATAAACATCTTCGTAAAAAATTGCATTTCAATCAAAAGGGTAATTTTTGAGAGCATGCCTACTTGTTCTTATAGCTGGAACATTGGACACTTCAAAGACCCCTTAGAAAGAGAATGTCACAAATGATGGCGGCACTTTGAAGCAGGCTTAAGTTTTTGAACTGGGTTACAATTGATAGAAATTATATCTTTTAGTCTACCATCAAGGCTTTCAGCGTCCAGTCTTATGTTAGAGAATTTTGCTTGTTCACCAAAAACGGCTCTGAAGACGCTCTGTTATTTCTGCCACAGAAATAGTAAACAGATTAAACACAAGTTCACACAAGAGTTTCTTGTGGATACTTCTAACCCACTTTGTCTAAAGCCTTTTTTCCAATGTTTCTCCTCTTTCCCCGGTCTTTTATTGAACATCACACACGCCCACACCCCCTTACACCACATGACACAAATTAAGACTTCCCAGGAGAGAGGGGGGCAGAGGTCAGGAGATCACTTCTCCCTTCCTCCCAAGGCAGGAGTTATTTCCCCTCGTAAACCAAAAGTTACTTATCCCTGTTATCGATCAACCACATCCTGGGCTTTCTCTAAACATACATGTTTTTCTTCCAAGGTGACAGCAGAAACAGGAAATTACTTTTAGCATACATTTAAGTTCAATAGTTCAATCTTGCATTTCAAACAATACACAGATTCATTTTATAACAGTATACAAATGTAACACATACGATAACTTTATGTACAAAATGTTCTAACATCTTTCCATTTGGAAGAAAATGTCAGACGTTATTTGGAGAGTGGTAAATAAGTGGATGGCATGGTTACCGGAAACTTTTTTTTTCAGTGTACAGTATTGGGTTTTATTTTTATTTCAAGACTATTTGCATTGCAGATTTTCACAGAAGGCATTCATTTATGAATGGGCAAATATAAAATAAACAAAAGAAAACGTGAAATAAATTCTTCAAACTTTCTACCTTTTGTTTTGATTACCGCTTTGCGCACTTTCACATTATCTCACTGAGCTTCACGACGTATAGTCACCAGAAATGGTCTCCACTTCATAGACTGTTGAAAAGCATTTCAGATGACCACCTTATGAAGCTCATTGAGAAAATGCCAAGAATAAAAGGGTGGCAAGTTTGAAAAATATAAAACATATTTTTAATTTATTTCACCCTTTTTCTTTGTGTCCTACAGAGTCCCATGTGTTCATTCATAGTTTAATGCCTTCAAAGAGAATCACACAATATAAATATTGTTGAAAATAAAGAAAAGCCAAAACATGAAAAATGTTTCCAAACTTTTGACCGGTAGTGTATGTCAGGAAATTAGAAATAAACATTCATGCGAGGGCCCATTTGACCAGCTTTCCTGTGGCAGATTTCATATGGGAGATAGAGATACCACACATACAGTATCTTCAGTCCAGGGAGAAAGCTGCGGAGTCTCTATAAGTGATAGGTCCAACTGAAGGACAGCTGCATCCATCAGGAACTCTCCCCGTCCCCTCCCTGTGCTGGCGCAAGAGTGAAGTTAGCAACAACTTTTCGATCTTTGCCGCGCAGCCTCACCAGAATTCGGAAAGCATCTCACAGAATGTACTGAATGATCAATTATTTCCTTTCGGCCGCACTTCAACGTACGCAAACAGGCAGCGGAACGGTCCATTATTCCTAATCCGTGTCCTTATTTTGGGGGGAAATCATGTTTGCTCAACAATGAAACACTTATTAGTGCTTCCAACAGAGGACATTGTGATTGACAGGATTACATTTCCACAAAAGCCAGCGGTTAATCATTTCTCCCCGCACCACGGCACACAGCCCGCCGCTTGTTCCCCAACTCGAATTAGGCGCAATTACATGGCATAATGCAGAGTAAAAGCCTGTGTCCCTCAAAATAAATAGTGTCATGTTTTTGTTGTTGTTTTTTCCCCCTCAAGGTTGACAAATTGGTGGACTGCACAAAATATGAAAGCACCACAGTGTCCTTCCTCAACATGGACAGTCGGTATATTAGAAAGTGGGTTTTAATTTAGCCACAATGGGGAAGTCATTTTCAACATTAAAACAATGCTGCGGGTTGTTTACCAGCAGAACTGCCCAAAGCTTGTTCATATTTGAAGATTCAAGGCCACAGACAATGGGCAATATTTTCTTGATTATTGCACTTTCAAATCTAGCAAGACTTTTCGGCCAAACCATAGGTCTGTTTGTGGAATTGTGACTGATATTTTAACCAGGAATTTACTGCTGATTAGAGTTAACGCAGTAAACTCTAATCGACTGTGTGACAGTGGAAATCTTTTTATTTGCTCAGTTACAGTCACAATAAGAGCCTGATGCTATTAATGTGTATAATCATCACAGTTTTTTTCTTTTCAAACAAAAAAACTGAAACAGGCTAGTTTCAATTAGCCCTTAACCTCTTAAGGAAGAACTAAGTGACTTGTTTACCTAAAACTATTATTTTCGTAGTCCCTCTGGGGCTAAGTGTTGATGGGACGATTGGGGGCTCTTTGATCTCCCCCTGGTGTCTCTGGCCAGAAAACCATGCAACTTTCCCTGCACCAGGTCGGAGCCACCGATACATACTAAAAGAATCACAAAGAAGAAGCTAACATGCTAACTGGCAAAGCTAACTGTGGGCTAGCGCCACTTTAGTAGTATCTGGCGTAGCGGGCACTTCCCGGTGGGCCGATGCCCATATTTGTACCGGCCGCCGGCACGGGTCTGACTATCGTACAAAAAATAAAGAATGTTGTTTTTATTGGCTGCGGCACCCGCTACTCGATTTTCGGCGAAAACACGAGCGTGGGGCGGTTCACAACATTAGCTACGTGCGGCAGCTTGTTTAGCTCTATAGAGTGCAGGGCTCATAACCACGAGTTTGTGAGAACAATTCTGACCCACACCCACTGGGAAGAACATAAATCAGCGTCTATGGTATGACTGATGTTTTAGAGGACCGGTCTTGACCCAAAAATCCCGGGCCGATTTTTTCTGCCAGTCCAACCCTGCTTGTGGCACAATGTATAATATCCCTCTCTCCCTTTGTCTTTTCTGTCAGCGTAGTATTTACTCTCACGGACTATTAATGAGTAAACCACCACAACATGCTACGACACCTGCAGTGGCGCCTATGGCCTCTAGGGGCATGAGTTACTTAGAAAAGAAAAAAACAGACAAAAAAGTCGACAAAAAGCGACAAAATTAGACAAAAAGCAACAAAAACGTGACAAAACAGGCGACAATCATTTCACTATGGAGTTCATAGTGAAACCTTACACCTTATTTGTGGCTGCGTGTAGTAGTAGACAGGCTGATTCTGGTCTTCTGGGCTCTGGCTAAGAATTAGCTGTAACGCTGCTTCTGTTGGCATTTGATAATGTGGCTGAATGGCTTTTTTAGGTCTTACAAGCAGTTATGTTTAAATCTGTTGAAAACAACAACAACAACACGGTATGCAAAAGCCACACCTAGAGTTTACACGCGTTTGATTGTTTTGTTGCTGGTAAAAACAGATAAATAATAATTAATAATAAAAAACACCCAAAATAAAACTCAGATGGGATCCATAACCATTATTGCTGCCTCCCCGGCAGATGCATATTCCTAACTGCAATAGGCACTAGCTTTGATAAGCATAAAGCGCAGAAAGTTTTTAAACCTTACTGCTTTTAAGTAATACAGCACATAATGGCTGTTGTTCAAGTTGTATACGTGCTTCTAATTGGTTTCTTGTGAAACAATATCTCCATCATACTGTACAGTACAAAATGTAACATATTTAAAAATGTACAAAGTATTTCTCCACTTTGTAGTGCATTCGCTTTCAGTGTCGCCATGGCTCCTTAGCGTGTCAGACTGGCAGTAGCACGCGCGGCAGAAAAGCACGTAATTACAATCATTCCTTTCAATCAAACTCTTCCCGTCAAGCTTCTCATGGGTGAAATTAAACTCTTTCACTGTTTGTCGTGCGGCGCTCTTTCACACTATTCTAATGTTCCCGACGGCACCCCTTCCCCAGATACGAAGTGGATTAGCGCAAACTCATAATAATGCGCTCCGTAAATGACCATCTCAAATAAGACTTCGATATATATATGAACTCGAGCGTCTAATGGTGTGACAACAGAGCACTTCCAAAC
Source organism: Proterorhinus semilunaris (assembly GCA_021464625.1). NCBI lineage: Eukaryota > Metazoa > Chordata > Actinopteri > Gobiiformes > Gobiidae > Proterorhinus > Proterorhinus semilunaris. Next base: position 21,417,945 of record CM038360.1, read on the forward strand.
GCAGGCGGACAGAAGATAAGCAGTGGACAAGGGCCCGACGAGACACACAACTCCTGCTATAATCGTGTCCATAAAACTGAGCATCGCTGACAATTTGCCACAACATTAGCTCCATTACAAGAGAATGGGGGTAATGACATTGCTAATTGAATTGTTTGGATGGATTAAAGCATTAACCCGAGTACGCATGGGGATCAGTTTTTCATAGAGAAGTAATTCTATGGATGTTTTATATGTCCGCGATTAATGGTAGTTTTCCAAAACTTTTCATTGTTTTGTTTTTTTTGCGCATACTGTAGGTGCACAGTATAGTGACGAGACGTTTCTCCAACATAAACATCGATCCCATTTGTGAAAATAAAATGATCTTTTTCTTTTAAACACATAATTGTGGCTCAAGGTTTTCTTTACATGTTTGCACGTCGGACGAGAATAATGACATACAGTCGCTTTGTTTACCGAGAGTCATGGCAACGTAACAGTACTTGAGCAAACTGCTGGGGACACTACTGCACACAGTAGATGAAGCAGAACTAACGGCTAAACTTCTAAAAAGCGATTTAAACCATTTGCAAACCAAACCATCACTGCTTCACCTCATTTTCTTGATTATACCGCAAAACATTGCGGATGGCGCCATATCGTTTTGGTCCTTAGCTCTTCATCTCCCGTTTTGGTACATTTTCCAGCACCCTCTGGTGGTGACATTTAAAAGCGCACACATTTAAATAGGAGCATATTATATCAGCCTTAGGACTGAGATTGATTTTACTAGAATATTCTGATAACTGTAATATTGCATAGGTTATAATCTGGTTACTGATTTTGGTCCTTTTGTCCATATGCAACTGTTAATATATAATTTGTTTTCTCTTATTAACCAGGAACAACAGGTGTACATTAGCATTCACTCTAAAACCCTTTACTCTTGGAATGCGATTGGTTGCGAGGCATAGTTGGCTAAGACTGGCTGACAGCAGCAAGAGTTATGGCTGAAGCAGGAAAAAACAATCCTTCTGGAATCACCTCTCCATAACAAAATAAAACAAACACAACATAGCAGAAATAGACATGACTTGTACATTCATTTTGTCGACTGCCTCCTCAGCTTTGTGTTTCCATTGGCTCATCACTTCAGATCACAGCTCATTTACTTCTCACCTAATCCACTCTGTATTAGCCTTCAGTCTTTCCCCTGAGCGTGGGGGAAGGAAAAAAACGAAAACACATGCATTGGCTAAACATGTCAGCGAGGGCCCGCCGATCCGAGCGAATCATCCGGAACATTAGCAGGCTAGCACTGCACTAAATGTACCGCAAAAACATTAGAAAGCTCCCTCACAGAGAAACGGAATTACCCCAAAAAGCCTAAGGAAGTACAGTCAAGCTGGGAATATGAATGGATCACGGCGCGGACATTCTAGGGTTCATTTAGACGGCCCTTGAGGGGATTCCCATCAGAATTTATTGCTCGCATAACCAGACTTTAATGACGGCACTACCCACCCGTTTTTACAGTTATTGATTTGAAAGATTTAACTCTGTCTTTGTCAAAGGCCGCGTTTCGCCCTCCACCGGCAGCTCTGTAATATGACATGGATGCAACACTGTTGGAATTTTTTTTTTTTGCAATTTTGGAAGACTTTTATTTATTTTTTTTAGAAATTTTGGTGCAATGGGAGTGAGGGAAAAAAGCTGTGGGAACGACGCGGTCCATGATCCTTCGCACCATTTCAGCCCAAGAAGCCGGGTAGAAGGAAATTACGCTTCTTGTGAAAGTGGGAACAGCAACCAAAAAAATGACTGACAATAACGCAAGACATATTTTTTGTGAGGCTGGTGCTATGATAATTCCAAACCATACATATTTTAGATATTTGCACATCTTTATAATGTTTTTACTGCCTTTATAGCACCTGAGATGAATGAATAAAGCATTGGGTAAATATTAACTATTGTACTAAAAGTAACAAAGACAATTTATGAAGATTTACATGTGTTGTATTTCTAAGAACTGGACCATGGGAGTATTCCGATCACAACCATTCTTACTTGCTTTCAAATATGTTTTCTTATATCCAAATGATCTTCCCTGTGGAGTAAGAAAATTGAACTTGGGGAAAAAAATAATAATTTGAACACAAAACGTCACTGCGCTGTTTTAAATAGTAACCCAGTCATTAATATCTTACTGCGCAGCCATTTTCCGAGGTGATTTGTGTCTCTAAAGACCTGCTATTAGGGCTGAGGAGGTGGTTGAGAGACGGTGATGAGAATGAAAGGTTCTGTCACAGTCAGAAATGGTTAGAGTCCTGAGTCCTGCTTGTTCTGTCACCTCCCGAAGTCTGAGGACCATCCATCACCATGTCCATCCAACTCAGCCCGCAAGACGGATGGGCTGTCCACACGGAGGCAGCGATCTCAGAGCACGACTGCAGTCAGTTGTCATGAACGTGTAGGCTATTATTTCAGCATTTCAGCCAGTTGGTGTCAGTAAGTATTATTATTGTTTTTGTCCGGGACAAAAAAATAACAATACTGAAGCCCTATACGATGCACTGGTGGAATCCGTTTCTGCCCTTATTCAGAACTTTTTATAGTTTCCATAAAAGAAAAAATGGATCCAGTGTGGCATTAATTTTTCACCAAGATCTTGTATTGATGATGGGAGAGTCACACTGTGCAAAGCCTTCTCCAGCACATCCCAAAGATGCTCAATGGGGTTGGACTCTGTGGCCAAACTAAGTGTGAAAATGATGTTTCATGCTGGCTAAACCACTCTTTTCACACTGAGAGCCCCATGAATGCTGAAATTGTCCATCTTGGAATATGCCCGTGCCATCAGGGAAGAAAAAAATGCATGGATGGAATAACCTGGTCATTCAGGATGTTCAGGTCGTCAACTGATCTCATTCTGTTGGGCTTTTCCCATAGAACTATGAAACTGTGAATACTTGGTTAATGAAATATGAGGAAATGCTTTAAATGTGAGTGTTTAATGTTGACCCAGTATTAATAATGAATATAATTATTTGAGAAAAATTAGCCGCAATTAATCGAATTTCACAAATCGATTGACAGCACTACTTTAAAGCTTTGATACTACTGTATGGCCAAGACATCAGTGCCTTAGAATTGCAAATGTATAGTGATCTTACCTGGAAACCAATAACACGGGCTCTTATGCCTCCAATTCCAACAGCCAGTTGAAAGAAACAAACAGCTCTGACGCAAACCATTCACCGTCGACACATTGAAGAAATGTGAGAAAGTTGTCAACCTGTCTGAGATGTATTTAGGATGACTTTACCTCGGCCGTGTTATCAGCCAGGCTTGCTGTTTTCTGCGGCCAAACGAGCTCCGAACGAGGCCTCTCGCTAACCGTCGGGGCGGGAGGCTATGCGCTTGTTATCGTGTAATGTCAGAACCGCGTGGACAGAGTATGACACCAACAGCTTATTCTGGGCCGGCTCAAACTAACATAGCTACTACTGCACTACTATGTGCAGCGCTTGTCATGTTGCTGTCGACCAACAACATCAAGCAATGTAGTGGAGAAAGAGTTAAATGGAGCCAGTAGGAGTAAGGAGAATAAAAATGAAATAGGATACGAGATGAAATACATTTTTACCCCAAAGCAATAACAAGGCTCGGCCAATTGACAAACAGGGCTTTTTACTTTTTCTAGATACATGTAGTGATAGTATAAAACCAAAAAATAACTAAAAGTGCCAGTGGGAAGTATTTACAGCTGAATATTTTACATAATTCTTGATCCATCCATCCATCCATATTCTTTCACTTGTCCGTTGCCGGGTCGTGGGGGCAGCCGTTGGAGTTGCCCGAATCATATTGCACCAGCCCCTATGGCTCCTCCTGCAGGTGATGGGTCCACAGAAGGACAGCCTCATGGTTCTAACCCGTCACCTAGGACCTGTTTGCCATGGGAGACCCTACCAGGGGCACGAAGCCCCCGACAACAGAGCCCCCAGGATCATTCAGGCGCTCAAACCCCTCCACCATGTTAAGGTGGCGGTTCCAGGAGGGGGTGTTAATAAATCATATAGGGAAAAAATATGATAAAAACACAACTTTCACCAACTAGAATCTATGGTAATTGTGAAATTTAGTTTTTACCTCCGCAAATATTTTTAATCGCCACGCGTGGCTGTGATTTGTGAACATTAATGCAACCTTGCTTAATGCTTGTGGTATACTCAAGGATATTTAGTGTAGTAAAGTCCAGTGATCATATTCAAAGATACAGCTGGAATCATATGGTTACATACATTTTATAAAAAGACACATGTGCATTTTCTTCTTGTATCTGTCAAATGCCAGAATAAAGAGAGATAAAAAATTGTGTTGAAAATTATATTCGTTTTTACAAAACCTAGCCTGGCCTTCACCATCCGTAAACTCCGGTCAATTATCATTTCCTCACATGTACGTTTGGGTTTGATCTCAGTGGCCACGTTTCATCAGTTGAATTTCAACCTACCATTCAGCGAGCGGGGGAGGCGGGTGTTGTAGGTGACATCAAGCATTTGATAGCACTTTACTCACTCGGTCACCTTACATACTTCACGACCAAACGCTAGCGATTGGGTAAAATCAGATCCAATCGTTTCACACTTTAAAAGGAGTTCACCCCTCCTGAAAACGGAGCTCAGTTGTGAAGATCCAGACCCTCTGTACGAAATGAGTACAAGGGTATGGTGAGACCAGGCTATACAAAACCAAAAGTGTACATACATTTCATTAATATTTGGTAGCATTGCCTTTAAACTGTATAACTTGGGTCAAACGTTTTGGATTTCCTTCCACAAGCTTCTCACAATAGTTGACGGGAATTTTGGTCCATTCCTCCAAACTTAAACAAGTTTAAGTTGTTTAAACTTAAATTTTAAGTTTAAACAATGTAACACGTTAACTACCACTGAATGATCACTCTGTAGAGTAAAGGCTATAATATTTTTATGCTTATTTAGTTGAATGATGAAAAAATAATTAAAAATAAAAATCTTTTTAGTGCCAATTTTCTGTACTTGATTCTGTACTTACTGGCGTTTACAACAGTTCAATTTCCCCATTCAGGCACTGCTCATATCTCACTTGAGGTATAGCTGCACTCCATTCACTTGGTCTACATAGATGTGTGCAACACAGTACAACAAACAATATACACTAAAATACACGATATTGACCACTAAAACCAATACTAACTAAGCTAAATTCAGCTAACTAATCTAACAATAAAAGCAACTAATGACTAAATCTACAATATTCAACAACTAACACTGCTAACACTATACAATTATCTATAATACAAAAAGCTATGCTAATAAAATCTACCTAAATGCTATGTTAACAATTCGCAAACCTGACAATCAATGAAAATATTCTCTCGCTATTCCTTCTCCAACTCGCTACGGGGCGTGAGCGAGACTGGTCCGCTTTTATAGCCCAGCGCGGCAGGGCATCTGACGTCAGCTCTAACCCCTTACGTCATCTCAAACTTCTGCGCAAATAGGGGCCGAATTCAAAAATCAAATGCAGTACCGACAGTTCGCTGTAGATGGCGCCTCACTGACGGTTTTAGGCAGGAAGTTGATCTTTCAACTAATTTGCACTAAGCCATTGAAGTAAATTAAATGGAAGAGGCATGATGTCTCAGCTCCTATCTCTTTCAATAGTTGTGCTCAGTAGCGCATGACTCCTGTTTCGTCCGCCATTAAGGCCCATGGTAGCGGTATGACGCGCCACCTGTAGCGTGCACCTAGCAGCGTGAACGCGCCTTCATAGACTCGTAGTCTCAGAGCGGAGCGGGCGCCATTAAGCCGTATCAAATCTCTTAATATCATCGTTCTTTAAATACAAAATGAATGTTTAAGGCCATTTCAGGCGAATAAGCTACTATGTTAAGATGACCTGGGGGGTCAGTTTGTCAGTGCGGGGCCAAATAAGCTAAGTTTCTCCGATCTTGTACAACCGGAGCTTACAGCGGCCCTTGGATCGTACGTAGCCGCGCTAATGTACTCTCGCTAGGCCACTTTTCCGAGAAGTTCCGTAAGTGCTGGCATGATAGAAATCGAGTTTTTACTTCAATTTGTTTGCTAATATAAACTCACTACTAGAATTGTTTGGCTGAATACAAAGAAGGAGCACTACAAAAGTGTTCTATAAGTTAATGTATGTAAGTAGCCATGTTCATAAGTTAAGACGTGAAAAATTGAGTTACAAATGTCAACATGAACAATGATTCTGTTGTCAGCCATGTATATTGTGCCGTTTCTGTTTCTGATCAAACTTTACTAAAGGTTATGATTCACGAACTGTCCATCATAAAGAGGTCACCTTACGCTTAAAACCGATTTATTTTGTCCTTTTCATTACGCTGCTTTCCGTCAAACATTTAAGCTATTTTCAAAAGCGTGCAGCCTAATCAGCAAACTATCACGTCTTCATTAGTTTATTGTTGTTGTTGTTCATGTTAGCTATAAGCCTAATTTTTAACATTAAAACACACGCCCGCCATGTGTAGGTTCGCAATACATTTTAGTACTGAGTAAAGAAAAACATTTACTTGAGGTGCTTCTTAGCGTTTATCTTAGTACAGTCCCGTAGATTCCCGTTCATTATTTGTTTGAGTCAATGGTTTGGCTCTCAGTCTCATCCCGCAGAGACTACACGGAGAAGACCTGTGCTCGTTCATGAGTCATGGCGCACGCGCACGAGCACGTCCACAGGCTTGGTGACGTCACACGATTGGAAAACTTTTAAAAAAATATTTCTGAAAAAAAAAGTATATGTCCTAAAAATTTAAATTTTTAAGAAATATATTAGCCTTAGTCTGAAACTCCAGGTGCCCTGTGGACCATTTTACAGGCCGCTCCTTTTACATGAGTGTCTATGACAAAAAGTGCTTTTTGAGCCGCAGGGCTGCAATACCACGGCCTGCCACTAGCACGTACTGAAATTGGGTGAAAAGGGGCGTATCCCCCCCTTGCACTAAGCAGCCGAAATAATGACCAGGACATGTAGACAACACTATTGGACACTCATTTATACAGTTTATCAGGGAAAAAAAGTGGATTTGAGGGTGAGTTACTCTTTAAAGGACAACTAAGCACCAAATCAACTTTTTTGAGCTTATAAACTGCATAAATATGTTTCTTATAGTGCTCTCTACATGTCCTGGTCAATTTTTTGACATTTTAGTGCAAATTAGATAAAATCTCACTTTTGAGCCTAAAATCGTCTGTGTAGCGCCCTCTCTACATTTTCGGCTGCACTACATTTGAATCTCGTGCCTGTCCTCCCCATTGGCTCTGCAAGCTGTGTGACGTCACGTTGTGTGTGTGACATCCGTCGCTCTGCTGCTCGGGTATAAAAGCCAAGTCTCGCACACGCCCCCGTAGCGAGTTGGAGTTGGATTTGCGAGCGTTTTACATCGATTTTAAGGTTAGCAATTTATTAGCATAGTATTTAGTTAGTTCTTTAGCGCAGCGCTTCTAGTGTAGGATGAGGAGAGAAGACCCGAGACGGGGATTTACGGGCTCCGCTCCACGGACTCCGCTCCGTGTGTGAACCACAGCACTCACATCCCCGACATCTCCTCCTTAAAAAAGACAAAACCCCAAAATACCCAGATTCACTTATTTAGTGACATGGCTGGATGTTTTCACGTTGAAACTACAGACACGATAAAGCTGTATCGGGCAGACAGAGCTCATTAGGGCTGTCCGTGCTTATGAGATGGGGCTGAGGGCTTTTTACTGTAGTCTCCCCCAGGGAGAGCTGACAGACACCGGGGCAGCGGTTAGCCATCCCCTGCCTTCGAGGCTCAGAGCGGGGCAGTGTGTGACTGAGTGTCCGCTAAAGCCAGGAGGGGGAACGGGGAGATACGAGCGCCAAATGTCCGCCGCGTGTGCTCGGCCTGTAGCCGGTACGACGGGCTCGAGAGTCCGGGAAAGTGGCGCCACATGTCCGGAGAAGCTAGCCGGTACGAGAGGCTGAAGTGTCCGGAAAAGTGGCGCCACATCGTCTAAATGCGGCATAACGGGAGTCACTCTGGCCCTTGGTCTGAGACTGTCAACAGAGCAGAGACCGCTCATACACTCCCCTTCCCCGCGTCCCCCCAAAGCCTCCCGCCACGCCTCTTTCTCTGAGTTTTTTGAATTTTGGGAGTGGGTGGAGTAAGATCTGGAAGGGGTGTTTAGTAGCTCTTTAAGGTTCTGCTTTCTTCCCCACTTAGAAAAAAACGTTGCGCTTAGACAAAAGTGGAACACATAAAACTCTTAAAAATTCTATATGGGGAGTGACGCACATTTTATTTTGTCGTAAATAGAATAGTGTGGGGCGGGATGGTTTGACTCAGAGCAGATGTGTGCTAATGGTGCTGCCTGCACAGCTTTGTTTACGCTCCTTTTATTTCCAGCACGCCGGCTTGTTAGGAAATGCAGGTTTTAATATGGCCGAGCTAGAGCGAATAAAAGACTAAGCGTTCAATTTATTGCTCAAATGAAATTCAAATTTTTTTGTTTGCACTTTGCGTAGTAGGCCAAATCATGTTACTTTTCTTTGACTAAGAAATACAATAACCTATAACAGTAAACAATTAGATTGGATGTGCACAAAGAAGCAAACATTTTGATTTGGACAAATGGTTTAGAGGAGATTTCAGCTTTCAACTTTTCAAAAATATTGACTTTATTGCCCCTGTAGGAAAATGTTTCTTCTGCATTTGTCCAGCAGTGCTTCAGTGCAACCTGCCATTTCCAGAGTTTGAGCCAGACTCTTGGTCAGGATTGCCTGGCTGGAGGGTCTTATTCTCTATAAAGACGGAGCCAGCTCAGTAAGTGTGTGCGTCCACATGGATTGTCTCAGGTCTGTGAAAACGCTGCAATACATCTACCAGGCCTGTGTGAGGCGCTGTGGCACTACCAAAGAAAATGTAAACTTTCTGCCATAAATAAAACAATAACAGCGTGTGCTACAGGACACTCTTCCATGGATTTACGATCAACAGAAAAGACGAGGAGGAGAATATATTCTTCAGACGTCATGGGACTAAAGCAGAGATAATGTCAGTGACCCCACTTTTCCCGTCAGTCCAAAAACACTGACTAAATAGAGGCGAACTCTGCAAGACACAGTCTTCAAAATGATTTAAAAAGCCTGTGTTGCCTTTAAGGCAGTTTATTTAATAAATATCTCATAAGTAATTTACTAAGTTAAAAACAATAGTTTAAAAATGTTGCAATAAGTTAAATAATCATTTTGATCCTGTATAAATAAATAATTCATTTTTTTCTATAATTTAAGTTAAAAAATATTATCGTTAAAAACTACTTCCGGTTTCGCCGCGCTACGTCCGGTTTCGCGGTCCCGAGTGTAAACAGAAACAGTCAGATCCGCATCAGCTGCTATCCACCCTAAAAACATTAATAAGGCAATGCCGTAAGTTTGTACATTGTTTTATCTCTATGTTTAGCTTTATATTTTCGTATTATATTCGTAGTTTATAGGATGAGTGCACTTTTATATTTTCATATCCACATCAGCCGTTCGCTGACATTGGCTGTGTCCGAATGTCCACACTATTCCCTAACCCCTCATTCACTACATAGGCCCGCACTATATAGTAGACTATATAGTCCACTGATTCTGTTGGCAATTCGGACAGAAGCCCACTACTTTCTCCGAGCTGCGTGACGTCAGGCGCGCTGCGGCGTGCAGATTTTTTTCCCTCTTTTTTTTTTCTGAATTTATTTATTGTTACAAACGTTTATTTTATGAAACAGAATGACAGTTTTGGCACTTTTACAGGCGTTTTATTTGACATTTAAATTAAAATTAAAACTATCATATAGAAAAAAAAACACTCCAGCGTCAGCTCAAAGACGTGCAGAAAGCAGGTCAGAGCCCGGTGTCCGAAGCGCCAGCAGAATGAGTGCACTACATCTGCTAAAAGTTCGCTAAACTCCGGAAAAAAAATATTTCTGCGATAAAGATCAACCAAACTCATGAAACGGTGGACTATTTATGGAGTCAGATATATTTAACATGGATTTTACATGAATGGCTTGGATTATTTGAGAGGAAGCTATCGGTCATTTAACAGCTCGAGCTAAAGGTAAGCAGCTAACGCTAGCATTTTTCACCGTAACCGTTTATATTTAAGTCATTTATTCATGATAAATACGCAACACACGATTGAAACAGCTGATTTCATTCCGTCGTGTTGTTTAGTTCAAAGACCTGTCGCTGTCAGGCATTCTTCTCCGACTCTCGCAATGCATTGTGGGCTATATTGACCCGTTTAGTGACCGCTGATGCTCACTACTTTTCAGAATGCATTGTGGGAAATTTTGAGTGCACTACTTTTTTCTCTCTGGACATTCGGACACCCCTACAAAATGGCGTGATCACTATATAGTGCACTATATAGGGAATAGTGTGGACATTCGGACACAGCCATTGTGCTGTACTATGTCTTACAGTTTTCAGCATCCAGTAAAGGAAATAATTCAACCTACTACAGTCTCCGAGGTTTCTTTGCTGGTGGTTTAGCTGCGTTTTTCATCAGACACTACAAAGCCAAAAAGCTCAAAAAACATGAACTCTTATCAAAACTACATGACTCGTCTATCAGTTTTCAACAATTAAATCGGGGCATTTGGATCCTCACCATGCGGCTAATGCGGTGTTATCCTCAGAGGTTAAAAAGTCCAAAAGACTTTGTGCATTTTCAAATAAAGTCCATATAAAACAAGACTTTAATACGGGCTTGTCTTTGGGAAGCTTTGTAAAAGGGCACATCTTAACTCCGCTAGAATAACATTTGGAGGATGTAAATGCCGCTGGGCCCAATCAAGGCTTCAATTACCTCCTTATAGTTCTCCTAAATGAGTCCCTGGGGCCCGTGGCTTATGCTTCTACTGATCACAGGCATTTCCACTTTCAATCAGCGCCGTTTGTCATAGCCTTTGTGGTTCGGAAACACAGCTTTTAGAAACCTGATAAAAACAACAATGTGATTTCTCGTCATGCTATGTGCTGTTTGGTGCAAAAACATATCTCAAGTCGTATCAAAGCAAGACAAATATTTTATTATTACGTTTGGAGGCCAAGACCTTTGAGCATTAGTTTCCTCTCCATGTGACCTAATCAAAGGCAATACCTTCAAAGTTACTCTTTCTTTTATGAAAGAAACGGAAAAACCAAGGCACTCTTCTGGCTGTTCTATATTTACGTGGCCATTAACTTCTTAACCCCCACCTGAACCAGGCACATTTTCTCCCGTTCGGCTTCACCCGAATCTAAAAGCTTCTTGAGAAAAGGGTTCGAATAGCAACGAAAACGAGGATGAAAACGCAACAAAAAAGCAACGACAAATAAGTGACAGAAGAGCGACAAAAACGCAAAGGAAAAAAGCAACAAAAGAGCAATAAAAAGTTATTTAAAAAGCCACAAATAAGTGACAAAGAAGCAACAAAAGAGCGATAAACAAACAACGGGCTCGTAAACCTCATCTTTTAATGCACCACACAGCATAGGAACATCATCTACAAAATCAGCTGCTAGGTCAGCTGGGTGCGGGTTTGTTGAAAACCCAACGGGCTTCACCCTCTACACCCGGCTTTTTAACGCACCACTCGATGTAGGGCTTACATGATACACTGTAAATAATAAAAAATCAAATAAAAATGTACACAGATTATTATTGTGTTGAGCATGGTAATGAAAATTGTGGAGTATAATATATTGATGTACCCTTATGTCATAAAAAAGTGATTATGGGTGATATTTGGCATTGGAAACAATTTGAAAGAAATATTTTGAAGCAATTGTTACTTGCTTTGTAGGGATCTTACATGAAACAAGACCATACTTGTAATAGTGTTTCATTTTGTTAATTAAATGAACAGTTCAAACAGAGGTTGTGAGTTTGGTCTGTGTTAATGAGCTGTTCTGAAAGGTAACAAGTATTTATTTTCAGTCAATTAGTCAATAAAAAAAATAATTAAACTCAAAATAAATAATTTAATAAATAAAACCCTACAAAAAAATGACAACAAAAAAAGCGCATCGGCAATGCAACAAAAAAGTTGCAATCAGTTTTGTAGGCCTTGGCTTTCAAATGTGGCATTACACTGTTACTCTCCAGTTGAGAATCTTTTAGATTTGGGTAAAGCCGAACTGGAGAAAATGTGCTTGGTTAATGCCCCGTTTTTTGCTTCCTGGACACCACATAGCAATAATTTCACCGCCCCCCAAAAAACTTCCAGAGCAATTTGATATTTGACTTTTTGTTTGTTTTTTTCTTTCCGTCAATAACTTGTGAAAGTAAAAAGCATGGTCTCTTTCTTTGTGTTATGTTCCAAGAACGAAGGTGATAAATAACACATGCACCAAGTACATCACACGCTTATTTTAGAAGTAGCAAACACAGTGCCATAAGATTAATATATTGATGATAGTGAAACATTGTATTTTACTCGTAAAGCATGTTGCAGGTTCACCCCGTAGGGTTTTCCCATTAACCTCAGCAGTAAGTAACTCATGCCCCTAGAGGCAAGTGTCGTAGCATTTTTTGTACTCATTAATTGTCCGTGAGAGTAAATCCTACGCTGACAGAAAAGACAAAGGGAGAGAGGGGTATTGTTCATCCAATTACATAACGGAGATAATTTTTTTCACTCAAACTTGGCTGTAAATACTGTTTAAGTGGTGCTAGCCCGCAGTTAGCTTTGCCCCTTAGCCTGTTAGCTTCTTCTTTGTGATTCCATTTGTGTGTATTGGTGACACCTACCCGTAGGCAGAGAAGTTGCAATTGTGGTTTTCTGGCCAGAGACACCAGGGGGAGATGAAAGACCCCCCAATAATCCCATCAACCCTTGTATTACCCCCAGAGGGACTACGAAAAGGATTTATTAAGGTAAACAAGTTACTCAGTACTGCTTTAACCCCCAACGTGAACCGAGCACATTTCATCTAGTTTGGCTTGACCCAAATCTAACAGCTTCTTGAAAGAAAGTGCCAAAATAGCAATTAAAATGAGAAATGAAAAAATGCAACACAAAAGCCACAGAAAAGTAACAGAAAAGTGACAGAAGGGGTGAAGAAAAATGTGACGAAAATGCAACAAAAAAGCCATAAAAAAAGGAAATATGTCCGTTTATGAGTTGTGTCCATCTTAGCTTTCACATGAGGCGAAAATTCACGTAACGCGGGTGTCTAGAGGTATTAAACTAAAACATGGATAATAGACTTTACTTCCAGCCAAATACTCCTCCTAACAAAGATCTGGAGAACAATTGCCTGTCGCCTCAGGGCTCTAGTTGAACAGTGGGTCAAATGTAGAAAGCAAATTCCCAAATGTAACATAACAGAGCGCATTTGGATTGTGGCATTCAATAAGTTGAATGCCAATAAGTAAGCATTAATAGGCGCCTGCTGTGGAAAATCCACTCATTCCGTGAGTTTTATCAATTGCGTTCTGGTAAAAGTCCACACAAAAAAAATTTCATGGAGCCTCCCGCTGGTAAAATGCACACCCCATGCGCTTTAAGCAGAGCGAAGCTGACTAGTACAATCCCTCCTTAAACACTACACGCTCTCCGTAATGACGGCTTAAGGGGATAACTGCCCCTCTATGGCTCCAAGAACAGAACGGTGTGGTTCAGCTTCGGGACAGCCCGTTCCAGAGGCTGAAAGGGGATGAATGTCGGGCGCGCCAGTGGGGACCATTCCTGAGGAGAGAAAAGCAGGCTCAGGGGCTGTGTTAAGTAGCCCGCTAATTGTGAGAGAAGTGATGTTCGGGGGAGGGGGGGGGGGGGGGGGAGGGGAATGAAAACAAGCTTCCGTCGTGTTGATTGGTGACATTTCAGCCGAGTAGGAGACCGATTAGGTGAACTTTGGTGGAGGATTTTGAGGAGGTAAAGGACTTCAGACGAAAGGGGTTTACCTTGTTCAAGCGCTTTGCATCATATTCAAAAAATACTGTTAAAAGTTTACACAGTGAGGCATTCACTGAAATTACAGAAGCCTATTGATTGTCCCGCCTGCTGACGGATTAAAAGTGAAGGGGTTATGAAATATAATAAGGGAGAAGTTGTCCTTATTTCACATAAACATAAAATCAATAACAATCTCAGGCAAACACTTTGTTTCCAGCCTCAGTAGTAGAACGCGGGCGTGTAATTTTTGGTTGTAATCAGTTTTCTGTCCCAGCGGATATGACTATAGAGCTATAAAATGTTGCGTTTTCTTTTCTTGTCACGTATACACCCAAATATGACGAGCGATATGTTATGGTGTGCCTGCTGTTAATGCGTTTGGAGACCTTTGCTTTGGTTTTCTTTTCAATGCTTAATTTGTCTGATGGACCATTGCACTGTAAACCCTAACATGCCGATTGGACTTAAAATTTTTGATGTAATCTGTTTCAACAAAACTTTAAAGTTGATGAACTGAAAACATTAAAGTTGAACTCAGCTTAAAACTATCAGTTAAGTTGAACTTGAGATTTTTCAGTTCATAAAAACTTTAAAGTTCAACTTAGCTTAAAAACTCCTGATAGTTTTCAGTTCATCAACTTTAAAGTTTTGTTGAAACAGATTACATCAAAACTTGTAAGTCCAATCGGCTTCCTTTAACAAATATTTAAAACATTACAAGAAACCCCAAAACACAAATTACAAAATGGAAAATTTGTTTTTATTTCATAAAATAATAGTTTACATACCTTATGTTGTATTATGTAGGCTGAGTTATTCACAACAGAATTCCGAATGTAGTAAAGATGCACAATATTTGTGTGTTAGTCTTTATTGATGGGTCTGAGATGGCTATTCAAAGCTATAGGCATCATGGACGGCCGTAGAAATCTCATTGTATAGTGTAATTACCATAATGTGTCTGCGGATGTGCAAAACGGCGGCTTCACTTTACATGCCTGAGCCTATGAGGAAAGAGCCACATATAAAAGTCATGATGGATAAAAGGAAAAACATCTATTGATAATAATTATTATTATTATAATTGTAGCAAATCAATTGTCTTAGAATTGTCTAGAAATAGCCAACAGCCTGTGATTTGAGTCTGTCTCCTACAAATATTTTAGGGCATTAACACTGCGCTGATAACGCACATTTAGGTGCTGGGGAAAACAAAACCTACCCTAATACCATCCGCACTATACAGCTGTTTACGGGCAGGCCATGCCATGGGGATGCGAAAGTGAATGGAAAAGAAACGAGAAACGAGACAGCAGCACACATGGCTCGCACTCACACAATGAAGATGCCCATGGATGAAAGGAACAGGTGAACCTTTGGCATCATCATAAGGACTTTAAAAGGACATGGTACAGACTCTGGCAGCCGTTTTATGGACAGCTGCTGTGAATTGCAGCAGTTCCATACACTAAACAGTTAGTTTATCTTTGTAAATGAGCCAGATACACACGTTTGTTTAGGTTTATAACCCCTTTGGATGTGCAAACTGCATTATTCTGTCTCAAATGTTTTCAAGCAGGGTTACTCGCAATGGTGATAAAATACGAAATTTCTCCACCTCAAATGTTGGTAAAATCCCCCCGTTTTGCATATCCATGAGGTCCTCGTGGCGTTTATTAGACACGCAAATCTCAACTGCAGTTGCTTTTTCCTCGGCTTAATGTTTGTGAGCCACGGTTATGTTTCCAGTCTCAAACCAGCCTCGTGTCACTTTTCTGTGGGCAAAGTCAAACTGCTGCAGGGGTGATATGAAATCTGTAATAACGGCTATTCTGGGTCATCCTGGAGCACAAGGCATTTGAAGGCGGTGAAGGTTGGACGATTAGCTGTCCTTAGGGTCAGAACCGGAGAATAACATTGTCATTATGCTCCAGTTCTTTCGTACTTCAGACTGGCGGGCGACGACCTGTTTTAGTGGTCCTCTGTCACCTTTCGAGACGCAGTCCAAACTCAATATCTATGTAATAATACACTTGGTTGCTACAGTAACAGCAGGGCAAAAACATGATTGGTCCAATGATCAACCATCCCTACTTTTCCCTAAACTACTCACATGCATTATTCTAGAGAAAAAGTTGTTTTTTTACCGACTGCGGTAAACACCATTTTACTGGCCAAAGTTATTTTATTTGTTGTATTCCATTCCCCCTGGCATGAATTGCTTGTGAATTCTGATTTTCTGTGAACTGTATATTAAATGATGTCTCTTATTTATTTACTGGCGTTCCTTGCCTCCTGGACAATGCTGCTCTCAAACAACTATGCCAGGGCTCATTGGCAAAATAATTTTAACCATAGGATCAAAAGAACCACTACGATGGACCACTACGTTCTCATTTCATTTTTGAATCTGGCAAGTTCAGACTTACCTCCCGCCACACCATCCGAACCTGATACCTCTCTAATAAAACACTCATTTGATCGTCAAAGTAACTCGACATTAAAAGAAGACATTTCTGTCCATCGTCTCCGCACTCTTGGGTCAGTGCCTACTGCTGGGGCCTGTCCTTGCAACTCGCGAAGCCTGTAACAAGTGTGAGACATGCGTTCACACCTCTGGACGAAATGGTCCGACAGGGGGGGAGGGGGGGGCAGTGAGAGTGACAGGAACTGAAGGGATGGATGCTAGTGCGAGGAGGCAAGGGAAATGTGGCCTACTTGACAAGGGTGCGCTTCAATCATCGGGCTTATGGTCAAAGTACTTAATTTCCTTACTTGAGTAAAAGTACTCTGGGTCACACAAATTACGCTGTAGTGTATGCCATGTACTCAAATGGAGTTTCTATTCAAAGGCTCTCATCACCTCGCTGCTGAACGGCCTATGCACTGTGAACACATAAACAATACCATGTCGGAAAGGGTTTCCAGGCTCAAATTAGTAGTTATATGTAAGGGATAATGTATAGAACCTTCAATGGTGTGGGCGAAACAAAAGTCCAGTTCGCCCTGTCGGTACTTATTTTCCCGATAATGACCTTATTATACGGCTATTTGCCAACTGTACACACACAAATAAACTGCATACACTTTTATGAAGGCAGAAAGGTTTATTTCATGATTTCCGTGGCAAATAGTTCCCAAAAGTTTGAGCGTTGCTTGGCAAAGTTTGTTGATTCCAGGCAGTGTGGCTAGGCTAGTAGCAGCAAGGCTAGCTACTTATTGCTAGCCTAGCTACTTAGTTTAAGGTGCAGTTAGAGAGGAGGAATGGTGGTGAATCTCTGGGTAAGTTGAAAGTCGGACTCCCGTTAACTCCACGAGCGATTCCCCCAACTTCTCTCACAGGGACGGAGACAGAGAAAGTGTCCTCTACTACTACTTGCGGAGTGATATGACAGACCTGACAAGCAGTTATTATTTTTTTCAGAGGTTCTCCATCAGAAAATAATGACTGGTAGAACGTTGGAAAATCACATTCAAGTCAATGGAGCGTTCTACCTGCATTGTGAAGGGCCGCATAATAAGAAACGATTATGCATATACGGTGTCCACAATAGAGTGACAACCTATTTAATATTTTTTATGCATGCCCTTATAGCCTTATAGTTTAACGTTCTTAGCTTATTTTTTATCTTAATTCTGTGTTATATGTTTTATGTCGCACGTTTGCACCGAGAACAATTCCTAGTTTGTGAACCCTGTTCTGAAACAATGGCAATAAACCTATTCTGATTCTGAACCTGAAAATTGGCTTCCTGGTGGGTACGGCAAGTTTAACAGTCAATGAATTTCAAGTAAAAGGCCCCTTACTGTTAGTATGCATTTTATATGAAATTGACTGCATTTAATATAAATTGCCAAAGGATATTGGCCACAAACACAAAACAGCTGCTTAATAAAGAGAAGTAACATTCAAACAATTATAAGTTAGATGAATAACTAAAAATATACTTGTGTACTGAGATTAGGAAAAAGGTCACACATTCAAGAGGCACTTGTGTCACTGGGTCAGGAAGACTTGCCACTTCAGAAGAAAATAAGGCTTTTTCTTCTTTAGTTGTAATAATAGTACATGACCAGACCAAGAAAGAAAAGGTCACACACTCTAATATTTGGTTGGACCGCCTTTAGCTTTGATTACAACACATTCACTGTGGCATTGTTTCAATAAGCTTCTGCAAAAAGTGTTAATTTTTCACCAAGATCTTGTGTTAATTATGGGAGAGTGTGACCACTGCAGAAAGACTTCTCCAGCACATCCCACAGATTCTGAATGAGGTTTAGGTCTGGACTCTATATGGCGGCCAATCCATGAGTGAAAATGATGTCTCACACTCCCTGAACCACTCTTTCACAGTGTGAACCCGATGAATCCTGGTATTGTGATCTTGGAATATGCCTGAGCCATCAGGGAAGATGGCCGGGATTACCTGCTCATTCAGGATGTTCAGGTCTTCAGCGGGCACATGGTGTTGCTGAACCTAGCCCTACCAACTGCAACAACCCCACGTCATAACAGTTAGTGAAATCCTGGTGGTGACTTTTTTTTTGGTTAGGCAGTGTATTAAAGATCTGCCAGCAACTCACATGCTATATTCATACATATATACGTGACGAAGTCTAACTAGACGACCCGCTCTACCACCTGAACAACTGTAGCCAGTAGGCAGAAAATATTAATGGTTTTGTATTTATTGTGTCTTATTTATTTTGGAGTGACTGTACAATGAAAAATATGAATAAAGTTCCTCTACTAAACTCTTAAGTTTCAACGTTAAATAGACTGCTTTTGTGTTGACAATCTTTGCCTCAGAACTTCTACAAGCTGTAAGGTCTAGTTAGCATATTAACTTACCTTAGCTTTGCACTAACAACAATATGGCAAAGCAAGCCACTTGTATCTCTCTCTCTCCGGTCCACAGTATGACAAACTAGTTAGGACTTATATGACTTGACCACTACAGACTTGAATATATGACTATATCCAAATACAATACTCAATCGCTATATATATATATATATATAGGTATCCGCTGTGTAAGCTCTGGTGGCTACGTCGAGGACACTGCAGAAGGTCAGCGCCACATAGCACAATACCGTCTGAGAAAAGTGCGTAATGCGGGAGTTGAGTGAACTCAAACAGGCACACGCTCACCGCTGTAACTCATGTTTTCTTACAAGTGCGTTTTGTACCACTGTCACAGCTGCAGCCCCCCCTTCAAACGCCTGGTCCCACGAGCTCCCATCCCGCCTTCCCTCTCCCCAGCCGCCTCATTAATGGAGTGTAAATACTCTTTTGCAATGCAGCTCCATTGATTGACTGGAGACGGAGAAACACTGGGAGGAAAAGAGGAAACTAGGATAACAAGATGGATGCCCTGGGAGAACACACTGCAGGTCTGCACAGGCGGTTGTCCCGTGTTTTACAACTGACCAAACGACTGCTTTTCGCCAAATAATCCCTGTCGATCGCAGTAATCAATTAGCACACAAAAGTAAATGCAGAATTACCACTTTTTTGTGTGCAGGTAGCTTCAGCATTAAAGCTGCAACGCATACGCTGCCTTTTGATTACTCATCACTTCCTTTCATGTAATACTGTCCTGTCCATGTAAGTTACTGGTAAGAACATTCAATCTCAAGGATAAAAGAAAAAAAAAGGGGGAAGGAAATACCACTTTCCTAATTGCGCTTGAAAAATAAAAAGTTGCCATTGTGGTTAGGCCAGGGCAATATGGCCTAATTTCATTTTTTTCAGTGTAAAAGGGAAACACCGATAACGATATGTTTGGCGATTTAAATAACACCAGGCAAAATACTTATTTACAAATACAAATACTATTAATTTAAATTTTGCTTTTGTCTTCATCTCTAAACTGACTTCGATCTATCTGTCTGCATCCGTCTGGAATATAAAGAAGATGCGATAAAATACCCTTTTAAGTTACCCGGACCAGTCGTCTGTGGAGTTTACAGGTATGTTTATTGCAGTGAGGAGACTGGGGATAGATTTAGGTCATAATAAATGAAGCTTCTGTGCAAATTCAACCTGGAAGACCTACTTGCAGCACTCATTCATTTCATTATCGCCTGCAGCTCCTCACCAGTCAACCGATCAGCCAATCATAGCCCCATCTCAAGCCGCATCTTCGCGTCAGCCAATCACCGCGTCAATCATTCATTGCTCAGAATCCCCTTCTTTAGCTTCCCTGTCCATCGCTCGGCCGTTTCCCAACTGTGCTGTGACCCTCCTCCGCCTGGCCTCTCCTGGTCTCATCCTCTACTACTACCACTGCCAGACTCCAGGGGTAAGATTATGTCAATCATTCATCATTGCCGTGTATTTCGTAAGGGATAATGTGTAGAACAGTGATCATTATTGGTTTTGCCCAAAATAAGTACTGACAGGGCGAACTGAAGGGCAAATTTTAATGACCAGCGTTCTATACATTATCCCGCTTATTATACGGCTATTTGCCAACTGAACACACACAAATAAAACTTTATACACTTATATGAAGGCCGAAAGGTTTATTTAATGATTTCCGCGGCAAATAATTCCCATAGGTTTGTGCATTGCTTGGCAACGTTTGTTGTGATTCCAGGCAGTGTGGCTAGGCTAGTAGCAGCAAGGCTAGCTACGTATTGCTAGCCTAAGCCTAGCTACTTAGTTGAAGGTGCAGTTGGAGAGGAGGAATGGTGGTGAATCTCTGGGTAAGTTGAAAGTCGGACTCCTGTTAACTCCACGAGCGATTCCCCCAACTTCTCTCGCAGGGACGGGCAAGGCAAGGCAAGTTTATTTGTAGAGCACAATTCATACACAAGGAAATTCAAAGTGCTTTCACAGTTGCATAAAATTAAAAGGCAAGAGTGCAGATAAAATACTTTCAGTTTTTTCCGACGGGGACAGAGAAAGTGTCCGCTACTACTACTTGCGGAGTGATATGAAAGACCTGTATTACAAGCACAAACTCCATCGCCATTGGCAGCGGTCATTCATTTTTTTAGAGGTACTCTAGCAGACAATAATGACCGGTAGAATGTTGGAAAATCCCATTCAAGTCAATGGCGCGTTCTACTTGTACTGTGAAGAGCCGTATAATAAATAGGGTTAATTCAGTTGTCATCATGAGTCTATTCAGGTTGAAATGCATCTGTGACAAGTATTTGGCATGAAAGGCCTGGTTCTGGGTGTTGCAATGAATACAGCCAATTGTTCCCGAAATCACAAAACCAACCCAACCACAACAAATGTAAGTTTACTGTGATGCGCGGCATGGTGGTGCAGGGGTTAACGCTCGTGCGTCACAGCTAGACAGTCACTGGTTTGATCCCCAGCCGGACAGGGCCTTTCTATGTGGAATTTGCATGTTCTCCCTGTGTCTGCGTACGTTTCCCGTCCTGTCCCGACCAAATAAACCAATAAATACATTTTAAGAACGGAATCATGGTAAACAAGTACTGAATCGGGACTAAAATGAGGTCTGAACAGGGACTGACCTTTCACTAACCAGTAAAGAGCCACACATAGGTTTCAGATTCCTGTTGCCCACTTTGTCTCTGCATTTGATTCATCCTTCAACAAGGTAATGCAACTTAATGCTTTCTGATTCAGACTTGACTTCATAACCAGCAAAAGAATGTGTCGAGCCTTTGCTAAATTGTTGCACTGTTAGCACATTGTAACTTCCCATCACCCAAGTGTCACCGAGATACTATCCCAGAATCCATCACCATCGCACTCTGTGGGGCTGGCTATAACCTGCATTATTAATCCATGTTACTACTATTAGCACTACTGTGTCTCCTTGTCCCAGACTGCACGTCCAATTAATCGAACACAAGCGCGGCGTCTGCATGTCTGTGACAGCGTGTCGGCTTTACAACGGCCAGGCAGACTGAAGAGCGGCGGCCAAGTGTCCCTGCCAGGCTCCCATACAGACGGACGACCACGCGGTATTATTAGCGCCATGCCCGTCGCCCTTGTGAATGGGAGAGGAGAGCTTGTCAAAGATTGCCCCCAGGCACGATATCTGCAGCGGTGCGGGGCTTTGACATGCTAATTCCCGTTTTAATGAGTGGCTAACGTCGCGAACTACGCCGGGAAAACTCAGCACATCTATATTGAGCGAGCGTGACGTTCTGTACAGGCTCAGAATGATTGTGGTTTGACAGTGGTGATAAAATGTGTTCCAAATCCCTTAATCTTACAGATTCTTGTGAATATTATAAATGGACAGGGTTAAGTGGGAACTGTCACCTTCAGTGTTGCCTGTATTACATTTTTCTCGATAGATATTGTTCTAGACACATAAAGCCAATTTCATCAAAACATAATTTCCATAGGACCAAATTATCACATAATGGATCACATAAATATCACTATTTTCCCTTCAAATAAACAAGAAGTTTTTGTTTTGTTTGCCTTTTGCTGAACTTTTGAACTTCATGTGAAGTTTCTGTGTTCCACATTGTTTTACTGTATACTCTTGTACATCTTAGCTGTGTTTTTGAGAGGTTCAGTGGATTTTTTTTTTTTTTTACTGCAGAGAGTTCGTACTAGTCTTGAAGGACCCTGTTTTAAAAAAAGACATTTGGGAGCTACAAGTTTCTTCTTCTGAAAAACTGACGAGGCACCAAGAGCCCCCCACACCTGCAGCACAGCGGAGGCGTCACAAGAGGCAGGAAACAAAAAAGGGACAAACGAGGGCAAGACTCACAGCTTTTAGGAACATCCAACAGGGGCTGGTCAGCTGATCTCAAGGCTCTGGACGGACTATAACAGCTAACTCAAATACTCAACAAAACCTTAAATTGAACACAAAATCTGACAGAGAGCCAATGTAAGGGGCATAAAACAGGGGTGATGTGCTCACGCCTTTGTTTCAGTCAGGAGGCGGGCTGCAGCATTTTGTACACTCTGCAGATCCAGTCCAATATATACAAGGCATTACAATAGTCCAAACGTGAGGTTACATAAGAGAGTTTTCATTATATGATATTCTGATTCACTAATATAGTATACAAGAGATAGCCGGTTATCCATTCAGCTCCATTCATAGTAATGACCCCGTGTGGTCTGTTAAATTATCATGGCTGCACAATCTCCGCCTACATAGCCTGTTTCTTGAAAGGGCAAAAAGGTGGGAAGCCCAGCCCTCGCGGGGCGGGCGGACCGGCAATGAGCCTCCACAGAGCTCCAGAGCCTGTCACTCATAGATTTGGGCTTCCACTTTGTATCTCTGTACAGAAAACAGTGTAGTTAAAGATATGACACATAGCCCAGCGTTGTCACATGGGTCACCCCTGGCCACCAGAGGGTGGTATTACAACAAAGTCAGTCTCCCCTCCATGAGGACCATAGAGAAGCGCTTTCCTCTTCCATTGGTTGTTAAGCATTTTAATGTAAAATGCAATGGGTACTGGATCGATATCGTGATCCAAGCCCTAGTTTTGCTTGGTATCGGATTGAAAAGTCAGTCAAAGGTTTTGCCCATCTCTAGAACAAATTCACATAGCACTGCACTGCAGATACGTACATGTAACAAAGTGCACAGCAAAATGCCTAACACTGTTCTGACAATATGATGTGGTCCCCTGTCAGGAAAGTCCATGTGTGACCTTATATCTGGGTCTTAGGAGGCCCAATCGCAGCAATGACCTTAATTGAATATGCCCAGAAATGACGGTGCACCTACTGTAAGTCAAGATCTAAATCGGTTCCTGACTTGAGCCTCAATCCAAATAAAGATATATTAATACATGAAAATGCATTGGCTTATTACAAAAAAGTCTGAAATGTTTTGTGAAACGGAGTCCAAGTGAGATAACAGCAGAAATGAGCTGAAAGATGCAAACTTCATTTAGCATCTAATGAGCTCCACAGAAATGAGTATAATAGAGATATGGTAGAAATATGGACATTTTAATTAAGATGTGCTGAGGCATTACAGTGGTTAATGTACCCTTATAATACACTGCAGTCAGTGGTTTATACTGCATATGTGTATGCGTCTGATGATACAAAAGGAGACATGATCATCAGATGGTCCTGGGCATGAACACATGACTGTACTGGCTGTTTTGGAAATACATGCTGGAAGTGTTTTAGAAGCAAATGACGGCAATATTTGTACATGTCTTGCTTACTTAATCCATTTGGTTGTCCCACACTGCCCGGTGCCCACCCGATATTATGGGTGACTCTACTCCACATTATTTATGAGATCGTGACTTTATATATATATATCCTGTCACTCAGAGAATAGAATTTAAAACAGCTCTGCTTGTGTACAAGTCGTTTCATGGTTTAGCACCAAAGTACATCTCTGACATGTTAGAGCCGTATGAACCATCTCGGGCCCTGAGAACTTCAGGGAAGGGTCTCCTGGTGGTTCCCAGAGTCAATAATAAACACGGTGAGGCTGCGTTTCAGTTTCATGCAGCTAAAATCTGGAACAGTCTTCATGAGGATGTGAGACAGGCCTCAACTCTGACAATGTTCAAATCCAGGCTGAAAACAGCTCTTTTTACCCGAGCATATGAAAACTGAAAGTATTTTATCTGCACTCTTGCCTTTTACTGTAATTGATTAATTTTTATGTTGATGTTTTAATGAATGAATTGATCTGTTTTCTTGTAATTTTATGCAACTGTGAAGCACTTTGAATTGCCTTGTGTATGCCTTGCCTATAAAATAAGTTACTGTCTCGTTTTGACTCTCCGACTTGACTGAACAGAGTAAATCAGGAGAAAACAATAATACCACACACCAGACATCAAAAGAAAGATCTCAAATGTGACGGATCTGATGAAGACTTCAGGGGATGTTTTCCGTGTTGCTTCAATGTCAGCTTTCACTGACCTGCCTTTGCTCCAGAGCGCGGCTGTTTCATGTTGGTTCTTTGTCGGACAGATATAGCGCACCAAACACCAAACCGAAAAAACTCAGATCCTTTCAATCCTTTTAACAGAATAACAGGGTTGTGCTTTTAAAGATTTGTTTGAAAGCGTGCATTTAAGTGCCCGACACAGTGAGATACAGATGCAAAATAACGCGACAGTCTTGAAAGTAAAGGCAATACAAATAAAACATTGACAGTGCAGTGTTTTCTTGGTCTCAGAGTTCCGTAAAATGGAGTTCATATTGTCTTCTTAGTTTGAACTCTTTTGACCTTTTGACAAGTTTCAGCTTCTTCCTGTATAGTCTTTGTGAAGTCATGGCGCAGAATGTTTGCTGAAGGCAATTTCGTAAGGTGGTAGTGAAAAAGTCCATTATGAATATCACCCCTTTAAACAGCCAAACATGTTTTTTTGGGGCAACTTGATAATGATGTGTTGAGCACATTCACATCTGAATTATTATAGCGCGTCAAATAATGAAGTAAACAGTCTTTCCCCCTTTTATCTCATTACAAATATCCAATACTACTGCTCTCTGCCTGTGTATTCACCTCATCAGTCGAGCGCTTATCTAATCTTTTAATTAAAACCACGTCTTGTTGTTGAAAAGGCAACAACTTTTAGTTCATGCAAATGTGTATGTCTTTCATGTTTAGAAAATGACTTGGATTGACTTGGATCCCTCAGGGAAGACGGGCTCAGCCACTGCAGACTGAAACTCCTACAGTGTTATTCTTTTTTTTTTACCCCCTGTGAAACATAAAGATAAGAAAAATATGGCCAGATGTTTGTGGAAATGAGTGACAAGAAACAAATGTGCTGAAATGCCACACGGAGTCCGGATGGAGAAAGTGCTGACAGACAGACAAATGCAATCCTGAACAAATGCTGAGTGCTTTAATGTCAGCAGAATTTGGTACATGACTAGAGTCTGGTTTTCTTTTTGGAACAGCAAAAATAGAGGCAGTCATCTAGCACTGCAACATTTAAAATCAACAATCATCATTAATAGCTGACCACACCAACTCAAATAAGAGTTGTAATGTGATGAAATATGTGAATGACGTCAAAATCTCAAATAGAGTCTGATAACAAGTCGCCATTTTGATAGTTCTTTGAGAAAATTATTTCTCAAACAAAGAGTTAATAACTTTGAGTCTGTTTTTTTTTAAAATGTCGATAGGCCCATGGTCATTGCCACAACAGAAATGATTAGGGGTGTGATGGTTCAGCTATCTCACGGTTCGGTTCACGGTGCAGGACCCATGGTTCTGTGCATTGCCCTTTTGAAATAAAATAGCCTATGTTCATTATTAGGCACTATTTATAATCACAAAATAAAATTGGCAATGCTTTCTAATTTTTAAAAGCTGCTTTATAATTAAACTGCCCCTAGACTTACAATGCAAAATAAAATCTAAATCCAAATGGTAGAAAATTAATGCAGCACACTTTCTTGTGTAGGCCATGTGCTTGTTAAAGGCCATCCATCCATCCATTTTCTTCCGCTTTATCCGGGGCCCTATTCCTGATTTTCACAGAATTAAAGTAGGTAGTAAGTAAGTGCTTTATTTGTGTTCAGTTGTTAGTCCTGAGCCGCTGCGACTAAGCCGCTCTGCCACTGTGTGTCGACCTGACCAGCATGTTTTCGGAGGTCGGGGAAACCGTGCTGGCTGTCCTCGGAAACGGTGCAGTGCCTCCTGGGTTTGCCCCTGTATCAGAGCGTGGTGTTCTGCACTGGTCAGCTCCACCTCCTCCTTCCTCTTCCTCCTGCGCAGCTCCCTCCGCTCCACAACAGTCTTTCACTATCTTCTGGGAAGAGCTTAGTTAGCAGTTAATCTCTTTTATTGTCCAGTGAATGTCCATTAGCCAGAAAAATAGAAGGCATGTGTGGCTTAGCTGTGAGTCTCGCCCGGATACCTCCTCGTTTGTCCCTTACTTGTTTCCTGTAGCGCCTCTTGTGATGCCTCTACTGTGCTCTTCGGTGTTTCAGAAGAAGAAATGTGTAGGTCTCAAATGGGTTTAGCTCATAAGCTAGCTGTTTACTTTTACAAAGCCGCTTTCTTCAGGAACATTATGGACTCTCTGCGGCAAAAAAAAAAAATCCACTGAACCTCACAAAAACACTGCAAAGACGTACAAAAGTATCCAATAAAACAATGCTGAACACAGAAACCACAAATGCAGTTCGCAGAAAGAGGCTAAAAATGCAGCCGTACCAAGCGAGAGGGGGGTTGCTTCCCGTTTAAAGTCACAACTCTTTTTTTATTGAATTTTCCAACATATTTGTAGCATCACAATTCTTCACAAGAAGAGTTTAGAGGCACATTCCACACCTTGCAGGGTCACTTTCATGGAAATACTGGAAAACAAGCCCGTAACTGCATGAAATTGATACAAATGCCTTATCCTGAGATGCAGTGTTGCCCCCACAAATGTCTAAGTTTGCAATGGAGTAGAGGTGAACAGGACAAATTTCATTCCACCACTAGAAAAGCTCAGGTATAGTGCCTTTAAGTGTTAAGTTTTTGGTTTGACTTTCCATAGACGGCAGCTAAAACATGCACATTTGATTTCAGGTTCGTGTTTGGGCTGTTCCTGGACACAAATTATATTATGCTTGCACATTTTTTGGAAACAAAGCTTTTTGAGGGCCTCCGACCCTGCAACTCAAACTATGGGGTCTTGTCCCAATGATATTACAATGTCATGAACGCAAGCGGAAAACCCATGTCCAAAATTATCACCAAATTCACACTTCTCTAAAGTTAATTTCACATTTTTGGGACGACAGGTGTATGCACAAATATTTTCCGCTATTTCAGATAACACGCTTGTTCCAGCGAGCAAAGCAATTTAGATAAGAAGAAGTGGTTTCAATCTCCGTGCAATTAGCGGCCACTCTCAAAGTGCTAACACAAACACCAATTAAAGAGATATGGACGCAATCAGAGCAGGTGCTGATGCCATCCACTCCGGACTCGCAGATACTTTCAGCAACAGAGAGGGTAAAATGCAGTTTCTCTGCCGCTTGTTAGTGTTGGAGCGTGTGGAACAAATAGTCATTTTATCGGACGTATTATGAGAAACTGAAACTGATTGATGTTTGGACCTTAAAAAACTAATGGCGAGGTTATATCCAAGCAAGATGTAAATGACTGGTTTATACTCTCTATAATCGCACTATATCATTTCACCGGTCTGGATCTGGTCGGAAAAAAGGGCACGCTGCCAAGTTTTTATTTCAAAACAGTTCACTCAGCCCACACTGTTAGTAAAAGGGAGAGCGGCACCTTATTCAAGCCTTCTTGCCTTTTATCCCCAATGTTTGGCGAAAGAATAAAACGACTTTTCTTCTATTGTAGCACACTGTAGCAACCCGACCATTAGAGCCTTTGATTGTAGCGTAGGATGTCGGGCCATGTCACTGTGCCCTGCCAATGGAGTGTTTTGCGGCACAAGCTGACTTCGTTGTGAAAGGCCACTTAGTTCCCACTGAGCCATATATCTCCATTCAATTTGAAGCCCTGATGTTTTCTGACAAGAGAAAGAGTAACAAGTTAGTCACCCTAAAATTAAGTCTTGAACGCTTTCCTGTTTTTCCAACTGAACATTTCTTACCCATAAAAGGATAATTATGTGTCTGTTTTTGTGAGTTCATAAAAATATGTCCTATACACAAATGAATAAATACAAAATTGACTGTTTAATTCCAAAAAAAGTATGTGCCCCAGTGGTGACAAAAAAAACGTGTACGTATTTCTATTGTTTAAATGGGATTTGTCGATAAATATGCCACCACCACTAACCACCACTTTTTATAACGCTATGGAGAATTTCAATGAGATCTTTTCATCCCGAACTTGACAGTTTACTCCATATTCACCCAAAATGTACGAAACTGCCTGCTCGTTCGGCGCCACAAAAAAAACATCGTCTTTCACACAGGCTTCAACTCCTCTAACCTTTGTCCATTTGCAATCTGCGTCTGAAGTGGCATCTCTATCTCTGTGTGCGGCGCGTTACAGCCAAATGCAGAGCCCAAACCCTCCATTTCAGGGGGTAGAAGTCTCCACGAAACACATTTATTTGGATCCAGTCCGTGACTCATCGAGCATCTGCACAAAAGACACTTCCCATTGTGTTCCCTGTCACTTACGTCGAAGCATTTATGGCCCAATCTATAGCACATCCATCTTGGGAGCTTTAAGTGCCGACGGAAAATCAATGGAGAAACCTCGGAGAGAAAGAGAGGGTTACAACATGGAAGGATCCCACAGCCCGGAAATCTACACCGGTACTTTGGAAAAAATGTACTAAATTCCAGCCTCACTAACTTCCTACTCCAGATAAGACATTGAGTGACAGCTACATCCGAGTCAATGGTATAATGGGGACAGCACATTTGTGAATGACCTATTTAGTGGCACTAAAGAAAAGGGTTCATAGAAAGAGAGGCATTTGATCGATTGGGGTTTGTACTGTATATTATGCATAACTGAGGCGTAAAACGTTCTTTTGAGCATTGATATTTCACATTATATAATTTGAAATAATGTCTGTGCGTTGGATGTACA
This sequence comes from Proterorhinus semilunaris, assembly GCA_021464625.1. Classification (NCBI taxonomy): domain Eukaryota; kingdom Metazoa; phylum Chordata; class Actinopteri; order Gobiiformes; family Gobiidae; genus Proterorhinus; species Proterorhinus semilunaris. Next base: position 21,447,385 of record CM038360.1, read on the forward strand.
GTAATGAGAGAGCAGCAGCTGGAATGGGACAGTGAAAACAATGAAAGGAAACTTATGGCGCCGTGAACACACTTTGATCGCCGAGCTAATCAATACGGGTCCAGTGATGGAATGTGGAGGACAGTTAGTTGATCCAGGCGTAGTGAATAAAAAGTAGTCCCTTGTGAAGCTCTTTGTGGTCATCTCTGCGAAGAGCCCCCCTTCCCCAGACACTCTTTCTGTAGTCGACAAGGTTCGGTGGATGACTTTGCCTTTCAGTTTCAAGGAGGGCTACATGTGCTACAGATCCGGAGAATAAGCGGGAGGTTTAAGGGCCTATCTCACCAGCCTGGTGACTAGCTGGAGACTCGAGTTGCCGCTGGTCACGGGCGTGTCTCCGAGACGTCCCCTGGAGATAAGGCGAGTCTCCAGCTAGTCTCGGTGAACCAGACACCTTCGTGACCAGCGGCGGCTCCAGTCTCCAAGTAGTCTCTAGGCCGGTGAGATAGGCCCTTTGTATGCACGCAACTAGTCCGCAACCGGAGAGAGTTGCGGAGACGACCACTAAAAACATGCACAATAGGCCAGGATGAATTACGTGTGTGTGTGTGAATGAATGACGGTGGTCAGAGGGACAGTTGACAGTGTTTCCGTTTGCGCAGTTATCGCGGCACTTTGAATAGTTGCCTCGCGGGGATTTATGACATACATAAAACAACTCTTTTAATGAGGGAAAACATGATGGTAGAAAGCACTAAAGAGTTGTGTGACCCCTATTCAAAATAGTTAAGTTGCAAAATTGCCTGTCCCTAGATTATTCTTCAAACTGGCTTCCATAACTACAACCCTAAATAGGTTCACCCGGGGTTAAAATGGCAGTGTGCTCTACCTTCGTGTCGCACAAATAATTAGTTTTAGCTTGACCTTTCACTGCGGCTGCGTGGAGGAGTTGACTAGAATTAGAAATGCCTGCGAAAGGTTGAACTGGTGCAAAGTACATTCAGGGATTTTAAAGTAAGGCCAGACTTTCAGACAACTTTCCCATACAAAAGACTATAGCATTACACAGCCAGTCCATTTCGCTTGTGTTTTCTTCCAGAAGGCTGAGTGATGTAACGCTCATTCTCAAGTGGGCCATTAGCAGAATTGTGGTGTTAAAGAAAGAAAATTGTGAGATACGTCTTCAAAATTATCAGTACGTGTCGTCCTTAAAAGTCTTCTTTGGCAAAGGGGGTGAGAATAAATAAGGCAGTGTACTGTTTATGTAAAAATACGTTTTAATGTTATGTAAAGATGGAAAAAAAGGAGGACAGTGGCGCAGTGGGTTGTACGTTCAGCAGCTGGAGGATTGCAGTTTTCAACCTCACTGAAAGGAAAGGAATCTTATTTGTATAGCGCTTTTCATATGACACAAGTCACACCCAAAGCGCTTCACACATGAAAGGGAGGGGGGTTCATTCACTCCATGCTGATAAGCTACATTTGTAGCCACAGATTCCCCTGGGGTAGACTGACAGAAGCGAGGCTACATTACGTTACGTTATGCGGCACGGTAGCACAGCGGTTAGTGCACTCGCTTCACAGCTAGAAGGTCCCGGGTTCAATTCACACCTGGACGGGGCCTTTCTGTGTGGTGTTTGCATGTTCTCCCCGTGTCTGCGTAGGTTTCCTCCGGTTTCCCCTACCACAAAAACATGTACAATAGGCCAGGATGAATGATGTGTGTGTGTAAAATGTATGGTGTTGGTCAGTTGGTGCAGATGTGTGCAGTCGCGACAGCGCTTCCGTCAGTCTCCCCCAGGGGAAACTGAAGCTACTAACGTAGTTTACCACCACCGAGTATGGAGTGAATGTAAAATGCTCTCATGTAAAGTGCTTTGTGGCCATGTCTGTGAAAGGCACTATATAAATAAAGGTTCTTCTTCACTGTCAGGCTTAACGTATTTATATCATGAGAAGTTACTGGAGCTTCTAGCCTCTCAATGTTTATTACATTACCCAAATGGAACCATTGTACATTGTGTCACCATCAAAGGTTGAGAAAGCAGCAGTGTCTAATATTTTGGGACTGCATTGGGTGTGACACAAAGTGCGCATTTTTCCAATGTCCATGCAGTGGCGGGCCGTGGGGTTTCGGTCAGGGTCCTTCAAAATAACAACCTGGGTTCACGAAGTCAAACGCATATAATGGCGTATGGATAAAACTGCCTTTTTGTGTGGCACTTGTTCGCTAAAGGATGTATCAACAACGCAAAGCAGGGGTGCCTCCGCCCCCAAACAAAAGCAAACACCTTCAGGAACACTCGTGCTAGAATACGGAAACACGCGACACATGACAGGCGGAGACGAGCGCGTTATAACGTGGACATTTTAGGAGCTGTTTTGATGAGAGAGCGAGACATCCAGAGATCAAATCAAACGCAAAATCCACCATGTATGCCAGAAGCTCTGAGTGGTTTGTTTTCTGTGTGAGGCAATCAGCAAATTTTACAGAATAGGAGACAGATGCACACGATAACATCATGAACACATAAGAAAACAAACATAATTTCCGTGAGAGCAGGACCGCACTCTTCCTGGGTCGGCAGGGGGGGGGAGGGCGGTGCACAGAGATTTCCAGAGCTCAGAACACACAAAGGCAGGTCAGAGCAGGATTCCTCAGGCCTGCGTGAATTGATCAGAAAACCACACAGATTTTGCATAATATGTCCCTTTAAAGTTACCTGCTACTTAGATGAGCCACCTGTGATTTGGGATCGCTTTTTGATATCTTGAACTCTTTTTTGAAATTATAATTTAAAAGCTTGTTCAAGCAAAAAGCAGGTGCATTTTTCATAAGAGTCACATCTCACAACTTATGTTCCTGTTTTTGCCTCTCAACACCTGTTCATTATACCTGTGATATTATGAAAACAGGGCTTTTTAAAAAGTTGGAAGCGGAAAGTGGAAAGTTGATGCATCTTGACCTTCGGAGTCACTGTAGAGCTGTCAGCCCGAGACACAGCAAACAGCCTTCTGGTTTGTGTGACAATAAATAGCCTCCTCTCTACAGACCTTGCAAATGCTACATGTATTTTCATCGAGCTGATATTTTCTCTATATTCAAAAACTTTTCTGCATACATTTCAACAACAGACCCAAAGGCTATTATACCTTTACACACTTTACTTTGCCCGTTGTAGCTTATAAAATTACTTTGTTCAAACATAGCACTGGGATGAAAGAGCTGTCCTGTACTGTAAAATGTGCCATAGTTTCAATGAACACAGAATAGAGAACAAACATTTTCTTGTATAGATTACCCGAGCATGACTACTTCAGAATCAGAATCGTTTTTATTGCCATGGTTTGAGAACAGGTTCACAAACTAGGATTTTTTCTCGGTGCTGACGTGCAACATAAAACATAAAACATATAACACAGAATCTGAAAATCAGAATTGAAAAGAATGATTGTTTCTAATCAATGATGTCTTGCTTAGAGAGCAATTTAGCAATAGAAGTGTTTCAGTTTTCTGTTACAGTGGAGTGGAAAAATACTGAGCCGATGTGCAGACAGGCTCCGAGAACAGACCCCATGCACACGTAAACAAAGAGATAACATGGGCCCTACCAAGGCCGGCTGGCAGACATGGGCCGATAAGTGGAAAGTGCCAGACTCGTACGATGGGAAACTGATGCGCTTAGTATAGGCTCATGAATATTATAATTTGAGGTGTGGTGTGAAGAAGTCTGTGTCCCCAGAGAGTTCAGTCTTCTCCGTGTGGGGTGCTGACAGATTGAGTGTTAGGGACCTGGGGAACAGACGCGTCTGTGTGAGGTGACCTGTGAATAAATCCTCGTGACTTTAAGTTCCTGGTTTCATATTCATCTTTATCCTGGTTTGTTTATTAGGCTGATAGGGCAGTGTTGACGACTTACTTTCTAATCCCCCTTCCAGTGTGAATGCGCATTGTCCAACGGTGGTAATGGTAAATATGGAAAATGTAGAGACGACGTGTTAATCATATTTTATTGTGTACAAGGTGACAACCACAAGGACAAAGAAAAGAGGTTTTCTTCATTGGTGACCCCGAAAGTGCTGAAGGGGGGATTGGAGTCGTCAACTACGGACGACGGCGAAGGTCCGGTCCGGTAATTCTTCGCGGTAGACATGCCAGGTGTCTTATCTTCCAAAAACCACTCACCCACGGCTTCAGGGACGCGTCCACTCTAGAATAAGGTAAGACTGCTTTTGACTACTATTTTTAACGAGTGTCAAAGTACGTCTATTGGCTATTTTTTGTCTAAATTTTAGTTAGGAGTATAGTCAACGAAGCCAAGTGTTGGATGGTTTAAATCTGCATTGATGTTTGGAAGTAAGAAGGGAAAACACGTCATAACTAAGATACCGAACCAAATACCGAACCAAAATAGAAGTTAAGAAATTGGGAGTATAACTACAGAAGCGAGAGTTTATCTACAGGACTACGCGTTGGGGATATCCCGGTAAAAGCTGATAAGCACGTAGTACGTCCGACCAGCACCGCGGACGCGCGGGCTGGAGATAAGAGTTGTGACACGGCCGTTGACAGTCCGAGGGGCTGTCTGAAATAGGATCGAGGATCCTAAAGTATACGGGCAAGGGGCCCTGGAACGAGGTTCCTAAACGGGTTAAAGTCCCTGGAACGAGGTTCCTAAACGGGTTAAAGTCCCTGGAACGAGGTTCCTAAACGGGTTAAAGTCCCTGGAACGAGGTTCCTAAAGGGTTTGTGTCCCTGGATCGAGGATCCTAAAGTCTGCGAAAACGGGGGAATTAGGGGTGAAAACATTGAAAATTAGGCGCATTGATGTTCGGTTATGTTGTTGGAGTCATAGTCGGGTACCCAAACTGTGTGTGGCTGTTGTTTCGTGTTGTCTTTGATTTGGACTGTGTGCTGAATGTTGAATGGGCCATATGGTTTGTTGTTGAAACAGTCAGAGGAGTGAAAGCCGCCGTGGGCACACGTGTTGTTTGAGCCTGATTAGGATCGTCTATTGCGGGTGGTCAAATGTGTGTGGCTTGTGTGGGGAAGAGGGTGTGAGGAATGTCGGGGGAGAGTGGTGGACTCTGGAGGAGTAGGAGAGCTGCTGGGGCTCGCGCTCAGTGAGTGTCGGACAGTGGGGAAACGCGTGGAACCGGTTGAACTGGTAACAGCACAATGGTGGAAAAACGAGAAGATTTTTTCCCCCATCTCAGGGGGCGGGATTCAAAAGCCCCTCCCGGAGGAGGAGCTCCCGCTTTGGGCCCGTATTAGAAATGGTAGTGGGACCGGTGGCCCCACTGAAGGGGGGGGGAGGACAAATCCCACCCCCACCCAGGAGATCACAAAGACTCCGCAATGCAAGCATGTTCTGACTTCTTAAAAGGGACAGTGCTGTATGGTAGATAAACCAACAAATAAACTTATATGATATACATCTATGGCAGAGTATCATTAGATTATCAACAAAAATGTGGAGTATGGGCCCCTTACGGTGTCCATTTTGGGTGTGGGGACTGATACTGGCCTTAAGTATGACAATAATACCAATTATGTTAATGGTGGAAGACCAAAACAGTTGTGAGGGGATAGTAAGGGGACATCCCTTTCCCCAACTTAGGAGAGAATACCTGAGAGTGTGTCGTCGGATAGGCACAAAACCAGGCGGAAAGTTGGCAATCTATTGTAATCAAGAAACATGGGAAAACCGAAAGAAAGAGAAGGTTTTGTTGAAAGGTTTTATCTAACATGTCTGTTCCCACAGAAGGCGATGGATCTAGGAAGCGACGGTCTCTTAATGTAGACGGCCAGGGTCCAGACGAGAATAAATGGGTAAAGGCCAAGAGCTTGTTGTTGTTGTTTTAATAATAATACAAGACGTATAATTCTTTGACATTATGCTAAAGGAAATGGGGCATAATTTGTGCTTATCAAACAACCAAAACAAATAATATTGATAACGGCCAAACAATATTTAGAAAGTATAAAAGGTGAAATGCATTTTTAGTTTATTATTATATAATGTTGTGCTTGCAGGAAGCGCTAATAGAGTGAATACATATTGTTCTGCTGTGATTTGTTTCTGAACCCTGGGTTGGTAGGTCCGGTTCTAAAGGTACCAGGACATACAAAGATATATAGAATATTGTCTTTATCGTTTAGACTTGTGGTGAAGTGAATCTTAGCTCTATCTTTGTAGGTTCTAGGTGTCTGAGCGGGCTCTCAGTTGTACAGGGGTACTTTGATAAAAGGAGAGCTGCCCAGATTACGGCAGGATGGCTTTTCCTGGTTCCTTTAAATTAGTTAAGTAATTGCTTTGTAAACTTTCTTACATCCTTTAAAGTTTGCGCCTGAGGTTAGATCGGAGGTCACCTGGAATCCAAACTGTGTTTAGGAGAAACATATTTTTGATAAGACGGCCATAGCGTTATAATCGAAAACTAAGAGTCTGACACAAAAAGACTATTGAATTTAATAGGATAAAATATATGCGGAAACTGATCACTAATCAATATAAGCATATGAAATAACTAGTTAAAGAAACCTTCCATTAGATCGTTATCCAGTATGTGAATTCCTGAAGTTTTATTATTAGTGATGTGGTTTTAACAACCTAAAAGCAACTACATTATATTGAAAATAAAAGGAGAAATTAATAGCACTATGCTTGTCTTCAAAGGCAATAGTGGAGCATGAGCCTTTTTTGATAGTGGACAGAGGATTCTTTTAATTTTTATTATCAATATTCACTCGTGTATTTTTTACTTTTGTTAGTTTTTTTGAATGTTACCCTATTTTAAATGCTGAGCGTGATAGGACATGCTGGTTTTGAATTTTACTTTTTACTCTGACAATTTTTGGTGGTAAAAGGGGGAGAGGCGAAGGCCTGTTGTGCTTTGCGTGGGCATTGGTCCAAGTGCATTGAAGCGAAAGTCCGCATCACTGAAAGTCTGCTCCATGCTGCCTCACTGAGAAAATGCCCTCGAAACATGTCAACAAAAGAAGCTCACCTTCTGCTGTCCCCTGAAAGTCCCTAAAAAGCCGCCTGCAGGAGGACTAGTGTTTCACAATTTGCCACAGGTCTGATGCCTTGACCTCTGCTCCACTCGGACTTAGATTTTTGAATTTTTTAGGCAAATATACATATTTTTATATTTTGTTTTGATCAATTTCTTTTGTGTTTTGCCAATGGGCCAGGGCCCATGGGACTCCGCGTGGCGGTAATCTATCTCTATTTTTCTCATTTTATTTTTTGACCTTTTAGAATGCTCCAATTGATCAATGTGCATCCTAATTAAACAGCTATAATAATTAAGTCGAAATAGATAATGAAATAAACAGATAAATACACTTCATTAAATATTTTAAGAGATAACATATTTACAGAGTGATAAATAAACAGAGCGAGTGTAGGGTTCACACAAAGTGAAAATAATTTGGTGTAGCGAGGCGAGTTTAGGCGTAGCTAAGGCCCGTTATTGGTTTAGTAAAATATTAATTCTAATAATTCTTGGGTTATAGGCAAAGGTGTCCTAATTTGAATGTTACCTGATTTGCAGCGGATCTTAGGCATCTATGCAAAGTACATAAATGATTAAAATGAATATTCAATCAGTGGTGTGATTAGCTTCTCAAGAACAGTATAGTAATTCTCCAATTACTTTGTAGCACAGGTTACAGCTGATAATAATATTGTACCCTTAACTTTGACCAGTAAACATCCACAGGTTACCATTGTCGTGTGGAAGAGTTTTGTTGATAGGAGTGGTTGGGGTTCATTTGCTTGTTTGGGGGTTTGTGTCTAAGGTGGGTTAAGGCGTAACAATTTGTTGATTGTGTAGGGGGTCTCTGAACGTCCCGAAATTGATCAGAGATGTTGTGGATTTAATTTGAGCAAACTGAGTGAGTTTTGTACAGGAATTGACGGCGTAGTGTTTTATTGTTGGGTTTTGGTTGAATACAGGAAAGAGATGGAGTCCTATGTTTTGGTCAGCGGGAGATACTGGTGTATCTTAATTTGGAGCGTTGGTGATAAAAGTGATCATTTACATTTGCACTGGTAAACCCTTGGATGCGTAAGTTGAAATATTGTGTGGTTTGCCAAAGAAGGGGTGGCGGAATCCAGATTTGAACACATGCTTAGATTTTAGATCTGAGGCCGAGATATGGAGTGGTATGAATTCTGAATATAGAGGTTTACATACAGTGTAAGTAAAACGGCATCTTCGAATCTGAAGTTGGTGCTGGCAAACGTGTTTTATTTCAAAATGGCAAAATGTGATAAGATCAGTGTAAATCCGGTATCTTAAGAGTCACTGAAAAGGTCACACTCATGACCTCAAGGATATATTGCCCAGCTTTCTAATGGTCATCGCGTCTCTTGGTGCACACAGACTCGCTATGATTATTAAAAAGAGATGGAGAGTCGATTGGACCTCCGTAGAAATAATTGTGACTCTTTCGGATCTAAATAAACAAATAATAAGAAAACATAAGTTACTATAAGATTATAAGTGTGACTATTTTATGTACTGAGTGTAACATGTTTTAATCCATATTCATTCCAGGTTGATAACATTAATTTTACACAGAGACAGGGACTTTACAGGAGGAATTGTGATGCTGCAGGGACGGATTCAGGACAGGAGCTGATGAGCCAAGAACTGGTCACAATGGCATGGTAGAATTTGATTTTATGTAGGACGGAGTGTTCTTCTTTATTGTTGCAGGAGGCAGCATGGAAGGAGAAAATGTCGATTGGCTCTGGAGGCCTGGAGGTCCTATCCGAGCAACAGAATCCCTTGTGTAACGATTTGGTGTTCCAAGCAAGAGAGGAAATCGGAGAGGCAGGTTGGATCTGACAAAGACAATCAAGCATCTTTGGAGCTTGAATAAGTATTGGTGGTTGAGCTTCCAAAGCTCGGCTAAAAGTGGAGGTTTGTTTATGAAAACATAGTGTATCAGTGTACTTCATACAAATGAGTAAGAGAATGGGTTCTACATTTACGATTAGACGGAGCTTTCTAACAAACAGAACTAAACCATAATTGGCTCGAAGACAGTAAAAATTATTGTCCTAAATATAGTTATAATGTACTTCAAAAGGTGGGTATATTAATTGGTGTAATACTGTTGATGTGTTGTGTGTTGTTCTGTTGTGTTCTCCCTCTCGTCCGCAGCATGGTCTCCAGGGCTCTGGGGACTTCGGGGGGATTGTACGCAGCTGTGACCCTGCCCCCGGAGGACCCAGAGGCCGGGGACAGGTCCCTGCCTGAAGGGGGTGAGCCGAGCCTGTATCAATTCAGGGCATTTGAGGCTCTGGGATATGGATGGGAGGACACACGTGGCTCAGAATAACTTTAAGAACCATATGATGAGTGTTATGTTGTGTTTTGCTTCGCTGTGCTTATATTTTGCAGGAATGTTTATTTTCATATTGATTCGAGATGGAGCCTATGGAACTGAGGAAGTGAAATGTATCAGTGAACCCAGTCCTGGGAGATACAGGTTCCGGATGGAACGATTAGTGAGTGGTAATTATACATGGGAAGAAAGTGATGATTTCACAGGACTGGAGGATGTGGTTGCCTATGCCCAAGCCAAATTCGACACCTGGTGGTGGTGGCACTATACATTGGGCAGGGGACAACTATGTTTTGACGACGGCTGTACCTTCATTAATTAGAAACAAGGAAATGGCCTCTTCGAGGCCAGAAGGGGGATGAAAAGAATGATTGTTTCTAATCAATGATGTCTTGCTTAGAGAGCAATTTAGCAATAGAAGTGTTTCAGTTTTCTGTTACAGTGGAGTGGAAAAATACTGAGCCGATGTGCAGACAGGCTCCGAGAACAGACCCCATGCACACGTAAACAAAGAGATAACATGGGCCCTACCAAGGCCGGCTGGCAGACATGGGCCGATAAGTGGAAAGTGCCAGACTCGTACGATGGGAAACTGATGCGCTTAGTATAGGCTCATGAATATTATAATTTGAGGTGTGGTGTGAAGAAGTCTGTGTCCCCAGAGAGTTCAGTCTTCTCCGTGTGGGGTGCTGACAGATTGAGTGTTAGGGACCTGGGGAACAGACGCGTCTGTGTGAGGTGACCTGTGAATAAATCCTCGTGACTTTAAGTTCCTGGTTTCATATTCATCTTTATCCTGGTTTGTTTATTAGGCTGATAGGGCAGTGTTGACGACTTACTTTCTAATCCCCCTTCCAGTGTGAATGCGCATTGTCCAACGGTGGTAATGGTAAATATGGAAAATGTAGAGACGACGTGTTAATCATATTTTATTGTGTACAAGGTGACAACCACAAGGACAAAGAAAAGAGGTTTTCTTCAAAAATAAGCTATACAACTTTAAACTATAAGGCTACAGGGGGCATGCATAAGAATATTAAATAAATAAGATAAAAAAAATAAAAGGTAAAATATGTTAAGATGACAACAATTGACATAGGACAGCAGTGGGTTTGTATTTACAGATGTGTATTATAGCAGCTGATCTAAGTGTGGACACACCACACAGTGCAACAGATTACACCCATGAGTCTGTGCCTAAGTTATGGGTCGTGTTTTTTGTTCATGAGTCTGATGGCGGAGGGGAAAAAACTGTTCAAGTGGCGGGATTTATGGGTCTGGATAGACCGTAGCCTCCTGCCTGAGGGGAGAGGGGTGAATAGTCCGTGTCCAGGGTGAGAAGGGTCAGCTGTGATCCGACCCACACGCCTCCGGGTCCTGGAGTTGAAAAGGTCTTAGGGAGATGGGAGCTCACAGCCAATCACCTTCACGCACGCTGCGCTGCAGTCGGTGCTTGTCCCGTTCTGTAGCGCCGGGGAACCACACGGTGATGGAGGAGGTGAGGATGGACTCGATGATGGCCGTGTAGAACTGCACCAGCATCTTGATCGACAACTTAAGTTTCCTCAGCTGCCGCAGGAAGAACATCCTCTGCTGGGCCTTCTTGATGAGGGAGCTGATGGTTGGCTCCCATTTGAGGTCCTGGGTGATGGTGGCGCCCAGGAAACCGAAGGAGTCCATGATGGAGATGGGGGTGGGACAGTCTGTCAGGGCGAGGGGGGGACGGCTGGGCTGTGTCTTTCCGGAAGTCCACGATCATCTACACTGTCGTCTGGGCGTTCAGCTCCAGGTTGTTGTGGCCCCTAAATCAGGGGTGCCCAACCTTTTTTGACCCAAGATCTACTTTTCAAGTAGCCAACCTCCCAAGATTTACCAGTTCAGTGTGGACATAGCGAATCCACACACATCATTTCCAGCCTGCAGTAACTAACCTTACAACAAGTTTTCTTATTGTCACACAATGACTAGACGTCCCATCAGTGGCGGCTGGTCCATAATGAGGATATCTCTAAAAATATCCTCATTATCATATCAATAATACAAAATATTGCATTATATTTTGTAGAAGAGCCTTTCAGAGATTTATTTGAAAAGTGTTTTTACACTGGATTCATGTATTACTGTGTATGAACATTGTCTCTAAAATTGAAGGGTGCCGGTCTGCTGTAAGTGAATACAAGTCCTTAAACTTTTGGACAGCATGTGACTGTAGGCTTCTCTCCTAGTGGCCACCTCCAGTTTCCTCATGGCCCTCCCACTTAGATTAGCAGCCAATTAATATTGCTACTATGTTTTTTGTCTGATGTAGTTGGGCAATGGACACCGTCAATCCTTATAATACCGGTATCACCCGCATGCTTAGCCGTGTCGGCCAATGGCGGCGGAAGGTACTCGACTGTAAACAATACACGAGTAGCTTGTGTTAGTAGCAGCGCTCAGCTCATGTACGAACCCAGGGGAGGAAAAACAACTCATTTGAAAGACGGGAAAAGCTTTGTATTGTTGCCAGAGGGGAGATGAAAGGATAATAGTTTATTGTCAAACTAATAGATTTTTGGTGACTTTCTTCAGTAAGAAGTCATGTCTAAACGGACTTTGCTGGAGGTAGCATTATGATGCTAACTAGCTCGTCTGCTTTAGCTACTGCTTGTTTATTTAAAACTTTAGGACAACCCTCGCTGGTTTGGACAGACAGTTATGTCCCAGGACGTGGACATTTGATGGAGAGAAGATTCAGGACTATAAGTACCGTACGACAGACGATGCAGTGGAACGTCATTCATTCATTCATTGAAACAGAGGAGCTGCAACGGAGGACTCTTCAAAAACGTAAGCTGTGCTGTTATTTCTGACTGGATCATTTGTCTGACAGTTTACATATTTAAACCTGTGGCTCTGAGGCACCTAATGGAACCAACAGGTCTGGGTCTAACACTGACCATGAAATCAAAGATTTGCCTTTGTTCTGGTTCTGTTGGTGCAAAACACAAATCATCTCTACTTAGTAATGCAAAAAAAATATGTATAGTGATTATCTTTGTACTTTTATTTCATTTTCCAAAAGAACAAATTCATTTCATGCTTCTTTACTGTTTAGTGGTGTCTTTTGATGATGCTCCAATTATAACCCACTTTCTTTTGAGGTTAAAAACAAAAAACTGAAAGTAGGTATAGGCAACAGCAGCGCCCCCCCCCCCCGGTTTTCATGTCACCCGCCGCAACTGCATCCCATCACAAACCCTTCCTCCCTCAAACACACGAAGACAGACTCCTCTCACAGTTGCCAGTGTGCAGAGTGTGCTGTATAGCACACATACACGCACACGAGCGCACACCAATATGCATGATGGGCAATAGCCGCAAATGTCCTTAATTTGGAAACAGACAAATAAACCAGCTACATTAAATTCACACACACACAAGTTTCTTTTAAGTAGTTGTATCATCTTTAAAATAGACCTGTGTGTATCTGTTTCCGCTCAGCAGTGAAAAGTGGGCGGAGCAGACAGGCACCTGCCCGCTGTAGCGTCTCTGAGTCCAACACTGCCCAACAAGCTACTCTGTGGAAGAGATGAAGCTCAGTGAAATGAGCTTAGGCTCCCGGTTCAGCAACGTGACTCCTAAAAGTCTGCGTGGAACAGAAAGCATCTCACGAACGCACACTACGTCTCAAGAGAAAAGAAGTAATCTAAATGCACACGCAGCATTCATCTGTCAGATAAAAGACAAACTAGGTCCAGTAGTAGAGAAATGAGACTTAGACAGAGGGCAGAAGTAGCAGGTGCTCCCGGAGTTGAGTGGGAGGCGGGGCAGCAGCTCCAGCTTCAGTAGAAGTCAGACCAAGGGGCTGAGTGTGAGAGGCGGCCGGGGGGACAGACGCAGCAGCCTGGAAGCCTCTTCCTACGTGCAGTCACAGTGGCGCACTGAGTTTTCCACGTTTGCTTGATTTTGCGTTAGCAGTTGCGTTTGCACCATTGCAGAAATCCTGTAATTTCCCCAGCCAATCTATCCATCTGTGTATTTCTTAACTGATGTTGCACCTGCGAGTTGCATCATGTGGAGCATCGGCCATTAGAACCAGTAGGTAAAAAAAAGCTATGGGCTGAAAGGGGAACTCTGTCTACAAGTACTTCTAATACTTTTACTTTGGACCTGATCCACATTTGGATAATACATAAAGAAACAAAACAACAATAAACAAAAAATGCAAAGACACAACGACTCAGTACCAAATTGTACCAACGATTTTACTAAAACTCCTCAGTGGAGTCTCACCTCGGCCAGCCTTTGCATTTAATATATTCAGAAACTTTTGATTTAAAATATTAAAGCAGAATTTGCCAGCTTGCAGGATCACACGGCATTCACTTATTAATGCTTGGATCACGGCGATGGAGTGATTACATCTGTACACTTTAAAGTCACAAAAATGCAATTAGCAACGGGGGGGTGGGGGGGTAAGAAAGTCAATCAAACTCCCAAGATGCATCTGTCCTCAGCTCAACTTTACACGTAACCATGGAGATGTTCAGTACTTAAATCTAAATGTGCTTTCACGGCACCTGGTCTATGCCGACAAAGCAATGAAATGTATTCACTGTATGTGTCGTCAAAGTTAAAAGCCAGGGACTAAAAATGAATCTCAGAAAGCCTATTTTTCAAAACTACGTTGCACATTTTACAAAGGAAAAAACAAAAACAAATATTTAGAACAAAAATACTATACTAAAATATGAAATTACTTAAAAACTATTGGAATCTAAAGAACCTTTCCGGCAAGAGCTAGAAATTAGTTAGCTAACAGTTAATATTCACAGCTAGATAATGGGAAGAGGGGCAAATTTGACCTTTGAACCATCAGCCTGTTCAGTCTCTCCAGATTCAATGATATAATTCATACAGTAAACTGGCAGGCTAACCTTTATATGCAACACTTTATACAATATTGTAATATTTTTGGACAACCTCTGCTGTCTTTCCTTAGAAGCAATTTCCGTGTGACATCAGCTCTTATGAAAACCAACGCACACTGCACAAAGCGGTTGGTGGTAGAGTGTATCCCATCACTCCGAGACGCCTCGCTCATTTCTTCAAATGTCATCATCAAACCAGCTCTGGGAGGGCTGCCTGGAATCTCCTCTTTAGAACAGATCCCGGGGCAGAATCTAAATGAAGTGCGACATATGCCTTTGCCATCGCTCTGACAGATTCTGGTCCCCTTCAAAATGCCTCTCTGCACAGCTCACATGTGACACTTGGAGGAATTACCAACCCCGGCAGAACATTATAGGAAGTTTCTCTCACAGCTGCTGCACGGGTTGAGAAACGTGGCTCTCTAGTACCGTGCATGTTTGTTTTTAGTTTCTTCTATGGTTGCATTTAAACAATGTCATTTTTTGGGGGGGTGTTTATTACATTTTTGCGCGAGTACATTAGCTGGCATCATCTGTTGATCGAAGTTCAGCAGTTCAATCCCAGCTCAAAGTAGTTCATGCCATCCCTGGGTCCTTGGGCAACGCACTGAAGCCACCATGTGTTTGCATTTGTGCTTAAATGCCCAGTGAAGGTAGAAAAGGGCTGTATATTTTGGGATAACAGGATTACAAGAGTTGGTATACAGTCCGCTGAATGTTTTTTTTTCTTGATTAATATTGCACAATTTTGCTGGGAAAAAGACATCACAACACCTTCATACCTGAGGGGTATGAAATTATGGGGCTATTGTGGTTTTTTTATCAAGTGTTTCAGCTGTTCAGATCACCCAGCTTAAATGTTCCCAGGTGTGTCCTTTTTATCAGGTCAGTTGTCTTGTGTTTTGTTGGGAGTTACCTTCAGTTTTCTTTCGTCCCCTCACCTCGTTTTGACCTTGTTTATGTTACTGATTTTTTTTTATTTCTATGGCGAAATTAAAGCAGTACTAAGTAAGTAAGTAAGTAACTGTCTTAGTGTGTCTTGCCCCTAGAGGCCATAAGTGCAACTGCAGGAGTCGTAGCAAGTTACAATTTTTTGACTTATTAAATGTCTTGGAGAGTAAATACTACGCTGACAGAAAAACCCAAGAGAGAGAGGAATGTTGTACATCCAGTTTACAATGGAAATATTTTTTTCACTCAAACTTGGCTGTAAATACTGTTTAAAGTGGCGCTAGCCCAGTTAGCTTTGCTCGTTAGCCTGTTAGCTTCTTCTTTGTGATTCTATTAGTGTGTATTGGTTCCTCCGACTCGGTGGCAGTCAAGTTGAAAGCATGGTTTTTTGGCCAGAGACACCAGGGGGAGATGAAAGACCCTCAAATCATCCCATTAACACTTGTATTACCCCCAGAGAGACTACGAAAAGGATTTATTTAGGTAAACACGTTACTTAGTACTGCTTTAAAAGGCCTAAACTTTGGACGTCGCTCCATGTCCTTTTGTCAGACCATGCCTAAACTTGACTGTGGAAATGCCTCCACAATCCCCTGACTGAAACATCATTGAAGACCTGTGGATAAACCTCCAAAGAGCAGTGTGTGCAGGACAGCCCAGAAATCTTTCAGCTCTGGAAGACACTTTGTACGAAAGAGTTGGCAAAAATCCATCAAAGAAGAATTGAAAGACTCTTGGCTGCCAAGAAAAGTGTGACACGGCGACAAATTCTGCAGGTGCCCAAACTTTTGCGGTGGCCTTGTCCCCTCTTTTGTTGGAAATGTAACAATGCCTGCCTTTTGGAGATCATTTTATCTTCCCCTTGCTTCATCGTTCACATTATTGGGTCATTTACTGCACGTACCCTATCTGTGTTTACCATCAGTCCTTCCTGCTTGATATGACGCATTTATCTCTAGCACAGGACACACCTTTTCCAAACAGGCCGGTTAACTATTAATAGGAAAACGGTTACAAGGAAACAGTCATATAACTCTATCACTGTACGCAGCTGCAGGCATGGCTCTGAAGGTAAGAACATGTCGATTTTATCTTTGCCTTTGGTAATACTGACATGATATTGTTGTATAGATGGCGTTGGTCAACATATTTTTCTTTGTGATGTTGGGAATGACGGCTGCTCTTCGTCAAGGTAAAAATGCTCTTATTTTCCTAATGCAGTGTGTCTCAAACTGTGGTTCAGATACACGTCATTTGGCACAAAGAAATGACAACTCCAAGCTTCAAGTATTTTCAATAAAATGGCCACAGTCACCGGAGTAAAGCAGCAATGATCATTCTTACTAAAGAATGATCAAGCAATAAACATGAAAACCTTCGCGAATATTAAAGGGTTTAAGCTCAATACTGAAAAACATCCTTCAGCCAACAAATGCTTCTATTTTTTATTCATTATTTTGTCATTGTGTTTTTCGCCATTCTCAAGATATGCGGCAAAAGATGTTCACCTTTTCAAAAGAAACCAACACGTCCTTTGTGAAACTAAATGTAGCCGGAGAAAACATGACACGTGCCACCATCTGTCTGAGGTATGTTGTAAACAAGCCTGAAAACAAAAATGAGAACGGTGCAATAGAGAACCTTCCAACCTTCAAGTTGAAATCAGGACTAAATCTGGTCTAAAATCCGTGTAAATCGTGTCAAAACTGGGTGAAAGCCGTGTCCATAGTGCACCCTTTTTGTTTGACTGTTTCACTTTAAGGCACCTAAAGCATTGACTTTTTGTGGTAAGTTAAACAACTGCTTGGTTTGTCTTTTGTGTCGAGAGGATTTTCAGCGACCTCACCCGAGCTTACAGCCTGTTCTCCCTGACCACGCCCTCGTCTGTGAACAAGATGCTTATTTACAAGAAACCGCAGAGCAAATCAATGTTCCTGGTCAAAGTTGGTGAAGGTGTGGCTGTATTTCGGGGACACGACTTTCAGCTTAACGAGTGGCAGTCCATCTGTGCTACGTGGAACGCAGACTCTGGGCTGGTGCAGTTGTGGATCAATGGGAAAGCGTCGAGCAGGAAGTTTACAACCTCTTCAAACCTGGAGGGGAATTTCACAGTCGTCTTAGGACAGGTATTGTTGGAACATCATTGTTGAAGTATGCAGTAGATACTCTTAGTTAATAATTGTCACGTTGTCCAAATAGTTTCCATAATGATTTGAATACATTACATGTCCTCTAACTAAACCTGTGCTGAACTCACAGGACCAGAACCCGGCTGACGGACGCCCTCACAGGAGCCGGTCTTTTGTTGGCATGATGTGTGACGTTCACATGTGGGACTATGTGCTTTCAGTGAACAACATGCGCAGCTACAGTGATATATATGTGGCATATCCCCAAGGAAATGTATTTACCTGGACTTCTCTGGACTTTGATGTCATTGGCAGTGTCCTGGAAGAAAACATTTGACAAGATTTGTTTCAAAATTAAGCTTATGTTACCGTGAAATAATACCCTGAAATTCAACCATTGTTTGAAAATATAGATGTGCAACACCAGTTTTTTTTTTTTTTGACACAAAAATAAAGGATCATGTTTTTTCTTGTGACTGATATACTGTTTAGGTGAAGTGTAGATACTCAAATCTTGCGTGAAATATGAATAAAGTGTTACAAGTAAGGATACCACAATGCCAGATTTTAGGGTCGCAATTAAATTAGATGAAAGAAACATGCTAACAATAATCAAAATCTTGAATGACGTATCTGATATATGAATTATAATGATTTTATAAATAATCTTTATTTAGGCTTTTACAATTACTGAAGTTCCCTTGTTATTTTTTGTATTTGATTGATTGGATTTATTTGAGTGATTATTTACATTATTTACATAAATATTGTTGCAGTGCAGAAAATAAATACAGTAACAAAAACTCAAAAGGAGTAGGCCGAAGCAAGAAAGCTTATGAGTGCCTACCCCCATATTCAAAATTAATTTACATTCCGGATACAGTGATACAACATCTCGTGTTTACATACAATATAACACTTTACATTACAAATTCCTGAATTACACAAGTACAATTGTCCGCATTAACTTTACGTATAGCAGCATTGCAAAGAAAATTATTATTTTAAAGTAAGCTTCACCCTCCCATACGCCAGAAACACAAAACATGCTCAAATGAAACTAAACTCTGTGTGTGTGTGTTTAAAAAAAAAAGAAATCATAACAAAGCTGAAAAAAAGGTGATTTATGCCAATTTAAAGAAATAATTTTAAAAAAAGTGTTTAAAAAAGCCTTTCAGTTTTTGTTTTTTTCCAGAGAGTTGCAGAGAGGACTGCGTTTCCCACAGTGCTCAGCGGGAGGTTGTAGTTGCTGACCTGCAGCTAATACCATAAACTCACTCCACTGACACGTGCGCTTAAAATTATGTCATGAGTTTATGGCCACCTCCACAATTTCTCTACATTGGTTTGTATTTTGAAAAGGTGTGATTAAGTCTGGTAATTAATTGGGTCAAGTTGAAATTCTTTAAAAGTGTAAGTGATTTTTAAAGTGCATACAACATGTTTGAATCCTTTTGTAATCATGACTTGGTTTGATGGATAATGTTTGTGGTATTATCCATCATTTCAACCTGAATAGACTCACACAGACTAAGCAGTGATTAGGGAGATAATTGACAAGTATTAGTTTTGGCGATCAGACCCCGGCGTTAGACATCCGATGTACAAGACGTGTAGTTAAACAGCTTGTAGTAAGGATGTCTTCCCCCGGAGCCTGGACACTGGTGGTGGTGTAGAGATCATCGGAAATGCTCAGTTAGCGCCGAGATGAAAGAGCGGAGATGGGGTGGAGGCGGGTCGCAGCGCAGCTGGGAAGCAAACAGGTACTGATTCCTGACGCTTAAAAGCGAGACCGACGGCGGTGATTGGCTGCTACGGAGGTGCGGCTCTGACGCTGATGTGGAGGTGTGGACCTTTCGGGAGCGATCATTGGCTGAAGTTTGATGATGCTGTGTTCGTCTACCAGGCTGAATTACCGCCTAGGCTTCATTTCAACCTGAATAGACTCACACAGACTAAGCAGTGATTAGGGAGATAATTGACAAGTATTAGTTTTGGCGATCAGACCCCGGCGTTAGACATCGATGTACAAGACGTGTAGTTAAACAGCTTGTAGTTAGGATGTCTTCCCCCAAAAGAGGAAGCCGGGGTCGAGCCAAATGTAAAGGGGAACGTAGAGCATGAATGACGTACGATGAATGTTTTAAAGCCAGCGAAGCTAAAGCTTACTCGGAGAGATGAGCGCCTGTGAGGCGTAGAGAGACGTGGTGCCGTAGTGGCGTAGAGAGGCCGTGCCGTAGAGGCGTATGAGAGGCCGTGCCGTAGAGAAGCCGTGCCGTAGTGGCGTAGAGAGCTGCCGTAGTAGCGTAGAGACGCCGAGCCGTAGAGGCCGAGCCGGAGAGCGCCGTGCCGTGCGGCGTAGAGAGGCTGTGCCGTAGTGGCGTAGAGAGGCCGTGCCGTGAGGCTGCCGAGCCGTAGAGAGGCCGTGCGGCGTAGAGAGCTGCGCCGTAGAGAGGCTGTGCCATAGTGGCGTAGAGAGGTCTTGCCGTAGTGGCGTAGGCGCTGTGCCGTAGAGGGGCTGCCGTAGTGGCGTACGCGACCGTTCCGTGGTGCACGGAGGCCAAGCCGAGAGGCCGTGCCGTGGAGCTTGCCGTGTGGCGTATAGAGGCCGAGCCGTAACACTGAGCCGGAGAGAGCCTTGCCGTGCGGCGTAGAGAGGCTGTGCCGTAAGGCTGCCGAGCCGTAGAGAGGCTGTGCGGTGTGGAGCGCTGTGCCGTGGAGAGGCTGAGCCGTAATTGCGTCGAGCGCCGTGAGGTAATGGCGTAGGGCGCCGTGCCGTAGGCATAGAGCGTAGAGAAGGAGTGCTGTAATGGCGTTTGAGACGTGCCGTAGTTGCGGAACCTTGATGACATAGAACATGTTATGACGAACGAACCACCACCAGTTATTTGTGCATAGCTGCTATGAATTAGCGTAGCTGCTGAAGAAATGTTTGGAGCGAATGCTGGGCAATGAGCGCCCGCTTTGGGACCCGATAAAATGATGCAGAGCGTTGTCATGATGGAAGAGGAATAGCTTCCATACTCGAGATTAGTCTGTGCTGGGTAAAATCGATAGTTGAAATTAGCGCTTGGTGGAGCCTAGAGATAGTACCCCCCCTAAAACACGAGCCGTTTCGGCCCCGAATGACCGGCGAGCAGAAGACAGCCACATTGTCCAAGTCGTTTCTTTATCCATACGGAGACAAAACGCTTATACTTCAGGAGCTGCTTTGTAAGCATGAAGCCAGCTTAGTAAGTGCGTACGTCCACGTGACTGGATTCAGTCCGTGAAAACTGCGTGATTCATCTGCCAGCCTGTGTGTGGCGCTGCAACGCCAACACAGGTAATAGGACAGAATGTAGAGGGCGCATGCGCAGTAACTTCGTGGAATGTAACCAGGGAAAACGAAACGAATTTGAGATTTAAGATTTACGGGAGAAGCGAGTTTCTCTGCAAACGTAACGACTAAAGCAGACAACCCTGTCAGTGACCGACTTGACTGTCGGTCCAAAAACACAGACTGAGCAGCCGCGGTTCCCTACTGTCACCCGTGACTTGTGATTACGGTGAAGTAAGTAAAATCATGATCCGTAAATGAAACTCATTTCAAGGTCAGTAGATTAAGAATAACAGACACCTCTCTGGTACTATGATGTTATCGTTTAAGTGAAGGTTTCGGAGACGTTGAAACAGCCATGTAACGCGTATTGATATCTTTCGCTCCAGGACCAAGTTTGGAAAGTTCGTTTACAGGCCCCCAAAACGCCAGACTCGTATGGACGATTCACTGGTTGATAACATCTTTGCGTTTGGTCCTCGCCTGACTTCGTATGGACAGGGCCTCAGACCGCGCACATGAGACCACATACTGTAGTAACTGCGCTCATGAGAACCATGTGGACTCAGCTCCTCTTGGAAAAAAACGCGTGAACGCCCACTCTGGTCTATACACCACTGTCCCGATACTCCGCTAGACATGACAGTGTAAATGTGTGGCGATGCAGCCCCAAGTCCGAGCAGAGGAACCTAAGCAGCGCCCAGGACGCATGACGAAGCCATGGCCCACGCAGGGGGGCGGCGAGCAACGGAGACAGACAGACGGAGACAGGGGAGTAGCACTCGTGCCTGGAGGGGACGGAAAAACTGTAGGTCTCTCCCCCTCATCCACGTCAGCAGACGGCCACGTGAAAACACTAAGATGCAGCAAGTAGGCGGAGAATGAGCGCGTGCGTCAAGAGAGCCTGGCCCCGTAACAAGCATTGTGCAATCAGCGAAACGCCGTAGTACGACTGAGTGCAGGGCCCTGCGCTGCGGGGTTCCTACGCACTTTGCGTAGTTGTGTGCAGAAAACCGCTCTGAGCGCCACGACAGTAACGAGAGCGAGGTGATCGACAAAATACGGCAAAGTAACGAAACAAGAGCCCCTGCGGTGGAGTTTGCGGACGACAACGGTGCAGTAAAATGCTGAACAAGTGCGCTGAATAAGTGCGCTGAATAGGAGTACAAAAAGCGAGCATAAATAGACTACCGGTCCGCGTTGCGAACAGCGCATGAATTACTGCCCAAGATCATGAGACAAGCTCATGAGCGCGCGTACGTGCGAGTGCATACGCTCACCTAGGTTGCCCGCCCCGGCAGCATCAGGGGCAGGCACAGGGGTCCAGGGGAGCGAGCGTCGGGAAACGCCATCGAGGAGAAAGCAGGTCCGGGAGAACCACAAGAGGGAACCACGCGAGAACCGGACGCGTCATAGCAGTGTGCGTCGGGCCGGCGAAGCAGCGTTCAGGGACACGCTATCGAGGAGAAAACGAACGGCAGGAAAACCGCGACCACGCAGCTTGGGGCACCGTAGCGAGCCACGAGGAAGAGCCGAGCGGCCCGGCCTCGCCAATGATGGCGCCCGGAGAATCGTCGCCACAGAGAGAGCAGGTGAGCACCGGGAGCCCCAGGCAACGCGCGGGGACACGGAAGTGTCGCAGCGCAGCTGGGAAGCAAACAGGTACTGATTCCTGACGCTTAAAAGCGAGACCGACGGCGGTGATTGGCTGCTACGGAGGTGCGGCTCTGACGCTGATGTGGAGGTGTGGACCTTTCGGGAGCGATCATTGGCTGAAGTTTGATGATGCTGTGTTCGTCTACCAGGCTGAATTACCGCCTAGGCTTCATTTAATATATAAGTATAAGTAGTAATCATATTGGCAATTTCATGAAGAAAAGTTGGGAGTGCCTGTTCCAGATGGTTGGTTGTTAGTATTGCAGTCTTCAGCTTTATCCGTGGAGGAACCCCTGCCTACCGGGGTTTCTTTTATCTCCAACTGTGAGTTTTTCCTCGCCGTGTCGGAGAGCACCGTCACTACTAACATTTCTAAGAAAGCAAGACGGCGCCTCTTCTTTTTACGCAAGCTTCGAGAGTTTACTTAAAATTCTGAGATTCTTTTGAACTTTTACTATTGTGTAATTGAGAGTGTCCTAACCAGTTGTATTACTGTGTGTTTTGGTAATCGCACTCTGAAAGAGGAGAAGTCTTTGAACAGCCAGCAGGACCATTGGCTGTTTTATCACTCCTGGAGGCCTGACTCTTAAATTGAGATTTACAACTTACTAATGATGCCTCAGGCCACCCTGCAAGGGCCTTTTTTGAGATGCCTCCCTCAGGGAAAAGGTATCGCTCCGTCAAATGTTCTATTGATCTCCATTTAAACAGTTTCTTTCTCCAAGCTGCTCACTTTAAACAAGGAACTTTAACTTTTCCCCTTGAGCTTTTTATGTGGCATTTGTTTGTTTGTTTGTATTTTGTGTCCATTTATGTGTTGACATTACACTTAGAGCTCCTTGCACATTTTTTCCAATGTGGTTTGCTACTACAAATGGCTGATAGACTTAATCTGAATCTAAGGTCGGGGGACACCCCGGCACTTCGTCACCACGTGCTGCCAACACGTATTTGGACGTTATGCCTGGATACTTCATTTGCCTGACCTTGTCTTGTTTATTGTTTCATTATTATAATTGTTTGGCGCAGCCCTGTGAGGCAACTGCGGTTGTGATGTCGGGTTATACAAAACAATTGATTGATTGATTGAAGTTATTCTTATCTAATATTTTTTGCTTGTGATATAGATGGAGGGATAGTTCCATCCACTCATTTCAACATGGCTGGCATGGCAACAGTTACGAGTGTCAGCTTTACGTACAGTATATCAACATCAGCATTACAAAAAATGTCAGATTGGGGGAAACTATGTACAAATATTCTTAAAGGCATAAAGCAAGTTTATATGCGGAAAAAAAATGGACCATTCAGTGACCTAGTGACCCCAGCGGGATGGAAAGTAAACCACCCATAAAGCTAATGGGTCACTGACGGGTCAAAAAGGCACTAATATCAACTTTTCCCCTGCTTATAAAGTTGCATAATGCACCTTTAAGTATTAATGCTTTAGTTAAAATTCTGTCTTGTGTTTTAGATGCACTTTAAATTTAACCTGCAATCTTAGGGTTAGGTTGAGGGTTAGCAATTATGCACACACAGATCTCAAAATGTATTGACTGGAGAGCTCATTATGCCAATGTGATACCTCAATTAAACGCCAAGACCTAGTTTCTAAAACTATATGAACTGTGTGAGTGAAGTATCACATTTCCTTGACTCTAAACTAAGCCCCATCAGAGGGGACAGCAAGTAACAGGTGAGTAAAGTAGCAGTCAGGGATGCACACTAATCTCTGAGGCCAAATCCAAGTTTTTGGTGTTTTTGTTTTCAAGTCTCATAGTTTCCTAGAAATGAATAAATATTCCTAGAATTTGAACAAATCAGAAAAATAAGAGTGCCCAGAGCTCCCACACATCCTGCAACAACATTTTTAACAAAGCCCAAAGCCAGGTCAGAGGAAAAATCTAACTCGAGCATGTGCAAGAGGACCTTGTAATGTTTGCAAGACCCAAGTCATGAGGCTAGTCTCGAGTCTTTAGGGCAGGAGTCTCTAACAACAGAAAATAATCTTTCCACTGGCCTTGCTGATGTTTTTATTCATACTATCGAACTGGCACCGACAGCAATTGTAACAACCCTGGAGTAAACCCACCCATGCACACACAAGGGAACACATACCAACTCCACACAGAAAGGCTCCGCTCGGTCTGGAAATCCAACTTGGGATTTTGTTCTCAAAGAAAACTTTCCTGCTTTGTGATATGTGATGGTTGTTACCCCTCCCACTACAGAATCGGCCGCTCTTTCAAAACTATCAATGCAGCGCAAGTAATAGGGAGGAAATTTCAAAGTTGCGCGTCCGATAACCATCACCGCGAGCGGAGACGACTTGTGAAAAATGACAGTAACCGATTTCTTTATCTTTCTGTGTGCCGCCGTGTCAAAATGAATTTCCTTCAATAAAGCCTTTGTTACTGCAGACTTTGATCTCTATCAGGTGAGTGAATCAGTTTGTTGGGCGCCTGTATTATTGACGCTCCTGTCAGCTCCACCGAACCTCCCCCATCACACTGTGCAAGGATTTCTGGGTATTGCAATGAGGGAAGAACGCCTATTAAGATAAGATGCAGATGAAAGATAATATGAAAGTTAAATGATCCACGTCAGGGAATTGGGTTGCATACCAGAACGCATTATGTGGAATTAGGAGATTGAAAAGCGTGAAATGTGTGAATGCTACAATAATGACAGTGTATGACATTAAATCAGCGCGGGCTTTAGAATGGAGAGCAGCTGTGAAGAAGAGAAACTTGAATAAATAATCAAGTCGGTATTGCGTTAAGTACTGTATTATTCGTTAGATCTTAAGTGTTCAATAGGCTTATACAATCTAATGTCTCTCGTTGCCAATCTGCAGCCAATCTGTGTCTTTTGTAAAGTGTGAGTTTGTGAGAAACCATGAGTTGAAAAAGAGAAAAATGAGTCCATTGTTAAGAGCAGTGGTGCAGACAATGATCAGAATAAGTCTGGGGAGGGTTGGAGAGGTTTAAAATAATCAGCTCTTGAGAGGCAGGTGTTCAGAGCATGCAGGATTTCTCAAACATGTACAAATGAAAGTTTATGTTCTCAGCATGTTTTTTTAATAATAATAATGGCTTACACTTGTATTGCGCTTTACAAGCCTGTATTACCAAGTTTCTCAAAGCCCTACAGAGCTTTTCATTCATGCCATACTCACTGAGTAAGCTACTAATGTAGCCACAGCTGCCCTTGGGCGGACTGATGGAAGCGAGGCTATCAGTCTGTGCCATCGGCCCCTCTGACCACCACCAACCACTCATTCATTCATCCTGGCCTATTGTATGATTTTAGTGCCAGGGGAAACAAGAGTACCCGGAGGAAACCTACGCAGACACAGGGAGAACATGCAAGCTCCACTCAGAAAGGCCCCGTCCGGCCGGGGATCAAACCCGAGACCTTCTAGCTGTGAAGCACGAGCACTAACCGCTGTACTACTGTGTCAGTGATTGTGTGTGTATTGAAGTGAATTACACCTGAAGTTGCACACTTGTTCGTCGCGTTGGTAGCGTCAGGCCGGGAGATGTGAGACTTCCATTGCCTTGTTGCCTCTGAAATCACTTTCAAAGAGTTTCAATTTGGCCCAATTCATTGCTAGCGGGTCAACTACAAGTGTAGATGAAAAATCATTCACATTTGGCATGTCATTGTTTCCCTGATGTTTAGAATGTGCTGTTTACAAAAATCTGAATTTCATGAAGTATGGAGTGTTACAAAAAATCATATTATTATAAGTATATGTGCACAATACTGTATGTGCTGAATAGAGCATTACACACACGACATGTCTTCAAGACAAAATACATTTGTTCATGGCCTGTTTTTGATCATGCGCCACACAATCCTTATTTTTTGTTGCGTCAGTGTGAAATGATAGAAAAAAACATAACCTATATGGACCTTAACCTCCTCAGCCCTAACGGCACCCGATCGGGGGCCAGTAATGCTCCGGGCAGTTGGACGCCACTGGGCACCAGGGGGCGCCCTTCCAACCTTCTCAGTGAAAATGTGTATTGAATTTCTTCAGAGTTAGACTTTAGGTCAGACACCATGAGTGACAGTAACATGACGCTAAATAGTGAGCTCTTTATTGTCTGTAAAAAAGCTGAGGCCTCGTTGCTCTTCAGTCAGACTGAGAAGTGAAGAAGGAAGTCATGGAGATTCTGCTTTAGACAGAACTTCAGAGTTCTGCTGGATATAAGAGTCATATCGTATTCTGAAACTCAAAAAAAGGTAAAAATAAAAAATATATAAAAAATATTTTTTCAATAAAAAAAACGTAGAAATACAAATGTGACCATCCTGAAATTATATCATTAAACATATTTGTTATTTATTAATTACTCTCTTTTTACAAAAAAAAAAAAAACATGACAATTATATCTGATGGAGTCTCATGTGTGTCCCGGTTCTTCTGAGTCATGGTGGGTCATGGTGGACCATGACAGATGTGGACAGGACTGTGGTAGATCTACTTTTACTTTGAAGAAATGAACCTCACGAGCTTTTTCTGTAACATCTGTCCTGCTGCAGACAAACATCACTCTACAGCAGATACAAATGACAAGGGTTTATTTTTTATAGGATGAGAGTAATTAACTGACATTTTAATCACATACATTTAGGATTTTCACAACTAATACTAAGGAAAACTCAAATTTCAAACTTGTGTTGTTACATCCAGCAGAAGTGCAATGTTTTAAACGAGAATCTCCATGACTTCCTTCTTCACTTCCCAGTCTGTGACTGAAGAGCAATGGGGCTTCAGCCTTTTTACTGAAAATAAAGGGTCACTATTTAGCGTCTTGTTACTGTCACTCACGTTGTCTGTCCTACAGTGTAACTCTGCAGCCAATCAAATCACAATGTCTCAGAGTGGGTTGGGCTCAAATGGGCACCAAACGCCAAGATCCAAGCTCTGAGACAAAAATAATAAAACCCTGGGGTTAAGAGGTTAAACATTCTCGTTACATACATTACATTACACTCCAGACAGTTCAATTTTCAGTGGTTCGCCATTGGGAAAATCCATCCAAATGTAACATTTCTAGCACATGGCCTGTGTTGGTATCCTCATTGCTCACATATTACCCTGAACTACCAAGGTGTGGCCCTGTCAAACGGCACAGAAACAATTTCACAAACTGAAAACCATAAAATAGCATTTTTAGGGATGGCAAAACTTTAAATTGGCATCGCTCCAGTAACAACCATCAGATCTGCTTCCCTCAACCTGCAGCTGAAAGCCGAGAGAAGCATGTTCACGTGATAAATAAGAACTTCTACATGAAGATGAAATGGTTTATGATCTATACTTCCCTATAAGGGTTTTTGTGAAATGCAAATGTATTCCATCAAAAAGTTACAGATAAGAAAATGTGGCTTAAGTGACACCAAAAAAGTTACTTGCTCGTACAAACATAGGTATCTGTCATATATTGATCATCTATTTGGATATATATTAATCTGCATGAGTGGTAGAACAGCCATGACACTTTGATTGTAAATGACCCATAGACTCGACCCTGACTCCAAACAAGGACTGACTCTTCGTGAGACCAGGTGAAATTAAGGGCTAAAACCGATTACACGTGTCTGTTAAAAGTGGAGTGGACCGACCATGTAGCAGGTCAGATGCAAGAGCGGTCCAGGGTTGAATTGTGGGGGATTTGGGGTGTGGATTTGGCATGTTCCCCCTGGAGCTTCTGTTCCGGCGAAACCACCGCAATCTCAAAAAGTGTCGACTGGATTATGTTTTTTGAAACATTTCAAAGCTTTCCCCTGCCAGACATATTTGTTATGAGAAACTCCAAAGCCTTAACCACGCGAGTTTGTCCTTCACGGCTTAGAAAATGAAAAAATAAAACGATAAAAGGCGAGTCTGGAGACGGAGTACGGTCCTGCATTCAAACAGTTGTCGGATACGCGCTCATCCCCTCCATCGCCACGGTGACTCCTGGCGGTAATTTAGCAGGGAAATTGTTTTGCGTTTGTTTATGAAGCATGCAGTCCCGAGCCAGATTAACACGGAAGGAGGCGGTGCACAACAGAAGGTCATACAGTTGTGGTGATTGTTGTCATTTTGGCAACACTCCTCATTCAGAGCAAGCTGAGCAATAATGAGCTTTGATAATGAGGCGAAGAACTTCCAACGATTCAACTTTTACACTCAAACAGTGAAACCAAATGACTCAGGAAAAGTACATCACTACTGCTGTATGCTCCCCTATTATTACTCCAACATTTCCTCTTCCTGCTGACTATTATTGCCAGTACTTTTATTTTGACTGCAACTAATACTATTCCTTCCTTCTGCCCGTCTGTCCGTCTGCCCAAATAACAATTTGCCATCTGATGGAATACTTATTCACCAAAACAGGTTAAAAGGCTTAAAATCACAGTCTAATTCAAATGTCTCCTTTTATTTCTCCTTTTAGGCTTAATGGTTTTGCTTATAGAATATAGATAATAGCATTGCTTTCCACTCAAAGTACTACAGGTGTAACTATTTTCACCACTGCTAGCATATACTAGTTTCAATGGACTCATTGGTTGTGAAAAATAAACGACAAAACATGTAACATTTTGTAAATCTAACTAGTTCGTCCATTTTGTCCAGACATGTTTTTCTTTTCATGTTATTCATATTTTTAAAAGCCTGTGCGTGACCAAGCAATGTCAGCAGTGTCAATGTTTAATTTCATAAAGTAAAATGACCACATAGTAACTGGCCATAACAAACTGTGGTTTCGAACGATTGCAGAGGACATGGTGTCCCTGAAAATACAGACAGAGATTGCAGCGAAAAAGACCCAAGGTGACAGCGAGCGAGCGAATGAATGCATGACGCTGCCACTGATGATACCTTTAAACTTGCTCATTTGAAAAGGAGGAACGTGGAAGTATAATGACAGTACTGACAGCGGTAGCATAGTTGTGGTGTGTATAACTACACAGTAGTGATTGCCGGTGTGGTAGTTGCTTTAGTTGTAGAAGCAGTAGTGTTGATGTGTCAATAATACACACAAAAAAAAAGAACAATGTAGATCAGGCATATCCAAAATGCGGCCGGGGGCCAAATGAGGCCCTCAGACACATAGTTGGTGGCCCTCAGGCTTCTTGTTTTATTGGCACACATCCCCAGCAATGCTTTTTTACTGCAATCTTAATAATTCCACACAATTAAAACCTCAAAAAGTAACATTTATTGTGAGAGAGAGCTAGCATCATGGCTCCAAGCCTAAAGAAAGGTGTGGAGCACGGTTTAAATCTCTCTGAAATACGTTCAACGTAAGTTGAATGTTTAAATGGCACATTTCTCTACGTTCTCTAATCAAACACGATTGCAGTACTATTTGGGTTCACGGTATTGAGCAATCCTGTTCACTTTGCTTGTTTCGTGTTTTACTGCTGACGTGCTTTAGTGTGTGTGTTGTGGATAGACATAAAACAGAAGTGTACTTTGCAAGTCCATCACCCATCCTTTAACCTATTCAGGTAAATTTGATATATGACCAACTACGGACATACTTTCAGCACTTCACTTGCTGTCGCTCCACAAGAAACGCATACGACGTACGTACCCATATCACACAAAAAACTGCTTGTTTTGTGACATAGGAACACCAAAGGATGCACATTAAATACAATGCAACTCAAAGTCAGTGACCTTCGGACAATCACGGAAAGCTCAGAGATTTCACGACGGTTTCCCCACACTATTTTCCCACAAAATGGCATAAAATGAAGCATTGTTCTTACTTTTGTTGTCATGCTGAGACGATTACTTGAGTAGAAGTCCCCGATGTGCAACTCTGGCATTGTTATGCTTCCATATTTTCCTCCGTGCTCTCGTAAAACTGACCCGGTCGCCACCGCTCTCTTGGCCGAATATGATGCCCTGTATAGATCTGGAGCTCCATCGCGCTGTTGTTCAGGTTCTTGAGTAGTAGTAGTAGTTTAGTAGTAGTAGTTTATTCAGTCATTTTCATTTTCATTCTTTTAAACATAAAACAAGCATCTCCATAATTTGTGCACAACACGACCGAAAGGGTTTAGGCTGAAGTAAAAACGTATTGTGCCTAACCCAATTTACAGACTTCCACGAGAAAACAAACACAAACATTAATAGTAAACAATATCAAGTGTCAAACAGAAGAGAAATAAGCATCTATTTAGAATTGATTTTAACATAAATTTCAACACTCCAATATATATGTAAATATACATTTTGTTTTACGTTAATTCATTTTAACTAAATCATGTCATCATTTAAATTCATTCATTATGGATCTATTCAAGTATTTTCACTAGTTTTTTACTTTGTTCATCCTTAACTTATAGTCATCTTCTGTGCAGTACAGAAGCTGACTCAAGAGCATTGATTGAAGATACACAAAAAAATTACACAAATAAATACAAATAATAACAATAATAATAATAATAACAAAACATCTTAAATCTCAAAAATTAATGAGACCAATATTTCATAATAATAAAAATGAATAAATGTAGATTTATAGCCAATCAGAAGTACAGTTTGACCTCCTTTCTTACGTCACTAGATCCCCACTATGAACGTACGTCATTGGAAGGAGCGGGTGTTAGTCAACCCGGCAACTTGTTGACATTTAGCTGTATTATAACAGAATAATCAATACATGTTTCTATCCTCAAATAGCTGAAAAGGGCCAAATTAAGCTAACCTTTAGCTGACATTTATTTGATCACGGACACTTTTGGCATTATTGGAGAACTGTGCGAAAGCGGGCCTGGTGTAACAGGAGACAACAGCGGAGCTCCAGATCTATACGGGGCATCATATTTGTCTACGAGAGGGGTGGCGACCGGGTCAGTTTTACAAGAGTAACTTCACAAGTGGGGAGTAAATTATGCACATACAAGGTGGCCCGCAATGTGGACCTCTGAAAGTTATTTAATTTATTTGCTTATTACATGTTATGGGGTTCCCAAAGTATTATGTGCATCAGAACATGTTCCCTTGTTCTCCACTTTGAGAACGGGCTTCAAAGGAAGTGCCGATCCGGGGCAAAAGTGGGCGGGGCGGAATGAGGTGAATGTCCCATATATTGCTAAATTTGTGTGAAGTACATGTAAATCTGCCCGTAAAACACTCCACTCGTTGACAGTTGACACTATTCCTGTCTTCTCTACACCAAGAAGCCATTTGCACCAAAAAAAAGCTGCGCAAGTTCATCTGACAAACTGCAACACCTCTTCCTCATCCATTTAATTCTACTTTGAACCCGAGGTGGGCGGAAAGATAAAACACAAACGTGGCTTCGCGGGGAGTCTGAGATCCACAGACACATGTACAGAGAAACTCATTTGGAGCACTCGTGGCTTCTCTGATCCCAATTAACTCCCGTCCTCTGCCTCACAGCAGCACGTAATACAGCGGGACAACAAACACGATCAAGGCTATTTATTGAAAAATATTCACAATAGACTAAATCCTCCAGCTGACCAAAACTAGTACGAGCTCTGCAGATGGGTCCACGGCCAGATTTGAGCTTTCCTGGATCGCTGAATAGTGGGTGCTAAGATTCCTGCCAATTGATTCCTGCTTTGTTAAGATTTATGCCCGTTAGTTCCTGATTTGCTATGTAGTATTACCCTTAAGATGATTACCTTAGAAATAACCTGTGACCGGTCAGCCCCTCAGGGAGTTCCACATGTTAAACCTGCATGCAGCACCAAGTTTCTACACAATTAAATTAAAAACAGTCTTACTCACCAAAGTGTGTCTCTTGTTGGGGTTTATTGATAGGTTTGTTAAAGGAAAAGAGCCCCCTTGATCAATCTCTATTGCCTGGAAGTGAGTGGCCCAAAATGTCACGATCGTGAGGTTCTCGATCTACAGATCTTGATCTTGGAGACGAGGGTCAGGTCTCACGGTCAGATACTGTATGGAATGAGAAGCCACAGCTAAATGCAACTGGCAGTCGGGTCTCGATCGGCTCAAGATTTGAGGGTTGCCACCACATGGAGACTTGTGACCGATAGATAGAAAGAGGTTTCAGTGTATAGGTCGCACTGAGCTGTCCGAACTCGCTGGCAGAGAGACGAGCAGCCAGAAGTGATGGGTCGAAGAGCCGGCTCCTTTAAGTGAACGATGAGAGCCGAGTCTCACCAGTGAGACGTTTTTTTTTTTTAAAGTTTGCATGTTTATCAAGCTCTACATACACCGCTCTCTGCTACATTAGAGACAAATAGAGAAGGGCAAAGACTGAAAGAGAAAAGAGTAAGAGAATGGGTTCGGGGAGAGAGGGAGATATAAAACATCTGCAGCAGCAGCTCGTCCGCGAGGAACGAACCTGCTGTTTACACAAAACCTAGATCTCTACAAACTTAAACTAATCCATAAATGTAGTCAGTACATCTCTAGCTTTCAGTCACTTCTTATTTGAGAAAGATCTGCTTCATATTTTCGGTTTTATAGTTAGATCAAGTTACGCTGGGTTTGTGGAGTGAAAATAAACAATGTGATCACGGGGGGAGCGGAGATATGTCGCAATGTCGGAGTTTTCCTTTCAAGTGTATGAGCGCATTACGCAGAAGAACAACAGGGGTCCAGGCTAAAGTTTGGACTTCAGTGATGTCTGGGGTCCCTATTCCTCTCTCTGTGCGAGGCTCGAGCAGCTACAAACTGAGCAGGACCAGGGGCAGAGCGGACACAGGCAGCAGAGGGACTGGGGAGAAGCTATGGGAGAAACACTAAGGATTTTGACTGTAAATAAAAAAAAAGGATATATATTTATATATATATATTATTCTGTTATTTTTAATTTATTTCTTGATTATAAAGCTCAGTTAACAAGCCATGAATCAAAACCTCTCCTAAATTTAAACTGTATTATTTAAACAAATTAAGAGCCATTTGGGAGCCAAAAGAGCCGGCTCTTTTTGGTGAGACGATCCAAATGATCCGGTTCACCAAAAAGAGCCGAAAATCCCATCACTAGCAGCCAGCCTTCACAACGCTCACATTATATACCCTTACATCGGCAGTCATCATGGTTTCTATACGTCACAGACGTAAACCCACTGTGACCTTTAGCTGATATTTAGATCAGGAACTGGTGTTCGTTTGACTAAAACTTAGATCAGGAACAGCACTGAAGTTTCCTCTGGAGGAACCCTCTGCCTCGGGAGTGGTCATTGGCTGTGGCTGCTGGGGTGCTGTCCTGTGGCGCCCAGAGGAGGCGCGGTAGAAACACCACACCTCCATCCAGACACCCTGTGTTGGTGCCCTGTGGCTACGGCCGAGGTGCTGCTTCCGATGCAGACGGCTCCTTGGATGGTGTTTCCTTACCTGGTTTATCTGTACCATAGCCATATCTCAGCCTTATGTCCATTGCGTCCATTGTTTTTGAGTGTGTGTGGTGTGTCTCTGGGAAGGTGGAGGAGAATGTTTTAAATCTGTAAAGCACTGTAAAAACGTGTTATATTTAATGTATGAAAAGCGCTATATAAATAAAGATTGATTGAAAGTTATGAATGCACAGAGGCACTGAGTCGCAGATTCATACTCTACAATGCTCTGACCTTTAAAGGATCTGTATCATGCTATTTTAGCCATTCCAAAGTAAAGTATAGGCCTTTATATGATATATTGTACCTCTACCACTACGGAGCACTAATTTTTGTGATAAATATAAGCATTTTCTGGAGGTATTTTTCCAACCCGGAAGACAAAACGCTTGGATTCAGTTAACTCCGCCCCCTCTCGCCGCTCATACAACTTTAGCAGTAGTAGAAATATATATATCACAGCAAAAAGTAAAGTTACTTCATGATGCTGTTATAAGGAGTTAACATGTGCAACACAGCTTCATGGCTAAATGGCTAACACACACGCTAACATGCATTTTGAGCGACTCACCACTCTGATGTTTCCATTATGGGACTTGCGCTGGTTATAAAAGTTAATCCACTTTGATTCTGGCCAAGGTTCATTAGCATCCATCAGCGACAGGCACAGACAAACACTATTTTGGCTGATAGTCGCTGAATCCCGGAGGGAAAGTCCAACTTCTATGGCCTCTTCTTTAGGAAGGTTGAATAAAGTCCTGACCTCGCAGCCAAACGCGGGTTTTCTCCGTGACATTATCGTGAGGTAAGAAAAAAGAACAGGTGTCCAGACTCCAGAGTAGGTTAGAAAAAGCTCCCTCTTCACAACTTTCGGTGCAACATGACATGACCATCTGTTCAGACCGTTCGGACGCTCAGGGGGAGCGTTTGTTTTCGGTACAGGGGCAGCGCAGCGTCAGGCACTTCCTTTTTTTATTTTTTTTTTATTTTTATTTTTTATTTTTATTTTTTCTTACGACAGAAATAATGAAAAAATCTTTTTTACAAATGAAAATCATGCCGTAAGGCATTAGATTACAGACGTCAAGCACTTCCGTTCCGCTGTGACGACACAACTGAACACGCCAGTCGTTTACCAGGAGAGGGCGGATCAGCTGCTCAGAGCGCAGGATTCAGGAGGATTACTGAGAACTGCGTGAATGAATCCAAAAACCACTCTGGGGGTGTTTTTGATAAGGAAATAGCATAACAACATGGTTAAAAGCTCCAAAAAGTCGATTTTGCATGATATAGGACCTTTAAGAATAATTATGCTTATTGCAAGAATCAGGAGAACCGCGTCAGCTACAAGACAGATCCAACAAGGCACATCGAACACGAGAGATAAGAAATAACAAGAGGAACTGACTGTATAAGGAGCAAGTAATAAAAGGCCATGTATAAGTTTTTTTTCCATTTTAAATTTGCTTCATACAGCACACGCTAGAAGGAAAGCGTCAAAGGAATACGTGACCTTGCCTCTGGTGTATGAACAAGAGTGAGAATGGGTTCCTTTGGGTGCGCTTTGGGTGCCTAGAGCAGGTAGAAAGGCGCTTTATAAATGTGACCATTTACTGTATTATCGTTGACTACTGTATGATATAGGTGAAATGCGCGGGATAAATAAAGTTGCCTTGCCTATGAGCTTTTAAGTGGAGATCTTCTCTACCCGTCCGCCGGAGGCACTAGATTTGACTGTAAAAAAAATGAAAAAAGTTTCCCCAACTGCTTACACTTCCACTGTTTTGGGCTGGCTGGGAGCAGTGGTCAACGAGAGCAGGTTTAAAAAAAAAAATAGCTACCCTTCATTCATTCTGAATAATTACTGAATTGAATCATGGGAAGCCCCGTCAAGCACATGCCGACAGCAGCTGTAGATTGAGTTTGAGTTCCTGATGGTCCGTTGCTGTGCGGTGCATTTGCCCTGCTAGCAGACGTAGGAAGTGGCGTGTTGACCTCGTCATCTCCTCTTAAAGCCAGCGTGTGTGCAGGCTATAAACCAAACTTTGTAGTTCACTAGGTTCTGCATGTCCGAGGCTGTTCCCTGATGCATCCCGGCTGCCTTAAACAGTACCCGCTTATAACATGCAAACTGTGTGTTTAGTCATGCTGTGGAATACTTTACAATGCTTTTAAAATGGAAACTCTCAAATAAATTATGGTTAAATTGAACCTTTTGTCTCTTTTTCTCAACCAACAGACCTGTTTCCTTTTATTTTACTGCGAAAGCTAAAGGTGAAAGGGGGTGAAAAGCGACACCCGCAAATAGTTGGAGTCGGGAATTGTGTTGCTTGCTTTTTTCCTTTTGTTACACAGTGTGTCAAAGAGAAATCGCTCGAAGACGTGCAAGTAATTACTGATAAGAAACGACATGAAACACGAGTCTATGGATAGGAGAGTGAATCAGTGCGTCACCAAACGTCTCCGACAATAAAGCACTTTACAACAAAGAACCCCGGCTGTACGCGACGCAACGCCGTTCCATCGGCTGTGATTAAATATATGCAGCGCACGGGGAGTAATTAATATTTGATTTCAGGAGGAAATGAAATGCCCACTGGTTGACTGGGCGCAACACATCACGCTTCCAATCTCATCCATCTCGTTGTATGCCGCGTATGTAATTACATATTTCTTAGCGACTGAACAAATATGCGACGTGGCCAGTGGATCAACGCACAAAGAAAGTCAGCCATCTTGACTTTTTACTCGACAAAGGAGCCAATTTTGAAGGCGCTTTCCTTTTTCGCACATCGACTGTAAAGGGGAGGACTCGATGTCTGTCTATCCTGGATATAGATTTATGCAAAAACACTCAAGTATGAAACATTAAGGACAAATAAGTTGTAAAGTAAACACGTTTTGTGGCTACACAATTCTATACTCTTACAAAAAAAAAAGAGTGCAGATTCCAGTATGAAGTCAACATAACAGTAGTACAGGGGTAGGCAACGCCAGGTCCAGCCCTACAGCATAGAATGTCTGGCCCTCAAGATGATTTTGAGATAATTATTACACATATCACATTTAAACTACTCGGGTCTACTACTTAGGTCATATATCATGTACAACACATAAAGTAAAGCGGCGCAGGTTCGACTCTTGGTTTTTGCCTTGCCTACCCCTGCTGTAGTACAATGCTATATGCAGTCTTGAGATAGGTGTGTAAATGTTCCTTATATTGACAATATAACAGGATTTTGTGACGTTCATGACCGACCGGCTCTTTTGAGCGTCTCTTTAAGGTGAACGGCTCGAACCGGATCTCAGTTGTGAAAAGAGACAGGCAATTTTACCCAGAAGTCCCCCGAACGAACACAAGAATCAGCCCAACACTGGAGCAGGCAACACAAGTCAAAGCTTTTTGCACTAAAGTCAAAGCTAAATGCACTAAAAAGGGTTTGTCAGGCGGTCGCAGCCTCTTTTTATTAGTAGTGGCGTAAGATTTTATTCACAAACACATTTTTTCAAAGTATAAATATCAGATCCATTGTAAATTTAGATGATTTGAATAAAAAAAGTGTGCCTTTTACCGATCGCGCCTTAGATATTGTGAGCTATCTGGCAGGCATTCCTAAAATTTTATATTAACCCCATAACTGCCGTCTCCCCGATCAGGGGGCTCGGGGTAGGGTTAGTTAACCCTAATCCGGATATAATTAGGGTTAAAAACGGCAAATGTAACTTAAGTTGTGTTTCCCTCACACAGATCTCACACATATTTTTAGAAATTAGAAGGTCTTGGCTTTCAAATTAGGTATCACACTGGCATATAGACTGTAAGCTCTCCAGTCAATACGCTTTGAGACTTGGATGTACATAATTGTTAACCCTAACCCTAGGGTGGCAGTTAAGTGGTTAAAAAGAACCAGTCTTTTGAACAGCTCTTTGAAAAAAACGGATCCCAAACGACTACTATTACTACGACTTTTGTAGAAATGTGTGATACAGAGATAGTGCCCCCCTCGCATCATCAGGGCAGTGTGTGAGGTGTAGGAAATCATTCTAATCATCGGATAAATTACTTTTTATAGAGTTTATTGTATTCATTTAGTGTGTATTAATATTGGGATTTGTTTTCCATATGACTACCCTGACAGCACATCACTGCATGTGTCCCGCAAATTTCTCCTTTGCTTCGGGGCGCCTTCTCCGTAAACCACTTGGCTTCTACCCTGACCCTGGCAAGGCGACGTCTCTCCTGCCACCTTAATTTGTTTTTGATTACATCTGCGGAGACCTTTAACTCCTTTCTCCGTAGCGATGTGCAGACCCTAGTCCTTGCATTGCCTTGAGCGAGGTTACATTCAAAGAGTAAAAACATTCTTTCCGTGATTAATTGAGACTGAACAAATCAATATGGCCGCCGGGGGAGGAAAAACCACACACATGCGCTGGATGTGTGAGAAAATCCGCGACCTTCACGTCACAACTCATGCCATGTGACGGGAATCCATTTGTATAGACGTGAGCAGGCCCGGGTGATGCCACCTTCCCCGGAGGAGCGGGGAGGGGAAATGAATTGCTACATCAAAGTTGTTGGCCAAAGTTCAACCAAAGATCTGTTGAACTGAAAATAATGAAGTCGGCAAACAGTAATACAATTTCACTCGAACGCAGAGGACTCTAACCTCTGACCTTTATAACTTCTCTAACCTCTCGCGCTTGTATGCTTGTTTTGTGATGGATAAGCCACGTTTTTCTCTGATCTGTCAGTCACATCCATCGGAACTCGCAGAGATAACGTCCCAAGGCACTCTGATCCTTAATGGATCGAGGGACACCACCGCGTTTCGCCCTGGTTAAGTGGTTTTAGTTTCATACTCGGTTAAACGTTCGTGACGTCACATTCGGGGACTGGAGACGTCATGCTGGGTACCCGAAATGTGACGTAATGCGTTGCTTGTCTGATAGGTTCACTCACCCAAAGAATAATAAACAGGTCTATATTGATGCACTACCATCTGGCTGTGGTTAGGCTAGCACCACCAAATATCGCAAGCTAGCATGAACCAGATGGTAAGCTGACGTACTTTAGGGCCGGTCAGACCAGCTGAGAGATCAGGCCCGTATTGCATCACACGGACCCGCAATAAACTGCAAGTCTATTGACGCACTTATCATTATTTGGATGCAATTACACAACTCATTCAGCTGAGGTATCGCGCTGTATACCCCTCCGTTGGCATGCTTTCTTGAGTTGCGTCTCGGATGTACGTAACATTACTCATGCCCACGTCATATTTTCCAATATAAGGGGAAATAGTTTATTGTAACACCCTCCAGGGCCCACAGAACCTCAGGCCTCTATTTTTTATACATTTTAGACAAATGTATGACAGAAGTGCATGTTGGGAGTGACTCGCCCTCCTGCTCCTCGTCGTCAGTGCGCGGCTTTGGAAAAAGTTTCTGGTTTCCATTGTACGGGTTCACAATGTTTTTGCCTTTAGGAACTTTCACTCCACTCCCTTACTCTGGTGAGTTTGCCATTTCATTATCCAAATCTACAGTGGGATCATTTGGTTGCGTTTGTGAAGTTTATTTCT
The DNA here is from genome assembly GCA_021464625.1 of Proterorhinus semilunaris. Classification (NCBI taxonomy): domain Eukaryota; kingdom Metazoa; phylum Chordata; class Actinopteri; order Gobiiformes; family Gobiidae; genus Proterorhinus; species Proterorhinus semilunaris. The sequence goes on from CM038360.1 coordinate 21,486,633, forward strand.
GTCACAGTTGTACGAGGAACCTCATGAATGGAATTTTAAGATTGTTTAGTAATTTTACAAATGTTCCAGCAAGTTGTAAATGACAAGATTAAAGTTGTGAGTGCTCTGAGCTTGAATCCGGCAGAATCAACATGGCAGCTGCTATGGTTTTGAAGCTTGTACTGCTTTAGTTCAAGGGCTTATTCTATTACCAATGGCCTCGACTATTATTACATGGAATATGACTGATATGGGCCAATTTTTTTCTGACCAGATGTAAACAATATTAGCCTGTTTCTAAGCTAATGGAAAGGTCATTCTTGGTTTGCATATCACAGGGTGACCATGCGTCCTCATTTTCAACGTATTCCTCATTTTAGGGCCTAAAAAAAACGTCCGGGAGGAATTTCTAATTCAATGCAAAATGTCCGGAATTTCTACCATAAGGGTGTGGACTTGTCCCCACTAACTTTGGCCTTTCAGGGACAGTTCCCAACAATATTTGACACATTTTCCTTTCTGTCCTTTCCTTCCTTTCTTAGCATTTACAGTTGCGCTGCTGAAATGTGCATGAGGAGCGTAGCTTTGCGTGGGGACACGTGGATAACTTCTCATTTTGCAATCTTTCATTTAAAAAAAAGGAAAAAACATCTTTACACAAAATTTGCCCCCATTTAATGGGGACATGTTTGTAGTTTAACTAGGTCAGATGTTTTACTTAAAGACAATCAGAAAATGCTCCATCCATTACTTTTATTTTCAAGTCAAACTCGAGAGGAGGAGAGAGCAGCTCCTCTGTCCCTGAGCACAGCAGTGAGGGGAGGGTCCACGGGGGGATGAAATACAGTTTACTTATTTCAACAAAAATAAGCAAAACCTTTATTTTACATATAAAAAAACTGTGAATGTTCACAAGTCCTAGTAATTAATAAAACATTTGAAACTGTTAGCAGAGTCAATTTCCCAGCGTTTCAACGTGGCATAAGACACAGCACACAACACGTCTTTTCTCTTTGTAGTGTGTTTCACCGCACCCACACCATATTTATTGATGCACGTGTTGCTCATCAGCAATCAGTCAGTCAGTCACATGATCAGCTTTGCCACTGACGTTTAACTTGTTAACATAAACAATATTTAGCATACATCAAATATCATAATGAGAGCATATCTCAACACCCCCACTTGCTCACATTTGAAGAGTCCTTTCAACTTTAACATAACTTGGCTTACACACCAAACATAAACATTTCAAATTTCTTTAGTTTTTGTTGAGTTGCAGGCTTGGTCAGTACATCTGCAATCATTTCATTGGTTGGACAGTACAGTAGGCTTGTTTGGTCACCATCCAACGTAGACCTTACAAAGTGATATTTGATATCCACATGTTTACGTCGCTGCCGATGAACAGGGTTCTTAGCTAAAGCAATAGTGCCCTGATTGTCCTCATAAACAATAGACTTGTAAGTCTGACCATCAAAACAGTTCAAAAATTGTTTCAAATATAGACACTCTTGCATGGTCGCAGCTAAAGCCATATACTCAGCCTCACAGGTGGATAGTGCGACTGTAGGCTGTCGCTTTGTTTTCCATGATACTATTGGACCATTTTTGTTTATACTGATACAGTAACCTGTAGTGCTTTTTCGATCACCAATATCAGCTGCCCAATCAGAATCACTGTACGCATAGATTAGGTTCTCATCTTGATATTTTCTGAAACATAGGTCTTTGTTTTGAGTACCTTTCAAATACCTTAAAACATGCTTTACAGTTGTCCATTGTTCAGTAGTTGGTTTGGTAAAATACTGAGACAGTTTGCTCACCACGAAGCTCAAGTCTGGCCTTGTACAGGTTGCCAGGTAGATTAAGCTACCAACTGCCTCTCTGTATTTTCTCACATCATCCATTATATCAGCATCATCACTGTAGTCAAGTTTGTGTTCACATGGGGTTGCTCTAGGCTTACAGTTTAACATGTCAAATCTTTCCAGTATCGTATGTACATACTTGTATTGTGACATCTTAATACATTCAGCACTTTGGTCAAAGTCAATACCTAGAAAATGTGTCAGTTTACCCATGTCTTTCATCCTGAACTTGGAACTTAGCTTTTCTTTTACACCTTTTATGACATCATCATCATTAGCGGCAATAATCAAGTCATCAACCCATATGAGAATGTGAACTTTGTCATTGTCATCAATTTTGCTGTAGACGCAATGATCAGCTGGATTTTGCACAAACTGTATTTCACACAAATAATCATGCAACATTTTGTTCCAGTTGCGCCCTGACTGTTTTGATCCGTACAGGGACTTATTCAGTTTACATACCAGTTTGTCTCCATTAGATCTTACTTCATAACCTTCAGGTTGTTCAATATAAATGTCACACTCAATTGGTGCATGTAAATATGCTGTTTTTACATCCATCTGGTGAACAATCAGATTGTCTTGTACTGCTTTCTGTGCTAACAGCCTGATGCTGGTCATACTGGCTGTAGGAGAGAAAGTCTCGTCATTGTTAACACCCTTCTTCTGACTAAATCCTCTGGCAACATATCTCGCCTTGTATCTGTCTGAACCATCATTGTTCTTCTTCATTGCATACACCCACTTACCCCCCACTACATCATTGCCCTCTGGTAGGGTGGTCAGGGTAAATGTTGAGTTGTCTTTCAGAGATTGAACTTCTTCGTCCATTGCTTCAGTCCAGTATTTTGCATTTATTGAGGTAACAGCTTCTTTATAAGTCTGTGGAACATTGCACAGAAGTCTGTAACAGTAGTCAATATTTGCGTCATCATCCTCAAACCCGCAAGCATGGTCACCATAATAGTCGGGCCTCTTTCTTTCTCTATCAGGGTAGCGTCTCTCTTTGGGTTTGTCTTTTTCTTCCACTTTCACTGTTTCAGTATCACACTCCTCTGTCTCGGTTTCTGAGTGCTCTTCAGTTATTTCTGGACACGGGGTTTTTACAGTTTGTCTTTCAATCACTATATCATCATCGTCAGCATCCAGTACTTCCTGATTCAATCTGGATACAAACTCCACAAGTCTGTGCTTTTGTACTTTTCTGTTGCTGGGATAGTACACCAAATAGGCTGGACTATTCTTGTCGTATCCAACAAAAACGCCTTTCTCACATCTAGAGTCGAATTTCCCTTTATCCTGTTTGTAAGCATAACACACCTGCCCAAACTTCTGCATTCTGGCAATATTTGGCTGTCTGCCTGTTAACATGTAGTAAGGAGTCTGTTTAGTGTGGTTGTTAAAGCACCTATTCCTCACCACAGCAGCTGTCTGGACAGCATAGGTCCACAACATCTTTGGCAGCCCACTCTCTATGAGCATACACCTGGCCATTTCAAACAGGGTTCTCCAGTTGCGTTCAGCAGTACCATTTTGGTGTGGAGAGTATGGGGCTGAGGTTTCATGCCTAATACCACTCCTGCGCATCAAAGCTTGGTACTCTCTGCCGGTGTACTCTGTACCATTGTCAGATCTAATTAATGTTATTCTGCCATGAGGAGCCATGTCAGCTATAAACTTCTCAGTTGCTTGCACTGTATCGCTTTTATTTTTCAAAAAATATACAAACACTGCACTCGAATAGTCGTCCGTAAAGGACAGTGCGTATTTGTGACCCTCTCTAGACATTGGGTCTATAGGACCAGCTAAATCTGTGTGCACCATGTTCAGAGGTGCTTTGGCCCTCGTATCGGCCCTTCTGTTCCTAGTTTGAACAAATTTCCCCTTAGTACAAACTTCACAACATGGAACATTAGTACCATCACTCTTAATGTCCATCCCATCTACAACATGCCTTAATTTTAATACATCTGCATAATTGTAATGGCCTAAAATTTCATGCCAACTTTGCAAATCAAGACTTTTCTTACACTGGTCATTGCAGTCAATGTCTGAAGTATGCAAATAGAAAAGCTTGTTGTATACGTGTATGGGGAATGTGGTACCGTCTCTATGAAGCAGGATACTGTTCTTCTCACTGAAGATCACTTTGGCTCCGCTGGTGGTTGCAGCTTTCACAGAGAAGATATCCTGGGGATATGTTGGGATGTACAGGGCTCTCCTGAGCGTTGTTCGAAATCTCCGCCCCTTGCTGTCGATAAGCCACACCTCCGCGTCACCTCTACGTTTGGCGACACCGTGGCACCTGGATCCGTCCGCCAGTTCCACGCAGTGCGTCTCAGCCTGGAAACTCCCGTCGAACTTCTTGAACTTCGTGATGTCCGTGATGATGTGCGAAGTTGCTCCCGCGTCCACCATCAGTCCCGTTTTCTTGACATCAGGGGACCCCATCTCCACGTCTCTCACCCGGAATGCGTACTCCTTGTTCCCCGACTCCTCAGACGCCATCCGTGCGCCATCGCGCTGCGTCTTCCGTCTGCAGCTTGCACTATTGTGCGTGTTGCTTCTGCATTGATTGCACCATTGTTTGCGTGGACAAGTCCTGGCAATGTGGCCTCTTACACCGCATTTGTGACAAACAATGTCAATGTTTTTACCGTTCATTGCACCTGCGGGCGCGCGCTTTGTGCCAAATTGCGCTCTCGCCCTCATAACCGTATCCTCAGACACAGGTGCGCGCATGTTTTCAACATCTTCGTAACTTCTGAGCTTCGTTTTGAATTCGGCAAAAGTTATTTTATCCTCGCTCTGAGAAACATGTATTGTAAAAGGCTTAAATGTCTCTGGTTGCCCTTTCAACACCATGGCTGTTAAAAGTCCATCACTGAGCGTCTCACCTGCGTTTCTCAAGGCAGTAATCGCAGTCTCCGCTCTGATGACGTATTCAGTGACATTCTCAGTGGGTGACTTTTGCAGTGAAGTCAACTCGGTATACAAGTTTATTACCCTGGGCTTTCCTTTGCCAGCGTAATATCCACGGAGAATCTTGAGCGCTCCGCGTCCATCATCCGCCGCTTCGCGCATCACAAGCGACAGGCTCTTGTCATCCAAAAACTGAATGAGTTCCGCGTAGGCCTCTGCGTTTTTCTCCTCATCCTCCTCGTTATCGGGAGCGGGTTCATTCAGGATAGTGTCTTTCAACCCTTGTAGACAGAGGTGGCCCAAAAACTTTGTCTCCCATAGCTCGTAGTTCTTTTCGTCCCCGTCAAAAACGAGCCTCGCCCAGCGGCTTGTTGGCACCGCGTCTCTGTTTCTTCCACTCATGGTCAGATTACGCCAACTTGCCTCTCAGGTGCACGCAGTATACTTAACGTCGCGACTTTCACCCGGTAATCAGTTATGACTCTGGGCCCATAACCTGTTAGCAGAGTCAATCTCCCAGCGTTTCAACGTGGCATAAGACACAGCACACAACACGTCTTTTCTCTTTGTAGTGTGTTTCACCGCACCCACACCATATTTATTGATGCACGTGTTGCTCATCAGCAATCAGTCAGTCAGTCACATGATCAGCTTTGCCACTGACGTTTAACTTGTTAACATAAACAATATTTAGCATACATCAAATATCATAATGAGAGCATATCTCAACAGAAACGAAGATGCAAAAAATCTCAGTAGTTCCTTGTCCTTGTGTATAATTGTAAAATCGCAATATTTCCACTCACTGTAATCTGGTCACCCTCTGTGTGTGTGTTTTGTTACGCTGGACATTTTGTGACAGTTCAAATTTGACCAATTCCCTGTTTTTTTGTAAGTTCTTGCCAATTACTTTGTCTATATTTACCCACATTTTTCTCCCTCACCGGTTTTAAAGTAGAGTACGGATCAATGTAAAAACTCAATTCTGTTGAAATCACTATAATCCGAGAGAACAACACAAGCTGCACGCGAATCCCTCAAACAGGTGCGGAACAACTGGCGGATGGATTTCCTGGCTGATGCCCTTCAATGAAACTGAAAATGTGAACAGCTTTTCTTCAGGCACCATTATATACCACCTGCTCTCCGCTAACAAGTGCAGGCTTTGAGTGCAGCGGCTAATGTATGCTAATACCAGCAAAGAATACAACAGTTGTGCTGACTTTGTGCCCACTAATTGTCTGAAGTTTTGCCCGCATATGTTGGAGTTTTTCTTTAGAGTTCCCATATGTTTTCTGTAATGTTTTTGCTTAACTTTATTTTATCCTTCCACACAGGGCCGCTGCAAGCCTTTTTGGTGCCCTAAGTAGAAATGTTTAATGTTAAGTTTGCAGCAAATTTACTACGTTTGTATGAGCGGGCCCCTCCTGGAACCGCCACCTTAACGTGGTGGAGGAGTTTGAGCGCCCAACTGATCCTGGGAAATCTATTATCGGGGGCTTCGGGTCCCGGTAGGGTCTCCCATGGTAAACAGGTCCTAGGTGACGGGTCAGACAAAGAGCGGTTCAGAAGATCCTTCCAGAGGAAGGGACCAACAGGCCCGGTTTGAATCGTGAGGCCGTCCTTCTGTGACCCACCACCTTCAGGAGGAGCCATAGGGGCTGGTGCAATGTGATTTGGGGAGCTCCAACAGCTGCCCCCACGACCCGGCAATGGACGAGTGGAAGAAAATGGATGGATGGATGGATGAGCGGGGGGGGCAGGCCGTGCGGGACCTCTCCTTGCGCGGCACAGAGATTCCTGTGTGCGTTGTATCATCGGTCACATTGGCGCACACACAACTTTCCCATCTCATCGTTCTCATTGAATCCGGTCCTTTTTTTGTCAGCTGCGTTAATAAAACAGCAGCGCAAATACTGTACAATGCCGATGTTGCCCCTCGGAGCATGTGGTGCCCTACGCGGGGTCAGCCCTATGTTCCCCGGGACTTATGATCCCCCGTCAATAGAAGTGGGGGAACATAGATGTATTATGATAAGGCACAAGCCCACTAAGGTTAGTGGCTAGGGCAGGGTCAAACTGATTGATATATGTATGATATATTGATATATTCACTCTTATGACTTGTGTACCAACTCGGCTACAAAAAAAAAAAAATCGCACCTGGGGAACATAGGACGCATCCTCCTACACGCAGTGCGCTACGAGAGTATACTTTGCTTCCACAAAGTCCTGGGTTAGATAACGGTCATACAGAGCTTTAATCTCCTCAACACAGGTGGATTTCTTCTACATTTTCAAAAACAACAGCCTGCATTCTGATGGTAATAAAGTGTTTTTGTGGCTGAATCACCGTGCAGTTCCCCCCCCCCCCCCCAAATTTTCACCCGCTCCGCTCAGGAGTTGCTTAGTTTTTCCGCCTTTGCAATTTCTCTTGTTTATGCTTTGCAAATGAGTTTGCAGGGAGATGAAAAGGAATCCCATTTTAATTTGTTCCAGGCTTGCTTGAAAGTGTTAATGAGATTCTGTTGAACGCCAGCAATTTTGATGTATTACTGGTGACAAGGAAGATAAACCAATGACAGTTCAAACGAATGGAGTTGATATCATGCACTCATTGCGTCACATAGACTGTGCTTGCATTTGAAAATAATTCAAATTTCTATGCAAACTGGAAGAAGGCAAATTGCTGCTATAACCTCAAAGTCACAGCGAGATAGAAGATGAAGTGCAAAATGTTATTACAATGATGTCAAGGAATGGGAATGCAGTGAAGATTAAAAGGTAAAGTGTTGTCATTATATAATTGTTCAATTAAAAATAGATCAGTCCTGTCCGATTTTTTTTGGCAAGTTATAAAAAAGTCGAATCGTCATTTATCGGTCTTCACAAACTGAACACAGCCACAAAATGTTTGAGTCACTGATTCTAAATTCTAAACAAACTCTGTGGCTCGGGCCGAGACAGTTTTATGTTGAGGGCCATCTAAAAAGATCCACACATCCAGGTACTTCATTAGGGATCAGCGAGGATAAAGCCTGCCGCACACAAGGGACGAGTGTTTAGCCAGGTAAATAAACACTATTCTAAATATGGCTCCTGCTTTTGGAGATTTAAAAAGTCCTATACAACGTTGTAATATGGTTCTTCCACCAGGTCATGAGAGGGTGCCTACTTTAAAGGTTTTTATTCTCAAAAAATTGTAAAGTCATATGACAGAAAACGCCAAAATCTCTTATATTTCAATTGATCGAAAGGTCTGGAGATTTTGAATGGGATTTTCCCTTCCTGAACCAGCCTGCGACTGGAGGATTCGTGGGACTGTTGAGCTCCATAGAGAAACACTGGCGGTTACTTTTGCCTCTCACTGTTTTCAACATAAGGGGTGAAGTGCTACCGAGTGGCAGGGAGTTTCCTGGTTACATTAGCCTGGAAAAATCCAGACTCACTCGCTGGTACAGCGCGAGTCACTGCTGCGTCGATTCCATTTCCCACGGCGGTAGATACGCAAGCAAACAGGAAGCGGAGTCAACCAATCAGCGAAGGCCTGGCGTCTGCCGTTGGTGTGGTGTTATTAGCGGTTTTGCGTTAATATTTGTGCAGGATTATGAATCACGAAACTCACCTACTGTCGATGTGTTTTTTGGTCATTTACCGCCAACTGGAGACACGCTTTCTCTCTCATGCGCTGTTCCGCGTCCCGTGAGTGACGTTGCTCGCTAACAACACGTCACGGCAAATAAACGAATCTGATTGCACAGGATCGTTTTGATTTTGCAGATACAGCCAGCGGAGGCGGGGGGTCCAGACTGAACCCCTGTATACAAAAATACAGAGGGGAATCATTCTGGTCCAACCAGGCTATGGTTACATAGCACTAAGGGAGAAGCTCAGGGGTAAATGAGGGGGAAATGTATGTTACAAAGAAAGCAGCCGCCGTGACACTTCGAATAGTCACTGCGGCAGATTCAAAGATTACTCAAACATGTGTGAATGGCTCACAACACAACTCCAGGTATGCTTTTGATAAAGGAACCACATTGTAACCTATGAAGCCGAGACACGGCAGGTGTCTTGTAGTTGTGTTTTTTGCTAGTTCTTTCCATTAACATCTTAGTTTTAAAAGTTCCCTAAAAAGTTTTCAACTAGTTCAAAATGCAGCTGCAAGATTGTTAACGCGTACAAAGAGAAGAGAACACATTACACCTGTGCTAAAGTCTCTCCATTGGCTTCCTGTTGAGTTTAGAATCAAATTTAAAATCCTGCTCCTCACATTTAAAGCCATAAAGGGTTTGGCTCCGCTTTATCTCCAAGAAGTTATCGTTCCATATCGGCCAACCAGAGCACTGCGCTCTCAAAACTAAGGGACTACTAGTGATTCCTCGGGTCTCCAAAATCACTGTAGGAGGAAGAGCCTTTAGCTCCAAGCTCCGGTTTTATGAAATAAACTCCCAGCTCACGTTAAAGAAGCAGAAACAGTCCCTACATTTAAGACTAGGCTCAAAACGTACCTCTGAGAATTAGCTTATGATCAGGTCAGTTAAAGCTCTAACTCACAGCCTGAAGTAAAGCTTAGGAGAAACACTGCTGTGGGAAGTACGGTACACTGAGCGCTATCCTCTTCTTCTTCTTACTTATTATGATACAATATTTATTTTATCTGTAGTCTGTTCATTACTATTCACATGGTGTCTCCTGTCCCACTCCCCCTCGGGAGTGCCTGTCTAGATCGAAGGGAGGGACCCGGCTGAACGGAGGAACCCTGCCTACTGACAACAAGGACTGGACGGTCTGTGATCTTGGCCCGTCTGCTGAGGGACTCCTTCGGCCCTGGGTCTCTATAGCCTGTCCGTCCATGGGAGTGGATCTCTCCTTCTGTGGTTCTCCTCAAGGTTTCTCGTTTCTCCCACTGGGTTTTTGAGTTTTTCCTTGCCGTGCTGGAGAGTCTAAGGACAGGGGACACCCGAGCTGCTCGTCTCCACCCACTGCTGACGCTTATTTGGGCATTATGTTTGCCTGGATATTTGATTCACCGGAACTTTACATTGTCTTATTTACTGTTATGTTTTATTGCCTTAATGTTTGTTACAGCCCTATGAAGCAACTCCTGTTGTGATATTGGGCTATACAAAACCATTGATTGATTGATTGATTAATGTCACAGTATAAAAAGGCAAAACGTGATTGTTTTTTGTCCGCTAGCCAGCCAAAGGTAACCAGGAAATAACATTTTGACTCAATGGCCTTTTTTCCCACATTGAACAATTGTCTTTAATAAAGGTACTTGAGTCATCTTCTGTACTCAGTAGTTGAAGTCTCGTTTTGCCTCTCATCCAAAAGGCTTTGAGTGTGTGTGTATATATATATATATATATATAATAAATGCACTCTCCCATTGTGTCAAAGAATAATTGCACATTTGCGCACTTGCTACACAAAGCGCTAGGTCAACCCTTTTTTTGTCAGGGACACCGATTATCAACACTTTGGCGTTTGTTTCGGTACTTCCAAGGCAACTCCCGCGCCGTCCCCCATAAGTCCCAGGATGATAATGCTGTTACATCTGTTGAATTTTCAAGGTGGAGCGTGAAGGTTTCTTTTAGCGCTGGAGGTCCGGAGGTTTCATTAGAAGTTACAATCAGGCAGGGTCACATCAAAGCTATCGCTCCTCTGTGTCTGTTCCAGCTATTCATGTGGAACTCAGAGAGGACGTGTACTTTGAAGCACTTTTAAAAGCAGAATGAGTGGAGATCTGAAAAACAACGCGGTTTCATTGTGAGGCGGAAATGCGTAAGACGACTGATGGATATGCTAATACTTTTCTGTGTGATCTGATCAGTTTCATGCAACAGACTTCTTATGGTAAGTGTGCGGATGATAAAAACACACAGAGTAATGCAAAAACATAACAAAAAAAGTAAGTTTTAAGATACTAAAGAGCTCAGAAGCTCCTTGATCATTTCTCTCCAAAATTTAGTAAACTCTAAAAGTACTATCTCAGTATGGTTGTCCATTGCACACAGCTTTTTACCATCTGAAAAACATTGCTAAGATCAGAGGAATAGTGTCAAAACCAGACTTGGAGACACTCATCCATGCATTTGTCTCCAGCAGGTTAGACTACTGTAACGGCCTGCTCACTGGCCTTTCTAAACGAGCTGTTAGAGCTGCAGTACATCCAGAACGCTGCTGCTCGAGTCCTGACAAGAACCAGGAATTACCACCATATTAGTCCAGTGCTCCGGTCTCTGCACTGGCTTCCTGTCACTCAGAGAATAGAATTTAAAACAGCTCTGCTTGTGTACAAGTCGTTTCATGGTTTAGCACCAAAGTCCATCTCTGACATGTTAGAGCCGTATGAACCATCTCGGGCCCTGAGAACTTCAGGGAGGGGCCTCCTGGTGGTTCCCAGAGTCAGGACTAAACACGGTGAGGCTGCGTTTCAGTTTCATGCAGCTAAAATCTGGAACAGTCTTCATGAGGATGTGAGACAGGTCTCAACTCTGACAATGTTCAAATCCAGGCTGAAAACAGCTCTTTTTACCCGAGCATATGAAAACTGAAAGTATTTTATCTGCACTCTTGCCTTTTACTGTAATTGATTAACTTTATGTTGATGTTTTATTGATTTGATCTGTTTTCTTGTAATTGTATGCAACTGTGAAAGCACTTTGAATTGCCTTGTGTATGAATTGTGCTCTACAAATCAACTTGCCTTGCCTTGGTGTCTTGAAAAACGAATTATTTCCAGTTTCCTCCAGCGAAACACTTAACCTGTGCAAATGTGCTTACAGTCTGTATTATGGAGGGGGAGGGGGTGCGTGTAAACCCGCTGTTACCTCGTAGCGCAGGTGAATTCAATACTTGTCAAAACTTCTCTCAGTCCGTGCGCTTAAAGCGAACGCACACCGAGACGCTTTGAAACAGTTTCACCACATTTTCTACTGGCTGTGATGCGTCGGCTTCACAGAACCCATTAACCTAAGAGCCACATTTGCCCTATCTCTTTCAACACGGACTTACGTGTTTTAACTTATTTTTGATCAATGGATAAATCATGTGTTTAAAGCGCTGCACGGTTTGAGAAAAGCCTTTGAAGTGGCGCGCTGCGTTCTGCCCCGCCACAGAGTGAACCACTTCAAACAGTACCGTGTCTCAGGTGTGTCCTGAGACAGACAAGAAGACGGAACCCGTCACCTGTCACCACCACGCACTCTTCCAAAACATTAAAGATGGCGGCCGATACACTGTTTTCTTCTGCTCTTTCGTCTGTTTTAAATCATTTGGAAAATATGAAATTCCTAAAACCGGAGCAAGAAACAGCGTTTTTGGAAAAAGCTTCCTGCCGCTTGTTACTGCAATGTATCTAGTTTTGCTCTAATTGGTTGATGCCGTCTGTCAATCACGCCCACCAGGAAGTTGTTGAGATCATGCTCCCAGACTATATGTCTTTGAAGTATCTATGAAAAGGCATGTCGTTTGGCAGGCCAGGCAAGAACAAATGGAGGACAAAATCTCTGCGGTCAATGCGCCACTTGTGACCCTTCAGTGGTTCAGTAGAATTCCCTATCATGGGGAAGACTGGTGACCTCACAGTTGTGTAGAAAACCATCTTTGACACCCTCCATAAGGAGGGAAAGGCTCAAAAGGAAATAGCAAAAGAAGTTGGATTTTCTCAAAGTGCTGTATCAAAGCACATTAATAGAAAGTTAAATGGAAGGGAAAAGTGTGGAAGAAAAAGGTGCACAAGCCGCAGGGATGACCCGCAGGGATGACCTTTTCAGGAAAAGGCCTTTCAAAAGTTTGCGGGACCTTCACAAGGAGTGGCCACCACACACAGACGGATCCTGAACATGGGCTTCAAATGTCATATTCCTCTGGTTGAAGCATCCTGGTCTTCCATAACACCTCAGCAGTGCCAAAGGCTGATGGCATCAATGCCACGCTGCATTAAGGCAGTCATTCAAGTAAAGGGCCCAAACCAATTACTAAGTACATATGCATGATTTTAGTTTTCAGATGGTTGACATTTCAGTTTAATTTTCTTTTTTTTCTTTTTTTTATTGATTTCATGTAATATTGTAATCTTCTGAGATGTTAAACTTGGGGTTTTTACAAGCTGTAAGCCAAAATCATTAAAATTATAACAAACAAAGGCTTATATATTATGTCACTTTGCATGCATCCATCCATCCATCCATTTTCTTCCACTTGTCCGTTGCCGGGTCGTGGGGGCAGCTGTTGGAGCTGCCCAAATCACATTGCACCAGCCCCCTATGGCTCCTCCTGCAGGTGGGGGGTCCACAGAAGGACGGCCTCATGATTCTAACCGGGCCTGTTGGTCTCTCATAAGACTGGGTTTTAGACATGCACTTTAACCTGGATAAACATGCGTGATTGTGCCCACGTTCGAATTCTTTATTTTGCTCGGTTTAGCCTACAACTCCTTTTTTTATGATGACCAGAACAATCGATCCATCCATGGCAGGCCGCTTCCCCGGTCAATCGGATACAGCGCACACCCGTTTCATTGGTCATTTGACACTTAGTTTAAATAACACTCATTTTACTCAGCCTTCTTTTTTATTTTTATGATCATCACTCTCTCTCAAGGGAATATCAGGTGTGGGAGAGATTGAAAAGACAAGGTGACATCCAGCAAAAAGGATTATGACTAAGCTGATTATTTAACAAAGATGTCATGGCAATGTTTCATTGCAGAGAGAGCTGGCATTTATTTATTTATTATATTTTTTTGTTTTTGATCGAATAAAGCAGTTGTTTGTTACTTGGAAACAAGGTTAAGAGTGTTAGGAAACAGGCCAATTTGTATTTTATGTATGCATCAAGACACCATAACAAGGTACTATTCTCAAAACCAGCCAAGAAAAGAAAGTGGGAGTTTGACAGAGTGAGTACCTTGAGTCTCTTCTCTCCTTCACCTGACTCTTGGTTTCAACAATGTGTTTGTGACCAGTTTTGTAAACACGATCACATTTGACTTTGACATTTGTGGTAAAAGGTAGAGGTGGGTTAGGAAATGTTATATATACGCAAGAGTAAACTTGAAATGAATATGAAAAAGAGTAGAGTAAAAAGTATTACTTGAGCAATGTGATCCAACAATTAAAAAAATTTTTGTGTGTGAAAATTCTGATATTACTATTTCAAACACCATAAAAAGTACTGGTAGTAGCTAAGGCTGGGTACCGTTAAACGATCCCAGTCTGGTATTTTCAAGTTTTGATGCTGTTGTTCATCAAAATTGGGGAGAAATGGGGAAAAAAGGGGGAAATGTGGGGAGCATATTGGAAAAAACATTAGAAAAAAAAATTGAAAAATTGTGGCAAAATTTGGCTAAATGAAAAGACAATCTGGAAAAAATATAAAACATTTGGGGGGGGGGGGGGGGGGGGCTTGGAAAATTGGCTAAAATTAGGGAAAAGTAAGAAAAACTTTTTTTTTGGCCTTTTATCGTTAAAGAAAGTTTCTTGGTTGTTTTACCTCAAACAAATGATACAAATGCAAAAGCAATTAAATGTAGGGGAAAGGAATACATTCATTTTGTGATCCGTTTTATGGTTCTATATGATAAATAAGCACAAAGACTACAGGTGTATAAACATCGTTTACACTTCCCTGTGTGAGTTAAACTACTACGACTACAACTTTTAAGGATAAAGTCGAAAGTTCTCTGTCACAAAACGACTTTTAAAGAGTGAATCAAATGAGTGTGCTCAAGTTAATGTTTACTGATTACTACCAACCCCTGGAAAACTTTTTCCAACATGCAAACGAGTCTAATTAATCCAATCAGCGCGCGGTGTCTGGACAAACGACTATATTGTCTGGTGCTAATTTGAAAGAGAAAGGCCTCTTAACTGTGAGTGATTGTAGATGGTTCTTCACAGATAAGCGCGACAGAAATGGGGCATGGAGAACAAAGGCAAACCGATGAGGCGCTGACCCCAAAAATGAACAATTATATAAAAATGTTATCTCGGACTTTGGAAAGTGTGAGATTGATCAAAGGGGTTTCTCAAAAAAGTTTGGATATGACTTTTAAAAAAAAATAATATTCCAAGGCGGAACAGGGCTTATGAGGCAATGGGGCGATTCACATCTGATTTTTCAAGGCGTCACAGCCAATTGACCTTTCGCAAAACCACGGCCCAAAACTAATAATTGTCCAATAAGACATCCTAGCAAACGCTACTATGAAGCTAGGTCCGTCATGCAGCAGATCTCCAATGCAAAACAATGGGACATACCGGCACTGAGCACTGAGCAGATGCACTTTTTTTTTTACTGCTAACCACCAAAAGCCCACCAGACAAAGAAGAAGAAGCAAAATAGTGAATCGATCTGCCTATGGAGGATGTAAATCAGACACTAGCGGGGAGGCAGGTGAGGCCAGGCCTCACAAGTCATTATGGAAAAAAACAAAAATAAAAAAATACAATAAACTTTATAAAAACAAGTGCCTTCTCTTAAGATGATAGGGATTTCCTATGATTTTAATCAATCTCGTGGTTAAAAAAATGCCCAAATGTTTTATCAGTTGTCGATATCGTGTAAAGAGGGGGGAGCTGTGGCGAGCCTCCAGCATATACTTGCGCTCTGCTCATTCACTTTTTTCGCCCCCTAAAAGTAATATACATTTGTAAATGGGTTTTTGTTGGGCGCATTGGTTCTATCACCTGGATAAAGAATCAGGCATAAGAACGACTTGTTTAACCTGTTCATTTGACTTTAAACTGCGTTTTGAAAGGCCCGAAGTGAGGCTCGCCTCCAATGCACTGCCCTGACGATACGAGGGGGGCGCTGTATCCGCGCTACACATTTCTACAAAACATGTGGACTACACGTGAAAAACCAGTCTGTTGTAGTATTCTGCACGGTTTAGGAGAGGCAATTTAAACGTAAAGGAGTAAGTAAAACTAATTAGACTGACATTTTATGGATGAACTGCTGTAGACGAGTCTTTATGCTGAAAATGTCAACACTCTCACGCCTTGCCCACTTGGTGCATCAGGGTGTCAATAACTTATCATTTGGACGGGCTGGGTACGAGTCCCGGTTACGTTCATAATGTTGTCTTTTTATTTTTGTTAAGTGCCTTCTGGCAACCACGCGGTACCCCGCACTTAGTAGGGTGGGTGATGTTGCAGGCCTCACTGCAGGACTTTACTCAGGCAAACCACTTGTTCTTTTTAATTCTTTTATTTTAAGTCGTCACCAGCAGGTAAAAAACCTTTAACAAAAGGGGACACAAAACCCCACAACTTAGTCAACATAAAGGATTTTACATAATATATTTTACTTTTCTCCTTTACTTCTGTACAATTAACTTAAATCACACAGCCATTAAAACTGTCACATTATTAAATTTCACATGCCATAACATAAACAGCTGAACAGTCACTGAAGCTTGTCCTTTTAAATCATTGCATTTCCCATGGTATAACAGTTTAAATGAAAAACACTCAAGACACCTAATTCTAAACAAAATACATCTCCACTGGAGAATATAAACAAAGAAAATCAGTTTTCTTCCAGTTTAATAGTTCAGAATGCCTCAGCATTTATCTTACCGGCAGTTTCTTTGGAGGTTCCTTTACGCAACAAGCACCCTGCGTAGCTGCTGCTCACCATCAGTTCAACACAAGCTTTCCTTCAGAGACCAGAGTATTTGTAGTTTTGGGGTGTGCACAGCTGATTTTAATTTCACTGATACTCCGCACCTGCTGCGGCGCGCACAGTCAAGGCAGAGAGTGGTCGGAGATCACGTGATGCAGCCGAGCTAGGAGGACGCTAGTTGGGAGGCTCTCTGATACCTTATCCTAAAAAAACACTCTTAACACTTTTGGAACGCCTGAATTTACTCCAGTCCTGATTGATACCCCACAAAATGACCACAAGATCTAAGACCAGGCAAGGTAACTCAACAGACATGCCGTCTTTGCTGTGTGAAGAGGAAAGCGCAAGCGAAGAGGCTAACAAGATGGCGTCTAAACATACTGCGCTATCAACTGTGGACATGGCCCTTGTACTTCAGGAGATACGGTCTGGGAATCAAGCCCTCTCTAACAGGATGGACGTACGAACTGCGGAGATTAATGAGTCTATATCGGGACTGAAGGGCATGCTTGATGGGCTGACATCTCGCGTCACCGATGCGGAGGACCGTATTGGGACAGCGGAGGATCAGATAGCTGATATGAGTGCGGAGCTACAGAAGCTAACCAAAGACAACACGTTCTTACTGGATAAAGTTGAATCGCTGGAGAATTACAGCAGGCGCAATAACATTCGGATTGTGAATCTACGCGAAGGTTGTGAAGGATCTGACCCAATAGCGTTTTTTGCAAACTGGCTGCCAAATATACTGGGACGCGAGTGCTTCGCTGAACCGCTGGTGATAGAACGAGCGCATCGGACCCTCGCCCCGAGGCCATCCACAGGCCAGAAGCCAAGAGCAGTACTGATACGCTTCCTGAGTTATCAAGACCGAGAGAAGATACTTCGCATCGCCGCAAAGCTGACCAAGGCAAATAAAGGTCCCATCTTGTTCGAGGATGAGCCAGTGATGTTGTTTCCTGATCTCAGCGCCGGCCTGGTGAAGCGACGAAAGGAATACAACCAGGTGAAGAAGAAGTTACGTTCTATGGGAATCGAGTATTCTCTACTGCATCCAGCAACGCTGAGGATAAAGCTACCAGATGGGACTTGGAAATTCTTCAAAACACCAAAGGAAGCAGATGTGTTTGTGGACAACGCATTGGGAAAATGAAGAGTGGAAGAGACTGTACCTGATTCAACGTAAGACCTTATTGATACGTGTTCTTGTTTTATAGACATTTATATTATTAGAATATAGGCAATATTATTATTTTTCTCAACACGTTACCAAGTTAAGAGTGTTTAAACTTTGTTCTTGAGTATTTCTACATTGAGCCCCCCAGAGGGCTATAGTAGATTAGTTTAGGAGTTGTTCACGATTAGATCTTTTCAAATGAGGGGAAGTGTGCCATACGTTTGGGGTTGGTACTTCAGGGGTTTGTGCTCACTCTGTTTTGGTTTGGGGATTTCTTTTGTTTTTTGTGTGTATATGCTCCACTCGTGTGACAAGTTTTGCTTTTCATCTCTCTCCATTATCAAAGTCGATGTGTGCATAACTGAATGGACAGGATATTGAAGTTTGTGAGTTTTAATGTTAATGGTCTGAATGGGCCAGTTAAAAGAAAAAGAGTCTTAACGTATCTTAAAAAATTAAAAGTGGACATAGCTTTCATCCAAGAAACTCATCTTACCTCACAAGAACATAAAAAATTAAAACGAGAATGGGTTGGACAGGTAATATCTTCATCTTTTAATTCAAAAGCAAGATGAGTGGCCATTTTGGTGAATAAAAACACGCCATTGGAAATTATTAATACCATTATTGATCCATCAGGACGTTATGTTTTTGTCAATTGTAAAATATTTTCAGAAAAATGGTCACTCCTTAATTTATATGCACCTAACTATGACGACGCTGCATTCATGCAAGATAACTTCTTAAAGGTTGCAAGTGGACATCATAATGTACTAATAGGGGGTGATTTTAACTTCTGCTTAGATCCCACTTTGGACAAATCATCCAAGACCAAAACGATCACCAGGTCAAAAGCAGCAAAGACTACTCAAACATTTATGAAAGACCTAAACCTATTGGATATTTGGAGACAGACACACCCTCAGACTCGGGACTACTCTTTCTATTCATGCCCTCATAACTCCCACACCAGAATTGACTTGTTTTTGTTGTCCACCAATTTATGTCATAGGGTATTGGAAACTGAATATTTATCCAGAATTCTGTCTGACCATTCACCTTTAACTTTGTCTATTTCGTTTCCTGATGTTCCCACAAGACCGTATAGATGGCGCCTAAACCCCACTCTTCTTCAAAGAGCTGACTTTTGTGCATTTATAAGAGATCAAATTAAGTTCTTCTGTGATACTAACAGTGCTTCCTCTCCCAATTGCTTTATCTTATGGGATACATTAAAAGCTTACTTAAGGGGACAAATTATTTCTTATACAAAGGGTCTAAAAAAGAAGTACACAGAAGATACTGAAAAGCTAGAAAAAGATATTTTGCAATTGGAAAAAGACTTCCAAAGAAATGGATCCAATGACACTTACCAATCCTTAGTTCAGAAAAAACTCCAATACAATACATTAAACACTTACAAAACTGAAAGAGATATTTTGAAAACTAAACAAAGGTATTACGAGTTGGGAGAGAAAGCACATAAAATATTGTCATGGCAATTGAAAGCAGAGGAAAGCAGTAGGACAATTAATGCTATTCAAACCGAATCGGGTACCGTGTCATATAATCCAACAGAGATAAATGACTCATTTAAAAATTTCTACTCTAATTTATATAAATCCGAATTGCCCGATAACTTGACACACATTGACAATTTTTTATCCACAATTGAATTACCAGAAATCGATGAAGAGGACCGAGAGGATTTAGAACTCCCGTTTACGGAGGCAGAAATTAGTAAAACTTTAAGTTCGCTCCAGTCTAACAAAGCACCAGGAGAGGATGGTTTCCCTCCTGAATTTTACAAGGAATTTAAGGACCTGCTCATCCCTTTACTTAAAGATGTAATAAATTTATCAGCCAAAACGCATACATTACCTGAATCCTTTACAACTGCCATAATCAGTTATACATAAGAAAAATAAAGATCCACTGAAATGTACTTCTTACCGGCCTATTTCACTACTGAATACCGATTATAAGATGATTTCAAAATTGTTAGCAAATAGACTCGATGATGTTTTACCAAAAATAATTAATCCAGATCAAAGTGGCTTTATTCAGAGACGTACGTCTGCCAATAACTTGTGTAGACTGCTTAACATAATCCATTTGGCCAAATCAAAACCTGAGCCAACTGTGGCAGTGGCGTTAGACGCGGAGAAAGCCTTCGATAGGCTGGAATGGCCCTACTTGTTTAAGGTATTG
The DNA here is from genome assembly GCA_021464625.1 of Proterorhinus semilunaris. Lineage (NCBI taxonomy): Eukaryota > Metazoa > Chordata > Actinopteri > Gobiiformes > Gobiidae > Proterorhinus > Proterorhinus semilunaris. Next base: position 21,506,436 of record CM038360.1, read on the forward strand.
ACAAAGTTTGGGTTTGGGCAAAATTTTATTGATTGGGTAAAAACCCTTTATTACAAACCTAAAGCAAGAATCACTACTAATGGGCAGATGTCTTCCGTATTCTCTTTGAATAGATCGTCCCGCCAGGGCTGCCCGCTATCTCCAGGTCTTTTTGTACTAGCCATCGAACCTCTGGCGGAGGCGATTAGACAGGATTCTGACATAAAGGGCTTTATGGTTGGTCAAAAAGTTAATAAAATTAACTTATTAGCTGATGACGTTATGTTATATATAACAGACCCATCTCATTCTCTTACTAGACTACAACAATTACTTGATTTGTACGGTACTGTCTCAGGATACAAAGTAAATTACGATAAGAGCGAAGTTATACCACTTACAACATTTGATTACTCTGTGTGTCGTGGTATTACTACATTCAAATGGACTTCAACAAGTGTAAAATATCTGGGGATAAATGTAGGTAACGACCTAAAAAACCTCTATCAACTGAATTATATCCCGCTTATTAAAAAGATTGAGGAGGACTTACAAAAGTGGTCTAGCTTACCTATTACTTTAATTGGAAGAATTAATTGCATTAGAATGAACATTTTGCCGAGGCTGCAGTATTTCTTCCAATCACTTCCCATACCTCTACCACAAACTTTTTTTAAATGTCTTAACAAAGCTGTAAGACAATTCATATGGAATGGTAAAGTAGCCAGGAGGTCTTTAGAAATATTATCATGGGATTACAAGTCAGGAGGGCTTCAACTACCCAATTTCAAAAAATATTATCTTGCAGCTCAATTGCGATTCATCTTGTCCATGTTTGAAGGTGACACAGTTCCATCTTGGGTACACATTGCTTTTCATTCTTTGGGAGATAGTGTTTTTTGTGATTTTGTTTATAAGTACGACTTAAAAACCCTGCTTAAAGTAACAGACAACCCAATTCTATCCCATCTTATTAAATTATGGTACGACATACATAAATGTATTGGACAAAAAATCGGACTGTCGCCAAAGTCACCACTGAAACAAAACCAGCTCATTCCATTGACTGTAGACAACAAGATTCTGGAAGCCTGGTATCAAAATGGAATCCACATCTTGGAGGACTGCTTTGAGAAAGGAACTTTGATGTCTTTTGAACAACTGAAAGGCAAATATAACCTTTCAAACAAAACCTTTTTTTGTTATCTTCAATTGCGGTCATTCCTTGTCAGCACTTTGGGCAAGAATATAGTGTTACCTAATCTCACTGTATTTGAAAAATTGTTGCATTATCGTGACCCATGTAAATTTATCTCTAAGGTGTATTCTATGTTGATAAAAGAATGTCCTAAACCAGCACTGTATAAATCTAAGGAAAGGTGGTAATCAGACTTAAACATTACAATTGAAGAAGACCTTTGGTCCGATTTATGTCAGGACAGCATATCTGCTACAACAAATTCTCGATATAGGCTTATCCATTACAACTTTCTCCATCAGTTGTACCTGACTCCGGAGAAAATTCACAGGTCTAAACCTGAACTTTCTGGGGTCTGCTTTCGATGTGCAATAGAAGCCGGGTCATTTTTACATTGTACTTGGTCATGTGTGAAAGTCAAATTCTTTTGGCAAGATTTGTGTAATACTCTATCTACCATCACCAAGATTTCAACACCTCTGGATCCTGAATTATGTCTAATTGGAAATTTTGTTAAGATGGACCCTTTGAACAAATACCAAACAAAATTTTTTGAAATAGCTCTGGCAGTGGCTAGAAAATGCATTGCTGCTACATGGAAGTCTGATTCCCCCCTGCCTTTAACCAAATGGTACACAGAAATGAACAGTTGTGTGCCATTAGAAAAAATAACATATAGCTTGAGGAAGTCTTACAAAACATTTCTAAAAATTTGGCAACCTTACCTGGACCACGTAGGTATAAATTTGTAAACTAACTAACTTTATTGTGACAAATTGGAGCTTTTGTATTGTGTATTTTTTTTTTTTTTTTCGGAGTGAGCCGGGGAGGGGGGTGGTATGATATTTGTTTGTATTTGTTGTCTTTTTGTATGAAAATTCAAAATTAAAATAAAATATGGGGAAAAAAAAAAAGGCAGAGAGTGGTCACAGTTGCCATGACACCTCCCACTCGATCTCAAGTCTTTGATGGCGAGATCGCTCGATTTAGGCAACCTCTGACCTCTGGTCCTCCACGGGAAGGAGAACCACTAGCCGGCGAACATCCCTCCTGACTACTGTGGTTGGCCAGGAACCATCTGCTACCGATGGATCCGGCTTCGGTTTTGGAGCTGGAGCAGGTGTGCTCGGAGTAACTTTGATGTGAGCATCTCTGACAGTTCCCTTAGAGTCCATGTTGACCGACGACTCGCAGGTTGACAACCAGGCGTCGTAGGGTAGGAGAGGCATCGCGGCTTTGTCCTCTTCAAAAGACTGGATTCGACCGCCACACAGGAGCAGCCCAGAGCTTTCATCCCTGAATGCAACAAGCCGGTCTGTCGTCGAACTAGGAAAAGCATGTCCGTTTTGAGCTGCTAAAAAGAAGTCTCTCACCGCATCCTCACATTCTTGAACCGTTATGGACCCTGACGAGCTGACTGCCTCCCACTTTGGTGTGTTAGGGGGTCCTTTCGGTGCCATAAACCCTTTTTTTTTCTTTTTTCTCCTTTTTTTTTTTCTTTTTGCTGCCCTCCCCACCAAGGCTGCAGCTTTCCACTCTGGATCCTTGGCGAGTTGCTTCTCTGTCCGTAGGAATGTGGCCTCCACCCCTTTTCTATTATTCGGTAGTGTTGCAGGGTCGACCAACCATAACTGCTGTGCCAGTGGGGCCCACTGCTGTGGTCATCCTGCAGCACGTAGGTCAGGCCATTCCTGACCACATCCAGCTCCTCGGCAAGTGTCATTTCTTTGCCGCTCGGTTGGCAGTTTCCACAGCGGCAACCACCACACTTAGGCTCACATGCTGCGCCAATACTTTCGCAGCTCCACCACTTTAGTAAGTCTCGACGTGTGGCAAAGCAGGAATGTACAGATTGGCCACCAGCGATGCACCTTGGGGTTCCATCAGGTAGTTCCTCATACTTGACTGCTGCCAGCCTCATCGACCGTGCAAAGTGGGCTCCTGAGGAGTGGGTGTGAATCTGCATTTCCTCAAATAACTCCGGGTGGGCTCCACCAACCGTCTTCCCTACGGGACCGTCCCACAGCACCAGGTCACCGACTGATTGGACCTTCTGAGGGACCAGCCGACCCTCCTTATGACTGACAAGAAGATCAATCCTCTTTGGCCGTTTCAGTTCATTTGGATTTACGTTGGGGAAGAACTTTACGAGTTGTCTCGCTGTGACAGGTTGCTGTATGTCCGCTATGTTGTCTAGCCCATAGCATAACAACTGGTGAGGCCGCAACGTGCCCTGTGGAGTGCCAACTCTGATCTTCAGTAGATATCTCTTTGTGTCCACGGAAAACGTCATGCCGCCAACACCATGAACCACCAGGGTGATGCTCTCACTTTTCAAGTTCAGTCTTTCAGCAGCAGAGTGTGTTATATTGTTCGTGTCCGATGCTAGGTCGATCAATGCCCCGATCTTCTGGCCCGCATTCACAGTCACTTCCACTACCATCATGATGACTGGAACTTCCGCAACACCATTCTCTTTCAGAAAACTGGATGGGCCTTGTGTGGTATTTAGCGCCCTGGACACTCTGGACACTGTGTTGCTGAATGCGTTTTTGCACTCTGTTGCAAGGTCCGGTGGGAGCTTTGCCAGGAATTCTTCCTGGACCTCAGTGTATCTGCCTCCCTCTGTCACACGGACATGACTTTTCTTCTGTGCCTTCCCAGTCCTAGGACAAAGGTAATAGTGGTGGCTTGACCGGACCTCGCACCCAATTTTTTTGCACAGGAAGGCTGGGGTGCACACAGAGCTTTTGTCACGCATCTCGAGACATCTTCTGCATGCTCCAACTTTCTTCACCGCTTCTTCTCTGTCAGTGCAATTCATAAACTTGAACTTTGCGCAAACATAGAGCCTTTTCGGATGCCTATGGTCTCCACACAGTCCACATACTGACTGGTTGTCATTACTACTTGACTTGGCGGTCCTGGTTCTGGCTTGTCTCGGCTCTGATTTTGTCTGCCTCGGGCCTACCTCCTCATCCCGTAACTGATCTAGTTGCTCGTAGATAACCTCCTGGTCTTTCAGGAAGTCTAGCAGCCTATCGAAAAGGTTCTCCAGTGTAACACCATTTGACCTGTTGGCCGTGTACATCAACCATTCCCTTTTCAGAACGTCTGGGAGTTTACTCTCGATCGACTTGGTCATTAAAGGGTTCTTTAACACCCCTGTGTTGCCAAGATCTTGGAGATCATTTAGAGCTTTCTCGACCGTCTGGATCAGTTCTATGATTTTCCTGGGGTGCTGACCCCTTATAGGTGGTAACCTCTGCAGTTCCTCAACTATATCGATGGCAATGCTAGTGTTATTTCCGTAACGATTTTGTAGGAATCTGAAAATATCCTCCGCTGTGTTGTATGATGACAACCGATGGTCTGTCACGACCTTATCGTCAAGACTTTGGAGTAGCTGAAACTTCCGGACCTCTCTAGACCCCGATGGCTCTCCTTGTGCCTGAAGAGCCTCCCACTCTTTCCACCAGCGGTAGAATGTACGCTTGTCACCGGTGAACTTGGGCAAGGTTGTCGGCATCAGCCTGATAGCCGGTACTGCATAAGGCACAGCTTGGGCAGAGACAGGAGTTTGTTCTTCCCTTCTCGCCTGGATAAAGTCAGCCGTCCTGGAGACCAGTTCGGGTAAGTTGTGTTCCAGCTGTCTGAGACGTTCAGTGATGTCTCTAGCTTCAGCTTTGGGTGCCCAGCTTTGCCATTTTTCGAAAGTGGCTGTTGCAGTCTCTATGAGATTTGTCAGATGACTTAATCTGAAATCATAAGCCTCCTTGTAGGTGCTTGGTTGGATCGCAGCTATTTTTTCAGCTTCTCTTTCAGCATTTTTCACAGCCATAGACACGTTTTTCCCCCCAAAGTCATCCCACAATCTCCCTTGCAGTAAGCCTTTCGCATCTTTCAACCTGCGTTCACATTCTTTCGCTACTTTCGCCAGGTCGGCTTTGTGGTCGGGGCTTAACCTTGGTTCATCAGTGCCATCTCTTGCTGACAGTAATTCCGATTCCATTTCATCGTTTATGTCCAACAGTGCTGATGCTCCTGTTGTGAGCTTAAAGTAGCTTTCCTGGAGCTCCACCGCTGTCATTTCTGTGTAATTTCTTGAAACATTGTTTCAGAATTTTTGTGAACCGTCTTTTTGCCGTTGTCCTAGCCGTCTTCAGCTGCTCTAGCACCTTTGCGTCTGCCATATTGACCGTGGGCAAGACACTTTCCGGGGCTGAAAGTGTCTGGAGCCGAGCGTGAGCTTGGACCTGGAGCCGGACTGGATCTGGAGTCGGGCGTGTGCTGGGCCTGGAGCCGGACTGGAGCCGGAATCGGGCGTATGCTGGGCCTGGAGCCGGACTGAATCAGGAGTCGGGCGTGAGCTTGAGCCGGACTGGATCAGGAGTCGGGCGTGAGCTTGAGCCTGGAGCCGGACTGGATCAGGAGTCGGGCGTGAGCTTGAGCCTGGAGCCGGACTGGATCAGGAGTCGGGCGTGAGCTTGAGCCTGGAGCCGGACTGGATCAGGAGTCGGGCGTGAGCTTGAGCCTGGAGCCGGACTGGATCTGAAATCGGGCGTGAGCTTGAGCCGGACTGGTTTAGGAGTCAGGCGTGAGCTGGGCCTGGAGCCGGACTGGATCAGGAGTCGGGCGTGAGCTTGAGCCTGGAGCCGGACTGGATCAGGAGTCGGGCGTGAGCTTGAGCCTGGAGCCGGACTGGATCAGGAGTCGGGCGTGAGCTTGAGCCTGGAGCCGGACTGGATCAGGAGTCGGGCGTGAGCTTGAGCCTGGAGCCGGACTGGATCAGGAGTCGGGCGTGAGCTTGAGCCTGGAGCCGGACTGGATCAGGAGTCGGGCGTGAGCTTGAGCCTGGAGCCGGACTGAATCAGGAGTCGGGCGTGAGCTTGAGCCTGGAGCCGGACTGGATCAGGAGTCGGGCGTGAGCTTGAGCCTGGAGCCGGACTGGATCAGGAGTCGGGCGTGAGCTTGAGCCTGGAGCCGGACTGGATCAGGAGTCGGGCGTGAGCTTGAGCCTGGAGCCGGACTGGATCAGGAGTCGGGCGTGAGCTTGAGCCTGGAGCCGGACTGGATCAGGAGTCGGGCGTGAGCTTGAGCCTGGAGCCGAACTGGATCTGGCGTCGGGCGTGAGCTTGAGCCTGGAGCCGGACTGGATCTGGCGTCGGGCGTGAGCTTGAGCCTGGAGCCGGACTGGATCTGGAGTCGGGCGTGAGCTTGAGCCTGGAGCCGGACTGGATCTGGAGTCGGGCGTGTGCTGGGCCTGGAGCCGGACTGGATCAGGAGTCGGGCGTGTGCTGGGCCTGGAGCCGGACTGGATCAGGAGTCGGGCGTTGGGCAGAGCCGGGCCTGGAGCCGGACTAGATCTGGAGTCGGGCGTGTGCTGGCCTCGAGCCGGACTAGATCAGGAATCGGCGTGAGCTTGGCCTGTTGCGGTGTTTTACTGTTAAGTGCCTTCTGGCAACCACGCGGTACCCCGCACTTAGTAGGGTGGGTGATGTTGCAGGCCTCACTGCAGGACTTTACTCAGGCAAACCACGTGTTCTTTTTTAATTCTTTTATTTTAAGTCGTCACCAGCAGGTAAAAAACCTTTAACAAAAGGGGACACAAAACCCCACAACTTAGTCAACATAAAGGATTTTACATAATATATTTTACTTTTCTCCTTTACTTCTGTACAATTAACTTAAATCACACAGCCATTAAAACTGTCACATTATTAAATTTCACATGCCATAACATAAACAGCTGAACAGTCACTGAAGCTTGTCCTTTTAAATCATTGCATTTCCCATGGTATAACAGTTTAAATGAAAAACACTCAAGACACCTAATTCTAAACAAAATACATCTCCACTGGAGAATATAAACAAAGAAAATCAGTTTTCTTCCAGTTTAATAGTTCAGAATGCCTCAGCATTTATCTTACCGGCAGTTTCTTTGGAGGTTCCTTTACGCAACAAGCACCCTGCGTAGCTGCTGCTCACCATCAGTTCAACACAAGCTTTCCTTCAGAGACCAGAGTATTTGTAGTTTTGGGGTGTGCACAGCTGATTTTAATTTCACTGATACTCCGCACCTGCTGCGGCGCGCACAGTCAAGGCAGAGAGTGGTCACGTGACAATTGCCATGACAATTTTTATTTGCAATATCGTGAGAATGTATTTTACACATTTTATACATTTATACTACTACAATCGCCTTTTTCCAAGGATAGACATTGGATGTGGAGAGAAAGAGATAGCAAGTCTAAGGAGGTCGATTGTTTTGCTGCTGTGATGGAAATGGTAAAGGAATATGGCCGGATGGATGAGGGACGGTGCAATTAAAATATCAGTGCTTTGGAAGAGACAAATGTAGCAGGTTGGAGAGAAGAAAGACCATCTTCCATTCTGTAAAGCACATGACCCATTCTGAGTGCCTGCCAACAGAATTATTTTTGACCACTGGCATCTCTCCAAATAAGCAGGCCACTGATAAATAGCCAATTAGTTTTCTCCGGAGGTGGACACGCACATGATTAGCCGAGATGTTCAGACTGCACAAAAGGTGATATTAAAATTAATCTACAACAGCCTGCAAACGGTTTACAGAAAATCACTCCATTTAGCCCAACATGGCTGTTCATTTCAAATTTTGATCTTGCGGTTTTGCCCAAATCGAGAGGTCAAAAGCTGCACAAACGTGTAAAAGGCCTCAGCACTTGCTCATAATAATTATTATCATAATTATTTTAATAGTGTTTATATAGCAACACATTTTCCAGCTCGAGACCAAAATCCTGGTTCAAGAGAGACGGGTTATAATTCATGACCATAAGTCAGTTTATCAGTCTTGTCTGCTACATTCACTGCCACCACGGCAATATTGTATCCAGTAATAAACCCGAGCACCCCATTCCGACTCATATCACGGGTTGAGAAGGGTCATGTTCCCAAAAAATATTGCTGAAATGAGCCAAAAAAAACCTCTGCTGCTTGGCCAGACACGTCTATCACCATGGTTACATGCCTTTTTTCTTTTGGTCCTATACCATTTTATTTTCACCATTGTAGCTTTCAGTCTGCTCCGGGTTATGCCAAGGTGACAAAGAACACTCGATGCTTCCTCTGTCGACAGCCTGTTTAGTGATCTGGACAAGTATGCAGCTTTCTTTTTTCCACTCGCGCAATCCTTGATTCACAAGTCTCAAACTCTGGTATTTGTTGTCTTTTTGATGTGCCAATATGAGGGTAAAAGCAGAACAATGTGCCACAGATGGGCTGCACAATATCAAACTGCGCTCGCTCTGCCTCTTGGATGCTCCTGATACCCTGCTGTCTCGTGTAGCAAACACACTCCTTGTGCGATTGCAACAAAAATTTCCAAAAAGGGGACAGTACAGTTATTAGTTAGTTTATTTATTTATTTGAGCAGTTTACCTGCTCAAATGGAGTGGGCCGAAGCCAAAGGCTTATAAGCGCCCACCCCAAAAGTAAAAACAACAACATAATTTAACAAATCATAAACAAAGGAACATATGACAAGGTAACAACAAAAATAAAGAACTGTAATAAAAAAAACAACAGCAAAATAAAGAAACAACAGCAAAAGAATGAACAACAACACTCACAATGTCTGTCCATATTTGAGGAGTATGGATTCGTTGTAGATCTTTTTAAAGTGTGCCAGACTTTCACAGAGTTTGATGCTTTGATCTAGATTTTTTCCAATTTCTACACCACGTCTTGTGGGACACATGCTTTTCAAGGTTGTTCTGGAGTACTGTTTATCGAAACTCATTTTACCTCTCAAGTTGTATTTGACTTCTCGTTTGCAGAACATATTTTGTATACTTTCTGGAAGCGACTTTTGTGAGGCTTTGAACATGATTTGAGCCATCTTAAATTCAGTAAGGTCCTCAAATGTCATTGTTTTTGATTTAAAGAATAATGGATTTGTGTGATCACGGTATCCAGCTAAGTGGATTATTCTTATTGCCTTTTGATGAGCTTTAAACAATGGGTCAAGATTACTTTTATACGCATTTCCCCAGATCTCAACACAATATGTTTAATGGGAAGGATAAGTGAACAATAGAGCTTTGTTGTTAATAATATATTTAGATTTATTCATTAGGGCTACAATCTTTGCAACATTAGTTTTAATTTTTATGATGTACGGTTTCTAGCTGATTTTATGATCGAGTGTTACACCAAGAAATGTATGTTCATAGACTCTTTCAATGGTTTCGTTGCCAATTTTAACTGGTAATTGTACATTCATTACACGATTTCCAAAGCTTTGGTTTTTGTAATGTGTAGAGACAATTTGTTTACGTAGAACCAATCGTCCAATTTATTCATTCCTTCTGTAATCTCGATCAGTATTTGCCGTAAGTCTGCACCTGAGAGTATGATAGTTGTATCATCTAGAAAAAGGCCCAGTTTAAGCTTCTTGGAAACCAAGTACAAATCATTGATATATAATAAAAATAGTTTAGGTCCCAGCACCGATCCCTGGGGGACACCACACACTAGGGTATCACACATGGATCTGCATTGCCCCATTTGAACATACTTTTTATGGTTTGTAAAATAGGATTCAATCCAGTTGAAAGCAATACCTCTTATCCCATATTTTTGTACTGTAGTTTGTTCAGGAGTATATTGTGATCCATAGTGTCGAAAGCCTTCTTATGGTAGAAAATACCTATTGAATACTTTTTCTTGTCGATATTATTTGTAATTTCCTCTATGAGTTCCATTAACGCGAGAGCGGGAGATCTGCTTAACAAAAGCCATGTTGACTGTCATTTAAAATATTGTATTTATCTATAAATGCGTCTAGCCGAGTTGTATAGAGCTTTTCTAATATTTTTGATAATTGAGGTAGTATTGAGATAGGTCTGTAATTAGAGAATTGAGTTTTGTCACCATATTTATAGATGGGAATAACTTTAGCCATTTTCATTAAATCTGGAAATCTACCATTTTTGAAAGACAAATTAAAAATATGGGATAACGGTATGACGATGTGATCGATGACCTTTTTAACATTACTCATATCTACCTCATCACAGTCCGAGGATTTCCTATTTATGAAATTTCTAACTATATCAGTTATTTCTCGTCCTGTTGTTGGCGTAAGAAACATTGTATTTAGGTTTTTCTGGACACAGTCATAATTACAATTTGCTATGTGGTAGTAGATTTCCTTTTGGAGTCCTTCGAAGAACAGTATTTATAGTACACCAGAGAGCTTTATTGTTTGTCTTATTTTTTTCGAGTAGTGCACTGTAATCATTTTTTTTTTTTTGTTAGTATGACTTTGTATAGTGAATTCTTTTTCTTACATGTATTTGCTAAACCTGCAGTCATCCAGGGACTCATTATCTTTTTCTTTTTACAATTGCTTTCTATTTTTGGGCAGTGCAGGTCATAGAGGGTCATGAAAGTTCTTAAAAAGATATTATAAGCTGCATCTACATTGGTTTCTTCCAAGAGAGATTTCCAGTTTGTTTCAACTAAGCTGACTTTAAAGGCGTCTAGCGCGTTATCATTTAGCAATCTAGTAAATTTAGTGACATGAGTTTTTTCTTCTTTAGTTTTCCTATTTTTTAGGTTATACAGAACAAAAACAGGTAGGTGATCACTTACATCCGTTACTAGAATCCCACTTGGAAGGTCTTGGCTGAGAACATTTGTAAATGTATTATCAATTAGTGAGCAACTGTATGGAGTTATTCGTGTTGGCCTGGTTATTTTAGGAAATCAAAATATTGATTTTGATTCACTTCAATTGGGTAAAAGTGATTCAGAAAGTAAAGATTCGGTCCTGTAACTAGAAGGTTTTTGGGTTTGAAATCAACTACTTTGTGTCCTTGGGCAAGACACTCCTTCAAAGAGTCTTGTGTTTGTTGGTCTTCAATCTTCAAAGACCGCCGCACAACAATCTGCGGTGGAAATATAATAAGATAAGAGAAAAGAAAAGAAAGCTGTCATCTTGTATTTCACACTTAAGCTAATCCTCCGTGCTCTGCCCAAATCTGTCCTCTCATAGAAAGGGATTATCACAGACAAGATTGTCTGAGCGTCAATTGATCATTTTAACCAGAAGAAATGGCCTTTATATCTCGTAAACCTCACATTGAGTAAATGTTGCATATTATTGCAAATTGTGCAACAGACAATGCACAACCGCTTTAAGAGACACAATAGGTTGCGTTCACGTTCTAGATTTTGATGATGTCATAATATCTCTGGTAGAGAAACAGTCTCTGAAAGAAATCTCCAAAAACAAAATGTACACATTTTTAAAATGATCATTATTTGTGAGTGGATTAACAAACCTGCCACACTCTCATGGCTGAAAGTCCTTTGTTCTCTCAGAATCACGCTTTTGGAAACCGTTATGAGAAAATAATGGGACATTGTTTTCGTGCCGACAGAGAAAACACTGAACATTGTGACTATTTTTGTTTCATGGGGATTGTCCCAGTAATGACGGAGATATTGGCTAAAAATAAAAAAATCCTGCATTTTTTACATTAAATGCAGGATTTTTTTTTACCATATAGTTACTAACACAGAATTCTTAACTGCCCACCACCTCAATTTTAAACTACAGGCTCTTTTGAAAGTTGTGATGTCATATGACCTATTGAGTACAGAGTAGTATTTTAGATGTTAAAGCCACATGTGTTACTTTACACCCAATAGATAGAATAAAATACAAGAATGTATTTTATTACATAACATTTTTCTCATTGAAAAAAACCCTCAAAATTACCAAACAAACAAGTGTCTCCTCAGACCTGTCTGTAACGTTACTGCAAGTATCAGGTTGAAAGTATCCTGTGATATAAATTGTACATATATAGAAGCAAAATGCTCTGTGTTTCAACGGCCCTTTCTGAACCATTTCTTTACGTTTGATTGTAATAATAGGTCTCATCACACCCTTGAAAGCATCTCTCTATAATGCCTATAATGAGGTGCTGAATACGTTTTCTTTCCCTCAGACTGAATTTTTTTTGTGTGTGTGTGTGTGTCACAGCTCCATGGAGGCACCAGGCTGCCCTTGCTGATTAGAGGTCCTCCAAAGCGGAGGTGACTTGGACCGGAGGTTGGACTACAGTGTCTCGCAATCTGCATCTGGAAAGAACAAATGTCGAGATGCCAAAGCCGCTCTCATAATGCACATTGTGCTGACCTGGCCCTCCATGCAAACTTCAATCTCAAACAAAAATGATAACTTCACCTTGGTTATGGGAAGGTTTGTTTGTCTCCATTACATTTGCTTCGGAGTTAGCTAGATTGAGTTCGACAAGACACATGTTGGGGAGTGTTTGGTGAAAGCTGTGGTAATCAATTTATTTTCTTTTTGCTTTTAGCACCATGGATCTGTACATTGTAAACGTGAAATTTGTGAAAGAAAAACAGACCGTGTGCGCTGTTCTGTGTCTACATTTAGCACATTTTCCTCCAGCGCGAAGCAGCAAGTCCGAGGCTAAATTAGCGCTAGGTTAGCTTAGCACGTCCCAACTCTGTCTCGTTATGAACTCCGGCTGAGACGTGCTTCTAATTATTAACTCAAGGGAAAAATCACGATGTGCGGAGGGTCTGTGAGAGTTCGGTCGACAGATGTATCGGCCGGCTGATATATCGGGACGATATTTGGATATTTTACAATACGATCTAATGTCAATAAAAGGCCAATATCTCCGGAACTGAAAGTGATGGAGACTTCTTGTTCCTCAGCGGGGCTGGCTAACAAGTTTATACAACTCAGATCATATTTTATAACTTTTATGTTGCAGACTTTTGCTTATAATTTCGGAACCATAAGAGACTGAGACTTACGTTTTTGTTTTGTTTTTTGGAATCTGCAGATTTTTGTCTTTAAAATTAACTCTGAAGTACCGACACGAATGTCCCCCTGCTGCCACAGTTCAACACTGACACATTTGACAGTTTAGAAGCATCATACACAGGATTAAAGATAAAACATTTTGGAAAAATCAGCTTAAAATATCAGCCGTGCATATCGGGATCGGCCAAGCAAAATCCCCAAAAATCAGCATCGGCCTTAGAAAAACCCATATCGGTCGACCTCTAGGCAGTGGCTGAGAGATTATACTCAGCAGTCTCTGACTTTCACAATTTGAGCATTTCAGGTAATAGGATGGCATGGATTATAATTTTTTTTCACTCCAAGAAAATGTAATCAATCCTTCAAAATTACAGGAGAAATCTGTTATGAGGTGTTTATAGGATCCCTTCTCTAAATGTTTGTCCAAGACTGTCCAAGGAGGAGGTGGAGCTGACCAATGCAAGACACCACGCTCTGAAACAGGGACAAACACAGAAGGCGCGGCACTATTTCAGAGGATCAGAGGAGACAGAGGGCAGCCAGCCAGGTTTCTTCCGGGTGCTACAGTTCCCCAAACCTCCAAGGTAAATGGTAAATGGTCTCAACTTATATAGCGCTTTTCCACCTACATTAGGCACTCAAAGCGCTTTACAGCAAGGAATCTCTCACCCATTCATACACCGGTGTACGCAGACACCGGAGGCAAGGTGGGTGAAGTGTCTTGCCCAAGGACGCAACGACAGCATGCACCTTCAGGAGGCGGGAATCGAACCACTGACCTTCTGATCATGAGACAACCCCCTCTACCATCTGCGCCACCGCCGCCCCAGGTCATGCGGGTCAGGTTGACACACAGTGGCAGCGCGGCTCAGCCGCAGCAGCTCAGGACTAACACCTGAACACTATTTATTTATTTATTTGGGCGGCACGGTAGCACAGCGGTTAGCGCTCGTGCTTCACAGCTAGAAGGTCCGGGTTCGATTCCCACCTGGACGGGGCCTTTCTGCATGTTCTCCCCGTGTCTGCGTAGGTTTCCTCCGGGTACTCCGGTTTCCCCTACCACTAAAAACATGTACAATAGGCCCAGGGACTGCAGGTGGAAATTAGCACAAGTGCTATAACCTGGTACAATGCATCTCTCCTTTCTGAGGCTAATGTATATTGTACACTGTCCCTGTTCAAATAAATAAATAAATAAATTTTGTTGTACAATGACAATAAAGCACTTACTTACTTACTCCTGGGAGTCTCCTTTACAAATAAAGGACCTGGTTTAGTCTTGTGCGTAGCTTCTAAAATTGACAATCCCCATTCCACAGGTCAATAACATGATATAAATAAATAATGACACTAATAACATGCAGTTTGCTCGATCCAACAAGATAAAAGAATTTTCACACATGCTGAAGCCCGCCGATGTTCTGCACGGTGTTATGTTAGACTGGGAAGCGCGGGAAAAGGTCACAGAGACAGCGCTTTGAGCTGTCAAAGCACAACACGGCCAAGAAAACTCACTGATATTATCGGATTGCACTAACCTTTAATAGAACCTTTTAGTGTCCGGGCGGTTATAGAACTTCTTAGGTCTCCCGAGTGCTTGAGAATAGCACATCTGAGTGAGCCTATATAAAGATGAATTGCGACCTCAATCCGAGCCCAAATAAGGTTAACTGGAGCTGTGGTCACCCGGGGGCCAGCTTATCAAACAACAAACTCCAGCCCGCATTAGCATTCAATTAGCACACGGCTGCAGCCTCTATTGAATACTGTCAATCTTGTTAGTCTCTGGAGGCAACTGTACAAGGAGACATTTAATTCATAAATGGTTGCCTTGGAAAATGCATTACTTTGAAATATTGAATTAAAATGCGCTATAGTTGACACTTGTAACCTCGAGGCATGAAGGATTTTGATGTCGTTTGACACAATACCAAGAGATTGTATTAAATTGTAATGGCTGAAGGACACACTCTTTGTGGTCTATTTAATTTTTTTATTTATTTAAAGGCTATATGCAACTACATCGGAAGTTGGTTTGCCTTTAGCTGTAGATGAGGATACAAACTCATGTTGTATGTGAACATGCCATCCCACCTTTGACAGAACCCCCAGAATGGTTAGTCTTCTAGACAAGTCTAGATATTTTTGTGTTTAGGCCTGAGCTTGTCTTGTGTGTGGATGTATGACCGGGGTCCGTCTGCATATGAGTGCCAGTGCTTTGATAACGCTGCTATTAGAACATCGTACACCTATGGTACATTAAATGAATTGGACTTTATTTGGAATCTCTATTTGAGGTCCCACAGCTGACAGTGTGGGACCTCCGAAGCAGGATTGTATCGAGGCACAGATCAGGGCAAGGGGACAGAAAAATTGTTGCAAGATTGAAGGTCCCGAAGAGCACAGTGCCATCCACCAATCAGGCCATTATGGTGGAGTGCTGCAGAGAAGGTTGTCCGTCTGTCGATTCTCCCATTTCCTCAAAGCAGCGCTGGAGCTCTGTCAGAGAGACCATTGGGTTCTTGGTCACCTCTCTTACCAAGGCCATTCTCCCCCAATCCCTCCATTTGGGTGGGAGGCCAGCTCTGGGAATAGTCCTGGTGGTTGTGAACTTCTTCCATTTCCGTCCACTGTGGACGATCAGTGGGTGAAGGATGCGCCTGAGCTCAATTTTGAGTGTCACAGCAAAGGGTGTGAATACTTTTGTACTTGCAACATTTCAGTTTTTTTTTTTTTTTTTTAACTTGCAAAACATTGTAAAAATGAATAAGAAATTGTCATTGGGGAATTTGACTGGGGCGATACACCTGTCAAACAGTAACACTCCCGTGGAGCAGAAGGAAAAAAGCTCACTTTGATCTTAATTTTCAGTATGAATTCAGTATTATATGTTGATGTATTGTATCGATGAGAAGAAAACAAAAAAAGTGTTTTAATCCATTTTAGAACTTTGCTGTAACATAACAACATGTGGGAAAAGTGTAGGGGTGTGAATACTTCCAGGATACACTGTAATCCTGACAGTCATGAGGTGAGTGTTTTTTTTTTTTTTTTATATAAAAGAAATTCCTGTAAAATCAATATACACAGGCCAACGTATACCGCACATTATTTGCTACCATCCAAAGTCAGTACTGTCACATAATACCTTTCTCTGCTGCTAAAACATCCTTTGCTGTATATGTTCAGCTGGAACGGCGTAACATTGCCATTTGTGGGCCCCTGGAGTGCGTTTCTTGTGGAAGTCGCCTCTAGCATCTTCAAACAGCCTGGCCCTGAGTGACCATTTACCCCTGTCCTGCTCCAAAGTGTCGCCGGTGCAGCTGCAGCCCCATAATCACCTGTGTGCCTGGGGACCCAAACCGTCTCCTGCTTCTTCAAGTGTTTGCACCTGCTGTCAACTTAATATCGCAGCATCCGCTTTCATGAGGCACGCAATAAAAAATTAAAAAACCTGAAGTTAATGCAGTGCAGTCAAAAAGTTTGTTTTTTATTTCATTTTATAAAAGTTAGGGCTACACGATATGTCAAATGACCTACGTTTTCAAACAGACCCATTCCATTGCAATAAAGTACCATTGCTCATGAAAGTACTGCAAGCTAACGTGCACTGAGATTTAAATAGCGGGGCATGAATACTTCCTGATTGCACTGTAAATCCTTATAGCAACATGGTGCTTTGGTGTTAATGGACATGAGAGTTTTTTTTTATGAAATTATTGGAGAAAATTACAGTCTTTGACCTCCCGGAGAGAAAGAGAGGCCCTCCAACACCATGCTGTAAAGTTGATACTCCATTTCCGCCGGCTTCTGACATGTACTGAGGTCCATTAAAAAGAAAAGGGTCCAATTAAATACGTTAATAGTCGCTGTGCAAAAGAGAATTTCTCGAAACTGCTTTAAACCTACCTAACCTGATAGTCTACAATGAAGGAGAAGTGCTATTACTAGAACCATAAGGCACGGGGATAGAAATAGGAATTGATCATGAACCTTTTATTCAAATGTTCATACTACCAACGCTAGGTTCCTCGTTTTAATATTTTTTTTATAAGAAAGGCTATGTTTTATAATGCTTCTTATCAACCCCCCCCCCCCCCCCCTTATTTGCAAAATCCAAAGCGAAAGCATCCAAAAAGCCACCAACATGTTACAGTTGGAGGATGTCCCGCGCACCTGTGGGACCTCCATGACAGACAGTTTTTGTTTTTATCTCCCCTCTCTTGCCAAATCCTATATTGGTTTAACCTCGCCCTTCTTTCCCTCTCTCCCATACGCTTATCTTCGCGGAAACGCTCCACAGCACAGACGGCTCCTCTGATTTCTGCTCCTTATTGGCACTGCGGGTCCCAAATGCATTCCCCCCCCCGCCACATGATGTTTGACAGACGGCGGCGTTATGCCTCGTGCCGCCCCCTTCTGAGGAAATGCATTTGATCATTTGACATGTTAATTAATCTCTACGGGCAGCTAAAAGACCAATAAGACGAATCGCGGTTTCCGTAGTGGGCTCTTAAATCAGTCGGCTTCTTGGACGCCGCGTGCCATTTGTCTTGGTAACGACAAGCTGTTGGAATGTTTTGGTTAATTCTTATTGTAGGAAAAAAAAGTATGTTGTAGTTCATAAAGTTTTCAGACCCCTTAATTAGTTTGTTTTTATTATGGCGCAGCTGGATACTAAATGTAATCACTCTACACTAATCACCCAAACAGAATTTTGAAAAAATATGAAACGCACTGCAGTATGTAGCCTTCTTCAATGGACAACGTCATACTCGTGTTTTATTATTTTTTTTAATGCTGGTGTTTTAATGCAAGAAAATTAACAAGCACATACTTCAACATGGGATTGTGACAATACATCGATTTTGCGATATAACACGATATTTTACTGGACAATACCGATATCCGATACTTTTGATGACATCATACATATTAATGACCGACATCATGCATATTAATGAGGCTGCAGTGCTCCACTGTTTTCACAGTGCCAATAATGATCAAGAATTCAGACAGAACAGTAGATGCAGCACTACAATCTTAAGCACTTGAACCAAACACTGTCACACAAATATATTACTTTTAATGATTTTTATCATTGTAAATAAGATTGATTTGTGGTTGATTTATTCCTTTTACTATGGTTTCTTAAATGTAAATGAAGTGATGTCGCTGACAGATCAGTGACCCATTTTCAGTAAGGGATTATATTCACTTATTTATTTATGAAAAGCACATGAAAAGAAATGTAAATCATAAATAATGTGTAGCATGTTTAAAACAAAAGGTTAAAAATGGTATGTTTCTTTAAAAAAAACTTAATATATCGTGGGTTGTTTTCGTGCGTGACTCAATAATTTTCTACTACTATGACAACCGACTTTTTTTCCCATCTATTGCAGTGAAGGTATTTGCGTCATCTTCTGTACTCAGTAGCTGAAGTCTTCGAACATTTCGCCTCTCATCCAAAAGGCTTTGAAGTAGAGCGTCTATAACGATCTGCTCACCTCAGTATCGGTCAGTCCTGTCCTATTCATAGATGATCACTGCCCATTTTCTGTCCTATTCATGGCTGATCACTGCTAATTACCTGCCTATTGTTCTTTTGTTAGCCGAGTTGCCGTCTGCTTGGACTGGCCGTGCCCTGTCGGTTTTCCCTGAAGGAGATTGGAGTACAGTGACGGAAGATTAAATCTGAGCCCACCATTCCGGTTCATGGCAGGATTTTCTTACTTGACAAAAATAACTTATTTTACTCCTCTTTCAAACCAACGGTTTGTGCTACACTGGAATCCTGTGCTGCCTAAAGATTCTCTGAAGTTTCTCTGAGACCCCGGCTACATACGGCACTACAACTCCCTTTCTTCTGGGCTCTGTGGTCTGTCTGTCTTGTTCAATGGGTCCTCTTGCCCTTTGTGCTTTAGTGAAAGACCAGTTCGGATAGCCACAGTCTGAGAGGGCTCTCTGGACATGTTGCTCCTCTTTGGTCTTTCCTTCTGCACTGGTAGGCACCTCTTTAGCTCTATGTCTGAGCCTCATGATGACCCCTAGTTTGTGCTGGAGTGGATGGTTAGAGTCAAACATCAAATACTGGTCAGTATGAGTTGCCTTCCTGTAAACCTCTGTCTGAAGTTGTCCGTTTTCCCCTATGATAACTTTACAATCTAAAAAGGCAAGTTCCTTCTCCTTGGCGTCCTCCCGATTTATTTAATGCTGGGGTCCACAGCATTGATGTGATCTTTAAAAGGTGCCACTTCCTTCTCTTTCATTTTGACCCACGTGTCATCTACATATCTGAGCCAGTGGCTGGGTTTGTTTCCTGGGTATGAGGCCAAGGCATTCCTCTCCATTTCCTCCATGTAGAGGTTAGCCACTATGGGTGAAACTGAAGAGCTTATTACACAGCCATGGTAATATCTGTAGAAGTTGCCCCTGAACTGGAAATATGTGGTGCTAAGACAGATCTCCAGTAGTTGTCAAATGTGGTCAGGAGTGAGTTGGGTCCTATCAGCTAGAGTGCTGTCCTCAGTCAGTCTCTTCCTCATCGCTGTGACTGCTGCTGAGGTTGGGACAGATGTAAACAGTGCTGTCACATTGTAAGACACCATGGTTTCATCTGTTTCCAGCTGCAGGTGTTTGATCTTCTCCACAAACTCCTTGGTGTTTTCCACATGGTGTTCTGTGTTGCCGACCAAAGGGGGTAAGATGAACTTGAGGTGTTTCGCCAGATTATAGGTGATGGAGTTGATGCCACTCACAATGGGTCTGAGAGGAAAACCTTCCTTGTGTATTTTTGGCAGACCATAAATGCCCTAAGAGTTTTAGACCTTTCTGTCTCTCTTTGGACCTTCTGTGTTGGTCCATCTGAGCCACGTGTGAAATTACTAATCTTGAGGAAGGTTTCTTCGGTCACGCAATACTCTAATCTATGTTCGATAGCTAAGGCCTCAGCATTTAGCTTGTAGATTCCATGATTAAGTCGTCTAATCCTTAAATTAAGAATTTTCATAACGTAGTTGTGTTGCAATTTTTCTGCTGTATCTCCTGCTTGCAGAGCCTTCTGCTTCAGGCAGCCGGGGATCAATCTGTTCTGTCTACATCTAAGGTTGAACCTGAGGTGGTTCCTCTCATCTGCTAATTTTCTGGTGGTCTTCTCCAGAGTGCAATTATTTAAAGATAAAATATAAGGACATAGGGTCTCTTGATGGTACAATGCCACCGGCCACTACAGGTTGGTTAAATGCAGAGAGAAAAAAACACCAAACTTGGATGATTTATTGATGACCTGTGTTTTTTTTTAAATTGATTTATAATCTAGCTCAATCTCTCCAATAAATCCCCAAGTGTAAACATTTTATAATTTCAAGTTTGCACAGCCCAGGTTAAAATGTAATCACTCAGATTTTGCATCAGACCCCCCCCCCCCCCGCATTGATGGATTGCCAACAAATTTGACTCACAGGCAGTATTAATTTCCAACTTAATTGTGTAAACGTCCAACATCAGCGCTATTATTTCGAATAGACTCGCGACTTCATCTGCCTGCAGCATCATGACTTTTTAATTATCATCTCCTCACTGATTCACAAATGAATTATTCCGCTTTTCCCCTTGCAATGATCAAATGATCAGAACTATCAAGCCGAGACAAACTCATGTGTGAAATTATAGGGACAACTGAGAACATTGCAGGGAACACAAGCTATAATATACAACAATAGAAATATTAATGACCGAATGTGCCGCCAGCTCCTCACAAACTCGTCTGGCTTTATTTCACTTTTTATCTTAGCTTTTTTTACATTTCTGTAGTGCAGAAATGAGTCACATTATGTCAGTTGTTTGTGTAAGCTTTTAGTCATAGGGGGTTTTACATTGTAGAAAAAGGTTTCCAAAAAAGATCTAATAGATTTGTTGAAGTTTCCTGGACAATATTTAAACAATTATTTACAAACCTTTGATAGATATGCACTGAGGAAAGTTTTTAATTACACATAATCTATCCAAAGTGATTTGATAATACAATTAATTATTGTATAGTTTCTCTGATCCTGTTTCAAGGTTGACTTTTTGCATAAAAAGCGTTGGAACGCATTGGAATATTCTATTACTGAATTTATTGCTGTAACCTAAAGCATTGGGTAGAGCAATGCTTTAGGTTACAGCATTGCTCTACCCAATACCCAGAGCCGTATGAACCACCTCGGGTCCTGAGAACTTCAGGGAGGGGTCTCCTGGTGGTTCCCTGAGTCAATAATAAACACGGTGAAGCTGCGTTTCAGTTTCATGCAGCTAAAATCTGGTCTTCATGAGGATGCGAGACAGGCCTCAACTCTGACAATGTTCAAATCCAGGCTGAAAACAGCTCTTTTTACCCGTGCATATGAAAACTGAAAGTATTTTATCTGCACTCTTGCCTTTTACTGTAATTGATGGATTTTTATTTTGATGTTTTATTGATTTGATCTGTTTTCTTGTAACTTTATGCAACTGTGAAGCACTTTGAATTGCCTTGTGTATGAATTGTGCGCTACAAATAAACTTGCCTTGCCTTGGCTCCCAAAGTGGGGTCAGGACCCCTCTGGGGGTCACCAGGCCTTGGGTGTGGGTCCCCAGATGATTTCAAGAAAAGAGAAACAAAAAATGCTACTATTTCTAGGATATGTTTGAGTGTAAAACAGTATATACTTTGTAAAATCCATTAATTGTTTTGATACATTTGTGGGGGTCACAGTTTTGGATGCAAGCACAGAGGGGGCTTCAAAGAAATATTTGGTTCCCAACCAGCATTGGGTTTGATCCATCATTCCATCCATTTTCTTTCACTTGTCCGTTGCCGACTCTTTGTCTGACCATCACCTAGGACCTGTTTGCCATGGGAGACCCTACCAGGGGCACGAAGCCCCCGACAACAGAGCCCCCAGGATCATTCGGGCGCTCAAACCCCTCCACCACGTTAAGGTGGCGGTTCCAGGAGGTCATTGGGTTTGACTGTTTATAAAACTGTAAGTGTCTCGCCTAAGGACTTAGTGGCTAGAATACAGTCACTAACCTTTGGCCTGGAGGGCAAACTATACCCACTGATCCACTTCCATACTTGAAGACCACTAATATCTTTCTACAGCCAAATATATCTCCATTCTCCACTATTGAGAACTAAATGTCAACAGAAAGTGTAACTTCATGTCCTCTGCTTGCATCTGTGAGCAATTATCACCTAATGCTGGTTGATCTGTAGCCTGTGTCCTCACTTCAATCACTTTGCGAGCTTTGTTCAGTCTATTAGAAAAGGAAGAAAGCGATGGAGCTGAGTGAAGGAACAAACACGAGCGGCACAAAGCACTTTGCTTGATAAAACCTCATTTTCTCTATTGACACCAAAGTTACGCTTTTCAGGTGTCTGGCTTATGATCTTAACAGAAGCGCATGAATCATCCATACACAACCTCAGTCTACATTGCTAGTAGTGGTGATCAAACCCTGAACATTTTTCTGGTTACTAAGATTATGCGCTGCCATGGATTTTCTAGTTGTATGAAGGTTGAACGCCCTGTCCATCATTGGGATGGTAAAGCAAACTCATGACCAGACTGTCCCCTAATGTGTGGAGTTGGAATAGTTGCTAGGTCTGAAAAGGAATGGCGATAAAGTTCATGGCACAGTGGCTGAATGGTTTGATTTTAGGTTTGGGTACCATATTGTCCCTCTGGGGGTAACACAAGTGTTAATGGGATGATTTGCGGGGGGGTCTTTCATCAACCCCTGGTGTCTCTGGCCAGAAAACCACAATTGCTGCCTACGGGTCGGAGGCCCCAATACACACTAATAGAATCACGAAGAAGAAGCTAACAGGCTACCGAGCAAAACTTACTGCGGGCTAGTGCCCCTTAAACAGTATTTACAGCCAAGCTTGAGTGAAAAAAAAAATCTCCATTGTGTAATTGGATGTACTATATCCCCCTCTCCCTTTGTCTTTTCTGTTAGCGTAGAATTTAGTCTCACAAACAATGAGTAAAAAAACACAACATAGTTAGTTCTGCTTTAAGTTAATTAACAAACTTTTCAATATGGTTCTCACTTTTACAAGCTAAGTTGAACAATAAACTTTTAACTTACCTTATAAAACAGAACTGTTTACAAGCTAAGTTTAAATTTGAAGTTATCGGTTCAGTTTGTTGGGGTTTACAGTGAACATGTATTTTTTTTATTATTCAAAGTACCCACAACTGCGACAGTCTAAAATCTCAAATAATCCCAGTGAAAGGAGTAATCTCTTTGATGTGTTCTCTTAGTCTTTAGAGTGAAAGCAGCAGCGTCGAGTGGGAAAGTGTTTATTTTGCATAATTAGCCAAAAGGAAGCTGCGAAGGTTATGGTACAGAAGATGACTCAAGAACCTTCATTGAAGACTGAGAAGGTTAGGCTTAAGAGAAGACCTAAAAAATAAAAACTCAACCCACGTGACTCTTCATCGACCGCATGTCAAAATTAACAACTCTGTGCCTGTAATTATCACTTACTTCCCACATGAATCATCTTTTTTAATTTTGTCCATTCCACTGGCAAATTTTACTGTAGGAGGGAACTAATTGGAGGAGATGGAACCAAGCGGACGAGCGAAAGAAAATAGAATGATTCCCATGGCTGCACTAAATCCTTCGCGTTAATACTGCGCTCCTCGGGCACAAGTGGAGTTTCTACCGACCGCACAGTCATTTAGAGTAGGAAAACTTGGAGGAGCAATGACGCAGAGATGCACATAAGTCCAAGTCTCTGGCCCAGGAGTCCAAGTCAAGTCCAAGTCTCTGGACCCGCAAGTCCAAGTCAAGTCCAAGTCTCTTGCCCAGGAGTCCAAGTCAAGTCCAAGTCTCATAGCTCGTTTTATACTGATTAAAATTACGGCACAATAGAACAAAGGATTAACAGATGATTTGAAATAAAAATAGACAAATAAAAGAGCTCAGAGCTCAATGCTGCTGCTCTGTCCCTCAGCTGCATTTAGGGAGCATTTTTTTATTCTGATATTCCCTGAACCTGCAGATAGAAATAAAAACATGTTTGTTTTACTTCACGTATGGTGCACATCAACAGTGTTTGGGAGAATACTTTGAAATTGTATTTAGTTACTTAAAATGCATTTTGTAACATATTCTGTTACTTTGTCTAATCAGAGTGCTGTATTCTGAATACTTTTAGAATACTTTCACATTGATTGTCATTATATTATAAACTCAGACAGTTACCATTAATTAGGAACTTTTTAACGTAATGTATTTAGAATACTGAATACAGTAACTTTACTGAATACAGTAAAGTTACTGAATACAGTAAAGTTACTGTATTCAGTATTCTAAATACATGCATTTAGTTACTCCCCAACACTGCCCATCAAGCAACAATAGAAGTCGTTGCAAGCCCTGATAAATGGCTTAAATTGTGTGCTAATGCTAAGTGCCTGAAATCAAGTTTAGCTGCATGTCGATCTATTCTGACAGTAAGTCTTTGCTAACACTGCCACCCTGACTCACCTCTTTGGGTGCGTTTTTAAGTGCCTTATAAAGTTAGAGGTTGTGATCTTTGCGTTTGTAATTTGAACTCCACACAATGTGCATTTGGCAAATCTCTTGTCATGGCGCTGAATAAAGTTTTAAAAAGCAAAAGCTATTATAAGCGGAGTCGCTGTCGCCGCTTGTTGTCCTGTGTCTGCCATGCTGACGATTGATTTATTGCATTGAGTGGTGTCGCATTTGTACACGTCATTTACACTGGACTTTGCTTGAACGCACGGGAAGGAGAGAGAGAGAGAAGGAAAGCAGCGCAACAGATTTTATTTGGCCATTCCATAGAGACTCGCAATGTTCACGAGTCCCATACCAACGAGTCCGAGTCAAGTCTCGAGTCTTTAGGGGACGAGTCCGCGTCGAGTCGCGGGTCTCTAAAAATAGCGACTTAAGTCCGACTCGCGAGTCCCCATCTCTGCGATGACGTGAAAACGTAATTAGCCTGACAAGTTGCGTGGTGTTGTCATGACTAGTGGGCAAAGTCATGTGTTGCTACTAAGCATTCAATTGATGTTGTCAGTTTGAGCCCGTGCTCTAAAATGTGTGGTTGTATCACACATGGAGTCTAAAGTGCCCCTCCTAATGCTGCGTTTACACATAAGCACGATGCGTTACGAATGTCATTTTCCCGTCATTCGTGACGTTCGTGACGTGACTTAACGCATCTCAATGGGATTCTTAACAGAACGCATCAGCTCGTGACATTCGTGACGTTCGTGGAGAAAGTTTTTGTCTGTCAAAAAATCTTCCACGAATGTCACGAATCACCCTCTGTTCGTGGAGTTCGCAACGGAGCGTGTCCTTTCGTGAGGAGTAGTGGCGCTTCGTAATTCAGCGTGAGAGCATTCGTGGAGCATTCATACAGCATTCGTGGAGCAGAATCACTGTTTTCACGCTCAAAATTGACAGAAAGAAAGAAAGAAAGTAAATGTTCGTACCTGCAGTAGCTACGCCAAGGAAAAGTGTCACAAAGTCGGCCAATCCGCGCTCCAAGTCACGGACAGCACCTGAAGAAACACTTTTAGCACCCCGAGCACCTGCCGCTCCGCGGGGTGCTGAAAGTGTTCCTCCGACCTTTCTTCCTCCTGCGGTCGTACCTGATGTTCGGGAGTTGGAGCCAGACGAGCCCAATGACTCAGGGGAGAGCACGGCCTCTGCTCCGCCTCCAACCCGGCAGCAGAAGATCACTCCACATTCGCCCAATTCTTGACAGATTTCGGACAGAACGCGAATATTCCTAGTGACCCGTAACAGCGCGTGGCAGCGCTTATCACCACGCAGCAGCGCGCAACACCACGCAGCAGCGCGGGACGCATATTCGTGACCGTGCGTAATAATTCGTGCCATTAATCGTAACGCGTAGTAACAGGTCGCAACAGTTAGTGGCGGCGCGTGAAACCTCTGCCCCGAATCATCAAATTCGTGATCCTTGGCCACGAATGTGCATTTGTGGCATTCGTAACGCATCGTGCTTATGTGTAAACGCAGCATAAGATGGGGCTGATGATGGTTCTCTCAGGGATATCCAAGGTTTTGTCACATTTTTAAAGATCTTAGACAGACTTAACATGTATTTTTTTTGTAATCAACAAGATTTATTTTCCAGTTGAAAGAGAAGAGTATCAACTTGTGGCCTTTGTCACAGCTCATTAAAATCAGTGTCCGCATGTCAAGTTAATCAACTGGACATGGATTGATTGACGGTAAACGTTCACTTTCAAATGTGTCAGTTTGAAAGGGCGTAGGCGCTTACAATCTCTTTGTTTCTGCCTAGTCCTTGCGAGCATCATGCCTGTTCTTGTTCTCTGTGTTTGTCATGTCATCTGTTGAATACTCAGTTGCTCAAATAAAAAAGATGAATGAATGAATCTGTCTCAACAAATTGTTCCAAATATTACAAGACTGAGGATTACAGAGCAAGTTCTACAGTTCACTTTTCTTAAAAGAACCAAAACCAAAAAAGTCTTCCAGACTTCATTAAAAGTAAATATCCATTGCTTTATTTCTCTCTATTTTCCGTTTCTTGCGTTCTGACCATCCATTGTGGCCTCTTTGGTAAATTAGCTCACTGGAGACACTGCACAAAAGTGAAGTTCTAAAACAAAGTGTTTCTTGCAGACTTTCAGCCCTATCTTTGCCTTTACAAATGCTCAGCATGCATCTGCAACTCTCCCCTCCCTCGTTTTAATTAAAGCCCATTACATGAATTGGGTTTTCTGACTTCATTGAAGAAAAATAGTCTGTTGCTAAATACCACTGTTGTCAGCTAAGGATATGGGACTTAAATTAACAATGTTTTTGGACTAATTTGCTTCTCATTGCAGCATCGGTTAAGGACACAAACTGCTATGTCCTTCAGTGGGATGCTACACAGAGGCAAAGCTAATCTAATTTTCACATGTCACTCCACTCAAAGTCACCCTTCTTGGTTGAATAACAAGTTTATAATGAAAATATGAAAATGTATTAGTCAAATGGCACCGTAGAGAGTCGCCCTTCGAATTTCATGCATAATTCATCGATTGTGGTGTAAGCACCTTCTGTAACCACAGCTGCCCTGGGGCAGACTGAAATCTGACTGGTAGCTCTTTACTGCCTGAACCTTTCTGGTGTTTGTACAGAAAAATCTTAATTCTAAAGACGGTACGGTATCACCTGTTGGTTTGGAAATCAAGCCGTGAAATCTAAATCCCATCTCTCCAGCCTGGTCAAAACATACTGGGAAAATCATAGGGACATGCTTGTTATCCCCCCAGCAGCTGTTTGAAGAATCCACCATGAACCAGGCCCGAAGTATTATAACTGACTCTATGCATATCCTAAACTCTGAGTTTGTACTTATGCACTTGGGAAGAATGTACAGGACATTTCTGTGTAACTAGAACTCTTTCATTCCTACCTCCGTGAAACTCCTAAATAGTGAGTTGGAGAAAAGGCAGAGGAGGAATTGACTTTCTGTGCTTTTCACTTTTCATTGTGTGACAATGGTGTTGTATGGTGACTGTGTAACTTTGAGCTGCTGCCTTGTTCCAAAACACATTTCTCCCTTGGGAGATTAATAAAAACTATAGTTTGACATGAAATACATATAATGTAATTTATTTCCAAGACATTTTCAAGGCATTTAAAGAGTCTTCATCATGCTCCTTTTCACCATGTATTGTTTATATTAATGTATGACCCTGTAAAGAAAAATATGAACATGGATGAATAAATAAATAAAAAGATAAAATAAAAAAGTTTCATTGTATTGTATTTTATTTGGTTGGATTAGACCTTGAGGATGATGAGACCATGTTAAAGATGCACCACTAACTTTAATTCATAAGTAAAAACATAAAATATCATCCAACCATAATGTGAGAAAGAAATAGAAATAAATAAATAAACAAATTTAAGGAGACACCATTACTGTAATTTGGATGTCTTTTGTACCTAAGCAGCACTTCTTAAAAGCACACAAAGAGAGTCCTTTTTTGTCTTTATTACCAATATCTGCTAAATGCGTCTGTTTTCCGCATCTGCACCTCTGTATTGAGAAGAGGATAAGCACTCTGTTCTTTTGTAATTCCATCAATGGCCTGTGTAAGGGCAATACATATGAGACTTGGCCTTTTGATGATGGACAAAACAAATATGTCTTTTACATTTTGTCAAAAAGAAGCCTATTTTAATTTTGGTAATGGTCTTGCTGCTAAAAGACATTGAATATAATACTTTTTTGTTACCCCTTAATACAAAATAACTATTGGTTAGAAACACACTATCAGGCTTCTTCAAGACACAGTTTGTAACTACCTTTACAATTTACTAACATTGAAGTAACTGTACTTCTTAGAGTTACTTGAGTAATATCATAATGAAGAATCTGTACTCTCGAGTAAAAAAAAAAAAAAAAGCTTCTTGTATCCACTGTGAGTCTTTAAGTGGCAGAAGTGGCACGTTATATGGTAAATGGTCTCAACTTATATAGCGCTTTTCCACCTACATTAGGCACTCAAAGCGCTTTACAGCAATATATTTTTTAAGGTATTTTTTTTTAAATATCCCTTTTTTTTTTCCTTTTCTTTTTCAGATCATGTTATGTTTTGTTTCTGATCTTGTATGTCAAAACTGAAACATGAATCAAACTACACTCAAACTCAAGTATCGTTTTCTCCAAGTACGTTCACTCTTCCTTGAGTAATTATTTGGGTCAGTATTTTTTACTTCTGTACTTGAGTAAAACTATTTTAAGGTAATGTTACTCTTACCCTAGTACATATTTTGGCTTCTCTGCCCACCTTTGACAAAGCCAGGACCTTCTCACTGAGAGACAAAAGTACTATTGATAATACCGTTGGACTATTTTTCATTTATTTTCGTCATGCGTCTGCCTACAGCAGGTCTTTGAACACCTCTCTCGATAACTCATTGGACATGCAGACTGTATAGACGCTTCCTGCCTGTTTGCTTGTGGACATTGAAAGGCCAATGATGGGATCATTGGACACAAGGAGGAAATTACCTGGTCAAAGATCAGAAAACTTGTGCTTCTTCCGAGTCTTATCAATTAACCAGTCGGGTTGATTGTCTACATGAGAGAT
This sequence comes from Proterorhinus semilunaris, assembly GCA_021464625.1. NCBI lineage: Eukaryota > Metazoa > Chordata > Actinopteri > Gobiiformes > Gobiidae > Proterorhinus > Proterorhinus semilunaris. The sequence goes on from CM038360.1 coordinate 21,535,615, forward strand.
GCTTTAAAAATGAGCTGCCGAGATTAAGACAAGATTTTATACCTTAACGAGATTCCTCAGACGCAGGTATAACTGCACTTCAGGACAGAAGATATACGTCAAAATAGCGTAAGCAAAAGCAAATAAATGTATGTATTTTCAAGTTTTATAACAAAGCTATAACTGATGCTTTTCCTCTGGTAGATATGGTACAGTATTGCCTCAATATTACATATGGGAACACATTTTATAGGTTGTATAAAGGCAACCTGGCTAACTAACCTTTGAGAATGTCAGTCTGGCCCGTGATTTGCAACATTGTTTTCCAACATTGAATTTGCATGGATACTGCGAGGAGTCCCTGCCGTTCGTAATGGTACATATGTGATTGACACATTATACATTTCTTAAAGCTATGTTAACATACTGCACTTCTGTGAACAGTGTAGTAATAACACTGCTGCACAGAATTGGTGGGGAAATGACAGAATTTGCGTGAATTATGTTAAAGCCACACTGTGTAAGCATCTCACCCAATAAACGTAAAAAACAAAACATGTGCCTTTCAATGTCGCCTCTTGGCTCATCTCTTTGTTGTCTGTGTAATGTTAAACGTAATGTTTTAATCTTAGACTAAGGTTCTTGAGTCATCATCTGTACTCTGCAGTTGAAGTGTCAAACGTTTCGCCTCTGACCCAAGAAGCTTTGTCTGTGACACAAACAAATTCTGACACCAAGCTTACTAAATAAAGACCATTGGGAGGGGTTAGTTTGTCCAAGTCCCACCCCTCTTTACTTGACGGTGGCACAGATGGTAGAGCAAGTCGTCTCATGATCGGAAGGTCGGGGGTTCAAATGCCAGCTCCTGAAGGTGCCCACTGTGGAACTGGCCTTGGACAAGACACTTCACCCACTTTGCCTCCAGTGTCTGCATACATTGGTGAATGAATAAGAGAGTGAATGGGTGAGTGGTTCCTTGACGTAAAGAGCTTTGAGCCTAATGAAGGTAGAAAAGTGCTATATGAGTTGAGAGCATTTACTCAATGGCTCTCAACCCGTTGGTAAACAACCTTTATTGTTAAGTGAGTTCCAGAGGGTTTGAAAGAGGGGTCAAAGGGGTGATGTTTCTGAGACCTTCGTCAGCGGATGAACGACTGAGAGCTTACAGAGACATCATGTATTCATATATTACAATCTCATTCAAATGCTTTATTTTGATAACCCACTGAAAATGTAAAGACAAAACTGCTCATTTTGAAAACAGCATCATACGATCAGTAATGTTCTGCAGTGTGACTTTAAGGAATCCATTTGATTTGAAAGACAAAGTATCTTGACAGCACAAGGAACATTTTGTTCAAGAGGGCGATGTTCTGTTAATATGTTACTATATTTCCACTTAACTACGCAGTCTTTGACAGTCCTCCTTCTCATGCAGGTGTTATCTAATGTAGCACACCTGCTCCCTCTAACTACAGAGCACCACTTTAGTCTCCAATGCCCCGACTAATAGCCACGCCTCTGTGTGGCCACATATCTAAAGGGCCATATCATATCATGTTCCAATTGCCCACTTATGGGTCTGCACATTCCTGCCTATACCAAGGACTGTTTGGAAACTAATCTTGCACCAGCACAAAGCCAATATATCAGGTCACGTAATGAGATTATCTGCCACGTTTTCCAATTCAGTGGCATCACAAATCTGGATTCAGGTGTATAATGAGGATGCCAAAACCCTGCTTCCGGGTTATTCTTGCCTTGAAAAAAATATAGTATGAGAATTATTATCCCGCTCCAAAAGTTCTCTCACCACAAGAGAACTCATCAGCTACAAAAGCGCAGTGGTGCAGCAACAGTCAATTGGGGAAGCAAAAATTCCTGCCTCATTTCCCTAATATAGAATCCTGCACTGTATCCCCTCCTGGAACCACCACCTTAACGTGGCGGAGGGGTTTGAGAACTCGAATGATCCTGGGAGCTCTGTTGTCGGGGGCTTCGTGCTCCTGGTAGGGTCTCCCATGGCAAACAGGTCCTAGGTGACGGGTCAGACAAAGAGCGGTTCAGAAGCCCCTTATGAGAGACCAACAGGCCCGATTAGAACCATGAGGCCGTCCTTCTGTGGACCCACCACCTGCAGGAGGATCCACAGGGGCTGGTGCAATGTGTTTTGGGCAGCTCCATCAGCTGCCCCCACGACCCGGCAACGGACAAGTGGAAGAAGATGGATGGATGGCACTGTATTATTATCTGCTCTAATAAAATGTTTGATGGGTGTATCTCCAATCTGGGGGCACAGATTGTCCTAATTTTTACATACCCTACCTTTGTAAATGCCTTTTGTTGCGGAAGTTTGCTTGTTTGAGGCAAAGATAGTCCACTACGACGCAGAACTGACCGTCTCAGAAAGAGTTCACTCGCCTCGGAGGTGGAGTAGTGGGTGTGGTGTGAAGGCGGCCGACCTTGGGCTGAACTACTCTTAACTTCATTCCTCTGTTTTGCGCAAAGAAATAACTCATTTTTTTTGATACTCTCTGCATGATGACAGGATGTTTGGATTACTGCTCTGACGGGGCAAAATGGATCAACTTTAAATCATCAAAGTATGTCTCTCTTCTGCCCCTCTTTCCCTTCCTTCCTGCTGCGGAGTAAAGCTTTTCTCTTTATGTGCCGATTCATGTGCATTTCTGTAACCACGAGAGAGAGGAGTGAACACAGCGTAGTAGCGGGAAGTGTGAGGGAGCAAGCACATGTGAACACACACTGAACTAACTTTGAAGTACAGTTGAAACTATAGGGCGGTCTCGGGTCGACCCACAAGGCGCTCCAACAAAAATGACCTTAGTCAGTAGGAACAAGGGCGTACCAAATACTCAATACGTTTGATCAAAGTTGGAATAAAAATAGGCAGAGCCAATGACTCCATATTAAAACAGTATGAGACCAGTCTGCTGCTGGAGAGTTTTAGTTGCCTCTGGGGGCGAGAGGTGAAAAAACAATTTGAAAAACAACCCAGGAAAGGTGATGGATTGAAAACTCCTATACAACTTAGAGCTTACCCAAACTGATTGATGTTGTCATGAGCAAGCATTTGGGTCTGCAGGACAAATTGGGTTAATTGCACTGTGCCATCAACTCATTAAAACTCTTGAAAAGAAAAAAACTAAACTAAAATACAAGTGCACAAGTGCTTGACATGAGTAAACCGTGTCGGAAAGTGGCTATGTTTGGCCGTTTCCTCTGCTCCTCACTGGGATTTTCTGTGGACAGTGCACCAGCAGCTGAGCCAGTCCGATAAGCTCTGAGCCTGGCAGAGACCGGCAGAGGGCGGGGGGACCAGGGAGAGGGGGGGAGGTCCAAACAGACTAAAGCGCTGTATTATTGAAAAGGCTCTATTTCACAGTAGAAAGGGTGGCAAGAGCGAGATGCTTCTGGTCAGCGCTGGTGGTTTGGGTCAGGCCAAGAAAACTATCTCTTGCCCCTAAAAGTTTTTACAACTAACATTTGGCGTGCTAGACCTTGGTATTTTGAAGGTTATTATTAGGGCTGCAACTATCGATTATTTTAGTAATCGATTAATCTATTGATTATTTACATTGATTAATCGGCCAAGTATTTTATTTATATTGAAAAACTAAATTTCATGACTTTAGAGCAGATTATAAAAAGAGAAAAAACAGTTTTAAACAAAGAATTTTTTTGCTAGAAATGAACAATTTATTCTTCATTTCTTACCAGTTTGTCCCAAAAGCAGCAACATTTGACAAGAGACACCTGTCCGTATGTCCATGATGAGGAGAGAGAGCACCTTCATAGTGTCTTTTATATCAGTACTTTTACTCTTATTCAAGTGAAGTAGGTCCTGACTGGAGACATAATCTTGATATGTTCTGCTGAAGCTCAGATGATTCATTTCTTTCCCATGATCTCAACCAGAGGGGTTTCCTAAAAGAAGGAAAACATTTTAATTATTTTTGTCATAGTATTGCCATAGAGCAGGGAATAATGTGTCAATTTGCATGGTTCATAAATGTATTTGTTGTGAGCAATTAAAGGATGGGTATGAGAAACTTTAAAGTACAGGTGACAAAGTATGACTGTGTTGGAGTTTTATTTTGCTTTTGAAATGGTGTGACCACCTCAAATAGTTTAAACAGAGACCAGTGGGACAGAACTTTGAAGTACAGAGGATTTTGTTTTTTTATAGATCAGGCATTTTCATCCCACTAAAGAATGACACACACCTTTTCACTATTACAACGTATATAACACTGGGCTAGCAACAGATCACAATATATTAATAGAGGAAAAGGTGGTCACTATTTAGAGCTGTGTATTTATTTAAATCGTAGATACAGCGTAACTTTATCTAGCCATAAAACCGAAAATATGAAGCGGATCTCTCTCAAATAAGAAGTGGCTGGAAGCTAGGGATGCGCTGAGTACATTTATGGAGTAGTTTAAGTTGGTAGAGATCTTGATTTTGTGTAAATAGCAGGTTCAGTTGCACGTTAGCGTAGACGTTAGTTTACAACAGCACAATAGACTCATCAAAAAACGACTGGCACAGCAGCCACCAACTGTTTACGCTTTTAAATAATATTCAAAAGTGTAAACTTTTAGGTTAATATACTAATACTGGTAGCTTAAACATGGAGAGGCTTCTTCGTGACTTCAACTGAACGATTCTGCAAAAAAAATGAAAATCACCAATTTAAAAAAAATATCTCTGTTCACATTTATCTCGAGACACGGGCTGCCGACTTGAGTCTTTGGAATCCACGGCGGGTCACATATTTAGCGCAAAAAAACTGTGCAGCAAGGGACAAGTAGATACAATAGGATGTAAAAGTCTGCGTTTGGTGAGGGGGGAAAGGAGATAAGTTCGCCATCATACACTTTGAACAGTGGATGAATGTGTAGATCGCTCGTCCTGATGGTAAATCATCATTGCTGCAGCTGTTAGCATTGCTGTAGCGCAATAGCGGGGAGAGCTGTGTCCTTTCGCCTCGTTAGCCTCCGTCCCATCTTCGCCTCCCGTTGCTGAGTTTTGATGATTACGACAGCCTGGTTCTCCGCTCTGGTACCTGGTTCTGCCCGGCTACGGGTATTAGCACAGCTAGCTCCGCTCTGTTGTTTACTACCATAGACTGAGCTGTGCTCTTCAGAAGCGGTCGTGCGGAAACAAGTGCCACTTAAACCCTAACGTTCCGGGCGCATAAGCGGCACCGTTTCACGTAGTTTTAATCAGATATAAATTAAGCAACTCATCGAAGCGGGAAAATAATGTTCGAAGCATTTTACTAATCAAGTTTATCGATTTAACCGATTAATCGCTGCAGCCCTAGTTTTTATGAAAGGAAATCAACCCAAAGGAGTAAGAAATCACCTAAATGTTTCACAGCGCGGTGCCAGACTGGTTAATAGAAGAGGTGGTCCAGACCAGCTCACGATGACTGTTTCTGACAGGCTCTCCCAGCTCCCCCAGAACAGCTGGAGGAGGTGCGCGTGGACAGGGAAGTCTGGGCATCTCTGCTCAGACTGCTGCCTCCACGACCTGTCCCTGGTTAATGCAAAATGAAACATATGGATGTAATCGAAATAGTCATGATGCCCACCCGCAAAACGTAAGCTCCCCTTAATCACTCATTCTTCTTCTCTTGCATTTCTACCTCTCCGTTTGGCTGGGTTTGGTACCAGATTATCCTTTACTGGGCCAGGTATATGGTTTATTTTGGGAAACTTGTGCGAAGCGATATGTTAAATGAATAATCCATGACCCGGTAGTGTTAATAAGCTCTTAACCCTTAAACGTTTAGGCTCCACGCGGTTTGACCCCCTTTGTCGGAGTGGTGACACTTTACCTTTAGTGCAACGTCCTGCCATTCAGATACACAAGATAATTATTAAAAATATGTGGGCCTACTAGACCTATATTTAGGCTCACATCCACTCACTTAAGACAGAAGATTTTGAAAATGAAGTGTCACATCACGATCACAAGAGTACAAGGAGCAGATACCCCCATTCCGACAATAGTTAGGGTTATCAAAAAATGTCGGATTGGGGGGACGTCGCAATGGAATGACGGAGTTTCGGTCTAAATGGAGGTTTGTCGGAATAAGGGGTAGACGCCACTCAATGTAGCTGTCAACTGTTCAAATGAAAGGGACACTTAGCTTTGGCTATTATGGTAAATGAATGGAGAAACAGTAAAATAATAACTTTCCAAATAAATCTCAATATATTTTCATACTGGAACATGTCTATCTTTTGAACTAACCTGTCTGCCTGAAGCATGATTCATTTCTTTTCCCAGGCGTTATTGTCTTGTTTTGTTTATTAACCGTGACCAGAGCTAAACCAGGTCTAAAAAAGGCCATTATGTCCAGATAGAAGTTCAAACATGCTGGCTGATCAAGATTGTGGAAACCTGTGACCAGATCTAAACTGAGCACAAACCATGACTTCACTCAATCTAAAAGTTAGCCACAACACAAATAAGAACACTGGCAAAACAGTTTTGATTCAGCAGAAGTCATCAATCATGGTCGCGCATTTGCCTGTCTGCCTCAGGGAACACTTAAATGTAATGATAATTAAATTTAAAAAAAAGCAAAGAAAGCAAACAGTATTTGAAGAAATGCGTTACCATTCTATATGCGAAACCATGCCAGGCTGCAGTCCTGGAAGAGCTGTTTCATTTGGATTTCTGCCAGCGCAAATATAGCTGAAATTGCGAGCTTTAGTGAATTTCTCCTTTGTGAGATCAATAAACTCCTATCTTATCTTAGTTCATGTTTAATGTTTTTTGTGTTCCATTGATTTCATTGAACACAACACCAACTTTTAACCATTGCACACCACAACAGCACATTCTTGGAAGGAATTTCAGTCAAAAACAGTCTCGTTCAACTGTTTTCGTGCAAAGAAAAGTTTACTGACGCAAAATAATCCTCAAGCCTGGTACTGCTGAGCATGAACCGACCCGGCCCAGAAAGCTGGGTCAAATGCAGATGTCAACTTTCTGAGCCACTAAAGTATGCCTTATGGGACAAACCTTCAATAAGACCAGGAAATCAGTAAACCATCTTACAAATATGTTCGCCACTGTTTCTTGCAAATGATTCAGACATTTACAGATTTTTTGTTTTCCTCTAAATTCCGGCCTTTAATGGGGCTGTAATGGAACATTCCTTTCGCCCGTTGTGTTCTGGAGTGCAGTTTACCCCGCCATTAACCTTGACTGCGTCTTACTCATCGGTGATCGATACATTATTTGTGGCAAACGCGTAGAAGCAATCAAAGAGTGTTTTGAGAGCGCCCCAGCCTGCGGGTATGTCAGCTGCATCATAATGGACGTCCGCCTGGCTTCATTACACATCACACCACCCCATCAATGAAAACTCACACTGCCACTGCACAAGGGGACTGAAGTATGCTCTGTAGTGCGCTCAGCAAAACCAGGGTTTATAATAACAGTTTTCAATAATCAGGTTCAAATCTTGGCATTCTCTTTCTGTACAAAAGCCAACAGTCCAATTTCTGTCCAGTTTGACAGAACTGGAGCATTCAGAACAAACCTTAGCTTAAAACATAGATGCAGGGACATCTATGTTTTGCGGCGTTCAGGCAGGGCACGATTACCTGCTAATAAAAAACCTACGACTTACGGAGTTGTATGGACATACCGCCTTTGCTCTGCCCGATCCCGTCAGACCTCGGAAGCTAAGCAGGGAAGGGCCTGGCAGGACTTGGATGGGAGACCGTTTGGGGACACCAGGAAGCCTGGCAAATGTAGTGTGTGTGTGAGTGGTTGGTGGTGGCTGATGTGCGCAGACTGGTTGCCTCGCTTATCATCACTGAGTATGGAGGGAATGAATAATGCACCAAAATTGTAAAGCAACTTTGAGCGTCTGGAAAAGCGCTATACAAGACTAATGCATTATTATTATTATGGTGGGTAATAGGAGGGGTAAGTACTCTAAAAAAGCAGGAAATACTGCCAGTATTGTTTTTACATTTCAATCATTTACATTGGCAGAATATTCCATTAGGTCATACTGTATATAATGTAAAACATTGGCATTTGCAGAAGATGGTTCAATGATGAAAATTGTCCCTCCACAACGCAAACTTGCAGTAGATGATGAAACGGACACGTGTAAAATTGCCTTCACATTGCGCAGTGTATGCCCAGCTTTAGTTGGTCTAAAGCTGGATTGTAATTCAGAATAGAGTTCCTCTGGTAAATGTATGCTTGCAGGTTTGACTTTAATCGTTGTTGTACAAGTTTGGCATCGAACATAACAATCTGACCCATCACCATGAATCTGGTTCACTGTGATAGCTAGCCCTTGACAAAAAACCAAACAACTGACACCAGAGTAGAATCCAACAGAGGACCCTCCCTGTGTCTGAGAACCTCCGCGCTTTAGAGTGAGGAGAGAAGCTGCTAAAGCATGTCTGTGTAGCCAACATGACTGAGCTCAGTTGTGTGCTTGGGTGGAAGCAAATGAAAGAGGCTAAGGAACTTAATTCCCTTTTTGAATTTCCAAGGAAGTCGAGGAACTGTCACACAAAAGGATTAGAACTCAGTGAAAGAGTAAAGTTTTTCCTCAGAGTTGGCACATTTGCCGGTTTTAAATTAGCATAACGGAAGCACGCTCCGCACCTGTTCTGATCCGCTTGCTAACACATGCTCTCTCGACCCCGAATCTCGCAAGTGTTCCGGAACTCGGTATTCAAATGTGAGAACAAACGGGGACGAAAGTTCCAAATTTAACGAGGACAAAGACTGCAGGGAAAGATGGCAGCACGTCTTCCTACATGTGTAATTGACTACGGCGGGCTTATGAACTTGCTTATGCTTCCTCTTAATATTCAGCTGTCAACAAAGTGCGCAGCTGAAATGCCTCGAGCGCACACAGAGGCTTTCACGCAACAGAAAATAGTAACATAAAAAAGCACGTTTAATCTCCAAACGTGCATTAGTTTGAAAGATGGAGATAAATATGCCAGCGATAATGTGTTGAGGTTTCACACTGGAAACACTGGCTAATATTTTTATCAGTCATCAAACATAATTGTGCTCTGAAATAGTCTGCAAGATGTTTGGTGTTGAAATCTGATAAAACTGTGGAGTTAAATGAAATAATCTTGTCAGTAACAGGGAAGGCATGCTGTGGTTCTGTCTCGATCTCACATCTATTACTACAAATTACTACATTCTTTGATAATTGTAAAATTGTTCATTTAACCCAGTGCTGCCACTTCTCATAAGGCAGCACTGGGAAATATTATAATACACCAGAATAAGCCCAAGGAGTTGTCTGTCACTCAATAGCGTCCGTGTGAAACGAGTGAAACACCGGTTCCGCTGCATTTAAACTACTAAATAAATGCACCAAAATTGTACGGAAACTGATGTTTTCTGTGTACAGTTACATCCTCAATTGTTTTAGTTTATTTATTTATTTGAGGGGCAATGTGCGGGTGCATTAAAAAGATGGCTGCACCAGATTTAGCCCCGTGCTAATTCCATCCGCATGTAACAAGGCACATCCTATATGCATTTATCTTTAATTATCAAAAGGAGCAGCAGTAGCACAGTCCTAGCAGTCTGGTGAGACCAGAATGATTCCCCGCTATATTTTTTTATACAAAGGGGGATCAGTCTGGACACCCTGTTGGCGGTATCCGAGAGAGACAAAGAGCGTGTCTCCAATCAATGGTAAATGACCAAAACACAGCGACAATAGGTGAGTTTCGTGATTCATAAACCTGCGCAAATATAAACCTAAAACCGCTGCCCTTCGTTGATTGGTTTACTCTGCTTCCTGTTTGCTTGCGTATGTACCGCTGTGGGAAATGAAATGGATGCAGCGGTGACCAGACTCACCCCCTGGCACAGTCCTTCGCTGTCCATAATTACCCAAAACACAACACGGTATTGGATTTTGTATGAACATGTTGAGTCTGTTTTTACGGAGGGTCATTGAATGCAGCCAAAGTAGTGACATTACCTTTAAAGCTGGGGTACCTGATTTTTTGGTGTTGTAGAATATAATTATTTTTGCCACCTCAGAAAATGTTGTAAACACAGCAAAACACAGACCTTGTTGTATTGTCTTCACCTACATTTTATTGAGCAATGGATGATAGAAGTCTAATTTAAATGAGTGGAATTTATCTTGGGGGTGGCCCCCCTGCTTCACTTTGTCACCACTCAATACTGTATATGGGTGTGAAATGTGCATGCAATTCCATTCTTTTAACAATTTGAACACACAGGAGGGACTGTGAGACCTAGAAACAAGTGTGGGCCCAAAAAAAAATAATGTCACTGTCAAAAATCAGGTACCCCAGCTTTAACAGAGTCATGCTGTGAGGTATGGCTGGCCTGATTGAAAACAATGTAGAGAGGGCTATAAGGTGTAGCGTTATATTCCAATATATTAATGAATAGGCGCGTTCTTCTGGCCAGTTCTTCACAATCTCCTTTTCTTGTCTCGTGCGCCGGGTCAGAAACTGCCAGTTTGTCCAACGTCCTTGATGCTAGATGTATTTGCAACTGTTATCAGGAAATGGCATAGAGCAAGAATGTGGTGTGTCAGTGTGTGCGTGCGTGCAGGATTAAAGCGCTCCCATGTCTGCCAACTCAACTGTAACATAAGCCCAAACATATTAAACATATCTAATAATAAAATAATTTTTTTTATTTATTTATTTATTTATTTGAGCAGTTTGTCTGCTCAAAGGGAGTGGGCCGAAGCCAAAGGCTTATAAGCGCCCATCCCAGAATAAAACAATAACATATACATATAACACATCACAAACAAGGGAACATGGGCAAGGCAAGAACAAGCAACAAGAACAACAATTAAATAAAGAAACAACAGCAAAAGAATGCAAAACGAGATCTTGATACTTCCCAGTTGTCATTACCATCCTCAGTATAATTTTAATTTGGGTTTAAATTATCATCATCATTATTATTATCATTATCATTATTATTACCATTTCCACCATGGTGAGGAATTTCCCAAATCCCTCACCCATTCTTCACAAGTTTTTAATTCACACATTCTCTTACCTTCGTATTTGGGTCCGCGACCCTTTAAATACTCTTTATTTGGGTCCGCGACCCTTTAAATACTCTTTATTTGGGTCCGCGACCCTTTAAATACTCTTTATTTGGGTCCACGACCCTTTAAATACTCTTTATTTGGGTCCACGACCCTTTAAGTACACTTTATTTGGGTCCACGACCCTGGGTCCACGACCCTTTAAGTACACTTTATTTGGGTCCACGACCCTGGGTCCACGACCCTTTAAATACTCTTTATTTGGGTCCACGACCCTGGGTCCACGACCCTTTAAGTACACTTTATTTGGGTCCACGACCCTGGGTCCACGACCCTTTAAGTACTCTTTATTTGGGTCCACGACCCTGGGTCCACGACCCTTTAAGTACTCTTGTGGGTCCTCGACCCTTTAAGTTCTACAGTCCCCAACTCTGTAGTATTTGTTCCGTGTGTCCACGGATCTGGGAGGTCCTAGCCACGTACCTTACGGCTTTTAGAGGGATGAACCCAACGCGTAGTCCTATAACTCTGTTACCTTAACTCTTCCGTTATTTTTACGACTCTTCTATCTTCCACCATCAATTCACAGATTTAAACCATTCAACTTATATATTTATTTAATTGAATTATATGTGAAGTATGATGTAAGCCCTGCATAGTGTAGTGCCTTAAAAAGCCAGAGTGTAGAGCGGGCCAGTTGAAGAGGGCAGTAGCTCCCCACTAACAAACCCCCACATGACTGCCCCAACAGCTGATTTTGTAAATGATGTTCCTATGCTGAGTGGTGCATCCGCCAATGTTCCTTTTTGACTACAATAGATTACCAAGTTTCCGCCTGGTTTTGTGCCTCTTTGACGACACACTCTCAGGTATTCCGCCTTTAGCTGGGGAAAGGGATGTCCCCTTACTAGCCCCTCACAACTGTTTTGGTCATCCACCCTTATCATAATTGGTATCATTGTCATTAAAAGACAAGGTTTAGAGCCTGTTGGGAGGATTCCTCTCAACAGATCCATAACCTGCCAACCCTAATTCTCCATTTGTAATTTGAGCGATAGAATGACAACCGTTCCAAGTAGCAACCCTCTTTGATTATAGAGGAACAATCTTAATTATATCTGACCTTTACAGCACTTTGTAGCACCCATTAGCAATCAAGTCAAGTGCTCATTTCCTCCTTCTGGTACTTTGACCATACAATTTTTTTATATCTTGATTTGAAATTATGAATATTTGGACATTGTTTTAATTCTGCCCCCAATTTGTTCCAGAGTTTAACTCCACATACAGACACACACATACTTTTCCTAGTGGAAGACACTGCTTGAACCTTAAAGTTATCACACCCCCTCAGGTTATATCCCCCTTCTCTGCGTGCAAAAAGCATTTGCATCCTTGCAGGTAGTACATTTTTGTTGGCTTTAAATAGAAGTTGAGCAGTAGAGAAATCAACTAAGTCATTCATTTTTAACAGTTTAGACTTCAGAAATAATATATTAGTGTGATCACAATATCCTACTTTGTGTATAATTCTTACAGCCCGTTTTTGGAGCATAACAAGGGGGTGTAATGAGCTTTTATAGTTATTTCCCCAAACTTCTACACAGTAATTTAGATATGGCAAGACTAATGAACTATATAATAGAAATAATGCATTGTAATTTAAGAAAAACTTTGCTTTATTAATGATTGAAATACTTTTGGAGACTTTACCTTTTATGTGTCTTATGTGTGGTTTCCAGCTTAATTTACTGTCAATGGTGACTCCTAAGAATTTAATTTCTGATACTGTATCTAAAACTACACCGTCTATAATTACTGAGTCTGGTTTTCCATGATAATTACCGAAAAACATTACTTTTGTTTTATTTAGGTTAAGGGACAATTTGTTATTGTCCATCCATGTTTTTAATTTCCTTAATTCACAGTTTATGTTAGTTACTAAAGTACTATAATTGTCATTTGAATAGAAAATGTTTGTGTCATCTGCAAAAATCACTAATTTTAATAATTTAGACACATTAAAAATGTCATTAATATATAAGTTGAACAATTTTGGTCCTAAAACCGATCCCTGTGGGACCCCACAACTAATGTCCAAACACCCTGATGTAAATCATTATAAATCATAAAATAAATGAGTGAATCCCTTCAGTTGCTCATATGTTTGCTTTCTTCCCTGACATTTTCTGTTTTTTGTTTATTTTGTTTATTTGCGCAGCAACACTCTGCTCAAAAGGAGTGAGCCGAAGCTTTAGACCGTCTTATCGGACATGCAAGAAACAACAGATACAAATATTGATTGCAGCGTCAGACGCCATGATATGTTACATCTTTTCCTCCTTGCAATATTCGACTTTCTTTTCATCCCATGTGTCACGGCATCATGAATATTTATAAAAGGTCACAAAACATAGCTATGGCCGTAATGTTTGCAACTGTGAAATACAGATAGCACTATAGTAAAAGTCATGGTGTGAAATTTAAGATTGTATAAAAAAGAAAAAAAGTGGCGCATGCTCCTAGATTTAATAGTGGGACACAAACACAGCCTCCCCCAATCATTAACAACATGAAAGTACAGCATGTGGACACTAACAAGTTTCTCATCTTTAACATCTTAGACTTGAAATGGATGAACAATACTTGTGCAATCCAAAACAAAGCCCATCAAAGGTTTCACTCTCACTCAGAAACAACTGAAAAAGTGGGGTGTCTCAGGCGCAGGAGTGATTAACTTATGCTGTTGTATAAAGAATGCTAACTTTTGGGATAATAACTGTCTAATGTGGGAGCCTGACTTCAGAGGAAAAAAAGATGTTGAATAGAATTTGACATTCAGCATCCAGAATTACGGCGTTGTTTCACTGATTAATCAATGCGTGGTTACGGGTACAGGCTCTCTGACAGCGCTTACTCACTCTCCGCCTCTCATGAAACACCAAAACGCAGCAGTCTGCTGAAGTGAATGAGCAGGAGAGATCTACCGCCTTTCCCCTGTCACCTCCAAGGCGCGAGTGCTTCTTCCCTTGGCTGTCTCTCTCCCGGTGCTCGCTCCGCCTCCTGTGCACCTGCATGTCACCCGTGTCCCGTACGCTGCTCTCATGTTTACTCTGCACGGACTCGGGCCTGCATCGCCCACACGCTCATTTAAACTCTCTTCTTATCGTCTCTGGCAGAGTATCAGGACAGTAGTTTGGCGAATAGATGAGAGTAAAGCCGTACACATGGCCTTTTTGTCTTAAAGAGGAGTTGAATCCACACGGTTCTCAAGAGCACAGTTACTTATAGTAACTCTGGTTCTCTGAATGTGCACAGTCTAAAACGAATTGGGCTACTCACGGGCGAATTCTCAGCGGTAAATAACCGCCAGGTGCAGGTTTCAGTTAGGTTTAAATCAGCGGTTCCCAAACTGTGGGTCAGGAACCAGAGGTGAGAGAATGGGACCAAGTGTGGGGAAAATAGACTAATAGTAGTCCTGAATCCCAGTCTCACAGTGGCTTAGTGGTTCTCACACAGAGGTGCAGGGCCTGAATTGAGGTCGTTATGTTCCACTTCTGCCCTGTACAATGGAACTGTTTTTGACCGTAAATGGGTTCGCTCTTCGTCAAATAACCATGACATGCGTACTGTAGGGCCCCCGTGTGGTTTTTGCTCAGGGCCCCAGAAGGGCCAGCACCGGCTCTGCTTGCACTTCTAGATATTGACTGAATAATCAGGACATTAAAGGGGTTACATTATGCAAAATCAACTTCTTTGAGCTTTTCACCATGTTATAAAGTTCTGTCAAAAACACATGTTGAGCTACTGTTTTGTTGCATAATTAGTCTGGTTTCCTTGTCCACAAACAAAATGTGTGGTAGTCTACTCGGGTCTATTACTACTTGGGTCAGTGGTTCCTTGCTGTAAACTGCTTTGAGTGCCTAATGTAGGTGAAAAAGCGCTATATAAGTTGAGACCATTTACCATTTACTCCTTGGTCAATGTCCACATCCATAAAGCTCCACTCTTCAGTTTATCATGTTTGATGGTAGCTCTGATTGTTTTTCAATATGCATCGCAACTTCATCCCAAAGGGTGTTTTCAAGACCTATACGTTGTTCAAAGTTGTAGAGCAAGAAATACCAAACATAGAGTGTCTAAACCCTAGTTTATAAAGCCAAAATAAACCGCCATATAGGACCTTTCATGTAAAATTATCCAGACTTTCTCAGAATTAGACGGAGGACAATTAATAAGTGCTTTCTTGCGCTATCCTTTCAGTTCTTGAAATTGAAACTCATTTGTCTCTCATCCCAGTCGCTTAAAGAGTTATTTTAAGCAGGTTAGCTGTGCACCAGCAGCATCCAATTTAATTAACGGCAGATATATAAAGGAGTCCAAAGATCGTTTTTGCGCAGCGATTAGGTTTTCAGCCAGAAAATTAGCTTCAACTTTTGACCCGGGATGCCTTGGGGGCCTGACTCCTTCTTGTGCTAAATCCCACTGGGTCCATTAGCGCAGACAACTTCAATCATGGCACTAGCAAATCTTCTCCCACAGTTAATGCTAGCCAAAAAAATAAATAAAAAAAGAACAAAGCAAGATTCTGGTCAAAAATAGACTCGATAGTCGTTTGGTGTTTTCATGCCGATAGCAAGGAAATTAATTCAAGAAAAAAAAGTGCCCCCAAAAAAAGCCAAGTGGAAAATTGATATATTTGCCACGGCTGTCAGGAAGCAAAACCCTGCATTGTTATCATCTCAGCTTCCTATCCACGATCCTTGATGTGGTTAGTTACGGCTGCAGAAAATCATTCCAGACTCCTGCCGATATAGAGCGTCAGCTATGAAATGCACAAGCTAAACATTTTTATTTTTATTTTTTCAGGAAGGCCACTCATACTGACCAGTATTTGATGTTTGACTCTAACCATCCACTCCAACACAAACTAGGGGTCATCATGACGCTCAGACATAGAGCTAAAGATTTGCCGACCAGTGCTGAAGGAAAGACCAAAGAGGAGCAACATGTCCAGAGAGCCCTCTCAAACTGTGGCTATCCGAACTGGTCTTTCACTAAAGCGCAAATTACAAGAAGACCCAAAGAACAAGACAGACAGACTACAGAGCCCAGAAGAAAGGGAGTTGTAGTGCCATATGTAGCCGGGGTCTCGGAGAAACTTCAGAGAATCTTTAGGCAGCACAGGATTCCAGTGAACCACAAACCGGTGAATACACTGAGACAAAAATTAGTTCATCCCAAAGACAAAACTCCGAGCCACAAACAAAGCAATGTGGTTTATTCTATTCGATGCAAAGAAGAATGCAAACAACATTATATTGGAGAAACTAAACAAGTTTTACAGAAGAGACTTTATCAGCACCGAAGAGAAAGCACAAGCGGCCCTCAGTCGGCGGTGCACCTCCACCTCAAAGCCTCCAACCACTCCTTTGAGGACGGGGAGGTCAAAATTTTAGCTAAAGAAGAACGCTGGTTTGAAAGAGGAGTTAAATAAGCTATTTTTGTCAGGAAAGAAAACCCCGCCATGAATCGAAATGGCGGTCTCAGATTTAATCTTCCGTCCCTGTACTCCAATCTCCTTCGGGAGAAACCTAAAAGGCTTGGCCAGCCCAGGGAGATGACACCTCAGCAAACAAAAGAACAATAGGCAGGTAATTAACAGTGATTAGCCATGAATGGGAGAGATACTGGGTATTGATTAGCGATGAATAGGACATGACTCACCGATACTGAGGTGAGCAGATCGTTAGAAACGCTCTACTTCAAAAGGTGTTTACCCACAGGTGAGAGTAGCTGTGATTAGAGAGGAGGAGACTGGCCTACCCTAACTCCTCCCTGTTGGTCTATATATTCAGCTGCGTGCAGATTGTGACCTCTGTCGCTGACGAAGCCTTTTGGATGAGAGGCGAAACGTTCGAAGACTTCAACTACCGAGTACAGAAGATGAATCAAGTACCTTCATTGAATATTGTATCAGTATTTAGCCAGATGTAATTATCTGTTTGTTTCTATAGGCAGAAGACAAAGACAATAATTTTAGTTACTGTATGTTGTTTTGAATCCACACCCTGATCTGTTCGATGCAGTGACAGTGAATCTACGGGCCCATGTTTCCCTGCAATCAGTGTCACATAGCTGTGAGTGTCATCTGCATAGTAGTGGTGGGACATATTATTGCTGTGTATTAGCTGACCAGTGGAAGCATGTATAGATTGAATAAGAGGGGTCCTAGGATCGACCCCTGGGGAACCCCACAGGTCATGGTCATTTTGACTGAGACACAGTTCCCAATAACAACAATGTACACCCTGTCCTCAAGATAGGACTTCAACCTTTAAGAGCTGTACCAGTCAGTTTATTTTTTAACCTCTGAAGTAAGATTCCACGGGCCATTGTGTCAAAGGCAGGGCTCAGGTCAAACAGAACTTCAACTGAGACTCTGCTTGCATTGGGATCATATGTTTGGTGAGGATGTCTGAAAATGAATTAACGTAAAGGAACTTAATTAACTGTTATGTATGACCTTTATCCCAAAGTGTGAGCTCGTGTTTTGAGTGTGTAAGAGAGAGCGGGACTGAATGTGCAGGATTACTGTTCAAAACGTTTTGGCTAATATAGTCCAGTTAAGACCATACCATATGCCCACGTCTCAACAACTGGCTTTATGGCTAAACACATTGTGCCTGGAGGGTCCTGCAGATAGTTCTCAAATTGTTTTTCAGATCAGATACTATATAAATACGTTTATCACAAAATCAGCACTATATTGTCACTCCTTCGTATCCATTTGATTGCCACAATGACTGAAGAAATTGCCATGCATTTTACTTTGTCCTGACACTTTGAGAGCTCTTCATTCTTTCCTTCCCATTTATTAAGTTGTGAGATCCTCTTTTCAGCAATGACATGCAATTTTTATTTCACGCTCTCGGGACATCTTTTATGTCCTTGCACAAAATTGCCAACAAGAGACATGACTCAGACAAGCAGAAAAACAGCTTCTTAATTTAAACACGCGGTAAAGTATAAAAACATTTACGATGTTTTCAGATGTGCGTCGCAAATTGACCGGGTGACAGCGGGCTAGCCATCGCTTCACTGTCTGCAATGCCATCACTCGGGACGCCTCCGATAAAGTTAATAAAGTGTAATTGTTTATTGCCGGCCTGTTTACTCAGCCGGCACATCAGGAGAGCTGTTAAGGGCTGTCCTGACTGTAAATCTGCCTGAAGGAGCTTGGCAGCAGTCTCAGTGGGCACCTATTGAGTGGTGGCACAGTGATGAGCCATTATGGTAGACGCTTTAAGAAAGGGATGTCCATAGGGAGACAGTGGGGCTTTTTGAACGCACAGGATTATCAAACATCATTATTGCAACTGTCGTAAACTGTCAGCGAAGTTACGCGTTTTAGAGATTGGACGAGTCACGGATAAGATAAAAGAGTGATAGGAAATAAATCAAATTGTTTTGTAGTCCAGTCTCACAACAGAAGTTGCTGTACAAATATTACTGATTTACAAACACATCACTATAATGTCCAAAACGAACTGACAGCAGTGAATTAGAGGAGGAATAGTTGCTCGGGTGGACCCTGCACTTAGACCCTCCTTCACGACATGGAAAAAAAACACACAGTTACAAATCTTGCAGCTGTATTTTGCACTTTTATGAAAGCTTTTAAGAGACCTTTAGAAAAACATTTTCCCGCACCACTTTCAGGTAAGATATTTATTATTTTAGCAATGTTACCCAGGTGGAAAATGCTCCAAGCCAAAAAACCTATACTTCTTGAGTCAGGACTAATACGGACGTTTTTGAGAATTTATTTTTCAGTTGCTAAAAGTCAATTTATAGTACTTTAGGGTTGATCAGTAAGATACCTGACAGCTACAAATGATCTGTTGGCAATATAGGGTAATGTAATACATTTTATTTTCATGTGTCAAGGTGTCGCTGTATTCAGTGCAGTATAGCATCAGGTTGTAGTAATCCTCAGCTGACAGTTCAGAATCATAATACTCTTCTTTTTTTTTTTGGGGGGGGGGGGGAGTTTGATAATGGTGTAGAGTAAGGCAAGGTGAGGCAACTTTATTTATATTGCGCATTTCGCACACAAGGCAACTCAATGCGCCTGGTAACTGTTTATTAGCAATCAGGGTATGGTTTTGGCCATGCGACTGAAAAAAAAACAGAAATTAATTTATTGTAAACAGCAACGTGAGATATTTAATGTTTAACTATTTTTCACATTTTATGTTTTTAATGATACAGTAAATACAGGCAACTTTGACATCATGGGGTTGATTCGTTGTAAACAGCCAATAACATCCTGATCACTCATTTAGGATTTTTGACATCCAATAGTAAGGGCTATAGGTACATTGAACCGGCTACAGAACTCTGAAGTTATCCGATATGTTACGTTTGAATACCATTTGTATGTTTTATGATCCCGTTGTCAAGCCAAACTGAACTGCTATGTGGTATTTACAGAGTAGTGTCGCCCTTGGCTGCTGTAGGCGATGTCCCCGAAAACCATCAATAGGCTACAGAGGATTCGAGAAAAGTCATCATCTTGTCCTATTACAAACACTGTCATCCCACTGACACCCGCAAGGGCCATGAGCATAAGAAGCACACTTTCTCATTAGGCTCTCTCATAAAACTGAACGCCACCTCAAAGTCATCAGCTGCCGTCTTCCCCGTGGGCCAAGTTGGGATGTTTTATTGCAAATTTAACAATCATTGCGTCCTGGTGTTGTGTCCCATTTTTCAAGGAGTGTGCAGCACAAAAAGTTTAAACCAAGGAAATGGATTAACGTTTTGTGACAGATTGAGCAAAGAGGACTTCAGCTGTCAATATTAGGGGGAAAAAACAACAAGAGCGGAAAACATGGCACTTTGTATTGGACTGTTCAAGTAGATAAAAGATAATTAGGTTGCTCTTCGGTGACGTCGATATAGGCAGTGTCCTTATAAAAAAATGTCAAGCTTTAATGCAAAACGTTGTAAATACTTTGAGAAACCTTGTAAAGCGCTTCACTACCCAACAAACAACTATTTAAATGATTTCCACACTCTCAAACGTATTTTCAATGCAAAACCTCAAGATCAGTCCACATCTTTGAACAGTTGAAATGACAGCTTTGAAAATAAGTGAAACATTTTAAAAGCAATTGTATGTATATATAAAAATATATATATATATAAAAACAAAAAAGAGCGAGAGAGAAAAAAAAACAACTGGAAAATTCAAGGGAAAATTAACTTTAGAGACTTAGAAGACATTGATCATGTTAGTAGAACATGTAGGTGGCACACAAAACTAAATGTATAATTCAATTAAGCAATTGAATAATTCAATAAAACCAATATATTTACACAATTTTACAAAAATCTCACAGCGACATTTTATATGTTTATTATTTAACCCTCTATCACACCCAAGCACATTTCTGGGCTTTTTTCAATAGATTTTTTTTGTATAACTCCCACATTTTTCATTCAAACTAAGTGACATTTTTCCAGGGGGTGTTTTCATTGGTTATCTAAAATAATTCCATGTAATTTTGCAGTTGCAACAACCACAACAAACAACTCCCTTTGCTGGCCATCTGACACAAAACATATTATTCAGGCTTTCCTCTTTTAATGGTACGACGGTGGCGCAGTTCGTAGAGCGGGAAGGTTGGAGGTTCAAATCCCAGCTCCTGCAGATGCACATTGTCGTTCACCCACCTTGCCTCCAGTCTACACTGGTGTATGAATGAGAGGGTGGACAGTGGTTCTTTGCTGTAAAGCGCTTTGGACCTAATGAAGGTAGAAAAGTGCTATACAAGTTGAGACCATTTATGGCCCAATGTGTCAGGACATTAGTGTGATATTACACTTTAAATATCTCTTATAGTAGAGGTTTGAAAAATAGTGAGTCCATGGGGTCGAAGGGCCTATAACGCTAGTGTTTTACTAAAATCCCCATTACATAAACACATTTGAACTTAAAAACAAATCTCTCACAGACATTTGGAACCAACCAGAAATTTTGCAATTAATGCGTTAAAAACGGAAGAAAAAAAGTATAACATTTTATAAACAGTAGAGTCTGGCCTTTAAAATGAAAATAAGTTTTTAAATATCAATCCTTTATTGAGTTATAGCTTTCAAAAGTTACAATCACATTTTGTGTTAAAGGGCCCACTATGTAACTTTTTCAAAGCGGTGATGGAGAGTTAATTTCCTTGCTATTGGACAAAGAGGTAGAATTTTTATAAACGTTGCCATGCAACCATATTGTACCAATGGGCTATGAGCCAGTGCCAGATCTATTCTCGAATATGATTTCTTCCTCTTCCCTGATGTAAGAGCAAAGAAAGAAAGAAAGAAAGAAAGAAAGAACGAAAGGCTACGATTAATACTTAGCACAGATATGCTTATGTAATTATTGCATTGTTGATGCCAGAGAAAACTACTTCAAAACATGTGAAATAGTCTTGCCATTTTCCTTTTGGATAACCACCTGGTTGTTTCTCTTAAAACAACTAGGTATACCATTTCTGGAAGCTTTGATTAGTCAGTAAATGCACCACCTCCGATAGTGTTCACATTTTACAATGTATCCTCTGAGCTTCTCTTCAAACAGCCAGAGACCTTTTTGCCCAAGATTAAAGGCTGGCCATGTCCCTATCCAACTGATCACAGCTTCTGCAGCACCAAATCAGTGTCTTTAGCTTACCCTTACCCAGCAGACTTCTGAACACACTCATCCAAAATGACCTTCTCCACAAGATGACCCACAAGAAGACACCAAAACTGTGTGAAAGCAAAATCCGGATGGCAATTTGTAGTAGCCTGCAAAATCACACAGGAAGCATAAGTTTTCTAATAATTAGTATGAAGTACACGGACACTTGTGATTACCTTGTTCAGTCAAATGGTCCTCTCTCTTTTTGATGGGGTCATTCAGTTCATTTTAAGGAAACGCTTTGAGGCAGGAATCAATTAAGTTTTTACACGCTCATACAGTGCCTCTCAAAAGTACTAATACACCTCAACTTTTGCACATTTTGTCATGTTTACAACCATAAAGATTTTATTTAGATTTTTTACTGAAAGTTCAGACACAAGTAACAGACAACTGTGAAGTGGAAGGAAAATGATTGTGTTATTTTACAAAAAATAGAAATGTGAAAAGTGGGGTGTGCACAAGTATTCATACAGCATTAAATTGCCTTTATAACATTCCTAATGACTGTAGAATGTTCACACCTTGCCCTA
This sequence comes from Proterorhinus semilunaris, assembly GCA_021464625.1. Classification (NCBI taxonomy): domain Eukaryota; kingdom Metazoa; phylum Chordata; class Actinopteri; order Gobiiformes; family Gobiidae; genus Proterorhinus; species Proterorhinus semilunaris. The sequence continues at coordinate 21,557,958 of CM038360.1, forward strand.
ACCATTAAATAGAGGCCACCTGTGTGTAATCTACTCTCTACTCTATAATTCCAGCTGTTCTGTGAGGGCCTCAGAGCTATGGTCAGAGTGTATTGGTCACTAAGCGACATCATGAAGGTCAAGGAGCACACCAGAGAGGTCAGGGATAAAGCTGTGGAGAAATTTAAAGCAGCGTTAAGTTATACAAAGATTTCCCAAGATTTGAACATCTCACGGAGCACTGTTCAATCCATCATTCGAAAATGGAAAGAGTATAGCACCACTGCGAACTTACCAAGACACGGCCGTCCACCTAAACTAACAGACCGAACAAGGAGAGCACTGGTCAGAAATGCAACCAAGTGCCCCAAGATAACTCTGGAGGAGCTGCGACCTACTGCCGCTGAGCTGGGGGAATCTGTACATGGGACAACTATAAGTCGTACTCTACACAAATCTGGCCTTCATGGACGAGTGGCAAGAAGAAAGCCATTATTGCAAGGAAGAAATCCTATTTGAAGTTTGCTAGAAGTCATATGAAGGACACAGCTACCATGTGGAAGTAGGTGCTTTGGTCAGATGAGACAAACATTTTACTTTTTGGCCCAAATGCAAAAACGTTATGTATGGCACAAACCAAACACTGCTCATCGTCCTGAGTGCACCATCCCCAGTGTCAAATATGGTGGGGGGAGCATCATGCTATGGGGCTGCTTTTCCTCAGCGGGGACTGGGAAGATTGTAAGAATAGTTGGGAAGATGGATGGAGACAAATACAGGGACATTTTGGAGGAAAATCTGCTGGAGTCAGCAAGAGAATTGAGGCTGGGGCGGAGATTCACCTTCCAGTAGGACAATGACCCTAAACACAAAGCTAAATCTACAATGGAATGGTTTAAAAACAAACATATTAATGTGTTAGAATGGCCCAGTCAAAGTCCTGACCTAAATCCTATTGAAAATCTGTGGAAAGACCTGAAAACTGCTGTTCACAAACGCTCTCCTTCTAATTTGACAGAGCTTGAGTTGTTTTGTAAAGAGGAATGGGCTAAAATGTCAGTCTCTAGATGTGCAAACCTTGTAGTCATACCCCAGAAGACTTGCTTCTGTTATTGCAGCAAAAGGGGGTTCCACAAAGTATTAAGTCATGCTGTATGAATACTTATGCACTTTTCACTTTTCTCCATCCATCCATCCATCCATCCATTTTCTGACGCTTTATCCCGGGCCGGGTCGCGGGGGCAGCAGTCTCAGCAGAGATGCCCAGACTTCCCGATCCACGCACACCTGCTCCAGCTGTTCTGGGGGGCCGATACGAACGTAAAGGAAGCTCTTCAATCAGTTCTGGCTCGGCTCCCAAATATCCAGAAATTAAAAATCGAAGCCTTGGAATGCGCAAGGAATGCCCCCAAGAGTTATGAAAGCTGCTTCACTCACTCGGACGCATTACATACGTCACGACCAAACGCTAGCGAAAACCAGATCCAATCGTTTCAAAGGAGTTCACTTCTCCCACCTGATAACGGAGCTCAATTGTAAAGATCCAAAGCCTCTGTATGAAATGAAATGAGTACAAGGGTATGGTAAAACCAGGCTAACCCCCTGCCTGAACCGAGCGCATTTTCTACAGTTCGGCTTTACCCAAATCTAAAGGCTTTTCAACTGGAGAGCAACAGTGTAATGCATCATTTGAAAGCCAGGACCTACAACAACTTTTTTGTCATGTTTTCGCCCCGTTTTTGCGTCACTTTTTGTGTCATTTTTTGGGCCTTTTTTTTTTTCATCACTTTTTTCGCCAGGTTTGTCACTTTTTTGTTGCATTTGTGGCATGTTTTTTTTTTTGTCGCTCTTCTGTTGCATTCTTGTGGTGTTTTCAGCACGTTTTTGTGTCACTTTTCTGTTGCTTCTTTTGTCATGTTTTTGCCACGTTTTGGCGTCACTTTTTGTTGCTTTTTTTATTTGGTATTATTATTTTAGATTTGAAGAATCTAAACTGGAGAAAATGTGCTTGGTTCAGGTGGGAGTTAAGAGGTTTACAGAGTTTTCTTTCTCTTCTTTCTTATTTTCAATTGATATATAAAAGACTAAACAACTAAAAACAAAATAAAAATAATCCTATCCATCTGCATCCATCTGACCGAGTGCCAAGTGATTGGTCGGGGGGGCCCCTGCCTGGAGTAGCTCATCCATCACGGCGACCGGGTCAAATGCGGAGGGGGCGGGCGGAGGGTGAACCCGAGGAGAGAGCTCCGGCGGCGTTAATGCGGGATGGATGCACAGCTGATGGGAGTTTGGGTAACGGGGAGCGCGGTCGGGGAGCTTGTCTTCAGAGAGAGGACGTAGCAGGTAGCCGGGGGAGGAGAAGGAAGAGAGAGATGCAGTGACCGAGGGTGAACCCGCGGGAACTGCCCCACGGCGAGGGCTAACTAAAGTTTGTGTCTCTGTTTGGGATGGGACAGAAAACACATGCGCTAAAAGGCTGTTCTGTGGAGACTAAAACGATACAAGGTGGAGCTATTTAAAAAGGGATGTAGAGAGCGGCCGGGACACTGCAGGGGAATATAGGGAAACCTTTAAAGTTTAAAAATGTACAGGTATTTTTTGCCTAAAAATAATAACAATTTCACACATTTTCGGCGACCCAATCTGAATAATGGATCGTGGTTTGAATGTTTTATTTTAAGTAAAAAAAATTGGTAAAAATTAAAACTCAATAAATCAGGCTTGGGATAAGATATTAAAAAATCCCTCTGAAAAAGTATTCAAAATATTGTTCAGTAGGGGTGTGTATCGCCAAGTCTCAGGCGATACGGTAGGTATCCCGATACATGGGTCACGATACAATACGATGTATCCCGATATTGAAGTATTAGAGGGTTATTGCGATTATTTTGGAAACAACTATTCAGTAAACTAGTCCACCTTCATTAGATTTGTATCAAATACATTTGATCTATCTATCTATATAAATGCTTTTCACTAATGTGCTTGTGACTGTGTGTTGTATGTTGATTATGTAACTTTGAATGGAAAACAGATTTCTTGGAAACCTAGTAATGAAACCAATTACTGGTGATGCACGTTTTCTAGTATTTCTATAGTTGGGAGTCCTTAGCGATCAGTAATAACTTAAAAATTAAAATATACAATAACTCAGACGGGGCATTTAAAATCTTCTCTGCTCCACACCGGGTGTCACTCGTAGATCAGGGAATGACAACACGGGCATCACTGTGACTATAGCGCTCATCTCTTCGAAATCTTTTTGTTAGCAGTAGCACACAAACGAAGCCGAAGGGGAAACTAAATACAGCAGACTCTTTTTAAACTTGTGTCGTACTGCAGTGACGAGACACAGGTTTAACATGAGCATGCTGTATTTAGTTTCCCCTCGGCTGCGTTTAATTCCGTAATAAAATGCTACAAAGATAAATCCACAGCTGGTGGCGCTCGTAATAATCCAGGTCTCTGTCTTTGCTGTAAAAGCCAAAGTGAGGCCAAATGTAGAGTTTTAAAAGAGCTCCGGAGCGTCTCATGGTTCCTTCTCCTCCACGGTAAACTGAATCGCGCGACGTAATGTCACGATACATCGGCGGATCGATATTTTTCAACACCCCTATTGTTCAGTCCGAGGTTGGAAAAATGTAATTCTTCAGGTGCTACTCATGTATCTACTCAGATATTAGCACCAATGTGATGACGATTTCCCACATAAATCTATGGAAAAAACATTGAATCAGTGCAATAATTAAACATGGTTTTGGAACATGGAAGATTAGGGGTCAGATCTGGCTGGCGCACAGAGGGGCTCCTAGCAAATTATTTTCCGATTGGCGGAGCTATGTGCTTTGCACCTTGGCCACTTGTGAGAGGGCATCACGAGAGGAGGTGACTGCTCTGATGGGAGTGCCACTGCCATTCATTCCCTCATGTACATTGCTCTGCCTTGTGTTCTTCCTTAAGCACGATAGGCCCTCACAGTTCAAACTAAAAACTTTATTTACCCTAGGGCTGGGCAATTAATTGAATTTTAATCTAATTGTGATTTTAATAAAGGTCGGTCACAATAATCGCGTAGTGCATTTTAATCGAGGAGAATGGGCCAATCCTGTCGCAGTCTGGAAAAAAATATGGACGGCGCAATGCGGCCCAAACAAACAGGAAGTACAGGAGCATGGCACATGCGGCAACAAGAAGAGGACCTGGTGATTTTACGTGTCAAATCAGCTACAAAGTTGCGCTAACTCGTCTAATGGGCAAAACAGAAACACGCGGGGAGCTCAGAGGAACAGGACGTGCGCACGGGGATGAAGAGTTTACCTTCGAGGGGGAAAACTATCGATCGCTATTTGGACCATGTGGACTGCTTTTGAGGCTGCAGCGGTGGATTAGCTGGACTTCAAACAGTGAATTGTGAGTTTGATCGTCTTTTATACTTATAAATGCACTGTTTACGAGTATTTATTTATGTACATATTAAATTGTTAGTGCTTCACACTGTGAAGTCTTGGCCTTTTGAGGCTCCGCACACAAACATGTGCTTATTGTCCGCTTCTGACATTCTTCTAACATTCCACTATTTTGCATCTCCTTTGCAGATATTTGTGTGTTGTTGTGAAGGGATGTTGTACTGTGAGGAGTGTGGAGTTTGTTTTTGTGGCCGAGGGTAGCTGGAGTTTTCAGTTTGACCGCTGCATCTGTTTACTTGCTAGTCCAGGAAAGACTACATTTATTTTATATTTTTCTTTGAAACAAAAAAAATAATCGCCCAGCCCTAATTTACCCCATCGTGAGCTAAACAATGTTCATGTCTCGAGAGAGAGAGAAAGAGCTACAGCCGGTCACTGTGGCGTGGATCGTCCCACTTGGCGTGAACGCGAAACAAAAACATGTTCACCCCCCACTCCCCCACAACCCCCCTCTCTCGCTCCCCTTTCAAGCTGCATGTCTCCACCCCAGTACTTCCCACTTAAATGCACTAAGTCTGAAGCTGCATGATCACAAAGTGCGCTCCTAAGTGTAAAATGTTACGCTATAGTCTGCGTTTTGACACACAAGATCGGGCCCTCTGTGTTTTGGTTTCCAGGTAAAAGTTTGTTATGTTCTGTTACTATTGTGTAGTGTCTCCCCTTAATCCACTTTATTTTAAAGGTAATAAAATGAAAAGCTGAAAATAGAATTATTTCACCACAAAGATTTGGGGTCTGAACCTTAGTCCATCAAGTCTCATTTTACTCCTCTTTGCTGCTGTCCTTCTGTATTATCCTGTAAATATCCCGTTTTATAACGAACTGTAAATAAAAATAAAAATAAAATAACATTCGCCTCTTCAAACTGAAATTTGCCACTAGCCTCGCAAGAACTGTTACCCCACTTGGAGCTCGGTTGCAGATTCCCTCAGTTCCAGAGTGTAGTCCATGTATAGACACAAACATACTTTTAATTATGAAAACTCAGTTTGCTTACTATCCTGAACAAATGACATTGGTATCATGGGAGCTGCATATTTACACTCAAATGCACAAAGCAGTCAAAGTTCTTCCGAGTTCTGCCTGACCCACTTAGCCACTGTAACTAAAACGCACAGACATTTGCAACGGAGTCTGCCCTCTCTAGCCTTTGCCCTAATGTTTGCATTTTTTGATAATCAAGATTGGCAAGCACATTTTCAGTTTATTGATGCCAGATTTTTCTGATCCACTTCGGGGTGAATGAATAGACCCATTTGGCGCAGTCATGTGGGAGAGCTGGTGTTGAGCCGTGACAAATGTGGAGATAGTTGCTCAAAGGCGCGGATGCCTCGACGTGACCCCTTTATGTTTGTGGTCGACAAAAGGCCAACGTACTCTGCCGCCACTTCCCACTACTCACAACCCACCTGCTGCAGGGGGGGGGGGGGGGGGGGGGGGGGGAATAAAGTGACTTGCAGGCGTAATTTATGCTTTACTAGTCAGGCATGAATCGATTTTTTTTTTTTTTTTTTTTTTAATGGACAGTTAAAAATGTTTACCTCCATGTATGTCACTTCCTGCCCATGTCTGATAAGGAAATGATTTGGGAAAGAATGGGGGGAAATTGTAAGAAATTGTTGCAATAATATGGAAAATGTGTTAAAAAAAAAATAATAGTGCAAAAAGAAAACAATTGGGGTATAAATTGGGGAAAAATGGTGCGGGGCATATTAGTAATAACAAATGGGCAAAAAGTTGGGAAAACGAGAACAAATTGGGAAAATATCTTTGGCGTCATGGTGACGTGTGAAACACTGAAGAGGCACCAAGAGGCCCCCACACCTGCAGCAGAGTGGAGGCGTCACAAGAGGCGCTACAGGAAACAAGGAGGGGACAAAGGAGAAGATGGTGAAAGACTGTTGTGGAGCGGAGGGAGCTGCACAGGAGGAGGTGGAGGAGCTGACCAGTGCACTCTTAAAAAGGGTCAGGATCTACCTGCTTTCGATACTTTCATTTTTTCTATACCAGCAGTACCTCAACTTCTTTTCCAATACCATACTGGTATAGTATAACGGTACCCTGGCTGGAAGGCTAACCTATTGTGCATGTTTTGGGTTGATAAGGGAAGCATCTCAACAATTCACTACTAATGACAATCAAGAAAACAGTTTCATCAGACTGACAGGACATTTCTTATGCTTAAGTTGGTCCGACTGACATAATTAGAACATAGTTAATTCCAACTTCACAGAATAAAAAAAGAAAACCTCCCCATATTGGCCGATAAACCACTTGCTGACATTTTTCCACGTTTGTGTCTTGATGGAATGGAATACAAGGCTTCAGAGCAGCCTCCCAGAGGAAAAGCCAGATCTGCCACATGTATCCCAGTATTTGTATGTGCTACTGTGCTATGTGATACCATCTGGACCATTGAGGACCACCGAGACTGAGTGAACAGATGCCGGGCCAGTGAAAGGCATCACAGACAAGCCGTGTGGTGATACGCCGCGTGGGAACATCCGGATATGAGACAGAGACTTGGGTACCCATCATTTGGTTTAGTCTGTATCTTTATACATTTTTTTAACACCAATTTTGGAGACCTTAGCTATTGGTAAAATGGACAATAATGCTGTGAATGTGTCAAATATATGAACAACATCCCCTGTGAAATTTCAGTACACAGAATGCCAGCAGAGGACACTAGTGAAACCTTTTGGAATAAGCTAAAAGCAAAGTGTTCCAACAAGTGGCTGTGCTGAAATATGTACAGTGTACACACTGTTCATATTTGGTCCAGACAGTGCATGTTAATGAACATACATGGGACACATGCATGTAAACACGGCAATCCAGATTATAGCTATGGGATAAGTTGCATCCAGTCGCACTCTCAAACACACTTTTATTCATCCATTCCATATATCGGCAGAATTATTGAAAAAAAATACACAACTCAACAAAAGTGTGCAGTAACAATGTAAAAAGCTTCAAACAAGTGATTTTGTAAAAGAAATGCCCTTACGAAATGGTGTTCCTGTGGTCTCTCACTTTCCAATTAACCACCACACTATTAACTATATGTTGCAGTGGCTTTAGAACTGAACTGTTATCAGCAACACGACAGATTTTTCAGATTGAAAAAATGAAAAAAATTCTCAGCATTGTGATTGAACGGTATTGAAGAGTATTTGTGCCGCTGTTTAATGAATGCACCTCACAAAAGAACGGACCATGTTCAGTGAGAACGATGAGAAAGACGAGATACAGAAATGCGACCAATCATACAAGCAAGGAGACTACTGGTTATGAAAAATCTGTTCAGGCCAACTCTCAACCTGCAAACCAGTTATCTTACTGCTTACCTGTGGTGTTCCGCTCTTAGGTTCAACTTAGAACCGTGACAGTTTTATTTGGGCTATTGGGCAAAAATCTACAACCAAACAAAGCTTTTAAGGGGTCCTACACAGTAGCCAATTGCTATATTTATTTATAAATGTCCCCTCATGGTGCCTTTTCCCTTGTCTGTTTGTTCATAACTTAACTTACAACACAATCTGTGACTCTCCCATTCTGCAATAGCCGCTTACCATTCCAAATTGCAAACACAAGAGCATCAAACTTCCCCCCCCTTTTTGTTACAAGACCATAGGCTACAGATGATGAAAAAATTCAGTGAAGCATTATCTGTCTGCCGCCGTCCCAAAATGCACTTTCCAGTCGACAAACAGCAGAGACCCCGTGAACACATCCACTCACCCTGCAGGTGTTGGAGCGACATGCAGACATTTCATAATCCCAATCTCGCGCGTGTCCCAAAGGAGCTTCCGTACACACTCCTTATTCTTTCTCTTAGGTGCTTGACTGGCTCGTCAAATTTGTTATTTTTTGACACAGACAAAAAGCTACTCCCCGATGACGACTTGTTTGGGGAGAACCAGCGCCGGGTGGGTACAAGGTGAATCACATCCTTTCTGTCTAGACATGTCTGATTATGTTGGCACAAAAGAGAGAGAGAACGAGAGAGCTGCAATTTTAGAGAATAATATATTGGCTTGGAGCGGAGCGGCACACAGGAGGACTGTTTGGCAAGTCGAGCCACCATTTCAAACACAAGCCGATGCCGTTTCATGTTGATGTGAAAAATTAACCGGGCGGCTCAGATGACGCGCTCTCAGGTTTTCACTCATCAGCCGACGCAGTGCCACGTGGAGCGCCGCCTTTTTCGCTCGTCTTGTTCGTCGGGGGAACCTTTGCACGGCAGAATTTTTTTTTTGGAATACAGCGGTGACAGTTATATATCATATATCAACGCATACACTGTACCTATAAAGCATTTACAAACAAGTCAATCGTGAACTAATAATGCCATCCATCCATTTTCTTCCGCTTTATCCGGGGCCAGACTTCCCGAACCACGCACACCTCCTCCAGCTGTTCTGGGGGGACCCCGAGGCGACACCAGGCCAGCTCGGAGACATAGTCCCATCAGCGTGTCCTGGGCCTTCCACGAGGCCTCCTCCCAGTGGGACATGCCTGGAGCACCTCCCGAGGAAGGCGACCAGGAGGCATCCGGAACAGATGCCCTAGCCACCTTAGCTGGCTCCTTTCGACGTGGAGGAGTAGCGACTCGAGTCCGAGATCCTCCCGGGTAACTGAGCTCCTCACCCGATCTCGGAGGGTGCGCCCAGCCACCCTGCGAAGGAAACTCATTTCGGCCGCTTGTATTCGCGATCTTGTCCTTTCGGTCAATGGCCACTGTTTTACAGCACTGGACTAGCAGAAAAAATGTCAAGCTAACGCCTCAGAGCACTCACAACTTTAATCTTGTCGTTTACAACTTGCTGTAACATTTGTAAAATTATTTAACGGTTTTAAAATGTGCGTTCCGTTAAGGAGGTTCCTCTTGCGACTATGACACAAATAAACTTCACAAAACCAACCAAATGATCCCGCTATAGATTTGGGGAAATGGTGAAACTCACCGAATTAGGGAGGTGAAAAGTGAAACTAGAAGTCCAAAAAAGGCAAAAAACTTTGTAAATCTTTCCAAACTGCGCGCACTGAGACGAGGGGCAGGAGTCACCCGACAACTCCCAACATGCACTTCTTTCATACATTTGTCGAACATGTATTAAAAATAGAAGTCTAAGGTTCTGTCGGTCTTGGAGGGTTACAATGAACTCTTTTCCCCTATATTGGAAAATATGACGTGAGGGGCATGAGTAATGTTATATCCGAGAGGACCATTGCTCATTATATACCAGATTATCTGGGAACCATAACTCAAGAAAGCCTGCCTACGCAGACACGGGGTGAACATGCAAACTCCACAGAGAAAGGCCCCATCCCTGGTGGGAATCAAACCCAGACCTTCTAGCTGTGAAGCACGAGCGCTAACCGCTGTACTATACCGTGCAATAACTCCGTTACCAACTCCCCACATGCATCAAGAAGAACATCATATCAACATCAACCTTCGTTTGGGGGTCTTGATTTGTCCAGATTTTTCAGAATCAAAAACAAGACGATACCCTCTGAAAAAAAAAAAACATAGTTTAAACTAATATTTCAGCAAAAGAGAACCATACATTAAAACCTTGCTCTATCTATATTTTGTCGCTGATCAGACAAACGGTTCACCTGCAGTGTCTTTCAATCCGGAATCTGTTGGGCTCTTACATCATGTCGGAGTTCTCAACATTGATACACTTCATCTGAATGCCATTCCACACGCGCCGCAGTCACACATTCCACCTGCCACGCCGCTTACCCTTTTCACAAGCTGCCTCCGAGCAATCCCGAGCAATCGCTTTTCTTTTTTATGCTTTTCAAAACGCAAATCTATAAACGCCGCAAAATCCCAAATGGGACGCCGCCCTGATCCGTGCTTGGTATAATTACGCCGCGCCTTTCTTCCCCACCGTCGTTTCGATTCAGAGCCATTCCCCCCCCCCTCATTCACACGCTCGCTTGAAAAAAGGCGACCATGCCCAATTTTCGGGGAGCACAAAGGCGTACGTCTGCCATGAAATTGTCTGTTTTCAACTCTCTCTTTATTTTCCTCCGATGGCACTTAAGGCGCGCATTTCAGACGGCTCGGCGAGTCTGCATGTGACGCATCAACGTTTAATTAAAGAGATAGAGGAGTATGATGTATATTTTAGAGCCGATTAGCGGAGGGCGCGAGGGAGAGCCGTGATTAGATGAGTCCCTATGGAGGCCGCACGCGAGCACACGAGCGCCCATTAAGACCGCAAAAGCAATGCGGCGGGTTAGATTCAGACGTATTGGGACGTTTTGAGCTCCACGTTCCCAGACAGTTCCTCCTTCATTATTTAAAAATGTATCATCAAGATGCATGCATTATGAACCCAACGGATTTGGCTGAAAGAGAAGCCGGATAACTGCAGCGATCAATCTTCAGACTCCCTTAAAAGCAAAAGTGTAAATATGCGTCAAACACACAGTAAAACACACCCTCATTTTCTATTCTCGTCCCAATTACGCTTTCACAAGTCTCTCGCACAACTTTGTAGCACTCTCTCATCAACAGCTCCAAACTCCTGCTGCTACGTTTGTCACTCACGTGCCACACTAAAGCTCACTTTCTTTTGTGACATAAAGTGCATCAAGCGAGATAAGCCCAGGGGTTAAAACCGCCGCACATATGCCGGGGAGAGATCAACTCCCAGCTTGGACGATTTGGGGGCGAAAACTGCAATGTTTTCAGCTGTTTTCACACTGATCCAATGGAGCCAGTAAAAGGAAAAAAAAAACGTGGGTGAGAAAGGTTTGGAAGCTAGAAGGAAAACAGATGCTCAAATGGAAATCGTCAGACCAGTCTGACCATGTTTGGAATGGCGGTGCATTTGGCTGATCGTTTGTCGATGAAGTGCGGGTAAGCTGAACTTCATTCCTGCTGAAGGCGTGCTGTCGCTGTGTCTTTGGCAAGAGACTTCCCCTATTCTCAGATGTGTGTAGACAGAAAATTCAAAATACAAAGTGCGACTGTTTGTTTGTTTCCTTGGCATCTTATATAAAACCTCCTAACTCAGTGGTTTGAAAAAAGTTTTTTAAAAGTACCTGTATGTGTGTGTGGGAATTTGTTAAAAGCTTGAATCAGGAACTAAATTGCAAATCTAATTACATTGATACATGAAAGTAGCAGAGCGAAATGCAGACTTTAAAAGGTCCTATATCAGGGGTCGGCAAGTTGGCTTGGCTTCGGGCCAAATATGTTTTACGCCGATAGATGGTGGGCCAGCCGGTCAATTGATAAAAAATAGATTTATTCATGCATGGATATTAAATACTAGATAACCCCAAACTATACATATATGATCGTGCCTCGCTTAAAGCGTCCTGGATTTTGGCCCGGTGTTACGCCGAAAACTGCATGAACGCCAAAAAATGCACCCCCTCTTATTATGCAATTTATTGCATAATTTTCACAGATGAAACAACGGCAGGAAGGTTTCTAGGACTGTCTCTTAACAATTACCAGGGGCACGACTGGACTGGCGTTCGAATCGTGTAGTGTGGGCAGCAGTCAGACGCAACTGGACTACAGTCGCAGGAAATCAAATGGATTTTGGACGCACAGGAGAAACGTGGGTGATTTCACTGTCCCCAAAGTGAACACACAGACAGCAGCGGCCAATGACGGAGTGATATAAAGACAGAAAAACACAGCCGCGCCTCATTTTCATTTCTCCCTGAAAACAGCAGCACAAACAGCTCATTTCATGGCCACAGCCCCACACAAAAAGGCACAACTTTATATCACCAAACGTTCACGAGAACCACCTTTTCAAGCTACATTTCAACCGCGAACAGAGTTTAGTGGCACTTACTGAGTTTGGAGACGGACTGTTCAGCTTCACCTCGCCACTAGCGGCTCGCCTCTCTCCACTTTCTCCGCTGTCTCCTCCGCCTCCTCCATCTTGGAGCGGAAAACATTGTTTTTAACTTAAAAAAGAAAGGTATCTTTGGGGCATTTAATATTATTTTATGCAGAATATAATCAAAACTAAACTTATTTAGTTGTATTAAACTAAAAAATAAAGAAGCATGGAATGAATGCTTTTGGAAAATCTTTTTTCTGATGAAATGGACATTTTTGTGTAAAGATAGTCACTAGTCACACTAATTTGTGTTTTGTACCAACAGAACAAAGGCAGGAGGTGTATAAAAAAAATACAAGTATATATTAAAGTAAATTGGGACGTGGAGAAAAAGCTTTTTGTGGAGTGTCCCCACCAACATTGACACCAAACCTACGCCCTTGTCAGAAATAACTGTACGACTTACGTGTTTAGATGAGAGTCCTCCTCCGTAGCACCTGGAGCTCCACCTGTTTCTCTCAATGAATGAATGAATGAATGAGTTCCCCTCTTCTGTCGTAGCTCCTCACGGTTCTGAATCTTCTCTCCATCAAATGTCCACGTCCTGGGACATAACTGTCCACGTCCTGGGACATAACTGTCCAAGTCAGCGAGGGTTGTCCCAAAGTGTGAAATAAACAAGCAGTAGCTAAAGCAAACGAGCTAGTTAGCATCGTAATGCTACCTCCAGTAAAGTCCGTTTAGACGTCACTTCTGACTGAAGAAAGTTGTCAAAGTCCATAAGTTGGAAAAAATCCTTTCACGTCCTCTCAGGAAACAACACGAAGATTCTCCGGTCTCTCAAATGAGAAGTTTGTCCTCTGATCGACCGTGAGCTCAGAGCTGCTACTCGCGTTTTGTTTACAGTAGACGCGTCCTCGGTTTTCACATGTTAGAGACGCGCCATGTTAAGATTTAACATGGCGCGTCTCTGATTGGTTGAATTAATGATATGTAGTGACGTTTTTATACCATATCAGAGCGCCATTGGCATTAAACTACACATTTATGAAGCTGTTAAGGCACACGATGAAGCAAAAATTGATAGGAGGGGCGGCGCTCCACCGCCCATAATGGACCAGCCTGCATTTTTTTTTTTTTGGTCTAAAAAATATTGTTAAGTCAACAACCAAAAAGCAAAAATATCATGTTTATTTAAGAATTGTGCAGTCCGAGCTAAATCATTTCCCTTCCCTTTGAAACCCTAGTGCACACATGCCCCTGGTGGTTATCTACTAAATACATCCTTTCCCCCGATCTCACTTACTTCCAAGGAACTGCGCAGAACCTGCCAGAGCCTCGATGATCCAAGAGAAAGGACTTGTCTTGTTTCTCAAACATCTCGTTTTGTTTGTGTCACAGGGTTTGTGGTTTATTGCAGGTTTGGATATGCCACGTAGCAGGTTGTGGCCAGGAGTCTATCGGTGGAAATGGTGAAGTAAGAGCATAGGTGGGGGTGTAACCAATAAAAGAGGTATAAAACCGCTTAAAAGAGAAATACAATTTATTTAGAGGCCTTAGAAAAGTTAAGAATTTCATTTAAAAAAACACACATTAAAAGTCAAATCAAATCATCAAATCAAACTTTATTTATAGAGCGCTTTTCATACAAAATGTAACACAAAGTGCTTTACAGTGCTTAAAAATCATTAAAAATAATAAAAATCGTCCCCACCAGTAAATATACATAAATAACTACAACCCCACCACCCACCACCCGCACACACAGACACACAGACACATATACGTACAGACAGCCCAGCAGTTAAAAGTCTTAAATAAAAATGGACATAGAATTGAGTACGTAAGGCTGAGTACAGATCGACCGAAAGAGGAAACATCATCCAAGGAGCCGTCTGCACCAGGAGCAGCCCATCGCCCACAGCCACAGAGCGCCAACCCAGGGGGCCCGGAGTAGGTGTAGGAGAGACGTCCTACCTCCATCCAGGCATCCCCAGGAGAGCGCCCGCACGGCCACAGCCAACCAGCACTCCCGGGGCAGAGGGCTCCCTCAGAGGAACCACTAGGAGAACATAAAAAATAAATGAATAAAATAAATAAAAATAAATAAATAAATATTTAATAAGAGATACATTAAAAACAGCTAAAACTGTGCGTGAAATAGCACAGGATAAAAGAGGGAAAATAAAGAAATAATAGAACTAAAACCGGTAAATAAGGTTAATATAAGTAAATATTAATTAAAAGCTAAACTAAAAAGGTGGGTCTTGAGCCTGCTCTTAAAAACATGAACGTTCTCTGCGGTCCTGAGCTCCTCTGGCAGGTCGTTCCAGAGGCGAGGGCCATAGTATTGGAAAGACGCCTCGCCGTGAGTCTTTCTGTTGACTTTAGGAATAACTAGGAGACCCCTGCCAAAGGAGCGAAGGGACCGCGAAGGCTCATATGGTAAAATCAATTCTGAAAGATAAGAAGGACCAAGACCATTAAGACATTTAAAAACCATTAAAAGAACTTTAAAATGGATCCTGAAACACACGGGGAGCCAATGCAGTGACTCTAAAACCGGTGTAATGTGGTCCCGCCTCCTGGTCTTCGTCAGGACACGAGCTGCTGAATTTTGTAAAAGTTGTAAACCTGAGATACTCTTTTTTGGAAGACCAGAAAGCAGGGCATTACAGTAGTCGATACGACTGGTGATAAAAGCATGCATTAGCGTCTCCGTGTTGGCCCGAGAGAGAATGGGGCGGACTCTGGCTATGTTCTTTAGATGGTAAAAACCTATCTTTGTGATATTCTTAATGTGTGGAATTAAAGTCAGCTCAGAGTCAAAAATCACACCCAGGTTCTTCACCTGTGAGGAAGGATTAAAAGACAATGACTGTAGTTTGGGTAAAAGTTTCTCTCTCTGGGCCTGAGGACCGATGACTAAAACTTCAGTTTTGTCCTGGTTAAGCTGGAGAAAGTTTTCTGCCATCCAGGATTTGATATCTAAAATGCAGTTAAAAAGTGCATCCATTGGCCTGGTGTCCTCAGAAGACATGGAGATGTACAACTGTGTATCGTCAGCGTAACTATGAAAGTTGACTCCATGTCTCCTGATGACATCACCAAGAGGGAGCATATACAGGTTAAAAAGCACTGGGCCTAAAATCGAACCTTGAGGCACACCACATGTAATATTATGGACCTTGGAGGAGCAGGTATCCACACTTACCATGAATGTCCTGTCTGTGAGGTAGGATGTAAACCATTTGTGGACAGCACCAGAGAGGCCGATGTGTTTTAAACGAGTTAAAAGAATAGTATGGTCGACTGTATCAAAGGCAGCGCTCAGATCCAGTAGAACCAACACTGTCAACCTTTTGGAATCATAATTTAATCTAAAATCGTTTAAAATCTTTAAAAGGGCTGTCTCGGTGCTGTGGTTTACCCTAAAGCCAGACTGAAATTTCTCAAGGACGTCATGTGCATTTATAAAGTCGCTAAGTTGGGTAAAAACAAGTTTTTCTAAGATTTTGCTTAAAAATGGTAAGTTGGATACCGGTCTAAAGTTGTTAAAATCATTACGGTCCAAATTGCTCTTCTTCAGCAGAGGCCTCACCACCGCCCCCTTAAAGGCAGCAGGGAAGTCCCGATAAAAGTCACAGGTCAACTACATTAAAACAGACTACTTAGGACCCCGTCACAGTGGGGCTGGGCTCGAACTCAATGCGAGTGTCCTGGTTTTGTTTGTGTGTGGCATTTGCGTTGCTTCTTCGTCACTCTATAGATTTGATGCTTTTTTTCCAAGAAGCTTTTACATTTGGGTAAAGCCACACTGGAGAAAATGTGCTCGGTTCAGGCAGGGGGTTAAGAGGTTTTAACCGGCTCTGCAATTGGTAACAGTTACCCAGTGTAATCATGAACATCCCTAATGCGGACTGTGCAATTGGTACCGGTGATGGTACCAGAAAGTAAAACCCAGTGAGGTTTTGCTTGATATAGTGGTCTCCTTGTCCTGGGCCGGCACAGCCCTCCCCCTGCTGGCACGGGGCACATATTTGCATATATTCCGGTGGCTTTAGGAGGTAGAAAATGAACACAGTGTCACGCCAATCCGGGAGCGGGCCGACTGGAGCCGTGCCCATGCAAATGACTGCCATCACAGACAAAGTGTGATAAATGTGCTGTCAATAGAGATAGTGCACTGCCACGTCAGGGCCCGAGCGGAGCCAAGCGCGTTCCCCGAGAGCTCCCGCAGACAGATACGGCTAAACGGGACACGAACGAGCTCAAATTTCCACTGTCGGAAAGTTCACACAGACCTACTTCTGTTTTTTTTTTTTATCCTCCCGCAGCCTAGTTAACTCTGCAGAGGAAGTTTTTGTAAGTTTGGAGTTGTCGGTTTGTTGGTGTTGGTCGCGGCAAAACACTAAATAGGACCTCACGAGCGGAAAACCAATGGGTAAACTTTTAAAAGTGCGTTTCGAAATTTTCCAGTAAATGTGATGTAAGAAAAAACAGAAAAGAAAAGGTGCAACCTATGGACTTCTAGTAGCCCTCGGTGGCCTCTTTTTATCACACAGGCGGCACATCGGGGTGGATTCACTCCAATCCAACGCCCTGTCGCCGTCTAGCGGATCGGGGCGACTATCGGCTCAGGTTTCCTCAGGTCCTGCCCGAGTCTCATCTGTTAAGATCAACATCTACGCGGAAGTGACCCGAATCCCAGACCGAGCCGGACAGCCACACAGTGTGCTCTCCGTATAATGTCTAGAACGCGTGTCTAGCTAAGAGTCGTCAACAAAATGCCTCGGCCCCCCCCGGTCAAAGTGGAAATCTCTGGGATTGTGTGAATCGTGGTACTCTCCTTTTCTTATTTCTTTTCCTGTCACAAAGAAGTTCGTACACTATGCATCAGGCTAGCTGAGGAAAGAGTGTGCATCATGCATGCAGCACAGGCAGCACGGTACTACAGCAGTTAGCGCTCCTGCCTCATAGCAAGAAGGTCCTGGGTTCGATTCCCACCTGGACCTTTCTGTGTGGACTTTGCATGTTCTCCCCGTGTCTGTTAGGTTTCTTCCAAGTATCCCATATAGCAGACCAATCTGGCCCAGATCCGGTTTCAGACCGGCATGGCTGGCTCACTTCTGGTATGGCAAGTGGAGTGTCAGCCAGAGGTGAACACAGTGTAGCTCTTTGCGTGACGTCAGCACTTGGTTTTATACCAGTATACATGTTCAGATAACTACAGACCGATAGCCTTGGCTAGTATAGATGGTTTTCCGTTTCACGAATTACCCATGATCCTCTGCGCCGCGTTGCCAAGTTGTGACTCAAGTTATTTTTGACTCTTTTGTGTTGAGAGAATGACGACAACTGCCTCCAAACCTGGCCACAAGGTGAAGGTTATTTACAGGGACACATTAGAAAAATTGCATTATATCGAAGGAAAGGATCCATACACAATGTCGAAAGAGGACTGGTCGTGTAATCCAGGGGCGTACCCTGATATTCAGGAAATGGACATTGCCAAGTATCTCATCCAAAACATTAGTGCGTACACTTTTGACAAATTAAGAGGAAGAAAGTCATTTTTGAAGTGGATGGGTACAAGATATAAATCATGCTGTACATGATGAGTACAGTGTGTTTTGACACCCCGAGTGCACCATTCTCAACGTACAACAGACCCCTTTCTGGTGCCCTGGTTGATAGCGGAGAAGAGCAGCAGCGTGATTTGTGGACATTGTACATGCATGGCAGGATTAGGTGAAGTCTGTTCCCGTGTTTCGGCCCTTTTAGTTGCCATTGAAACAGAAGTGACGATGAGAAACGGCAAAACAGTTACACAGGAGAAAGTCTACTGGCTACTTCCATCAGCTATCCAAAAGGAATCATTTACTGTATATAATATGTGTATTAGTTGTTTAATCAAATTACAATTTTTAAAACAAACACATTTAGCCAGAAACTCATTTACAAGTCGCTGGCTCACGTTGTCACATCGACGGTTCACATGCTGTAGCCAGGCGGCTGATACCTGCACATTCCTCATTATACATATAGGAACTGTACGCAGACACCACTGGGGCCAGGACTACCCTGGTAATTACATTCATAATCTCAGTGTGACTCCTGGTTAATCTCTTACCCCACAACTTCACAGAGTGGATTTTCTCCATTCAGCTTAACCCAAATCTAAAACCTTGACTGGAGCTTAAAGCCCATAGGCCTGTGTAACGCCTTATTTGATCTAAACAGATGTTTCTCCTCGCATTGTCACTTTTTTGTTGATTGTTGTTTTTTATTTATTTTTATTTTTTTACGTTTTCTCTCCCTTTTGTTGCGTTTTTGTTGCATTTTCGTCGCATTTTAGTCCTGATTTGTCGCGGTTTAGATTTGGATAAAGCCAAACTGGAGAAAATTTGCTCGGTTCAGGTGGGGGTTAAGAGGTTCTAAATAAAAAGGTCAAATAATTATTTTTATTTTTTTTAAAGCATGGCGAGAGAGCCCAATTTACAGAATCCCACACATCAAAAACACAATAGAAAAGCTCTCTTTAAACCATCTGATTCACTGGCCAGCCAGTAACACCAAGCTAATCATGGCGCTCCTGTGGGGCAATCTGTGAGAATAGTGTTATTCACACCAAACACACATGTCCGCGAAAACCTGCTCGACCACTCCCGACTGGAGATTATCGCGTTTGGGTGAAAGGGCCTTTAGAAAATCAGTGGAAGCATAAAAAGCCGTGACAACCATGCTTTGAATACACTGGTCTTCACAAAATGACTCTACAAATTGCTTGAATCGCTAACGTGCCAATTATGGGCCACCTGAGCCCTGCATTTTAAAGCACAAACATTAAAGCTAAACCGGCAAAAGGTGCAGAGAAGTTTAGAAACAGGTCCGAAGAAGAAAAAATACCGGCATACTGACAGGAACCCAATGCAGCTGAACTAGAAAAGACTCGAAATTGACTTTGTTAAATTCTTTAACAGAAGTTGGCCATTTTAAACTCCCTCGACCGACATTTAAAAATTGTCCCTCCCCTTCTTTACACAGCCGGCTCCGTCTGAGAACAAAGCCCGAAGTCCAATAGCCGAGTGTCAAATCATCACGAGCTCCGTCATCTCTGCTGAATGCTGATCACAAACCTGCAGCTCGGGCCGCTAACAACGGGCCGCTAATTTTCCTGCCAAATCAATCCCGCTTAAGGGGCGGCGTAATGTCCCGTCTGCACCCGATCACAGGAAAATGACAAAGTCGGGTTATCGGGTGACGGTATCGCAGTCAAAGAAACAATTTTTCCAAGACGTATTTTTGGAAGAAAGACGATATGAAGTGTCCTCGTTTCCAAACCGCCATCTCCAATGAGAAATTGTAGAAGAATTGTAGAACTATGGAGACAAAATTGACTTTCAAGGGCCAGAAGAATCCTGGATGGAGCAGCCGGTCAGAGGAGGAGGTTTGGCGAAGGGTATTGATCACACAGGTTGAATGTTATCTGTGAAATACGATACGGTAAGAACAACAGGGCCGGGCAATTTCTCGATATCGTGATCCCTATAACTATGGCCAGTCTCAATGATCGTCGTCATGGGGCTTTATAAGTTTGACAGGTTTACAGCCTTTTCTTTGGTAGAAGCAGCGCCTGGTTTGGGAGCTTGGACGAGACAATGGAAGATTGTTGTGTTAAGGGACACTGCAGCTGAACGGGAGAAAAGGTAGAAATTTAGAGATATAAATTTGAAACTTTTCTTTATGAACGTTACGGATATAAATATGAGCAAATCAATGGTTTTGTATAGCCCAATATCACAACAGGAGTTGCCTCATAGGGCTGCACTGAACTTTAAGGCAATAAAACAGAGCAGTAAATAACACAATGTAAAGTTCAGACGAATCAAGTATCCAGGCAAACATAATGTCCAAATAAGCGTCAGCAGTGGGTGGCGACGAGCAGCGCGGGTGTCCCCTGTCCTTAGACTCTCCAGCACGGCGAGGAAAAAGTAAAAAACCCGGTGGGAGAAACGAGAAACCTTGTGGAGAACCACAGAAGGAGAGATCCACTCCCATGGACGGACAGGCTATAGAGACCCAGGGCCGATGGGAGTCCCTCAGCAGACGGGCCAAGAACACAGACCATCCAGTCCTTGTCAACCCAGTAGGCCGGGTTCATCCGTTCGGTCTAACAAATAAACGAATATATGCTAATGAATATTTCATATAAAATAAAGCATTCTGTGCATAACGAAATCTGAATAATGGATTGACCCAAATTTGAAGGTATGTTTGTTTGTTTTTGTATGGCCAGAGGCGGTTTTGAATAACATAATCATAAGTGGAAAAAAATCTGTAAAAAAACTCAAATTTTGCCTTTAAAAAAAAATATTTTTTATTCAAAGCTGAATAAATCAAGCTGGGAATTAGATATTAGAAAATAAAATAAAAAAATCTTTAAAATGTTGTTAAGGCGAAGACTGTAAAGTCTAGAATCCGTAGGAGCTAATAAAGTGGCTAACTTGTTGCATGAGTGGAGCAAAAGCCTAATTTAGAGAAAACCAGCCCTAAAGTCTTGTATGGAGTGCGCGGCACATTTTCTTCGCTCTTCCGTATCGGGCGTCTCTCGCTGAAGGAAAAATACCATATTTGGGTAGCGTCATCGTGGGAACCCTTCGCAGGATACGTGGATGTAAAACATGTCAATATTTGTGACTGAATACCCGAGGAAAAGACGGCTTTGCGAAGCGATGTAGTTGCTACGTCCGGGTTACCTGCACCTCGCTCGCGACAAAACGTCATCAAATAATAACGGGGTAAGTTTTGTCTTTTTTCTACGCCGACATAAAAACTAGGATGTAAAGAGAGGAAACTAGCTAAAAATCTCCACTTTGACCACTGTATGAAAAAGCAATACTTTCACCTGCCATGACTCGTAAAAAAGTTGAATCAACAACTGAGATGGATCAGTATGAGAATTTTTTTTTTTTTGCCATATTGTCCAGCCCTACTACTACTATAGGGTCTCTACAATGAGTAAATTAAATAAAAAGTAGGGCTGTTAAATACCAGTATGGTTTAGGTACTAATGGGTTTGAAAAAAATAAAAGTATCCAAAGCAGGTACTGAAAAAACAAAAACATGTCTTTAGAGACTAGTTTTGATGCCTGTTGGGTCCAGGGACAGAATTAAAAGGATGTGACTTGGTAATTTCAGCTCAGATAAATGATACAAATGTAAACGAATTTTATGGAATAAATGAACATTATTGTTCTGTTTCATGGTTCTAGATGAAGGGTTGAGAAAAGAGAAGCAACGCACACCAGAAATAGTCTTCGAGGTGCAGATGTAGGGGAAAATCTTCATAAACACACTCATGAGCCGATGTCCAAATTTTCACTATTATTAAAAATTTGGACATCGGCTCATGAGTCTAGATGAAGGGTTCCCAATCTTTTCAGGCCGCGACCCCCAAAATTACTCACACAACAACTTGGGACCCCCTTCTCTAAAATATAATAAACATTCATAATAATTAAAGGTGCAAAACAGTTAAAATCTGGTTTAATTATGTTAATTTGGAGACCGTATTTTGATACTTGAGTTTGGCCCTGTCCACATGAAGTCAAGCTCAGGACTAAATGCAAACATATTTTATCAATCCAGCGTATCATCCACACAAACCTGGTGTTTTGGGGGGGTGTAAACAAACATTTTCCAAACTAGGTCCCAAAGTGGAAAGATCTCAAAATGCCATTTACGTGGCTCCGTTGTTACGGCGTCTTCACAACGTTTACTAAAGCAATGACGTCACAGTGCCAGCACTGTGTCGGTTATCCATAATCCACTGGCCTTATAATGAGTTTTACTCCGCTCCTCTGCTCTACCACGGTCCACAGGTGATAAGTAGTAAAACACGTCAGAATTCGCCTCCATTCAGTCTGTGTTTTTGTCACTGACAGGTTTTTCTGCTTTTGTCCCGTTACGTCTGAAATTCGCAAATCCATGAAGCAGTTTAATTTTCACAGTTTACATTCCACATAAGTTTATCTACAACTTGCTCTGTTATCTGTGGAAGCGTCACAGTGCCTCACACAGGCCTGCTAGATGAATTGCGGAGTTTTTACAGACATCACTGGCTCCATGTGGACGCGCACATTTACTGAGCTGGCTCCGCGTTTACAGATAATATTTTTTTAAACTTTACCCGTTTTGTCCTTGTGCGGAAAAAGCCTTCATTTGACAAAAAAATATGCCCGTTCATAATCAAAAATACATCAAAATCAATGTCAGGAGTGTAAAGAAAATATTGTCACAAAATCATCTTGCAACCCCCACTTTGGGAACCACCGTTTTTCTTTTGTGTTCTAGGTGACAAATAGTGCAGGTATCGAAAAAAGTATCATTGAAGCACCGGTATAAAACAGTACCCAGCCCTATTCGTAAGCATCAAAACTCACATCATTTCCTGTTTTAAAGAAGCGTTTGGCTGATTTAAATTGTGTAACATGAGTACAAAAGTGGACAGGGGAAGGCTTGATAACACATTTTTGCTTAATGTCAACGTATTTGAACCTGGTGTTGTTGTAAAGTGCTATCTAAATACATTGCGATTGATTGATGGATTGATTCATTGATAAAAGACTCACAGATTGGCATTGGCAGAGTAAATATTACAGAGTAAATGACATTAATATCAATCGGGAAAGGCTCCATTTTGAAACGTTCTTGAAGAGGCCAGCTTTTATGTAGGATATTTGGACAAAATGCGCTTTGTTTTGGCTGATCACAGTCTCGAAATGTAAGTAAACATCACAGCACTAAAGTGATTAATTATTTAGTCTTTAAAAATGTTGTTAACGTTTGTATGGATCAGCATACCTTGTGTTTCGTTCTGTCGTCGCCGTATTGTTAATTAGTATTGATAAAACTGCTTGTTGTTGTATGCAAATGTAAAACGCGCCCCGTTATTTACTCCAATGGCTTCTAATAAAAGCGTGAGGGAGCGGGCCGCAGAGACGCAGTGAATTCATCCTCTTCAGTTCTTAGATCCAAACATTCAAAATGGAGGTTAAAGGGGGGGTTAACCGGAAAACCTGGCAGACACCCACCCAGACTGACCACTTCCTGGACACGCATTCTCCAAATTCATCAACACAAACTGAAGATATCTCAAGGGCGTTTGAGGAAATCTTAGTTAAGAAACTTCAGCTCACATCTCTGTTCAGCACCACGGACAGCGCACCATGTTGGAGCTGAAATGACTTGGCCGCCTCTGCACACTTAAATCTGCAATTTGGAAGATTAGCGCTAAAAAAAAAAAGAAAAAAAAAAGGCCAGGCCCCACAGCACCATTCTGCATCTTGGACAAATTTAACTCCAGATGAAGATAGTTAGCCCACAGCGGGTGAAATCACAGATGGCATCAACAAAAGCCATAATTCTAAGAGGGGCTAACAAGAAAAAAAAAAGAAAAAAAAAGTTTATCTAAAGTGACAACAAAAAAGACAAATGGGAATGTAGTGGTAGAACAGACATCAAGCCTTTTAAGGCTAGACATGGCAGGTGAAAACAGATTTTTGACACATTGGTCGATGCACAGATTTCTAGCTAGTTTTCTCCCTTAATATTTTTTGTTTGAAATTGTTAATGTAAAAAAAAAAAAACACAAAACTTTGTTTATTTTATGCCATGAACATCGTAGTGCACCAGCCCGTTTCCCCACACTTATTCATTCACAAATCTTGACATGACATGTAACAAAACAGGCAGACCGAGATGGTCATTTCCTTTCTGTAAGACAAAAGTGGCAAAAGACCAAGGGGCAAACCGCCCACTTGTTGGCCGAAGTAAAGCACCACCTTCAACAAATGCCACGCCATTGAGTGTACTGCTGGACCCCTACACACCCATCACACAGTCTCTTCAAGGGAATGCCTTCAGGGAGGAGACTATGAAACCCACGGGCCAGGTCCATCCATCCATCCATCCATCCATTTTCTTCCGCTTTATCCGGGGCCGGGTCGCGGGGGCAGCAGTCTCAGCAGAGATGCCCAGACTTCCCGATCCACGCACACCTCCTCCAGCTGTTATGGGGGGACCCTGAGGCGACACCAGGCCAGCTCGGAGACATAGTCCCACCAGCATGTCCTGGGCCTTCCACGAGGCCTCCTCCCAATAGGACATGCCTGGAGCACCTCCCGAGGGAGGCAACCAGGAGGCATCCGGAACAGATGCCCTAGCCACCTCAGCTGGCTCCTTTCGACGTGAAGGAGCAGCGACTCGAGTCCGAGTAGGTTTCCTCTGGGTACTCCGGTTTCCTCCACCACTAAAAACATGTACAATAGGCCAGAATGAATGCAGTGTGTTTGAGAGTATTTGGTGGTGGTCGGAGGGGCCGATGGCACAGACTGGTTGCCTCGCTTCAGTCAGTCTACCCCAGGGTACATTAGTAGTTTACCATCCCAGAGTATGGAGTGAATGAATAATAATGACAGTGCGGCGCTTTGAGAAACTTGGTAATACAGGCTTGAAAAGTGCAGTACAAGCCATTATAATGATTATTTTTTACAGATTATTTTTTAATTTGTATTCAGAACCCAAACAAGATAAAACATCTTGGCAATGTATCAAATAAAATTATTTAAACCTAGCTCGACTCATTATTTAGATTTTGTCAAAAGTGTAGGTAATTATGGCCAGTTTTATAAAATGACAAAACATTTATTTCCCTTTGCATTTATTAAAGACGATATACTTCGCACATCTCTTGTATAAAACAGGTGCGTAGGAGAATGCATAAAAGCCAAACGTAGAAAGAGAAAAAACTCTCGCACACTGTATACTTGCAACACCAGTGTTCCTTTAATCAATGCAACGTTTCGGCCAGTGGCCTTTGCATTTATGCCAGTAATCTACAGCAAAGGTCACAAATTAATATCTTGTTTTCCCGCCATTCACCTGCCGTGTGTCGCCTTAAGGTGAAGGTTAAACAATTGCATTAGTTCTCCTAAAGTTACTGAAACATAAACTAGACAATGTGCTACCAGCCGTATTAAGTCATGGTTAGAACCATGTTAATGCTAAGGTCATCCTTTTCCTTTTAGCATTCTTTTTTTCAAACGAAAACAACCACATCTCTTCCCTTTTCCAATCCTAGCCCCCAAGCAAAAGCGTATTTTTAAAAGTCACGTCATCTGAGCACACAATCACACATGGCTGTCATAATCTCCGCCGTTTTAGATTCCCACAAATTTCTATACACGGCCCAAAACACTGAATCATTTTTGCTCCGCTATTTACGCTTCATCTAGCACAAACGCTGGCTGGCCTTGAGCGCATTTTCCAGTGACCCTATGCTCTCGCGGTGCTTTTAGGCCTGCTGCACACTCGCATGGTTGGATAAGTGGGCTGGTACAATCAAAACATTACACAAAGTAGACTGCAAACAAACTTTAAATAACCATACTTGGTGTGATGACAATATGTTCACACGGCCTTCTATATTATATGCAATGTATCCATCACGTTTAGAGATATATGGGGTCTGTTTTAGAGTTTTTTAGAGGAAACTACGGTGACACGGATGACGGATATGAATGACTTCTTTGTTCAACCATTTATCTGGCTTTTTATCTGGCATAACATTTAATTTATTAACGCAAAGATTCTGGGTGATATCATTCAAGCATATCCCGAGCAGATGAAAACTGAAAGTATTTTATCTGCACTCTTGCCTTTTACTGTCCATCCATCCATCCATTTTCTTCCGCTTTATCCGGGGCCGGGTCGCGGGGGCAGCAGTCTCAGCAGAGATGCCCAGACTTCCCGATCCACGCACACCTCCTCCAGCTGTTCTGGGGGGACCCCGAGACGACACCAGGCCAGCTCGGAGACATAGTCCCACCAGCGTGTCCTGGGCCTTCCACGAGGCCTCTTCCCAGTGGGACATGCCTGGAACACCTCCCGAGGGAGGCGACCAGGAGGCATCCGGAACAGATGCCCTAGCCACCTCAGCTGGCTCCTTTCGACGTGGAGGAGACGCAGCTCGAATCCGAGCTCCTCCCGGGTAACTGAGCTCCTCACCCGATCTTGGAGGGTGCGCCCAGCCACCCTGCGGAGGAAACTCATTTCGGCCGCTTGTATTCGCGATCTTGTCCTTTCGGTCATTACCCAAATCTCATGACCATAGGTGAGGGTGGGAACGTAGATCGATCGGTAAATCGAGAGCTTCGCCCCCTGACTCAGCTCCCTCTTCACCACAACGGTCCGATACAGCGACCGCATCACTGCTGACGCCGCACCGATCCGTCTACCGATCTCACGCTCCATCCGTCCCTCACTCGTGAACATGACCCCGAGATACTTGAACTCCTCCACTTGGGGCAAGGACTCCCCACCGACCTGAAGCGGGAGAACCACCTTTTTCCGGTGGAGAACCATGGCCTCAGATTTGGAGGTGCTGATCCTCATCCCGCCCGCTTCACACTCGGCTGCAAACCGCCCCAGTGCGCGCTGGAGGTCCTGATTTGATGAAGCCAACAGAACAACATCGTCTGCAAAGAGCAGAGATGATATTCTGAGGTTCCCAAACCGGACACCCTCCGGCCCCTGGCTGCGCCTAGAAATTCTGTCCATAAAAGTAATGAACAGAACCGGTGACAAAGGGCAGCCCTGCCGGAGACCAACACGCACCGGGAACAGGTCTGACTTACTGCCGGCAATGCGAACCAAGCTCCTGCTGCGGTCATACAGGGAACGGACAGCCCTTAGTAGAGGGCCCCGGACCCCATACTCCCGGAGCACCCCCCACAGGGCACCACGAGGGACACGGTCAAACGCTTTCTCCAGATCCACAAAACACATGTGGACTGGTTGGGCGAACTCCCACAAACCCTCGAGCACCCGATGAAGGGTATAGAGCTGGTCCAGTGTTCCACGACCGGGACGAAAACCGCATTGTTCCTCCTGGATCCGAGGTTCAACTATTGGCCGAATCCTCCTCTCCAGCACCCTGGAATAGACCTTACCAGGGAGGCTGAGGAGTGTGATCCCTCTGTAATTGGAGCACACCCTCCGATCCCCCTTCTTGAAGAGAGGGACCACCACCCCGGTCTGCCAATCCAGAGGCACTGTCCCCGACCGCCACGCGATGTTGCAGAGACGTGTCAGCCAAGACAGCCCTACAACATCCAGAGACTTAAGGTACTCAGGACGAATCTCATCCACCCCTGGGGCCTTGCCACCGAGGAGCTTTCTAACCACCTCGGTGACTTCAGCCTGGGTGATGGACGAGCCCCCCTCCGAGTCCCTAGCCTCTGCTTCCTCATCGGAAGACGTAACGGTGGGATTGAGGAGATCCTCGAAGTACTCCTTCCACCGCCCGACCACATCCCCAGTCGAGGTCAGCAGCCCCCCACCCACACTGTAAACAGTGTTGGTGGAGCACTGCTTCCCCCTCCTGAGGCGCCGGATGGTTTGCCAGAATCTCTTCGAGGCCGACCGATAGTCCTCCTCCATGGCTTCTCCAAACTCCTCCCAAACCCGAGTTTTTGCCTCTGCGACAGCACGAGCTGCAGCACGCTTGGCCTGCCGGTACCTCTCAGCTGCCTCCGGAGTCCCACAAGCCAACAAGGCCAGATAGGACTCCTTCTTCAGCTTGACGGCATCCCTTACCTCCGGGCGCCACCACCGGGTTCGGGGGTTGCCGCCGCGACAGGCACCAGAGACCTTACGGCCACAACTACGAGCAGCCGCATCGACAATGGAGGAGGAGAACGTGGTCCACTCGGACTCCATGTCCCCTACCTCCCTCGGAATCTGGTTGAAGCTCTTCCGGAGGTGGGAGTTGAAGACCCTACTGACAGAGGGATCCACCAGACGTTCCCCACAGACCCTCACAACACGTTTGGGCCTGCCAGGTCTGACCGGCTTCTTCCCCTGCCAGCAGATCCAGCTCACCACCAGGTGGTGATCGGTTGACAGCTCAGCCCCTCTCTTCACCCGAGTGTCCGAGACACGCGGCCGGAGATCGGATGACACAACTACAAAGTGGATCATCGACCTCCTGCCTAGGGTGTCCTGGTGCCACGTGCACTTATGGACATCCTTGTGCTCGAACATGGTGTTCGTTATGGACAAACCGTAACTAGCACAGAAGTCCAATAACAGAACACCACTCGGGTTCCGATCGGGGAGGCCGTTCTTCCCCATCACCCCCACCCAGGTCTCACTGTCGTTACCCACGTGGGCGTTGAAGTCCCCCAGTAGAACAATGGAGTCCCCAGCCGGAGCACCATCTAGTACCCCCCCCCAGGGACTCCAAGAAGGCCGGGTACTCTGCACCGATGTTGGGCCCGTCCTTTCGGGCTGTGCCCGGCCGGGCCCCGTGGGCAGAGGCCCGACCACCAGACGCTCGCATTCGAGCCCCAACCCCAGGCCTGGCTCCAGGGTGGGGCCCCGGCTGCGCCATACCGGGCGACGTCACGGTCCTTGGTATTAAACTGTCCATAGGTGTCTTCGAACTGCTCTTTGCCTTTTACTGTAATTGATTAATTTTTATGTTGGATGTTTTAATGATTGATTTGATCTGTTTTCTTGTAATTTTATGCAACTGTGAAGCACTTTGAATTGCCTTGTGTATGAATTGTGCTCTACAAATAAACTTGCCTTGCCTTGATCAATCCAGTGTATTATCCATACGAGTCCGGCGTTTTGGGGGTCTGTAAACGAACATTTTCCAAACTAGGTCCCAGTTTGGACTTGACCGGAGTTTCTGCTTCAGTCCCGTTACGTCTGAAGAATAAACTCGCCTCCTCGTCTCTTCTGTAAATCATAATCCTTGAATCCGTTTCATTTTCATTGTTTACATTCCACGAAAGTTTACTGCGCATGCACCCTCCACTTCTTGTTCTATTATCTGTGTTAGCGTCACAGCGCCACACACAGGCCTGGCAGATGAATCACGCCGTTTTCACAGACCTGAGTCAACCCATGTGGACACACACATTTATTAAGCTGGCTTCATGCTTACAAAGAAAGTTTCTGAAAATATAAGTGTTTTGTCTTCGTGTGGATATAGCCTAAGGGAAAGGCAACAAGGAGCTGTGTTAATTTCGTCGACTAAAATATTGAGTCTAAATTTGAGTCAAAGTCATATTTTTGCAGACTAAAACTAAGGTAAAAGTTCAATTACGACTAAAATCATCAAACCTTCCTCTGACAGTTTGAAAGAGACTCATATCATTTAAATTAATTGCCAAAAGAACAGGTTTGGGCTTAAATAATTCTGAAAAGTTGCGTATAAAGGTTTTTCTCAGCATTTTCGATAGTTGTGAATAATAATAATAATAATAATAATTTTCCTCACACTGGGAGATTTAGAATTGTGACATCTCTAGTTATTAATACACCATTTGTTTCTACACATTTCATTGTAGAAATTCCAGTCATTGGTCAGTACAGTAACCAAAGGAAACCCAGACACCTAGACAGGAAGAATACGCAAGAGATAAGGTCTTCCACCGTATCCATAACCTCCAATGTCGCCACAAAGAACAGCCTTTACCTTTTCCAAACTTCGAATTGTACCCAATCATGATTTTCGCCCATTCTTTTATAACAGCTAAACTTCTATCCGGCCTTCAGTACGCAGGAGAAATCAGCCGCGCAGGTTCTTTCACGGCGCATGTAGGGAAGGCTTCCATAGAAATCACTTGACCTATTATTTCCTTTTCTCACCCGCACAATACCGGGCTGATTTGTAAAATTCAAAACGGAGCGGTCGCACCATTGGTCACAAAGGGCCCGAGCAGGGGAGAGACGCCATTACCAGTGCGAACAATGTCGGCTGGCTGATTTGACTAATGCCGAACATGCAAAGGCCAGGCATGATGGAGGCTGAGGGTGTGAAGGCCAGGCCACATTGTTCCCATGTCCGGATATTCTCCAGCTGGGGAGATCTCAATAGTGCTGTCACTCCTGTGGATTGCGAAGGGGAGTCTATAGAGAAACAGACTTGGCTGGCGGGTAACAGACTTGTATGACGGCTTGATATGAGGAAGGACCAGATTACCTTTGTATCTCTGGTATTGATAGAACAGAATATTATATCAATTTACTATGACAAAATGTCACGAGTCTGATAAAAAGTATGAATTTGTTAAATGTTTATTGGTTAAGACTTTATAATAATTACACCTTATTTAGCCTCAATAAATCATGAGTTAGCACTTAATTCATCATGAACACTTCATTAGTTAAGTACTAACACTTAATAACTAACAAATTAACAACGAATATGTGAAGAACTATTCATTATGAGTTAGGCATTAATTTTAGTTATTAAGTGTCACACTTAACTAATGAAGTATACATGATGAATTAAGCGTCAACTCAAGGCGGTAAACTTAAGGCTAAATAAGGCATAGTTATTATAAAGTGTTACTTTTTATTGTTGTTTACCTGTATTTTGCATGTTTTATAGCGCATGTACTGAAAATGGTAGCAATCAGAAGTGGGACTTTTCAAAATGTAATGGTTTGGATTTAGTCCAATTAAGATTTAATCGCCACAAAATGTAAAAAAAAAAAATATATATTTAAATGCTCCGGTCTATGCACAAACTTACTGGGACAGCATTTTAAGGAAGAGGGGTCCTACTTCAGAAAAATTGAAACGGAGTCTTTTAAACATGAGCTTATTTTCCCTGCAGTCTGAAAGATAAATATAAAATAATGTTTTTATTTTTGTTAGCTTCTGGCAGTTTTTCCGTCCGTGGTTCCATTGTAATGCCCCAGCCCCTGTATACTCGGATTCGCACCTGCTCAAGATAGATTCTGCTCAGCCTTCAGTTCCGCTGTCACTTGGCTCTGTGTGGCTGCGTAAAACGGCTACTAAATGCTGTAACTTTCAT
Organism: Proterorhinus semilunaris; assembly: GCA_021464625.1. Lineage (NCBI taxonomy): Eukaryota > Metazoa > Chordata > Actinopteri > Gobiiformes > Gobiidae > Proterorhinus > Proterorhinus semilunaris. The sequence goes on from CM038360.1 coordinate 21,589,136, forward strand.
GTGAATGCCTTAAAAAACCGAACCGCCCCCAAGATTTTGATCAGTTTATCCAGCTTTCACCACATCGTGCTTCTGGAGGCCGCCTGTCTGCTACAGTCCATTGTTTCGAACGTTTTCCTGTCCTTAAATAAATGTCTATGAATCTTCACCTTTTCACTCACTGTAGAAAACTTTCAATGCATCCAAAGAAACCCACATTTCCTACTACCTTTTTGCGCTGTATTGATTAGAAGGACTGTGTCAGGAAGCCGAAAAAGCATATGGCCAATTTGCACTCTTTTTTTATGCATCCTGACTTTCAACAGTTACACTAAAATAAATAATAACTATTTAAAGTCGCAGCAAGTCATTGAGAGTCATTGGCCTCAAGTCCAAGTTAACTCTCAAGTCAGAAACAGGCAAGGCCGAAGTCAAGTCTTTTTGGAGCTATGGTCAAGTAAGTCACAAATACCCAAAATTACGACTCGAGTCTCCCACCTCTGGTAGAAATCAATGCTGCTATATCTAAAATGTTCTAGTTTGGATTTTATTATATCGGCCTAAAAATATATCGGATAATCTGTGACGACGTAAAATAGCTATCGGCCAATAATTATCAGTGGCTATATAGTGGCGATAACAGCGCATCTCAACAGTTAAACTGATCTAAATCACTCATTTTGCAGACTCTTTTCCAGCGCGGCGCTCATTATAAAGCACATCCTATATATGGATCCCATGGCTCTTGACTGAAGGCTCCTCCCTGATCCAACATGTCAGCCTGCCGGGGCGTCTCATGAAATGCTGCATCCGAAACCGAAATTGTCACACTTCAGGAAAGTTCCAAATTGAATGCGGCACCTCCTCCCACCACTCCAGCGAGCAGCTGATAGTTTGTCCATCAGCCGAGAGACAGATAGGGATCACAGAGCTCAGGCAGTGGGCAGCCTTATACAACGCAGCAATGCAAAATGAAAGCTCACAGCCAAGACTAATAAATACAACAGACACCAGAAGGAATAGTTATGATCCCAATAGGAATAATGGTGTAAACAACAGATGAGATAAAGTACTTCAAACACATCAAGACAGGTCTTAAACTACAACTCAAGACAGATCTTCCTCAGGGAACAGCATAATCAAAAGCTTTAAGTTGATCTGCCATGTACAGTATATAATTGTAGCTCAATCTGCATTGATATTTCATATTTAATAACTTAAAATATAGACCAATATGCTATAAGCAGAGAATGTGCTTGAGAGCAGAAGTACTCAGAACTGGTCCGGTTACGGTTTACGGACTTTAAAGCAGTACTAAGTAACTCTTGCCCCTATAGGCCATAAGCGCAACTGCAGCCGTCATAGCATGTCGCGTTTTTTTTACTTATTAATCGTCTGTGAGAGTAAATAATACGCTCACAGAAAAAGCAAAGGGAGAGAGGGATATTGTACATCCAATTACACAATGGAAACCATTTTTTTCACTCAAACTTGGCTGTAAATACTGTTTAAAGTGGCGCTAGCCCGCAGTTAGCTTTGCCCGTTAGCCTGTTAGCTTCTTCATGGTTCTATTAGTGTGTGTTGGTTGCTCCGGTCCAGTGGCAGTCAAGTTGCAAATGTGGTTTTCTGGCCAGAGACACCAGGGGGAGATGAACGACCCTCCAATCATCCCATCAACACTTGTATTACCGTCTACTACGAAAAGGATTTATTAAGGTAAACAAGTTACTTGGTACTGCTTTAAAATGCAAGACAAACTCCCGGCTTTCATTAGCCTTATTTTACCATACCCTTGTACTCATTTCGTACAGAGGCTCTTCACAATTGAGCTCCGTTATCAGGTGGGAGAAGTGAACTCCTTTGAAACGATTGGATCTGGTCTTCGCTAGCGTTTGGTCGTGACGTATGTAATGCGCCCGAGTGAGTGAAGCAGCTTTCATAACTCTTAGGAGCATTCCTTACGCATTCCCAGGCTTCGATTTTAATTTCTGGACATTTGGGAGCCGAGCCAGAACGGATTGAAGAGCTTCCATTACTTTCGTATTCGCCGCAATTGCCAAACTACAACCAGCAATTGCGGCGTAAATGCTTGAGGTCACCTACAACACCGCTAGGTGACCATTCCCGCTCGCTGAATGGTAGGTTGAAATTCAACCGATGTAACGCGGCCACTGAGATCAGGCCCAGATGTACATGGAGGGAAATTATAATTGACCGGAGTTTACGGATGACTATGGCCAGGCTAGGCTTTCATGACAAAGCAGCTGCTCATGAGTCAGTGTTGATGTGGGCTGCTATAAATTGCAACTAAACAACAAGGAATTAACGTGTTAAAACTTGTATCTTCATTGGCTTATGCAAGTGTCCCACTGAGAGTTGAACTGGATATCAAGTGCTCTACTCTGAGCTACTGCCGTCTGTTGCTATCAGTCTGTGTTGGAAAAATTACTTTGAAAAAAGTAATTATTGCTACTCGTTGCTTCTCCACAAAAGGTAACTGCGTCGGTAACTGACTTACAGTACGACAAAAGTATTGAGTTACTAGGCAAAGTAATTACTGAGCTACAAATAAATCAAGAAAACGGGCTCATTCAGAATGTTGAGGTAAATATAAGCCTGTGTTTTACTTTCATCTCTGCACAGACTTGCCCACACCACCACAGACGTCTGTAAACTCGCGACAGCTCTCGCACTTCACGTCTGTTGTCGCCAGCTTTAAATCCAATCTAAACCTGTAGTCAAACAACGAAGTGAACTCTGCTTATCTGAAAGCTGTAAATGTGCGTGTAAATGTACGCACGCGAAAAAGCTAGACGTGTGGGACGGCGTGTGACGCCGGGGAACGACTTGGGGCCGCAACCAACGATTAACTTTGTCCCTTTTGGAGTGCGGGAGAAACATTACACGAGATTAAAAAGCTTAGAAGTTGGTCCCACAAGAAGCATAAAGAACGCGCGTCACAGCCAACCCCCCTCCCCTGCCAACTATCAAATTTAAAACTATTAATCCATCCACCAGCCACTGACGACGAGGTTACCGAGGACATGCGGCTCCCCAACGCACACTTGTCATTCTGTTCGGCTTCTTTGACCTCAATGCAACACGATCCAATCCTCTCACGCCGCGTTACGGAGGCCGCTGATGGAAGCGCGGAATATAATATATATATATATATATATATATAAACACACACACACACACACACACACACACACACACTGTATGTGTGGTGATGGGCTTCAGGCAGAACAACGCGAGGCTGGTACAAGTCGGCGATAAGGGACGTGAGTGGGCAGAGGTCTGCAGGGGGGCGGCTAAGCGATTCACCACGGACTCATTCACTCTGAGGATCAGGGTGGTAGAGACATTCTACGTCGCAAAATTGAGAATCTTGAATAATATAGAAAAGGTCCTGTATGGTTTGCCTTTTGCACGCTTTGAAAAGTCATTTTGGACGCCGTCATCTTGGTCTTTTTGTAGTGGGACCTTATAATAACGGTTGTGTTTTGAAAATGCCCCCAGGACCCAAGATGTCATTTATTTTTGTTGCAATGTTGTTTCCTCGTCAAAAACATATCTGGAGCTGTTTTTCGAGCCGCTCGCTCATCTTTGTGTAATCTTTGACCCTTCTCCTGTGGCTATTTTTAGCCGCCCCCAAAAAGCTCCTTCTGTTCCCAAACTGCCCCTTCTGAGGTCCTATGTATCCGGGGAAGTCTGTCCTCACCTGCTCAATCTCTGGCTAAGCTCAGTCCTCTCATCACAAAGTAAAAACTCTCACTGCAGCCACTCCAGCTGCATGGTCTGTTTCTCCCCCCCCCCCCCCCCCCCCTCTATTTTGAAAGGAAGAGAAAAGGTGGGCGGGTGGGTTGGGCTTGCGGGAGATTGTGTGAAAACCAGGAAGTGAAACAACTGGATTTCATATTCCAGCTGTTTTAGATCAATACTGCATTTCTATGTTTCACCCTATTCACTATCATAGGATTGGCATCTGTTCACAAGAAATATTACATTTACTCTGGATTTTCTTGAGTAATGCCTTTCTGACATCAAATTATTTTTTTCCATACACAATGAACGGTTATTTAATATAGAAATATCTTCATTCTGCCTGGAGACTAAATGTGAAACAGTTTTTGGACCTTTATTTGCAGTCATTTCAGCTGGACATTCAGATAAAGTTGTGTGTTTGTTTATTGCTGTGTTTGTTTATTGAACTCTCAACAGTTTGGACCCAGAAGTAGCCTCTTTTTGTGTCACTTAACAAAACGTATCACTAATAGCCTGCAAAAAGCATAACACCCGCTCTTTAATGTAATAATGTGTAATAATTATTATGTAATAATTATGTAAATAAACAGCATCACTCCTTTTTCCTCCAAAGTAACAGCTGACGGTCTGTAGACGTCACGTTTTAGTAACTGCTTGACCCCCTTTGGCCCAAATAGGTAGTAGGCATACACAAAAATAAATAAATAGAAAAACTTCATGGTCTGTAAAGGATATGCCCAAAAGCAGGGTAGGATTACACAAATATGCTCCACTCCTGGACATGCTCTGAGGATGGAAATGGTCCAGTGCTTGAAATGTGTCATCTTTAACTAAAACTCCCTTTTACAGAGTACAAGCTGTTTTGATTTGGTGGCAGCTGGGCTTTTCTTTCACCCTGGGGAGGCACAAAAAAGGCCGCTGCTGGCTTCATCTCTCATCAAAACACAAACACGTCCCCGCCGGAATCCCTGGGCCGTCTGACGTCCAGCCAGGAGGTGAGCTTTCATGTGCTAACGCTGCCTGGGCCGGCGCTGCCAGTTGACCGCTGGCTGCTCCAGGACTTTGATAAGGCGATGCAAAGCTGAGGGATACATTTGCAAAAATAAAAAAATAAAAAAAAGGAAACTGGATTCTATTTCAGATCAACGGGATAGAAGGCAGGGGTCACTCCAGTGCTTTCAGAGCCCCTCAGTGAAAGGTGTTAGTTAGGCAGGATTAGTTGAGGTAAATGCCCAGCGGCGGCATTTACGGGGGAAGATTAGGAAAATGGTTGTCAAACTTGCAAACAGGAGGTTACATGAGTTCAAGCAGTCGAGGAAAGATTACAGGGTGATAGAGTGATTTTGTGATATGATGATCCGCCAGCTTCCCATCACAAACAGAGGTGTTAGTTTCACCTCTCATCCAAGAAGCTTGTTCAGCTTCAACGATCTTAGTTCGTGCGGCTGACAAAACTTTAACTGCCACCATTGTCCACGTTTGTTTATTACAGAAAGACACCCTTATGAAAGCCCAAGCACAAGCTACAGTGCAGTTGTTGTAGTAAAATTTACTACAACAACTGCACTGTAGCTTGTAGTTTAATGTTCTGTTCCTTGAGTCGATCAAAAAGACAAGCACGTCCTCGAACTGAATAGGCTTGTTGAATCCAAGACGAATGGGCTTAACTTGGAAAAAATATCCATACGGCCAAATAGCTCCCAGAGAAAATGATTTATTCCTCACTAAAAGTGACAGGGAAACGGTGTGTGTTTACAGGCTAGTCATATCCTGGTGATGGCAGTGTTCTAATGCTTAGGCAACACGAGTCCAAGAAAACCAGGATATTCCTAATCCCTGTTTACATGAGCAGCTACAGTATCCTGGTGGTCTAGGCTCCGGAGTGCCACAGGCGCCAATGACGAGTATGGAAAGAAGCTTAACACTTTAGCAATATCGCGAACACATGGCTTTTTTTGGACATTTCTCTAAACACAGACACAAGAGCTATAAAAAGGAAGCACTTAAAACTGCAGAGCACTGTCCCAGCTTCAGCGACAAATGTGAGAATTGGATAGAAGTACAGTTCAGGTTTGTGCAAAGTCCCAAAGCTGATCCACTGGAGCTAACGCAGGGCAAAAAAGCTGTTTTGTAAAGTTCACTGCAATGTTTTGTAAGCCCAGGTAACCAACTCAATCGCTCTAGGAAAGTTTCTGCCGTATCCGTTTCGAACGTTCGCAGAGCGGCAGCAGTGCTAAGAAACCAGGATACTGCGTTTAGGCTTTTATTTTGAAGGCAGTTGTTACAGGAAGTGTAGACAAGAGGTAGGCCATCTTATTTTTAGTACCTGGAGAAAATGTGCCACTAGCCCATCCATTGCCATCCGCCCTGAGTTGTGTGCCTTCGATATCACCGTCTGTAAGTTTTGCTTTATATATGTTTGAAGAATATTATTTGTGCCTTATTTGATGAGGATGATTGCTACTGTGATGATTGTTACATTATCACTAATTGTATTTTTTATTGTGAGCTATTAGTTGTTTATGCAGTTCTACTCTGTTTTGGAGTTGTAATCATTAAATTGGAGCCACAACGCTACTCCTGACTCTGGGTACAATTTCAGAAGGAGTTAGGCTACTTCTAAATTGTGTCACACAAACGGTTACGCACAAGGAGAGCGGGACAAGAAATGTCATGTTGGCTGCATTGAACTGAAGCAAGGGATTATGGTCCATGTAGTTAACCAATACAGACAGAATTTTGTCTTTTCAGTAAGAATGACATAATATTGTTACATCTGTATAATCTCTCATACTGGAATTTTCCGATGTAGATAAAGGTTTTCAATCCCAGTGCAGTCATCTGTACTGGGTTCTTTCTAGATAAGTCTAGAGATTTGTTGATCATCTCAACCACCCAGTACAGATGATTCAAAACACTTTTCTATATTAATCAAAATCCCTCTCTTGTGAATGTGATTATGTGAAAGTATTTTCCAAATCGCAGAGCAGGATGCCTCGAGGATCTCGCTGAAACTTTATATCTTTATACCTGAGACTCTCCACCGCCATAACACTGCTGACCACATTTCTCCCTTGACCTGACCTGACATTCAGTCCAATTACTTCAGACGGTTGAACCCTTGTCGGGAAGTACACCGTCTTTAAAATTTAAACCAACTGTTCAAGTGTCTGGCCAAGGTCGCAATTCTAAAGCCCTCGTCCAAGGTGATGGCTCTCGCTGTCAGGTCATTTCATTGTATTCTTCTTCCTTTTTTAAGATCTACAATGGGGCAGAGTAGTTTTTCCACTTGTTCTGTGATCCCTCCATCTTTTAATGTTATCTGTTGGAGCCGCGCAGTGAAAAGCAGCCAAGGAGAAATGGAGCCTATGCTGTCAAATGAGGATCTTCTGACACCCCTCAATGGCGCTATAGGCAAGTCTCCAGCCTCATTCTGTCACATGGCGTTTGGTAATTTGGTCACGCTGCGATGATGGAGGAGCGGGTATTCTTTTAGCCATCACCAGTCTTTGTGGAGCCGGCGACAGGAGAGTAGGAGAGTGTCATTTTGTATATTATGCCAAAGGATGGCCATTGGTGATTTATAATTGCGTAAGATGTGTTTGGAGTTCAAAATATGATCGGCGTTAAAACGATTCCCCAAATGTGGAGAGCTTTGAAGCGTGGTCCTTGAAATGAAAAAAAAAAAAAAAGTTTCTGTTTTGTCGGGCCAGTAATGTTTTATGGGTCTTGGGTATTGAAAGCGCAAAACTGTTTTCACCATTGTGTGTTGTTTGTAGTTCAAGGGCTAAAGGTTTTAATAATGTATAAAGTATGACTAAAGTTTATTTTCTGTCTATTTTATAGCATCTCTGTCCAAATCAAAGTCTAGACTACTAACTTGTTAGACACACAGGGGATTCTTCTGACAGCTCACACTTCATCTTGATGGCTTAAATCTACCAAACTGCAATATGAATTAGCGGAAACATTATTTTGATATGTCTTTTAATCTAGAAATGTTTTGCCCCTAAAAAATTTATATTTTATTTTAAGATATAGAACAGCATTGATTTGCAGTCATTTAGGCTTTTATTTTGAAGGCAGTTGTTACAGGAAGTGTAGACAAGAGGTAGGCCATCTTATTTTTAGTACCTGGAGAAAATGTGCCACTTGCCCATCCATTGCCATCCGGCCTGAGTTGTTTTATGGGTCTTGGGTATTGAAAGCGCAAAACTGTTTTCACCATTGTGTGTTGTTTGTAGTTCAAGGGCTAAAGGTTTTAATAATGTATAAAGTATGACTATTGCATCCATGGATTCAAGGTGAAGAAATATCCGGATTGTTGCCGGAACAAATTGAAAAGCTTTTGAATGTAGTAAAAGTCATACAAATGGTGTCCATAACGTAAAACAATGTTAGTTAAAACCCATCTTTTTTCAGGGTTTATGCAGGCAGAATCAAGTAGAACTGAATGATTTTTAATGCTCAAATACTATATTTTAGTGCCAGAAACGCAGAAAAAAGTCTACGCATATTTAATTTCTTAAGATTTGTAAACATTTTATCAAAGAGAGGAAAGAGAATTACACAAAACAGGGGGGAAAATGTGGCCAATTTCAGCCAAAACTGACAATGAATATGTTTTAGATCATCATTTTTGGTATTTTCAATGAACTTACACAGTACAAATTGTAGAGAAATGTCATAATTTTCGAATAAATTTAGATTTGATGTGAGTTTTAATCTAATTGAATGCTTAATGACATTTAAGGCCTTGATTTTGGCAAAATTAATTTAATGATTTTTAATGCTCATAATATATACAAATATAACATGAACAAATAATATCTAGAGACAATACATGTTTCCCTTACATTTAAGGGAAAATTCTGCACTGGCTAAAGATAGAAAGCATTTTTGTGTTTACAAGTCTTGTATTACAATAAACAATTATGCAACTTGCTGTTGGTAATGACGTAAACCGTTTAATTTGATTCCTTTTTCATGAGTAAAACTTTTAATTAATTTTCACTGTCAATTAGTGCTTGCACATAAACAGTTTTGTTGCACCAGGAAGCTCAGAGAAGCCTCCTCCACGTGCCTAAATACTTCTAATTGGTGTTTCTGGGAGAGAGAGAATGTTGCGGTTGACTCACTGGGTTAAGTTTTAATGATCGGCTGTTACGCCTGATGACGAGTGGTGGACAAAAACCAGTGTCCCCTTCCACAATTGTGTCCTTTATAGACCGAGATGGAGGGCACACTTTGAGCTGTTCAACAGCCTCCACCGCATGCTCCGAGGTGAAGAGAGCGATTGAAGCCTAGTCAAAAGCGACTAACAAACCAAGTGTCTATTTTAATGACTGTTATTCACTGTCTATTCAAAGCTAGCAGGATTTCCTTTATTGAGGCGTTTTTTAAGACACTTCTGTACATATTATAACTTCAAACTATGTATGTGTATTTAAAAAAAGAAGTTAGGAGCTGAAGATGGAGCGTTCACGTTTATTTGCATCTATCTTATTCTATTGAGGATTAAGATATGCACTCCAGCAAACATAGTGGACTGTGTCCTACAATATGGAGGAGAGTCTGGAGTATTTTTAACAGTTTGGTTTTGTAATGCATTTGAAAACTTACTTCAAAAAGATACAGTTGCAGGAGTTGCAACTATTATGTCTGATTAATTTACATCTATGCAAGCAATACCTTATGACAACAGAACCATTTCTTCAGAACAGATGATATGCCTAAGGTGGATGGATTTCCTTAGTGCTTTACAGGCAAGTAGTCAAGTTTCTAATGAACTATTAATAAATATTACTAACACATAATAATTGGAGTAGCTCTCAGTCCAAGCTCAATTCATCGGACATTATTCATCAACTATTCTGCGCCTGAAGCTTTTGCCTTTTATCATTCCGCGCTGGTTTGAGTCCTGCAGCAGTAGACTGTGGACTCAGCTATCATTATACTGACAGACAGGTAGGCTCACTATAACACATCAACCAGCCACTCTACAAGGGCTAACTTTCCACAAGAATTCAAACATCCAGCGTCATTAGCAATGACCTTAAAATTGCAATGTTGATAGTGATCCTGAAAATAATGTCACGCTTACATTAAAAAAAAACGCTCAAATGTTCATATTCCTCAGAGCACTGTCAGGGAGTGTTATGGACATTTTTATTAGAGCTCCCAGCGTGGGAGCAGATTGGATGGCGGTGAGTTAGGAACTGTGAACAGAGAACTACTGTGGACCTAAAAGCAAGCCCTGGGGCACACCCTTTTCCCTTAAAGGCATTCCATTAATGAAAACTATGATATCATTACGTTGACACACTGGTATGGGTGCCATACCAGTGGCCGACAAGGGGAGAGAATTATGTGCATACTCCACACAAGGGAGGTACAAACTCCAGTCAGAAGGATTCTGGAAAGCCACACAACGAAGCGAAGCCTCCAAACTTTGATTGGCTCTTTCGCACTGACCATTGGTCTGGGGATGGAATCCAGAAGAGAGGCTCACAGAAGTGCCGAGGGCCTGACAAAAACTTCTCCAAACTTGAGAGATAAACTGAGGCCCCTGTCGGATACAATGTCCAATGGTATTCCATGAAGTCGGAAGACGTGCTGGACCAACACGTCAGCTGTCTCCATGGCAGATGGTAATTTCTCAAGAGGTATAAAATTAACAGACTTAGAAAAACGATCAATAACAGTCAGAATGACTGATTTACCTTGAGATATGGGGAGCCCGGAGATGAAATCAATGGCAATGTGCGACCATGGACGACTGGGAACAGGTAACGGACATAACTTTCCAGCAGGCTTCTTATTAGGCGTCTTGCCTCTGGCACATATGGTGCAAGCTTGTAAATAGCCGCAAGTGTCTTTTTCCATAGTAGTGTGAACTTCTGCATAAGGTTTTGGAATGCCTGCTCTGTATCAGGATCCCATACAAAAGTGACCTTGGATGATGTTAGTCTAGTCAAAGGAGCTGCAACTTGACTATAGTTTCGAATAAATAATACAGATCCTTTAAATACCTTAGTGTATGAATGTGGACTCAGTAGCAGAAATACTCATGCACGCCTTCATAACCTCACCACTGGACTATTGCAATGGAGTCCTGTCCAGAATCCCTCAAAAGCTCCTGGACAGGCCGATACATCCAAAACTCTGCCACCAGGGTCCTGACTCTCACACCAGGCCCTGGTAACACATCACCCCCACTCTCATCCATTTACATTGGGTTCCTGTAAAATATCGCATTCAGTACAAAATCCTTCTCCTTACTTACAAATCCCTCCACTCCCTGGCCCCTCAGTACCTATCTGACCTCATCCACATTTACACCCCGTCCCGGTCTCTCTTCTCCTCCTCCTTAGCTCAGCTCACTGAGCTAAGGAGGGAAGATGGCGCCAGCAGTGTGCACGGCGCTCCGTCTCCCTGCTCTATTTTGCATAATACTCATTGTATGGATCTGTTTTTGCTGTTCTAATGGATCTGCGATGCTTGTGTATGACCGTCAAACATTGTTGAACATTCGAGCATCTCACGATGCTTTCTTGCAGAACTGTACAGCTAGACAGTCTTCATGTCCTCCACCGCCACTCCTCGCGTCTCTACCGGGCGTTCTGCGCACACCTTTTGGTGTGCCCCGGAGGAGACGCTCTCGCAGAAGAAGTAAGCGTGGAGGTATTTTGATTAAAATCAGAGCCTACCTTCGATCCGGAAAGAAAGGCGGCTATGGAAACCCAGCTACGTCTCGGGGAAGTGAGCGTTGTCTCGTCCCCGTATTGCCCAGTGGTATCCAGGAGGGGCATCAGCTGATGCCGTCGCAATTCTCTGACCGGCTCCGCACCCGGCGTCCCAGAGCCGCTAACCACCGCGGCGTCAACCAGGAAAACCTTCGCTCGCTAGCACGGACTTCTTCACCGAAAAACGTGGATACACTTCGCATGGCACTGCTTAATGTCAGGTCGCTGGCAAACAAGACCTTCGTACTCAATGATTTCTTCGTTTCCCAGCATTTGGATATCATGTTTTTGACAGAGACATGGTTACGTCCTGGTGAGTCTTCAGCTTTCTCTGAACTTCTACCTCCTGGCGGTTCGTTTTTTAGCTCTCCCCGTACCTCTGGAAAGGGTGGAGGGCTAGCCTCTGTGTTTAAATCCAGTCTTAAATGCCGACAATGTCCAGCAACAACTTTCTCAAGCTTTGAATTGCAGTTGATTGAAATACAGAGCACTGTGCCCGTCCTGTGCGCGCTGGTATATCGACCTCCAAAGTTTAACAAAGACTTCATTGCAGACTTTTCTGACTTTGTAGCAGGAACTGTTCTTAAATATGATCATTTTTTAATAGTGGGTGATTTTAACATACATGTTTGCTGTAACTCAAAACCTCTGGTAAAGGACTTTTTAAGTGCCATCGATTCTTTTAATCTTACACAGTGGGTTAATGGCCCTACTCATGAAAAGGGCCATACACTTGATCTCGTGTTGTCTCATGGTTTAAATGTAGGCATTGATAATCTTTGTAGTACGCAGATATCGGACCATTTGCCAGTTTTGTTTTCACTAACACTTCCGTGCGCTCCAGCTAAACCGTGCGCCTTGGCGCGTATGCGGCGCGTCATGAGCCAGTCGACAGCAGAAGAATTCTCAAATGCTTTTACTCATCTTGTGCCCACACTGGACTTATCACCTTGTTCTGTTGAAGAGGCCACTAGCATGTTTAATTCTACATGCTCCTCCATTTTAGACCTGCTTGCTCCTTTGAAAATGGTTAAATCTAAGTCTGTGTCTGAGCCATGGTTGAATGACTCTACTCGTGCTCTTAGGCGTGAATGTAGACGCGCAGAGAGGAGGTGGAAAAAGGACAGGCTTCACGTTTCTTTGGGCTTTTTGCGAGACTGTTTATCAAATTATCAGACTTGTGAATCCTATTGACTCAGACTATGCTGTACATTCACAAACATTGTGTGAACATTTTCTGACATTTTTTGTTGACAAGATAACTGCTATTAGGGACTCAACCTCTTCTTTCAAAGTGGTTGATCCCTCTGTAACTTCTGTGTGTTCTGTGGTTTTTGAGCATTTTGAACCTGTGTCCCTTAGCGACCTCTCTGATGTTGTGCATAAATTAAGAGCTTCTAATTGTCCGCTCGATTGTCTCCCTCCTAAACTGCTCAAAGATGCTTTGGGCGCGATTGGGCCTCATATACTGGCAATTATAAATTCATCACTGACATCAGGCTGCGTTCCAAGTTCCTTTAAACATGCTGTTGTTCAGCCTCTGCTTAAGAAGCAAAACCTTGACTCGGAAGTCCTGGCAAACTACAGACCAATTTCTAAATTGCCTTTCTTATCAAAAATCTTGGAAAAACTGGTTTTTGCACAAATACAAACTTATCTGGATGCAAATGGCATTTTAGAAAAATTTCAATCTGGCTTTAAGTTACGTCACAGCACTGAGACTGCACTCTTAAGAGTTTTTAATGACCTTATTGTAACTGTTGATTCAGGCTGCTCCACTGTTTTAGTGCTTTTAGATTTAACTGCAGCATTTGACACTGTCAACCATGAAATATTGCTTTCACGCCTCAAAAATCACGTTGGCATTATAGGTACTGCCTTAAGTTGGTTTAGATCGTACCTTGAAAATCGATCTTTTGCCGTCCACCTGGGTCCTTACGCTTCTGGAGCTACCCCACTAAGTTGTGGTGTGCCGCAGGGCTCCATTTTGGGCCCCCTATTGTTTTCAATGTATATGCTGCCCATTGGGTCAATTTTTAGAAAATATAAAATTGACTTTCATTGTTTTGCAGATGATCTGCAAATGTATCTGCCTTTGAAGGCAGGCACAAACAATGTTCAAGTTTTGTTTGATTGCTTACAGGAAGTGAAGGACTGGATGGCTCAAAATTGTTTAAAGCTTAATGACTCCAAAACTGAAATTGTTGTATTTGGTAACTCATGTGATGCCACTGCTCTAGGCCCTTTGAATTTTTATCGTCACGAGTCTGCTAGGAATCTTGGGGTTGTTTTGGACAGTTCGTTTAAATTTGACAGACAAATACGTTCAGTCGTCAAAAATAGCTTTTTTCAGCTGCGTTTGCTCAGCAAAATCAAACCCTATTTGCCTCATGGTGACTTGGAGCGTGTCATTCATGCTTTTATTACGTGTCGCTTAGATTATTGTAACTCTCTGTACTGTGGGCTCGATCAAAAGTCCATTCGTCGTCTGCAGTTGGTTCAAAACGCAGCGGCGCGGTTGCTCACAGGAACAAGGAAACGTGAGCACATAACTCCTGTGTTGGCCTCTCTGCACTGGCTTCCAGTCAGCTTTAGGATTCAATTCAAGATACTGTTGATGGTTTTTAAATGCTTGAATGGGTTGGCTCCATCTTACCTTTCGGAGCTTTTGTTGACCCGTGATCCAGGTCGTACATTGAGATCCTCCAACCAAATGACTCTGGAGGTGCCAAAAGCGAAGCGTAAAACCAGAGGAGACCGGGCTTTTGCCGTAGCGGCTCCGAGACTCTGGAACAGCCTTGCGCTGAATGTCAAAATGGCCCAGTCCATTCATGTTTTTAAGTCGTTGTTGAAAACCCATTTTTTTGCTTTGGCCTTCAACACAAGCTGAGCAGATCCCATGTATTTTATTATTATTGTCTCATGTTGTATATTTTGTGACTGTTTTACTCTTCAATTGTATTTACTCTTCAATTGTATTTTATAATGTTTGTTGTACAGCACTTTGGGCGGTTGTGGCTGTTTTAAGTGTGCTATATAAATAAAATTGACATTGACATTGACATTGACATTGACACTGTTCCCCACTCCAGGTTGCGGACCATGGGAGACAGAGCCTTCTGTGTCCAGGCCCCCACACTCTGGAACTCACTGCCTTAACACATACAAACAGCTGATGGTGTTGGTCATTACGAATCTGTTCTGAAAACGCATCTGTTCAAGTTGGCATTTAACCTCACTTGGTATCAGTCAACCAACAACCAACCAACAACCCTGATGGAAAGTCATGCTATGCCATGCTAACCACTCATACAGCCGCTGGGTCACTAAAAGGTCAAATGCACAATAATGTCTTTTTTCCACATACAAAGTTGCGTAATGCACCTTGAAATTGTCAGCTTCAGAAAAGGTTGTGGTTTTAGTCTTTTACACTTTTAGGCATAAGAAGTCCTGATGTTTATTTTTTCTATCCGTGCCTAAGGGAACTCGCCCGACCAATCAAATACAATTAAACGCATCAAATCATTGTTTCCCCTGTAGGTTACATTAACCTCACAATATTTTCACATTAAGCCCTTGTTTGATATTCCAAACTCAAGACCTGCCGCTCATTCATGTAAACAGTGCCAATATATTCAGAGCAAAACATTAGCGGGAGCACTGTCACATGTCACTGTCGCATATTGCATGTTTTTTTTTCATTAGCATTCACTTTCCACTGAGAGATCTCCAGTAAAAGGAAGGAGCTCGAGTGCAGGCGGACTAGCGCGATCGGTGGCATATGAGGATGAGTTCAAGGTGAAATGTCTCTCAATGGGCCCCTGATGGGAAACACTCTTAATCGGGCTTTTCTGGCCTTGCCTTTGTCTTCCCCACCTCTCCCATCTGTCTTATCCATCCATCAGAGGAGAGCTCACCGCAGGTAGTGCTAAGCTATGGTCCCTAATAGAACATATTTGTTCAAGGATTACAAATAACATTGTGAGAGCCTCAAGGAATGTCATGAAGGACAGGTACTGTCACTGGGCCACTTGATGAAGATTGTTCTGGCCCTCAATGAAGCCTCATAATTGATCTATGAAAGATATTCAAAAGGATTTATGAAAGAATGGAATTTTCCATCTATTACGGAACAGTTCCAATAAACAGAAGATCCTTCTTATAAAGTGAAAAATGAACTGCTGGTTAACAAAAGTAAATATTACAGTAAAAATAAATATGAGAAAGGTTAGATTTGGTTTAGACAGGTTCAAGGTTCTTCTTCGGTTTCCACAGTTTCATTCACACAAAACACTTGATATGAGTTCTAATTCTACACAAATATTCTCAATAGTTTGAACAACTGATTAATTGAAATGTTACAAAAAAAATCAAAGAGAAACATTTTATCCCATTAAAGTGCAAAAGCATCCCCTAATGGGACCCAAAGATGAACAGTAATGTTAAAGTAGTGTGATGGTAAAGAGATGCTGTAGTCACTAATAACTAGGAGTACTTGCAATAACACAAAACCGCTGATTTGAATTGGATCACTATCACCACACTGCAGATGGATTTATGTTCTTGAAGCAGGCTTAAAACAGATAAAACTGATTTTCTTGTAATTTTCTGCAACTGTGAAGCACTTTGAATTGCCTTGTGTATGAATTGTGCTCTACAAATAAACTTGCCTTGCGTTGCCTATATAGACTTTTCAAAAGAGTTTAAAAACATGACAGAGATGTGATTACTGCTCAATCTGGAGCAAACATTTTATGAATGAAAATACAACTACATGAAAAAACAGCACAATCATTGTATAGCTTTTAGTTGTGTTTCAGTTTTAGATAAATCTTCCAATTAAGTTTTTGTTATATGGTCTTGAATAACAGAGCAATCAAGATTGGGTCTTGAAGTGGGATATTTGATCCCCTATGGATTATGACTCTAATGGCATTGTATATTTTCCAATCCAACTTTGCCCAAAAGACAAACTTCCCATCAAATGAAACCATCAAGTTGCTAAACAATCCTCCATTAACTCCATAATCTCCAAACGAACACATGACCGGGAGGTTAGCGCTATGGGTACACCAATTCTGGATCCTGCGATGTGATTGGTTATTGATTTTCTCTCGGGGATAATGTTTTAAAAACATTTTTTTTAACCTTTAACCAGGAAAGTCCCATTGAGATTAAAAACCTCATTTTCAAGGGAGTCCTGGCCAAGAGGCAGCCAAAGACACAGTTACAGAATTACATAAGTCTATACATTACGTACTCATTATGAAAAAACATTTACAAGAGGTCGACTCAAGTGCTCTTAATCTGGATTTAAATTCGTTCAATGGAATAACATCCATTGTTTTTCAGTGTTTTTGCAATGTGTTCCATGTAGAAGGAGCAGAGTGCACAAATGCCCTTTTTCCCAGTTCTGAGCGGGCAACTGGAACTGTGAGCAACTAATCATTTGAACGCAAACTGTAAGAGCTAACACTCCTCCGTGAGATTAGGTTACAGATGTAAGAGGGCAGTAGACCAAGCATGGTTTTATAAATAAAAGTATACCAATGACCTAGCCTCCTCGAGAATACAGCTCACAATGATTTATTTATTTGTTTATTTGAGCAGCAAACACTCTCAGGAGTGAGCCGAAGCAAGAGCTTATAAGCGCCCACCCCCAAAATTAATACAATTAAAATCTTAATTTCACAAAAACATAGTGGAACAACAAAGGGACAAAATAGCAACATGGAAACAACAGCAAAACAAAATAAACCCTATACACCCACAGCATCCGACCATACCCCAAAACGGAGCAATACCGATTACGTAACAACTAATTACAAAACAATTATTTACGAAACAACTATGATAACGCCACATACCTACATACTATTTACAATCCAACTTTGCCCCAAAGACAAACTTCCCATCAAATGAAACCATCCAGTTGCTAAACGACCCACCATTAACTCCATAATCTCCAAACGAACACGTAATGAATTGGACCATGCCTTTGGGACAGCATTGGCCATGTCTGGCCCCTCGGCCTTCCACTCTGTGATCGCCAGGGCCATTAACACTGACAAACTTCTGTCAGCAGAGTCTTAGGAATGACATCGTGTGACTTATTTGTCACGGCATGTAGCGCTAATGAACGCAATCCACTATTCTGACCACTTCTCCGTTCAGCGCTGTCTTTTTTCATCCATGTCACAGTGGCTTCGCACTTTGTGCCTGAGGAAGGTGTTATTCTGCCGAACTAAAGGCCAGACAGTAGACCAAATGTGCATAATGAATAGTGATGTGGTATTAGTATTCAAGGCAAACATGCAAACTGGATTCCTGCAGACACTCTTGCCTTTAACAAAGCATGAAAAAGAGGTTCGGACTGGCACAGCAGAGCTAAAGTAAATGAGGAACAAAGTTAGATGGTGTCTAGACACTGCTGTATTGGAGATTGCAGAAGGCACCTGAGGGTCTGAGTTACAGTGTTAGTCCTTTTAGTTGGTTTCTAATTAGCATTTTTCGTAATCTCTTAAGTGCGTAAAAAATATATATCAAAGATTAGCATCTTACATTACTTTGTTTTTTCAATGGGATTTCTGTGAAGTGAAAACAATGGCTGCAGCTTCACTACACAACAAGAGCAGCAGGGACATTTTTGTTTAGTTTTACTCTTTACCGCAACAGCCGCACAGCAAAGAGGAGTAAGAGGAAAGAGTGTGGGGGGGCTTATGAAGATTTTGTGTGAATAGTAGGAAATTAAACTACTGGACATTTTGTTTTAGCTGTTTCAGATCAATATTGTATTTTTTGACCAACAAAGTGTACAATAGTGATAAAGATGTGGGTGAGATATTCACCAAATACCTGAAAAAAGCACAATATTCCCCCTTTAAAGGAATAGGCCACCGTTTTTACATACTGACATATGTTCTTACCTTACCTTAGACTAGTTGATATGTACCTGTCTGGTCTTTGTCCGTGCGCTCTGTCATGCAAACGGAGCACAAACGCAGCCTCCTCCACATACTGTATAGTTCCAAATCAGCTCCCGTTAGAAGCTACCAAACTCTTCCACGTTGTCCCTATTTAAATACAGTTACGTGACGTGTTACACTACAAAGTATAGTAACACAGAAATGTAACATGTCGATTTTCTCAGCGGATAAAAAGGGGTACTATATTGTGAGGCGTAATAATACGAGGAGCACTACGTCCGCGCACTAACACCTAAAGACTTTTCTCCCGCTCACTACAAGTCACGCTGCTTCTATTGACGGAAGTGAGCGGGGGAGAAGTCTTTAGGTGTTAGTGCGCGGACGTAGTGCTCCTCGTATTATTACGCCTCACAATATAGTACCCCTTTTTATCCGCTGAGAAAATCGACATGTTACATTTCTGTGTTACTATACTTTGTAGTGTAACACGTCACGTAACTGTATTTAAATAGGGACAACGTGGAAGAGTTTGGTAGCTTCTAACGGGAGCTGATTTGGAACTATACAGTATGTGGAAGAGGCTGCGTTTGTGCTCCGTTTGCATGACAGAGCGCACGGACAAAGACCAGACAGGTACATATCAACTAGTCTAAGGTAAGGTAAGAACATATGTCAGTATGTAAAAACGGTGGCCTATTCCTTTAATGTCAAAATACAGTAGTTCTAAGAAAAGCGGATCTCAAGGCTGACAATAGAAATCTAACAAAACAATTTGTCAGAAGGTATTTTTGGGATCGGCCCATGAACTTCTGAAAGGTAGGTAAAATATTTTTAACCACGCTGGTTTTTCTACATCAGCCATTATATTGTGGAAGCATTTTTCAGTGCATTGACAATCAAGCCTTATTTCCCTCTTATATAAGCAACATGATAACAGTAATTTTAACAGACTCAAGTAGTGATTCTATACTTTTTCTGTATATAAATATTAAAACAAATGTTTTCTGGGAAAGTCTCGTAACCCACCAGTTGAGAACCACTGCTCTAGTTGCAAATATTATATTGAGACTCAACGGCGTGTGCAGTGAAGAGCAGCAGTGAAGTCCCCTCCTGCCCTTCCTGGTCGCACCCTGTCTGTCACTGTGGCCATAAGCCAAGCAACTGCAACTCCCTCGTGTGATCCCACAAACCTAACGGAGTGAAAAGAACACGAGCTGTCATGGCTTCGTGGTTCGGCATGAGAGGTGCATGATGGGAGGTTTAACGGAACGCGCTGACCTGTATGATGGCAGCAGGAAACCGTATTTTGGATCTTCTTTGGCTTAGAGAAAAAAGATCTTCAAATGATCATGACTTTGTTTGTTGTTTCTTCAGACTTCACAGCATACTAACTCGAAACAATGAAACCAACAGGACTTTATAAGCAATATACTTTTGTCATAAAGGCAAAAGCACAAAAAAACAACAACGTTTCACTGGTACTTATGACACAAGTACTAGAAATGCAACTAAATAAACACAGATCAGTGTTTTACCATTAGGGAACAGGTCTATATTTACTCCTCTACATATCAATGTTTTTAATGGCCCAATATAACCTTTTTCTTCTTAGCATAATTTTTGGCCTATTCCTTGAGAGCACCTGCGTTTGCCTACAGTTTTTCGATTACTCAAGAGCCATTTGAAGCACTCGCCTTTTTGACTTTTTGAGAAGAGTGTTGGAGAAATTGCAGAATTGTAGAAGAATTCATGTAAAAGAACGATCTGAAATGTTCACCATGGAAAGCTGTGTGAATAAACACTAAAGCTGGTAGCTGTGGTGTTATGCCCCAGTGTTGCACGGGGTAGCTGCATTAATCAATTAATAGTTCCACAATTTTGACAGAACGGCTCTCTGGGAGGTAGCGTTGAATGGAGATTTATGTGTGCAAAGTTTTCCCCAGGCCAACGGCGGATTCAATTTAAGGTATAGCGGGTATCTAGGCCAGGATTCATCTTATCTCCAACATGACTTTACATTGCCACAAATGAGACTGCTCTCCCATCTTTACTTGAGGTGACGGTGGCGCAGATGGTAGAGCGGGTCGTCTCATGATCGGAAGGTCATGGGTTCGAATCCTGCCTCCTGAAGGTGCACATTGTCGTTGTGTCCTTGGGCAAGACACTTCACCCTCCTTGCCTCCAGTGTCTGCGTACATTGGTGTATGAATGGGTGAGTGGTTCCTTGCTGTAACGCGCTTTGAGTGCCTAATGTAGGTGGAAAAGCGCTATATAAGTTGAGACCATTTACTTTCATCTTTATTTAAGGGACAATATCCAAAGATATTAAGCTCTTAGTAACAGAGATGCACTGTGCCAGATTACAGCTTTTAGTTTCCATCTGTAGTCCCCGGTTACAGAAAATAAATGTACATCGCACTTTCATGAATGTAATTACTAAAACAATGCTCTAAACTCCCTCCAGCATTTACCCCAACTTACAGTTACAGTCGGTCACAACCAGACAAGACTACTATTGTAAATGCTTTTATTGTTCATGACATAATCATCGTTACCATTCACTGCATTTACGCTTCCATTTCACATGACCTAGTATTTCAAATGCGTATTAAGTAAGGATTAAACAACAAGGAGCTGTGCTTTGCACTGTTTTAACAAACGACGTGTTACTCTGTGAAGTGTAGTTAAACTGTACAGGTACACATAGTAGAAAAGGTTAAATCATCAACTGGACTGGGTTTTGTTGAGGACGTTTAGCTTCTAGCCACAGAGGCTTCTTCTTAGCTCTTCGGTCATAAAAGACACTATTACAAGTACACCTTTGTGTAAGCTCTCATTCATACATTCAAGTGCATTTCCTTAAATATTAAAGCCTTTAATTTGATTAGAATTGAAGGTGCTTTGTCTTTGATCCACGAGGTTTCCTCAGTTCTTCAGTTCTGCAAACTTGATTTTTAAATTAGACTTGACATTAGCTCCACCTGCTTGTTTACCCCAAACCCTCATTTCACCTTTTTGAATTGCATTTTGAAAGTATCGCTGTTTTCAAGATATCTCCTTGTTAGATGGCTCAATGTCCACTCCTGGGGGCATGCAGGGCTGCTGTGAGCATTAGGATGGGGTTGTGTTGTTTGGGTTAAAGACGGCTGTAGTAGATAAGAGCTAAATAGAACCTCAGGTCTTCATTCTTTTCTGTGACGGATTATGTTTCTTCACAAAGATGCTTTTTTTTACTCCTCTCTCTTTCACTCCTTATCTAAGAAACAGAATGTTTAAAATTCTCCTCCACAAACAAATGCATGATGTCGCCACCTTCCCATCCATTGCTTTTTGCTGCTTGTGTTTATACTTCACAAAGGAATTTAAGTAGTTTGGCATTGTTTATCTGCCGCTCCCAGCCTGTTCGCACAGCTCTGTGTATTTGTGCTTTAATGTGAATATTAATATCTTATGAGTGAGAATTTAAACTATCAAGAGCAGTGCAGGGATGTGCCGTGATTGCTCCCACAGTGGGTGAATGTGACAATGAAATATGAAACAAAAGAGCAAATAATAAAGAATTCATGCACAGAGGAGATAGTCTGAATACACTTATTAGACAAACCTGTGCAAAGGAAATGAGCTATTCTCTGTGTTATAGGTAATGCTTTAGAATAGGATTTTTTAAATATCATTTACCATTCATTGCACAATACATGTCCTCCTGTGGACCCACCACCTGCAGGAGGAGCCATAGGGACTGGTGCAATGTGATTCGACCCGGCAACAGACAAGTGGAAGAAGATGGATGGATGGATGGATGAATGCACAATACATTACAAGCATTGCACGAGTTAAAAAAGCACTCTAGAACTAGGACAAAATATCAACCTGACCAGTTATCCACAAAAGCAGGGGCGTTTTTCTCTGATACAGTCACATTATGCAAGAGAACGTTCATGTATTTAAGAGCAGGCTCAAGACCCACCATTTTAGCTTAGTTTTTAACCGACATCTATTTATCTAGTCCTAATTATTTATTTATTTATTTATATATATGATGTTTTTAATGTTGTAATCTGTCTGTGAAGCACTTTGTGATACTTTTCGGTATGAAAAGCGCTTCATAAATAACATTTTATTGATTGATGTCAAACGTTGGAGACTTCCACATGATTCAGAATTAACTTCAGACCTATTTGGATGTAGAGATGTTGCCGTTTCGCCGTCGTCTAAGTGTTTTGTATTAGTTGTTTTTCTTTTCTTTGTAACCTGGTAAGCCGCCAAGTTATTTTTCAATTGTGGGTTTGGGTTTCTCCTCACAGCCTGTTCATGAGTGCACAGTGACTGAAAAATTGTTCCCCGATTCTTTCATTTTGCTTCGGTGACGGTGAAATCTCGGTGTTTTGCTCGCCCACGAACTCAACTCATACAGCCCAAACATCGTTTCATATTCTTTAGGCCTATTCTTTCAATAATGCATGTATGGTTTGAAGTGCACAGTACCTGCCTGTCCAGCGATCATGTTATAATAAAATCCAGTAATTCAGTGCGTTCTTTATCGTGTCCATGTCTTTTGTTTTCATCGGTTTTTCATCAGTTCATTGAAGCGTGTAATTCCTCTGATTGGGTTGCCTGGTCTGCAAAGGCATCTCCATACAACCCCCTCGTTTCAGACGGCGTTTTCCGTTTGACTTGTGTCTCGATGTAGGAGAGGTGAGGTTATGTTGCTCCAAATTCATCATCTTCTGTGTCCTTTTGAATGAGTGTGTGTGTTGGCCACTTCCTCCTGTCGCTAATGCCGCGTTCACCCGCTGTATAGCTGCAGCCGCGTAAGGTCCTAACACGCCTTTAGGGTTGTGCATAGACTGGACCAATCGGAGAGAGAACGGAGGACGGCAGTGGTGAGGTTTTGGAGCCAGGTGTGCCCCATGCTCGGAGTCCACCTCCCCAACAGGGCCAGGCCTAAAATAAAAACAAAAAAAAGCCACAAGAAGGAGACAAACACAAGGAGGACTAGGGCCAAACCATAACAATTACTTCCCTGTGGGACTGTGGACCGCAATGACACAATACTGGCCAGTGTTTTCTACCTTGTGAATGGGGAGAACGTTCAAACTCCACCTATTGCTGTGAGGCTCAGAAGCCAACCACTGCATCCCCATCGGACAGAATGAGGGTGTTTTGTCAGACCAAAGGGCTAACGTTCTTAACCCACTCATTGCCAACACATTTCTACAAGCTTGTTTGGGCATTTGCGACTGTTTGTCTTTGATGAAGATAAATGAATAGCATTTCCCTTTGATAACAGCATTCTAAAGTCACAATAAAGGTGTTGAACAAAGAACACATTTCCCCCCTCTGTGCATGAACGCGTGCACAAAATGTTGCATGTGATTAATGGAATCATCAAGATAAGCATCCCGCCGTGCCCGGCAGCCTCCTCTTCCTTTCACCGCCATCTAAGGAGCTCGTTCCGCCGTTCAAATGCATCTTTTCAGGCCTAAACAATAGCTCGCGGAGTAATTACAGACAGTGCCGCGGTAACAATGAAGCTCTGACTGTACTCCCAAGGAATACAAAAAAAATATATCCAAAGGAAAAAAAAAAAAAGAAAAAAGAAAATTATTTGGGGAAACATGTGGTGAAAACTCATTGGTTGGTGTAATCTAACATAAGCAGATGCTGTGAGTGGAAAGACGTCAGCAGCCTTTGTGTGACTGCGCACAAAGGCAATTATGCTTTTCATCCAGACAGTGTTATTCCAGCTTTTCCTCATCTTTTAACAGGAGTAAAGGAAGATCCATCAGCACCGAGCCACAAAGACGGCTGTAATGGAACTGTGTGGAAACAAAGGCTCCAGAACACAATGCATTTCACACCGGACCGTGACATGACTCGCATTGGTTACACTGAACGTTTGTGGTTCTATAGATATAATATTATGTGTTGTTAGTCACACCTGATGAACTATATCTGGCGGGAGGACTTGTCAGACCACCCAGACCTGGATCAGTTATAATTTCTCAAGACCTCTTATACAGATGGACCACTGACTCGGAGAACCCAAATATGGCTGGAAAAAATATCTAATACTGTACACTTAAACCATCAACACAGGGGTCCCTCAGGGCTGTATACTTCCCCCCCCTTCTCTTCTTCCTGTGCACCAACCGCTCCATTTCCACCCGCTGGTTTCTAAAACTGATCAAGTTCTCAGATGAAACCATCCTGATTGGGCTCATCTTGGACTGAAAAGAGTCTGCCTGTAGGAACGAGGTGGACCAGCTGGTGTTCTGGTTTAGCAGCCAACAAACCTGAAGCTCAATGTCCAGAAGACAGAGGGGATGATCATGGAATGCAGCAAAGTCACAGCGCCATCGATGTTACCCAGCAACAAGTAGGGGCCTACTAATAGCTCTCTCATCAAAAAGACTGAGCGGAGGATGTCATTCCAGTGGCAGTGCACAAACCTAAAACTGCCTGCCAATGGATATCAATGAGTCCATTCTCACCTCCTCGATCACGGCTTTTGGCCACTGCCAGAAGACTGCAGCACATGATGTGCACTGGAAGAAGGTGTTTACCACAGCCAGCTCTCCAGGACGTGTACATCTCCGGGATCTGGGCCATGCAGGCTGGATGACAGCTGACCCTTCCAACCCTGGACACAGGCTGTTTGTTTGCTCCTATCAGGAAGGACTTAACAATTACCTCCCCGCTACAAGGACAGTGTTTCCCTCCGTTAACAGACAAATTAACTATAGATATCTCTGCTTTGTACGCTCAGCAGACCATTCACATTATTTTACACCTGTTACTGGGCCAAAATACATTCCTTACACCTGCTCGTGTATGTTGTACATTTTTTTTAAACCCACCTAAACATTCATTGGCCATTCCACTGCTCTTATCCAGTAGTGTTTCTTATTTTATTTTAAAATTCGCAACCACTCCAAGATTTCTGCATATTGATGAACCCACTGAGGTCACCAAGGGGTCACACTGCGATGCTTCAAAGCTAATCAGTCGCTCTAACACAGCGACGAGATGTGACACGGGCTGTAACATGGCCACATGTAGATTAAGTGCCGGGATCAATGGTTCATCAAAGCGCTCCAATTAAAGAGGCGCCTGCGTACGAGAGAGTTTGTTTTGGCGCTGGTGATAAAAAAAAAAAAAAATCCATTATGGTGGCTTAATTAAATGATAAGCGTAAATGAAGAGACAGGTCATGGGAATGAACTGTTGAGTTGGTAAGTATCTGGAGGATGCTCGAAGCACAAGTGGAGGTGGGAGGGAGATGTTGGTGGAAATATATTCATGGCGAAAAGCAGGGCCCAGACTGTAGTGGAAATCATATCTAAGAAAATACATTTTCTTTAAAAGGGCATGTTATTGAAATGTTTTTGGAGCGATTAACCGCCTTTTTAAATATCATTCTGTGTCTCCTTTCGCAATGTAAAGAGCACCGAGATTGGCTGCATGATGAATTGACAAAACTGTAAAGCTCTTGTCTAATACTGTACAACTTGTAATCAACCGTGTACTGCAGTTATCTTGCCTTACCTGTGAAAAGATGAAAACATATCACACAAAAGTGCTGTGCACAACAGGCAGCCAGAGGAGGATATGAATGGAAAAACACAAATCCAAAACTAATAACCAACAAGGAGCACTCAAGGAGCCATCCAAAACTTTGGGCATGCGAATTAGCTCTCATTTAATAATGTTTAAATAGATATAACCTGTACACCACAAAAGGGTTTTCCTTCTCTTCCCGCGAGCCAGTGCCTTAAAGTGATATGGCGGCAGCAGCGTGACGTGCTGCCCGTGTAGCTCAACGAGCTGAGGCTGACCATCGTCTTTATTAAATAGCCTAACGTTAATGCAGCGCTTTTAATGCTATTTGTGAATGCCGGCATTCAAAACGTTTTAGCCATACTCAGAATGTTGGGTTCAGTCAGGAGCAGGATCATGAACAGACCTGGAGATGTTTCTGTTCACAAGAGTCCTCCTGACTGAGGATTTGTTCTTACAGGAGCGTTTTCAGTTAGAAACACGTTTTGTGAATGTCAAAAAGAAGGCGTTAAGAACAAATTTGTGCGTAAGAACGTGTCATGAATGTTTTCTGAAATTCTAAGGGTTTTGTTGTTCTGTGGATATTGTCGTCTAGAAGAAAGGAAAGGAGATGGAATGACCTCTCAGATAGCCAGACACCATCAATGGACATGTTCTGATCATCTTAGCTCCCAAATGGAAAATATTTAATGATAAATAGGTCCTTTTAACAATTAGTTTTGTATCTGCCAATTACACATGCAGTCGGCGCAAATTTAATTTAACAACTTTCCTCAGAGAAACCAAAACACAGAGCTTCCATTTTAAGCAACAACATACTTTATTTCTTTCCTGTTTTTTTTTTTATACACTATTTAGAAAATAAAACACATAGAATAAATACAAATTTAGAAAGCGACGGATTTCTTGGCGACGCCTTTGCCAGTTTCTCACAGCGACACGAGGTTATTTTGGATGACAGCGCCTCCCCCCTTTGAAGCACACTTTGGGGCCACATGGTTCCATGGGGAGAGCAAAAAAACACACACACTTTTAAGACTGGGCATGCAAAAGTGGAGTGGTCCCGTTCACAGACACAGCGCATGGATTGGCACATTGAGAACTCGAAACACGCCGGCGAGGAAGTGGGGGGGGGGAGAACTAAACACCTATTTACAACAAGAATAAATAATAAGAAAGTAGGTCCAAGACGAATCCGCCGACACCCCTCTGTCCATCTGAACTCTTTTTCCGATAAACCCTTTGCCACAATTATCTTCAAATATAGTACAGTACAACATGGGACAGCAGTTCGCACCGTTTACAGTGTTACAAACAAAACACGAACATCACCCGCTAGCTGGCGTTAGCATTAGCTTCCCGGTTCCAAAGTCCATTCTGTAGTAAGGCAGGATAGAGTGGAGCGCTTTTTCGATCCCGCAGTTGAGGAGAGAAAGCGGGTTGAGAATTAGCCTGACAGTTCGGGCAAAGGCGGAAAAACTCCAGTCCTGGTATAAGTGTCCTCTGGTTATTTTTGGCAAAGTTGTAAGTGGCACAAAATAGGTTGCAGGAGAAAGTAGCGAGAGGAAACCAAACGAACAAAAGAAAAAAAGTGTTTATGTCAGTAGTATGTTACAAGTTTAATCCAGTGAGCTTTCGGAGCGATCTTTATGGCATTACGGCAGGGCAGAGACACGACCAGAGCTGTACAAGTGGGTAGAAGATCCGGTGGACCCAGGGCTGGAGTGCCGGGGGTGCGGGTCGATCTCCAAGGTGGAGCAGGAGAAAGGCGGATGAGGAGGACAAAGTTGCTATCTCGCCTCCAGGCAATCCAAATACTCCTGCGCCAGCTCGTAGCAGAACCGGTACTGCTCCTGCGAAACAAAGACGACACGGTGTGATAGTCAGTGAGTGGGTATGAGCCATTAGCAATAGCGTCTTTCACAGTAGCTCAAAATAGATCGCCGCAAAGCATCATAGGGTGTAAAGCCAGTCATACAAGCACTGCATGGGTGTCTATGGCCTGGGTCGCTTCGATAGTCAGTCTTCGTAGGTTTTCTGCTACAGAACATGTTCAAACGCCAAGGAACTAAGCACGATACAGTGGGTGGCAGCATGAGCCTTCGTTTGGCTCGCAGTCAGTCATTAAACTGGAAGAAGAAGAAGGAACTGAGCACTGCTTTTGGGGCTTGTACAAATCGGACTCTAATTTAGATATCCAGACCGGTTGTCAGAGGGATTTTTTTTTTCTTGAAGAAGAAGATCTTTATTTATATAACAGGACACAATTGGAAAGAGAATGACAAGTTGATACTAGCCAGGCTGTCAGATGTGAAGTTGAACCGTGAAAAAAAGCTTTTCATCGATCTTAAAGCTGCCTTAAGCGATGTCTTTTTGAATTTTTTTCATCAGTAGGTGGAGTAGTGAACTCTGCTCTGCTCCACCACCACCTCCCTCCCCTCACCTGGTTTTCCCCCGTCGCCCACGCCCCTCACTCCCCTCCACACTGTTTAGACCACACGCTGCTCTGATTGCATTCAAAGAGCTCCGGAAATAGAATTAATCTTGTGTGAAACACACATTCATCCGCATAAATAAGATATGTACAAAGTAAATATTTTGAGATTTACATTTATTTGCTAAACTGTAACTTTCATGAAAGTCTGTCACTTTTTTTGGACATTTAGAACATAATAATTCTATTTAGAACTAAGTTTACAGTGCTGTACTTTTTCCCCCCGCAACCCTTGAACGCCTCAACCTCTCCCCTGGTGCTGCTTTGTGAGAGAAAAAAAGGAGCTCCTGTAGATATTGGATTTCACAAGGATTTCAGCTGCATCAGAGCAGGTCGGTCAGATGTTTGTCAGTTCACGATCTTTTTGTAAACGTCTGGCATAATGCTAAACTGTTAGCAACTAACTGTTGCTGCGTCTTCTGCTTCGAACAATTGCGATCTCTTGTTCACGCGTTTGTGTTTACATGGTGGTGAGGTTTACGTCTAAAATCTCTGCAAATTATGAACCTACCCACAAAAACAGGAACATGATTGATTACATTTCCCGGCTGTTGTCAGTTGAAATCACATTCCTGTCATTTGTGTGCGGATGCGGTCCATCTTTCTACATTCCGAATTTGTTTTGGACTTGGTCTTTTCGAACAGAATCCCCGCGGGTTCCCTTGTTTCGTGGCCTTCCTGCTCCTTTGCGCAGTATCCCGGGAGCCACTGCCTGTTTTTCTTTTACATATTTATTATTCTAAATTCGAGCAGATCTGTCATTCCCCTGGGCTGGACATCGAATTCCAGTGACAGAGAAATAACATCCTGCAGGCTTAAGAGCTTTAAACCAAAAACATTAAAATACAAGTTGGGTAAAGAAATAAAGGATTATGTTGTTTATAAGCATTAAGTTAGCATGTAGAAGGTTTCTGGCAAAGAAGGTTTTGAATTTACCAAGTGATTCCTTATAAGCTTAAAAAACAAACCTGAATGGCCCAATAAACAAGTATAAGTCGTTTTTTTTTTTCTCCCTACCATAGTCTCCACCATGTTGGGCTTGGAGTTGCGCAGAGTCTTGGCAGCGAAGAAGACGTCGACGATGCTGTGGTGTCGGATCATCTCAAGGAGCATGGTGCAGGCGCTGAAGGTCCCGCTGCGGCCTCCTCCGTTCCTGCTCCAGATAAAAAAAAATAAAAAAAGACCCAGAGCCGGGAATACAGTGAGTATCGCTGAACCACATTCTCAAATGTCACTAAAGGCCAAGAGGCTGACAGCGCTGTGAATATCAGAGTGAGCGGCTGATTAAAATACACAAGAGGGACTTCATCAATGAAGGAGGCGTCTGACACTGGAGATTGGCCTGGAGAGCAAAGGTCTCAGACGAGTAATGCACATAAAGACACGGAGACACGGTTAAGGCTACCGCTAGATATATGATATATCAGTCCGCCGATATATCGCGCCAATTAAAGCCGATATCACCAGGGCCACAAGTGATAGAGACTTCCATTTCTTTTTTGCATTGGAAAGAGCGAAGTCAGGGCTTTAAAATGAGTCCCCCCCCCCCCCCCACGACTCTCTAGGCGTCAGGGGAACATAGAGACATCGCGATGAAATTGGTTAGTTACACAGTTTGTTAATTACTGGTTTCACTAAACCTCAGTGAATATGGACATCTCATTTTGAAGCTAAGAACCTGGGGAATTCGGTCACTGAGTTAGTTTTAACCTCCACAAATGTATTTTTGATCACTGTGCAAAATGCCGCAGCTAACGGCAGCATGCTAATGCTAACGGCAACTAATCAAAGCTGGGACAGAAACTATGAATGAATCACCTAAAGTAGGAAAATAAAATCAGCCACTGCTGGAGTGGCCGAGTATTTATGTTTTTTTACAGGATTATAGACATTTGGAAAAATCGGCCAAAAATATTGATCTAAAATATCGGCCATGCATATCGGCATGGGCCAATAAAAATCCCCCTAAAAATCGGCATCGGCCTTAGAAAAACCCATATTGGTCGACCTCTAGCTACCGCTTCTTCTTTTTTTCCAGTAGAAGAGCAAATGCAGACCTTTAGATCAAACTTTAGTATTCGACAAAGAGTATAAATACTTTGAGAACCTGTTAAATAAATAATCAACCAATGTAACCCGAGGTGAACTCACAGGCAGTGCACCACTGTCCGGCCCTCCCCGCACTCTCTCTGCCAGTTGTGCACTTGGGCTAGCAGGCTGAGGAAGGCCTTCTTGGAGTCTGGGATGTCCCGGTACGGAGACCAGCGCAGGAACTGGAAGTGCCGCACCACCAGCTGGCCTTCTTGGAGCTGGGGGGAGAGAGACACACAATTAAAAACCCTCGAATGTCTGTCTTTGGGGTCGGGACCTCCAAGACCAGATTTGTAACTCACATTAGAGTGTTGAGCCATGGTTTGATGTTACTCCCTTGTGATTGCCATTGACTTCACCAAGACACTAACACATTGAGCTATTTTTTCAAAAACATGACTCTTTTGTCAAAATAGTGATCACATATTTATAGTATGTCTGCACGCTCAGACAACAGTGTTCACATTTTACAAGAAAGTGACCTAATTGTGCAGTGCTTTGTGGATTGGGTCCTAGAAAAGAAAGAGTACAGTGTATAGGGACCTACAGTATCTATTGAGAAAAAAAGTGATAATAGCAGGAGTTGTGTTTTCTTTCATTCTTTCTTTTTTTTTCACTTTCCCTTCTTCTAAAAACCTAAAAACACTCAACCAGTTACACTTAATCATTTTAGCACTCAAATTGCCTTCACATTTTGTTCCCTTTGAGGCCCTTTGGTTAACTGGCGTTTTGTAAAAAGCACTGGACAATGAGATTTCTTTCCCCTTTACTACAAAACTGGCCTCATAAATAGTCCTGAGTCCTGATTAAGTTGTGCACATATAATTTTCTTGATATAATGACATCGTCATTATCATTGCAAAAGTAAGAATCTTCTTCATATTTAATAACTAAGCAAATAGGCTCCTTTATAGATGAGTTATAAGTGGTTTTGAGTCATGTTCTATTGTACTTCTCTGATAAGTGATAATACTTGCACCTCTCAACATCCGTTCTCCAGACTGTCCCAGTTACCAGTACTTTGTAATGAGGCTTCGCAGTCGAGGGACTTGGGAGAAGTTTGTTTCCGCACGCGCCCAAAAGAAAGTCGACAAAGTTTTAAAGGCCATTCGGATCCATGGGAATTGTGGTCACTTTTGGAGCAAGGCGGCCCCGCAGAAATGACTAGGAATCTAATTTAAAATACTACTCACTATGTCTGTATTAATCACACAATACCTGCTTGGGCAAGAGCCTAGTGGTGTCCTGCTCTGAGAAGTCTGTGTCATCCAGGTCCTGTGGAGACGCCATAAGGGATTGTTTTGGATGTGTTCCAGGAGAGATTGGAAGAACTATTTGGAAAGTTAGGGAAACTACAGCCAGGAGGTAAAGGCGGCTAAAGCTACAAAGGATCTACCACTAATGTTATTGTCTACTGGAGATTAGAGGGAAGAACTATTTTGAGGAGATCAGCTCAGTTACGCACAATGCACTGAAAGAGTTACATTCAGATAGTATTAGTTTCACTCAAAATACTAAGCGCTAGCTTTAATTTTACTTTTGGCAACTGAGGTACAGCCAGTATCACACATTAGTAGTAGCAGAATGTTAGAAAAGATATCTGAAGAAGTAGAAATGGAACCAATAGTAGTAGAAGTAGCAATAGAAGTAGTAAAAGTTATAGTGCTAGTAGTAGTAATACTGGATTCTCCACTTACCCGTGTGATGTTCTGCACTCTAAAAAGCCGGATTATGACATCATCGTCAGCTGTTCTGGAAAGGAGCTCCACCGTCATTGGTCCAAACTGCTGGAGTCCTGGTTCAGGCCAGTACTGCAGACAGGGCTAAAGGAGGAAAGAGGGAACATGGTTAACTACTCTTATGCTACTTTTGGAGGGAAAATCTGTCACTGTAGTCATAGTTGATCTAGGATTAAGGAAGCAGTCAAGATAGTAATGCCAGAAGAAAGCAAGGTGGCAACATAATGTCTAATATGTAACCAACATATTATAGAAGAAAGTAAATAGTTTTGAGTCTACAACATGAAAGCAAACTACTATCTCTACTATTGCTAACCCCTAGACTTACTCAAACATGTTTTAATAGTAGACTAGTTGAAGTACTTTGACATCAATAATAATTCTGAAATGTAGAAAATGTATTAATTGGGCGGCACAGTAGCGCAGTGGTTAGTGCTCGTGCTTCACAGCTAGCAGGTCCGGGTTCAATTTCCACCAGGGACGGGGCCTTTCTGTGTGGAGTTTGCATGTTCTCCCCGTCTCTGCGTAGGTTTCCTCCGGGTACTCCGGTTTCCCCTACCACTTAAATCATGTACAATAGGCCAGGACGAATGAGAGTGTGTTTGAGAGTGTGCATAGGAGACGATGGATGGAAATTAGCCCAAGGCAATCCGGTGTGGCTTGTAATGCACTGTCCCTATCAAATAAAACAATAAACAATTGTAATACAGTCACAGTAATAGTAGTCTCAGGCATCACTTTCCAGATTTTTCCTATGTGCTGGCCAGATCAGACTGGTGATACCCACTAACAGCACACCTGAGTATTGACAGCACACACTATTAGCCCAAATGACAGTGATTATCCACAAATAGCGAGCCTAAATTAAAAGGAGCGACAGAAACAATGGGCGGACAACCCCTCACACAAGCCGCGGTCACGAAGCCTGAATTATTCATGCCGCTAAATCATTACTATTAGCACATTCAAAATTAATGGAGTTAGAGACCTTGCCGGTGCCTGGGAGAGATAAACAGGAGGCAGGAGCAGTGGAGGAGCCAAGGTTTGCCCCGTCAACAAATGATGATTTAAAGGCGTGCGGCCCAAAGGTAACGGGCCCCAAGACAGACCCCTGGGGGACACCCGTCAGTGTGTGACGCCCGGGGTGACTGCGGGGTTCAGGTGCCACTGATAAAGGCACGTCACACTGACAGGAGGGTATTAACAGGTGACATTGGGCAGGGAGGGGGCATACATAAATATATTCAAAAGGCCAAAGAGAAGGAGCAGTTTTTCTATTCGGTGTTTGTTGGGAAATGAAATTGTGACTTTGCTTTAGTTGAAATGTAACAGTGACAGCAGTAAAAGTAGTAGTAGTGGTAATAGTAGTAGTTGCTGTTGAAATGGAAGGGTTTGTTGTTGTGAAGTCTAATCTAATTATAATCTAATTATAAAGCATTTGCAACAATTTCATGAACTTGGAGACTAGTTTTTTGTTATTTTGACCATCAAAAACGACCCTGAAAGTTGTGAAACATGCTTATAAACTCAATCATGTGAAGAATTAGGATTTGTAAGTTGAATGAGTTTGGACATAATTCAAATCACACACTCCCTCTTTCATTATTGGTAAACAAAAAGTAGAGACCTCCACTATTAATACTTGTTACAACTAACTACTTCTACTTTTCCAAATGATATAATTACTAGCAGGCGGTGAGTTGTATAATAGCAGTTTTTAGGTCTCGTCTGTCTACTCCTCTTCGATATACGTGGGCTTCTAATCCCCTCCATGCTAAACTACAGTAGGCAGGAGTGACAGACAGGCTGCAGCTGATAGGAATGCCGACGCCTCAATCTGACATGACACGGTGACAGAGTGTGGGGGGGGAGGGAGGCGACAGCGAGGCCACGCGGCAGCGAGCATGGGCCGCCCGATAAGAATGCGCTAATGCCGTGACAGGCCGTGCAAATGAGATCGCCCCGCACCAACTGACCTGCCTTCAACTGTCAAACCCATGACATCCCGCCACTGCACTTCAGTGTAATTGTTTGGCTATGAGGTCTGAGTGACGGATTCTATTGCTTTCAGGGAAAACATGCTCAGCCTTTGTACACGTTTGATTGATTTATGGCTTTATAGGGTTCCATTGGAATGTTGTGAGCTATTATATGCTACAATAACACATATAGTGCAACATGGATACATGAGGCGATGCCTGGCGTGAAGTAATGTAATTTGAATTGATCTCTTGATGACTAAGTCGCCTTTTGACGACGCATGCAAACTGTATACTGTTATTTGAGAGAGAGCTTTTACAACTGTACTTAGACAACCAGTTGGTCATTGAAATATCTATCAAAAGATAGTTGCAAGGGACAGTCTGGGAATGAACATTGGGAGAGTGCCACAACGAGTCACAAACTTTCCATTACAATACTTCATGCTAAGCTCCCACATTTCACATATAAATTTCATACAAGTACTTAAAATCAGTGTTGAGGAGTAACAGAATACACCGGTACGTATTTAGAAAACAAATTTAAATTTCGTCTTTATTAAAGACACACTGCGTAACATTTTGGACTGTACTGTTGCTGTCAATACAAAACATGTCCTCCCAACACAAAAATAAAGATTAAAAGTAAAACTTATCTATGGAGCATTAAAACATGCTCCCTGTGCGTGCCATGATTTGCCAGTGTTATAATCTGCAGACTGGAGCGGCTGCACATTTGCGACAGCAGATACAACCTTTTCGCCCGGTGAGCATTATAAAGCACGTTTTTCTTGTCTAATTTGTGGTAAATAAGCAAATTAAGCATTAATAAACGGCAGAGCAATACACCTACTTACATGTTGAATTGAATAGACATATTGCCTGTGTGGGTGCAGTCCTGTGTCCATCACCACCATTCAAATCTTTATATTGTTCTTTGAGAGATGGTATGATAATTGTCAAGTACCTTTTTTTTAACATCTTTTAATAATAATAATAATAATAATAATAATAATAATAATAATAATAATAATGCATTAGTCTTATATAGCGCTTTTCCAGACGCTCAAAGTCGCTTTACAATTTGGTGCATTATTCATTCACTCCATACTCGGTGATGATAAGCGAGGCAACCAGTCTGCGCACATCAGCCACCACCAACCACACACACACACACACACACACACACACTACATTCGCCACTTGGTGACTGGTTGGTTACATCCGAGTTCCCTTCAAGTCTCATCACCATTTGACACGATCTGTGAAGCGCTTTCATCAACAAAGTGGAGATCGTGCAGTTCTTTCACAAGTCTGATGCAACACATCGGTCTTCATGTTCGTACCCATGCTTTCCATTTCTTTGATTTCTTATACAGGGGTTTTAAGTGAGAGCTTGGAAGTTCGATATTTTTATGCCGGGACATGAGCGGGCGTTTGGCCTCGTGCAACTTCAAACTGAAACACGATGAATGCTGCATAGCATAAAAGATGACCTATTCATCCGTATCAGCAGACTTGTTTATTTTAAAATAAATTCAACATGGACGCTCTGATCATGCAATAAAACTGCTCTGTTATTTCAGAGTGGCAGGTGTTGAGTCTTGTAAATACTTACGAGACAGAGCACAGATGTTTTTTACTACAAAATCTGCAGAAATTAAATGTATTGAAGTAAATGAAGGCTCTAATTGTGAAGTTTATTTTAAGACTATGTGCTCCGGCAGATGGAAATAAGATTAATCTGGTACATCCTTCAGATGAATGTATTTTCTATAATGGAACCTGATGAACTAACACACTAAACCAAACTATTTTTCAATCTTATTATTTTATTTTTGTTTGTGATTAAATAAAAAATCCATTAATGTTGAATCAACCTCTTACCCCCCCCTGTAACAAACAAGTGATGAAATATCAACAAAACAGACAACAAAAAAGTGATGAAAAAGAAAATGGAGTGAACAAGCAACAAAACAGGCAACAAAAAAGCAACAAAAATAGGACGAAAAATCTTAGATCAGTTGTGTAGGCCTTAGCTTTCAAATGAGGTGTTATACCTGCCCATAAGCTCCAGTCGAGAAGTTATTAGATTTGAGTAAAGCTGAACTGGAGAAAATGTGCTCGGTTAAGGCGGGGGTAAGAGGTTAAGATAAATGCACAATCAGAAAAAGGTAGTAACAGTTCTAGTGATTTAGAAATACCAGTAGTAATTAGTCAAAGTGGTAAACGTAGGCATCATATAGTAATAATGGTTGTTGTTATACAGTAATATGTAACAGCAGATTTAAACGTCAAAATATCAGACTACCGTACTTTTACTTAGTTTTGCTTTGTTTTGTTTGAAAACAATACAAATATACAATCATGAAAGTTTGAAAAATGTGTAAATAGAGTACATTGCAACTGCTTCCTACCCATGCCGAGTTGGACTGGTTGAGCTGGTTGAGCATGACTATGGAGGTGCAGCCGTAGTCGTACACCAGCCTCCAGAAGTCGGTGGTGGTCCCGGGCAGTGGGTGGGGCGTCACCACGATGGCGGCGGGCTGCAGGAAACTGTCTGCCAGCGCTGCGTTGATGTAGTTGCTGCTCTCCCCCTCGGTGGTCACCAGGAAGGCCAGGGAGCGGTCCGGAGGCAGGACGTCCATGCTGCGGTTCTTCTCCCGGTTCCTCGGCATCAGCGAGATACTGCACTCCTCCACGTCCAGGTGAGGGGTGACCGAGTTCAGGGTCTGAGGGGGGGATGGAGATGTTTGAGAAATGCGACGCCTGGGCTATGAACTGTTTGCTACAACAGTGTCACTTGCAAAATCACATGGAAACTGGGCAGTGCGATAGAATTTTGGGCGGTTGGCACTTTCTTCCAACAACGGGCCGCTTTATTGTGAAAATGAGCGTTTTCAAGATGGGAAAAGACCATTTAGTTTTTCCAATAAAAGCAAAGAAAGACATAGACCTTAGACCAAAGACCAGGGGTGTCCATACTTATTTCGATAGGGGGCCAAATATCAAAGTGTATATGTACAGTAATGGAGGGCTACACACCGATAGTCAATGCAGTGAAAGATTTAACTGGGTAATAAATATGACATTATACCTTTATTTGCGATTGAAAGCAAAATACAGCTCTTTCTCACACTGAAATGTAAGGTATTTAGGTTATAACCATTTAAAATGATTACCCATGTCGCAAAATGTACAATTTCTGGTGTTGAAGCCACCAAAGGACCATCCAACATTGGTTTGAGGGTTGCATTGGGCCCCGGTGCCGCACTTTGGACACCTTTACCATAGATTTAAAATAAAAAGACACACATAAGGCACCAGCTATTTTTTATTTTTTCAAATTTTGCAAAGGAGTGCAAGGTCCTGCAAACACTTCTTTATATTTGTCATTGTTGTAGTGAGGCTTTGAGAGTTATAATACAATTTTCTATAGGGCAAAACAAATAATAATAATTCTATGTCTCTTCTTTGATTCATGACCTATTATATACAGTACTATAATGTAAAAGACTAGAAAATAACTGATAGCAAGAAGCACAATGTGAGCCCGTCAGTCAGTTAGCCAATCAAACTCCTCTAGACCACATTTAGCCTGGACACATAAATGATTAACAGAGTGCTTTACATCCTGATGGCAATAGAAGGTGATTATCTACTTTCATATAGTGAATGGGTCCCGAGCTGGAATCACAGCAGCGGCGCTGCATCTACGAGAGCAGTTATAAATGCCAGGGGCGTTCTTATTGGCTGCGGCCTCACCGGGAGGTAATTGCGCTGCGTAAGAGACACAGACTTGTAATTATTCCGGACAAAGGTCGCCAATCAATAGCTCCATTATAACTGCGTTAAAGTGGACAAGCCAGAGGCATTAGTTAAAACACTGGGACACCGTCTACACAGTCATCAAAGACAAGTTAGAAGAGGCAAAGGTTTACTGCAGAGGAGGCCAAGCAGACGCATTCACAAACACAGTTTTCCATTTTCTAAAAATGACCGGTGATAAATGCCAGTTATTTCTTCATAGCTTTTGAATTGTGCGATAATTAATGTATAAATAAATACTGTGACAAATTGCGGGAATTGAAATATTAATACTTTGACAAATTGCGAAAATTGAGATATTAAAGGTGAACTATGCAACTTTTTATGTGAAAAAAAAGTAGATATTTGTGCGTTATTGACCTCACTCACCCAGCCGCTGTATGAGGGGTTAGCATGGCACTTTTACTTTTTGATCACGGAAGCCTCTACAACACTCCAGGATCAATTGTTTTGTAGACTTTCTGGTGAGAGGGTTCGTCAGCAGTGAAAAGCTTCCAAACATTTGATCCTGAAGCGTCCTAAAGACCACTGTGATGGAAAGTAAAGGCACCATGCTGGCCACTCATATAGCCAATGGGTCACTACGAGGTCAAATATGCACAAATATCAACTTCTTTTTTCACATAAAATGTTGCATAATGCATCTTTAATACTTTGAAGAATTGCGGAAATTTAGTTATTAATACTTTGACAAATTAAGCCAATATGTTTTTGTCACCCAACATTTTGCCAATCTTCTTTTTAGTTTTTTTAATGCTATACTACTATGATATTTTTGCTACTTCGTGACTACAACATGTTTTTTGTGTGTGTCTTTTTTCTATTAGTCCAATTTGCTTTATTCCGCTCCACCCACTTTTCCACCACGGATCGATATTTTCACTGTAATGACACTTCCAGTAGAGCGCGAAGAACGAGGGGAAATGTTTGCCGCTAAAATACAGTGCCTTGCGAAAGTACTAATACACCTTGACTTTTGCACATTTTGTCATGTTTACAACCCTAAATGTAAAGATTTTATTTTGAATGTTTTATTGAAAGTTCACACACAAGTAACAGACAACTGTGAAGTGAAAGCAAAATTATACATGATTCTGTTATTTTACAAAAAATAGAAAAGTGGGGCGTGCATAAGTATTCATACAGCATTTCTGAGTGCATTAAATTGCCTTTATAACATTCCTAATGACTGCAGAAAGTTCACACCTTGCCCTAACCATTAAATAGAGGCGACCTGTGTGTAATCTACTCTCAGTATAATTCCAGCTGTTCTGTGAGGGCCTCAGAGCTATGGTCAGAGTGTATTGGTCACTAAACAACATCATGAAGGTCAAGGAGCACACCAGAGAGGTCAGGGATAAAGCTGTGGAGAAGTTTAAAGCAGCGTTAAGTTATACAAAGATTTCCCAGGATTTGAACATCTCACGGAGCACTGTTCAATCCATCATTCAGAAATGGAAAGAGTATAGCACCACTGCGAACTTACCAAGACACGGCCGTCCACCTAAACTAACAGACCGAACAAGGAGAGCACTGGTCAGAAATGTAACCAAGTGCCCCACGATAACTCTGGAGAAGCTGTGACGTACTGCCACTGAGCTGGGGGAATCTGTACATGAGACAAGTATAAGTCGTACTCTACACAAATCTGGCCTTCATGGACGAGTGGCAAGAAGAAAGCCATTATTGACAGGAGGCCATAAGAAATCCCGTTTGAAGTTTGCTAGAAGTCATATGGAGGACACAGCTACCATGTGGAAGAAGGTGCTTTGGTCAGATGAGACAACACTGCTCATCGTCCTGAGTGCACCATCTCCAGTGTCAAATATGAGCATCATGCTATGGGGCTGCTTTTCCTCAGCGGGGACTGGGAAGATTGTAAGAATAATTGGGAAGATGGATGAAGCCAAATACAGAGACATTTTGGAGGAAAACCTGCTGGAGTCAGCAAGAGAATTGAGGCTGGGGCGGAGATTCACCTTCCAGCAGGGCAATGACCCTAAACACAAAGCTAAATCTACA
Organism: Proterorhinus semilunaris; assembly: GCA_021464625.1. Lineage (NCBI taxonomy): Eukaryota > Metazoa > Chordata > Actinopteri > Gobiiformes > Gobiidae > Proterorhinus > Proterorhinus semilunaris. The sequence goes on from CM038360.1 coordinate 21,629,267, forward strand.
ATGTAATGGTTTAAAATAAACATATTTATGTGTTAGAATGGCCCAGTCAAAGTCCTGACCTAAATCCTATTGAAAATCTGCGGAAAGACCTGAAAACTGCTGTTCACAAATGCTCTCCTTCTAATTTGACAGAGCTTGAGTTGTTTTGTAAAGAGGAATGGGCTAAAATGTCTCTAGATGTGCAAACCTTGTAGTCATACCCCAGAAGACTTGCTGCTGTTATTGCAACAAAAGAGGGTTCCACAAAGTATTAAGTCATACTGTATGAATACTTATGCATGCCCCACTTTCCACCTTCACCTTTCTATTTTTTGAAAAATAAAAGAATCATGTATCATTTTGCTTTCACTTCACAGTTGTTTGTTACTTGTGTGTGAACTTTCAGTAAAAAACTCAAAATAAATACTTTACGTTTAGGGTTGTAAACATGACAAAATGTGCAAAAGTTCAAGATTTATTAGTACCTTCGCAAGGCACTGTATGATGCACAATAGATTGATTTGTTTAAAATGTCCGATGTTCAATTGCACCAACAAGTCAACACGGCATTGTTTCTCTGGGCGGCCTGAAAACGGCTTCGTGTCCATGCAGTGACTGATTTTCTCTTGACATCCTTCAGTCCTATGTAAACTAAAACAAGTGAAGGGCCGCTCAGGCCGGCACCCACGAGAATTTCCGAAATAAGGTGAAGAGGTTACAAGGCTATGTGGGCACTCAAGCATAAATGGTCCATAATAGCTAGCATGACACTTACAATTTGCATCGACATCAATAGCTGCATCTGACATTAACTTGAGCGAGCGAAGCCAAATGGCGGAGGAAATGCAATTCCGGAAGAAAGTCATAATTGTTTGTTGTCATTGACATTTAAAAGCAAGTGGAATGGGCGGTTATACAATACGATTATTATCATTATGGTTATTATCATGATCTATGCTTTCTACGTTGTTGTTACACTACATTATTTACATTTACTGCCGTGTCCGTACCTTTTAGTCCACCATCTGTTAATTCCAATAAGCTGCAGGTCGGCGTAATGGGCGGCAATAAATTAAATGCGTCCATGCGAAAGAAAGACAATTAGACAAAACAGAGAAGCTAACAGCTGCTGTAATGGCCCAACATACTGCAGATCATAGTCAAAGGAACAGGCTCGGGTTCTATATTGTGCATAGCTGCTGGCAAGGGTGTCCTGCTGCACTTGGCTTTGGTCATTTCGGTCATCCCTGTGAAGAGTTGTGCTGCTATGGGTTAGGAAAGTTAGGATAAGTTTGGACCACAACTAACAATTGAAACTTAATAAGCTCCCTTTTAAATTCCAGCTTGAAAATCGGTTGCGTTCACGACATTCGAGACCAGGGGTGGCCAACTAGTCAGAGACCAAGAGGTGAAATTTTCAACCTTGATCCTTTGAAGAGCCACAAAGGCACCGACCATTTACGAGCTCCAAGGGCGGAAGTTTAAACTGATTAAATGTAATGTGACCGTAATGTTTAATCACAATACATTTTTTTCTTTATTTTATTTTCAATAATTGTATTAGATTGAAATAAATGTATATTAAATAAACTGACATTTTGTGCTGTTCTGCTCTGACTGGGACAGAATTAGATTTTTAGATTTTTAATGTCCGAGTGTGTTAGTGTGAGGGGCCCTGCCCACTGAGCCCCCTCCTCTGGTTCGCCCCTGGCCTGTGCGCCTAGTGCCTGCAGCTTGGTCCTGACTGGACTGTGCAGAGAACGCACTCGAGGCTGCACAAAGTTCATAAACTTTTATCAGGAGCCTCTGGAGGACGTCTGACATTCTGTTTTATGTTACATTTGTTACAGTTTCAGCTTTTTTACATTTCCTAATTTTGATCTTATTCTGTGAATATGAGGCCAACTTTCATCAAATAAAGAGTAGGCTAATCAGAAATTTGAAATGCACAGAAGCTGATCCCAGTGCCACAATCTGCCTGACTGTTGCTTAACCTACATCCCGCTTTGAGTGCGGCTGCTGCACGGGAACCTTTTACGCGCCGCCTCAAAAAGGAGGGAGACAGGGAAACAGGGTCTGTAGGACTATGGTTGGATTTTTGGTAAAGACTATTAAAGACTGTTACAGTTCATGGGAAATATGTACCAATTTTTTGGCAAAGAGCCGCATTATATTAAACATATCCAATCATGCAAAGAGCCGTACTCTGATTGGCCAAGAGCCGCATGCGGCTCGAGAGCCGCGTGTTCGCCACCCCTGTTCTAGATGGTCATGTCATAATTTCAGTTGGGTCTCAGGGGCCTATAAAGATCAATGGGAAAGACACAGTTTTGGAAAGAAACCTCCAAACAGAAAGTCTCCACATGTTGAACCTTATTATTTGGAAGTGACTGGATTCAAAAAGTCCTTTCATCTGACCAACATCAAGCACATCATTTTGAATATTGCTACAACTTTTGGACACCTTTATGTCATTTGGTCTAAGCTCATGCGTGTTGAGAGAAGATGATGAACCCTAACCCTTTGAGACAGCTTTTTGTTTCGTGTGTATAGGTCCAGGCACTACAGAGATATTAACCATAAACCAAATCCAAAATTCAGCTTTTTGACGGTGACCATAGTTACCACGATAGAATACTTAGCTGCACCAACTCAGTTTAAATTATGGGCTGTTTAAGTAAATACATTCAGACAATTATTGCAATTTCAATTAGATTTATTACGTTTTGATTATTTTCAACATGTTAAGGAGTAAATCCCTTTGAGAGAAGTCCGAAATATAGCTCTAACTAATTGGGCACTTGGTATCAGTTCATTCTCTAATGAATGCTCACTCACAACAAAATAAAAGCCCAATATGGTAAGACGGTAATTATTTCAAGATGCCCCTTTCCAAACTTGGAGTGATGGTGGTGTGTTTACCTGGAACTCCTCTCGGAGCTGTGAGGTGTTGCTCTGTGAGTCCACCTTCAGCAGCTCCTTGTAGGTCAGGCTGAACTCGCTCACTGGGATGGCCGTCTCTCCGCACAGACACGCCTCCAGGATGGCGTCGTGGATGAAAACGTACTGCTCCTGCAAAATGGAAAGGGATCAGCGACTTTCCATACGCTTGAAAATATTTTACTTTGTGTCGCGTCAACCAGTGTAACCACTGCAGCGGATGTGGATTGAGTAGCACAAAGATTTCTCAATTTCTATTTATAATAAGACTAAACAAATTGCTTCAAGATGGTTTTAAAATATTACAATTGTTCGTCATTCTGTGCAGCCTTCAAAACATAACTGGACATGTAAAGAGTCAAAGTAGTACCAGTAAATAGTCTCTCACAAGTACCAACAAAGTGACTCCCACTGTTTTAATTAGCTCCTCGCACAGCAATGCCCAGTTTAATTACTCTTTTTGCCCAAAATCCAACAACTGCCAAAAGTGTTCTCCTCACAGCGACTCTTCAGCATCATGTCCGGGCGTAAAATGGTCTGTAAATTTGTGAGTGTAGACTGGAGTATAGACGAGGTGAACGCCGCCCACTCGCTGTATTTAAAAGCCATAATGAGCCGCGCAATTATCGGCTAAAGCGGGACGTTTTATTTTGACATCCGGCCAAACAAAAGATCAAAAAGCCAACACACCGGCATCACACGGCCCTATATATGCAACTTATTCAGCATCTTTTTAATGCAGACACTAATTGCGAGCATTTCCTCAAAAAACCTCAGTTAAAAAGGTGAGCGCGGCTGTACGCTCACACAGCCGTTTGTTTATTTATATATTTTCATGGCCTAATCAAGCGACTGCAGGCTTGTGGTTTGCTTGTGCTGCTGTAACTAACTGTGAATACAAAAAAATACAGCAGCCCTTTCATAGATAAGAAACATTCCAAAGAATATAATGAATCTAATTTGTAATGAACAAAAGCATACATCATTACTGACTCCATGTGGCTGGAGGAATTATACTATTTAGAGGCAAAGGCTCAGTGGTGACAGAAGGACACTGGTCAGGATGTTGTTTAGCTAACGACATGCTAGCAAACCGATGGCACGGTGTAGAACACACTTTGAGTGCAGAACTTTTCAAAATGGGTCCGATGGATTATAGGCTTTAAATATGTGGAGGACAGTTTTGTGTTCCATCAGCAACAGAATCCAGAAATAAAAGTCGGACCGGATTCTCCAGTGAACATCCATTAGCCAGAACAATAGGGATAGAAGGCATGTGTGGCTTAGCTGTGAGTCCTGCCCGGATACCTCCTTGTCAATGTTTTTGTTTCCTGTAGCGCCTCTTGTGCTGCTTTCACCGTTCTGCAGGTGTGGGGGGCTCTTGGTGCCTCTTCAGTGTTTCAGAAGAAAAGCTAGCTGTTTGTTTAAGAATCAACTTAAAGGGGAGATTTGCAAAATTGACTTTTTGAAATATTTTATGATCTTGTTCCCTCACCAAAGCATATCTGGAGTAGTATTTCACTACAGTCACGCAGTTTTAAGTAATCATCAATTAATCCCGTTTAATTTAGTTGTTACTTCTTCTACAGTGTCAGCACTGTGTTCAGTATTTCATGGGTACATCATTGTTAAAACCCAAAACATTCTTAAAGCCCATAATCCAACATTATGTTGTTCTGAGCCTTTCTGCGTTCAAAGAGTGAGTATCACATCCTGCTGAACCTGGTAACCTGTAAATCGAAACTGAAAGTTAATCTTTAAATAAGTTATCCTTACAGCTCCCAGCAGGAGGTGCCCCGGGCAAAATCTTCACTAGCTCTAGTGCCTTTGTTTCATTGTTACTAGGGGTGTCACGATTTCAATTTTTTGAGTCACGATTATTGTGAGACAAAAAATTGCGATTTTACGATTATTCCCCGAATGAAAGGAAAGAACTGATATTTTTAGTTTTTGTCTTTAAAAAGCTTTTTAATACTTGTAAACAGTCACTGTTTCTAAAAATGAAAAATGCTTTAAGATTGTTTTGCATTAAAATAAATAGGCCTCCATTGAATAAAACAAAACAATGTCAACTTTACTTCTTATAATCACCATTATTATCATAATTATTTTACTATATATTATTAGGCCACAAGCTAGGCTCGGTTTTATGCTCTCAAAAGTTAAGCTGTTGCTTAATTATTTTGATGAACAGAGAATGAAACGTGTTTACAAAGTGACTAATGAACAGCTGATCTCCACATGTGCGCGGTTTCACTTTCATTTCTGCTACGCGTAGCTGAAGCAGAGCGGAGCGTTAGCCTTTTGTTTACATCCTGAGCCAGTTGTGGCGGCTATTTCCGAACATTTGGACAACTTTTTTGGGAAGTATGCAGTTTGTTAACTGGAAATTCAGAGCGAAGGATTATCTCCAAGATGTTGTTTATATTCGACGTAGCTGCAGCTTTCTGACGACAGGGTTAGCATAACGGACGTCCATCGACAACAAAGCCTTGATCATCTTTTGGATCCTAAAGAGGTCCCACTCTGCTGACTTCAATCGTTTTTGGGTGGATACAACACTGGAGGAGAGCGTCCTTCTGCCTCGCTCAACTACCGGTGAGTTTGCGCGCTGTTTATGGCGCGCAGTGGCTCCTGCGTCCGCATGAAACATTTCCGCGGTAAACCGTGGCTTCTGAAATTCTTACGGTTAACCTACCGCGTCCTTTTATAATCGCGGTAATCGTAAAACCGGCTAATCTTGACATCCCTAATTGTTACTATTTAATACATATAGAGACATAATTTCAAATCATAAAACATAACACATAAACGCAAGCAAGACATTCTCCAGGTAATGTTAGGACTTTGGGGGAAAAGTCCTGACATTGTCCTGAGGAGGGCATATGAATTTGGCCATGGTTCATAGCTCTAAAACGCTGATTATGCATGATATGTCTTTTTTATGACTATTTTGCCCTACAGTTAGAGCATTCATTAACATCACTGTCTAATGATGCTGCTAAATCTAGCAAATAAAATAACTTGCATTATCATCTTCAGCAACAGTTTCTTGTTGTGAACAATGATTGGCAGGTCGTGTAACAGGATGTAGCACTTCTTTGACATACAACTGCCAAAAATCTAAAACATATCTACACGTCCTGCAGACGGAATGGACCGCCAAATGACGCACAAAGTTGCAATTGGACATTTCGAGGCATTAACATGGAGACCGCTTTAGCAAAAAAAAAAAAAAACAATAAATAAAAGGACATAATTCCTTCACATAAACAAACTCTCTTGATTAAACAGCCTATTGTACAAACTAGAAAGTGCTTCTCTAATTGGCTGTTGGAGAAAATTGGATAGCCTTGACTATCAGCTCATTCCGACTGATGCGGCGTGAAATTCTGCATTACAGCAGCGGCTTCCGACCGCTTGTACTACACCGATGCAAATAAAGATTGGCATTGTTCTAGAAAGCTGGAGGATTTGATTATCGTCTCACCTCCGTTTGTATCATGTTGATGCGTCTGGAGCAGAGGGTCTTGACACAGTTGTAGATGTCCACCACTCCCTCGCATTCGGCCATATCCAGCATGACATCCAGGACTATGTAGCAGCCGGTCCGACCTGCCCCCATGCTGGGACAGACGAGAGAGGTTAGATACGTAAACACAACCCATTTTCAAGACACACAATTCAGAGGTATTTGAACATAAACTGTCAGCTGCTTCCCCCAAACTCTTCTCTAGTTCTCACAATACCTCCTGCACATCCTAATTCTTCACGTCGAATGCGTGTTTCGGGTGCGTGTGCAGCTTTGTCTTGTGCCGATGCAAAGCAGAACCAAGCGAGACATACATTACGTCGATGTTAGAGAACAATACAAATGCACATTATTCAAATATTGACAGTGTGCGCTGTGTTTCTCGTTTTTCAAGAACAAGAAACAAGAGAGAGAGAAAACAAAAACTGTTACCTGCTTTATCTCATCCTGTTGACTTGTAGCAAACCTTTACTGAGAGTTAGCACAGGGAATAATTGTCAAAAGCTATATCTCTTTGCCATTCTTAACCTCTTAACCACAGCCTTAACCGAGCGCATTTTCTCCATAGGTCAGTGTAATTAATCACTTGAAGGCTAAGACCTACATAACTTATTTTCTCTCGCGTTATTGCCGTGTGGTAGTCACTTCTTACACATTCTTTTTCCATCTAATTTTTGCTGCTTTTTGCTGATCTTTTGAGGCGTTTTTATCACATTTTGATCACTATTTTTATTGCTCTTTTTTTTACACTTTTTGTATTGCACTTTCATTGCTATTTTTGGGTCACTTTTTGATGCTTTCTTGTTGCGATTTCATCCCCGTTTTCTTCTCGTTTTTGAACGAGGAACAGGCCATCGTTTATCCATACTGAGATAATGAGCTTAGATGAGTTGATGCGTACCTGTCTGGTCTTTTTGCGTGCGCTCAGTCACGCAAAAAAGACCAAACATTTTGTTAGCATTTAGCCTCTCCTCCTCTCCTCTATAAGGGCTAAACGGGTGAAGTTAGAAGTGACCAAGCTCTTCCACGTTTTCCCTATTCAAATATGGTTACGTGAGTAGTTACACGCTCCAAGTATAGTTACACAAAATTAAACATGTTGATTTTATAAGCGGATAAAAACGGGTACTATATTGTAAGGCGTAATAACACCTTAGGAGCACTTCGACGACGGATGTCAAAGTGCTCCTATGGTTAAATAGGGAAAACGTGGAGGAGGTTGATCGCTTCTAACTTCACCCCCATTCGGCCCCATAGAGGAGCGGAGGAGAGGCTAAATGCTAACAACATCTTTGGTCTTTTTGTGTGACTGAGCGCACATGTAAAGCCCAGACAGGTAAGCATCAACTCGTCTAAGCTCAGGTAAAAAAAAAAGTAAGTGCTTTATTGTCATTGTACAACTGTACAACAAAATAGTGTTCAGGTGTTAGTCCTGAGCTGCTGCGCTGAACCGCGCTGCCACTGTGTCAACCTGACCCGCATGACCTTGGAGGTCGGGGAAACTGTAGCACTCGGAAGAAACCTGGCTGGCTGCCCTCGGTCTCCTCTGATCCTCTGAAATGGTGCAGCGCCTCCTGGGTTTGTCCCTGTTTCAGAGCGTGGTGTCCTGCACTGGTCAGCTCCACCTCCCCCTTCCTTTTCCTCCCTCCGCTTCCTTTTCACAACAAGTACCACCTTATAAAATATACCATCAACGAGCAAACTGGGACTAAGCCAGGTCTCAAAAGGATAAATTGCACAAAATATGGTTGTTGGCCACATCTAAATCAAAAGTAAAGCATAAAATAAACTATCTCTGAGTTTCTGCGTTGTTGGACATGCTCAAGTACAAACAAAAGCTTATTTGACATGGGGGAATATAGATGCTACTGGCGTTCTGCCAAGTTCTGGAGCCACCAGACGATGTTTAACGCACAGGACTTGTCTATCCGACAAGGGCTAAGACATTTACCTTATGCTACACTCCTCTGTGCATTTTATCAACACAAATCAACTCTAAATCAAAATAACAATGCATAAAAAAAAGCTGCATTAATGAACCCCACCAAAGAAAGTCATTACCGCTTGCCCGCAGGTTGTATTAGAACGTGTTTAATTTTAGATTTCCATTCTCTATGGCCTTGCATGCGCACACTCGTTTTGCTAATGGGGGCCACATCAGACAGGAAAAAGCACTAAAACCTTTTGCAAGTCAACAAACTCTAGGTGCAATGCATACACAATGTGAAGCAAGTGGAGCTTTGCAAACAGAAAGAAGAGCTCAAGTTCAAGGCTAAATGCAAAACATTGAAGATCAAGAATGGGGTAAATGCGTGCAAGAAGATAACAGTGAAATGTTAACTGAACTAATACAGCGATCCACGTGTTTCAGAGTGGGGTTGTAGAAAATATTGAATGAATTCTTTGCAGTCACTGTCCATCAGCTAGGGATTTTTAATCACTGCGTAAAATGCAGCGGCTAGCAACAGTATGCTAATGCTAATGGAAACTAATCAAACTAACTAATCAAAGCTGGGACAGAAACTATGATTGAATCACCTAAATAATAAAGTAATAAAGTAAAATCAGCCACTGCAGGAGTGGCCAAGTATTCATGTTTTACAGGATTATAGACCAGATATTTGGAAAAATAGTCTGGGCTCTGGGGGAAAATTCATCGCCATGTATTTCATATGCAAATTATTAATAAAAACGTTTGTAACGCCACTCTGTTTCTGTGAGTCTTGTCTGGTTTAAATACTATTGTACATCATAAAAATCCTAAATGGACAGTGGGTACTTTCTGAAGTGCTTTAATAAGTGCTTAGATCACTATTGGGTGTCATATTTTGCAAAATCATCTTCAAAGCAAAGTTGAAAATAAAACTGTTAGCTAAGACCTGTCTGGTAGTGAAGGTAATCTGAAAGCTGAAATAATCAGAACTATTGAATATGTGTAGACTTTTAAAACGGTGTGTTTTGAACTCATCTAAGGTAAACTGCAGGATTATTCTAACATGGACGGCAGAAACAAAGCATAATTCTTTTCCATCACACTAAAACATCGTTAAAATAGAGTTTTATCATAATTACCGAGGACATAAAATCTAAATCATAACATCACAAATACACCTGTGCACTAACTACACTTCTAATTTGAATTCACAGCTCCACAGAGGGTACAGGGGCTCGACAGGAAAGCGCAGTTAATTGAATGCGAGCGAGTAAATACGTGTGAAATACAACACCCTTATTGTGCCGGTGCCATTTGTTACCCTAACTACCGCCCGCTCCCCACCAACACACCGCATCGCACGTCGCAATGGATCCAAAGCTGAAAAACAAATAGCAATGTGGAGGCTGATCTACTGTGGAGCATATGATTAAAAGACAACACATAGCTGAGGCTTTGAACGCGGGGAAAAGCTCAGTTCTAAGCAATGAAAACATAAAGGACAGTCACACAAAAAAACATTTACGATTTAGGGAATACATAAAAACCTTGTAACAAACCAAACGTTTAATACCAAAAGCATCAGAAAGTTACTTATTCTTTGAAGACACTTACAGTAACTGTAACTATGAGACTATGAGGAGGAGTTCACCCTGGAAGAATTAACGAAAATTACTTGAATTTTGTCCCTATCCAATATACAGGTGAAACTCGGAAAATTAGAATATCATTAAAAACGTGCATTAACTTCTGTTATTCAACTTAAACTGTGAAAGTAATATATGATAGACTCATTACATGCACAGTGAGATATGTATAGCCTTTATTTGTTATAATTTGGATTATTATGGCTCAGCTTGTAAAAACCTCAAATAAAAAATCTCATTAGAATATTTTGAAAATGTAACTATAAGCCATAATCATCAAAATTATATCAAATAAAGGCTTGACATATGTCACTTTGCATGTAATGAGTCTATATCATATATTAGTTTCACATTTTAAGTTGTTACAGAAATAGATTAACTCTAGGCGCATTGAGTTGCCTTGTGAAACGAAATGCGCGTTATAAATAAAGTTGCCTTGATAACGATATTCTAATTTTCCAAGTTTCACCTGTATTTCCCAAATTCTGTTCAAAATGTTCAGAACAAAAAGCAAATATGTTATTTTTTGTAGCATAAAAAAATATGTTTTTTTTTGTTTGGTTATAAAATCACCTAAAAGTCCATTTGAGACACATTTCACGGGTCAAAATAATGAACATTTGATTCCGTAATATTTTTTTATATTCTAAAATTCAATTTTAGTACAATTTCATAATAACCCCTTGTCTTGTAGAAGAAAAAAGTATTATTTCTTGAGTGAGAATGTGAAAAATTAAAAATGTAGGAAAAGCATTGTACAGTGATTATAACAATGTGTTAGAGATGTAATAATAGCTCCCCATGAGAATTGAATATTGTTACATATATTTTACAGGTGACAAAATGAGTGACCCGTGGTTGGAAATGGTGCCACCGGTTTCTTGGAGTTAATGGTTTGAAATGTGATGATGCTTAACTCGGAGGCAAACAGGATCAGACAGGTGTCGAATAGGTGTCATAACAATCTGAGAGGAGACATGTTTTTGTCTTCCGCTGTGCCACAGGTGTTGTGCTGGAAACAACACCCCCTACCAGTTACAGCAAAAAGAAGAAAAGCTCTGCATGTGAGTACATAAGTGGATAATGCATGCAGAGGTTTTAGAGGTCCTTTGTATTCTCTTTTGTATAACTTGGAATAATGTGTACTGTACATCCACATTATTGGAATTTTGAAATCATGGACAACCTTGAGGGTGCTCTGGGTGGGAAAACTGACTAAATATACATGATAACTGAGCTGTGCGCATGTTACCTGCAGTGGACGACCACCGGGCCAGCGTCCGGAGGTGTGGACGCCTTCACTCGCCGGAGGAAAGCCAGAAGCCCCGTGGCATGGTACGGCACCCCATGCTCGGGCCACGAGGTGAAGTGGAACTGGCACACCTCGTGTTTGGCCGGGTACCCTCTCTGTATGGGCAAAACAACACATTAGCAGAGCAGAACGAATAGACAAAACATTCTAAAGAGCTTATGGAGGACAGGTAAACCAAAAAAAAAAAAAAAAACCTTTCACTCTATAATAGAATCTTGCAGATGTTTTGTTATGTCCAAGCCTATCCACTTTAAACATAAGCTGGCATAAAAGTGGACATAGAGTATCATGCATTAATGCGGCTAATAAACATGCTCTGGGATATAAATGAGCAAAAAATAATATACAAGCCCCCATTTTTCATCAACGTCATGATAACAAATCAATGGGTCTGTGATAAGTGTATAGTTTGCATACAGAACTGCTGTGTTACAAATCAAAGTGCTTTAGCAGAAGAAATAGATACTCAAAACTTAAAAGCTGTGCAAATAAAGCAAAATAGGTGTTTTTTGATGATGGGACATTAAAACATGGTGTAAAAGTTATTGAAGCATAAAATGTTTCCTTTGAGTTAAATGTTGTCGCTGTCATCAATAGTCGACTAAGGTGAAATATACTTTTGAACTGTAAAATGAAGTAATGTCAACTGTAATATGGGAAATTCGAGGCTTCAGCCCTGACATCAAACATAATCATCAACATTTCTCCACGTAAGAGAATTTGTTTGGTTACTTTTAAACAGTGAACTTTAAATTCTTGAATATAAAGCAACCTCGGAGTGATCTGATGACCTACCCTCTCCATGGCGAACGTCCGCACCGTATACTCCGCCAACGTTTCCGTCTTCAGCAATGTGATCTTTATGTCTCCGTACATCTCCGTGTCATCCGGCCAGTACTTGCAACACTTCATCTGGACGAAACAAGAGTTCAGAGTGCTTTCCAAGGACATAGATCTCAACTATAAACAAGGTTTGTCACTATGTGGAAGAAAAAAAGAAGAAAAGAAAAAAAAGGCCAACGCTGTTATCCTTCTATAACCTCAGCTAATATTTTTGGAGCTTTTTACTGCAGAGGCTGCTATCGACTCCACCATCAGATACGGAGCATAAAAGTGTTGACACAGTGGAAGATAAGTCTTTTTTTTTTTTTTGAACGGATTTCTATTGGCCGTCTCGCACACTCAGAAGTTACAGTGTAGGTGTTTTTTTTTTTTTTTTTTTTTTGGCAGCTTGCAAGTCTCCAAACAACCCTCCCCATTCGCTGTTTTATATTTCTGTTGATGCAGTCGTTTTGGGAAGCTAGTTCCTCTTCTGTCAACATTCTTTTCACCTTGCGTCTGACTGAACTTACTTTTCAATGGCAGATCGCTTTTTTCGCGATAGAAAGGCACAGTTCTCACAAGGTCCCCCAAGAACAGGAGTGGCGGCCTTTTTGATATCGCTATATGGGGATGTAGAACACATTGTAAATATCCTGCAGGGTTGCCTATTGTTTCACACTCCAACAAAACAATGCTACTGTTTGCTAGTGAGGACTAATAAGGCAATCGGTTTCCACTGTTATTTCTAAGCTATCAACCGTTTCCAAGTTGAGCTAATTGTGTTTAATTAGAAGATACAGCCTTTTCTGGTATTTTCCTTTTCCTTGTAATGGGCTAAAAACAAACAGTCAATACTTTCCACAGATACATTAAAAAAATAATTATTAGATAAAGTTTGTGGCAACAATGGTAAAATTAATGTTACTTTTATTATGGCTATATTATTGGAGGTTAGTGTGAACAAGACCTTAAAATCTAAACTAAAAATTCCTCTTAACCCTCGCCTTAACCGAGCGCATTTTCACCAGTTCAGCTTTACCCAAATCTAAAAGCTTCTCGACTGGAGGTTACAGCCTGTAGGCCAGTGTAACGCCTCATTTGAAAGCTAAGACCGACAAACCTCATCTAAGCTTCTTCCTGGTTATGATTGTCACGTTTTCATCCTTTTTTGGTTGTGTTTTCGTCACTTTTTTGTTGTTGCATTTTTGACTTGGTTTGGTCACATTTTTGTGGGTTGATCCCAGTTACAAAACACAAATGTGGCAAAAATGGGACAAAAAAGCAATGACAATGTGACACAAATATGACAAAAAAAGCAATGAAAACTTGATAAAAACTGACTAAATGTGATAACAAAAACAAAAAGAAGCCAAGATGAGTTTTGCATGTCTTAGCTTTCAAATGAAGCGTTACACAGGCCTATAGGCTGTAAGCGCCAGTCAAGAAGCTTTTAGATTTTGGGTAAAAATGGAGAAAATTCGCTCCCTTAAGGCGGAGGTTAAGAGGTTTAATCTAAACTAAAAACTCCTTTTCCTTTGCCTTGAAATGTACTGTATTTATGTTCTTGTGTTTTTTTCATGTATTTTTTGGTCCGACAAATCGTGTCTTGAGCTGCATGTGTAGCTGTGAAGCTATCCTTAGAGCTGCTTTTGTTTGGACATGTTCTTGTCAACATTTAAACTATTTCGTTTTTTTCGGTCTCTTATGCTTCTGTGCCACAGGTCACATTCTGGCTTGGCCTGTTGTGCCTGTGTATTGTTTAGTATACAACTACGATACTCATTTACACTACTGTGGATTGTTTGTAACCGGTGCCAGACACGGTGGGAGGCCTGGTTAGCTGAACCACAGTCGCCATGTTGCCTTCACATATTTCAAAGCCTTGACCTTGGAGCATTGCCACTAAAGCCAAAGGTGATCGCTCATGATCAGACGCAGCTGGACATTTTTTCTTTTTCTTTTTTTTTGCTCCAACCACCTTCTGATATATATCTTCTATGATAAAGGGGGCTCCAGAAATACATTCCCTTCCATCCATCTTGGCTTTGGCGGCGCCGCGTAGGTCACAGGACAGAGCGAGAGAGTTACGATGGTGGGGCGTGGGAGAGAGCGAGAGGGAGAACACCTACCCTGCCCACTTCCACCAGCTTGGTGAGCATGACAATGCTGAAGCAGTTCTCCTGCCAAACCATCCTCCAGAAGTCGTAGATCATGTCCTGCTTTGGGCCTGCGGAGGTGGTGGCGGAGAAGCGGGTGTAGAAAGAAGGAGAAGAAAAGGTGAGGAGTGAAAGAGAGAAGGGGTGGGAGGACACGGGGATGGGAGAGAGATGAGCCATAAGTCAGAGAAAATAGCTGCAATAACCATCAGTGTAGAGGCAGTGCGTATTCCATGCCAAGGGAGCGCCGCAACCGTGTGTCATCCCCCTGAACCCTCGCCTGCGCCGTGTTTTCCTAATACTATGGAGAGCGTGTCATTTCAATACGCCCACAAATCCCGCTCCGCCGCGCAAACAAGCCCGCCGATTGGCTCCCCCGCGGCACCGGCGAGCGTCACAAATCACAGCCCGCCGAGCAGATGACACTTTCATTGATTTCATTACGCAAAGGCATTGATAATGCCGGGGCCCGGGTCCTCCCTCGCGTCGAGACAGCGCGGCGCCCTCCGTCAACACTCCCCCACCCCCCTACCATTCCAGCCCACGCCATTTGTTTAATAGGAGCCGGGGTTCATCATAAACATTGATTTGTGTCCCGAAGAATGTTCAATTTCCAGTTTGATGGCGCTTTTCTTGTTACGCCAAGAGTGATGGGATAGAGATTGCGTGGAGAGCCGGGCGGGGGGAAAAAGCAATTGATTTACAAGTGTTTGGGAAGTTTAGTTGAACCACGTAAAGAAAAAAGAACAATTGGGGGCTTGTGGATGTGTAACGGAATAATCCAGGGTCATGCGGTATATTGAGGTTTTTAAACATATTGAAAGGGAAGCGGTGCGAAAAACAAAACTGCCAGTGTAACCGCAAGGCTGACAGCAGGGCCAAAAGTCAGAGAAGTGTGAAACAAGGAGAGAAAGTTGCAAACACAAATAATACAGCCTGCGTTGTTAAGGACACAATGTGCAGACCGCGTGTGAAAGGGAGAGTTTGAACTTCAAAGTTGTCAACTAATTATGTTACACTCAAATTATCTTAAAGTATATTCCACTGTGCACTTATAGCCTACTTTTTAGCCAAGAAATCCCATGGCAATAGGATGGAAATGCCATAGTAACTGAGGATGATTGAGGATAAGCATGTTTCGTGACAAACTATGCGTGATGGAATAATGACTCATTCTATTACCATGAAACAAATTAGTTGCGTACCCTGTTTCCATGTAATCAGCATAATAACATTATAATTATTATAATGTTACTACACTATGTTACTTAACTATCTTTATCTTCGCTTCAGTCAGTCTACCCCAGGGCAGGTGTGGCTACTAAAGCCACGGTTCCACATAACACGCTCGTATCCCACACGTCTCGGTCTATGTACTCGCCTTGTCATGTATTACTCTACCCAGTACAGACTAGGGGTTTACACTACACACAAAGACCGCAGTTGGTGTGGGAGGCGTGCCCACAAATGCACACGCTGGAATACACATTACTGAAGCTACGACAGAACGGCCTGAAAAGTTTTGTGGGCCGCGATGAGAACAATGTGGACAAATGCTACCTTTCGATGAGGGTTATGGAATTATTCTGAGGTGCCAAGGCAAATCCTAGAGGAAAGAAGCAGCTAAAAAACAACTTTAAAGGTATAAGCATCATGCTAATGTTATGCTAACACCAGCTAAGGTTATGCTAATCGTCAAAATAAAATTTTTCAACAGCGGTATGATGTTGTGAAATATGAAATCCGTTTGACCTGCATGTTAATAGTGAGGGCTGTCCACTCTCTCATTTGCCAATCAGACGCCAGCAGTCTGTTCACGACACGTTAGTCTCGTTTCATTTGGCCACGGCTGGAGGTCTGTCTCAAAACTTGTGCCTGGTCAGACCAATTTGGTCCTGGCCTCAGCAGTGGAGACGCTCGCACAACAGGGTTGACCAGGCACTGGGCTGTATAGGGTCTGCCCCTGGAAACACCCCATAATGTCACTTTACCAGCACTGGCAAGGAGTGAATGTAAATTGTCCCATGTCAAGCGCTCTGTTACCATGTCTGGGAAAGGCACACTTTGTTTTGACTACATACTGTAGCCAAACATGAAGTGTATATACTGTACATTAGATCCTCTTCAAAAATGCTTCATTTCGATAATACATTTCTGTGTCTATGATCATTAGCAGCAAAAGTACTGCTTGCATATGTTTATGTTTTGAGCTTTAGCACAGCCAATCGATGTTGTTGTGACATTGCAACATAGGCTATGACCTTGTAGTATCTTCCCCAGAAAGTGATCATTAGTGATAATGTTCAGTGTTAATTTGACATTATATATTCAGACTTTTACAAGTCTAATTAGCCAGTGATAAAGTTTGCCAACTAAAACTGCACTCCTAATGTCAGAAGGATTTTATAAAGATTGCAAGCAAAATAAACATCAGACATTATACAATATTAGAAATGTACAAAGCATTGATAGTATTAATGACATGTCTGTTCCCCTATTGACATTATGTTGAGAGCTACAGAGTAGAGTAGTCAATCGTTGCAAGTGTAAATATGAAGCTTCCTTAAAGCGTGACACTCCTCTAGTGGGTAGCTAAATCCTTTACCATAAGGTGTAATGCTGTCTTCCTGAGAACTATAAAGACCCATTAAACCCTGGCTCTATAGCGATCCTGTATTTGTACGGTCAATAAATCCCACAGGTAAAGCCATAGCACTATCCAACGGCATTAAAAGCACATCAGCATGGCTCATTGGGAAAAAGCTGTTTGCCATAGTTGATAAAATACCGCTACACCACTTGTTTTCCCAGTCCCAAAGATAGCACACATCCAAAAGTAAGCTTTATAGAAACCCTGAATATGGTAAGGATAATTGCTTTATGCTCCGCTCGCTAGGGAAACGCAATCCTCCTGTTCCTTGCATGTCTCGCCAAATGCGGGGAAAGGTCTTGCACTTCATGGGGCGCGCTGCGGGTCAAACGTGTCGGAGCGCTGCCGGTGTTAGGCGTAATGGGTGGTGGCGCGAGGTATGACCCTGCACCCCTTGACTGTGGTGCTCAGGCGCCCACTCTCTGCCACTGAATGTTTTGCTTGCGTATCGGTATGACACTCTTAGACGGTATTTATCCCTCTTCTGTGGAAGCATAGGCAGACTTGAAAGGTAGGACTAGTGCAATGTCTCGAGTTCATGTCTCGTAACGGTCCCGTAACGACGGTAAATGAACTTCTCCTGTATAAGACATCCTGACTGCTGCCTATTCTTCATCAATCCTCTCGAGCATCATTGTTATTTCTATAACAGCTAGGATTATAGTTATGATTTTTTTTTTTGTACTGTCATTTGTGGAAAGTGTCATTGGAGGAATACAAATCATATCTGCATGGATTCCTGCTTAAGGGTGCATCTTTTTTTTAATTCCCCATTCACTTATGTGTTTTATGTGTGAATAGAAGATTGTGAACAGAACTGTGGGAACATTATTTTGGTCGGGGATGACTGCCCCCCTAAAATGCTTTTTCTGTGCTCGTTTCATATTTATTAATATTGCCTGCAATGCGTAAATTGTCCACCAGGGGGTAATGCATCATCCTCAGCACCCTGGGTTCCCATGGCCTTGATTGTGAACAAGAGAGTGAACGATCTGGAGTAAAATACTTAAGGGAGACGTTAAGTGCAAGACGCAAAATAAGATGCGAGTATGTTGCCCCTAATTTCCCTGTCGAAATGACCTGCATTACTGTATTGGCTCCCCAAAATCTGACATGCTAATGAGAAAATGCTTCCAAGCGTGTATTAAAAGGGGGGTATTATGCTGTTTTTCAGGCGTTTGGGAATCACTTCAAACACACTGTCATCAATTGTTGGTTTGAAAATGTGACATTTATCTAAAATGGGCTTATTGAAAGTCATCTTTACTTACAGTCCTCCCCTCACTCCCCATTAAAACAAAATATCGCTGCCTCTCCATGGTAACTACTGTTGAACATCGGCACGATATAAGAAGGTGCTGCAACGTGTTGTTTTGCAGTACTGATTTAGTATTAGTATTTTTGCTTTTGTCGGTGCGCTCCAAAGGAAGGCTGAGCTGTGCTACGAAGTGGGAGCAGGGCGGGAGGTAAGGCGGCCACTTCCTGGTTAGAAGAAGTAGAAGCCACGAAAGAGACAACAAAACACAAATCCAAATAGGTATTTGATGAGGGAACTACTTCAACTACATTATATTACGGTGAAAAGGCGTAATATCCCCCGTGAGTCATCACAATACCCCTGTAGTCATTGTCACCCCGTGTGTTGGCGGTAATATATTGCTTTATAACATGTTAAAAGGATTCCAATTACTTTTCCAGAGTAAAGTAACATGCTAGTTTTAGGTTAAGGGTAACTGCTTCTTAAAAGAAAGCTTGCACATGTCCCTCAATAGCAGCACCAAAATTACATGAATATTCCTTATACTAGTATTTATTTATAGTTAGTTCATAAGGTATACTTTTCCCAGTAACGTACATCCCTGCTGGCGGAATCTGTGTTGCAACAAGCTTTCCACACACCGTCATTTCGAGAGTGTGCGCCTGGCATTTTTCTCCTCCCTGCCCGCCTCTCCCCCTCCGCTCTCCGCACGCCTCCTCATCTCTGGACATAATAGAGAGTTAGCCCAGAGCACCTGCTGCCTGCCTGCCTGCCTTGCCTGCTGCAGAAAAAGCACAGCTGCCTTGAAGAAGCGCGCCGGATCCCACACACACACACACACACACCGTACCCATGATGCAACCCGGTGTTTGTTTACTAATGCATGAGCGGGAGGTGTGCCGTGTCGTGTGGAGAGGTGCTGGAATTGGTCACACGGAGCCTATAGACCTCGCTGGGTAGAGTGTGTAAAAGTTTGGCATGCATATGTGGAAGACACATTAAGTTCCATGGCCTCTCTCGAAGTGATGGTTTGAATATTTACATGTTCACTGATATATGTACTGTAAGTTAATGGTGCAGTTGATAAGAGTTTGACCAGAAATGAGCTGGTTTAAGTTAATTTCTAAAATATATACACTATATATAAGGGACAAGTGGAAGCAGTCCTTCGCCTTTAACCTGGGTCCTAAAACACAACACATTTTATATTTGTAGACATCCATAGTTATAGTAACTGTGAATTAACAAACACAGTTCAACTCATTTACCTAAAAGACATTGGTCTGGGTGCCCAAACGTTCGTACATTCCCAGCCTTTTTTTTCGTACTCCCACACTATCTGCCTTGAGAGGTTTTTCTCAAGTAGTAGTTCTACTTTCAATTCAATTCAATTCAAAGATTTTATTGTCAATTCATTGATATGAGTTCGAGATGTTCATTTGGGGAGTGAGGGGTTTTTCTTTTTAAATATACTGTTGATTGGTTGAGGTTTCTGTCGGGTTTACATTTGAGGGCTTTAAACTTAAACTGGTACACAGTAGGTTTTCTGGTTTATCTTTTCATAAGCTGTTTTCTTCTTGTGTTGTGACCATGAGATTGGAGTAAGCTGACCATCTGCCCGTGAGTACGTGTGGTATTAAGTTTTATGGAAAATGTTGCGCTGAGTGAATGCACCGACCTTTTTTATTTTTTTATTTTTTTTTAAGTAAGGCTTACTAGGTGGTGGGAAATATTACAGAAACTTTCATATAATTGTGTGAAGACTTTATGAACCAGGTTGCAAAAACTGATAACAGGCAGTTCTTATCAGCTAGTTTCTATCAACTTGGTAATCTTGGTATCTGCGATGCTTCCCTCTACACAGATCGGTATAAAAATCACAAATCTTCAGTACTAACTTTGAAAAGTTTGCATATTGGACATATTGGACAGTGAACATAGTTTTTTTGGCAAAAGAAATAAAATGTTTTACTTTTCAGATACGGTCCTGAGTATCTTTTTTTGTCACAGTTTCACACCGTAATAGTGATTTAATAGTGGTGGGCCGAGATACAAATCCGAGACGAGACACGAGATTGAGTCCATCAGAACGAGTCGAGACGAGATCGTGACATAATTTGCAATAATAAATAATATTTTGCAATTATGTTTCCTTTGTATGGAACCATTGTATTGTATTGTTTGTAACAAAATGAACAAACTAATAAGGATGGGAATTGATACTATTTTACCAATATCATCAGGCTCCATTTGTGTGCATACAGTTTAATAATAGAACAAGGCTAATACATTTGGCTCTTTTGACAGGTGTATTCTGATTATATTTCCAAATTACAAATAATAATTAGATATAATTTGAAGCTTAAAAGTTGATTTCAGGTGGAGGAGTAGGAGACAGGTTTAGATTTAGTATCTAAACAGTCTGTGCCAGACACTGACGCACAGGAGGCTTTAAACATTAAACAGAGAGTGATTCTACTGTAGTTAGACTGACCTCTTTCTTCCTTAAATGGCCCGCTGTTATCATGCCTTCATATTCTGCGCGCTGGCCACCCCTCTCCCTCGTTGTCTGCCTGCACATGTCACATCCGCGTTGTTTTGCTTTTCCGTGCGCGGTAGATGCGCGTTTACAATCACAAATAGACGACGGATCCACCCGGACTCACCGCGGCGTGCAGCGGTGAAACTTAGCTTTCAACAGCAGAGCCTTTAGTTCGTAAATGAAAGAGTGTGGATCTGCAGGCGTGAATCTGCAGCGGCTCCAGTCTGCAGGTTTGAACACCGAGGCAGTGGTTCCAAGCGACTGACCTTAAAAACGTCAACGTTTTCTTTATGTTTTAAGTTCCAATCAATATATAGTACACATTATTAGAGAGCTATTGCCTAAATATTCCCATGAGTCCTATAAGCAGTCTACAGGAATATCTCAATTTCAGCCTATAAAACAAAATAAAAAATATCTTTACGAGATAATTTTACATTGTGACGAGAAATCTCGTGGCAATTTGATCTCGGCCCATCCCTATTATTTAAGGTGAGACACTGCAGGTGAATAGGGAGATATCAATCTGAAACTTCTGCTGTAGAGTATTGACATAAATATTAGAAAAAAAATTATTGCAGGGTTTTGTCATTTCATGTTTTCATAGAAAATAAGGCATTTTATACCTAAAATTGCCCAGAATTTCATATACTTTCAACAGCGAAATGTGAATAATGGATAGAGCAAGGGTTAAATCTATATTTTACATTTTGTTGACATATTAGTGACAAATAGTTTTTCAGTGGGGATTTTGGATCTTTAGTTTAGTTTTAAAATAAGTGTCTTTGTGTGAAAAATCTGTAAAAATTAAAATGTTGCCGTGATTTTTTAAAATTAAAAACGTGATAAATATGGTATGGAATTACATATTAAAAAAATCCCTTTGAAAAAACCCTCAAAATATCGTTTAGTCTTATGTGGAAATATTGTCGTGAAATAATGTCTTTTCAAAAATTAACTGCATACATTTCTAGCAAAGTGATAGAAAGTGCTCATATGCCTCCAAAAACCTCAACTTTTGCCCATATTAGCTCTGCTTCAACAGCACAGCGTGGCCCTTTTCCCATCCGGCATGCACTGCACTTCGCCTTGTGCATGCTGCCGAGACCAAAGTGCCGAGAAGCTGGGGAAAGAAAAAATCATGGGAGTATTACTGATTGAAAACCATATTCACTGTATAAATAGGATCAGAGGCAGCGGGGAAGAATCAAGCTCTCTCGCTCTGCTTCTTCTTCTCTCCACCATCTCGGAGTGCGTATCAAACCCAAGATCACAGGCGCAAACGCAGATGGCAAGGGGGGCGCTGATTGACGTGTACAGTCAGACGTTTTACTCAACCCGGGGGAGAAAAGGGGAGGGGGGCGGCTTCTCCAGACGTTACGCAACAGGGCGAGAGTTGTGTAACGCGTTAACAGTTCAGGTTGGACGTTTGTTTGTCCTCGAGTGCTGTGAGACCAAAAAAGAAAAAAAAAAAACATCTAAAAAAACACTGATGCGTTTGCCCCTCGTTGGGAAACGCCCCCGCCTTGATCGAAATCCAGTGCTGAAACAACGTGGGACAGTGTTGGAAGTCTTACCTTGCGTGGCGATGAAGTGGTTGGAGCGCTGGTAGCCCTGTATGACAGAGAGACGGACAGATGAGACTCTTAATAATTACACGGCGTATAATAAAGTCAGACTTATTTATCACCACCCCATTCCCTCATCCATTTGCCCACTTTACGCCCTCTATTATTCATCCGGACTCCGGGTTGAAGGGAGGAGCGCGGCTTGGCATGGTTTTCTGGCTACAACTGTATCTTTGCAAATATTGGGTATATCTGCAAGCAACATAAACCAAACATGATATAATTAACCCAGTTAGCATACTCTTCTCTCAAACCAACCAACACACCCGGATTCAAAGAACTAGTGAAAACTAACACGGAAACTTCATTTCAAACCCCTCATTTCATCCCTCAATCGGTTAAGGGATGCCACTTTCTTCTCAAGCACAAAAAAATGGCATCAATTCAGCTTTTGTTTCCATTTTTTTTCTGGGTATTTCTGCATGCAAAGGGGGGGGGGGGGGGGGGGGGGGGGGGGTTAGGATCCATTTCAAAGCGGAGTCGTCATTCCAGGAGGCCCTTTTTTCGCATGCGGTCGGCAGCTCTCTGATCAAACGAAGATTGACAAGCGTGGCAGGGTTTTACTACCTGAGTGACACTGACTGACTGAGTAGCGTTAGCCTAGCCCCGGCTTACGCTACAGTGTGCGGTCTGAAAGGCTATTAGAGGCCCGGCCGCGACTGGAGACGGAAAGTAAATGTGTTTGGAATACCGAGTGGTCAGTCGTGATAGATTTCTTGGAGAAAGAGCATTAGCGCTTTTTCTCATCGCTAGCGCGGGGTGTTCGGTAAATATTTGTAGGATAGCGGCAACGGGCTGAAATTGTTCCTCCTCCCCTTCCACCTGCCGTACGGGGATTGACATAAAGATCCATCAGCATTCCAGGGCAATCTTGTTTGGATTCTCCGAATACTACGACAAATCCCAGTCGGGTTGCAGGAATATATAAAGTTTATTTTGCTATGTATTGAGTAGATATTTGATGATATATGTGGTGTTAGAACAAATTCACTTACTTCAAACAGAACACAGATATTTTTGTGGTCTAAAATCCAAACTCATTTTGAGGTTTGAGATTAAAGGCTTCCCTTTGGACATCTCATTTTAATACCTGAAATTATCAATAAAGGCAATGTGTCTACTTTTAAAAAGTTTGTTTACATTGTTAGCTATGATCCAAACTCATTACTTTCCCAATTCATGAGGAGGAGGTTTATAAACATTACTCATTAGTTATAGCCCATTGATTTGATTTTCATATTCGATCCTGGTAAAATCAATAAAAAACGTTGTATCTAACATTTTTTGCAGTAGCTACCAACCGTATACCCCTGAACTAGAAGACTCCAGGTCTGGAACACTTTTTTTTCGGTACATTGCAAGACATGGGCCAATGCCTTTTTTTCCCATAATCTCCATGTTTCTAAAGCCACTTTATCGGAGTGGTAATTTACAAAATGCAGTCAAGCGTAATAGCTCATCACTCAAAGCATAAGTGGCGCTTAGGGTAAACATTTGTGGACAATAAGTCATCCATACCCCAAACCCCCCATTTCCTCCTTGTCATTCGCTGATATACACAAATGCAGTATTCTCCCAGGCGGGCACTACGTCCCATAAGTGTCATGCCGCAGAGGGGTAGTGGAGATGGATGCCCCCCTCCCACCCACCCCATCCTCCAAGGAGCCTCTTGCGCTGATGGTGAAAATGTTTTCCCCCATGCCGACCCGCTTCCTGTCTGTCACCCTGGCAACGGTGTGTTCCGGCAGCAGCCGAGCAGAGGCATAAGGTGAGGCATGCAAAGTTACAGACACGGAGATGGAGGTGGCAATTTGTGAGACGCTTTTTATTTAGAATCTTTTCCCTTAACGTTTTGATATCACAGTGTTTTTAAAATGGTGCTAAATACCCAAGCATTTCACAAGGTGTAGCTTTGACACTGGGAATGGGAACTAACTGCGTTTGTTTCACGCAGAATATGAAAATGTTAGTAGCTCACATTTTAAACTTTAAACTTCTCAAGTTGAAAGGGATATTTCAGGATTTTTTTACATAGGGCCTCATTTCCTAGTTATTCAGAGTGTTTCTTTCTATATTTGAAGAGTTTAGTGGTGCTAGGCTAGTGCTAGGCTAGCGCATGTCTATGGTAACTAGTAGCCTGCATTAAAAACCTCTGCAAAATCATCGGATACTCCTCCAAACGTTACCATATCTGATTTGTAGAAAGCTCCTTTGTGAATTCCACGTGTAGTAATGCCGGCCGCAGGTAAACAAACTACTGTAGATCCAGTAACCTAGCACATCACTCTGCTTAGCTTACAACCAGGAAGCTGATGCTGCTCAAATATAAGTTCTTTTAAATGCAAAATGGTTATATTAAAAAAATTATCAACACAGACATTTACATCGGTAGTCTGGTGTTATAAGTGATTTGCCTCAGGTGCACCGTGCTTGGGTCAGATTGTTTTTAATGCAGGCTACTAGTTACTATAGACATGCACTAGCCAAGCACTAGCCTAGCACCACTAAACTCTTCAAATGTAATATAAGGACTGCATGAATATTATTATTATTTTTTTCAGAAATCAACAACACTCCGGATAACTAAGAAATAAGGCCATATGTCAAAAGTCTCCCTAAAGATGTGGCACAAGCCTCAACTCAACGCTGACGAAGTACAAGATCATCATTATTTATGCTGTAATGATTATATATGCTATCTAAGTGTACCTTTACGTCACCTATAATATACTCCCAATGTGTTCAGCACTTTGAATTACTTTAAAACGTGCCCTAAAATAAACTGGCCTTGTCGACAGAGACAGTACTTCAAATCAAAAGAATAACAAATATATTAGCGTGTTTTACTGTCCTCCAATGCCAGCAACCTGTGCAAGGCCAAGAGTGGTTATTGCTCATGAATGGCTTTCTTTTCCAACGCAGCGCGAGAATCCTTTTCGAGATGATTTGGGCACACATTATTACCATTTGAATAGTCGAGCTAAATGTCACCAAACACCTTGAGGCACTATAATACCGCGCGGCGACAAACATTTACTGGCTCCTCGCTGCGATGCTTGACAAACGCGGCAGCACAAACTAGCCCGTGACCCGCGCTACGTATTCTACACTCAATAATCATCCAGTTTGGCCTTGTGCATCCAAAAAAAAAAAAAAAAAAAAAAAGGCATGAAGTGAAAAGACTGAAGCGTTTAGAAGCATAAAAAGAATATTAATAAAGGAACTTTGCTGCCAAGGAAGTCACGCAAGAAAAGCAGTGAAGGAGGGAGGAGAGAGAGGAGATACTTACTTCCCTGTTTATCCGAATCTAAGAGATGCCAAAGGTTGGACACAGGGGAAGTGGAGAAAAGAGGGAGAGAGAGAAAGACAAGAAAGGTGGAGAAGAAGAGCTAGTTATTGTATTAAAGGCAGGACAAATGAGTTGATGAAATACCTGCGGAGGGAGTTCACAAATGGACACAGAAATGCAAAGATGTAAATGTATGGGAGATGTTCTTGATCGGGGGCAATTCTATATGTTCGAAGACGCGTTTTCAAACATGCTGTTATGTTTCTTTGCGTGATCGCGTCTTTGCGTGACCCAGCATGTTCAGTGTGGACCTGA
The DNA here is from genome assembly GCA_021464625.1 of Proterorhinus semilunaris. Classification (NCBI taxonomy): domain Eukaryota; kingdom Metazoa; phylum Chordata; class Actinopteri; order Gobiiformes; family Gobiidae; genus Proterorhinus; species Proterorhinus semilunaris. Next base: position 21,655,269 of record CM038360.1, read on the forward strand.
ACACATACAGTGAACAGTACGAAGTCAAATAAAGTGCAGCAAGAGTGACTTTGGTGAGAAGGGCAATGACAGTGTGGATAAAAGTCACGGTGTTGAGTTGGACACAGTATGCCGCTGCGTTGGTCGGCAGCTAACTTTCAAATCCCATAGGACTTCTCTCTTCTGTAAGTGACAGAGTTTTGTGTTTCACCTGTTGCTATGGCAGAAGATGCGGCTGTTTCTTAGGTCACGTTCAGACTGCAGGTCTAAATGCTCACTTCTGTGTCTGTTTGTAGGAGTTAACATGGATCGTATTGTAGGAAGCCAATGGAACGAACACCTTAACAATAACCTCATATTAATAAGAAAAAGTGAGTGTCATTCGATCTGCAGCCTTTTGTGGAGCGCAGTGGTGGATAGTGAGGTGAGCCACTTCACTCACGCCAACTTCATCCATAAGAAGGGCACGTGTTATGTCCCTCCCTGTTCTTCGTACACAGATAAAATACATGTCTGACTTAGGCCTACATATATAAATGGTCGGGGTCGCATTTGAGAAAAAAAATCTGATCTGTGCTGCTCAGACTGTCATGAAAATGTCAGATACAGGTCGTGTAGGGGCAAAAGAAAAAAACAAAATCGGTTTGCTCTGAACGCAGCCCTAAGGCACATTTATGCTCGACGTTCGATTACGCACGGAGCTTTCTGTCCGTCTCCTGTGTGATTCTGTCCGTCAGTCGCTTTCTTTACCCAAAGTCATAGCAACGGGGCAGTACATGAGCTAACCACCGGGGACACTACTGCACACAGCTCAACAGGATGAAGCAGAACAGATGGCTAAACAAGTGATTTAAACAATTTGCAAACAAAACCATCATCAAACCCATGTGATTTCATCTAGCTAGAGAAAACTCATTCGTCTAATGTAATAGATCTTATAAAAGATGGTTAAAAGTTTTTAAAATAAACTCTTGAGTGCTGCTTTTGTTTCCAAGTTATTAGTTTGCTGGCTTGTGTCAGGAATTATAGATGGTTGAAAGGAAATAAGATAAATAGAAGTATAAATACGTTTTATCTCCATCAAAAATTTGCGATAACCTGGCCGTATAGAACCTTTAAAAAATGGGAAGATCTGTTGGATCAACCGGTTTATTGGAAGATGGTTTTTAGTACAATATATCAAACTGTGGTAGACTGGCAGATTTTTTCAAATTAAAATCATATATAATTTTTTACCTACAAACAAAATGCTTCAAATCTGGGGTCTTGCTGAATCAGACAAATGCCGTTTTTGTTCAAGTGAACCAGAATCTATTGATGGTTTATTTTGGTACTGCCATGTGGCGGCGGATTTTTGGGAAGCAGTACAGCAAATACTCAAAGACATGAACATAAGATGTCAATTAGATCTGTCTTCGGTGGTGTTAGGGTTTCTTGGAGAATCAAAATGGAAGCAATTAGTTAACCCAATTATTCTTTTAGGTAATACATTTATTTTTAAAGCCAAAAATACGGCTTCCTTAAACATATTAAGTTTTTTTCCGGTATATTGAATATTATTACAAAGTTGAAGGATGTACATTCAAATCTGAAAAAGAAAAAAAACCTTCATGAAAAACGGTGGTCCAGTGGATTTCTAGGAGAGATATGCAATATTGTCGTTTCTTTTTTCTCTATATAAAATCCAAAGTATTCCATTTGAAGATAAATGTGCATCTGACGATTTTATGTTTTGTTAGTTTTTTTGTTATTACTATTTATTCCCCCCCCCCGACGTTGACGTTTTTTTTCCAAAGGTTTCAGATTTGGGTCAAGCCAAACTGGAGAAAATGTGCTCGGTTAAAGTGGGTGTCGAGCGGTTAAACTGCTCCACTCCCCTCTGTGCCAGCAGCGAGTCCAGGTGTTTAGTAAGATAATAACTTTTACCTGTTTTTCTCATAAATACACTGTGTTAATTAAGTAACACAAAACACCCATGCTAAGATGAAGGCTTTATTAAAAAAAAGGATGAATACGTTTATGAGTTTGTTTGGAAATAGAGAAAAAGCCCGTTTCTCAGGCAGCTGTTTGTTTGTGCCATAACAAGGCCGTAATGAGACAGATTGTGGTGGGGAATTAGGAGAGCCGTCTAATCAATGGAGGAGGCGCAGTCGCTGTAACAAGGGAAGCAAACACCTGATAATGGAAAATTCTCACCAGCTTTATTTCAGCACAAAAAATGTATCTCTTAGCATTCAGCCAACCCAATTATAGCAGCGGCGCTATAATGGATATTCTATTCACACCAAAAAGGACTTGTGCTGCACGAAACATTGACATTTTCCCCATCAAAATTGATGTTGAACAGTATGGAGCAAGGCATGACATATGGGTTGCCTTTGTTGAGATTTTGACCTCGTTGAAAATGATCAAAACCATAGTCGGGGTTGCGTTTTGCGTCATTCATGAACGCCTGAGTGGTCTTTTTAGCTCCCACTTATCTATTCAGAGTGGTTCAAGGCCTTTTTTGGGTACCATTTTGCACATAGTCTCAACCCACAGGCTTTCGTAACAGTGGCAAAAGGAGGTGTGGGTGAATATATTGCATAAATAATACAAATGTCATTAAAAAAAGAAAATGTCATAATTAAAAACCTGCATTTTACGTTTTATGATTTAAAGAGGAACTAAGTAACTTGTTTGCCTTAATAAATCCTTTCCGTAGTCCCTCTGGGGGTAATACAAGTGTTAATGGGATGATTGGGGGGTCTTTCATCTCCCCCTGGTGTGTCTGGCCAGAAAACCACAATTGCAACTTTCTTGCTTCCGGGTCGGGTGGCGCAATACACACTAATGGAATCACAAAGAAGAAGCTAACGGGCAAAGCTAACTGCGGGCTAGTGCCACTTAAACAGAATTTACAGCCAAATTTGAGTGAAAAAAATTATCTCCATTGTGTAATTGGACGTACAATATCCCTCTCACCCTTTGTCTTTTCTGTCAGCGTAGTATTTACTCCCACGGACAATTAATAAAAAAAAATGCAACACACCTGCAGTGGCACTTATGGCCTCTAGGGGCATGAGTTACTTGCTTTAAATTAATATGTGTGTGTGATATAAGTGCAGTTTGAGAGCAGAGTGGCTCAGAACTGGTACGGCGGCGGCTTGCGAAACTCTAAACTCTAATATTTCCAACAACATCCAGGAAATACAGATCGGAGCACTTCAGCAGTAGAGGAAGAAACCGAGGTGAACCGGATTACTCAAAGCTGCATTAATGAAGCAAAACGCACACAGTTAAACAGTTCTTTACATACTTCACTTATTCATTGTTAAGTAGTTTTTAAGCGTTAGTCGCACTTAACTAATGCATTAGTTCAGGATGAATTAAGTGTTAACTCATCATTTATAAAGACTAAATAATGTGGGGAATATATTGTCTACAAGATCATATCAAAATTACTCTTTCAAAGATGTGAAAATGTACAATATCGAGTTTAGGAAATGGTTAAATAAATTAAATAAATGGGGAAATCCGTTGTCCTGTCCGTTCAGGACAATAATCTTTTTGAGCGACAAAGCAATGTAAATTACGATGTTTGTCGTCAATTTTTGCATATTTCTGATGGTCGGCAAATCATCATTGTCATAGAGAAATATTCAAAAATAATGAGATATACATTTTTGTCGAAATCGCCAGGCCCTAGTTCGTAACATACTGTATTAGCCAACTTTATGTGCAATGAGTAAAACGATCAGAGAATCGACGCTCATTTAAATGACACACATGATTGTATTTTCAACTTTTAAATTCACAACGCCCCAATCAATTGTGACAATGCCGCTTCAACAGGCCTTTGCCCTTTTATCTCTTGAACTGCCTTGAAGCTATAGCTACATTCTGGCTTACTATGCCATATGAAATATAAATCAGCTCATACCGCCTATTCAAATAAGTTACGACATATTAAATATATTTTACAGGTGGTTGTAATGTTGAATGAGAGATGCGAAGTTCTCTCGGCTCCTGGCTCTTGCGAATACATCCCTCACGCCGCAGAAGTTGTCTGGCGGCCTCGGCTGAAATTGGTTATGTATAATTCATATTGCACTTGGAGTGACTCTCTATAGCCGCCGCTGATGGCTCTATGGCTTTGTATTACGGCGCAGTCTGCATTCTAGAGGAGCCGCGTGGTCCGAGGAGAGCGCGTCACCACATATACAATGGGACTGTGATTGCAATGTTTTATCTGAGTGAGTAATTACGGCATCGGGGTATGATCCAATTAGGCATTTTAATAGTCAGCTAATAAGCGCCAGAACGGAGTTTTTATCACGCCGCAGCTGTGTCAGAGAGCAGCTCCCATTTTCAATCATTTAAATCAAATAAAATGATTGCTTATTAATGTCACCGCGGTGCCCGAGCTATTTTTTATTTTTTTGAGGAACACTTTGTTAGGTGGTGGGATGTTTCTGTTGGACATTCGTTTTTCGTCATTGACTGTTCAGGCTACAGTTTGGATAAAGCAGAGCGGGTTACCATCGCTTCTGCGAGATCGTCCGTAACGAGGATCGTTTAACTTAAAGAGACGATGTGCAAGATAATATACACAATCTCTTAACCCCCACCTCAACCGAGCACATTTTCTCCAGTTTGGCTTTACCCAAATCTAGAAGCTTCTTGAAAAAAAGCCTCAAAATAGCGACAAGAATGAGACGAAAATAAGGAAGACACAAAAGTGATGAAAAAGTGCAGAAAAAACAACGGTCTAGGTCTTTCTAGGTTCAAGTAAAGCGTTATGATAGACCTTTAGGATTGGGTAAAGCTGAACTGGAAGAAATGCACTCAGTTGAAGTGGAGGTTAAGGGGGTTAAGGCAGGTGTCAAAGCGGATGCAAGCTGAAAAAATGAAATGCCATTCTGTTGTCATGTTGCACTTAATTTACCATTTGATAGTGACTGTATTACAGTATTCGGGCCCCAAATCTGATATATACTGCAGCTAAAACTGAGCACAGACTACATGATTTTTTTTCAGCCTGAAAAATGTTTGCGTTTTTTTGTCATCGGCCGCTGCATTTTGTGTCTTCACTTTTGGGACAGTAAAATCACCCACGCTTCTCCTGTGCGTCAAAAAACATCCAGTCCTGAACCCCCCCTCACACAACGAGACATGACTCTGCGACTCAGAAATGGGGCACAAGAGCAAACGCTTGGCAAATAACACCTAAAGTTGTTTAAACTAAACAGTGCAAGGCAAGCAGCAGTACTATGTAACTCATGCCCCTAGAGGCCATAAGCGCCACTGCAGTAAATACTACGCTGACAGAAAAGACAAAGGGAGAGAGGGATATTGTACATCCAATTACACATTGAAGATCATTTTTTTTCACTCAATCTTGACTGTAAATACTGCCCACAGTTAGCTTTGCCCGTTAGCCTGTTAGCTTCTTCTTCGCGATTCTATTAGTGTGTATTGGGGGCTCCAACCCGGTGGCAGTCAAGTTGTAAATGTGGTTTCCTGGCCAGAGACACCAGGGGGAGATGGTCATCCCATTAACAGTTGTTAATACCCCCAGAGGGACTACGAAAAGGATTTATTATGGTAAACATGTTACTTAGTACTGCTTTAAGTAAATTAAAATAAAGTTTATTAAACCCAGAACTAGGGAATGTTTGACCTAATATTTTTTTTTACCAAAACATACTTCCTCCCCCAGACACGCTGACGTCTGCATCTATAACTAATATCTTGTCTGGGAGCGGGAAATCTGATGCTCGTCTCGCTACAGTTAGCCAGTCAGGGAGTCAGTGTCTATCTAATGCAGGGGTGCCTAAACTTTTATCATCGAGGGCCGCATATTGAAGTCTATACGCTGTTAGGTCGCTGGTTAATGAAAAAAAAAAAAAAACATTCAGCCAGGTGTATTAAGAGAGGTTTTAACCATGTCCCACACTTTAATTTAGACTTGGAAAGATTAAAGCAGCTCAGAGTAACAGAAAATGTTTACTTTGTGAGGCTATAATTGTCTAGAATTATTACATTTGTTGAAAAAAGTACCATCTCTTGCAATGTGAGTCAATTCAATAAGGAGCTTCAGGGCCACCAAAAATTGGCCCCGGGCCGCACTTTGGCCCACAACATTGATCTAATCAAAAGAGCATGTTTAGGACTGCTTATATATTTGTATTTGTTTATTCTTTCAAGTTGTGCGATAACAATTGCTCTACCGACATAGCGACATGTAGCCTGGAATGTTCCGCAGTGTGGCTTTCAATCACACGCGTGAGTGAGGAAATAGAATTCAAAACCGAAACAAAATGTGAAAAAATAGTGAAACGGGGGGGAAAAAAAAGAATACTTGTAAACACAGTGGAAAAAACTCCACAAAGTGATGCCAACACTAGCAACACATGGATAGACAAACTGAAAGTTGCACTACCTCTTTTACTCCTTTGTTTTTACTTCTTGTTGTGGCAGGGAGTTGACTGACAATCGCTTAACAAAATGTTTCCTTTTGCTAATTTATGTCAACGTAATTAACCTCGACTACAATCCCGGTGACTGCGTTTCTAGTCATGTCACTTATCTTCCAGCTTTTAAAGAATCCTTGAAGTCCACTTAGAAAATATCTTGTTTCGCCTTTATTATGCCGCGGAAACTTTAGCGACTAACCTTTAAAATAACCCTGTGACGTTCCATTTGTTCCAACCTTGGCCCTCGTCCACGAGTCGCTTGGAATGGGTTTGTGCGATGGTGTTTTTCGTGCGCCAGGGGTCTTGGCATGACAAGCGGGCGCTGCTGTAATGACACAGAGATCCTCGCGGCGCTTGTCCTTAATGGAGCCCTCATGAGAGCGACGGGGGGGGGGGCACATTTTAGCCACCGACGCTGAGTCAGGCCCGGCAAAAGCGTGCGCTCTCCCCGGAGACTTTGACATTTGGCTTTTGTTCGGCATGACAATAGAGGCAACAATAGACGCATTTAGTTAAGAGCTATGTACGAGCTCAAGTTGAGAGCTCGGACGGCTGCCAAAAGAGGAGTGGTCGGCCGCGACGTCGCATAGACGCTCGGTGGCAAGGACACATTTGGTGGTCAGGGGGAAACGAGATCAAAACGGACACAATTGAAATGGAATTTGTATTGACCATGACCTTTTGCTCTATTGACGAAATCAGTTTTGGGGCCCGAAATTGTTCAGTGCTGGTCTATTGCTTCAGAACAGCAATCGTGTTTTTTTCTAAATAAATAAAATGTTTTACATTTTTGAACTGTTGGTGACATCTTCTTCGTGGGGATCATTTCATTTGATAAGCACTTTTCACAACTTTTGGAGAGCCTTTTTGGAAATGTGTTGGAACCATTGTTGTCTTTGTCAACAATAACGATGACTAATGCTGTGCCGGTTTGGATTTTTTCTTACCACGGTCGGTAACAAATTCCCCCAGTTTTGCAATGTAATAGGCCTGATATGTGAACTAATACAGGCTACTGCAGTGACACATCTATGTGTCCAAGAAGGCTCTGTCCGTGGTGAGGGCAGAGCGCGCCCCGCAACAGCTTATCCAGGAGACGAGCTCGCGCAGCTGCTGCTTTTTACGCACAGAGAAGGCTTCGATGTTACGTTGGTCTTTGCTACCAAATTAGCCCTCTCTTCTATAATGTCGGCTGCGCAACCACGTGAAGCAAAGTGAAAGTAAAACAAAATCCGCTTTTGGGACCATGGGATATCACAGGGACTTTGATTTTCTTAAAGTTCCTACACCTGATTTTATTTTTTATTTTTTAGTACAAACAATGAGGACAACAATCCAAAGAGGAAGCCACTAAATTAACATGTTTGCTGCGTCCAAACTCATGACTAACTTTCCTAACATATTTGCAGCGTCCTAATTCTTCACAGGGACGGGTTCATAGGCACATTTCACAAATTAGCCTGCAAGTTCATGAAATTGATAGAAAGGCTTCGTAATAAGATGCACAGTGTTTTTCCAACAAATGTCTGAGTTTATAACATACTAAAGGAGGACAAAACTAAATTCATTCCATCACTAGAAAAAACAAAACAAGTATAGTGCCTTTAAGACAAAGGGCCCCCCCAATTAAATGGAGTAGCCACGGTATGAGTGAAAGTGCAGACGGCGCACTGTTAATAAACAACCTTGAGGCGATGATCAAGGGATGAGGAGAGAGGCCGCTGTCGGGAAAAGCCCTGTTCGCAACGATGACGTTTCTGTCTACTGTGCATATAATCAGTCTGTCCAAAGCTTCATACCAATTTCTAAATTAACTAATACTTATTTTCTTATCAAAACGGATTAAGACTAGACCAAAAATGTTTGCATTTTCATCTGCTGGATCAGGACTAAAACTATCACATATGTGACCCATCATGGAAACCAGGGACTCAACTCGGTTTTGGGGCATTTTGAGACGGGCATACATTATGAGAGTGTAGTCTCCAAGCTTTCCAATGATGTGTAACTCATGGAAATCTGGCCTTTTGGGAATTGTTCACTTCAAATTGTCGCTACGTCTCCAAATATTATCGAAGGGATGAAAAAGCTCTCCAAAGATTTGGAGAGCTCTGCTGCTCGAGTGACAATAGGGCTCATTTACATCTCATTTAGATAAGCCAAACCCGCTCTCCCCGTAAAGCTGTAAAGCACAGGGGGTAGAAAAGGCAAAAAGCAAGAAAAATGTCTTCTCTTGCGTTTTTTCTCGAAAGTCGGGCTGCCGACGTGTCCCTGGTTCCCACGGCGGGTCACATATACAGGTCCTCGTTTCATTCACTTCTGTTATTCAACTTCATCTGTGAAAGTCATTTCTATTCTAATTATATGACGAGCACCAGTAGAAATTACAAAAATGTAAAAAGCACAAAGTCTAAAACCAAAACAAAACTGGTTGGTGCAGTGATGCTAAAAAACATCAACCTACATCTTGGTTTGTGATCGAAATGAATTGCATTTAAGCATAATTTATTTAGGGGTTGTATCTATTTTTTGGCGGTATATTTTTGATGCTTCTTTGTATTTTTCTACATTTAAACTTATTTTAAAGCCACACCGCGTAACATTTTACCCTAAAAAATAGAAACTAATACAAGCATATGTTTTATTACAGATGTTTTTATAGTCTATAAAATACATAAAAATGACCAAACCAACCTATGCTTGTAAGACCCGACTGTAACTTTACTTTGAGCGGGGCGTCTCCAGTTCGTCTCCATGGCGATGTTGACTAAAGGCAGCCAAATATGAGACTTAAATAGGTAACAGCCTTATGCAAATTCATTCCCGATTGCCCACTGCAAATAATGTTTTCTGCTGGAGATTAGGAGCATGTTTTCTATTGGCAACAGTATAATCCAAAATGTTACATAGTGTGCCTTTAAGTGGAGATGTGAGGCCTTCAACGCAGTAGCAGTTTGATTTATTTTGGAGAATCTTTTTAAATAAGTTCATGTCGGCTTAACTGTGTCAAACATTAAAATAGTTTTTAGCTTTCCGAGGTGTTCGTCCGTAAGCAACTTTTTGCAGGAAAAAGGAAACTGAATAAGTGTCTGCGGCGCTAAAGTTATGTGTGATTTATTTCGATTCATATTTTTTTATCACATTAAACCTGAAGTAATTAATTTTTTTCACACATGCGTGCAAATATTGTATGTTGCAAAAGGCTAAAATGGATTCCACTGTAGGACAACCCTCTTAAACTCATCCAAAACGCTCTGTTGTGATTTCTGCAGATTGTTCCGTTACTTATTCTAACCCCGTGCATCCATAAAGCTCAAACGATCACCCTCGAGCGTTTCTGCATGCCAGTTGCCTTCACTACATTGCCGTTGTTCTCTTGGCACGACGGTCTGGTTACCACTCGGTGAAATGTGGGAAACTGACTTTGTTTGTGCTGCAGTTTGGGTCCGCCGAACGCGAAGCTCCTGCGATGGGATCTAAGCAAGAGCCTGAACAACTACAGGGAATCACGGGGGTCTGCCGTTGTCTCACTCGGCTCAAGCGCGGCCCATGTGAAAATATCCCGCGCAGATGAAAGGCTTCTGCGCGCGGGTAGTCGTGTTTGACTTGGCCAGCTGCCTCCGAGTGTATGCGCTAAGCCGCGATCACATCTCAGTCTGTTAACAGTGTGCTGCATGTGCGCGCTCGCTGTAAGTGTGTGCACTCTATAAAAGACCATCCACTAACAACTGAAATGATTTCATTAAGGTCAGACTGTCCCCAGATTTAGGTTATTATTTCAAGTTTTTGAAAATATGTTTCTGTAAGAATGAAATAGAAACAATGAAATGCAGGCGAACAAAATGGTGAACATGTTGAGTAAAGCTCCTCCTGCTGGCAGCTATAGGAATAATAAAAACATTTAAAAAAACTTCCAGGTTGGACGTATGGCGTTGTTAGCAGCTCCAACCATTGCGTGATAAACACACTTCAAGCACAGAACGGCTCAGAATCGATGATGTTGGATTATGAGCTTTAAAAATGTTGAGGACAGTTGCTGGGTTTGAACAATGATGCAATTGCAATCAGGAGGCACAGAAAAAGGCGCTGACACCGTAGAACTGTGTGAATGTTGTGAAATACGGCTCCAGGTCTGTCTTTGACGAGGGAACAACATTAACACATGGTTTAATGGCTGGTGTACACTGTGCGATTTTCGTTGTCTTATAAGATTTGTAGATGTCACACTGCACGACGTGGGGATGGTAAAATCGTGAGCTGCTCTCGTCTCCACTTTGCGATTGTTCAAGGAGACAATCGTAGCTACGATCAAAGTTTTGTCGTTTCAGGCTTCAGAAGATGTGTGTTTAGTTAAGGTGAGCGCAACATGCTAGCTGTGTTCATTTTTCGTGGAAAAGTCCAGAGAAAGTTCTGTATAATGCGTAGTCGGACCCACTCACGCCCGATCTCTGTTGCTGTGACTCTCGTGGCTTAGGGTGTGCACTGAAGTGTTGACGGGACACTGACAGAGATCCTCTCTGCAGCGAGAGGACGGCTCACTCTACGACTAGTGTTCCAAAATATCAGAAACTGCTTGATCTCAGAAGTAGCTCGTCTTTGGTCGTACAACGGTTCTATTTTAAATCTCTGTCCCTGTCTCACTGTACGACCTAAGACCTGCTATTTTCAGCTACAACCTAAGATTTTTCTCACAACTAGTGCTCTTACGTCGCAGACGGCCAAGATCGCACAGTGTAGACCCGTGATATGTCCACTTTGAAGGTGCATCATGGAACATTTCACGCTAAAAAACAAACTTGATATTTGTGCGAAATTGACCCTTCAGTGACCCAGTGGCTGTATGGGCGCCTTTACTTTCCATCACAGTGGTCTCCACAATGCTCCAGGATCAATTATTTTGAGAGGGTGCCTTCTGGGAACCTACCAGAAACTCTGAAAACAAATGATCCTGGAGCATCATAGTGGCCAACGTGATGGAAAGTAAAGGCTCCATGCTTGACCACTGGGTCAAAAACACATACTACTAATATATATATATATTTTAAATCACATACAAAGTTCCATAATGCACCTTTAAAGTATGACAGTTTTCAATGCTTTTGAGAGTATGACCTATTTAGATGGATAAGTAATAAGTAACAGTTATTGTTTTATTTCAGTGAAGCAGCAATTTTAATGAAGAAATGCTGGGAAGAAAAGTTTATTTTTATTTTAAGCCACTGACAGGAAGTGACATAGATAGAGGTAAAGTTCCATAGTAGTTTGACTGATTTCCCATTGACATAACATGGTTAGCATGGCAACAGTTTAAAATGATTTGACTCCATCTATGTCACTTCCTGTCAGCAAATATAATTGTGTTAAGTTTTAGCAAAACTTGTGTCTAACGTGTCACATGCCCTTTAAGTGGAGATGGAGTCACAACAATGTGTGATGCACGCTTTTTGAGAAAGTTTCCATATAAACATTGAGTCAGTTTATACTGTAGATGTTCAGAGAGCAAACTGGCCGAAGACCTGGAAAATAAACCAATAAAATTATGTTTTTGCCTGCGGTGTCTCCCCTGAAGTCTCACAATCTTACATATTTGATAAATTAGTCACCTAGAGTAAGAATTACAACAAGTGTATAGCATTTAATAAAGAATATATGTAATAAAAGTGAACCTTTGTTTCGTCAGGCCACTAATCAAACAATCTAAAACTTGTCAAAACTGCCCAAATCAAGATAAATACAAGATAAATTATTATTCTTTTTCCTCAGTGTGTGACAGATAAGCCCCGAACAGCGGTGGATTAGTGATCGTGGTGGAGGACAGAGTGCAGGATGAGAAATGAGCGGCGTCATTGTGGAGACAGGAGAACACGAGGTGATTTGGGAGCCAGGGGCAAACGAGAGCCTGACTTACGTCGATGTAGTTGGCGTTGACATAATCAGAGCTGGGATCGGCCAGCAGAGAGTGCATCTTCACCCTGTGCCGGTCATCTGCGCGGAGAAGCACACACGGGCGAGCGGGTTATTTCAGGCAAAGGCATTCTCGAAGAGCTCGTGTCAAATATCAAAACGAAGTGATATGAAGCAGCACCGCGTTCTGTCATAATGAACCCGTGACAATTTCCCAATCTGAGAAGATGTACTCTATTGCTTTTCTGTTTAATGCAGCTCTATGCCTCAAACACAGACACACTTTACTTCCAAATTTTGAAATAAAGGCTTTTAAGCCTCTCTCATGCATGATAAGTCCACTTTATTGGTTTATTGTGTTCAAGAAGGTCTCATTCTCCCCGTAGACTCCAGTACTTACGGCTGAGCAAGCTGTCGTGCCGCCCTTTAGTCTTGTCTTTCTTCTTGACATCCCATCCGTCGAAAAAACTCTGCAAAAGCAAAAGTGGCAAGCGCGTTAGAAGTCAAAGTGCACAGTCCTAGCACGTCACTTTGATAGAAAAAAATTAAAATAAAACATTGTTCACAGAAGGGGCTGTTTAACTTTTTTCTTTCTTTCTTTTTTTTACTGTGGCTGCATCTCGCCCAGTCATCATCAGCAGACATCTGGCGCAGCGCGGACGGAGGAGATGAGGGCAGCCTTGAGAAGCGAGTCATTCTCATTCCGGAGACGCCCGGCCCCAACATAATGCCGCCATGCTAAACTGCTAAATCCCTGACAGCTGTTTATGACACCCATCTAAGTAAATCTGCCCGGTGTGCGCCCGCCAGATGAGGCATTGAAGCTAAATCAATACGGAGGCGCGATGGAGGAGCGGCGGGGGGGGGGGGGGGGGGGGAAACACAACACGAGCGGGCTGTTGCTTTAGAACGTATCCGCCGAGCTCTCAAAAACATCTTTTCGTCTCGGCAATGGAGGTCTTCTCGCGCACACAGAGGCGATTGGAGTGAGGACGAGAGATGCAATACTGGTTACCACCTGCATTGTCAATAGCAGCAAATCCATGCCTGTTTGGAAAACAGGGGAGGATAAGTTCCTAGTTCAAAGGTTACGTGAATTCTATTTGATAACATACTAATTGAAATCGCATTGCTCTCAAACAACAGACTAATTACCAAGCCAATATCTAGACCATTACGTCTATCACGGAGGGAGGAAGAGAGAGCGGAGATGAAGAGGAGGAGTTTGACCCTTATAATAACTTTTGTTTGCTCGGTTTCTGTCCTTCCAGAGGCCTGTTGTTGTTAAACGAGAGCCAAAACAGCCGACTTCGTTCAAGTCTGAAGCCCCGCCCCTGAGCGTTGCCATGGAGCTCCTGTTACTCACCAAAACCGCTCAAATCGTACTTGAAGAGCAGGAAATTAAGAGATAATAAGCATCAATTTACATTTATTGTCGGGATAATTATTTTTGGGCAATATGACCAGAGGTGGGTAGAGTAGCCGAAATATTTACTCAAGTGTAAAAAAGTACTTGTTACTTGAGTAATGTGACTACTAAGTAACTGTTGGAGCAAAAAGTTTGATTCATGGTTCAGTAGTGATATAAACATAAATACCATAAACATTTTAAAATGAACCATTACGAAGAATTAAGTAAAAAACACATAATACATATATTTTACGCGTCAAAATGAAGATTTGTCAATTATAGATTCACGTACAGTGTCACGAGTTCCTTTTTTTTTTACTCAAGTAAGAGTGCAGACACTTTATTTTAATAATACTCAAGTAGAAGTAAAAACTACTATGAAAAAAAATGTATTTTACCTTCTGTCCCAGCAGCAGTGAAATAGACCTATGTCATTTTACCCACATTTCTCAAAGGGCAAACGCAGACTTGCAAATAGGCAGCGCTCTTTTGATATTCTAACCATTTTGAGACAGTGACAAGGAGTCGTTAATGTCAGAAAATTCGACCGTGAGACGGGTACAGGTTGGGGCTAAACTGTAACAGCCTTCACCACTGGACTGGAAGCCTCCGAATTTGAGTCCGTTTACGGGGATGGCTCCGTCACGCCACGGGGGTTCAAGTCAAGTGCACACTGTCAATGTTCTCAAATAGTGTGTTGATTACAATTTAAGTCATGTTCGGTAACCGCGGAAATGAGAAATACTTAAAACAACCCAAAAGCTAAATGGCCCTCCTGCCAGTCTCATTTTCTCTCAGTCTTAATTGTATTTTTGAAGCAATCCGGAGGCAAGATATAATTTACAATACAGACTTGTTATTCCCTCATTGTTGTGGCAGTTCTCAAAGCACTGCCAATTTGCATTTCTCTGTTTTGCTCTTAACCAACTGGGAAAACGCTTGGAGCTCAATTAGCTAAATGCTATGTTTACCAGCTGCTTGCTAACACCATGAATCTGTTGTTTGGGGCTTATTACGGCACTTTGGCTTTACACCGCTGCGTGCTGATGCCGAGAAACGGGCTAAAGAAAGTTCAGGATCAAAACAATAAGCCGTGGAAAGAATGGAATTAAGTAGGAGCATGTTGGCCTTTGTGTTAAGAGGCGTTTTAACATTATGTAACGCTATTAAAGCAAATGCAGATGTCAAAAGGAATCGACTCTTTCCCCCCCCGCACCATAAGCAATTCACTATTGTGTCCTTTAGCGCAACATTTCCCCAATTCGCTAACAACATAGCGGCCCATGTTGTTAGATATGCAAAGTACATGGATCTTTATGGATTAAAGAACAAGTATAAAGTATAAACAACCTTTACCAGGAAGGAAGCCACCTCTTACCCTCTTACTCAAATCTAAAAGCTTCTTGGAAAAAAGTAGTGACAAAACCAAGGATAAATGCAAAAAAAAATAAAAATGGACAGCTACAAAAGAGCGACAAAAACATGACTAAAACAGGGACAAAAAATTACTAAAATGATTCAAAAACGGGACAAAATGCTCTCGGTTAAGGCGGAGGATAACAGGTTAAATTCATGTCAGTGTCTAATTTCTTTGGTTTCGGTATAGTGGTTGGAATGTACATGTAAAAAGGAACTTAGCAGAAGGAAGGATTCTTCCAAAACTTTAAAATGTATGACTATTCAATATGTATATCCCATGCACCTATCACACAGTCTTTGCAGAGACTCTAGGCCAGGTCCCAGCTGACTGAAAGACAGCTTCTTCCACCACCAGGCTGTCAGGACGCTGACCTCTTCTCTCTGCCTCCACCTGCATTCAAAAACCAGGGTCCACTCCAGCCCCTTCCCAAGACACTGGACTCTTCCATCCTCTGTACGAACTCTGCTTTGTGCCAAAAAATGGACGCTAACGCTGCCTTTGACACGCCACAGAATCCATGCCCGCTCCCCGCTGAGGACACCGCTGCCCCTCCACCCCGCCCCCCCCCCCCACACACACACACAATGCCCTCCAACATGTCCGATCAGTGACAGCGGCAACAACCTGGTGGGAAATAAGGGTTATGAAGCCTGACAGTGGAGCGTGCTCTGATCCCTTCATCTTGTTTATTTCTCCGGGCGATCGAGAGCCGGGACTGCAAAGCGAGAGAGCCACCCGTATATTGATTCCGGGAGGGGGGGCGGTGAGAACATGTCGGGCCCTCCGGGGGATGGCTTAATGAATCAGAAAGTGCATCAGACTTCTTCAGGTAGACGGTGATACACAGGACTTCGAATTGGGAGCAACACCAAGACAGATTTGAGCCTGGAATACAGAGGTGGAGCCTTAACCTTTTATCTCCCAGCTTCTCCAGTTCGGCTTTACCCAAATCTAAAAGCTTCTTCAGCTGGAGCTAACAGCCTATAGACCAGTGTGACGCCTCATTTGAAAGCAAAGACCCTACACTTTTGTCACTTTTTTGTTGCTATCTGGACAGTTTTTGACGAGATTTTTGTCTCTTTTTTGTTGCTTTCAGATTTTGTTTTGTCGTTTATTCTCTTTTTTGTTGCTTTCTGGACACTTTTTTGTCGGGTTTTAGTCACTTTTTTTTGTCGTGTTTTCGTCAAGTCACGTCTTTGTCGCCTTTTTGATTGTGTTATTGTTGCTTTTTCAGCACGCTTTTGTTGCTCTTTAATTGGGTTTTATCCTTGCTTCTGTCACTATTTTGACGTTTTTTTTTCCGATTTGGGTAATGCCACATTAATGTACATGTTTGGTGGCGTGGGGGAGAACATGCAAAAATCCGCACAGAAAGAACCCCAGAATCAAACCCGTGACTACAATCATTTGACGAGCGCACTATTCCGCCATACTCTTTTGCAGATGAAGCAAAGCCGGGTTTTGGTGCATCGCGTTCATGAATATTAAACGCCATGTTTAGACACTTTGGACAGTAGACTCTGGCACGCTATTGTTCAACAGGGGCTGTGCGGTGGGCCTGAAAATACAGCAATTTTTCATCCTAAGCCCTCTCCTCCACTTCTTCATTGTGTAAGACTAATTAGTAAGAAGAGGCTCTCAAATTAAAATGGCTGGCACCTGGCCACAAGCGGCGTATCGCTATTGTTACGCGGTACAAATCACAAATAACAAGCTGCTTTGGCACGCAAAACCAAACAAACTGCTCCAGGCGGGAACTAATGTCTAAAAGTGTCTACCTTTTCAAATAATAAATAAAAGGATGTTTTTTTTTTCTTTTTCCGTAGAGACAATCAAACCTGGAGCAACGATCGATCCCAGCCACTGTCTTTCAGACCATTTACTACAAAACTACTTTTTCAGGAAAACTCACTTAAAACGCACTATATTTTTACTTGTACTTGTACTACTGTAACCCCTTAACCCACAACTTAACATAGTACATTTTCTCCAGTTCAGCCTTACCCAAATCCAAAGGTTTACAGCCTATAGGCCAGAGTAACTCCTCATTTGAAAGCTAAGACCTACAAAACTCATCCAATGGGTCTTTTTCCCCCGAATTGTTGCTGAGTTCCCCGTTGTTTTATTGTTGGGTTTTTTGGGGGATTTTTGTCCGTTCGTCGTCACTTTTTCGTCACATTTTTGTTCAATTTTCATCCTCATTGTCGTCTCGTTTTTGTCACCATTTTTGACACTTTTTCCAAGAAGCTTTTAGATTTGGGTAAAGCCAAACTGGAGAAAATGTGCTCGGTTCAGGTGGGGGTTAAGAGGTTGAGAAACATGACTGAAGGTCGGGAAAAGTGTTTCTTCCCACTCTTTAAGGGACTAAAGCAACGGTTTGACCAGAGAGAAAGGTGGAGCCTTTCTTACCTGCTCATCGCAAGAATTCAATCTTTTATCCATTTCTACTGACAATTCCTCAGAAAATATCTTTCCTTCACATTATTCCATGTAAAATGGTAAATGGTAAATGGTCTCAACTTATATAGCGCTTTTCCACCTACATTAGGCACTCAAAGCGCTTTACAGCAAGGAACCTCTCACCCATTCATACACCAATGTACGCAGACACTGGAGGCAAGGTGGGTGAAGTGTCTTGCCCAAGGACACAACGACAGCATGCACCTTCAGGAGGCGGGATTCGAACCCCCGACCTTCCGATCATGAGACGACCCGCTCTACCATCTGCGCCACCGTCGCCCCCATGTCCTGTATCCCAAATTACACCCTACATCCTTTTATATATATACAACTTCTACCCTTACTAAAAGTATGCATCTTAGCTCCTCTGCGATTACACACTGTGGCTACAATACTTATTTCCAATTGTATTTAATGAATAATGAACCACTTTAGGAGGCTGGTAGAGTTTGTGAAGCGCAATACTAGAACTTTGCTACCTGTTCAATTTACCCAATCTACATCTATTTGTTTGTTTGATGAATGAGCTTTGTGCAAGCGTCTTGTCTTGGGAATAAAATGTCACAAATTAAACCTATAGCACCATCTTATGATTGCGAACTACAAAATCATTTGACGCCGAGAACGAGCCGGTCGGGCCCGTCCTCTCGGAGCCACTTTGTCTCTCCCATACGGCGTGTGCGTGGTTCCATCTTTCCCCGAGACAACCGTGAAAAGGCCACTTCCAAACAGGCGCGACCAATGCATCAGGGCTCTGTCACATTACAGTCAAATTGGGACAAATTGTTGACGCAAAGCTGAAAGCACACCGTCCTCGAAAAAGGCATCGCTGCGCGCCGGGAGTACGGCGGGAAAAACAAGCCGTCATAATGAGATAGTAATACATGGTCCTAATTCGGCTCAAAACCTTCCCCTACAGAGGCGTCTTCCTTGAGATCTCCGTTACATTTCGACTCATGGCTCATTCTTATTCCTCGATTAGCCGTATTTTCTCACCTCGTACTCCTGCTTGAAGCCGTAGCCCTCCGCCGTCTTCATCTGGTTGATGTGCTGCAGCAGGTCGGCCACCCTCACGGCGGGGTGCAGCTGGCCCGTGTGGTAGGGCGAGCTCTTCCGGCGGCAGTGGCGGTGCGGAGAGCCCCCCAGCAGGCTGCTCGACTCGTTCACCGAGCTGCGCTGGTCGTCTGGGGAACACAAGTGTGTGGGGCGAGCGAGAGGTGAGCACAGTCATTTCCCCGGAATGTCGAGTCCCTGAAAAGGTTTGCGATCGCGTCCGAGCATCGAGGGTGAGTTGCCGTTCGCAGTGTGGACGATCTGGAACACCCTCTGATGCGAGAAGAGGTGTGTTTGTTATTGTTAAATTATGTTAGTCAAAAGAATCCTTTGCTTTACATGTACCCAACTCTCTAAAAAGCTCAAACTTTAATTATTTTTGAGCAAACTATTCAAAAACTAGAGCGCATCAAATTTGAGTATTTTGCAAAAGCCTCCTGGCGTGCCCCCTTTTCCAAAAATTTTAATCACAAACTGCTAAAGATCCTGCCAACTTTGAAGCAAATTCGAGATGATGTGCGATTTTTGTTTAGTTTTCATAAATATTATGATTTGACATTGAAAGAGCTGGCTAGGTATGGTTTTCAGTTTTCACCTACATTTGAATATTGTAATATAACATACTTCAAAAGGCATTTTCATTTGCCTTCGTCAGTTATCCCCATAAACTATAAAATAAAGAAAGGACTGAGGGCGTGTGGCTTTCCCCATAGCATTCTCGCTGTACCAGAGGTCGAGTCTGGTGACCATGGCATTAACTTCATTCCCACAGCGGTACACGCGCAAGCAAACAGGAAGCGAAGTAAACCAATCAGCAACAGGCGGGCGTCTGCCATTGATGCGGTGTTTTTGCACAGGATTATGAATCATGAAACTCACCGACTGACGATGTGTTTTCGATCATTTATGTTATGTGCTCCCCTGTGTTTGTCCCCTTTGTTTTGTTTTTCAGGCTTGGGTCTTTGCTGGTGGGAGTGTCTCCGAGCAGGCAAAGCTAACTTCCATCTTCACTCAAGCTCTGTAATACACTCGGTTTAGCTGCACTCACTGCCAGATTGTTCTGTCTTCATGGCGGTTCGTACCCCGTGCTAACGCATGAAAGACACCTTTTTCTCTAAAATCATCGCAAACTGCAGAAACAATTCTCGCGTTCTGTTTTCCACAGTAAACAGATTAACTAACCCTCCAGTTTCACTGCCCTTAGAACTAATCTCTACATCTAAGTGCAATGAGTTTGCAATATTTTTTTATGACAAAGTCCAAGGCATTAAAAATGCCATAACTTCAGCAACACAAATGGCAACCCTGCCACCAGATAAACACCTTGAGCTGACACATTTCACACCTGTTACTGACAAAACAATGGAAGAGGTTATCTCCGGTCTGAGTTCATGCACATGCTGCCTTGATGAATTACCCACTAGATTTCTGAAGTCTGTACTGACCAGCTTGTTACCACAACTTGTTCAGTTAGTCAACATTTCATTTGAGACTGGAGCATTTCCAAAGGCTCTGAAAACCGCGGTCATTAAGCCTCTTCTAAAGAAGAGCAGCCTTGATCCCAAGATACTGAACAACTACCGGCCCATATCAAACCTGCCATTCTTAGGAAAAGTCCTGGAGAAATATATCAACAGCTCACTTACTTTCTCCTATCTAACAATGTGTTTGATACTTTCCAATCAGGTTTTAGGCCCCACCACAGCACTGAGACAGCTCTGATCAAGGTGACAAATGATATCCGTATGAACACCAACGCAGGTAAGGTCTCAGTTTTAGTTCTGCTGGACCTGAGCGCTGCCTTTGACACAGTGGACCATGGAATCTTACTTCACAGGTTAGAAAACTGGGTGGGAATCTCTGGTACTGCGCTAAACTGGTTCAAGTCCTATCTGGAGGATAGGACGTACTTTGTCGAAATTGGCAACTGTGTCTCAGACAAAATTTCCATGACCTGTGGAGTCCCCCAGGGGTCAATCTTGGGACCCCTCTTATTCAACTTGTACATGCTTCCATTGGGTCAGCTAATAAACAGCAACAATGTGTCGTACCATAACTACGCAGATGACACTCAGATCTACGTGTCACTGACGGCAGGTGAACATGGGCCTGTAGATACTCTCTGTCACTGCATCGAACAGATCAGTTTGTGGATGCAAAACAACTTTCTCCAACTAAACTCAGACAAAACTGAGATCATTGTTTTTGGCCCACAGACACAAAGACAAAGTGTTATCAGTCACCTTGAGTCTCTCTCTCTAAAACCAAAAAATCAGGTTAGAAATCTAGGAGTAATCATGGACTCAGACCTGAACTTAAACAGCCACATTAAAGCAATAACATCATCAGCTTTTTACCATCTGAAAAACATTGCTAAGATCAGAGGAATAGTGTCAAAACCAGACTTGGAGACACTCATCCATGCATTTGTCTCCAGCAGGTTAGACTACTGTAACGGCCTGCTCACTGGCCTTTCTAAACGAGCTGTTAGACAGCTGCAGAACATCCAGAACGCTGCTGCTCGAGTCCTGACAAGAACCAGGAAATATGACCATATTAGTCCAGTGCTCCGGTCTCTGCACTGGCTTCCTGTCACTCAGAGAATAGAATTTAAAACAGCTCTGCTTGTGTACAAGTCGTTTCATGGTTTAGCACCAAAGTACATCTCTGACATGTTAGAGCCGTATGAACCATCTCGGGCCCTGAGAACTTCAGGGAGGGGTCTCCTGGTGGTTCCCAGAGTCAGGACTAAACACGGTGAGGCTGCGTTTCAGTTTCATGCAGCTAAAATCTGGAACAGTCTTCACGAGGATGTGAGACAGGCCTCAACTCTGACAATGTTCAAATCCAGGCTGAAAACAGCTCTTTTTACCCAAGCATATGAAAACTGAAAGTATGTTATCTGCACTCTTGCCTTTTACTGTCATTGATAAATTTTTATGTTGATGTTTTAATGATTGATTTGATCTGTTTTCTTGTAATTTTATGCAACTGTGAAGCACTTTGAATTGCCTTGTGTATGAATTGTGCTCTACAAATAAACTTGCCTTGCCTTGCCTTGCCTTGAACACTCCACTCTCCTTAGGGTCATAGCTATACTCTTAGTCTGGATTACTTTAAGATAGTGTTGTCTCGTGGATGGACGTCATGGTTAGATCTTCACTATTATTGGCTGCTAATGTTGGAGACTGGCCAATCAGGGAGCGACTGACCTTACCAACATGTAAGCTTGTGTTCAATAATGACTTGGAGGGCAAAAAGGTTTCCATGGCTTCAGGAAGAAGTAAGCCACAACAATTCTTTATTTCACAGTCTGTGATTATCCCTTGATCAATTGATTAGCTTAGTCCTTTCATCACTAACCGTCCGTTACAACATTAAAAAAACTAATTTAGCTTAATCCGTTCATTTTACATGTTTCTATAAACGCCACATGCTTCTGAAAACTAAAATGTTTTCCAAGCGGTGGAAGGATTTATCTCACTTTCAAACTGAGCATGCCATTTGGTCATATCTGATTTCTCCACTGCTGGTGCTTGGCCCTTAGGCTGGAGCCGAACACTTCAGAAAATAAATCTAGAGGCTTCTAAAATAAATTGACCAATACTCCTTGACTATCACCCACTTGGGGTTTCGCTTTGTCAACTTGAACTCATCGAGAGGACACAGACGTGAGTAAAAGTTGACTACTTTTTGTCTATTTTTTCCCCCTTGAGCATGAAAAAGTATTTATCACTGAATAAACTAGACTTCAAGATGCAAGCGTTCAATGAAAGAGTATGGAATTTGATGCCTTTCATAACACTATTTCAAACCTTACCTTGCCATATACAAACAATGTCCTTGAAAACACGGTACAAGGAAGGACTGCGCGATAGGAATATAATACAATGTTTAACTGCACATTTTCAACGCAGCACCTTTCATTAAATGTGAACGTAAAGCTAAGCCAATTTTGTCTAACTTTTGCAACCAAGTTAAGTGTTTTGTTTAAGCAGAACAATGTGAAAATGGCAGTCAGATGTGGGACCTCAATGACAAACTGACATTGTATCTCTGATGGATGTTATTTTGTGCAGCCCTAGTAGGTCACTGCAAAGTGCAAAATGGAAATACAATTTGAATATACTAGAGTTTTCAAAGTCGTCAGGTGAACTGGGTTGTTTCCGTTGACAATGTTTCGCCACTTCTACTCACCCGAAGTCAGTTTAACACATAAGAGTGCACCCACACATCGCCATGGGAGTCCGTCCATCCCCTGTCCTGCCCAACGTACAGCGCCAGGAATGAAGCTGAAGACTGCGCAGCGCGACACCCAACTGCGCGAATGTCCAGTCTACAGTCGGGCCCTTTATCTTTACCCACGTAGCATTTTAATCAAAAGGAAGTTATCAAAATTGGCGTGCCCTATTTCCCCTGACCAGGAGTGATGTCTCCAATGACGGCGTCGCTCGTCTGGCGCCACAGATTGGAAGGTTGCTCGAAAAACCTTGGACGTGTCACTTATCTAGACGGTGCCTAGTCTCTCGGGCACCCATATGTTATCCCCGAGTGTGTGTGTGTGTGTGTGCGTGTGTGTGTGCGTGTGCGGGGCCTCACTTCGCGCGTTGCACGCGTGGGCGTCCAGGAAGGAGTTGGCGATGCTGACGTCCTGCTGAAGGGTGCTCTGCTCGGTCATGCTGCAGTCCAGGGAGCTCAGCTTGCGGCTCTTCTCCTGCCTGTACGACATGGCGGCCTTGTTGATGGCGACCTTCTTCCTGCTGCAGAGACGGAGAGCGAGAGCGAAGGGGAGGACGCAGAGAGAGTAGGAGGAAGAAAGAGCAAAAGTGAGGGAACAAAGATGAGAGAAGAGGCGGTAGAGGAGATGAGATATTGGAAGAGGGGGAACGGAAGGTGGTAGGTCGAAGTCAGCGGGGAGATGGGGTGATTGGTGGAGGGTGGCCGTGGAGCGAGGGAGGGACACTAAAGTATGAGGTGGAAAAAACAGAAGCCCCCTTTGACTCTTTCTTGTGATATTTGCGTAGCTTGGCCATAGAGCTGCCTGACTTACTCCTCTTTTTTTTGTGCAGCTGAGGCTGAATGTCACTTTAAGGCGAAACAGGCCGGAGGGTTAGCTATCAGAGGAATATGGTGTGTGACTTGTTTATTTTCTTCAGCGGAAGTGGAAACAACTTGACTTTCAAATCTAGTGGCACTGTTTATTTTTTTCTTTAAGCTTTTAGAGCAGCCTCTTGTCTCATGGCTGCTGTTTCGAATGTTTTGACTTAAACATGCTGGTTTTGCGGTGTCTCTGCAGCCCCCCAACTGTAAAAAAAATGGTTACCACTGTAACCTGGCTGCATGTGGCTTCAAAATTCAGAAAAAAGCATTTTATCACAAAGCCAAATTAGAATCTTTGAAGGAAAAGGCGATATTTACAAAAGTTAGACATTTGGCAGTCCACAATGTTGTAGATTCAGTTTAAAACACCTACTATGAATTACCGGTCTGTGCCACCATCATTGGTACCTTTGAGCCTTTTGTAATGGAACAAATATAACACAAAACCAAAGAGCCTGAGTAAGGGGTCTATTGTTTACTTCCACTCTTAACATCCTACAGCAGGCAGGGTTAGGGCGAATGGCACTGGGGTTGGGAGATGATGCAGAAGCAGTAACTTACGGGTAGTAAGGGTAAGGATAGAAGTCCCTTCTGATAGCATGGGGAGAGACAGAGTGAGAGAACAAAGAGAGTGCGTATGGTTTATCAGAGCGATCGATGAGGATGCTCAGTGAATGCTCCTGTACACCATCACCAAACACAAACACAAAATACATTCAGCCGCTGGATCAACTCGCAGATGAAAACTAAATATTGAGTTCTATCTCGCTGTGTTTATTTTGAGTATTGCATATTGTACTTTTGAATTTGTACAGATATGGAGGTGTGTAGAGTGGAAATATGTTTATATATATATATATATATATATATATATATATATATATATATATATATATATATATATATGCAACCCACTCTTTGAAAGTTTCTTCTTTTAAGGTGAATACTGTTTATAAGATGGCTTGAAATAACAGCAGAATATTGCTAAAGTACATAGGGTGGGAGTTCTTCTTCCCACTCTCTTTGAGCTCTCTGAAGTAAATGTACTATATAACACAGTTAATATAAAAAAAGTCACCACATAAAAACAAAGGTCACACGCTCTAATATTGTTTTATACGCCTTTCGCTTCGATTACAGGACGCATTCGCTCTGGTATTGTTTCAATAAGCCTCTGCAATGTCGAATGATCCAGTGTTGCAGTCATTCTTCACCAAGGTTTTGTATTGATGATGGGAGAGTGTGACCACTGCGAAAAGCCTTCACCAGCACATCCAAAAGACTCTCAATGGGATTAAGATCGAACCATTTACAGTATGTCTCCTCCTCCCTGAACCACTCTTTCACAATGTGAGCCCGATGAATCCTGGCATTGTTCATGTTGGAATATGCCCGTGCCATCAGGGAAGAAGAAACACTTTTGAACATTACGGCATGTTCAGTCTTGCTATAAACTCAAAATAAAACATTCAAATTGAATTCTTGGCTTTGGGAAATGTCCATTTGCATGAAGCTGTGTACAACAAATCTAAAAGAGAAATAAATAACATTGCAAGACATGTAGTTCCGTGAATCAGTCTCTTCTCTTAATGTATTTAGAAAGGCAATACAATTGCGTGGTTGTCATTGCGGAGGCGTAGACATTAAACTAGGCATTGTGCTTGTTTGTGTGTGTCTTCTACAACTTTACCAGACATTGTGGGACGTACTGTACTTGTGAATATCTTTTCATGAAATGGGTTTTCTTTCACTGATCAATCCTGGTTTGGGATCACTGGACAATTACAAAATACCATTTAAGCTTCTGAATCAGGGAGTTAGCGCTTGATTTTTCCTGCCATTCCGATTCCATTTCATGAGATTGGTATCCCTGAGCTTTTGTGCAGAGGTTAGACCGGCGGTGCCCCTGACGTGAACAGTACAATGCCACAATCAGCGCCGAAAACAGGGTTTGATGACGCCCGCCGCGCGCTGTAAAGTGAAATGACTATAGCATAGGTTTATTCACGTGAATAGGTGCACTGCGGATGAATTCGATATTTGTAAGATATCAGGAGTTTTTGTGTGTGTTAGCATAAAACATGTAAATCCCTGTCAGACCTCAGTGATATATTGTGGGTTCTTGTGAGGGGGGCCTTGCATCATATTGCAATAAATGCCGAAGCTCCTTTAAACAACGCCACAGTGAATGTGTGCTGTAATCAAAGCTAAAAGCGGGGCCAGATACATATTAGAGCGCGTGACCTTATTTTTATGGCGACATTTTGTGGGGGTCAAGCGGTGTATTCACATATTTATGAAAAGAGCGGAATGTCTTCATTATTGCACAGCAAACGGGCCCAAAATGACCCAGAATATACACATTGATCCGGTCCCATCTCGCTGAAAGGCTAACACCATCCGTTTCCACGAAGGCTTAAACACCGCGTCTCAGCGTGCGAACGGGCACACGCTGTGATGTTTATTTCACATGCAAAGACAATAGCCCCACTGCTGACTGGATGCCCCGTCGGGTTAAGCATATCCTATCTTAATAAGCTTCACCGTCGTTAGGAACCCAGAGCAGCCGGGTTGATAAAAAAAAAAAAAAGAAGTAGTCCAGAACTCCACTGATCATTCCTTCAGATGCATATTCTTTTTAATAGTATCCTCTGGCTGGGCTCGACAGCGAATTGGAGATTTCTCTAGTGATTATCACGGGATACACACCAACTGAAACTGTCCCGGCAAAACACCAGTAGAGTATTTTGAGTTAAATCTCCTTTTTTTTATTTTTATTATTCTAACACACATGGAAAAAGAAGACACTGTTTTGATACATTCTTGCAAAGCGCATTGAGCTGCATAATAGTTTCAGATATAATAAGACATTTAAACATCCCAGGGAATCTTTGCTGGATTCTGCTACACATGAGCTCTTGGTACAACTCCCGTATTAAGGGCGCAAACTTTGAAAAGAATACAAAGCTATCCGTGCCATGTTATTTCAGTGCTACTTTGCAATCACGCAAAGTTCTTGAAAATAAAAAATAAATACATCTTAAAACATGCTACTGTGTGCCATCGTTCTGTCTCTTGAGGCCCCCGCATTAACTGAGTGCATTTTCTCCAGTTCAGCTTTACCCATATCCATAAGATCCCAGCCTATCGGTGACTGTAACGCCTCATTTGAAAGCTAAGACCGACCAAACTCATCTAAATGGAGCTTTTTCCTCGCGTTGTCGTCACTTTTTTTTTTCCCATTGCTTTTTTATTGGGGTTTTCATACATTTTTTTTTTGTCACATTTTTGTAACTTACCTGTCTCTCTTTTTTGGCTTTTTTTTGTTGTCACGTTTTTGTCACAACTTTTTTACTATTTTTTGGTCACGTTTTCATCACATTTAGGTCACTTTATCGTCTCATTTTTGTTGCTATTTTGACACTTTTCTCAAGAAGCTTTTAGATTTGGGTCAGGTGCTCAGTTCAGGTGGGGGTTAAGAGGTTAAAGATAACATTACACGCTTTATTCAGGCTTTTATACCCCTTACATTTGGTTTCTTTTGTGGTAAAACGTAAAACTCCACAGTCCAGATATGTTTTTGATGAGGACAACAACAATTGAATGAAATACAGTAGGATATGATTAACAGGGGCAGCACAAAGAACAAAGCTTCAAAGACGGTTCGCCAGAAGCAAACTGACTGGCCCGGCTAAAGGCAAAGACAGCCGAGGTTCCATTTCAGACGATTTCGGAGAGAGTGTCCCGTCTCACAAGCAGCCTGCCAAGAAATAAATGTGCACTATCCATGAAAAGCTTCAGACATCTTTGGACACGGGGCTGGCTGAATTTGAGAATTGTTTACAAGATGGGACATGCAAGACAGGGCTCTGCAAATTGCCTTTTTTTCTCTCTCGGAAATATTACAGTTCCAGTCATTTGGGCAGGTGTGGCGGCCCTCATCTCCAGGCTAAACAAGCCCACATCTGCTCCTGTTAGTCTCGGTCATTCTGCAACGGCTACTATACATGCTACTATACTGCAAAAGCGGATATTTACAGGAGTCAGAATTTAAGTAATAATATTCATCTTTTCTGTATATTTTGGATAATTTAACCTAATTTGATCCATGTTTAAGGTCAAAATATACATATTCCTTTTTTTATTATTATATATTTTTTTAAACAATAACATTTTAAGTCCCGGGTCAAAGTTATTCTTAACCTCTAACCCCCACCCCCGCCTGAACCGAGTGCATTTTCTCCGGTTTGGCTTTACCCAAATCTAAAAGTGTCAAAATAGTCACAAAATTGAGAAGAAAACAAAAATGTGAAGAAAAAAAAACACCCCGGCGAAACTGCAAAAGCGTGAAAACGAAAAAACGCAATAACAAAATCACAAAAAAACGTCAAAAAAGTGACGACAACACAGCAAACAACGCGAGAAAAAAGATCTATTCAGATCAGTGTTGTACGGGTCTTAGCTTTCAAATGAGGCGTCACACTGGCCTACGGGCAGCAAGCTCCAGTCCAGATGTTCTTAGATTTGAGTAAAGCCGAACTGGAGAAAATGCACTCGGTTAAGGCTGGGTTAAGCGGCTTAAACAAATCGAATCATTTAAATTGGCTATTTCTACTCAAATGTGCAAATTCGTTCATTTGAACTCACAAGGGTTTTCATGTTTTCCCTGCTATTTGCATCCCGTCTCTATTCTCTGTGAGCAAACTTAAGGCGGGAAAAAATAAATAAATAAATAAAGCAAGCAAAACAACGTTCCCGACCAATTACCAGTTCATCTAGTGGCGCCTCACAGCTGCCCGCCCGGTGTAATCGAGTGGGCAATGGAATAACACGGACCTTGATGAAATATTTCACACCTAGATGCCTGTTCTAACACACGAGGGGGTGGGGGGGGGTTACGCACTACAGTGCAGGTGCGTGTGGCGGCGGAGGTAATTTGCAGGTGGAAAGGAGCCAGCCACGGCGCGGTGAATGCATTTGAATGTACTCAGCCAACGCACCTTGAAATTAAAAGATGAGATGAAACACAAAAGCTCGGCGCAGGCGGCGTGCCGCTCGGATTAATGCTCCGCCGCCGCGCTAACTCCACTTGTAATTCACTCGTGTTTGCCAAATGCTTCCCCTCGATAGACCTTTTTCCGCCGGGCTGAATAGAGATAAATACGGCGCGGCGGAGAGGTAGCGCTGGAGCGGAGGGGACTTCGAGCCATAACAGTTTGCCTGGTTAAAAGGGTATGACGCATCTGGCCTCTTCCGCTGGTTCGGTGCCGTCCTGGTAGAGTGCAGCATTGACGCCAGGTGAAAAGTTTGTTTAGTGTTTCAAGTTATGCTACAAAAACACCAGGGCTAAGATGGGCTTCAAAAAGTCTGAATAAAGCATGATATCTTCAGTGTCTCATATTGGTGAGAACAAATAAAATAAAACATGAAACGGTTTGATTATGCATACAAGATTTACAAAAGTATAACAGGAGTTTTAAAACCTCTTAACCCCGAGCGCATTTTCTCCAGCGACAAAAATGAGACTAAAACGCGGATGAAAGCACCGGGGAGCGACAGAAAATACGTCAAAAACAACAACAACAAAACGCGGCAACATAAAAGTCACGATCATTTTTGTAGGTCTTATCTTTCAAATGAAGCGTCACTCTGGCCTAAAGGCAGAAGCTTTAGATTCGGGGAAAGCCGAACTGGAGAAAACGGGTCAAGAGGTTAAAGCTATAGTTGTTGGCCATTGGGGATGTGCAGGGTTTACCGGTTAACTGCGTAGCCGTTTAAGAGCCCTTTGACGACAGTGGAGGGATACATGTTTAGCGCACAGTGATGAGGCGGCGTAATACATGAAGTAAGCGAGATCGGGAAGAAAGGATCCGAGGATCGGTTAAAGAAAAACGTGAACATGTGAATCCCTTTTTCAGCTGGAAGTCATACAAGTAGAATAACAGTTTGAATTCAGTTCCATAGCTCCTAAAAAATAAAATAAAATAAAATAGGTATCACAAACTCACAGACAAAGAATTTGCTGTGGCGACTTGAATAGGAAGTCTTTTGGTGGCCATGGGCAAGCCAGGCACATTTTCAACCAAAACTTTGTTAGAATGCAAGAATACCAACCTTGCTTATCTTGAAGCACCCCTGCGTATCATTTACTATTTACAAACTTTCACACCAAGAAGGTACCGCAGATGGCTCAAAGTATTCTGCTGCTGTTAAAGGATTTTGTGAGCCGCTCCTTTGAACGCGATGCAATGAGTTTTTACAACTGAATCCTGAACGCTTGTACACTCAAGTCAACTTAACCAGACATGCACTCACCCCTTTTTGACAATGACGACGATGGCCCCGAGCAGCAGGATGAGGACCACCAGGCCCCCGGCGCACGCTCCCAAAATCAGCCCCATGTCCTCGGCGTGCTGGGACACCTCCAGGGCGCGCTTGGAGTCCTTGCAGGCGGCTGTGGAGAGGCGGAGAGGAGAGCGCCAGTGACGGTTCAGTTGGTGCGAAAAGGCAAAAGAGCAAAGTACTGCACGTGTGTCGAGCAATGCTAAAGTCATTAATACTATTTCATTGCATTCCCTCTTTTAAACCGAAGAATCAAATAATGAATAATGAACATGTACATGAAGGTCTAAAACTAATTATATACAAGTGCAAACATTGTACTGTTGTAATACCTTCAGCACCACCAGATATATTTTAATTGAATTGGATTTGATTTGCAGAGACATAAACGAGTTAGTTAGTTGATGGAAGGAAGGAAGGAAGAAGGACCTTATCTGTATTGCATCTTTCACAGACACGGTCACAAAGCTCTTTCCATGAGACAATTTTACATCCACTCCACACACGGCGGTGGTAAGTTATGTATGTAGCCACATTTGCACAGAGGGACCCTCTGAGCCCCACCACCACCGCTAAACAATGAGCTTGAACATCTGCCGACAGGAGATACAGAGCCATGTCAGCAAAGACAAACATTTTCAACAACTCCTTTGTGTCCGGAGCAGTGAAAGCTGCTAACAAGCTGTTCTGTTGGCTTGATGAGGCATTAGCCTAGTTTTAATGCCTTTGCCCTTTTTAAGAAAAGAGCACTTCATGTTTTTAAGTTACAAATGACTTTGGCAGGGTGTAAGGGTTGCAGCGATATCTGAACTCCTGATTAATGCTTTGCTAACAGGCTACAGAACAAGATGCCCGGTCACGGTAACAGTCAACACCATAATCATTCTGAACATAAATGTGAAGGACAGATAAAGTACACGCACATAGACCAAACAACTGATTCACTGGTAGGCTGTCACCCTCTCTACGGAGAGGAGTGCAGGACGAGGATAAAAGAGAACGGTGGACGGGGGTCTGGACTTCACTTCTTTTCTTGCTCTGAAGTCACCAGCTGGTTATTCTGCTCTGTAACTTTGTAACTAGGAACAATGGCAATAAAGGCCTTTCTTTGAGACAACTTCTATCTCCAGTGTATGCTTTGGCTATATCCAAGTTACTCTTCTCGTGTGACATAAAAGAACCAAGTCCTTACAAGGGGTTGTGCAAAAATTAGACCATGTGAGTTTTTGATGGTGGATATTATGTGTTTTTAAGGTGACACCAAAGATACAAGAGGCATCATTCATCCTGGCCTATTGTTCATACTTTTTAGGGGTATGGGAAACTGGAGCACCTGGAACAAACCTACGCAGACAACGGGAGAACATGCAAACTCCACACAGAAAGGCCCAGTCAGGCACGGGACGTGAACTCTGAACCTTCTTGCAATGAAGCACGGGTGCTAACTGCTGTGCCACTGTGCCATTGTTTGTCTATGGTCAAATGTTGCTTAATAAGAACCCAGGAAGACGGGAAATGTAGTTATCTGTCCACAAAAAATTGCAGCTTTTGCGACTTTGCGTCCCATGGAAATTGCAGTTGGCAATGATTCTCTAACCCTCTGTGCCAATACCAATTAGGTCGCCACTAATTGCAAAGGCGCGACGCTGCGCGTCTCAATTTGGTGTCAATAAATCGTTGTCACATTCATTATGATACAGTAATGTAATTAACATAAACAGACACAGCGCCAGCTCTGCCAATGAGACTGGCAGCTCCGGTCTGGGCGTCTGTATGTGGGGGATTCCTTCAGGCTGTTCCTTTGACTAATGCTGGCCTCAGATGGCGCCAAGTCAATCTCCACAAGAAAAATGGCTACCTCTGGAGTCCACGTACCAGTGTGTAATTATGATCATGTTTAATTTACAGCGTTTGCGTGATATGGTGGTGGACTGAGTCAATATGCTCAGGAAGTAATACCGTGCTGGGCAATGGCAATTTGTCAGAACAGCCCAAAAATAGAGCTTTTATGTACAGAGACATGAACAATTTTATTAATACAGTGAATTGACTATATTCACAAATGATCATTATCACAATATTATGCAATTCAATATCCACATTCAAAGAAGCCACTATAGGTCTTCCATCTGACTTAGAGTACGTTTTTCCTAATTTCCCATTTTAACCTTGTTTTAATTTTGCGTCATAAATAAATAAGTGTGTGTGTGTGTGCGCTTGTGTGTGTATGCTTACAATTTGTTTAAAATGTATCTTTTCTCACATGACGCTGCCCTATTCAACGTACGGACGTTGTCAATTTCTGCACAGGTCATAGCATCAATTATGTGAACCTGAAATTGAACACGGAACGCTTGCTGTGCCCCCTATTCGAGGTTCATGTTGGAAACACAACTAAATGATTTACACTATCCCGACCAAACCGGGCTTAAGATCTGGGGATGGGTCCCTGGGCCTGCACCGCTTCTGACAGGTTGCCTCCAGCGGCCTTGATGGACGGATCAAGGACAAATTTTCCTTCAAAGACAAGTAGCTTTACCTTACCTCACCTTTGTAACTTTGCATTCAAATAGTCCAAGTGGAATTGATAAAAAAAATGTCCAAGGTCTTTCCCTGATCCTCATACTCCATATTCCCCTCGACAGGTGCGGACTGACACACCTGGAGAACTTTGCCCTTGCGGTATCCTAATGCACTGATGAAAATAATGGGTTCAACGTAATCCTCCTTGAGCCAATGATGATGATGATGCCATCGCTGTACAAATTGCCGCGCCACTGTGAGCTTTGGGGCGTAATAATGCGCTACAATACCAGTTGATGTTGTGTAGGTGCTTGGTGAGTAAATCCGTACAGAGTCCGCTAATCCAGAGCAGCTATTGTACGAAGCAAGGTGTGTTAGAGGTCATAGCGAGCCATTATTGATTGAGTCAAGAGCTACAGTCAATAAGAGCTGTTATCATAGCGAGATTGGTCAGTGTTTATATAATAGAGATTGCAATACATTTACAGCAATTTAAGCCACAGCAGAGTATTACAGGAGAGTCAGATTAGACGAGATTGATGCCACTTTTATTGCCCCACACAAAACAGAGGGCACAAGAGGGATTAAAGGGCAAATGAAGAAGAACTTTAAAAGGGAAATAACCCTTTTACATAAAAGTAACTCACGGTTATCAAGGGTAAAAATCTGAAAGAAATATATTAAGGATCAAATTTTTTTTTGACTGCTTTGTACTAGACATCGTACATGAAACAAGATTGTTGTTGTAGTTGTGCGTTGTTTCAATTAATCAATTATATTTTTTTGTAAGTTTGTAAGTTGGTCTGTACGAATGGAGCTGCTTGAAATGTTTTGAAATGTTCTTTTTTTATTTTTTTTATTGCACTTGGGGGTGGGCACTCATAAGCTTTTGCTTCAGCCCACTCCTTTTGAGCACTATGTATAATGCTCAAATAAACAAATAAACTAAACTAAACTAAACCTAATCTTGGAGCAAAAGTACCAGGGATGAACCACGTCTAAAACGCGACTGTAACAACAAGTTAACAGGAAGTAACTTTGGTTGAAGCAGGCTGCACAGTACACAGTACTTGATCCCATGTGGGAAAGGTTGCTATAAAAGCGCTATCAACACTTAACTTCGACACAACTTGAGCTCACTTTTGGGTCCCGACCAATCACTTGAAAACCACAGTGTTATAGAATGAAATGAAACATTTCTGTCCTCATGTTACAGCAACATAGCAGGTGCCAATGTGTTTTTGGCACTCTTTTGATTGAGACACTTGAACTCTGTTGGTTTCTGTAAGCAAATCCAACAAAGCCCACTTATTACCATTACTGCGACCACATCCTTGTTGGATAATTGAGGCCTAATTCCACATGCCATTTCTGTTCTGTGTTTTCTTACCACTATTCCAAGAAGCAACACATACAGTATAACCCAAAACAATCCCTTTGAAACCAATTACGTACCGCATAGGGCATCAATTCACTTCCGCCACCATCCCCTCACTTGCTGGTAGAGCTTTTAAAGGGGTGTACATGTGAACAGAAAATTCCACTGAAAGCCACATTTGATTGCTCAATTTAAAAAGTGACTATATTTTGGATTTCTTTGTTGGCAATACCTCATGCTAGGATTATCACTCCGCTAAGATAGCAGCTGTTCACCTCCTACAGCAGTTATATTCACTGTACGTCGCCACCAAATCCATGAAAATCGCCCTCTGAAGGATCAGGGCTCCCCACTGTGCCCCTCCGTAACCCCCACCCCCCTGGAAAAACAGAAAAGCAAAACATTTTTGGATGTATAGTAACAATTTAGACATGCGGCTTTGTACGGCGAGCCAACAAGACCACAAAGAGTCAAATGAAAGAGGTTGGATGAATCTCAGAAGTTGAAATTGGACTAACGTTGAGGGAAAACTGCCTGCCAATTTGATTGCATGGCAGAGCCTAGATGTGCAGTGCTCATAGCGTAATTAAGACGCCCAAATAGACTCAGTGAAGTAGACATGTTTGGGAAATAATTCTAACTTTTCCGGCAAGAGAAGACTCAAGAAAGTAAATATGAAATGACTGTAGAGCTCAATGGGCGCTGGCTGCTCTGTTTTGTGATGAGGACACTAGGGGCCGCCATTGCTCCACCGTTGTTGTAGTACCTCCATATAGCCGCTAGTCCACCATTGGAATGCATTGCACTTTAGACATGTTAAAGACAACTTTAAAGCCTGGTTTTGTAATTTTCCTAAACTTTCTACAACTAGATATTCCTCCTGTGATAACGCTGGGTTAGTTACAACTAGAGAAACCAGGCTGGTTTTCGTAAGAACATTTCTAGAAATCTCGTACACTAATGAGGGCCGGACTGTTAGCGTTGGAGCTGCACGTATGCAAACTACATGTATGCAAACTGATATAAATCCTGTAAAAAGCAGCGTGTGAAACACTCAAATGTGCGCATGGTTCAGCAGGGCACAGAGTTTGGTTTGATAAGCTGTGGACCAGTGGGGAGTGTAGCTTCTGGCACAAAATAGGCCCTGACAGACTGGTGGTAATCATGCTAACAGTGCTGGGTGAGTCATTCTGCTATGGGCCATATTTAGAGACAGGATATCTGTGGAAATCCAACTGCTTCGACACAATCTCGCAGAGTTTGAGATGGATAGATGGAGGATAAAATTGGATAAACCAGGTAGCCTATTCCACAACACGTCATCAAACAGTATGGTATAGGGGGAGGTAATTGTGATAATGGTAAGAGAGGGCATCTAAATTAAGCAAATATCATGTTAGGGCACCTTTGACTTCTCTATATGGTGTAAAGGAAAAATGGCTTAAAAGCTGAAAATGCTAACGGCAAGAACAGCAGACGTGCATCCCCAGTGAAAGGTTTTTGCACTAAAAGAAGCCTCTTTTCCTTTTGTGTTAAAAATATAACACACATTTGAAAGGTTAAAATAAATGTGACACATATAAAAGGTGTTTACTCATCATGTGTTGTGAGCAAATTAGCTAGAGTTTTCTGACTGGTCTCTTAAAGAAATTAAAATAAAAAAACAAAATATAAAATGAGCCAGTCTTTTGAATGGTGCTTTCAAATGAATGGATCCCACATGTCTGGCTTTATCCCGGCACTGCCAACGATTGTTGTATTGTCTGAGCGACACTCGCCTCAACAAAGAAGGCACCTGGCACATGACATGCTGATCCTGGTCAAGATCCCAAAATCTCCTTACACATTGTTAGGTGCTGCACCACCTACCGCTGACCGGGTTACCCGTTGAATGCAATGCAAAACCAACACCTCCATCTGTATATACGTTTTACAGCCGACTTAAATAGAGAGACAACCAGCCTATTTCTGTTTGTTTTACCCTGGTGTATGACCGCTGTTTCCCACTGTGCGCTGACACAAGGCGCACTATCATAAAAAGGACAAACCGCTAAGATAAAAATAAGAACGGCGAATTGGGACGAGATCAGAGGCCGCGGCCCGCTGATTGTGTCCCTATTGTTCTGCGCTATCTGCTAATGCTACCCATAAGTCATGCAGAGGCAGCACAAAAAAGGGCTTAGAGAAACATCCCGCGGAGAAAAAAGGAAGGGAAGAGAGAGGAGTCGGGGCTGTCCACCTCCGCGGCTGCTGCGGATAGACCAGGTGTTTCCGAGAAAGCTTGCAGCTCCGAGCCGACAGCCGAGGGGGACATGAAATGACAAGCGCGCAGTGACAGCAGGGTATGTCCCGCAAGTGGCGAAAGCATGTGGTGTGCCTGTTTTTAAATTCACTGCAAAGTCAACTCCTTTGTTTGTTTTTTAGCTTTTTCAGTATATTTTGGCCTACAATATATGTTTTTCAGGCAAGCGCATACGAGAAAGATTGAAACTATTGCCACACCAATGACGCCAATTTCACCGCGTCATTGTCAAGAGACCGAAAAGTTCTCAAAACGCATCCAAGCATTTCAGACACTTCAATTGGTCATAGAAAACATCTCATGCACGGTTTGACTGTTCTCCATAGCTAGGATGGAGGAGTTTAGAGTAGAGCAGTGAGAGGGAAGCTTTCGCGACGACTTTCTGGGGAGAATTATGCCCCGTGGAAGACCTAAGTCATGCTCGAGGGGATATGTCTTCCATCTGGCCTGGAAATGTCTTGGGAGGAAGTGTGCAGATGAGAACTCTGGACATCTCTACTTGAACTGCTGGTCTCGGATAAGGGCTAAAGAATAGATGGATTGGTTGGATAAACAGTACGCAGCGTCTAGCAAGCAATAATGATTAGCTACGGCCATTCTTTAAACGGTACAAGGAAAAGAATATTGATTGATGTGGACGAGTTGCTTGAAATTCCAAACATCGCGCATGCCCACAATAGAAATACAGGAGACACTGACGCCTTCACACTTCAGATAAGACAGCGGAATCCAATTTAAGTGCCACCTTCCTCAAGAGGCCTTCCAACTCGAGCCATAATTCATTCGGGAGGGCGGACACACAAAGCCATCTCACCTCCTGTCCGCCTCTCCCTTCACTGCTCCTATTGTTTGAACTGAGGGCCTTCCAATGCGTCTTTCAAGCAAACACCCCGAGCCATTGAGATATATAATAAAAAAAAAAAAAGGAAATAAAATTCAGTGCCGCATTTTCAAAGCCTTGATACCCGGGAGGAATTTCGGAAATGTCAGCGCCGGGTGATGTGATGTTTGCTTTTGCGCTTTTTCTTTTTTTAGAGTGTGTGTCTCACTTGTGGAGAGGTTGGCGCGATCTTTCTTCCCGGAGGGATCCGAAACAACAGTAAGTCCCTGTCAGATCCCCCTGAGCTGGGATGTGATCCGGGATAACGCCGCACGGACGGGACATGAAACCCGAGTCGAGAAAGACCTCGACAGAACCACACACTGTATGTGACTGTGGGGGAGATTTAGACCGCCGTTGGGGACACGGGGTGAACAAGCGGACATCTGATCAAGTACAAGAGTGTAGTGATGCAAGTACGAGTGTAGGGATGATGTTGGGATGGAAAAAAGGAAGCTGGAATTCTTTGTATTTACTCTCTTTTTATAGACACAGGTTCTCCAGTCCTTCGTCAGCAATCTCTTCACAAGAAAACTGTATTTGCCATCGGGATTTATTTGTTAATGGTTCCACCCATCTAAAAAGCTATTCTGAATTTCAATTCAATGGCCTTGCAAAGTGAGCATCCGTATTGACACCTCTATTTACACTGATCTAGTATCTATTCAACAGGCTATCATGTCATGTGCTGTGTCTCAGATTCATCAGCATAATTTGAACTCATTAGTTTGTCCTTAACGCTAAATAAAAAAAGTCAGCTACCTCAGCCTCTCCATCGCCTTCAATTCAAGAATGTCTTGGTGCTAGGGAAAGATATTAAATGTATGGATTGAATACTTTTGTTTTGATTTCTGGTTGTGTTGGGCCTTGGATATGTTAAAGTGACACAGGAAAGCTCGTCTCATTGGTCAAATTGATGGCACCGTGGATTCTGATTCGTTGCCGAAATCAGCAAAGTTTTCATCTGCTTTCATCCATCTGGCAGACCACATCTCTTATTTAAGTAAAATGAATGTGTATGTCCATGTTTATTAGACGACTGCAGTGTGACGTTCACCAATAGGCGAGAAAAAGAAATAAATACTGTAGAAATGGTGGATGACTTTTTTTCTTACCTTTGCGAGCGATCCTGATGCAGTTGATCCTCGTTTCCTGCGGGCCGAGGAGAGGGAGACGAGTTAATTCATCTTCCCCTATCATCAAAACACAATGATAACAGGAGCAGGGATCACAAGGCCAGGTAATTACTGAGCCGACAGAGGCCCGCATAATCTCGAGTTTCGGGCCCGAGTGTGTCAAAGTCATGAAGACCTCTGGCGTGTGTCGAGGAGTAATTGAAATTTGCAAACGGATGGATGTCAATGACCCGACTTGTCTGATTGCAGCTCGGCCCCTCTTCAGACAATCACCTCTACCCCCGAAGATGGGGACCAAAGAAACAAATTCTGCTTTGCGCAAGTTAAATGAGCGTTTACGGACAATTATGCTAATCTGTCCCGGGAGATTGGAGTCAGGAACCTTTCGTCCCCCCCCCCACCAAAAAAGCTGGCCAAATTACCTTTTCTTTTAATTGGAAAGCAGTTTCGAGTGGCTTCTCATCTCCGCTTATGTCTTACTGTGACAAACAGGTTGAAATACGGCAAGGAGGAAACAATTACTGTTGGCACGTTTTGGTCTTGTTGAGGGAAATGAATGTTCCAAGTCTTGCGTTATGGAGTAACAAAGGTAGATTGCTTTGGATTTTGGGAGAGAATGGTACACCCTATTGTAGTTTCTGGCCTCCAGAACCTATTCATTTTTCTGACACAAGGTCATGTCTGACTGGAATCGATGGCGCCAACTTTGGATATTCGGCAGTTCAGGCAAGTAAGTCAAGCCCATTTCACTTGCCAGTTGAAATGTGACATAGCCCACTGACACTATACACATTTATGGTTACTTTTGTTGATTTATTAGTTACAAAGAGTTTTTCAGAGGGGATTTTTTTGCTGTGACATCTGCGCCTGTATATTTCTCCCATCTTTAGCCATAGCTATGGCCACTGCGGTCTCCCAGACAGGAAAAGACCATATTTGGATTGGAGCGTCATTTCAGACAGCTTTTGGTGCACCTACGTACCAAATATGTCAAGATCTGTGAATAAATATGAAAATCTCCGACTCACTAGCGGACAAAACGTCATTAAGTCATCATTGTACATTGTAAGACGTGTGTTCTGAAAATACTGACATGCTGTAAAACATTTGAAACGGCCAAAATGTACCGTAGATGAAATTATATGCTGAATGAATAATATGCAAACACAATTCATGTCAACGTCATCATCCGATCATCATCAAAAAAGCAGGAGGGAAGTGGGCCTCACCTTGTTTCAATCGCTAATAAAGGCTAACTATTTTTGCAGAATGAAAGTTATCTAAACCAGTAAATTGTGATTTAAGCTAAAGACGCAGGAAGTTGTAAACACACCATTAGAGGCCACTGATTGGAGAAACTTTAAACAAGTCATTAAAAAACAATTAGCAAGTTATACACATGATGGCAAAGGTTGAACTGCTAAAACTCGGTTGCCCTTGGACACAGATATATAAAATGGCTGTGGATAACATTCATACAGATAATCCTTTGCGGACTGAGTGACGCCTCTTGTTCTGACCTGACCACAAGTGCGGTGTTTTATTTGTTGCACCGAAAGGCCTATCTCTCCACTTTGGAAACATCTGCAAAGCAATTACTGTTTCAATTCAGCGTCAGCCCGTGGTCCGGAGAGAGGCTCGTACGTCTAATTTATCCAGGGTGATTGTCAAAATAATGAGGTTTTTTTTTTTACCACCGCCCTTTCCTCTAAGCTGCCCATGTCTACTAATGTACTTTAGAAAATGTATGGAAGATAAATGGCAACTTGTTGTTTGTCCTTGTTCATTCCGATGCAGTGCAAATTTGACCATGGGAGAGCGGTTGCCTGATATTCGGCGGTTTCGGTCCCAGCTTCAACCAGTGTCATTGTGTCATTGGTCCAAACACTTCTTGCAACCATTACTACATCATGTGGGTGACAGCCACCAGCCCAGAAGAAGCTACACGGTTTATGGCAAAATGTCATCTTTAAATCAAGACAATCCAGCCGGTTTGATTGATTGGACTTACGTGCTGTTGTAGCATTGTTATCATTAGTTGCGTTTCCATCAGAGAGATATATTTATAGACTGCCATTGCGAAGTCCTCCGCATTTACATGAATTACTCCATTCGAGAGAGAATCCATGATGGCAGCCCAGTCTCCTCCCACAGAGCATGTTACATAAGACAAAAACCAGCGTGGTGAAAACATTTCTCTCTTCTGAGTGTTGTCACAGGAAAAGACTGTATTGTAGATTAAAGTCCTTGAAGTTGTTTTTGACACGTGTAAAGTCCCCATTGGTTTCCATATTTTGTAAACCCTCTAGAGGGTATCCCGTATCCACTAGGAGGCGGAATTGCATTCTCAGCATCCCATCATGAGGACCAAAGAGAAGTGCTTTCCTCGCCCATTGGTTGCCATCAGAGAAAGCGCGCATCTGTCTAAAGTTTACATAATAAATGAGCACATCTACATGCGTTTCCGTCAAAGAGTTTTTGCGAATGAAGGGCGGCGGTTAGCCTGCCTCTTGTTTTGTTGATCACATTATATTATCTTGTCAGAATTATATAGTTCTTACCTATAATGTCACAAATGTTTAGTTACACAATGATGCTACATGCTAAAACTACACAAAGTATCTTGCAATAACTGCTCTGAAGAACCGCAGCACATTCAGTGCTAGACACAACAAAACAAAACAAACTATCCCCTTGTGATCAGCAGTGTTAATTTCGTCGACTAAAATATTTAGTCTTAATTTTAGTCAAAGTGATATTTCTGACGACTACAATTGGACTAAAACTAAATTATAAGTTTTTCATGCGACTAAAACTATGACTAAAATGTCCAGATATTTTAGTCGACTAAAATAAGACTAAATAAAAATGAAAAGGAGAGACTAAAATCATCCAAACTTCTATTGACCGTCTGAAAGAGCCTCATATCATGTAACTTCACTGCCAAAGGAGCAGCTCTGAGCTTTGTTCATGAGGGAGCAGCTCCATGAAGCAGAGGACCTCGATTAAATATGATTATAATGAATATTATAAATACAAAGTCGACTAAATGTGTCTTAAATTTAGTCGACTAAATTGACTTGCAATTTTAGTCGACTAAAACTCGACTAAAATTTAAGGTATTTTTTTGACTAAATCTTGACTAAAATGTAATTACATTTTCGTCAAAAGACTAAGACTAAAACTAAATTAAAATATCTTGTCAAAATTAACACTGGTGATCAGGCAGCGTACGCGTCTCTGGGCAAGTTTTTAGTTGGCTCACTTGGTACAATAGTAGCAATAGCAATGCACTGTTGTTAGTGGGACGGTTCCACCCAAAGTCACTTCTTTTAACCCACTACATAAAAACTGTATGCAATAAGTCCATTTAAATCTTCCAAAATGTGCATTAACACTTAAGCACAAAAATTAAAAAAAACACCTCCAGTGAGCAGATACACTTTTTATACGAATTAAGGGTTTTAATGTAATGTTTCCATCACATGTTACTTATGCAAGATTTCAAAATGTTCATTAAAATCCAGTGATGGAAATGCACATTGTCATCAATCTTCCAATCTCCTTTCTCCTGTTTTGTTGCCCCTGAAGCTGCCCTTTCTCTACTGCAGCACAGCCACCTCAACCTATCCATCTTCTCTCCTGTGCCACCAGTCAACATTAACCTTAGTGTTGACATTTTAATGAATATAACAGCTTTTATCCTTTAGCTTGGAATCCTGCAATCCTGTCTCTTGACAAGATTTATTATTTGTCAAAATAAGTACTACATGGGCCTACCCTTAACACACTTTCCCACCCATCCCTTATTCATGCCTTTTTCCAGTTGGTTCAGAAGGCACTTTTTCCAAGCCTGGACAGATGTTTGATATCTCCCCAAAGAACCGCAAGTTCCTTGAGTGGTTTGAAACCGACAAGCACATACACGTATTATCTTTGCAAGTAATTATCTTCTAAAAGCGGCCCCCAAAATGCATTGCTGCGAATCGCATTGTGCCTTTGAGGAGAGAGGAGAAAGAATGCCGTTTCCCTTCATTGTTTGCCATTAATTTAGAAGTGATGCTGAAAAAGATTCCGCGGGGATAAAAACACACAACAAACATGAAATTAAAGTTTGGTTTGTGCAGACCTCCCGTTCATTCCACAACAGCCTGCAGCTTTCAGACAAGGTTGCTCTGAATGACAGCAGCTTTGGAAGAGTTTGAAAACAGATTAGCTAAATACTGGTAACAATTCAAAAAGGCATTGTTATTGTGAGTACATTGGTTACTGCAGAAAGTGAAACATCAATAATGTTTGTTGCATCACGCCTTGTTAACCATCAGCGCAAACTGATTGGTAAAGGATGCCCAGAGTTTTATTGTGACACTTCAAGTTTGATGGAGTTTGATGGAATATTTTGTCACCCTTCAGCATCCATTCTCTAGAAATGCAGTTGTTCCATTTTGTTTTTGTTATTACCTACTTTGATCCAAACAGCAACATTCATTTTAGTCCGTTTAAACGTCTTCAAACTCCTAGCTATTTTCCATATGAAGCTAAAGTAACGTTTTTTTTATTTTTTAGCTTTTATCCAATATGTCCTTAGCACGAACACATTTGGAGCTGTGTTTATCTGCCTCTTATACATTTAGAGAAAGACACTTTTGTTGTAGATTACTGCTGTAGGTAAATATGTGAAGAATAGAAAATATCGGATATTGGATATCTTGTTTAGTATTGGAATAAGCTAGTTATTTGTGTAAAAATCTGTAAAAAACTCAAAAAATATATATTAAAAAACTTCAAAATGTTGTTAAATACAAGCCTGGAAAGTTAATAAATGGATTACAGCGTCCTCTTTTGTCTACACGGCATGACACATGCCCGCGAGATGAATTAATGTGGCTCTTTGAAGAGCGTGTATTTCTGAGGTTGCAAAAAAAAGTCTCTCACGCTAGTCCGGAGTTATGGATTTTTAAAGAAATAGCCAGAATGCTTACTCCAGCCATAAGGAGGCAGCTTAAAAAAAAAGAAACCGCTCAGGATCAGTCATGCGCTGGTTGATCTGATGACTGCGGTCACCCGCGGTTACCCGCGGTTACGAGTCAAAATATTTTTTATGATATTCAAGTTGCAGTCGGTCGGGTCGTTTGAAATAAAGATGCCAATTAAACCATCGTAATTTACATAGTAGTCTAGCACTAAAAAATGTGGGTCTGGAAGCAGGTTGGTTATAATATTTCTTTCTTTTTTTTTGCGGTCCGAGTTGCGGGCGGGTTAGTTGAAAACGTCGGTTGGACCGACGTTTTCAACATTGACCCGCGCATCACTGATCAGGATATAAACAGCATATTATAGCCATGTGGTAAATGATCAGTGCCCCAGGGCGGCTGTGGCTACAATAGTAACTTACTACCATCGAGTGTGGAGTGAATGAATAATGACTGTATGTAGCCCTT
The DNA here is from genome assembly GCA_021464625.1 of Proterorhinus semilunaris. Taxonomy (NCBI): domain Eukaryota; kingdom Metazoa; phylum Chordata; class Actinopteri; order Gobiiformes; family Gobiidae; genus Proterorhinus; species Proterorhinus semilunaris. The sequence goes on from CM038360.1 coordinate 21,699,056, forward strand.
TGGGATACGTGTGACACAGGCTGATAAAGCGCAATACCTGTAAATACATCCCAGCCGTTGTTATTTATTAGGCCACAGTTTTACTGTATATGCGGCCCGCGACCTGCCGTAGGGGTGAATTTCGGCCCATGACCCAAACGAGTTCGCCGCCCCGGTTTACATGTAGATACCAAACATGTCAGTATTTGTGAATGAATATGCACAGAAAAGATGAGGGTCCACTGCAACGCTGTACACATTTCCTGAAAAACTACAGCGGGTGAATCGAGAAAAAGCCATAAAATGGGCATTATAAAGGGTGAGTTTTTTTTTTTTTTTTTTTACTCTGACATAAAAACTATGATGGAAAATCTAACTTTTCATCCGGCCTGTCTCGCCTTAAGTTAAATTGCAAAGGCTATGGTGTAAAAGTGGCTGTGTCCAATGTGTTTAAGCCATTTTTAGCTCCATAACATACATGGCCTTTCTGTCTATTATTTCATGTAACAGAATGAACGAAACATAGTGCCCCTCACCCCTCTGAAGTTGCTGGTAGCCTGGAAGTAGATGAGGTAGTTCTTAGTCGGGTCAAGCGGGCTGTTCCAGTAGCCGTTGTAGGTGTGATTGTCTCCCACGGTGAAGGGCGTGGCCTCGGGCAGGCTGCTGGGCGCCAGTTCAGCCGTGTAGTAGTGCGGCGCCCGCTTGGCCTGGGCTTCGCTGTGGGAGTTGGGCGTGGGGAAACAGTCCGAGCTGCCCAACTCTCTTCTCTTCTTCTGCCGAGAGCCGTCCTCCTCCACCACTACCACTTGGTACGCACTGGGGAGACAGAAGCAGAGTCTATTAGCATTTCCCACGCATAACGGAGAATAAAAAAAAATGTAAAAAAAAGGAAGTATACACAGTACACGCCAATTTGGCGCCCTAGGCAAGATTGAAGCCCTCCCCCCCCACAATTATATTGGAGGAGAAACCTATAGTTCTGAGGTAAATTTATGAATTTTCACCACAATTTTACCAGGGAGGGGGGGTTTGAAAGCTTTGAAATTTCAAGTTTCTAACATAAATGACCTATTACTCTCCAAAGTGATGTTGATGGCGGGAGCATGGTTCGCCTATGCCCAGGCCCTGCATACGTGGTCTGAGTTGTTTTGATTTGCTTAGTTGACCCAAAGAACTTGAATTACACACAGACTTGTGGAATTTGAATAGAAGAAAAATAGTAAATCGGCTCTATGACTAAATCGCTATTAACAATGGTCCCTTTGAGAACCAATGCCACGACCCCAGTCTGAAAATATTATTGCAATTTTATCAAAGAGTGGCAAGGAAACTGGGAAACTTGACCCTTTTTATACTGTGACCCACTGGAAAACAAGTCTGTGAGTCATCTGTTCAAATCTCTGCCCCTTGAGGGTTAACTTATGCACAAGTTTAAGAAATAAAAAAATAAAAGTTTGCCCCAGAATTAAAAGGATTCTTTCTCCATCTGTGCAGACAGGAGAACAAAGCTACTCTCGTATTTTTGAATTTCAAAACGCTATTGAGAACAACCGGTGGGCCTGAAAAGCTCGGCAGGATATGATGATGAAATATGAGCGCATAAATATCCCCCCTGTATATCAAAGCGGACACTTTGACATCACCTGTTTATGGCGGGACAGTGTTTTTCATTGCGCCTGTCACTAAATCAATAGGCCTGACACACGGTGAGGCTTTCTCAATGCCTCTGTGTCTCCACCCCAGCGCGACCCCATCTCATTATACCCCAAAGTCCACCTCAAAATGTCACCCCGGTTAAGCTGAATATTTATATCGGTCATTACGGCTGACGGTGGCACTGCATCCTGGCTTATTTCCTGGCCGTTTTCTCGTGTATTCTCAGGTTATTTGGTTTAGTGTGAAACTGCGATTGCACTGTATTATGTTGTAATGAATGAGTATATAATTTGCCCACACTGCCAAGTTTGCAGATTTTGCTAGCCACTTGTAATATTGCTGCAAATTATAGTGTCCACAACATCCAAATTAGACACAAAACGGCGGCGTATCACATCGCAATGAGACTAGAACCGATCATTTATTGTCCAGAATTAGGCAAAAGGAAAGAGTAAGCAACAATGTCCTGTGTAATTAAGAAAATAACGTTTCCAAAGAATGAATCAACTGTGGGGCTGTTAACCAACCTTTAGCTCCGAAAGTCTGTTCTAGCAACAGCCAAACTCTACTAACGAAGAGAGGCACATTTCTCCATCATCGATGAGGCACCAAAATGTTTTCCCGGTAAACTGGAAAATGTTTGGCACATAATTATGTGTTCCCAAAGGGAGAGCAGAAATGACATTTTCTTAGATAAGCAAATTTTTGGTGGAATCGTGGTGCAGGCCAGGAATTAGTTTCATGTATTTTGGACATTTTATGCAGTTCATGCTATTAACTAACTTAAACTTTGGGTGTATTGACCTAGGAATGGGCTGAATACAGCAGCCTTTTTTTTTTTTTTACACCAGCATAAATTCAGCCAGGAAGTCTCTTGATTTCTTGTCCTCTTCCTCCTCACATTCTCTACCTTTGCCCCTCAATCACACCCTTCTCAAAATCTTTCATCTTCACCCGCCGCCATTAACCTTCTTCCCCTGCACATCCACAGCAGCAGTAGAACATTTCCTTCCTTCACTGTGAAGGCGATGTCCACTGAACAGTCTAAAACATTTATAAAATAACGCATGCATAATCGAGATGTGTTGAATGAGCAGGAAACGAGTTGGGGCTGCGCCTGATGGCTTAAATTCAACTTTATGCCTCTATAGTGACAAGAGAAATCAGGTCCAAAGAGGATTTAAGATTTATTTCATCTACAAGTTTCTCTATATGGTTACAGTGATGGCGACATATCGGAATAATCAGAATGATCATCGTCAAAAACTGAAAAGTTGTACACCTTCAACCTAGCCCTATACCTTTCCCCCCACAACAAGGTAAACGTTTTTATTATACCATCAAGGTGTGTTTTCCTTCCACTTTCCTCTCCGTGCTTGTTGTTGAGTGGAAGTGGCGTGCCGCCCTCATTACAGTGTCAGAGCTGTCAAACTGTCAGCTGATGATTGGTTGGCGTGTGCTGTATTGGCTGCCATTGTTTGTCAGCGTTTACTGTCGCCAAACAGTCGCCAAATTGACATGGCTTGATAGATGGTAATTATGTGAAATGCTCAAGTTGTTCCCGGTAAACTTTAAGATCAATACAACTTTTGGACAGTAACGGTAAATAGGTTTGACAGAGATTATGTTGCATCATAAATTATGGCAATAATAGTCTAAGACCTAAGCTTGTGCGGTAACGTGGTTGTTAGTGACAGCTAGGACATTTACAAAAAGGTCTGTCGAATCACCATGCCTCTGGTTCATTGTGGCACAAAGAGCAATTAATTTATACTATTAATTTATTGATTCCAAAGCATAGGCAGATGCACACTTCAGATGCATAGGCATGTTGTGTGTTGATGGCAACAGTATAGTCCAAAATGTTATGCAGTGTGCCTTTAAATAATACAAAATAATTAATAAAAACGATATTATGTGCGCCTGCCGTAAAACAAGTGTTTTGGTTGACACTTGTGCAAACAGGTCACAAGCGTCACAATTGAGGGAACCAGGAATTTTAATTATCCACAGAGTATGCTCATATTTCTAGCATAATGAGTTGAGAATGTTAAACAATGAGGCCCAAGATTCAATTTCCACACCATTTTAGGCTATTCATTTGACAGATTAAAAAAAATAAAAAGGTCTCCGGGCACAGCTCTACAGCTCCAAGGATGCTTTGTTTAGCACTACTGAACAATTGACAATGAAGTCTCTCTTAAATTGAACTTGTAGCATTGGACATTAGGTAATATTTAAATATTGTATTGTCCATCAGTTCAGTTCTTAGTAAGAGTAGAAGCCCGACACAGTATGCTCCAAAACAAAAACAGAAACTTTGCCTAGGGCATGCACGATTTCCAAGATACTGTATATCAAGTTGGAACCGTGAAACGCCCTGATTTTGTTCCAATTTCGAGGCGTCATATTAATGTGCCACACTGCTGCGATCTCAGAATTGCTTTGGGGTGAGGCGAGTGGGTTTGAGAAACTTTTTTGGCTATAAATATCCCAGTGTGCAGAGGCGCTGAATGAATAGATGCCGTGTATCATTTTATACCTGACAGGAGCTCCTCGCCCAAGAGCGGGGCGCAGCAGAACGGTGATGGTGCTCTCCGACTCACTCAGAGGAGAGGGGATGTCTTCGTAGTCGAACACCGGCGCTGCGACACAGGAGGAGGTCCGGGTAAGATAAACAACATAGACATCACAGTGCACAATGAACGCTACTGTCAATATTTTGAAGCGAAAGACTCGGCAGGTCAGGATTATGAATTGAAAATGAACGGCTCAGAAGGGGTCCAGTGATTCATTATGGGCCTTATGCCCCTCCTTGGACCCATATCAGTTTGGTTTTGGATTTTGGTCGCTTCGCTGATTATGCAATCTCCACTGCACGTCACACAGCCCTCACACTTTGAAACAAAAGACTCCTATGTTAGAATGGGATTCTTAAAATGTATCCTGCCTGACAAAACAAAAGTCATGCCACCTGGATTGATCTAACTGTTCAGATCTGGGGTTGCTGCAGTTGATCAGGTCTAGATTCAGCAAGACTATGTGCCCAAAGAATGAGATCAGCCTGAACATCCTAATTGGCCAGGTTGTTCTATCCTCCTCTTCCCTGACGGCACGGGTATATTCCATGATGATTAGGGCTGGGTATCATTAACCCTAGAACACTACTGATAACAGTAGGGTATCCGAAAAAATACAGTTTAGTTACTTCTGGTATCTTCGGGGGTACCAAGATTTGATGCTAGTTGTGTCCAGGGACAGCTCTGAAGAAAGTTACTTAGCTGTTTCAGCTCTTTTATGGATTAACTTAAGTGTATTGTTCTGTTTTATATATTCTAGTAAAGATATGGAAGGGAAAATATATCGTTCAGGTATCGTGAAAAAAGTATCGTTGGGTGGGAAAAAATGCAACAATACCCAGCCCTAAAGATGACAATGCCAGGATTGATCTGGTTCATAAGAGTGCTTCGGGGAGCGTCAGACATCATTTCCCCACATGGATTGTCCACCACAGAGTCCAGATCTTAACCCCATTTGAGAATCTTTGGGATCTTGTAACGCAACACTGGATCATTTGAAATTGCAGGCACTCAGCATTCGACACCACAATCACAATGCCACAGCAGCTTATAGGCCAACTATTCCACATGTGGAGTGGAGATCACTTCCCTCCCAGGTGGAAAATGCCTTTTCCACCTGCATTCACTAACTGTGGTCCTCTCTATCTCCCTCAAGGACACTGAACCTGCTTATTTCTTCACCATATGAAGAGAATGGTCAAAATTTCATCTCGATCACATCCTGAAAAATATATTTAGACCTACCGTGACCTCCAGAACCTGAGCTGCACCACACAAATCTATTGTTAAGCGATGTATGCTTTGGTCTGTGAAGTGAACATGTTGGACTTGTTCACAGGCAAACTTGTATAACTTTCATGCCCCTGACCAGAACACTAATAATGAGAGTAATCCTCCTCTAGGCTGGGGTTTTGCTTGTATAATGCAGTGATAAAAAGCACTGAAAGAAGTTCACTTTGGTTCATTGCCAGTTTTCATAACTTAAAAGAGCATCCGTTTCCTATTTTTAGGAACTCACTAATTAATGTCACAAAGTTTTGCTTAAAAAAAAAAGAAGAAAAAAAGAGAACATGACTGTGTAGATAATTGCTTGATTTAACTTTCCATAATAACAAAGTTCCTCATCAATTTTCTTGGTTGTAATTAAGGCGGTAGTCAGCAGTCTTTCTAGCATCCACTTGTGGTGTTTTCGGCGAATAAAAATGACTCAACTAGTGCACGTTGAATCCGTCGATGGAGAAAATAAGCCACACGAGTTGATTACACACTTTTTGAAAACTGGAAAGGCATAGTTTACTTGCATAGCCATAGTTTGTAGAAATGTAAACATCCATCTATTATTATTTTTTCTATTCCTTTGTTCCAAGTTTTGATGGACACCAGCCAATTTCATACTTTTTTGTACTCCTTCGTGTAGCTCCACCTCGGTCTTGCAGTCGGTCCTAACCTCAGCATCTTTCCACCCATGTTCGCCATCAGCTCCTCCGTACGCTACATCTCTGTGCTTTCAAATTGCTTCGAAATCAAAACCTATAATATAGGTTTTGATTTATATTATAGTTCACATACATAAACTCATTCCCAACATCTCGAACACATGTCTAACACCCCGATTCTTCACTAGGATGACTTTATTGGCATGTTTCACATCTGTCGGGGATCAAGATTATCACAGAAATGGGAACAACCACTAGCTTGCTTGTTATTCCATTAGGGATGTAACGATTCACTCAAGCCCCGATTCGATTCGATTTCCGATTTTAAGTTCCCGATTTCCCCGATTTTTTTAAACCTTTTTTTTTTTAGAAAAGAATGACTCCTTTGTACCAATGTTTCTTTTGTTTTAACATCTGTATTTTTGTCCTTGTAACAAATTGCAACCGTCTCAGTAAGAGAACTTTACATTACAAAAAATTACAAGACATGAAAATGAACTATAATAATTTTGACAGAGTGCTTGTAAATGTACATGTTTTCAGCATAAATAAACTATGTAGCAAAGCAAACATTTTGAAATTATATTTATTTTACCAAACCTTTATTTTTTAATGTTTGCAGTTTGAACATAATGCTACCATTTAGAACTAATTTTACAGTGCAGTTTTTTCCACACTCGAACGCCTCACTGCCTCCGGTGCAGCCTTTGTAAACATGAGGAAAAAGACATGACAGCTCCCTGTAGGTATTGGATTATTTATTTATTTATTTGAACAGGGACCGTGTACAATATACATTAGCCTCAGAAAGGAGAGATGCATTGTACCAGGTTATAGCACTTGTGCTAATTTCCACCTGCAGTCCCTGGGCCTATTGTACATGTTTTTAGTGGTAGGGGAAACCGGAGTACCCGGAGGAAACCTATGCAGACACGGAGAGAACATGCAAACTCCACACAGAAAGGCCCTGTCTAGGTGGGAATCGAACCCGGACCTTAGCTGTGAAGCACGAGCGCTAACCTGTCCAAACCAAATAAACCAATAAACAAACCTTGCCCTAACCATTAAATAGAGGCGACCTGTGTGTAATCTACTCTCAGTATAATTCCAGCTGTTCTGTGAGGGCCTCAGAGCTGTGGTCAGAGTGTATTGGTCACTAAACAACATCATGAAGGCCAAGGAGCTCACCAGAGAGGTCAGGGATAAAGCTGTGGAGAAGTTTAAAGCAGTGTTAAAATGAAAAACGTTATGTATGGCTCAAACCTAACACTCAAGTCTGATGTAGGGCTAGACCCGAAACGTAACTCTGGTGTGAGCAATAAAACTGGTAAGCATTTTTCAGTTGTGCGGATCTTTTTTCCACTTTCCATCAAACCTAACACTGCTCATCGTCCTGAGTGCACCATCCCCAGTGTCAAATATGGTGGGGGGAGCATCATGCTATGGGGCTGCTTTTCCTCAGCAGGGACTGGGAAGATTGTAAGAATAGTTGGGAAGATGGATGGAGCCAAATACAGAGACATTTTGGAGGAAAATCTGCTGGAGTCAGCAAGAGAATTGGGGCTGGGGCGAAGATTCACCTTCCAGCAGGACAATGACCCTAAACACAAAGCTAAATCTACAATGGAATGGTTTAAAAACAAACATATTAATGTGTTAGAATGGCCCAGTCAAAGTCCTGACCTAAATCCTATTGAAAATCCGTGGAAAGACCTGAATACTGCTGTTCACAAATGCTCTCCTTCTAATTTGACAGAGCTTGAGTTGTTTTATAAAGAGGAATGGGCTAAAATGTCTCTAGATGTGCAAATCTTGTAGTCAAACCCCAGAAGACTTGCTGCTGTTATTGCAGCAAAAGGGGGTTCCACAAAGTATTAATTCATGCTGTATGAATACTTATGCACGCCACACTTTTGGGTTTTCTATTTTTTTTTTTAAATAACAGAATCACATATTATTTGCTTTCACTTCACAGTTGTCTGTTACTTGTGTGTGAACTTTCAGTAAAAAATTCAAAATAAAATCTTTACGTTTATGGTCGTAAACATGACAACATGTGCAAAGGTTCAAGGTGTTTTAGTACTTTCAAGAGGCACTGTAAATCTCTAGACGAGTTTGTAATTAAGTCAAGGGCGTAATTGAGTTTTAAGGTGCTAGAAAATATTAATCAGTTGCTTGAAAAGTATTTGACTTGTAAGGATGTTCAAACCCCATGTTGTGCATTGCCTTTAGGTTGACCCTTTCTTCTCCTTAGTATAAATCCATGTTGAAAGCTTTCTTAGAATAATAGTATACACAGACGCTCTTGTCATATGGGCCTATATGTTCCCGGCCTATTCCACGCTTCAAGATCAAACACCCAGTTCAAAAGACACCTTGTATCTCTATATGCATGCTCAGATATTTTGGTCCACACCCCCTTTGCATGAAAAGTGCCATCTTAATCCATTATATGCAGCATGCCCTGGTGCACCCGCAGCGTGCTGCGGAGGGCCACCCACTCTCCACCATTGACTGATGATGACTCTAATCGGCAGCCAGCCACACATAGAGAAAACAAGGCCCTTTATAATATAATTAGAAGGAATCTGGAAAGCCGCGCCAGCCCTCGCCAAAGCTCAGGGGACAACCGAGGTTCGAGTGTTCCCATCTCGTGTTACTACAGGGAGTGAATTAGCGCCACGATGTACGAAGCAAACGCCTGCCCTGCTAAAGGAGATAAGGAGGGCGAACAGTTGGTGAGGCAGAGCCATTAATGCAGCAGAGTGAAAAAATAAATAAAAAAAAGCTTCCAACTCGCTACTTGAAACCCACCCAAGTAAGTACGCAAAAGATAAGGAGGAGGTCTTAGCCTTGGCGCAGAAGATAGTTATGAGGCAGTTCATGTGAGCTTTTGTTGAAATTTGAAAAGCTAAGCAGTTGCTGGTTCGACTTTGTTTAATTCACAACAGAGCATTTACTATACATCGGAGTCAGTCATATAATAAATGCTTGTATTTCAATTTAGGTCATTGGTTCTCAACTGGTGGGTCCCGGAACCCTTTACAGTGGGTGGACTTTTCCTGATAACGTTTTTATCCAAAATGATCTGCTGAAAAAGTTGGAAACACTGCCTATTGAAACCACGGGTTGTTTTAATTGTCTGCAACACAGATTACAGATTTTATTTATTTTTTAATTATTTGAACAGGGACAGTGTACGATATACATTAGCCTCAGAAAGGAGAGATGCATTGTACCAGGTTATAGCACTTGTGCTAATTTCCACCTGCAGTCCCTGGGCCTATTGTACATGTTTTTAGTGGTAGGGGAAACCGCAAAGTGTTTTATAGATTGAAAAAGGCTTTTAAGGAGTTAAGAGCCTGTTTGTCATCTTGGACAGCTCACTCTCTTTCCATGCCCATATCAGCGATATCACCTGCGTATTTCCATTTTCTATTCTCTGCATCACTCACCTCCACTGCAACTGCCATTCTGGTTCACAATCTTGAAACATCCCGGTTAGACTAATTCTCTCCTTTTCGGTCTTCCCCCCCAAAAAAAAATCACCCCACTGACCTAAACTTGTCCAAAACTCTACAGCTCGAGTCATCCCCAGAACCCATTCATCACATCACTCCAGTTCTGCAGATTCATTGGCTTCAATATAAAATCCTTCGTATTACCTTCAAAGCTCTCATTAATCTGGTCCCATCATATCTCACTGAGCTCCCTACTCCCTCCCGCACCCTTCGGTCTTCCTCTGCCCCACAGCTGTCTGCATGGGCGTCAGAACCATTCATTGTGAGGGGGACGTGTCCCCCCCACTTTTGAAAAGTGGTTGTTTGGTCCCCCCAACTTTCACAACGTGAATTTTAATTGACTTTACATTTACTAGTTTAGACTGGACCTTTTCAATCTGACCCGCGCCTTATTCTCCATACATTTAAAATATTTATTGGCATTATCCGCGCCAGTTGCGTAGCTGTGTTTATGCAGCTCCGCTACATCACCTCAGAGCAGCTGAAATGTAAACATGTCTCTGTAAACCGCTGAAAAACGGCTAAAGTGAGAATACTGGAGAGTTATCGTTGGACGGACAGATTTGACCAAACCGAAGCCCAAGGACACTCGTGCATCGTGTCTTCGGAGTTTTTCACGGATTATCACTTGGAGGAGCAGGACCTTTCGTGGTCCTCGGCAGGTGGACAGCGTGTTTCCCTGTCTTCATCGGTACAAAGGGCCTGACCAGTAACTTTAAGGTGAGGAACATCAGTTTTGGATGTGTTTGTAAAGCGAGTGATGAAACTGATGTAGCGCAAGTTTGGGGAAACTGCCCCGGGCTAGCACGAGTGTTCAACCGGTCAATACGCCCGTTAAACCTCACTGTCTGGACTCTAACTTAACCAAATAATATCTGAATTATTCATTTGACAGATAAATGTTGGCTTCCTTTACCCCTTGACTCAATTTTATCTGCGTTTGTGGAAAATGTGAAGATACAAGCGTTGAGATGTTTCTTTGCGATGGCAGGAGTTAAAGGGTGGGGCTGAATCTGAATAAATGTGGATGCAAACACGAGCGCGCCGTCTCAGAAGAGCTTGATTCACTGAGTTTTTTCACAAAACGTCATGAATCCAGGGCTGGACAGGAGAACAGCGGCTCCACAGATATTTGGTTATCCGCCCTATATGTCCACCCAGCTGCGAAGAGGTGCGCTGCTGAGCTGATCGAGTCTCTCACGTATTCTTGAAGTAACGCCCGATTTGGATGTAGTCCCGCTAAAGCGATAACATTGCTCTGTTATTGTCCTGACCATGTCCCACTGTAGTTCTTAATGTTAAGAAGTCGCCCCCCCCATTTTATATGAAATGTGTCCCCCCGACTTTCCAAACACTTCCGACGCCGCTGGCTGTTTGTACCTCCTGCCTGCAAGCAGCAACTTCCCCCTCTCTTGGTACAGCAGAGTTGTTGTCTTTTTGCCTTTTTCTGTGTGCATTTGTAGTTTCTGGGATCCACAATGTTTTATTGGATTCGTGTGTACATCTTTGCTGTGTTTGTGTGAGGTTCGGTTGATTTTTATTTTTTATTTTTTTTACAGAGTCCGTACAAGCCACAAAGGACCCAGATTTATTAAAAAGGTAAACAAACCTAGTTTACGAGCTTACATTTGGGACCTGCAAATGTCTTCTTCTAAAACACTGAAGAGGCAGAAAGAGCTTCCACACCTGCAGCACAGAGGACGCTCCACAAGAGGCGCTTACAGGAAACAAAAAAGGGACAAACGAGGAGGTATCCGGGCATGTTTAGCTGCTAAGCCCCACAAGTCTTCTATCACTGCTATTGTTCTGACTAATGTTTGTTCACTGTGGAATAAGATGGATTGTATCCGTCTGAAATGCTCTTCCCAAAAGATGGTGAAAGACTGTTGTGGAGCGGAGGGAGCTGCGCAGGAGGACGAGGAAGGAGGAGGTGGAGGAGCTGACCAGTGCAGGACACCACGCTCGGAAACGTGAACAAACCCAGGAGGCGCTGCACCGTTTCAGAGGAGCACTGAAGGCATCCAGCCAGGTTTCCAATGCAACGGAAACGCAATGAGGTCGTCTGACAGAGATCATCTCAAAACCTACTTATTTAGACAGGCCTACTCAGTTTAGTGTGATGTTATTCATGTTCTCTTCATGGTTTTATTATAGTTGTAGCTGATTTAAGATCATTTTAGGTGTTTGGATTTAGGTCACTTGGTGGTATGGTGTCTTCAGTTAATATGCATACAGGATGGATTTACAGACGTTGCCTCTTTCACGTTCACTTTCACCTCTCACTGAAAGTTCCATTAGCTATATCTTGTAGAATCAAAAGGTGCACAGTATGTGAAGTGTACTTATGCATAATGGATTTTTGCTCACTTGTACGAGCGGCAAAAAGTGAAATTACTCCTGGCTGTTCATAACGAACAGAGTGCAGGAGCGGACTAGACATTTTAGCAAACGTTGAATCACCCAAAAGTTGCTGCGAGGGTATATGTGCGTTTCGTAATGCAGAGGAACCCAGAGATGCAGATAACGTATACTTTACATGATCTATAGTGACATCCCGGGTTTGACTTGAATAAATCCGGCGCGCTGTAGCAGATGGTAAATGTTTGCTCGGGTGTCAGCACAAAAAAACTCAGAGGACGGAACATTTATGCAAGAAACCTCCGCAGATCTTATTTAATGCGGTTTCTCAGCCACAGCTTAATGTCGAGGTTTGTTTTCGCCATTTGAAAAGGCAAAGCGGTAAGCAAAAAGCAAAAGGTTCATTAATTTTTAAGTTGAGCCAACAACCTTCCATATGTCTGGAGTACAGGCAAATATCACAGATCTGCACCAAAATATCACCTGTTCCTCAGTGGCTTAAGCCCAAAGAGCAAACTTTAACATTTTGAGGTTTACTGTGAGGGAAATGGGTGGCGGTGTTGCTTGTGGACCAAGTGATAGACGTTTTGATTCAGACTCTCGATTGTATACAGATTGAATTATACTTATTTCCCAAGGTGAGTCTTGAAAAGCAATGGACAGCAACGGTCACTAAACAGATCAATATAGACCGCAATGCATAGCGCTAGTCAGGGGAGAACAGAGCTAGACAGTGACATGTCTTTGAAATTTAATAATCCAGTCTGTTTTGGCGCAAGATCCTTATCAATCTAAACATGTATCCCTAATATATAGACAAATACTGAACAGTCACAGAAATTTGTCGAAGATATCCAGGATATAAGCAAACTTTTTTCTTCTGATGAAAATGTCATTTAATTTTAGTTACGTTTCAATCAAATTGCAAATTTAGTTGACGAAGTACAGACATTTTCCTTTGGCAATGAATGTAAATGATATGGGGCGCTTTCAAACGGTCATTGGAAGTTTGGATGATTTTAGATTTGAAATTAACACAGCATCAAAGTGATGACATTTGTGGCGATGATGATGTTAGGCTGGAAGTTCTAGTTTCCAGTGCATTCCAGATGTCTGTCCCTAAAAACTAAAGTTTCTAAAGTGAAGATTTTGGAATACTCCGGTTATGCACTTGAGTGTGGGCATAAATAACCAGGTCTTAGGTGGCCAAATGTCATTGCCTGAGACTAAATATGCTGGTTGCTTTTAACGATTGTTCAAGTGCTTTTTGCTTTACTGTTTTTACAAGCTGAAGTGCTGCTTCACGTCGAAGAGCGTAGGCGAAGGAGCGCTTTACAGTTGGCTGTTTTTCCACCAAATGACCGTCCCATGTCCAAGACATGTTCCTCGAAGACACCAACAGCGGTTTCGGGTCAGACCGTGGCGCACAGCTGCTGCTGGGATAACTTTGAGATGGAGGTCATCCTCCTGGAGGGATGGCGAGACGAATGTCACAGTCCATGCTGCTGCCGTTGTCGGAGTTAATACGTGCAAGGACAATCTACTGTCATGCGATCACCGATCATCAGTAACTGTATATACTGTACTATTTATCGGATGGAAGATTACAACAAATGGCAAAATGCATTTGGTTTCCGAATTGTTGCGCAATACAGATTGCGCAACAGGGGGTCTGATGGGTTAATCGGGGGACCCCCCCGCACCCCCTGTATTTCGCGCACTGGTTTGGCTGGTCTGAACAATTAATGTACTTGACAATGCATATTGCATATATGCTGTTAGGTGCGGACGGCACCTACGAGGCTCTGTGGACTAAAGATGGAGGGTGGAGCTTTGTTTGCTTTCAATATATCCATATGATAAAGTAAAGAACAATTGTAAAGTCTATTACAAGTCTCTAAGTGACCTAACTACACCGGGTCAATGATGAATACATGCAAATGAATAATGGCATTGAAAGTGCAAGGACGCTGTGATGCTTTGTGTTTCAATATGTAGAAGGTGGAATCTGTTTTCTTTTATGAGATAAAAGGGGGAATATGACATTTTTCTCAAGAACCAACAACAAAGACACCTTGAATAGCAGAGTACGAATAGAAAGCAACCTGGTGAAATAAGTGCTTGCTATATTCTTTATAGGAAAGCATTACAATGGCCGAGGACGTTTCGTCAGAATAAACACAATTATCTAAGTGCCTGTAGACAACCATTTGGACAAAAGGCTGGGCCGACACAAAGAGATGGCAGAATACTCAAAAAGTGTTCCTCTAAAGGGGGTAAAAAAAGACATTAAAGTGAATGTAATGAGGCAGATTTTAGCACGGTTTTGATATTCTCTTACTTTACCCACTTTACATTGGTATTATCGCTCGTACGGCTGTTACTTTTAGAGCTAAAATGTACCTTTTTGAGCTTTTAACACAATTAAAATCCAGTCCCATCAGCTCATAACTCTCGTGTGCTGGTGTTATGAGAAGATGCGTTCTGTATACTAAAGTGAGCATGTGTAATTGAGGCTTTACAACATTATTTCAGGTCAGCAGTGGGAATGACTAATGTAAAATAGAGGAAACAAGCTTTCACTTACAGCTAAAGGTATAGTAGCAAATCAAAGGCACCATGATTAAAGGCGCTATACCTCATTTTTACTTTTGTCGTAAATTTTAAGGTATTTTGACTTAATACATTTTTAAATCAAAATCTGTCGAAATACGCCACGGTCGTCCTTCGATGTCAACATCTGCCAAGAAAGGTATACCCCATGTCGTCACATATTGACTATTTTGGTTTACCATACACATGATAGACAAATCATATATGACGCAGACTGCATGCATCAGGCTTACCGTTTTAAAATCACTAACTTTAAAACATACTCTGAAGGGTCAAACATAATTACTCTAAAAGGGCAAAAAGTCAGGTATAGGGCCTTTAACACACTTTAGGAGACATTTAGTCATGTGATAAACAAGTAGCACATTTTAAATGGGATGAACACATTTTTGACTCACACAGCATTTACTGTATGTATCAGGTTTGGGGCCGTAATAATAGTGCAATACAGGCAATTGTTAATTGTATGCAATATGCCCCCAAAATTGCTATATGCTTTTTTTCCAGCTCGCACTATTCAGCACCTGTCTTGATAAATGACCTCCTCTGAATGCAAAACAGCTTGGAACAAGTCCGGCGATGTAGTCAGGGCAGTAAAATATCATTTTTTAAACGACAATTTTGTGTTCCCTCCATGACACAACAACATCAAGGAAGTACAGATCGAAGCGCCGCAGCGATGACATTGCTCAAAACTGCATGAATGAAGCAAAGTGCTAATTTAGCCATGTTTTTGATGAGAGAATGAGATCATAACAATTAAAAGCTCAAAACAGTGTTGCTTTCGTCAACGAAGATGATGCCAATGTCATTTTGTTAACGCACCTTTTTTTTTTATGATGATGACGTACCGATGATGAGCTAAAAATAGCTCTCTGGGGACTAAACCATGACCCGCTACACGTGTCAGCTCACATGGACTCGTACACGGCAGGTAGCGCCCCTTTTCCCCCCCTCTCCCCGTGCGCCGCTACAATCAGCGTACGTCCTCCATGGAGCGCATCTGACATCAGCATCAGCAATGTCACAGGGACTTTATAATTCCCCAGGACAGTTTTAAATACCGTAGCGTATGAATGCAGAAAACACATTGATGAACGAATATGCAGACGGCGCATGTTGGTAAAACATTTTAAATCTCGAAGCAGTGATCAGAGGACGAGGAGAGCGGGCGCTTTTGGGAAAAGTCGTGTTCACAATAACACGTCTGCCAGCGCCTATTGTGGTGTAATCTGTTTGTCAAAAGCTATATAAAACCAAGAGATTATTATTAAGATATTAATCCCAATTTCCAATACTTATTTTTTTTTATGAAACTGACAAAAACGGGACTAAAACTATCACATTTAGAAATGACTAAAATGTGACTAAAACTAAAAGCATTTTTGTCCAAAAGGCTAAGATTTAAAGGACGGCCAAAAACAACACTGGCTCAAAAAGGGTTTTATTTTTCTAAGTCAAAGTGAACTTCACCTGGAATGTTCTGCAATCACAAACTCATGGTTTCCGGAGTGAACAATGCAAACCTCACCTAAATCGCTCGAGCTGAACAGCTACAATTTCACATGGCACTTATTCCATCAAAGAAAAGCCTCCTATGAGCGCAAAGTATATGTGTAATTGAACCAAAGGCGTCCTATAATGGCAGCAAATTACGAGGCATTCTTGCTGCCTGCTTCGTGAAACTGATTAGGACGGGAAAAAGAACAGGTCTTTGGGAAATAAGTGGGTTCTTGCACAATGGCAGAGAAATATAGGCAATTCTCATTTATTATAGGATCATTTACTGGGATAATCCAAGGCCAGGCCACTCGTTTCGGGGCGAAGAGGGCAATGAGATCGTCTTGTATTTTAATGGGGCTATAAACTTCCCTAACTGGCTACGATGAAAAATGTACTTTTGGAGGAAAACGTGTCAGGGCAGAGACACTATGGGTATGATGATACAGTAAGAAGTGCCGATTAAGAGTGGGTGATTACAGTACATTACCAGAGTGTAAGGATGTGTCAAATGTGTCAAAACTATTCCTCCTCTCGTCTGATCATAATTGAAATACTTTTTTATTAGTGCGGTTAATAGTTTTCATATATGATAATGACACTTAAATATTTGTCGTCTAGAACCAGGAAACGGAGCAATAACGTGTGGAAGTTCTGCACATTTACAATATCGGGTTCATCTCCAATGTCAGGAAATGTGTGAAAACGGGGAATTATTTGGGGAATTATTCGGGAAATAGGGAAAATGTTAGTAAAAAAAAAAAAAAAAAATTGGGGTAGAAATAAGAAAAATGGGACAATCATTGGGCAAAAATGGGGGAAATGGCACACAACATTAGAAACATTGGGAAAATCTGAAAAAATTGGGGCAAAAATAAGAAAAATTTGACTAATGTTGGGTCAAAAAAAGGAAAAATGGGGGGGAAATAGGAAACAATATAGTAAGCCCAATAGCCCAATAATAACTTGGACCGGGGGACGTTCATACGATCGTCGCATTCAAACGGGCGGCAAAAGCCTCACCGGAGATGTTGGTGGTGATCTCGGTGAGCGCGGTCTGTCCGAAGCCTTTGGTGGTCCTGGCCCGCACCGACACCAGGTAGGTGGTCCCCGGGTGCAGACCGGAGAACATGTGGTACGTCTCGTTCCGCAGCTTGGACACCGTGCGCCGAGGTCCCGGGACGTTTATCCCCGGGTCCGAAGACTCTATGCTCTGGTAGCTGATCTGGAAACACAAGAATGACCACGGTACAGAGTGTTAAGGGACATTTGATTCATTTACAGTTTTGAGAAGGTATTTTTAGTTTAGATTGTTAGAGAGTAGACCGAGCTAGCCGACATGAGTCACACCTTTTTTCTAAACCTTGAACTGCGCAATGGGAAAATGAATGAGCAAATTCATGTATGCTCTCATTCGTTGAAGCTTGATTTGTCGACTGGGTTGTTTTGAGTCGGGGACGTCTCGCTTCTATACGCAGAAGACAATTTGACAATTCAAGCTTCACTACAACGACTACCCAAAACAGTTTATCCCCACAGAGTTATGTTGATTCAAGCATTCGGCATCAAACACTATTCAAATTGATCAACAATTATATTCAAGGTTTCAGCGGGGCATTAAAAGCCATTAACCACTTAACTGCCACCCTAGGGTTAGGGTTAGGGTGAAGGATTAGGGTTAGGGTTAACAATTATTTACATCCAAGTCTCAAAGCGTATTGACAGGAGAGCTTACAGTCTATATGCCAGTGTGATACCTAATTTGAAAACCAAGACGTGAGTGAAACACAACTTACGTTACATTTGCCGTTGCACTAATTATATCCTGATTAGGGTTAACTAACCCTAGCCCCCTGATCAGGGGAGAAGGCAGTTAAGGGGTTAAATGAATTACGAGGATTCCAAAAATGTTTTACAGTGCAAGTTCATCGAAAAAAAACCAACATTATGGTCTGAAGCATTCTGTTGCAGTTTTGGCTGAAATTGACCACATGTGTTTTGCCCAGTTCTATTCCCTCGGTCTGATGAAATGTCTGCACAGCTTAAGAAATCAAACATGCGTACAGTTTTTTTTCTTCATTAAAAAAAAGCCTAACATTTTTGTTGCATCTGCTTGTATAAACCCTAGTATTGTTGTAGGGCAGGGGTTCCTAAACTTTTTTGGCTGGGACCCCAACAATTGACACGTAAACAACTCGGGACCCCCATTGTATAGAGTTATTGCCTCTTACGCTACTTTAGGGAATGAAAGAACATTTTAAAATCAAGTTAACATTTATTTAAACTGTTTATTTTGATTATATAAATGGATTTCACAAATGATACGCTGTTTTACACTCAAAAACATATCAAAAACAGCTGCTTTTTTCTTTTTTATGTCCCCCGATGGGAACCAGTGTTGTAGGGGACGTAAGCATTTCAATTGAGTTGAGAACATTGTACTTTTGCAAAGTTTAACTGCAAAACGGTTCTGGTACCCACTTTTAGTTTAGCACACAGTTGAGAACCACTGGTACGAAGTAATGACGCATTTAGTCAATAATTACAACATGGCACGTGTTTGTTATGCGTAAATAGAAAATAAATACGGGCAGAAATAACAATTTAAAAGCCTTATTTGCCTTTTCCACGCATGTATAGCTCCAAGTCCTCCGTGGTAATTCATTTGAACCCGCATCACCAATATTCATCTTATTAGCATGGTGTGAAACGCTTTAGCTACAGTATACGGCACTCCGTTCATCCCAGAGCATATTACTCACTGTCGGGGAGACTCAACGCGGCGGAGGACATTTTATTTAAAGTCGCTCTCGTGAGAAACTCCCCTCAATTAATCCTGTGACTGGAGCAAGAAGATGCCACCGCTGATCCAATACATCTCCTCCTGTATTTAGCCGCAAATAATCACACTTAAGGCGAGAAGCTGCAGGCGAATGGGGAAAAAAATTCAATTCAGTGATATCAATTCTAAACTTTTGCTGAACATTACTGATCGAAATATGAGATAAACATATATTGCAAGTTTTCTGTCATTTTATGTTTTCATGTAAAATATGGCATTTTGTGCATAATAATGCCACAAATTGCCTATATTTTCATCCTATATTGTCAATTTTATACTCTTGACATGAAAACTAAGATGTTAAGGGAGAAAACTAGCTGCAAATCTCCACTTTGACCAACGCGTGAAAAATCAATACCGACCATGTACTATTCAGGCTGTTTGAATACTTTCCCACATCTTAACGTTGGAAATGTACCTTGACATACTGTGAAAAATGACTCACCGGGGAGCGTGAACATATTTTTTTAATTAGCCTGGCCAGTCAGGCTGCACTCTTCTCCCATTCAAATACAAAGATGTATTTAGCACTGAAATGGCCGATCTCAAAAAAATCCGCATGGTGCTTTTCAATTAGGTCTGGAGTAAATCTAATGGTAGTTGCAACACATAATTTCTAGTGGAATTAACAATTTGAAGAAATACAAAGCGAATATTTTTGCGTACAATATATAGGGCTTGTTTTGGCAACTGTCTCTGGGCTGGCATGTGAAGAAAAAGCCACTATGAAGAAACCCAACATGACAAGTACGAATGAGGGCCCGCCGCGCGCTTGTTGCTTTTATTTGTAACCGTTTGACGAATGAGTTCAAGTCGGTAAATCTAGACGGGCACCGCTCAGGAAATCAAACGGGCCACAGATGGAGGAAGTGTCCATTCTTCATCGCGGAGAGGCCCTGTCTGCCGCGGCAACTTCCACATCAACAATAACTTTCGGTGCTTCCAGTGAGCGGCGGCGGAGTTTGAGAAGTTTGAAGGTGACACGACGCCAGGGTGAACTTTTCAAGGCTAGACGGGGAAGAGCCGTGTCACTATAGTTTACAAAAGGATGTGTCCCACTGTCAGAAAATAAGGTAGTATGCAAGTTTAGAAGGAAAGGCGAAGGGAATATATTTTGTATAGCATGACACATAGGGCCACAAAGCACAGCTGCACTTGTTGGGCCCAATCTAAGCTTGTGCTTAGTAGGAGTGCCCCGTGAGATCTTGCAGCTCCAGACCTGGCGCATTAAGTGGGCAGTACCTGGACTGGAAAACACTCGTGACCAGTGGCGACGTTATGTAGAACAACCTTTTTTCCTCCAACCAGAGTCCGCGGCCGGCAAGGGGCCAGGCCGAGGGAGAGGGGTGGTGGGGGTGAACATACGCTTTTGTTTGGGTCGCGTTAACGCAATTACGGCTGAGCAAGTGCTGACCCGCATCACAGCGGGATCGGCTGTACATCTCTTTCTCTCAGGACACGGACAGTGTTTAACCCAATGGCCACTGGTTACACTGCTCTATGACCAGTGCAGTACCTCTATATGTGGGCGGCAAAACAAGCTAGTTTTCCATTAGAAAGCATTGCACTTCCTGCACGTTTTATGTAACTGTAAAGCCTGGTTTCTCAGTTTTTATGGAACTTTCTATAGTTAGATATTACCCCTGTGATAACGCTGGGTTAGTTACAATTAAAGAAACCAGGCGGATTTTCGTAAGGTACATTTTTAGAAACCTCGTATAGGCCTAATGAGGGCCGGACTTTGATTGATAGGCCGTTAGCATTAGAACTACGTGCCCCACGAGGGCCGAGTCTACAGTGAAGATCCCGCCCCTATGCCCTTTACAGGAACATGATACCCTGATAGAGCTTATAAAAGCCTATAGTGCTAAAGGAAGAAAACGAGACAGCACGATATAAATGAGGAGAAGAATGTGAGGCTGCCATAGGAGAGTAATAAACCATGCCTCAGTCAACTTCTTCGTTTTCATACAAGTGCTCGCCGGTGGATCAGTCACATAGCGTTATGGCTGCGCACATGCAAGATGGCCGTCGCTTTTGGAGCAGCACTGTCCTTGCGCCAGTCAGAAGATCTGGCCCAATGTCTCCAAACACTCACAACCTGTGACCTTTACCTCTTACCCATCTTTCAAGTCCCCTCAAATAAATGAACTCTCTTTGTCATCCTGCTATTATGGATACCCAGCCCTTACCTGACACCATCTCCACCGCCAACAAAGCCAAGAAACAAAGTTTACACATGCAATGGTAAATGGCAACGCTACACTGTACCTTACGCATTTGTATTTGTCTTTCCTCCGCAGTTAGAATGCAATATAAACAACCCTTCTTTCCCTTTATTCTCGCTGTCAATCACTTCTTAAGTTACTAAAAACTATGAATACAAAAAGGGTGATTCATATAAATACAAAAAAGAAAAGCGGCGTTCAATCCTGAAGGCACACAGTTAGCAAGCTTGTTACGCTGACAAACCTTTTCAGAAATCAATTTGGAAAGATTCATATATTTGTCTGTTTTCGACCTAACAACCACATGTCGAAACCTTTAAAATCATAAATGTACAGACCAATTGAGATTTTACTTTAGATAACAATCAGAGGAAAAAAAGAAAAGGTGCCCGTTGTTATATAAAAAAGTACAAGTATAAAGTGTCTCTTCACAGCAATCGAAGCATCGCTTTTCCACAAAGCGTTAAATACATAAATCTTGATTTGTAATAACGGAATAGCAATATGACCAGTTAGAGCTCTCATTGTATGTTGGAATCCATTTATAATCCAATTGCAAACTGTGCGCAAACGTGGTTTGTATTTGATTTGGATTTTTCACAATTGGATTTCTTGACTAGGCTTTTTCTTTCACCGCCTAGAGTTTCAGTAATCATGACAATCAAGTTAGAAGATATCTGAACTGACAGTGACAGTATGGGGGGAATAATGAAATACTATACTAAGGTTTGGGATATTTGCCGGAAAATGTGCGTTTGTGCTAAGCGATTATAAATGATTATGAATATTCAGAGGTCCATCTGTTCTCTAAATATCCTAATTGAGGTGGATATTAAATGCTCCGGACCTCGCTAACTGTATTAAAAATAGGTCCCCCTAAAACAGGCCCAGGCAAACTGGAGCTGCAGAGAAGTGAATTCATGCTTCTGGAATCCTCATTTTAAAACCCAGTTGCATAATTTTCACTCCTTGCTGTGTGCATACCCTAGAAAGAAAACAATTTCACTACATGATGCAATTGGTTAACTAAAAAAGAGCCCGCTCCTTATGTGTAGCAGTAGCACTTGAATTCTGTTGCTGATTTAGACAAAGGAAATGCTTTTATGAAAGATGAATGAAAGCTTTGCAGTTCTAGTCATTAAAATCACACAGCTGTGCAAGATGTTTACATTTGGGAAAAGTCAGTTTTCTTCTTGTTACGTTGCTTTTCTCGTTTCTTTTAGAAAAGCCAATAGATAAGGACTGTTGGCTTTTTACCGTACGTGTTTCGGCGGATGCTCTACGACCAGCGGTTGTTCCCGGGCATGGCCACTTTAACTTTACTATCAGGACAGAGGAGTCCAAATACAAACACTGGATCCAGGAAACAAAGAGTTTTTGGATAGGTTGTTTCATGTTTTATCAAGCTCGTTATAAATGAAAAGATCTGTAAAAAATTCACATTTCACCTTGCTTTTTGAGGTTCAAAGCTCAATAAATCCTTCAAATTATTGCTAAGTGCAAGACAGGAAAGTTTGGAGTCTGAAAGAACTACTTAATTGGAGATACTCTTGCAAACGTAAGGAAAACCTAATTTTGAGAAAACAGGCTCTAGAGTTTTGTTACTTATGCACATTTGCATGTTTATTTCTGACGTCTTTTTTCATTTTCTTTATTTATTCATCCATGTTCATATTTTTCTTTACAGGGTCATACATTAATATAAACAATACATGGTGAAAAGGAGCACGATGAAGACATTGTCTTATTGTCCATGCCCCTTTGTAATAATTACAGGAAAATCGATGACCAAAACGGCGGGTGATCCATTCAACAAATTTGTGACACTCTTTTTGGTTTTACAAAAATCAATAATTTGAACAATTTTAGAAAACTAATTTATTTAATTTATTATTATTTGTATTTATTTATTTATTTTCATACGTCTTGAGCGTATGTTTTAAGCCACGGCTGTCTCCCAGATTACAGTGTCGTCTCGGTCGCCTTTCGTGCTACACGTGGATGCTACACATTAGTCAATACTCGTGAATGAATCCACGTTGGGAAAGACAAGAGAGTGCAGCGCCGTTATGCCATTGTTGCTTGGAATCTATGAAGCGCGACTCGACAAAAACTTTATGAAACAAGCGTCGTAAAGTTTGGTGTTTTGACATTGACCACAGCTTGAAAAATCAATTCTTTCACCAAGTGTTTTTGCATTTGGAGATTATACAGTTCTTCTAGGGAAATCTGTCACCTGCATTTGATCCATCGTTTCAACCAGTCGCCACTGAACCACCCGAGGAACCCATTTTGTGCTCTACAACTGGAATCTTAGTCGAGAATACTTAGCTTGAGTCGGCTGTGCCTGTATTCGAAAGTAATGTGAAAAAAAATATCGATTTATCCCCATGTGGTCAAATTAACAGACGGCTTCAAACCTGTTTTATCTGCACGCTATTTTTCAAACTCCTTCTTTCGGATCCACTGGCCACACGCAGTTATTGTGCGAGAGTCTGTTTTCCATTCGGCGCAGCATCAGGTCAGCGGGCCTCATCTGTATGGACCATGGTTAGCTCACCAATCATCCTCCACTCCTCACACATTCTCAACTTGATGGAAACTTCTTTTTGAATCCCCCTGCCGTACGTCGAACCGGGGAACGCTTTTTCATTCTGCTTGTCATCCAAACGAAGGCGACGAGAGCAATTGCAACGGACTCGAAATTGCATTTAAAGGGTCACAATTATTCTTCCATGTAGGGAAATTTGTCTTCAGCATCTCAGGAGCAGTGGGAACTATCTTTAGATCTTGAGTAAGGCTTTATCAGTCAACATCCAATCAAAAGCACGCTAGTATTTGCTTAGCATCATTTTACCCATTTTTGAATTAGATTTGTTTATTTGAAAAGGGACAGTGCAATTTTATGAAACACATGATTAGACATTACTGTAGCCAGAAGGCAAGAGATAGCCTCCGGTAGTCCAATACGATTTTTCTCTACGTCATGCGCCTCTCCAGCTACTTTTACAAAACAAAAACGTCAAGGAGCTCCTTATGTTTTCGAAGATACTAGTGTATATGCAACTTAGGAAGAGTTTACGTCAGGCATCCTTGGCCTAGCAGCCAAGTCAGTGCTTACTTTGGTCCCCCATCTTTCAGCTTTTAAGGGTAAATGATCCGGGAACTATTTTGTAAGATCCAGCAAAGATTTGAGACGATACAATGGTGTTTTAATGAGAGTGTTTTGGCTTGTTCCCCGAATCCCAAAAACTGTTCCTGAAACTGTTAATTTACAAATCAAGCACTGAGCCAAGGGGACTGTTAAACATGGTTAAAGAAAATGAAATGAAATATGTCCTTTATTTACCTAAATGTTTGCAGATTCTGACTATAATGTGACGTAGCAAGCGTGTGAGAAAGGGCTGGAGAGCTACAGGTTGGAGATCCCTGCTCCATGTATTGCAGTAGGATTTGTGTTCACTGCTTTCTACATTAACATTTGAGACAAGTCTGGAGGATAAACTGTTAAATGACTTCCGACAAATAAACAAATAAAATGCACTATAAAGTAGGGATTCTCAAAATGTGTCGTCATGCATACCCATTTACACTCCAAGTGCCCCCTAAATTAAGATTGCAGCCAAAGTTATTGTCAAAACGTCAGATTCATCATGTGTTTCCTTTGAAAATAAGATTCATTTAGAATTCAGTCTCTTTTCTAATCTGAATATTGCATTCTTCAGAATATACTTGCCATCCTTCAGATTAAGATTTTGAAAGTGTACACCTTGGCAATGAAT
Organism: Proterorhinus semilunaris; assembly: GCA_021464625.1. NCBI lineage: Eukaryota > Metazoa > Chordata > Actinopteri > Gobiiformes > Gobiidae > Proterorhinus > Proterorhinus semilunaris. Next base: position 21,724,051 of record CM038360.1, read on the forward strand.
CTGGCTACCTACTCTGGTCATTAATAATTAATTTGAAACATTCAAAGCTAAACCTTGTGGAGTCATCTGTTACGCACATAAGTAATTAGAGCGGCTGTCCCTTTTGTAATTACAGCGAGCAGTTACGGCCTTAGCGTCATTAGCATATGAGCGCGTAGTGTAAACCTGCCCAGGTGTGAAAAGTGGGTCCTCCGCGCACAACAAAGCTTGACATTTCTGCAAAGCTTGACATTTCTGTAACATTGTAGGTCATGCTGACCAAGAGATAATGTTGACTATTCTAGTTTTACACAACGGCACAACCACCGACTTAAAGAAATGATTAACATGGGTACAGACACCATTTCTCTGAGAACAGAGTTGGCTCATAGAGTAAGAGCTTTAACAGGTAAAAATAACAGTGGACCTTTTGAATCACATTGAGAATGATAAATAAAAAGGATCCTCTTCATACTGCTTTAGCAAGGATGATGGTCTGGAACCCGCTGGGTCACGCATGCCAGCGGTGCAAGACACAGAAAAAACCGGGAGAGGCAGGAGAGCGAGGTAAAATGGAGAGCCTGGTTCAGAATAATAATGCAAAAAAATGAGAAAATAGATAATGCCGGTGGGGAACGATACCTGCGCCTGCTTTATTAGTTTTGTATACAGAGTTGTGTACAAATATCCGTGGGTTACAAAAAAATAGGCTGTGCTATTTTTCCTTATGCAATAACGATTTGAGAGGAATGGAAAATAAGCACCGTTCTTTCAATTGCAGTGAGTCACTTTTCACGTCATAGCTGTCGGAATAAAAAAAGGCTCAAAGTCGCAGGGCAATTATGGCTCAAGCCTCTTCTGCTTCATGTATGGGAAAAAAGGATGTTTCACTGAACTTCTTTGGACCCTTTTGTATATATTTATAACTCGAAATGTTACTTGTGGGTTCTCAAACAATAGGGTTTATAAGTCACTCGTAACTCTACTGATACTACTGGACTTAATAATAATAATAATGCATCAGTTTTATATAGCGCTTTTCTTGACACTCAAAGACGCTTTACATTGCATTATTCATTCACTCACTCACTACATTCACCCAGGCTTCCTGGTGTTACTAAACGGTCTCCCATCCAAGTACCGACCAGGCCCTTCCCTGCTTAGCTTCCCAGGTCTGATGGGACCGGGCAGAGCAAAGGCGGTATATAGTATACTTACAGCTTTTCAACCTTTTGCCACATTTCAGGCTTCAAACATAAAGATATAAAACTGTATTTTTTTGTGAAGAACCAACAACAAGTGGGACACAATCACGAAGTGAAACGAAATTTATTGGATATTTCAAAAAATTTTAACAAATAAAAAACTGAAAAATTGGGCGTGCAAAATTATTCAGCCCCCTTAAGTTAATACTTTGTAGCGCCACCTTTTGCTGCGATTACTGCTGTAAGTCGCTTGGGGTATGTCTATCAGTTTTGCACATTGAGAGACTGAAATATTTGCCCATTCCTCCTTGCAAAACAGCTCGAGCTCAGTGAAGTTGGATGGACAGCGTTTGTGAACAGCAGTTTTCAGTTCTTTCCACAGATTCTCGATTGGATTCAGGTCTGGACTTTGACTTGGCCATTCTAACACCTGGATATGTTTATTTGTGAACCACTCTACTGTAGATTTTGCTTTATGTTTTGGATCATTGTCTTGTTGGAAGACAAATCTCCGTCCCAGTCTCAGGTCTTTTGCAGACTCCATCAGGTTTTCTTTCAGAATGGTCCTGTATTTTGCTCCATCCATCTTCCCATCAATTTGAACCATCTTCCCTGTCCCTGCTGAAGAAAAGCAGGCCCAACCCATGATGCTGCCACCACCATGTTTGACAGTGGGGATGGTGTGTTCAGGGTGATGAGCTGTGTTGCTTTTACGCCAAACATAACGTTTTGCATTGTTGCCAAAAGGTTTGATTTTGGTTTCATCTGACCAGAGCACCTTCTTCCACATGTTTGGTGTGTCTCCCAGGTGGCTTGTGGCAAACTTTAAACAACACTTTTTTATGGATATCTTTAAGAAATGGCTTTCTTCTGGCCACTCTTCCATAAAGGCCAGAGTTGTGCAGTATACGACTGATTGTTGAGAGTTTGCTGCACTGAAAGTAAAGGGGCTGAATAATTTTGCACCCCCAATTTTTCAGTTGTTTATTTGTTAAAAATGTTTGAAATATCCAATAAATTTCGTTTCACTTCATGATTGTGTCCCACTTGTTGTTGGTTCTTCACAAAAAATTACAGTTTTATATCTTTATGTTTGAAGCCTGAAATATGGCAAAAGGTCGAAAAGTTCAAGGGGGCCGAATACTTTCGCAAGGCACTGTATATCGCTCATTGTGTTTCCCAAAGTGTGACCTTTTCTGAAAGTTTCTTTGGCAACTGTCAACTATCCTGTGACATTTACACTTAGATTACCAACTGACAAAATGGGATGTATCCTGTCTCACGAAGGCAAACAATGACTGACTTTTTCTTACACAATTCTGCGTGTTGTGATTGAGCTGAAACTGAACTGAAATGTGCCTGGCTCGGTGTGATGGGCTATTTTGTCTATTGCTTAATACTTGCTCACCTTGAGAACCGTTCTATAAATAAAGCACTTGGGGGACAAAAAAAAATTATAAAAATGTATCATAAGATACTTACTAATGACTTGCAATTCTTGCTGCATTTGATGTATTGTGATAATTGAATGCATAACAGTGGACTAATCATAGCTCCCTTCTTCCTGAAGCCGTATAAGAAATGGGGACAGGCTCCGGAAGTTCTTTCTCTAATGGACTTTCCATTTAAACTTTTTAAGACATTATTGAAAACAGGCTCGTCATTCTGACCTCCACATATTCGTCTTAACATGCACAACCCTGTCCTATTCTAATCCTTGTAATGACAGTTTTTGGAATTAACTAAGCTAAACCTATTCGCAGCAAATGCACAGCCTGAACCTACTGTCTGGTGGACGACTGGGCCTTTAATTAATGCAGAGACGGCCGTCTGACGCCATGCTGAGTTTGAACTAAAGCACAGGCCTTCTGCGTCGCACCTGAAGAATCACCATTGCCACAAAGACCCCTGCTGGCTGCTCCTTTCACACCTAAGACAAAGGCCTTCCTGTGTCTTGCGCTAAAACAAAAGGTGATGTTTGCATGATAATCTCAGCCCATGTGACGTCACGGTTTTGGGGCCCTGCTGTGCGCCTCCTGAGTATATGTATTGGTACAGTAGCTCTGCCCCAGCAGAGCTCACGATGCAAGACTGTATGTCGGCTCTCCATATATATATATGTGTAAAATAAATGTGTTTACATCTTTGATTTAAGACAAATACCTTTCCAGCTTTTTCCTTTATTGGGGTATGAAATTCCACGACAGTTTGGCGTTGATGGCATGTCTTGGCCTGGGTTTTTTCGGCGGGGACGAGCGGGTGCGTTCGGCCGACCTGGAACAAAACCAGCCTCCGCTCTATTTGGAGACGAAAGGAGGGCGCGCTCGTCCGGCGCATGAAAGGAATCTTTGGCCACACAAGACCAAAAAGAACCTGATTTGTGGTGAGTTTTGTCTTTTCAAACATGTAAAGCCCAGGGCAGCGCTTAAGTGTACACGGGTATTTGATTTATTTACGTATTTTGGGGTATTTTGTTCATTGCCATTTGTGTAGGGTATGAGATTTAAGCTAGCGGCTGCGTGTTAGTATTGCTCTGTAAGCAACCCTGAACTCTTTGTGCCTTCAGCCGGGCCCGGTCCGTTTCAAGAATGCGCGCCCGTTAGGTGTATTGAACTAACGGGGGGGGAACGGATCGCTCCAGAGTGAGGAAGAGCAGGGAGAGACTAAGCGGGCTAGATCCATTTGTTCTTTAAGAGAAAATGGAGGGAAGTACACTAGAAAGGGATTCAGACGTCCCGTAACAATGGCAATGGAAAAACGGTTGCAAATTATGTGCTGCTCATTCGGATCTTCCGGAGGGAGGTTTTTTTTATGTCCTTCAATCGATTACGCGTCTTGCGTGAAAATTAGAAGAAGGAAGGGAAATATTACTTGGTTTTAAGAATATCACGGCAAAAGACGTTAGAGAAAGAAATATGTAAAAACAATAGCTCCTCCGCTTTTCACCGAAGCGGAGAACACACAGGCGAACGCGTAAGGCGATCAGCCCCGAGAAATATCCCCCAAACTCCCCTACTAAGTGCGCACCCAAACAAGGCGTTGGGTTTTTAAAAAAATGAGCAGACTACTGTTGTCCCCTTTTTCCTCTCCCTGTCCAGGTCTGTCGGCGTTTTCCTCCGCGCCCTGCCCTGCCCCCCGCCTCAAAGCCCCAGCACCAGCCCCACGCCCCAACCACGGCGGCGGCTCACAGAGCCTCTCGCACCAGCTGATACCCCGCGAGAAGTGGGCCCAAACCCGGGAGCAGAAGAAGAAGCGGCGGAAGCAGATACACGCTCAGGAAACCGAAGCTCACGACTCACTCCGTGGACACATTATGTGAGACACCGACAACTGCTTTGGAGGCCAGAGACAAACTGCTCCAAATCCCGTGACTGTTGCCCCACGGAGGCGGCAGCGTGAAACACCAAACGCACCCGCTGAAACCCCGTTGAAAGTTGCCCCCGCACCGCAAACAGAAGAAGCCATTGGGACCGGCACGTTTGGTTATTAACCAACCCTCATGGACCACAGGCTAACGTTATTTGAACGCTTTGGGCTACCTGGGCCTCCTGCGGACTTTGAGAAACTTAAGCCATAGGTGCCAGAGCCAGGACTACGGTGCTGCGGAGCGCGCAGGAACATGTGTCACGGACTGGCGGCAGCTTTTCCACAGCCCGGCGGAAAGACTGTGTGCTCGACATGTGTCGAAGGACTGTTACCGGAGGAGGCGTTAAAGGAAGAGGGCCTCTCAAGCTCACACGGGGCCAGAGGACGGCAGAGGCGGGCGTGGAGGAAACGCGAGCGACTGACCAAACCCGGATTCACATTCGTCACCAAAGCGACCGCTCATGTCACGTAAGTTTGAACAAGAACAAATTGCAATTGGCACTTTTTAGAGATAATTCATGCTGAATTCCCGTAATATACGCTAACAATCTGTGGTGTAAAAGTTAAAATTCTGGATGATTCAGGGACAACAAATCCTGTGTTAAAAACAAAACATAAGGTGACAGATTTTGGTCCTTTCTCAAATGAGTGGTCGCTTCACAAAACTCATGGCTTCAGTGTAGTGAAGATAGGCTAACGGAGTACGTTTATTGGGATAGGCACGACTCCGCGGTATTACCTAACGTGTTTATCGACCCACTGTGCTCCACTTTGCACACAGTTTTGTCCGAACCCACGTCTGCAGCGTGGAGGGAGGTCCCTGCATGTATTAAGTGTAGCAGTGCTGGAGGCTGGACACAGGTCCAAGATGGACACTCGTGGTTCTCCAGAAAAGCAAACGCATGGAGAAGCCCTTTTTATTTTTTATTTTGTATTGTTTTCTGGCCGCAAGACATGTGTGTTCTGACCCTGACAGCATCACTTCAGCCCCACGGGGGGCGGGGGTCATGCTGTCAGCGCCGTATGCAGCGACCACGCCGGGGCTGCACACGGTCCCACTGAAGGATTTTGAATAGGCCTGATAAAATTGGAGTGGTTTTTTGGATTTTTGCCACTTGTTTGGGTTGAATGAAACCGGTTTGAATCTTGTGTTTTAGTGCCTTTGACTCTCCACCAAGTTTGCATAAAAGCAAAAAACAAAAACAAAGAGATAAACCCTAACAAACGGTGTGAAGGGTTACAATTTTATCCCAACAGAGATCTGTTTCATAATCTGATGGACAGATGCCAAAATGCATACCTAAATTCAACATGATCAGAGGGTTGAAACAATTTTTTATTTTCTAAATTGGCTGGCCAAAGCTGATCTTCTAAACTGAATTAAACAAAGAATGAACAATCAACATGGTGAAATCAAAATGGGACTTATTTTTATCACACTCTCGTGGGGCAAAAAGCCAATCAAAATAGTGCATGACGTTGGTAACTCAGGTCCTTATTGTTTTAATGCTTTTGAATTTACTTTTTACGTAGTTTTAGGGTTGTGGTTTTTGACATTTTGATTTATTTATTTTTCCTTTTTGCACTGCGGTGGTGTCTTATTTTTCTCCACTAGTGGAACGGATGGGTGAAAGACGATCACGCTTTCAAAATAAGAGCGCTCAACAAATTCTGGGCTGAAAGATATGAAAAGATATGAAATTTGATGGCCTGAACAAACATTTTTTTTTTACAATGACTTTCTGACCTGACCTGACAACTTACTGCGCAAGCGTTTTTGTTTGTGTTGATGTCATTGTGTGTCTCAGTTGATCGTTGTATGTGTGTGTGTGTATATTTGATGTGCGTTTCTGGTCATTTATTTACAGGCATATGACCACAAACACAACCCGCAGCGGACACAGGATAACTGTGTCCGCTGGATAAATTCTGGATAAATTCTTGCTTTTCCTTTTTTTCAACAGGCTGAGCAGTGCATTTAATGACAACTAACCACTAACAAACTGACACATAACACACCATTGTTTCATTTGAATGACTTGAAACTAACGAACCGTTGCTGTTTCTTTTGGAGCAGGATTCCACAGGTACAGACCGGCTGCTGGAAGTGTGAGAACATACGAGTGTCGACAATTTTACAACCGAGTCTGTTATGTTGTGTGTTCTGATTTTAATATTGTTTGCCCAAACACCATTCAGCACAAACTGGTCACGCTCGCTGGGGCTCGTGAGCAGGCAGCGGGCGAATGCAGCGAAGGCAGACAAGGCATACCTGCCTCTGCCCATATGCAGGAACTGGCTACTCCAGACGAGATGGAGCTGTGGGCGAAAAATGGCCTTGGTGGGTTGCTGGGTAAACCTCAAACCGGGTTTGCCACAGCATTTCTTCAGAGACTTTGTGCCTTTAGCACATGACCGAGACCATGCCTGAAAAGGAGGGATGTGTAACTTAAATTACACACAATTGAGGTTCTGCCAAACCTTTGGCACAGAACCCGGGTAAGTTCCAAATTATTCCTTAGGCTGCCCATGCCCCGCCCCATCGCACCATGCCAAGGTAAGAAATACTGTCTGTCTGGTTCTGGTGGATCTCTGGTCCAAATGGACTGAAGTATTTGCATGTAAACACGCCACGAGCAACGCGGTGGTGAAAGCTCTGCTCACAGAAATTGTGCCACAATGGGGTGTCCCGGAAAGGAGAAAAAAAAATAATAATAATAATAATAATAATAAAAAATAATAATATATAATTTCTAGTGACAATGGCAGTCACTTTGTAGCAAAATTATTGAGGAAGTAGGTCAATTTCTGGGCATTGATATAAGGAAACATTGCGAGCGAGAGAATGGCACTCTGAGGTCAAAACCTAAACCCATTCGAAACCCTCTTTGCCAGACCGCCCAACTTGGGAGCGGGACCCCGACCTAGAGATCTGCCATGCACCTTTTGTGTGATGACGACATGCTGTCCTATTGTAAAGAAATGAATGCACTACTGTAATCTATTTCTGCCTAGGTCAGGAGCGCCCTGCCACAGGCGGCGCAGGCGGCTCTGCACGAGATCGAGCCATACGACTGGGTCCTGGTGAAGGAGACAAGACGGGAACATGGATCCCATCCTCGTCCTCCTGGTGACGGACACGGCCGCTAAAGATCGCAGAGAGGACAGCTTGGATCCACGCCGACCACTGTCGTGCAGCGCTGCCACCGAGGGCCATAGACGAGGCCACCGAGGGTCGGGACGGAGGAGGCATATTCACGGCTCCCTAAGCATAAGGGGTCGGCCGGCGTGAGAACCCCGTCACTGGAGCAGGCCCACAACAACAACAACACCCAGAGAATCCCAGCGTTCCCGAGGCGCATCCCCAGGAACAACACGACGCCCCAACTCCCTTGCCCCCGGACCCCAAGGTCACACCCCGAAGTGCCGAGGCCAAAGCCCCAACGCGATTAGGGTCTTGCCGCTCCAAGACCGAACATCGCCATGACCACTAACGCTTCACACACGCTCAGAGGGAGCGGTGTCCCTGAACGCTCGTGAGCATTTCCGCGGAAAAGACTACAGAACCCCCGCGTAGCAGGCTAATACCGGCATGGGCCCGTGGCATATTATGTTGGACACACTGTCCGCACTCTTATCGCTGTCCGGATCCATTGTGTTATTATAATGTGCTCTTTCTTTTATTGACAAACATGTTTCTTTTCTTGTCCATTTTGGACAGCAATAATTGAAGTGTTTCAAGCTTGAAGGTGATGTGATTACAATGCCTCTGGTATTTAACTGAATGTGATTAATGCAAAAGTGGTTTTGAATTATCAAAAGAGGGGAGTGTAATGACAGTTTTTGGAATTAACTAAGCTAAACCTATTCGCAGCAAATGCACAGCCTGAACCTACTGTCTGGTGGACGACTGGGCCTTTAATTAATGCAGAGACGGCCGTCTGACGCCATGCTGAGTTTGAACTAAAGCACAGGCCTTCTGCGTCGCACCTGAAGAATCACCATTGCCACAAAGACCCCTGCTGGCTGCTCCTTTCACACCTAAGACAAAGGCCTTCCTGTGTCTTGCGCTAAAACAAAAGGTGATGTTTGCATGATAATCTCAGCCCATGTGACGTCACGGTTTTGGGGCCCTGCTGTGCGCCTCCTGAGTATATGTATTGGTACAGTAGCTCTGCCCCAGCAGAGCTCACGATGCAAGACTGTATGTCGGCTCTCCATATATATATATGTGTAAAATAAATGTGTTTACATCTTTGATTTAAGACAAATACCTTTCCAGCTTTTTCCTTTATTGGGGTATGAAATTCCACGACATCCTTTAGCTAGTTTTACTTTTACTTACACCCTATCCTATTAAATGGAGCTGGCTCCAAAAACCCGGTCAAATAGCCACAGCACCCTCAGTCCATTGCTATACAGTCAATGATTACGATGCTAATGATGAACTATGATAGGTTTTTCAAATATTTTCTTGTACTATTTTTTAATGGGGAACAGTACGGAGTAATATAGTAAAGTCATGTAATCTTAGTAAAAAAAAAAATTGTAAATCGCAGTTACAGTTAGATCGCAGTTAGTGATGATTGCTCCGAGGGATGTTTCCCGATCACATCAGGCAATACGTTCTTCAAAATAAGTATCATGACTACAGCTCTGGCTAAAAAAAATGCTTTGTATAGTTAAACAAAAACTATTGCTACACCAGTATAGTGGTGAAGTATAGATTATAATACAGATGCAAATTCAAAAGTCGGCAACTGTGTGCAGTTCATCGACAAAACTTTACCTCATATTGTGTGATGAGTCCGTTTGGCTCCACTGGCTCCTCCCACTTGAGGAAGATCATGTCATCCAATGGAGTGAAGGTCAGCGACTCTGAGGCGATGCCGCCGGGGACTGCAGTGAGGAGAAGGAGAAGAAAAACAAAGTGTGAGAAACAAACAGTGGGCAGCAGCCAGGGCTTAAGTTAATGGAGCCCAGCGTGCCAGGGGGTAGCTCTGACAGCAGGAGAGAACGCCACACGGCCAGACAGCGACAGGAGAGGAGGAGGAGAAGAGAGCCCTGGGGAAGAGATGAGGGATGACGATTTTTCAAATATGTGATCCTTTGTTAGCAACTTTTTTTTAAAAGGCAACAAAGTATTTCAAATGAATCTGTGTAATAATGAGTAAGTTATCACTAATTTGAACCTACTTTTAGAGTGGGGTAGAAACAACGGCCGTAGAAACAATGACTGTAGGTGCATGAATGTATGAGTGAATGAATGGTGGTGGACGGAACAGCCTCGCTTCCATCAGTCTACCCCAGGGCAACTGTGGCAGCAATAGTAGCTTATCACCACCGAGTATAGAGGGAATGGATATTCTGAATACGATTGGAAATACTTGTAACAAACAATGAAAGAGCAAGTGAGTAAAAAAAATTGTTAGTGGTGTCCAAACTCATTCCTTACTTCCCTAACACTCCTAGCTTCCCAATTTCTTCACAGAGAGGAGTTTATAAGCATTTTTCACAATTTGCAGGGCCAGTGTCGCAGAAATGTTTACAAACTACCTGCCAGTTCGCACAATTGATAAGAATGCTTTATAATTGGATGCACAGTATTATTTTTTCTACAAATGACTGAGTTTACAATATATCCGAGGAGGATAAAAATAAGTGCGTTTGACAAATACAAAACATCTGAATCTGACAAAATCAGGTATAGGGTCTTTAAGGTTCAAAGTCTAATATTTGTTTGTTTGTTTGGTACTGGGCATGTTAATGGAAAGTGTGTGACTTATGCATGTAAATACGTAGTGCCGTGTAGCCATGGGGTAGTTTGCATCTGTTTTCCGTGACCCGCATTGGCACACACACAAACAAACAAACACACTCTCATACAGATGCTGAAGGCAAGGAAGGTGAAGTGCCTTGTCCAAGGATATTGGCTGGAGCTGGACTCAAACAGCCTACTTTTGGATAAGTGGGCGAACGCTCCGCCACTAAACCACTGCCGCCCTGACAGTAGGAGCAAATTTACTCATCTAGAATGATGACTTTGTTATTACTGCTTCTCGGCTGTTTTTGCCAAAGCTAGCTTCTGAATTATTTCTTCCTCCACCGCATGCAGAGTCCTCTTTAAGTAGCCAAAATGATGATTGAAAGCGTAAATTATTAACAGCATTAAATCCGGTACACTTTGGATGAGGGTTTCATTGAAGTATAAAATGTCAATCAGCGCCGCTTTGTACAGAAGCGGTAAACAACTGGAGATAATGAGAAGACTGTGGTGCCAACTGCATTGTGAAATAATTACAGCTTCACACCTGAACAACGGCCACATTTACCAAGTACAGTGCTGGACTAAATCATATGTTTCTTGTTAGGGATTGTTTTGTATTATAATTAAGACGCTGCCTAACTGACAATTAGTGAGAACATGTTATATATTTTAAAACTACCATCGCACTCCACTGAGCAATTAGTTTAAATAGGTACTAGAGGCCCATTCTATAAAATCCCATGTTAGTTCCAGTGCATTTACATAGAATCCAACACCCATTGACAACAAAAGGCTAGCGAATAGCGTCACTTAGCCCTGAATAGCAAGCTAGGTTAGGCAAGGCAAGGCAACTTTATTTATACCACGCATTTCGTACACAAGGCAACTCAATGCCGTATGCTGCATTCATGTGGACTGGGGAGCTCGTTTTCCCGAGATGCGACATCATAGCAGTCCCGGCGCCAGCTCAGTACAGAAGGGGGGGGCGGCTGAAAACCATGGGGGGGCGACGACGTTAAGGTCAGCACACCCTACACGATTTTTATGCCCGATTTTGATATAATTCTCAGTCGCGCCGAGTCTTCCCGAGTCGTGTTTATAGTCACACAGAGTCGTGTCTTTTAGTGTGGGGGCGTCACGACTGGACTCGTGTTTGAATCACGTAGTGTGGGCAGCAGTCAGACGCAACTGGACTACAGTCGCAGGAAATCAAACATGTTTGATTTTTTAAGCCCGATTTTGGACGCACAGGAGAAACGTGGGTGATTTTACCCCAAAGTGAACACACAGAAAGCGAAATAAAGTGAAATAAAGACGGAAAAACACCGCCGCGCCTCCCTCGTCATTTCTGTCAAAACAGCGGCACAAGCGGCTCATTTCATGGCCACAGCGATTCCCACACGAAAAAGCACAACTTTATATCACCAAACGTTGACGAGAATCACCTTTTCAAGCTACATTTCAACCGCGAACAGAGTTTAGCGGCACTTACTGAGTTTGGAGACGAACTGTTCAGCGTCACCTCGTCACTAGCGGCTCGCTTCTCCGCTGTCTCTTCCGCCTCCTCCTCCATCTTGGAGCGCGTCTCCTTTTCTTATTAAATCCACTGAAATACGTCCCGCTTCTTCGTGTCGCCGACTTTTATCTCCATTTGATAGAACTATAGCCAAGTTGAAGGCTTCGTAGCAGCCTTGCACTGCGATGTTGTGACACGGTTGACACCCCTGACCAATGAGGGACACGCACATGTTTTCGCACGCTCACAAACACAGGCCTATATTTGCGGATTTGGAGTCAGGTTTTGAAACCGGAGGAGAAATGAAGTGGTAGAGACACAGACGTGCTGTGTTATAAACATCAGCTGTTTTTGTAGTGTGTGCATAGTATGAGAAAACTGCACACAGGCTGCAGGGACGCCGATGGTGTAGTTTGTCGCTTTTCAGCCATTTGCGAATGTCCCTTTTGAACAGAAAATATAGCTGCTGGCTACAGGCTACTCCTTATTGCGGGATGATGCACTAATGACATAGTAGGGAGGTGCGTGATGGGTTCAAGGACCACTGGAAACTCTGAATTTTAATTTCCAAAACTGTTCATTAGAGTCAGTGCAGTTTCTTCCAAGTTTTGGGTTGTTTTGAACACATCATAGACTGAAAACAATATATAAAAAAATGACTGATTTTGACTGAGGGGGCGGGACAGTCCGCGTGAGGGGGCGACGCCCCCTCACGCCCCCTCTTGACGCCGGGACTGCATCATAGGCCCCAATTGGTTTGTGTTGATGTGTTTTTTATGTGAGAAAGTGAGGAATTTTATGTCATTAAATATAAAACTGTATTTCATCACTGATTAGCGCTTAGCTCAGCTAATCATTTAGTTGTTAGCTTCTCAAAAGCTAAATGGTAGTTTGTGAGTTTAAAACGAAAAAAATCTTGAACGTTTACTTTTTGCTAGCACTGATGTCGGGCAATTTTGTTACTCCAAGAATGATGACAGCTCACACTAAACTCAAAATAGTAGCGATGTTTAACTAAAAAGCTCACATTAGACGATAAAAGAACAAATCAGCTGATTTCCGGAGCCAGGTGTGGAAGTCGGGAAGCTCGTTTGACCCGAGTTTCCCAGTCGTTTGTCCCAGTTGAGCGAGCGTTATAGTTTATAGTTTAGTTTAGCGAGCATTCATGTGCATTTCCCAACTGGAGAAAACGTTTTCCCCAGTTCTTGAGAACCACATGAACGCGGTATTAATTACATCACATATTACTAAATAATAATTCAAATGTCAACGCCTATCTTGTAACCAAGTCTATGTAGACTTTACTATCATCATTAGAAAAGGTGTGTCAACGTAATGATGTTATGGTTTTCATTGACGGAAAAAAAACACTGCCTTTAAGGGAAAAAAGGTTTGCCCCAGGGCTTGATTTTAGGTTGACAGTAGTTCTCTTTTCACAGTTCCTAACTCACCGCCATCCAATCTTCTCCCACGCTGGGAGCTCTAATAAAAATGTCCATAACACTCCCTGACAGCGGTCTGAGGAATATGAACATTTGATTAAATAATTCAAATGTGAACGCCTATCTTGTAACCAACTCTATGCAGACGTTACTGAGCCACATATTTAGCCACAAGCTACAACGTAATCACTGCCAACACAAAATAATGGAGAAATTAACTATGTCAGCAGCAACATCCATGAACTTAAATAAGATAAGCAGGCACATACCGTATAGTCTTTCCCATTACAATATTCCCAGAAATCTTTGCTGTGTTCAGAACACAATCCCGTGCTCTGTATAGGCTATACCATTCATACTAACACCGATTTGTTTGCATATGAATAGAACTCTACAAGTGTGCAAATTGCAGTCACGTTGCACTTAATTTCAATTTCACTGGGGAAAAAGAGTAGATTAGAATTCATATGCATGCTGAAATTGTCGCTAAATTGGAAAAATGCTACATGTTACATTCTCTGTTGCCAAGAGTATAACAGCATACAATTATGCTTTGCGAGGGTGCTTAACATTTATTTGTTTGATTACAACGACAATAACATATAGCCAGACTTGTGCATTTCCCCATACCTTGATCTTGATATAGTAGGCCATTAAGTGTGGCAGATGGCATTTAGTTTGCTATTGCTTGGCTATTTCCCACCCCTCACACTAAGCTTCTAATGCTTAGATCTCTTATACAAAGCTATTAAAGTATTCACTTCAATCGTTTAAGAATCCTAACCCCGTCACTTCTGCATGCAACATCAAAAGCCCATATTCTCCTTTTCTGTGCACCGGCGGCTGCCTGACAGACACTTCCCACAAAAAAAAAGCACATGCGGTGCCATTGAGCAACGCACTTGTACAAGGGCCAGGCAGGGAAAACTGTCACCGAACCAGCCTCAATTACTGTATAGCGTTTGCGATGGAGCTCTGCTGCTGACAGGAGGATTGCAGACTGTCAAAGCTGTCAAGAGTGGCGTTCAAAAAAACCCTCAAAGGCAGGAAACTTTCTAGTGCTGCCGTCTCAAATATCAAGTAAACAGAGCCAAAACAATTCACGGCTTTTAACTTGTCAACGTGGTGAGGATCTAATGAATAAAATTACTTTGGGAGGCATGTAAAGAGCTTTTCATGATGCGATGTGTAGGTGGAGATGTTAAATGTCCAATATTATGCAAGAAATCAACTTTTTTTTGTGAGCTTCACTATGTTATATAATGTCAGATTGCTGTCAGTTCCAATTAAGAGTCTTTTGATAAAGTTTATGAAAGCTTCTGAAAGCAATCTACAAAGTGAATTGTATCTATTATGCACTCTATGCACTTTGTTGGCAATTGCCCAAACAAGGATTATTCTCAATTTGCAACTTATTATATTGTATAGCTAACTGCATTGCTCATTAGGGTAAATTGTGGTTTAACACATTAAGTAATTCATTGTCTATCTTCTCTTTCATTTTAGATAAACTGAAGTCGTCAGTGTGATGTGTAGGCGTGGTTAATTAAGCCTGCCTTCTGCTTTTGGCATATTTCTTTGACTGCTTGTTTTCAAATGCTGATTTTTAATCACATGGAAAACTAAATGGCTGCTCCACCAGATGCTTAAGTGCATTTGCAGATGTCATAAACCCCCTGCTCCAGAATATTTTCAAATCAGCCAATTTCTGCCCAAATTCAATTCAACTTGGAAAGACTTATTCGACCAAAGATGTAGCTAGGATGGATAGAAGTGTCTGATGTTTTGGAACGCCTGTACCTCATTACTGCACTTAAGTGGTTTCATCAGGTAGCCTGTCTGTACTTTGCTTGAGTAATTACTTTTCTTATGGCTTTTTACCTCCAATTACTTTTCGAAACACTTGAGTAATGGAGTTGCAGCAGTACTTCTACTTCTATAGTAGAAGAGTATTAGTTCTTCTGCTAAAATCAAGCACGTTTGACAACTCTGGTAAGTAAGTGTTTTTGTCGGGACTACAAGTCCCTCTGGGCTATAAGTCTCACCAGCCTGGGCATGGAGGCGTAACTGCGTAACTTCAGGTGTTAGTTCTGAGTCACTGCGACTGTGGGCCAACCTGATTATTGCACCAGATTTATTTAAATTCTCTTAGCAATAGCGAAAACTTGAGCAACTATTGATGCGGATGCTGACGGCAGTATGTAAGATGTGATGAATGCATTACTCAATTTATAACCTTGGGTGCACATACCGCGGCGGGTCTAGACATCTGGAATGCAATGATAGGGGAGAATGATAAATATGCTTACAGAAAAATCTTCCGTGGGACCTAAGGTGGAGGCGGATGGTCTCTGCTGCTGTGATGGGGATGTTGTTTTTTGTGATAGATAGTCGAAGTGACAGGAAGAAGGAAAAGGAACAGTGCATTCACAGTTTTGGGTTAAGTGGCTGTGTTTGGCTGACGGAGAGACAGTTGACACAAAGTAGGAAAGCCTTCAAGGGACCCAGAGTGGAATTTGACTCCTCACGACATCCTTTCAGAGGGCCAATCCTCCACCCTATCCTTGATTTTTTTGCAAAAGAAGGTAGATTGTGATTTTGAGAAGACACATGTAGGGCTGGGTACCAGTACTTTAACGACACTTCCTTTAATGCTGTCCCTGACCCAACGGTACCTACTTTGGATACTTAACATTTTTCGATACCATTAGTACCTACACTTTTTTCGATAACATACTCCTCTGCTCATAGGTTGGACCGGCCCTGGTAGGAAATCCAATGTTCCTGGTCAGATTTTTCAATTCATTTTCATTCTTCACCGAGGCTCACCTAATCCACACGGACATTTGACCTCATAGCTTCCCTTCACTACACGGGAATTAGCATTAGAGTGTGCCTAATCCGTTGTATGTAGTGGAATATATTAATAAAAAGATAAGGAAAACCGTGTAGCCGCTTCCGCCACGGGCCACGGACCGGGCTGATTAATGTTTCGCTGCTCCCCATTGAGAAGGCAGCTATCCCATTTAGTTACGCTGATCCAGATTATTTTGTTAGTCAATATTTGCGTGCGTGTGTGTGTTTTCCAGCTGGTGGTGTATGACTAAAGATGTTGGATTTGTGGAAGCGGTGAACAATAATCCATATAATTAAATCGCAGGTAGTAATTGTAATGCAGAGAGTGGCTGCTGCCCCACCCCCCTCCGCCTCGTAAACAACTTCTATTTTCAGCTAGCAACCCCACACACTGAGAAATAAAAATAAAAGAGTTTAATGTTTGTCCAAATTCAAGAAATTCTTTAAAAAATATATATTTTTTAACCGTTCAGGATTATACAAATCTGACTTCCCGATTGCCAATTACTCCCATGTCGTAGTAAACATGACGTATATATTCTGCTCTTGCCGTAAACCATATATAATGTAAATGTCAGACCAAGCAGTCGAATCTGGCCCCGAGTC
This sequence comes from Proterorhinus semilunaris, assembly GCA_021464625.1. Classification (NCBI taxonomy): domain Eukaryota; kingdom Metazoa; phylum Chordata; class Actinopteri; order Gobiiformes; family Gobiidae; genus Proterorhinus; species Proterorhinus semilunaris. Next base: position 21,740,788 of record CM038360.1, read on the forward strand.
GATATTTTACGGCCACAAAGATTATTCTGAAAAATGGGATTGTAACTTGGACAAACAAAGCAAAATAAATTACACTACAGACACCCACATACTAGCCTGTTTTATGCAGTGAAAGACAGTGAAGAAAACCCTGCAGTCCACCGCACAGGATTTTCATTCTAGTTTACTTTTCAATAGGTACAGACGGCATCTCTGGAATGGCCCATATGGGCTACAGCAGTAATCGGCAACATCCGGCCCGGGGAACAATTTTGGCCCATTGCCAATATTTTTTGGCCCGCCAGAGGATATATATATATATATATATTTAAAAAAAAAAGCCTAACAGAGACTTAATTGTTCTTTATCCGCAAATGTTTTGCCGATGATCTTTGCTTGTGTTTCATTCCACTGTTGCAATTTAACTCTAAGCAGCCTACACATGCATGAGCGCCTTCACACGCTCTCACGCCACACTCCTCAAATCACACGCTCAACCAAAAAATATCCCTGACTTTTAAAGAAAAAAAAACATCTCTACTGGTTAAATGAGCTATGGTTAGTCAGTCTTACATAAATAAATACACAGAAATGGGCTATAATTGTTAAGAGACAGTCCTAGAAACCTTCCTGTCGTTGTTTCATCTGTGCGCGGTAAGAGGGGGTGCATTTTTCGGCGGTCATGCAGTTTTCGGCGTAACACCAGGCCAAAATCCAGGACGCTTTAAGCGAGGCACTGGATACCTTTTCCTGTGTGGTCAGGCCTCAAACTAGGACCCCGCTGCTCCGGATATAACTGTCATGAAGAGCATTGATTTTGAGACGCCTTGACTCAGACTGAAGTGGAAAGGACGCACTGAATGACCCATGTTTCGTTTCGTGATGTCGCAAAATATTGGACTCTTTGCAAACGGAGATGACCTCGTTGCAGATGAGGCAGAGAAGTTTGGCATTCACATATCCAGGTAGGATGAAACCATATGTTTGTCGCCTTTCCTCCCTGAAACTCCTGTCTTCACTGTCCACTTTTCTTTTTAGTGCTTTGGAAAGCGACATGTCTGTGATGCTAACTTTATTTTTTGCCAGTGCTGTGTAACCCATGAACATCCGACAGACTCGGGAACAGTATTGTTTCAAACAATATTTTATTTTTAAACAAAAAATATGTATAGTTTGGGGTTATCTAGTATTGAATATCCATGCATGAATAAATCTACTTTCTATCAATTGACCGACTGGCCCGCCATCTATCGGCGTAAAAAAATATTGGCCCGAAGCCAAGCCAACTTGCCGACCCCTGGGCTACAGTATGGTCATGTTTGAAGCACTTGAGGGGGAAAACAAAGAGGTGAAAAATTTATTCAATTCTATAATTACTGCAAAACTTCTTTAGCAAATGATGAATTATGAATATAGTTTTCTACCCAATAAAGATACAAAGACATGGATAGGAGCAAAGTATTTCAACAGCCCATAATTACATAAATAACAGAGAATGCTAACATAATGCTTCAAGTTAGCATCATGCTACATTCTAACGCTAGCTACGACTGCCGTTTTTTTTTAGCTTTTACTAAACAATCTGCTGTGAAAAAACATCCATATGGGCCCAATTTAGACTTGACTTTAGTTGTGTGTGATAAATACGTTTATATTTTGCCAGAAAACGGCTGAAAAGAGTAAAAAAATGTATTTCCCAAAACATACTTCTTTCCCCCTCGGTGAGGCCACGCCTCCCTATATGACACAATGCCGTCTGTATCTATAGTTGACAAAAATATCAAACCTTTACCAAGTATGAAAGTAAGCTGGTACTGTCCGGTAGTGCGTTCCGGGTGGTTTAGCCACTTAAATGCAACGTAGAGGGCAGACTAGGTCTAATCTGCAGTCTGCTTTGTCCCTAAACTTTCAACACACACGGTAACAGGTGTTTGGCTGTGAGCCACCGATACCTCCTGTGCATCTTTGCGCATCACTGGAGAGCCATCCCCCTCACGGCACACAGCCGCTCCTCAGTCTACGCTGTCACATTAGAATGAGGATCCACTAAAATGGGCTATATTCTGACTTATCTGGTTTTACTTCGCGGGACACTGTCACGGCGGGCATGCACTTTGTTTACCTGCGAACGATTAGGAGCCTCTCGCTGTCGAATCGCTCTCTGCAGTCGTGGAACACGTTCACAAATGTCCTGTTTATCCATGTCTTGGAAATGTTAAATCCTTGATAAAAACAACTGTTTCGGACGTCTCCCTGTTTTTAAGTAGCATAATAAGAACTGAGCGCTTCCTGTTGGCCTTACAAAATAAAGGTTGAGTCTTTTTTGTGAAAGGCATGGCGTAAAAGAGGCGTCTAAAAACATAGATGCACGTGCTCCTGATTAATACTGCAAATACTCAGCACATAAACATGAAGAGTTAATTTGCAGAAAACCATGTCTCCTTTTTGAAGGAATTGTTTTGGTTTTCTAAATTGTTTTGGATATTTGTTACCAGTCTACACATGACACTTGTGAACGTAAAGTTGTGTGAATTTAATAAAGAACAAGTGAGTTTATAGTTTTAATGAAGCCAATGAAACCGGTCTGGTTATGAAAAAACACTGCTGTGTAAAAGAGACAGAGCTATAGATAGCTAGATAAATACTTTTGTCATGTTTCGTCTTTTGTTCCCCTGGTTTTGTATGTTTTTGGTTTAGTCCAGTGTTTTATTTTGACATGTGTGTTCTGTCCTTGTGTTTTTGCTTTGCTTCCCTTGTGTTACTTGCCTGCCCCGCCCTGATGTGTTTCACCTGTGCCCCATTTCCTCATTTATACCCCAGTGTTTCCCTTGTCCTTTGTCGTGTCATTGTTTACGTCAGCCCAGGTTTGTTTCTCTGGATTTTGTTATTTTGGTTTGTGTCAATTATTAAACATCACCAGTTTTGTTGCAGTCCTGCATTTTGGGTTTTATTTTTCCAACTTTAGTAGAAAAATAAACTACTTTCACCCCGACATTTACTCATAGTTTTTGTCTTCGACAGTTATTTTATTACTATACGTTGGAAACGTCAAAGGTTTTATACGTCAATTTTACTTTGAGACAACCCTAATGAAACAAACTAGCAAGCATAATGAACACTGGACTGTGCACTTACTGTCCTCCTCGGTCTGGAAGGTGACCTCTCGGCTCTCCTTCTTGCCCTCCGGGTTGGACAGCGCCAGGCGGACGTGCACGGAGCGGAACGGCGGCAGGTCCCGGAGAGTGAAGTGACTGGTGTTGCCCTCCACAGACAGGCACTCTCGGACGGTGGCGTTGTTGCCTCCGCTGCCCCCTGTTGGCATGGAGTAGCGGTAGCACAGGGACAGCGTGTAGGTGTGGCAGCGCGTCAGGTTGTACCCGAGGGGCTCCCACTGGAGAGACAGCTGCCGAGGCTGGATTTCCGTGGCGGTCAGGCCTCGCAGGGCGCGCATGGGCTCTGGGCACAAGGAGGGAAATGAGGTAAGTGTCAGCTCATTTCAAGGGTATTTTTTTGGATATTTGAATACATCGACATGAAAAAAAAATTATTGCAATGATTTCTGAAAGTGCAGACTGGCAAGCACTGATACAATTCTTACAGGTGTAATTTCTATTCCTTGAATGTCAAACTATCCTTTCATCTGTCTCAGTGGTTCAGCCGCAGCGTATGCATGGCAACTCTATTGAAGTCTGATCAATAATGATAATAAAAAGCTTGGCCAACTGCACTTACCCTGTAGTGACATTAATCTAGCTATTCCACTTACAGCTCGGGGTTGGGACATAAACTAATGCACAATAAAGATTCATGATGTAGCCGTGCGGTGATCTGCTAATGAGGAGAAATCATTACATTCTTTGAGCGTGTGGAAAGGTCACTTGGTGAGCACAGACTGCTCTTATGTTGTACGTTGTTTGGAGAGACCTTCACCGGCAGCGATTGACTGCTATAACAAACCATCTCAAGCCTCCATTTTTAGCTAACGGCATGCAAACAAATCAGTGGTGCTGTAATGAACTCATTTCGAGTGCAGAACTGCTCAGAGGGATTACAGTCTTTGAAAATGCGGAGGACACTCCCGGGTTCTAACTCAATTCCAGGAAATAACGATTGGAGCGCTTCGAAGTAATGACCAAAGTAAACTGAAATACACAAACCCGTGTCAATGAAACAAAGACATTGCTCCAAGTATATTTTTGACAAGGAAACAATGATTAAACAGAAGCTCAAGTAGAGTAGAGTTTGCATAACGCTGTTTAATGGGGCTGCAATAACTAACCACATTAATTGTGACTAGTCGACTATTACAATAATCTTTCAAGTGTTTCTCAATTTGCATTTGACCTGATAAAAAGTTAACTTATAATGAAAATAGTTAAGAGTTGGTAACCCCTCATCGACCACAAATCAGAAACTGTAGCCCATCTTTTCACCACCGAAAACTACCCATCGCTTTCCAATTCCACCCAAAAAGACTACCTATGGACATTCTCTCAACACAGCTCATCTCATTCACTGCAAGCTCCCAGCACAGATTTGCAGGTATCATCCGGAGAGCTTACCGAGTGTGGCAAGTCTTCTTTATTTCGCAGGAAACCGGCCCATGTGAACCCCGTTTCCAACCCACCTCCACGCGTTCGTATTCCGAGCACGCCGGGATCAACGCACACCCAAAGGCAGACAAACCCCGGGCTAACCGCGGAAGCCAGCATCTATCACTGAGCACACGAGAGACAGCATGCAACCCCTATACTGCCACATGTATAACTGATGGACACGGGATCCAACATTTGTCTGTTCAGGGGCATGGAGGGGCGCGGTGAGTGTGAGCAGTGGTAAGGTTGGAGGGGGAGTGGAGGGGAAAGAATGCAAAGTATTGTTTAGAAGGTTACCAAATGTTGCCGTGGAGGAATGCACTGTCGGTTTAAATTCTGAGCATGTAAAGCTAGCTATAAGAAGGCTGTGGTTCTAGGAAGTTGGATTTTCCGAGTCTCAACTTCTGAATTTCATACGGTACACCCTTCTGACTTGGAATCCCTCCTCACATACTCTCCTAGTTTCCCTGTATTAAAGCGGTATGGCATGTTATCGTTTTCCATATCATTAACATATTGTAAGATGATTTCTAGTGGCCATTGGATGTGTTTCCGACAAAAAGCAGAAACTTTAAATACAAGCATTTTATGACAGATATTTTCATCATTGAAAAATACCTCATAAATGTACAAACAAACACGTGCTTTTGCTGTGAGCGGCTCAGCTCTCCTAAGACATGACACTAACTTTACCATGAGTGGGTACGTCGCCAGGTTGTCTCCATGGAGAATTTGACTAAAAGCAGCAGAATATGAGATTTAAATAGCTCAGGGTCTCATCCAAATCAAGTCTGTGATTACCCACTGCAGAAATAACATTTTCTGAGTCGGGCTGGTCATTAGGAGTATGTTTTGTATTGACAGCAACAGTATGGTCCAAAATGTTACGCAGTGTGCCTTTAACAGAATATGATTTAGCATTTAGCTCAGAAGCCGCTTTTATACGCTAATTCGTATCTACAGGGAAAATTCGAAAGGTCCGTACATTTATTCATGATTACTAATGAGGCTTTGACACCACTTAAATGTGGTCCATGGGTTGACAACAGAAAGTACCCGGCTCGTTCATAATTTGTGATGTTTGATAGCTAAATGCCAGCGGCTACAGGGAAAATATATTGAACAGGCAAACAAACGCCGAAAAGTTTCCCGGACTAGCCAACTCGCTATCTGTCTGCATACATCAGGGTTGAACGCCGCTTCTGCTTTTTTATTTCTATGACCACTATGACAACAATAGAAAAGCAGCAACAGGACCTGGTGTTGTCCTGTTCCTTGCCACAATGCTTTTTGACAAATTCTTTCACCAATAGAAACACCAATTAATGAATTAAATGTTTGTATTTTGGGTTGAAATGTGGCTTTAAGCGACACGTTTTTGGAGTTACCATGTTTTACCAAAACATGAGCATGTGTTTGGGCTGAGATACTGTACACCAGGAGGGCATCTAAATTCAATGAAGGAAATGTAACTGGTGTTCAGCCCAATGATTGGATTTTTTCTTTAATTAAACTCGCTGTTCAGCTTCACAAACTATTTACTTTACCTCCTCAGTCACACTTAGTACTACTTGGCTACTTAATTTGCCACAGAAATACTGGCACTTCCAACCAAATATGTCCAAAGCCCAATCCCGATGTTGCTAATGGCTGTGCGTTGCGATTCTAAAACGTCTCGGTTTGAAGTTTCCAAATGACGGCTTCACTGCCGCCGCTGAGAAATAATTGATAGTGTTTCTTGCAGGATCGGTGGTATTGCCTCTGACAAGACAACTGTATTTTCTTCCAACGTCTCCGCCGAGGACACCTTAAAAGACGAGACGGAGGAGAGAATAGAATTCCAATGCCGTGGCAGCATAGATTCACAGGGTCACGCAGAGGTGAGAGCATACCGCCTTGAAAATAACACAAACAAAATATGTCTCACAACACTGGCTGGCACATTATAAAGTGTACGTCTTTCTACCAGCCCTCACCAGATCTGCACAAATCATGGCTAATTACGGTTGTCATGTGGGAGTGTGTCTTTCCACGAATACACAAGGTTAGCTGCATCTTCTAGCTTAGCCCCAGTCTCGACACGTGCTCAAGACAGCACTAGCTTGTAGCATTTTAGGAAAGGATGGGACAGGATGGACCGGGAGGCTCATCCAGGAACAAAATTAGCATTCGCCTCACTGCGTCATTAAACTGATAAAGTATGTAGGCAGTCCAAAAGAGATGGTGGTTATTGTAGAAATGTGGGATGAGATGATACTTGGAGGGATATCATATACGTTTTTTTGTTTGTTAAATCAACTGTAAAAGTAATAACGTACAAAGAGTTGCATTACATAGGCTGCTCTATGCAATAAATGATGTGGCAAATCATGATTGTTTCCTTTCTATTTGGTCAGAGAATATTGTATATCATATCTCAACAGATATGATGGAGCAACTCTTTCTAAAATATTGTGTACTACTATTGCGTACTACTATTGCCACACGGTGCTACAGTTAGGAAAGAGATCTACTGATTCTTGCATTTTGTAAATAACAGGCGGTGAGAAAATCGGCGAACACATCTTCAAACCTGGCAAACATTAAAATGCATTTTTACCTTTTTCACGGTGAGTCATTGCTTCTCACAGATTGTGACTCCACCATATATTCTATTCTAAAAAGAAACCAGTTTACAGGAAGTAAGGAGTAAAGAAGATTAATCCTCACAGTTGCACATTTCGTTCTTAACAGCTGAAAGCCCTAACCCTCCCACGCTCCAATAATTAATCACGCTGCACTTGGCATCATCTCCACTTTTTACCATCAGCTTTATTTAAGGGTTAGACGCTGTTAACTCCAAGTCCCGCCATCGGGGGCTCCCTCTCTGCCCACAACCCCATTACTCATCATTACGCTAGCCCTCCAGCTCCCCTCCGCCGCCCCCATCTCCACGCCGGCCGCGTCCCAAGCTACGTCTCTAGCCCTATTAGCCCAATAAGGGGGATTAGCCGGGAGTACCGGTAGCAAGATCAGGGGCCAAGTGAAGAGGCGCATGAATGAGGGCGAGCTGTCCCCCGTGGGCGTACACTTTTCATCGGCGCACTGCGCTGGTGTTTATAGCAGCTGCCTGAGGAGGACAGTCCCGGCTGGTTGCCGTACCAGCAGATTTGGATGGATGATCTTTGGTGTAGTGCAAGCCGCGAAGGGCTTTAACTCCTGACATGTTTAACAATCTACTGTAGGTTTGACTGTTTGCTTTAGCATGAGCTCAAGTCAAGACATCAACAAGTTGAATGGAAAACACACTGTCAGACCCCCCCCCCCCCCTCCCCAAAAAAAAAAAAGTTGATGCAAAAAAGGTGACACACATTTATACTTGGTTGGATCACCTTTAGCTTTGATAGATCAAGTATTCGCAAAGGCATCGTTTCAATACCCTTCAGCTATGTCAAAAGATCCAGTGTTACATTCATTTTCCCCCCCCAGACCTTTGTAATGACAATGGGAGAGTGTGTGACCACTGCGTAATGCCTTCTCCAGCACATCCCTAAGATTCTCAATGCGGGTTTAGATCTGGACTCTGTAGTGGCCAATCCATGTGTGAAAATAATGTCTCTTTCGCAATGTGAGCCCAAGCTTGGAATATGACACGGAATAAGAAATCCATTGATGGAATAACCTGGTCATTCAGGATTCAGTTCAGGTTGTCAGCTGATCTCATTCTTTGGGCGCATTGTGTGGCAAAACCTCGGCCTGACCGACTGCAGCAACCCCAGATCATAAGTCACTCAAATGTGTAAGTGGATCAAGTAAATAGACTACAATAAGATTCCCTTGTGTGCTCCGGATTCCCCCATTGACCTAAATCCTGCACAGTAAAGATAGCTGCCTGTCATCCCGTCTGATCTGTTGTTTCTGCTGCACTTATTGAAGAATTGATCAAATATAGAGTACACCTTTCCCCTATGAGAAGAAAATATCTATAAGCTCAATATTCAACAACAGGCAATACCAACAGCTGGGACTGAACCACCAAACTCTGGGTACTCTATCAAATGTCCCATCACTGTCCTACATGCATCACTCCTGGTGGTTCCCAGAGTCAATAATAAACCTGCATGAAACTGCGGATTTTAGCTGCAGTTTCATGCAGCTAAAATCTGGAACAGTCTTCATGAGGATGTGAGACAGGCCTCAACTCTGACAATGTTCAAATCCAGGCTGAAAACAGCTCTTTTTACCCGAGCATATGAAAACTGAAAGTATTTTATCTGCACTCTTGCCTTTTACTGTAATTAATTAATTTGTATGTTGATGTTTTAATGATTGTTTTTATCTGTTTTCTTGTAACTTTATGCAACTGTGAAAGCACTTTGAATTGCCTTGTGTATGAATTGTGCTCAACAAATAAACTTGCCTTGCCTTGCCATCACAGTTTGAGAATCACTGCATAAAGTGTCGGAGTTAATTCCCAAACGGTCCACTTTGCTTTAAAAACTGCAGTTGGGCAACTTTAAGGAGAGGTAATGGTCCAGTGTGCACACTTCATATATGGGACAGATAAAGTATTAGCATCTGCATTTATGGGGGAGCAGAGGGGAGTACACTTTTTATGCGAGGCAATAAATTCATTTGCTGAACCTAAAATGAATGGTTGATTTCATATGAGAAAATGCAGCCAAAGCTGCATTCATTTGGGTATAGATCATTGACTCGCAATTCGCGCATTAGTCCAACTGCCGCCGCGGGAAACATATAAAGGCTTGAGTACCATCCTTGTTTCAGTAGCAAGAAGTGCAAACCCTGGGGTAAAGCTATATACTGTAAAATGAAATTATAAACAAAGGTCCTGGGTTTGATTCCCGCACTGTGAGGTGTGTCCGTGTTCCCGCCTGATAGATATATGGATAAACAACGATATGCAAATAAATGAACCAAAAGTCAACTCTTTTACTGATTATTTTGATTTGGGAAAGTGGCTGATCATATGAATTATTCAGCATTAGGGACGTTTCTGTGCACTTGTTGATTGGCTGCAATCAATGCTCATCATGAAGGAGATGACTTGAGGAAATTTAAGATTCAGAATGTGGTGCTCGAGTTCTGGGTCTGTGGATATTTTTATTTTATTCTATCATTTTGTTTTTGTGTGTGTGAGAAAATACATACAATCGTGTTTCCATGCAGTTTTACAAATAACTTACATCTTAAGAGCATTAGGGTTGAAAAACTACCCGTACAACTTCAAAAATATTATGAAATACCCTTTTTAACTGGACAAAAAATTTACAAAATTAAGTCCTATTTACTGAGTGCTGTCCTGAATAATACATGGATAGACAGACAGATAAATAAGGTAGATAGAGAATAAATTCATAAATCGAGTGGGACAGGTCATACGTTGCTACGCGACAAGAGTAATTTAACTGTGGTCAAAGAGTGTGATGCATAAATAAACATGTCACACGGCTCCTAACGTTCAGCTCAAATTAGGAATGGACTTAGTGCTAGCAATTTGGTTGTGTTTTTGGAACCAACGCCATTATTTAGAATATCCCAGCTAAGAACTTTCATTTCCTTAGGGCTTTCTCAATTTACTGACTCTAGTTTGGATACGGACCCAATGTTGGGCTACCAATAGGGAGAAAGCAAAGTTTCAACATCTACATACAGATGAACTGGTGATGTCCCGATTGCGCAGTTATGAGAATGACTTTAAAGGTGCATTATGCAACTTTTTATGCAAAGAAAAAACTCATTATTTGTGCAGATTTGACCTTGTAGTGACCCAGTGGCTGCATGAGTGCTCAGCGTGGCGCTTTTACTTTCGATCACGGAGGTCTCTACAACGCTCCAGGGTCAATTGTTTTGTAGGTTTTCTGAGAGGGTCCGTCCGCAGTGAAAACCTTCCAAACCAAAACTGATCCAGGAGCGTCCTAGAGACCACCGTGATGGAAAGGAAAGGCGCCATGCTGACCACTCATACAACCACTAGGTCAAATATGCACAAATATAAACTTTTTTTTCGCATACAAATTGTATAATGCACCTTTAAATATCACCACACTGTTCACCTTTTGTACTGCCAGTGGTTGGTGGCAATATCTTTCAAACCAAAAGGGTGAGTAGCAAAATTGCGCAGGTATAATAGACCCCCTGTGAAGTGGGCTCAGTGCACGCCTAGCTGCCCCTGACAACGACGGCATAGCGCTCCAATCCTTTGCACCGGCGAGTATGAAATGTCACCTTGAACGCCTGTCTAAGAAAAATATGGCGCGTGGCTAAAGAAGAGGTTTTTTTTTTTTTATTTCTTTTTTTTTCTTTTTGGTGTGACATATTGGGAGACAAATTCATCCAGAGCGGTACGTGTTGGGAGCACGGGCCTGTCTGAGCCGAGCCCTCCCCCAGGATATGGGCCTCTCATGTGGGCCACGGGAGCCGACAGGAGGTGGGCGACACGGAAGGTAGTGGAGGAAAGCGCGCGGATCAAAGAGCGTGGCAGGTGACAGCGGCGTCATGGGGGAGAAAGAGAGGTCGGGGTGGGGGGGGGGGGGGGGCAAAAGATTGTGGTGTGGAAAAAGGTAAAGGCACATTTTTTATGCTGCTTTTATTCATGTTATAATGCTGTTACCTCCGCTTACAGCACGAGTTCAGGCTTTCGTTTCCTGATCCTTTCAGCACACAAATTGCTACTGTATAGTAATCCTCGATGTTGATCTGGTCTATGTTGATTTAAAAACTACTTAAAGTGATAGTCTGGAAGTTTTTAAACATTTTACAAATTTTATGAATTGTGCAAAATCGTCCACCTGGCATTTTGATGTAAAGTAAGTAATAACATAATACATATTATTTTTTGTAAAGTCCCTCCTTAGCAACAAATCAGAGACTAGTAACCCCCCACTGCTGACCAATGAGACGAGCTTTTCCTGTGAACCAGCCCGTGAGGACCAACCAGGAGGTGGGGGAGAAGCTTGATCGTTTTACTTTTGATAATTCAGTTCCTTTTCTCCTCATTTTGAAAACTAAGAAGGGCTTTCTGGTTAAAGAGGGGAGGAATTTGATTGTTTACTTAAAAAATGTCACTCTCTTCCCTCACTTTGCACATTTACTGACTATTAATTTTATTAATGTTGACTTTCTGTTTGCAAATCGTCTCAGTCCCTTTACAGTGAGGGTGGGGGTTTATCATGAAAAATGTATGTTGCTTGTATTGATACTGCATTTGAAAGATGAGGCCTTCTGGTAACTTATTATATGCAGGGGGAACAACAAACTTAGATTTGAGCAGTTAAAATATGTCAAAAATGTGGGTAAACATACTTCCAATTGCTAACTGCCAAAAACTGTGGTATACTTCAATGTTATCATGTAAAATTCCCTACACTACAGTCTACACCTTGCGGACAACGTCTGTGTAAAGTGGCTTATCTCTACACCAAAGGGTTTTGTTGCTATGGGTCTTTTTGTGTAAAATAGGCTATTCGGCACAAATGTGCCAACCTATATTATTTTCATTGTATGACTGCTTTGACCTTAAAAAACACATTTTCATATTTTGTTTGAAGCAAATTACACTTTTTTTTGTTTTGTTTTTTCAAACATTCATATTTTAGCATTTTGAAGGTGAGTTACATTATTTTTTATAATATACATTATAATATAATTATAATAATATACAATAATATACCTATATATTATCACTATCATCAATAATAAATGTACGTCTGTCCAAAGAATACAACGTTTGTACTCTTCTCAGTGTACTCATAATTGGTGCCATCAATAGAACACAACTATAGACTAAAACACAATAATTATAACATTATAGTTGAATTATTATAAACACTAATACCTTGTTGTATATACCAATTGAGTAGTGGATCTGTTCCCTGAACAAACATGTAATGCATCGCTCGTTTGTCCGTGGCGCTTTGTGCATCACGGCTTCTTAGAGCTTCATTCTGGAGAAAGACAAATCCCAGACATCCATGGAAAGCCGAGCTCATTGGCTACACCTTCAGTCATTGGATAAAGAGGAGCTACGCACTCAGCCGACTCCGTGTACGGAGAACTCTCCGTAAGATATCATTTTGAAGCGAAGACGAAGCGGAAACCAAGCATACCCAAAGCCAAATGCAAAATGGCGACTATCGATTCACAGCCAAAGGTAAACTTCTGGCTGTGTTTCAAGCCGCTACCGCAGCTTTGAGTAATCTTTGAACCTTCACCAATGGCAGCTACGTAGGTTTCCTCCGGGTACTCCGGTTTCCCCTACCACCAAAAACATGTACAATAGGCCCAGATTATGATGTGTGTGTGGATGTATGGTGATGGTCAGAGGGACCGTTGGCGCAGATGTGCTCAGTCGCGACAACGCTTCTGTCAGTCTCCCCCAAGGGAAACGTAACTCACGTCATCACAGCGCCGCCAAGTGGTGTTTCAATTCACTCAGACCACTCTCCCCCTCGCAGCTCGACTCCTCCGTTTGGTTCATTTACGAAGGATGCACACAGCCAATGGGAGCGCGGGGATGGGAGTGGGAGGGCCTTAATCGGGAGTTCCCTCAGAAATCGGGAAGCGAAAGATTCAAGATTCAAGATTGTTTTATTTGTCAAACCATGTGACTGATTTGAAATTATATTTCTCTCATCCTTGATTGTGGAGCAGGGGGTGGGGGAAGGGAAGAGGGGCGGAAGGGAGGGCAGGGAGTTCAGCTTCCCGATGGCCTTGTGTATGAAAGTGTTTTTAAGTCGACTCGACCTGGTCCGTAGATTCCGCAGTCTCCTCCCTGAAGGCATTACTCTGAAGAGACTGTGTGATGGGTGCGTAGGGTCCCTGGTGATTCTGACGGCTTTGCGGGTGAGATGGGTGGAGTACATGTCCTTAATGGAGGGGAGAGGAGCTCCACAGATCTACAAACTACTGGGTATTTTGTTTTAGCTGTTTTGCATCAATATGGCACAAAGTGAAATATAGTGATATTATTTTCAAATACCCGCAGAAAGCACTATACCGTCTCTTTAAGACCATCTCTCAACAAAACTCTCTCAGCTCGTAGTTGCACGTAACGATGGCTCACAACAACACTCAGGTTTTTGATGAGGGAACAACACCGTGAGAAAGAAAGCTCTATACAGTAAATATTGCGTAACACCCTCCCTTTAAAGTAAATTCTTCCATGTCCCCTTGCGTCTGTCCATCCAATTTCTTCCAAGCAATTTCCGTGGCATATTGTTTGCACGGCGTTACATAGAACCACAGCTATCGATACAGTTTAGTAGAAGAGCAGAAACCTTTCCAGCAAAGCAATATTAAAACCATATTTTTTGGAACAGAATGGCTCGGCTACGTTCTGAAAATAATTCCCCCACTTCTAACGCCTCTCTCCCTCTCTCTGCGCCGCATGATAAAAAGACAGAGAGGAATCCAAACTTCTTGCTGCATAATCTTCAGGTGTATTTTCACATATTGTACTAGACAATATTTCACAGATTATGTCTCCGCCAACTCACATTTGCAATTCTATGCTTTGTTTAATTCAAATTTATTCTTTTTTTTCCTCTTTTTTTGCAGACTGCGGGATGAAAGTTTTTCAAAGCATCTGGAGATGTCAAAACTCCAAGAGCAATTATATCTGCTAACAAAGAAAATTAAAGTCAGTCGTTGTTGGCGTGAAGTGGAGAATAACTAAAGGTCCAAAAGTCAGGGAGTGAAAAGGCTTAATAACTAACTGACATGATTGATACCGGCAAGGCAAGGGCCTAATCCAAGATGACAATGGCAGGATTCATCGGGCTCGCATTGTGAAAGAGTGGTTCAGGGAGCGTGAGACAGCACTTTCACGCATGGACCGGCCACCACAGACTCCAGATCTTAACCCCATTGATTATCTTTGGGATGTGCTGGAGAAGGCTTTGTGCAGTGGTGGCACTCTCCCATCGTCAATACAAGATCTTCAACTCGACATTGCAGAAGCTTATTGAAACAGCGAATGCTTGTTTTAATCAAAGCTAAAGGCGGTCCAACAAAGTGTCCTAACTAACTAACTTTGCATCCTGAAAGTTCGTTTTGTTTTTTATTAATAATACATGGAATGTTGTTTAGTCTGTGGCTTCATTCGAGAGTAAGAATATTCTTCATTGTGGAAAACATTATTGTTGACTATGGCCGTTGTATCAAGTCCTCTAGTGCAGGGGTTCTCAACTGGTGGGTCTGGACCCAAAAGTGGGTCGCGGAACTGTTTTCAGTGGGTCATTTTGGGCTTATCTAATGCTTATTCGACAACATTTTTTGAGGAAGGGACACAACATCATATTTTACAAGTCTCTTGGTCACGGCTCGTCATCCCAGGGTGATTGTGGGTCGGGACGCCATACCAGCTGAGAACCAATGCTCTCGTGTATCCTCGGCTCATTAAACTCTCCCTCCATTGCATCAGCCCACAGTCTATGCCCCAAAATAGTCAAACGCTTTGATGAACTATTAATCGCACCTCACGTATACGTCTGTATAAGTTCTTTCAGTGATACAATTCAACGGCGAGTAATCTTAGTAAGTAGCCTTTTCTTTTCCACCTACCTGCACACTTGGTCCGGCTGATGAGGGGAGGCCCCGGCGCTCCGGTGCCCCCGTCCCCGGGCCGCGTGAGCAGGACGCTGATGTGGTACTCTGTGTCCGGCTCCAAATGCCACACTTTGTAGGTGAGAGAGCCCACGCCGTGCGTCTCCAGCCAGGTGGACTGACTGGCCCTGTACTGGATCTCCCTGCGGATCACCGGCCCGTCCCCCACGATGGAGTTGGTGTTGAGCTGGATGATCAGGTACGTGGGACCGGCCCGCAGCAGCTGGGGCGGGGCGATCGGTGTGGGAGGCACTGGAAATGCAAAGAGGGTAGTGGTTGTAAATTCTGGTTAAAAAATAGTACAGATAAAATCTTAGTTTTTTTTTTTATCCAAACTGCACTGGACTGGACTTATTTTAAGGAGTTACAGCTGCTCGCAAACCCTTGAGGAAAAACAACATTTACTTTTGGACAACGTACCAAGTCTCCAGCAAGTAAATGATTCTGCCACATCTCTCCTTTTGTTCCCCAGTTAAAATATACCCTAACAGAGCACCGATTTTTCAATCTTATGAGAAGTGAAAAAAAAAACTTCAACAGATATTATAATTTCAGCAGGTTATGAATGGCTAATTTTCACTCGGATGGCAGTGAATAAGAGCTGATTTGCATGGATAATTAACCAATTCCCTACTTTTTGCACATAGGCAACGAAAAAGGACAAGGACCATTCGTCACTCGATAATGTGAAAATGAGTATCCAAAAATAGAGGTGTTTCTTTAGAGAGTGGGTTGTGAAGCAGCAGATAAGGATTTTTGTCCTGCAGCCAAAACAGCAAAATGGTGTGGGTAGTGTAACTAGGTGCCCGTTATGGCCAAACCCTAATTGAATATGTTTTGTTTATGTTGAAATATGTCATTGTTTTTATTAATAATAATCTAACTGTGTGGAGGAACAAGAGGGTCACCCAGGATTTTGTTTTCCTTGGGGATAATCAAGTTTTTACTGTATATTTACACCCAAAATAAAAAGCAGTTTTTCTTATTTCACGCACCGATGTTGTGTCTCTGCTCTGAAGGAAGTGATTTACATTTAGGTCTATCAAGAACAAGTGAAATATGGCTTAAAACCTTTTATTTATTCTGGACATATTCAGTGACACAAGCAATGCGCGTATGTCCGCTTTGCTTTGCTCAATGTTTTTATTCAGAGAATTGTAATACTATAATAGCGGATGGGGTTTGATGATGAACAACATTATACAAGTAAACACACAGTTTATTTTGCGATTAATGCCGTGACTATTACTGTGAAGAGACAGGGCCCCTTTATGTGAAACCAGCTGCTATAGAAGTGCTGATATCAAAAACAGAGGTCACATAGTAGCTATAAACAGGCAACCTGTCCACAGGGCAAGTTTTTTTCTTTTACATTAAATAAAGAAAAACAACAAGTACATTCCTATTTTCTATCTAATTTTGAAAGTGATGAGATCTTTTTTTCTCAATTTTGCTGTGACAAACTAGCCCCGTAGACAGATGTCTTCAAATGAGTTACTCAAATCAATGACACATTTACTTATTTAAGAAAATTGTACAGATTTCTCAATTACTTTTTGGATTACTTTTCAGGACTGAAGGAAAAATAAACTCAAATACTGATTACAATTAGCAAATAGCAAAGGCTGCAATATAAGAGCTTATTGAATAAGGCTAAGCCAGGTGTTTTCTCTCAAATAGTCGATGCCCATGTATAAAACCCACTGTTCCTTGTAAACATAAATGTGATAATTATGGGAAGAAAAACAAAGTTCACTGAAAACCAGTCCCCCACGCATTAACAATGGCCAGTTTAGAGCCAATTCGCACATGGATAAAGCCAATGCCTGTCCCGCTATGTAAGTCTAAGAAAAACCTTCCTCCTAACAACGGCGAACCCTTACCTTTTCGTCTCGTTTTCTCGTTTGTGTTTCAACATCGGAAAAGAACCTAAAGGACTCCACTCACATTTGTACGTATAAAGTTATCGGACTATTTCACGGTGAGTTAAGACTTTATTCCATCCTATTTAGCGCGCATCTCACTGACATAAAGACCCGCTTAACGTCCTTAAATCAACCTAACCACTGCTGCTTTGCGAGGCTTTTGTTTTTCTCAAGAAACAACTTGTGACGAGCGGAGCGTGCAGCTGCTAAAGGGGCTCTTTGATGAGCATAAACAAACAGTGAACTTTTTGTATCTTGCTGACTCAATAGCAGTGTCTGGTCTAACCAAAGCCTTTCAAGTTGTCCCGTCATCTCCGTTTTAGTGCAAATGTTACAATACAGCTCTGTTCGGAATGTTTCATCTTTTGCTTTGAACAAACGCAACAGTAACACGGCTGACTTGATCTCAACCCGGAGCAGCTAATAATAAACAAAGTGGAGTCGGTGATGTCTTTTGATGATTGACGTTGAAGGGTTTTGTTTACAGTATTTTTTCAACTCTTTCACAGGAAACATAAGAAACATCTCACGTCTAAGTTTTGTAATGACTACCTTTTTAACATTTATTTGTACATGAACGCAAGCTGTTTTATTTTAATTCGAGATATGGTATTAGACAGTAGGGGTTGCCGAAATGCCTGATCGCTGTTTTCTTCGGCTACAAAATGTAACACAGTTAGCAGTTTCCTGACGCGGCTTTGATGATCTGTTTAGTATCACCCCAGGGAACTATGGTCGCTCCCCGTATTACAGTATTACCACAATTCTTGCAAACAATGCTGACAAAACATAACGAACTGTTCACTGAAATAAAATATTGAGATTTCTATCTTGCTTATGCTTAGCGAGGAAATGTTTACATCTGGGTAATGTAATGTGCGTTGAGAGGTGAGACGTTTGGATAAATACTTCTCATAATATTAATACGCTAACCCTGAGCTAACATTACATGTCTCATTAACAACATGATCGAAACTAAACCCTCCTCATGTCAGTGGTTGTGCAATCATTTTGTGTCGGTTGACGTTTGCTCAAGGGCAGGTCGGAATCAATTCTGCGGGCTTTGGACTGCAAATAAATGACTGGTTTTTATTTTCAAAGGTTTTTTTTGGCCAATATTGCTTCTTGTAATGTTTAAAGTGTTAACTACTGCATATGTGTGCAATAAATTATAACAAAATCCCGGAAAAAAGCATACCTTCTTTAAGGTTTGGGGTGTCCCTCAAGGATCCACATTTGCCCTTCACTTCTTTGGCACGTTTAAGAAGCATTCATCGATATACAGTATAGTGTATAGTACCTCGCACAATGAGTTCTCCAAAGTTGGACACGGCTGCTCCTCTCTGTGACAGCGTGACACAGCGGTACAGGTCCTGCTCGCCACGCTCCGCCTCCACCTGGAACGTGGCCATGAGCCTCTTGTGACTGAGCCGCGAGAGGAGAGGGGAACCCAGAACAATGCCATTTCTCCGCTGGGGTGGATAAAGAGAAAAAAAGGTGTGTTTTTAGTTAAATCAGTATAACTTCATGCATCAACACACAAAATGTAAAAGGCACACTGCGTGACATTTTGGATTCTACTGTTGCCAGCAATACCAAACATCGGGTCACCCACAAAGCTGTTAAAAGTGCTTATACATTTGGAAAGTTAGGAATATATTTGGACAATACCTAACAATTTAAAATCAACAAGCTCAACAAATCTCCCGGTTAGAAAACGGGAAAAACAGGTACAAGGGTCATTGGCAGTTTTTATTTCTTTTTTACTTTGCTGAATGCATTTGTTTATGAAACGTCTGGAGTACCACTGGCCGCCCAAATAGCTGCCCAGCTGCAATCTTACAATTCAGCCAACAAAAGTAGTACAACAACTTTATCAGCAGGAGCACGGTTGACACAGGCCTCATGTTGTTTGGTGCAGAGGGACTGGAGTTGACATGTCCTCATGTCACGCTACGCTAATGTGTTACCGCTCCAGGCAGCAAGTGGCACGGGCGTCCAAAAGGCAAATCTCAAAAGCAGGCACTTGGTAGAGAGAGCTTTTCCAGGTGCAGGGATGCAATATACGCTGCTTCATCACCGAATAAGCAGATTATGATGTAAGCTGTCGCCGGTTCGCACTTTTCAGGAGTAAGTGGCTTTGACGTCCGCATGTATGAATTAGTTTAGCAGCTTGGGAGGGAGAAAAAAAAGTAAATAAAAAAATAAAAAAACGATATGATGTACAGTGGTGCGGTGCTACAGCCTGGAGCTACGGATTATAGCTCATTTTAAGTTTAACTTTGACATCAATGGAAGTTTTCTTATCTGTTGTAATAGCTCCCAGGCTTTTCGGTGTCTATGTAATTTTTTATGTTCAACTCTTGCTGCGAAGTGAGTTTTTACAGTTTTGATTAGGAACATCCGTCATCTGAAAGCATCCCTCTGCAGGCATTTCATGTAAATATCTGCTCCTTTTTGGGTGTTTTTGAATGTGTTAAAAACCTGGATTCATACATTCATTATTATACCAGTAATGTTCAACGACATGTTTGTATTTACCTTTGCCCAGGCTGTAATTAAAAGTAGATGGTTGGCCTGGTTTAAAAATAAAACGACAAGCAATAGGATTTTCATTTGGCTAATTACCGCGGGTAATTTAGAGAATGAAGTTGTTACCAATATTTCCTTTTGAGTTCAATGGAAGTAATACCGGTCTTAATGTGATTGGTGTTAGACAAATAGGGCATGAGCAGATCATATAGCCGTGTTTCCAATCGTCTACCCCAGGCTAAATGCTGAAGTGACTCGCCTCTCGCAGGGTGCAGATGGGTGAACAAACTAATCTAAAACCCAGCTTGAAGAGTAGCCTTAATAGTAGTAGTGAATGCTATTTTGACGTGTAAAAGCACCCACCTGCTGGCATTTAAAAAAAACCCAAAAAAACCCCATTATACTTCATTTCAAAACCTTCCGGCACCGAGCCACACATCATGTTGTAATTAAGGCTTCTTTAAGTATTCAGATTTTGGAACTGGAAGAGGGGTGACGGGAAAGATTTACAAAGCAACAACGATGACACAAGAACGATGCAGATTGGGGTATAGGACGTCTTGCGAGATATTGAGATCAAACACAACGTCGGCATTCTTTAGGAAGATCAAGGAGAAATGGGGGCAACAATTGTACAGATATGAAAATTGCACTGTTTTACATTTGGGACATCGGGGACAGTGTTTTATACACACAAACAACTTATGGCAAGGAAATGTGTAACAAGATTGCTGGAGACATTGCAACCATTTTACACCAAGCAAAGCAGTGTCCATCCAACACTATGTTAACATTTATTTTCCATGGGCCGAGCGGCTGTGGCAGAGTTTTGACTTCTAGGCAAATGCCAAAATCTGTTACACATTTTTATGTTTTTTTTGCCTCGACTCCCCGCGGTTCCTCTCGTTCTGCTCTGTGGGGGTGATCCTGACACACCAGTCAAAGCCAGCACTTGTTTATCGAGTTATTTCTAAACCCTCTGTTCAACTTCTTGTCACTCAAGCTTTAACTCAAAAGTGATACAGTGCTCTATGAAATGCAAAAAAGGTCGTAGACAAAAAAGTGACAATTCAGTGATGTAAGCCTATTGTGTACGGTGAACTATAATTATTCCATTTCATGTGCAATGTTGCTGTCTTTGCCTGAGGAAGTTGAGGTAAAATTGTTTTAATAATGCGTCTCACACCTTCCTCCTCCACAGCTTCTCACTTTCTGTAAATGCGTCTTCAGCGTCATTTAATCAACCATGCTGCAGCTTTAAAGGCCTTCCTTTTGTTTTGTTTTTTTGGGTTCTGATCAATGCAACGGATGCGACTGTCTATGAACCTTTCCAAACTTGGATGTTGTCGACTTAACACGAGCGAATAAGTCTCTTTCGCATGGTTCGAGTTTGATGGCATTTCTAACTTCTGCACATTCTAATGCATTGATCTGCACCGTAGCAAAGTCGCACTGTCACCTTAAACATTTAAAAATGTCAAAACTTATCCATCCAACGCTTTCAATTCCATTATTGTTTAAATCTTCAGCATCAAGCACTTGATTTACTCCGTCTTCACAAATGCACAAGACGTACAAACCTATTTCAAACACCTCTGTAGCCCATATTGATACCACTAGGTAATATCATTTATTTATATCTATGTCTGTCTGTCTGACTATTTTCTGACTATCCATCATCTATCCATCTATCTTATTAAGCGATTGGATATTGTTTTATATTTGGATAATTAGCTGTCATAACCAACTCTTAGGACAGATTCTCTTCCCGAGGTCCTTTCTATCGATATCTAACAATACAGTGGGATGCGACCTTGGATTAAAATTTCTGTCAATGTGAACAATGAAGCAAGGGGAAGATGAAATGATTTCCAAAAGGCATGAGGTTACATGTGAGATATTGCCATAACATAACAAAAAAAATGAAAAAAGAAAGTATCACAGATTTAAACGCTTTTCAACACGCCTTAAAATCCACGATGGATCGCATTGAAAGGTGCAGTTTTTGCCGTGGCCTTCATTGTCTCCTGAACTACACATCATTGAAGATAGACCTCCAAGGAGCAGTGCATCCAAGACATTCCAGAAATCTCTTGGTTTTGGAAAGGTTTTGGAAGGAAGGAAGGGCAAACTCGAAGTGAAAGACTCTTAACCGCCTAGAAAATAGTTTAAATCTCGGGAGAACAAGCAAACTCTTCCCAGGAAGACTACTCCTTGGAATCAAACCCAGGGGTTGCGTCTCCCCCGTGGCCTGCCATCGCCGCATGTGCATAGCTCGGTCAACAGACTATGAAACTGACTAAATGGCTTTTTCCACATGTCGACGTTCTTCAAAGGCTTCCATTCAGCGACGAGTGCAGAGTGGAGGGCAGGCGAGGGGCGGGGGGAGCACAGGGGATGGATACTGCCATCTCATTTGCAAAAGCGGCTTCTCCCCAACGCCGTCATTTCAAAAGCACTTAGATGTCGCGGGCTTCAAGGCCAGAGCGAGAGACGAGCCATTTGGGGAGGGATTTTTGAAGACTAATATTAACGCATATTTAAAAAAAATAAAAATAAAGAAGGCAAAAATAAAACTATTTGTTGCAAGGAGGAAATGTCTTTGGGGGTTCGGTACCCTAGAAGTCCTTAAACACATTCATTAAAAGTTAGACATTTACATTACTTCATCTCTTTACTTTAATGCACAGACTTTTTACTTTGCTAGAGGCGGGACATCACTGGCTAAATGAGGTGCTCTTCTTTATGTCGATAGCCCACTGCAAAAACAGGTCTATTTGTGTCTCGCGAAGCATTAGGAGCAAGATTGGTATCGCTGGCATGTTTGTTTGTATGTAGGGTCTTACAGCCGGTTTGCTCTTGGGGTTGTAGCAACATAACCTTGGATGTTCTGCGATGTAGTTTGAAACCAAGAGAAACTCAAACTTATTTGGGACAAGGTTGCATGGAAGCACGGCATACGACTGACCAGTTCATAACACTGTTGCATCCTTGGGCAAAACATTTCATCAAAGGGCGCACCCCATTAGGAATGCAGAGAGTGCGTGATAATGGCGGACAAAGAGGTGGCTGCTGCTAAGTGGCAAGCTGTCGCAACAACAGTAGTTTACCGCCACCGTGTGTGGAGAGTAAATGTATAATGTAATCAACTTTCAATGTTCAAAAATGAGCTCTATACAGAAAAGTCAGTTCTTACCGAAGCAGTCTGACGGATGTACAGCCCCAAGCATTAACTGGCCATACTAAACACATACAAAACTATTAAATCATCATTTGCCAGATCCAGTTTCCTTAAATCCCCTAAAATTTACATCCAAATGAGAGAAAATTAAGCCCGGGGTTGATGCTTATTGTTGTTGTAAAATGATTTAACTTTTCACAAAAATGAAATTATTACAATTTAAACTCTACAGCCAGCGCCGCTTCAGGGATTTCAGTCAGCAAAAATACCACCCAAATCTCAAGGCTGCTACAGTAATAGCGCACAATTCATTTTCTTCCCTGCGTCTCTTAAATGACTAATTTCTTGGCAGCAGTGCCTTATAACCATTAACACGCAGTTCCTTATTATATGCCTATATTCAACGAGACATTATTGCTAATATTATGCCGCTGCCTGAGAGAATGACTATTTCATATGAAAGTACCGTTAATCACTGGGCGGGAGAAAGAAAAGTGAGCATAAATACATTTTTACTTTTGCAGTGCATGGATTAAACTGGATAAAGTACTGAGGACTGCTTGAAGCTAGGTAAGGTATTTTAGACATGTACCACCCTTTCTTTCAAGGAACATGCCATTGAATGTTTTAATAGCATGTAATTAATTATTGGTGTAGAGATTTTTGACAATGTTTAATATGTACAGCTGGAATTTAGGAAGTATAAGCTAGCTGCAAAGTTCTACTGCCGCTGTCCATTCCTGTGCTGCCAAATATGATCCAAAATATTCTAGGACTTATTTAAAAAAATTATGGCGAAGGCGAGGATGTGATCAAAGTTTGAAAATGCCACGTCGGCTTTGACTAATGGAAGTGTTACCTGTGAGTGAGTTTGTCCTTGTTAGCAGCTGGATGCAGAGTTTATCACAGCCCCGTTTGTCTATGCGTCCATCTATCAAATGTCAGGTACACCACAGGGTACAGGCCTGAGTCCAACACTCTTTCTGTTTTTGGATATCCATTATGGCAGATATCATCCATCTTATGGATCATTATTATTAACTGTGCGTACATCTGTCTGGTAGAAGTGTCAAAGTGGCATAGTGGTTAACACTTGTGCCTCATAACAAGTGTGTTAAATTCCCAGTGTAGCAAGTGGTATTAAGCCTTTCAAAATTCTATTTTTATATCTTAAAGGGACTATACAGAGTTTAAAAATGTTAAAACTAGGTATTGTCCTCCCCCTACATGTTCCAGCCATGTCCTAATCTGTAGAATGAGCCCAGACCTATTCACCACAACTGCCTCTAAAATCCTGCACTGTCACTCAAAAAGTTGTTACTTCGGGTCTGAAGTAGCCTGGTTTTACCATACCCTCGTACTTGTTTCGTACAGAGGGTCTGGACTTTCTCAATTGAGCTCCGTTTACAAGTGGGAGGAGTGAACTCTGTTTAAAGTTTGAAACTATTGGGTCTGATTTTACCCAATCGCTAGCGTTTGGTTGTGAAGTAATGCGCCCGGCCGAGTCAAGCTATGCTTGACGTCACCTACAACACCCGCCTCCCCCGTTCGCTGAATGGTAGGATGAAATTCAACCGATTGAATCGCAGCCATTGAGATCAAACCCAGACGTACATGCAGGGAAAAATATTTGACCGGAGTTTACGGATGGCAAAGGCCAGGCTAGGTCTGAAGTGCCGTCATGCACGAGCTTATTATAGAGACTGCAGTTGCGCATAAGACCTGAGGTGGCAGTAGTGAGCATAAAATGACCAACTTGCATCTAGTCTTTTTAAGTTTAAGGTGAGACGCTGCAGGTGAAAGTATAGATTTTTCACGCAGTGGTTGAAGTGGAGATTTCTAGATTTTCCTCCCTTAACATGATCTAATATTATGAGTTTTCATGTCAGAGTATAAAAATGACAAAACTAGCAGCGTACAATGCTTATTTTATTATTTTGTGTCCGCTACATGACGCCGTTACCCAAATATGGTATTTTCCTTCTGAGAGACGGAACGGAAGAGCAAAGAAATGTGTCGTGCTTGCGCACCAGCCCTAAACCAACTTTAGAGCTGGTTTTCTCACTCATGCAACGAAATAGCCACTATAGTAGCTCCTACGGACTACAAACCTTCCACTTTTTTTGTTTTGTTTTTCACAGGGATTTTGTAATATCTAATTCCCGGCATGATTTATTGAGCTTTGAACCCCCCCAAAAAAACAAGGCAAATTTGAGTTTTTACAGATTTTCTACTTACGATTAGCTTATTTAAACACTAAACAAGATATCCAAAATCCCCTCTAAAAGAATTCTAATATGTTACTGATATGTCAACAACACATTGGCCATTTTTAAGCACAAAATGACAGAAAACTTGCAATAATTTTTTTTTCTCATTTTTATGTCAGTAAGTTCAGCAAGTAAGTTCAGCAATAGTTTCAAATTGATATCTCACTTTATTTATTTATACATATGTATTGTATTTATTAATTAGTATTTTAACCCTATTGATTTAGCTAATATATTTTGCCCAGTTATTAAAAGTTTGAGCGTTTGAAACAATATTAATATAAAAGAAGGGGACTTGTCCTGTTATCGATTGGTACTGAGATTCAGAAGGCTGTCCTCGCTACATTTTCACATAAGCATCTTTTCTCCATTTGTCTCAACTAGCAACCATATGCTGCATAGTTCCTTTCAGGGCTCACAACAGCCTTCAGCGTCGACAACTTTCATACTGAACATAACTCGGAGGCTGCATTCTCCCCTGCTTCATTTTGTCAGCCTCCAGCTTTCTCCGAGCTAGTACTTGCTGGGACTCGATTTCGCTCTGCTCTTGGTGCAAAGTGGCACATTTCTGTGTCACTAGTGCTGGCTGAGGGAGGCAATGGCAGCGGGATGTGACGAGGTTAGGTGTCGGTTAGCATACCCTTAAGGCTTCGAATGAAAACAGTACACATGATTCTTAAAGGTCTCGAAAGCACTCCTGCCATGTTAATGACCTACAGCTCATGGCACTCAGACAGACACCGCTGCTTCTGACCGTAGATAGCCAAAAACACATCGAAAAACACAAAAACACATCGACAGTAGGTAAGTTTCATAATTCATAATTCTCCATTTGTGAATTTGAGCAATAGAATGACAACCGTTCCAAGCAGCAACACTCTTCCAGATTGTTTCCTCTATAATCTGGAAGAGTGTTGCTGCTTGGAACGGTTGTCATTCTATTGCTCAAATTCACAAATGGAGAATTAGGGTTGGCAGGTTATGGATCTGTTGAGAGGGACCCTCCCAACGGGCTCTAAACCTCGTCTTTTAATGCACCACTCAGCATAGGAACATATTCTACAAAATCAGCTGTTAGGGCAGCCGTGTGGGGGTTTGTTGATTGGGAGTTACTGCTCTCTTCAAATGGCCCGCTCTACACTCTGGCTTTTTAATGCACCACACTATGCAGGGCTACAGCATACTTCACATATAACTCAATTAAATAAATATATAATAATAATGATTATGGAAATTACACCCAAATTAAAATTATACTGAGAATGGTAATGACAACTGGGAAGTATCAAGATCTCGGAGTATAATACCTATTAATGTACCTTCATAACATAAAAGTAACTCTCGGTTATCAAGGGTAAAAATCTGAAAGAAATATATTAAGGATCACATTTTTATTTTATTTTGACTGCTTTGTTCTGGATATCGTGCATGAAAAAAGATTGTTGTTGTAGTTGTGCGTTGTTTCAATTAATTGTATAAACATATATTTTTTTGTAAGTTTGTAAGTTGGTCTGTACGAATGTAGCTGCTTGAAATGTTTTGTAATGTTCTTTTTTTATTTTTTTTATTGCACTTGGGGGTGGGCACTCATAAGCTTTTGCTTCAGCCCACTCCTTTTGAGCACTATGTGTACTGCTCAAATAAACAAATAAACTAAACTAAAACTAAACATAATCATGCACGAATATTAACGCAAAACAGCTAATAACACCGCATCAGTGGTAGAGCCCGCCCTTCGCTGATTGGTTTACTCCACTTCCTATTTGCCTGCGTATGTACCGCTGTGGGAAATGGAATTGACACTACGGTGACCAGACTCACTCGCTGGTACAGGTTCCCAGGCTAAAACTATAGGTCCGTACAATTACATTTCAGTCCAAATTGCAATTTGACTTGTTACAATTAGTAACTCAAAGAGGAACAATTCTGTAAGTAGTATTATCTTATCTCTGTTTTATGTTTAGAGTGACATGCTAACCCTGTAGTTTTTGAAATGCATGTTTTCTTCCTTTAGTTTAGCAGGTCATATCTCAATACTTCCATAATTTCCACCTAAACTGTGCAGCCCTCAGCAAAAGATAAGTCTCTTAGTTTGGATAACTAGATAATATCGTCGTTGGCCAACATTGATGAATAAAATCAGGTTTACAACTTTTACAAAAATCAGCAGCTCGTGTCCTGATGAAGACCAGGAGGCGGGACCACATTACACCAGTTTTAGAGTCGCTGCATTGGCTCCCCGTGTGTTTCAGGATTGATTTTAAAGTTCTTTTAATGGTTTTTAAATATCTTAATGATCTTGGTCCTTCTTATCTTTCAGAACTGCTTTTACCTTATGAACCTTCACGGCCCCTTCGCTCCTCTGGCAGGGGTCTCCTAGTTATTCCTAAAGTCAACAGAAAGACTCACGGCGAGGCGTCTTTCCAATATTATGGCCCTCGCCTCTGGAACGACCTGCCGGAGGAGCTCAGGACCACAGAGAACGTTCATGTATTTAAGAGCAGGCTCAAGACCCACCTTTTTAGCTTAGCTTTTAACTCACATCTATTTATTTAGTCCTAATGATATATGTTGTGTGTGTGTGTGTGTGCGCATGCACCCGTTTGTCTGTTTGTAATCTGTAAAGCACTTTGTGATACCTTTCGGTATAAAAAACGCTTTATAAATAAAGTTTGATTTGATTTGATTTGATAAAATGTGTATGTTTTTATTATTTAATTGTATTATGAAGTGAATCCTCCGGCAAGTACGATTTTATATATTTCTTCTTCCTTCTTTTTTTTTTTATTATGTGTGAATGTACATTTCAATCTAGTATTTCTAAACTTTCTATTATATATGGCCCTGGTGCCTCTCATGTTGGTATGTGATCATACAATTATATTCTTTTGCCCTTTCTCATTTCAGCATTCCCTTGCCATTACGAAGATGGTAAAAAAAATAAAATAAATAAAAAACTTGCACAATAACCAGTGTCTCAATCTCACCTCCAGGAGAAAGGGCTCGGATTCGGACGTCTTGCCCGTGGCCACGCACTGGAATGAGGCATTCTGGCCCGCGTTGACCTCCACGTCGCCCAGCCGGGAAAAATGAGCCACCTTATCTGTGGAGGGACAAATAAACAGGTACTGAGCAAGAGGAAAAGCTTAACCGTGTTTTCTGGCATCAGCAGGCAGTGGAGGCACATACAGTATGAATATTTACCAGCCAGTACTGGTGTTGGGATTGTGGCACTACACACATGTTTCCATTAAAATGTGTTACATCAGGACTAGGCAATCCCAAATCCATACGTACAGGCAACCGAGATCTAAACAGTTTTGACTGCAAAAAAGAAATCCTTAGCCCCCACCTGAACCGAGCATATTTAGTCCAGTTTGGCTTTACCCAAGTCTAAACGCTTTTTAAAAAAAGCATAAAAATAACGTTGAAAACGAGCAACAAAAAAAGCAACAATAACACAATAAACGAGCGACAAAAACATGACTACAAAAGGGATGAAAAAGCAACAAAAAAGCCACAAAAACGAAACACAAAAAGTGACAACAAAGCAAAAAAAGAGCAACTATAACTTTGCAGAAAAGCAACATTAACACAACGAAACAGTTACAAAAACATGACAAAAAAGCAACAAAAAACAACTAAAATATGACAAGAACGCTTAAAAAATTTGACATTAACGTAGCGACAACGCGTCAAAAGAGTTCCGTTCAGTTTTGTAAGTCTTAGCTTTAAAATGAGGCTTTACACTGGCTCCAGTTGAGAAGCTTTAAGATTTGGGTAAAGCCGAACTGGAGAAAACGTGCTTGGTTAAGGCGGGGTTAGGGAAAAAAAATAATGAGATATCCATTAAATATAACATAATCAGACACAACTTTTGTATTAATTTTAAAAATGCGAATAATCTCACAATGTTTAGTTTCGCCTTAAAGGTGCATTGTGCAACTTTTTATGTGGAAAAAAAAAATATATTTCTCCATATTTGACCTTGTAGTGACCCAGTGGCTGTAGGAGTGGTCAGTATGGCACCTTTACTTTCCATCACGGTGGTCTCTAGGACGCTCCGGAATCAATTGTTTGGAAGGTTTTCACCGCTGACGGACCCCCTCAACAGAAAACCTACAAAACAATTGATCCTGGAGCGTTGTAGAGACCACCGTGATGGAAAGTAAAGGCGCCATACTGACCACTCCTACAGCCACTGGGTCACTACAAGGTCGAATACGCACAAATATCAACTTTTTTTTCCCTCACATAAAAAGTTGCATAACGCACCTTTAAGGAAACCCAAGTTCAAGTGTAGTTGCAGTGGCTTCACCTATATCTTTATATGCATTAGTGTGATCATGGTCACATTCAGGAGCCATTCAAAAGCTGAGCTGCAGATATGAAGATCACATCACTAGTATTCGCAACATATCAGATATTGTTCTGCAGTCCTGAGGAGAACCACTTGTCCTTCACATACTCAGTGACATTAGATAACTTAGCTAAATGCCTAATGAGTTGTTTCCTTTGATTTACTTACAGTATGAAGACATTTTATTCGCAACTTCAAGGCAAAATTACCCGCCAGTGGAAAAAAGACTGAATAACTTTGTTTCAAGTGCAGTCATGTTCCTTATATCCAATTCAAAACAAATACATGTATTGAAGTCATTAAGTGGAGTGTTTTACCCAAGGACACTTTTCCACTGACTGAAAGTATTATTTTCACTCCATTTGGTTGTAATGGTGTAAACAATAAATGTAACTATTTGATTGAAAACATTTTTATTCCTGCTTGTGTAATATTTTGAGGACAATTTTTGCCACCTACTTAGTAAAGAAAAACACGGCACAAGGACAGACTTGGAGAGGCACTCAGTTGAAGTGTAACCTCTCTAGTGGTTTTATATTTTTATTTATTTTTTTAGATGAAAGGGCTTTCTTTTCAAACAAAAGTGTTATTTTTGTTTGAAAGTGAGCGTGGGTGAAAACTTGCACCTGGCAGCTCGGATGTATCCACACGCTGCTCAAAATGCACGGGCAGCCCTCTGTAAAACGGGAGTCTAAGCACCCCCCCTAAAGGTCCTATATCCGGGTTTAATTAGGCTTTTAAAGAAAGTTGGTCATTGATCCTTTATGATGTATAGCGTAGAAAGGGAGAACAACTAATGATTTGTTCAAACTCATTTGCATTTGTAGGTTTTGTCTCAGCAGGGACCCATCCTTTGACCAGTGCCTCAGTTCAACTTGTATTGTATTTTCTAAATCACCTCATAATTAAAGCTGCCCTCAGCTATACTCCCGGGATTTTTCTTTTGGTCAGTAGGTGTAGTGAACATACCTCCCCTCCCCCAGTCACCCGACTTTCCCATCTCACTCGCGTCGCTCACTCCTCCTCCACACGCCACCCTTATAATGTGTTCAAAGGGAAACATCAATCTTGTGTGCAACCCACATTTAGCGGCAGAATAAATAAGATATGTAGCAAAGTAAACATTTTGAGATTTATATTTATTTGCTAAACTGCAACTTTCATGTGAGTCATTTAGAACATTAATGTTTCATTTAGAGCTAAATTTACAGTGCAGAGCTTTTTCATTTCATTTCATGCAACCCTTGAACATCTCATAATATTCATAATGGTGGGTGCTTCATAAAAATAAAAATAAAGACCTTAGGGCTCCTTGTAGATATTGGATGAGTGAACAAGGACATTTCATAAGGATTTCAGCTGCATCAGAACAGATGTTCAGATGTTTGTCAGTTCACAACCTTTTGTAAACTTCCGCCTTAATGCTAAACTCTGAGTGTGTTAGCGCTAACTGTTGCTGTGTCTGCTGCTCCAAACATTTGCAATCCCTGCATTTGTTTGTGTTGTGCATGTTATTGAACATACATGGGTCTCATGCATGTAAACAAGCCACACCGGATTGTAGCCTTGGGTTAATTTCCATCCATCGTCCCCCATGCACACTCTCAAACACACTCTCATTCATCCTGGCCTGTTGTACATGTTTTTAGTGGTAGGGGAAACCGGAGTACCCGGAGGAAACCTACGCAGACACGGGGAGAACATGCAAACTCCACACAGAAAGGCCCCGTCCCTGATGGGAATCAAACCCGGACCTTCTAGCTGTGAAGCACGAGTGCTGACCGCTGTGCTACCGTGCCGTGCCGTGCCTCTGCTTCTGCGGGACAAAGTTAGCTCGCTATTTTGAAGGTGGCACATATAGCGATGCAAACATTCCGTGCAAGCAAAATGTAATAGTTAAGGGTGGCTTTAAATCAACCGGGTCAAAATGCAATGGTTGCTGCACATCATTTTGCACAAAAAATAATGATGAATGATATCTCAGGGCCCTGACAACTCTTTTGCAAAATGCAAGCCCGTGCTCTGTAATGCAGTAACAGAGGTCGGAGCCAAGATAGTTTGTCCCTAGGAGACCAGAATTTGGTGAATATTTTGCTGCATACAGACGCAGACCTGAAGTATAACCCGGACCCCTCTGGATGTGAAGTATTCAGCCTCTGTCCTGCCATCCTGCATCCTCGGACGAACGCTCTAAGCACTGATCGACTACCACCCCTCATATATTATTTAATGTAAACCTTTGGTATAGCCCCCACCGAGGGAGGGGCTGTACCAAAAGCATACCGTCGTAAGCTACTGTAGCAAACTTTGATGTTCCGCTACTTCTGAGGATCAAAGATCAACAACACGGCAACAAAAAGTGCCGAAACCGAGCCTTAAAAACTCATTATTTTCAGACAGCTTCCCACTCGCCACTCCGTTCCTTTCTGTCACACATCCAGTACAGTAGATCCTCCATTCAGTTTGAGTGAGCCACTGTTGTTCGGATCACAAGGCGACATTGTTTTTTGAAAAAAAGAGAGAGAGAGAGAGAGAGACGCACAGACAGACTCTTCAGGCGTCTGCCGTCTCCGCTCGGCTCTTGTGAAGTCGAAATCAAAAGCGGCAGCGCTTTCGTGGCACCGCTTAGTCTCACGTAACATTAGAGCAGAGGTGGGAGAGTGACTTCTGCAAAAGTGTTGTAGCGGCGCGCAGTAATGCATGCGCTTGTCAAGTAGAGAAATAAAAAATAAAAATCAGCATTACCTGCCTTACTTGAAAGCTAAGACCTTCAAAACTGATCGTAACTTTATTGTCTCGTTGTTGTTGCGTTTTTGTCCCTTTTTTGTGGCTTATTTGTCCTTTTTTGTAGATTTTTTATAGCATTTTTGTCACGTTTTTATGAGATGTTTTGACGTGTTTTTGTCTCTTTTTTGTGGCTTTTTTGTTGCGTATGCGCCACGTTTTTGTGGCTTTTGTGTCATGCTTTTGTTTCTTTTGTTTTTGTTCTTCGTTTTTATTGCTGGAATGCTTTGTTGTGTTGTATTGATGTTTTTATATATGGATTAGTTTCTTGTTCAGCAGAGAGAGCGCCAGGGCAAAACTTGTTTTCATTGCTTGGGTTCCTTGTACTTGGCGCATATGACAAACACACTTGAACTTTTCATTGCGGCAATATTGTTTCCGTCACTTTTTTTTTGCGTTTTTGTCGCTCTTTTGTCGCTTTTGGATGCGTTTCTGTCAAATTTGTTGTCGCTTTTTTGTTTGTATCAAAGTAGTGTTAAATAAAGTGTAACCCAAAGCTCTACAAAAAGGTGGTTTAGCATAATACACTTAAAATGTCCATGGTGCTGTCCCTACAGGAGTCCACAGCGCCCAAAACCGGGACCTTTCACCGTTTCAATAAGTGAACTGATCACCTGACCTTTTTGCTCCAAAAATGTCCAAACCGGGCTTCCATACATTATCCCCATACAACAGTGCATGAGCATTCACCCGGTGCCATTTTTTTTCACCATCGCCAAATGTGTTCCTGACCTTTCCAGCCAATCCTCGTAATAAAACCTGCACGCACATAATCAAGCAGCTCCACATTTTTCCCTCTGGCTATCAGGAGAAATGGTGCCCTCCCACAGGCCAGAATGTAAGAGCTTTTCAATCCGTGTTTGACATTTGTGTTGTTTTTCCCCCGGAGTACCCCCGCTCCGTTCCGTACACGCGTTTCCGACAACCTCACCGCGCTTCGGAAAAAAAACGGAGGCAAACGGCATTACTAATTCACAGAACAGATAGACAGTCCATAACGCCGGGCTCTCATATTAGTTTTTCTCAGAACTATTAATGCGAATGCAGTAAGGTCCTCAATGGATTCTATGTGAGGACTTTTCTTTCTTTTTAAAGCAGTGTCAAAAAGAAGCGCCCGCATCACAACACTTGTTTTCAAATCTCTAAATCCATCATCATAATTTCAAGGACAAACTCGCTGGTTACTACAAATGATTTTCTTTTCTTTTTTTACATCACGTTCCTCTTGCCTTTATTGTTGCATTTGTAACTTTCTGGTTTTTTTAGGTCACTTTTTCAGGCTTGTAAAGCGCAATACAAGTGTAAGTATTATTATTATTACTTTTTCTGAGCTTTTTAGTCACGTTTTTTGTTGCTTTTGACCTTTAGGCTGATTCTGCAAACTCTGAGGTCCCCGGGTGATTCTAGTCCCGTGCGAATTGACATGTCGGAGTTTGGAAGGTTTTTAACAAGTGTCATAAAGTATAAATAAAGGCCTTTTTACCAGAATATGTATGTCCGCATTTAGGCTATAGTAATAATATCATGCTATCAAAGCACTGCTCCAACCAGCATTCTATTTTGTATCCATTTCAAAAGTATAAAAAGAAAAACTACGACGTTACGCAGAAGTACAGCCCCGTTGAACATTAGACCGACCAACATGGAGACTGGGAAGGGTTGGATGCGTTTGGTGCAAAGTTTAGACGGAGGAGGCTGTTTCAGAGCGAACGGTTTAAAGGAGAAAGGAAACAGTTTTATGAGACGAGACGCTGATTTCGTCCATCGCCATGCGGTAAGAAATCGCTTTCCTCGCTAAAGCAATAAACAAACCTGAGAGTTAGCGCTTGCATCACGAATGAATAAAAGGCTGCAAAAATGTGAGATTTACTGACATTGCTTACACAAGCCTTGGCCGGGGATGTTCAGGCGCCTGCCCTCAGCCACTGAATGTTTTGCTTGCATATCAGTATGACGCTCGACAGGGTATTTATTTCTCTTTTGTGGAAGCATACACAGACTTTAATAGTAGGACTATAGCAATGTCTCGAGTTTATGTCTCCAGGTCTTCTCCTGCATAAGACAACCCGACTCCTCCCCATTCTTCATATCTTCTCGGACACCATTGTTAATTCTCTAACATCACCGGCGTCCCCAGGTCATTCTAATCCTGTGCGAATAGAGCTTTAGAGAAACTCCAGAAGACTCCTGTAATGGCCTGCTCACTGGCCTATCTAAACAAACACTGCTGCTCGAGTCCTGATAAGAACCAGGAAATAGGACAATATTAGTCCAGTGATCAGGTCTCTGCACCTGTCGCTCAGAGATTAGACGCTAAAACACCTCTGCCTATGTCTCTCCTTGACCTCGGGACAAAGTACATCTCTGACATGTTTAGGGCCATATGAACCATCTCGGGCTCTGAGAATCTCAGAGTGGTCTCCTGATGGTCCCAGAGTCAGGACTCTGTGTGTATGTGTCCTAGTCCTTCATGTCTGAGGAAGGGCCGATGCCCGCAACGTTACATCATTACTTTTTTCTCATTCTTCTTCTAATTTGACCCTGCACACTAATTCAGACTGGATGTGTGTGTTTTTTTGTTCTCTAACCCCAGAGTCAGGACTAAACACGGCGAGGCTGAGTTTAACCCAGCTAAAATCTAGGACAGACTTCCCGGGGATGTGAGACAGGCCTCAGCTTTGACAATCTACAAGGTATATTTAGCGATACATATGACAGTTTAAAGTATTCTTATCTGCACTCTCCGTTTTTTAATTTAGTAAATGATTTATGTTTAACTGGTGAGGTATCATTTATTGTAGCCTGCTTTAAAACATTTCTGTTCTGTTTGATTTGCTGTGTGTACAAAGTGTGCAATACAAATAAGCTTGGCTTGCCTTGCTCATTCCTGTTATGCTTTCGAAACATGCCAAACGAAGTAGTAGTAGCAGCAGCAGCCGAGTAAACACACAGTGAATTCTAGCAGTTCTATTTCTAAGTTACTGTGGATCTCGGGATTAAACATGCAGCCGGGCCTGATATGTTTTCTCCCATCGGATTCAGAGAAACAGATCTGAATTTCATGAGCTCATAAATATGATAAATTATGGTCATTAACATTGCAGTGCACACGTGTGGCTAAAAACTGTTTACTGTTGGGGATTGGTCAATGCAGGCGGGTCACGGAACAAACACAAAGTGGAAGAAACAACTCAAACCTAAGGCTCTGAATATCGTGGAGTTGTTGTTTGTGCTTGGGTGCTTGTACAGTGTGGGCTTAAAAACTTCCAACTCGGTAAATCTGAACAAGGACTTGTGAGTGCAGGTAAATATAGGGACACTTTTGCAATTTAGAGACATCAATTTGAAACTTTTGCAGCAGATTACTGGCATAAATATGTATTGCAAGCTTTCTGTCATTTTAAAATTTCATATAAAACTAAGGCCGAAAATGCTCAACATTTCCCATATTTCCGGCGACAAAATCTGAATAATGGATCAAACCAGGTTTAAATGTATGGTTTTATTTTCTTAACACATTAGTTAGTCTAGTTTAGTTTAAAATAAGCTGTTTTTAGTGGGGAAAAAAAGGAGTTTTTAAAGGAACAGGCCACCGTTTTTATATACTGAGATATGTGCACCTGTCTGGTCTTTGTGCGTGCGCTCAGTCACGCAAAACGACCAAAGATGTTGTTAGCATTTGGCCTCTCCCAGCATATTCCTATGACTCCAAACGCAGGGGTGAAGTTGAAAGCTACCACACTCTTACCACTGGCATGCACAAAGACCAGACAGGTACTTATAAACTCTAAGCTCAGGTAAGGACATATCTCAGTATGGAAAAACGGTGGCCTGTTCCTTTAAAAAAATTCAAAACTCAATAAATCAGGCTGGGAATTGGACATTAACAAAATCCATCTGGGGGAGGGACTGTGAGAGCTGGAAACGAGCTTAGAAAGTGTATGCTTCCCTACGTTCATCTTTCCTGGCTTGGAAATTGAGTAGTGCGGCTTTAAGACTGCAGTATAGAAGCATCTAACGCAACAAAAGTCTTCAATCATTTCGACGCAATTGTTTTAACCGGTTACCTCCCCGTAGCACAGTGTTTTTCTTTAAATCAATGGCAGCCTTAACCCCAAACCCCCAAAGGATCATTTGCGGTGTAACTGCCCCCATCTCGTGTGACTGCTGGAGGTGCAGTAGATGTCACAGTGTCATGTGATCAACGGCTACAGCGCCTGGGCAGCGACCGGAGGTACAATGATCAACGCACGGCTGCCCTTGCCTTGACCGTTCCATCGAATTAGCTCTGAAAGTATCAAGGACGAGGTGGTGGTTTGGACGAACCTTGGAAAAGGTCAGTTGTTCTGCCGGGACAAAAGAAAGGTGTCCCGCAGTGTTATTGTAGCTGTGACATGGGGCAGGTTACACGAATGAGAACTGCGCTCAAGTCTTTCCACCCTGCAGTTTAACACAACCTTTATTTTAATTTGTGAATTTTTATTTGAATTCATTACCCATTTCGATTTAGTTGACTTATTTTAAGACGAAGGAGAGAAAGTTTATTTTTCGCAGATACAAATCACACAGCGCTGCTCAGGGTTGCCAGGTCTGGGCAGCCAAACCCGGCCAAAAAAAAAATTACGGCACGACTGGAATTTTCAATGTTGTTTACCAGTAAACGAGCCCATGTGCTCCCGCGATCAATCTCTTATTGAAAAAGCAGCTCGCAGAGCCTTGCATTTGAGATTTGGTCATTCGCAATAGTGCTCTACGGTGTTGCGTCACAAATGAAGCGGAGGTGAATACAACGCTCTCGCTTCATTGAAAACAGTGGGAGATCGCTGATATTGGGAGGTTATTTGAGAGGATTTATTAAGGTGAATAATTGTCGGATTGCGAGGAAATGTGATTTGATTACTATGATAACCTGCCTATTGAGGCACAAGTCTGATATAAACAGAAATTGGACTTAATTGGTCTCGATTAATGTTTGTACAAACTGCCAAGAGGTTGCCTAGTACGCGTCGCTATTCCATCGTAACTTTGTGTTGAATTTCACGCATTTATGTTTCGCCTTACGGGAAATAATCATGATTTCTTAGATCATCAATGATCTAAGTTAAACGTAATGCTGACGTGAAAATGTTTTAGAAGCTTTTAGATGACATTCTGTCTAGTTTATTCAATGGCCGCTGGCTGCTCTGCTTTATGACCACAACACTGCTGAACATTGCTGTAGTACCTCCATATAGCCACTAGTCTCCCATTAGGAATAATTACACTTTAGACACATTAACAACAACTTTAGAGCCCGCCGCCTAATTTTTTGGAACTTTCTACAGCTAGATATTCCTCCTGTGATTAACGCTGGGTTAGTTACAATTAGAGGCACCGGGCTGGTTTTCGTAGGAAATCTTTTTGAAATCTCGTACTTAATGAGGGTCGAACTGTTAGCATTGGAGCTGCGTGAGCTACACGTCACGCAAGGGCTGAGTCTACAGTGAAGGTCCCACCCTTATGCCCTTTTTAGGAACATGCTTCGTCAGAGCTGGGGAGGAGGAGTCTGTGAATCCGCCATGATTCCCCCCTCGAACATGGTCATTATGGTAAACGGGGAGGAGTGAGGAGGAGTTGTCTATTCTTTTTAACACTCTATGAGTTTATTCGGCTTTAGATTTAGCTAAAGCATGACTTGGCGAACACATGTCATGACATTAAACATTTGATTAACAATTTATTTTATGTTTAAAGCAAAGTAAATGGTAGAATTTGGAGCCTGATGTGTTACGTTAAACGTTAAAACATAATCCACACAATGTGTTTAGATCTGCAGACGTCGATTCTAATTGGCTTAAACTTACTCAGTTTACACAATTAAAGCTGTAGTTCCGACAAAATGGAACATCCAACCGCACAACAGCTTTTAGGCCGGATTTACTGAGAAAAACTAAATGTATCGAATACAATCTGTCACTCGCAGGCAAAAACGCTGTTTAATACCACCATTGTTTTCACCTCCACATCTGCGGCGCTCTGAAAGTACCCGGATGGTAGAAGAGCCCTATAGTGATTTGGATCCAAAAAGAGAAATAGCCAATTTTACTTTGAAAACAGCAAGGCAAAAAACCATGGATAGTTTTTTTCACCAGCGGAATGGCTTTAAAAAAACACCCAATTGCAACCGCCCTGGCAACCCTGGCGCTGCTCAAGACGAGATGTCTCTGAAAATGTTCTATTTTCAGGCTAAATTATCTTTGTGAAGTGAGAAAGTTTCTCGCCCCATTAAGTCGACAGTTGCAGTGATGTGTGAACGGATCCCAAAAGAACCAGAGCTCGC
The DNA here is from genome assembly GCA_021464625.1 of Proterorhinus semilunaris. Taxonomy (NCBI): domain Eukaryota; kingdom Metazoa; phylum Chordata; class Actinopteri; order Gobiiformes; family Gobiidae; genus Proterorhinus; species Proterorhinus semilunaris. The sequence goes on from CM038360.1 coordinate 21,779,338, forward strand.
AATATCAATGAGTAAAGAATAGAATCGGACCAAAGAATCGATTCCTAATAGCAGAATAAAAATAAAATAGGGGGTGGTCGTCTACGTTAAATATGTCCGAGTCCAATATTGAGTAATTTAGGGACTTGTTGGAACAAGTTTGTGTTCAATTTGAAAGCCTTAGCTCTGAATGAGGACGCCCAAGTTTGAGTCTAAGTCACAAGTCCACCGCACTGGTAGCATGAATTCTGTTGGCATTTGATACCTTTTAAACCTGAAACCGTCATTTAAAGTGATAGTCTGTAAGATTGCGATCCCCATCCCCTCCTGATTGGACCCTCCTAGTTTGCAAAATGAGGAGAGAGAGAACACATTTTCAAGAGTAAACGATCAAGCTCCCTTCCCCTCCCCTCCTGATTGGGCATTGTGACAGGACACTTAACCTGAAAGGCTCGTCCCATTGGTCAAAGTGTTGGCACCGGGAATTCTGATTAGTTGCTGAAATCAGCAAAGGAAGGGGCTTTAGAAAAATGCTATTATTTGATATCACTTACATTACGTCAAATTGCAGGCCCAGGCAGTCAGTTGCGCACAATATATAAAATCAGAAAACATTTAATCTTACAGACAATCACTTTAAGTTCAACGGTTGTTTCTAAAAGTGTCGGTTGAGTCACAAGTAAGAGTAGAGTCCTGGGAAGTCCACTAGGAAAATTAGCCACAATAGAATCCGAGTCTAAGTCACTTTCTCATATCCGTCTGTACATTCTGAGGGCCACGTACACCACAGATAAGCCATCACTGAGAAGATCAAGATGGCGTCAGCGATCATTGCAAAAAGGTCAGCCCATTCTACCAGGTGTCCCGCGGTGTTATTGTTGCCCGTGACACAGGACGGGTAGCGCGGGCATATTCCATAATGACCTCTTCAGTCTTCAATCACCTGTGCGAGAACTGTACCAGACTCTTCCCCACATGCTTGGTAAAGGTCAGGGGGTTTGGGCCGTGGCGCGGCGGACAATGGGCTACTTACAGCAAGGGTAATTGAGCAGCATGATGTCGTCCAGCGCAATGTAGCCCTGGCGCTCCTCGGAAACGGTGGCCTCGAAGATGACCTACGGAGAGACAGAGAGAGAGAGATGGGACAAATGGAATGAATGGGCAATCACATAAGGTGTTATTGGCAGGCGGCTAGGAAGGAAATGACTAGTCAAAACCAGTGGAGATCATGTTTTCTTGAGGCTCGATTGTTGAGTCGATTGTTGGCCACGACACTTCGCCACATAAATTACATGTGGCGTGTGAGCGAGTGATAGTCCTATCTCAAGGCAGTTGTGGCAAAAGAATGATTATTATCACTAAGCAAAAAATGCCCGTCACGACGATCGTGCTTGATAAATCGAGCGGTAGATTTCAACATACCATGGACACCAGCAGTAACAAAAGAGGACCAGTAAAGAGATATTTCAGGATTTTTGATTCATTTCCTAGTTATCCAGAGTGTTGTTGATGTCTAGAGATATTTTTTTCTTAAAATCATGCAGTTCTTATATTTGAAGAGCTTAGTGGCGCTAGGCTAGGGCAAGGCTAAAGCATTTCTATGGTATCAGTTAGCCTGCATTAAAAACAGTCTTACCCACTCCACAGTGCACCTGAGGTAAATCACGTATAACGCCAGACTACCCATATAAATGTCTGAGTCGATAGAATATTTTTTGAAATATAACTGGCCTTGTATCACATGAATTACCGCATTTCGAGGGACTATTTTCTCGCAGATCACTCCGCCGCTGTGTTAGCTTACAGCCAAGAAGCTGATGCAGCTCAAATATAAGTTATTTTAAATGCAAAATGGTTAAAATTATTCTATCGACACAGACATTTATATCGTCTGGCATTATAAGTGATTTACCTCAGGTGCACTGTGGAGTGCGCCAGACTGTTTTTAATGCAGGCTAACTGATACCATAGAAATGCTTTAGCCTTGCCCTAGCCTAGCGCCACTAGACTCTTCAAATATAAGAACTGCATGAATTTAAGAAAAAAATATCTCCAGACATCAACAACACTGTGGATAACTAGGAAATGAGGACCAATGTCAAAAATCCTGAAATATCCCTTTAAGTTGTAAATGTAATGTAAACAGACCGGCAATATGCAGGAAACACTTTAATATGTGCTCGCTAATCTATAAAAAGGGATTTCAAAATGTATTCCGTTGTATCGATGAGACTGAAAACTGCACCGCAAACAGCAGAAGCCGGTGCCGACATTTCCCAGCTAATTAGTTCACGTTGCTTTAAGTCAATAAAAAATTTGGCGAAGGCAAGCTTTGGAACTAATCCTCGTGCACGTCGGGCCCTTAAAGGTTGTGTCTGTTGCAAAAATAAAATATACTGCAAGGGCAACGCATCCTGGGTTGCCTTAAGTTGCAAGGACACGCGTAAAGGTTTGTGGTCGTACCGTTATCTCCGAGCGCCTGCGCTCAGTCCGATGTGATTGGAGGACGGGCGCCGGGATTTTGGGCGTGAGAGAGTCCTTTTGTATTTATCGCAAAACTGGCTTCAACCACAGGATCTGGCAACATAATTCTGCTTTCTGGGTGGATAATTATCTCAAGAACAAAAACGGACGATGGTGCTCGAACAGTGGAGAGAGAAAACAAATCAATGCTACAATTGTTATCAGCAAAACCAATAACTGATTTGAAGAGGTTTTCTGATCTGGCGACGCAGATGGGTAATCCTACAAATAGCTACCTTTAAACTCCACTCCACATGCCTCCAACTCACCCCTGCGTGCACTCACATGGCCCGCTCTCCCGCTGCACAGTTATCTCCCCAACTCCCTATTATATCCTCAGTTCAGAATGAAGTCGCTTGTAGGGACATTGACTTGAGCTTTTCTGACTGTAATTACCGCTCACCAGCGCGGCCTGTCTTTGTGGCGCTATGGGAAGCCTCCGGATTCACTTTAAGACTCTGTGTGCGGTGGGCTTATTTTTAGATGACGGAGTGAATATTTAGACTGCATTTAAGCACTCCCACGGTTCAACTGACAATAGCGACGGTGGTGAACCACGGGATGATGATCAGTAAGGTTTGATAATGCCAGGACTTTATCGCATTAAGCAGCAGTGCCATTTTTTATTTATTTTTCATACAAAGATTATGGTTGGAAACTGCAAAATATGAGCCAGGCCTTTTTCTTGTTTATTAGTTTGTGTGCTGATAAGAAATACACCAGAAGTTGCATTTTGATTACTATATCATTGTGCCCGCTTCTTGTATCCTGCTAATTACCATACTTTAAATGGCTTCATTTGAATTCATGTGTCCACTACTTACAACGCCAGTGCTTTGTCAGAGAAATAGGGCTTGGATACTGTTTTTATTTAAGTTATTTAAAAAAAACAAGTAATGACCTATGCTAACGTGTCTGAAAAGAAGCGGTCACACAGCATCTGCTGCATAATGGACGACTTGGTTTGAGCAGTTTGAGGAGCCTCCGAGCCACAAGGCGCCGGATGTTCTGACGCAAGAAGAAGCATGAATCAAGAAGAATGCCACATACAAGTTATCAGCCAATTTGGTAAAATCAGAATCAGAATCAGAATAGGTTTTATTGCCATGGTTTGAGAACAGGTTCACCAACTAGGATTTTTTATCGGTGCAAAAGTGCGACATAAAACATATAACACAGAGTTAAAATAAAAATAAGGTAACAAACTTTAAACTATAAGGCTATAGGGGCATGCATAAATAATATTAAATAATTAAGATAAAATAAGGGTGACATATGGTAAGACAACAACAATTTGACATTGAACAACAGCGGGATTGGATTTACAGATGTGTAGGCGTATAAAGTGATATTAAGTGATATTAAGTGATAAGTGATAGCAGCGGGTCTAAGTGTGGACACACCGCACAGTGCAAGTGCAGATACATCCATGAGTCTGTAACTAAGTTAGAGACTTGTTATTGTTCATGAGTCTGATGGCGGAGGGGAAACAAACTGTTCAAGTGGCGGGAGGTATGGGTCTAGATAGACCGTAGCCTCCTGCCTGAGGGGAGAGAGGTGAATAGTCCGTGTCCAGGGTGAGAAGGGTCAGCTGTGATCCGACCCACACACCTCCGGGTCCTGGAGGTGAACAGGTCCTGGAGAGATGGGAGCTCACAGCCAGTCACCTTCTCTGCAGCACGCACAATGCGCTGCAGTCGGTGCTTGTCCCGTTCTGTAGCGCCAGGGAACCACACGGTGATGGAGGTGGTGAGGATGGACTCGATGATGGCCGTGTAGAACTGCACCAGCATCCTGGTTGGCAGCTTAAGTTTCCTCAGCTGCCGCAGGAAGAACATCCTCTGCTGGGCCTTCTTGATGAGGGAGCTGATGGTTGGCTCCCATAGTGGTCCTAGGTGATGGTGGTGCCCAGGAAACGGAAGGAGTCCACGATGGAAACGGGGGTGGGAGAGTCTGTCAGGGCGAAGGGGGTCGGTGGGGCTGTGTCTTTCCTAAAGTCCACGATCATCTCCACTGTCTTCTGGGCGTTCAGCTCCAGGTTGTTGTGGCTGCACCAGGATGCCAGCCGGTCCACCTCTCTCCTGTAGGCGGACTCATCACCGTCCGAGATGAGCCCGATGAGGGTGGTGTCATCCGCAAACTTGATAAGTTTAACGGACTGGTGACTGGAGGTGCAGCAGTTTGTGTACAGGGAGAAGAGCCAGGGGAAAAGTACACAGCCCTGAGTTCCAGTGTTCCGAGTGTCCAAGACGATCTTCCCCAGCCGCACGTGCTGTCTCTGGTCCGTTAGGAAGTCAGTGATCCACCTGCAGAGGGAGTCGGGCACGTTGAACTGGTAGAGCTTGTCTCGTAGCAGTCCAGGGAGGATGGTGTTGAAGGCAGAGCTGAAGTCCACAAACAGGATCCTGGCGTAGGTTCCTGGTGAGTCCAGATGCTCCGGGATGAAGTGGAGGGCCAGATTGACTGCGTCGTCCACAGCCCTGTTGGCTCTTTAGGCGAACTGCAGCGGGTCCAGGAGGGGGGCGGTGATGTCCTTGAGGTGTGGCAGGACCAAGCGCTCAAAAGACTTCATGACCACGGACGTCAGAGCCACTGGACTGTAGTCATTAAGTCCTGTGATCCGTGGTTTCTTAGGGACAGGAATGATAGTGGATGTTTTGAAGCAGGACAGCACGTGGCATGACTCCAGGGAGGTGTTGAAAATGTCAGTGTCGGGGTGGAGGGGGAGACACCATCCGGCCCGGGGGCCTTCCGCAGTTTCAGGAACTGCCGGCGCACTTCCTCCTCTTGGAAGGAGAGAGCACGGGGGGAGGGAGGATCTGTGGAGGCCTTTGATGAAGTGCTGGGCTCATTGATGGTGGTGGTGGTGGGGGGCAGAGGTGGCTGGGTTCTCTGGAGTGTGAGGAGCTGATGGGCACTCATAGCCGCAGTAGTGTGTATTCAGACCCTGAGCGAGGCACAGGTCGGTCAGAGTCCGGGGGGCCTTGGGCTTATACAGTAGTTCGTGATGGCCTTAAGTCCCCTCCACACTGCTCCCGGGTCAATGGTTGTGGTACTACATTTGTTTACATAAAGAATCCGTGCTTGGTAGGTAGAAGTAGTTTATTCCTAATCTCACTGGGACTTTCCTGGTTAAATAAAGGTCAAATAAAGAATAAGTCACTACAGAAGAATGGGCTATGTGTCACGTGACTTACGAGTGGATCCTCAGGAGGACCTGTCCTTCCTGTCTCCGTTATTTCCCTATGAGTTAGTATAGGTGTCTAATCCAAAAAAAAGAAATGGCTCAAGATCACATGGCGGGTGGCCAGTTACAAGCATCAAGTTAAAGACATCGCGTTAGGAGCAAATAATTCACTGGAGGATATATCCTGATTACAGCAGCTGTTTTTGTCTTGAAGCTAACGGCTAACACTAAATAAAAATTAAAATAGTGCCAAGATTTGAAGCGAGCCGCTCAAAAAAATAATCACGTCTCACTCGTGTGCATAGAACCTATTAAGTTACCCTATTTTCTGGACTATACGTCGCTCCGGAGTATAAGACACACCAGCCAAAAAATGCCTAATGAAGAAAAAAACAACAGGCTGAATAGGAGTACAGTATGCTAACGTCACACATTGATGGTTGGCTACATGAAGCATAAACAACAACTACCGTAAATCCTCTAATACTGGCCTGTATCGTTCCTCTTGCTGTGGCCATCTAGCTTTTAGCCCGTCATTAGCTTTTTTTTCTTCATTGCAGTAAGAGTAACCTCCGCTTTCTCACTCACGCCAAACTTTCTTTCTGCTGCTCGATCTGCAGTGCCCTCTAGCAGGATGTGAAATTATATATTTGAAGTTTAAAAAAAAGGGGGGGGGGGGAATCCCATATTAGTCGCTCAAAGCCAAACTATGAAAAATAGTGCAACTTATAGTCCAAATAACACAGTACTATTAGTAAATACATCCAACACTAAGAATAATTTGACATGATCTCTTCTGGTTTACATTTTGGGTAATTAATATGACACTAACTTAACATTCAGAGTAATGTGACACTGACGACACACTGAGAATCTCTAAAACAGTAAAATATAGTATTGTGCTAATCGTTAGCCTGTTTGGCATTGTTGACAAGTTTTTGTTTTGAGTTTTGTTAAAGTGTAGTTGCTCTCGTCACATATCAATATATTGAATATTGAAAATTCAATTCTCAGCAGTGTGTATAATAGGATAACTTCATCAAAATCTCAAAACGTGTACTCCTCGTGGCACTTGGGGTAGACTGAATGAAGAGGAGCAGCCTTCCTGCGCTCCCTCCAATCGTTTAAACATGCACCGCGTTCAGACAATGCCCGGACCACTGAGCCACTTTCGTTTAAGGCGTGTAATATGAGACAACTGTATGCCCGCTCGACACCGGAGTGGAAGTCAGACTCGTGCACACTCCGATGCTCGCTATACATCACGCCTTAAGTGCCGTGGGCCGATCAATAGTACATAAAGCCCGTGAGGATGGAGACAGACTGGAGTTTTCTTTGCACTAATTTATTTTTATTTTTCATTCCTGCGTCGTGCCATTAGAGACGTCTGGCCGATTAACTCCTCAATTCATCACGCGTCAGCGCACCCAGCGCCATCGATTCACTCTCCCCTGTGCTGCCCCCCTTTGCCCCACAGAGCACAACATTCTCTCATATGGGAAACTGTGATGGAGCTATTGGGTAACCTTGCATTACCGCCGCACGCAAGCAACCGTGAGCTAATATGGTAACATCGGCGATACGTGGGTGTTTACAGATCGATGCGTAGCACAAGGGGGAGAAATATGTTCTAATGTTGACTTTTGAAAGTTGTGTGTTTGGGAGTTTTTTTGAATGAATTATTATGAGTATTACAAAAGTCTCTTTAAAATAGCAAAATTCTTTTAAAATACCATTTTGGTAATGAGGAAAACAATTAAAAAGTTTATAAAGTAAATACTTTGCCAATCTTTTTACATTAAGCAATAACAGAGAAAATAACAACTATTTTAATTAAAAACTCGATTCTCGATTGTATTCTATTAAGCAGTTTATCAATCTTTGGTGGAGAATCTAAAGGGTGCAAGGGACATTCTTAGTTTTCTTTTAAAATAGAAAGAATGAAAGCTGCCAATGAGCAGATAAAAAGCCCCAGGATTTTTCCGTCCCACAAGGGCGCTCGTGCAAATAACCGCTACATAATTCGTTTTACACCCTCAATACTGCCGCCGCACGCTCGCACCTTGATAGAGCTTGTATCAGGGTCATTTGGACTAAATATCTAACAGGTTTTTCGCTGTACCTTTGCATTTAACATAACAATAAAAAAGGCGTCTGAGCACTCGAGCGAAAGGATGCTGCAACGCCGATACGCCACACGGCTTGGAATCAGTGGGTGGACGAAACATACAAAAGCTCTTATTCTCGCACCCAGAAAGTGTAAGGAAAAAAATAAAAAATAAAACGCGCCTTACAAAGACGAAGGATACAGTCTGGGAGCTTAAACCATTCACATATTGTTCGAAGCGACGGGGACTTGATAGAATCTTTAATATTTGATAACGCAAGTCTCGCACTTTTTCCAATTCGGAGCGTGGGAGAGAGAAATCTATTTCTGCAAACAATGAAAGTGATGGATTCATGGAAAAGAAAAATGACAGTTAAAGGCGATGTCAGTGCGCTCTGTGTGGGCTTTTGTGGTGACGAGATGAGGAGCTGGGGGGCGAAGTGGGGGGTTTATACAATGTCAGGGTATAATGTCGGCTCACGGAGAAAGGGCAAGATTCCTGGGAATCACAAAGAGGGAGCAACTTTTGTCTTTTTATGTACTGTAATATTGATATGCCAGAAAAAGAACCCTTTAGAAATATTAATGTTTTTATTCATATTTTTAAACATCTTAGAATTGATGGTTGATGCTTTGATCTGCCTATGAATGAAATTACTATGGCAATGTGTTGAGGATTGCAGCTGTGGCAACATGTGCAGTATACCACCACCCCTCCCATTGGTGGGATGTCCAGTTTGCGAATGAATCTACCAGAACCAGAACGAGAGAATGAAGCAATGTAAAATGTCTTGGAGGAAGTGCATGATATATTAAAAGTGAAGTATATTTCTGCTGAATTTATTAATTTGCATACTATTACTGCACTTGATTGGATATTTTGTTGGACAGCCTTTAACTTTGATTACAACTATAGCATTGTTTCAATAAGCTTCTGAAATTTTAAAAGTTCCAGTGTTGCATTATTTTTTCCCCTAAGATCCTGTATTGATGATGGGAGAGTGTGACCACTGCACGAAGCCTTCTGCAGCACATCCTAAAGAATCTCAATGGGCGATCCATCTGTGAAAATGTGTGTCTCATGCTTCCTGAACCCCTTTTTCCACAATTATTATCATCAGAACAACCAGTCAGAAGCAGCTCCAAGGATCCTTTTCAAAATCTTGAGCTAGTGGGATGAAAATGTATGCGAACGCTTTGGAATTTCTCGCATTTCTGCCTAAATTGTTCATAAAATGTGGTCTGATCTTCATCGAAACCATAAGAATGAATAAACAGTGTCTGCTTAAACTAATACCACCCAAACATTTACACAAACTTGTGAATAATGTTTTCTATGATGTTGATGTGCTGTTCCATTTGTCCTCCACACATGATGTTGTGTTCCTCCCAAACTACTCAACTTTGGTTTGCGAAAGAGCTCTTGGATGCTCCACTACACTACTGGATAAATATGCTGTGGACTGTTGGTCCCAAAGTTGAACAGTTTGGGAGGAACACACAACATCATGTGTGGAGGACAAATGGAACAGCACATCAACATCAAAACCCTATCCCCACTTTGAAGTGTAGAGCAGGGAGAATCATGGTGTGGGGCTGTTTTGTTGCCTCAGGGCCTGGACAACGTGCTATCATCAATAGAAAAAAGAATTCACAAGTTTATCAAGATATTTTGCAGAAAAACCTGAGACATCCACAACATGCATGGAATAAATAAGTGAACCCCTGTATTAAATAGCTGGCTGACTCTTCTTTTGCAGCAGTAACCGCTTTTCTGTAGTTGCAGATTAGACGCTCACAACGATCAGGAATTCATCTTGGACCATTCGTCTTTACAAAACTGCTGCAGTTCAGCGAGATTCCTGGGTTCACTTACTTTTCCCTCCCTGTCCTGTCCAAGTTTGTGTAAATGTCTGGGTGGTATTAGTTTAAGCAGACACTGTTTATTCATTCTTATGATTTCGATGAAGATCAGACCACATTTTATGACCAATTTAGGCAGAAATGCGAGAAATTCCAAGCGAAATTCCAAACATTTTCATCCCACTGTAGATCCAGAAGTACGAGCCAGCGGTGCATATTTTAGGTGCATCAAGATTCGACCATCTTCCTATAGCGACATCCACGATTTGAAGATATATGAATGATTTACATCCAAGTATTACCAGCTCCTTAGCTCTCAGGCCAAAACAGATGGGCGTCTGTGTGCTTGTGAAAAACACATGCAAGCATTTTAATACGCCCCTCCTGCAACATCCTGTCTGCTTCATAAAACTCCATGGCACTAAACTGATGCTGTAGAACAAACACAATCCATACACTGGGGCTCTCAATGCATAAAACTGCAAATGGAGGCACTAAAAACAAGATTTGGATCGCAATTAATACATCTTGCTTTTAGTTTGCATTCGGTTATTTATACCCGTGCCCCAATGATAAACTTTGGAGCGCGGACGCCATCAATCTCTATAAGGAGTAAATGATTTTACAGACGTGTGCGCAATCCTTTGAAGAATGTGTTCCGTTAATTGATTTCGCAGGCTACAACAAGGCTATCGATCGTTATCGGCAGCGTGGCATTGAAATATACGGCGTGCAATTGCAGCGGCTGACTGTACGATGAAGAAATCGAGTTTTCCCCCATTCGCCGCAGAGAGGACAGGAGACGGCGTGAGACAACGGAGTTTGTGTGCGCTTAGATAAGAATGCTTTGTTTAAATACCTGAGGGGCTGCAGCAGCCGCTTTCATCTGCAAAAGCGCCATTCTAATTTTAGACTAATTAATGGCTGCAAACTTTGAACACAATTATTGGAGGTTCAGTGGGTCGGAATTGAGTCTTAACATTTAAAAAATCCTCTTTATGGTTGTTTTGCTTTCCAATAATGCAAAACAAATTATCATTACAAATCAAGCATTGTGTTTCATGCATTTTGCGTGTTTATTAGTTTGTGTACTGATAAGAAATACACCAGAAGTTGCATTTTGATTACTATATCATTGTGCCCGCTTCTTGTATCCAGCTAATTGCCATACTTTAAATGGCTTCACTTGAATCCATGTGTCGACTACTTACAACACCAGTGCTTTGTCTTCACAGAGAAATAGGGCTTGGATACCGTTTTTATTTAAGTTGTAAAAAAAAAAAACAAGAAATGATCTATGCTAATGTGTCTGAAAAGAAGCGGTCACACAGCATCTGCTGCATAATGGACGACTTGGTTTGAGCAGTTTGAGTAAGGCACAGGATGTTCTGACGCAAGAAGAAGCATGAATCAAGTAGAATGCCACATGCATGAAGTTATCAGCCAATTTGGTAAAATCGTATGGTTGTGGTATTGTACTTGTTTGCATAAATAATCCGTGCTTGGTAGGTAGAAGTAGCTTATTCCTAATCTCACTGGGACATTCCTGGTTAAATAAAAGTCAAATGTTGATTGTTTTTACAGTACTGCTCTTTTTCAATGGTTATATCATTCTTTAATGAATAGAATGTGTTAATAGAATAGATGAGCAGCATGACAGATTACAGGTAAAACGCATTGGTATCGAAATTGCATTTGCAGCCCTTACTTGATATTGGCGCACAAGTAAAATCTTAGATATTGCCCGTCACTCATTCCATTCTTGCTGATTCTAAAGGTTTTGTAAAAAGGATAGAAGTGAAGAAGTAGTTGATTTAAGGTAAATGAATTTGCCATGCCTTTGTTGTAGATTTAAGAGGTGGAAGAGAAAGCCGAATGAAGAAGTGCCCATATTGACAAAAGATTCTCCCTAATCTTAACAAAAGACATTGCGGCCACTACCATACACCTCCCTTCCCACTCAGCAGTTACAAATATTTACCTCTGGATTCCTCCTCTTCTTGCGCTGTGTTTATTATCCACTAAAAGATAAAGCCGTTATTTATTTAAACACATAACCTCCTCCATTGTTGTAAAAGCCGTTAACTGGACATTGTCTGGCTTTGCGGAAGGACCGCCTCAGCAATTATTGACCGAGAAGTAGGACATAGATAGAGCTTAGAGAAACCGTGCATTCAGCTTTTCTTAGAGGCTATAGAGGGGCAGAATGGTGTGGAAGGCAATACAACAGGTAAGGAAGAGAAGACGAGATAAGAGAATTGAGATGATTTGAGATATCGAGAGCAAACGGTCAAAGCTACTGTCCGGGAAATGGCCTCTTCACAATCCACCGCTGTCCTGGACCCAACAGCCAATAACGAGGAGGAGGAGGAAAGACTCTGTGTCCTTCAACAATTCTCAAAAGTTGCAACTTTGTAAAGCATTTCGAAAGAGGGGCGCAAATAGGAGTAGAAATGCTGTCGTACTAGTTAGGGCGAGCTGGGGTGAAATTGTGAGTTTGTATAGATCGCACACAAGGTTTTTTTTCCCCATGTAGCCTTCGTGATTGATCCATATTAGGGGTGTCCATGGTTAACCGATTAACCGGTTAACCGTTAAAAATTGCGAAACCGAGTAAAAGCATTTTAACTAGTTTTGTTAACTGGCGTATATAATTTGCCGTTCCATTGAAAATATTTGTAATACATTTTGCACCACCGGAGACCGCCAGAGCGCTCCCAAACATTTGTTCACGAGAAGCCGTCATCCCGCATGGCTAGCTAGTTTAACTTTTCAATATGAAACGGGCCATAAACAGCACAGCGTGGGAGCGCTTTACAACCGAGAATGACGGATCAAAATGCAAGTATTGCATTGCAGTGCTTGGATATACTTCAACTTTGTTGTTGTAACATCTCAGCCGACACCCGGGCATCACGTAGGAGGTAGCTAGGTAAGCTAAAGGCACAAAACTCGCCTTTCTCATTATTGTTAAAACGTGGTGGAGAGATACGCGTTGTTGTTGTTGTTGTTGTTGTAGTACAAATGTACGAATGACTGTTTCTTTGCACAATGTTTTTTTTTTTACTGCAGGTAAAATAAATAAAAATACTGTCAAATCATTACCACTGCGTTTTATTTCTATAAATTAATTTTGTTTTAAATGTGTTCCACCCATAAAGGTGTTAACAATGAAAAACCCCTTTCGCGTCTGTCAGTATAACGTAACGGAGGTGGCGGCGCGCGGGGGGGTGTTGGTTAGTGCGCACACTAATGGTTAACCGAGTATTAACCGCTAAGAGCCTCGGTTAACGGTTAATGAAAAACTTGAAAACGTGTAGCCCTAATCCATATGTGACCAAACGTTGTCCGATATTTAGTTACAACTTCTTTTGTGATTATATTGTTGACACCAAGTCACAGTGCACGATGTTGACGTTTAGCAAAGAGCTATTAGTCCGTAGGAATCGGTTTTGTAACGTTAAGAGAACTGTGTTGTCTACATAGTTTTCATGTATAACAAGTCATTTTCTCTGTATTTGAACATATTCTGCCCTTCTCTAGTTTCCCGGTTTTTTTTTGTGTCGATAATGCAAGAAAGGTGCTAGCCAAGGTGCAAGCGGCACGAGTTCTATCAAGCTAAGCTAACGGTAGCTCCACAACCCGCACAGTCATTGATGAAGACGGCACAACGTTATGAACCACGTGACAATCCGGAAGAAGGTGTTAGAAAGTCAGTTCCCCATTGACTATAATGCAACGTTGAGGCTTCATAGATTTTACGCTTTATACAACTAAATATTGAAAGAACAGATAGTGTACTACCTCCGCAAACCAAGCCAACTACTTTGGGGAACTTTGAGAAGTCTGTATTTCCACAGACACAAGTGGGCAGAGCCAAAGAGCAGGCAGAGAAGGCGGGACATGTGCCCGAGGAGCAAATGTCAGCCTTGCTCTCTTTAAGCTCTGGCCAATCAGAGCAGGGAGTGACCTGCAGCTGCTGCTGTTATGTGAGTGGTGCGCTCAGCGGAGGAGAGAGAGCGGCTGGAGGAAAAGAGCCGAAACTCTCAACGATAAAAAAACAAAAAAAGTGCGCGTAGAACTGCGCTGTAGTAGTGTCCCGGGAGAATATTTTTTTCCCCCCGGGACCGACCATTAAAAAGAAGGACAATCAGGTAAAACCGGGACATGTGGCGGTCATATTTTAGTCCCTTGTTATAGACTTTATAGTGTGTTCTGGCAAAATTCAAGATCATAGCCTCCACAATATCCAACCCGCGACCTTCACACTAACCACAATGCCACAGTATAGGCCTGATATCGATCTTAAAACGCAAAGTGCAAAACAAGCAGCCACAATCTCATATAAGGGATATTGTTTACAAAACTCTGGCCACCGCCTTCATTGAAAACCCAACCAAAACCACCAAAGAATCACCAATCGAATGACAATGGTGCATACTCTAGCTGCATCAGAAAAAGAACAGTACTTATTTTCCTGCTTCTGCTCCCTATATGGAAAACAAACACACAGATAGGCAGAAAACTAGCTTGCCTTGAGCGGACTTTGTGAGCATTAGGTACAATCAAAGTTGCATTTGAAAGGTCCTGGGTTCAACTGTCCGATGTATCAGTGGTTATCCCATGGGTACTGAAGAAGGTTGGTTGAAGTCGGCGTCTATTGCAGAGAATAAATATCAAGTCTAAAAGTCCAAATTTGTCCCAGCACAAATCTCAATGTTTTTCGTTTCATAGGCGTTCAACAGCACTTAGTAAAGCTGGAAGGGAATTCAAGAGATCTTACACAAATCAGCGAGTCAATGGAACATCTGGCGAGCAACCATATAGAAATAAATAGCATATGAATGTTCAATTTAAGAATATAACTCAGCTGGAAACGCATTGCTTTCTATAAACAGACGATATTGAGTGGCAACAGAATACCGAATACGGTACAAGAGGCTTTTTCGAGCTCCTGGCCACATTTTGCACATGGGAATTACTTGGGAAGTCTATCACCGAGATGCACATGTGCTGTTCATTCACACGTTGCAGCTGAATGATCGCTTCGCCCTGTTTTAGGGCATTGCAGACTTTAAAAAGTGTATAGGCACAAATGAATGCTAATGTAACAAGCATTTCAGCATGCTCTAATCCAGGGAAATATTATCCACCTCTCGGGTTGTCAATAGCAAAATTGACATTGATTAAGGTAAAAAGCTTAAAATGTTTTGGAATCATTTTTAAATGGCTCTATCCGGGGGTTGTACAAAAAAATAAGTCATAAAAGTAAAAAATATTATATGCAAGAATTGTTGAGAGGTTTGGGATACTTTAGACTGATTGATACTTTAGACACTTGATTTTTAATGTCCAGCAAATTCCAAGAAAATAAAGTCCAGATTTATCAGGCTCATAATGTATTGAGTGGTACGGGGAGAATTCCAGGGTGCCTTTTTTTTGTTAGGCAGTGACATTTTACGGTTACAGTGTTGATTTATAGTTTATTTTGTCTTCTTTGAAAACGATCTTTTAATGGGGGAGAAAAAGGTCATGCTCCAGTATTTTGTTGCCTTTAGCTTTGATTACAGCATTCATCCGGTGGGACACTGTGTCAACAAGCTTCTGCAATGCCAAAAGGCCCGGTGTTGCATTCATTTTTTCACCAAGACTTTTGTATTGATGATGGATGAGTGCGACCACTGCGCAAAGCCTTCTCCGGCACATCCCAACGATTCTCAATGGGGTTAAGACCTGGACTGGCCAATCTACAAGTTTGTGTGAAAATGATGTCTCATGCTCCCTGAACCACTCTTCCACAATGTGAGCTTGATGGAACCTAGCATTGTCATCTTCGAATATGCCCATGCCAACAGGTAAGAAGTAATCCATGGATGGAATAACCTAGTCATTCAGGATGTTCTGGTGGTCAGAATGTCATTCTTTCATTGCTAAACCTAGACTTGACCAACCGCAGCAACGCCAGATCATAACAGTTAGCTACATCTAGGTAGCAGTGTACATGATGCACTGAATTAATAATTATTATGCTCTATACAATTTTTATTTTCAATGTTTTGGCCCAAAATGCTTAAACTTTAAAGTTCTCCACAAAACCTTACATTTTCTACATTCAAAGAAAGCAGCAACATACGTAATGGATGAAGTATGTTTGGCCATTTCCCCCCCTTTAAGAAACTATAGAATAAAAATGCACCCACTCCAAAAGACTCAACATTGTTTTTACCCCCATTTTTTAAACCACCAGATATCTGCATGTCCCCCTATACTGTTCAGGTCGGTTGTATTTTCACAATCTCGGGGAGGCAGAGTTGCCCAGCGGCACAGGGCCAGTAACCCTTTGATCGTTGTTCAGCCTATCTCTGAAGCCGCCTGTCTACCTCTCCTCAGGGGCTGTCCATGCAAACCCAACGATGTTTTTTTTTTTTTCAGGTTTTATCTCAACCCACACCTCGCCTGGTTCTCTTGGTCCCTGCAGGCCTGCTGTGCTGGCTGAGTTCCCCGCTGATCTTTATCTATGGATTGGCTGGTTGAGTGGAGCCCTATGGGGACCGTACAGAAGAGTAATACTAAGTGAGATGCACAGATACAAGTACTAGACTATGTGTCATCTTTTTTTTAAGCTATAACACTGACCGGTGAGTGCATGGAGCTAGAAGTGATTATATACAGTATATATCTGATGTACTATGAGGAGTCTACTGCCCGCAAGCTAACTGTTAGATAAGTATAAATCTAGAACACAACTCTCATGAACTGCTTCTTCGTATTTTTTTTTACATTAAAACTATGACGTTATGGGAGAAAACTAGCTAACATTCTCGCCTTAACAAAAACAACATTTGTAGTGCCGCATTCACACTCACATTGCCAGTCTACACACACGCACACGCACACACACACACACACACACACACACACACACACACACACACACACACACACACACACACACACCCTGGAGATAAGGTGTAATGTTTTACACTGGCTAGAACTGGGATTGAACTGCCAATCTTTAGACTGATGGATGAAGGCTCTGCCACTAAGCCACTGCTATCTAAATTTTGTCTGATAAGGACTTTTGACCTGAAAGGGCTTACCATGGATTCCTATGTGTCTTGACAGCAGTGTGTTGTTATGTCCTTAAAGATTCACGACTGTTTCTCCGACTGTGTCCCACTTATTTCCAGGCTGAGGGCGCTTGAGCCACATCCCTGCTCCATTAGCTCTGCGCCGCGGCACTATCGGTGTAGGACAAACAATACAAAGTATCCTGGGAGTGTAGTGCCTCTCATCCTTCAGACGGCAGGACATACATCACCGCAGCTCAAGATTACATTGCTTATGCATGCCTGTGCAGATGGTAAACACTGCGGCACTACAGCAAACTTCCCATTGGTGTCCGACAGCTCGTATCAAATCTAAAAGTCGCTACCATCTACGTGTGAAGTTCCATATAAACATATATAGCAGAGAGGGGAATTATTGCTGTGGATGGATTTTTGTATAGTTTGTAGGGTTCAAAGAGCTGAGATATGTTCTTACCTGAGCTTAGACGAGTTGATACGTACCTGTCTGCCCTCAGTCACGCAAAACGACTAAAGATGTTGTTAGCATTTAGCCTCTCCCAGTATATTCCTATTGCTCCAAACGGGGGTAAAGTTAGAAGCTACCACGCTCTTCCACAGGCATGCACAAAGACCAGACAGGAATGTTCAACTCGTCTAAGCTCAGGTAAGAACATATCTCAGTATGGAAAAACGGTGGCCTGTTCCTTTAATGGTAGCAAGACAGTTGAAGTGAAGTCAGCGAAATTTCATGAAATGATGTGCCCTTTCTTTTCCAAATGGACCATTGCTCATTCCAGAAAACACATTCTACCCCTCTATGTTTCATTACTAAAATGCATGAGGCTTGTCTCAATGCTATGCCTAAACCTTTGCATCCCACTGTAGGGCAGAGAATTTCATTAAAAGAACATCCGTCCAACTGTTAAGCCTGGCAGTGGATCCATCATCCTTTGGATCCATTAAATCAAATTCCGACAAATTCTGGAGAAAAAAGTAACACCGTCTGTGAAAAAGCTGAAGTTAAAACGTAGATGGCTTCTACAAATGGGCAATGATTGCAAACACACCATAAAGATCACAATGCATTACAAAGGGTGCAGACTGAAGTTCAAGACTGCCCAGAAATATCTTCGTCCTGGAAAACCTTTGTAAGGAAGAATGGGAAAAACCGGGCCCAGCAAACCCGGTGGCCTTTTTCCTTTTATGTTATTTTGAAATGAAAATAAAACCTGTTTTTTTATGTTATGGGAATGTCCTCTGTAACTTTATGCCTTTTCAAGATAATTTCATCTTCCCCTTGCTTCATTGTTCCTAATAATAGCAATTTTGATCCAGGGTGTCTAAACTTTTGCACGACACTAGTGATAATTTGTCAAAAACACGCTCCCAAAACACTTGTTGTTGTAAGTAAGTGGAACTCCTCGGGCATTGAAGTCTAGACAGCTTCATCAGGCACAACAATTTCGACGCCGTTCTGTGTAACTTCTTAGTCCTGAATTACATTGTTTTCCTCTTTTTCCTGTAGATTATAATACGTTTAGAAAACAGGAGACCATCCACTCTGCTAATATGGATGGGAATTTATGTTGACTGTTATTGCACGTAGCCCTCGCGCCAGCTTTGAAATCCACCTACACATGCAGGTTTACACTCTTCAGCACATTTCCCTAAATCTACCGCGATGCAGTGATGTCCGCAGGCAAATAGCCGGTAACCTTCTTTATCGGACTCGCCCGTATCGGTACAGACCTCTCTCCTCCTGCCTGCCTCCACATCCTCGGGCCAAACTTTGAGGCGTTCCATATGGGCCGGGGAAGGGAAATCATTACTTTAAATCAGTTTGGCTGTTTGCCGGAGTCACTGTGGATGCTAAAGTTCTGCCTGTCTGCGCTGATTGCTAATGTTCTCCGATAAACACTGACCGCACCACTTGCCCAAGTCATCAAGGCACCATTTTAAATTTGATGACAGCAACAAATCCTATGAAAGGGGAATCTTCAGGCCACATTGATCACTAATGTCCCCTACCTATTCGGTGACTGCACAACTGACAGTTTGCTATTTTTGTTGAAAATGATTGAATGGGTTACAATACAGTAGATGTTTACAAGTTCTTGACCTTTTTTTGGGCGGGTTTAGCAATATTTGATCAAAATGTTCAGGTAGGGACCTTGTAATTTGATTGTCAGCCAAGGTACACCACAGTCATAGGACAATTCCATTTTATACTTTGTTTGGCCAAATGTTAGCAAATATGAGGAACTGGCAGTAAATAAGAACATGTAAGTGGGTTTACCAGAATGCTGAAATTAAGGTTGTTCTTTTTGTTGGATACTGTATAATACGCTGTTGATTCAACCACAAAGTGTTGTGGTTGAATCAACAGCGTATTATATAATAACATACAAAGGAAAAACAAACTAATAAACAAACTAATAAGTAATGAAATTATCTGTATCTTTGCACCGAGGCTTGGAATTGAAGCATGTGACGATGCAAGAGTTTTTTTTAGACTGGAGTTACTTGTGGCAGACGCGGACAGAATTTTATTCCCAGGGCAGAAGTAGAGATGGTACCAGTTCGAAAATGTTACCTTTGAATTGCCCTGGCTTGTCCGTGCTGCCATTGTCGCTGTCTCGCTGTCTTGTTGAGTTTAGAAGTGTGAGAGGAATCAACAAATGCAGTGTGAGTAGAGACTCCGCCCACCCAACTTGTTAGCCAATCATCACCACGCCTTGTCTCCCCGGCGCTGTATTTCATGCAATGGCTGCTGACTGCTCTGCTTTTTGACTACGACACTGGAGGCCGCCATTGCTCCACCTTTGCTGTAGTACCTCCATATGACCGCTATTCCCCCATTGGAATGCATTGAACTTTAGACACGTTAAAAACAACTTTAATGCCCGGTGCCTAATGGTTTAGAAGTGGCTAGAGCTAGATATTCCTCCTGTGATTACGCTGGGTTAAAAACAATATGGGGCACCGGGCTGGTTATCGTAGTATAAATTTGAGAAATCTTGCATAATTAATGAGGGCCTGACTTTGATTGACGGGCCGTTTACGTCGCTGCCTGGCCATGGGCACGATTACAACAGAAATACGCGCCCATTACACGCCCCGCGAGGGCCAAGCAGGGCCGGGTCTACAGTCAAGATCCCTCCCTTATGCCCTTTTTAGGAACATGCTTCGTCAGAGCTGCAGAGGAGGAGCCTGTAAATCCGCCATGATTTCCCCCACGAACGTGGTCATTTTGGTAAACGGGGAGGAGTGAGGAGGAGCTGTCTATTCTTTTTTACAGTCTATGATTTCATGCTGCTGTTGAATGACACACAGCTGCTGGGAGCGGAGCTGGGCTGTAGATACATGACACTGCGGCGCTTCATTCAGCCGAATTGTAACGTGCCACTTTGTTTTCCCAGTAACGATAACGGTGTTGTAACGATGGGGAGAGTAATTAATTAGATTACTCCGTTACCGAAGATGTAGCGGCGTTAGTAGCGCCTCCTGTGCGACTGAGAGCTTACACGAACATTACAGAGCTAAAGATGCTAAATTGTGGATGTTCTTTACCAACTCGCTAATGCTGTCTACCAACCGCTCACACCAAAAGATCACCAAAATGGGTTGTTGTTTCTATAGACAAGCATCGCAAATTGCTCCCAACACCCTGGGGACATTTCGATTTTCAAATTGTCACTAGTTGCTCTGTTTTCTGACGCGTCTCTCAAAGTAGCCCGTCTCCGCCTCTCAGGGCCAGGGAGGGGAGAAGAGAAATCATTAGCGCGTGAATCGGTTTGGAGTCACTCAGGACAGGAGCTGTGAGGATGGTACATCTCTGGCCTGTCCGCATTGATCCGCCCCGCTCTCTAATCTCATTTACTGCCTCTTGATTTATTGAGAAGGGGGGGATTTAAAGTGCGCCAAGGTTATGGATCAGCCCACCAGCAACCCCCCTAAGCATCCCACCAATCCAACCGTCCACCCACAACAGCTATTTAAGGTCACTTAGTACTGAGGTCAATTGACTATTCCAAATACTCCCCCCACGTTCCCTGGGTTTTGTCATCTCATTTATTATCGTAATTTCATCTGAGTTTAGGCTTCAGGCATGGTTCCGATGTAAGAGAGGCAGGTACCTGGCATAGTCCAGTGTTCCTAGTGCTTGTCTAAAAGTTGTTTTATTCCTGTTTCAGACCCGGGTAACGGCGAGCCCTGAAAGGGTACAGTGCGGGCTGTATAAGAACTTGCCAACAAACTCGCGCTGTCTTGGCGAATGTAAACAATACGGCAAACACAGACACAAGCAGCTATAGAGTAGCTGTCAGGGAATCACGGAGGATATGCCGGAGTCCTGTTATTTTCATTGTGTTCATGAGGACGGTAGCGGAAAGGACGGGTGGCACGGGAGTGGGTTAGCTGGACTTCTGGGAGTGAACAATGAGCCCGATCCGTCTTTGTTCTTTTTTTAACTTTCCATATTTGTCTTATTTGACATTTCATTCTGGGTGACTGCACTGTGTTAATGTTTTAAATACGGACCGTTCACTTGTACTTTACTATGCACACTGTGGTTATTGCGTGGAACCCCGGACACTCGTGGCACCGCACACAAAACAGAACTCGATGTGAGTGGCCTGGCTCAGTCCTAAATTAGTCAGACTGGCGGGACTCCTAATAGTCTGACTTCCTTGTTTCGTCCTCACTTTGGTTGTAAACCTGACTTGTAGTCCGGTATTAGTCTTAGATGATTCCTTGTTGGCTGCTATAACAGTGTCTTAGATCTCAAATCGCTACGGTCTGGTGGGAAAACAATATACCAAGCCCTGTTTTTGTCCAAGTGAAGCCCATACAAAAGGACTCACATCGAGATACAGCCCCTGTGTTGCTCTAAGCAAAAGGTGAGAGGCAGACTTGGAGGAAACAACGGGCACCTTAGGGTATAAATTATTGTCTGTAACGAGGTGCGGCCGGCCGGTTTTCCAGTCATTGCAAAGTTACAAGCTATACCCCACAGCGCTAATAATGCTGCGTTCACTATACAGGCATCAAAGGGGGGCTATCGATTACATTGCAGCATGCAGGTAAATGGCGCGATAAATAAAGATACAAGACAAACAGCGGCCCGGTGCAATTAAGCAACACAGCATATTTATGTTATTAATGCATGGATAGGTGTCTTTTAAATGTACGTGTGGGCTATTATGAAACTTGCAGAAATGTGATTTTGGAAAGTAAGACACAATGTTTTGTGACAGGGTATAGCTCAACACAAAATTGGCCTATTATTAAAAGACATTTTACCTGCCCCCATTTCTATTCAACACAACCGGTGTCGAATATAGTCACGCCGTCAAAAAGGAATTACTTTTGGTGCAATGTAACAGCTCCTCTGAAACACATCTTTATAAAGATCCATGGTATTTCTTTCAAGCAGCTCCTCATCTTTCCCCGATGCTCCACTGGCGCCAGAGAATGGTCGAAATGTAATAATCTTTTAATATTTTATCAGCAGTAGAAGCGGGGCCGGGTAGGATGGTGCTGGAGGAGTCGCCGAGCACAACAAAGGGCCCGAGCGCGCGCGTCTTCATATCAGCCTGGGCCGAGCCTGTTAGAGCGCACCGCTAATAAAACACTGGTCAAAGGGGAGGACACTTTTAAAAAGGTGCCGGTATGTGTTACCATGACAACCAGCAGAGCTTTGTGGCTGCCTTTAAAATGTCTCAGGCTGTTTACTTATAAGAGTTTTATATATGAGTTTTCATTCGTGGTGGGAAGCTTCATGCTTGTTTTTATCTGCGAGAGAGGTTATAGGAGGTGGGAGTAGCTTATGGTCTGGAGATGAGTCCTGTAATCCAGAGGTTCCCAAAGTGGGGGTTGGGAACTTTGGGAAGCCCTGATCAAAATCCTGCTCCTTATGTTTGTTAAGTGATGATGACATCATTCTACTTCTGGGTCCAACGGAGCTTTAGCCCTATCCACTATAATGGGATGTTGCTGATTTTAACCTGCCGACTACAAGACTTTTTTTAAGCATCTGATCGCAAATAAATATTTACTCTGGATTTTCATTAGTAATGCTTTTCTTGCATTAATTATCAACATATTTTTTCCATATACGCAACGAAGGCTTATTTTGAATATAAAAATATCTTCATTTTGCCAGAAATGGTGAGCTACATTATTCTTATTAGGTGTAAAACAGTCTTTGGCCTTTTATCTGTTGTTATTTCAGCAGGAGATTCAGATAAAGTTGTGTCTTTTGCTGTGTTTATCGATGGAACTCTCAACAGTTTTGGACCTGGAAATAGCTTATTATTGTTTGTGATGTCAAACATGAAGAGTAATGCAACGCTTAAGTAAACAAGTACAATATTTTTAGACTAAAACACACGGACTATTTACCCCTCTCCCCTCAGGCAGGAGGCTACGGTCCAGACCCACACCTCCCGCCACTTGAACAGTTTTTTCCCCTCCGCCATCAGACTCATGAACAAAAACAAGTCTCTGTAGCTCAGTCACAGACTCATGGATGTTTCTGCACTTGCAGTGTGCGGTGTGTCCACACTTAGACCCGCTGCTATCACTCATCACTTTATAACACTTAATACCACTTTATATGCCTACACATCTGTATATACAATCCCGTTGTTGTTCATTGTCAAATTGTTGTTGTCTTACCATATGTCACTTTATTTTATCTTATTTATTTAATATTTTTTATGCATGCCCTATAGCCTTATAGTTTAACGTTCTTAGCTTATTTTTTATCTCAATTCTATGTTATATGTTCGATGTCGCACGTTTGCACCAAGACAAATTCCTAGTTTGTAAACCTTGTTCACAAACCTTGGCAATAAACCGATTCTGATTCTGATACTAAAGTTTATCAATGTGTTTGATAATAATAATAATAATAATAATATATTTGTAAAGGTTGTCGACAGTCTAGTCGTCGGCGACTGAGAGCCTTTACGAACACATTTATCTAAATGTTATAATCCAGTGGTTCTCAACTGGTCAGTGAATCGCAAAACCATTTGCAGTGGGTCGCGAGCCTATTCCAGGGAAAAAAATTTCCCCCAATAGTTTCCATCTGAAACTGCATGGAAACATTACCGGAGTCTGTTCAAATGAATGTTATTGGGTTGTTTTGATAATGATTTCAGTCTTAAAGGCATATCTACTGCTCGTTCAATAAAAACTTGTGTGGAAAATGCTATATATTGGATACGATATCTGACAAATTACATTTTTATTTGGGTCGCGGCTTATAAATCATCTTAAGGTAATGAACCCTCCAATGGCTCCCTCCTGAAGCCATACCACATGAGAACCACTGTTTTAATCAGTAGGCCATATTGCATAATAATACTTGGTACTCCCTATTTAAAAAGTCCGCAAGTGCTTAGTATTCATGTTCTTCCTTCATACAAGGGCACTGTTCAAAAAGCCAGAATTCATAAATCACTGAAGGACACAGTAATGCCTTTTTATTCTTCTTATGTCTCCATGCAAGAGACCTAAGTTCAGCATACAATGTTGATACAGTAATAAAAGAAACATCTGTCTTGCTTCAAGTGGCTGGTGGAATTTTCGAGCCTGAAATTGAGTTCAAAATACTATCATTTTTCTACTCCTACTTCCTCCGTACCTCCTATTATTTTCCCTCATAATTCTAAACTACGTGGATGGAATCTTGTGCATCTCTCGTGTTTGACAGGAGTTCGCGCCGCGTAAAACCTTTCTCGCTCTTTTGTGCTTCATATTTTTGACGGTGTGTGTTCAATCGGGATCCAGAAAGTGGTGCCGTGTCTTTTTTAAAAGCCTCACGGCTGATCTTTCCTGCTGTCAAATTGCCTTCATTTTAAAGAAGATCTTGCTAATAGCTGACTAAAACGTGTGGAAAGGGGTGACTGACTGTCTCTTGTTTTCCACGCGGCGTCATTTTAAGTTATAAAAAAATATGTCCAAGAATATTTGATAGTATAAAACCAAAAAAAAAAAAAGCCCAGCAAAAAACTGCATTAAAGGCTGAATATCAACTGCTTCGTGTCATATTGTGTTTAGTAATTCCATCAGTTCCAGCATGTAGAGTTTATTGCGAGTAATCGATCACACTACATTATATCCATCCCGTGATGGAGCTATAACTAACAGTTGTCTTGATTATATTTTGCGCATTAATTACTTCTGACTACACAGTCATCATTTACATTACATGGCCACAGGGAATTAAGAGCGGGCTTGTTACATAGACTGGGTTCATTAAAGGCTCACGCGAGTACAAGACCTCTGACTAAATACGAGCGAGATAACGCTTGATGGTGCTAAATGTGTCTTTCTCTCAAGTGCTAATGCCAGATTTTAAGGCGAGACACTGCAGGGTATTTGGGAAAAAACATCCAATTTAAAGCTTTGTTGTAGATTACTGATACAAGTATGAGGAAAAAATGGAATGCACGTTTTTTCTGTCATTTTATGTTGTTATATGAAATTAAGGGATTTTACGCACAACAATTGCCCAAATTGTCTGTATTGTCAGCCACACAATCTAAATAATGGATGGAGCCAGGGTTCCATTAATGGTTTTATTTCGCTTTTAGCCTCTCACCCCCGGCTTTAACCGAGCACATTTTCTCCAGTTCGGCTATACCCAAATCTAAAAGCTTTAAAATAAATCTAAAATAGCATCGAAAACGAGGATGAAAAGGCAATAAAAAAGTGCCAACAACGTGAAAATAAATAAAATAAATAAAATAAATAAAATAAATACAAAGAAAAAGCCACAAAAAAATGTGACAAAAGCGCGGCGACAATGTGACAACAAAGTTACGATTTTGTAGGTTTTTCAAATGTGGCGTACACTGTTGCTCTCCAGTTCAGAAGCTTTTAGATTTAGGTAAAGCCAAATTGGAGAAAGTTAAGGTAAGACATTTTTTGTGGTGTGAAGCAAAATTAATCAAGGTAGGAATTTACTTAAAAAAATAAAAATAAAAATAAAAAATGAAGCCTAGGCGTAAATTCAACCTGCAAGACCTAATTTCAGCGCCACCTACCTCCAGCCAGTGATTGCGTCTGCGAGGGTTACACCTCCACCTCATCCTATCAGCGCTGAGCCACACCTGCATCACAGCCAATCATCACCCTCGGCCCTGCGTTTAAGCCTCCGGCGGCCGTTCATGGCTCGTCTGCTTCCCAGATGTGCTGCGACCCACCTCCACCCCTTCACGGCCTCTTCTATCCACGGCTTCACCCTGCTTCATCCTGCACCGGTCTCCCACATCACCACTGGTGTCCAGGCTCCGGGGGAAAACCATCAACTAACGCTAACCTACCCATCCACTTTAAACATATCGAGTTCCACTGCCGGGGTCTGATCAGCAAAAATATATCTTTCTAATCGCTGCTTTTGTCTCTGTTTGAGTCTATCCAGGTTGAAATAAGACTGAAGAATTTGGAGTCTGTAGGAGCTACTTAAGGAAGAAGAATATAAACCTAAATTTGAGAAAACCGGTCCTAAAGTTTTGTAACATAATGCATCTGTCTATTTCCCCCGTCTTTAGCCGCTGCAGCCTCCCAGAAAGACGATGACCATTACGGCGTCATCTCGGCCGCCTTTTGTGCTACACCAAACATGTCAATATCTGTGAATACGCGAAAGGAGCTCTAAGTTGTTGTAATTTCTTGGAAACTAGAAAGCAATTATACTCAACAAAAAGGCATTGTAAAAAGTCTATTTTTTGGCATATAAATTAGATGTTAAGGGAGAAAACGAACAAAAAAAATCTATGAATTTGTCTTTTCTTCTTCTTCACAACAGACAGACCTTACGGAGACTGCAAAGAGCCAGGTTAGCAACACCATGGAATTATGTTGTATTTCTTTTTCTTTTTTTTCCCTTCCAATCGGTCACACTTTTTGTTTAGTTCATAAAAGACTATTTCCCAACTCCATTTGAAAACTTTGTTCAGTTGCCCTATTGTGACATCGTTAAACGCTGTATTATGCCCAGTGGCTCTCGGCTGCACCCTCTGGCCCCCGCGGACCAGACGGAAAATAACCAGGCACTCCACCACAGGCCCCTCAGAGACTCCTCTCCACTAAACTGTCCCTGGCCGCGGACAAGAGTTAGTAACCTCAACCTGGACTTCTGCAGACAGTAATGGGATTTCAAGAGGTGCTCAGGACAAGAAAAAAAAAAAGGGGACACTAATGGACCACAGGCTGACTTCACCGAGGAGATGGCAAAAGGGTTCAAACGAAAAATAAAAAGCAGTCTCTGACAGAACTATGACCTCCAAATTTGACTTTTTTACAGTGGGTTCAATAAGTTCTGGTTTGGGTCCGTGATCAGTTCCATTTATTTTGCATAGCACAGATAAGTGCACTCTCTAAGGCGTACATTTAAAAATAGATCTATTCTTCTTTTAGCATTCAACCGACATGATATAGTAGCATCAAAAATAAAAGAAGGGGTATGGGCCCCAAAAAAAATAAAAAAAAATAAAGAAGTTTCTCCACAGCAGCGCGCGCCATCTGTTAGCGTTAAACACATGAAGCTAGCATTGATTTAAAGCACCTTCCAGCGAAAGGATGTTGTTTATCTGTGTGCGTTTATTCAATATGGAAGACAGCAGGTTTGATAAATTCCTGTTTTTGCGCGAGAGGAATAGATGATCTGAGAATCAACTGTGGTGAAATATCATTAGCGTTTGCCCATTAATTTGAACTATGGATTTAGACCGTATAGTTTATTTTGTTCCCTTTTTAGTGAGCAACAATGTGATCTACAAGAAGTGGAAATAGTCAGGTTGACACACCTAGCCTAGTAACCTAATCAAAAGGCGAAAGAACATAATCAACCAGCCATAATCGAGGTCATTTAGGCGACTGACAACCACCAAACCACACAAGAGTAACAATATTAGCCTAAAAGCTCCACATATTTACCATATTTACATTTCTTAGATATAATACGATGCTGGAAAACCTGTAGTGGGCGCAATGGTGTACAATCATTTCTTAATCTGTCTCCAGAAATTGGTCAATTCAAACTTAAAGTGCATATGACAGGTTTTAATGCTTTAGAAAATGTGACTTATTTAGATGGATAACATCAGTTTCAAGTTCATCGGTTGCATAATTATCATTTTATTTTAGTGCAGCAGCAGCTTTAATTAATTAATATGGGCAGAAAACGTTATTTCTATTTGAATTTTTAAGCTACTGACAGGAAGTGACAGATAAAGGTAATATTTCATAGCAGTACCTTCTTCTATGTCACTTCCGGTCGGTGTCCAATAACGAGGTGAAACTATAAACATCACAAAAATGGCCAAACTAAAGAAAGCTGGGTACAATCTTTAGCAAAATCTTAAATATGATCGTGCTAACTATGTTTGATCAAAAATTGTGTCCATTGTGTTATATGCACTACAAGGAAATCGAGCTGGTGGTCAAATCGTGAGGCTTATGACCTGTTGTAAATGAACAACCACCTGTCTACACATGCTAATGAATGTCATCATTTTGCTGCCTCCTTTATTTTAAACTACATCGTACCTAACTAAATGTAGTTGTAATCTGCCTTGTAACAATCTGTAATAGCGTGTACCTATGTACTACAACGGAATAATGTGTATTATGGAACAGAATGGAAGTTTGTTTGTATAGCGCTTTTTCACATGACACAAGTCGCCCAAAGCGCCTCACAGTGTTGGAGATTTTGTTCTTCATTCACGTTGGAGGCACGTATTGTATTAAGACGCAAGACACTGAGGGCTAGGGCTTACGGTTAGGGTTTTATGTCTTATTACATCATGTACCTCTAAACTACAAATACGCATTATTCCATCGTGTATGTAACCCATAGGAACAAGTTCTTACACATTGTTACAGAGCACATTACATTTTACTAAACTTAACTTGGGTACAATGTATCAAGAGGAGTGTAAAATAAAGTTACCCCATAACCTTGGGTCTCAGTATGTCGCACAAACCAAAGTTACTTATCCCTCTTCATTTGGAAGCATGGCCGGACAAGAACAATGTCTTATATCCATGTCTCTGGGTCCTGTAGTGATAGAATTAAACCTCTCCTACAAAAGGCATGGAGACTCCTGCCTGTTTTTATTTATTTTTTCATCTACATCCTCTTGGGCTACCCATTTTTCTCCCCAACAGTGAAAGAACATTGATCTGCAGTCCAGGGAGTCCGCGTAACGGTAGTAAACACATCACCTCTTGAAGGGGTCTACGGGGCCTTTACAAATTCAAAACAAATCTACTCACAGCTTCATCTCTCCCCTTACCTGGTATTCGCTGGGCCAGAAGGTGCTGACCGCCAGTTCCACCTGGTGCCACTGGCGTCCCTGGGCGCCGGAGATGTTCCACACCGCCGAGCCTTTGGGGCCGTTGTTGACGCGGATGAAGACCTGCAGGTCTCCGGGACTGTGGCCGTCGCGGCTGTACAGGAAGTAGCTGAACTGGATGCAGTGGGTGTCGTTCTCGCTGAGCGGGAGGAGCAGGAGCTGAGCGCGCTGGCCCCCGTAGTGCTGCGAGGAGTTCACCATCATGAAGGAACCTATGGGAGAGACGGTAAGGGGTTTAGTTTTGGTTACTTTGCTCTCGTCGTGCTCTTACGCTGGTCCACGACGAGGGACGGCTTCATTGAATTGTCAGCTAACCAACAGCTCGGGCCTCGGTTTCAACTGGATGCCACGTTCGACATTTCATGGTGTTTTCTTGACAGCTCGCAGCGAGATTTCCACAATGTACTATGCAATGCGCTGTCTGCAGAACTTGTGGCAAAAGTAGCTGTCTCCCACACACCCACTCACTCGCTCCCATACCCGTCTGATGCTTCTGACTGACGTGCGGATAAAACTGAAAGCTGCTGAGGAGCTGTTCTTTCGCAATGGACGTCAATACATTTGATCACAACATCATCCCCCCCCAAAAAAACCAACAAAAAGCATAGACATGCACTGAAATTTCTCTGTAGACATTTTCTACTCCATTTTGAAAAACATAGGTGAAACCATCAACTGCGTGATTGAATTTCATTTCAATCACTAGCGCCAAGAGATATTCATAGCTGATATATTTTGTCCATTTTCATTTTTATCAGATGCCTATTTTGCCTGCACAGACCTTGAGAAGCTGCATTTCGCTAACGTCCCCAGGGAAAAACACACCTGCTTAGGAAACTGGCTTTGCGATTTATTTATTTTTGTCCAGTTGCATTTGTTCAAATCCTACCGCGCAAATACTCTTTCATTTCTATATTTCAGACCCACCTCCGTTTGGCCCGAGGGTTGTTATCCCAGCCTTATCTGTCCAAAGCTTTCAAGCTATTTGTCTGGCCTATTCCTGCCTTTGCCCACTGCTTCCTGGGTTCCCATCCGTTCTATTTTTTTTTGAAGAGCGAATGCTGTCATGTTCAAAGCCCCTTCTCCTCTCGTTCTCTCTCTTTCAGGGCATCTGATCGCTCTTTGATTTTGGATGCAGGTTTCACAGAGGCGCAGCTGGCCATCGCGCCCCGGCAGCGTGGCGGAGGTTTCCAGGCCGCGAGAGGAGGGCCAGGACCAATCTGTATATAGGAGCCCTTTGAACGCTTGGCCTCGCGGTGGTGGGAAACGCACTGAGAGCATAAATGCAGCCGCTTCCCGAAAAAACTAAATAAGGCTTGTTTTTGCAAGGCCCAAATCGATCTGTTTGCTAAGTTTCTTGTTGTTTGGAAGGGATAGATAGATAGATAGATAGATAGATAGATAGATAGATAGACGGAGTCCAATTATTGACAAAGCTGCACATTTCTCAGACTTTTACAGCCGACATTGCGCGAGACGTATCCGTATTTTCTTCTACAAAGTGCCAAAGAATCTCGAAAAACTCCAAGGGGCCCCGCGAGACACTTATGACCACTCCAATCATAACATAACGCTTTGAAAAATGCAACAGAGCCCTAACAGAAGATTCCCTTAGAAAATGGGATGCAGCAAGACTATTATTCAGGGTTGCACATACGCTGCAAAAGCTGCTCCAAGACCCATTAATCTCTCAGAGCCTAACCATATTAGAAAATATATTAATTTGGCAAGGCTATAACAAGTTGGCCGTTTGCTTCTCAGAAATTATTCAATCATGTTTGGAATTGGCCCCGTTCTGAATTCACGGCGTCCGAAAGTTAGATCTCGTGCCTTGAATGCGACGAGTGTGGCGCGCGCCATTAGCAACGAGATAGAAAAGAATAAATTCAGTACGCTCTACCGTTAGTGCTAGTCATTTCTTTTTCTTTTCTTTTTTGTAGCCAGGCTTTCTCTCTTTATTGTATCTTCGAAAAAGTATCCAGGTTTGTAAACACATGGCACGTTTGACACTGTTCTACCATCCAAATCGGCCCATATGTTGAACAATCTGGACTCAACAACTACTCATTCTAATACACCCAGTATTTTCAACTTTGCTTACGTCTTTCCAGCTACAGTATGCAAATATACATTTATTTTCACAATGAGTCTTGGATTGGATGTGGCAAGAGAGTTTAAAATGGGGGATATTATGCTCTTTGCAGGTGTTTCAAAGACTTCATTATCACTATTTTACACTTTGTTGGCTAGAAAATGCAATATCAGTCTGAAACAGCTGAAACAAATTATTTTAGCACTCACATATTAACAGCTATCCAAGTGCTAATAAGTGTACTAATTTATGGTTAATTTGCTCTTATTTGGCATTTAAAGCACTTATTTTGCATGGCCTTATTCAACATCTAACTAGCTAATAACTAACACTTTCCTATTTATTAATCCTTCATCCCTTTTTTTCATATATTAATTATTACAACCCCGTGAACTGCTACCTTAACGTGGTGGGGTTGTTTGAGTGCCCGAATGATCCGAGGAGCTATGTTGTCTGGGGCTTTATGCCCCTGGTAGGGTTTCCCATGGCAAACAGGTCTTAGGTGACGGGTCAGACGAAGAGCAGTTCAAAGACTTCTATGGACAGTATACTACTAACAAGGAACGTGACGTCGCCCGGTATGGCGCAGCCGGGGCCCCACCCTGGAGCCAGGCCTGGGGTTGGGGCTCGAATGCGAGCGTCTGGTGGTCGGGCCTCTGCCCACGGGGCTCGGCCGGGCACAGCCCGAACGGACGACGTGGGCCCGCCTTCCTGTGGACCCACCACCCGCAGAGGGATCCGTAGGGGTCGGGTGCAGAGAGGACTGGGTGGCAGTCGAAGGCAGGTGCCTCGACGACCTGGTCCGCGTGCGCAGCTTCTGGCGTTCGGGACATGGAACGTCACTTCGCTGGGGGGGAAGGAGCCTGAGCTTGTGCGGGAGGTAGAGAGATACCGGCTAGATATAGTCGGGC
Organism: Proterorhinus semilunaris; assembly: GCA_021464625.1. NCBI lineage: Eukaryota > Metazoa > Chordata > Actinopteri > Gobiiformes > Gobiidae > Proterorhinus > Proterorhinus semilunaris. Next base: position 21,811,441 of record CM038360.1, read on the forward strand.
TCACCTCCACGCACAGCCTGGGTTCCGGATCCCAACTCCTGGAGAGGGGCTGGACGCTCCATTTTTCTGGAGTTGCCCGCGGGGAGAGGCGGCGGGCTGGGGTGGGTTTGCTCATAGCCCCCCAGCTCAGCCGTCACGTGTTGGAGTTCACCCCGGTGAACGAGAGGGTCGCGTCCCTACGCCTTCGGGTCGGGGACAGGTCTCTCACCGTTGTCTCGGCCTACGGGCCCAACATCGGTGCAGAGTACCCGGCCTTCTTGGAGTCCCTGGGGGGGGTACTAGATAGTGCTCCGGCTGGGGACTCCATTGTTCTACTGGGGGACTTCAACGCCCACGTGGGTAACGACAGTAAGACCTGGGTGGGGGTGATGGGGAAGAACGGCCTCCCCGATCGGAACCCGAGTGGTGTTCTGTTATTGGACTTCTGTGCTAGTTACGGTTTGTCCATAACGAACACCATGTTCGAGCACAAGGATGTCCATAAGTGCACGTGGCACCAGGACACCCTAGGCAGGAGGTCGATGATCGACTTTGTAGTTGTGTCATCTGATCTCCGGCCGCGTGTCTCGGACACTCGGGTGAAGAGAGGGGCTGAGCTGTCAACCGATCACCACCTGGTGGTGAGCTGGATCCGCTGGCAGGGGAAGAAGCCGGTCAGACCTGGCAGGCCCAAACGTGTTGTGAGGGTCTGTTGGGAACGTCTGGTGGATCCCTCTGTCAGTAGGGTCTTTAACTCCCACCTCCGGAAGAGCTTCACCCAGATTCCGAGGGAGGTAGGGGACATGGAGTCCGAGTGGACCATGTTCTCCTCCTCCATTGTCGATGTGGCTGCTCGTAGTTGTGGCCGTAAGGTCTCTGGTGCCTGTCGCGGCGGAAACCCCCGAACCCGGTGGTGGCGCCCGGAAGTAAGGGATGCCGTCAAGCTGAAGAAGGAGTCCTATCTGGCCTTGTTGGCTTGTGGGACTCCGGAGGCAGCTGAGAGGTACCGGCAGGCCAAGCGTGCTGCAGCTCGTGCAGTCGCAGAGGCAAAAACTCGGGTCTGGGAGGAGTTTGGAGAAGCCATGGAGGAGGACTATCGGTCGGCCTCGAAGAGATTCTGGCAAACCATCCGGCGCCTCAGGAGGGGGAAGCAGTGCTTCACCAACACTGTTTACAGTGCGGGTGGGGGGCTGCTGACCTCGACTGGGGATGTGGTCGGGCGGTGGAAGGAGTACTTCGAGGATCTCCTCAATCCCACCGTCACGTCTCCCGATGAGGAGGCAGAGGCTGGGGACCCGGAGGGGGGCTCGTCCATCACCCAGGTTGAAGTCACCGAGGTGGTTAGAAAGCTCCTCGGTGGCAAGGCCCCGGGGGTGGATGAGATTCGTCCCGGGTACCTTAAGTCTCTGGATGTTGTAGGGCTGTCTTGGCTGACACGTCTCTGCAACATCGCGTGGCGGTTGGGGACAGTGCCTCTGGATTGGCAGACCGGGGTGGTGGTCCCCCTCCTCAAGAAGGGGGATCGGAGAGTGTGCTCCAATTACAGAGGGATCACACTTCTCAGCCTCCCTGGTAAGGTCTATTCCAGGGTGCTGGAGAGGAGGATCCGGCCGATAGTCGAACCTCGGATTCAGGAGGAACAATGCGGTTTTCGTCCTGGTCGTGGAACACTGGACCAGCTCTATACCCTTCATCGGGTGCTCGAGGGTTTGTGGGAGTTCGCCCAACCAGTCCACATGTGCTTTGTGGACCTGGAGAAAGCGTTCGACCGTGTCCCTCGTGGTGCCCTGTGGGGGGTGCTCCGGGAGTATGGGGTACGGGGCCCTCTACTAAGGGCTGTCCGTTCCCTGTATGACCGTAGCAGGAGCTTGGTTCGCATTGCCGGCAGTAAGTCAGACCTGTTCCCGGTGCGTGTTGGGCTCCGCCAGGGCTGCCCTTTGTCACCGGTTCTGTTCATTACTTTTATGGACAGAATTTCTAGGCGCAGCCAGGGGCCGGAGGGTGTCCGGTTTGGGAACCTCAGAATCTCATCTCTGCTGTTTGCAGATGATGTTGTTCTGTTGGCTTCCTCAAATCAGGACCTCCAGCGCGCACTGGGGCGGTTTGCAGCCGAGTGTGAAGCGGCCGGGATGAGGATCAGCACCTCCAAATCTGAGGCCATGGTTCTCCACCGGAAAAAGGTGGCTTCCCCGCTTCAGGTCGGTGGGGTGTCCTTGCCTCAAGTGGAGGAGTTCAAGTATCTCAGGGTCGTGTTCACGAGTGAGGGACGGATGGAGCGTGAGATCGATAGACGGATCGGTGCGGCGTCAGCAGTGATGCGGTCGCTGTATCGGACCGTTGTGGTGAAGAGGGAGCTGAGCCAAGCGGCAAAACTCTCGATTTACCGATCGATCTACGTTCCCACCCTCACCTATGGTCATGAGATTTGGGTAATGACCGAAAGGACAAGATCGCGAATACAAGCGGCCGAAATGAGTTTCCTTCGCAGGGTGGCTGGGCGCACCCTTCGAGATCGGGTGAGGAGCTCAGTTACCCTGGAGGAGCTCGGACTCGAGCCGCTACTCCTCCACGTCGAAAGGAGCCAGCTGAGGTGGCTAGGGCATCTGTATCGGATGCCTCCTGGTCGCCTCCCTCGGGAGGTGTTCCAGGCATGTCCTATTGGGAGGAGGCCTCGTGGAAGGCCCAGGACACGCTGGTGGGACTATGTCTCCGTGCTGGCCTGGTGTCGCCTCGGGGTCCCCCCAGAACAGCTGGAAGAGGTGTGCGTGGATCGGGAAGTCTGGGCATCTCTGCTGAGACTGCTGCCCCCGCGACCCGGCCCCGGATAAAGCGGAAGAAAATGGATGGATGGATGGATGGATAATTATTGCCTTTTGAAATGTATAATCTCAATCTCAAAGCATATTGACTGGAGAGTTTACAGCCTATATACCAGTGTGATACCTGATTTGAAAGCCAAGACCTTCTAGTTTCTAAAACTATGTGTAAGAGCCGCGTGAGTGAAACACAAATTGCACCACATTTGCCATTCCTAATCCTAATCATAACCCCTGACCCCTGACCCTAGCCATAGCTCCCTGATCGGCAAGTAAAAGGTAAATGCATACTATAAAAAACATACACAGTCTAAATTATGTCCCGTTACCTCTTAATTAAGTATTTGTATCTGAGAATATGTTCCCCATTCTACAGTGATGTGGGAAAGTGTTAGTTAGTAGCTCATAAGATGTTGAATAAGGTCATGCAGAATAAGGACCAAAACGTACAATAATTAGCACTTAGTTAGCTGTTAATAAGTGAGTGCTAAAATAAAGTGTTACGAAAAGCCTTTCCCGGATATGTTGAGAGCGGTGCCAAGTATAGCCACTGAGAAAGATTGCTATGGACCTTTGCACAATTTCAACCAATATTATCTGATTTCCCTTTACCCAGGACTCCTCGTCTGACTTGTCTCAGAAAGCATTCCCTGCCTCTTCAAACGTGCGCTGATCAGACGGACGCCATAAGTCTTACACGCGCCTGTTTAACGTAGCCTTGGGGAGCCCATTGTGAGATCCTACGTTCTAATAAGCAAATCTGAATGGTTTCTGATGTTGCCGGCGGGGTGGAGGGTGGGAGGCACATTTAATTGCACGTATAACCTTCACATTCGCTGGAGAGCACTGGGCGCCTTCAGACAAGGCTTGGGGCCCGGGACAAGAGAGGAGGGGATCGTGGGGATTGTAGTTGACTAGGTAGGGAGCACACTGGGAGCCCTGCCTTGTATCATTAATCATAGTGACATGGTTATTAGGCCGTAATGGCAGCCAGGGGGATGCTTAAGGTGGAGGGATGGTTGTTATATGGGCGCGCAGACACGGAGCAGGCGTATCAACAGACACGTTCTTATATGTGAAGCCAATGAATGCATCAGCGGGACTTTTCCATCCGCCGCAAGAATCCCATCACCGACTTTGAGCCGCGCGCTTCAAGCGACTGTGGCATTTGGGGAATCTTCATGTCAAGGTCTTGTGTGTCAAGTTGTGAGGGACAGGCAAATGGGCATACGCATAGAATGTAATATAGAAGATTTATCGAATCTCTGGTGTGAAAAGTTAACTTTGACAATTTTACATTTGGCCATTACTGCAGTGCTTACCATTTACGTGGCCACCGTTTGTTTTAAGTTGCTGATCACTATCTTTATGCCGGTGAAGTGGCAGTGTCCTAATCAAACAATTAGCTGATTGCTGATAGTAAATAACTCGACACGCGGCAAAGCACACGCTGTGATTTTTAATGGCACCACTGGATTAGACAAAGCTATTTTTAATCCTCCTCTTATGCAGGTTCGGCCCTGGGCATAGGCGACCGTCCCATCTGCTGGGAGGGGAGAGGCCTGAATTGCACTTGAATTTTTTAAGGTCCATGTCTCCACCATCTACAACATTCTCGACATTTTTGACATAACTTTGGAACGGGAAGTGATAAGAGACAGTCTTTGTGTCCTTGGGCAAGCCACTTCACCCACCTTGCCTCCAGTGTCTGCACATTGGTGAATGACTGAGAGTGTGAATGAGTGACTGGTTCCTTGTTGTAAAGCGCGTAGGACCTAATGAAGGTAGAAAAGCACTATGTAAGTTGAGACCATTTACCAGTTTTATACCATTTTTTGTGTAAAAAACTCTTAAACGAGCCTTCCCTAAACTGTGTAACATCGTGGTGAAAGTTTGCAGGTTCACATCAGAAGTGAAGGTTCAACCAACAATCAAAATGTTAGGCGCACCCAATAAAAAAAATATATATATATATAATAATAATAATAATAATAATAATAATAGTAATAATAATAAAACTAAAAATTAAAACTATACAAACAAATAATGAAAAATAAAGTAATTATAATAATAGTAAAATAAAACTAGGCTGAAATGGTAGCCAAAAAAAACAACTGATTTTTTTAAATATATAAAACATATGGAAAGCTGTTTGGGTCAAGAAAAGCTTTGGCCACGTCTACCACAAAAACGCACTCCAAAAATAATTGCTGCCAGTGCTACACGGTTACTGATCAGATTAGATGTACATTATTTTCTCTTTATGTGACTTTTTGCACCAAATTGGCTTGGCGGCCGGCCTTGTTCTTATGTTTATTTGGGCGATGGTGGCGCAGATGGTAGAGCGGGTCGTCTCATGATCAGAAGGTCGGGGGTTCGAATCCCGCATCCTGAAGGTGCATGCTGTACCTTGGGCAAGACACTTCACCCACCTTGCCTCCAGTGTCTGCGTACATTGGTGTATGAATGGGTGAGAGGTTCCTTACTGTAAAGCGCTTCGAGTGCCTAATGTAGGTGGAGAAGCGCTATATAAGTTGAGACCATCTACCATTTACCATTTGTGTGCGTATAATTTGGCCATGGACATACGGGAGGTTAAAAGTAAACTCCTCAAAAACATTTTTAAAATGTAAAAGCGCCAGATTGTTGAGAAACATCTTGTAGAATTGGACGGAATCTTCCCCTATGGCCCTACATTCTCAACATTTAGCCCATGACAATATGCTTCTCCTGCTGAAAACAAGCACAGAAAAGTACTTGTAGTAATTATAATGAATATCTATGGATGACATTTTTAAGATGATCCCATTGATATTAACCTTTCATTGTGTTTCATTAGCGCACATCATAACATACATCTATCGTATTTGGAAACTTGTTGAATCTTTTCACTTCTGACTTTTGCCCACAGCTTCAGCCTGATCCTTTGAGCAAAAACGATTAACTAAAACCCATTCCCCTTTCAAACACTTCCTTTCTGTCCTCGCACATGCGAAAATGCTGTAATATATCGTATAATAGCATGCGCCGTTGTGAATACTCTCTCTATACGGCGTAGCTCAAGCGGTTCCCAAGATCTAACGCTCCGGGGTGGGCTTAGCATTACGGGCTGACTGGATTTCTCTTTTGTGCGCGATCCCTGCAAAGGGAAAAGGTCAAAAAGCGAGGTCGGCATTGGAGTCTATACCTGGAGATTTGAAATGCATGTCACAGGGCCTCTCCTGACCAGTGCCCACCGCCCCGCGAGTACGGACGAGATGTCAAACTGCCAAGAAATATCCGCTGATAACAAGACTTCGCCGTGGCCCCGTGGAATAGACCTGATACTTTCAACCTTCTCACAGCAGCTATTCGCTCTCTCAACCGTTTTGATGTCAGTGTTCTCAAGAGAGCCTCGGTGAGATTGCAGTTTTTTTTTTTTTTTTTTTCTATACTTCTCTTCTGGTGCTGGAGAAGCGTAATGTCATAGGCTAAATGTTGAAATTGAGGTAGAGCCACGCTGGAGTGTAGCCACAGAAGAGCTGTACGATTTTTGCTATATCAGTTTTGTATGGGCTGGAAAAATTATCTGTAGGTGTCTTTGTACAAAGCCTGCCAAGTGAACCTGGACTTCTGCGTGATGTTATGCAACGCATGCAATCTCTGTGCTGGCTTTAGCAGGTTCTTTTTTAACAGTTATTTTCAAAGGGATATTTGTAATATTAATTCCGTTGCTTGATGTAATGATCACTGAAACAATCTTTGCATCTAATACGCTAACAAAACCATGTCTCTGTCAGATTCATTCCGATTTCGTCACCACAAATTCCGGCCTTTTGTCTTTTTGATACACATGCAATATATGCAATAAAATCAAAGACAACTTGCAATATATTTTTCTCTTACATAGTTTGTAATCTTACATTTCATCTTCAGGAAAAGTGACGTCTCTACAATGTTATTTTTTTCATCTGCAGCGTCTCGCCTTAAAGGTAGAGATGCACGATAATAGCCAAAGATATATTATATATTTTTTTATATATTTTTTTTACCAATGATTTCAAAATAAAACCCTTTGCACATCAAATACTTGGGGCAGGTGCGTTGGAGAAGAGTGAACAACCCAATGTTCACCAAAGAGGTCATTTCCCACTTATTATTGGGACTAAACTTTGGCCCATTTTTCTGTGAGCATGCGCATCTGTTTTAGCGTTTGTAAGGTACGCAAAAAAGTCACTCTCAGATGGAATACCTCAGTGATCTGATGATGTGGATATTGCAGTATTTTAAATATAATTGACATTTTATACAGTGTGTAACAGAAATTGCCATCTCACCGTACATGTAGCATGTATGGCAACAAAATAACATTAGCTTTAGCATTAGCTTCGTGTAAAAATATTCTACAACTTTTTTTTACTTGTATTTCCCAATATCCAATGCCTCTTCTAAATAAGAATATTTTACAAGTATAAGCTGAGTTGTATTAGGAGATACACCATAAAATAAAAATGCAAACCTGGAAGCCATCTTGGACAATTAAAAAGCAGCACCTAGCATGGCACACTATGCTAGCATGCACGCTGCTCACACGGCTTGGCAGGATGACGCTAAACGAAGCTTTCAGTACAGTACAAACCTCCGAAATAAAGGCCCAACATCTCATTTTGGCTCTAAGGGACAATATGACAAGATGATTGATGGCGTAATTAGAAAGTTGATAATATTCCTCAAGATATCCCTGGCTGCGATAACCTTACCCCCGCACCCTTGAAGACACACACATAGTCATTTACTGTATACCGTGCAAGCGCGCAAACCGCGTACACATTTGGCCGCGCGGTGAAATTCTCCATAAATCCATAGAAACTGATAAGACTCCATCTATTTCTCCTATGACCCAGCCAAGGGCGAGGGAACATGCATTAGGAGATTAGGGGACGGCCGGGGCTCCCTGAATTCATATGAGAACCAAAAGGAGGCAGGGGCAGAAGTCCCCATTTGGCACGTTTTTATCACACTTACGCACAAAAAAAAAACTGCACTGTAAAATGGCAAAAGGGAAGCTAGAAAAAAGGAGCAGGAGGGATTTTATCTTTATGTTTGTCTATGTCATTTTTTTATTTTTATTTTTTTGCGAGCTTTCGACTGGTGTTATCAATAACGCTTTGCAGAACTCAGGGCGACCATATTGGGAAAACTGACAAGACCATCTTTCTATGTGGAAAAGGCCTGGAAAAAAGTCAATGCATTTTAATCATTATTATCAGGGCTTTTCCACCCAGCTGTGTCAGGGAGGATGAGCAAGCACACAGTCACAGGTTTTCATAGGATAAAACATGTACCAGCACATGCAGGCTGAATACTTTTGTAAGTCACGTGAAAGCATGCAGTAGTTTTAAGCTCATAGACTAGTATGTGACTATATTTGTTACCGTATGCCATGTTAGCTTTCATATCATGGAAAGGGGAATTATTTGTATCTGCATGTTATTATGTTATTTAATTGTAAACATAGGAGAAATATTGTGCAAAATCAACTTTAAACCGTGTTTAATGCAATACTAAGTCACTTGTACTGTATTACCCCCTCTGGTGGTAATACAAGTGTTGAAAGACCCCCCAATCATCCCATCATCTCCCCCTGGTGTCTCTGGCCAGAAAACCCCAATTGCAACTTTGCCTGCCACTGGATTGGAGCCACCAATACACACTAATGGAATCACGAAGAAGAAGCTAACGGACTAACGGGCAGGGCTAACTGCGGGCTAGCTCCTCTTAAACAGTATTTACAGCCAAGTTTGAGTGAAAAAAATGATCTCTATTGTGTAATTGGCTGTACAATATCCCTCTCTCCCTTTGTCTTTTCTGTCAGTGTAGGATTTACTCTCATGGACAATTAATGAGTAAAAAAACGCATCATGCGTTTATGGCCTCTAGGGGCATGAGTTACTTAGTACTGCTTTAAAGAGAGTTTCTCAAAAAACATGCCCGGAATAGTATTTCACTTCATTAGCATGTTTTGCGTATTTCTGTTCAAATTAGTACTTTCTTCTTCTACAGTTCAAGGGCTATAATTTGTATTACACACAGTAACAGTGAAGCTGGACTAGTTCTGTGCTCAATGTGTGTTTGCTCTGGCGCTATTGATTTGCTAACATGTCGGCAAAGCTGAAACCGTGTATTCACTGTGTCATTCCACTGCTGTCTGCAGAGGGAGCTCCAGGCCAATTCAAAATCCTGACCAGCTCAGTCTCTCACTAAGGGCCCGATCTTGTGCTTCTAAACAAAGATTATAGCGTAACTATATGACAGTAATGTACAGTGGAGTTTTCCTCCAACCAGACAACCAAAAATAATATATTTAAGCCTCAATGATTATGTCCACTTGAATTAACATCTTGGTAATACCATATTCTTTGGCAGTGATTGACCGAGGGGTCAAAATCACTATGTATGACAAAGACCAGTATAGCTAACAGAACAGGGGGCAGGGGAAAAGTTACATTATGCATTAAAAGAGAATCAGAGGCTTTGCTAGCTGCAAAAAGTGACAAACTTTGTACATTTTAAAAATATTAAAATAAAAAATATTTTTAAAATGTTTACTAACTTTTGCAAACAAATTCCTACACTCCCTCTTTACCTCTATGGCCGTCACTTAGCTGAACTTGTGAAGACATATTTCCCCAACTGACATCACATTCTTTCAGTTGGAAAAGGCCGCGCTCAATCCGCTGCATTTTAATCACATTTTTATCTGCTTTCTTCCACAGGGCCATGTCACATGGGGATACCCGTTAAAAGTCTGCTGATAAAGATTGCCAGATCCGTACAGGCCGGCATTTTTTTTTTTTCTCCCCTCACCGACCCTCATTCCAACAGGTCGCTCGGAGAAGGTCATCTGAGATTTTCAATTTGGACACAGAATTTGTTCTTTCAGGTCTTCATTTGCCTGGTGTCTTTTATCCTTTTCTGTGATATTGCGATCCCGGGGCCGACTGACCTGAGATGATATTGCACATATGAGAGAAGTGAAGTGCCCGGAGCGGAGATGATTGGGAGGGCACAGATTGGTTTTCGCGCTCCGTTCTTCATCGCGTATCGAGCCGTGGAGCGTGTGATGTGACTGTGGGCACACGGCGAGGTATGTCTACTTGTTTTGACCTCTAGCAGAAAGGTAAAGCTGGTTTTGCCAAGCTAAAAGTGACACGGCACCCATTACTGCATAATGAAGAACTTTTCTATGTGTATTTCATGTTTTATGATTTAAGATAACTGCTGTATCTTGGCTAATTTCACGAATTCCGGGTGGTCTCTGTTTCTATCAATTTTACTTTAAAAGTTTGCATTGATTTGGCCATTCAATCCCTCCTACTTTAGGGTCTATCGCATGGTGCTTTTTTTCCTACGTTCATCTCAACATTGCAGTGTAAGTTTTCAAAAACAGTAGTAGTCTAGACAAGGTTGTTTACGATTGAAGACATACGCTTGAACACACCTGACAATTGCAACTGTTTCCCGTAGCGTGTAATTGAAACCTGAAAAGAAAATCTTATCAACAGTACTTCTCATCGGGGGCCCGTCTTGACTTTTTGTTCATTTGGGGGTAGGCCCGTGGATGGCAATTAATGATGCTCGGGTGGCACCAGGGCGAAATCAATGACGCGCACCTACTTTCTATCGTAACTTTGTCGATTCTGCTGAAGCCCAAAAGCCTTGCGTCTGTCCTGACTTTTCTTCTTAACTATGCCATATTCCTTCACACCTCCAGTCTGAGCAGATTTGAGCTTTTCCAAAATAACCAGCAGTTACCCACACCCTTGGAGACTGTGCAGAATCAACAACAGACGGTCACAAATGCAACCCTCACGGAGCCAAAAATAAAGGTGGCCACTAATGATCTCTCCAGGTGGAAAACAGAGAAACCTTTACCAACTCCAAAAACGCATTCAGGACAACCTGATTAGCAGACGACATGGCGAACATGCCAACTCGCTGTTCTCTCCTTCCATTCCATTATAGATGCTTAAGGCTACCTACCCAGCATGCACTCTTGTAAGGTCACGGATTGAGTGCGAGCCGCGGTGTGCCATGACGCAAGTCGACTGAAATAATGTGTACAGTGGGAAGTAGCCTGGGGAGTTCGCTGGAAGGAAGACCGTCTCATAATGGCTGATCAGGTAATGGGATTTACGACCAAGCTTTAATGGGGCATAACTCCGACAGCTAAATTTGCGATTTTAGCACATTCTCCTTCCGCAAAGAGATTTATGAGATGATAGCAATGCCAATATATATTTTTAATCATGGCAGGTAAGTAGGGCAGAGAGAAAAATCCAATAAGTTCAATTGTGTTTTGTTTTTTTTCTCTATTAGACAAAGAGTAGCTAAAGCGGTCATTGGTGAAATGGCCATTTTTAACTGGAACGTCAATGTAATCATTATAAAGTGTGGTAGTATGGTCGCTTGACATCACAATACTAACTTTGTAGTAGGATGGAAATATCACAGGACATAAAAGTGCAATACCATGGTAATTATGATGATTACATGGAAATAGCGTATAATGACCAACCCTATAGCTCGAACCAAGTATAAAGACTAAGGCAGTCTATTACCAGGAACCATGGTTAGCATTTCCTTTGTAACATTATGGAAACCAAGCTGGAAATGCATTATCCCTTGTTGTCCCTACATACCATTGCATTTCCATTGCGTTGCCATAGTATTACTGTGCTGCAAACTACTCTCTTGGATGCATTTGTAGTCAAAATCATTGATGTTGTATTATTCTTTCACTGGTCAGTCACAGCAGCCCTGACAGATGGAAACATGGCAACATTTTACACAAAGCTTAACTGTAGCCACTATTCCTTTATTCCATACTTGATTGTTGCAAGCTACTATTACAGGCCGAGCTACCCTGGGGTTGACTGACCGGAGTGAAGGTGCCAGTCTGTGCCATCGGCCCCAACAAATCACAACCATTCACTTTCTCACAAACTGCATTCACTGAAGCCCTGCTCCTGCAGCTCTTAGGTGATTTAGTGAAAGGTGTTCTGGGAAAGTCCTGAATAAGTCCCAGCCTTATTTGTAGTCAGTCACTGCATCCATACCAATTAAAATTGGTTGTGGTTCTGTACAGATAAGAATTAAGAAGCTACACAAATAATTTGACTCTTTAGATCGAAAGAGTTCGAGACCCACGGACTAGCGTAAGGAATCAACAACAGTTGCAGTGACTTGGATTCCCAAGAAACAATGTCAACTGGGATTTGAACGGGCACACTTCCAATTATACGACAACCACGTACCAGGTATAAGCCACTATCGCCCCGACTAATACGGCACATTCATAGAAGCATGTAGAGTGAAGTGCCTTGCCCGAAGTCACAACACAAGTCTGAGGTTTCAATTAATGTTTGCAGCTGGGGAGTTAAAGGTTTTGGACCAGCCCACATTTAGCGGATCAGCACAGCAGATTAGTCGAAGGTTTTGGGAAGGGTCTGAACGCAGCCGAACGAGATCAGTGGAGCTCCAATTCTCCACTGGAATTGACGCCACCTCCACAGGACAATGCTAGCGCAAACTAACTCTAATACTGCCCTTAAGGATAGTGGAGTTTAGTAAAGGCGTCTTATTGAGATTCATTTCAATAAAAAAAAGTAAAGGGGACTTCATTTCCTGTGAAGGTGTGGAGCTCCACCGATCACATGCCTCTCCATCGGCCCCATTCAGAGCCTTTTGGAAGGTTTAGCTTCCCTGGATAATCACTTGACTTGTGGATGGATGACTTTGGGTTCGTTGTTGTAGGTTCTTTTCATATCAGGCGGCGACACATGCCAGACGTCAGCAGCCTCCAGTTTTTGATTGGATAATTAAGTGCCCTGAAATATATACAGGCATTTTGTGTCATATTTTTAAGAACGACAAAAACACTTCACTCTGAAACAATTGGATTATGTAATTTGCGAAATAATACTCAAAAAGTTCAACAACGGCAGCGTTTCAAAACACTTTGTATTGCTATCTCCTAATGGACGGCACTCCATGATAAAAGCCCCTCAGTGAATTGTCTGTTAGCTCCAAAACACATTATATAAGAGCTTCAGATTTACTTCAGATAAAGATTGATGCGTCGTGGGCACAAGTTCTGGCATGAAGCTTATTATGATTTGTGAAATGCTACTTTTTCGTGCGAGTTGCAAGACTCTGTGCCTAAACTGTGCCCAAAATGTGACAGATGTTCCAAGCTGCACAACAGTCGTTCCAATCGATTTGGAAAATAAATTTAAAAAAAGTCACACATTTTCAAGGCATGGTGCTAGGACTATTTTTCCGGCTTATTCCCATAAATTTGGGAAAACTAAAAATACAAACTGACAAGCTGCTGTCGAAAGTGTTTGTTTTATAATTGCCTCAGACACACAATTTTCAGAACAAAGACACAAAGAAAAAATAGGAAATGTTTTACTCTTTTTTTTACTGAATACTATCTGCCTGATGCAGTAGCACTTTATCCACTATGGCACTGTCAGTACCCATTAAAAACGTTCAAACTCTAATGGACTAATTATTAAAAATTATGAATAATTTGTTTATTTTATTTTTATTTAACTTCCAGTTTTTCGATTTACGGCGTGGTTTACAGCATCAGTACGACCTGATAAACACACTTTGAGCGCAGAACGGCTCAAAACAGACATAACGTTGGATTATGGGCTTCAAAACATGTGGAGGACAGTTTTGGGGTTTTAACAATGACACTACTGTATCCAGGAAGTATGGGACGAAGCGCTGACACCGTAATAGATGAAACAGTACAAGAAGAAACAGCTAAATTAAACCGGATTACCCGAGGATTACTCAAAACTGTGTGAACAAAGTTAAATACTTCTCCAGGTATATCCTTGACGAGGGAACAATGTTACAGCATGGTTCAAAGCTAAAAAAAAAGTCGATTTTGCATGTCCACTTTAACGCTAACATTTATGCATCAATAAAGCCATTTCAGTTGAATAGCTTAAGCTTTTGGCAATGGATTGGACTTCGCTTTTCCATCAACAATTATAAAACAATTACACCAATTTCTGTTATATTTTGGCAGTGGTTGCAGCCTCATAAGCTTTCATTTGGTAGACAAAACTGCCCATAAAGCCCTCTTGTGCACTTACAAATAATTGCGAGTTAATGTTGCACAATTGCCCCCCGAATCCACTAAGTGACCGACAATCCAGTGGGGCTGACAGCGACCTGAGCGGCTAATAGTGGACTCGTGTTGCTGTGGGAATCGTCTGTGTTTCACTAATCAATAGTGCATTAGCCCTGTCCAACTGTGAGTGCTAACAATCCTCCCACACTCACCCCTAGTGTCCCAGCTACTGTATACCTCCAAAATATTCGTCTTCAATGACCATATTGCACCTGTGTAATACGTTACAAGTTTTCCGAAACATGGTAGACGAATGGGTGTATTTCACTTATTTACTCATTAAATAAAGTAAATGATATAGAGATACTGCGTTTGTCTTGTTTTAGTCTTCAAAGATCAATATCAACACCTCTACCTTAATAAAATCCCAAAAGCCCTAAAATCTAGGGAGTGGTGGGAAAATCAATCAAGCTGACTTGTTAGGCTTTTGGCCTTCATCCAAAATGTGCATGGAACCAATGTTTTGTTTGTTTTTAATTATTCATAACTTATTCAATATGTCGTGCTTTAATTGGCTGACTTTTGATTCTTGTGAATATTTCTTAAAATTTAAGTTCATCCTCTGCCATTTGTTTCGCCGTTTAAAATGGAAAGTAATTTGATTCTGTGTGAAATAAGCTTTTATAGTCTTGCTAGCTACAGTGTATTGTTTCATTACAATTCAGAATGAAAGAATTTATGAATAATCCATAGGAAAACTTTATGTATAGCCTTTTATTGATATGTGGTTCACATCTAGATCAAAAGGAGCCAATGTTGGTAATATAGCACTGGCTTTTCAACCATCTCGGAAACCACATGGAGCTGGCTGCCTGCTGCTCAGCTGATGTAATTGTTGCCTGCTTGTAACACAGAATGAATTTAATTCATGGGTAGATCGCAGTCCAACCATCTTGGGAATGTGTTTTTCAGAGCAAAATGTAGAGTTTGAGATTGCTATATTTTGCTCCAAAGACTTCTCAACTTTGCAGTCTTCTGTTGTGCTGTATATGCCTTTAACTTTAGCCTTCAATGCTCGAGTCCACTTATACACGAATCAGTGGGGAATAGTCATCTCGCGACATCCATATGTCACTTTTATTTCATCTTATTTAAAATATTTATGCATGCCCCTATAGCCTTATAGTTTAAATTCTTTTAGCTTATTTTTATCCTAACTCTGTGTTATATGTTTTATGTCGCACGGTTGCACCGAGAAAAATTCCTAGTTTGTGAACCTGTTCTCAAACCATGGCAATAAAACCTATTCTGATTCTGATTCTATTTTCTTCTTCTTTATGCTTCATTGATTGAAATTCTTTCAAATGCCAGTTTCAAACTCGATTCTCAACAATTAACTTTTTCACTTCAATACTTTTTTAATATCCAACTAATATCACAGAGTTTTTTGGTTCAATCACAAACTTACCAGTAAGTAAACTGTCTCAGAATAGTACACAAAAAAACAACATCTGTGCATTTACATCAGTCTCTCCATGCAGTACATAATCCCATAGAGCTGTGTATCTCCATTGACAAGCCCCTCAGTTCCACTCTGTTTATTC
Source organism: Proterorhinus semilunaris (assembly GCA_021464625.1). Taxonomy (NCBI): domain Eukaryota; kingdom Metazoa; phylum Chordata; class Actinopteri; order Gobiiformes; family Gobiidae; genus Proterorhinus; species Proterorhinus semilunaris. Next base: position 21,826,974 of record CM038360.1, read on the forward strand.
ACGTCATCATGCAAGGCGCGGATGCCTTAGCAAAGGTTAGCTGTACGCGTGCCATTGCTAGCCGCGGCGGGGCTCCTGCGTCTTGGGGTTGATGCTAATGCCATGGCCTGCACACAGACTCAGGTTTGTGGACAGGCTGAAGGTAATGGGATTTCAAGTCCCACAGGAGATGTTGATCTCACTTTGAAGAGGGCTCTCATCTGTAAGTTTCAAATAACATGGTAATATATATGTATATATATATATATTGATTAGAAGATACGCTTCACTGCATACGTTAGACTTGAACAGCAGTACAGGTTAGTACAGCAGCAGTACAAGTTAGTACACAAGTTAGTTTAATGAGATCAAATTCATTTTAAAGTTTACATGTCAAGTTTCAACCTGGCTTATTACCTTGTGTGAACAAATAAGCCATACAGTTCTAATTACATTGCATATGACATAATTAATGACATATAGGGTTCCTCAAGGGGCTGTATTGGCAACTTTTCAGTTTGAAAAACAAATTAAATCTACCCTGACCTTTTTCCAATTCAATTGTCTTAAACACTCATCAACGTCAAATCTTGCTTTGCCTGATTAATTACAGATTTAGTAGCATAGTCTTGGAGTACTCTTCTGCGAATACAACGAAATTGTTAATGGCATGCATCAAATATATTTAAAACATTCAGGTGAAACAGTTGCTCATGTACAGTATCTCACTTTCACTTTTTCTCATGAGTTAAATCTTCAATTCTGCAGTATATTTTCAAAACCCGCAGCAAACCGCATAATTCGACTGGACATGACCCTGCCTGCTATCCTTATATATAATTTCCCTATATGCCTAATAATAGCTCAAACCCAGCTTTATCTCCAACATCGCATCCTTACAGAAATCCCAGCGAAAGGGGAAACCGCTTACATCCGGTAAGTGTTCATTACGCGGGCAACTCGAGAAGCGTAGGTGGAGTAACCGGAGTTAAAAGGGCGGATTGATAAAAGTCACTTGCGAGGAAGCACGGAGGGAAGGAGACGAGTGTGTTTCCTTTTGCTCCTCGGCAAAGACAAACAGATCGCGCTCTTCCCTCCTCTCGAGATAAGCCCGTCGCCTGAATCGGATTGAGCCTTTTCCTGCGATGACAGCCACCGTGACGAGAAGGTGGGACGCTGGAGAGGACAAAATATAATTTGCGTGAGGTCTGCGAGTGGGTGGAAAACACTGAGTGACAAATTAACCTCAGAAACATTCTTGTGACAAAATATAAAACTTATTAAATACAGCAGGTTTTGTTTTCTTCATACCATGCAGCCGATGACATGTGGGTGGGAAACTGGCGTGAGAAACGTCATTCGAGTTGAGGTTGGTGCTGTGCTGTGAGCCAGGCGAGCGAAGGACACGCAGGGGCAGTCAGCGGTGGGGTGTGCCAAAGCTGGATTCTGGCTCGTAGCGGGTTCACCCACCTCCGCATGCCCGGAGATAAGAGCCTATCAGCGAGAGGCCCGCTGCGAACCACTGGCATGGCCAGCGTATAGCACAAGTACAGCTGGAACAAGGAGGCTGCCATCTGGTGCGAATCACCTTCACGCAAAGCAACAGCAAAGTCCGCGAGCGTGACTTTGTCCAACTGAGCCGGCATTTGCCACGTGTAGAGTTGGAGACGGGTCAGCATTTGGTCTTATGCTTTATTAATGGATTTAAATTACTTTTGTATGCTTAATCAACAATTGCTGGCAACTGGAAAGTGCTTCTTTTTGTGGGCTAATGGCTTTCATTGCCATGGCCATATGAATAACGAAATCCCAAACCGAAACATTCACAATATAGGCTAAAACCTCTAGTTAGAGGCGCTGCATCGCCTAAACTGCCCCAAAAGGACTGAAGCGTGGGTCGAATGCAGGGGACAAATATTCCTACAAAGAGAACAATAAAGAATACCCTTCAATGACATAGGCAATTTGAGCCCTGCTTTTGGGAAGATGACAGTGTGAATGGGTTTTTGGGATATACGTGAATTAAACAAAACATATGCACAATAACAGGATTAAAGGTGCATTATGCAACTTTCTATGCGAGGAAAAAAAGTTTATGTTGACCTTGTAGTGACCCAGCGTGTGGGTGGTCAGCATGGTGCCTTTACTTTCCAGCACGGGGGTCTCTACGACACTCCGGGATCTATTGTTTTGCGGGTTTTCTGGTGAGAGGCTCAGTCAGCAGCGAAAACCTTCCAAACAATTGATCCTGGAGCGTCCCAGAGACCACTGTGATGGGAAGTTAAAGGCGCCACGCTGACCACTCATACAGTCGCCGGGTCACTACGAGGTCAAAATACGCAGAAATATAAACTTTTCCACATAAAAAGTTGCACAATGCACCTTTAAGCTAATGACAGGAAGTGACATAGATAGAGGTAAAGTTAGTTTAGTTTAGTTTATTTGAGCAGCAAACACTCAATAGGAGTGAGCCGAAGTAAGAGCTTATAAGCGCCCACCCCCAAAATCAATACAATTAAAATCATCATTTCACAAGAACAAAGTGGAACAGCAAAGGAACAAAATAGCAACAGGGAAACAACAGCAAAACAAAATAGACCCTACACATACAAAACACTGTTTGAAGAGTTCTACATTAACAGAAAGAAGCACAATTACAACAGTGAAGCTCCATAGCAGTTTGACTCATTTCCCAATGACATGACATGGTTGGCACGGCAACAGTTTAAAATGGTTTGCCTCTATCTATGTCACTTCCGGCCGGTGTCCAATAAGGAAGTGAAACCATAAACATCACAAAAAAATGTCAAACTAAAGGAAGTTGGGTAAAATGTTTTGCAAAATCTTAAATATAATTGTGTTAACTATGTTTTAGTGAAAAAAACAAAAAAAGTGTCTAATGTGTGATATGGACTTTAAGGGGAATACATGACCTGTAAACAATCTACTGGGAGACACAGGGAGAAAAAGGGAATCTCCACATACAGCATTTGGAAATCTAGCTCTGAGCATTCTCGCTGTTATAGGTATGAGTTCGAGGCTGTACATCACTGCGTCGCCCAAACACTATCAAGCATTTACTTCCTATTGCAATAGAACCGCTCAAGTCCCAGCTTTTACCTACGCTTTGGATCTGCTTTCATACTTGCACTAAGGTAATAAATCAAAATTCCCATCCATTGAATGTCTAGGTTAAAGAAGCCAAAATGCTGACCGGGGTAAGCCCACAGCTGGCCCGGGTAAGCACACAGCTGGCTCAATGCCCCTCAAAGCAATAGTTAGCGTTCAAATAGGCGCACGGATGCTAATAGTTCTTCCAGTAAAAATGCTGACGGCTGCAATGCGATGAATAAGGTTTTCCAAAAAGAAGTTAAAGTCGTTTGACAATTCATCAGTGATTTTAGTATTTTCCGCTTCCAGCCTTCCGTCTTCAAAATCTCCCTCATCTTCCTCGAACTCCGCAGAAAGCATCCTTTCTGACTGGAGATTAATGTAACAGGTCGCATCTCCAAGGCGGCATTCATCAAAGTTTTACAGATTGCACGAGTTCGGGCGTAAAAAGCATGTCTGAGAGCTTCTGGAGTGCTTTACTTTCGCAAATGGAACGGCGCACTGCGTCGTAATTCTTCGCACATTAGTGGGGACATTACTGGGCAGTGGGGGCGGCGGGTGGCATGGTTCCTTCCAGGTTACGTATACTGTATCAGAATCAGAGTCAGAATAGTTTTATTGGCCATTGTTAGTGAACAAGTTCACAATTAGGAACTTTTTTCGGTTAAATCCTGCAACATGAAACATAAAACTATAAGACTACAAGGGCATGCATGAGAAGATCACATTTGAAATATGATAAAGTCAACAACAATTTGACTGAAGTTGTGCCCTAGTGTTTCCCAACCAGGGGCACGGGGACCCCGGAGGTTACTCAAGAACCTAGCAGGTATATTTTAGATTAAAAAATGGGAACTGGACATTATTTTTCATAGGAAAAGCTATGTTTGCAGTAAAATGTGTAGTTTTGGGAGACATTGTCTTTTAAGTGATTACTTTCTAAATCAACTGCAACACCCTTTATATAGGGGGCACACGGACTCCCCCTGAATGGTCCAAGGGGTCCGCAAGACAAGACTGATATCATGAGGTTGCATCTTCTTCTTTGGGAACGGCTTTCTACTACTACTGTCCCTTTCAATTCCTAATTTCAGTGCTCAAATTGCTATCACCAGAAAGCAATGTTAAGTTGTGTTAAGGTGTATGTGTTATCTAGCTGGCTAATAGGTTGCTAATACGTTGCTTTCTTCTTGTGAGAAAAATCCATAATGACCGCACAGAAATTAGGAATAAATCATGTCAGTTTCCTACAATAATTGATTAATCATATTTTGAGGCTTCTGGGAGTGAGACAAAAATCACAATTTCGGCGAAACTATTACACCGCAATCCTTTTTTTTTTAACTAATTAAACACAAAATACCAATCATAGTTCAAACGTGTTAACAAAAACGCATTTTAAATAAGACTCTAGTTGTGAAATAATGTCAACCATGACTCAGTCAAAGTAACTATGATGTGAGTTGTGTACCTATCTGCCGCCTCATCAGGGAAACATAAGACCTTCCATACTTTTAATTCCGTTTCTCTGACTATCCTGACTATCCACGTAGCAGGACTGAGGCGTCGCGGGCAAACACAAGATTTAGTCACGGCTTTCAAAACTAACGGACATGCTGCCATTTCACAACACCGTCGTGAGCGCCGCTTTACAAAAATGATCTCCGGCATCTGGACTGGCCAACTGTGCGTCTGCTGTGGAAACATTATCTCGTCATTATTACAGAAATGACATGTTTGCCGCTCTGTATTGTCAGTTTGTGACTGACACGTCGCACAGTTTGGATGGCTTGGTATTGGGCTGTGTTCATGTCTTGTCAAAATACCCCATTGGGCATATAACGTGTCAGATGGAGCGTACAGAGATGTGGGGAAAGAATTCCAGTTAAAGCTCCAAATGCAGATTTCTCCTTGGATGCACACTTGATGTTTTAAAATGGCACTACACAAATAAAGGACACGCTAGGTGGCTTCTACATGTCATACATTTAGGTCTATTGCCTACTGGTTTCAACTTTAGGATCTGGCAACCCAAAGTATGGGACATTGTGGGCTAAGAGAAGGGGTACATATAAAATAAAGTCCGGGAACTTTTTTCACAACATCGTCCCATATATTTTATCAGTGGTGCACCTTAAACTTGTTTTCCAAGTGTTTGCTTGAAACCTCTGTTCAAACAAACACCAAATATCTTTGAACATGCGTCATCAAATCTCAAATTTAACATTACATTATTGAAACTAACCTTGTTGGTGTGTCAGCAGGTGGCGCTATAGGTCTGTAACTTTCACCAAACCTTTTTACACTCCCAAAGACCCCCATTCGCCGGTGCCAAATCTCCAACCGTCACCACACTGCGCCCTTTCACTTTGCCAGAAAGAGGCGGCGGTTTGAGATGTAAATAAGTCTTTGTTGCAGCTGGCAGGCCGCCTTTTCTGCTCCCCTCGGGGACCCCTGAGTAACTGACTAACGGCTTAGCGTGTCCCGCACAAAGCCGCGGGCGTGTGCTCTCGCCGTTCAAAACCAGCCACGCCTCTTCGTCATTGGCTCCCGGGGTCACGCCCAAACGACCAATGGTGTCCGCAATGGAGTTTGAATGGACCAAGCAAAACAGCAAAGGCGTTACTTTGTCTATTCAAGATCATTGTCCTGTCGCCTGGGCAATGTACGTGGCACAGAGCTCACACCAAGGCAAGCATTAACACAATAACTGCAGAGTTTGAATAGGCTTAAGTTTTATTGGTCGTATCTGTGTATGTTTGCATACTTTCAATATGGTATATTTATTTTGTAAACGATTAATCCTTTATGACATGTTTGTACAATCATAAACGATTTATACTAGTGCACAAGTATAGACTCACGCACCGGTTCCTTGCATAAGTGTATCCTGAAAGTTTATGTGATGTTACTTAAAATGAGAGATAAGGGGTAGTTTTTTTTAATAGGATCTTTGACCTTCTTCCCACTCCTTTTGAGCACAATATAATTGTTTGGTTTACTTTTTTTTTCTGTGAAAATGTTTGAAATACTTTTCTGCTCAAATGTATAAGTAAATGAAATGAAATGGAAGAGTTCAAAATCAAAGCGACCAGCAAAACATGTAGAAGTGCCCAGCCAAGAGAGAGTTTGACCAGGGAAAGGACTTTCAGACTGAGAGGAGCTCCGTGGATTACTCAAAGTGAATTTCTCCATTGTGAGATTAGGATTATCTTATTTTATTTTACTCCCTATTTACCAAATACAGTGACTGTATGTAATTAACAGATCTCACAGAAGAACTCCATTGATGGAATAACCAGGTCATTTACAAAGTTCAGGTAGTTCGCAGATCATAACAGTTAAATCCGCAGTGTGGTAGCTAGTGGTGACGTCAGAGGAAACAACAAATGGTGTTGCTTTAGGATTTGAACAGACGCTATAAATAAATAAGTTATTAATATACTTTGCACACGAGCTGCTGCTCATTTAGAAAACATCCCTCAGCCCGACACAATGAAATCTGTAATCCCCGGGCGTCTTAATTCATATCCTGCGTGGCCGCAATTTTTAATGGTACAGCTTGGAGCAAATAAAGCCTTGGAAATTGAAATCAATAGCCATAAATCAGCTTAATAAGCATCTGAAGTTTGAAGGCAGCCTGTTCTGAGATTCATCATTTGACATTTACGAGCGGGAACTCTTAATCCGCCGATTGGCTGGGAGCGGAGCGCGCGCGGCCGACTACAAATCACGCCAAAAGTCGGGAACAAATGTCCGTAAGAAGCCGCCACCAAAGCCGACCCCGCAGTCGCCCCGGCAGTGGTGTAATTGCGGAGCCAGGTGACGATGAAAAGTCTGCGATTAGAAAAGTGGAAGTAATATCCGACGGCGGTGGCATGAGGCGACGGTGGGCCGACGAGGCAAACGGACACTAAAACGCTGGGCAGTGTTTTAATGAGGTCTTAGCAGATAGAATGGGAATATGATTGATTCGAGGAGGGATTAAGCAGAGCAAGGTGAGGGAAGGAGCAAACAGAGGATTGGTATGGGGCATGGATATAAGGAATGAAATTGCTGCGAGGGTGATAATGTTTATTTATGGGTCCACGCTATTCATTTAACATTCAATTTGATCATCGTTTAAACCCATCATAGCATGTTTTTCATCAAAATGTGTTTGCAAAGACAGATCGGACGCGGTTTTATTGAGCCGACTGCGTTACTCGCACCAGACTCGCTTTCCCAAATAAATTCCATTGAAACCTTGAAATCCTTCAGTTGTAGAAAAAGGCAAGTCTAAGACAGGGGTTAGCAAAGTCTGACGCGAGTGTCACCCTTGGCACACGGAAGGATTTTTTCTTGGCACGTGCAACGGAAATAAAAATACTAAATTGTAAGATTTGAACGACGCATGGCTTATGAGCAGAAATACCGATAAGCAGACTGTGGTTTTCTAAGCCAGCGGAATATACAGCCCCGATCAAAAGTTTAAGACCAGTTGAAACATGGCCAAACTTCACATGTTGTATCGCTGCATCTTAATAAGGTTCCAACTTCACTATGCAACAAGGAGAAATGGGAGTGAACCTTTTATTGAAAACAACTACACTGAAACTGTCTGTTTTTGCAGCTGACTAAAAGTTTAGGACCACATGCCTTTACAAGGTCAAATCGGTGCAAAAAAAGGGGATACAGTGTCATTTTCTTTCAGGTATTCACACTGTCATGTCCAGATGGCAAAGGCAAAATAAAATGTCTCGTTTTGAACGTGGTCGAGTTGTTGAGCTGCATAAACGGAGCTTCTCGCACAGCACCATCGCTGCGGAGGTGGGACGCAGTAAAACAGTCATTTTAGTATTCCTAAAAGACCCTTAGGGTTATGTAACAAAAACGTAAAGTGGAAGACACAAAAATTTCCCCTGCACTGAGCCGGAGGATCCAATTGGCTGTCCGTCAAGGCACTGGACGATCCTAGACCCACATTAAGGCCGTTACTGGAACCCAGTAAATAAAAGCTTTACCCATTTGTTTATTATTTTTTGTCTCACACCCATTTTCTCTTGTTGCATATTGAAGTTCTACTTGGAACCATGTTAAGATCCAATCATGCAAAACGTGACCCCCCCCTTTCTCATTTATTTCATATGGATATTTCTATAGCTGAAAATCTATATCAATATGAAAGGGCTTACTTACAGTATATATGTTTGAAATCAATTACAAGACAGACAGAAAGAGAGACGGACAGGAAGTCATTTCACATCAGTACTAAGAAACCCATTCTGTTCTAAGCGGAGTCTAATCGTCATGAATAATGATGGCAAACGTGCCGCCGAACCATCTTGCAATAATACACATCGCTGAACAAACAATTGTAGTGTATACGTGCTCGTCGCAAGGTCGCGAAATGTTTAAAACAACAACACGAGCTCGAGAAAAGTATTTTACGCCGATAATACCTCCACCTCTGCCATTTGCCCACCGACCACCCAGATTGACTTCAAACGAAACAGGCGAGCCTTTGAGCAAACGGCAGTCTCCCGAGACCGCCGCCTAATTTGCGCCGCAGAACTCCCGACATTGATTCACTTCGAAGCGGGTACGGCAACAAACAAACCAGAACGGACACTTTTTTTTATTTATTTATCGGGCGGTCTGGGTCTTTTCTTTTCATTCTACGCAGGGCAATCCACTTGAACTTAACGGCAACAGAAGCCCCCCCCCCACCACACCGCGCTCCCGTCCAGGAGAGGGAAAAAACAAAAAAACAAAGACTTCTCAAATGCTGGAGAACAAGAGAACAATGAGCAGTGACCGTTAGCCGTGGCGAGGCGGCACAGGATGGAGAATCGGAGGAAAGGGAGGAGGAGTTGGTTGGGGGGGCGGGGGGATACAGTGTGGCATTGTGGGGATCCGAGGATAGGGTTCAAAACGAGAGCGGGGCTTTGTTGTGCGGAGCTGCGCCAGACAAAAGGGTTCCTCCCAGCAGACTGGAAACGAGAGAGGGAAGACGGCAGCAGCAGAAGCAGCAAGTGGTGTTGGTCCACAAACACAACACCAGGAATATGCAGGAGGAGGAGGGAGGGAGGGAAAGAGGGAGGGTGTGGATCAAAAATCCAATTATTCCATGACAGACAGAGAGAGAGAGGAGAGGAGAGGGACAGTCATAGCGCTAGAGACGGGAAAGACAATGTGTGGGTGAACTCTGACCCAAGCGTGTGGGAAAAGTCTGGTATGTGGATTTATTTCGGATTGAGGTCAAGCGCTGTTTGTCCTGGGAATGGGTATTGTTACTGTAAATATTAGGGCTTTTGACGCGATCCGATACATATAAACGATACTCAGGGGCCGATCCAATACGTATTGTGATACACGTATTGAAAGTATTGCGATACTTGATGAACTATCGATACTTGGTATTGCAGCAAAAATTATGGCGATCCGATCCGATATCCTGCTCCCAAAGAGAGCCTAATGGCTGGTGGACATTGCATGATTTTTTTTGTTTTGTTTTATAAGTTAGTTAGTTTCCTTTATTAATCTCCCAGAGGGGAAATTAGTATTGGAACAGGGCAGCAGCTCAAAGTTACATACACAGTCACCATACAACACCATTGTCACAAGTGCACATTAGTGAAAGCACAGAAAGTCATTTCCTTCGTCCCTTCTCCAAATCATTATTTAGGAGATTCACAGCGGTAGGAATGAAAGAATTCTTATACCTATTATGTTGGCTACAGCAATGCCCTGCACCTTCTTCCTGAGTGCATAAGTACAAAGTCAGAATTTAGGATGTGTGTGGAGTCAGATATAATCCTGCGGGCCTGGTTCACGGTGGATCCAAATATGTCCCTACGATTTTCCCAGCTGTTCTGACCAGGCTGGTGATCTGAGATTTGGGTTCCACCCCTAGGTTCCCAAACCAACAAGTGATGCCACACCGCAGAACGCACTCTAAGGCGGCTCCATAAAGGAGCACCATGATGTTCCTGCACACCCCGAACACTCTGAGACGCCGGAGGAAGTGGAGCCGCTGGAGAACCTTTGCACAGACGCTGGTGACCTGTGTGTTCCAGCTCAAGTCATTGTCTATCTGCACGCCCAGGTACTTAAAAGAAGAGACCTGTTTGATGCCGCAGTTGTTGATGGTCACCGGACTGCGATCTCCAACGGAGATCCATAACCATCTCCACAGTCTTTTCAGTGTTTATCTCACTCCGCGACTAGCCTTCCAAAATATCAAACACTGCCGGATGTCGGTTTTTCCCACGACGGGGATCACAGACGGCTAAAGTCGCGCAGTGTACACCAATATCGCTGAAGGCAATTTTGTGCCCTCGATAAGCAGCGCAATAAGTTTGACAGCAACAGATCCATTTTGCTGGGGAACGCTCTCACCTCACAGCAAGAAGATTTCTTGAGCGGATGGAATTTGCAAGTTTCTTCATTGTGTCTCCCCCATCAACCCATAACATACACAGTCATAGCTTCTCTAGGCAGTCCTGATCATGGACTTGAATATACAAAACGCATAAGGTCTAGACGTGTGGTCCCGCCCGGCCAATCTAACAATGCAATCTGCCCCAAGTCTGCCTCATTATCTCTCTTAATTCAGTGTGTCGGCAATCGCCAATATGCCCTGGCAAAAGGATTACAAACGTCCCCGATTTCTAGACAAAGCACCGCGTGTCGCTTTGTTTCATTTATTCTCCTGAAAAGCTACGGGCAAATCAAAAAAAAACGGCCTTGTGCTTGCCATATCTCCCAATACCTCTGCCGTGCTAATCCAGCTTTGCACTATTCCCTTTAAAGGGCTGTAGGCGGTGGGCTTTTTGCTTTAAAGTGGGCTAAACCAGGGTGGCGTGAGGGAAGGAGGAGAGTCTGTTTTTTTTTTCGTCTTCTTTTTTTTTAAGGTGGAGCAACAGTTGGGGTTGTCAGAGATGTCGGGAGGTGTGATGAGTGTCAGATGCCGGGATGAATAATGTAAGGCCAAGGGGGATGTAGGAGCAGCTGTATGATTGGGGACGCTGACACTCCGACAGAGAGCTGAAGTGTGTGGGGCAAGATGAATGCACAGAGCGCCAGTCGCCACTTCTCATGGAAGTCAGCTGCCCGGCGGAGATGGAGGAGAAATAGGCAAAAGAGGAGAAGAGGTCTGTATAATGCAGGATTCAACAGACTTTTTGGAGGGGTCGATCAGACTCTAAGGACCTTTATTTTGAACAATTCAAAATTGTGTAAGTACGTGTGGCACAACAGTCTAGCGCAGTAGTTTTCAGACTTTTCACACCAAAGACCACTAGATAAACCAGACCAGTAATAGGACTTCACCAGGTGAAAAGAGGCAGATGTTCTTGTCCATAAGAGCCAAACCTGGTCTCAGATAGGACCTGAAAACGGAAAAACCTTAAGGTGAACAGTGAATTGTCTCAATCAAACAAAGCCTTGAAGTGCAGAGAACCCAGAGTATCATCTGAAGCAGAACCACAATTTGAGAAACACTGGCGTAGCGGATAAAGCCTTAACACATGTACAATGCTGGACACTGCGGACTTATTTATTTATTGGTTTATTTAGTCAGGACAGTGCATGTTAATGAACATACATGGGTCTCATGCATGTAAACAAGCCACACTGGATTGTAGCCTTGGGCAAATTTCCATCCGTCATCCCCCATGCGCACTCTCAAACACACTCACATTCATCCTGGCCTATTGTACATGTTTTTAGTGGTAGGGGAAACCGGAGTACCCAGAGGAAACCTACACAGACACGGGGAGAACATGCAAACTCCATACAGAACGGCCCCGTCCCAGGTGGGAATCGAACCTGGACCTTCTAGCTGTGAAGCACAAGCGCTAACCGCTGTACTACCGTGTATCCCCTTTTTATAAAATAAATAGAATTTTTTTTTCAGAGGAATTTTTAAATATCTAATTTCTAGCCTGATTGATTGAGTTATGAATTTCCAAAAAACAATGCAAAATTAAAAATGGTTTTTCCACTAATAAACAGCTTGTTTTAAAAGTAAATCTAATCTAAAAATAAAACCATACATTTAAACCTGGCACAATCCATTATTCAGATTTTGTCACTGAAAATATTTGACATTCTTAGGCATAAAACGCTTTATTTTTATATGTAAACATAAAATAACAGAAAACTTGCAATACACTTTTATTCTCATATTATGCCAGTAATCCACAGCAAAAGTTTCATATCGATATCTCTAAATTTAAAGGGTTTCCCTATTCACCTAAAGTGTCTCGCCTTAATGAACACACACTCATTCATCCTGGCTATTTACATGTTTTTAGGGGTTAGAGGAAACCAGAGCAGCTGGAGGAAACCTACACAGGCAGATAACCTAGACTTGCAGTGTGCAAGAGCCACAGAAGAACGCCTTGAGTGAATTTTGCCGTGCATTATTTCACTTCCAAATACTGTATATCCCATATCATCTAACAAAGGCAATCAAAAAGCATAAAAACGTAGATGTCATCATCTCACGTTGGACTTGCATATTGTTTGGGATGGCCGGTTAATTTAGGAAAACGGCTCCGTCTTGTTTGATTTCACCACACCATTTAAACTTATCCATTTAAATGTCATGCATTATTCTAAGTGACGCGCTCTCGCTTCCCGGGTTATGAAGTTTGACACCTGTGTATTCCAATTCTGTCATACCTGCCTGTGAGCGTTAAAAGCGCCAGATAAAAAAGTAATAAAAACGTCAAATTTCATCATTATTGCAGAGTCTTCCTTTGAGCGCCGTCGTCCCTTGTTCGCCATGGTGTAATACGCGCCGAGTGATTTAGTGCCACTTAACTCTCGGCTTTCATTAAGTTTTGCCTCTAATAACTTACTTGGAAAGAAATTTCATCCGCGCTATATGAAGCAATAAAAAGTGAACGCGGCGTAACCGTCTAGATTGTTAGTGATGAGGAAAATTATAAGTATTGGTAATGCAATCAGTTCGGCGACAATGGGAAGCCGCAAGGGTGTAATTTAGGCCCATTGGTTTTTGAAAGCAAATAAATGCACGCAATTAGGCAAAAAGAGCATCTGCCAAACAAAATTTACTACTTATCCGTTGCATTAAAATATATATATCTATATATATATATATATATATATATATTGGTCTGGGTCTGCGAACAAACCGGCCTATGCAATAGATAAGCCATTTTCCCTGTCTATACAACCGCTGCTGCTGCGTTGCATCACCCGTCAGTCAATACACAGCTGTTTGGGGTCCACTATGGATCACCTTTAAAAACCTTCAGCCAACAGCGTCTCCGACATGGTGACCCCCGCGACCTTTTGCCTGGTAGTGTTTTGTCAGCTGTCAGAAAGCAAGTTGTCGCCCTGCCAATCTTGAACCTGTCCGTCAAAGCGCTGGAAGGCTGGAAACTGTATAGTGACGCGATATGTCACTATTCCAGGAAAACGGCTGCAAAATACAACGATAATTTGACAAGGTGGACCACGGAGAGATTGAGGTGCATTCTTAAAGCGATAGTCCGTAAGTTTAAATGTTTCACAGATTTTATATTTTGTGTGTAATTGACCTCCTGGGTCTGAAATGTGAGGTGACCGAAGTGTTATTAAATGATCCTATTTTCTCTAAAGTCCCTCCCTTTGCTGATTTGAGCAACTAATCAGAAACCCCGGGATACCACTTTGACCAATGAGACAAGCTTGTCCTGTGAACCGGCCGGTGAGGTCCAATCAGGAGGGAGGGGGAGGAGCTTGATTGTATACTTTCTGTTTCTGCTCGCCTCATTTTGCAAACTAGGAGTGGCTTTCTGGTGCAAGGCGGTGGAATTTGATTGCTTACTTTCCAATTTCACTTTATCGCTCCTCACTTTGCAAACTTACAGTTACATCACGTTAATTGATCCAGACGAGTATGAAAGTTGTGCTGACGCTCATTAGAGGAGAAGTTGGTGGGAATAGTAGCTATTCTTGAGTTACTTGTATGATCCGCTGTCAAATGCATGGTTGTGTAATTGTATGGCTTAAAAGACAGAAATGTGCTGATCAGCTACGGATCAGATATTTTATCCGCAGGTAATGAGCCAATCCACTGTGAGTTTTAAAGCACGAGAAACTCCTTCCGAGAAGCTTAAAAAACATTAAGCACTCCGTTCGGCCTTTGCGCGGTCTTTTCAGAAGCGTGTTTTTGACGGGCAAAAATAGCCGCCACATTTTCTTCAGCTAAAGTCCTTTGTTGAAAAAAGAAAAAGGAAAAAAAAAGCACCCATCCAGCGTGTGATGATGGGCAGCTTCTGCAGAAGGAAAGTAACCAAGAAGTTCTGACTTTTCTGCCAAACCATTCAATGTGCCAGTGCAAATGAGGCAGACACAAATGTTTGGAATAAAGTGGTATTTCGAAAGGTGGGAAGGGGAATGAAGCTTGGAGAAATGTACTTAGTTGATAGACGGTGCTAAAATTCGTCATTAACTTTTTCTTTTTTTTTTATCCTGTTATACAATGTATCCAGCTCATGTTAGTCCGCCATGGAGTATGTGGTTGCATGAGTAGTTTAGCACCACAAACGGCGAACAGACGAAATGAACTGTAAATGATGTTGTGTTGATAGGGGGCAGACATTATACGTTTTGACTTCTTTCTGCTCCTTTTCATTCATGTTAAATGCTGTTGTTGCATTTGTTTTTAAATGAATGGAAAAAAAAAATGGAAATGGAAGCGACGGTCTAAAATAATTAAACATCAGCTTCATATACTGTATCAGTTTATTACCACTGACCTCTGATCTGCCGGCCAAGAGCAATTATATTGTTCACTAAACACAATTGAACAAATCTCTGAGTCACAGCAGTGGAGCGGCCATTCACGCATAACCCATCATTGCTTTTTAACAAAGTTCTGAGTCACTATGTAAAAAGATCCTTGGCTATGCAGCAAAGTTGTGGGGGGAAAAATACGATTTGTACTGGGTGTAACTGGGTACCGCTAAGGGTTAATAAGTAAGAAAATGTGCTCCGTCATCAATCAATCATCCAAATCAGGGTCAACATGTGTGGGTTCTCCCTTTGAGTCTAGGTCTCCTTTTGAGTCGAGTACAGGAACACTGAATCCTGTCTCACCGCATCCAAGAATGGGCCATCGTCTTATTGTAAAACCACCAGTGCAGCCGTCACAGCTGTAGCGAAGCAGCTCACGGAGAGAGCCAGAGGAGAGGGGAAAATGTGAAGGGAATGAGAACATGCGGGAGGCAGTGGGCAGGAGAGAGCATTAGGGGTGAGTGAAGAGCACAGGGGCTGGGGGAGGACGGCCGCCATAAGACAAAGTGCAGAGCCAAGGATGGTGAATGGTAGGACAGATAGATTAACATGACTGTAGAGGGAGCGGGAGGGAGAGATATATAGTTTGGGGAAAACCAATGCGGCTCGCAGGGACAAAATCCTCTGGTGATGCTCCTTTCTGAGTGTGCATGAATCAAGGCTGCATGATGGGACCCACGGGTGGGGGAGTCGGCGCCACAAATAGAAACGTCACACGCTCTAATATTTGGTTGGTCCGCCTTCTGCACCAGGATCTTGTATTGATGATGGGAGATTGTGACCACAGCACAAAGCCTTCTCCAGCACATCTCAAAGATTGTCAATGGGGTGAAGATCTGGACTCTGTGGCGGACAACCCATGTGTGAAAAGGATGTCTCACGCTCCCTGAACCACTCTTTCAACCACGTGAGCCCGGTGAATCCTGGCACTGTCGTCTTATGGAATAGTATGCCCGTGCCATCAGGGAAGAAGACATCCATTGATGGAATAACCTGGTAATGCGGGATGTTCAGGTCCGTCAGCTGATCTCATTGTTTGGCCACAGAATATTGCTGAACCTAGAACTGACCAACTGCAGCGATTCCCAGATCATACCAGCCAGTTAAATCCAGTTGCCGACTTTTTATTTTATTTTTTACAAAAATAATAAAAAGCTAAATATTACAACAAAATATGTAGTTTTGAAGCCTGAAGTAGGCATAAGCAAAAATAGCAAGTAGTAGTAGTGAGTACTAATAAAGTCAACTTTTTGGAGCTAGTTATTATGAAACCTACCCGCAGTGGCGCTCGGTAAATTCAAACTCATTGCACTTACTTGAAATAAACTGTAAACCTGATGCATATAGTTCTTACTAGTAATGCAAGTATGATTAAGGGGGATTTCACAGCATTCATAACTTCTGACACAAGCCCTGATTACGAGATATGTTAGTATAGGTAACTGGGAATTCCTAGTACTGATTACTTTTGTTACTTAAATATGGTCTTAACATGTATTATTCTTCTTACTATAATAGTTACTGGAATATTCCTGTTCCCTTTATGGTTTCCTTGTTATTCCCATTAATTAAGTTTTACAAATTTAGTACAATATAAAAAAATATTTAACACTGTAAAACACTTAAATTTTTAGGTGCAATAAATGATGGAACATTTCTCCAGATAAGGTTTACACGAGTCCAAACAGGTGGATTACTCTGTGTGGTTTATTTCAAGACTCCTACATTATTTGAACTTGTATATAGAAACACCAAGACTAAAGTATCCAAAAGTTATAAAAATGTGTTGTCAATAGAAACAACCTTATAGCGACCTTTATGCCGTAAAGCTGAAGGCGACCCATCTCCAGCTGCTTGTGTGGCTATCGCATTACAACTGTGTTAATCAGGGCCGTGGAGGTTACCCATGGGTGCTACAAGAGACCCCGAGACCCGCGCCGCTCCAGACGGGTGATCAATCAGACATGGCAACCCCGCTGCACAGATGCTAGGCGCTAACCGTAACTAACGCATTCGCCAAGGGAGACATTGATGAATTAGCTAAACCCGCCACAGTTTGGCAAGCCACTGACTCTCACCGACCTGCGTAAAAAAAAGCTGTCAGCGCTCGTCGGGCAGTGAGAGAGTTCGGGTGATAATTGCAAGCTTACATTCGTGATAATGAATAGGCTGCGCTTAAAACTTGAAAAGGTAAGCAAAAACTGACTTTTATTCAGTTCAGCCGTGAGAAACCTTGACAACTAAATGGTTCAAATGGCTTTAGGAAATACATAGAAGAATAATAGACGAATTTCGAAATGGGCAGTCATTAGTGTTTAAGTGAAGCTTTAAAAAAAGAAACAAACCCATGACAAGATGTAGTGTGTTGCAGAGTTGATTGGCGGGACAGGTAAGATTGGAGGTTTACATATACTGTTCAGTATGTGTGCCAAGTTTGTAAACTTGCTTACTACTTTTACTCTTAACAATATGCTACAATATCCCAAACTGTTTTGTTTTTTTGCAGCAAATGAACAGCAACACTTAAAGAGACTGCATTTATGCATAAGACCTGAGGTGGCGGCAGTGAGCATAAAAATGACCAACTTGCATCTAGTCCCTTTAAGTTGCTTGTAGTTACAATTCAAAACACATGGGTCTATATTCAAATCTATCACAGGCATGGACATGGATTATAGATTGGATTTGTCAAGATTCACTTAACCATCGTCCAACCCATCTTAGTTCAATTATCATTTTAAGATACTCATGCGATAATACAGCGCGATATACTTTAGGGAGGATCCTTTGGTTTGGTGTATGGTGATGACAGTGGTTCAGATGAAGCGGGCCATCTTATAACTCTTCTAACTGCCGCAAGTGCACACAGTCATTGTGTCCTTGGGCAAGACATTTCACCCGCCTCGTCTCCGGTGTGTGTGTACATTGTTGTAAGAATGGGTGGAATGAGTGGTTCCTTGATGTAAAGCACTTTGAGCCTAATGTGCATAGGTGGAACGAGACCATTTTCCATTGTAGCATTGTCCAAACAAATTGGGTGGCAGAGTGGTTAGCATTGTCACAATTTTATCCACAAAACCATCTTTAAGTTAAGGTGCTCCCGTTTTCTCTACCTCTAAAAACATGCTGGTCAGGTTGACCCACAATGGCGGCACGCTCAGTCGCAGCGATTCAGGACTAAGCCTGAATGCAAATTCATTGTACAATTGTACGATGACAAATAAAGCACTTACTTACTTACAATTTGCCTGAACAGATTTTAGATTTAGTATTTGTTTATTTGGTTCAGACAGCGCATGTTAATGAACACACATGGGACTCATGCATGTAAACACGCCACACCAGATGGAGCCATGGGTTATTCCCAGCCATTGTCCCTCACTTTTACTCACAAACACGCTCTCATTCAGACTCGCATATTGTACATGTTTTAGAGGTAGTTGGAAAAAAGAGCACCTGGAATAAACCTAAGTAGACACAGGTAGAGCACACAAATACCACACAGAAAGGCCCGGGCTGGGAATCGAACTGGGATATACAGAAACTAATGTATCGCAAACTCCTAGTGCAACAGGTGGTTGGAAAATGGTAAATGGTCTCAACTTATATAGCGCTTTTCCACCTGCATTAGGCACTCAAAGCGCTTTACAGCAAGGAACCTCTTACCCATTCATACACCAATGTACACAGACACTGGAGGCAAGGTGGGTGAAGTGTCTTGCCCGAGGACACAACGACAGCGTGCACCTTCAGGAGGCGGGATTCGAACCCCCGACCTTCCGATCATGAGACGACCTGCTCTACCATCTGCGCCACCGTCGCAAAGTCTACTTGCAAGTCTAAATCTAGATCTAAATTGTAGATCCAATTACATTCAAATATCTTTATCAAAATCTTGCTGAAATAACCTCCCAGACACATACCTTCCTTCATGGCCACCTATTGAATACTTTAATGCCACTAATCCAAACAATCCTAGCAGACTTTATAAAAAACCTCCAACTATCGCACAAAGCCGCCGTAGAAAAATTTGAGTTCCATCTGAAGCAAATCGCCTAAAGTTGTTCTCGCCTCTCGCCTCCTTTTGAGGTAACAGTTCTGCCTCCAGCGCAGCTTTATAGCGTGAACATAACAAAACAGAGATGTGCGTATGCCCACGGTGTTTTCGGGGAATATTCATGCCACTGTATTTGATTTTTCAGGCTGCGATGTATACTTATGTATTTTTCTTTGCGAGTGGAGAAAGCGGGGCACCTTGAAAAGTAATGAAAACCTTTTGGCCACAGACAGTCTGGGGGAAAAAAAAAAATGTTGAAAAGCTGCAAAAACAACTCATATAGTCCATACACACAAAAGATTAATACGGCCCAATAACAAATGTATCCTGTGTTTTCCCAAATTTTTTGTAGAAGATAAGACTTATAATGGCTGCAATGTTTTTTGTGATTGCGGTTTTTCATTTAGCAATAAATCACAACAGAGCGACGCGTTTTGTTCTTTAACGGACTATATTCCGCCACCATTTTCCCCAAGCCGTCAAATGTTATGATATTTATCAATAGAGATCAGATCTAGCTTGTTGTGCGCGACTGAAATGAAAGTTATCCATCGCCCCGGCTGCTTGTAGGGCTGACTTTCTTGGGTCTTATTTATGGTTTTGTTGTGTAGAAGGGTGGGGACATGGGCTGTGTGGATTATAGACACGATTAATCTCAGCCGGCGTTGTGCGCTCTGAACAATGACAAGAGCCCAGTACGCTGTAAGGGATGAAATATGGCTGTCAAGGCAGCAGGACGGGAATAGGCGCGTTTCAATCCACTGCAGGACATTATACTGTACATGGGGCACATGCGGGATTGTGTAAATGTGTACTATAACAGACAAGGCAGTGGTGGAACAGAACGCAGAAGCATCATTTTGTAGAGGGTATGCTAATAGTTTCCTTTATAAACTCATACTTCCTTTATAAACTCATGCTTTCCTTTATAAACTCATACTTCCTTTATAAACTCATGCTTTCCTTTATAAACTCATACTTCCTTTATAAACTCATACTTTCCCATATAAACTCATACTTTCCCATATAAACTCATACTTTCCTTTATAAACTCATACTTTCCCATATAAACTCATACTTTCACATATAAACTCATACTTTCCTTTATAAACTCATACTTTCCCATATAAACTCATACTGTTAGGGTTACTTATTTAGATAGATAACATCTGTTGTAAGTCATAATTCTCATCATAGAGGTAGCAAAGGTCCACAGCAGTTTGACTCACTCATTTCTCATTGGCTTAACTTGGTTGGCACGGCAACAGTTTGAAACCGTTTGCCTCTATCTATGTCACTTCCTGTCAGTGTCCAATGAGGAAGTGAAACTATTAACATCACAAAAATTACTAAAGAAAGCTGGGTACATTGTTCAGCAAAACCTTGAATATAATTGTGTTAACTAGGTTTTAGCAAAAATTGTCTAGTGTGTCATATGCACTTTAACTTCCAACTATTCAACTTTCAACTGATAGTCTGTAAGTTTAAATGTTTTACAAATGTAATAGCTAGAGTGTAATTGAGCGCCTGCAATTTGACATAATATGATAAATATTAAATATATTTTCCCCTCACTTTCCTGACCTCAGACACTAATCTGAATCACGGTGCCAGAACTTTGACCAATGAGACGACCTTTTCCATGAACCCGCCAGCAATCCTTCAGATTATCACTTTAATGTTAAAAAGTTGAAAGAATTGTTGTTGATTATGTAACTACATGTGATGCTGGTGTTTTCTGACTTTTCTGTGCTGTTTCAGAAAGCTTTTATGTTCCCCATTGCAAACAAATAAATGCATTTAAACCAAAAATTCAGCCCATTTAAAAATGTAATGAAGAAGAACTTACCTCTAAAATGCAGTGGAGTAAAAGTAAAAAGTATATAAATCCACACTGTGAAGCACTTAGGGTGACTTGTGTCATGTGAAAAACGCTTCCATTCCGTAACATATGAAATTGACAGAAAAAAGTACATAGAAAAATGTAATTAGTTGAATGCCAAAGCTGTGATATATATTAAAAAGTTCCCTCTTCAAGAATTGTTTTATTTGCTCGAACACAGTTTATTATACTTTACTCTAAAGAGACTAATTAAAAAGAAAAAAAGAAGAAAGATCCTAATCAATTTAAAGTGTAATCCAATGAATGCCTTCAGGGTGGTTTGCACAGACAATGACCATATTCTATGAGCGCAAACATGTTCCACTGGAGATAAGCTATGAATAATTACATGTCAAACTCCACAGTACACATGAGCAATGTGAAATGAATTACCATTGCATACACATTATACAAACCTTTCTTCAAATGTAACAAAAAGAAAAAAATATTACAGGTTATATTATTGCAATTCCTGGTGGGAAACACTCCTATTTAGCTGTCCACATAACAACTGGAAGCTTATTACCTGCTCTCTCACTTCAGTCTTAATTTCATTTGTTGGTTTCATTTGCCCTCCAAGTGCCATTTCATGTAGCCATTTTCCGATCTCTGTAAAGCCCTTTTAATTCCTTTGTGTACCAATTGTGCTCTACATGAGGTGATGATACAGATCTTTTGGACGCCTCTTGAATGTTTATTTCATTTGTTTATATTTGTGTATATTCATTTATTCCTGTCCCTTATTCAATGCAACTTTATACCAAGAAACGGCAACAGGAATTAGTTTTTTTGTTTTTTTTTGCCGCATTTTATTCTTAAACATTTTTAAAGGTAAAAAAACATGTACTCCTGAAAGTTAGACTTTATTTAAAACATTTGTCTCGTAGCTCTTTTGAACGTCTCCTTCATTTGGCGGCCATTCATTACCCGCTCATTCTTGTTTCCTGACATTTGTGCACATGTTGAAAGGATTGATACAATAGTGTACAATAGTGCCCTGATAAACAAGCTCCTTCAAGGCTGCCATGGCGTGTGAAACTAAAGTGAGCTTATCCAACCTGCGGACGTAAGACTTTAATTTAATTTAATTTTTTTTTACAGTTTTTGCTACATAAAACCGCAGCCTCTTATGAGCGGAGGAGAGAGAAAGAGCGCAAATTTAATACAAATTCATAACAGCTTCTTTAGAGATAATGCGTTTATAACAGAGTCTGCACTTCTGGGCAAAATTGACTAAATTAGATAAGGCAAAGTTGTCGCACTTTTAATTACTTTATCGCTGTGTGTAAGTGAAATACAAAGGACAGACGGAGATAAAGGCTGACGCACTGCAAGAGCCAAGATCCACACTAAGAAGGTTATTTGGGGGAATACTTTGCAGCCCCAAAATAAAGTCCCGTCCTTCCCCATTGTTTACTCAGATACTTGAAGGTAAGTAGGTAAATCATCTATTGCATTTCTTTGATGAATTGCTCTTTTACACTGCGTTTGCCAGTGTCCTACGTGATCTAATGTCATGCAGTTGGTCCCATCTAGTTTCAGCAACACACATGTGCCCAAAGAATGAGTTAGTATTGCAACAACACATCGTCAGTAGGGTAAAACTAACCTGTCTCACGACGGTCTAAACCCAGCTCACGTTTCCTATTCGTGGGTGAACAATCCGTCGCTATGAACGCTCATCCTGAAGCAGAATTCACCAAGAAAGTTGGATTGTTCACCCACTAATACATGCGTTTCCAATGACATCCCGCATAGTTCCGGCGGCCATTTTGAATACCGAAGTAGCCTTATGCAGTACTACAACATGTAACAATATCTCTACTCAGGATAGACACGAAAGACAACTGATTGACAGTTGCATTTTTATGTACTCGTAATCATTGCTCATGAAGATAACAGTAAAAACACAGCAGACGTAGCAGCTCTGTCTGTCGAGCTACAGCAGGATTTACTGAAGATCTGCTTCACTCCTCAGACTAAATTAACACATCACAGAGGAAACAGAAAACCTTTCTCTGTGATTTTTAGTTTGTCATGTCCACAAAAGTCTGAGTCGGTGTTTAAGCTGCTCAAGACATTAGCATGCTACCGGTTAGCAAGTGTCATCAATCAACTGTCAATGGCTGTGACACGATAAACACGTGTGGCTCACATCTATGAACACTGAGGGAATACTACAGTAACAGCTCAGCTCTGACCTCTGTCACATGCTCTATCCAAGGCAAGATGTTTGTGATTTAGTGGTTTCTCTTGGAAAGGTCAGAGCTGAGCTGTTGAAGCTAAATGCTAACCGGTAGCATGCTAACATCTTAAACACTGACTTACTGGTTTCTTCACATAAACGTGCGTCTCTGGGGCCGTGTTTTAACTGTTATCTTCTTGAACTAAGATTTCGATTGCATAAAAATGACACTGTCAATCAGTTGTCTTTCATTCTGAGTAAAGTTATTGTTACATGTTGTAGTACTGCATAATTCTACCTCGGTATTCAAAATGGCTGCCATTACAACAACAGTCACATGACTGAAAGGCATGTATAGGGAAAGTGAGCTGGGTGTATCCTACTGATGATGTGCTGTTGCAATAGTAATCCTGAACATCCTGAATGGCCGGGTTATTATTTACTAATGACGTGGGCTTATTCCAAGACATCATTTTCCTGAGGGACCCGCCGGAAGAAGAGCCTCTGTTGACCCTTCTTCACCAGCCCCTTGGTGTTTGTCCTCCATGTCAGGTCCTCGGACAGCTGGATGCCAAGATATTTAAAGCGCCCTACCTGTTCGACCTCCTCCCCGTTTATCCTCAGACCAGTGTGGTGGCAGATTTGACACTTCCTAAAATCAATAACAAGCTCCTTTGTCTTTTTGGTATTTCGGAGCAAGGTGATTACCTTATGACATCAGAAGGTGGTGGGGGAGGCACGGGGTGAGATTTTATCATTAGTCGAAGATGCATGAATGAACCAAAACACAAAGGAACAAACCAGGTTAAAAGATCAGAGCTTGTTGTCCCCTTTAAGTGTTCGTCGCATCATATTGAGCACTTTGCACCTCCCTTTGAAGCAGATGAGGCTGGATCACTCAATCAATTGTGACTTCCAATCCAACAGCTGCATCTGCAAACATTCTGATCAGCCTTCCTGTTTCGAATGAGTCACCGAGCAGCGCAAACCGGATTACATACACGGCTCTTGTCCCATTAATTACAAAGTCTTTTGAGGGAATAAACTTCTTCACTTATCTCCCGCCGGCATCGCAGCGGTAGTTCTTTAGGAATGTTGAGGAGTTTGAAACGCAGAGCCCTGGAGAATTTTCCCTCGCAGAAACAAGATCTCCAACCGGCCACAGAAGGTCTAATCGAAGAAACGTTGTCCCGCATCTAATTAGACAGTGCACACTCATTTGCAGAGTTCAACAGGATCTGGGGCTTTGGTAAGAGACACGCTAATTCGTCTGGAGTTGGGAGATAATGTCTAATGATGACTCCATCCACGTTCAAGGAGCTACAAATTTGGCCAAATCTACGTTCTTTTTCCAATAGCAGCAGGGACGGTTTTGGGCCCTTTTTTGTGTAACTACATTTTATAACATCTTTAGTCTTTCGGGCATTTTTTAAGTTATACTATTAAATTACCAAAGCTAAGGCGTCCAAAAGTAGTTTAAAAAGCTTCAACAACAACAGCAAGACGTAATATAGGTCCTCCGATCGATTCGAGAAATACTACTAGTTAATTTATTGTATCATTGTAATATACAGACGTTTCAAATATTTCCAATGTTTTATTTTCCTGTTTTATTAAGTGGCTTAAGGTCGAATGCACGAGAAGTCTACACTTAGGATCAAGTTGTTTGTGACAGATACTCATCTTTATCCTTTTTAAAAACAATATGGGGAAAAATTGTTACAATCTCAATATTTCAATATATAATGATCTAATCTATCCCTTTTATTCCCCGGTTGGTTTTTTTCTCTTATATGGCTCCAGTCTACTTACCCTGTTGGCAAAATATAACAAATTCCAAAGTGGAGTTTGAAAGGCTTCTTTATAAATGTGATTTTTGTTTGGTACCTTTGGTTTATCGTTTAAGGAATACATCTTTGAAAACGTGTAAATTGATAAAGCAATTCATCATTTGACCTATGTGTCTTCACATATTACAAAACCTGATTTTAGGATGTTCATGTCATTATAAGAACAGTCTACATCAATGAATTTCGTTGTTAAATATACCTGGCTACATGTGCTTGATGGAGTTCATAGGTCCAGGGTGCCTTTGATATTTCCATGATAAAGAAAACAGCTAATGACTTGTCCTTTCATGATATTAGTGCTTTGTATTTAGGTGTCAGTTTTGATAGGGCTTTTCCAATGGCCTTGCTTTATCTATAACCTGTTAGATCAAAATAGCCTTCAAAGTGGATGCCTGCTTTAATGACTGCATGACTTGTTAACAGGTGTCTTTGTCTTTAAAAGGAGCTTATTAATGAGCCGGTATCAATTGGCTTTGATTGATTGTACTGTACATGAAAGAACCAGACCTGGCCCTATAAGACCCTATAAGACCCCAGAGACCTCCAGATATCTCAGTCTCATCTCTGAACTACATGGAACACAACAGAACCAGAGCTGCTTCCTTCTTCCCAATGGACAACAGGGATTTTTGGCCCAGAGGAGCTCCACTCTCGGGCTATGCCAGATTTAGGCCTCCGCTATTCGCCCTGGAACACTTGGATCACACTAGAGCCCAACCGGTGCCCGCCCCAGCCGTGGAGAACCCCAGTGGGGCGACTGATTTCAGCATTGAGCGCATCCTTTCTGCAGATCTCGGAAACAAGACCCCAGTAGAGCGGACTCCGAGGCCCGCGCTCCCCGGAAGCTTCGTCCTCCCGTACTTCTACCCGTCGTACCCGGTCGCGCCCATGGCCATCGATCCGCAGGCCTTCACCTATAGCGTTACCGTTTGCGGCGCGGGACAAAGACGCCAGGACGTGAGGCAAGCGCAGCAGCAGCAGCAGTGGAAGCCTCGGGTGAGGACGGTTTTCACGGACAGTCAGTTGCAGCGGCTGGAAGAACTTTTCGAACAAACCCGGTATCCCTGTCCGGAGACGAGAGAAGAGCTGGCGCAAAACATTGGTCTGAGCGAGGACACCGTCAGGATCTGGTTCAAAAACCACAGGGCAAGGAGAAAGAGGGAGAACAACGCCCCAGGGGTGCAAAGCACCCAGGACCACTTATGAGACTGTGACTTATGATGCTACTTTGGCATGACTGTTGTAAATGTTTTCACATACTGTATTGCTTACAACTGGAAACAATAAAAGGCAATTCATCTTATTGTGTCTAAGCAGCAGTTTATTATAACAAAAGAAGAAAAAACATGTTATATATTTTTTTTTCATAGTGGCAAAGTTATGTTTTTTTTTCTTCTTAGTATTACAAAACACGACCTATGCATTAAAAAGTTGTTTTATTTAGAATATTAAATTGTTAGACAGATTTGTAATTATTTGGCATTAGGGACATACCGTAACCAATGCTGGGTAGTAACAAATTCAGTCTCATTTTCCTTGTTTGGGTTTTTGTAAGTATGCAAATTTATACAAACTAAAACTATTGTTCAAATAATGTAACACAAAGATACAAATCTTAGGAGCCCAGTGATTTGATAGATCTATGTCCTGAATTAAAGCACAATTAACCTACGAGCTAAAAGCCAGTCAAGCACTGCTATTTCTACTAGGTCAGGGACTTTTTTCGATGAATTCCGATTAATCAATTACATAAGGTTTAATGCGATTAAAAATATAAATCAAAATAAATCACAATTTACTTTAGCGGCACAGACACCTTTTCAGTTTCCTTTTTCCTGCAAGACGTTGCTTAGAGATGAAAAGCCAAAAATGTTACTGTCAAACTTGTTTATTCACACAGTTAAACACTATTTAAAAAGATCATTCTCCAAAATAAATCAAGGCGCTGTTGTTTTTTAAATGATCACACAGGCCTCACATCTCCATTAAAATACGTTAGAATGTAGGAAAATACAAAGCATCTAAAATATACCTCTAAAAAGTAAATACTACTCCTAAATACATTATGCTTAGAAAAAAAAAACAATCAAGTCCCACCGCTAATTTCAAAATTTTAACCTTTTTCGAAGATATTTTGAATGTAAGGAACTTAATTTCAAGCAAAATGAGAGAGGAAATGAGGAGGAAAATGAACCATACTAAGTCAACTTAAAAGGTCAATAAAATAAATCTATTCTTGACTCCATGGGCAGAGCTGTGAGGAAAAGTACGTTTTTTAGCCGTCCAGCTTTTGAATTTTGCACAGTTTTGTATGCAACGCTGCTTTAACAGTAGCTTGAGTAAAGTGTGATGCCAAAGTCCAGCGCCTTTTCACATTGCGGTCTTCTTTTTTGCAACAGAACGTCTTTGAGGTCTTTGTTCTCCGTGGGGAGCTTGGGAGCAAAGCCTGAGCCAAGTCTGCCAAGGGCATAATTCAAGGTCACCAACTTCATGTTTGCAGCTTCACTATGACTTGGAATAAATAAATGAAATATACTGCAACCACCACCACCACAAAGCAGGCCCCGAGCTCCATCCCAAATATTGCGCCGGTGTGGGCGGCCCAATCAAAGCCTCTCCACTCCTGCGTGTGGAAGTATAGCCCACGGTTAAAGATAGCAGCGCATCCTCAAGTGGCGCTGGCTCCTTGTGTCAGTTTATCTCCGCGAATAATGGAGGCGAAAGCGTGCAACCTTGACACGCACGCGCTCGACCTATACAGTATAGCGTAGAAACCCACGAACAGCTATGGTTGAGCTTCCAAAGATCCGTCAAGACAGAAACATCCGTGACTGTGCCGAGCTCCCCAGGCGCTGCTGGGGAAGCAGGTAATTCAATGACAAGCTCCAAAACAAACTCATAGAGCACATAGTTGTCATGGAACCAAAAGTAGCAAGAAAGTTTGTGGGTTTCAAACAAGAGGCTAGTTCCTGAAGCGTCAAAGTTCTCTCCCTGGCAATGAAAGTAACAAAAGATGTAGGAATAAAACTATTTTAGTATTTATTTCATTTGAAGTACTTAAATGAAATATGGTATGCACCTTGCTAAAGAAGGTTATAAGTTTCAATGTCAGGCAACAAACGATAATTTTCCAAATGTGCGTATTTTATCGTATTAATTTACTCTTTTAGAATTTGCAGTGAACGTCTGGGTAGTTCTTCATTGTTTAGTAGCAGAGAAAACTAATTCATAAGTGAGCAAGGCCGTGGTTTTAATGTGCCAATAAGCACAGGAATGCAGGTAAAAGATATTGGAGGTCCGTTTCCCTTTCACAATTACATGACATTGAGACTCTGTGGTTGACATAAAGCTTAATTTCTTTACATAATTCAAGGACTGTTGATGTTTTGTCTCATCCAGACTGTGTAGACTGAATAAAAAAAGCATCATGATCACAGGACTCAATGGGACTGAGCGCTGGAGTCTTTAAAAATGGAAGAAAAAAAAAAGGAGCGAAAAATAAACGCAAAGGCTGCAGGATAAATACACGGTTCAGACTGCAATTGACGTCCGTTTTTAAGTGCGTTTAAGTGCTACAAGTGGAACTGAAAGGTCACTAATGGGTCACATTAAAGCACCTGCTTCAAATCTGATTCAAAAGGGCAAAAAATAAATAAAAAAATAAGCATATATCATATCCTTAAGTAGTTTTGTGAAAGTTCAGGGGCAAAGTGAGTCTCTACAGGCAAACGGTTGTCCTTGTTTCCATTTTGGATAGATTTTGATAGATTTCTTTTGATAGGTTTCTTTTCTAGTCGTAAAAAAAAAATGGCACCTTTACATTAATAAAGTATACAATTCAAGAAAAGTAAGATATACAAACTAAAATATTAGTGACATGCATTCAGACCTACAATTGCACCCACGTTGCATTGCTCTCAATCGCGATCGGGCAAAGGCTGCTTTTGGACATATATCAGCACATTTTGGTCTGAGGGAAAATCTCCTCCATTACTCGTGACACAGAAGGGGAATTTCTTAACATTTTCAGTTAAACATAAAAGGAATAAAGCCACAGCTTAGAGACTAAACTCTAAATCCAATTCAAAAAAACACATAGATTAAGTACTTTAAGGAGGAAATGGAAAAGTTAAACTATGCAAACGGTGTATCCCTGGCTGCACTATAAAGACAGCATTTAAAACCAAATACTCAGCAAAAGATGCAGCAATGTTATGTAACTGTAAAAAACACAAATTTAATCTCAGCATAAGCTTTGCGAGCACTTTGGCACTGCCTTTTAATTGAAGAGAAATGTGGATCCAAAGAAATGTGGATCCAAACCGGGCCTCATAACAAGGCATCACACTATAGGCTATACGGCATTTCATAAAACCGCTTTTGATTCCTGTTATGGACTGAATGCGAAGTAATTACACTACTCTGCGTCTGTCTGCTGCAGACAGAACAACAAAGAGATTTCTCCAGCTCGATGAGATTAAAAGCTCTACTGTGATTAAACAGCAAGTGAATTGACTATTTAGTGTAATAAATCACCGGGGAGACGGAGCTTCGCGTTGGATAAACTTTTGTGCTAAACATTATAGGTAATTGCCCCGATATGCTCAAATGTCACAAAATGTAACACAATAAACGTTATTGCTTATTTCAATGTCGTAATAAAGGCTTTTTACTTGTTTATACTGGTGGAGTGCCATGGTCTTTATTGTCTGTGGTCAATATTTTCATTTTGTGACAGTTGAACTTTACTATATTACCAATAGTGTTTGTATCTAGAGTGCAGAAGAGAAAGAGAAGACATGTCCAAACCTTTTTTTTTTCTTGATCTCATCACTGCTAGGTCTAAAGCTCCAACGTCCATTCATAAAATCTACATATCATTATTGTTATATGTGCTATGTTGCACGATTGTACCGAGAAAAATTCCCAGTTTGTGAACCTGTTCTCAAACTATTTCAATAAACACTATTCGGATCTTCTGATTCTTTATTTAGCCGTTAAAAATGTGAGCACTGCATTTCCCCCCTGAGCCATAGTTTGTAGTTCACTCCTGATCTAGTGTGTACCTTTATGGCAGACACCAGCTTTATTTTATTTTTATTTATTTTTATGATTGGACACAGTTCTCATAACACACATTTCCCCCCTAGCAACTAAAGATGTGTTCACTATTTTCATCCCCATGCAGTGACTGTTCAAAGTGCGACAATATGCCCAGAGCTCAACAACAACAACAAAAATGGGAGAGAGAGACAGTCGACTATTGGGAATTGTGTTCGGACCATTAATTGTGTTTTAAAGTTTTGACAAACGAGTCATGTTTTGTCACTAATCGGTTCACCCAGTTGGAGGCCTGTTGCGGTGAACAACATTCACTGTTTTATCAACGGAGAGAAAAATGGAACTAACTGCTGCCCATGAACATTAATCTCCAGAAAACATTTAACCAAAGTCGATGTGGATTATCTCTCAGTGCCAAAACTGTATCTCTGGTGGCTCATTTGACCATAAATAACGCAACAGTTTGTGTGTTAGCGCTGTTATTTCCAGCTTTCACACTTCATTAGTCGCCAGAGTACGTCAAAGGCTGAAGTTGTTACATTAGCGTTTGGCGCTTTTGCTGTGGCTGATTGAAATTGCCATTGAAAACAGTATGCGATCTTAAACAGCGGTCGACGGAGCGTAGGGAAAGCGCGGGTCCAAAGAGAACGCGGTGACATTTAGAACCTGCAATCCAACAAACTCATGAAGTGACAGCATGGAATTGATTAGCGCTTAAGTGCGTATTGCAAACATGGTCTCAAGAAGCAAGGAGGAGGAGGTGGGGAGTTGAAAACAATACGGACATTAGTGCCGTACTCAGAGGGTCTCTCAATCAGGAAATGACTGGGGCTACTTACAATTACTACTGCCATGTTAAATGCTCCAAACAGAAATGTTTTGATTAACCGTGCAATTTTCTTTTCTTTTCTTTTACTTGTATTCTTATCCTAAAAAATCTGAATAGAAATACAGAATAAGATCATTTTAAAGCAATGGCACATCATCACCAGTTCACCAATTCTACACTGTTTGTTTGTAATCTTTGCGACAGTATAGAGTACTTTCATTGAAGCAGGTGTTCTTTGTGTCCAAAGTGTCCATCAAAGCCTTAGATGACTTGATGAATGATGCTGTGTTGCATTTGATCTTCGCGACGATTGTCCTTGTTGAAACCCTGCTATGATCTTCAGGATGAAACTATTTAAAAGAGCCGCCTTTGTTATTCAAGTCTCGCAATTCCCCAGTATTGGATTGTCTTTGGTATCTTGTTTTTCAAATTTCCATCCACTTACAATGTTTTGTTATTTTGTCCAATTTTGTGCAATAATGCCTATTAATATCTAAGCCACAAAACAATTACTGTATATTGTACTGAAACAGTTTATAATACCAAACACGATTGTTTCAGGCTGAGTTTGTAAAAAAAATAAACAAATAATAATAATTATATATATATATATATATATATATATATATATATATATATATATATATATATATATATATAATGACGAACATTATTATGACGAACAACAAAATATTAGCTGATAAAAATCGGGATCAAATATTAAAATTTCAATGTTATGTCTGCAAAAAAGGAATCTTGAAATAATTGAAATGTTCTTGAAATAAGTAAATTTGTCGCAAGCTTTCTTTCCTATAGACAGACCAAGTGTTGGTTTTTGTACCTGACGGTTTCGGCTACAACTGTGGCCTTCCTCAGAGGGCCACAGAGGGAAATTTGTCCTTGATTTGACAGTCTAATTTCTAGAAGTCGGCAATAGAATACTTTTATGAGTAGGCTACTGCTATTCTATTTATTTATTTTTTATGACATGCTGTCTTATTATTCAAGTAACAGATTGTTGTGCGCTCATAAGCTTTTTGCTTCAGCCCACTCCTTTTGAGCACAATGTGTACTGCTCAAATAAACAAATAAACTAAAACTAAACTAAATAGTTCGGTATAACAACATTATTTTTTTCATTTTTGTCTTACTGGGGCTGGAATTAATACAAATGTTACCTAATCACATTTTTAAGAACTGTCCATCTCAGTGTAGGACTACAGATGGAAATTAGCATAGTGTTAAACCTGGTGCAGCCATCTTGCCAATGTAACTGCACATTGTCCTGATATAAATAAACTAAACTAAACAATAATTGCATGGAGCATTTTAATGGGCAGGCTTTTTTGGCCAATCCTGTCGCGGGAAAAAAACAAGCACATGGAACCGGGAAGCAGGAGGCGCCCACTTGTTGACAAAGTGAAAGCGATGAGTCTAGCCTAGTGACGGCGTCCTGTGAGCATGTGGTCGGAGAAGCCGGGAGAGCGTTTGAGGGGAGAAACAAAATGTAGGGCGTGCAGAAAAGGTGAAGAAGATGTCCAGATACTTGGCACCGATCAACAGGTAGGAGAAGAGTCTCACAGAGGATAGCTACCCGCTATCCGAAGTAGCCACTTAGTTTTAGCAGGAAAAAATGACCTGAGAGCTCTTTGCAACGAATGGACTAATGAACAGAGGAGCACGAACGTTTCAAGATCAACTCTTATGGAATCAGTTCACAATTGTTTGTAAAACACATTCATATAATGTGAGCTAAAGCCTGTGCTAGCGCGCTAACTCCCGCTGCCTGCTTCTGCCATTAATTCTTCAAACACTTCCAATTATGTTGTGGCTCTTTTGTGCATGAGATGGCAGTGATGTGACGTTCATGACCGAGCGGCTCTTTTGAACGACTCTTTAAGGTGAACCGGATCTCAATTATGAAAAGAGCTGGACCTTTTTTTTTGTCCATTTTACCCAGAACTCCCCCGAACAAACACAAGAATCAGCCCAACAATGGAGCAGCAGGCCACACAAGTCAAAGCTAAATCCACAAAAACATTATTTGTCAGACAGTTGCAGCCTCTTCCCAGATAGCAAAAGGACATTGTTTCAACATTGAAATAGTGTTATGGACTGTGATTGAATAGATGTTGAAAAATGACGTTGAACTGCGATTGAAAGCGCTCGATATGAGAGATGTTGAACACAAAGTTGTTTTTTGATCTTTTCTGACATGGAATAAATGTCATGCAAATAGCATTGATTAGGAGTTGAATAGATGTCGAAATTCAAATGTTTTTTAATCATGGCTTCAACATTCAAATTAGTTCAAATTTCCCAGGCTTTTCACCCCATACGTCAAAACAACATTGATTCATTGTTGATATTTTAACAACAAAAAATACACTTAATTTTCAATATTGATTCACCGTTACACTTTCAAAGGTTGACTTTATGTCTGTAAAAAACTGTTGATTCAACATAATTTTTTTTTATTATTAATCTGGAACCAGGTTTTTATTAGTTGTGGCGCAAGATTGTATTCACAAACACGTTTTTCAAAGCTTAAATATATGTCCCATTGTAATTTTCAAAATAAAAAATTGTCTGCCTTTTATCGATTGCGTCTTTGATATTGTGAGTCGTCTGTCTGTTATTTTAACACTGCACATTAAAAAGAGCCAGTCTTTCAAACGGCTCTTTGAAAGGAATATAAATCCCATCACTGTGAGATGGGGATGCAAGGCAAGGCAAGTTTATTTACACCGCACATTTTGTATACAAGGCAACTCAATGCGCCTTACAAAAGATGATAATGCAAAATTACAATCAGGTTAAGTTAAGGCAAAGCACGTATATAATACACACACATATATGCTTTGTACTGTCGGGCTTGTGTCTTTGCTTTTGCATGACAGAGTTTCGAGTCCAATCGCACAATCCATTTTTTAACACGGGGGGGGGGGGGGGGGAAAGAATATGCATTTCTTCTCCAAAATCAGCCCTATGTCTCCTTTCAGTCATACAACCTTTGAATTAACTCAACCTCTCTTTAACTGTACTCGCATGAAACACAGCACCAGTTGGCAGACTTTAATTGACGGATTAGCGCACACGTAACAAGCGCAATCTCCGGAGTCGAGCCTGATGCGGAGGAGGTACGCGTTAACAATGCAGCCATTAATGCCCCTCAGTGGGTAACTCAATCAACATATTATGAGGACTGTCCGGGCCACGGCATCGACAGTGTACTTAAAAGCTCTTTTCAAATTCTGCTAAATCTGGCTTTTTATTTTTCAGTGCCACCGTCGTGTTTTTGTCATCTTAGCAGGTGCTTGTTACTGAGCCCTTCTCAAAGTCCTTGAGAAGACTTTTTTTTCCCTTCTCAACGGCTCTTGTTTTTCCTCCCTTTTCCACCGGCACAACGGTTTGATCTGGTCTGAGTGAGAGAGAAAAAAACTCACCAATTGTGCATTATTTAAAGGGTGATTAGTCTCCCACGTCCTCGCGGCTCCTGCGCGTGCCCTGGGCCTTTCATTAACACGTCGGTTATCGTCCCATTATATGCAAATGACTCATCCCAAGTATAGGGCAGATCGTATATAAAATATCCATTGCTCTGACAGGAAGAGGTTGGCGGTTAAGGAGCTAAGGAGGAGGTATTTCCTGAGGAGAGGCTGCCAGCGCCGGAGGGAGACTGGGCCCAGGATGGAGTGAGTGATGGAGGATATGGGTAGGAAGTAGTTTAAAAAGTGACAAGTTGGACAAAATACCAGCTCTAAAATTGTCTTGAAGATTCATGTGGTGCAATCAATGTGTGAACGCTGCAGGTTAAGTGAAGGCAAAGCAAAACAAGGAATGAGTATAAAAGTGAATCCGACCTCTATTTAACCACAAGTCCAGGCCTCTTGAGGGTTCCTATTGTACATGTTCCTTGCAAAAGGGGGAACCAAAGAACCCGGAGGAAATCAGAAATATAGCAATCAATCAACCTCTATTTGTATAGCGCTTTACAACAGCACCTGCTGAACCAAAGCGCTTTCCATAGTGCAATGTAATAATAAAAAAAACATTTAAACACAAAATAGAAAGTAAACAAACATATCACATGTGCAATTAGCAGTCAAAAGCAGATCTAAAGTATTTTCTCAACCTAGCTTTGAACAGTGTCAGGTCAGTGATGGCTCGTAACTCAAGAGGCAGAGTGTTCCAGAGTGTCGGACCAGCCACTGAAAAGGAACCTTTGGTCCTGGTGACCACCAGCAGGTGTTGTGTTGTCTACTGGGCAGTGTTGACACAGATTACTTGAAAAAGTAATATATTACTGATTATTGATTACTCCGTTGAAAAGTTACTTAATTACTTTACTGATTATTTAATTTTAAAAGTAACTAAGTTAGATTACAAGTTACTTTATTAGTTACATTCAGCTGCGGCCGACACTATCTCCAGCATCACAACACACTAATGACAAACCCTTTTACCAACACTCACTATATTGGAAGTGTGTTTTAACAGTAACACCAACAAAGCTGACACAGACTCACAAGTATTTCCATCTCTCTCCCTAAGCAATGTTAGTGTTTTCAGGCTGAAAACGTGACTTGTCACATTATGTTACGTCACTCGCCGAGATGCAAAAGGAAATGTATTTTTCTATAGAAATAGTAACGCGTTAGATTACTAGTTACTGAAAAAAGTTATCAGATTACAGTATCCATTACGAAGCAAATAGTTACTGGAGCATCGAGCAGTTCACATAACTAAGTAGGAGCAAGACCATGAATTGATTTAAAATCAAACATTAGAAGGTTTAAAATCAACCCTGGCATGTACTGGGAGCCAGTGTAGGGAGCGCAGCGCTGGAGTGATGTGACTGCGACGGCAAGTGTTTGTGAGCAGTCGAGCTGCAGCGTGTTGCACCAAGTGTAGCCTGTTTAAAGTGCACTGGTTCACACCAACATAAAGCACATTACAATAGTCAATGTGGGAGCTAATATAAGCGTGCATAGCCTTCTCTAAGTCATTCAAGACGGAGCTGGAAAAAGCTCGCCCAAACAACAGTGTCAACCTGTGTGTCAAATTTCAAGCAGTTGTCAGTCCAGATGATTGACAGCGTAAGAATCGCTATGTTGACACTTTTTTCAAGAAGCTTTTTAGATTTGGATAAAGCCACACAGGAGAAAACCGTGCTCGGTTCAGGTGGGGGTTAAGAGGTTAAGTGCATATCTTTAATAGTTGTGTAAGATTTTAAAACAAAATCAAGTTCTAATTAAATGTATGATTGTGGACAATCAAAGAGTCGAAATGCATGCTAAAGTTTGCCGTATAAACTCAAAAACACGCT
This sequence comes from Proterorhinus semilunaris, assembly GCA_021464625.1. Lineage (NCBI taxonomy): Eukaryota > Metazoa > Chordata > Actinopteri > Gobiiformes > Gobiidae > Proterorhinus > Proterorhinus semilunaris. The sequence goes on from CM038360.1 coordinate 21,863,050, forward strand.
GGCTACTTGTGTGTTTAAGTACGATTGGCACGTGATTTCAACGCTATAAATATATATAAGTGTATGCGCCTATTTTGGAGGTAATGTTTGAGCAAAAAGTCATTGTCACCGCGCCGGCTGCTAATGCCTGGAATAATAAGCTCAGGCAAACATTGAAGGGTGTTCTCGAAGCCAATAAATAATGCAAATCCACTCGCAAAATGCTTGCCCCGGAGTGCGGAGAGCTTAGGGGAGGGCGCGGCGACTGACCCTCATGTTAGCATAGGACTCAAGAGACAACAGTGGCGGGAGTGGGAGTGGGAGAGTGAGAGAGTGAGAGAGTGAGAGTGTGAGAGAGTGAGAGAGAGAGTTGTCAAAGTTACAAATGAGTCACTGTCCACTTTCTGCCGGGCATGGAATAAAGTATCCACGAGGTCAACAATGATGCAATGTCCATATCACAGGAAGCCACAATACCACGAGAAATCACAGAGATTTTACACACTGTAATTATTATTTACTGACATATATTTGAGGAATATACGGTTATACCAAAACTATTTCAAACATACTCTGGGCGTTAAGGCAAATTACGTTTTTTTGAGCTTTGGTAGGAATCAGCAACCCTCCGACCAATCACATCTAAAAAGGTTGGCCAAATATAATCAAAGCGATCATTTAAGTATAACACATGCGAAAATCAATTAGGATCTCAAAAGTTTTTCTTGGCTTGCAAGATTCCAGGACAGCCAGGACAGTGAACTGCTTTAGTTGCGTTATCCAAAACGTTTTAAGTCTCACTATCTCTCTGACATTTTTGCTAAAGAACATTTTATAACAGACATAAAATTAAAAAGATATAATTGCAAATCTTCATGAGTGCATTAGGTAAAGTATTGCACCATCAAGTTGAAATACAAACATTACTTTTATAACCGCATGTTAAATTGCCGAGGCATAAGCTCAATTTATGATGCTCTTCTAAAAGCACCTAGTAATGCCCCGCTCCATATCATCTTTATTGCAACTAAAGGTCCTTATCGGATGAAGCTGTTAAATGTTAACAATATAGAAACAATCGTAGGTTGAAGCAAGGTATTTAACACATTTTTAGATATGCGTCTGTGTGTTCAGTCAATTCTCAGCACCATTTCATTACTTTCATTTCAGTATGTAGAAGTATGAAACAGAAATCAAATAAATACTGTGATATGATTTAATGTTTTTATTACAAAGATGTCGGGGGTGGCCCTTATAAGCTTATATTTAGCTGCTCAAATGAATTAATAAACTAAACTAAACTAAATACATTACATTTGTATGGGCAGCCAAGGTGTTCTTTCACATGACAATGATACATTGGAAAGGTAAAAATTAAGGTTAAAATTCTTGGTATTGTAGATATTCCTACGTATAGGGCTCTACGGTGTTACGTCACAAATGTGTTCAGATCTGCAGACGTCGATTCATTATCATTACCTTACTCAGTTTACAAGATTGAAGCTGTAGTTTTGCCAAAATGGAACATCCAACCGTACAACAGCTTTTAGGCAGGACTTACTGAGAAAAACTCAATTTATCCAACACAATCTGTCATTCCCAGGCAAAAACGCTGTTTAATACCGCCATTGTTTTCACCGCCACAGCTGCGACGCTCTGAAGTGACCCGGATGATGGAAGAGCCCTATACTATACAACAAATGCAGAGCCATTCCATGACTGTCCATCATTAGCTTTGTTGAACATTCATGAAATATTAGGTTGCTGCCTGATGAGTCCAGCGGCGTCGGAAGCGTTTGGAAAGTGGGGGGGACACATTTAAAAAATGGGGGGGGGTCGACTTCTTAACATTAAGAACTACAGTGGGACAAGGTCAGGACAATAACAGAGCAATGTTAGAGCTTTAGCGGGACTACATCCAGCGTTACTTCAAGAATACGTGAGAGACTCGATCAGCTCAGCAGCGCCTCTCCTCCTCGCAGCTGGGTGGACATATAGGGCGGATAACCAAACACCTGTGGAGCCGCTGTTCTCCTGTCCAGCCCTGGCTTTATGACGCTTTGTGAAAAAACTCAGTGAATGAAGCTCTTATGAGACGGCGCTCGTGTTTGCATCCACATTTAGCTTCAGCCACACCCGTTAACTCCCGCCATCGCAAAGAAACATCAACACTTGTATCTTCACATTTCCCACAAACGCAGATAAAATTGAGTCAAGGAGTAAAGGAAGCAAACATTTATCCGTCAAATGAATAATTCAGATGTTATTTGGTTATGTTCGAGTCCAGACAGCGAGGTTTAACGGCCTATTGACCGGTTGAACACTCGTGCTAGCCCGGTGCAGTTTCCCCAAACTCACGCTACATCAGTTTCATCACTCGCTTTACAAACACGTCCAAAACTGATGTTCCTCACCTTAAAGTTACTGGTCAGGCCCTTTGTACCGATGAAGACACGCTGTCCACCTGCCGAGGACGCGACAAGCCCTGCTCCTCCATGTGAGAATCCGTAAAAAACTCCGGAAACACGATGCACGAGTGTCCTTGTGCTTCGGTTTGGTCAAATCTGTCTGTCCGTCCAACAATAATCCTCAGTATTCTCACTTTAGCCGTTTTTCAGCGGTTTACAGAGACATGTTTACATTTCAGCCGCTCTGAGGGGACCTACATAAACACAGCTACGCAAAGCGGAGCGTATGCGCCGCGGAGCGCCGCGATACTGGCGCGGATAATGGGATAATGCCAATAAATATTTTTTAAATGTATGGAAAATAAGGCATGGGTCATATTTAATTGTTTGGCCTCGGGGAGCCTATTGAAAAGGTCCCGTCTAAACTAGTAAATGTAAAGTCAATGAAAATTCACGTTGTGGAAGTGGGGGGGACCAATCAACCACTTTTCAAAAGTGGGGGGGACACGTCCCCCTCACAATGAATGGTTCCGACGCCCATGGATGAGTCCCATTCATTGCGGAACCACAGAGATATGCTGCTTCTATGATAAAGTCTGTGTTTTCTTAATAAAACAAATGTGTCAGTGTGAGGCTTCAACAAAGGAAGCGGTTTGATTACTTCCTGAAGCCAGTGCTGTCTGCCTTTGATGTCTTGGTGAGTTTCACGCGACTTTTGACTTTTGCACCAACCAAAACCAAGGCAAGATCTTCGTTTGAACTCTAAAGCCTTTGAGTGACTCCCTTTCATACAAGGTTCACATAGTTATTAGTAAATGGTGCAACTGTAAACGTTTGGACTTTTGGCCTCTGTAGGCGTGTAAGACGTTAACGTGACAAAGTCGCTTTAGCAGATCAAAAAGTAGTCAGACTTTTGAAACTAAAAAGTCCTGTACACAGTTTCCCCTGTTCAAACAGCAACAAAAGCTTTGCTACTTTTGTTTCAGCATGCAGAGATAGGCCTTTGTGATTCAATATCTTCTGCATACGACAATGTGCCAATTCATTGTTTCAGTAAATAGTAATATAGTCTATCATTTAAAAAAAAAGGTAGGGCAACATCCTAGTTGCTTCATTTCTAAAAGGTATTCGTAAAGTTTGGACGGTGACAGCGGGGGTATGCGTGATATCAAAGTGAGCCCTTTCATTGATCATTCCCTGGCCACCCGCTGTTCACCGGAATGTCAGCCCCGGCCTATATTTACTGTCCTCCCTTTTTGTCACCGCGTTAATTGCCGATGGAGAGTGACATCATTATCATGCCTACTGCAGAGATACAGGCTAATACCCCGCCGATCTGCCACACAAATGAGTACCTTAATTCAAATTGCCAAGCCAGGCCTGTAATCGAACGTGGCATGGTGTCATCTGCCAAAAAAAATCGGAACAATTTGACGACATTTGCAATTAAGAAGATGTGCAAGTCGTGGAGTGTAACGTGTCACAGGGTTTACATGCGATGTGGTGACCTGCCTTTGCATTCACCGTTACATCACGGTATTTTTTGTGAGTTTTTGTTTGGCTTTTGCTTTAACGTCTTAACCCCTGCCTTAACCGAGCAGTTCGGCTTTACCCAGATCTAAAAGCTTCTCGACTGGAGAGCAACAGTGTAACGCCTCATTTCAAAGCGAAGGCCTACAAAACGGATCCTAACGTTTTTGTCACGTTCTCACCGCTTTTATGTCAGATTTTTGATATTGTCGTGGGTAAAGCCAAACTGGAGAAAATGTGCCCGGTTCAGGTGGCGAGTACGAGGTTAAGATGCCTTCCTTCTGGATTCGGAAGTAATCTACAGCGATTTCCACTTGCGGTGAAGAAAATCAACACGTCGCATTTCTCCGGCTGGATCTCTTTCCTTTTGCGCCTATAAAATACAATGATACAGCCAAGAGCCAGGGAGGAGTTAATGAGAAACTAGCAACGGTGCCACCAAATTTGTCATATTAAATGCACACTGTTCTATTAGTAACTTGATTAGGCGAGTAGATTCCTTGCACACGGACCGTAGGAAAAAAGCCTAGAATTAAGTAATTAACATGGATGGCCTCCGTTCAGCAAAGACAATGGGGATTTAAATAAGGACCCTCTCAGCCGTGCCATTCATAACCACAAAATAGACCAATTAAAAGCAGCTACAACGGGTTTGTAGGGTGTTATCGGCCGCATTTGTACGGTGTCCGCATGTGGTTCAAGCTGATGGTAAAATAATAGGCGCCATAATAAGTGCCATATTAGTGTCTATTCAGTACGTTCATGAATTCCATTACGGGCATGTTGAAATGAACAAAGCAACCTATAGTGCTCATATGTACTGTTTTCTTTTTTGTTAAACAGGAAAGTAGCTGGCCCCAGAAGTGAACCTATCGCATATTATGTCTTTTAGTGGTGCAGGAGAAACCAAAGCCCTGAAAGGAAACCTATAGAGACGTGGGGAGAGACACTGCAAGAGGAAAACTGCAGTAAATTACTGATATTATATGAATATGAAAAAAATATATATATTGCAAGTTTTTATGATTTAATTTAAAGGCGCGTTGTGCAACTTTTTATGTGAAAAAAGTAGTTAATATTCTATCCATCCATCCGCTCCACGATCAATTGTTTGGAAGGTTTTCATCGCTGACGGAGCCTCTCACCAGAAAACCTACAAAACAAATTGATCCTCGAGCGTCCTAGAGGCCACCGATCGAGAGAAAAGGCGCCATGCCGACCACTCATACAGCAGCTAGGTCACTAGATGAATGAATGAATATTTTTATTTAAGTGTCATGCACGTATGTGCCCAGCCCACATGGGACGACTGTTTAAACAATATGTTCAACATACAATATATACATTTCACAGAAAAAAATCAAGAATCTGGATACAAAGCTTTCAATCTTATTGTCCATGCTTTCTCCACATATCTTGCCAAGCAACATTTTTTCTTTCTAAATAACCAACTTAACATATCAGCTTCAGCCAACCAAAATAAATCAGGATTATTGCATTCGACTCTTTCAAACAAAGCTGTTCTTAAATCATTATACAATGGACAATAGAACATGAAGTGGAATTCAATTTTCCACTGCTCTTTGTGATGATCAAATGTGTGGTTTGTTATTTTACACTGTAAATTATTCCAAAACGATGATTGTGAATTTATTTTTTGTAAATATTTGAAGGACTTCACATTTATGAGTTTTGTCCCAATTAAAGACTTTCCTTGTGAGTCTATCCTCCGGTAATTGAACAAGACGGTTCCCAAAGTCTTAACATTTCAGCCCGCTGTTTCACCACACAGGGTTCCCAGCCCATGTCTGCCTCTATGGCTGCCTTGGGGGTGAACTTATGGACTCCAAGGAAATACCTCACAGCGCTGCTTTGGACAGAGTTGCTTCCACTACAAGGACAAATATGCATACATAACATTTTGCCTATATTTTACAAAATCTAAATCAGGTATAGAGTCAGGTTTAAATTAATGGTTTCATCGTGTTGAAATAGTAGTTACAAAGATTTTTCCAACAGGATTTTGGATATCTTGTTAATGGGCTATTTGTAAGTGAAAGTCTTGTTTTTTACAGCAAAGCTCAGCAAAGCAGGCTAGGAGTTAGATCTTTCGTGTCGAGTTTTACTCACAGAGATATATATATATACATATATTTTTCAGAAATGACAGGGTCTTAGCTTTCAAATGAGGCCTTGCACTGGTAGGCTGTAAAGAAAAAGACAACAAAAAACGTAAACAAAACAAAAAAAGCAATGAAAACACAACAAAAAGGCGACCCAAACATGACACTAAAAGCATGAAAAAACAACAACGAAAGAAGCGACGAAACCGTGGCAAAAGCATGACAACGATGTAACATGAATGCGGCCACAACGCAACAAAAAAGTTTAGATCAGTTTTGCAGGTCTTAGCTTTTAAATGAGGCATTACACTGGCCTCTTAGCTCTCCAGTCAAGAAGCCTTTAGATTGGGTAAAGCCGAACTGGTTAAGGTGGGGGTTAGGAGGTTAAAATGAATCCCTCTGAGAAAACCTTCAAAATGTTGTGCTACTGAAGTGAAGATATTGTTGTGACCTCATTTTGAGAAAACGGGCCCTAACGTTTTGCAAAGTCTGCGCATGTGCCTGCATATTTCTCCCGACTTTAGCTGCGGCTATGGCCAGGGCTGTCTCTCGGAAAGGAAATGACCATGTTTCGTTTTCTTTTGCACTAACATTAAATCTAAGCTGTTAAGAGGGAAAACTAGCTAATAATCTCGACATTGACCACTGTGTGAAAAAAAATTCGAATCGGAGAGAGAAAATTGCCTGATATGCCATTGCTTGATAAAGTGATCAACATAACAAACATTAGCACTGATTAGCTTTCAAGTGCGCGAACACTGATACACACGCACTTCCACTGTACAACGATAACGCTGCTGAACAAATCCCCATCGAGAAAGTGTGTCCTTACTGTGCAGCCATGATTCCAGGTGGCTTTGTTATCACCCGGGAGGCAATTTCGCAGTTTGTCCAGAGCTTTTATCATTGAACATACCACACGGGGATAAGGCATGGAAAGGCAAGGCAAGGGTTCCACACGGAGAATTCTGATATAGGAAAGAAAGAAGAAGAAGAAAAAATGTCTCAAGACGGCACCTCTTGGGCTCCGGTCGGATGTTTTCTTCCTTCGTATTTCATTCCCTCAAGTGTGTTCTTTATGTGCGAGTGCTATTTAGCGGCTCAGCGGTGATACACATGTGCTTGTTGCCCTTAACTTCTCCCAAGCGCCTGATTAAAAAGAAAGTGGATTGGAACTCAGGAGGAGGTGACGGGAGCAAGGACAAGTGTCACTATATCAAGGAGACAAGATGGCTCCACGAGAGATAAATTGAAAAGCTTGGGCTTCCAGTGTGTGATTTTTATAGTGCCAGGCAGGTAGCGGTACTTCAGGTTATGCAGCGTGTACTGATATAAAGGGCTGAAAGAGAACAGGGAGAAACTGTATAATTGCAATTTGCTCATTAACTTTACCGTATTTTAACCATTTAATGGGCATTTCCGTGAATGCCCACCGATATATGGACTGCATAACTAATGATAGAATTGCATGCATTTCTGCAGCCTGCACCGTTGAAGTTTGCACATGGCATTATATTACTGAAATAATTACAACATTCACAATTCAATAAATGCTATTTTAATAATAATAAAAAAAAAAAATGCTATTTCAGATTCAGATTATTCCGATCTGCCTATTGTGCATGGTTTGGGTTGAAAGGAGAAACAGTACCCAGGCGTGGGAAAAAACATTCCCCCTCTGACTGCTTCAAACATGACCATATACATATGGGCAATTCCAAACATGGACCGTCTTAATGTGATCCCAAACTGCTGTAGTTGAGTAACATAGACGTCTTGATTTTGTCAAGCTTAAGTGGGTATTTTGGCCCCAAATTTCATGGGTTTGATTCGAGAGAAAAGGATTTCAGTATGTAATCAAGCATAACAATAACTAAAACTGAGCTTTTGCACAAAACATGCGTGTACCTCAGTCAGATGGAAGACCTCAGTGATTTTGCGATATACTGTGGCGTCTTGCAATATGAATAATGCATCACCTAATATCGTGATAATATTTTGGTGATGATTCAAATGATTCTTAACATTTTTACCTCAAATGTTAAGACTCCTGGACGTGTCCTAAATGATCTTCATTATACATCAAAGAATTTCAACTAAATTCCAGTAAGGCATTTGAACCTGACCCCCCCCCCAAAAATAACAATGCAAGCGACATTTCAAAACAGATGTTGTGAATTTAAATAGCATTTGGCAGGGGAAGCGCTTCACGGTTTGACCCAACAAAAGCATTTTAAGTGCAACGAATAGACCATTCAGTGGACCGAACAGTATCTCTACCACAACAGACTCTCCAACGCTAACAAATTCCGCATCTCCCACCAATTCCAAGAGCGCTGGCTTTCTGTTAATGCGCCATTTAAATGCAAAGAGTCAATCTGCCTTTTCTAGTGAGCTTTTCAAACTGGATCATCAAAGCCCAAAACCAAGAGAGAGGAAGACAGAGAGAGAGCGCGGGCAAAGGGAAGAGGTGGGGACAAGGCAAGGACGGCGGCTGGAGGGGGGGGGGGGGGGAATCATTTTCAAGTTGTGCTTTTTAGCAAATGATCAATGTCCAACTTCTCGAGAGGTAAGTTTGACTGAAGTGGTTTTCACCCCAGTTTTGCTGAGCACCTGGGGCACCTGCGGCCACAGAGGGGTTTGCATTTATGAGGTAGACGTGAAGAGTTTTGGAAAATGCCGGTAAAGGAAGGCGATTTGGGATTTTTAACATGGGGGGGGGGTCAGCTTTGTCTCCCGCGGGGAAAAGAGGAGATAATACAACAGATTGGAAGAAGTCGAGTGTCTTGTGAAAGGAGACATTTGTGTACTCATTCACTCAAAATAACAATACAAATACAATCAACGTACGGGAACAACTAGACTGGATGATTGACAATCTGCCAAAATGGATAGATTTTGACATTCATCGTGACCATCTGTCCATCCAGTCTTTTCTGTTCAATCCACAAACAATATGCTCAAACCCAGACTCACCCTTGTCTTCTTTTCACCAACTACTTCTCCTAACCCTCCGACAAGCTCTGAGTGAGTGACAGCTGGATTTAACCAATCACGTGGCGTCTCAGATGAAGCAGATGGCGCTAGTTACCGCTTAAAACAATATACTGTAAGTGCAGATCAGATGGTCTCGATAAGACCAAAATCGTTAATGGAGCTTAAAGTTAAGGTGTATGGTGTAGTCGCACAAAAAGTAAAAGTAAGTTTAGCAGCAATTTAGCAAAAGTTGCCAGATGGTAGAGAGTGGGTTGACTTATGAAAGTTTGGCGGATTTGAATCCCAGCTCCTGCAGATTTAGACTGTTGTTGTGTCCTTGGGCAAAGCACTACACCCACCTTGCCTGTGTGATTGTGGTGCCTGAGTGAGTGACTGGTGGTGGTGGCAGAGGTCGATGGGGCAAATTGCGCTAAATAGAACAAATGCATTATTACTTTTTTGTTTTTACCATTGTTGTTTTAGCACTGTAAAGCCGCCATATTTTATAAGAGATTTTGCCTTTAATCCAACATCCAACAAAAATGCAATGTTTTCTGCAAGTTTTGCTTTGCCAAATGCCACCTATTGTTTATCCAGACACTGCAAAAAGCCTGTATTGACTAGTAGATAATTACAAAGCTATCAGCCAAGCTGTGAATAACAACACACAACATATAAAGCAGAAGGAAGAAGTATTTTTCATCCAATATAACTTTTTCTGATACAAATCCGGATAAGCCAGTTCAGCTCCCCGCAGTTCTCAAAGGATCTGCGCTATCGACCCAAGAGCTGCTCCAATTTTCCAACCACATACTCCATGGGTTTAGTTTAATTTCACTTCAATAGAATGTCTTGTACTCCAATATGATGTTATGCTGACCATGTTTTTAGAAACCCAAAAGTCACAGCTCTGATGGTATCCCCATTGGAATATTACTACACATTCTCAAGCAGCTGACTATTTTGGGATTGAATGCTTTAACAATTAGCCAAATCCATCATTGTGTGGGTAAAAGGCAACAATTTCCATAGAGAAACATTAGCCAAAACAAAACCAACAGCAGGGGACCAACTCCAGGCGGCCACTGGTAAATACAACGACAGAGCAGCTCTTTTCAACTTTTGTGACGGCCAGATATACAGTATGATAAGGCTAGAATTGGCAAGATATTCAGGTCACAAAACACCACCGCTTAACTACTTATCACCAAACATATCTTCACATTTTGCATCACGTGACCCTTTTGGATATAATCTATTACGTCATTGTTAATGATTTCCCCAATGAAAATGTGGATGTCAATTTTTATTACTTAACCCTGCAACCTAAAAAAGAGAGTCCGAAAACTATAACCTTTGAAACAGTTGTGTGTGATTTTAGATAATGTATGCTGATTCTGAATCATACAGTATGTGCTCACTTTCCGACTCTCAGCATGTGACTCAGCAGCCATTTTGCAGAAAAATCGCAACCCCGTTACGCTCAACCCTGTTCCCGATTTGAATGAAAATGTTGAAGCTCATTCTGGTTCAATAACAGAGAAAAGACGGCATCTACTGTTGGCTTGGACAGAAATGATAACGAAAATACATTTGTTAACTAAGGGAAGATGACCCGTGGGCCTGACCGTCATTTTCACACACAATGGTCAAAAAATAGTCCAGACCATAACCCTGGAGAGTGCACTTTCATAGCATTAGATTTATTTATATGGATGATACAGTCGAACCACTGTGCAAGGTTAGGTGCTGTGTTGTTGTTGTACTAGTCTATTAGCAGACATAATTTTGTACAATCAGGCAACGCAATTCAAGCCTGGGAACGCTCAGACACTACTTATAAATGATAAGTAAAGCAGTTGTATATGACGAGAGAGGCATGTTCTCCATTTCAGCCGTAATGTTTCATGTCATTGATATTCCGCAGGTCGCGTGGACCCAATCGATAGTATTGAGCTACTGCTGCCCAATAAACTACGTTGTTGTCTCAATCGCAAAGGCTCTTTAGCCCCGCGGCCAGATTTGCAGCCCTTTTCTGGAAAATTCGCGCGACAAAGTGCACAACGTTACGCACACAGAAGTTAAACTAAAATTGGCCAATTCGACAGAGAAACCTGGCACATAATTTGCACTGCAACAAAGGTGCTTTCAGCTCCTCACAAAATCAGTCGCGTTGAACAGCGTGACATTGACACATAACATTTTGCTGTGAAAAACTTGGAAATCGCTACACTGGAGACAGGATAAGAGCGCTCATGCCTCACAACTTTCATCTTCCTGTTGGAGAGTTAGCATTGCCGGCAAAAAGCTGCCCAACAACTCTTTTTGATGTGGGGTTGCGGCAAAAATATCCTGACCTTTCTTGGCGATGTTTCTAGTCATTGCACTGTCCAGAACGCACGAAAGAGGCTAAGACCAGACTGGAAAAACCGCCTCCTCCTGGTTACATATCATCTGATAATTAGCCGCATTGGTATTTCCAAGTAAGGTTTAGCAATTGAACTCAACACTTCATGCCATGTTTGACCTTTAGCCGAGCAGCGCGAACACTGCGGAGCGGTGGTAACCCAAGAGATTCGGCAACACCACTGGGCCAGCCTCTACGGCCATCGACAGGGCGAGGGAGTGCGATTTTGCAGGGGTGTTGTTCGTGCCAGCCATCTGTGCCGGCTTGTTTTAGAGTTGAGGACTCTTGCATCTCACCTCAAGAGGCTTTGTCAGCATCCAATGTCTTTTAGCGGCAGGCTGAAGACATTATATGTGAATAAATTGTTTTTGTACCCCCCCCCCCCCCCCTCTATTCAAAAAGAATGTAAATAGCGGACAAGTTATAGGTAATTCTTTTCCTCCAGTTTGACTTTGCCCAAATCTCAAAGCTTCTTGGAAAAAGTGTCATGATAGCTACAAAGATCAGAAGAAAACGAGGTTGAAAATGCAACAAAAGAGCGACAAAAACGTGACAACAATCATTCATCTTCAGTCAGTGGAAATGTCAAGTTTGATTTGGGAAAAATATCGAATTGCAATTGCTATGAAATATGCATATTTTGTCTGCTCTACTCACATTGGAGTTCAGAACTTGTTTGTAAAGGTCTTAAAGTGATAGTCCGTGAGTTTAAATGTTTCACAAATGTCATAGATTGTGTCAATTGACCACCTGGGTCTGAAGTTTAAGGAGAACATAAGAGAACATAAGTCAGTCAGTCAGTCCCTCCCTTTGCTGATTTCAGACACTAATAATCAGAGCCCCCGGGATACCACTTTGACTAATGAGACAAGCTTTCCTGTGAACCAGCCAATCAGGAGGGAAGGGGGGGGGAGCTTGATCATTGGCTTTTGAAAATTCTGTTCCTGCTTTCCTCTTTTTGCCAAACTAGAATTTAATTGTTTACTTTCAACTCCCCTTTACTCTCCTTCCTTTGCAAACTTACAGACTATCACTTTACCTATAGGGTTATCAGGCTTTATATGCAAATAGTTCGTGAACAATTTGATCCTTTTGGCTAAATTTCCAATTGCGAGCACTGCGATGAATCTCTCCGACCTGATCCAGAGTTTGGTGCCTCTTCTTTATGCGTCGCCGCCGTAAGACCGGCCGTAACCGTCTTCAGCTTTCAGCCTGTTTGTTTAGCGCCAGGCGTGCTATGAATTAAACATATTTTCACGCTTAATATATACTCCCACCTCCGAGCACAAGCCTGGAGGAACTTTTCATTTTCCATCCCACATTAATTGACTTAAAAAAATTAAGAGAATGCGGTTCCGCTCCCCCCACTAGCTCTGGGCATGTGCTTTAGCCGTTTGCTTGGGGTCTCTTTGAAAATAAGGACTGTTGCAGATAAGTGAGCTAATTTTAACAGACTTTAATGCATGCTAATGTGAATGTCTGGTCTGCGGGGCAACTGTTTGTTATTAACTTTGCCTTATTAGCCTAATACGGGAATTAGCTTTGTTTACTCAGCTGGTTGTTGTGCCCTTAAGTGGCCAATAAAGCCTGAGACTTAATATATTCCTGTCTATTTTCAGATGTGTTTCAACAGTAGTCTCTTTTGCGCGACTTTTTGGAGATTGCTAATACATTTAAACACACTTGCAAAAGAGGTTTACTCAAGAGTATTATAAAGACAGAGGCTAAATAGTGAGTGCAAGCTAGCGTGTAGCTATTTGGCCATGTTGCACCAAATTCACCATTCGAAATAGTGCCATTACGGCCACAAAACTGATATGTAAACAATAAAATGAAGTGTGAGCATCAGTCTGATTTTTTCCATGTGCATTATTTGTAAAGTAATACAGTATTATTTCAAAGTTACAATCGTCTTAATAAACCATTCTAGCATTCTTTGTGAGTCTATGGGTAGTAACAGAAGACATGTATTTAGAAAACACAGTTTGAGTAACTGTATTCAGGTACAGTTACTCTTTAATTTGACAGTATATAGAATATACTATTTAAAAAAACAAAGTATTACATCGCAGTACTCAATCATTACACAACATTATTAAAAATTAACTTTTAATGATGACCTGTTTTACCTCCTAAAATAAAATATAGATTTAAAACGCCTTATGCCACAGTTCTTGCAAACAATGCACATGTGCGTCATGTGAGCGTTACGAGCGTTTGTAGCAAAGTATTCTCTCTAACACTGATCATATACTGTATGTGGTAAACAATCTTAACCTGTGGTACCACTGGTGGGATTACGTGTTACTCGGGCTGCATTGGTATGATATATGACATGAATTTATTTGGTAGAATGCATCCATCCATCCATCCATCCATCTTCTTCCACTTGTCCGTTACCGGGTCATGGGGGCAGCTGTTGGAGCTGCCCAAATCACATAGCACCAGCCCTCTATGGCTGTGTATAAATATACAAATACAAATATACACCAAGGATAACACATTAAGTATAAAAGACTTATATCCTGTGTGGTCCTCGGGTAGCAAAATAACTAGACAAAAATAAATTACAAATGATAATACAGAGTTGAGACTATGACTAGACAGGAAAATATGGCTCCATTTACTTTAATTAAAAAACTGACGTAAACACATAAGATGTTCGGACTTAAACTTGTCCCATTTTTTTAATTAATTTTTTTATTAATATTTGACAGATTTTGTCAGATCTATGCTTATCTTGTCTCATCGCGTCAGACTTCCAATGGGTAGGGATAACCTTGTTCTCAATTTTTTATTTACCTTTATTTAATTCCCGAGAGTTAATTGAGGTTACACTGACAGACAAAGGATTAAATCTGAGAAATCTGTTTCTATACAAAAAGAGGAAAAAGACAGAAAATAATATTATGTTTGTAAAAAAAGCAATCCAAGGTCACTTTTGGGTGTGAGGAGGATTTCAGACGCTCCTGCGGTTGTAAAGAAAGAAGAAGCTTTACTATTTAATCATAAAATCTCCAGGCAGTTGGTCTATGCAACCCTACAGCGTCAGGTTTTTTTTTTTTGTACTCCTTGAGAATTATTCTACACACCTTTGATTATTCAATGTAACATATTGGAGCCAGTACAAAATCCCAATGACAAATAAAGGAAAGCTGACAAATAATAACTTTGCGTGCACACTGGTGGGACTGCTGACCCAAAAAGTCAAATCAGTCTCTGTAGCGAATTACCATCATTTGCCTTGAGCGATGCAAAACACGCTTGCATCCACCTTTGCTCCGCGCTAATAGACGCCGTAACGGGCCTGCATGCTCACGGTGTTGATTTATGCCGAGCGTTTTTTACCACTTTTGCAGCTTGTTACAATCACAAACCTCTCAGCTAGACCCCACGCCGTGTGTTTCTTTGTCACACGCATACGCAGGTGGCCTAATCCAATCTGCACCGACGTGTGTTTTTCAAACAGTTTTTTTTTTTGTCACTGGAAGAAGTGGAAGAAAGTTTGCGGTTTGGAATTCACGCATTGCTCATGCGTTGGAGGAAACACCAGTGGACGTTAGGGTCGGAGCTTTTATCTTGCGAGCTAAAGGCTGGTGTTAAATAACGACAATATAACATGTAAATAACTCAAACTTAAACCACTTACAGGCCGATTCCATTTTGCGCGGGCTCGTTCAAAACGTTGCACTAGTTTTAATTTTGTGTTAGCCACGAGACAAAAACCACCACTGCTATGAACATGTAATGGACGTTTTCCTCCAGTGAAGTCGTTACATCTCAAGTAATGTTTTTAACCATGCTCCAGTCACATGCTATCTCATACTCGCTGCCCCTTACGAAGTCCTGAGCCATCTTTCCATCTGTGTGAGACCCTGCTAATCGTGAATGTAAAAGACACGGGAGAGGAAAGACGGCGCCGATCTAATCGTCCAGCCGGAAATCACATGGGGGCACTGCGCATATAGCCCATGGGGTTACAGTCTTGACTCTGCTTGGGCCAATCTATATGTGTGAAAATAGAAGTCTCATGTTTCTTGATCCGCTCTTTCGCAATGTGAGGCTAATGAGCCTTCGTCATGGAGGAACCTTTCATCAGTGTGCCCTTTGCCGTCTAGTAAGAAGAAACAAAAATGTATAGAATACAACCTGGTCATTCAGTATATTCAGCTGACCTCATTCTTTGACCGCATTAACGTCGCCGAATCCATACCTGAGCAACTGCTGCGACACTAGATCAATTTGTCCCCCCTTTTGGCGCAGGGAGTCTATTCACAACTTTCAAATCCATCATCTCATAATCGTCTTCTCATTTGACATCACACAATACATTACGTTCATCCAATTTGAACCGACTCTACTCCTATAGCTGGCCCGAATCGTCTAATTAACGGAGGAGCCAGCAGACATGTGGGACTGCATAACTCATGGGCGGAAATGATCAAGCGCTCGTTCCGCTGTTCCAAGCACATCCCTCTCTCTCCCCGGAGGGGTGAGGACGCCCGTGTTAACTCGCTCCCCGGGATCGGCGCAGTCTCGCGTGGGTCATTGCTGATTACCAGGTCCGGCGTTCCTCAGGGGGACGTGCCAGTACCGCAGATTTTTATCCCCCCCTCCCCTTTCTGTTCTGTCTATTGGAGGAGATAAGTTCCTATAGAGCTGCGTTTTTTCCCCCCCCCACCAAGTACCACCTCGTAAAACGGCTGTCCTTCCAAGTGTTGATTGCACATGTTTTGGGTTCAGATCGACTGGATATATAATAAATAAGTCACTACACACTACACTGCCAGACTGAAACAAAAAAAAGTGGCCACGTGATATTTTATGGGCTTAAAGCAAGACTGAAAAGATGATTTGATTAAAAAAAAAAAAATAACTGACAAACGTTTCCATTTAAAAGCCACGATTAACATCACAAAAGAAAGACAAAGTAAAAATGCAACACTCGGTGGTCTACATAGATGTGGGAAGTAAGAAAGCAATCTAATCCCAGCTGATATGAAAGCACCTTATAACACTTGCATGGAGACCTTCTACAGTATAGTCTCTGCTGAGGATATATCGCACTTTCCTCCATTAGCATAAGTCTTAAGTCCTTTGCTTCATCCGTTTCTCAGTCGGGCCTTTTGAACTGCAGCACATGGCTCGATATACTAATCGCCGTAACCATTAACTATGTGAAAGAACATGCAGTGCTGTGTAATCCTCGACACAATTATGTTTGAAACATGTCAGCCAGACATTGAGCATAATGTAAAAATATAATAACAGGCAAAGCTCTTTAGAATGTCAACATTGCACTGGGGTTCTCATCAAGTCAGTGTTTGTTTTTTCTGAGACTCTGAAAGACTGCAACGGTCTCATGTTTGTAGTAAATAAAAAGTATGTCATGGGCTATCATCCGGTGGTAGCTATTGTGAGAGGAAAGACTGGAAAACTTCTACCTTAACATCTTAACCCCTGCCTTAACCAAGCAGATTTTTCAGTTTTACCCAAATCTGAAAGCGCCTGGACTGGTGCTTACAGCCTATAGGCCAGTGTCACGTCTCATTTGAAAGCTAAGAGTTTTTGACACTTATTTATTGCATTTTTATCACATTTTAGCCGCATTTTTCCTTCACTTTCACCGCTTTTTCCATCACTTTTTTTGTGGCTTTTTTGTTGCGTTTTCTTCTCGTTTTTGTCCCTATTTTGACGCTTTTTTCACTAAGCTTTTAGATTTGGGTAAAGCCAAACAGGAGAAAATATGCTCGGTTCAGGTGGGGTTTAGGAGGTTAATCAAGTGGAAAATGTTTGGAATTCATCGCAGTAAAGCAGTACTTGTTCAGTCGACGACTTTGGAAATTCCGTACGACAGCTTTTACGTGTCGAGAAAAGAGAAGCGCCAGTGGTACAAGTTCCTCTGGTAACTGATCAATTGAAGCTTGTTAGTGACTTATTTGATTCATGCAATGTGTTGTTTCATTTGCAGAATTCGCATAATCAAGCATGTGCCAAACACCACACGAAAGCAGCAGACAGTGCACGTAAGAATTAGTGTGAAAAGCAGTAATTGGGAAGGATAAAAAAAACACACAAAAAAACTAAGTATGTTTTGACAGCACGTTGCGTTTATAATAGAGCATAGTTGTACTTAATTTGTGGGAAATAGCAATGCCATCTGGAGAAACGTGAGATTCAGCGATAAAGCGGTGAAAAGCCCAGGACTCGGGAGAGGTCTTATAAAAGGGAAAGCTAACTCGTGTTTAGAGAATGCACAGGTTTTAGCGTTTCCCTAGTCTATTAATAACAATCATGCTTCACCCTGAGAAGAAAACAGGCTTCATTACAGCAAATGACCAAATAAAGCATTTGCATTATCCGTCTTGGATCAGTGATGAGGCAAAACATTATGTATTTTAGCTTGTAACCGCATTCAAACTAGAATCTCAAGTATATACATTAAAATATGTCAGAATTGGTTGTGTTCCCAAAAAAATAACTCTCTTAAAAAAGCTGCATTTGCTTGTGATCGGAATTGGATTTTGACTAGTCAAGGCAAAGATTCTTATGGTACGAGCCTTATATTATTGCACAAGCTTGTCAAAATGTACTGAAATAAAGGTGAAAATAACAAGTCAAGCTATTTTGAAGTGATAGTCTGTAAGATCGAAGAATGAGGAGAGAGAGTAAACAATCAAGTCCCCTGCTGATGGGACCTGAAAGCCACTCGTAGTTCGAGAGAGACACACAGAACTTTCAAAAGTAAACAATCAAGCTCCCTTACCCTCCCTCCTGATACATCACACACAACAACCAAGCAACTTCCGGGTCCAAACTGTTGACAGTTCCATAGACAAACACCGCAAAAACTGCGACTTCATCTGAATCTCCTGCTGAAATAACAGCAGATAAACGGCTAACAACTCCAGGGAAAATGAAGATATTTGTATATTTAAAATAGGCTTTCATTGTTTGTGGAAAAAGTAATTTGACTTACTAAAGAAAATCAAGAGTAAATAAAATAATTCTGTGAGATCTGAAAAAGATCATTGTAGCTAAATCCCATTTTAGTGAATAGGGCTCAAGTTCCATTGGACCAGGAAGTCATTATCACTTAACAATCCCATTGGACCTGACAGGCCAGTTCACAGGAAAGCTCATCTCATTGGTCAAAGTCATGGCACCGAGAATTCTGATCAGTTGCTGAGAACAGAGAAGTGTGGGACTTTAGAAAGAAATACTAGATAGTAGATCATCAAACTGCAGCCCAGGCAGACAATTCAACACAATCTATGATATGTTATGAGAAACTTATCATTTTAACTTATTTTGCTTTTCCAGAAAGAAAGTACACGCCAAGCTAAGATATACCCAATCTGAAGTCATAAGCTAAAGTAAACTAAAACCATATCAGGCAGACAGTCACCTGGCCCAGGAGCCTTGGGCCATTCACCAAAGTAACTTGAGATTTTCCATATAGAAAGCTTCCTGTACAAGCTCCTAACTTTAATCAAATCAAATCTGACTTTATTTATAAAGCACCTTCATACCGAAAGGTATCACAAAGTGCTTTACAGATAACAATCAGACAAACGGGTGCATGCGCACGCGCACACACAAAATATATCATTAGGACTAAATAAATAGATGTCAGTTAAAAGCTAAGCTAAAAAGCTGGGTCTTGAGCCTGCTCTTAAAAACATGAACGTTCTCTGTGGTCCTGAGCTCCTCCGGCAGGTCGTTCCAGAGGCGAGGGCCATAATATTGGAAAGACGCCTCGCCGTGAGTCTTTCTGTTGACTTCAGGAATAACTTGGAGACCCCTGCCGGAGGAGCGAAGGGGCCGTGAAGGTTCATAAGGTAAAAGCAGTTCTGAAAGATAAGAAGGACCAAGACCATTAAGACATTTAAAAAACATTAAAAGAACTTTAAAATCAATCCTGAAACACACGGGGAGCCAATGCGACTCTAAAACCGGTGTAATGTGGTCCCGCCTCCTGGTCTTCGTCAGGACACGAGCTGCTGAATTTTGTAAAAGTTGTAAACCTGAGATACTCTTTTTGGGAAGACCAGGAAGCAGGGCATTACAGTAGACAATACGACTGGTGATAAGAAGAAGAAGAAGATCTTTATTTATATAGCGCCCTTCACAGACATGCATTAGCGTCTCGGTGTTGGCTCAAGAGAGAATGTTTCTCTCTCTGGACCTTAGGACCGATGACTAAAACTTCAGTTTTGTCCTGGTTAAGCTGGAGAAAGTTTTTTGCCATCAAGGATTTAATATCTAAAATGCAATTAAAAAGTGCATCCATTGGCCTGGTGTCATCAGGAGACATGGAGATGTACAACTGTATCATCAGTGTAACTATGAAAGTTGACTCCATGTCTCCTGATGACTTTAGTTATCACTTCTAGTTCTCAGCCACTTGTGACTTACAAACAACATAATATGTCAATGTCCATTGACCAACTAAGAACCATGAAGGGGCACGAGATGTCACTACCTGGAGTCCAGCCGTCAGCTAACAGTAACGCAGCCTACCTCTGAGCAGATCGGGTGTTGGGTGTGGCCAGTTGTACGTGCGGATCAGCTGCCAGTCGAAGTCGTCTTCTTGGCCCTGTCTGTACTCACATAGGCCCGGGTCTGTGTCCTCATCGAACGTGCACCCAGCTGCAGGAGAAGAAACGGAGATGAAAAGAAAAATTAGGAATAACATTTTATTTATGAAAAATAATGTATTTCACTCTTCATAACTAAATGCATAGAGTCCAGTCCAAAATGCCTCTACTCATTCTCTGCAGGCACATAAGCGAACGGGACTGTTTCATTAAAGCTATAAACAATATCTGACAGCTATATCCGACAAGAAATGAAATGTGGTGGAAGACTTTTGAGCAAAGGATGGACTCACAAGAATTACGATAATGTTAACACTCTTTCTCGACAAGTAGCCACAAAGAGTTCAGACCACACTGAAAGCAAAGGTTTTATCCTCACGCTTGGACATCCGGGAATTCTGAACACCCCTGACCTCGGTTACAAAGTTCAGGGGGCAAACATCAGACAACAGCTTACATGAAATCATGGTAAAATGTCAGGTAAGAAACCAAACCACAGTGTGACGGAATGCTGTGCTTGTGGCAAACCGCAGAGACGGAGTCACAAAAGCAAGAAAAATGCTCCTACGGTTGGACTAACCACTGTACTGTCACAGAATCTAACCTAAAATGGATTCATTTAGTTTAACACACCAACCGCATAAGTGTATTTCTAACTATGATAATCTTAACAATGGCGTGTCAGAAATGTATTAATTGTAGCCGAATCAACACCTAAATAATCTCGAACATGTACCGCTGGATTCGCCTCATTTGGACTCATTAGAGAAGCAAAAGAACAGGTTTCATGTGATTAAGCCGTGCCAAAAGACGTCCAAAGACTAGAATATGGGCGTCGACAAGTGTTGAGGCAAACTCAATCGGTTTGGCCCGGCAGCAGTTTCTGAGATGGAGACAGACTCTTATTTTTTGGGTATGTGTTTGTGTAAAAGAAAAAAGAAAAGCCAAAGCAATGGGAGAAGATGGGCCCGATCACAAGTGGAAGCGATCTGTGCAATAATGGAAAAAAGTATCGAAATGTCATAACAGTTGTGAGGAGATTTTGCTTTTTAAAATGAGTTATTCAGTTCAGTGTACGCAATTTATACATGTCCTGGAGCACTTTTGGGAGAAGCCTGAAATTCTAATTCTATTTGCGTTTCTGATTCAATTGCGATTAATCGTGCAACCCTAAGTGGAAGGTGGAATGTCACAATGGGCTGACGGCATTGGCAAAAGTACTGTCAAATGTGCATGGCTACCGACTAAATTGCAGCTAATCGCGGCGAGCAACATCTGTAAATGACGGGAAAAAAGGTGCCATTTTGTGCTATTAGCCTGTGGTGTGGAAATGACACAGGGGCCATGGGCCAGATAATAACAGTGGGGGGACCAGGGGCCGAAGCGTGGCCGGGGCCCGATCTGCGAAGGTGACCCCTCGCCATGCAGTCCAAAATTGGAGCTGGCGCATTTGCTATTGTGCCGCCACAGCTCAAAATACAGCCGTTACATACTTTATATGTGCCAGTGTGGGGCCAGTGGAGGAAGTCGTGCTGTTGTTCGGGCCATAGCGCACTTAACAATTGTCCAAAGAAAAAAGAACGTTTCCTCACAGGCAAAGGTCCTGCAACACCATGCTTTTAGTGAAATAAAATGGGGGTCATTTCGCGATCCAAAGCCTAAAATAAAGAATGAGAGAGCGAGACAAAGCAAAAGTGAAGAGTGTGTGGCAGTTAGGGGAACATGCAAAATCAACTTTTCAGAGATTTTCTTCCATGTTTCAATGTGGAATTGTGTATTGAGCATTATTGCGTTTGTGTTGGAATCCATACACAGCCCTATGTAACCAGAAAAACAAGCCATAGCATTGTCTTACCAGTAAAACATAAGCTAGCGATCAAGATGTGTTTCAGATTATTACCACACACCTGTAAGAGTTCATATCATTGTCGATAGTTTTGTGAAAGAACAGGACTGAATCCTACATAGGCTTTAACATACACTGAACTGAATCTGTATGCATTTCGAGGTCAAGTTTCTCAATCGCTCCCGCTTCAGCTTTGCAATTATAAAACCTCCTACATGGAACACCAGCAAAGACTGTCCAGCATTTAATAACCCAACGAGGCTTTTAATCATTTAGGCACCGCTGCCCTTGTTAGAAGTCGCTGGGAAGTTGCACGGAAAAGCAGAAAGTATAATCTTATTGGGGGCTTCCCGACACCAAATGACTCTCCCCAGGTTAAAAGCAAGTGTGATTTGTGGACGTCGACATTCGGAAAAGCACAGCCGTTGCCGAGGGGGAAGTTCCAGGAATAATGCGAGAGAGTGGATCATTTATAAGACATACGCCTCGGCAAAGTCCTGTCACCGGAGTGCCGGAGTGGTCATTGCTCAGTCTGGACGCGGAGAAGGGGCCCAGAGAGTGGGGAGTAACGAGGAGCATTTACTCGAGTAATATTCGTCTACACTTCGCACCTTTGCGCTCACATCGGGATGCATTAAGACTTGGCAGCATTGAAGCATAGTGTTAAAAAGGCCATTATGAATGCGCGCCAGCTTACGTTAATTGTAGCCTATCGGCCGGTCCAAACTCCCGGATCACATCAGTCAATTTCATCAAACATTATTTAGCCATTTGGATTGCTGCCCTGTCGTGCAGTGAGGGGACTGGCATTTGCCATTCGGTCAAAATGGGTGAAAGTAGTGAACCCTTGTTTGCCAAAATGGCGCAGATGAAGGTGTCTGCAAAGGTGAGGTAATGTTTCATGTCGAAACTAATTAAAAGTCTGTCGCCGTAAATGTGACGTGCATGACATTTGGCGCATGAAACTTTAAAATCTGATCGTTCTGCTGGCAAACAATAGGATTTTCCGTTGTGCCATTTCAGTTTGGCCTTGGGGACAAGTAGCAAGTGTGTTGATGCAGGATGATTCTAGTTATCTGGTAAAATGAAAAAAATTAAAATAACAACAGGAAATGCTTCATATGCTTCTTTCACGCCATTTGTGCTGTGTATGCTAAAGTAAGCCTAATCAAACTTCTTATTATGACTATGTTACCACCACCACTTCCCCAGTTATTGCTGACAAACAAATACGGACACCCCCCCCATTAGTAGCCGGCCAGCCCAACATCTCCACCATTCACTCCGGTTCCACTCCCTGGCCTGTAGCCATCTGTGCCTTTCCGGGCGCGTTTGCAAACCACAGTTTTTTTTGTTTTTTTAATTGCCTCCTGTGAGATTGCTGGTTGTGCAATGTGGGATGGGAGGCAGTAGGCACTAAGGTTATTGCGTGTGTAGCGGGAGGTGGGGCCGAGTTATTTGGGGGGGAAATGTCATGATCGTGATGTGGACAAAGGTTCATAAGTCGTCATCTTTTTGTACGCAACCCTCATGGAGACAGTACCTTTTCATTTTGACTCTACAACTGGCGATTAAGCCTTGCAGGTTCCTTTGAAGTCATGCTTTAACCAATGGTCCACCCCCGACTCCACAGAGAATTGTCACTGTCAGACACGGTTCACTGGCTTTCACTCGTCATTACCGCTCATCCTACCCCACAACGCTTTGCTCTTAGGTGAGTGCGTTCTGAAGAGTGTGCAGATGACTTCTTTTGGCACTGGCAGCAGGAGGGCCGTTCCCCGTAATTACGAACAGCTATGAGCGTTTACCGGTGTACCGAATGAGTACGCATCAAGCCTTGGAAGTTTGCCCGAAAGGACATTTTGAGACTCAGAGTGAAAGGCACAACAGGGAGGTTTTGAAACTTTAAGGGCCGTGTGATACTGTTCGGGCAACTAGGCGGTGCACTGGATACATAGAACTCATCCTTTGTATCCGCACTGTCTCTTGTTTGTAATAATGCAGATAATAAACACAGTTAGAAAGCGGAACTTGTCGCTATTGGATGGATAGAATAAATGTTTGGGGTCGCTAGCATCAGAACTCATCCTAGTCAATGAAGAATACCAGTCATTGTTCACTTCAGCACTTCAGTTACCTTCACTACGAAGCGTCAGTCTGCTAACGTTTTCCAGGGGTATGTAGGCATACTTTTTAGGTCCGTTCTGAATAGCTTTTTTGCGTAATGCATATTTTTTTACCCCTGCCAAACATGGGAGGGAAAATAAACCTACAGCAATATCTAGTTTTAGCCGTGGGTAGACTCTATCAGCCATAACAACACGCTGCAAAGACTCACATCTCCCCGCGATGGTAAAGCGAGACAGACACAGTTTGTCCAAATGCTTATCAGATAGCGCCACAAAACGGACAGGCCCCAGATCACTTCAGCAAGCCCCCGTCATCGCTGACAAGCTCTTCAGCGCAGAACAAAGGAGAGGAAACAAATAAATCTTCACTCCACTTTGAAAGATACGAAAGGTAATTTGCTAAACAATACTACTGTTTGTGTTATTTATTTTTTTTCCCCCGCAATGCTATCTGTGTTCATCTTGTCCAGCTGTCTTCACACCCTTTGTTTACTTAGACATCAAAGACTAAATTTTGTTGTACAACAATAGGGCTATAGCGGCAAAGTTTTGACGGGCATGAAATTGAGCAAATCTCAAAACTTCTTCGAAGGTGAATGACTTTTAAACTTGCCGTCTCGGTGGATGAATCTTGGATAAACATTGGATAAATTGCAGAACGTAAGAAACAGAAATTTTCTGTTTCTTACGTTCTGCTGATAAATTGTGGATTTTCAAATGGAATCCACTTGTTCACTGGTGACGGTCGGCCAATGATACCAATAATACGTGGAATTTTTGGCACATGCTTGCAAAGAGTCAGTGAACCAGAACCACTTAGGATGCATTGCTAGAAAATGTATAGATTGTTGAAATGTCCAATCTTTCCATACAACAAGGAGATATCTCAGAGTTTTTGACTGGCATTTCATTGTGCTAATCCCAAATCTTTCTTTCATCCTAGGCTTTCTGAAGAAGCAAGCGTCTGGATGTTTTCTCACGATTACTGATCTGATGTCAGACAACCCATCAGCGAAAGGCGGAGAATGGAGGCGCGGGGGGATTTTGCTCGACGGTGCGAAAATACCACTAGAGAGTCATTAATACAGCTTTGGGCTAAATATCGTCTCACAGGTTTCCCACTCGACAGCAATGAATTATGGGGATGAGGCCGATGTAAATCATGTCCGTGCATTTTTATAAACTAATATTGACTAAATGAAAGGACAGTGTCCTCGAGAGGCCTACACGCAGACGCTTCTGCCAACTTCTATTACTTTTCAAAATGGCCGCTCCAGCAGTTTTTTGGGCTAAATTGATGGGCTGAAGAAATGCAGAGACATTTCACGGTTTAGTTGAAGGTTTCATACGTATTTTTCCAGGGATTTAAGTAATATTTATGAAACCCTTATACGCAATGATGTATTTTTAATAAAGAACTAGCTGTTATTTTTGGCTTCCAGATTTTTTAATCATTGCATTGGTTGATCGAAGATATCAAAGGTATTTATTCAGGCTTCTACAACTAATTTACACACTTAAGCCCCCTTGTTATTTTTTGCAATATAACTTGAAATAATGTGTGTGTCTAGGCTAGAAAATGCCAAGTAACATAACCCAGCATGGTAAGTGTTAGCTATCAGCAAACAAGATGTTGGTTGCCAGCCACATTTAAATCAGGCAGCCCAATGAATCTGTTCAGAAGTTGCCTACCTCCCACTATGTTTGTCTTATGGGCGACAAAAATAGTTTTGACGCTTAGCTTGTTTCTGAGACTTCTCATTAGTCACATTCACTTGCACGCGGCTTCTCAAAACACTGGAAAAGCTTGGTAACACCCGTGGATTATACGGATATTCTTTGTTTATGGGTGGCTCTTTGCAACGGGATTTGAATTCGGTGACACAAGACGAAGTGTGCTGAAGCGGCCGTGAGTTTGAGGAGTTTCAAAGAGGCTAAACAGACGAAAGGACGAGAAACTAGATGCTACTGCGGTGAGTCCGACCATTGGTTTAATGTTTACTCCGCGGTTCACATCTGTCTGGGTTCAGTGCATTTGTTAGCTTTAGCAAGACATAAACGACTGGTTTATGCACTCATATCATTGTGTTTGGGGTAAATGCATTGTTAGGTAATGGTCTGCTATTTAAATGGGGTTATGTTAACTGTCTGACCACAGTTTATAGTGGAAACTTTTTGAAGTCTGAATAAGAGTTGTCCGTAACATTAGTTCTCTGACAAATAGCAGTAAATGAAGTGTTTAAGCACATCTGAGCCCCACAGAGTTTACGTCACCAGCTGCCACTGGTATCGTCTATATTTGCATCAAGACAAGAAGTACATTTTGCGAATAATAATAACGAATAATTGCATGTTGTCAAAATGTCTATTTTCAAAGCGGCTATATGCTTTTTACGCAGCATTACCACTTTTTTGTACAATGACCTCGACGGAAGGCCACGCTGTTTATAATATTAGCTTACATCAACAAGAAATCTTGAGTACCGATGCTTGCCAACACAAAGCCAACCTCGGTAATCATAATGCTTTGGGGAGCTGGTGCATTCTCCCAACCGCCTGAGATTGAATGGCGACGAGATGGAGATAATAAGCACTTGTGTGATATCAAAACGCAGGGCAGGCAACAAAGTGCACCCTGTTGGTATCATTTTAAAGGACCCTTAACGAAGATGCTTTTCAGATCATACGTCTGCCCAGCGTCCGTGGAGTGCGCGGAGAGGAGAGTGGTAATTATCCCCATTTATGGCAATTGTGTGGGCCTCAAAGTCAGGAAGTTTGTCGTTTTGATGTATAGCTCAAGAGTGCAGGATTAGCGCATTGCGTGGCGTGCCCAAGCAGAATGAGAATTGAGATTGTATGCAAATTTGCATTGGCAATACATAGTCATTTTGAATAACTTGTCTGTTCAGAACTACATGTGCATGAGACAATGTAATTCATCAGCTCCTGTATTTTGCTTTAATTGAACTTATACCAATCTTAAAATGGTGTGTCTAGGGATTCCTTTGCTTCAAACACTCTGTTCCCCGATTTTCGGCTCTCAAATTCACTAATGGATCTCTTGCTCAGGTAAATCCAAAACTAGAAGCCATTTCTTTTTCAAACCTTGATGCACCACCTGCTTGAATTACTGTGACATTTTACGTAGACCAAAGCATACACAAACACAAGCCCAAGTTAATCCGGATTTAATAATTTACTAACAATGAATGAATAATGAATAAGTGTTGGCAGTGCCCGTGTTTGTAACTTGTTTGTAGATGCTTTCTTATTGCCCATCTACCTATTATCCATCTTGAAAAAACTTGAAAAAAGTGGCTTAAACTTCATTTTAATTAAAGATCATTTCAAGGATGCTTTGTGAGGCATTTATGGTAGCTGTTTTTTCTGGTATAGAAATGGTTTGAACCCAATTAAAACACGGTTAAGGTTATTTTGTCCCTTTTCAAGCTGGATCTGGATCTATGCCTTGTGATCCTTGGAGGGTCCTTCTTTTTTTAAGCTGGAACTGCGCGTTAAAAGTTTGAGAACAGTTGACTTAAAGCATCGACCATTTAAGTCTTTACTTACAAACATTTATTCATAATGAGCACAGATTCGTATTAGTTCATGATAAAATACTTATTATGAAGTGTTACCGGTTATTTTAAGATATAGTATAAGTAAAAAAATCAAAGGTCTCTTTTTCAAAAGTCTGAATCCTACAGACAAAAATCCCTTTAACACAAACGTGAGGCGCTTTGCGTCTAATGAATCGCAGGGTCTGGAGTGGCATGATGGACTTGAAGTGCTACAGTCCAGAGCCAAGGCACTTTCCCGCAGTCTGACTAATAGCCCGCACCGCCGCTGCATCATAAATACAATGAGACGACGGAAGGGCCGGGCAAAATCGGGAGCCCTCATCCTGAGCATTCATCCTGAGAGCGGAGAAATAAATCGAAGGACAGAGAATGTGGGCCCCAGTGAAGAGGCCCTTGAATGCCCATGAGAAGCGGGAAAGGGGGAGGGCGGTCAAATAAAAGAAAGCAATGGGAGGATTCGTTTCCAAGGGTGCAGCGGTGGGTCACAACATAATGTCGAGTCAAGAGGTGCCAATTACGATTTTGACTAACCAGGATTTCGTTTTCTGTAAAGGTTTTTATTTTAAATTATTATTAGATGTATATTTCAGGCTATAACGCATGTCTTATATGTTATTTATGGACAGGGTACTATCCAAAATATAGTTTTCAAATGTAGACTGCACCTTCCTAATTTGACATTTTCAAGTAGGCTATGCGAGGTGAGCAGGAAAATAAATGAAAGCAAATACATATTTAAAGCTACACTGTGTAACTTTTTTGGACAGTAGCCAGCAATACGAAACCCGCTTTGTTTTATGTTATTTTCTTCTTCTGTTCTTTTCTCCGAGTTGTATTCTATTCATCCGGTAAAATCTGACATGGTGTGGCTTTAAATAACATCAGTGGTACTTAAGGGGGAGGAAAAAAAGTTTGGCTATGCTTCACATGTGCGGCAGTATAGGGGCTAATGTTGCTCTTAAGAAATGATTGTACCTTTGCTTCCGACGATGTAAGCACTTTGTAAGTCAGTTTGAATCAGGTCGAGTGCTCTTAAACGCGAGAAGCACAAAAATAGTGTTCATCATTAGAGTGAATGGGGTCTTGGCAAAAAAAAAAAATCATACATGAGCCAAAAGCCTCTCCTGTGCGCGTGAGCCCGAGTACAAAGGCAATGGCTGGAATCCATAGTTGAGTTTACTATTGTATCATTGTAAGGTTTTGTGTCAGTGAATTTTCATTGTTGCTGTTGTTTGACATGTTCAACACATGATCAACGATCAACGGCGATGACACCGTTTGTGAAAGTAAATTGAATAAGGTTACTCAAAGAACTTCATCCTACACGCTTACTTTTACTTTCAGTATCACCTCATTATTGAAAAGTTGTATAACCTTAAAAAAGCTCACCTTGTTCTGATGAGGGACCTGTGCGCTAATCCCATTTCCCACTGCGTTCACTCTAATTCCTCGGGCAAATGGGCTAATATAGCACGGGCCCCTTACCTCTCCCACAAAATCAAAAATGGCTCCTCTTTTGGGGACGGTTGACGCAAAAGATGTTCTTGTTGGGTTCTGAAATATGACCGCGTGAAGCCGTGATTTGCATTCAAGCGCCGGCAGGCCATACATCAGAGTTGACAAGCTTACTTCGGGAGTGGAGAAGGAAGCGAACAGTTCATCAATACATCGCCCGGCAGGAGAATCATCCCAATGCCGCTTGTTCATAGGCCATTAATAACAAGCGGTGCCTCTCGGGGGGCCAGGTGGGATGACAGGGGAGGAGTGGAGGCAAGTTTTACATGCAAATATAAAGGAACCGCACTTAACTGATTATCCGTAAATGAGTACAATTTGCATGCAAGTTGCAATTCGTTGAGAAGATTGAAATATAAACTTCTAAAACTAACACATGATGAACAACTAACCTGAAACCCTTTTATTTTTTCTTCAGAAAAAAGTTTTTAAGTACTACTTTAGAAATAGTGGGTCATAAAGTGTTCTTAAGAAGCCAAATCCCTTCTTAAAGGAGAGATGAGTGAGTAAATCTCACTTTTCAAAAGGGCCGTGTCTTTAAACCACAGCACCGAGACGGCCTTTTTAAAGATTTTAAATCATTTTAGATTAAATTGTGATTCACAGAAGGTCACACTGTTGGTTCTACTGGATCTAAGCGCTGCCTTTGATACAGTCGACCACACTATGATTTAAAACACATCAGTCTCTCTGTTCAAAATGGTTTCCATTTTCTCTTGACTCATTCTTTAACCAGTGCCGCCGGGTAACAATGGGTGTGTGCCAGCAGTGGAGCGAGATGGAAAACTTCTGCAGATCTTGAGCCAGGAGAAGCCAGAGAACATTCCAAACACTACACGGAGAGACCTTGCAAGATCTGAGAATTGAACTTCCCTGTCCAATCACGCTATTGGTTGTGGATCGCCACAATTTGGGATAAAAACTTGGCTAACTGGTCCACTGTGTAGGGTCATCTTCTCTAGATTACTTAAATGTATGATATGTATGTAATTTCAGTGATGGAAATGTTCTCAACAAAGTAGAATAAGCATTTAGAAAGCCCATAACCTTTCAGCTAACGGCATGCTAGCAAATCTATGGTGCCACGATGAGCACATTTTGAGAGCAGCACTGCTACGCATGGGTCCAGTGGTGGACTACTTTAAAAATGTGGAGGACAGTTTTATGTTCCATGTATGTTGCAAAGTCCCGGAAATACCGATCAACACTTCAACAGTAGAATAAAAAACAAAGCATCTGTAACACAAATAACCTATATGCATTTATTAAGCAAAGCCAAATCAAATTAGGAAATATAGAAACTATATCAAAGTCATTCCTCATTACTAATCTGCTCACTTTGTACTGAAGTAGTTGGTATGCATTTACCTGTCAAATAAATTCATCATTCTGAGCACCCGGTTTAAGCTGTAACATTAACATTCATTGCATCTATCTCAAGGGAATGCCATATGTATGTCTTTTTAAATCACTTTAATGGCTACTATTCCTCACATCGCATCATGATTTATCTGTGTTTTACATAAATAGCCACAAAAAACACATGTTCATGCATAAGTGAAGAAAAAACATCACAGGTGTGCCTCGACGGGTGAAATCACACATCAATGACTTTTATAGACATTGCAATTTAATCCCACCATCGCCCTGCAGCGTCTGTAAAAGCTTTGTAGAATAACATGTTTTTGCATTAGGCGCGACCTTACAACCGGCCTTGGATGCTGGATTTGTATATGAAAGGCTTGGTACATGAGCAGGAGTAATTGAAACGTGGAACAAAATGCGGCAGGCGGGCTGGACGGCGGGAACACAGATATATATATATATATATATATATATATATATATATATATATATATATATATATATATATATATATATATAATAGGGAGGGGATGTGCTGGAGATCGTTCATCATCGCTTATCGGGGGATCAGGGGGTGATAGGCGGGAGCGCGAAAGGTTATGGCTGATAGTGTGACCTTTATGAGCAAAGCGGAACAGATAACGTAACTGAGACGTGCCACAGTCTTTACCGAGCTCAGGTAGAAGAGTCTAGTGACAGAAAACATGCAAGGCCACAGATGAAAAACACAGAGTAATGAGCTGGGACTCAACCCCAAAACATGCACAGAGAACATCTGGAGATAAGTTCAGACGCTCACGTGGGTTGGTACTGGATAAAGGATGGATCGAATGCAGGTAAAGTCTACAATGGGGCTGCAC
Organism: Proterorhinus semilunaris; assembly: GCA_021464625.1. NCBI lineage: Eukaryota > Metazoa > Chordata > Actinopteri > Gobiiformes > Gobiidae > Proterorhinus > Proterorhinus semilunaris. The sequence continues at coordinate 21,894,369 of CM038360.1, forward strand.
AATTTTGACAAAAAACATCATCGTGATTTTTCGGGAAAATATTGCGATTTGATGTGATACATTTGAATGCATAAACTGCAAACATTATGAGTGAAGGAAGTCGTGTTACTTTAAGACTTAAGCCAAACAACATGTTGTGTGCACATATTTTAAAAGACAGCATGTAAAGTGTGAAGCAACAAAAGGGGCAGATATTATAAGACTTGTTCTTCTCCTCTGCTCCGTTTCATTCATGCTATGTTGAATTGGCGGTCTTGTGGTGATTGCATGATGTCACTTTTGAATGAAATAAATAAAAAAAATGAAAATGAAATGAACAACATGTTTTTGCTCAAATTGCCCCACATTAGAACAATTACACAAAAATCTACTTTCAAAAATATTTGGTTTTTATGTGGACAGCGCTCTCATCTGGAGGAGTTTGGCTTCAACCTCTCCCCAACATTCAGGAGTACCTCTCGGGGACAGCCACGTGTATCCGGGATGGGATGTCAAATATTTAAGACCGAAGAAAAACAAGCAAACCTCAGCCTCTTGAGGTTAAGTTATTGCAGTAGTCAAAACCTCGATTGCGATTCGATATCGATAAACCTTGCAGCCGTAGTTTACAATACAATTCATTGAAAGTGGCATTGGTAAAGGAACATACAGTACTTGTGTCTGCTTTAGGGCACTTCAGCAGTAATATTTGACTGATTATAACCAAGCAAACAATTTACGCTAATTGGAAAGGAGACTACATTTATATCCCCAGGGCTATGTTGGTTTTGCGTCACAAAGTTTGGTTGGAGTGGTTTTGCATCACACATCACAGAGAGTGTACATGTTTAGCATCATTTTTCACGTGTACCATCAAGGCACTTTGTTTGAATTATCATCTTATTCCAAAACTATTTTGTACATTCAGATACATTTCAGGTTGTCGTATTTTAGAACAAATTTGCCACACACTGCAGTGGGCCCTATACATGTCGGGCAGCCAATGGTAAAATCTAATTTCCTACTAAGTGCATTGTGCACTTTTTGCACTTGGGGAGGGGTCTTCGAGATTGGCACTGGAGGGCATATGCTGTTGTGTGAAATTGTTTCATTACCAACGCACGCTTCTACTCCTCAGATGCATCGTGCAAAATCCCAGACGGTGTTTTTTTTTTCCGTCTTTTTTTGGGGGGTAAAAGGCAAGCATTTTGCTACTGTTTCAACCAATGGAGAATCTCCGCTAAGCTGTTAAAAGACCGTTCAAAAGTAATGGTGATGATAATCCATTTTTTTTATCTTCCGTATGGTTCTATTTAAGGATGTGATAATGTTATTACAGTGGAAAAAATGCCTTGTGTTTGTGTTAATTTGCGTAACGATGGAAAATGACATGAACAAAGAAATAAAAAGGTACTTAGCATTCAGTGACTTTAGTATTAGCATTAGCAAAGTGGTTTTCTCCACTTCTAAGCATCTCTTCTGCCATGCTTTGACTTCATTTAGTTTAGTTTAGTTTATTTGTTTATTTGAGCAATACACATTGTGCTCAAAAGGAGTGGGCTGAAGCAAAAAGCTTATGAGCCCCCACCCCCAAGTGCAATAAATAAAAAAAGAACATTTCAAAACATTTCAAGCAGCTACATTCGTACAGACCAACTTACAACAAACAACAAAAATATATTAACTGTTTATATAATTAATTGGAACAACGCACAGCTACAACAACAATCTAGTTTCATATACGATGTCTAATACAAAGCAAGTCAAAAAAAATTGTTACTTAATATATTGCTTGCATATTTTTACCCGTGATTACAGAGTTACTTTTATGGTATAAAGGTACATTAATAGATGTTATAATCTGAGATCTTGATACTTTCCAGTTGTCATTACCATTCTCAGTATAATTTTAATTTGGGTTTAATTATCATCATCATTATTATATAATTTATTTAATTGATTTATATGTGAAGTATGATGAAAGCCCTGCACAGTGTGGTGCATTAAAAAGCCAGAGAGTGAGCCAGTTGAAGAGGGCAGTAACTCCCCTTCAACAAACCCCCTAACAGCTGATTTTGTAGAATATGTTCCTATGCTGAGTGGTGCATTAAAAGACAAGGTTTAGAGCCCGTTGGGAGGATCCCTCTCAACAGATCCATAACCTGCCAACCCTAATTCTCCGTTTGTGAATTTGAGCAATAGAATGACAACCGTTCCAAGCAGCAACACTCTTCCTTGAATATAGAGGAAAAATACACATAATTGATCTTACTGCTCCCCTTAGTGGCAACGCATTTCTTCTTGTCTGTATATTTCAAAAGTCTTTTGTTTGTATTTATATTTGAACAGGTTGATGTTTGGACATCGTTTCAATTCCATCTCCAGTTTATTCCACAATTGTACACCATTAACTGTTGGGCTAAAACTTTTCAAAGTTGTGCTATGTTTCTGAATCCTAAAGTTTAATTCATCACGTAATTCATAACGACCAGTACGTTCTTGGAACCTTCTTTGTATTTGGTTTGGTAACAATTTATACCTTGCTTTGAATAACATTTGTACAGTTTGGAACTCAACAATGTCACAAAACTTCATGATCTTTGATTTTAGAAATAATGAGTTTGTGTGGTCCAAAAACCCAACTTTATGAATTACTCGGATAGCTCTTTTTTGCAACAATATTATTGGTTTAACTGTGTTTTTATAAGTACTACCCCAAACCACAGTACAATAATATAAGTAGGGCAAAATCAGAGAACAGTATAAGGTATGTAGAGCTTTGATGTTTAAAATGTGCTTTGCTTTTGCAATTACTGAAATGCTTCTAGAAATTTTCGTAGATATATATTTAATGTGAGATTTCCAAGTAATTCTGTCATCAATAATCACCCCAAGGAATTTGATTTCATGCACTTGCTCGATAACAACACCCTCTATCTGAATCGCTTCCTGAGCATTGGAATTACAGTTGCCAAATATCATCATTTTGCTTTTACTCAGGTTTAGAGATAATTTATTTTGTTTGAACCACTTGTTGACACTTTTGAGTTCCAAGTTAACAATCCGACACAGCTGTTGCAAGTCGTCTCCTGATGCAAAAATATTTGTATCGTCAGCAAACAAGATAAATTTAAGTACTTCAGATGTGTTACAAATGTCATTAATATACATATTAAACAATTTTGGGCCCAGAATAGAACCTTGAGGTAAACCACAGACAATTTGTCGACAACTCGACTGATAATCACCGATTTTCACACATTGTTTTCTATTTTTTAAGTAACTGGTGACCCACTGTAGAGCTACCCCCCTAATCCCATAAAGTTCTAGTTTATTAATTAATATATCATAGTTTATTGTATCAAACGCTTTACTCAGGTCAATAAATAATCCGATTGCATATTTCTTGTCATATACAGCATTAGTTATTTCTTCAGTTATATCAAAGAGCGCGTGTGAGGTTGAGTGATTGTTCCTAAAACCAAACTGATTGTCCGAGAGTAAATTACACTTTTCGATAAAGCTGTCGAGTCTAGAGTTAAAAACCTTTTCTAAGATTTTAGAGAATTGCGGTAAAAGGGAAACAGGCCTGTAGTTTGTAAAGAGATGTTTATCTCCTGCTTTGAACAGAGGAATCACTTTTGCTACTTTCATACTATCAGGAAAAGTTCCAGTTTGCAACGATAAGTTACAAATGTAAGTTAACGGCTTAGAGATACTTTCAATAACAGTTTTTAAAGTTTTCATGTCCATGTCATGGTAATCGGTCGAAGTTTTATTTTTACACCCTTTAACAATGTCCAGTATCTCCTTTTCCTCCACAGGTTTGAGGAACAGGGACATAGGATTTGCTTCTATCAGATCACAATTATAATTCTCAACGTTTGTAATTTTTGCAGCAAGGTTCGGTCCAACATCTACAAAGAATTTATTAAATGTTTCGACGACTTCATTCATATTATTTAAAGTGTTATCCTCATCTTTGAAATATTTTGGATAATTAATCGTTCTTGGTTTATTTCTAATTATACTATTTAAGATGTTCCATAAACCTTTAATATTATTCTTATTACTATCCAACAACTTATTATAATAATCCTGTTTATATTTTCTAATGATACCTGTCAATTTATTTTTATATTTCTTATATTTATCCTCAGCTTCTTTTGTTTGGTTATTTATAAAGTTTTTGTAAAGATTATTTTTTTTCTTGCAAGCATTTAGTAAACCTTTAGACATCCATGGTGTTTCTTTACACTTTCTGTTTTTACAGTATTTCTTCATTGGGCAGTTTTTGTCGTATACCTTTTGAAATACTTGCGTAAACTCATCATAAGCCATATTCGTGTCATTCTCTCTGTACACAATACTCCAGTCTTGAGCTAAAAGCTCCTTTTTAAATGCATCAATAGTTTTCTCTGTTTTTACCCTTCTAAACCAATACTTGTTTTCCTCTTCATCTTTTAAATATCCATTTTTATACATAACGAAAACTGGAAGGTGATCACTAATATCATTTATAATTAACCCGCTGACTGTATCATTTTCTATTTCATTTGAGAAAATGTTATCAATCAAGGTGGCACTATGGGTTGTAATTCTACTAGGTTTGGTTATTAGAGGAAACAGACCTATACTGAATAAAGTATTTATAAATTTGTCCGTCTTTTTATGTTTATATGGGTTTAACAAATCGATGTTGAGGTCTCCCCCCACAAACATGACTTTATGATTTAATCCTGAAAAGTGCTCCTCCATCCACTTAGAAAAAACATCTATATCAGAGCCAGGTGTTCTATAAATAGAACTCACAATAATATTTTTCTTTTTTTGCCTTGTAATTTCAACAGTAATGCATTCAAGTGTATCATCCACCACCATTGTCTTATTTTCCATTACTTTATAACTATAGTTGGAGTCTATAAACATAGCTACGCCCCCTCCATGCTTGTTCCTTCTGTTCATACTTATAAATTCATAACCATCAATAGAAAACTCAAATTCTCTATCATTATTGATCCATGTTTCTGTGATTAGAATGACACTGAATGGTGTGGAAAACTGTTTTAAGAAGCTTTTGATGTGGTCAAAGTTTGCATAGAGGCTTCGACTATTGAAGTGGATTACAGTGAATGCCTTAATGTTCTTAAGTTTACTATTGTACAGATCCTCTGTGTAATATTGACAGTCATTGGTAGCTCTAGTAAAAAAGTTATTTTCAGGGTCGATGTCGATCTCAGTGTTCTGTAGGTCGTATTGAGAGAATGTAAAATCCTGGGAGTTTGCTTCAGCAATTCTCCTTATTGAAAAATCCAAGTCGGTGCTTCCTATAGAACTGTATGTATTACTAGACATGTGAGATTATGTGCTTTTACATACCAAAATCCATACGTTTTTCTCGGTGTTTATACTGGATGTGGTGTACTGCATGAAAGCTTTTGTCGGTGCACTAACTCCTAAATAGTGGTATCTAAAAAGATGATGAGACAGAATGAAATCTCAAAGTAAATCACTAAGCTAAAGTAGTCACAAGAGTACCAGGCCCCATGAGTGAGAATATCCACCAAGCAGGGAAGCACGAGGCAGAGCCGTGGGAACGTATTTTGGTTATGAGGCTGCTGAGGGACAAGATTGCATTTTCAGTGCTTATTTCCCATTTATCAATATTACTTGCAATACACAAACTATGCAGCACTTTCAGCACTCTGGGTTCCCACGACCTTAGCACGAGGACTGGGCTGAAAATATAGCTAATAGATTATTGGTTCCTCTCAAATTGACAATGTCAGGGGTTAAAGGATAAAAGGTCCCCAGGATGTTGCTATACTTACATCTTGATCCTTTTATACTTCCCTGGTTTCCACAAACACTGAAGCAAACTACATCAATATCATGAACCCTATTTTTAAATGTTTAAATGTTTCAAGAAGGAGATGGCCAAAGCATGCCGGGGTACTCAAACACAACAAACGCCGGGTATGTACAGCACAACATAAGGAAAGTCAGTGTACCATTACAAAGAAGCTATAGGTCTCTAAAAAAGAAAGGGTACCATTTTAGGAACGTGCAGCCCCCAAAATATACCAAATAAATGAATAAACTAGTCATATACAGCTCATTTTACCAGATTAAAAAGCCTAAGTCTATCCACTTAGTCTTTCCCTCCTATTCATTAGAAAACTCTCAGCTCTCATTCCCCATTAAATCGTGGCGTCTGCCCCCACCACCCACCACCTCCATTCTCCATAGAGACATCAATTACAAGTCTATCTCCCGCCATCGCTCCCAAACCGCTCCAAAACCCCCATCCGTAATACTTAGCCACTTAATGCTATTGTTAGCCGTGTCGTACGGAGGAGCCGGTGTGAATAGACTCTGATGGATTAAAACGGCTGAAACGATAGGAGGCTCTTGCAATGCGTTAAACTAGATGGGATGGTTAGATAATACTAATGTTAATATAAAGATCAGCATTTCAATAGCTTATATTTTGGTAAATGAACTTCAAATTAAGTTCAAATCTGTCTTTACTCTATTCACATGCAGTGAATGCAGGAATATTTCAGGTCATACGTTGATACATCACTAAAGCAACTCAACCATTGGGAAACGCTGATGGATAAACAAACATGCCAGCAATATGCTCGTAACGCTCAGCCACACACAGACAATGCTATTTTGTAATGGGTTACTCTAAATGAAACATCTGGAAGAAAGTTTGTTTAGTTCATTGTCAACTTAAAATCGGTTTAGCGCACTATTGAGAAACTGTGACAAACCAATTCTCCTTGTGGATAGGTCGAAAGTAAAGAAAATTGTGGGTAAAAATGCGAGTCTATGTGGAGTCAAAAGTAAGAAAATACCCCCATTATAATATAGGACATTGAATAATGGATAGCAGTTGTGTGTATTTGTTCAATCTTTAGCTGACCCAAATGAAATGGTTGGATGGAAGTCATAGCTATCCCTCCATAGTGAGACCAATTGGATGTGACAAGTCCGAATCTTAAAAAAAAAAAAAATGGTAATATTGTGCATGGATTTGTACAATATGCATGTTAGCTTGATGCTGGGACAACTCCCAGCCGCTGGCCCCGATGGTCATTTACATATGACGAGAGCATACAAAGAAATGCTAACAGTGGCTGTAGGCAGAAGTCAGTCATGCAGACACACCAGTCGACCAGACAGATCAGGCAAATAAAGGCAATTGAGTGATTCTGGATGGTTATAATTAGGGCTGGGTGCCATATCTTTATAAACCAGTTTGCGTACAATTCTGGTTTGTTCGCAACAGTGAACTTGTAATGTTTGAAACAACACACTGGTTGTCATCAGTTTCAGTGGAGCTTTTTTTTTTTTTTCATATCTCAGTAGTAAGAATTACGGCTGCACAATATATTGCATAAAATATTGTATCGCGATATTAGGTGATGCAATATCCATATCGTAAGAAGCCACAATATATCGCAATATCACGAAAGCCATAATTTGACTGAGATCAACAAATTTTTTTGCAAACTCTGCCAAAAACAAACAATGCATTGAACTGCTAATGTGTGGAAGTTCAGTTTTAGATCAACATGTCCTACTTTAGTTACATTTTAGTCCTGTTTTGCTGCTGATGTAGTGTCGGGAATGGAACATACTGTGTTGAAATGGTTCAGTGAAATATCGCTATAATATCATTATCGCAATATCGCAAGTTACTTCAACATCGTGCAGACCTAGTAGGAATTCATTGTTAGAGATTTATTCTGTAACATCTAAGGGAATCCATCATCAGAAGTCAATACAGTTTATACAAAAGAGTCAGATGCCAAAAGACACAGATGGACTGAACGCCGACAAACGGTCAAGATCACAGGTTCCATGGAGGAAAACAAGCAAGATACACAAAGACAAACAGAGGAACAAGGTAATCCAACGGTCGATGACCCCCAGGGAACATCGCGCTCCAAGTTCAATTTCAATGTATTGCTGTGTCAAAAACATTCATAACAAGGACCCAAGTTTGATTTGACTTTATTCGAATGCGTTTAACACGGTCATAGTCCTCCAAAAAACATGTATTTCATATTACGCAAGGCCACACTTGATGCATTGCTTTTTGTATAGTGTTTGAAAGATCTTACAGTTAACGTTAGCAAATCTATTAAAATCTACCTTCCAATTGATTTTCCTTTTACTTCTTTCTATTTCTCAATTCAATTACCCACAAATAGGGGCAATAATTTAGAGCATATGTTCCCCTCCCTCCACTCTAAGACGTATTACATGCCGTCAGAGAGATTAGACCTCCGATGCAATCTCCACTGCTTTTGTCCTTTACGGGTGGCTGGGGGCTGGAGCCTGTCCCAGCTGCTTGGATTGCGAGACGGGGTGCACCCTGGACATTAGCCAGTTAATTAATCGCTGAGCTAACAGAGTAGAACACTTTGGTATTTTTTTTTTTTTTTTTGTTCTTTTTAAACATGGTATTTGTGAGATTTGGAGATTCAAAGTCATCCAGGTCGTTGCGTGATGAATGTGCCGTGTCACGCCGCCTTCTACTTAGTGTGTGATATGTGGGGGTTTTGGGGTCTTTATTCTGGTGCAGCTTATGAAGAAGTTTAAATAAAAAGATAACGAAAATGCATAGCTCTTAATGGGCTTTGATGTACAGTATTATGGGGGTAAAATAGTATAGAAAGTCGAAATGGCAACCAAAATGTCAAACCAGATTTCTAGTCTTAGTTTATCACAAATGTCTCTGTTATTCCTGGGCCAGTTCACACGCAACAAAAACGGTCACAAAGTTCAAAATCATATCTTCCAGCACATACGAACTATAGTCTAATCATTTCCTCATAAAGGTGTCCAAGAGTGGTGACAATATTCAAAAACATGTGCGTGATGTTGAGGAGCAGAAAGGACTTTCAGCCATAAGAATAATGTGGCAGGTTTGTGAATCCAGTCACCATCAAATAATGATCAGGAAAAACATTTGAGAGTTGTATGGGCACTTGCTCCAACTGAATCCTACAACATGAACACTATTTGAGTAAAGTTCATGATAAAGCATTGTGTCATAGATCCATATGAACACATTCTTCAGGTGAATTAAAAATGACCAAACGACACTTTGTTTTGGTCAGAGCACTCAAGCTGCTTTTCAACTGGTCCTTACGGCGCCAGCCTGCCGTTTGCAGAAGAATTTTCTGAAAAGGTTTTGCCAAATCCACGCCCCGCTCATACATATCATCAGTCCACCTGTGCATGCCCATGAGAGGAAAGATTTCAAGCACAAAGTTGGTGGCGTCACAGTGCGGCTCTGAAGACCGGCTGAACTGGGCGGTGACGACCTGCTTTGCTTTTCAAGGAGCTGCATATGATACAGGAGGGAGTGCGGTCCGAACATATGATGCGATTGAGTTCTGTTAAGCCATGATTAATGATTGACAATTGGATGTCTGTCAGAAGAATGGACAGCTGTGGTGGAAAACCTCGTAGTCCTCAGAACTACAGGAGTTCAAGAAACGGCTCGTGCACTGAAGTGAACTTCGATATTGCCGGGCGGCGTCACGCACCCACAGATGTTTTATTCTTGAGTTGCACAATATTGGCCAACCCCCACGACGCCCAGACACTAACTGCATTGGGACTTTTTCATTATTCATTCGGAACACAGTGTAAACAACAAGTCATCCAGGGGAGACGCCGTGTCCGAGGAGCGCGTTTGGAAACGCCTATATTGCCCCAAACCACGTCAGGCAGGTCCCGAGAGCAGTCAACTCCATTACAGAAATAGTGCTGAGACTGCCCTCCTCCCAGCAGGCCTCCAACCACCAGGCAGGTGGCGGGTATTCAAACACTGCATGGCGTCATTTCAGCCAAGTTTACACAAGATTCTCAAAGTTGTTGGGGCGAGTCTTCCTTAGCACGGGTATTTCTCACCCTAATTTCTGTGACCCAGCGGACGTGGTGACTAAGAACATAAGCGAAATAACCTGCACTATAATAAAGCCTTTAAGCCCATAGATTCCATAACTGCTAACCTACGCGTTTTCATTCCAGTCATCCTCCTGGCCGGTGCAGAGCTCTCATTTGGAGCATGCCTCCCTGACCAGTATTGATCGACCGGGCGCAGCAGCCATTTATTCAGCACATCCTTATGAAGTTCCCCTGACCTCTGACAAAATGTTATTAAGCTTTTATGGGGGATCCAGGGCACCAAGTCCTGCTCCCGTGGCCACAACCCACTTCTTTAACCTGATGAGCATTAGAATGGCTGTCTTTAGGAGCCTTACAACTGCTAATAAAAGAAGAAATCAATATCAGTGATGGGCTGTAATAAGTTACAAGTAACTTACTGTTCATGTCTAACTTGAGTCTGAAGTACCACTGTGAAAACACAATGATAATTTGTCCATCCATCCACTTTATCCGGGGCCGGGTCGCGGAGGCAGCAGTCTCAGCAGAGATGCCCAGACTTCCTGATCCACGCACACCTCCTCCAGCTGTTCTGGCGGGACTCCGAGGCGACACCAGGCCAGCTCGGAGACATAGTCCCTTCAGCGTGTCCACGAGGCACGTCCCAGAGGTTCTCAATGGGATTAAGATCTGGACTCTGATTAAGACTTTGTGTTATATTTTGCTCTTTATTCCCCACTCCTTGCTGAACCAATCGAGGGCTTTCTGCAAACAATAACTGTGCATGCAAATGTACTATTTTTATCAATAACAAACCTCTGCAGTGGCTCCTGACATGTTTGCGCGTTAATATTTGTGCCATATGTTGCTTTGTGAGCTAATTTGTCTTTGGCAGCAGTGGCCGCGCGGGCAAACAAGCAAAACATCACGGCTATTCGTATCTATCTTCCAGACATCTGCGCATGCTAAAATGGCCCGTCGTAAAGTCTGTATATATGCTGACACGTCGCCAAGAGGGAAGGAAGCGCTGCAGCAGAGGAGCAATTTGTCAGATATTTCCACTAGCACCACCACGAACATGTCCCGGCATCTCTTCAGGCAAAACCAATGACCACCTGTTATGTTTTTCGAGTATGCAAAACGTGCTAGGCTAAGAACAAAAGTTTGTGCAATTTGTGTGAAAAATAGCACCGAAACATCTGCCTAAAATCTGCCAGCACACAACATACTTTTTAATACAAAAGAGAAAAATGTTTATCTTAGTTTTTTTTTTTTTGCTGACTGAGAACACGTTGAACTCTGTGACAATTGCTATTTCCTGTGGATTGGCATTTACAAAGAAATGAACCGTAAACCAGGTTGAAACATCTACATTTTGACAAAAGAATTCAGGCTTGTCATCCATCAAGTCATTAGAATACTATGCATGTGCTAAATGTTGTCTTTATTGTGCCTCAGCACGGGGTCTGCAGCGTTTACAAGACAAGCAGGCTAATGTTGCTAACTAGCTAGCGGCTAACAGCGCTGGCGATTCTGAGCCGCTTCGTGCTTCGGGAGTAATTGCATCTGTAAAATTAACCCAGCGAGTACTCAGAAAATGCAAAATAAAGAGATACAGCATATCCATATTGAGCGAAATTTAGCTGCTGAAAAAATATTCAAAATGCGGTACTGGCTAAGTAGCTCCTATGCAAACACACGGGAAAATCCACATGGAGTCGTTGTAAGGCTAAACCGAAAAGCAGCCAATAGGCCAACGCACGTCATACGTCCATGTGGGATTTCACAAGACACTGGAGCGCGCCGCCTCAAGGCGCTTCTGAGGCTTTTCTCAAACTGTGCGGGGCTTTAAACACGTGATTGATACATTTGTCATAAATAAAAGAGAGAGAGAGAGAGCAAACGTGGCTCTTATTTGCAGGTTAATAGCAAGTTAGCGACAGACACGAGTTCCACCTGAAGCATGAGCCCTGGCGATGGTCTCCGCAGCTTCTCTCGTCCCCCCCCCCGCAAAGTATACAGCGGATCTCTTTGTCTGCCACTATGTGCCTCTGCAGGATGATTAAAAGCATGCGTTTTTCTCTGCGGTACATCTCCGGCCATCTATACACAAAATGCCTTGCACTCGTATTGGTATTTTCGGTATCGGCAGGTCAAGTCAAAGTACTCGTACTGGCATCAGTTTTAGAAAAAGTGGTATCGGTGCATCCCTAACACAGAGCCAATGGATAGAACGCGGCTAAGCCTGAAAGAGCCCAGCCTGCACTTCCTATGCCATCCTATCCTTGGAGAGAGTGCCAGTATCTTCGGCTTAATTACCGTCCTTTGATTCCCGTGCCCTGTGGAACTCTTGATCCTTTCCTTCCGTGCATTCTAAGCTGTTTTGTCTTCCGCGCTGTTTTTTCTTGCTTCCTACCCTCCTCCCCTGTGCACCGACTGTTCCTTTGGAAAACAACCGTAAGTCTAGCCAAAAATTAATTTGCACACACAAGCACACACACACACAAAGCTTTATCTCCTATTTCCAACAACCCCTTTCCTTGCAGATGAGTTCAAGAAAAAAAAACAAAGAAGGAACTTTGGGAGCTCAGTCACATTCTGGTAAAGGAAGGCATTCCCAAAGAGCAATTGATGAAACTCTTCTGACACTTTTACACATACGCGAGGGGAGTAAAGTATCTTGCCCGAGGACACAACAGCAGTATGCAAGGCAAGATGTCTGCAACTCTTGAAAGCCTATCCATGGCTTTCAATTGATATAAAATTATGAACTAAGCTAGGAGTTCCAAAACCTTTAAAAAAAAAAAATTACTTCAGCTCAAAAAAATGACTTTTTCCCTTTTTTTGTCTTGACTTTTGACTTTTTTCACTCAATTAAAAAATATCTATAATAATTTTACCCCAATTTTGTCTAGTTTTCCAAAATTTTTTCTCTAATTTTTCCTCATTTTTTATTACTATTTTCCCCAATTTTCCCTTGTTTTTGCCAAATTTTTAACACAAATACAAAAATACAAAAATTTTCCTTATTTTTGCCACAATTTCTCAAAATTTTCCCTACTTTTTCCCCCAAATTACTCCCCATTTTTCACAGATTTCCTGACTTCGGAGATGAACTCGATATTGCAAATTTGCAGATCTTACACACATTTCTGTTCTGTTTTCTGACAAACATTTTAGAGTGGGTACCAGAAAAGGTATCTATATCGGTACCAAGTATCGTTAAAGTACTGGTATTAAAAAAAAATTGTAACGGTAACCCAGCCCTGTTTATGACGTTTGTGATATGATAATTTAGCGATACGTTGTGCAGCCCTACTTCGCAATAAACAATTCCAAACACAGTATTATGTTAGCTCTCAGGAATGGTTTTCAAATGGTAGTCATCTGGACAGGGTTGTCGAGGATTAAAGATTATTTCGCCTCTCATCAATACGCTTTTCTACAGCTCTGGTTCTTCAGCGCCGTTCTTCAAACGTCATTTCTCGATCACCCCGTCCCGATGACTACACTTTAAAACCTTTGCCACAAGCGCTGTTCTACAGTACCTCTCTTAAATGGCCGAAAGTCCTCCAAATGGCTTCCATTACATTAAAACCCATGAATCCTATACACTTATAACCTTCCAATTTGAACTCCCCTTTCTCCCTGATGCATAGTCAAATGAGCACTCAGCAAAGTATTACAGAAGAGCTTAGTATTGAGTGTCCTATTATTCCGATGAAGAAATATGACTCAAATGCAAAGCTGCAAGTGCTTCTCAGGCACTTTCATGCCGGTACATTCGGAGCAAATGCGGGTTATTTGGGGAGGTATAGAGGGCACTCATCATCTATGTAAAACAAACAGGCAGCGGTGGGACGGCAATATATGCAAATGAAAAGGGACATTTCGCCGCGACGCACATATATTTATGCAGGCGACGAACATAAACACGGCATTCCATCTGCAGCCGTTGAGAGAATGGAGGAAGAATTGTCGCTCAATCAAAGGCGCGCGGGGGAAGATGAGGATTTTAGCTTTTGTCGGCACGGGCCATAAAGGTGCATTGTGGGAGATTTACAGAGAGCTATTTGGAGAATGAGACAGGGGGTAATGGCCGTAATTTTGCTTTTGTAGCACAACACATACAGCGGAAATGGGCATGTTTATGTAGCCTTAAAATGAGGCTTTTGGAGGTATACGGAGGTGGGGTGATTTGACTTTCAGATGCACTTTCAGATGGAGGTTGCAGGTCAAAAAATGGCAGCAATGTCTGTGAATGCAGTTTTCTTGAAATAAGTAAATGTGTCCTTGATTTGAGAGTCTAAAATCTGTCCATGGTGCACACCATTTACATTTGAATTAAGATAAAAGAAATAATTGTACTCAAAACTAGATAAAAAAGAATCTTAATTAACTTGAAATAAAGCTGTTGCAGTCATTTTAACTTAATTTAAGTGTAAATATCTTGCACCATGGACATATTTCTTGAAATTAGACTCTCAAATCAAGGACAAATGTAATTATTTCAAGAAAATGTCATTTATTTCAAGATTACATTTAGCAGTAAAGCTGGGGTACCTGATTTGTTTCTGTTCAAACTACCAAATGTTTACTTTGGACCCAAAGTCGTTTTTAGCTCTTATAATCCCTCCTGCATATCCTAATTGTTCAACCAAATTAATCATCTATTAGAGTCTACTTTTATCTTCCATTGGTCAATGAAATGTTAGTTGGAACATACTCTGTGGGAGAAAAAATAACTGTATTCTAGTCTAGCCAGGTACCCCAGCTTTAATAACTAAGAATGAGTGCTTTAAAGGTGCATTATGCAACTTTTTGTACGGGGGGAAAAAGTTGTTATTTGGGCCAATTTGACCTCGTAGTGACCCAGCGGCTGTAAGAGTGGTTAGCATGACTCCTTAACTTTCGATCACGGTGGTCTCTACAACGCTCCAGGATCAATTGTTTTGTAGGTTTTCTGGTGAGAGGGTCCGTCAGCAGCGAAAACCACCCCTGGGTCACTAGAAGGTCAAATACGCACACATATCAACTTTTTTTTTTCACAACAAAAAAGATCTGCAACAAAAAATGGTGACATAGCCTTTATGGAGACTGCAAGTGCACGATACATTTTAAAAATCCAATCAACGCCTTTGAAATTTGATTAATCACAGTTAATGTAATTATATTCATTAATACTAGGCCGACATAAAATGCTCTAATTTAAAGCATTTGCTCACATTTCTTCAACAAACTAGTCACTGTTTATTCGATTAAACCCTGAAGTAAAGGCATTTTTCTCGCTATATATATATATATATATTTATGGATGACAGAACCCTAAAGCGATTCATTTGCGATCAATCCATGGTCAGTGCATTCATTCCCTTTAGACCAATCGCGAGCTAAAGCATTGACGCGGCACAGGATGAGAAACATGTGGACATGGCATGTTTCTCTTTCCGTGTCTGGATGGGTTTTCTCTATCACCGCCAAAACACGCACTATAGGTGAATCCTCCATCCAACGGTGTCAAACGTTGGGCCAAATGCAGAGGGCCAGTTTTGTTGTACGGTTGTATTCATCTTAACCTAACTTTGACAGCCCCTATATTTCATTGAATAATAACCCCCTACTTAACAAGTTAGAAATAGGCGTTTTCCCTAGGCACTTTAGTATATTGTTGTTATCCAGCCGACTGACGAAACACTCGCTTTCTACTTCTTTCATTCACAATGATCGGTCCACCCACACACTATCATCTAATTTGACACCCACACCACCCACTTTATCGAGCAATGTAATTCAAGAGGAAAGGAGGCAACGAGATGAGCATAAAACACTGGTGAAAAAAGAAAAAAAAATACGTCCTTCATTCGTGATGTTGCTGAAATTCAAATCTTATACGTGGACTTGGGCAATTCCTTTTCTCATCAAATTGTATCAAAACAATCTCCGTCAGATGAAAATCTTCAGAGACTTTAAGGCGAAGAAATGCGATCAAAAGCCATCCGTAAACATTGTACTCGTGTCCCCCGAATCACAGACGAGCCGAGTCAGAAAGTCAGACGGAGGAGAAAGAGTTTCAGGTTGAGGGTGTGAAGGTTAGCAGACGGAACAGTATGAATTCTGCTGGGCACTGCGTTTGTTTGCCCGGGCAGACTCAAGCAGACGAGCTTTGGTTTGTATGTCCAACCTTGGGAACTGTGCAATTAAAAGACGGCAGCAGCAGTATTGTGCAGTGCTTTCTGGAGCAATATTGGAGAAAATAAAAGCTGGGGCCGGCTTTTATTCGATTTGACAAGTCTTCGAGGTTTGGGTGAAGAAGAAGGTGCCGTTAGCATATGACGGGTTCTGTTCTAATACCCATCCGTGTTCTGGAATTAATCTGTAACTTTATCCCCCGTAATGCCGGGACGTAACGCTCGGCTGGGCACTGAACCCATCTGTCCAAACACAGCTGAAGAGGGAACGGAGGGAGAGATAGCTGACATATGCCACATACCAGAGCGCTGGGAAAGCCAAAACATGGTGGATCTCTGGCAACTGGGCCTCATTCATGGACTTCGTTTTCACGACAATGAAGAAGGACATCAGGGACAAATGTGACAAGAAATAGTACAAGTCCCTGCCTACTGTACTTTAGAACCCTTTTTTAGTCCTGATTTGATCTTGATCTAGGCCTGCATGGTGGAAAAGTAAAACATTTCTGATTTGGTCGTAAGACATGAGGCTGTCACACAGTTTTACACTGTTTTGCATATTGTTGAACAAAGTTTTGAGAATCCGTGTGGTCTTTAAAACAGTATTTTTTAAGGGATCGGATATGCTTTGTATTGCAGCGGTGTGTTTCAGCTGCTCTCAGAATTGTCAATGCTGTCAGAACCCTATTGTATTATTAATGCCATTTTGGTGTTTTTGAGCTGAAACTGAGAAACAAAAAGCCCAGTCTTCATTGTTTGGAAGGGAGATAGTAATTCTGCAATTTAGCCCCGAGGCTGCCTTGGCTCTGAACAGTAAAACTAGTTTTGGCGTTTCTTTGAACCTTTGCACAAAGAGGTCATGGGCAGTTGAGTAATAAATATTTTCCAAACAATTTGACAATTTTACCCAAGGTTTTTGTCACTCTATTATCTTTATTCTTTGATCCATTATTCAAAAAGAACATCCATCCCAGTTAGCCCTAAAAACAGCTACTTTTGGTAATTTTGTCAATTTACAGCCCAGGCTTATATCAGTTATAAATACATTTCAACCACTGTATCTATTTTCAACCAAAATAGATACAGTGACAAACTGTATCTATTTTGTCTTGTTTTAATGTTTGGTGCAGCCCTGTGAGGCAACTCCTGTTCTGATATTGGGCAATACAAAACGATGGATAGATTATTTTAGTGGTAAATGCTCTCTTTCCGGAGTTTCCACATTGAATATCCAAAGCATGGTGGCCGAGTCTAATACGATTTTTAGATGTCACTTAGGCTACAGACGGCGAGTGTTTAGCTGAGGCGAGTGCTAGCGGTGTTTATTTCCGCGGAAAAGTGCAGTGAAAGTACTGTAAAATGCAGAGCCGGACCCGCTCATGCCTGGCCTCTTTTGCTTTGACTCTGGCGGCGTGCAGTGTTTACGGGACACTGACAGAGATCCTATTTGTAGCGAGAGGAGGCTCACTCTGTGATGAGTGTTCCAAAATATCAGACACTGCCTGCTGTCGGTCATAGCTCGTCTTACGACGGTTCTATCTTAAATCTGTGTCCCTGTCTCACTATATGACCAACGACTTGCGATTTTCAGCCATGACCTGAGATTTTTCCCGCGATGAGTGATCGTTCGTCGCAGACGGACAAAATCGTGCAGTGTGCACTAGGCCTAAAACTGCAGATGACCCTGAGTATGAAGTAATGTATTGGTAAAAAAGTACCAATAACCACTTACTACAGAATTTGAACCACTGGCTATTTCGAGTCCAGCATGAAGACATCCTTAAAACTTTTTGCTTATGAAACTTTTTTGTAAACAACATCACCGTTAATTTAATAGGGCACTTTGTCCATCTGGCTTGTAAAGTGCTTGGTAAATAAAGTCTGCACGATTACGATACCTTGATGACCCTGGGTGAGATGCTAAACACTCATTGCCCTCTCCAGTCAGTAATGTGTCTGGTTGCATCAGGAGAGGCATGTGGCTGAAAAATCCAACCAAATCATTGGGCAACCCATGTATTTTGGCCCAGAGTTGGAAAAGGCGTAGTGACCAAAAGTAAACAGTAAGGCCGGACGATATGTCACTAACGTCCCCCCATTGTTATCAATGTCATTTAGTATTCATTACAAGAGACTTACAAAGACTATTTCCAAATGATTCAACTAATATAACAGATTTTACAGCTGACCAGACGTTAGGTCAGTGAGCATCTTAAACTGTTAGATGGTTCAATCGGAAATAACGCAGATACTTGAAAGTGAATTTACTCACACATCTCATTCTAATCGAAAGACCAATGCCCCCACTTTTGTTTCAAATGTTGATTATTTTTTTGGCCTATTGCTTATGAAAGCGCTCACTGTCAAGCTTAAGTACAGCCTTCTTAATGATGCGTCCACATCAGCTCCATGGCCGCCGCCAGAGAATTCACTTAACTATGCGCTCCAATGCATTACGACTCTTAAGCGGACACACCAATAATGTTTTTAAAGCTCTCAATCCATCAGTTTGTCTGGATCATTGGAAACCTCTTGACATCTCCCACTCCCTTTTTACACATGCAGCAGCTGGCGGAGTTTTACAAGCAGCGGGGCTCGGAGTTCGGAAGGAAGGCCATAACTATTAGAATGTTAGATAGCACTTGGCGCAAAGGCTATAGACCAAAAGTAAAGCATTGAACACCCCCCAAAAAACTGCCCAAGTCGTTTGTGATGAGCGTAAGAGCTTTGTCTCATACCGATTTCCAAACATTGCTGTATTTCTTTGTGTTTGTTTGTCTCAAGAATGACAGACTCTAGGTTCTTGCATGGGAATGCTACTTTTTTTAATTCACGCCCATAAGAAAAAAAACATAAGACCACAAGACAACAACCTCGAATGATGTTTATCCCCATTGGGAAAATTATTGCAACTTCCAAACAGCTTTGCCGACTGCAATTAACCTGCGCAATTATCAACGGGCCGGCTCTTGTTTACAAAGTGTGTTGTCCCAAATTGTGTTTGGGCAAATTGACTGACTACAACGGGCCAATTAGGTGACAAAAACCGACGAGTGAATGTAAAATATTGTCTTGTGCAACTTTTAAGTCGCTGAAAGTTTTTATCGCATCATCAGTAATACGTGCTTTTATCGCGTCAACTAAATAAGCTGATACAAAGGCAGATATTTTTGTCAGCCTGTAACATTGTTGACTCATGAAAAGTCTGGAAAGTTTTGGTTCATTCGCGGATGATCAAACAATCGCTCGTGTTATCATGTAACCCTGGTTCTCTGAGTGGGGAGACTATTTCTCCAGAGCATTAAAAGTATGGAAAGGAGAGAGTCTCAAACACAATTTGGCCTAAATCTAAGAGCTTCTTGATAAAAAGTGTCAAAATAGCAACAAAAATAAGACAAAAACAAAGTGTGACAGAAACGCAACAAAAACGTGACAAAAAGCGATGAAAATGTGGCAAAAATGTGATGACAATGCGAGGAAAAAGATCAGTTTAGATATGTTTTGTAGCTCTTAGCTTTCGAATGAGGCCGTGACCTTTTAGATTTGGGTAATACCGAACTCGAGAAAATGCACTTGGTTAAGACGGGGTTCATGTTGATCTAAATCTGCTTGTTCAAAGTTTTTTTTCTTTTTTTGGCAAATTCTTTTTGCTCAACATGCCCTGCACGTCGCCTCTGTCCCTTTAAGACGCCCCCTATTCTTGTTCCCTATGAAACCAAACACATGATCTGATCGAATTGTTGCTGCAGGAAATTCAAAAATAATGCAAACATGAATGAATGCCTGTAGAAAATGCATTGTTAGTATGTTATTTTGATAAGGGAACATTGTAATGTGATAAAAAAGTCATTTTTGGCATAATATCCCCTTCTTTAAACATGCAACCATAGGCGCCGATCCCGTGGGTGCTCCGGTGCTCGAGCACCCAGCCAAATCTTTGAGCACCCAGGTGAATTTACCTTGAATTCACAAAATGTCCCATTGAATAAAACAAGCGAATAATTAAAACTGTACTTCTCTCTCGTAACAGTCAGGCGCGGGTCCTACCATCATATACAAATGTGAATGTGACACTAAGCACTAAGTATGTGTAGCGTGGTCGTACCCGCCAGTAAATGGACTGCTATAACAAGTCCTAACAAAGTCCTAACAAGTCCTAACAATTCCTAACAATTCCTAACAAAGTCCTAACAAAGTCCTAACAATTCCTAACAAAGTCCTAACGAAGTCCTAACGCAGCTCCTAACGTTGCAAAGAAGGGGCAAAAGAGCCAATCAGCTCGCAAGAAACTATGTTGCAACGGATCCAATCAACAATGGCGGCCTCGACGCATGGTTGTGTGATTGGTGAGTTATAAACGTTTCTCGACACTTAGGTATCATCCTGAGGTAATAGAATTTAACGGAGACACGAACTGTCCTTCAGGATATTAAAAGTAAGTATGAATGAATAAATTAAATAAGTTTTAAGTTGTCTATTAAGACTGTAATTAATGTGTGGGCGCCTTCATCGCTCTTTGGATATGTAACGCTTTTTCTTCGTGGTTCTTCACATTTTCCAAGAAAACGGCGAACGACAGGTACATTTACTTTTATAAAAGTGTGTTAAGAACTCAACAGCTAATGAATTGGATTAGGATATTCTGTAAACTCCGTGTGTTCAGTCAGACTGACGCGCAGTCCCACAGCGGCTCTTCCTGGGAGAGTGGCCGGGTTTAGAGGCGCTTCCCTCGGTCAGTCTGCGCAGACGCCTCGGCTTAGTTACCGGTGTTCAGAGCCACTCTTGAGTGTGTCAGAGCTGGGGAGAGTGACTTTTGGTGACTTTAGCATTGTCCATTTGTCCCGCCAGAATATTTCAGCGGTTGGAGACGTTGCTAATGTTACACCTGAAGCCACGTTAAAGCGCAGAATGGCACCTACAAAAAAGAAAAGGCGATGACCCTCGTTGAAGAGCTAGCCTACATTGCGTGACCTATGATTACCTTTCTGACTAAAATTCATTTAATTCATAGAGATGCCAAAGCAAGGAAAGCCAGATTCGTTCTGGGCCGGTGTCATGGTCCTGTTTGCCCAGGGGAAATATAAATCCACCCACGGCTGGTCTGCCACCCACCCACCACCATCCACCCACGGCTGGTCTGCCACCCACCCACCACCATCTACCCACGGCTGGTCTGCCACCCACCCACCACCCTCAGCATCCACCCAGGGCTGGCCTGTCACCCAACCACCACCCTCAGCATCCACCCAGGGCTGGCCTGCCACCTCCTACTGTCCTGACCATCCTATGTTCCCTCAGAACGCTCTAGATCCCTGTAATCGCCAGCGTGAATGGCGATTACGCAAGGCAGCCCTTGAGAACCAGGAGCGAGTGAAGAAAGGTGAGCCCCCAAAGAAGAGAAAGGTAAAAGAGAGCTACCACTATGAGTGTAAGCTGTGTGGTCAGCCTAAATCAAAGCAAACTGGACACTCACAGGTACGTGGCAAATGGTACTGCCCTGCATCTGGACAGACCCTTGAGGAGTGGAGAAGCTCTTTGTAAATACACCAAATACATTCTTTTTTAATATTTTTAATAATAATATATGTTTTTTATTTCTTTTAAGAAAACATGTTCACATTCACTGTTCAAAGGGTATATTTGCTGTTGCAAATAGAAAAAAAAATTAGTTGCTGTTGCAACTATTTTCAAAAAACATAACAAAACAACAAAAAAACAACTCTTGTGGTGTAATAGTAACACATCCATCCTTTGGGTGGGAGACTCCAGGTGCAAATCCTGGCAAGAGTGTGCAACTTGTTGGCCCAATCAATATTTAAAAAAAATATTATTACATTATTTAATCTGCATTTTCTCCTTTTCACATTATTATTACTAGATGTACTAACTATGACCACCGCTCGTCCTTTATATCCTCTCTGCAATAATAAATCGCACTTGCTAGCTACACTAGCACCGGTCATAATCATCATAACAAAGCATTATTATTCATACCAATCCTATTTGTATATTTTTTAAGTGATATTACATAAATTCATATCACTTTGATGCATTAATTGAAATATGTTCCAAGCGGGGATCGAACCAATGACTTTATGATTTTTCCTCTCTTTTTTTCTTCTCTTCCCCCCTTTCCCCCCCCCCTCCCCCCTTTTTCTTCCCCCCTCCTAGCAGTCCCTTTTGCCCCTTCTTTGGCCGAACGGTAACCTCGCCTGACTTTCATGCCAAAGGTCCCTGGATCGAGATACGCCCGTGACGATTTTACTTTCTTACAAATTATATTGCTAATACTTTATAGAAATAGAATTCAATCGGGCATATTGTTTTTCTATAATTCCAATTCATACGTCTAGGGAAAATATAATTTGGGCACGCGGGCAGTGTGTTGCTAGGTAAAAATCCTCACTGTCAATCAAATCCTTGATCTCATTATCAACATGATGCTCCGACGCCGTGTACGTAACTTCGGCCAAAAACAAAGCTCGTTTGCCGCCAATGGGCTAATGACCAAGAAGCTAATAAAACGCACTAAGATAACAATGGACAGATTTGTAATTAGAAAGAAATTGCATTTATCAGAAGATTCCACCAGCGAGGAGACTGTCTCCATTCATTATGAGACGGCCTCTACAACTACTTCTAGTGCCAACAATGGTGAGTTGCGCGCAGCGCACCAATGCATGTTTATTGCTTTCTCAAAAAATAGCCTCAGTCTATAAGATGATAGTAGACATTGCCAAGTAGCTTGCATTTCTGTTTAGGTAAATGTGAGGCGGTGTGCGTCACATGACAGTACCGGCTGACTGGGCACCCACGGGGGAAAACATAAATCGGCGCCTATGCATGCAACACAAAGGTTATGTGTCCAAAGGTGGTTTTAACAACCTGTATGACATATATAGGACCCTTAAAGTACAAAGTAGATTTATAATTGTAAGGTTGCACCTGATAGCATTATAAAAAATTCCAATCCACACGGGGCACTTTATCTTGCAGCGGGCCACAGCTGGCAGTAGCCCCATTTAAAACGCATTACAGATCGGAAAGAAAGTTAAAAGACTCCCCCATTGCCACTGTGGATGTAATGTCTACATAAAAGCGTGTGCATTTGAAACACGGTGTCCTTTCAAGGTAACGGGCGCGGCGCCAGGAGTCGGGCCGCTGCAGGTAGGGAGGTGAAAGATGTGGGCTTAATGCTGCCCATATGTCTCCTAATACTCGGGAGGAGCCCGTCAGAGCGACCTCGTGTTAAGTATCCGCCGTCTTACAAAGGTCGCGCCGACTTTTGACCCGGCGATGATGGCCCGAGCTGCGCGGCCTCCGGAGAGGGCCGGGAAAAAGTCAGGCCAGGAGTGCCGTGGCGGTGTTAGGGATTTCAAACCGATCTTCCTCAGTCCGAAGGGTAGACGCGATGGTGACCTTCGCCTATATAATAAGCTCCTCTGCTGACAAGGGCATGGAAAAAAACGAATAAAATATGAGAAGAATTTTGAGGTGATGCTATTGCTACAACTGTACTGTCTAGATCTGGATTTGAACCAGGATTTTTTACTCATTAATTGTCCGTGAGAGTAAAGACTACGCTGACAGAAAAGGCAAAGGGAGAGAAGGCTATTGTACATCCAGTTACACAATGGAGATCATTTGTTTCACTCAAACTCTGCTGTAAATACTGTTTAACTGGCGCTAGCCCGCAGTTAGCTTTGCCCGTTAGCCTGTTAGCTTCTTCTTTGTGATTCCATTAGTGTGTATTGGTGACACCTACCCGGTGGCAGCGAAGTTGCAATTGTGGTTTTCTGGCCAGAGACACCAGGGGGAGATGAAAGACCCCCCAATAATCCCATCAACACTTGTATTACCACCAGAGGGACTATGGAAAGGATTTATTAAGGTAAACAAGTTACTTACTACTGCTTTAACCATTAAAAACACAAATAGCAAATATGCATTATAACGTAACCCTGGTTCTCTGAGTGGGGAGACTATTTCCCAGAATACATCAAAAAAGATTAGGTGACACCAACATGCATAAAACGTGCATACAAGACACCCCCCTCATCTCAATTCCCCCTATGGTGCAATCGCGAGGAGACTTTGCGGCAGGAAAAGCCTGGCCCGAGCGCAGACAAGATAAAGCCAGTGGATTTTACAGATCAATTTGAAAAGTCGATATCTTTCTGTAACCTTGATTCGAGCAGCAATCTGTCTAGGCCGGAGCCATTACCGCTGCAAATGATCTTTAGCACCTTTTTAATTTAACACGCTGGATTTCCCCCTTTGCGTTCGCTTTGGATGTTAATGCTGTGGATGTATGCCAACAGGATTACTCCGCAGAATGCCTACTTTTAAAGATTCCAATATTTGTCAGACAAAAAAAGGCATTAGGAAAAGTTTCTTGAATGTTTTCAGCTCTGAACGGAACAGCCAGAATTAGAAGCCTGACCTACTGTAACTAACATGGGACATAACTAATTCATAGACAACTCGTAGCTGCTTGGCGAGGAGAGGCGTAAATCTAGGTTGCCAAAAAGAAAGAATGAGAAACTGAGAGGACACTGTCATCGCAATATGAGCTGGGGCACTATTCCACACTGCCGCAGTGCATTTTAAATTCATACCCATGCCATTCTGGTCTACAGTTTTTTCAATTCTCAATAGAAGACACCACGGCCAGCTGCCGATCCATAACGTCTTTTTAGCGCTATAAAAGTAGCAGGTAAACACACATCAAGGCATGCATGCAGCAGCCCAATGTAATCTTTTTCCTCGCGGTCAGATCCCAGCAGCGAAGGGTGAGTGAGACCTAAGGGGAAAGGACACAAGAGCAGATGGCTTTACTGAGACGCTAGCGCACTATGACAGGTGGAGAGAACCCTCCAAGACCCGCCGAAGGGGCCTCCCGGGTAATAATAATGTCCAAGGGCTTTCTCTGCGTGGTGGAGTGTGTCTGTAGCTTGGTATAGAGCTGGGAGGCAAGGGGCAGTGAGGTAGTGGAGAAAACAAGATAGGGGTATTAGAGGGGGAATAGGGGGGGAGCTGTCAGTCCAAGCATGATCCTTGGGAAGCTGAGCTTCCGACAAAGACATCCCGGAAGACCTCCTGGATGACCTGACAAGGGTAACTTAATTATGACACTGTGGAATAGAAGGGAATCTTTGCACTGTTTCAAAAAATGTTTGTACTGTCAGTGTCTTCTTTTTTTGGCGAAGAATACAAAAATAAAAGTACAGTATGTTGATAACTCTTCTAGGTCATGCTAGATAATAGTAATAGTAAATAATAAATAAAGTAAAAGTACACTATAAAATTTGGTTGGACATCATGTTGGTTTTGGTTCCATCACCATTTGCTGTGGCATTGTTTCAATAAACGTCTGTAATGCAAAAAAAAAAAAAAAGTATTGTATTAATTTTCACCAAGAACTTGTATTGATGATGGGCACTGCACAAAAGCTTCTCCAGCACATCGCACACAATCTCAATGGGGTTAAGATCTGGACTCTTTGGTGGCCAATCCATGTGTAAAAAGGATGTCTTATGAACCACATCTTGGAATATGCCCCTGCCATCAGGGAAGAAGAAATTGATGTAATAACCTAGTCTGATTCTTTGGGCACATAGTGTTGCTGAACATAGACCTGACCAACTGCAGCAACCGCAGATCATAAGTTAGTTAAATCCAGGTGGTCAGGCAGTGTGTATTATGTGTCCTTAGATGTTTTTGTAACCAGTAAACCTTTGTCATGAATATAGGATTATCGTAAGACATTCTCAAATAAACATTTGAACACACACAGTCTGAGAATCAAACCTAGGATCTTCTTGCTATGAGAGTCCCCTGTATTGCAAGTCACTGACTAGGAAGCCAGAAGAAAACTCAAAGGTTGTAACACTTATTTGGGGCCTTTGTGTGTGGTGTTTGCATCTCCCCTCGCTTACCCCCAAGTCGCTCCACCACAACATCGATGCAATTAACAGCAACATGTGTTTTTTTCTCCAGTGAACAATACTAATAATTTATTTATAGTTTTCCGTTCTTTTTCTGTTTGGCTGAGCTCAGAGGCATTCCTTAGTGGGGCAGGTACAACATCTTGAAAGGAAGAACTCCTCCAAAAAATTGCGTATTATTATCATTTAATGCATCCCGGGGAAAAACCTTACCTTCTGACTGCTCGTGAAAACAAAGACAGACTGTTGCCTTATGAAAAATTCTTCCCCCGCCTCTCGCTGTTGTGCGGCACGTCAAAGCGACACCTAATCATTTCCCGCTCGCGAGGCCTATTCATACAGGCGACAGACATGCAAAGAAAACTGTTTTTCTGAACCATTTGCCTTGGAATAGATTTAAGAGGGGTGGTCATTGACTTGTGGGGGATTGTGCAGTGAAAAAAGGCTGTTCAGAATGATTAGCCCCTAGGAGACTCGCGGCTAATACCCTTTTTTCATTGCACTCCAAGATTATCAAAAGCCAGTCAGTTGTTTCTGCTGGTGAGGAACTGAGTGAGTAGGGCTTTGAGAGGGCGATGTAACTTTGGTTCAATACCATGATACGAGTAAAATATGGCACAATTTCACAAATCACACAGGTACCGCAAGGAATTTATTTGTCAAAGAGTATAAAGTCTCTCCAGCTTTCATGTCGTTTCAAAATGTCATAGATCTTCCATGTTCCTCTTCCTCGCCAACTTTCTTAAGTGCCAAAACCCCGGTTGTAGATATTATTAAATGTACAATAGTCTACTGTATCGCTAACATGTCTTTTGTACGTTCTGGGTTCTACAAGTTCGTCTGTCAGATATATTATCGATTTTAGTTCTATTAAAGGAATAGGCCACATTTTTTACAAACAGATATGTTCTTACCTTAGACGAGTTGATTCCTTCCTGTCTGGTCTTTGTGCGTGCGCTCAGTCACGCAAATGTTGTTAGCGTTTAGCCTCTCCCAGCAAAGGTATAGCTCCAAACTGGGGTGAAGTTAGAAGCTACCAAGCTGTTCCACGTTTTTCCTATTTAAATACAGTTACTTGAAACATTACCCGATCCAAGTCTAGTTACATAAGGTAAGGTAAGAACATTTCTCAGTATGTAAAAACGGTGGCCTATTCCTTGTACTGATCCGGATTTTGTTTTGACACAATTTGATGAAAATAACAAATTGCTTTCAGCTTTGGCTCACATTCAAAGGGATGCAGTGATCTGAAATGGTTCCGTGATAATCCGATGTTGCAATATCGTAGATGTCACGATATTCAAGACCACTATCCAATAACGCAATGTTTTCTCATATCGTGCAACCCAAGTGTAACTTCAGAACATAGAGTGAAAGAGCCTGTAGTGACAGGTTTTATCCGAATTCAAATTTCAACAATCCAACAACTAGACCTTCTCTTCCAACGCAGCCCTCCTATCTGACTATCCATCACTTCTGCTTACACAACTTAATCCCTCGCATCATTCTCGCCGCTCTCTCGTCTCCGTCACCATTTTGCGCTGACCCCCTTACTATTCCCTCACCAGGATTATGATGGAAGTCCTCGAGCACGGGCCTTGTCTTTGCCAAGCACAGCCTTACGCGAGCGCCATGGGGGGCCACTCTTTCAAGCTCCCTATCAGCCCGACGGAAGGGCAAGGCGAAACGCAGCCGGCATTCCGAGATAAGATTAGATCAAATAAAACATTCATGATTGCCCCGAGGAAATATCAGCGTGTCTGCAACAAACAACACGGAGGAATAAGTACAACAAAAGACAGGAGGCACGAGAAGATAGAGAGGCAAAGTGTCAAACGAAGCAAAGGATTAATCAGAGTGGAGCCGGCAGCCACGCGGAGTGGGGTTGCTTGCTTTGGGAGTATCTCAGCTCCTCTAATGTGGAACAAAGATAAGATTTGACTATTGTTTCGCGGCACTTGAAACAGAACAGCTTGTGCACCAATTTATTTTTTGCAAGGGTTTGGATGTTGTTACAGCCTGAATGCAACATGGGGCGAAATCAGAAATTGGTGTTGCAATAATGTTTAATACGGTAGCAGCGATCGCAGTTAGCAGATTGTACAAGCGGCAGATATTCCGGTAAAGAAATGTCTACTACTAATAATTGTGTTATAACAACCGGGTCTCGAGGACAACATATCTAACTAGCCCTGCGAACGAACGTGCATGCGATGCCAGCAGCAGTTTTGCATTTCATGGTTCATTTTCAGTCTTCTCTCAAATGTTAATGCTTCGACATATGGAGCACATAATAAAGAGTTTAGCAAAATCGCAATCTCAACTTTGGTAGATCTAAATAATGGTCATGGGGCGTTATGATTATCAGGTTTACAGCCAATCTTTTGGTGTTAAATGGTCCTGGACTGAAAAGCATTTGTTTTGTTTGAGCTGAGGTTTATATAAAGGTCTCTCTTGTCTATGTTCATGAACTTAAGTAGATGTATTTGTTTTTAATATGAAAATAACAATAATAGTAATAATAATAATAATACAAACTATATCGTTCATTCCTAACATGTTTGCATGGGGATCACAATGAAAAGTGTTTTAAAAATGGTAGGAAGGTAACATGGTAGTCAAACTGCAATATGACTTGTTTTAAAACTTAAAATGAATATTTAACTTTCTTCATAATAGCTTAAGCTTGCTTATAAAAAGCAGATGGAACCTTTACACAGCCATAGTGTTTTCATGTTTTGGAAAAAAAGTAGGTTGCAAGCCCATTAAAAGAGGCCTCGAAAGGAAGGGCACGCAATGCAATGATCACCGTAAACCTTGAACTATTAACCCTAAATGAAAATCTGTCTTTAGTAATAGACATCAAATGTATTGGCAACTACATTTGACTTCATTGTATTTTCAAATTAATATTTTTTTACATTCTTCAGCTGTGACCTACGTACATAAAAAAAAAAAATCGTATCGGTTATTGATCCAAATGACTTAAATCAAATATTGTCAAAACGTTTACCCTAGATGCAATGGTCTCACAAACATTCTCAGTAAATGTCAACCAACAACTTCCAAAATTCAAGCATTCTATGTACCTTTAAAAATGTCAAAATATTGAGCAGACCTGGCAACAAGGGAGTCTGAGAAAAAAATGCCAACGACACATACGTACAACAGTTAGCAAGCTGGCTTTTCTCTAACCTGTATTTTTCCCCTGTAGCTAATTTAGTAGTTGGCATTAGTCATCGACTATCACAAAGTATGAATGATCAAGATGTTTTCGATCAGAAAGTGTTCAAACAGGCGAAGATAGTCAAAATGTGGTCAGAATACGGCATTGATAGAAGTAGAAATTCATTGATATGCCGTTTCACCCTCCACAACTGCATACATTTGTTCATAAATTGTATGTGTCTTGAGTCATGAGCAACCAGCGCGGAGCCTATATGATTTCCCTTGTTAACTCAAAGCACCGCCGTGTTTATTTTTAAAAACTAATCTGGCTGCGCCGCTCCCCAGAGTATCCACAGTGCCACTAGTGGTGCGCTGTCATTGTTGCCAACTTTATCACGGCTGCCGCATTCAACACAGCTGCAAGTTCTCATTCTCCATCTACAGGCCTTCAGAGTGGAGACGGGACTGTAAACAAGATTTACGGCTGTCCCGCGGCCCTTTTCTCTACTTTTATACAGTATTTGGATTTAGTTAATGTCAGTCTATGGACAACGTTTGCCTGGATGATACCACTTGCACTTTGTAATATGTTGTTGGAATCATGTTTAAAATAATACTAATAATAATATACTCACAAAAACATATACATTAGACGTGTGAACCCAGATTGCCTCTTTACCCAAAATCGATGTTAAGCCGAGCTAAACCCACGTGCACAATAAAAAAGAAAAAAAGATTCAAAAACACTTATTATACTATTATTATACTAGGTGCATACGCCCAAACAAAAGCCCGAGCATGCCTGAAGGAAAGTGTTCTTTTGGTTGCCTCCGCATTAACATTTTTAATTTAAAATGTTTCTTTTGGGGAAAAAAAGTCTATGTAAAGAAAAGAAGAGTGCGTAACTTTACCACTGTGTGTGGAGTGAACGAAGTACAAATCCTCTACGCCGTGTGAAGCGCTTTGGGTGACTTGTGTCTTGTAGAATGTGCTATGCAAATAAGCTTCCATTCCATCTCACGGTACAATATCGATTGCAATACGGTGTAAACTCAGTGACGTTAACGTTATCTTTGTTTCAACGTTCATGCCCTACAGGAGCATTGATAAGAGTTCCCAATATTTAATTGTTAAAACATTTACATGATCAACTAGGGATCCCAGCAGGCAATAGAAGACTCCAAAAACTTTATTTCCCCTGTCGCTCCATAATAACAAATTTAAAATCGTGAGATTGGGTAGGAGAGATCAGGAACAGGCTTTCAACCAATGGCAGGCTAGCATGCAGAACAAATGATGGATTGTAGGGAATGGAAAACCACCAGGAAACACAGGTTGAAGCACAGGGGGAGTGGAAGAAGAAATAACCAAAGTGAACCAGATTCTTAAAACTGCGCGAATGAAAAGAAAACTACTCCATGCTTTATTTATTGTTTTTTTTTTTAAATTTTTTTTTTTATTTTAGAATAAAAAAAAAAATAGACAATATACCATAACCAATATACAAAAACATACGCACAAAAACTGAAAAAAGAAAAGAAAAATAAAGTTCAGTCCATCACACAACACAAATAATGTAAATGACATAAATGGCCTTTACATCAGATCGGCCCCAATTCCACAGCGTACCATACCCTTTAATTTGGATGGGACAGTGCATGACTATACACTAGCGGGGGGACTCACACATGCAAACACACCACCCCAGACACCAACGTATCGATCGTCCCTCACCAGCACCCCAAAACACACTCCCCTCGGCCCAATGCACATGCCCCACCCGCATATATATATATATCCACACACTTCATTACTATTATCTATTTTCCATTTGTTTAAATCCATTATCACAGAAATTTGTCCCATGCTTTTTGACGACGGGTCTTAATATAGCAGCGCCAATCTCACTCGTTCCTCGACACCTGATGAACACACAGTTTAATACCCCCCAGAAGCGAGATGATAGCGGCGCCTAGTGCCCTCTTAGGACCAGGACCCCTCCTGCGCTTCACAAATGCCTAATTATCTCCATTTACCCCCCGCAGACTCCTCCAGCACCATCCGCTGAAACTACCCCCCATGGAGCCAAAATGGGGGACCGCCTTCTAACCGTAATGGCAGGCGCGCGCACACAAACACGCACCCCACCAAAAAAGGCCGATTCTCCACCCGGCAGCACCTCACGGTGGAAGAAACCAGCTCGTGATGAAACCCAAGTTGTTTTTCATGCAACGCTTCTTTGTCTGCAAAAGGTAATTGAGTGGGACGCTAGCAATAGGCGGGCAGGCGGTGCTCGGGGACTGAAGAGGGAGGTTGCGATTTCACCAGGTGGGGTTCGTTTTTTGATGTACTGTTGGTTGACGTTTATGGAGAGCAATCGGAAAAAAGCATGCATTTGTAAGTAGCGGCAGATGGAACCCGCGCAACCTCAAATGAGAGGTTCGGCGGGGCATATATTCAGCGCACCTCACGCAGATAGAATGTGCACCGCAGCCGGGCGCCGTTTCAAGTGACAAGACACACTTTTTGGGAGGTGATTACGCGGGGCAATGTGACATGCCGGAACGCTGCCGATTTTTTCAGAGTCGGTCTTTGCGGATTTGGAAGGAAAAGACAAAGTGTGAGGCAAAAAAAAAAAGAAAAGACAAAGTAGCTTTTTCATCAAAGCGGGAGAAAATTGAGGATTTTGCAGCACAATGGGTTCGTTGTTTAATTCATGCGTGTTCGAGTAATCCGGCATGCACGCCACTCTGATGTCATCTCAGCACTGAAATTGCCTTCACTACCCACCAAGGTCTTCCAACAGATTCACGCCTTAGGGGCTTAGAGGTTTTTCTCATCCAATCACTTCACTTGTTGAAAGGTTTGCAAAAAGGTCTGTACTGGATTGATTAAAGATGACAACCTTTTAAAAATCAATAAAAACGACATTTTCAAAAAGTAAAAAAAAAAAATCCTGTGGCTTAAACAAACAATTCTTCACTTTTCATTCAACACTGGAAACTGATGGGTTTCGTATGACCGTTTCCTGGACACTGTTTTGGGTACGTTTGAGCAAACAAAAGATGGCACATGTTACGATCTTTTTTGGCGCAATCACATTTTAACATCACATTTTCCATGGATTTACATGATTTGAAACCCATGTACAGACAGATTAGCTATTACTAAAGCATTG
This sequence comes from Proterorhinus semilunaris, assembly GCA_021464625.1. Classification (NCBI taxonomy): domain Eukaryota; kingdom Metazoa; phylum Chordata; class Actinopteri; order Gobiiformes; family Gobiidae; genus Proterorhinus; species Proterorhinus semilunaris. Next base: position 21,926,741 of record CM038360.1, read on the forward strand.
CATTTCACATCTTTGAAACAGTTATATACAATATAGTGCCTTCACATTCACTTTTAAACACTCCCAGGTTGAATTATGTCTAAAATCTTTCTCGAACTTCCGCGCCTTCTCTTAACCCACACATTTCCTTTCATATCGTTCAGCCCAAGTCAGTATCTTTAAAAAGTTCCCCCGATAAGAAAGGGCCCACCAAGGAGCCAGGTCAGATCAACTTGACACGCCGTTTAACGAAGCAAACCCCCCTCCGTGTCCGCCGCTCAGATTGGCTCCAGCCTTTAGAGCGAGCCCAGGAAAGCTAAACTCCAATTCTTCTCCCATTTCACTTTGGCGGCCGTCGCCAATTACGGTCAGGGTGAAAAAAAAAAAATGGTGGTGGCTTTCTCTCCGGTCCCATAGGTTCATGAAATATTCACCTGTTACTGACGACACGCTGGCTGGGCTCGGGGAGGTTATCCAGAGCAGGCTAAGAGGGGGACTGCAGTCAACCAACCTCAATTCGTCTCTGTCAGCGCAATGTGACCTATACCTGTCCCTGTGTACACAACGTGGGGCCTAATGGGACTGGGGTGGGCTTTTGGCGCGAGCATATATTGCGTTCCAGGCAAAAAAGTTTGAAGTCCCAGCGTACTAGAGGTTGGAAAATATTGTTGACTAGACTGGGGTGATTGAGATAAGGATGAAGGCTTCTTTTCGGGCTTGAGTCAAGTGACTGGGTCACACAAAAACTGGAAGCTTGCAAAACTCTGGGTCAGGACTGTCATAGCCCCACTTACTACTTGTTTACACTCTGCCAGCTTCACCGAATGCCTTTGTTCTGGGCCTCAAATAGTAGAGTGAGAGTGTGCGCAAACATGTTAAAGGTTCCATGTTTACTGTTTTTATTTAGCTTTTTGTCATGTTACAGTTGTGTTTTGTATGAGTGCTAAGGCAAGTTTCCTTCACTACAAAGCATCATCAAGACATTTATGTGAAAAGAGATGTTTTTTATCAATCCCAAAAGAAACAATAAAAACAATGAGAGAATGTGCCCTCTTCTTTACACAGTCCAAATGCAGAATCCCTGTGCATCTTTAACACTAACTTTATTCGATTCAGTATTTTTATTGTTTTTGAGAAGAAAGAGGGCTATGATACAATCTGACATAAATCTGCCATCAGGTCCCTCGTCAAAATAAAACATAAGCCTAAACATAACCTGCAAAAGATATTTAAAAATAAAATGTAAGTGGCTACAAAAAGGCTGCGATTTGAAAATAGACCTATTGATAGCTTTGATCGCTCTGCACTTGTGACCTAAACCTGTACACGGTCATCATGGGGTGTAATGAGGGTGGGTGGAGCTTTGACTCGCCGCCAGCGGGAGTTCGATTTATGGATGTCCTATAGGAGGCACTGCGGAGTTGGAGGGCTGAGGCAGGAGCGCAAATTGATCGCGGGAACAATGTGAAAGTAGACCTTAGGGACAAGTTTACAATAATTTGCTTCATTTGTCCTACCTTGAGATCATACTTGGAATGCCTAATGGTTCATAGTAGTGACCATCTGCCAAAATGTTTACAAAGAACAAAATATGTGTAATGCATTGGAAACTAGGTGATTTTGCACAATATGAGGAAATAAAAATAACAGAAATAGCTTTAAATGTTATTAGAGTATGTTTGTGTGAGTCATACAGAAGAAGTCCATTGTAGCGAAAAGTTCTTAAGCCATCATCTGTAACGGCAATAACAGTAAATACTAGGGGTGTAACGGTTCAGCTATCCCACGGTTCAGTACGGTTCACGGTGCAGGACCCATCGTGCAAGTGCGATATAATTGGCTAATAAGTCCGTTTTGAAATAAAATAGCCTAAATGTTCATTATTAATAAGCAGTTTTTGTAATTTCAGAAATACATTGAAAATGCTTTCTCATTTTTCAAAGCTGCTTTACAGTAAAATGTGCCCTTGGGCTCACAATACAAAACAAAAATAAAAAAACACAGTGCTCTAAAGTTAAAGATAATAAAAATAATTAAAAAGCAGTGCAGTATGGGCCATGTGTGTTTCGCTTTCCACACGCAGCTAAAACAACAGCGCATTTGATTTGAGGCTTGTGTTTGGGCTGTTCCTGGACGATATTCTGCTTGTACTTTTTTGGAAACAAAGCTTTTGATGCGGATTATGACCAAGATTGGATCTTACGCATTTGTCTGCGCCACCATAGTGCACTGGATCTATACTTTACCGCAGCCTGCCGTGGCCATCAGCAGGACAAACTTTTGCAAAGGCACGCGGATTTCATGTGTTTTTGGAAGCTGTAACTTTGTCTGCAGCCTCCAGTTTAGCGGTAAGTGATGATGACACACATGCACTCTGTTTACGTGCACGTACATGCGTCTGACACGCGCCACGGAGCTTAATTATTAAGAAATTTGGACTAAAACTTGCACCGTCACTTTAGTACGGTGCAATGGCTTTAGTACAATGCATTGTTACACCCCTAGTAATTAGACTGTATCAACATCCTATTTGCAGCCTGTTAAGGTGTAAAGATTGTATAATTTGCTGTAAACAAACTCGCAACTTGTACCAGATATGCGGAATTAAAACTAATGGATCTAATGGATCCACTCACAATGAAAAAACAACTGTTGATACCCTGTTCGACATTTCTAGTACAAAACACCGGCAAAAAGCACAAATTCACCTAATTAATATAATGAGTATTCATTTATGCCCCCAGAAAGACTGTTTCTTCTTATTTTGCTTGCTCAGACCATGCATCAAACTTGCTGCAGTGCCTATTTGAAAGTCTCCTGCCTGTGTTTGCCCATCAGCTGAGTGGAACAAAGCTCAAACAACCCAATGATTTCACAGGCTGTAAATCTTCCTTCAAAGCAGCCACTGTTGGCCTCGGCGCAGCAATAAGCTGCTCCACTGTGCTACGCTAGCTGCCTACCATCATTAGAGAATCTCGCTAAGCGCCACGCCAACACAAATAAACAAGATCAAGAATGGGGTCAATGAATTAAGTGGGGGGCCCCTCATGGCTCTACTGTCTGATGATGTCTGAGAGGAATGCCCCCCTCAATCCTCTCCCCCCTGAGTACAGATACTGTATGTGCTACAGTAACAGGCATGACCTGCAAGAAATCATGTTATCTAATGCAGACAACAGCAGGACCCCCGGGACCAGCTGGAGATTGGGTAGGAGAAACAGAGGGCATCAGTCTGCGTAATGATGCATCCAGTTTGTATAATGCAGGAAAGATCATCCAATGACTTAAGGTGGAACATGCCATGGACTGAGATATCTATTGGTTAGTTAGTCGCACCGCATGACGTTTGCTTCGACGCAGCAGCTCAACAATCGGCCTCCTCAGTCTTCCGATTTTATTACTCCTACGGTCAGGGTCCTGGAGTGCATATTTTACTTTATAAAAATATTACTCTCTCCAGTCTTCTTACTGTTGACGATCTGTCACAGTATAAGGAGTCAATGTTGACACTCATATGGCTTCTGCTGCCTTTCTTTGACATCACCTGCACAGCCTCTATTTACGTCCCTTGCGGATTAAATAATATCAGGAGCTGTCTACAAAAGTTGGCATTGAATCCAAAGAGATTATTTTTCGTAAACTAGAGACTATATTTGAAGTTCCTTCCAGTTGTTATTAACTGCTACAGGCAAAACAAACATTACCAAAAACCATGCCACCGAGACATGCCTCATTTCACCCCAATCCTCGCTACAACATAATAAAACTCCCAAGCAGCGTGATTGAATTTAATATGGCAAATCTGGCCCCTTTTCTCCTCTGGAACTCCATTGTCTCGTGGCTAAGTCGTGTGAAAGACTTGACAAAAGCAGATTAAGAGGCGTCTAATTCCCTTCTGAAATCTACTTTAGCCTTAAAAAGGGAATCTAGCTCGCGGGCTCTTGGACACTTTACCATCCCCTCTTTCTCTCCTATACTGACAGGTGAATCTGATATCATCCACCTGGGGCAAATCAACGGCATTACTTTTCTTCACTCTACTTTGGCGATCTTTGACCCCACTTGTTCCCAGTAGTTCCTAGCTAAAAGCGCCGCCGCTACTTCATGCTAATATTCCATCGTATGCATAATTGATCATTCAAGAAGTAGCCGTGCAGGCTCCAAATTAGTATTCCGAGTCATGCGCTTTAATGTGGTTCGTTTTAATTAAGCACAAACTGAAAATTTGATCCTCAGGCAGAGCTGCGGGCTACAGAGTTGACCAGAGAGTCCCTACTGGGAGTTCGAGGCCAATCTCGAGGGTGACACACGTTACATTGGCGATGAATTATGAGAGAGTTAATGAGAACAGAGAAGTCGCCATTCCTCTCCATGCACTGCGCTGCCGGGACCGTGTCAGTGATAGCGGAGCGCGGTATAAATCACCTCTCACACGCGCTGGTGAGGATGGATCATAAGGGAGAGCAAGCGCCAGATGGCCTACTTCTGACAATGAGTTTTTGAAAATGAAGACGCCTACGCTGTTCATAATGATTTTTGTTTATTTCATATCGATGAGGTCACGGTTTGATTTAATCAACATGTTTTACACAGTCTTCGCAGTTCTTTGCTCAGAAATTGCGCCGTATAGTTTTTTCAGTGAATTAAAAAGTCAATCGAACTCAGGCATGCAAGTTTCACAACCTTTTGACCAGTTACAAACTTAAAACATTTATAGACAGAAACTAATATGTTGCATCGTTAAAAGATATACGGCCAGGTAATGAAGCGTAGCAACTAAATTATCCAACAATAGAAGGATGAAATGTAACTTCATCCCAACCAAGGGCAATATCCTTCTAAAGATGAGAAGATTGTTGAATCAGTACAACTGGCTACACTACAGAATTCCAATAGTAGATCTACTGTCAGGGTCCTAAACACATGCTATGTTCGATGCACATTTCTTGACAAGCAAACTTGTATAATGATAAGTTGTAATGTTACTGGAGTTCACTTGTAGTTTTGTTGGCAATGTCATGTTTTTTGTGGTTTCCTAGTCTTAGCACCACTTAGATAATAGTTCTTTTTGACAACCCAACTTATTCTAAGGGCCTCATGCTAGCTATCTCTGCTCTTTTCTGATAGGAAGTGAAGGGTACGTCCAGCGCCCCATGCAATCTCTCCAGCCTGGCCCTCAGTGGGACGGCAGAGTACCAGCCGGGCACGCTTCATTAGTTGCACCAGTTTGAGCACCATGACGGGACATAATGAGCCAGAGCACACACTGCCACTTCTGAAGTATTCCTAGTCATTATGTGCCCTGCTTCCTTGGGCTGTTCTTACATACTTGCCATTAGTGAAGTGGTATTTTGAGATCCAGTGCGTTCGTCAAAGTGGCAACTGACATTTTAATTTGTGTATCTGGTCGCGTCTGCGGTCACAGTGCTACACAACCGGACACATCATTACGCGGTGAGATGCCTTCTTCATCGATCACTTTTCCGTTCGGAGGGTCCAGCTGCTGGCCTGGTCAAACCTGGCGTTTTTAATTCAATTCAATTCAACTTTATTCCAGACTCGTAGTCCAATAAAATAAATAAAAATAAAGGACAAGACAAACAATTAAGATGGCATTTTAAAAAGACAATCATGCCAATGTCTCCACAAGTCAGATTGATAACGTGTCGCACTCCATTTTATATTCGTGAGGGACACTATTATTTCATTTTCAGACATGTTCAATCGACACATAAAGCTGTACATCAAAGTTCGTAGCACGGCCTGTAAGGTGTTCACTCTGGCATTAACAAACATTTCTGTGGCACTTGACCATCTCGGCTTTTTCAAAAGCACACGCAAAGCATCATTATAGGCCACCTGGAGCTTACGCATGCTGGCTTTCTTATAATGAGACCAGAGATGAGCTGTGTATAGGGGAGTACAGTACGCTTTAAATAACGTTAGCTTCACTCTCTCTGTACAACAGCCAAACTTCCGTGCCAGGGTATTAGCCTGGGCATACAACACTCTGCATTGTCTGTAAATGTCATCATCATCAGACAAGTCCTCAGTGATGATGTGCCCGAGGTACTTGATTTTGGTGACAACATGCAAAACATCATTACACAAACAAAAGTTAGGAAATGTCAGGTTCTTATCTTCCTTGGTTTTAGAAATCATAACCACACTCTTCGAACTATTATACTTAATATCATGTTCCAGACCATAAGTTGAGCAGATATTAAGGAGGAGTTTTAAGCCCACGGAGTCAGCCACTTCAACTTTCTGTGATCGCAAGTGTGTGGAACTCTACTCAAGTTTAGGACAACCCAATGACAGTTCAGTACTATCAATATAATATAACTCTTCTCTAACTTCTGATCAATAGCGTGTAGTGCTTCAGCTGTTATGTTATGTCTGTCCCTGATTGGTTCATCTTCCTGTCAATCATGCTCCACTGAACTCAACTAGATGTATAAAATAGGAAGACAGAAGTTTGGCTATAGGTTCTTCTAGCCTTTACCCACATTCACAGAACCATCAGCCCACCGTCACCTCCTCTTCACCACGAACCAACCCTAGTGAAATTCATGGGATTGATCCAACCATCCATACAATAAACATCCCACCTCTATGTCACGCTGTAGCTTCGGGGCCGGAAAAACTCAAAACACATTCTTACTTTGTGATTACCAAGTTGGCAGCGTCAAAGTACAATTGTGTGTTTTTTTTTTCTGCTTAAGCCACACAGGCCAGCATACAGTAGTTAATCCCACATTAATGAAATACATTGCGAATCTTGCCTGAATGCTGTTAAAAGTCGCTGTCTGGGCAAATCTCATATCTCGGTCATTACAGCACAAGTAAACCCTGTAAAGACGTTTTATGCATTCCTAAACAGTCAGTATTTCCGCGAATGCCGTTTCAGCAGTGATTAGCATGTAGCCGCCGCTTCTGGACCTCCAACAGGACGCCGCGGCCGGCGGGGAGGGGGTAAAATGAATGCTGCGCGACGTGGGGTAATCCCGGATCATCCCAGCCCTGATTGAGGTATGAAGCCGTCTATGCGCTGTGTCTGCTCTAGCTGCATCGCGCCATCCTGTTTAGCTACTCAGACGCATTAATGCCAGTCATGCCCCCCAAACAATCAGCACCCGTGGACATAATCCTCACCCAAAGCTGTGTAAATAAGTCGGGGGTGGGCGCAAAGGGGGGGTTGCCGAGGCAAAGTCATGCCAGCCAACGTGACGAATGCAAGCAGTATTACGGAAAGATGAGTAAGCAGAAAGTGGAATTATTGAATGTTTAATGGTTGTTTAGTTGTTTGGTTGGTTGTATTTTTTCTTTGGTTGTGGAAGTTTTCAAAAAGTGGGCGCTGCGTTTCCATTCTTTTATGGTTCAGTGCTAGATGTTGATGATTCTTGGTTTGAAAAGTCTAAGAACTGCCGCCTTAGAAGAACTCTGACTTCTTTTATATATTTTCCCATTCAATTTCATTGACCAACCCACCACCACGGCCGCCACTGTTTTCAATATATTCTTATATCTTTTATCTGCCTCTAGAGTGAGATATTTTGTCCAAATAAATGCGCTGGGTTTTCTGAAACAAAACAACATTGGGAGAGAATTGTCATTTCCCATGTGAGCTGTTGCTAGTCACACATCACTCTCTCTCCCCACTGTGTCCATGCGTGCTACGTGAAAGGACATAAGGAGAGGCCATATTAGAGCGTGTTTATTTGGCACACGTCCTGCTGTCCGTCTGTCACTGTGGGTCTCTTCAGCCTGTCTCTGCTGTCGCATCCGCAAACCTGCAGGGGGCGTGAGTGACGGGCAGCCCAGTGGGTGGATGTAGCTGCACAGCAAGGACTTTAAACACTCATAATTGTGCACGCGCATTCACACCATAAATGGGCACATAAACATAAATGCATGCGGATTTTTGTTGTTGTTGTTGTTATGCAGTGGTATTTTGTGAGAAATGATAAACATGAGGCTTTAAATACTGTTGATGGCGCATGGTGAAATTCATGTAAGCTCTCAGTTGTATTCAAGTGTTCCTTGTCGTCTGCACTGGGTTGTTTTAGCATTAAGAGACTTTGTGAACGCTCAAAATCTTTTAGCAGCAGGCCAATAACAAGGAACCCCTCCTGGCAAGACCAGCACACGTTCATGTCGCTAAAATGTCATTATTGCTGACAAAGCAAGAAGTGCAACATAGTACAGACGACGTATTGTATGGATTGAACAAAAAAGACAGAATTTTTACGGCGATGCACGATTTTATGTTGTTTTAGTGCAAATCCAAAATGCTTTGTGCAAAAAATTTATTTGAAACATTATGTGATTGTGTTGGTTTGTCGCACATTATAGCCAAGGAACTATGGGTGTTTACAACAAATGATGAGAAAAATGTGTTTGTATAGTCTCACAGTTGGAACTGTGATAAAATACACATCTTTTATGACATCTTGTCTGAACCTGATGTCCCAAATCAAAGTGTCCACAGTGACATGACATGTTCTGGACACAGGCATCAGTGCCCTGGGTTATGATGCCAGCTCTGTAGCAACAACAGTCCCTGGTGTCACCTCAGGACCAAACTAAATTTTAAAAAGGCAATCCTTTCTCTACTTTACAAAGGTTTCTATGACGTCTCAACTTAAGGTTACAGTACACTTTTTTGCGCCTGTGTTTGACCATCCTTAAGTAATTCAACTTGTAAGAGGAGGTCAAGTACCAAGCCTTTCTTCTGTTGTGTCGTTTTTTTTTTAATGTTTGTTCTTTTTTATATAGATGGGGAAAAACACCCAAAGACAAGGAGAAAGTCAGATTAGTGTGCCAAAACTAGGGCCGCAAAAAAGATAATTTGGACAGCAAACAATCAAGTTACCAATTGTACTGATATACAAACAAAACCACATCATCATCAAATCTTCAATCAATCTATTGCAGACATGAGGTCCAGTTAAAGAAACAAACTGTTATGTGCACAGATTGCACATAATCTCTTAATATGCAAACCATAATCGTGGCCCTTTAGTCTTTGTCGCTTTTCTGCTTTGGTCCTCCAGAGTTTATGCACCTCAACCAACACAACATCTGGTAGAAAACTACCAAGAACCCTTGTCCATCATCTATAACTCTGACACTCACATTTGCTTGGTTTTCCTGATTTGTTGTGTCAGTTTACAGAGACGCGCTTGTAATGAGCAGCGGGCTAGTGGAGAAAGGCCAAAGTCTGTGGTCCCTGCGTGGGAAAGAAGCGCGGCGTAAATCCACCCAGGCTTCATGTCTTATTCATCCACTGCCACGCTGCCAACTCCGTGTCAGCCAAAAGAGAATATGTAACTTATGAAGTTCACTGTATACATTACGCTTTTGAAGTCCCGGGCTTTTTGACCCCCTTTGGCACCGCAAAGACTCTGCAGGGCCACATGGACGCTTGGTACGTATGCAAAAGAGAATCCACAGTAGTTCCACACTGACAAGCGGGGACAGTTTCAGAAGCAGTACAGCTAAGCTTCCATGCAAGTTTGATAATTATAGTCATGTAATTCAGTTATGCCACTCAGGTTTTTTTTGGCATAATGACAATGTGCTTTTGTGGCTTGCATCATCCGTCTGTGAGCGCTGATGTTAGGCGCAGTTGAAAGTCAGCAGAGTTCAGACAGAAGGACACTGTGGGTTGTGAAAGTCATAACTTTTTCTATTATCACCTCTGTTAAGCTAAACCTTTTGAGCTCAATCCTTCAAGAGCTCGAACGGCTTGGTTTCACCAGCTGATGTCATGAGGTGGGAGAGGCCACTTTCTCCAGGTTTTTACAGCCCATACACTTTGACCTGATCATTTCCGTAATCAAATAGTCTTCTTCCTCACTAGAAAGTGTTTTGTCAATGGCTATATGTTTTGTCATTTCAACAGCGTCACTGCTTTCATCACCTCAAATAGTCGAAGAAGTAAGACCAGTTGAGCAATTTGGTGGGACATGGAAAGAATGGATTGAGAAAGTAAATAGACTATAATAAGATGAGGCTTGCCAGCAAACACATATTTTCCAATCTTTATGTGCATGGGGTGGCAAAAGAAACAAAATATTCTGAACCAGTTAGGAGATATTTCACACAAGTAACACTGATATGAACGGAGTAAGTCAAAGTAAGCCAAATGCTAAAAGTTTGCATTCCTTTTTGCTTGGGTTCGCATTTCTCTTCCTGACCAAACCCTTTTATACGTTACCCCCGAAGCGAGCTAGACTTAACAAACAAATGTTCTTATTAGTCACAAAGCACACAAACTGTACCCACGGACAAAAACGCAGCCTCAATCCAACTGCTAAGTCTACAGGGGTACCGAAGAGCCCCTTTCGCATAATGGAGAGATGTCTGCTTTCATTCTGCCACAAAATGAGAGTTAAGACACTCCCGAGACGCATTCTTCAAGTCGACACATCACTTCTGCAAATACTGGCCCGTCCCCTGTGGAGCGGCGGAGTCCTCGGTGGAGCCTATTCGCCAGAACATCAGAGCAAAGCGGTGCAGTGCAAGCTCGCTAACAAGACACTGCATTAGAACAGCGCTTCAGGAGGAGGCGTAAGCTGTAGTTGTTGTTGATATATTTGGGTAACAGTGCTCCGGGGGTCTCGGGGGTGATTCTACACAAGCGGTCAGAAGTAGGGCTGCTGTTGGAGAAAAAATTCAAATTGAGATTTTGCTGAAAAGTCTTTGTCGTTACCAAAAGATTCAGCTCGCTGTGTACATGTTCTCGATTGAAGGAGAATGCCATACGAGCTGCTAAACTAGTGCAAGAACTGCATACATTTCAAAACACACTGCCTGGAAAGGTTCCCACAACTAAAGGTCACACACACTCGAATATTTAATTGGACCGGCTTTAGCTTTAATTGCATCACACATTCGATCGTCAAAAGGATGATGAGAGGGAGTGGCAACTGTGCAAAGCCTTCTCCATGAAATCCTGAACCACTCTTTCACAACGTGAGCCCGATGAATCCTGGCACTGTCATCTTGGATTATGCCCGTGCCATCTGGGAGGAAGATATCCATTGATGGGATAACCTGGTCATTCAGGATGTTCAGGTTGTCAGCTGAGCTCATTCTTTGGGCACGTAGTGTTGCTGAACCTTCTTCAACTACATCGGCCCCAGATCATAACAGTTAGATAAATTCTTTTTTTGGTTGGGCAGAGACCTAAACTACTGCGTAAGGGGCTTTTGAACATAATGCATTATATCCTCCATTGTAAGTCCCAATGTAGAATATATTGTTTCTGATTGCAGCCATTGTGATTTAAATTCGATTGGGCTCCCCTTGTCACATAGCCAATATACGTTTTTACCCATATGAAGATGCCAGTACATAAATGCTCGGGAAGGGCCTCTGGCATTAAAATACAATTGCAGTCACAGCTGCCCTGGGGTAGACTGATGGTAGCGTTACTCCCTCACACACGACAGTTAAAGGTGCACTAGGCAATCTTTAACGTTTAAAAAAAGTTGATACTGTTTATACACCCAGTGGCTGTATGGGTGGTTAGCTAAGCACCTTTGCTTTCCGTCTCGGAGGCTCCTATGATGCTTCTTTTTTTTTTTTCATTAGTTTAGTTTATTTGAGCGGTAAACATTCTGCTCAAAGGGAGTGGGCTGGAGCAAGAGCTTATAAGCGCCCACCCCCAAAGTCAATACCACAAACATTTCTCATTTCATAAGGAATAAAGTGGAACAAACAAAGGAACGAAACAATGAAACAGGTAAAAAGATTATATACTCCTGCAGTTTCTGACATCATGGCTGAAATTACCATTTACAAGATAGCATTTACATAATGACATTACATAACAGAAACTCATGTACTGTATACATTCCCCAAGAAGGAGTAATACTGATTACGAAACAATGATAATGACACATAAGGAACCGTGTCAGTCGCATGCACGACCTCTGCAGCATGCACACCCGTTTAGAAAATAACTGTATCCTATTGCAGTTATATTATCAATCATACAATTAGCAGCATCATATTTTTATTTTCCTCATTGTCAAAAGAGAACCAGTTACACTTCAAAGTGAAACAGTCTCGTTTCATGTACGCTGTCTAGTACAAAGCAAGTAACAAAAGGCAACCCTTAATATAATATATTTCAGCATGTTACCAATGCCAAACCTTGGTAACATTACCAAAAGTCACTATTTTTATGTTATAAAGGCACGTTACTATGCATTATAGGGATGTCACGGTATGAAAATGTTACCTCACGGTTATTGTGACCAAAATGATCACGGTTTGCGTTATTATCGCGGTATTTTTTTTATGTGTGTTAATAAGTTCAGAAAGCATTGATAGTCCTACACAAACTGAAATAGTTTATAAAAAGTGTAACAGTGTTTGTTATATTTAAAAAATACAGACAAAGCCATATCAAAAGTGCAACTTTTCACATCAAAGTAAAGGAACTTTAACTATGACTTGGTGATCGTTTGGAGGTTATTACATGTACTATTTAGAGCGCCAGAACCGTGTTAGAATATTTTTAACTAGATAAACCCTCTATATCAGGAATCTTGTTCTCAGTTTGTGTCCTTCCAGTTTGCTTTCGCTCTGCAGATTTGGGAAAATGCCGTTAGACAGTAATCATTGTTAAATTCATAATAATGCAGCGAGAGTGAATCTATTGCATTGGCGACAAACTTTAATCTGCCCTCCAGCAGCCCTGTAACGCATTTGTGCCAGAGGTATCCGCGACACAGCTTATATGCTGGCAGTGGCGCTGCGGCTGCACTATGGGGCGACTCGTTACCTTCTCCCTCAACTCAAAGTCCCCACATTATTTATTTCAGCTAAAACGCTAATGTTGGCTATAGAGTTGTGGTGATGGTCACGCAGGTGAGTCATAGCCTGGTGAGACCAGAATGATTCCCCTCTGTATTTTTTTATCCAGCGGGGCCCGCAAAATTAATCCGTTCACGTCCAATCTGAATCGTTTATTTGCCGTGACGTGTTGTTAGCGAGCAACGTCACTCACGGGACGCGGAAGTCCCTCAATAACAATCTACGAACGATGCACGAAAGAGAGAAAGCGTGTCTCCAGTCGGCGGTAAATGACCAAAAAACACATCGACAGTAGGTGAGTTTCGTTATTCATAATCCTGCGCAAATATTAACGCAAAACCGCGAATAACACCACATCAACAGCAGACGCCCGCTCTTTGCTGATTGGTTTACTCCGCTTCCTGTTTGCTTGCGTATCTACCGCCGTGGGAAATGGATTTGACGCAACGGTGACGGATTTTTCCAGGCTAGGTGAGTCATGAGGTTCGTATTGCTGCCTTAAGAAAAACTTTTTTCCTGCACGTTCCGCAAACAGGATACTCTCCCTCGGCTTTCTTAAAATACCCAAAATATGCCCAGACTTCAGACGTGGTCCTGTTTGAAGCTGATAGACGTCTTGAGCGCTGTCGTCTCGAACATGATTCCAGCTTCGAGAAAGTTTTGCTTTGGTTGTGCTACGGAGTGCGCCTGCGCGGCAACTTCAGCAGATGAGACGGCGGCCGGTGAGGCTCACTTTGACTACACCGCGGGCGCAGCAGTCCACCGAGATAATATAGTTTTTCAAAAACAAGACGGTAATTTTTACCGTCAAAATTTAGGGTTTACCTCTACACCGGTAACCGTGACATCCCTAATGCAGTACATATACTTTGTGATCTTGCTACTTCCCAGTTGTCATTACCATCCTCAGTATAGCATTAATTTGTGTACAATTTTCCTCTGTTTTTTCATGTATAATGTATTATGAAAGTCCTACATAGTGTAATGCATTAAAAAAACAGGGTGTAGAGCGGGCCAGTTGAAGAGGGCAGTAGCTCCCCATCCACAAACCGCCACCCAGCTGCCCTAACAGCAGCAGGTGCTTCAGGATCAATATAATTTCTAGTTATATTAGGATTTCTGGTTGGTAACGGAATGAAATGTATGCGTTACCATGGAGACAATTCAATCAGCAGTGGAAACCTACCAAGAAAACAAAAAACAATTGATCATGAAGCGTCTTAGGGGCTACCGGGCTGCTAAGTAAAGGTTCTAAGCATCCGCTGGGACACTACAAGATCAAATACGCACAAATACCATATATATATATATATATATATATATATATATATATATATATATATAGTTGCATAGTGCACCTTTAAGTGTCTTAATGCCTTACACAACAATGGCAAGATCATTTTATTTTCAAGATGCTGATCTCAAGTTTTATTTGCCTTAGTATTCCTTAGTCTTTACTCCTTATCGTTTCATTTATCTATTTATTTTTTGACTTGCGGCTTTAACTTCTGTATCTACTTGATATACCATGTGCCACTGGCTTCTTGATACGCGACGTCTCAGCATGGGTAGCCTACTTAACTGCAGAACACATTCCCCAAGCCCCTCGAGAATGATTATAATTATAGCCTATTGTAAATGTGCATAATTCATTTTCTATAGAACAAAGTAGACTCTATGGCTCCTCATACAAAAGCACCAAGCAGAGACTTTTTGCATAGACCCTTGATTGCGGTATGTATTTATATTTCTCGGCTGAATGTAATGAATGAATAATGAGTTCTAGAGAGCAAAATGTTAACAATTAAAGAATTTGGCAGCCAACCATTTATAAAGAAACCATGCATTTTTACCAATTAGTGTATTAGCAAAAGGTGACTTGATGTGCTGCTATAAAATTATGAAATGTATGGTTCTTATTCACATAAAGTTAAATGAGGATATTTTCATTCCTGATAACTGGTGGGGGGATGCAGTACAGTGTGTAGTGTGTTGGCAGAGCATCAAAAGTGGATTGTATTGAACCCAATGGTTATGCTCCTCCAGGTGTTATTCAAAGGAGCCGAATTGCAAACAAAATTGGATGCTTTTCAACTCATCCACCCTGGCGGTCGGATTACATATTTTTGCTTTGCTTCAGCTTTACTTTTGGGCACCTTCTCATCGTTTTGCATCTACAGCGTTTAGTGCAATATGGCCGCTATAGCAGTTGGTGGCATTGTGTCACGTTCGTATGCATATGAGCTTATAACGCGCATCATCACTGACACGTCACAGCACACTGAACACTACAGGCCCCTGCTGACATTTAATGATGTGCAACTGACTGAAGGCTCAATCACCGCTGACAGCGAACACGTCTCCTGATGGAGGCAGTGGCGCCATGTTGAGACTGCTACTCTGAATGGCGTAAGTGGGGCGACAGTGCTTTTGGCCGACATGACATGCACTGGTAGAAAACCTCTACTTAAAATTCATTAATTATGAAGATCTTTCGCAGTAGTGGTGTAGAGATTTTAATATTTGCCAGAACTTCACCCAACAGGCCAGTCATTGTTGACAGGGAGCGCATTAAAAAAAGTAGTTCTTCAAATGGCTTCACTATGTTGTATAGGGAATTGGGACAGAATTTACCCTTTTTTTCTCCACACACACACAGGCATTCATGAATGATGGCATAGTATGGTATGGCATGGTATGGCTAAAAATGAAAGCTTGTACTATCTTCAGCTGCCTCCAGAATGCATTCCAAGCAACATAATGATGTCTATGTACAAATAAGGCAGTAAGAGAGAGACTGGGCTGGGTACCAATACTCCTGGAGCGCCCTCTGCAGCAATTAGAGGGGATGACATGTTATAAAGCAGTGAAAATAAGGCATCCCTTGCGGAAAACAGCATGCTGGCAAATGGATGGCGGCATGATGAACACACTTGCAGCTCAACGCGGTTCCGGTGATGCATTTTGTTTTCCATCTCTGATGCAACAAAATCCAGGAAACACAGATCAAAGCGCATCAGAAGTAAAAGGACTAAAGTAGGCAGGATTACTTAAACTGAATGAATGAAATCATAAAAGCAAAACGGTCAAAACAAATGAAGCGCTTTTCCAATACCGACCCATGCCTGCACTTTATCACTGACATAATGGGTCAGTGACCACTATATCGATGTTAATGACTTCACATTTTAACACCAATTGACCCTTTAGTTGACACTGTGCGACTCTGCCTCCCATTCATTAATGTCATCTCCAGAGCCCCTTTGAATGACACTTGAAGATCCTGTTCATTACATTGGCGCACACAAGGTGACTTTCTGGTACTTGTTTGGTTGAATTGGTCAAGATATAAATTATTTTCTAGCACACTGAGCGCAAAACAGAGTGGGCATTTTCATGACAGCGCTAAAATAATAAAGAAAGTAAGCGCTAAACGTGTCGGCAAATTATGACACGGTAATAAAGACGTCAGCATGAAGGACAGTGAACATGGAAGGGCAGTGCGCTCTTCTGATAAACTGTCGTGCCGCGTACAGAGGGCGCATGCATATGTATAAGCAGATGATACCAGCGCAGAATGGTGTCTGGGTGACCCCTATCCTATCCATGTCTCAGTCAGGGAAATGGGTAATCTCAATATGGCCACTTTCTGCAATCAAGCAAAAGACGTTGTAACTGGTCACATATTCCATTTTTAGCCTGGTTAAACCCACAATATGGATGTGCTTATATGTTGCTCTTGATGCACAGCTACACCGATTATGCTATTTTTGTGGCGATTGTTCAAAATGCAGAATAGGGATTGGATTTATTTAACTGTTAAACTGTTTTGCTAGTTGTGGTTTACACGAATAAAAACACCTACTAAAATAAATACTTGTATTTTATTGGATAATAGCTGGCATTCACGTTCCAGATGAACTCAGAATACCTACAAATACCAGTCCTTTCAACTCACCAAAATCACACTAATGTTTTTTTTAATGGAATACTGGAAACCTCTATGGGCAAATAATGTGGTATTTGAGTCAGATTGCATTTTGTTTGGATAGGTCCAGTAATGACACAAAAACAAAGTCGAAAAAACCATAAGATACCCAAAATACTAGACCTCTTAGCTGCCCACCACCTCAGTTTTGAACTACAGATACGGACGGCAAACTATTCCACATATTGCTCCACCGCTACTACAAAAAAAGAAAGCAGAATTATGGATTTGTATTTTCTACCAAATAAAGAAACAGAGAAAGGGAAAGGCGCAAAGTGGTGGAGAATAATCTGGAAGGCTAATCACGATGCTAACGTTAGCATCATCTACATCATGCTAACGGCTAGCTTTGAACGCCATCTTTTCACTTCCACTGGACTACAGATGGACCCGATTTTGACTCGACATTATTTGTGAGTGCTAAATATGCTTATGATCCACCAGAAAACGTCTAAAAAGAGTAAACAATTGCGATTCCTATAACAAGCTTAATTTCTCCTCGACTATAGGAAATGCCCCCTAGTAGCACATTGCCGTCTGTATCTATGGGCCATGTAGAATGTTGTAACATCACTTGAATGCAACACAAGATAAAGATAAATAAATATTCAACAGTATTCTTATTGGTCACCTCAAGGGTTGTGTGCCCAAGATCTAATCATGTACATACAGAAAAAAACTATATTGTGGAAGTTTTAGAACGATGAGGAGAGCTCCCAGAGGAAAATTACCTACATGGTTCAGTAATCAAACCGGAGACCTTCCCTGCAGTGACGTGCCACTGCGTCAAACGTGATATATTAAAATCACCATTCTCATTCTCTCTTTCCCCCCACATATTGAAAGCCCAAAGGGAGAAAACCTCTTTCTACAAAGTCTGCTCAGCCAAAGAGAACATTCCTACTCACCGTTCTTGTCCCTGCATTCGAGTTCAGTCACTCCTCTGCTTTCAAGTCAGCAGCTTTTCTGGGACACTCATTCTAAAGTGTCGGTAAGAGTCTGGACTTCTCGGGGCGAATGCTTGGAGGGAACAGCAGAGGGGCTAGCTGCGAGGGTTAGTGATGATGAATGGGGCGTCTCGAAAAGTATGTCCTAGAATTGTGTGTCCTTGGTAGCGATTGTGAAGAGCATTTGAAGCTCTGATCTGATAGATGATGCGCAGACTTGATCCTTTCACCTTCAGGCCGTGTGGGGCCGGACAGAAAAGAAACGTGTCAACGGGGCTGCGGTGATGCATCGTTGGGCGTAAGTTGGTAAACCTGGAAAAGTGGCAAAGTCATCGGAGACCGCAAGTTTGGCATAGCAACTTCGACTTCGCACATAGGAACTGATTTTTCTGACAAATTTATAGTGCTGACGTTGCTTGCATTACAAGCAGAGGTAATTATCTAATATTCATGTATTTGTATTGTTTTAGGGCCAGGAATTGATATATTATTGTTATGTTATAATGAATCGCAAAACGACTGAATTTTGATAAATGATTTCAGCCAGTAATCAATCACAGTTAATCACAATTATTCACAAAATTAGGGTTAGGGTTGGGTTTAGGGTTACTAGGGTTAGGCTTAAGGTTAATATACTAGGCCCTACAGTGTAGGGTAACTACAGTATATAGCATAATCTATAATTAAGACATTCGTTTTTAATTTAGTGACTTGAATTATTTCTAATTCGTTTAATTAGCCTATGATATTTCTATTTTCTAAATTGTGAAATGTTTCATTATGGAAAAGTCACCTATGTAAAATACACTCGTGTGTGGTCATCACCTCGCCTTCCTTTAAGGAGAGGCCTGGTCTCTGTGTCTTCCTTTCAGGTCTTGCCTCTGTGGAGCATATCTATCAGCCCAGTAGACATTGTAGATGATCGGGGACTTCAGAAAAGACACAGCTTCACCGTCCCCACTCACCCTGACAGACTCTCCCATCTCAAATGGGAGCCAACCATCTGCTCCCTCATCAAGAAGGCCCAGCAGAGGATGTTCTTCCTGAGGCAGCTGAGGAAACTCAAGCTGCCAACCAAGATGCTGGTGCAGTTCTACACGGCCATCATCGAGTCCATCCTCACCTCCTCCATCACCATGTGGTTCCCAGGCGCTACAGACTGGGACAAGCATCGGCTGCAGTGCATTGTGCTGAGAGATGGGCACCGTTAAACTGTGCCTACTTGATACCGACCGGAGGACGGTATCGAAAAACTAAAATTATTTCGGTGCCAACTTTCGTTTTTTTTTTCTCTCCAGACGTCAATATATGACCCACAGCGAGTCTAAAAAAAGCAACATGAACGTGTGCGCTGATAAGGAGCCGCTTCAGCGCAAATGGACCAAGCAAAACTATAACTTAAAGCTATTACTTTAAGCCAAGCAAAGCTGTAACGTACTAACCAGGACTTACACCGGTTGTAAAACCCAGAGCCAAACTAAACCAGTTATTATTAACCAGGACTAAACAAGGACTGAATAAGAAACTTTAGTTTTTAGGCAAATTGAAAAACAAAACAGAGCAGTGACAACAAGAAAGACGTCTTTACCTTTAGCAACAGACCCGCGGAGGCTGAGTTTACAACTTTACAAGCAGCTGCAGCGTGAGGGGAATATCAAAGATTGAAAAAGTGAGCGCTCACTATGTATTAGACATTGTTGGTACAGTTTTGATAAATTATTAGTGGCAGAGTGAGCGCTTACACCATGTAAGGATCTTTGACGGGAAATCGCTTTCACTTCGTGTGTTTAGAAAAGTTTATCTGAAAGAAAACCGTATCATGATGTGGATCTGTCCTGTCTCTGCAGCTCAGGAGGTAATAACGTCCTTTATTTTTTTTTATCACTAGATAAGTAAAAATTGTGCTCAAAACACAACGTTACGGGCGACGCTGCTGCGGCCTGTGTAGCTTCTGTGTTGCTGTTTTTGGACTTTTTCCAGAAACAACACTTTTTATACACGTTATTTTAATTGAATTAAAATGACACAAGTACCGAAAAAAGCACAGTTAACCGGCACTGAAAAGTAGTGGTATCAAAAAAAAAAAACTAACGGTACCCATCCCTAATTGTGCGTGCTGCTGAGAAGGTAATTATAATAATAATAATGCCTTACACTTGTATTGCGCTTTACAAGTCTGTATTACCAAGTTTTTCTCAAAGCGCCACACTGTCGTCATTAATCATTCACTCCATACTCGGTGGTGGTAAGCTACTGTTGTAGCCACAGCTGCCCTAGGGTAGACTGACGGAAGCGAGGCAGCCAATCTGCGCCATCGGCCCCTCCGACCACCACCAACCACTCACTCACATCATTCATCCCGGCCTATTGTACATGTTTTTGGTGGTAGGGGAAACCGGAGTACCCGGAGGAAACCTACGCAGACACGGGGAGAACATGCAAACTCCACACAGAAAGGCCCGTCCAGGTGGGAATCGAACCGGGGACCTTCTAGCTGTGAAGCACAAAGCACTAACCGCTGTGCTACCGTGCCGCCCTTGATTGGCTTCCACCTCTCGACCTGTTCACCTCCAGGACCCGGAGGCATGTGGGTCGGATCACAGCTGACCCTTTTCGCCCTGGACAAGGACTATTCACCCCTCTCACCTCAGGCAGGAGGCTACGGTCCATACAGACCCATACTTCCTGCCACATGAACATAAAAAAAGACTCGTCAGACTCATGACCGTAATAATAACCTGTTCCCGCCATTTGCACTGTGGTAAGTCCACACTCGTATCTGCTGCTATCACTTAAGGCACCTGCACATACACTCACGCTGTTGTTCAGTGTTCTTTATCATATTTTATTTTAATCTTCTTTGAGTTTTTATTGTTTCTTTATCTAAGTTATATGTTATATGTCTCATGTTGCACGATTGAACCGAGAAAAAAATAAATCCTAGTTGTGAACCTGTTCACTAACAATGGCAACAAAAACAATTCTGGTTCTGATTCTGAGTGTTGCTGTGTAATGACATATTTCATTCATGAAGATCAGTTGGTTGTTGCTGCACTTTGCTTTAGTGCTAAATGTCACGCTTTCTTCTTTCCTCTCTGCGCAAGCGACTGTGCTGCCATCGCCCCCCCACAACACGGGTAGCAGCTCAACACAAACACACACAGAGACACGCGTCCAGTCAAATGTGTGTATAGCGAGTTGCCTCTAATTGATGTTTTATTATTTAGTGTAGCGCCCTTTTTTTATTTCAAAAATCATCCTAAAAAAACAGTTTTGGAATTAATAGTTTAAATAATAGTTTAGTTGAACTTTCTTTTTGAACAGGAAACAATTGAAGTTACCAGCTGTTGCAATGCATGCTCCCGCTGCTCAATTCTTGATACTAAACTTGAGAGGATATCAAAACGGAATGACAAAGTATTTGTGTTGCATCAAAATGGATGTGGAAATAGACCGCGGCTGCAGAGAAAAGGAAAGAGAAAATGAAAAGCACCCACAGATATTCTTTATTTCTAAGGCAGACATATTTCAGTTTCATCCTGACCTAGATATAATTTAGGCCTGTCGTACGGAATTATGACATTTCACACATCCTTCTGCACTGCTGTTAGCCAGATAAAAGTGTGATCGTTCACGAGGCGTCTTCGTAAGAACCTGCTACAACTGGCAGACGCATTGATGATATTGAGCCAAGACATTAGTCAAAACCTGAAGAATGTGCTTATTGTACATGTTAGGGTTGCAAAATAAATTGAATGGAAATTTCAGGCAGAATGATTGCTATTGGTTAATTGCAGACACTGTTATTAGGTTGGTAAATAAATTGTCCTCTGTAAACAACTGAATATCCACCGTTGACTGAAGGTGTTAGAACCTGCACAGCTATGTCTACAAATTATGTTCTGAAATGAATGAGATTGGCAAATTGAGTAAAGTCTCGTCTGAAACGCTAATCCTCCTGGACAAGTTGGAAAGGCAAACTCTGAAGTTCCAAGACCTTCTTTCTGTAAATCGAAAATGCTCATCTTTTATTTCATTATGCATTTGGCTTTGGTCAGTAACATCCATGTAACATGTCTGAAACTATACAGGCCTTGGTGGGGTGTTCTAAATATGAGCAGTGGCTCTACGCAAAGCTCTAGTTTTACACAATCTTTTTGATTGCTATTGAGTAAACACAAAAAATGTCAGCTTAGCATTGTGCCTCAATCTCTTGAATAGCAAGACACAAAATAATTGTATAATCTATTACTAGATAGATAGTAGGACGTTCATATACATACTCCCTAAGCAACAAAAAAAAAGTTGCCACCTGGATTTATCTAACTGTTATGATCTTGGGGTTGCTGCAGGTTCAGCAACACTGTGTGCCCAAAGAATGAGATCAGCTAACGACGTGAACATCCTGAATGACCAGCTTATCAATGGATTTCTTCTTCCCTGATGGCATATTCCAAGATGACAATGCCAGGATTCATCGGACTCAAATTATCAAAGAGTAGTTCAGAGAGGATGAAACATCATTTTAAAGCATGGCTCGGCTCTTAACCCAAATGAGAATCTTTGGGATGTCCAGGAGAAGGCTTTACGCAGGCGTCATACTCTCCAATCAATACAAGATCTTGGTGAAAAATGAAGCAACACTTTTGACGTCGCAGATGCTTATTGAAACAATACCACAGCGAATGTGTGCTGTATTCATGGAGCCTATGTATTATATATTATATAAAAGTGTCAAACCTGCTAAAACAGATGCACATAGTTTCGCACACCAGTCGCAAATCAAAACGGAACTTTTGTAAGAGATGCTATTATCTCATGCCCTCAGACTGGCCAAAAAGAAAACACATTGTAATGCACGGGACACAGGTACTGCCTTTCCTCCCACACAGAATGAGAATAAACGGGCACGACTGCTGCACTTTCCGAACAAATAAGCATTTCTTTACCGGAGACCTAGAGCGCTGCATCACAAACTAATGAGCCGGCTCCGGTGGTCCCCCTGACGGAGCACCGCCACGGGGCCCATGCAGCTGCACACAGAGGCACCGCTGTGTTCAAAGGCCGGACAACAGGCTCTCTATCCATCGCGCAGCCACTAAGTAGTCCTCTCATCTCTCTCCTCCCATGCATTATAACTGAAGCGTCAAAAATGTGCACTACTTCCTCCCTTTCCACAATCTTGTACTTTTTTTCCTTTGCATCATTGAGCTCCTATATTCTTTTTTTCTTTTCTTTTTTTGGCGCAATCTCCGCCCGTCCATCCTTCGCCTTCCGTCTCCTGTTGCCTGCGATGATGAGAGTGTGCGCCGTCTTGGTTCTGTGCGTTCCCGCTTTTTCTTTGCTGCTTCTCTTTGGCGTTATGATATGGTTCGCTCTAAATCCACCGACTCCGGCGCCCCGCCGGCACCGCTGAAGCTACCCACTGGAACGGAATAAATCCAGGGGCCCGCAGAGCCGCCTCCGAATGCGCCCATGACCCTGTAACTGAGCCCAGCGCTACACCCGCTTTCCCATACTGCCGCCCACCAGCATCGTCAACGTGAGCGAAAATGCCTCAATGCAGTGGCAGTGAACCCAAAAGGCGCTCCTCAGGGAGTCTAAGCCCCCCCGCAAAACTTCGCCTTCACAATGGATGATTTCAAGCTGCTTAATCAACCAGGAGGAAATGACTTGTACCAACTCCCCAACAGTTCTCGCTACGGTCAAACACTCCCCCCTCTCCCCTCCCCCCTCCTGCGAAATTTCACATGCCACTGACTCCGAGTCTTGGGAGCCGAAGGGGCCACAGCATCCGGGCAACGTTTTCTCCGGAGCCGATCTGAAATGTCAACATCATTAAGACCGACTGTTGGATTTTGGTGACAGTCTATGGGTTTATGAGGTAGAAAATAATCTATTTATAGAATAGAAACTTTACTGTTTATAGATGGCAGTTGTATGGACTCATTTTCATGTTGTTGTCCGATAAAGCCTGGGAACATACCCATGACTCTGAGGACGTATTTCCACCATATGTGCATCAGCCTTAAACACTAGACTATTGGCTGCACAAAAATGCATATATTTTCAAATGGCTTTCAACTATACCCGATTTCTTTAAACTCCCTGTCCAATTTTTTCCTGTTTTCAAAGCAAAAAAGGAGAGCAAGTACAGTTGAAATTGTTAGTCCAATCTCATTCCAAGTGCGCTTTAATAGCCTCATTAAGCATTGGAAAGGAAATGTGGAAACAATGACAGTCTTACCATTGTATGAATCCTAATACAATCGGA
The DNA here is from genome assembly GCA_021464625.1 of Proterorhinus semilunaris. Taxonomy (NCBI): domain Eukaryota; kingdom Metazoa; phylum Chordata; class Actinopteri; order Gobiiformes; family Gobiidae; genus Proterorhinus; species Proterorhinus semilunaris. The sequence continues at coordinate 21,950,760 of CM038360.1, forward strand.
AAGGATCTGTGTACCAAAGTCAGACCAACTGACAACAACTGTCTTGCATAATAGGTCAACAGAGGAAAGGCGTGAATACTAACAAGCTGAATGCTACATAACACCACTTGTCATGGAGAAGTGGGAAATGCTTTGGCCCATGCTTAGACTTTCATTATGCTAGGAAGACAACATTTGTAGGCACTAGAACAAGTGTGGGCAAACGTTTTGATTCAAGGGCCACATTGGGTTTTCGAGTTCACCAGGAGGGCCGGACCAGTTTGGAGCATTTCAAACAACTCTTTTGACTGTAATGACACATTACAAAAATGCAACAAATTACAGCAGTTCTATTTCATCCCTCCTGACCGCCAGAGGCGGTGCTGAAAGCACTGAATGTTCCCTTCGCGCATGCGCAGTTCGAGTAAGAATACCAACAACGTCACAACCTGTGACCCTCGGATGGCCAATCAGAGGCTATATAGCCCGATGACTTCCGAGGCTCTGTTCCTTTTTTCTTCTCGCGCGCAGTTGGTACTGCGGGTGTGTCTACAGCTTTGGATTTGAGCTTCTACGTACACACCACTACTATTTTTTCCGTTATAGTCCGTACGTCGCCGGTAGCCTTGCGACCGCTGTGTCGGAGGAGCGGGGTCCTCCGCCCTCCAAGGGCTGCGACGCTACTCATCGTTTGCTTTTTGTTGTCGTCTCAGGTACGTGTATGGTTATTTCCCCCTCCTCTCTCTCGCTTTTGCTGGGTAGACGGCGTGACCGCTCTCTTCCCCCAGCTTACGGCGATTGGAAATTAGGCTAGGCGTGTCAGTTTAGCCTGATTTCTGTGTAGCATTCGTCTCTCCTCCCTTGACTGCATGCTGTTTTCTCGCCACGGTCCTAGCTATTTCACCGTGGTCGTTTTTTGTTAATCTTGAGAGTACTTGAGTTTTACGGGGAACTTTTTCTTTAGCCTCTGCTGGTGTAGACAGCGTGCGCGCCTCTTCCCCCAGCTTACGGTGTGAATTTCGTGAGTGGGTGTTACGCTTTAGGTAACGCCGCCGACGTGTTGTTTTTTTCTCTCTCCGCGTAGTAGCTTTCTGTTGTGGAGGCTGCGTCTGTGCCCCTCGCAAACTTTTTGCTCTGCGCGGCGACTGTGTGGCCTCCCGTGACTCGCACACAAACTCTGTCTTCTCAGCCCCTTGGTGCTGTGTTGACTTTTCTTTTGGGCCGGGTAGGCCGCGTGCGCGCCGCCTTCCCCCGGTTTGTGGCCTGGCGTGTGTTCTTGTCCTTCCTCACGAGACGGCGCTTTTTTTTTTGCCGTTTCCTTTTATGGTCATAGCCATGGATGGTGCTCACTGTTGCGTTTCCTGTGGTGCCTCACTCCAGATTGATGATGGCCACGATCTCTGTCCTGCCTGTCTCGGGCCCGATCATTTGAGGGAGGGGCTGTCTGATGACCCATGCATGACTTGCAGCTTCATGTCTAGGGCACTGAGACTGGCCCGGTTGGCACAGATTCCCTCTGACGGTGGCTCACCCCATGATGGGCGGGCCGCACCGGCCCCGGCTAGGCGCTCAAAGCGTAGAGGCGAGTCCGCGGCGGCGGTGGCTCCCCCTAAGAAGAAGGCTGCACGGGACGGGGCGCTCTCCTCGCAGGTCGAGCGGCTGTCTGCTGAATTGGCTGAGATGAGATCCATGTTTCAAGCTCGCCAGTGGGACACTGTGTCAGAGGCCGCTGGCTCTACTCGGACCATGCCTGTCCTTCCCCCCGAATGTGACGTCCCCCCTGAAGATGATGTCCTTTCGCTGGCTGCTTCTGCATCTCGTTTTTCTGAGGACTGTGCGGATGCAGCCTCGCAGGGTTCTGAGGCGGGCTCTCGTGGTTCTGACCAGGGTTCGCTGGCTGAGGCGGAGGATAGTTCGATGCAGTCTATCCTGCGGTTGGCGCTGCAGAGCCTCCAGGTGGAGGTGCCGCTGCAAGCTCCGGAAGCCACGGGTAGTGCCTTTTTTAGGCGTGGGCGGCCCCCTTCTACCTTTACCGTCCCACCCTCTGAAGAGTATCTGAGGGAGTTACATGCATGTTGGAGGGAACCTACTGCCTTTGCTCGCCTCTCGGCTGATGGTAGAGCGCTGGCGGCTATGCATGGTGCTGGTCAGGCTGGGCTGGAGCACATGCCCGCGGTTGAGCCGGCCATTGCTTCCCTGATTGTCTCTCCCGAGGAGGCACTGCGCCCGACTGTTCGGTGCCCACGGCCCCAATGTCGTGTCACGGACGATCTGCTGACAAGGACTTACAATGCTGGCGCCCGTGCTGGTCGCCTTGGGAACTCCTTGGCTCATCTGCTGTTTGCCCTTTCTGCCTCATTGCCAGCGGGCAGCTCTCCTGCCAGCTCGGTCGGTTTTAGTGACGCTGCGCTGCAAGCGTTTGCTCTTTTGACGCGGGAACTTGGCCGAATGATGTCTCTCTTGTGCCAGGCTCGTCGGCAGGTATGGCTGGCGCAGTCACCCCTGACGGAGGCGTGCCGTAGAACTCTTCGGGGCGTTCCGGTGGAACCCGGTGTGCTTTTTGGGCCGGCGGCGCTGGAGGCGCTTGAGAGGACCATTCGAGCTCGGGAGACCCGCCAGCAGTTGTCTGGCCTTAATAGGGCCATGCCACCTCCCAGGTCCAGGGGACCACTGCCCCCTAGGACTCGGTTTTTACCTTGGGTTTATCCTGTTGGCGAGGGTTCTCGCCAGCAGGCGGCGCAGCAGAGGCCAGACAGGGATTTTCGTGGGCCTGCCCGTGCGCCAGCGGGGCAGGCACAGCCGCTTGATCGTCCCCGTCGCACCCCCAGGTTCCCACGGGGCCAGGGGGCTAGGAAATGAGGGTTTTCGGCCGGCAGTCGGATATTTCACCAGCGAGCAGCTCAGCTACTGGGCTGCTCATGGCTTGGATCCATGGGTGGTTGCAACCTTGACCCGGGGTTACAGGCTGCAATTCCGACGCCGGCCTCCTCTTTCGAGTCGGGTCGTAATGACCATCATCGGCGACCCGGCAAGAGCGTTGGCGCTAGATCAGGAGCTGGCTGCCCTCCTGGCCAAAGGTGCCATCGAGGAAGTGAATCCTCTGCGGCAACCCAGGGGTTTTTATTCTCCTTACTTCCTCGTTCCGAAAAAGACAGGCGGATTTCGCCCTGTCTTAGATCTGCGGGGACTGAACCGGTTCTTGAAAGCGCTTCCGTTCCATATGTTAACCGCTGCAGAGGTTGTACAGGCAGTCCGCGAGGGGGAATGGTTTACTTCCATAGACCTCAAGGACGCCTATTTCCATGTCCCCATCTCACCCCAGCACAGGCGGTTCCTCCGGTTTGCGTATCGAGGGCGACATTGGCAGTTCAGAGTGCTCCCCTTCGGGCTCTCTCTCTCTCCCAGGGTGTTCACACGCTTTGTGACGGCAGCGCTGGCACCCCTGCAGTCCCAGGGGGTGAAGGTTCTGCCGTACATGGACGACTGGCTGGTTTGCGGCGCTTCTCGTGTGCTGGTAGCTCGACACACGACCCTTCTCCTTTCACACGTGGCCCGGCTGGGGATCGCCGTCAATCTGGAGAAGAGTTGTCTGATACCCTCGCAGTCTGTGACGTTCATCGGTATGACCCTGGATTCGTCCATCATGATGGCAGGCCCCTCACTCCCGCGGGTCGGCAATATCCTTCTCCTACTCCGTCAGTTCAGATTAGGGAGGTTGTTGCCTTATGTCACATTTCTGAGACTGCTGGGCATGCTGACTTCGGTGTCCCATATTGTACCTCTCGGTCTTCTCAACCTGCGGTCGTTTCAGAGATGGTTGATCAGTTTCCGTTTAGACCCCAAACTGCACAGGCGTCGGAGGCTTCGCGTGTCGTGGAGGTGCCTCTGTGCCCTTGTCCCATGGCGGAACGAGGCCTTCCTGCTCAGCGGTGTGCCCATGGGCGTTGTAGTGTCCCGCAGAGAGGTGGTTACAACAGATGCCTGCCCTACGGGCTGGGGAGCCGTGTGGCAGCACAGGGCAGCCCACGGTCTGTGGTCTGTGGGGGAGCGCGACGACCATATCAATGTGCTCGAGCTTCGTGCAGTGCACCTGGGTCTACAGTGCTTTCTGCCTCATCTGAGGGGGAAGCATGTGCTTGTCCGATCGGACAACACTACCGCTGTGTACCATATCAATCACCAGGGGGGCACCAGGTCAGTGGAGCTTCTGGCGACTTCGCGGGGCCTCCTTACGTGGGCTGCCTCTCGTCTGGCCAGCCTGCGGGCGGTGTACCTACCGGGGGCGTGGAACCGGTCTGCGGATTTCCTCTCCCGACAGGGGTGTCCTCCGGGGGAGTGGCGCCTCCACCCGGAGGTGGTACGTTCAATATGGGGCCTGTTTGGCGAAGCGGGGGTGGACCTTTTTGCCAGTCGGGACACGGCGCATTGTCCTCTGTGGTTTTCCCTGAGGGGGCCGGGCTCCCTCGGCCAGGATGCCTTTGCTCACCCCTGGCCTCGTGCGCTTCTGTACGCCTTCCCACCAATACCGCTGATTATGCCAACCCTTCAGAGGGTTCTCCAAGAGGGTCACCAGGTGTTGTTGGTGGCCCCGTTTTGGCCGGCGCGGACGTGGTTTCCGCTGCTGCACAGTCTCTGCCACGGCCGGCCGTGGTGCCTTCCGGACAGGGTGGATCTCCTCTCTCAGTTGGGCGGGAGGATCTGGTATCCCAACCCCCGTCGGCTGCGGCTGTGGGTATGGCCAGTGGGGGTTCCGAGGGGTCTCCAACGGCGTTGTCGGGTCCTGTCAGGCGGACCGTCCTGAACGCCAGAGCACCGTCTACGCGGCGGATGTATTCCAACAGATGGGCGCTGTTCTCTCGTTGGTGTACTGCTCACGGTAAAGATCCTGTTTCTTGTTCGGTGTCTACTATTTTGGAGTTTTTACAGTCACTCCTGGATATGGGGCGCACTCCCTCCACTCTTAAGGTGTATGTTTCAGCTATATCGTGTCACCGGGGTCATGTCGGCGATGCTGCTGTGGGGAGTCACCGTCTTGTGTCTCTCTTTCTTAGGGGCGCAAGGAGACTGCATCCGCCGGCGGCTCCACGGGCTCCGCCGTGGGACCTTCCATTTGTGCTGTCGGCCTTGGGGCGGCCTCCTTTTGAGCCGTTGGTGCAGGCGGACTTGCGGTGGGTGTCTCTGAAGACTGCGTTTTTGCTGGCCATTGCTTCAGCAAAGCGGGTTAGTGAGTTGCATGCCCTGTCTGTTAGTGCCGAGTGCCTGAGGTGGGCTCCTGATGGCTCGGGGGTTACGTTGTGGCCTAACCCTGCCTTTCTCCCTAAGGTGTTGTCTCGTTTTCACTGCAATCAGCCTGTGCGGCTCGTGCGGTTTGTGCCCTCGCCCGGAGGGGTGGGTGCGGGCTCAGAGTTGTTGTGCCCTGTTAGGGCATTGAGGGCATATATCGGTGCCACAGCGGGTCTACGCAAGTCGGACCAGCTTTTTGTATGTTTCGGCAGTGCTAAGCTGGGTTGTGCTCTCTCGAAGCAACGCCTGTCCCACTGGATTGTGGACGTGATTTCTCATGCTTACAAGGCTGGGAACCGTCCCCTGCCATCTCCTGTTAGGTGCCACTCTACCAGGGGTGTGGCGACGTCATGGGCTGCCTTGCGGGGGATGCCTTTGGACGCCATTTGTGATGCTGCTTCGTGGTCATCTTCCACGACCTTCACCAGGTTCTATAGAGTGAATGTGGCGGCGTCTCAGTCTCTGGATGCTGTACTACTTCGGGGGTCCTCTGAGTCCACTTCATGAGGTGTGTGGTTGGGTTTCCTCGTGACTTGGCTGGTATTCGTCATTCAGTGCTTTCAGCACCGCCTCTGGCGGTCAGGAGGGATGAAATAGAACGAGAGTTACGTATGTAACTACGGTTCTATGAATCCCGGATGACCGCCAGAGATTCTCTGTCACTCAGAATCCTTGCGTTCGCGCGAGAAGGTTTTGTAGGAACAGAGCCTCGGAAGTCATCGGGCTATATAGCCTCTGATTGGCCATCCGAGGGTCACAGGTTGTGACGTTGTTGGTATTCTTACTCGAACTGCGCATGCGCGAAGGGAACATTCAGTGCTTTCAGCACCGCCTCTGGCGGTCATCCGGGATTCATAGAACCGTAGTTACATACGTAACTCTCGTTATGTAGTGTCAGTGAAAATATTGATATTGTTCACCCTTTAATGCAGGGATATCGAACTCATTTGGGTCGTGTGAAATGAATAATAATGAGCTGTGATTTAAAAAAAATTAGTGATTTGGTCGAAAGCCCGACAGAACTGCAATAAATGATAACGGCTTGCAGTTGAACAAGCCTGTGTCACAGGTTTCTCAAAGGCGACACGGTAGTACAGTGGTTAGCGCTCGTGCTTCACAGCTAGAAGGTCCAGGTTTGATTCCCACCAGGGCCGGAGCCTTTCTCTGTGGAGTTTGCATGTTCTCCCCGTGTCTGCGTAGACAAAGGGATGGGCTAGAGACTTATTTTTGACATACTCAGGAATTTGTGCTCTACAAGTCAGGGGCCAGATTAAATCATCTCCTTAGTTTGCCCACCTCTGCCCTAGGACAATATCTGCTTTTTCATGTTTTACCATTATTGTTAGGTACATTGCAAACTGTGGCACAGTGGTTACTCTCACATTTTAGTAAGCAGATTCTAGCTCCAAATCCCAAACCCGAGGCTGCAAGTGTGCTTTCCTTCTCTGTTTTCCGACCACTCAAAACATGCTGCTGAAGTTGCCTCAAAGGAGATGAACTCTACAAAATGTACTTGTATTTTGTAGTTACAAATGAAGCTCTTCAGTCACAAAGTCTTGAAGCTACACACAGACTTTTTCACCCGGCATTCAAATTCTGAATTCTGGACCGTTTTGAAATGTACTATATAGTGGGGTTCCTGTTTTGCAACTTATTTTGGTTTTGGTTATTGCCTAAATGTTGTCTTGCTTGTGGTGTCTTGCCTACGACATCCTTCAAATAACAGAACGTTTAACAGCGCGAAGCAATTTACTTTTCAGCTAATGTTCACGCCTGCGGATAGTTTAAGATGCACATCTACATACGCCCACGTGCTGTCCAGTGCTCATTTGAGGGCGCCCTTTGGAGCCAACTCATAATACTACCCCAGCCCTGAACAGTTAGCAGAGAACTGGGTGGCCTCTGGCGTATAGTCCAGCACCCATTTTCCGTGTCGAGCCTCTCGCCAGCGTGTTGGTGAACTGTTGTGCCAGCATTAAGTTGGAGGTCAAGCCTGAGTCAGGACTTTGCCGAGGCGCAGGTTCAAAGCCGTACCAGCCCCGGGGAAGATGCTAATGCAAGGTTATGACTTAAGAATGATGCTTGCGCACAGGATATCATGAAGGTGATGGAGTGTAATTATACGTAGGCAAACGCGGGAAGTGCATGTGTGTGTGAACAAGACATTGGCGAGTCAATGCACAGTGTCAGATGTATACGTTTAATCAGCCAGCATGTGGGCTGAAGGTATTTGAAGATGTCCGATAACATAGCTGCTGGTAATTGAGTTATCCAATGGCGAGTTCTGATGGCTTATTTAGGGCGACACCCGACAGGTAAAGACTTAAAATTGTTCACGCCATGGTCAATGTTGAGATCTTACTAAAACTCATCCTTTGTGGTGATTATTTCATGTTTTATCCACTAGCAAGCCGGACATCACTACAGCATCGCGGTGCACTGGACATTTTCCCACGCTCATTCATTCACAAATATTGACATAATGTGGTATCCACCGATCCAGCGACCAAGATGACACTTTAATCCAAATATTGGTCATTTCCTATATGGGAGACCACCGTGGCAATAGTACTGTAGATGCGGCTAAAGACGGGAGAAATACACATCAGTCAGACGTCAGTCATTTTGCTTTTGATATATTGTGGCTTTAAGCTTTTCAATATGGCTCCAAAACATTCAAGTTCCTGCTCACATAAGCTGACAACAAACTTTGATGCAAACGACTGCTACTATTTGGTTGTTTACCGTGTGATTCAAGCTATGACAGTCTTTTTTTGTAAACTGCCGACAGGGTTTATTATCTGAAGCACTCTCCATTTCTTTCTTAAATGCTTGAACAATAGGGGCATGTCAAGATCACAAAGATCTATTTATATAAGCAAGTGTGTGCGCATGTTGCAATTAATAGACATCAGTATCAACAGGGCCTTTAATGTCTTGATAATAAACTAAGCTCCTCGGGCTCTGATCACCTCCTATCATGCATTCACTGCAACACTGTGGGTGGCAATGTGGGTGAAGCGCCTTGAACCTTATTTTGGAAACACACAGCAGTTGTATTAGAAAGAGCCTGCTGATACTCATCCCATTCTGTGTAAACCTTCTATAGAGCGTGACAAATGTTGATGCATTACTTGGCCATAGGGCTCTCTGTGTAGCTTTGTCTCCATTGAACGAATCGGGTCAGCCCCACATTCATAACTGTTGTGGAGATAGAAATGTGATGGCGCACGGGTCAAGTGGCATGGCCTTTCAACGGAGACGGAGACACGAGGATGAAAGTAATTGACCATGTGGGAAAGGCTGTGGAGCTGAATCATTCTGAAAGAATATCTGATTGTAATTGTATTTCTGATGAATATGGTGATTGCGCTTTTGAATATATTTATAGAGAGATTTAGCAAAAAAACGTGTTCAGCGGATCGCGGGACTTTGCTGGAAATCACTGCTGATCAACTGTTTTGATACTCTTTCACGGTAAGCCTCATGACAAATGATTCAATCAGCCGAAAACAAATTTCAGGAAAAGCCGATCAAATTGAAATGATTGTCTTTTATTTGGAACAACAGGGTTAGCAACTCCCCAATACCTGAAGTTTGCTATTCACAATGCGGACTGTCAAAGTGTGATTTCGATCGCAATTTTGTCCCTATGTCGCGCTTCTCCAAACTGACATGGCTCAAAGAAGAGGACATGTTGCCAAATGGAGCTTTTGACTCTGTGAAAAGCCCTTACCTACCCGAATTCTATCAGAGCTCTCCTTATCCAAGCAGAGATGTCAGTCACCATCTATGTCTGAATGCACTTTTCACCGTGGCTCCGAGCGAGGTTTTGTTACTGCTGTGCACGTGTGCTGGCGTAGGCAACTGCCAAGCCAGAGCGTGTCACTGAAAATGTAGTCGTGCTGTAGTCATTTTAGGATGAAACATTTGCATAAAGATATAACTAGTAAATGTTGGAGAGACGGCTATTTTATTGATTTGTATGTTGCTTGGGGAAGAATAAATTACATTATGTATAGTATATTAAAAATAGTATACAAGTCACCATTTTGTTGCAAATTGATGGCTCAAAAATGGATTTATAAATTCAGAGGACCTTTCCGTGTTCAATCTAATACACAATCAAATCCAGGACATACAGTACAGTTCGGAGTACTTTAGCAGAAGAAGAATGGTCTTCTGCTGTTGATCCCGATATTTGGGTATTTTACAATATCGGATGATACTGGCTATCGGCCGATAAAAGACCGATATCTCTGGAACCGAAAGTGATGGAAACTTCCCATTGTTTTGAAAGAGCACAGTCAGAGCTTTAATATGAGCCCTGCCCACAACTTCCAAGGCCTCAGGGGAGCGGAGAAACCTCACGGTGAAAATCGGTCACAGGTTTGTACACCTCGGATCGTATTTTATATATTTTCATGTTGCAGACTTTTGCTTATAATTTCCGAACCATAAGGGATAGAGACTTGACGCTCCCTCTAAAGACTTTGCATGATGCCATCCCTGCAATGAGGTGAAATATCCAATGCCACGCTAGAGGTGACCAAGATTTATTTTAGAGAGCCAATAAAAAGAACGATACCCACCCCGCCCACCACTCTCGCTCTGCCTTGTACAATAATCCCTCTTCAGAAGGTTCTTAATTAAACCCGCGTGAGGTCAGAAAGCGCGGCGAGAAGCAGCGCTTAGATTCACCGCGCCATGTGTCTCGGAATGCGTTACCGAGCCACTCATCCTTTACATTTCTCGAGTTAAAATTTTTTTTCAAAAAAGGGTGAAAAAAAGCTGTCACGTTTTGGCAGTCTTCTTAGCGGGCCGCGCCATTAATTGGTGCTCCCGCCTCAAGATCGCTCATGCGTGTACATACCAACGACAAGCTGCGCAAATACGGGCTTGAATAAGACGTGAGAATTAGCATAAGGTTGAAGCGGACCAGGGGACGCTTGCTAATATTGTCTGGTGATTGACGGTTTAATTATCACATTTATTTTTTATTTTTTTTAATAGCAGAAAGAAGGATGAAGGGCAAAGGTGAAGAGGAAAATAGTAGCCTAGATTATGTGAGTACTTTGAAGTGTGTGTTTGAAGACAGGTGTGTGAGTTAATTTGATATCCAACATGTCTATGCTTGAATAACGGTAGTATTAGTCAGTAGTAGTGGTAGTGGTAATAGCAGCAGCAGTTTGGCTCAGATGGTAAATGGTCTTAATTTACATCAAGGAGCCGCACACCCATTCGCACTCTCATTCATACACCAATGTCACAGACACGACTGGAGGCAAGGCGGGTTAATTGTCCTGCCCAAGGACACAACGACAGTGTGCACCTGCAGGAGCCGGGATTCACACCCCCGGCCATCCAATCATGAAACGGCTCTCCACCTGCACCGCTGTCACCTCAGATGGTAAAGGGGATGGCTGTTTGAATTCCAGCTCCAGCAGTTGCGAACTACTGTCTCCTTGAGCAAGTCTCTTGTTTTGGAGGATTTCCTGGGGAGAGGCTCCGTCAGCAGTGAAAACCTTCTAAACAATTGATCCTGAAGCGGCCTAGAGACCACTGTGAGGGAAAATAAAAGCACCATCCTGACCACTCATACAGTCGCAGGGTCACCACAAGGTCAAATACGCACAAATATCAACTTTTTTTCCAAATAAAAAGTTGCATAATGCACCTTTAATCTCCTGGGAACATCACCCTCAAATTGTGGTAATCATGGTGCCATAAATTTGCGAGCATGCCGTGGCTACAATCTAGTGTGGCCAGTTTATATGTTTATGTGTGTTCAATAACACTCACTGTCCCGAACAAATCCAAATAAAAAAAAAAGTAAAAAAATTAAAGCTCGTGTACGTTGTTCTCTCATGTGCCATTACCATTGGTGCCTTCAGAGGGCGCTCTAGACCAATTCAAAGATTATGTTTCAAAATGTAATTTATGTATGATCTGTGCTAACTATCTGCAATTAGCCCCAGTGTGGGACGGCTCCAAAACCAGTGGGTGTGGCCTGCATGGGCCCTCGCCTGCAGATAAATTAATGTGCATCTTGTCCCAGTGGACAAGCGCGAAAAAAGACATCAGCTTTGTGCTACATCCCACAATGCAACAGGGCAGCGGCAACCTCGTATCTGCTAACTGGCACCTCTCCTTTCATCTCGCGGGGCGTACGATATGAAAATATGCAGCCAAGAATCAAAATGTCAGGTAGGGCATTTGCATATTTATAAATAAGAATGACCTTCCGACGCCTGACTCAATGATCTTTGGGGTTTATGCACATACACGTTCTGCTGTGTTCCCCCCAGAGGAGTCACTGGCACCTACTTCCTTCACACTCGCCCCACTTTCTCACTCTGTCTAAGTGTGAGGATCCAAAATAAAGACAAAGCTAGCTCAGTGCAAGATAGAAATTGGAAATAAAACAGTATGTATGTCAATTCAGTTTTCTTACAAAATAAAATTGACAACATGTCCTAATTTGTGATGATAATTCTGAATAATGGATATAGTCAGGCTTAAATGTATTGGTTTGTTTTTTCCTAATAAACACAACGATTTTCACGATGGGATTTTTGAATTAGTGAATTTGTCTGTGAATCCTTTATAATTGAAAAAAATCTGTAAAAATTAAAAGATTGTATTTTGGGGGTTCAGACCCAAAATAAATCCGGCTACAAAATTGGGAACTATGGAGTTTGTATAGGTGTTTGTATAGGCAATATGACAAAAATGGGCCTTGAAGTAACTTTTATTATAAGGAACCTATAGTTTAAAATTGAGGCAGCGGGCAACTGAAAATCCCATGTTAGTAACTATGGTAACTGTTGAACTGCTGTTTTTTTGTGTGGCTAATATCGCTGTAATTTCTGGGAGAATCCACATGAAACAAAAACATTCTCAAAGACAATGCACAATATTTGGCATATTGTGCATCGTCTTCTCCTTCTCTAAAAGGTGTCCAAAGACAATATTCTAAAATGTGAGCGCGATGCTGCCCAGTAGAAAGATCCTTATGCCATGAAAATAATACGGCGGGTTTGTGAATCCACTCACTACCAAATGCTGATGAGGTATAACATTTTCACTTTTCTTTTTGGCAAATTTCTTGGTTGCAATATTCCAATGACAGATGACATTCCTTGTGCAGCTATCCACCATCCAAAACCATTGTCAATCCTCAAAAAATGATCAATCTTTTTTACAATGTTTTATTTCTAACTTTCACTGTCATAACTTGCAAAGCACCATGCAATTAATTACTCACACAAAGTATGGAAAAAGTTCAAATTATGAGAATGTATGTATATATGGAACTGTGTAGCAATCAAAACAGCTGTCATGACTGCCTATTTTACAGGCTGGTGTTGCGACAAATGTCCTGTAAGGGTTGATGTGTGCATTCGCTTTTTCTATAGTTTGGCTGCGCCGACATCTGTCTTGGATGTCAAATATGTAGAGCGTTATGTTGAGGGTAAGGTGGTGACATATTGTAAATACATAATACAGTGCCTTGCGAAAGTACTAATACAAGTACTAATACACCTTGAACTTTTGCACATTGTCATGTTTACAACCCTAAACATAAAGATTTTATTTTCAATTTGTTACTGAAAGTTCACACACAAGTAACAACAGACAACTGTGAAGTGAAAGCAAAATGATACATGATTCTGTTATTTTTCAAAAAATAGAAAAGTGAAAAGTGGGGCGTGCATAAGTATTCATACAGCATTTTCTGAGTGCATTAAATTGTCTTTATAACATTCCTAATGATGCCCTAACCATTAAATAGAGGCCACCTGTGTGTAATCTACTCTCAGTATAATTCCAGCTGTTCTGTGAGGGCCTCAGAGCTATGGTCAGAGTGTATTGGTCACTAAACAACATCATGAAGGCCAAGGAGCTCACCAGAGAGGTCAGGGATAAAGCTGGGGAGAAGTTTAAAGCAACGTTAAGTTATACAAAGATTTCCCAAGATTTGAACATCTCACGGAGCACTGTTCAATCCATTATTCAGAAATGGAAAGAGTATAACATCACTGCAAACTTACCAAGACACGGGCGTCCACCTAAACTAACAGACCGAACAAGGAGAGCACTGGTCAGAAATGTAACCAAGTGCCCCAAGATAACTCTGGAGGAGCTGCGACGTACTGCCGCTGAGCTGGGGGAATCTGTACATGGGACAACTATAAGTCGTACTCTACACAAATCTGGCCTTCATGGACGAGTGGCAAGAAGAAAGCCATTATTGAAAGGAGGCCATAAGAAATCCCGTTTGAAGTTTGCTAGAAGTCATATGGAGGACACAGCTACCATGTGGAAGAAGGTGCTTTGGTCAGATGAGACAAAAATTTAACTCTTTGGCCCAAATGCAAAACGTTATCTATGGAGCAAACTTAACACTGCTCATCGAGTGCACCATCCCCAGTGTCAAATATGGTGGGGGGAGCATCATGCTATGGGGCTGCTTTTCCTCAGCGGGGACTGGGAAGATTGTAAGAATCGTTGGGAAGATGGATGGAGCCAAATACAGAGACATTTTGGAGGAAAACCTGCTGGAGTCAGCAAGAGAATTGAGGCTGGGGCGGAGATTCACCTTCCAGCAGGACAATGACCCTAAACACAAAGCTAAATCTACAATGGAATGGTTTAAAAACAAACATATTAATGTGTTAGAACGGCCCAGTCAAAGTCCTGACCTAAATCCTATTGAAAATCTGTGGAAAGACCTGAAAACTGCTGTTCACAAATTATCTCCTTCTAATTTGACAGAGCTTGAGTTTTTTTGTAAAGAGGAATGGGCTAAAATGTCTCTAGATGTGCAAACCTTGTAGAGTCAAACCCCAGAAGACTTGCTGCTGTTATTTTCACTTTTCTATTTTTTGAAAAATAACAGAATCATGTAAAATTTTGCTTTCACTTCACAGTTGTCTGTTACTTGTGTGTGAACTTTCAGTAAAAAATTGAAAATAAAATCTTTAAGTTTAGGGTTGCAAACATGACAAAATGTGCAAAAGTTCAAGGTGTATTAGTACTTTCGCAAGGAACTGTATAAGTAAGAACGGTATGTAAAAATCAGCTTTGCACGCAGGGCTTGACGTAAACCCTCTTGCTCACCGGCCACTGCACCAAGTTCTTTCAGCTGTGAGCCAATTAATCACTTTGTCATAACGTCCTTTGAATAGACGTAGTCATTAAAATGCATGCACAATACCTTTCAACGTTTTATTAAAAATATAAAAGCAGCTCCAAAAACCTCAGTCATAATAGATCAAAGTAGGTAAATATTCCAAATGGGAGGGAAACTATAACTAGCCAAGAGCGACGTCTGCCAGCATTTGGCATATTGTGCCCTACAAGGAGGGGCCAATTTTACCAAGAGTTCTGAAACTAGGTCTGAAAATTGTATTGAGTAGTTCAGAAGAACATGCATTTCAATTCCATGTCAATTTCAAGTTCTTATTCATGTATTGATTGATTGATTTGTTTCTTTATAGGACCTGGTCAACCAATGTGTGTATTGAAACATATAAGACTTGTCTTGCAGACCTGAGCAAGCTTTGAAACAAACATGAATAATTCTTGTTCTCCAGTTTGCCCTTCAATAGGATGTTGCTGAAGTATGTAGTTCTGATGTTAGCCTACATGATAACTATGAATTGTTATGCTAACTGTAAAAACACTGAGTTAGAGTCCTTGTAATAAAAAAAAAGTCCAATACTCAAAACGACAAAAAAAGCTTTCAGCAGTTAAGTCCAAATTGTTAGTTGGTCCAAACCTTTTACTAACTTTCCCAAATGATTCACTATCATCCTGATTCGTCACAGGGTTAGACTGCGGAGTGACCTGGTACTGTTTACTATATCAGCCTCTATCAGTGAAGGCAAATGATCGCTCATAATAAGGCGCAGATGCCACGTAGTAGGTTTATGAACACAATACACTGTAAGGGGACAAAGCGGATTTCACTTTACAATGAGTATAAAATCAGGCTAGAGCCCCTTTAAACGTCTCTACAAGGCAACGATACCTCAGCACATCGCTACAGACAAGTTCCACATTGCACAGATCTTGAGAATTTAAGTCACTCAAAAAAGAAATATTTCAGCGTAATTGAAGTGAAGTGTTTTTTTGAAAGATAAAGTCAAATTAATACTTACAATATATTTCTTCCAATAAGAAAAACATTGGAACCGCCACCTTAACGTGGTGGAGGGGTTTGAGCGCCCGAATGATCCTGGGGGCTCTGTTGTCGGGGGCCTCATGCCCCTGGTAGGGTCTCCCATGGCAAACAGGTCCTAGGTGACGTGTCAGACAAAGAGCGGTTCAGAAGCCCATAGGCTAGAACCATGAGGCCGACCTTCTGTGGACCCACCACCTGCAGGAGGAGCCATAGGGGCTGGTGCAATGTGATTTGGGCAGCTCCAACAGCTGCCCCCACGACCCGGCAATGGAAAAGTGGAAGAAAATGGATGGATGGATAAGAAAAACATGTCAATTAGGCCTATTATCTATTTTGAGTGCAAAGAGAAGTTTTGAGTACAAAAATACTTGTACAACTTTATCCCTGACCTCTCTGGTGCGCTCCTTGGCCTTCATGATGTTGTTTAGTGACCAATACACTCTGACCATAGCTCTGAGGCCCTCACAGAACAGCTGGAATTATACTGAGAGTAGATTACACACAGGTGGCCTCTATTTAATGGTTAGGGCAAGGTGTGAACTTTCTGCAGTCATTAGGAATGTTATAAAGGCAAATGAAAGCACTAAAAAAATGCTGCATGAATACTTATGCACGCCCCACTTTTCACTTTTCTATTTTTTGAAAAATAACAGAATCATGTATCATTTTGCTTTCACTTCACAGTTGTCTGTTGTTACTTGTGTGTGAACTTTAAGTAAAACATTGAAAATAAAATCTTTATGTTTAGGGTTGTAAACATGACAAAATGTGCAAAAGTTAAAGGGGTATTAGTACTTCCGCAAGGCACTGTATTATGCATTTACAATATGTCACCACCTTACCCTCAACATAACGCTATACATATTTGACATCCAAGACAGATGTCGGCGCAGCCAAACTATAGAAAAAGCGAATGCACACATCAACCCTTACAGGACATTTGTCGCAACACCAGCCTGTAAAATAGGCAGTCATGACAGCTGTTTTGATTGCTACACAGTTCCATATATACATACATTCTCATAATTTTAACTTTTTGCTTCCCGGCAAATGGCCAGCGCTTCTCCGCGCTGGCCTCATCACTTTTCTAGGTCAATTTGCCACGTCTGAGCTTAACGCCGTGCACAAACAACATATGTCCGCCGAGGTCGTCCGAAAAAAGGGCACGACAAAAAGTGAACCAGTTTGCTCTGCACAGACGCCCTCGATGTCTGGAACGGGGGCCCCCGATCATCCGCCGGTGCCCCATTATTGCGGAGTGACCCTATCGGTAGCCATCTGCGCACTCTATTCATGCTCAGATTAGGGGGGCGAGAGGAGGTTGAGAGGGGTGAGTGGGGTGGGAGGGGTCAGTTGGGGCGTGGGTTGTCAGTAGACAGATAACCCTGAAGGGGAAAGTCGAGAAAATAGTTGCGGCTGCTCATTTATGGACGAAGAAATTCCTTAAATGTTTTTTTTTTTTTTTTTGACACACGGATGAATCTGGTTTCCGAATGATTGAGCGACACAGCTTGACCAAAAAGTCGACACATAAAGGAAGGTCACGCGCTCTAATGTTTCGTTGGACCACCTTTGATTGCAGCATGCATTCGCTGTGGCAGTGTTTCAGTGAGCTACTGCAATGTCAAAAGATCCAGTGTTGCATTGATTTTTTTCACCAACGGCACAAAGCCTTCTAAAGCACATCCAAAAAGATTGTCATTGGGGAAAGTGCTGGACTGTGCTGTGGCCAATCCATGTCTGAAAATGATGTGCTCATGCTCCATGAACCACTCTTTCACGATGTGAGCCTGGTGAATCCTGGCATTGGTCATCTTGGAATTATGCCCGTGCCATCGGGGAAGAAGAAATCCAATATCTTCAAAGCAGGTTCTTAGTTTGTCTGCAGTTTAGATAAGAGAATCTTGCTCAACCAACTTGTTAATTGCTCTACATCGGGACAACACAAGGTCTGAACCAGGTCTAAATGGGGATTATAATATATTTCTCTAATCTGAACCCTGGTGGTTACAACCATGTCCACATCATCAGTCCCATCACCGCGCGATACGTTTTGTGTCTCCATCCGAAAATGTGCATCGAGCCTGACCCGAAAAGTGTGGATGAGAAAAGTCAACAGGACGATGCGGGGGGGCTCATGCATTTGTGGATTTGTAAATAACCGTGAGTTATATATTGCCTGAGCGCTGCCTGCACCTGCAGAAGACTGATTTAGCGGCTCATATAAAGCACGTCGCCTTGTGTGTACCCAGGCTAGCAGCAGTGATCCATCTCATAAAGTGGAATACGGATTTCAAAGGTGTGTGCTTTCAATCATCCGCGGCTAGGCTAACATTTCCCCTGTGCGCGCTAAGATGTAAAGCAAGGCTCATTCCCCATGCAGAGGAGACCTTAGTAGGGGCTTGTACCATGAATGTAATCCTTATGTTTTATCTGTGGGAGCTAAGAGGCTGCGACTCTGGTGCAGACGGTCCTGGTTGGTTGATTCCTCCCTCTAGTTTAGAACTGGTTAACCCCATGTTTCATAAAGTTTTGGAACTTCATTATGCCAAATTAATGTTGTGCTTAGTTCAGTCTCGGTTTGCCTACCTAATCATGAATTAGACATGATTTGTCCTTGTTAAAGTCCCAGTTTAGGCCTACGTTCTGCTGGTTCAGTCCTCATTTAAACCACTTTCTTCACACCAAAGCCAAAATGCCACTTCCTTTTGAACGCCTGCCAAAACGTGGGATTAAGATGCGTACAGAGAGGAGAGCGCGCGGAATCAATGAAGAATGTGTTTGCGGAGGAGATTGTTACAGAGGCAGAAAGAGCGCAGATGGATTAAGTCGCATGAAAGGCCAAGCCGGTGCGGCACCACGCGAACGCTGCCTGGGTTAAGAGGTTAATATCTCACTGAGAACCCACACGCTTCCAAGTTTAAGAGTGGCTTTCATAAATGTCTTAAGCAACACTACCCTTGTTACGCTGGTTATTTGAGCTTAGCATGGGTGGGAGAAGGGAGGGTTATTACCAAACAACTGCAAAAAGCCTAACGCCGAATTTACACCAGGAGCTTTTACTGGACGTTACGTACGCGCGCGTTATACATACGGCGTCAGAGCAGCTAAAGCTACGCTTGTGTTCGGGTGTCTCTTCCCCAAATCACTTGGGAAAATGTTGCTTATAAAAATGGGTAAGTAATAACATTTCTCATGTTAATACGGTTTGCTAGTCGTACATCGAACTCTGCCAATTTATGAAATGATTTGCATATTTTTTTAGCTTACCGTAGCTTAGCTTGTGCATTTATTTATAGAAACTGTGCCGAGTAGAAGGCGCACCTTGGCCTTTCTTCTTTTGGTAGAAGAAGTGAGGAGACGGGAGAGACAACAGACCAGGTGACTATGGGTGCATCCAATTAACCAGCAGCGTCATCAGCAAGGACGTCTACCACCATGTGGCCGAGCTGAGGCTTGACAGCCAAAGACACCACCAATATGCGTGTTGTGAACTTCGACAAATCAACAGAAAACTTATTTTGACAGGGTGTCGGAAGTTTACTTTGAAAGACTGTGCCATTTTCCCGTCTAAAATTACGGAGTTTGCCGCGTATACGCGTCAAAATTAGAACTCCATTCTAATTTAGGCGCAGCCTCGCGTCAATACGTCCGTCTGACGCACGTATAACACTGCTAGTGTAAATATCATGATAGGTTAGAATGGAAAAAAGTGACGCGCGTATGGTGCGCTACAACGCTTACGCGCTGTAATTCCTCTGGTGTAAATTCGTCTTTGAGTGTCTAAGTCTGGTGCATCATCGGCCACTACAGGTGCAAAGCTCTTGAGAAAGCAACTCTCTGAAAAGTAACAAGTATGGGATAATGAATGCTTGGCCATTAAAAGGAAACAAACGGAAACAAAATTGACTTTGTGAGCCTTTATCACGTTATCACGTTCCCGCGTCAAAAAGTAGATGTTTTGCTTTACTTGCACAGTTTTGTTGCTTCATTGGACATGGACATAACCTCCACATTTTTAAAGCCCATAACGGTCCTGTTCCGCGCACATAATGGTGCATAAACTGTCTTGAATATTGTCATAGCAATGTTGTTTACTAAACCATTTCAACCGAGTATGTTCTATTAAATTCAAGCAGATTCAGAACCAAAGCAAGGCTAAATATAACAGGAGAGCCCTGTAATAACTGGTTGACAAAAAGGGGTTCATTTTACCTTTCCATGGCAATCCTTGAAAAGATCTAAATGCGGTTTGAAAAATAGCATTTGCATCATTCTGCTTCCCATCTTTCAAATATCAAAGGCACACAACCTTGAGGTAAACACAGCCCTCGGTCGGACCGACACAAAAGATATTAGACTCTATTCTCATGTTTGTTTCGACGCAGGGTACTTCAGGACACGAGATTAGTCTGCTGTTGCACTTGCTTGGAAGTGAGAACCCACACTTTCCGAGCATAATGTTCACCTGCCGCATGATGAAACTAAATAAAATAAAAGATGGGTAATTGGACCTGCAAATTTGTGTCTAAATTTGAGTTATGTGCCCGGTGAACATGTGAGGAAACCGCATTGAAATGGCAACAATCTTAACAAGTGACAAAGATCTTCAAGAAGTTAAACTGGACTCAACTTATACAGATAGATACATCATTATTGTATTGATCGAGATATGAACATTCAAGACATTGAAATCAAAAAAGCAAGATATAAACGATATAGATTCTCATCAATAAAAGTGCACTCTTTTGTATTCATTTTTCTGAAAAATGTTGTTTTCACCGAACCAGTAGTTATATCATATTGTATCGATATCGGGATATCTGGTATGAATATCGAGACATGAAATTTTGTCCATATCCATCTATATATATCTATATAATATTAATGCATATTTTAGTGACCCAGCATGGCGCCGTTACTTTCCGTCCCGGTGGCTTAGAATGCGCTAGACCAGGGGTAGCCAACTAGTCAGAGACCAAGAGCTGAAATTTTCAACCTTGATCCTGTGAAGAGCCACAAAGGGACCGACCATTCACGAGATCCGGGGCGGTAGTTTAAACTGATTAAATGTAATGTGACCGTAATATTTAATCACAATAAACTCTAACTTTATGCCTGCCCTTTTTATTTTATTTTCAATAATTGTATTAGATTTAATGGTTTTACTCCTGACCAAGATTGAAATACATTTATATTAAATAAACTGACATTTTGTGCTGTTCTGCTCTGACTGGGACAGAATTCGATTCTTTGATTTTTAATGCCGGAGTGTGTTAGTGCGAGGGGCCCTGACCACTGAGCCCCCTCCTCTGATTCACCCCCCTGACCTGTGCGCTCAGTGCCTGCAGCTTGGTCCGGACTGGACTATGCAGAGAACGCAGTCTAGGCTGCACAAAGTTCATAAACTTTTATCAGGAGACTCTGGAGGACGTCTGAGATTATGTTTTATGTTGCATTTGTTACAGTAACAGCACACGTGACAGAAAAGTCAATGACTTTGCGTATTTCCGCGTTACGATGTCACACTTTGTATCATACGCTTCATTAGAGCTCGGATTTTTTCCATTTCCTAATTTTTCTCTTTTTCTGTGAATATGAGGCCAAATTTAATCAAATAGTAGGCTAATAAAAGAGTAGGCTAATCAGAAACTTGAAACACCCATAAGCTGTTGTTTAACCTACATCCCGCTTTGAGTGAAGGAGGGAAAGGAGGGAAACAGGGTCTGTAGGACTATGGTCTTCTTAAAGACTGTTACAGTTTATGGGAAAGATGTACCCATTTTTTTTTGCAAAGAGTATGTATTGTATTAAACATATCCAATCATGCAATCACTCTGATTGGCCGAGAGCCGCATGTTCGCCACCCCTGTGTTTCTGGTAGGTTTTCACGGCTGATAGATCTGTCTCCATGGTTACGTATACATTCCATCCAGAAAAACTACCAGGAACCCTAATAAACCTGAAATAAAATCGATCATGGAGAGATCCTGGAGAAAGGTAAAATTCACACAATAACTTTTTTTTTCCTCATAAAAAGTTGCATAATGCACCTTTAAGTTCAGTTATTGAGTTATTAAGCATGTCAACCCTATTTAGGAGAAGAAGAAGAAGATCTTTATTTATATAGCGCCTTTCACAGACATGGTCACAAAGCGCTTTACAGCATGTAAGGACATGTGTTGTTAAGTACTGTATAATAATAATTCAGAACTTTCTTTATTGTCTGTAATGACAAAAAAAAGTGGCCCTTCACAGTCCCAGTTTAACTCAGTGGTAGGCAATGTCAGGCCCAGTCTTTATGAGGAAAAACAATGCTGGCGTTTGGGCCCAGCTCCCATCTTTTGACTTGGAAAGAAATCGGCCCATGGCTGAGCAAACTTGGTTTAGTCCAATAATATAATAATCCAAAACTGCTATTATTTCCATCAGAGTAGCAATAGATAGACAGCAACGCTTTAGACTAGGAGGCGTGGCCTAGCCAGGGGGAAGGAATAGTTTGCTGACTATAAGCATACTTAGCACACACACTGCTACTTATCCCCAACAGTGATGTGTTACTGTCGCATCATACTGTAGCATACAGTCATGAGCCCCAGACATAACCACCAGGTCAGTCAGTCAGGCCTAACATTCGCAGGACTTGGCTGACTCCTGCCGCAGAACTTGCGTACCTTACTTACCTTTTTACTCTCCGCGAGACCGCACGCTTATTTATTTATTTCGTTCTTTCACTTCTTCCTTTCCTCTCAAAAGTTCTCCTCAACTTTAATATCCGCGGTGAGCCGTGGGGACACTCCAAGGCCCAGCGGTTTGATAAGTTTAAACGCCTACTTTTTAAAGAGTAATATCTACAGCTACCTTGGGACCTGCTCGGTATCAGTGATTTCGTTCTTTCGTTTATTTATTTTTTATGGCAAAGCTTGTGGAGTCAGAGAGGGGGAATTTGCAGTTTTGCAATTAATCGGACATGTTTTTATCTGTTATTTGGTTAGCTACATAATGACATTGGGGACTAAACATGCTCGGGAACGTTTCGAGGAGAGATAAGACGCAGTTTCCCGGCAGCGTCTTTAAAATACTTTTTCCTCCCCCAAGGAGTAGAATGACATTTGTTTCTCGAGTATGTTATGAAAAAGGGACATTTGTCAAAAAGAGACTATTGTGCTACTGACTAACTTGTTTATCTCTCATGAGCTAGCATGCTGTTGTTAGCATTACTGTGATGGCAAAACTCGTTTGCTTCCTGAAAGTTGAGAAACGTGCGTAAAAACGTAACTCTGTAGAGAATTGTGTGTAGAAATTGGAATGAGTCTGGACCACAACAGTTAAGACTTTACCTGCTTCCATTTGCATTGTTTGTACAGGGTATAGGGTCTTTAAAGTTGAAGTGGCTGAAATGAAACTATAATAACATTAACATGGTACCACTACAAAGTTTGGGGTCACAGCGTCCATCTCAAGGACTCGGCCACATTCTGCAGATGAGGCAACCGGCCTTAAAAGAAATAGCTTTTGGCACCGTGCAGTTTTTCCCTTCGCCGGCAAATCTCATCGCCTCAGTTTGGCTTCCGATTTTTTATTTTCATCCGGAGTGACACTCGCTGACAGCACAGCCATGAGAATCATCCTTGTGGTTCAACTATGACCCCCCCCCCCCCCCCTCTCACATCAGCGAATGCTGATGCTCAAGGCTTGGCAGGGGGAGACGTGTGGCGCAAATTCCCGGTAAGTGTCTCCAATTGTCATCGCCGCTGACAGTTCCGAACCGCGGGTTCTGTGACTTGGCACAATTGGTTCCGCCATAAAATGTAAACACGAGAGCCCCGATGGAATATTCATGCGAGATTATTCTTGGCCTATGTCAGCGAGAGTGACAAATCTCAGGGGTAATGGCGGAGGAGCTGGAACGTTGGCCGCACACATCCGCAGCGGGTGGGGAAGGAGCGGACATGTAGGTGCGTATAAGAGCAACCTATAAGCGCTGAGGGGAAACCGCAGCATCAATCATGGCTGCCATTGGCTACAAGGCGAAGCTGTCAGTTAGTAATGGCCTGAAAGCCGCTGAGTCAATTTGAATAAAAGGCTTCTTCATGTCATAACCTAAACTCCTTGGTTCTCAAATGGTGTAGCTTCCTGCACCCACCATCAAAGTGCCATGACAAGTCACCACTGACAATGATATAACATAACGTATAATAAATAGATCATTTTCAGTTTGGTCATGTTCCTGTATGTTGGATATCATAATACACAATGTCTTGACTGGATTCTGTTCATTCAAGACTGGACAATGGGGCTGACGGTCAAAAACTATCAAAGCAGTTTATCTTTACTTTTTGGCCAAGTCCAACTTACTAAGAATAGTTCTGCGACTCATTGTGTGTGCCCTTTGGACCCAAGACCCCTCTGAAAAAGGGATTTTGAATCTCAGTGGGACGTCCTTGGTTAAATAAAGGTCAAATCAAATAATATTAGATGGATTAGAGCAGTGAAGTTCATCATCAGATTTGTCTCGTTGTCATAGCAATCTGAAGACATACCAAACCCTTTCCAGACTTGAGATTAAAGAGAGAAGAAAAGGAACGAAAGCAGACTAACACACTAACACTTACACATTTTAGTGATTATTTTTCCCACTCCTCCCCAAAAATAGATAATTCTCCAAACTTTGTCTGAAGGAATAAAAACTCCCACACAAAATGTTTGGATTTTATACAAAACCATCTGCCACCCCCAACTGACTAGCTCTAGGAACAGATGACAAGGGTGTCCAAATTGGAAACAAACAAGGAAAATATATGAGCCGTCAGTGCCAGTAGTAGGCAAATTGAGGTGGGAAAAACCAGAACGTTTGAATCACGTGAAAAGGAAGAGGACATTGATAGCAGGCATGTGAGGTTAAAGGAAACAGCCAATTCTTTTTCGTTCTTTCAAAAGAGGAGGAAAATAAATAAATAAATCAAAACATAGTATTTTAGGGTGCCAGATCATTGTTGGTTTATCTGACAACATAAGTGCCCCTGTCTGTTGTTGATGATACTTCCCGTCTCCAAAATGGCGGCAGGATTAGAGGACACTTTGGTGCTATAAACTGCAGCCAACATTTCAGAAACACATACTGCTGTCAGCGGCGTTACTCGGCAATCAGGTAATAGGCCTGTGTGGACGATTCAGGACAAATCAGAGAAACGTAGAGCGGTGTTGTGGCTCAGATAGGTGACACTGCAGCAAGAACGGGGTAAATTAGAATAAAAACTAATGCACTTATTAATAGTAACTAAAGTTATTTTAAGTTTTATTTTTTAGTACAAGCAACTGTTCCGTTTGCCGTAGCCACTGAAGCTAGGGCAGCTAAAAATATTTATGGTGATGAATATGTTTTCATGATTGACTGTAAAAACACCTCAGCAGCAAAGTCTACTTCATGTACTTAAGCCATGGGACTATAGAGCTCAACAGTCCCATCCACTTTCGGTCACGTGCCTGGGTCAAATAGACTGTTTTTTAGCAATAACCAGAGAAGTAAGAGGAATCTTTTTGTAATATTCACTATTTTCATGTTAAGCTTTCATTTCTATACAACTATCATTAACCTCAAAGTTCATTTTATCTACTCATAAAACAATAGTAGTAGATGTTACCTTAGCATGTCAGTACTCAATATCAACTTTAATTTGATCCACATTTCTAGTCTGTCATCACACATGTAATTTGCCAACTCTCAATAAAGTTCTCTTCATCTAACTTGTGGACGTTTGAAGCCGCCAGGCAAGACGCGCGTGTGCAATTAGCGAGCGCCACGCATACGCACAATCGCCGAAGAGGACGTTCCTCCAGTATTCTCTACCAGCTGAAGCGTGCACGCCATGTTAGTCTATCCCCTTTAACAATCTGCCTCAATCCACCAGGCTCGCCCTCCCAGACTCAGCGCTCCATAATAGAAGCCGCTGAAATAAACCCCAAAAGAGCAGCGCGACTTTAGTGTTAGCAATCAAATGAGCCGCTAAGGGAAGCAATCACCAAACACAGCGGCTTTTGGTTGAATTAAATACCGCAGTTTGGGATTTTTCCGAGGTGGGAAAATCAACTTTATTGTCCTAACATGTTGAGAGAGAGGCTTGACAGGCAGCTAGGCGCTCGGCTGGCAAGGCTCCATCTGCTCAATAATCATTTGTTGGTATTTAGGGAGAAAATAAACATGTCGGGAACACCTGGCGAGACGAGGCAGGTGCCAGTTTTTGGATTCGGCAGAGGGGACGGGAGTAGCAGAGGCTGAGGGGGTCCGCCTGTGCTTGTCAGTTCTGATAGGGAGACGGTGTTTTGACAGGAGAGGCATGATCGCGTACAGGGGGAAAGGGTAAGAAAAGGATGGATCAAGCTTCGCGTCACTCAACTGATCGTCGAAAATGAAAACGATGTATTTAAAATAGCCCCTTAAGGGTGTGAAACTAAAGTTGGCTGAACACAGGGGTGCCCACACTCGCCAGCTACATTCAGAGTCAGCAATAGATCTGCCTATAGATTTCTCGGAAGGTCGCAACGGGGAGGTTTTTTCAATCAGGGTTGTTATTATTGATTTAAAATTAAAGCCTTTTGAATTTACCTCTTCAATAAAATGTAACTAAAATGTGTAATACTGCATAATAAAACAAAGAGAGGGCAACTTGATACATTATTATGAGCAATTATTTGTGACAAAGCGACACAATGCCAATATTCTGTCATCAGCTGATTTTGTAATGGATTGTACCTGCACTAAATGTCAAAGATGGCTCATATTGCCCAAAATAATGATCCCAAAATATCTCTTCATCTCTTGCTCTTCAAAAATGATTGGAGTGTGTTTTGGTGAGTAACAGTAGCGCCATGGTAACGCTCAGGGGCGGGACTTCAGACTTGAACAAAGTCAGCTGTTTTGGCTCACCTCTAACAACACCAAACGGTAACACTTCATTTTACAGTACCTTGATACATTGTACCAAACTAAATTTAGTACAATGTAATGTGCTCTGTAACAATCTGTAATAACTTGTACCTATGTGTTACAAACACAATGGAATAATGGGTATTAGTACCTTGGAGGTACATAATGTAATAGGACATAATACCCTTAGGGTTAGGGGTTAAGGTTAGGGTTAGAGTTATGTCTTATTACATAAACAAAAAATACAAATACATACATGTGACAGAGCACATCACATTGTACTGAATTGAGTTAGATACAATGTATCAGGGGTTGTGTAAAATAAAGTGTTTCCCAACAAACTACTGGAAGGACAGAAACCGAGTGAACAATAGGTAGGAGGGATGTTGTGGAATTATTTATATACATATTTGTCATATTAGGTTTTAGTGATTATATATATAACTGTGTTGATCTGTAAACTGTGCTTTGAGATACATTTGAATCTGGCGGACATTTTAGTTTCTGCTTGTATGTATGGTTGATCCACTGGGGGGCAGTGTGTTCAAATGAGGAGTCAGATTGCGCAGAAGAAGAAGTGACGATCCAAGAGAGCTGATTGGTTGGGGGAAGACACACCTATTCCTTTGTATTGTGTGGCGGGGGAGAGAAGCACCCTCTTCCACCCGCCTCGTCGTCCGGTCAACATGGACTCGGCTCAACAGATGGACTGTTAGCTTGTAATAGGAAATAAAGTAATGATTTTGGATTATAATATACCGAGTCTCCATCCTTTCATCCAGCACTAAAGAATACGCTATTTTCAACAATTGGTGACACCCGTACGTGACGTTTTTGATTTGTGGAAGATTGGATGGAACTAGTGAATAGACAAAGAAAAAAAAAATATGCTTTTTTGTTGCTCTTTCGCTCACAAAGCAGACGTGCACACCGACTTTAAAATGGGTAAGAATACGAATTGTTTATAGCAAATTTGTTTATATTGGCTATGATGAAGGAAGTGTGTGCGTATGTTTTTGCTGGGGGTTTGAGATATTTGGCGATACTTTTAAAACATAAAAAAAAAAAAAAAATGAAACGAAGCTAAAGATGCAATGAAACTTGACTGGATTGTTCCGTGTTTAGACCATACGCCTTGCAGATTTTTAAGGTGCTTTTTTAAGGCATGTAAGTAGATGTTTTTATTGAAGTTAAACAAGTTATGGCCGCCTGCAATGTAAAGGCCTTATTGGAAATGTGTGTGTTTTGGAAAAATAACTGTTTGCGATGATTGGTTTCCCATTTTTGCTGTTGGCATGTTCTGTGAATCTTTAACTATATCCCCATTGTCTATGAAAAAGAATTTCCTCAATATTTTGGTCAAATTACAGCTTAATGTTGTGTTGTTAGCTTTCGTTAGCATCGTTAGCTTAGTGCGCTAGCATACCGCATGGTTAGCTTAGTGTGTTAGCATACAGCTTATTGTTGATAAACGTGTAATAAACCCACAAATGTGTTAAACCCAGCTCAGTGTGTGGACACTGAAGGCTGTTCTGTGTAGTAGTGAAGGATTTTATTGAAGTGTGGTGCATGGTTTGTTTTCAGTATGATCTGTTTGCTGTTGGTATGCGAGGTTGCTAAGTTGGCTCTGAGAACAAAGGATTAGCTTTAGCGGTTAGCTTTTTCCATGTGGTACTGTTAGGATATTTAAAACATTTCCAGTGTAGATTCAGTCTGGTTGTTTAGATTGGAGTAAATTTATTTGGCTGTTGTATTGTAATACCGGAGTTTATGGCCGCCATTGCTGTAATGCCACCATATGGCCACTAGATTTTCATTGAAAGGCATCGGACTTTAGACAAATTAAGAACTATTTTAACGCATGTTTTCTATTTTTAAACACTTAATATGGCTACATATTCTTACTGAGATAACGCTGGGTTATTTACAATTAAAGGAATGAGGCTGGTTTTCGAAATTTTGTTTTACATCTGCCTTAAACAGTGACTTCGCAGGCATTTTTATCTGAAAACGGAACAATTAGCAAAGCTAAAACGACTAAGGTACATTTTTTTATCTGATTTTGTTGACCGGCGGAGAGAGAGGCGGGAGAAGTGTTTGTCTGTTAATCTGTTTGTTTGTTCTTGTTTGACTGTTTGGTTTTTTGTTAACTGTTGTTTTGTTTGTTTTTGTTTGTGGGGTAATATAAAAAATGTTATAAAAAATATAAAATAATAAAAATAACAAAAATAGGTAGGTGGACGTGATCGCACCGAGTCGCTAATGGAGTTCGGGAGTGGGAATTTCCGAATTGCCAAGACTCAAAGTAGCCGGCGAGCTACTATTTAGGCTTTGGGATTTTGATTGGCTATTTAATCTCGGTAAATTGTGGTGGACGCGTCAAGCCTTGGTCGCGTAAGGTACGGACCTAAATTTCCGCCCCGTAGACTGGTGCCGACTCCGACGGGAGAGAGCGTTGTAGCGTTATCCGGAAATCGTTAGGGAGTTTGCGGACCCTAGAAACCGGTGAAATAATAAAAATAAAAAAAAAATAGAAAGAGACTGGACAAATTCCAAATAAAGATAAATGAGTGATAAATGAGTGAAAATATTCTACTGGCCAGATTGCAAAGAGCTCTTGTACTGGCCAAATAAGGGAATAGAATAAAGTGAAAATAAAAGATATTCTACTGGACAAATCCCAGATGAGAATAAGAGAAAATAAGCGTTAATGTACTGGCCAGATTATGTTTAGATGTTTGTGCACATGGTTATGGGGTATATGTGAAATTATTGTGTCTTGTTGTCTTGTCTTTTGTGTAATGTTCTTTTTATTGTAGAGTGACTGAGTGTGTCCTGAGTGACGAGTGACCAGTGTGATGGACGAGTGGAGAAGGACAAACAAAAGTGATATTTTTGTATCGCTGAGAGCAGACTGTGAGTGGCGAAGAAGCAAACGGAGAGAAAGACTTGGAAAGTATTGGAGTGAATGCATCTGATCATTTAACGGTGATAGATGGTTCTCTGAGGAGACTGGATGCCGAAATGGCATTGAATGTGAAGCGTGATGGAAAGGTGATTGAAAGTGAGAAGGACGGTTGAAAGAAAGTTTTAAGATAAGATAATTCCTTACTCAGAGATGTGGTGTGTGAATGTTGAGTGGACACTGTTTTTTATTAGAAAACTAAACGTGTATTTGCTGTGTCTGCATTTGTGTGGACGTAGGAAATGATCAAACAGGAAGTAATGGGTGCATTGGAGGAGTGGCCATCCTCATTTGTACCCAGACATCCGTGTAGGAGGGGAAGTGGAGAAATTGCTCCGCCCCTCATTGAGAAAAAAAAGAAGAAAAGAACATTTTTGACCAATGTTATTGTTTTAAAAGTTATTTTTGTTTTGTTTTTTATAGAGAAACATTTCTGCTGGTGGTAGAGTTATGTCTCCACAGCATACATTTGAAGAACAAGTATCCAAAATCAGTGTGAGACAAATGCTATTATTTTTTTGAGCCTGTGATTAATGGACCATTTAGGGCTCTGAGAGATGTTGCTAAAAAAAAATTAGAACCTCTCTCCACACGGTGGCGCCATGGAATGAAAACTGA
This sequence comes from Proterorhinus semilunaris, assembly GCA_021464625.1. Taxonomy (NCBI): domain Eukaryota; kingdom Metazoa; phylum Chordata; class Actinopteri; order Gobiiformes; family Gobiidae; genus Proterorhinus; species Proterorhinus semilunaris. The sequence goes on from CM038360.1 coordinate 21,980,721, forward strand.
AGCAGGGAAGTCCTGTCGTGAGTTTGAATACATTGATTGAAAGTACAAACCACTATTAATTTAGAGTTTAAGTTGATCTTTATGCGCCATTTTGGACGCATTACCAAAAGTTATGAAGGAGCAATTATGCAAAATTCAAATTATTGTTAAAGAAAACCAAATAAATTAATGAATACATTTTGAGAATATGGAGAACGCCCTTGAACAGAAGCGAGAGCAAAATTGAACTGAAAGAAATGAGTGCAACTTTTAAAGGTGCAGCTTAAAGGAGCGAGTAATGAAAGTAATAATGAAAAAAGAGTAATAATGAGTTTACTTGAATGTGCAGTGACCTGTGGGTGTGGTGTTGGTAATTGTGGCCAAGGATTGTTTCAGACAAAGATGACCAACAACGTTCGAGGAGATCGAGGCGTTTACAACAACGCTGATGGGAACAATGCTACTCTCATCACTGGCTGCTACTGGGTTCAGAGGCATGGGAGTCCAGAACTGTTACCTGTGAAGGTGAACGGACAGACTCTTGACGTGCTGGTGGATAAAGGTGAACGACACTCATCTGTGAACTATGAGACTGTGATCATTAACGGACACCATCTACTGGGTGGATACAGGAAGACCACCCACAACCTTTCACCAAGCCAGTGCCTAGTCAGCTCACAGGACTGAATCTGACACGCCAACTCAGACTCCTGTTTCTCTCCTCGGATGTGATATGCTGATGACAGTGAGAGCAACAGTTTTGTGCTCTCTGAATGGACTAACAGTGACTTTTCCCTGATTGGACAAACACCTTGCTGTCTGACAGTGGTTGCTGAATGCAGATATATCTACTGGGAAGAGCTGAAGGACTGTACAACTGACGTTTGACCTTGGATCCAACATTCACTTTGCCAAAGCCACCCACCCATTGATCACTGTACTTTAATATGATATAGAAAAGCTTTTAAGGCTAACCTTAGTGGACATGAATGGTCCTTTTAAAATAACAAAATTAATTAGGCAAACGAGGTGTGACTGTGAATTGTTTACACCCTATAGAACAATAATATAATGTGTTTATAACTTATTTGCTCTCTCTCCTGGACAATAGGCTACAGAATTTGTTCCATGACCAAAGCGTGAGTGAAACAAAAGAGTGGTAAGAAATTGAAGTTTCTGAAATGTCCTGTACTCTCCATCCATGTCTGCCTACTCTATAGACATTAATGCGATACTTATGTCCGTTTTGGAACATCATTCCACGACACCATGATAGAGAATTATGTGTTTATGAACTGACTGAAAATATCTTAATGCACCAGATAAAGATGGTCTTTAGGACCTACTGATGCTGGTTTATTTACTAGATTGAATCGATAATCTTTAAGTTAAAACTAAATTGTCTGAAATTATGTCTAAAAGCTGAAGTGAATTGGGTTTCGGCCCTTTCTCTTGCTCTGCTCCTGGGGTCAATCTGTGAGCAGATCGAGAGGAAACTCTTATGAACTTGACACAGGCCATTTTGGCGCCTGAGATCAGACTCCTCTTTGATTCCGCAGGAATCCAGTGGACACTGATCTTACGATTGTATGTTATAATCCCTATTGAAACCATCTACACTCATTAGTTTATGCACTCAGGTTGGAGGTGACTGCTGATCTCACTTTGGGAGCCGCTGAGAGCTCCTTTCCCAGCCTGTCTGACGGTCCCCTGCCGCGATTGGACTGAACCAGTGCTGGTCTGATCCCTTTTGAGGCCACTCCCAGGACCTCACATGCTGTCCAGGTCGCAAACCAGACGAGTGATGTCACACCTCTCACTCGCCCTGTCGACCGTTTAAACCCGCCTTCAACCTCCCTGGACTGACCCTGACATTTGTTATTTTGCTATTGTTTTCTTTGTGTTATGTAGGTGCCGAAGGTTTTAATCTCCAGTGAAATTTGAGTTGGTTTGTTGTGTTTCCTGTACAAGGATAGAGGTCTCACTTGTTTATACATGTTTACATGACTCTTTATTGGACTGAGTTTTCCTCAGTCCAAGAGGGGGTGATAATTATGTGTTAATTATATGGGAAAATTATTATAATTTGGTTTATTTTGGCATGGGAAAGAACTGATACAAATATATCTAAAAGATAAACAAACGAAAACATAAAGTGACGAATTGACAAATGTTAGGGCCAACTAAGATTTCGGTTTCAGATAGGTAAATCAATTTATAATACTCTGTTTTTGACGTTTGCTGTGATTCTGAAGTGCACACAGAATCTGCGGTAAATGTGGGAAACAGAAGCTAAAAGAGTTTTTCTCTGTAGATTAATGAAACCTGAATTCCTGAATTTTCCAGATAAAATTGACCCTAGCATTCCAACAGATAAATTAAGTTAAATAGGTTTTTGAGTCCAGCCATAATTTGCAAGATTAGCTGGCATGGTCGCTCTCACGGTGAGCGGCCCTGATGAGAATTTTTTTTGTAATTTTTGTCTGTTCTTTTGTGTTTCTGTTACAGATCTCTGTTGGTTCCTTGTCTCGGTGGGTGCTTGTGAGTGGTCGTCATTATGAGAGTTTTTGATCCAAATCAATAAAGTTGTATTTTTAAAGCGCCTTACAATAATTAAAGTTGACCAAAACACGATGATGTAAAAAAAAAAAAAACAATAAAAACCACCCTTAGTGGTGAGTGTATGTTTTTATAGCGGACGCCGAGGAAGCATGAACTGAGACAACGACCTGACAGAGTAAAGGCAACCAGTTAAAGGACATGCATCTGTCACTGTGATTTCATAGGACAAATATTCAATCTGATTTGTGATCTCTTTTGTAGAGATCAAAACGGGGAATGTGGAATTATTTATATACATATTTGTCATATTAGGTTTTAGTGATTATATATATAACTGTGTTGATCTGTAAACTGTGCTTTGAGATACATTTGAATCTGGCGGACATTTTAGTTTCTGCTTGTATGTATGGTTGATCCACTGGGGGGCAGTGTGTTCAAATGAGGAGTCAGATTGCGCAGAAGAAGAAGTGACGATCCAAGAGAGCTGATTGGTTGGGGGAAGACACACCTATTCCTTTGTATTGTGTGGCGGGGGAGAGAAGCACCCTCTTCCACCCGCCTCGTCGTCCGGTCAACATGGACTCGGCTCAACAGATGGACTGTTAGCTTGTAATAGGAAATAAAGTAATGATTTTGGATTATAATATACCGAGTCTCCATCCTTTCATCCAGCACTAAAGAATACGCTATTTTCAACAATGTATTATATTGCCTTATATACCCATATAATAGTTCTCACAGTTTTGGATTTGCAAGGAACCTAAGAAGCCTAACCTATCAGCTAAAGAAAAAAGATCTTACTTTCATTATTTCCACCTGGCTAAACCCTCAAATGTCACCCGCGATCACCTGTAATAGACTTTCAGAAAGACAAATGGCCGAAAACTTCCAAGCGACGACGCAATTCATTCAACGCACGTCACTTTAGATACACATTAGGAACTCAATCGTTTTCCCCGTAGTTGGACATTGCCAAGACTGTGAGCAATTTCCGAGCCGAAAAACTTCCACTACTGCGATGATTTATGGCATAAGTAAAAAAAAAGTCAATTCCGGCAAGGCACCTAAACAAGTTTGCGTTTGCCAGTAAAGCGCTCCAACAATACGACCAGTTGAGCAATTACGATTTTTCATCACACTGTTGGAAGTACAGAGGCCCGTTCGCCGCTCCCTCCCGTTTCCATCCATCTCGCTGCTTCAGCAAGCGCTCCCGACTTGACCCACCCACGCGGGCTGGTTAAAAGCACGATTGCTTGCTCGCACTGCACTGTTCCGCAATGGTTTCCGAATGCTTTATTGTCATAATGGGTCATTTCATTCCGCCGCGTGCCTAATTACACCTATTTCTCTCCAGCCAAAGAGATGGTAGTGGCTGCGTTGTGAAATCTAGACTCCCACGGCTTGGACAGCTTTTCTTTTTTTCTTAAAGAACAGCGTACAAACCACATTTTTTCTTTTCTTTTCCTTTTATAATGCGCTGTAATTGTAGAGAGGCTCCATGTGTTCAAACAGTGTGCTGCAATTATGTAATCTGGCAGTGTTCTATGAGGGGATCCTGTTGTTTCCTAGTTAACAAGCGTATTTCATCATCGCCATTATCGTGAACACCCCATTTACTGTAGGCATACAATAAGCCAGTGCACCACAAAAGAGCCTTGCATTGGATAGCGTACCATCATACATTCAAAAAATATGGCTGTCATCCAGGAATTACCCCTCATACTAGAGATTTCAAACATTGTCGACTGGATCGGGTTGATTGAGTTGAGGACATTTTTACTTCCGTCTTCAGAAGCTTCTTCTCGCTCTCGTGAAGACGAGAAGAAGCTTCTGCAGACAAAAGCGAAATGTCTTCAACTCAATCATCCCTGTCCCACCGACGGCGTTTGAAAATCTTTATCGTGCAAGATCAATTAATCCTGAATGATAGCTAAATCCTTCGAAAGTTTAAAACAATCTGTTCACTATGCCAGACTAACTCCCGGAAACACTCTTTCCAGTCCATATGCGCTCCACTGCACTCGTTTTGATAATTTCAGCACTCAGATTGCTGTCACCGCAATTTCTTGGTAATTACCAGGTAGCGGCTATTGTTTTCAGAGCAATTTGGGGCAGATATTGATTTCTAGAACTCGAATCATGGACAAAACAACTTGCGAGCGTCTGTGGGTGTTTGCAAAAAAAATGTGCTTGGAACACACTTTTCCCCCCATGACATTCCAATACTTTTTTGTCTACAGATTAAATATAAATGGTGACAAAGGCTTTATTTTTTTGTGGGTTAAGAAAGTGAAGTGTCAGATCAAGACAGCATTTCCTCCCCTATTTGAACCGTTTCACGTTTCAAGCACTTTCTCTCCAATCCAGCAATCACCTACGTGCCATAGAACTCCTCAGCTCTATCGCTAGCGCGGCAGCACGGCCATAAGCCACCCCAACCTACACATCCTCCTTCACCAACCACATCCCTGATCTCTTTACCTGACCGTTTCTAGGCGCCATTCAGTGCAGATTCCACTTCCCAACTTTGTCTATCTCAAAAACAACGTCAGTTTGCGGCGTGTCCACTGCGCTATCGCATTTCAAATTTTAGGCTCCCGGGGTCTAACCGGTGCACGGGCTGTCTCGTGGATCAGCCACAGAGGACGGCTTTTATCTTTCCATTTGTCGGTAACGAGACAATTCTAAATCTTCAAATCCATCTCGACTCGCAAGCCCGCCTTCATGGTCGCAGCGACGCATCAGTGGCAGTCTGTCTGAAAGCGCACTTCACCGAAACAGTTGATGTCCCCAACACTGATGTGGGAGGGAAAAAAGGAGCCACAAAGACTGCTGTCAAAACGCCGCAGAAGCATCTTACAGGATTACACCGGCGACAATGGAAGCGGCTGTCATCTGCGAATGCCTCTTGTCGGTCCACAATTTTGCTTTTGACAAAATCACTCATCTAAACAACCAGTTGCTAATCTCTAAATCTAGTCTTTCACAATCGCCCCACCGCCTTTTTTCCTCCAAACATCTGATCTCTGAGTGTTAGAACGGTTCCTTGAGAGCAGAATGTTAATTGGTATTAAATTAACAGCGGGAAACAAAGGATGCATGTGGGTTAATTAAGAAGTGCTGTGTTGTTTTACAGATCCACAACAACATATTTGGCGTCCCACGCTCTGGGTCACAAGTACATGTTATCAATATCGAATCGCAAAATCAAGTTTTTTTGTTGTTTTTCTTCTCTCTCTGGCATTTCAGTGAATAAATGTTCAGCAATCCGAATTGTGGCGACTTACGATCTCGGGTTCAGCACTGCAACAGATGAAAGTGTGTGTGAGAGATTCCATAAAGCAGATTCTAAAGTGTTAAGATGATGGTGTGATTCCATCCCGGGCCTATTTTAGGCACGTGGCCGTCCCCCAGAAGAGGGCGCTGTCCACATAAAAACTAATATTTTGGAAAGTAGATTATTGTGTATTGTTCTAATGTGGGGCAATTTGAGCAAGAATATGCTGTTTGACTGAAGTCTAAAAATAACATGACTTCCTTCACTCATCATTTTAGCAGTTTATGCATCAAATATAAAAATCACGAATCCCTATGATTGTCTGGAAGAAAACAAAAACATTGCAATTTTGTATGTATTTTTTCAAAATTGTGCAGCCCTATAATCACAATAGATCACATGAGAAAAGAACTGTCGACATTCATTCAGTGATAGTTGACAAGCCAACCAATATCAGCACATTATGTTGTTATGATGGAAGGAATTCACCCGTCATGTCTTTGGCTAGAGCTGGGTTAACCTTCTCATTTTACTCCTGGGAAAATCCTACCATTGCAGCTTGATGTCATCACAATGGTTACATATATAGCGTGTCACATTAGGCCGTGGGCAAGATGGTTGTATAACAGGTTATTAACAGCTGGTGGTGAGACGTTGTGAGCTAAAACTACTATAGGGACCTTATAATGGAAAAGCTACGTTTCATATTGACAAAATAGCTTTAAGATGTCTGAGGTTTATTGTCCATAAGTGAACTACTATATGCAGCCAAATTAAAGCTCTTCGCTGGACATTCATACTCTGTAAACCAAGGGCTTTCACACTTGCCAATCACTAAATTAGAATTAGTGGCGTTGTTGCCATTTCAAGTGACGGCAACAAAGACACTTTTAAGATGATTTTGGGGCATCATTTGAAGCATTATGGCTGAACGATATTTAAGTAACTTATACAATATGCGATACTGCTGTGCAATATCGCCATAACGATATTATTGCGATATTTCACTCGACCATTTCAACACAATATGTTCCATTCCAACTGTAAGTAACTAATAGTAGTATCTAGTTTTTCAGCAAATTGTGTCGAAGCAAGACTTAAAAAAAAACACTACATCAAGACCGAAACAAGATAAAAATGAAAGTAAATTAGGACCCGTTTAACTAAACTGTTTGTTTTTGGCTGAGTTTGCAAAAAAATTGTCGATCGCAGTCGTGATTAGATTAGAATGTTTGCCGGTACATATTCATGCCCTCGGCTGGCCTTTAGGTTATTTTAAATATCACACAGAGGCAGTGAAATGTGTACAACATAGTGACAAAACAATTACGGGGGGGGGAAAACAACAACAGGAGAGTGCATCTCAAAAGGAAAGCAAAACTTTGGAGTATAGCCTTCCAACTCCCACGACTCATTCCTACAGCCAAGGACACTGCGCCGTAGATTGTGCCCTACTTTTGTTCAACGCTGCCAACAAATGACGAGGACAGTTGACACCAGCTGTTAGCGCGACCCAGAACTTTCTCCGCGAGGCTCTGCTTCTCAACTGACAGCCCAATCAAGCTTAGTTCTTATAACATGTGCTACTTCGGATTCCTAAGCTGGCCATTCGGCGAGGGAGCCTCCCGTACATCCAGGGCAGCCGTGTGCTCGTCTGCTCACCAACTGCCGCCTGGGAAAGTGATACCTCGTCGTATTTATAATCACAAATGCGGCGCGAAATACTTCACAAGCGGCACTTTCACTTGGGGAAGGGGAGGGGCGGCGGACTGAGGTGGGTGTAGCTAAAAGGCCTTTGGAAAAGAATGCCCCCTGTACTCCGGAAATAATAAAGCTGACGAATAGCAAATTTTTCAGATAGTCGTGGTTAGATTTGCGGTTTGTGTTTCAGACACATCCAGGAGCAGTGAGTAAACATCACCTAAACTAAGAAGAATCCCGTGCATTTTATGGTTTGAAGAAGTCTTAACGGCAGGATTAGCCGCTTTTATTCAGAGTCATCCTCCTCGAACAAAAACAAGACGACTTCAAATTGTACCGTTAAAAAAAACATGGAAAAAGCTGACGTAACGCAATTGTTTTGTGACAATTTGATGAAAAAACAAAAAGCTAACTTTGCATGTTTAAATCTAAATACCTAATGTGTTGAAATGGTTTGAACAAATGAAACAATATTTAACTGTTACAACATTATAGTGAATGGTAATGAACACACATGTGACTCACGCACGTAAACACGCTACGTTGGATTGTAGCCATCAATGAATCAAACTTTATTTATAAAGCGCTTTTCATACCGAAGGGTATCATAAAGTGCTTTATAGATCACAACATTTAAAACAATACGCATCATATATCATATATATATATATATATATATATATATATATATATGGGGTAATTTGCGTCTGTAGTCTCAGACCCTCAAATAACCCTGGCCTATTGTACATGTTTCGACACAGGCACCGGGAGAGCATGTGAACCGGCTTAAACACAACAGTCCAGCCTATAGTCTGGGGATTGAACCCAGGCACCAACCGTTGCCTCACTGTGCCGCACAATGTTCTCATTGAGTGCAGACAACAAGTCATCTTTTTTTTTTCTTACTATTATTCACTGGTGGGAAGAGTAGCCACACACACAAACACACACACACACACACACACACACTATGTAGCCTAGTTTGTTACCTCATAATAATCACAAATACATCATGTAACTTCGAAGAAGAAACTACTTTTTCCAAGTACATTTTCTTGAAAAACTCAAGTAAACCTAACTCACTACCACCTCAATATGTTCCTGGAAAGTCAAGCCAGCTCGGTGCCCAAAAAGACGAGCCACCGAAAAAGCAAAACCGGATCGCTCTGAAGTTATCATCTGGCTTTCAGGTTATGCGTTTTACGGCGTGTCACTTTCCCCGGCGGTGGGAACACTTTCAAAGTCTGGGGCATATTTAGATCAGACTGTCAGCGCTGGTTTATGGGCCGTAACACTGACGTGACTAAATCATCTGAGCTCTCTCCGAGTGCCAGGATCTGATGGATTGTAGCTTCCCAAATACAGTGCAAGAACAGCCAGAAGTACCGCAACACAGCCAGCAAGCAGTAACTTCTTATAACCTAATACATTTGGAAAAGAAAACGCTCTGACGATTTGCATTATGAAACAAAAGCGAGTGGGGGGGGGGGGGGGGGGGGGGGAACAGTTCTCCTATATAAAATGGACAGAATTTCATTTAATCCTGGTACATTTTTTTGTGTGTGATTAAAGCAAGTTGGTTTCAATGGCCAGCATCCTCATCCAAAACTATGCATCAAATCCTTTAATTCCCTGGGCTTCTAAATAGGCCTATTTAAAACACTAGAAAACCCGCGCCACTTCAGTCAACAACAAAATGACACACATTTTGCGTGCGTGTATTGTCACGAGATCACAACACGTAGGCTGGTTATATCGCTTTAAACCCAATGCAAAGCGACGGCAACAAACCGTAACTTTTACATGGAGGGAAACAGACAAGCGACTCGTGCGTACGTCTCGTGCGATCACCCAAAGCGACACAACTTTCCAACTTCGCCATAAAAACTCCCCCCTCCAGAAACAGGTGCGTGGGGGAAGAAAAAAAAAAAAATTATGAAAACGTGGTCTTTTACCTGTTGGATTTTCCATACTGTCCGCGTGGATCCTGGCGGTCAGCATCAACAGCAGCAGAGCCCGCGCGTACATCTTTGTGGAGAAGAAAGAGGGGACTCCGAAGAACAAGTATAAAGTCCAGCGTTTGTCACCAAAATCCGGGAGAGCGTGCGGGCGCGCGTACGGACTGCGTGGTGGGGAAAGTCCGACACAGACGCAGGGGACAGCTGAAAAAGAAGCTGGGCATATAGTGGTGGTAGAAGTTGTGTGCCCTCACTTCCACGCAGCGCTAAATCCTCCGCTGCCTCTGAGACTGTGCGCCCTCCATACCGCGCACCGGGAGCATCTGATCGCGGCGTTCAAAAAAAAAAAAAAAAAAGAAGAAGAAGAGGCGAGCCCCCCTCTCTACTTTTTTTTCTTTTTGCACTGTCAAGCAACGAATCGGCCGGGGAATGCGGGTCTGCGGCGCCTCCACGTGGACAGAAGAGGCACCGTGCGTGAAGGCAACGTGGATTATTCTGGACTGGAGAGACTGCAACTCGATGCAATGAATCAATGACACAGCGACCTTTTTTTTTTAACGCTATACAATAAAAAATGACAGTGCCTACGTGAATCTGATCGTGTTAGGGGTAATACATTTTGCATTGATGATTGAAGAGAGAGACAATTGAAGAGAGAGAGACAATTGATTTGTTTTGATATTTCAAACCATTCCGATATCCATAATGGGCAATTAGAAGGATGTTTTCAACAAACGTAAGAAATTGCCCAGTTTAATTTTTCTTTTTTTCTTTTTTATGCTCACAAATGTAGCCTATAGGCTGCAACATGCACTATGTAAATCAACTTAAAAAAGAAAAAAACATACACTAAAGGACAGAGCCGTGCAGAGAGCTACAGAGGGGCAGGGGCTCAAAACTCAAAAGGGCACTACAGTCTCCCTCATGTCACTCTTTTCTGGGCTGTGGCTGAAAACATGGGCTTAAGAAAAGGACATAAACTATTGAGAACGTCTGGGCGCGAGTTTCACGTTGTTTTAAGAGAACATAGACCTGAACTATTTTGACAAAATACACAAGGTTTATTTATTCAGATCGTACAAAACGGTCGACTTGTTGACCTCATTGTTCCGTGATTATGAGGCCGACTGATAAAAAATAAAGAGCGATCTGAAGCACAAGGTGTGGAGATCGGTCCTCTGTGCAGGAGATGCCTCTGCTCTCACTTCCTCCTCTCTGAGCGGCGCAGGGCTGGTGGGCGGGGTATTGGAAACACACGAACTAACGAGGGACATGTTCACTTTTCGGATTTAATTTATTAATATAAGCTAATAAGGCTTATTGGGACAAAACCAATGATAAGGACCATGGCAAAGCTTTGGATAAACAAACTATTATACAAATAAATAAACGGTATGGAGGGAAAGGGGAACTTCGGGGTCATGAAGCAAAAGGGGCACTTAAAAAAAAAAAAAATAGAAATATTTTAGCTCAACTGATTAAATACGGTTTCCTTCTCTTGTGATCTCAAAATGCAAGCCAGAGAGGTAAACATTGTAATCCATGAAGCTCCTTCATGTATTTTTCAGAGCACACACCATCACCAGACTAATAGGCGGAGGCTATGACTTAACAGCATTCGGAAATGAACAGTTTTTTCCCCACCGTTGTTTCGTTTCAGCGCCATGGTTATACAAAACAACTATGCTAGACTTAAAGGCCCACATTGGTGCTCATTTATTTGACAAAAACACCAAAAGGATAAGGTGTTACAAGTTGTTCAAAACAACAAAATAAAGCATGTTATGGGACTTTTTTTAGTTCCTGACAGCGTATTGTGTTGTAGGCCTAGAGTCAGAGCCGTGGGAAGAACTTTTAATTAGGGGGTGCTGAGGGATAAAGTTTACCCCAAAACCACTTTTTCTGTGCACATTTCCTATTTAATAATATTGCCTGCGATTTGCAAACTATCCACCAGGGGGTGCTGCAGCGCCCTCAGCACCCTGGGCTCCCACGGCCTTGCCTACAGTAAAGTCCTTTCTGCCCCATAGAAATCTTGTAAAAGCAGCCATTTGCGGGAAACCAAACGAGACTGCTGCATGAATACTTTGAGACGAGAAAAAAGTAAACCCCTGTCGCATGCTGACGAGTTGAGTTCAATAACCATAGAAAACAGCAACCGATTTTGGATTGCATTTACCCTTTTCATCAGATTTTTACCCATTTTTCAGGTACATTTAAACCTTTGTAGAAAGCCTACTTAATGTAAACAACCGTCCCTAGTCAGAGTGTGCTAATACAGCCAGTGTGCTATATGACTGTATACGCTTCCTGCGGATGCACAAGCCTTCCACCATTCTTTCATCAATAAATCCCTCAAACTAATCCGGCAGCACTCGCTTCTCTGACTTCTGTTTCTTGATGCCCCCGTGGGTCCGCTGTGGCCTCAAGCTACACTACACTACAAAATCCAGGAAGTTGCCCTTAGCCAAGTTGAAAATAATTGTTTAAAGCTCGTCTCTTGACTTCGACTGTGACACCTCGAGGCCTGTCTCCGATCTGATCAAAAGGGTGAATCTTTAACTTTTCCTCCACTTTAATATGCATGAAAAAGGGACATCCACGTCGGACGATCAAAGAAGTTACCGAGATGACTTGCAGTTTAATCGGACCTGCCAAGACTTGCTTCCATGTTTTTTGTGTTTTTTTTAACTATCCAGCCCAGCCAGCGTGGAAAATGGCTAAATAAAGTTAGATTCTGATCAAAAGAAATGGTAATAATAAGGATACAAACGCCTTATAGAAAAACATTCTTAAAAAGTGAACAAAGTTTGAAGTATAACATGAGGAAATAAAAGAAACAAAAAATCTAATGAAAACACAATCAAAAACACACAGACAGGTGGTGAGATTTGTGATCACCGCAACAACTCAAAAAACAAGTCGGCCCTTCACTGATTGATCTTTATTTAACCACGAAAGAGGATATCTATGGTAGGTTCCAACTGTGAAGCCGTCCCTTCTTATTTTCATCAGCCATTGAGCGCAGCTCAGGATCCTTGGGAAAGCAGTGGAAACTTAGCATCTTGTTGAATCTCCCCACAGCAGTTCACAGCAATGGTGATTGTTCCCGCCTTTTGCTCTTTGAAAAAGTACAGCGATCTTTCCATTTTCGTGTTTTGGAGACCATCTTCACAGCTGCAATTGACCCGCAAAATAAAGCTAGCGGAAACGAGCAACTCTACATCCAGTCTCAAACCAGGAAGTTAGCATTTTCTCGTGCACAGGGTCTATTATAGCACATCAATTGTTCTTAGGGTTCCAGGTTTTTCTGGATGGAATGTATCCGTAACCATGGAGACGATCAGCAGAGAAACCCATAGGAATCAAAGAAATGCCTTTAGCGATCTGAGCCTGTTCATACAAATGCGCACATTTTGTTAGCCGTCACATCCCAGACCCGATATTATGTGGAATGTTCTGTACCCATACAAAAGAATAGGGAACTCAGATGCAATACTGAAAGTATCGTGAGAGGTACGTTTTGTCCTTTTCATGGCATTTATATAATTTCTGTGGTTTCTCTATTGTTAACATATTATGAGATGAAGTTTAGAGGCCACTGGATGTTTACCCAACCCCACAAAAAGCAGAAACTGAATTTGAGTTAGCATTTAGCTCAGAGGACACTTACATGCTAAAATGTATCTAAAGTAAAATCTCCAAAGGTCTGTTCCACCATTAATAGTTTCTAATCAGGCTTTGACCTCACCTACGTTAAGATCGAAAACCGTTCTACTATTCGATACCAATTTTATAAATTTTGTTCAGATAAAAAGTTACATAATGCACCTTTAAAGAAGAATGTATTAAGGTAGGCTATACATTCAGGCCTTGGGATACATCCGCTTGGCTGCCCATTCCGTAAATGGACACCTTTTTTGCCAGTTTAATGAGCAGACAGACCCTTGCAATTTACAGTTTTCACAACCAATCATTTCTAATAACGATTTAAACACAATTACTCAGCGACATTTTTAGCATTTCCAAAAGAACCAGCTCCCAGCTATGCTTCCAGCAGGTACAATTTACACTTTTATTTTGACCTGTATTGTGTTTCGAAAAGCGCACGGTGGGAGTGAGGCGTCAGCTTCATTGATGTGACAAAGTACTTTCCTTCTGATAAATGAGTTCTAATGGACACTGGCTGCTCATGACACAGTGTGTGTGTGTGTGTGTGTTTTTTTTTTTTAAATGGATTGAAAATAGATTGTTTCCGTGGCAGAGGCTCAGCGGCAGATCCTTCTCAAGGCTGGCGAGCTGGTGAATATAGAGCAAATACAGCGAGTAAGTTAAATTATCTTGTGAGATCAATAAAGGATTATCTTATCTATCTTATCTTATTTGTGAGGACTGCAAAGTAACATTGAGGTGGGCTACTGTGAGGAAAAACCAGCAGACGAGCTGGAATAGAGATTAACGGCTTAACCGAGCGCTTCTTTGACTGTAGAGCTATAGCCAGTGTAACGCCCCATTTGAAAGCTAAGACCCATAAAAACTGATCGGACCGTTGTTTATCTGTCTTTGCTGCACTTTTGTCACGTTTAAATTTTTTTTGTATTTTTGTCACTTTTTTGTCGCTTTTAATGTGGCTTTTTCTTTCTTTCACTTTTTGTTGCATTTCTATCCTGGTTTTCGTCTAGTTTTTGTCGCTATTTTGACATATTTTTTGAAGAAGCTTTTACATTTAGCTAATGACAAACTGGAGAAAATGGGGGTTAAGAGTTTAATTGGGTTTGGACAAGGGCATCAGTCCTTGTCTTTTCTTCTGGATAATTTTGCACGAAGAAAAGAAAAGGAAACTGTCATTTCGAGTGCCCATTTCCACATGACGCAACACGAAGATGGTGCGCCAAGTTTTCGCCTTTCAGCGAATTCAGGACTAATCTCGTTCCAATAGTGTGGTATGTTCAAAGGCTGCTGGGAGAATAAAGACATGCACTTAGTGTTTCATTTTGCATGCCGCTCATGAAAGGAAAATTACCCACCTCAAGACTTTAATAAAAAATACTCAACACTCACTTCTCATTTTCATCATGCCACAAATGCACTGATCACACAGACACTCACATTCTGCTTTGCTTTGGATTCTGCCATTTGGATCATTTTTTAGATTACCAGGTTTCGACGATAGCTTTTAGATTAAACTTAGATTGGTTCACTTGGCACGTTTTGAACAGGAGGGTTCATATTTAATTATAATAATACATTTTCTTCATAACACACTTTACATTTCAAACTAAAGTGCTACAGAGTTCAAAACAATACAAAGCATGAAATCAATGGTACAAACATGAAACATGTTAAGGATCCAGGGCAAAGGCCTTTCTAAATAAACATGTCTGCAGGACTTTAGACTGAAGATTATGGGGGTCGATAACCTCCTAACCCCCGCCTTAACCAAGTGCATTTTTGTCCAGTTCAGCTTTACCCAAATCTAAAACTTTAGCCTATATACGCCAGTGTAACACCTAATTTGAAAGCCAAGACCTACAAAACTCATTTAAACAGCGCTTTTTGTATTTCGTCACATTTTGCCACCTTTTCCTTGCTTTACCGTTATTCTTTGGGTGCTTTTCTGTTGTGTTTTTGTCTAATTTTTGTTGCCATTTTGTCTCTTTAAAAAAATGTGTTATTGTTGCTTTTCCGGCATGTTTTTGACTTTCTTTCATTGCTTCTTTGTGGCCTTTTTGTTGCCTTAGTCACTTTTTGGTTGTGTTTTCATCCTTGCGTTTTGACGCTTTTTTTCAAGAAGCATTTAGATTGAGGTAAAGCCAAACTGGAGAAAGTGTGCTCAGTTCGGGTGGGGGTTAAGAGGTTAATCAAGACCATGACGCTAAATAAAGTGTGTGACCTGGAAAGTTGTTTAAACGGCATTTGAGGAAATTTGCAGTTAATTTAAAGGGGAGCGAGCTTTTTGCCACATTATGACATTGTTCTCTCAATTAAAACATACCTAGAGTTGTACGTTTGTGAAGGCTCTCATTCCTCCAGGGAGTATCCATCGTAGGAAAGTAAAATTATGGACTGGACTGGTTACGCTTCTAGTCACAGAAGCTTCTTCTTAGCGCTTTAGGTCAGAAAATACACAATTATCCAAACTGGAGCGGTCTAAATAAGACCCAGGCTCGTCCCAGGAGGAGGGTATAAAATGTGCAAATGACTCTGCTGCAAACTCTGATTTTTAGTTTTTTTTGCACAAGAGCAAACGCATGGTAAAAAAAACACATCCTATATATACGTAGCCAGACAGTTCTATATAAATATGAAATATGGTAACTCGGTGCAGTAAATACCATTCAGTGTCAATCGAGAAGAACTGTATGAAAAGAAAATAATTGCTATGTGGGCACAGTGCTTTACTTTGTTTTCTTCCCGGCTGCACGTGGCCCTGCTCTGCCCCATGTTAGCTGACTGCCTTGGAGGTGTTTTTTTTTTTCTTTCTTTGCTGTTGTTCTGTTCAGAATGATTTAATCTGAGCGGAGAGGTAAATGAAGACTTGCAGAGGAAGCCTTTTGGGTGAGCGGATGTCTCACGGCCGCTCTTGCATTCTCCCTGATCAGCAGTTTGACTCCGGACGTTAGCGCAGATGTGGATTTTCCGCTACATGCTTCTTGGATATTGTCGATAGTTGATACAGTAGAAGGTCTGGGTCAACGCGGGGTCAAGACTTCTAGAAGTCAGTCCGGAACTGGATGGTTTTAGGCCTGATTAGATCAAATTTGTTCTTCTGCATTTCAATTTCCTACATTCCAAGTAAAGCGCCACAGTCAGAAGCCCTGGCAAAATAGGAAACAAATGGAAAATGCCATCATTTAGGTTGAAATACACTATATTTGTGTAATGTACAGTTGAATTGCTTATATTGGTATTGTTGAGGCTACTACTGTACTTATAGCCAGACCTTTGTGTTAATTTCGTACCTGCTGGTTTCGCTACATCTGTGGCCTTCCTCAGAGGTCGTCACGTGTCGCCTTCCTCACAACCTCTGAGTTGTAGCCAAAACCGTTAGGTACGAAATCAACACAAAGGTCTGGCTATAAGAACAAAAGTAGCATTATTCTTAGAAGACCTAATGAACCTAATTTGTGGACTGGTATTTTTAACTGTAATTTCCCACTTAAAAAGAAGTGCACCTTCTTCACCCCTGGTGAGCTGCTACTCCGTCAGGGCCTGCTCTACAGATCCAGCTACCCTTTCTGTTGTCAAGCACACACATGACAACAGTGACTTTTGGGCCGGTCAGACAAGATGCATGTTGCACCAAAAACGGGCCACTATAGAACCAATATTATCCATTGCAGCATGAGTGGTTGTACAGTGCATCCGGAAAGTATTCACAGCGCTTCACTTTTTTCACATTTTGTTATGTTACAGCCTTATTCCAAAATTGATTCAATCAATTTTTTCCCTCAAAATTCTACACATAACACCCCATAATGACAACGTGAAAAAAGGTTTTTTGAGATTTTTGCAAATTTATTACAAATAAAAAAAAAAAAAAAAATCACTTGTACATAAGTATTCACAGCCTTTGCCATAAAGCCCAACCTTCTGCTCCGGTGCATCCTATTTCCACTGATCATCCTTGAGATGGTTCTACAGCTTCATTGGAGTCCCCTTGTGGTAAATGAAGTTGATTGGACATGATTTGGAAAGGCACACACCTGTCTTTATAAGGTCCCACAGTTGACAGTGCATGTCAGAGCACGAACCAAGCATGAAGTCAAAGGAATTGTCTGTAGACCTCCGAAACAGGATTGTCTCGAGGCACAAGTCTGGGGAAAATTTCTGCTGCTTTGAAGGTCCCAATGAGCACAGTGGCCTCCATCATCCGTAAATGGAAGAAGTTTGGAACCACCAGGATTCTTCCTAGAGCTGGCCGGCCATCTAAACTGAGCGATCGGGGGATGGGGCCTTAGTCAGGGAGGTGACTAAGAACCCGATGGTCACTCTGTCAGAGCTCCAGCATTCCTCTGTGGAGAGAGGAGAACCTTCCAGAAGGACAACCATCTCTGCAGCAATCCACAAATCAGGCCTTTATGGTAGAGTGGCCAGACGGAAGCCGCTCCTTAGTAAAAGGCACATGGCAGCCCGTCTGGAGTTTGCCAAAAGGCACCTGAAAGACTCTCAGACCATGACTAAGAAAATTCTCTGGTCTGATGAGACAAAGATTGAACTCTTTGGCGTGAATGCCAGGTGTTATACTTGGAGGAAACCAGGTACTGCTCATCACCTGGCCAATACCATCCCTACAGTGAAGCATGGTGGTGGCAGCATCATGCTGTGGGGATGTTTTTCAGCGGCAGGAACTGGGAGACTAGTCAGGATAGAGGGAAAGATGAATGCAGCAATGTATAGAGACATCCTGGATGAAAACCTGTTCCAGAGCGCTCTTGACTGGGGCGACAGTTCATCTTTCAGCAGGACAACGACCCTAAGCACACAGCCAAGATGACAAAGAAGTGGCTTCAGGACAACTCTGTGAATATCCTTGAGTGGCCCAGCCAGAGCCCAGACTTGAATCCGATTGAACATCTCTGGAGAGATCTGAAAATGGCTGTGCACCGACGCTCCCCACCCAACTTGATTGAGCTTGAGAGGTGCTGCAAAGAGGAATGGGCAAAACTGCCCAAAGATGGGTGTGCCAAGCTTGTGGCATCATATTCAAAAACACTTGAGGCTGTAATTGCTGCCAAAGGTGCCTCAACAAAGTATTGAGAAAAGGCTATGAATACTTATGTACATGTGATTTTTTTGTTTTTCATTTGTAATGAATTTGCAAAAATCTCAAAACTTTTTTTCACGTTGTCATTATGGGGTGTTATGTGTAGAATTTTGAGGGAAAAAATTGATTGAATCAATTTTGGAATAAGGCTGTAACATAACAAAAAGCGCTGTGAATACTTTCCGGATGCACTGTAATTGCACCTTGTCTCTGCTGACAAGGTGTATCCCTCCGTCGGCATGCTTTCTTGAGTTATGGTTCTCAGACCATCTCTTATAAATGTCCAAACGATGCAAAATGAAGTACATGTATTGATCATGAACATTTGGCTCCCCTTTCTCAAGAAGAGTTTTGATAGAAAAGCGGCGGGAACACCAGCGAGACGCAGATGCTTGGCTCTCCTGGACAGCAGAAGTGTTTTCTCCCCATCAGTTGCACTGCGACTCAGCCTGGGAACAGGTACATGACGTTGAGTGCCAAACGGCATCGCACATAGCACCAAAGTGTAAGTCTAATATCTTTATATTTTATATTTTGGTGTTTGCATTGGGGAAGTCGGGGAAGTCGTCGCTCTAGTTTGCACCATCGCCTCTGAAGTACTGTGAGACTATGGATAGCCGCGGCTCACGGCGGCTCTTCCTCCCGTTATCTTTGTGACAGGCTTCAACCAAGGTTTAATTTCTTCTTCAAGCTAGGAATTGGCACACTTACATTTCCCCATTTTGATCGACACATTAACACCTCAGAAAATCCATTTAAGACTTTTAAACGGTCTTAATTTGGCACAAAAAAAACGCAGGTACCCGGCTCTCTCTAACTGCATGGCAACAACAATTCAGTTATATGCCAACTTGGACACTGACGCAGAGTTTGGAAGCACCTGATTTTTAGGGGCTGTGTGGGCGGGAGAGACTCATACAAGCGCCTGGGGTTGTATGAATGTGAGAAATGTTGAACCGTAAAGTCACCTCAACAGGGCTAGTTTTACTCCAAGCTCAAAATGGGCTCCCCGGCGGCTAGCTAAGTAGCACCTCGCTCTTAAATGTTGCAATGAACAAGCGTGTTTTTTCGTGAGGCAATACCCGGTCACTCGATCAGGTCACGCTTCAGCTTCTGGTCTCCCACCTAGAAGCGCTGTGGATCCACCATGTAACACAGGTAAGCGAGGCGGGAGTCTCTAGCAAACAGCAGCCTGCCGGAGTTATCCCCCACTGGGATCGTAAAAAAAACATCAGAAATGATCATAAAATAATAATTGTAGGAGTGGCAATTCAAACTTTAAAAGGGGGGGAGGGTGTGGATATCAGATTTCACTGCTTCAAAAAAAACTATATATATATTTGGTGAAATTAAACTATTGATTGAAAAAAAAGAACATGTGTCCTGGTTTAGTCCTGTTTTTTAACCAGTTTAGTGGTTTAGTCAGTTTGGGCTCAGACCGCGGCTCTGCCATTTAATGACTAAAGTATTAGTACGTTATAGCTTTGCTTCGCTTTCAGAAAACATCTGCATTTGCGCTGAATCGGCTCATTATCTGCTCATGAGTTCCAGTTGCTTTTTTAGACTCACTGCAGATCATTCATTGACGTCTGGAAACAAAAAGTACATACAATTGGCACCTAAAAAACAAATACTGGCCCCTACAGAAGCTTTTTAGTTGGTACCAAGTAGATACCCTTTAACGGTACCCATCCCTATAGATAGCTCTAATCAGGGCAAAATCAGCTAAAAATGCAAATGAAACAAGGGAAGTCAGACTGGACATTTAACAAGCACATGTATTTTCATTTGTCAAAGCCTTTTTGGTAGCTTTATGCAAGCCTAAAACTCACCAGGAGAGGAGCAAAAAACCAAAGAAGTCCCTATTGAGCTCAGGTTTTTTATTCTTACCTCCATGCGTTTGTCTCAACATACACAACATCGTCTTGTTTTTTTCAAATGCTTTATTGCCGTTTTTCCTATTAACAGCATTACACTTTTACAAGTTATAGCTCAAAAGAAAATGAATTAATTACAAAAATGATCATTAGTAACATGCATTATGTTACAAAGGAATCCAAAAAAGCTCTGAGGGCTCACTTTTATGTGAACAGAAAACCAAGTGTTACTTCATTCTTCTGACATTGGCACTCCATGAGCTGTTTACTGTGGGCGAGCGTTTCAATAGGCCCTCGACCACTCAATGACGTAGCGCACTTCAGCGATACAAAGCTTGTTCCCTGAATTGCACAACTGTAAGTGTTCCATACATCCCCTTTTTCTTCTTTTCTTTCCACAACAAAGCAAACTCATTTAGGTGAAAAAGGTTACGCGATGTTCTTTGCCGAGTCTGTTTGTGTGCGTAAATGTCAGGTGGAGGAAAGTCTTGGACAAAAGCAGTGGTGGTGTAACTGAGGACTGCGTTTTAATTGGAAATCTCAACGGGACTTTTAAATGAGATAGTTCCGTTATTAATGTTGTTAGTTATGCATGAGATTTTCCTAAGAAGTTCTGTCGGCCGCGAACAGCTTCCTCTGATGAGCTTGTCAAATAGTTCCAGCTGCATCTAAGGGAGAAGAGTTTTTAGACATGGTAAAACCATTTCATCATGTGTTTTTTCTCTGATTCATACATGTTTGTGTTATCTTCTATGCAGATTTCATCTCCTACTCCTAGTACTATTCAATTGGCTGAAAATACTCAATAGCACCATTCTTGACACATGTGCTGGACTATAAAGTGTATATAGTAGACTTTGTCGTTCTAAAGTTCGTTGATCTGAGAGACTGGGTGCCTGGATAAACCCCGCAAATGAAGGGAGATTATATACACTCCGGTGAATTGAACCCAGGACATTCCTGCTGGTATTACACATAAGTATCAACCAATTGTATGCAGACACTGGAGGGAGTGGGCACCTTCAGGAGCTGGGATTTGAACGCCCGACCTTCCGATCATGAGACAACCCGCTCTATCATCTGCACTAGAGGTTGACCGTTATATTGGCCGGCCGATGTATCTGGCCAATATTTGGAGAGTGAACAATATTGGCCGATCTAGCGCTGATAAAAGCTGATATCTCTGGGACCGAAAGAGACTTACCGATGTTTGCATTGGAAAGAGCAAAGTCAGGGCTTTAAAACAACCCCCTAGGCCTCAGGGTAGCGCAAAAAATTGGTTAGCAACAAGTTTGACGGAAGTTAGTTAGTTTCTCAAAACCTCAGTCATTTTGAACCTGGATAATTCAATTGCTAAGCTAGTTTTACCCTCTGCAATTGTATTTTTGATCGCCATGCAAAATCCCATGGCTAGCAACAGTATGCTAATGCTAATGCAAGCATGCTAATGCTAGCGGAAACTGATCAGCTGGGACAGAAACTATGATTGAATCACCCAAAGTAATAAAATAAAATTGGCCACTGCTGGAGTGGCCAAGTCTTATTTATGTTTTTACAGGATTATAAAAAAGATATTTGGAAAAATCGGCCAAAAATATCGGCCAAGCATTTTGGCATCGGCCAATAAAAATCCCCCCAAAATCGGCAGCGGCATTGGCCTTAGAAAAACCCGCATCGGTTGACCTCTAATCTGCGCCACCGTCGCCTCTCAACAATCATCAAACACATATACGTTTATCTTGATGGAACAACATTAAACGTGATTAAAAGCAGGTTCAGCACAGTAAAGAGATCTTAAAATGCAGTACACAATGGGCCATATTCAGACATTCAGATTTGCTGCACAGCGTCTGGCTGTGACATCAATACCCCACACTTTGCATCTGCACAGTATAATTATCTGGAATAATAATTTATTTGAACCTGAATTCAAATGAGCACAAAGGCTCACAAGAGTGTTTCAGAAGTTCACAGAGGCCGGGGCCAAAGTCAACTTTAATTTTGTTTTATGGGAAAGAGGTTAGTTCAGATGCCACATGCTTTGACTAGTCAAAGTAAGACCTGTTGACGCCTGAATTGGCCAGAATTTACTCTCAATTGACTCAAGGTCATTTAGCGCAAGGTCGAGTGCTTTGATTCTGTGGAACAAACTGCCGACAAGTTCCTGAAGCGTCCATAAAAAGCATCCATTACTGTAACTGTTGTTATAAGCAATATTTATTTAACTTCAGTCCAAGCACCCTTTGCTGGAAAAAATGTGCGCACAGAACTACTCCATACATGATTTTGAAATTTTCATAAAACATGAAATACTCATTCCAAGTTGCGAAAAAGTTTCCCAAAAATCCAGAATAATGCATGAAATAAGTCCTTTATTAAACTACTTTTAGATAATACATGCAACAAATTCATTTTTCCCGAAACAAAGCCAATACGAAAAACAACCACCCTATACGCGCCACCCTTGTGCACTCTGTACATTACAACCGCGCTTTCAAAGTAAACCCACAGTGTTCATTTGTGACTCCGCTCGCCGCTGTGTGAGCCCACTCATCCGTCCTCCGTATCGAACCGCCGCCGTAATTATGGAGCATTTTGTGGACAATGTTTTCATTCCCACACATCAATTTTCCAATAAACCTGAGCCGGGCTGCGGGGGGAGTTTAATCAGTGTCAAAAAGCAAAGAATAAAAGCGCTTGTTTCAGGAAAGGGAAAACTGTGGGCGGTAATCAAGAGCTAAAGACTCAGGGTCGGACAGAACACGAAGAGGAGCAGCAAATAAGACAATACGACTTGAATTGGATTAGAGGAATGCAAAAAAAAGCGACTAAACAAAAAAAGCAATGTGCTGGGAAAGTTAACTTCTCGGGAACAACTGAATCTTCCGAGTTTTCTCCCAGAAGGACAAGATTTGGAGACACATTAGAGAGCAGTGAATAGGTGATGTAGCCCATAGCTTTCTTGGAGTGCAACATATGTTCAAAAGTTGTTTGGATGCAGTAGATCCCCAGGAAACATGGAAGTTCCGTGGAGTTTTCCCTCACAGGAATCCCCTGAATGTTTTATAACTTTGATTGTATTGGGTTGCTGCCTCCGTGGTGAAGTCCTACCTGACAAAGTTGTTTTTAAGCCATAGCTTTAGGACATACAAGTAAGTTCCTTGGACAAAGGGCACAGAGTGTTCCATTAGTTCGAATAGAATTTATTTGTTTAGTCCCCACATACAGACCCAATGCACAAACAGTTTAGTTTAGTGAGACAAGACTGCTGTGGGGGGAGCTGGTGCTACAACCGTTGACTGGACCATGAAACTTATAAAAGTGAATGATTAGATACGGACTACGCATAAGCTTAAGTGGCCTAAGATGGCCTCGCCGCAGTAGGGAAACACCGGTTAGAGCCACCTCTCCTGCACTATACTGAGGGAAGACAGGACCATCGGGGACCCGCGAACCCAATCTACTGCGATACTACCATGCACCATGACGCGCTCCTAGGAAGGGACCCACAGCAACACCAATACAGGTAAACACTCTAATGAAGGATGAATTTTAAGTCAATATTGCAATTGATATCTACCTGTTTCGGACAGAGCACTCAAGTGCCAGCACCGGGTTCAACAGGAAGTGGAAATTACACAAGGCCAGAGGGCGAACAACACTAAACTAGGGCCTTTTATGGTGCGCCCAATGTTGCCACAGATTACTTAAAAAAGCAATATATTACTGATTACTCCTTTGAAAAGTAACTTAGTTACTTTACTGATTACTTAATTTTAAAAGTAACCAACATTACAAGTTACTTTATTTGTTACATTCAGCTACGGCCAACAACATCTCCACCTCCTCAACACACTAATGACAAACCCTTTTACCAACACTCACTTTATTGGAGTGTGTTTTACCAGTAACATCAACAAAGCCGACGCAGACTCAGAAAAGGGACGCATTTCCATCTCTCTCGACCAGTGTTAGAGTCTTTAGGCTGAAATTGTGACGTTATGTTACGTCACTTGTCGAGTGCAAAAATAAATGTCTTTTTTTCCAAAGGAAAATTACAAAATAGTAACTCACATTGATTTGGAAATAGTGTTAGTAATGGATTACTGTAATCAGATTACTTTTTTCAGTAACTTGTAATCTGATTACAGTAATCCATTACTAAGTCATTAGTTACTGGCATCACTGGATGCGCCCCCACGGGAACAACACAAACACAAAATACTTGCATCATCACATTTGTAAAGAAATTAATCTCCTCTTGTGAGTAAAATGAACAGACCAAATCACCGCGGACAGGTTTGAGTGGTCCAGGGGATACTTAGATTGGTAAAGGCTTAATTCAAACTGAAATATATCACATATGTAACATGATGACGTGACTTATTATACTATGCTAGTATTTGTGTAAATATAATTTGAGGACTTTGGAAACTAAGGATGCACATTTGAAGGCACGGTCATTTGTTCAAGGGAGCACCCGCCTGTTTACCTGCAGCCTGTTCACTCTCCATTCTACAACCATGCCAGTACCCTTGACTGGGGGCACTTTTTTGTTTACCTGCCTCTCACTCTGTAAGGAACAGAATGCACAAGAAGACAAGAAAAAAAACGACTTACATTTGCCATGTCCTTGACTCAGGGTACGTAACGCGTACATAAAAATTAAGGTTTTGTGAACAGAGTCAGTCTAAGCACATCTGACAATCTGAAAAGTTCGGCAAACCGTGCGGAAGTTCAGCCACATTTCTGACAGGTTTCTGAAATTGTCCCAAAGCAGTCCCTGAAAAACTGTAATATGTTCAGTTGGCCAAAACTAGATCCAACTGTCATCCACAATGTGTGATGGGGCAGAACTCCCCGAACAGACAGAGACTGACATCAATCAACCAGCCTGGTGTGACCAATGGGAAACAAATAAACCAAAAAAAAATGATGCATTACAGTTTGTGATTCAACCGTCAGGGCAGGCAAAACTTTTTTACATTTCAACAGGCCGACAAACAAGGTGCAATCAATGTTTTAATGTGTGGACACTTTTGATGACAAAAGAAAGGGGGAGTCACAAACCCATTTTGGTTCATTTGACATATTTGATTATACTTCTCACATTTCCCCCTAAACCTGCTTGTATTATAAAACTAACATGTCATTAATTTAATTCTTACCAATTGTATTCTGCGGAAGTAGAGCATAACTGGATGCAAGTTCAGAGACGCCCAGTCAGTAGAGATCAGGAGGGGGCGGTTATCTCCGTTCTTCATTGTGGTTCTTCTCAAGGTTCATCTTGTCCCCATTGTTTTTTTGTTTTTTTTTCCTTCTTGCTGTGAAGCCCCGGGAAAACTATCTCCATCGGCTTCTTCTCTGCAGACACTGTTGATATTTTCAAACTGTTCTTGAAAAAAATATTTGGGCAAGCTCTGCAAGTGTATACTGTGCCAAACGCATAGACTGATTGTAAAACTATACCCAATCTAGACTAGACACACGTTTCCCAAACAGAGGAAATTTGATATGTTTTC
This sequence comes from Proterorhinus semilunaris, assembly GCA_021464625.1. Classification (NCBI taxonomy): domain Eukaryota; kingdom Metazoa; phylum Chordata; class Actinopteri; order Gobiiformes; family Gobiidae; genus Proterorhinus; species Proterorhinus semilunaris. The sequence continues at coordinate 22,006,364 of CM038360.1, forward strand.
GACCTCAACAGTATAATTCTCTCTGCAGTACCATATTCAAGTACAATGAGAACATGTTGTACACTTAAATGGCGCACAATCAAAGGCCAAGAGACTAGAATAACCCACACAAAAGAAGAAAGGATACTGTAACACGACAAGGTTCCGCAAATCTTCACAAACTCCAAATACAACTGTAAAAAAACCACGTACTCTATGAGCAGTCTTCCGTTGGAAACAGAGTGATGCGGCACTTGAAGCGTGAAGCATATTCTCTCTGTGCTCTTCCAGAAGTACCATCTGTGCGGAGTGAGTCCGTGTGTCAGAGCCATTGCGCGGTGCACTTTAAACAGACTGGTGATGTTTGGGCTTTTGCGCCGTCCTCTCCACTGCCTCAAGTGCAGGCCAGCCCCAGTGATGAATGTCCACGCGCAGCACTCCTGAAGTGCACTCCACTCAACAGCACTGGTCACAGCGAGGGCCATTGTGAAAGGGATACCTGGACAATACCATCACAGCTAAATTTAGAACCCAAAAGGGGGTAAAAAAAAAAAAAAGTTGATGGAACTTTTATTGATCGAGGCCAGGTTATGTACTAGATCACACTCCCAGATTTGGCGAAGGGGACTTCAGTAACTTTGTTTGTTTGAGCAAAATACATGAAAGGTAACATGAAGTGCAGAGTAAAGAGGAATGTGAGTGGCGGGACAGTAGACATGTTGTTAGGGTTTTTTAAACATTGTGCAAAGAAACAGTCATTCATGCGTACAGCAACATTTATCTCCACCCCTTTTTAACAATAATGAGAAAGGTGAGTTTTGTGCCTTTAGCTTGCCTAGCTACCTCCTAAGTGATGCCCGGGTGTTGGCTGTTGAGATGGTACAACAAGTTGTACTTGAAGAATAAGCACTACTGCAATGCAATACTTGCATTATGATACGCCATTCTCGTTTGCAAAGTGCTCCCACGCTGTGCTTTTTTTGGCCCACTTCATATTGAAAACTAGCAAGCCATGCGCGATGACTACTTCTCGTGGGCAAGTGTCTGGTGGTCTCTGTATTACAAGTATTTTCAATGGCACGACAAATTAAAGACGCCAGTTAACCGAGCAAAATGCTTTCACTCGGTTACGCAATTTTTACCGGTTAATCGGTTCACCATGGACACCCCTAGTATCAAGTATGTGCAATAAAGACTGAATTTCCATAAGTTATAATAACTTAAGTTATAACCAAATAATAAATCAGTCTGACACTGTGTGGAATATTTCACAAAGGTGCAATGCTACATTAAATGAATAATAATGCAAACGTGTCTTTTTCCTTATGGGTCATTCCGTCCCAAATCAACCAAATGCTCAGAATCTTCCCAGGTCACCCTCTCAGATTTGGATGAATTTATTTCTATTCTGTGTAATGAATACATGCAAAGATATTACTCTAACTCCCCATAGCTCTGTTTTTTATGTATTATTATTATTATATATTTTTTTAACATATATTGTTGTAACCACCTTTTCTGCTCGCAGGTGACTTAAGGAATTAAGGAGACAGGCACCCTCGATGAATATGCTTGTTTCCATGAAAGTATTGCACTACAGGTGTTCCAATATGACATGCACAAAGCCACATTCCAATATATTGCAAAATGATAGAGTGTCCCAGCCCTAGTGTTTATTAACAAGGGATTGGTAAAGGCCAAGGAAACAGAAAGGAGTCGGACAGAGCAAAACCTCCAAGCCATCTTGCAAATCCACATAATGTGGCATCATCATGATAATCCTGTGACATCTTGTCTGTTTTGTATGGCCATATCTGGTAACTGCACTTAAATGTCTTAAAACAAATTATTGTAAAGATTACTTTCACAAGAAGTTGAATCTTGTATGTTTTTGAGTCAATTTCTCTATTGACATTATCGATCTAACATTTGTCATTTATCAGAGGTGAGACAGAGTATCTTGAGCATATTTGTATTGATTGTAAACAGATGGCTGGTTGCTCTGTCTTGCAGAGAAATTAAGTATCATCCGCACCAAGATAAGAGATTGCATTGTGTGTTTCAAAATAAATTTGCAATGAAAGGTAACATACAAGTTTGTTGATCGGATCAGATTAAGGTGAAACGTAGAGGGGAAAATAAGATGACTTTTGAAAGGAAGGCTGTTTTGATATCTCTTGGTTGACCTAAAATGTCATGTTTAGAGACAGAGGTCAAGTAAGCAACCCAAACAGCTATGAAAATGTGGTTCAGTTTTGATTCAACACACTCCAGTATTTGCTTAGAAAAACATGCACTACATTTTATTAATCAAAGTTATATCCCCTGCCCTTCCAGTCGCTGTGCACTGCCAACAGGACACTAAGGTTGAGAAAGGCAAGTGCACGGAAATGCAGTTATGTCAACACAATCAGTTTTCTTTTCAAAGGTATTTTTATCTGCAGACAGACGTTGGTCTGTCTGCTTGGAATATGCCAGGGCCACATGCACTTCGCTCACCTCACCTTCAAAGAAAACGTACTGATCATGAAAATGTTTCAGGACACGTTGAGAATTGTTTAACTTGATACTAAGTGAAATGAGCAGCGGTGCACAATGGCAGCATGGGTTCGACATCCTTCGGTAGTTTGCCTGTTTCCCTATGTCTACCCTTTGCCACCTCAAGACCATCGCCATCCTCCCTACTGGAACTGCAGTTTACCTACAGGCCTGTAGATGACGCAGTAAACCTGGCCTGCTATTTGTGGACTTCACAGCTCCACCTTCAACACCATTCACCCAGATTTGGATCACTGACCTTGGAATTCACCTTATTCCGCCCAACCACTTTGGCCTTTGTTTGCCACAGATCGGCACTTCTGTTGCAATGACACTTCCGCTAAAATATGATTTGTGTAAGATGTCCAATGTTCATTTGCACCAACAAGTCAACACTGCACTGTTTCTCTGCGCAGCCTGAAAACGGCTTTGTGTCCGTGTAGTAACTGATACTTTTTTGACGTCTGCAGTCGTATGTAAACTAATAGGAGTGAAGGGGCGGGCACAATTCATGGCGGTACCCACACGAACTTCCAGAATAAGGTGAATAGGGAACACTGAATCAGGCACTGAAAAAATGGACACTTGGTTTCCATCCCCTCAGGGTTGTGACCTTTCCCCCCTGCTCTTCTCATTGTACACCAACTGCTGCACCTCCAGTAACTATTCCATAAACAATATGATGGTGATAAAGCTGAATACAGGAGGGAGGTGGACTAGCTAGTGTCCTGTTGTAGCCACAACAACCTGTAGCTCAACGCCCAGAAGACAATGGACATAATCATACACTTGAATGTACAGGTTTTCTCCATGCTCACTGATTTCCAAGGGGTTCCCAAAGTGGGGACATCTGGAACTCTCTAGTAATAGGGCAGGGTATTCAAATAATGAAAATCCACTCGCACATTGACTTTAGTTGTATTCCACTCTTTGAACAACTCTTCCAATTAAAACGTTCACCATCCCCTCTAAATTCCAAAAGCTTCCTTATGCTTCGGTGGAATTTGAGAGTGCATTTAAAGAGTTTCTCGGCCTTCACTTTTGCTAATAGAGCGAACTGTGTCAACAACTTGACATTCTCGTCTGCTAACGCTTGAAAGTTTGTTTTGGATAGTGGCTCAACCCATTATACAATTATAATCCTCTTAAGTCGTATTTGTATGCATTCTGAAGCACCTAACAAACAAAAAGAAAACGTTACTTTGTTGGGTTAAGCAGAGGCAATAGTTCTGATATGTCCAGACTTTTGACCATATTTGACATTGTAAAACTAAGCATTCTAAAAAAAAAACACGAGTAACCTTTTGTTGTTGTCTTAAAGTCAATATTCAGTAAACTTTTGGTTGTCCATCCATCCATCCATCCATTTTCTCCCACTTGTCCGTTGCCGGGTCGTGGGGGCAGCTATTGGAGCTGCCCAAGTCACATTGCACCAGTCCCCTATGGCTCCTTCTGCAGGTGGTGGGTCCACGGAAGGACGGCCTCATAGTTCCAAACGGGCCTGTTGGTCTCTCATAGGGGGTCCATTCACTCTCTCATTCATACGCCAGTGTACGCAGACACTGGCGTATTTTTTTTTGGTTTGGTTTTGGTTGTTTTATATGATTATAATGGCACATTTCGGGTTCCAGTCCCCTTTAAAACATGTGTGGCCCGTTATGAATGTCATTTGGAGGACTTTTGTCTGACTTTCTTAATTTTACATCGCTTAAAACTTAATGATATGAGCATTGAGGAGTTTGATGGATCATCCACTTTTCTTTCAGTGACCCCTATTTTGCCAGAGGACACTTGGGCAACTCTCACTTGGAAAAACTCCTGAATTTTAAGGAAACATGTCATTTAGTGTCATTTTAATCTGTAAAAAATTGATTCTGGAACAATAATCAATTTAAAATGTACGAATATGCAGCCATTTCATTATTTCAACCTAATTTGGACACATTTTTTGAGAATTTCTGGGGATGCATGTGAAGTGTTGTTGACCAAGAAGGGAAAATGATTGCACTAACATGACTGAGAGAGCTCTATGTCCATAAAAAGTTGGTCTGCGTAGCCCCTGCTCTACAAAGCATAGGCTGTCTCAAGACCTGGAATAGAAAATTACATTCCCCTCCAGCCTCAGAGTTTGAGGACATAGGCCTCGAAGTCACCAAATCCCACGGGAGCGTCACAGTGTGGCCTGGGTGAGCATGATTTAATGTAAAGGAGGCGCATGGTGCCCTCTTTCAAACCCCTGAGCTTGCCCTCTTCCCAGGTGACGCCACACAACCCAGACAGTTCAACACTCGTCAGCATTTATTTTCATAAGCACTGGAGCCCAGCGCTGTCACTGTCTGGTACCGTAACACAGGGTTTTTCTTTTTATAGCCGTCACAGGAAAATTACAATCCTACATTGCTAACATGACAAACATGTGAGAGAACTGAAAGTAGCTATGATTGCGGCTATATAACCTGACATCTGTATTTTTTGGTTTTATAACTTAATTATTTTTTGTTTATTTTTTTCAAAGGCTGTGTTGCGCATGCATAAAAATAAATAAATAAATAAAAGCATCCATTTTGTCAGTCAATGGTATGCCGAGTAATCTATGGCACAGTTTGATAGTAGAACTCAAGAACAATCCAGTGCTGGAGTTTAAGGACTTCAAACAAATGCAAAGGACTTTTCCTGATTCTATTTATTGCAATTGGTCTCTCATCATAAAGTGCTTCTGAACCGCTCTTTGTCTGACCTGTCACCAACAACCTGATTGTTTTTGCATCGAGGCACTTTAAGCTTGTTGTCTTAGTCCTTTTTTAAATTGAGTAAGCCATGTGTCTTTTGTATTTTTCAGTTATCATTGTTTGATCTGAATCCTTCTTCAACCCCCGGGAAGTCACAGTCATATTTATGCACTCCACACGATTCAATATAAAAGGCTTCAAATGCCAGACCTCAGCCACGCTCAGACCAAGGATTAGTGACTTAACACCTCTTTATCCTCAAGGAGATGGATGACTTTTATTCTCAAGATCTCTCCGCCGAACCTTCGCTTACCATATTACACCTGCTTATTTTATTTTTTTTGCACTGAGCTGCCATTTGCTAAGAGTTAGAAGGGGAAGAAAAAAAAACTGTGGCATGACCAAGAAATCACAAATGCCCCAAAGTAAGAGACTTAATTATCACAGAGGTGAGATGAATGTGCCTTCAAACTTGCTTGACCATGTTTTAACATTTTAAAGTTTACAAAACATGTAGTGAACATTCAAACATTTCTCTCAGCTGTGTTTCCAAATGGAGGTCTTTTGAAGTTGAAGAAAAGGTCTTGCAGGCATTGATCCCAAGCATTTGGAGCTAAAACTAGACAAAGTTAAAACACTTCTCGAGGGGATATGTTTTTTAATTTGTTCTCTTTTGAAGATGAGGAAAAAAAAAAGGGGCCATACATTTGGCCAAATGCGGCCCCTAGACTAGACCAATTTTTGTTGGTTCAGCTGGCAAGCTTTACCAAAAATGGTACTTTGGAACTCCCGGAATTGAATGATTCTACACAATTATAGACCCTGTCCGCACAAAGTCAAGCTCAGGACTAAACGCTAAAATATTTTATCAATCCAGCGCATCATCCAAACGAAACCGGCATGTTGGGGGTCTGCAAACTAACGGAGTGTATGTTGTCACTTATCTACTGAGTATATAATGAGTTTTACTCCGCTCCGCTCCTCTATGCTCCACCACGGTCCGCGAGCTACAGGGGATAAGTAGTAAAACATGTCAGAGTTCGCCTCCATTCAGTCTGTGTTAGTAAAAGTCCGGTCAGTGACAGGTTTTTCTGATTTTGTCCAGTTACGTCTGAAGAATAAACTTGCCTCCTTGTCTCTTCTGTAAATCGTAAATCCATGAATCCGTTTCATTTTCACTGTTTATATTGCACAAAAGGTTTACTGCGCATGCGCAATCTAATCTACATCTTGTTCTATTCTCTGTGGCAGCGTTACAGCGCCACACACAGGCCTGGTAGCTGAATCGCAGCGGTTTTACAGACATGACTTCATGTGGACGCACATATTTACTGAGCTGGCTCCGTGTTTGTAGAGAATGTTTTTGAAACTTGAACCGTTTTGTCTTCGTGTGGATGTAGCCTTAACCTCACTGCAAATACACTTCAAAATGTGGCCCTCGATAAAAAAAAAGTTTGGACTCCCCTGTGCTAAACTGACTTAAAAGTGAACTCTGTAATTATGTTGTTGCTTGATTAAAAGAGTTGTGCTGGGTTTCATGTTGTATGTTTGTGTAACCCAGTATAAACCTGTCCTTCTCAAGAGAAATTAATGCTCCTGTTTATTTTTTTTTATAATCCAGACCTCCATTGCTTCTACAAAAGCACGCTTCGTCATTGCTGGCAGCGATTGTTGTTTTGTTTTTCATCTTTTAGAACATCTCGCTTCGGTGCCAAATTAGCACTCAAACACTTAAAATCTGTGATAAACAATCAATGTTGTCGCAAAGTAAATTTTTGGCACCATAGATCTGCTTTGTAAACGCAGTGTTTGCGAATGAAAAAAGACCACGTGCGCGCTTTTGTGTGTCTAAATAGAGCACATTTTCTTCCAGCGCGAATCAGGAAGTCAGAGGCATTAGCACAATGCTAGCGTAGCATTCAGATGAAATGAGCTTCTAATTGACTCAAGTGGACAATCAGGATGTGTTAGGGCAGGGCTCTCTAAGTACATACGTTTTGATTGGGAATATACTATTGATGAAACTTTTTTCAATAAATGAAAAAATAATGAGCCAGACGGAAGCCTCATAAAATGGCTTACACTTGTATTGCACTTTACAAGTCTGTGTCACAAGTTTCTGCTACACTCTAGTCATTATTTATTCACTCCTCGGTGGTGATAAGCTACTATTGAATAATAATAATAATAATAATAATAATAATAATAATAATAATAATGCATCAGTTTTATATAGCGCTTTTCTGGACACTCAAAGACGCTTTACATTGCACTATTCATTCACTCCATACTTGGTGGTGGTAAGCTACTATTGTAGCCACAGCTGCCCTGGGGTAGACTGACGGAAGCGAGGCAGCCAATCTGCGCCATCGGCCCCTCCGACCACCACCTACCACTCACTCACATCATTCATCCCAGCCTATTGTACATGTTTTTGGTGGTAGGGGAAACCGGAGTACCCGGAGGAAACCTACGCAGACATGGGGAGAACATGCAAACTCCACACAGAAAGGCCCTGTCCAGGTGGTAATCGAACCCGGGACCTTCTAGCTGTGAAGCACTAACCGCTGTACTACCATGCCGCCCCACCCAGGGGGAGACTGTCCATTTACCACGTGGCTATAATGAGTTGTTTATATCCTAATGTCTTGTTATGTCAGTGCCCTCTGTTGGACACGTGTGGAATTATTTCCTTTCTTTATTCAAGTTGCCCCCTAATGGATGGATTGAGCATTCTGGTTATTTATGAAAAAAAAAATCATAACTCTGTTTTGGACATACTCGGGAATTTGTGGTCTATAAGTCAGGCGATTGAATCTTCTCGTGGGGCCCGTCGGCCGCCTGTTGGAGACCCCTGCTTTAGGGTCTGTGAGAGCTAGAAATGCCAACGGCTGAGACATTTTACTCAACTACATACGACTTTCAGAATTACAGAGTAATTCAGTTAGTGCAGTTTACATTATTTTAAGGCGGGCTGGCGAACAGGTGGCTCGAGGCTATAATGACAATGCGACTTATTGGGTAAATTCTTCCACAATGCAACTCTAAACTGCTCTGTAATATTGCCTGTGGTAAGTAGTAATTATGGTTTCACTCCACTGAAGAAGCAATCGTATGAGGGAAAGATGAAAAGGCAATTTTTATGTTCGAAACCAAAAGTGACACAGAAAGATCGGAAGTTCTATTCACTGGCACATGACCCATTGGAACAGTACGGTTGTTGTCACTCGTACTGTATGTCACATCCTGTGCCAATGCGTCAATAATAAATAAAAACAGCCAAGGACAAATCAAGAAAAAACTAAGCACAATTATTAGCAAAATCTTAATTCTATCCATCTGTTGTCGTTTTTTTTGCTTCTTCTAGTACAGCATACGATTTGCTTTGTCCTTCAGTGCATTGTGAAAGTAGACATTTGTGAGAAAAAAAAAAGAGACCTCTGTGTGCTGCGTATCATAAAGCCTTGGTGATCTAGCAGACTATTTGTTATTTACCGTGACCGTATTGCTCCCTGAAGCTACGTCTCCCCAGTCTATGTTTTATGTTGCACCACTGCGCCGAATAAAATCCCTACATAGTTTGTGAAACCTTTCCCCGACAAAGGCAACAAAACTTATTCTGAAAGTTGTGAAACATGCTCATAAACTCATCCCCGTGAAGACTAGGCATGTTAAAAATGCACAAATGAGTATGCTACTATTTCATTTCTGTTGTGTGTAAGCCAAAACTATCAGATATCTTCAGGTGGAATGGGTCAAATCTTTTACATGCCCTCGCTAATAAGTTCAGCTGCAAAAGAAATTTAAAATTAAAAAGTAGCTACAGGAATAATACATAATAAATAGCCTTGTAGTCGGAGAAAGTAACAACTTAACACCTCTCTCTTTATCCTCATGGCGGCGGCTCAACACCTACCTCTATACTTTCCCCCACTGTTTTGTCCCCCTGCAGGGCCGCCGGTAAAATAATTGCGGCATGAGATGGTACTCTGAGCCGGAGCACCATTCTCATCAGCGCCGAGCAATTACATATACCCCCAAGGGTTGCAGATAAAAAAACTTAAAAAAACACAGTGTGCGAGTGAACTGTATGCGGTGGCAGGTGACGGCAGAGGTGCTGCAGCAGGCCCATTTTAAACAGGTGGCGGAGCGGGTGGGGGAGTGAACTATAGCGCTGGATGCGGTGAATACATATGAGGGGCTAACGTAGCCCAGACAGGGGATGCACAGACACCCGGGGAGCAGGGAGCTTTGTCAGTCCGCTGAGCTGTGAAAGGGAAAGCAGGCTCCATCTCCCCGACCTCATTATAGCGGTCTACGGAGGTCCAGGCCACATAGCATCAGTAAAAATATCAGTTCCTCCTGGAGGGGGGGGGGGGGGGGGGGGGGGGGGGGGGGAAGAATGCCGACCATGCTGCGAGGAGAAAAATACGTGTCCTGTTTTGGTGTACTTTTTGACAGCTTGCATGCAAAGCCACACCGTTTAAGATAAGCTATAGAGATCTTTATTGTCTGTCCCAATAGAGGCAGAAATTCATCTTATACCCGGTTTAAAAGGCATTCAATCATTTAAAAAAAAAAAAGAATCAAACAAACAGAGCCATGTCAGGAGTTAACACTTCACCAAATAAATACAACACAGGTCCATGCACGAGTCTTAACCTCTTAAACTCCGGCCTTAACCGAGCGCGTTTGCTCCAGTTTCGGCTTTACCCAAATCTAAAAGCTTCTTGACTTGAGCTTACAACCCTTAGGCCAAGGTAACGCCTCATTTGAAAGTTAAGGCCTACAAAACTAAGCTAAACAGATATTTTTCCTGGCATTGTTGGTGTCACTTTTTTGACATTTATTTTCAATTGCATTTTTTGCGGCTTTTTTGTTGCATTTTTGTCCCTTTTTTTATTGCATTTTTGTGACCTTTTTGTTGTCACTGTTTTATAGCATTTTGGGCTTTTATTTGTTGCATTTCGTCACCCCTTTATTGCATTTTGTCACATTTTTGTCTCTTTTTTTTTTGTCTCTCGTTTTTGTCGCTAATTTTAACTCTTATTTCAAGAAGCTTTCACATTTGGGTAAAGCCAAACTGGAGAAAATGTACTCGGTTCAGGTGGGGGTTAAGAGGTTAAAAAAAAAGGACCCCATTCATACGGAGTCAGAACTGAACGCAGTCGCGCTTATCATTCATATGAAACCGGGGGTCTGTAAACATTTTTCCAAGTTATAGGCCCCCAGAGTATAAAGATTTCAAAACGCCGTTTACGTGGCTCCATTGTTACGGCGTCTCTGCAACATTTCCTGAAATTACGACATCTCAGCACCAGCGTTGTGTATGTAATCCAGAATGGACTGTCCTCATAATGACTGTTATACGGCATAATTCTCCGCTCCTCTGCCTTAACCGTGAGCCACAGGTGACGGGGAGAAAGACACCACAGAGTAAGCCTTCATTCAGTCCGTGTTGTTGCCGTCTTAATGTGAATGTAGCCGTACAGCATTCTTTTGGGTGCCTCAGCATTGATTTGTGTGTTGTATCATTTGTAATAACGTCTGTGTAGGGAAAAGATAGTTACCCTGAAACACTTGCACCAGGGCTGGTGAAGAGTTTGCCCGGATCTCCCCACACGCTTTGAGTGCAGAATTTATCAAAACGGATCCAATGCTGGATTTATGGACTTTTTTGTGTGTGTGCCTTTTTGTGGTTTTAATGACACAAAATAACCCAGTAAGTACAGAAAACAACCAAAGCGAACAAACGGATTACATGAGGATTACCCAAAACTGTGAATTAAGTGGAATTCTTCTCCAAATGTGCTTGTGGACGAGGGAATAACGTTATAACACAGTTTGAAGCTTAAAGATGCAGATCTTTGCATGATATAGTAAAACTATGAAAAAACTCAGACAAAACTGAGATCATTGTTTTTGGCCCACAGACACAAGGACAAAGTGTTATCAGTCACCTTGAGTCTCTCTCTCTAAAACCAAAAACTCAGGTTAGAAATCTAGGAGTAATCATGGACTCAGAGCTGAACTTAAACAGCCACATTAAAGCAATAACATCATCAGCTTTTTACCATCTGAAAAACATTGCTAAGATCAGAGGAATAGTGTCAAAACCAGACTTGGAGAGACTCATCCATGCATTTGTCTCCAGCAGGTTAGACTACTGTAACGGCCTGCTCACTGGCCTTTCTAAACGAGCTGTTAGAGCTGCAGAACATCCAGAACGCTGCTGCTCGAGTCCTGACAAGAACCAGGAAATACGACCATATTAGTCCAGTGCTCTGGTCTCTGCACTGGCTTCCTGTCATTCAGAGAATAGAATTTAAAACAGCTCTGCTTGTGTACAAGTCGTTTCATGGTTTAGCACCAAAGTACATCTCTGACATGTTAGAGCCGTATAAACCATCTCGGGCCCTGAGAACTTCAGGGAGGGGTCTCCTGGTGGTTCCCAGAGTCAGGACTAAACACGGTGAGGCTGCGTTTCAGTTTCATGCAGCTAAAATCTGGAACCGTCTTCCTGAGGACGCGAGACAGGCCTCAACTCTGACAATGTTCAAATCCAGGCCGAAAACAGCTCTTTTTACCCGAGCAGATGAAAACTGAAAGTATTTTATCTGCACTCTTGCCTTTTACTGTAATTGATACATTTTTATGTTTAATGATTGATTTTATCTGTTTTCTTGTAATTTTATGCAACTGTGAAGCACTTTGAATTGCCTTGTGTATGAATTGTGCTCTACAAATAAAATTGCCTTGCCTATAGGGATTGTCACCGGGGAAGATTCACAGATTACCTAAACATGTGCGGGGGTTTAAAAAAACACAACTACAAATATGTTTTTATAAAGGGAAAAAACATTGTAAAAAAATCAAATGACAGAAAAGTCAATCTTACATAATAACCTTACATTTTGCTGCATTTTTCTTCTACATTGAACAGTTCAAAATGTAAAATAAACAGTCTTGAGAAATGTTTCAACTTTCACTACAATATCCCCCCCCCCCTTTACTTGAATAGACTTAAAATGCTGCAAATCAGTCCAACGCATAAAGAATTCGGACTCACCCATGTGTTCGCCGAGCCCCGCGCCGTCACTGATTTTTGAGGCCTGCCACGTCGGGATGAGGACAAGCGCGTCTATCAAACGCTCATCGTGGCAAGTGCCTGCCTTCAACCGTTTGACAGAGGCGCGAGGTGTGAAATGATGTGCTGTTTGAAGTAGAAGCCATTTGATTTACAACCTGCTGCTTTGACGGGACGCGGCAGAGTCGGGGAGTGATAGGCGGGAGCGCTGACTGTGGTGGCTGACATAAAAAAAAAAAAAACGCACTGCGTGGTAAGTTTCGAGTTGAATTTGGGGGGAATAAAAGTTACAGAACGGAATCACCGCCATTGACCAAAACACGTCCTGGAACGCTTTATGGAGACGGAATAATTCATGCATGCAAATGTCTTGATGCCTGAAAAAACGATACGAGGACTAGGAATAATACCCAATTTGTATTCATTGGAAATTTAAACTTGCATTCTGTTGTAATCTGTAGACAACCGATTTAAGCATGTTTTGAGGGTATGCCGATGACGTCATAGAAAAAAAAAAAAAAATCAGTGACATTTATTTCCTTATAGAGAGTGATGTCCCAAGAACATCTTGTGATTTTTTGTTGAAACTTACAGAATGGGTTATTCATAACAATATTTTCATTTTTATGGACGAATTATACACTCAAAAGATTTGAACTTTATTAGTCCTAATATTAAGTTCTCCATTGATTATTCAGAGAGTAGTATACATTTTTTGGATTTAACCATTTTAAAGGTGAAGGTGATCACATGCATACTACCCTCTACAGGAAAAGTACATCACGCAATACAATTCTCCGAGCAGATTCCCTTCATCCTCAACACCAAAAAAGGAATATCCCCTACGGGCAGTTTAAACGTCTGCGACGCATTTGTGATCGTGAGGAGGACTTTTCCGACCAGGCAGAGGCTATGTCCTGCAGATTTTTGGACAGAGCTTACAAAACTGTGGTAGTCAAAGATGCGCTTGACAGAGCCCACTCTTTTGACCGCACCACTCTACTTGCCAAGAACCAAAATCCTTGTTCTTGGCCTTTGTCTTTGTGTCTGTGGCCCACAGACACAAAGACAAAGTGTTATCAGTCATCTTGAGTCTCTCTCTCTAAAACCAAACCCTGCGTAGGTTTCCTCGGGTACTCCGGTTTCCCCTACCCCCTTTAGTGGTTTCCCCTACCACTAAAAACATGTACAATAGGCCAGGATGAATGGTGTGTGTGTGAATGTATGGAGGTGGTCAGAGGGACCGTTGGCGCAGATGTGTGCAGTTGCGACAGCGCTTCCGTCAGTCTCCCCCAGGGGAAACTGAAGCTACTAACGTAGCTTATCACCACCGAGTTTGGAGTGAATGTAAAATGCTCTCATGTAAAGCGCTTTGTGACCATGTCTGTGAAAGGCGCTATATAAATAAAGACCTTTGTCTTCTTCTAGTACAGTTATTTCAGTGTTTTGTAATATCTTGGGAGTAAAATCGTATAACTCGTAACACTTTCTCGTTTCTCCCACCGGGTTTTTGAGTTTTTCCTTGCCGTGCTGGAGAGTCTAAGGACAGGGGACACCCGAGCTGCTCGTCGCCACCCACTGCTGACGCTTATTTGGACATTATGTTTGCCTGGATATTTGATTCACCGGAACTTTACATTGTCTTATTTACTGTTATGTTTTATTGCCTTAATGTTCGGTTCAGCCCTATGAGGCAACTCCTGTTGTGATATTGGGCTATACAAAACCATTGATTGATTGATTGATTGACTTTCATTCAATGAATTACAAATAAAAGTCAAACTCGTGCTAATTAGAACAGTAATCACTGCATGGTGACAGTAATGAAAACAGTTATCCAGACAATTATCCAAAGCACTAATTGGCAATTGTAATATTTGCAATACTTGCTATAGTTATGTTTTAATTTTTATTTAATTGGCTTGAAATGTTTTCCTTTTTTTTAAAAGCACATTTTACACTCTGTCTCTTTTTACTTTATTATTTTCAGCTTTGCTCAAAGAAATCAATACATTTTCACATCGTGTTTTGGCAAGGCTATAAAAGTACACCTCACGAATCGATAAACATGTGAGGGTCTGACTATGTTCTCTTTATTATCCCAGGACAATGAACCCAGTAACCCCCACTGTACGCTGCTAGCCATTTCGAGCCGTGCTGCGGGGTGATTTCACAGTTACTGTGTGTGGCTAAGCAGGCGTATGAACCTCGGTGAACAACAACAAACCCACATGTGGATAGTAACACTCTCCCAGCAGCACCATGAGTAGAAACAGAATTAGAACTGCCCACAGAAGAGCTGCAAGCCACAACATCGTGACTTCTGTTCCTGGATGGATGACTACCACTGCTACTACAACCACTATTGCTAGTAGTGCTGCTAATATTGAACTACTTCATGAATACTTCTACTAATATTGCTTCTGCTACGTCTCAGTTCTGTTAGTTTGTTGTCAGTTCTAACACGTGTACACAAAATCCGAATCAACCCCTTGATGCCAAAACTGCAATAGTTTACATACGTATATGGTGCAGTATCAAAAACATATGTAGGTACCTATATTTCCCCCTTTAATTCTTGGATCATGCTGTAGCCAATAACGCAGGTTTTATTTTAGTGTCGCGGTTGGTTGAGCGCCTCATGGCTGATTTCTACGTCAGCGTCAAATCCACGCTGAGGCGCTGAACGCACCTGGCAGTGAGCTCGCGGCAGCTGCAGGGACAGTGCTCCAAAAAGTCACCTCGCGTCAAGCGCAATGGCTGTGACTGGTTGATTCATACGTAACATGAGGAAACTGGAGACAAACTCCTTCTTGCCCCCTCTCTTCCAAGCTTTCTTTCAGTGAATACACTGCTCCTATGTTTTAGTAGTTTACGGTTTTCAATACATCACGTCGTGAACGCAGTGGAGAAACGTGGAAGCTCGGACGATTTTGCCTTTGCGGACAAGCCCAGGGGAGCTCGATGTAGGTGTGCAACTGACCCTAAAGTCTAAACTGACCCTTTCAAGGAACAGGCCACCGTTTTTACACACTGAGATATTGTTCATACCTTAGCTTAGGCGAGCGGTTGCGTAACTGTCTGGTCTTTGTGCGTGCGCTCAGTCTCGCAAATAGACGAAGGACGTTGTTGGCATATCCAAACTGGGCTGAAGTTAGACGCTACCAAGCTGTTCCACGCTTTCCCTATTTAAATACAGTTACGTGAAAAGTTACACGATCCAAGTATAGTTTCACAAAAGTAACCATGTCGACTCTACTCCATGTCCACTCTAAAGCAGGAAAGCCGGTCTCTGTCCAGGTCATAGTGTTAAGTTAAAAGTCGCTCTGGCCTTGGCTCAAATGCCTCGCAGTGATAAAGTTCTGGGGTCTGTTCCAGCGCAAAGTGGGGCCTGTTTTTGTTCTCCTTGTGTCTGTGTCGGTTTCCGTCCGGTTAAGTATGGGACATTGGATAATAACTAGCTCTTGTCTACAATCCGACGTGGAGCGTGTACGTGCGCGAGTCCCATGTGGGTCTGCATTATCTCGACCAAATAAACACGAAGCAAACAGACCGTGCATGTACCGCATACATGACTTTTCCTATTGCAACAGTACCCGATATGTTGGAGCGGACCATTTTTCACTTCTCATGTGTATCACCACTGTTCCTTTCTTTGCCGATCTTCACTCCACAAGAGCTGATATTGTGGACAGTTCCTGACCTACTCATCTGGCCCTTGACAACCTCCTCTGCACAGTGTAAAATTTACGAAGCGGTCCCTGCGGCTCAAAGATGTACTGTCATATCGGGTGAAACTTTTGAGCCTTGCTACAGTTTTCCCGTCTTGTACAGTGCGTGTAACATTTGTACCACAGCCATCGAAATAAGCTGAAGTATGAGTCAAACGCGCCTTCCTCTGGGCTGAAGAGACCAGCCGAGATGCAAAATTCACAAACTTCTATTTTTGGTCTTGAACTGTCATGGATGTTCGGATCCAGAGGGCATCCGTGGGATGTTTTTCTTTTCCGACATATTGCCAACTCACACTGAAAATGTCACCCGATTCATCAAATGTTTGTTCTTTGATGTTGGACAGGATTTCGGGTTGCATTCTCAAAACTCAGTAATGAAACACTTTCAGCTATAACTCTGCCATATTTATGATGTCATGTATGTAATGTCCGAATAATCCAGCGCCATTTGCTGTTTCATGTGAAAATGGCCTGAGAAAGCACACTACTTGTGATTGCTATTGACCTTCTGCAGATGCTCAGTTGGAAACATCCTCACGTGTTATATATTTGTGTGTGTGTGCGTGCGTGTGCTACAACAGCTGCACTGTGGCTCGGGGGATAAGCATTGAGGATCATTAACACCGCTCAGAAGATCACTTCCTGCCCTCTCCTCTAAAACATTTAGAAAAGGGGAAAACATCATGAGGGTCATCAACCCCAGTACTGTTGTTTCCTGGTGCTATTGTTTTGTGGTTCCATAGCTCGGTCATGGTACCCCTAGGGGCACTTGGAATTGGAACCTTCTTTTTTAAAAAGGTTACACAGAGTCAAATTTCAAAATGATTTCAAAGCAAAACTTAATTCGAATTATGTTTTTCAGAAAAAATCTTTTAATTTGGGAGTATGTTAGCTTCATTTTGAAAAGAACACTTTTCTAAACTCTGGATCATCCCAGTTTCCTTGACCACTTTGTGAAAATATTGGAAGAATTCGAGGTAATGCTGGGTTTCAGGTGACATCACAGCGTTCTAAAGGCCTATAATATTATATAGAGATAACATTATTTTGTGGTAACACTTTATTTTACACTACCCTTGATACATTGTACCTAACTAAATTTAGGGCAATGTAATGTGCTCTGTAACAATTTGTAATAACTTGTACCTATGGGTTAGATACACAATGGAATAACTTGTATTAGTACTTTGTAGGTACATAATGCAATAGGACATAACCCTAACCTTAAGCCCTAACCCTAAGGGTCTCGTGTCCCATTACATATGCTGGACAGACTAGCCTGCTTTGTCTGCAGGACAAGACCCCCCCCTAGTCCCTAACCCCTCATTCACTACATAGGCCCGCACTTCATTGTAGACTATACAATAGGAAGTAGTTTATTCATGACAAATACACAACACGTGAATAAAACTGCGGAAATTCAGCGGGAGCGGGATGAAAAAAAATGTCCGCTTCCATCGTTGCAATAAAAATGCTCAGCATCCAAACCTTTGGCAATGCTTTCTCAAATTAACATTCAAATGTATGAATAATCTAGCACCTGAGCCACTCAGTTCATTTATCCACAGACAAAACCGCAACAGAGTCACCAGCGGCTCCATCAATCACAACTGCTCAATTCTACACTGCAGGACTTCGTTTAGTCAAGCTGCCTTTTCGTACAAAAGTGCAAAGCTGTAGAACTCCTTACCAACAGCACTTGTAGGGTTTTGGCTAAAAAGTGAACCAGAACTATACCCATTTGTAAAGTTTTAAAATACTTTTGTATGTGGGATTGGAGCCATAACTTTACATCACTTTAAATGTTCTCAGTCTTGTGTGTTATAGTAGTAGTAGTAGTAGTAGTAATAAAGGTAGTAGCAGTTGAATAGTTGCGTAGAGTTCTTGGGGAAACTTTTTAGTGTTTATCAGTCCAATCTGTGAGTACCATCCAGCAGTGGTCAGCTCAGACTGGTTTCCCCGCTCTTATCAAAACACATGCTCACCAGCTGCTATGGCAATACGAGCCGCCTCTCTGTGCCGCATTTACAGCTCGCTCAGCCTTGTAATAGCGTTTTCCCATCACCGATCACCGCTCTCCTCTCTCCTGCCTCCCCATCACGCCTCTATCACCGTCTGCCTCGTCATCTGTGCTTATGTGTGTGTTTTCTTTCCCCCACAGCCATAATGTCCAACAGCAGCACCTCGTCTGACCCCGTCGTCTGGACCGCATCTCCAGCGGGTCCTTTCACACCCAGACACGGACCACTGCCATTTGTTGCAGCCATGCGGACGTTTTCATTAAGATGATGTCAGGATAGCACCAGTTGCTCTGCATTATGTTTACAACGACCGTTATCGCGCTCAAGAATTTAGATAGAATAAATGTGCGGACAGTCCTTCAGTCAAAGTGAGACGTCACAAAGTGCGCGTATGCTAGCTTCTGCCCTTTTTACAGTCATGTATGGTGCAATGTAGTGGAGGGAAAACAAGACAAACGTAGTTAAGCCATAGGTGTCGTTATTTTGCAATGATATTTTTACTTTGTGATGAAAGGATTAAGCTTATGTTTGGTAGACGTTTTTTGTTGCCGCAAAGTTAAGAATAGTAATTGGGAAAGATCCAAAGATTACTCAAAGATGTGCAAGCAGTTAGCCTATGTTTTTGATGAGGAACAACACTGTAACATGGTAAAACATTGTTCTGAAGTTGTATCTGCCTACGTTTAATTGTTAAATATATATATATACACACAACAGCATGAATAGTTTGTACATGATGTGTTGTGTGATCCGTCTTTTGTTTTGCTTTTTGCCTTTGACTAAAAAGGGTATAAATTAGGTAACTCTTGTATTCCTTTTTTTGTATTGCGTGAAATGTTGTAAAGAAAAAACAAAGAGCTAAAATGGCAAAACACGCGTCTGTATGCATGTCCTACATATAATTTAGTCTTGGGCACGTCTAACCCAGCACAGAGGTTGTTCCAAGTCACGCTGCATGTACATGTTTCTGCTCTCCCCTAACATCACTAATGAGCTTTCATACACGCACAGGGGCCACATGGGTCACCACGGGCAATCTGACCAGAGTACTTTTTCTGATCGACACAAGCTCTTATTGATGCAGACAACTTCAGGCTCTACAACACCATCAAATGCGTTTAGTTGATTGGCAGACAAATCTGACAAAACAGGGCCAAAGAACAGGAAAAATATGGACTGGTGAAAGCTTACCTTGCCAGCACGATGAATTCTCGCGGTATTTGTGAGTTTACAAACACACGAGAATCCATCTTGAACCGCTCCCGCCTTCACTGTTCAGAGAGAACCAAAATTGGTTCTGGCAAAAAAAATACACAAATTATCAACGCTGCGATCACAAAAACCATGAGGTACGCTGCAACACATAACACAAACACACATAACGTTTTTCAAATCTAAACACTGAATCGATTTGCTGTGTTCTTGCCAACAATAGATACAGACGGCATCTTTCTCCCATTTCTCCACCACTACTTTAACAAATGCTGAATTATGAATATATTTGTCTACTAAATAAAGATACAGAGATATGGCGAGGAGCAAAGTGGGTCAACAGCCCATAAATACTTTAAAAACGGAAAATGCTAATCAGGAAGCTACGTTAGCCTCATACTACATAGGCTAACGTTAGTAACGAGTGCCGTTTGACTTTTCTACTGAACAGATTGCTGTGAAAAATAAAACATCTATGGACCCGATTTTAGCTTGACTTTATTGGTGTGTGATAAATGTGTTTATAGTCTGCCAGAAAACGGCTAAAAAGAGGTGAAAAAAGTGGTTTTCTTCCCCCTCGGCTAGGCCACGCCCCCCTCTTATGCTGTGATGCCATCTGCATCGATGCTACTTTTGCTTTTGGTTGACAAAAGAAATTACTGGAAGATGACATACTGTATTCTAATGTTTGGCTTATCAAGACGTGCGTGTTTTCTTCATTATGCTAACCGTTAATGTTACAAGGTTCACTGACCATAGTACCACTTTATGCAAAAAAACAAAAAACAAAGAAAAAAAAAGGAAACCTGTAATATTTTGGAGAGCAGGGGGATTTATGGATCTGAAAATGTGTCCTGGTCAGCTCATTCTGAACTTCCATGGCCAAAATGCACACGCAGCTCATATTGTTAACAAACTCTATTCGGGCGTATGGACATCTGCAAACAAGCTGACACGGCGCCTTGCAACTTTCTGATGGGAGGGGCCAGCTCAATTTGTTATCAGCGTCTATTCCATTGATTTTATATCACTGGAAAATTGTGGTAATGGGGGGGGGGGGGGGGGGGGGGGGGAAAGCTGCCTTGAGATTTGAACAGACAAAAAAGATCAATAAAGTGGGTTTATTAAAATTACATTATTACGGATTCTTTTTTGGAAATCCGGAGAGATTGTGTACATTTGGAGGGATCCAGTTTTTGTCCGTTTTAGATTACTGCCATTTTGATAGGGGAAAGTGGTTTTGAATTTTCGTATACCTGATCCTCCCGGTCACGACAAGCCACCAAAAGGTAACTCGAGTGGGCGATAAAATTGTTAAAGTCTTATGTGCAAAGTTTAAACCACATATCCCCCAGAGTATAGACATCATGTTTAGTTTTTATTTGTTGAATGGGATTATGCCAGTGGTAAGTGTTAACCATATTAAATGTAACATTTTCAGGTAAATTGTCAATTATAGGTCAGCACCATGTCACCGTCACCCACACATAGAATGGAAAATAACGACACTTATTGACATCGCCCACTAAAACTTCATTAATATTGTTGTAAAAAATAAGCAAGAGGATACTCAATAATATACAGTAATTCAAGTCAATTTAGCGTGCTTGCAGGACTAAATGCCGGTATGGAAAAGCTGCCCTGAAATATGAATTATTTATTGCCTCTTAATGCACTTGGACAGAACTTAAAAGCAAACTTTTCTTTTGCGTCTGCAGTCTTTCGGAGGCACTCGTGTGAGGAGGTAATATATTGACAAATTTACTGTCACACTCTCGCACAGTTATAATGCAACTAAGTGCCACAGAGAACGCCTCAGTGAGCAGAGAGCACTGCGCATTTTTACATCTGAGCACGATCCAGGAATTAAATAGAGCTGGTCTGGGTGTACGACATGTACTTATTCATAGAGCAGCAGTGCCCTCTACTGGCCACTCGTGGGTATTGTTTCTAAAGATTTGTATTAACCTTGTTGGTTGAAAACATTTTGAAAATGTACCCCAACAAACATGAGTCATTTTTTAACATGTACTGGGTTGATGTCAATAACCTCTGCAGTAACAGTTGGAACACTGGGAGCTGATGTTCTACAACGCTCTGTGATTGATAAGCACCAAGACACCACAACAGTGTTTCAGTGTTTGCGAAAGGAGTGAAACAGCGCCCCCAATTTAACGCTGGTGGCCAAACTGTGTACTGCATCTATATGTGCCATTGAGAGTCAATGGCCCTCATTTATCAAACTTGCGTATGGTGAAATCAGAGCGTATGTGGGGTATAGGAAAAATCACCGCCTGTTTTGGCATTTATCAATGTACGGCGCGCTCAGATCCTACACCAAGTCAGGAGGTGGTGCACATGATACACCAATTTTAACTAAACACTAAACAGCACAGGAAAACGGTTTTTAACAGCATGAATCGCATTGCCACATGCATATTATCCTCATTAGTCGACAGCGTTAATGTTTATGGACTTGCGCTGCACCGACACGGGTCCGAGCCCAGAGGCTCAGCCCGGACCAGAGACACTAGAACCTGGACTGCGGCCACAGAGACGCTTATGGTGTTTTTTATATTTATGTTTCGTTTTTTGTTTTTAACAAAATACCGCTGCATGCGCAAACTTTGTGTGGATTCCCCGCCTCACACCCACGGCCGCTGCCGTGTACCGGGACACCTGGACTCACCTGGGGCTGCGCGAGGCCATGCTCAGTGTTCTGGTTGGTTTGAGCGCTGACCGTATTCCGTGCTCGCGAGTAGCCCGGGCGTCAAACAAATCCTTCGACAGCTCCACAGCTTTCGTCGGTCCGGACGGGCTGTAAAGTCCGGGTATGAGCGGCGCACAGGATCTGGTGACCAACTATTTATCATTTCCTGGTTGGCGAAATGTTCTTTTTTGCCGTGTTTTGTGCGTGCCGTAAAACCCATGGGTGAGGCCTCCTCATACGTGGATATTTTTGGGCGTTTCATTCAAATGACTCTAGGATTTCTCCATGGCATTTACCATCAGCTGCTCTTGCGTACGATAAGATCTGAGCGGAAAGCACACACTCACAGAAATATTTAACTCTGCCATGAATCATTTCTGTGAGTGCAGGTTCATAAATGTCACGAGCACTCTGGTGTTTATCGGAAATACACCTACGCATACACCATTTGTTTACGCAATGTTGATAAATGAGGGCCAATGGGAGCATAATATCAAATCAAATCAAATCAAACTTTATTTATAGAGCGCTTTTCATACAAAATGTAACACAAAGTGCTTTACAGTGCTTAAAAATCATTAAAAATAATAAAAATCGTCCCCACCAGTAAATATACATAAATAACTACAACCCCACCACCCACCACCCGCACACACAGACACACAGACACATATACGTACAGACAGCCCAGCAGTTAAAAGTCTTAAATAAAAATGGACATAGAGTTGAGTATGTAAGGCTGGGTACAGATGGGCCGAAAGAGGAAACATCATCCAAGGAGCCGTCTGCACCAGGAGCAGCCCATCGCCCACAGCCACAGAGCGCCAACCCAGGGGGCCCGGAGTAGGTGTAGGAGAGACGTCCTACCTCCATCCAGGCACCCCCAGGAGAGCGCCCGCACGGCCACAGCCAACCAGCACTCCCGGGGCAGAGGGCTCCCTCAGAGGAACCACTAGGAGAACATAAAAAATAAATGAATAAAATAAATAAAAATAAATAAATAAATATTTAATAAGAGATACATTAAAAACAGCTAAAACTGTGCGTGAAATAGCACAGGATAAAAGAGGGAAAATAAAGAAATAATAGAACTAAAACCGGTGAATAAGGTTAATATAAGTAAATATTAATTAAAAGCTAAACTAAAAAGCTGGGTCTTGAGCCTGCTCTTAAAAACATGAACGTTCTCTGCGGTCCTGAGCTCCTCCTCAGGTCGTCCCAGAGGCGAGGGCCATAGTATTGGAAAGACGCCTCGCCGTGAGTCTTTCTGTTGACTTTAGGAATAACTAGGAGACCCCTGCCAGAGGAGCGAAGGGACCGCGAAGGCTCATATGGTAAAATCAATTCTGAAAGATAAGAAGGACCAAGACCATTAAGACATTTAAAAACCATTAAAAGAACTTTAAAATGGATCCTGAAACACACGGGCAGCCAATGCAGTGACTCTAAAACCGGTGTAATGTGGTCCCGCCTCCTGGTCTTCGTCAGGACACGAGCTGCTGAATTTTGTAAAAGTTGTAAACCTGAGATACTCTTTTTGGGAAGACCAGAAAGCAGGGCATTACAGTAGTCGATACGACTGGTGATAAAAGCATGCATTAGCGTCTCCGTGTTGGCCCGAGAGAGAATGGGGCGGACTCTGGCTATGTTCTTTAGATGGTAAAAACCTATCTTTGTGATATTCTTAATGTGTGGAATTAAAGTCAGCTCAGAGTCAAAAATCACACCCAGGTTCTTCACCTGTGAGGAAGGATTAAAAGACAATGACTGTAGTTTGGGTAAAAGTTTCTCTCTCTGGGCCTGAGGACCGATGACTAAAACTTCAGTTTTGTCCTGGTTAAGCTGGAGAAAGTTTTCTGCCATCCAGGATTTGATATCTAAAATGCAGTTAAAAAGTGCATCCATTGGCCTGGTGTCCTCAGGAGACATGGAGATGTACAACTGTGTATCGTCAGCGTAACTATGAAAGTTGACTCCATGTCTCCTGATGACATCACCAAGAGGGAGCATATACAGGTTAAAAAGCACTGGGCCTAAAATCGAACCTTGAGGCACACCACATGTAATATTATGGACCTTGGAGGAGCAGGTATCCACACTTACCATGAATGTCCTGTCTGTGAGGTAGGATGTAAACCATTTGTGGACAGCACCAGAGAGGCCGATGTGTTTTAAACGAGTTAAAAGAATAGTATGGTCGACTGTATCAAAGGCAGCGCTCAGATCCAGTAGAACCAACACTGTCAACCTTTTGGAATCATAATTTAATCTAAAATCGTTTAAAATCTTTAAAAGGGCTGTCTCGGTGCTGTGGTTTACCCTATCAACCTAACGCAGCGCAAAAGTAGGTCCCCCTCTGGCGGGCAAACGGAATTGTGGGCCCCACTTTGGGCACCCCTGCTATAGAATGTGACAGATTCTACACTACTAACATGTTTATTTCTTCTAGGCCTTTAAATTAAGTTTGCACTCCAAGATGTCAATGCCAACCATTGGGCTCACATTGTGAAAGAGGGGTTCAAGAGACATTTTCACGCATGGATTGGCCAACAGAGTCCAGACCTAGTGTGTTTGAGGGTTTAGAAAGGGGCCGATAAATTTTTCAGGCAGTGCAATTCTGAATTAAAGCTTATACTTGGGTGAAACACCGACATGACAGGAACCCACCACTAGATGGAGGCAAAGACTACTTTTAAAACTGTTAAGCCGCAATACAGCACAGAAACGTTGATATAAAACTTTACATTTAAATGGAGTAAAGATTGGAATATTTTCTAGCTAGTATATATATATAAAAAATATAGAATACATAGAGCTTAAAAGTAACCGCCCCAGAAGTGCAAGTGCATTTCCCCCCCACCCCATTAAATCATAAGATACCTCCATTACTTTACCCTTTTATTGCATTTAAGTGCTGATGTAACAGGTGAATGTTTCCATTGTGTGCCAAGTAAGGCTTATGTTACATTACAATAACCAAACCAATACCAAGTAGGTATTTTAAATTGTTTTATTTTAGTTCAGCAGTTCAAGTCAACAAGCCACTGTATCTACCAAAATGCCAAGTGTATTGCTCTTTTGCATCCCACATGTGGTCTTCTCCATTTGGCATCATTTTTCTCTGCAAGTTTATTCACAGCTATATAGCGATAAAAGTGTGCTTTGAATAGAACCCCATATTTTACAAAAGCCATTAAGCAAAGAAACCGCAGTGGCAAAACAGATGGTTGGCAGGAGCGACAAGCAGAATGCAGGAAGCAAAGGCGCACTTAACATGTGCATTTATAACAGCCGATGCCTCAATGTTGTGCTACTCTTCATATACAGTTTAAGTGTAGTTCACAGGGCCACTTTTAGAACACTATGAAATATGCCAGGATAAAAGACCTATGCATAGAAACATGCTTCCTCAAAGAAAAGGACAGACACTGCTAATTCAGGAAGAGCAGAAGCACAAGCTACATACGAAATTTAGCAAGACTCGGCAAGAGGGGAAACGAGCCACAAGTAAAACCAGCGCATGAACACCTAGAATTGAAAAATTCACAAAGTGGAACTTGGTTCTTATTTGAAAAAGGTGAGTAGTGAACACAACAAAAAATAAATCAATCTTTGGATACGTAAAAAACCCTATACAATCCCCAGTTGTTAAGTTTCAGTCTTCCGAAGTGCCTTCTTCACCTTCTTTGGTTTCCTTGTTTTTTCGCACTTCTTCCAATTTCTTGTCCTAATCAAAAGAGCAAAGTAATCAGTGAAAGCCCAAGCATAAGGAGCTCAAGTTATTTCAAAGCACATTTGGAGCCATACCTTCTCCTTGAACTTCTCATTCATAGCTGCCATGATTGCCGTGCGGTTCTCCTTGTTGGCTTCCATTTTCTGGTTGAGCTTCTCCTCTGCCATCTTACTGAAGTTATTGTTCTCTTCCGCAGCCTTCTGTTGCACCTCTTTTATATGCTCACGCTTCTCCGCAACATGCTTCTGGAACTCTGCTTTTTGACTCTGAAACACATTTCAAACTTGGGTCACTCTCAGATATAGTTACAACATGGATAGAAAGTCTTCCTAGTTTCCCCAGAGGTTAATATCCATGCAACCTCTCATACATTGGATATTATCATTTCCTGATTGATTTGAGCCAATTGTATATACTGCTGACATATTATCCTGTTGAAATATTTGAGGTCAATTAAAATGGAAGATTGAGCAATTATATTTACTTTTTTTTACAGCCTTGTGCAGTTTTGATCGGTCTTCATGGTACCTTTTCAGATGACAAAATATATAGAAAAAGGAAATGACCATCGCACTTGTACTCAGACAGTAAAAACAGCCAAGTGCAACTTACTTTGCGTCTCTCCTCAGCGGCGTCCAGTTTCTTCTGGATCTCCTCCAGCGACACATCCTTCTTCTTGGGGGGACAGAGCGGGAACTCGCTCTTCGAGTCTCCCTCACTAAGGAGGACCTCAAAGGCCTGGCCCGAGGCGCGCTTATCCAGCTCTTTGACCAGAATTTCTGCAACGATAAAAAAAATCCCATTCATAAATATACGACGACTACTACTACAAGGACATTAAATATTAAAGTACAAGCTGAGATCATCACCTTCGGCCATGTTGACGTGTACTGCCGATAAATGGAGCTAAAATAAAAATAAAAAAGAATAGTTAGTAACAAAAATGATTAAAAGCAAAGTCATCATTAGGTCATAGTAAACATATCAGCTCCATCTAGTGGCAGCTCAGGGCCCAACATCCAACCACCGCCCATCAGCTCAAAACAGTCACCGGGCCGCCAGACAGGCACGCATTGTTTATCTCCAAAAACGTGTGACAGCGGTGACATTCGGACCAATCCACGGGACGGCTTCATAAAAATGCGAGGAGGAGAGGACGCTTTCCAAAAGTCTAAATACACAGCACCATGTTAAATTGTCACTGAAGGACACGTTTAGTTTTGGAGACAAAGGCTGGGTTGTAGGGTTGGGTACAGCAGGCAGACGGGGGGGGGGGGTGCATGTACGGGCTCACATTTAGGCCAATCCGTCAACATGTGACTTTTTGAATACAAATAAATTTTTAAAATGCATATTTATGGGAGGAAAATCAGCAGCAAGCACCTGTTCCTTGCACCATGTGTTCCAGCCACAGGGGAGTAGGAGACAAGAGGGAATGCAGACCCAATGTGGCACGCAGACTAGTCCTATGAGCTCATAATTTCAGTATTTTTTTGTTATCCTTTTTTGTGGGGGGTGGGGGGGGGGGTGGGGGGTAGAGCGATCAAACATGCATTTAAAAAATAAAATAAAATATAAAATCTATGTTTTGTGCGCCATTGCAAAAAATATTTAGACCGTTACTTGGTCAATCTTGGGAATGCTGCAATCAATGGCCAAGCCCATTTGATGAAACAGCCACTTTATAACCCAAAAATAAGGCAATTTGGTCGATTGTAGAGATTAGATGCAAAACTTTATACACTTTTGCCAGCCGACAACTCCGTTTCATTTGGATTCATTTTATTTATTCATCTTTCACGTGTTGACGCCCATTGCATCGACCGTCTGGACAAAACCGCAACAATGCCTTGTTCATGTCGGCGCAAACCCCCTCGTCGTCACGAACAAGAACCAGCAGCAGCATTAGACAAAGAGGCTTTTGACAGGGAGAGAACAAAAGACGGTGGCAGGTGGGGTTTTTTTCCCCCCCACGCCTCGACAAACGCGTCGAAGAACTGGAGAAATTTGGCACAAAAAACGTGCACCGACCGACATCACAGTGACCGTTCGCGAGTGAGTCGTCTGTCTGCTTGTCTGTCGTTCTTCCCCCGACGGTACCAACGGTGCCAGCGTCCCCAAGCGACAAGAAAGAAAGAAAGAGGTCCCAAATGACAGACTTTGTTCAAACGACGACGGAAAATGTTGATTAGGACGTGCACAGGTGCGGCGTCGGCGTCATCAGAGACTTCCCCGGCGACAACAAAAAGACAGCTAGAAACACGAGAATTTGCCCAAATGTATACTCTATATTGTAAATATATGTCATGCAAGTCACCGGGAATGTTAGTCACGACATCAAGCAGATACGCTCGATGGGTGACGGAAAACACGGGATATTCGTTAATGCTGCGATAAAGATGCAGCTGTCACACCCACCTTCCACGCGCTTCTGCTGCTGCTGCTACTGTGCTCGTGCTCTCCCACGGTGTGCCGCGAGTGCTCTCGGTCTGTCTGCGCGAGGGTGTCGCGAGCGCCCTCACATAAATGGACCAAAAGGAGTGCCGTCACGGCTTTTGCTGCCAATGATTGGCTGTGAAAGCGTTTAGACGTGGCACTGTGGGAGATGTATTTTTTATTTGTATTTTTCGGAGGGTTTGCAATTTAAGCTTCTACATTTTATCAAATCAATCGTTAATTTGCTACCTATCTCATATTTTCCTTTAACCTCTCAACCCAGCCTTATGCGGCACATTGCCTCATTTGAAAGCTAAGCTGTTTTGTCATTTTATGTCACCTGTTTTGTCGCCTTTTTCATATTTGTTGGTCTCCGATGTTGTTGCTTTTTTGTAAGTGTTTTTTATTTTTATTTGTGACTTATTTTTTTTTACTTACTTTTTTGTCACCAGTTTAGCAGCGTTTTTGTCATTTTCATGTCACTTGTTTGTTGTTTTTCCTCACTGGTTTTGCTGTGGTTTTGTCGCCAGTTTTGTTGCGTGTTTCATTACTTGTTATAGCCGGTTTTGCTGTGGTTTTGTCTCCTGTATTGTTGCCCTTTTGTCACTCTTTTGATGCATTTATTATTATTATTATTTTTTTTTTTTGCTGCGTCTTCATCCTCATTAAGTCTTGTTTTTGTCAGCCAAACTGGAGATAATGTGCTCGGTTCAGGTGAGGGTTAAGAGGTTAAACAATTCTTCCTTTTCCAGGAGGCATGATAGTTAGTGTTACTTTTTTATTTTTTGTTGTGCGCTCAAACATGCAGCAACATAATATTCCTCATCCAGCCTACTTTTAAAGAAGTCCCATTCAGTGTTATCTTGGTCATTGACTTGTGGAGTCAAGTCAATCTCACTTTACCATCACAAAGCAACATTAGACTATCTGCACCATCAGAGGGAATGGCACTTCATGGCCACTATGTCAGGAGTAGTATCAAAATGCCTCTATGAAGACACTCTTTTCCACAATGTGGGAAATAGCGGTGCATATTTTGACCTGAGGTTTCTGATAACTTTGAGCTTAAGATGTATAAGCAGCAATAATGAATGTAATGTGGCAATTATCTCATCGAAGTTTCCTATATATGTTATGAATGGAGTCGTACTTAAAACATGAACCTGTAAAGCACTATGAAAAGCGCTTTATAAATAAAATTTGATTGATTGATTGATTAGTATGTGCAATTTGTCATTGCAATACACGTATTGATTTTGGCTGTCAAAATCATCTATTTTAAAAAACAATGTATTATACTAGGCTTGATAAAACAGCCCTATTTTTTGTTTGAACAGAGTTTACATTTATACTTTGTACATTAAATTTTGGTTTAATAAAAAAATTAAAAAGGCACATTAATATTTTTTCTTTTTGCCATAAGATATTACAAAACAGCTGTCATTGTCATTCATTCATTGTTAAAAACTGTGTTCCGTTTGAATGTGGCCAACAAGAGTAAATCACTCTTATTAAAGCTTCACCATTCTTAATCTCTTGATAATATTCAGGTCTATGACCCAGTCCGTGCTTAGTCTTACTCCCCACACTCCACATGCACCTCGACAGGACCTACCTCTGACTGAATCCTGCTAATTCAGCTGCTGAACTTCCACAGTCAGGGCTGCTGTGCACATGCTGATTCCATTGGCATGTCTCAGCTCTGCAGCTGCTTCAGCTGGCTACATCCAACACACATTTGGATTACAATGTCTGTCTTACAACAAGACGACATGCCTATTGGCTTATGATGATGAATTCATAGGGGCTATCTAAACAGTAATATGTAGACAGATTACAACATTTAAAACAATACACCCCGCATCATTTGTTTATATATATATATATATATATATATATATATATATATATATATATATATATACACACACATATAATTAGGACTAGATGAATAGATGTCAGCTAAACGCTAAGCTAAAAAGGTGGATCTTGAGCCTGCTCTTAAATACATGAACGTTCTCTGAGCTTTAGTCATCCTCAGAACGACAAGTTAAAGTGGCATTGTTCACAACATGTCCAGGAAAAAAAGTGGCATGCATTGTCTCACAGGCACTCCCAATTTATAGCAACCATTCTCGAACTGGGGCTATTGGATCCCTGGGGTTCTCTGATACATGTATTTCGGGAATTTGCTTTGCAACACATATTGCTACTAATGGGCCTTTAATGACATACAAAGTCACCCATGCAGACAACACATTAGAGGACCATGTGGCTTTAGCATTAGGAGAGACGTAAATATTCCATAATTCTTCACTAATTATAGCTGATGTTGACAGAGAATTTTATGTCCATCATTAACTCCACGAAGAGAGACATTGAGACTGGTCTGGCTGCCCCGGTGGAGATGCGAATGGTTTGTGTTTGAAGCTGAATTAGCAGTGGCACGAGGAGACAGAGCATGCCCTCATGTGAAAGCTTCGAGAAGAAATGCAACCTATCTTCCAAAAACATAGA
The DNA here is from genome assembly GCA_021464625.1 of Proterorhinus semilunaris. Lineage (NCBI taxonomy): Eukaryota > Metazoa > Chordata > Actinopteri > Gobiiformes > Gobiidae > Proterorhinus > Proterorhinus semilunaris. The sequence continues at coordinate 22,037,060 of CM038360.1, forward strand.
AATGATCTCATCTTCAGAACACTCTGTAGCTTCCATGCTAATCCCTATTTAACCTCCAGCATTATCAGCCAATATTTCAAAATTAAGCATCTTCTATGAAACTATGACTCATATGCAATTGCAGTTGGACTCAATTCAACTCCAATCTACCACACGCTGGCAATTTGGACTATTTTTATCCCCGGCACAAGATCAGGAGCTGTTCAGTCAAAGTGGTGCTGAAAATATAGAAGTGAAAGAAAGAAGAAACAGCGGCAGAGCTAAGATCTATTTTTGCCGTTGCCATGTGGATGTCACCTCGCGTCGGGATGCAGGCTGCTGTTGTGCACTATTGTGGAAGGTGTTGACGTCGAGGCCTGCTGCTGCTGCTGCTGGTGGGAAGAGGTGGTGGAGATAAGCGACGTACACTGATCTATGCGGACAGTGGGAGGTTGAGCACAGAAGGATCAACCCGTTACTTGCAAGGGCGATTATAGTGTGCACATTGATGTTAATAATAATAATAATAATAGCCACCAAACAAAGATGGTGATGTGGAAAGTGGCATCTTGGCCAGGACACAGATTTTTAACCGCTATGAGTTTTATCCTGGATAAATAAAGGACAAATAAAATACAAACTGAAGTATATGAAACCACATTGATTGTTTGTTTTATGTACAGTATGGATGGAGGGAAACACCCCACCCCAACTCTAAATTTAAGCCTAATCCCTGTCATAACCTATTGACTGTGAATTAAGAATAGTCTAATTATAGCCTCCTTCTTCCTGAAGCAATAAGGAAATGGGGGCAGGCTCCGGGACTGTCTTGCTCTAATAGACTTTCCAGTTAAACCTTTTCCCCTCTTAAAGTCAATAATGAACACAGGCGTGTCATTCTGATCTACATGTGTGTGTGTGTCTTAGCACCTGTTATATTGTCAATTTTTTCCACCTTTAGCTATTTCTATTTTTGCATTATTCTAAATAATGGCGCTGGCTTAAAAAACCAAGCCAAGCTGCTGGCGTGAATGAGCTTCAATTAGCCTTAAATGCAATGGGGAATCCACCTTCACTAAGTCCATTCTTAATTTACAGTCTATGTCATAACCTTGAACGTATCCTTTGCCCTAACCCAGAACTTATTGGGCCCAATCGTGTGTTTCTAAATGCAAACTGTAAACGGCACTTTTGTACAGGCGCGCTGTGACATTCTCAGCTTCAGACCTGGCACAGTAAGTGGCTGGACAGACACTAATGGCGATGTTACAGCAGTGGTCCCTCCCCAACCTTTCCTCTTGAGGATGTTGGGGGGGGGGGGCACATGTGCTGGTGTTTTGATCACGTTTCTGCAGCGTGGGGAGCCCTGTGCTCAAGTGCTGTAGGCCCATCGATTTCTCTCAAGACATGGACAGTGTTTAACTTACAGTGGTACACTCTCCTCTGTAAAGAAGAAAGTGAAGGAGAGGCAGCAAGCGCTTGTTGTAGTCTTACCACGCCTGAGTCTTCCAACACCCAAAGTGGCCCTCGCATCAAAAACCTTTCCCATATCTTCCCTAAGCAATGCCCTCAGGCTACTGGCAGAAGCCCTGGCGCACCGTTGTTTGTAAGTTTCTGTTGAGAAGTAGCAATGTGTTGTTTTACGAGAGACACTATCAGAGCCAAGGATGTGAACCCACAACACTAAGGCTCACCAAATATGGAGCAACTTTGACACCTATCTGTACACGCATGTGATAACAGCCGGGTCGACTGTCAACAACTTAACCTACTCAAGTGAACATTTTAAACCGACAGTCAAAGTCATTGCCAATTCTAGCCACGAGGCAGCGTGCATAAAGGGATAAAGAAGAGCGATCCAAAATAAACAGCCTCCCCTCAGACAGAGCAGATCCTAAATCCTCTTTCACACACACACAGCTGCGGCTTCTGGCGGCTGTTGTCCATCTGTAAGTCCTACCCCCCCCCCCCCCCCCCCGCTTCACCCCATCCCTGGATCCCCGACTGCCCCATCTCAGCCTGTCCCGTGTCTGTCCATCCCTCCCTCATTGGTCGTTTTTGTGCGCACCAAAGCCTCCACAGACCCATTTGTGAGGGAGGGGTGCACCGATGTTGGCAACACCCGGTCACCATCTGGTCCCTTCACACCCGTCACTCGTCCTGCCTGGATCATTCGGCACTCCGCTGCTTAAAATATCGAAATATATGGGGCTAGCATCACAGCAGGGCACGGGCGAGTTTAGTATGCGGTAGGATTACAATAAAGAGTTGTGAATCAAGACCAAAAGACAAGTGGGTGATCTCATGTGGGCGCCTCGGAGAAGGTTTTACAGCCATTTCCGCTAAAACTAGAGGGGGATGAGGTAATTCACTGTGATTCAATTAACTTTACAAATCCCCGTAGAGACATCCATCCAGGCTTGGAGTGATCACAATGGAGCGTCTGTCTCATTCAATGTCCTGTTATTTGAAAGGAAGAGCTGCGTAATTAAAACATTCTAGTCCGCTTTGTATGTGATGAAAATCAAAAGTTGTACACTTTACTCATGAGTACGTGTCTAGACCTGCAATGGACATTCATGGCTTCATCGCCGTTATCATTAAAGTGTGCCTTTCAATCTCGCATGAAGCCAGTTTACTTTTCAGATGCAAGTTCTGTGTTCATTCTATAATTCGGCTTCCAGTCCGTTAATCTGTCATTGCATCGCAGCCGACCAGCTCAATATCCCACATTCAAAACAATGAAATAGTCATGAGTTTAATAATACTGACCTTAATTCTGTTAAAATTGACCAAATAATGTTTGTCACCGACATGTGTGAATGAGGAGTGAATGAAATACACTTAAAGGTGCATTATGGAAATAAAGGCCATATTTGACTTTGTAGTGACCCAGTGGTTAGCATGGCGCCTTTACTTTCCATCACAATGGCCTCTATGCTCCAGGATCAATTGTTTTTGGAGTTTCTGGTAGGTTTTCACTGATGACGGACCCTTTCATTAGAAAACCTACTAAACAATTGCTATTGGAGAGTTGTAGAAGGCACCATGATCTAAAGTAAAGGCGTCATGCTCACCACCCATACAGCCACTGGGTCACTAAAAGGTAAATCACGCACAAATATCAAGTTTGTTTTTTTGCATATTAGTTTTCATTTGTGCATTTTCACTCATCAATATTTAAATGACTACACACCCATTTAAAACAACCATTTATCCTATAACTGCTGTTTTTATTGGTTAGAAACATTTACCAAACATGTGTTTTTATGGTATGTCCTCAGAGCTAACGGATAACTTTGAAGGCAGCAGGACGTCACTATAGCTCGCCTTCATGGAGAGGTTACAACTTTGCTACAAGTCGTCAACCAAGTTTGCATAAACAACACATTAGGTCCACACCCATAATACACTGCAAGCATCTCGAGGAGTTAGTGTGGCATCCTGCCGTGTGTGTTTATTTGTTGAGTTTTACATCAGTTTAGTCGCTGACATAACAACATACTGTGAAGCCAAACATTTCCGCAGTGTAGTTTTACTTTCTCCTAAAGTTTTACCACAAGTAAGCATGTCTGATAAGGCTGTGAGTGAGCACAATCCCTCATTCAGACGCACTGAGCCGAGCTGCCACTACTGCTGCAAATGCTGTGTCTAGTCTAGAGTCTGACCCAATTTAATCCACACAAACATCCCAGCCAACACTCTCAAGCCCACAAACTCACCCATCTTATCCGCGCCCCATCCCAGCACCTCCCGTCCTGCTTTGGTGATCAGACGTGGTGAGGCTGGGAAACAATTGAGAGCACATGGGGAAACAGTGGAATGGATGTGTTTAGATGCTGTGTCCGATTCAGTTTGCTTGGTAATCTTTCACATAGGCAGCAGTTTACAGATGGAAGATTATCTTACAGGGGTTTAACAAAATAGAAATGCACATTTAGGGAGATAAACAAGTGCATTTGTGCAGTGAACTAGGGCTCATATCGGGCAAGATGTATTTGTTTTTGGTGCTTTCATGTTATAAATATCCTCATCAGAAACATACTAAGCGGTGGTGCTTTGTTAATTTATTTGCACATTTCATTAATCTTGCATACTGTGTCTGTCTCGCTTTTCACACTCCAAACGCCAGCCCACACTCTGATATACATCACACATAGATTTCCATGAAATGCCTGAATTTTACAGTCCTTCACCAAACTTGTTTTAGCTTGTTTGCCAGTACATATCGGTTTTAAGTTTTGTCTCTAAGTTTTGAAAGTTTTAAGTTATAAGTCAGACTTATTTCATATTATAAAGATAAATAAAGGTTTGTCTAGAAGTAGTGCACCCTTCTTTCTCTCTCTCACCCCCTCTCTCCATCCATTAGATCTGCATGAGTGGGCCACGCGCGAGCGAGTGCGAGCCGGTTGTTTCTCACGTGCAAGAAATGTGCCAGCGAGCGTCTGTACTGAGCGGCGGGACGGAGAAAACATGAAGTGGAAATTGGGGTTCATTAATGTCGCTTTGAGTTGAGTTGTGTTCAGGTTTTTGCGGTTGCAATTCGTACAAGCAAAGTTTCACCAGTTCATTAAAAATTTTAGAGGGTCGTGGTGAAATGACACCATTTCTGTCTCATGTTTTATTCAAAAGACGCCATGAATGCGCTCTTTTCATATCATGAAGGGACACTGAAATGGAGTCAAACTGAACGCCACCACGACGAACTGTTAAAGTGGGATTCAAATCGCCAACCTTTTGGATGCTCCACTCTGAGCCACCCTCGTCCTCGCCAAGCATCACCTACCTTCCTTGAAAGAAAAAAAAAGTGCATTTGTCAACAACAACAAAAAGTCACTCTCTATGGACCGACTGTAGGTGAAAATGACGATGCAACTCAGTGGCGACTTGTGGTTTTTATTTTTTCATTTTATTTATGTATTTATTTGAGCAGTGAGTCTGGGCCGAAGCAAAAAGCTTATAAGTGCCCACCCCAAAATGAAAAACAATAATGTTTACATTAACAATCAAAGCAAGGAACGTAATGCACGATAACAAATCATAAACTAGGGAACATAAGGCAAGGGAACAACAAATAATAAGGAACAATAAAAAAAAAACAGCTAAATAAAGAAACAACAACAAAAGAATATACTACAACACTCACAATAATTGTTCGTATTTAATAAATAATAATTGTAAAATGTACCAGGTTTTTACATATTCTAAATTTGTCCATATTTCTACAGCACGTCTCGTGGGACACATGCTTTTCAAAGATGTTCTGGAGTACTGTTTATCGAAACTCATTTTCTCTCAAGTTGTATTTGACTTCTCGTTTGCAGAACATATTTTGTATACTTTCTGGAAGCGACTTTTGTGAGGCTTTGAACATGATTTGAGCCATCTTAAATTCAGTAAGGTCCTCAAATGTCATTGTTTTTGATTTAAAGAATAATGGATTTGTGTGATCACGGTATCCAGCTAAGTGGATTATTCTTATTGCCTTTTGATGAGCTTTAAACAATGGGTCAAGATTACTTTTATACGCATTTCCCCAGATCTCTACACAATATGTTAAATGGGGAAGGATAAGTGAACAGTATATAGTATATAGAGCTTTGTTGTCAATGATATATTTGGATTTATTCATTAGGGCTACAATCTTTGCAACTTTAGTTTTAATTTTTATGATGTGGGGTTTCCAGCTGATTTTATGGTCGAGTGTTACACCAAGAAATGTACGTTCATAGACTCTTCCAATGGTTTCGTTGCCAATTTTAAGCATTTGCTGTAAGCCTGCACCTGAGAGTATGATTGTTGTACCATTGCACAATCAATCATGACAATGATGAACAAACATAGAATAAAACATACGGTCTTATATTGTATGAACCCTCTATGATTTTTCTGCGTTTCCCGAATTAATTTAGCTGATCATATTTCAGTCTTGTCTACAATGTTTACGCGGCTCGATGTGCCTAATTAAAGTATGCAAATGTGTGAACTGGATTGAATTACAGATTTCTTTCTTTGTGTGTCTCTATTCTTACAAAATGATGCAGCCTTAGCTCACACAGTCTGGTTATATCCATCCATTTGGAGGGTGATTGTCTTAGCCCACTGTGCCACTGTCACGCCACAGGAGCTCAAGTGGATTATTGACAATACAAGCAAGCGTTAGCACAGCTGTCAATGTATATACCCCTGTATTTCAATGTATTTACCTTTGTATTTTACCCCTCTTTCCCTCTCCAAACGGAACACTATCCTTCCACCCGCATTAGCCTGGGTGGGAATTGCTGTTCAGTCTCCCATTTTGTCCAGGAAACGACAGTATTTTACCCCATAGGAGTTTGGTTAGGATGGGACTGCTTGCAGAAATTATCCCTTATTTTCAAATCTAAAACTTGCATTAGCGGACTCTCCGGAAACGCATTTCTGTCACGCACGCAAAACACATTTTAAGAAACTGTGACGGTACTTAAATGCAGTATAACACAGATTGACATTAAATCTGGAGCATGTTGCGATGCCATGTAATGTGCTGTTTGGCCCACAATTGAACTTTCTGGAGTCTCCCTTTTTGACATGTGGGGTTGTAAATCCAATTCCTCAGTCTCGCCCTGGTTTGGTTAATCCTCCATGTACTCTCTGATCTCAGACATCTCCCCTAAGCCCCTCTCCGGACCCCCACTGTCCTGTCAACTCCCCATGGGCACAGGGCTTTTGATGAGAGGCCCCTAGCCAGTGGCAACCACCCCAGGGTACAACATTTAAAGAGTCTATGTTATGTCACAGAGATTTATTTCTCTCTTCTAACAATGTTACAACTAAAAAAAACATGCCCAGAGTAGTGTCTTCTTTCATCCACACCTGCTATTATGCTCTTATGTATATGTGATATTGAGTCTCTAAACATATTTCAAAAAAGCTGAATAAAGCAAAAGAGGGCCATTAGAGGGAGCATACTGAGCTTTCCACTGTATGAAAAGTGCATTTGAGTAAAATCTCTTCAATAGGTCGATATTCATCCACTCTCTGCACCTGGTTTCTTTCACTTTCCTTACGGACACTTGGATTAAAGTATACTGACTGCCAAAAAAGCTGTGAATAACATTGGATTCGTTGCATGACCAATTGTGAAGGCAAAGTAAGCACCAACATGTATCCCAAGCACACTGGGGTGTGCTCGTAAACAAACCATCAGTCAGTGGTGAATATTAGCAGCAAATAGCCATATTAATAATGCATGTTGGTCCACATAGGACAATAGCGTGTGAGCAATGTCCTTGTCAGCAGATTTTAAACAGACATGGTTCACTGGAGTCATGTTTCCTAGTGTAGCGTTGTCATGTATGATGTAGTGACGGTAGTACAGCGGTTAGTGCTTCACAGCTAGAAGGTCCGGGGTTCGATTCCCACCTGGACGGGGCCGTTTTGTGTGGAGTTTGCATTTTCTCCCCATGTCTGTGTAGGTTTCCTCCGGGTACTCCAGTTTCCCCTACCACTAAAAACATGTACAATAGGCCAGGATGAATGAGAGTGCGCAATGGGGGACAACGGATGCAAATTAGCCCAAGGCTACAATCCGGTGTGGCTTGTTTACATGCATGAGACCCATGTATGTTCATTAACATGCACTGTCCCGACCAATTACACCAATAAATAAATACAAATTGTTGCAACACTAAAAGGCAGAAAAAAGCATGACAAAACTAAATAACCACCTATACATGTGCATGTGTAATAATGAAGACAATGTGGATTACCCAAGACAGTAAAGGTATGTGGTTGAGGATTACAATACATTTTAATTAAAATTAATATGCAAGTAGCAACTATGCACAACACTATATTATTTTTCAACATCCATCTAAGTGTCATTGTCAAACAACAAACAACAAAAAAAGGCAAACGATGAAAACTCTTTTGGAAATGGGATGCTCTGTTTTTTCAAAAGCAGGTGAAGCGTTCAGGAAAATACTTTGATGCTTCTGATAAATATTTCATTTTCCCTCTCCGCATTCGCCCAGATGTCTTACAGCGAAATACAAAGGACATTTTCAGCAGCTTTTCCCTGGATAAAACGAGATCTAAAACCACATAGGAGCGTTTGTTTTGAGCAGCCCGGAGCGCCCTTTAAGGCGAGGGGTGGGCGGGGTTTGAGTTGCTGAGTTGGAAGGGGGCGGGGCACTGGTACACAGGAGGCAGACGCTAACGGCCTTGCGCTGATTCAGTGATTATTACAGCCCCTCGGGGAATATGATGATGTCAGACCAGAGAGATGGAGAGGGTTATAAGACAAAGGGATGCCCGGGACCAGAGGGAGGTGCCGGTCACATGGGGACTGGCACAGAGAGGTACCAAAAAAATGATCCGCAGATGGTCGCTGAAGGCACCGGTTGACAGTCACACCCATTTTTGGGCAAAGAGAAGGGTTGGATTTGATTCTAAATCACTTGATCGATAGATTATTTGTATTCAATTTTGCCATTAGTGAAAACAGAAGTTTATTTTTAGCATAAATTTGCGAAGAAATGCGTTCATGAATCACTATCATTCAGATAAATGCACTCAAATCTTGAAAAATAGAAACTTAACCTTTATTTTCCACCAGAATCGTGGAAAAACAACATTCAGTAGCACCATAGATATGTAACCACAGGGCGTTAATCTTTGCACAAATATGCCTCTTGTGATTTCTGCCATTCATGCTAGCAGTGACCTAGTTTCCATTATAGATCCTCCAAAATACCAATAACACTGGAGCTAGTCATCCCTGGCAAACATCTGTCCTGTTTGAGTGGATGATAGTATGATATCAGGCTGACGCTAATCGCCACAGATTATGGATTACGATCACCGGGCGAACGCACAAACATCGCCGTCTCTTTGCCTCAGGCTTAATCTGACCGATGCTGCTTTTGTCACGGCGGCTAGCCCATCGGTAGTGACAGTAACTCATTAAGCCAATTAGTAAGAGACAAATCAATAACCTCATTCTGGTTATGGTTATCTGGATCACAGAGGACAGGAATGTTCGCTCATTGACAGACCAGAGACGCAGAGAGCTGAAGGATGAGGTCATCTGCTGTGTCAAGGAAGCGGACACAGACGTATTTGATCACAATGGACCCATGGGTGGACTCAATACTGCTGGTTGCCCCAATGTTTAGAGCCACACCCATACCCGCCCATTTTATAGCCTACTGAAAGACCTGATGAAGACCTTTTGTTGGATCAAAGCATGTTTGATAACCATGGGTGGGTCATCAAAATAAAGACGGTATCTGCGTTTTCTATCCGTAATCCAAGGAGTACATTTTGAAACACATTTGGACAGCTTGAGCAACCAGTCAAATCCTTTCCTCCTCTACAAAGTGAGGATGACGTCACATACCATCAGGAGAAGTAGGTGGATGCAGCAATCACCCCTCCCCACATTTCGCGACACACTGCCCTCATCAGACCTGCTCAGACATGTGTATGAGCTCATGTGGCCAGTAAAAGGCATTCTGGGAAATGTGGTAGGTCGTAAAACTGGCCAAAGATTGAAACTAATAGGGAAAGGCCATGACATTGGATGACAATGCCAAACCCCTTTAGCGATGAGTAGATGCTCCTGCTCCTCTCATGTAGCGGCTCGAGCTGGGGCCACACTTTTATTTAGGAGTTTTCCAATCTTTATAGACTTTGTAAAGTCTGAGAGGTTAAGTGACAACCGTGAAAGAGCCCACACAATAACAGTCTAGCGAACAACTGCGGAGCGGCATGTTGGCAAAAAGGTTACAGCTCGTAGTTCACAGCAAAAAGGTTTGATAGCCTTCAGGCGGGGCCTTCCTTTGTGGAGTTTGGATGTTCTTCTCCGTGTCTGCGTAGGTTTTGCTCCGGGTGCTCCTGTTTTCACCACCACTGAAAGAGATTCTTAATCTCAATGGGACTTCCTGATTCAAATTGGAAAAAAAATGGTCACATGTTCTAATATTTAGTTGGACCGCCTTTAGCTTTGAGCACGCACTCACTGGCGAACCTTTGGTATGTTGACAATGATTATGATTACTGATTATAAACAAATCTACAGATCATACACCATTATACTGTAGTTTGGCCTTCAAGAATATTTTGGGTATGGTTATATAGTGCCATAAAAGGCTGGGAGTGCAGACTAATGGTGAAGTCATCCTGTGTAAAGAGTGCTGGGAGGATACTGATGAGATGAGAATGGGGCCGGGGTTAGTAAAATAGCTCTGTTGGGAAAAGGTGAAGAGCCGACACAACAGAGGTCTGGGGAACACCAAATATCCCAGTAATGTGTGGAATATGAGTAGTGTAAGAAATAATTAATGGCAGACAAATATTTGTAAAGGACTTAAAGCACATGTGTCGGTCTATTGTTGTTTTGCAATAGACTCATCGTCCAGCTAATGACATGTTTGAGGATATGAAATCTTATATTAGTACTGTATACCTGATGTGAGGAGGAGTTCTTTGGAGATAATTGATTTCTACCTGGATGTAAGAGGCTTTCCCTATATCCCATTTGGGTGTCACCCATTTCATGATGCAGACGTAGGTTTATCATAGGATTGCAAGTAATAAGCAAAGAAGATTAATTACACAATACTGCACATTGAGTAATGTAACAAGGAGATATACACAAAACCAAGTCAATACAAAATGCCATCTACAGTTGTGTTTTTCTCCAAGCATGCACATACTAACAAGTTTCAAATGCAGCAAAAAATTTGTGCCACATTGTGCGTGAAAACGTGGTGCATACTGTTGCAATCCTATGAATGGTATTTGGGATTTGGTTATGGATCTGGTGGTTTTATATTATTATTGGAACTGTGCCAGTTTTAAGAATTAACCTCCCAAACAATCTAGTTTGGTGCAGGCTAAAGTTCACGAAGCAGTCATCTGAGAAGTGACGGTCCCAGATTAACAGAAGCTGGCAGGGGTTGAAGCTCCCAAAGATAAATACTTACCACGATTGGAATCTTCTTTTGGAACACTGAACAAAGTCCTAAACCTCTCGTAGCAGAACTCACATTTTTTCCAAATAGACATATTATTTGTACATTTTCACCTAAGGCCTTGATCCTTCAATGTATCCAACAATTCACCACATACTTGTGAGATTTCCCAACAGAATGTTTAAATACAACATTTTTACCATGGAGATTAATGTCTTGTTGGAGGGACAGAGAGAGCTAACTTGACACATCTGTTCACTGTGATTCATTGCGCTCCATGACATGACCTTTTCACACGTTCTCATCACAAGACAGCCTTTTAATCAACACAATAATCCTCTGTAATCTCGATGTATGGATGCTACTACAACCGCCGGCATTCATTTATTTACGTTTAGTATTTATCCTTTCATGCTACATCCTGGCGCCTCATCACTGCCTCTATTCTTCCACGGGGCACAGACAAACACACACTTACTGGCTCACAGTGTTATGACATCAGGGAGGCAGAGATGGGGCGGAGGCTGGCAGTAATAAGCCTGGCATAACGCTTAAAGTGCCCCCTGCATAAGCTCTCTGTCACAGGGAGCGCTCATAGACAGTAAGGAAGATACCCCTAGCATGAGTACAGTATGACCCTGTCGGATTTTAATGCCGGGGAAATTACTTTTGTGTGTGTGTGTACATGTATGCTTAGTCAGTGCTCTTGGTATTATTGTTGCGCATTAAGATTTAGCCTAGTTGTATAGGACCCGTTTCACTTCAATTTCCAACATTTACATTCACACCGGCTGTAAGTTATGCCACGGTGGTGTGTGAGAAGTTAAAGGGATATTTCATGATTTTTGACATAAGGCCTTATTTCTTAGTTATCCGGAGTGTTGTTGCTTTTCGGATTTCATGCAGTCCTAATAGTATATTTGAAGAGTTTAGTGGTGCTAGGCGAGTGCTAGGCTAGCGCATGTCTATGGTAACTAGTACCCTGACCCAAGCACAGTGCACCTGAGGCAAATCACTTATAACACCAGACTACCGATATGTCTGTGTTGACTGAATATTTTTAATATAACCATTTTGCATTTAAAATAACCTATATATATATGAGCAGCATCAGCTTCCTGGTTGTAAGCTACGCAGCGGCGGAGTCATCTGCTAGGTTACCGGATCCACAGTAGTTTATTTTCCTGCGGCCGGCATTACCACACGTGGAATTCACAAAGGAGCTTTCTACAAATCAGATATGGCAGCGTTTGGAGGACTACCCGGTGATTTTGAAGAGGTTTTTAATGCAGGCTACTAGTTACCATAGCCATGCGCTAGCCTAGCACTAGCCTAACACCACTAAACTCTTCAAATATAAGGACTGCATGAATAAAAAATAAAAAAAATCTCCAGAAATCAACAACACTCTGGATAACTAGGAAATTAGGCCCTAAGTCAAAAATCCTGAAATATCCCTTTAACACTCTTGCCAAGTAGTGAGACGGTCCCAGATTTGAGTGGCACTTCGTGTGGGCTTTTCCGTGTACCAAAGTAGTCAATATCAAGTATGGGTGTAAATGACTTGAACTGAGAACATTACTCTTGTTTTGAGTGGCAGGTGCGGGTGATTACTGTGTATTGTCAATGTGAAAGGCGTGCACAGGTGCAGAGGAGGCGGGGCTGTCAAATGCCCTACCAAGTCTTAACTAGTCAAAACATCTCAAATGTAATATATTTTTGCTCAATTTGTAACATTTAAACGAATCTAGATTTTTGGCGTGCATATGGGTTTCTTCCGGGTGCTCCCCCGGTTTTCCAAACATGCACAAGAGTCAGATCGTCCAGCGTGGTGTTCCTGACCATAAATCTATACCTAAAGATTTGGAGATTGGGCGGGCGGATGTGTTACGAAGGTCCGTTGAAGGTGCTCAGGGAAATTGGAGAGTGTTGAATCGTATGTTTTTTGATGGGACAAGTAGATGCAGTTTAGCTATGTCTTATTGTCAAGTTATCTAACATGACTGTGCCTTTTCTCTCTCTGTATGGTGCGGATTCCACAGTGATGGCTCTATATTTTAATTTGAACTAATCACTGTCCAATCTGCCTTCTTTGGTTTGGCTTCAGGGCTTTCAGTTATTTCCAACCTGGACGGTCTTCAACTCTCTCAACTTCTTCTGTCTGTAAAAAGAGTTTGCTTCGATGCTAAATGGATGATAAGTAGTTGGAAAACAATACATGCATGCAATTACAAGTGCACCATCAAAGAAGACATACATGTCAGTAAGAGGACAATGGTCTGTTTATTTAGCAAGATGTGTTTTTGTTTTTTACCATGTGTGGGGGTAACATGCATGACAATATTTTGTGCATATTCAGTCCTCCAAGATATGAAGGTCCTCTCACTTGCAAAGTCTCGACACCTTCACCAGACTTGTTTCGATCCTGTACATGGTCAACCGCTGCCTGTTATGTATTTGATATTGCTTTCTATATTGTGTTGTCTTTTTGCACCAAGGGTTTGAGAGTAACACAATTTTAATTCTCAGCGTGTGCTTATCAAACGAAAGAATTGACAATAAGGATCACTGAATTCATTGGAAGGACTTCCTCATATACTTGTGATATTAGAATTGTTCATAAAATATTTGGGATTAATGAAAAGAAAATGTACTCTCAGAACGAGATGTTAGGGTCAGGTTTAACCCTAACCCTGTACACTATTGCTTTCCTCAACACTCAACGTGGTTAAATGCCGGGTTAATGGTCAAAACACTTAACCCTCACTGTCTACACATTAGACTGCACTTGGTGGCTGAAAAACCTTCCACAACTCATTGTATCCAAAGAAAGGTAAGACTGAATGGCTGAAGCACAAACGTTGCATGCAAGGTTTGTGAATGGTCTTTTCCATGAAGCCATTAACAAGTGTTTCCCAACCTGGGGGTACTCAAGGACTTTGCAGTGGGTACTTGGAACTATTTCAGCTTGAAAGGGAAGGTCAAATCGTCGGGCTGCATGATATTAAAGTAACGATGTTATTGCGATGATATTAAAGTAACGATGTTATTGCGATATTTCACTTAGCGATTTCAACACAATATGTTCCATTCTGAACACAAATTGTAAGTAATTAGTTTTTCAGCAAACTGTGTCAGAACAAGACGTAGAATATCCACAACAAGACTACAATGTAGCGAAATTAGGAAATATTTACTTTAACAACTTTAAACTTTAAGAATTTTGACACATTTATAAATTCAGTGCATGTTTTGGTTGAGTTTGCAAAAAATAATTATGTTGATCTCAGTCCAATGAAGACTTAAATGATGTTGCGATATATTGTGGCTTCTCTGGATACTGACTTTGCGTCACCTAATATCGCGATACGATATTTTTTGCGATATATTGTGCACCCCTGTTATTTTGAATGGTAATGCTATATTTTATGGCTTTGAGACCAAGTGATGCCTTTCTAGATAAACTACCACATCCTTGAGATACAGTAGTGGGTACGGATTACCACTGAAGGGCCCAATGGGTCCACAACAGGTTGGGAACCACTGTTCTAGATGCTAGTTGCGGCTATGAGCTCGCAACAATTTCTTTCCTGGCTTTATTCCTAAAGTTTATTTGATGCACAATGAAATGTAGAAATAGCTACATAACTTTTTTTTTTTTTATTATTTCATAATGTTTTAAAATCTGATTTCATTTTTAATTGATGTCAAAAATGGGGACAGGACACAACTATGAGCAAACAGGAAGCTAGCTCCAAATGAACAGATCCCATTCATATATCTCTTTTGTCACTATGGCTGGGTTTTAGGTGACATCATAGCATTCTAAAGGCCTATAATATTATATAGAGGTGAAATTATTTTGTTTTTGAGGACATTTTTGGTCTTGTACAGAGAGATCATGGACCCGGTGACTGATATTAATGATCATTTTTGTAATTCATGAATTTTCTTTTTAGATATGAAAGTGTAATGCAAACTGTCTCCTGCCCCCCACTGGGTCCGGTAACATCATCACATTCTAGAACAACCAATAAAGCCATGGTCAAACAAATGTCTTGAAGCTTCTTAGACAATAGGTCGCGTTCACGTTATAGAATTCTATTTCAGTTGGAGGGCAGGTGTCAATACAACTCTATGGGAGAGAAACAGTTTTTGAAAGAAATTTCCAAAAAGAAAATGTCCAAATGTTTTCTCTGATCATCATGTGATAGTGATTGGATTCACAAACCTGACATGTGAATTTTATGACTGAAAGTCCTTTCTACTGGCCAACATCAAGCACATGTTATTGAATATTGTCTCCACTTCTGGACGCCTTTGTGAAGAAATAATTAGACATATTTTCATATGTGCTGGAAGATATGACTTTGAACTTTGTGACAGCTTTTGTTTCATGTGAATTGGCCTCAGGAATTACAGAGAAATTAGCAATGATTTAAGACTAGAAATCTGCATTTTGAGCGTTATGGTTGCAGCCATTGAATTTTCAGTTGCCCTCCACCTCAATGTTAAACTATAGGATCTTTAGAATGTTGTGATGTCACGTGAACGCTACCTATTGCTATAAATATGATCACCATAACAACTAATCTCCCAGAGACTTCTTAAACATGTAGCACCGATTGTCATTTGCCTTGCTACTCGTTCTCCTAATGCCTTACATCTCATCCTCTCCTACCTCTCCCTCTGAAACATCTTGCAGTCAGTGAATGTGCACGTTGGCTTGCACGTGAAGGCTGGCACCCATTGGCTGTGCTGTACCTCCTCGCCTGGCTGGCACGTACTCTGGGTGACCCGCATCCCCATGGCCCCAATGCCAGTCTCATCATCACCCGCACTGCACGTTGTATTTTCTCTATCACTTCTATTTATAGACTTTGTTGAAGGGAGTATGCTATGTTATTGTTGGATGCTATAAATATACTCAAATGATTTTATTTCCCTGTTATGGATGCCATTCTGCACCAATAAAGGAGAGGATATTTTGGTTTGAAGTTTTAATTGCTATGGCAACGGTTCTCATTTGACATCAGCGTGATATCCATCCATAGCTCATGTGTCAATCGTCAACAATGAATATTTCCCCCGCCACTAAAAATCAGCCAGGTGTTTCTGAAAACACCAGCATGGCTCCACATCTGGAGATGGGTCCCTGGGCGCAACACTGCCGCTGCCCACTGCTCCCTATGCGGGACGTCCAGTGGCGTCAAAGGATGGGTCAAATGCAGAGGACAAATTTTGTTGTACAGTTGATGTGATAATGACAAATAAAGCACCTTTACCCTTATGTACGTACTAATAAACAGGCGTAATCGACACCCTCAATTCTGGTTTTGGGAGCAAGGGCTTAACGTTTAAAACAATATTTTAGATTGTTCTTTTAGTAAGAAGGTTTGTTTACCTGCTTTACTTGTTTCAATCACTTCCTGTGATCTGCGCTCCTTACTGTCGGATGCCTTCTCCCAGGTGTGGGATATGGTGTACGCTCTGTGGTCCCGTGCACGTTTCCTGATCTCGATGGCTTCTCTGATCCAGCGGTGATACTTGTTACTTTCGGCCAGGATGACCCTGGCATTTGTCAGTTCATGATGTGGTTTTCCCTCAGGAAGTGATCGAAACTTCTAAAGCAGGTAAACAAACCTTCTGTCTTACAAAAATAACAATCTATAATAGTTTACACAAAGAAGACCATATGAAGGTGTCAAGCAATCTGTTAGGAGGCTCACAGATGGGCTGTTTTTTTCCTATAAAAATATCTGGTTATTATGCTTCTTATTGTCATATTTCAGAGTAGTTCAAGTAGTCAAGTAGTTCAGACAAAAAGAAATGTGTAATAGCAGCTAATTCTTTCCTATACTGTATTGGAGCAAAATATTATG
This sequence comes from Proterorhinus semilunaris, assembly GCA_021464625.1. Lineage (NCBI taxonomy): Eukaryota > Metazoa > Chordata > Actinopteri > Gobiiformes > Gobiidae > Proterorhinus > Proterorhinus semilunaris. Next base: position 22,053,879 of record CM038360.1, read on the forward strand.
GTAAGGCTGGTGACCCTTGGTCTACGTAGATCCCTGAATTACTTTTTCAACATGGATGTTTACTGACAAGCATATTCTATGGGCATTATATCTTTGAATATGACAATGCTAATTGCTGCATTCTTAAGGTTTACACCACAACAGTAGGAAATAAATACTGGAGGGAAAAATACAAAAAGTTATGTAAATAAAAGGAATACAACAATTTAACTTAACACTTTTTGTGAATGCAATGGAACTTTTCTTTCTTTCTTTCAGGTGAAAAGACGGCACACATGCAGCTCCTTTTTGCGTCTGCGGGTTTTCCAGGAACCATTCATCTATTGTCACGCGCATAACACATGAGGCAATCAAATGTGGGTCAGCTGTCTTGCCCAAGGACACATCCACAATTAAAAGAAAAGGGGAGCATTCGAAATGACAACCTCAACATCCACCATTATCCAGGTGGACTAAAGATTCCATTAAGAACAAAAAGGAAAGTGGCCTTACGACTGAACTATAGGGATAAACATACAGCCCACAGACGCATGCATCACCGTTTGGAGACAGATATTGAAAGGAGAAGTGCAATGGACTGACTAATGGCTACAGTTTATCCACTTAGCTTTGACTGATAACAGCGTTAGCCAGTTAACCCGCTGTGAAAGCAACCACACGTTAGGCGTATAACATGACAATTTCCTCCAGGAAGGCAACTATAGCTCGCCGCAGCACCGCACTGGTATGTATAAGGGGGGGGGGAAGAGCGAGGGAGAGAGCAGCTGGGTGAGAAAATGGTTTGTTTATGTTGAGGATGTTCACTTTTTTTGCATTATAGAAAAACATATTTTTTACTGTACTGTATTGAAACAGGGAAAACGATGGCAAATATATCACGGTTGGGTTGGACATAATTCAATTTGCTGGCATTACATTTTTAGTAAGAAAATACTAACCGTGCTTCCAGGTAATTTACACTCTTGATACTGTGTTAAGGGCTAGCGAGGCATGCTCCAGTACAAACAGGCAAACCACAGTGTCTGAATGATTGTCTTGAGAACCAAAACATGCAAAAAATTGCTACTTTCGTTAAAAAATGTGCATTGTGTAAAATGTTTTGTTGTTGTTGATGTAAGTTAGCATAAGTCTTGAGGGTTTTTTCCAAGAGTCCACAGCTCATCAATAAACGTCCCACAAGAGTCACACTTTCATTATATGAAAGCTTAAACCCTTGGCTTTAAGTAGGCCCTGCTTCCTCTCTTAAAGGAACAGGCCACTGTTTTTCCCATACTGAGATATGTTCTTACCTGAGCTGAGACGAGTTGATACGTACCTGTCTGGTCTTTGTGCGTGCTCGTGGAAGAGCGTGGTCGCTTCCAACTAGGAATATGCTGGGAGAGGCCAAATGCTAACAACATATTTGGTCGTTTTGCGTGACTGAGGGCACGCACAAAGACCAGCCAGGTACGCATCAACTCGTCTCAGCTCAGGTAAGAACATATCTCAGTATGTAAAAACGGTGGCCTGTTCCTTTAAAAAAAAGAATATGTTATTGCAGTATTATTGGTTTGTGCCTTGTGCACATTGTCACAATGTGTGGGGTTGGTTGCATTTGATGAAACGAAAAAATAGTTAAAACTTGTTTTGTTAAATTATTCTGCAAAATACTATATAAAGAGCTGAACAATAGGAATCCATTCAGTTCCCCCCAAACAAATGCACTTAACACATGGCAGTGATAAAATTATTCAAAACTGATTTTCATATATTTGAAATCAGGGTATTTTCTTATACTGAGTAAGCCCATTATTATTTTATTTTATTTATTTATTTGAACAGGGACAGTGTACAATATACATTAGCCTCAGAAAGGAGAGATGCATTGTACCAGGTTATAGCACTTGTGCTAATTTCCACCTGCAGTCCCTGGGCCTATTGTACATGTTTTTAGTGGTAGGGGAAACCGGAGTACCCGGAGGAAAAGCGCAAATTCATTCACTCGTTTACGCCATTCTCAAGGACACAACACAACCAGGCTTCGATCACAGATTCAAACCGCTTTTTTTTAAATTTGTATTAGTGGATACATGCTCTTACCACTAAGCCACTGTTGCTCTGGCGTGACTTGCGTTGCCAGTACTGATCAGACACCCACAATATTCCTCCAACACCACATCAGAAAAATCTCAACTAAAAGGAGGCAGTGACGTCATTTGAAACCAGCGGTACCTGCCTGGGAACTTGCTTCTCTCATGGCTGGTTACCATGGAAACAAGTTACGTGGCAGCGTCTGAGGATGCACGGGGTGAGGGAGGATACTAGGAGGAAGGGGGGATATTTTACCAAAACAAAAATCGGAATATTGCATTTTCTGTGTTTAGCATGCTATCATCAGTACTTCCATGAACAAATCGAGCGACAAAACCAATAAATACCATGATGTTGTTATATAATTGAATTAGGGCATACTATCCCATGCCCCTGGCTAAAATAAGGCAACAATAGAATCCTAAGTGTAAGTTTACACATTTTAGGCAAAATACGCATCTTGATCATGCTAACGCTGCATGATATACCAAAAACAATGCAATTCCGTGGTGCTGGTAGCATCCATGCTGTTTTCTTTGTGCCAGCCATAACAAAGGAACCCTCCCTTCAAGGCTGGCGGTGATCTGGGTGATGATTGCGTCTGTGTCGCCATCTGCTGGTAGAATAAAGAAGCGCAGTGTTATGTAACTGTACTACAATATGTTATTGTTATGATAGCCTATGTTTCCCGGGAGCTTCGGGCATAACATGTTATTGCCGAGCGGTTTGTGCACAGTTGTGTTCAGGGGAGTTATTATGATCATGTGTGACAACAAACAAAACAAAAAAATGTGGTTTCTTGCCAATAGAGAGATTTGCCCTGCCTATACAGCAACGTTACAGCACAGTACAGGCTTCAGTGCATTTGATGAGAGTTCAGTCTTCTCCAAAATGTTTATTAGGCTATATTTAAAGTATGCCAATTTAATTGATGTATAATTCAATGTGTTTAAGTATTTACGATTTATAAATATTGTGTTACAAGTTCCGACTGTGAGGTGTGAATATCAATCTTTACAATATATGTATATATAACATACAATGATCATTCAAGCTATCTGTTAGCTCTGTTAGCTTCATGCTCATGCGTCCTCTGATGTGGTATGAACCAAATAACCCAATGTGTTATTTGGTAATAAAAATAATATATGATAATTATTGTAATAATTAGTCCTATTTCTGTTTCCATGTAGTATTTACAAAAGTTTCTAACTGAATAGGGGAAACATGGCAATATTAGTCCTTCTTGGTGAGCAGTGATACAGACATCCACTCTGACCAGTGTTGGGCAAGTTACTTTACATTGTAATATATTCTATATTAGTAGTTACAGTTTTAAAAATGTAATATTTTTGTATTACATATTACTGTTTCAAATGTAGCTGAGTTACACTACTTTGAGTTACTTTCGAGTTACTTTTGGCAGAATAGAAACTGAAAATAATATAATAATAATGCCTTTGCTACCCCTATTTTCTCATGTTTTGTTTTGACGACATTAACTAGATGCAACTGCAGATCTTATACACTAACAACTTGATTCGGTGTTAGATTTTATTTGGGATTTTGCATTGTCAAAATGATGTTTTGTGATATTTACTGTCTTAATTTTAACTGTTTTGATTATAACGATTCTTCAGTATACTTTGAATTATACAAAACAAATCAAATTCCCATATGGGTTGCAGCTAGTCATCCGAGGGCAATGGTGGGTCCCAAAACTGAACCAGTTGAACTCCAGGGCTATAATGTAATGTTTGTTCACTCAAAACATACACCAAACATTCAGTTTCCATATTTATAAAGCTCCGATTTATTATGGCAATTTACTACCACCACCACCACCAGATAGAATCAACAAAAGGGATTTATCCAGCGAAGCCAGATATATGCACCACTTTACAGAGAGCTCAGGACACTACATAACACTCCTCTCCTCTTCAGCGCAGACCTCCAGTTCTTTTCAAACGGAGCCTTTAGGGCAGCAGCAGCAGCTCACTTTCGTCCTGCAACTTGCATTGTGAAAAAACACTTCACACCGAGACATGTTAGCCACTGTAAAACACACAAGGGTGAGCACGACGTAGCGTATTTACAGATGACACAATTTGGCCTCTCGTAAGTGTGTGGCGAACCTTTTTCATGTCTGTTTTTTTTTTTTTTTTTTGCAAGATCGGTAGACGTACACTGCACTTGAAATTGACAATTAGCATATGTAGTTACAAAAAACGTACACAAGCATTTTATTTTATTTTTCCCTCTGAGGTGATATGCCCATACCCCAGTAGGTCAATAACAGTACTTCACGATACCACATAAAGTTGTAAACCGCCACTAGGCACATTTTTTTTTTAACGTGGGAAAATATAAAGATGACACTAGATAATAACTACTCGCTATTAAGCATTTGTAACACATTGGTTAATACTTAATTCATCATTTCTACAAAGCTTTCCCAAACAGTAGTTCATCATTCGCAAAGTGCCCAAATAAATGTGTTGCCGTAGTAACACTGCGCACCATTCCTGTGTTTGCTTGGTTAAGATTAGGCACAAGACAGAAAAATAAGGAGAATTCTAGAAATCCCATCTGCGCCTATAGCTACAAATGTGCACATTTGGCCTTGTAGAAATGTCAATTATTTGTGTCATTCTATGTTGTATCCGCAGTCTGAGCCTGTTTCTACAAACTTCTGTTAGCCCACGTGCTTCCCGGACCTGTCTGCATTGAGCGTTCTATCCCCATACCAATGAATTGTGAAGCCAGGCCCTATATTTAAGTATGGCGAGGTTTTTTTTCTGTGTTTTTTCCGTCATTAACATATTAAAGGCCTACGTTTAATGGCTAACTTAACTGATTATGATTCAACATTTAGCTCAAAGGTAACTTTTATACGCTGATTTTCTTATCTAAAGTAAAATCTCAAAAGGTCTGTACATTTGTTAATGATTTCTAACTGGGCTTTGACATCACCTTAATGTGGTCGATGGGTTGACAACCGCTGAAAACATCTGGATTGTTCATAATTTTGAATGTTGGCTAAAATGATGGCTAAATTATAATGGCTATAGGAAAAATACATTGAGCAGGCTAACGGACTAGCCGACTTGCTAACTGTCCGCGTACGTAACGCCGCTTCTCCTTTTTATTTCTATAAAGCCAATCGCGATACAAGTTATGCGTGTCATGTCTCAGCATAACAACAGTATGGCAGATCCATCACAGGACAGCATAACAACAGAGCAAAAAGAGTGGCAAGTCTGAATGCCTCCCAAACAAGTTAAGCCATAAGCCACGCCCCCGCAAATTCTCATTGAATGTCACTCCAAATGCAGCTTTTTCAGCTGGCTTTGTTAAGTTAATTTTGTCATTTTACAAATGTTTAAGGTTAGGAATTAAGGTTAGGGTTCAGAAAAGGGATTTGGTTAGTGTCATGGCGTAACTGGGTAGGAAAGTGGAAAGAATTGTTGTTCTCTGATTTGCCACTCAGTACAGACAGTTTGACGGCTCAATTCAGAATGAAGAAAACACACGTGCATGCCTTCTAAATAAAAGGTATTGCATAATGCTTTCGTGACATTTATATAATTAATGTGGTTTCACCATTAACATATTAAAAGAGGAGGTCTGGATGCCAAAAGATGCGCATCCAATCCCACCAAACGCGGAAATCTTAGCCTGACATGCTTTAGCGTTTAGCTTGGTGACCATGTCATTATTATCTAAAGTAACATCTCAAAAGGTTTTGCACATTCAAAAATGATTTGACATTGATGGGTTAACAACAGCCAAAAATATCTGAATCATTCATAATTTGAGATGTTAAATTGGCTAATGCGAATGGCTATATAAATAATATACACTGAACAGGCTACAATAGCCGTCTTGCCAACTGCGTGCAGACGTTATGAACAAATCTTGCTTCTGGATTTTATTTGTGCGAGGAAAATGGTTTGGGCTAGAAGTCAAACACGTCTTATAGGATTTAAACATATCATGGTCAACAGCCGTGCTTTAAATGATGAGTAATGCTTTGTAAATGATCAATTAAGTATTCACTAATGCTTCACAGATACTTAACAGTCTGTAGTTATTATGAAATGTTGGAATCTCTTTTTCATTTAGAAGCAACTGGCAGTGGGACTATATTTTAGGAATGTCTCAGGATTTGCACTAATCTTTCGCGCTAAAATGCTAAATTCATAAAATCCCTGGTTATCGGAAAGAAACAGTCAGTTAGTATAAAATACGAATAACAGTATACATGTGGTTGGAAAAGCCACAAGGGGCAGCACTGCACTCCTCCTTCAAAAGTTTAAGCATAGTCATATCACAGAAGTGGAACAACACGCAAAGAGACCGGCACATGTTGCAATTTTCGACCGTTTGAAGTCATAGAAAAATAGTTCATTGTACAATCTGTTGCATCGAGTCCCAGGCCAGGTCGGCAAGATGAGCCTGTGGCGACTCTTGCTGGCTCAGAATTAGTGTCCATCTCCTTGAAAGTGACCCATCAGCTCCAGCGTGCAGGGCATAGGGGAGTCCACGGTTTGAAACATCTCACAGAGAACCTCTTCTTCTGCAGATGGGACTCGTAGCGTGCTCTCTCAGGTGAGGCATGCCCGAGGAAAGGGGGCAGGCGCGGGACAGGAAGCTGGAGACTATGAGCCGTCCTTGGCCTCCGCGCTCTCCGCCGGCGCTGACGCCTCCTCTGATGTGGGGGACTTAGCCCCTCCCGGTCCATCTGCACAGAGAGAGAGAGAGCAGGGGACGGTAAAAAAAAAAAAGTGCATAATACTTAAATTGAAGCAGCACGACTGTAGAAAATGATGTAATCGGAAGATGAATTCAGAAAGTGGTCGCCTGCACTGGGTTGTTTTAAGACTTACAGATGGTACTTTTTCAAAACATTTGCTACATTGGAGAACACTTGTTAGACTGCACAGGGGGAAGAAAAGATATCTTGATAAATTTAAGGTTAAAGGATTTTAGGTCTAAACGAGTCAAAAACAGGAACTAAACTAGGTCTAAATGAGTAAACCACTAAATCAAGTCTAAACTGGGACTAAACTAGTTAATCGTAGAGGTTACTGTGAAAATAAAATACTTTTAACCCAATTTAAAAATGTAGTGGAGTAGAAAGCACAGATACAGGCTCTGAAAATGTAGTGAAGTATAAGTAAGAAGTATTCATCATAAAATGTACTTCAGTAAAAGTAAAAGTACCTTTAATTTGTACTTTTTACTTGTAACTTTGCTACTTTCCACCACAGCTTCTAAGGCCCAGCCAGACACAGACAATGCTATAAATGCTAAGAATGGATTTGGATGAGGGCCAAATCACGCTGTATTTGGCTGCCATTAGTCAACATCTCCATGGAGACGGGCAGGAGATGTCCCCGCTCTCAATCAACTTCCAAGTCAGGTCTTAGAAGAGGTGAGCCGCTCACAGCAAACACACATTTGTATGCTAATTTTTAGGGTATTTTAACATATAAACACATCTATAATAAAATAACTGCTTCTATTTTATTCTATTTTTTGGCTGATTTATTATGCGGTGTGGCTTTAAAATGACTCAAATTACAAATAATTATACAATTATAATAATAAACCTAATTAAAAAAAAAATCTCATTTATACTTATTTCAAGAAAACATTTGCTATTTCTAGACTACTTTTTGTTTGCCGCTCGACAAAGTAGACACTGCTAAGGGAAGTATACTTTCACTTTTTTCAGAGTAATAGCCACAGTGGTCACGATGATGCTCTTATACAATAACTCCTCAAGCCATGTAAAAGACTCAAAAAAAGGTTCCAATAGAGATTTCTGTTTGGAACTCTTGCATCACAGTTATATGCTCGCTTCTTCAATCGGTCACTGCAGAGAGTGACCGATACTGTACTGAAGCGCAAGGTCACGGTCAGAAATGACGTGATTTGAACAGGAAAAACTGCCATGACTAAGCTTCTTCGTGCTTATATATATAGTGCTTACTGGAAGGCCTGTGCAGTGGATATTATATGTGGCTGTGATGAGGTATGCCAAACATTGTCAATTTCAAATAGAGAATATCAATGTATTCAACAGACTATCGCTATCACAACATTACGACTCCTATTTTCGTACGACAACTGGATTTTTTTGACTTTATGCATTGGTTGTTCCACATTTTCAACAGCTTGTCTGGCTTTGGCGCTTTGACATTTCGACATTTCAGTCGGGAGCGCCCCACAGCGCCGAGGCCTCGTAAAAAAAGCAACAGCGCTAACATAAAGCCTGCTGCTGTAATGCTTTCATGGCACCTTGGAGGGACAGCTCGCCCAGTTTGAGTGGCAGGTCGCCCGGGTTGACTCCAGCAGGGGAGCCCAGGATGTCGGGCAGGGCGTTTCTCCTCCCCGATCGGCCCGACGAGGCAAAGTCCAATACCGGCTCCACCTCCGTCATCTCCAGTCACCTGCATAAAAAAACAGAAAGTTAGCACTTTGAATAAAACGCTTTATCTGGAGTTTTATGATAAAGTTTCTCCCGCTTTATTCAGATTTTTTATTGTAGTGTGTACAAGTGCCATTCCATGCAGTGACAACACATCCTCTGGAATGACTACATCCAATGCTCACTTATGTGTCCCTTAAAAAAAAAGAAAAAAAACAACAACACCACTCCCTCTCATCTCCTCCAGAGAAAAGGATTTGTCATTGAAGCGGAGGAGGAAGTATCTGTCTGGTCTCCTAGCAACGCGGCATCTGGGGAAGGCTGCTCTCGGCTGCGCCGGTGACAGGCAGAATTACATCCCCTGTCACAGTGTGCACACAGCCGGCCTCTGTTGCCACGGCGACGATAAAGGATTAAAAGCTACTCTGGCAGGTAAACATAAGACTCTGTTGTATGCGACTGTGTTTAGAAGCCTTTGCCTTGAATCTTAGTTCACTGTGTGAAATATTATACTATTGCTTTCTTATTGATTTTTTTTCGATTTTCATAAAATCGGTAGTCGGTAGTTACTTTGGCCCAGTAAAAAAGAAGTGAGTTATCAAGTAAATGCATCAATCCTACATTTGCAGTGCCAACTTAGTGCTTGTGCATGTCTGGGCTCCCCAAGGCCCTGGGCCCCAGTGCAACTGCACTAGGTTCACTTTCTGATGTTATGCCCCTCCAAATAAGACTGTAAAATATAAGTTTTCAATTGAATGTTAGACATTATGTTTTAATTTATACAATAAATGGTATGTTTTACATTATGAAATGCTCAATATAGTGGCGTAAACAAAATTCATCCAGGCAATGAATTGTGCGTGGTTCTCGCCTGAATCTTATTCCCCTTTAAGTAGACTGTGGCCAGGCCTGTCATGGTTTGGTGGTGGAGTGGCGAAAAATAAAACCCAAAATGCAGTACTGCAACAAAACTGGTGATGTTTAAAAAATGACATAACGGGAAGGACGAGGGAAACACAGGGGTATAAATACATGAGGAAATGGTGAACAGGTGAAACACATCAGGGCGGGGCAGGCAATTAACACAAGGGAAGCAAATCAAAAAAAAAAACACACGGACCAAAAAGACATTTCAAAATAAAACACCAAGAACAGATAAACACAAAAGCAAACCAAAACAGGGCAACACGACAAGGCCCTGCCGCTGAGTGCTGTCTTGGTGTGTTGCTGCCTCTGTCTGCGCTCAGCGACACTGACGACTCGGCACGAAAGCATAGAAAGACATATGCAGTCGTAGCATACATGGGAGGAAGACCCAGAGGTGGGCGCAATATTAGTTTTTACTTTGAGGTTTGCTGTGCCTTGTCACAACTGCCCTGCCATTTTAAAGGAGACCAAGAGAAAAATCCTCAGTTCAGTTATTTCAACGCAATTATGTCATCATTTTTCACTCATTTTCATGGCCCAAACTTTCATATTAACTTACTCTAACAAAACATTTGTGTTTCTTTGGTGAACCTGCACCATATTGGATGTAGTTGCTAATGTAAACAACTGTCAGACCTTTCTCACCTGCCTTTCTCATTCTTTACTTCCAGGAGGCGACGACAGGGATATTGGCCTAATTCAATTGGTCTGAATAATAATTTTGGAAAAATAAAAACCTCTTTTGAGTTTAATTTTTCCTTTATTTAAAGAGTAACAAGCATAATTGTGGCTTTTACTGTGCATCTGCTTTTAGGCACCTCAGCATTGATATTTCACGTTTTGTAATTCAAATCTTTATGTTTACATAGAAATGTATATTGCTTAGAGCACCCTCTGCTGGCACCGGGGGAGTAGCACATTTGAAAAACAAGATACAAGCCACAATTTTGCTAACTAGTCAACGCCGCCGTCATAAACTCTGCGCAGAGAACAGAGGTCATGTATGGATTCTATCTATTACCAAAATCCACGAGGTACAGATAGGAGCAGTTCACCAGATTAAGAAGAAACAACCACTGCAAATAGAATTACTCAAAACTGCATGAATGAAGCAAAAATTCAACAACAGGTTTATAATTGACGAGGGAACAACATTATAATAACATGGTCAAAAAAAGAATAATCGATTCATTTGCAGTTAATCTTTCCCCAATGTTTTTTTGTTTTTTCTTCACGCTCTTCCAAATCAGAGCAAATGTTGACTTGGGAGCTTTACACAGAAGAGCAGATCTTGATGAGGAGAGATAGTGCCACAGGTTGGCCATCTGCTAGCCCTGAAGGCTATTGTAGCTCAGCCAGGGCCCTCCACGGACACACAAACAGACAGCGCTAACTTGTGGTTCTGCATAACACAGACATAAAAGAACATGGCCATATGGTATTGTATGAAGCCGCATCAGGTGGAACTAAATGTTTACCAAAAGGTTTTTAACAACATCAGAAACAAACTAAAGGGATCCTAATCACTTCCACATACCAATGTAGAGAGTACACAAACCTTTACAGTTAAAAAATAGAAAATATGTGCTGCATGTGTATATATGGCTTAATATATATACTGAACTTAAGTGCAATAAGGTCAGTCCGTGCTGTATAAAAACTCAATCTAGTAAACCAATTATTACATACATGGAACTGCAATTGTTTTGTAGAGGCACCAAGAGCCCCCCACACCTGCAGCACGGAGGCGTCACATGAGGTGCTACAGGAAACAAGAAAGCGACAAACGAGGAGGTATCCGGATGAGACTCACAGCTAAGCCACACATGCCTTCTGTCCCTAATGTTCTGGCTAATGGATGTTTACTGGAGAATAAAACATATTAACTGCTAAGCTCTTCCCAGAAGATGGTGAAAGACTGTTGTGGAGCGGAGGGAGCTGTGCAGGAGGAAGAGGAAGGAGGAGGTGGAGTTGACCTGTGCAGGACACCACGCTCTGAAACGGACAAACCCAGGAGCCGCTGCACCGTTTCAGAGGAGACTGAAGGCAGCCAGCCAGCTTTCCTCCGGGTGCTACAGTTTCCTCTACTTCCAAAAACATGCTGGTCAGGTTGACCCACAGTGGCAGCGCGACTTAGTCGCAGCGGCTCAGGACTAACACCTAAATACTATTTCATTGTACGCTTGAACAATGACAAATGAGGAAGCGGAAGTGCGCGCTGTGTTGTGTTGCCGTGTCAGCGTTAGCTGTGCTAGCGATAAGCTCTGAACAAGTTAATACTTTTTTCTTTCTTTTTGACTGTTTTCGCAAAAATGCCAAAAAAGCCTGCGGTAGAACCGACGACTGAGGAGGACTACGTAAGTCTCAGTCGAGTCACGGAGCTCATGGAGCAGCAGAGGGACATGTTCAGGGAGATAATTCAACAACAGCAGGAAAACTTCAAAGGATTTATAAAACTCATAATGGAATCAACAAACACCCGAATGGATTTACAGACTAAGGACATTCAAGAACTAAAAACAAGCCTACAGTTCACGCAAGGTGAGGTGGACACGTTGAAAGAACATAATCTGAAACTCACGGAGCGCACAAACACTTTACAAACGGACTTTTACAAAGTATGTGACAATTTACACATCATCACGGACAAACTGGAGTATCTGGAGGGACAGAGCCGCAGAAATAACCTGGTATTTGAGGGAGTGTTGGAGTCGCCCGGGGAGACCTGGGCCGACGCCGAGGAAAAGGTGAAAGAAATATTGAAGGAGAAGCTCCAGCTACATCACGCGGTGGAGGTGGAGAGGGCTCACCGCGTAGGGAAACCCGGCGGAGGGAGAGACTGGCCGAGACCCATCATCGCCAGACTACTGAGGTGGAAGGACCGTGAGGAAATCTTGCAGCGCGCTAAACGACTTAAAGGAACAAAAATCTTCATAAACGAGGACTACACCGAATCAATAAAAAGAAAACGTAAAGAACTGATGCCGGAGCTGAGAGCTGCACGAGAAAGGGGGGAGATCGCCTTCTTGCGATATGATAAACTTATTATACGTCCACGCAGCAGTACACCACATCCAGTATAAACACCGGGAAACACGTATGGATTTTGGTATGTAAAAGCACATAATTTCACATGTCCAGTAATACATATAGTTCTATAGGAAGCACCGACTTGGACTTTTCAATAAGGAGAATTGCTGAAGCAAACTCCCAGGATTTTACATTCTCTCAGTACGACCTACAGAACACTGAGCTCGACATCGACCCGGAAAATAACTTCTTTACTAGAGCTACCAATGACTGTCAATACTACACAGAGGATCTGTACAATAGTAAACTTAAGAACATTAAGGCATTCACTGTAATCCACTTCAATAGTCGAAGCCTCTATGCAAACTTTGACCACATCAAAAGCTTCTTAAAACAGTTTTCCACACCATTCAGTGTCATTCTAATCACAGAAACATGGATCAATAATGATAGAGAATTTGAGTTTTCTATTGATGGTTATGAATTTATAAGTATGAACAGAAAGAATAAGCATGGAGGGGGCGTAGCTATGTTTATAGACTCCAACTATAGTTATAAAGTAATGCAAAATAAGACAATGGTGGTGGATGATACACTTGAATGCCTTACTGTAGAGATTACAAGGCAAAAAAAGAAAAATATTATTGTGAGTTCTATTTATAGAACACCTGGCTCTGATATAGATGTTTTTTCTAACTGGATGGAGGAGCACTTTTCAGGATTAAATCATAAAGTCATGTTTGTGGGGGGAGACCTCAACATCGATTTGTTAAACCCATATAAACATAAAAAGACGGACGAATTTATAAATACTTTATTCAGTATAGGTCTGTTTCCTCTAATAACCAAACCAAGTAGAATAACAACCCATAGTGCCACCTTGATTGATAACATTTTCTCAAATGAAATAGAAAGTGACACAGTCAGCGTGTTAATTATAAATGATATTAGTGATCACCTTCCAGTTTTCGTTATGTATAAAAATGGATATGTAAAAGATGAAGAGGAAAACAAGTATTGGTTTAGAAGGGTAAAAACAGAGAAAACTATTGATGCATTTAAAAAGGAGCTTTTAGCTCAAGACTGGAGTATTGTGTACAGAGAGAATGACACGAATATGGCTTATGATGAGTTTACGCAAGTATTTCAAAAGGTATACGACAAAAACTGCCCAATGAAGAAATACTGTAAAAACAGAAAGTGTAAAGAAACACCATGGATGTCTAAAGGTTTACTAAATGCTTGCAAGAAAAAAAATAATCTTTACAAAAACTTTATAAATAACCAAACAAAAGAAGCTGAGGATAAATATAAGAAATATAAAAATAAATTGACAGGTATCATTAGAAAATGTAAACAGGATTATTATAATAAGTTGTTGGATAGTAATAAGAATAATATTAAAGGTTTATGGAACATCTTAAATAGTATAATTAGAAATAAACCAAGAACGATTAATTATCCAAAATATTTCAAAGATGAGGATAACACGTTAAATAATATGAATGAAGTAGTCGAAACATTTAATAAATTCTTTGTAGATGTTGGACCAAACCTTGCTGCAAAAATTGCAAACGTTGAGAACTATAATTGTGAACTGATAGACACAAATCCTATGTCCCTGTTCCTCAATCCTGTGGAGGAAAAGGAGATACTGGACATTGTTAAAGGGTGTAAAAATAAGACCTCGACCGATTACCATGACATGGACATGAAAACTTTAAAAACTGTTATTGAAAGTATCTCTAAGCCGTTAACTTACATCTGTAACTTATCGTTACAAACTGGACAATTTCCTGATGGTATGAAAGTAGCAAAAGTGATTCCTCTGTTCAAGGCAGGAGATAAACATCTCTTTACAAACTATAGGCCTGTTTCCCTTTTACCGCAATTCTCTAAAATCTTAGAAAAGGTTTTTAACTCTAGACTTGACAGCTTTATTGAAAAGTGTAATTTACTCTCGGACAATCAGTTTGGTTTTAGGAACAATCACTCAACCTCACACGCGCTCTTTGATATAACTGAAGAAATAACTAATGCTGTAGATAACAAGAAATATGCAATAGGGTTATTTATTGACCTGAGTAAAGCGTTTGATACAATAAACTATGATATATTAATTAATAAACTAGAACATTATGGAATTAGGGGGGTAGCTCTACAGTGGGTTACCAGTTACTTAAAAAATAGAAAACAATGTGTGAAAATCTGTGATTATCAGTCGAGTTGTCGACAAATTGTCTGTGGTTTACCTCAAGGTTCTATTCTAGGCCCAAAATTGTTTAATATGTATATTAACGACATTTGTAAAACGTCTGAAGTACTTAAATTTATCTTGTTTGCTGATGATACAAATATTTTTGCATCAGGAGACGACTTACAGCAGCTGTGTCGGATTGTCAACTGGGAACTCAAAAGTGTCAATAAGTGGTTCAAACAAAATAAATTATCTCTAAATCTGAGTAAAAGCAAAATGATGATATTTGGCAACTGTAATTGCAATGCTCAGGAAGCAATTCAGATAGAGGGTGTTGTTATCGAGCGAGTGCATGAAATCAAATTCCTTGGTGTGATTATTGATGACAGAATTACTTGGAAATCTCACATTAAATATATATCTACGAAAATTTCGAGAAGCATTTCAGTAATTGCAAAAGCAAAGCACATTTTAAACATCAAAGCTCTACATACCTTATACTGTTCTCTGATTTTGCCCTACTTATATTATTGTACTGTGGTTTGGGGTAGTACTTATAAAAACACAGTTAAACCAATAATATTGTTGCAAAAAAGAGCTATCCGAGTAATTCATAAAGTTGGGTTTTTGGACCACACAAACTCATTATTTTTAAAATCAAAGATCTTGAAGTTTTGTGACATTGTTGAGTTCCAAACTGTACAGATGTTATTCAAAGCAAGGTATAAATTGTTACCAATCCAAATACAAAGAAGGTTCCAAGAACGTACTGGTTGTTATGATTTATGTGATGAATTAAACTTTAGGATTCAGAAACATAGCACAACTTTGAAAAGTTTTAGCCCAACAGTTAATGGTGTACAGTTGTGGAATAAACTGGAGATGGATTTGAAACGATGTCCAAACATCAACCTGTTCAAATATAAATATAAACAAAAGACTTTTGAAATATACAGACAAGAAGAAATGTGTTGCCACTAGGGGGAGCAGTGGGATCAATTATGTGTATTGTTTCCTCTATAATCTGGAAGAGTGTTGCTGCTTGGAACGGTTGTCATTCTATTGCTCAAATTCACAAATGGAGAATTAGGGTTGGCAGGTTATGGATCTGTTGAGAGGGACCCTCCCAACGGGCTCTAAACCTTGTCTTTTAATGCACCACTCAGCATAGGAACATACTCTACAAAATCAGCTGTTAGGGCAGCCGTGTGGGGGTTTGTTGATTGGGAGTTACTGCTCTCTTCAAATGGCCCGCTCTACACTCTGGCTTTTTAATGCACCACACTATGCAGGGATACAGCATACTTCACATATAACTCAATTAAATAAATATATAATAATAATGATTATGAAAATTACACCCAAATTAAAATTATACTGAGAATGGTAATGACAACTGGGAAGTATCAAGATCTCGGAGTATAATACCTATTAATGTACCTTCATAACATAAAAGTAACTCTCGGTTATCAAGGGTAAATATCTGAAAGAAATATATTAAGGATCACATTTTTATTTTATTTTGACTGCTTTGTACTAGACAGCGTACATGAAAAAAGATTGTTGTTGTAGCTGTGCGTTGTTTCAATTAATTGTATAAACAGTTCATATATTTTTTTTGTAAGTTTGTAAGTTGGTCTGTACGAATGTAGCTGCTTGAAATGTTTTGTAATGTTCTTTTTTTATTTATTTTATTGCACTTGGGGGTGGGCACTCATAAGCTTTTGCTTCAGCCCACTCCTTTTGAGCACTATGTGTACTGCTCAAATAAACAAATAAACTAAACAAATAAAGCACTTACTTACTTATAACCTACTGATGCTAAGGGGATGTCATCTTCCAGTATCTTGCATGTGTTTATTTGCTTTTTCTTGTTCAATATGTGAAAAGCAGCAGCTCGACTACCTCTCAGTGCACTAAAAAAACCTTCGCAGTCACTCCAGCCAAAACATTTCACCAAATAAGTAAACATGTTTTGAATAACTAACGTTGCATAACTCCCATCACTACACAGCGACGGTGTAAATAATTCATTTCATTTTAAGATATTGATGCGTCGCCAGCATTACAAGCTTCACTGCAGCTCAGCGAGAGGTCAGAGGGTTAATGTTGTTAATTTGGATATCCTATAAGAATGGAATCAAACATGACATTTCAACAACTAAGCTGCTTAACTGTCCGTAGATGAGAGGCCATTTTGAAGATGAAATGTGTGTAACAAGAGTCAAATTGCTATAGACAAGCGACTGAGTCTGAGCGTCTCCAACACTGCAGCGCTTGTGGGATGTCCCTGGCCTGCGGTGGGGAAAAAGTGAAGAAAGCTCAGTGGTTCTCAAACTCTGTCGCTTTCTTGGTCCCTTCCACCTTGAACTGTCCCGTCCAATAAAACCAACGGGCCAAGTCGCATTTACTCATGGTCTGAACGTACAACCCTCCATTTGGCGCTTGGTGCATGGTGTGTCACTGTTGCAATGTTGATGAACAATACGACAGTGTTGCCTTTAGATTAAAATCAATCTGATTGATTTTCATTTAAATCTAAATGACATTTACAAAGTATAAAGGCGAGACGCGGCAGGTGAAAACAGTGCATTTCCAGGGAATGGTTAGTGTAGTTTTCTCCCTTAACATCTCAGTTTGAATGTTTTCCAGGAGATAACGACAACATTGTGGCGCTCCCTCTTTTGTCCCGTGCGTATTCACTCACAAATATTGACATGTTTGATATCTGCGTGTAGCACTGAGGGCGACCGACATTCAGAGTCATATATATTTGTACATATTAAATCATGTATTAATTAATTCCAGAAGGTACATATCCTTTATACAGATACTGTATAAGTTAGTGCCGTGCTGGGACCTAATTTCGGCCCGGAAAGTCAGAGAAGACCGGCCCAATTTTGTACGGAATTATCGCTCAGTGGTCGTGCGCAGGTCTCAGGTACGGGAGGTCGCCCGTTCAAATACAGCATTGGCACTTTTCTAACGCTTTCTCTTTTCACATGGGGCCGCTGCACACACAGTCTGAGCCTGATACAACTCCACAATCAGTACCAAGTTATGTAGATACAAATATTTATTTGTCCACTTTTCTACCTTTCACTGCCTTTTCCCTCTTTACTCGCGCGGACACTTGTCTCCGCTGGATTGGACTGCATCAACTTGAACTAAAGCAGAGGGGTGTTCCACTTAAACCCCTCTGAGTTTCTTCAACGTCAAATGGTACACTCTACATCAGTCGTGATTTTGATAGATTTCCCTGATGCTTGTGTTACTTGGTTTATATCTGGAACAGCAGCCCAGGCTCCTGCTGCAGCCCAGTTAAAGCCTTTAGGCCGGGAATAGCACAATCGCGAGTCTGTTATTAATTCATTATTTTATTCTGTCAGCCCAAAAGCATTATTTGATGAAGACAAACGTGGGCCTTGATCCGGCAACCTTGTGTTCCCGAGGCGCGCACTCTGCTTGGGGAGCTAACCGGCCGCGGCTATTCAAGGGACTGACCGGCAAGAAGAGACGGAAGAAACGTTTGTGATTTACAGGATATTTACACATTTTGCAATGAGAGCTTGCAAGCTGGGATACACAAACTTGAGAACACAGTTGCGAATGATTTTCCCTATTTAAGAACGTGGCGTGAATCTGGCAACGGATTTTAAGAAGTTGTTCATGAATGAGGCCCATTGTCTACTTTTACAATGATACTGAACGGGGACAAAACCAATTTCAGCCACTATTTGAACAAACATTTTTCCTAATTTACTGCTAAATCCAATACTCCATTTTACATGACATGTTGGCCATGTCCTTGCTCTTTGTGTCTTTTCGCGCTCATCATTGCCAAGATTTATTTTGGATTGTGTCACTCCAGGGAGGTGCCAAATCATCTCCTCAGTCAGCATCAGGGGCCCGGCGCGGACAGTGGCGCTCTAATGAGGGATTGGCAGGTGCACTGTTTGTTTAGGCTTCGGGCACCAACGCTGTTTTTAAACCAAAGTGCAAAGTAAAGGCTTTCAATGGAAGTGACAGTTTGCATGTTTATCCCGATAATTACAGCTAGAGGTCAGCTCAGGTCAGTATTGATGGGGTTAACAGACTATAAATTGCCGGAGCAGTTAGTGGGAGGGGTGCAGGAGTGAGATAGTGAAAGAGTCCTGTCCGCAAAGCAATTAAGCTTCACCAACATCTCAGATCAGTTCTAGGAATAACCACCTCTAAACTTTGACGCACTGACTAGATAAAGAATGAGCAACAGTCTGGAGTGAGCGCGGTTTGGTTGGACTCGCACTCATACCAAACCGCGCTATTCACCTTTGTCAGGAGGTGGCGCCACCTCCAGATCATGGCCAAACTGCAGGTTGGACTTGAGCTGACATTGGCTTAGGATTTCTTAAGTAACGTGACTTTTCAGACATACCACGGAGTAAATATATGGATCGGGCTCGGTCCTTTACAGTTCCTCACAGTCAAACCATTGAGAGTCACAACAGGAAGTGAGTAAAAAATATTGTTAAAAATAATGAGACATATTAGTTGTTGTAAACCGGAGGCAGAGATTAGATTCACTGAAAATGAATGCGTGTTCCATTATTCTGTTCAGAAATCACATTTCGCTCAGCTCCATTTATCCTGCAATCTCAGATTACCTTCTAACATAAATGAAAGTTATAGCTCTCATTAAACATCAACACAATGCAAATAATGAGAGATTAGTTAATGACGGATAAAAATAGCTCATGATAGTTTTATTTTACGACCCTGCCCATCAAAATGACGGAGAGAAATGATCCCTCGCAAAACCACTGGCCGGAGGCGAGTTTCCCGTTCAGTCTCTTCTAATTTTCTTCAATCTCTTCCACGGACAACAATGGAATCCCCTGCTCACGGGAAAGAGGAAAGGCTTTACCAACAAAAGTGGGCGGGGCTGAATGAGGTGAATAGGGGCTTCCAGTGCTTGGTCGCGTTTCGGACAAGTGTGAGTGCACCCTTGGGCTGTGTTCAGGCTCAGATCTGGTTTGAAATAGATTCAAAACAGCGTCTACTTTGATTGTTCATAAGATGAGCAGTTCTGCTCTGGAGGAAACTCACTGCCCAGTAACAACACCATTGGAACGACTCGTGCACGCTGCCCCGGAGTGCCCATTATCCACGCTTGGGTAACGGCACCATCCACAATTACAACATGTGTTTGATCACTTTGATTAATCCATGGGTTTAGGAGCAAATGGCCACCGACCCATCAGTGGAACAGGTCTATTTTAGTCCCTAATCCCAACAACACAGATACAGTATAGATGGGATTATCCTGGTCAAGGAAACCGACCTAGATTCTAGCCTAAGAAGAATGTGCGCTGGCTTACTTCAAACGGGAAAGTGTTACACAAGCAGGTAGGGGAGGGCTTATGAAAGCACTCAGGTCAAGGGCTGTTACCGCGGCTAATTCAGCGAGATGTTGTGTTTTTTCCCCTTCCCCTACAATGCAGGTAGGACGGTTGGTCTGAGCGCAGCAGGTCCATTACTGCGGTATCATTTTTGCTTTGAGAGAGAAAAATACAAAGATAAAAGAAGACAAAGAAGGCAATTTAAAAGTGGGTCATGGTGAAGTGCAGTGTTGACATTTTTAAATTTCGCATTACATAAATGTACTTGGAGCACGTTTCTGGAGTCCTGCGGCACTTTTCTTTAACGTGACAGACAGAATGCTAAAGTTACATGTACAGTCCAAAAGTCCGGAAACACTTCTGTATGTATTGGTTTTTCTTTTATGTCACGACTATTTACGTGTTAGATTCTCACTGAAGGCATTCATTTATCGGCACATGTGGAATTATGTTTCACACACAAAAAGGTGAAACAAATCCTTCAAAATGGCCGCCTTTAGCTTGGATTACTGCTTTGCATGCTTGTTTACGTTTTCTCAGTGAGCTTCAGAAATGGTCCACACTTCACAGGGACTGTTAAAAAAAACATTCAGGTGACTGTCTTTAAGAATTTTAAATATAAAACATATTTTCAGTTTTTTTAAACCCTTTTTTTGTTCACTGCATAATCTCACATGTTCATTCACAGTTTAATGTCTTCAGTGAGGAACCCACAATGTAAATAGTATTGAAAATAAAACACCAACACATAAAAAGTGTTTATTTTAATGGTGGTCTCTATTACATTTTTTTATCGAGTTAATTATGGCCAATGTAATTAGTTAATCGCATTTAAGCATAATTTATTTCGGGGGTTGTATTTACTTTTTAGAGGCATATTTTAGATGCGTCTTTCTATTTTTCTACATTTGAACTTATTCGAAGTGGAGATGTGAGGCCTGTGTGATCATTTCAAACACTTCAACGACATTAGCAGTTTGATTTATTTTGGACAATGGTCTTTTTAAATAAGTTTGTGTCGGCTTAACTGTATGGATAAACAAGTTTGACAGTGAACGTTTTTTTGGCTTTACGCCGTGGTTGTCTAAATAAATGTCTGTGCCGCCAAACCATTATTTTGGGGGTGGGCGCTTATAAGCTCTTGCTTCGGCTCACTCCTTTTGAGCAGAGTGTTTGCTGCTCAAATAAACAAATAAATAAACTAAACCATATAATGAACCACTTGCCTTCTGAAAGTTGTGTTTTACTCACACATATTTTCAGAAACTACAAGGTCTTGGCTTTCAAATGAAGCATTGCACCGGCCTATAGGCTGTAAACAAAAGCGGGACAAAAAAAGCCACAAAAACACGACAAAAAAAGCAATGAATACGCAACAATAACGTGGCAAAAAAGCGTTAAAAGCAGTTTAGATCAGTTTTGTAGGTCTTAGATTTTAAATGAGACGTTACACTGGATGAAAACTCGTGAGTCAAGAAGCTTTTAGATTTGGGTCATGCTGAACTGGAGAAAATGCGCTCCAGCGGGGGTTAAGAGTTTAATTAATTAATCGTAATTCATCGAAAAGAGTCTTGGCCCTAGTTTATTTGTTTTGAAATAGTCTAAAATAGTACGATCAAATGATCATCCTTGATTGATTTTTTTTTTCTTTGAATCAGCAACTGTTATTGGACTACTACATTCTGGCTCGCTATTTCTTCATTGTAGCTGAAAGACAAAACTGTGCATTACAAAAGAGACTTTTAAAAGCTGTCTCCCTTCAGCTGTTTTCTTGGTGGGGTTGGTTTTCTTGGTGCCTCCGTCTCTTTTGTCCTGAGATGACTTGGACACAAACAGCGCAAGGGCCTATACAGGGTTGGCTTTGAAGTGGACGTGGCGCCTTTATAAAGCCCTGTTTTGACAGAACATCAGTGCCCGATATACGGTGTCTACAGTAAAATGTCTTTTCATAGAGGTGCGATGCGTTATTTCAGTTTTTGGACTACGCACAAAGGCCTTTTTTCCACGAATGTCTGCTTTAACAATATACTGAAGGAGGAAACTTTATTCCACTGACAGAAAATAGAATAGGTATAGGGTCTTCAGCATCTACAGGACCACCTATTTAGATACGCCTGGCGTAATAAATTCAATTGTTTGTTACTTTTTCCAAAACGCTTTTATAAACCATCATTGGAAGCAGGAAGGATCAATTCAGGAGGACATTAAAGCCATGTCAAAGTTATCCAGTTCTAAAATGTATGTATGCAAATTTGATGAAGTTCTTAAAAATAGACCAATAGTTCTCAACTGGTATGGCATCGGAAACAATATCAAACCGTGGCCCAATGAAAGAATAGGTATTTTAATAAAAAAGTGTTTCCCAACCAGGGGTACGGCAACCAGAGGGAGTACTTCAGCACTTAGCAGGGGGCATTCGTTTTCAGAGTCTTTTGGCTTCATTTTGAACACAGCACTCTACAAATCACTATTCATTCGGAGTTAAGTTGATCACGTCATAAAAATATGCCGCAAATGAAAACAGGTTGGGAACCACTGTCCACTGTCCCTTTGAAGTTTGAATCTGTGAAAATCCTGTATATTCCCACAGGTTATTGCTTTTTTCAGGTTTGAATTAACCTGTGGGGCTGAAATTATGGTCAAAAGACCTGAGCAGCGGTCATTCAGACAGACTCGTTTCAGTAGATAAACGCTTAAAATAAATGTTCCCTGGTAAAGGCTCGTGACCCACACTTTCCTAATTATTGCATGTTTAAAGTACGCACAGTGAAGTAACTCTTGACTTGAGAACACAGAATGAAAATCTAAATTTGATGTTTTTCTTCCCCCCCCTGAGAAAACCCTCTCAAACCTGTTTTCTTTTCATATGGCCCCATCTTCACGTTATCTCCAAGCATTTCCTGAACACAATACTATACCCCCACAACAACACGTCAGCCGCATCACGCTCCCTCCAAGCATGCTGACAAGAGTGGCCCTACTGGGAAAGAGCCTTGTGGCTGTTGTTGTTCATACTACGTCCGCTCGTCTAAATAGAAACGCGCCGCCAAGCACCCTCGCGCTTGGATCTAAACAGTTTGCTTTCATCCCAAGCGAATGGCGGCTTTCAGCACCACGGACAGCGACACAAAAGCAGATCTCGGTAAAAAGAGAGGCGGATAACAGAGTGTTTGCAAGTTCAGTTCAGTGTCAATGCAATGTGTTTGAAAGGGGAAATAAAAATAAATAAAAGGTGTAATGGCTGACCTTTGTATTGATACTTTTATAGGGTTTATAAAGCTCTGGAATTGTGTAAAAAGGCTCAGGGGCAAAATCAGGCCCACTGGTAAAGAATCTCTGGGCAACCTCATGATGTTGATAAACATTAGACACATTGGAGATCAATACAAGTAGTACAAAAATGCAGAAAACACAGTCAATAACAAATAAAATTTCTGAGGGGACACCCACCCGAAACCCCTATTAGGATATAGTATACGATGCAGTACAACTCGGGGATTTGGAGAATGTGGTACCTTTTACTAGGGTTGTGCTCAGTATATCGTATCGGCAATGCGGAGTACATGACGAGGCACCTGTCTCGTGATATATAATGTCTAACCAAAGTCTTTATTCAGAATGTATCACAACATGCGCTCTAACTATTCCAATAAAAGGCTTCAATTGCACGCTGAGCTTTTCAGCACAATAAAAACCTCCATCTTGTGCACCTATAAGATGTTTTCTTTTTTTCTGAATATATCTTGTATTATGGACAGTCTATCACGATACGCTTGATTCGCAATACGTATTGTATCGTGAACTCTGTATCGGGATGTGTATCTTATCGTGACGTTGTTGGTAATACCCAACCCTACCTTTTAGGCCGCTGGGAAGTTCGGCCTTAGTCTTTTAGACGTGGAAGGAAACCGGCCCGCCACAAAGCGATCTTGCCGACCTCTGATCTAGAATGAATGCCACCAACAGACATGCAGCATAATTACCATATGCGTGATTATTGTGAGAGCTGGAAACAAGTCAGATCAGATGGTCTGATTTTCATAGCATGAAAACTGGGCTGATCGGTTTTCCTATAGGGTTACATTTATACATGTTTACACTGTTTCTGTTGTCATTGTATTTATGGTAATGTATCCAGGAAACTGTGCGATCCGGGTATGCCACAACTCACGGCCGTGCGATAATTGTCTTGTCACTGACAAAGGTGTTGACAGCACTGCAAAAGGGAATTCACACATGCTAATACACCTATTTATAGGGCCAAGTGAACATGTCTTTGAATTATGTGTTGATGGAATACTGGTGGTCTCTAGTGGTTTTGTTTTCCAATTAATTTGTAACATAGGAGTATAGCTATGCAGGCAGTATATGACACATACAGTGCCTTGTACTAATACACCTTGATTGTTTGAACATTTTGTCATGTTTACAACCCTAAACATAAAGATTTTATTTTGAATTTTTGTGAAGTGAAAGCAAAATGATACACGATTCTGTTATTTTACGAAAAATAGAAAGTGAAAAGTGGGCGTGCATAAGTATTCATACATTTTTTACACTTTGGGGGTCGTCTGTGTAAGATCTCAGTCGTACAGGAGTTATCCATCTTCAATGAAGGTACTTGAGTCATCTTCAGCACTCAGTAGTTAGTCTTCGAACATTTCGCCTCTCATCCAAAAGGCTTCGTCAGTGGACTAAAGTCCCGCTCAGTCCTGCCTGTTGATAAAGACCAACAGGGAGGAGTTTGAGTTGGCTCCTCCCCTCTAATCACAGCTACTCTCACCTGTGGGTAAACAACCTTTGAAGTAGAGCGTCTCTAACGTACTGCTCACCTCAGTATCGGTCAGTCCTGTCCTATTCATAGATGATCACTGCCCATTATCTCTCCTATTCATGGTTGATCACTGCTAATTACCTGCCTATTGTTCTTTTGTTGGCTGAGGTGCCGTCTCCTTGGACTGGCCGTGCCCTGTCAGTTTTCCCTGAAGGAGATTGGAGTAAAGTGACGGGAGATTAAATCTGAGCCCACCATTGCGGTTCATGGAGGGATTTTCTTTCTTGACAAAAATAGCTTCTTTTACTCCTCTTTCAAACCAACGTTCTCCTTTAGCAAACATTTTGACCTCCCCGTCCTCAAAGGAGTGGTTGGAGGTTTAGAGGTGAAGGTGCACGGCCCACCACTGTCCTTTCCCCAGTTTGAATAAATAAAACAGAGCAAGCAACATATATAGCGATAGCTAATATTGTACTATTGCTGCCTCAACAGAGCAGGCCAGGTATAAATAGGCTGAGATAGGGCTGGGCAATTAATTGCAATTTGATCAAAATCGCAATCCCTACTTTGGTTCATCTGAATAATCGCCATGGGACAGTACAATCGAACGGTTTACAGCCATATCTTTGAAAGAAATGGCACCTAGTTGTGTAGTCTGGATGAGACAATGGAAGTTTGTGAATCAGCTACATGTATTTTTATTATGGAAAAATATAATCGAATTGAAAATCGACATCGATCAACACGAGAACAACTGATATAATATTCTCACAATAACATGAGCAGGAGCACGTACACAAAGATGACGCCAACATGCAGCACAATAGCCCCAGCAAGGTCATGGGTTCGATTCCAGGGCAAGGTTGGAGATTCTGGTCCAAGAGATTCCCGGACGCTTCTCCTGACTGGTCGCTCTGAGGCATAGACGAATGCAGAGGAGAAATTCACAATAAAGTCTTCAAATGCAAGTAAATGCACGTTAGGACTATTCACGGAACAATCATACAGCTTTACACTGCAGTTGTTATCCAAAGTGGTTCTGTTTTGTAGTACGATTACTATCATCTGAGCTTGCCATTGGAAAGGTCAGAAAAATAGATAAAGCTGTGTTTTTTTCTCCCCCCCTTTAAACCTCTGTACAGACTTTGACTCTGCCACATGTATGAGCACATGATCGTACAGAAAGTTCAATCAGCTATAGATTTCCTCTCTTTCAGAAGTCAATACTGCATTAGGCACTGATTACCACTGCTGTGTGTCAATCGGAGAAGCCGCCCCCTCCCTCCCTCAGATCACCAACTCCTGCCCTTATTGTTCATATGGTTTGTTTGACTTTTTGTTGGTGTATTGTTTTTATCAAATATGTTACATTTTCATTTGGTTCCAAATCTAGATGACTTTTCGTCGGCTAAAACCGTTTCGACCCCGCTCCACGGCATTATGATGTGAGCCAGACTGGGCTGTGATATTTACACAGCCGGCGCAGACACGAGAACTTTGCGATGAATAATATGTGGGATTACTGGGAACTATTTTTAGACCTCACGGTTATTTCCTGACGTTCCTTCTTTCCCTCCGTTTTTTTACCGTTATCCTAAAGCTTAACATCCAGCTGCAGCTGCCATGGAAACTAGTGCATTGTTGTAAAGACGTGAGGTGGAGGAGAGGAGCTGAAAAGTAGAATTTCTTCATAGTATTTTGTTAAGTTAAGGTGTGTGTGTGTGTGTATGGATGAAAGCTCCAGAATTCAGTCAGGGAGCTTTAAGGTGAGACACTCAATTCACAGATATCAATTTGAAACTTTTGCAGCAGATAACTGACATTAATCATTATCATTATAATATAATTTTAGGTTGTTTGCACATAGAAGCAAGACATTTTATGCATAAAAATGGCCAATTGCCTATAATTTTAGTGACCAAATCTAAATAATGGATAGATGCTGGTTTAAATTATCGTTTTATTTTGTTGTCACAACGGCTTTTCAGAGGGGATTATGGACTAATCTTGTTTAGTTTTTGAATAAGCTGCCTTGTTTTTCAATTAAATGATGATTTAAATAAAATCAGGCCAAGAACTAGATATTAACCAAAGAAAAACAAAAAAAACCTAAAAACGAAACATCAGAATATGGCTAACTCCGGTAAAGTTTGGTGTCTGTATTCTGATGCTGTACATTAGTGATGCGCGGGTTGACCAGACACCCGCGGATTCGGGCGGATCGGGTACCTCAGAAATACGGCAAACATCGGGTGCAGGTGGGTCGGGTTACTACAAAGCGCACTTTTTCTTTTTTCTTACACTGTTGGCTTACAACATACAGTGCATTCTTATCCATAAATGCCACACAAACTCGGCGGTGTTTTGTTGAATGTTTAGTTTAGGGTAAACGTGTCATGTTTTGTTTAGATGTCGCCTGGCCTATCGCTTCTGTATGACTTGATCACCGCTACAAATGCAGCACAACAGCAGTGCCCAAGCACATACACGTGGTGAAAATCAGCGGCGTCGGAAGCGTTTGGAAAGTGGGGGGGACACATTTCAAAAATGGGGGGTCGACTTCTTAACATTAAGAACTACAGTGGGACATGGTCAGGACACAGAGCAATGTTATTGCTTTAGCGGGACTACATCCAAATCGAGCGCTACTTCAAGAATACGTGAGAGACTCGATCGGCTCAGCAGCGCCTCCTCCTGGCAGCTGGGTGGACATAGAGGGCGGATAACCAAACACCTGTGGAGCCGCTGTTCTCCTGTCCAGTCCTGGCTTCATGACGCTTTGTGAAAAAAACTCAGTGAATGAAACTCTTATGAGACGGCGCTCGTGTTTGCATCCTCATTTATTCAGATTCAGCCCCACCCGTTAACTCCCGCCATCGCAAAGAAACATCTCAACGCTCGTATCTTCACATTTCCCACAAACGCAGATAAAATTTAGTCAAGGGGTAAAGGAAGCAAACATTTATCCGTCAAATGAATAATTCAGATGTTATTTGGTTAAGTTAGACTCCAGACAGCGAGGTTTAACGGCGTATTGACCGGTTGAACACTCGTGCTAGCCCGGGGCAGTTTCCCCAAACTCACGCTACATCAGTTTCATCACTCGCTTTACAAACACGTCCAAAACTGATGTTCCTCACCTTAAAGTTACTGGTCAGGCCCTTTGTACCGATGAAGACACGCTGTCCACCTGCCGAGGACGCGACAAGCCCTGCTCCTCCATGTGAGAATCCGTAAAAAACTCCGGAAACACGATGCACGAGTGTCCTTGTGCTTCGGTGTGGTCAAATCTGTCCGTCCGTCCAACAATAATCCTCAGTATTCTCACTTTAGCCGTTTTTCAGCGGTTTACAGAGACATGTTTACATTTCAGCCGCTCTGAGGTGAGGAGCCGCATGAACACAGCTACGCAAAGCGGAGCGTATGCGCCGCGGAGCGACGCGACACCGGCGCGGATAATGGGATAATGCCAATACATATGTTTTTAAATGTATGGAAAATAAGGCGCGGGTCATATTTAATTGTTTGGCCTCGGGGAGCCTATTGAAAAGGTCCCGTCTAAACTAGTAAATGTAAAGTCAATGAAAATTCACGTTGTGAAAGTGGAGGGGACCAAACAACCACTTTTCAAAAGTGGGGGGGACACGTCCCCCTCACAATGAATGGTTCCGACGCCCATGGTGAAAATAATGCATTAGCAAGAAGCAAGGTAAAACTAAAATAACAAAGACACAGCATCTAACTAACCTGAGGAGAGCAACTTCTTGTAGCGTCAGGTTAAGGCTGCTCCACGTTAGTCCAAACTCCATTTAGTTTGACAGAAAGAGTTGTCCATGACGTGGCCTCATGATGTTTCATGCTCCTCGTTTCCTGATGAGTCCATAAGTGATTTCAAAGATTCCTCAGCGGTGCAGTAGCAAAACAAAGCATCAAGTGCTAATTCTCCACTGTAAACTCGCGGTCACGTGACACGCTCCCGTTTGAGTGACGGATAGAGTAGACAATCCAGTGATCGTTGTTAAATGTTTTCCCATTAAAAACTTAATGGGTGGATTATTAATAGATTGAATAGATAATAGATATTGATAGATATAATTGATAATTGATCTGTAACATCATGACAAGAAAATATAAGACTTTATTGATCCCACAATGATGATAAGAGGACCATTCACTTTTTCACTCAAAGCAGCCACTTTTAAGAAAGTCTCTTGGTATCGGTGAATATTGGCAGATACTCAAACCCCCAGTATCGGTATTGGTATCAAAAAAGCTGAATCGGTGCATCTCTATTAGAAACGTTAGGAATGAGTTTGGACACAACACATATTCTAATTGAGCTGTTTCCTCCGTAAAAAAATAAAAATAAAATAAAGTATAGGGCCTTTAAGGGAGAGAACCAGCTAATAATCTCAACATTCCCCACTGTGTGAAAAAAAAAAGTTTTTTTATCTGCCATGTCTCGCAAAGGCCTGCACTGACTCTCAATGTGTCTGACCTACCATTCTGAACAAGGTCTATACTATATAACAAGAGATATATCCTTATTAAATAGTTTATAATAAGGAACTGAAATGCTATCATTTAAGTTCCCATGTCAATCACAAGACAAGGAATGGTCTGAAGATGTGTTCACAACAGGGCGCCGGGCATATGCAGCAGGCCGGGGAAAGCTAGAGTCGCTTCAATACAAAGGTCTATTTTGATTCAGCGGTGAGAGTGTTGACGCAAACCTCAAGGTGCGAGTGATGTAATGAGAGAGGAGGAAGAGAGAAACGCGTCTTTTCCCCGCCGCAGTCTTCCCACGACCATGCTCGGGAACGGCGAGGCGGCTTACTGCGGGGAATGTTTACTGAGGTGATAATGGTGGGTTGGTGCTTGAAAGACGCGTCCCAAAATACTCCGGGGAGGTACTGTACACATGATCATTAGCCCTGTAGTATGTTTCTGTGCCTTCAGAGGAGAGACACATTCGAAGGGCAAAACAACGCAGATGCACAAAGATTATTACGGGCCCCATTTCATGCATTATTTGGGATTTGTTTTGGCCATTATTATATAAAGCATGTGAAAAAGGTCCCTGACCGGACTTTAGTTTCATGATTACTCCCCCACTTTAACCGAGCGCATTCAGTTCGGCTTTACCCAAATGTAAAAAGCTTCTCGACTGGAGAGCAACAGTGTAATGGCTCATTTGAAAGACCGACAAAAGTGATCACACTTTTTTTTGGTCACGTTGTCTCACTTTTGAAGCGTTTTTGTCGAGTCGTGCCTCATGTTTTTGTCACATTTTTGTTGCGTTTTCATCTTCGTTTTCATCGCTATTTTGGTGCTTTTTTATTTATTTTTGCCAGCTTTTAGATTTGGGTAAAGCCAAACCGGGGAAATTGTGCTCGGTTCAGGTGGGGGTTAAGAGATGAAGTATTTATGAAGTTAAAATGTAGGTTATAGAAGTTGAATTGAAAAAGCAAAACCGCTAGATATTGTATCCGCTGCATCAAGTGCGCCAATTGCTGAAAAAAGCATGGCCGCTGTTGACCCTGGTGAAAAGCAACACGCTGTCTCTCCTTCGCTAATGATTTGTAGCTGCTGATCATAAAAGGCCGAATTATCCAGCGCCTGTGTGGTTAGCGTCCGCCTTTTCGATTGGCGTGCAGCTGTGGAATCATAAAGTAAATAAATGAGCGGAGCCTTGCACTTCCTTTGACTTGTGATGTCTGATACGCGCAGTTTGATGGATGTCCTCTGTATTAGCGCTGTGAAGTCACTAATACATATGAATGGTTGCAATTATCAACACCAACCAAATCTCAGTGAACGTGGACAGGCTGTAGCTCATGTTGAAGGAAAGAACCTGGAGAATTAAACCGCAGAGTTAGTTTTTCGCAAATGTATTTTAGATCGCCGCGCAAAATGCTAGCTATAGTATGCTAAAGCTAGTGGCAGCATGCTAATGCTAACGTCAAAAAATCAAGGTTGGGTCAGAAACTAAGATAGAAATATTTAAGGAAGCCTAAAATAGCCACTGTTCAAGTGGCCAAGTTTGTGTATTTTAGTTTATGAAATGCTGTTATCAAATAACTGATCTGACATATTTGTAATGATCAGATCACTTAATGTGAGTTGTTTATATTAATGCAACCTAAAAGCCTGTCATGTAGCCAAGAATATAAAGTCCAGTGATCATTGTTTAATATTTTCTATTAGTTTATTCATTGATATAACTGATAATTGATCTGTGACATCGCGATAAAAAATATAAATAATATAAAATATCAGACTTTATTGAATGCCGAAATGGAGAAAAGAGGCACATTCATTTTTTCACTCAGAGAAAGACACTTTTTAGAAAGTCTCTTGGTATCGGTTAATATCGGATATTGGCAGATACCCAAACCCCCAGTATCGGTATCGGAAGCAAAAAAAAAAGCTGGATCGGTGCATCTCTAGTAAATACAGTGTGCGAGTGTGATTGGTAGTGATCAGTGTCAAGCTGCAACAGAAGAATACCACCATGAGGGATTGACTAATGCAATATAGTTATTTCTACTTTACTTGGCTTTGTTTTTTCATCATTCTATTGTCCTCTAGGGGCTGTTTTAATCCTAGTGACCTGTCATAGCCCAGCTAGCCAGATCCAATTCCTTTTTGCTTGAAAGAAAGTGTTTTTTTGGGCACACGTGGATGACAGGTTTCTGATTGGCAGCTGTGGCGTATCCAAGCATGAACGGAAATCACACAAGAGCATCATTCACTGTGCAGCGCTGTTATAGGCGTAACCAGTGGGACGCTTCAAGAAGTTTTAGTCCAAAACAAACCAGCGACAAAGCCAGCCACGGCACTCTCTGATAAGCTCCTTCACAGCGAGTGGCGTGAATGCAGACTTAACAGAGGTGAGTGTTACACCAGGAAGCAGCTAAAAGCTAACACAGTTGGACTACAGGGTTCTGCTGGTTGCGCCGCTAACTTCACGTTTGATGATGGCTTTAATTCACTAACAATCTGTGCGTGTTAGGCCCACCCTTTTAAAAGGCTTTAACTGTCGTGTGTCCAAACTACTACTCTCTGTACAATAGACAGAGAACTTAGTCTGGCAAAGACTAGTCCTGCCAAGTTCTCATGAACTATGCATAGTCCATTGTTTGTCCCACAACACCATATGTCACTGATATCCCGCCAACTCCGACCCTTTGCATAATCCCATTACTTCAGCCTCATATGTCCTGTGCTGCATACAAGAAGCAATGTAACACTAAAAACAGTAGTTGAAAAGTTGTTTTCTTGGCTGATTTGAGAAATGAGAACTCCCATGCCAAGGTATGGACACAGAAGAACACTTCCTGAGGCTGAACCAAGCTTTGAAGAGGGAACAGAAGATCAAGAATTGCACTTTTTTTCATACATTTAAGTTATGCAGGTACCTAACATGTAATATTACAGACAGATTTTTATTTACAAATACTCTGAGCGACACTGATATAACCTGAGTTCTACACTGCTGCTGTCACAGTGGTTTCAGCTGCTCTTATAGCAGAATAAAGGTCACAGAATGATATCCTCTGAATGGCTCATCATGCATATGCCCACTTTAATGAAACAAAAGGGCCCACCAGGTCAGCTTTGGATCAGAAAATTAGCATCCCCGTTCATAGTCAAGGAGCTATGCACTTCATTTGAACCCTCACAAGTCCTGTATGTGTTAATGTCACATTATATGCCCTAGTGCATGTCTCATCGGGTGGCCAAGTATGCTGCATTTCACATCAATTTGACACTGCTTCATTTTTTCACTGCAAGGACTGTGGAAACATGTCAACTGTATTTATACACTGACTAGGTATCTGGATTGCGTTTTTATTGGATACAATTAGCTTTTTTGCAAAGACAGCAATTACTATATAGGTCAAATAACATCTTCCAACTAGGGCTGAACGATTAATTGCATTTGCAATTTTATCGCGATATTACACAACGCGATTTCGTAATCGCAGGGCACGCGATTTGGGAAGTAAATAGAGCAACGAGATATGGCAGCAAAGTCCGCTCCGTCGCGTGCTTTTGTTTACGTCTCAGTCTAGTTAAGGTGCGCGGTAGATTGTGGATGTACAGTGAAAATATCAGCTTTTATCATGCAGCCACCGCGAAGGAATATTGCTTTTCTCCGTTAGCATTGCGTTAGCCACAGCGCTAATCACGCTGTCGCTGCTACTACACGCTCTGGTGATCACAGAAACTCCCTCACCTCCGGATTCACACGCCTCTGCCTCCACAGACATATATAGGTGAGTCTGTGCTGATTGTAAAAAGTAAAGAGTCGTTTGTGGCTCAGTTTAGGGGGCTTATGTTTGGGAATGTTGTGGATAAAGAACTTATCTCAAAAGCATAATGACGTTTCATGACCATTAAGTATCCGCGGAGGCGATGTGCCTTTATTTATCTTTGCGTCTACCGCATATCCGCTCCGTAGGTCGTACAGACGCTAGATATAAACACTAAACTGCAGTATGAAAAGGGTTGGTAACTAGGATCCGAGGCAGGAGTCCGTGTCATGTCTTATTTTGCTGAGGAAATGTGCTGTTTAAGCTGAAATGTCACTAAATGGCTGCGAGTCAAAGAGACGTGTCTGTGTCTGGCACCTCATGTCCCGTCTCCTTGTGTCAATATTCTTTTCTTTCTTCATATTGTCCAAAGTTACATCCCAAAACCAAAATGCTGCTCTTAATTCCACTGTGATTTGGCGTGTGCTCCATCTGGCCTCTCCGTGTCCTTCAATAACGCGCATCTGAAGCAACTCAGACAGGGATTTGATTGGCCGAAATAATAAAGTACTATTTAATAAATTAAATAGCTTATTTTGTATTAATTGGGAGTTTGATTTCCTAAAACTTTTCCAACTAGTTAAAGCAGACGTTTGTTCTTACTTTCCTGCACTTTAGTATGGGTGATGTTACTGACTGGATCAGTGAGTTATTTTTTTTTCATATCTATATAATTTAGCATTTATTTATAGACTGTACTGTTAAGTTCAGACAGTTTAAGAAGTGCAGTCCACACAAATTTTGAATAGGTCAAGCAACAATTTTGTTGCAATTTTCACTTCAAATATTGTTTATTATGAAACAGGCTGATTTATTGCTTGTGTTAGGTGAAAAATACATGAGAAGAGGACCTTGCAACAATAATCGCATATTTAATCGCAATCGCAATATTGAAGAAAAAAAATCGCAATTAGATTATTTCTCAAAATCGTTCAGCCCTACTTCCAACATTTATGGGGTGTTGTTATACAAACTGTTTACGCTGCAGAGGTTTTTAACTAGCATACCCCCTGTGTCGTGGTTGCAGCCAGTTATACATGTAACAACTAAAACTTCTTTGTGCGTAAAACCCTATCCAGGTTGTGAGTTTTAAATCAAGGCTGAAATATTCTCAAAAACTAACCTTTCACTACAAACTATATTTGAAATAGCTTTCTTTTAAAAACAAAACATAAATACTACTTAAAAAACAGCTCAAATAAATACATAAATAAAATAAAAATCCATGAACCCCCGATGGTCCCTGTGCCCCTTGTTGGAAAACGCAGGTTTAGATCAATTATCATCCACTTTAGGATGATGATGTTTAGTCGACTATCACGGTGAAATGTTTTTCTTAAATTTAACATCAGAGGGGGGGCTGAGGACAGGAGAGCGCCTTTTCCACATGGGTGTGGAAGAATGCTCTGTATTTAATCCACCAATAACATGGTCCTACACTGAAATAGCCTATGCACGAGTCTGACAGCCTGTCCTTTGACAGTGTGTCTCTCTGGTGAAAAAGAGACATGTGGAGTAACTTTTTGAAAAAATTGTACTTCTTAGAGTAGTTTTATTATGCAGAACTTTTGACTTCTACTTGAGTAAAATTAATATGAAGTCTGTACTCTTACTTGAGTAAAAAATAATTTTTCCTTTTTCTACTGTGAGTAAATCTTTAAACAGATCTAGATTGACTCATTCTCTAGAATTATGAAGCCTAGGCATTAATTCAACCCGGGAGAACGATGACCAGCATCACCTACCTCCAGCCAATGATTGCTTCCGTGAGGGCCACACCTCCGCCTCAGCCCATCAGCACAGAGCCACACCTCCATGGCAGCCAATCATCTACCTCGAACATGCTTTTAAGCCCCAGCAATCATGGTTCGTTTGCTTCCCAGCTATGCTGCGACCCGCCCCCGCCCCCCCAATCCCCGCCTCTTTTGTTCTTCCTAATTGCTGCTTTTGTCTGTCTGAGTCTATCCAGGTTGACATTTAGTTTTTCTGCCAATGCCGTGCCACCCCCCCTTTTAGTTGACTAATCGCTATACAGGGCGTGTTTATTGTTGACCATGTTTTGGGCAGGGGCAGCCCTAATCTACTTATTTTCATATAATCTATGCTTCAGTCCATTTTAGTTCCACAACCCTCTCGAACAGTACTTACTTATAGGCCCCAACAAGGTCACAAAAGCCCTGGATGCATCATGGGAGTCCACACGTGCACTGCAGCCAGCACTCCACCCACCGGCCCATAGCCTTTTCCCACAACAACCCTGACACACACACACACACACACACACACACTCACACACACACACCCTCTGCCAGACTGCATCAGCGCAAGTGTCAGCCTCTTGTGTCGTGTCGCTGATGAGAGGCGCGATGAGGATAAAGAGGATTTGAACTGCACCGCTAGGAAATGTGGGATTTCTTACACTCCAACTGTGCGGTATTTTGGGATTAAGACAGGCAGCTGAAGTCATGCTGCTATAGCGAGTCATTTAATACATGTTTTTTCTCACAAGGAGGATTATTTGCATGTACTGCGCAGACTTTTATAAATGTTATTTTTGGCAAGAGTTAAAAGTAAAATATACGGAACAGACGTGAAATGGAGCACTTTCTCTTGAACTTTCTTTTCGAATGTTGGATTCAATGTTGGAGTTGCTAATTTGCAAAGAAGAATTGGCATGCTCCACATTAAATTGAAGGCTACTTAAGTGCTTTTTTGATAGTCAAAGAAAGTGCTCGTTCAGAAGGTTACACCTCCATCATCGGCATTAAAAAAGCATAAGAGGAGTAAAAGGGGCTATTGTTGTGAAGGTCCTTGACTTTACAGAAAAGTTTAACTTGTCTCTCATTTTACTAGCCTCCTCAGCAAGCACAGTTTTACTTAGCTGAACTCAAGAAGGTAAGACTGAAATGTTGGTGAGCAAATATAAAAGTAAGGCAGATACACATAATTCATGGGTTTGAATTGACAGACAAACTTATAGTTTGTGCCAGCTTCTCTGACCCAAACCACAACAACTTGACCATGGACATGCTAATGTACCGATCAACTTTGAGACACACCCCGGCCAAAGCTATTTGAGCCAGAACCAGGAGTATAATAAACAATAAGGTCAGGCTACTGGGAGGCCTAACTTCTTCCCACAGAACGACTTTAGGTCCAGTTTTCTAACCAGGAGAAACTGAAGAAGCTTACGACGAGAAGTGAAAGGTTTTCAATTCCTAACAACCAGGTCCAAATGACTCCCATTTGAAAATGTTTAAATGCAAGCAAAAAACTTTTTTTTTTTCAATCTTTCTTCGCTAACGCCAAACTACGCCAAATGCACTTTTGGAACATCCCAATTAAATTATACGGTCTTTTCCATTGGCAAACCTAATTAAAAAAAAACAGGCACTTGACATACTTCTGAGTCTGGCAAAGCTTGTCAACTGTTCGCTGAATTCCACGGCATAATTAGATGGGCAGGAGAGTGGAGCATTCGATTCCATTGTGTGGTATGGGTCTTTGAAAAGGTCAGTGTTCTGCGGCCTGAATTGGAAATGACAATACAGCTTTTGTACTTTTACAGAAGACCTATCCAAACTCAGAGATAAATGCTTGGTCTCACGAGCGTGGAGAAGTGATATACAACGCGGTTTTCAGATAAAGGGACGGGGGTATTTTTTGTAATATCAATCGCAAATCAAATGGGAATGCTTGAAATCAATTATTTCCCACATCAGTCTTCTAATAGGCTTATTTATGTTTCATATTCTGCTTTTCCAGATGCTTTTAGCTGCAATTTCACAGATCATTCATGGACTTCACATACTGGGTGGAACCAAAGCCGCTGCAGAGACAAGGCTGCCGAACTATGTGCACGGCCCTTCCAACCGTCAGATTCACTCACTCAAGGGCCTATCTCACTGGAGGGGAACTGCAGAGACTGTCACGACTGGCAGTCTCTGCCACGTCTGCGCAATTCGGATTGACTGTGCACATACAAAGGGCCTATCTCACCATCTTGGAGACTAGTTGGAGACTTGAGTTGGGTGGTGAACAGGTTTGATTTCAGCTGAGTCTCCGCATGGTCTCCGAGAGGTCTCTGCGGTCTCAAGCAGCTGTGGCAACATTGCGAACACTATTAGTTGTCCTCAACCTGTGACGTTTCTGTGACGTCCCTGCAATGTCTCAGAGACCTGTCGGATACCAAAGAGAAGAGACGTATGGGGTCTCTTTGAGGTCTCCTCGGTATCCGACAGGTCTAGGAGACACTGCAGAGACGTCACAGAAATGTCTCACAGGTTGAGGACAACAAATAGTGTTCGCAATACAAAGGCTTGAGACCGCGCACACATGGAACATGCAGTCTCCGCTGAAATCGGACATGTTCGGTTTCACTGAGACTACCTGGAGACTTGCCTTATCTCCAAAGGATGTTTCAGAGACATCTCCATGGCCAGCGGCAACTCAAGTCTTTAACTAGTCTCCAGGCCAGATATAAGCCCTTTACAAATCACATCTAGGTGGGAGAAGTGTCTTGCCCAAGGACAAATCCACCAGTTGGAGCTGGGATCTAAACATTGACTTTTGGAAACGTGGTTGAACGCTTTGACCACTGAGCTGTTTCAGCCACAATTAAGCTTTCTTCAATGCTTTTAGACTTCCAAATTGGACACATCATGCATAATTGAGGGTTTTTTGGGTATCTCAGCCATGGCATTTCACAGTTTAATAATTTTAATAAAATCTGTGCAAAGGAATCACGGTAAGGAGTGCGAGACTGGTCTAGCGGGCATTCCAAATTGGCCTGGAGTCTATGGGCTATAATGACAATGACACGTTATAACACAGTGACAGCAACCACTGGGAAATACAATACACAAGTCGGCGCTTGTGGCATGAAGAAAAAATACTAATTCACAAACAACGCTGAAACATAATTAAACAATTTAAAAAGTCATTGTTTTCAACTGGCACAATGTCATAATGAAATAGAATAAAATAACTTTGTTGCACAGTCTTTTAAGTTTACTGCCTTCAGAGAGGAGATTGTGGAGTCCAGCCAACTGAAGAACAGCTTCATCCACCAGGTTGTCAGGAAGCTGAACTCTCCCCTTTCTAACCTGCATTCACTAACTGTGGTCCACCCCAGCCCTTCAAAGACACCGAACTCTGCATCTGCACCAAG
Organism: Proterorhinus semilunaris; assembly: GCA_021464625.1. NCBI lineage: Eukaryota > Metazoa > Chordata > Actinopteri > Gobiiformes > Gobiidae > Proterorhinus > Proterorhinus semilunaris. The sequence continues at coordinate 22,092,182 of CM038360.1, forward strand.
TGTTTGAAAGTAAGACCATTTCAATGTGTCTGAGAATTGACAAAGAAACAATCTTTGTCTCAAGAAGCGACATCTATTTCATCAAGACGTGTTGGGAGACATCTATTGGCCACTCAGGCTTTTTGGAAAATAAAGGCAAGGCAAGGCAAGGCAACTTTATTTATACCGTGCATTTCGTACACAAGGCAACTCAATGCGCCTGTCCAAAAAGACCAAAAAGATGAAGGCCTGAAAAACAACCTAAAAAAAAAACAGCTCTCACTTCTGTTCCTCTCCTCTCTGCCTGAGAAAGCTGCCTCCATAACAGGTGAGGACTAGAGAAATGGTCATAATGACAGGCAGATAAAAGAAGCCCAACAGCAGCAAGCTATAGGTCACGCTTGAAAGGTCAATGGGGTTTTATAGAAGCAACAGATCTGACTGCACTCAAATAGGTCAGTGGTCAATACAGGCGAATAATGAATGACTAGCATCCACCTTTGGGAGCTAGGAAGCAGTGTGCACATGCCATCATATACAGGAGGCATAGGGTACACACTTGAAATCCTTTTTTTTTGCGCTCTGACCATGTTATGAATTTGTTCCCTAATCAAAAATGTACCAGGAGTAGTATTTATTTATTTTTAATTTCTTCTTCTGCTGCTGAAGTACTCCGATTCCAATCTGTATTTCCTGAATTTTGTTGCATTGTAGAGCCAAACTGTCCTCCACATATTTAAAGCCGTCCTGAGCAGTTCTACGCTCAAACTGCGTTCATCACGGCACCATGACTTTGCTACCTTGCTGTTAGCTGAAAGTGAAGGGTTGTTTCATTGTTTCATAATACATTGACATCGTTTCAAATTTTAGAACGTAAATTCTCAACTCGAACGATACAAATTGGAGATGTAGGGTTATGTTGCACACTTCTGTTGTCAAGGGACAAATGGGCTGCCCATTTGTTCTCGTAATTCCCCGGGATTAATTTGGAGCATGTCTGCAGTTACTGGGCACTAGCCTATCGCCGATTTAATCTGGATTAATTTTAAGGTTGTCTTTTGAAGAATGTTTGTGGGCTTGTTGCATTTAAAGCTGCATGTTATTTAGTTTAGTTTGTTGAAAGGACAGTGTGCAGTTACATTAAAAGGTAGCTGCACCAGATTAGGCACTATGCTAAATTCCATCTGTAGTCCTACACAATTAAAATGACCTGACAAAATGAAAATGACATAACAAAAGGCAATTTACAACTAGACAAGCAATATACAAATACAAAGTGCAAGGTACAAGTCATAAAGTGCAGAATTATAGAGTGCAACAGTTTTTTCCAAAGTCTATAAAACACAGGTGGCACCAGGTTAATCCACTATTCTGGGAAAGAATGTACATGCTAACAAAAAAAAAAATTATGAAATGTAGCATTTTAAAAGTTTGTAACACTGTAAATCATATCATTATAGAGTGAATAACAAATAACCTGTAAGCTTTGAGACATTTGCTTCTGATGACGTTAGCTCACTTAAGCTAATCATTGCCAATGGTAAACAAGACAACTCTGCCAGGGTTTGTTGTTTTGCGTTTTCTTTATTTTATTTTGGGTACTTACTTGCTTGACGCTTCAACGTTATGTTAGGCTAGTCATGTTGCAACATAAAAGGCCAAACATAAAAATATAAAAATAAAAAATAAACTATGGACAAAGTCAGAAACGACAAAAACTAGTCCTGCTTCCTCCTACTACTGTCAACCGAGACAAAGGAGACATGGCATTTTTCCAATGAGGAACAAAAATGAGAGAGAGTCAAGTATAGTTAAAGGGTCTAATAAAACAAACGGTAAGAGAAGGAAATATTTCATGAACTGTACTTATGTTGATAAAAATTAAAATGCCTCAAGCAAAAACCTCACTATTCAGATTATTAGGTTGCAAAAGTTGACTTTCCATTTGTAAGGTTAATGATATTTACTGTTCAGGTCTGCTGTCTAAAATGTAGCTAAATGATCCATGCTCACAATGCTATAAGGAAATCCCTAATTGAAAGAAATCTTTGGAAAGGTAACAAAACCATTTCTTGTTTTAGTTTTTATTATAGCGTCATAGATTGATTTTTACTTGTCACACTTCATTGTTTAGCCACAACAATTTACAAAATAAATTAATAAGAGTCAGTACAGATAAGCCAAATCTAAAAAAAAGTTAACAAGTTAATTGTGTTAGTGAATTCGAGGCAGACTGCCAGGTCAAGTCTTGCCCGGTGAAATCTCCCTCTCCTTAAATAGCCTCAATTGGCTTGATATCACTTCGAAACAGGCGCTATCTACTTTCTTGGCTCTTTAAAGACGGAAACTTTGGACTGGGGATTAACAATAAGCCACTCAGTGATTTGGAGGTGAGCGCAGATTTAAAACCGATTTGATAGGTAAAGCGTTCACCTGTTCACCGGCGACTCTAATGGCTGTGTGTGCCTTCAAATAGAAACATTTGCACCGAGCAACCCCGGTTTCTGGGAAGCGTGTGCAACCGTGCCGTCAACCGTCTACCATTGATTGTGCACTGACATCATGCATGCTTTTTTCCCAGAACATCCCGTGATTCAGCCCAAGCGCCTTGGCGAATGTAATCAGCTGCGCAAATCCAAACATGAAATGCTAAAATTAACTTGGTTGAGAACTAAACCCTATTATAGTAATGCTATATAAACTAGTCATAGTCATCAGCTGATTGTTGTAGCCTTATCGTATTTTTATAATACAGTCTCGGCATCCTTCATCGAAACAAGGACACATGTTCAGACTTTCCATTTCAGACTGTTAAACATGAAACACATACCAATCCTGAGATGTCGAATAGCAGTAGTAGTTGAATAGTTGCTGTTGTTGTATAGCAGAGGTAGGCAAGTTTGCTCAACGGAGGGCCTATTTTCGTCACTGTAAAAAGACCTAGGGCAGGACCCAAAGTAAAGCACTATTTTCTCAAAATGCCAGTCTTGTATGTACATGACTAGGGGCTGGGTTCAGTTAAACAATACCAGTCTGGTATAAAAAATTAAAAAAATTAAAGTATCAAAAAGATTTTATTTATTTATTTATTTGCTCAATGTTTACCCCATTTTTTCTACAATTCATTCCCCTATTCCCTATTTTTACCCAAAATTATTCCCCTTTTTTTTTTCCACATTTCTTGACAATGGAGATTAACCTGCAATATTCCACACATTATTGTTCTATTTCTGGTTCTAGATGACAAATATTTTAGTATAGGGAAAAAGTATCGATCAGGTATCGGTATCGAATAAAAATGAACCGTACACATCTCTATGAGTTAATTCGGTGTTCTGTTTGGAAAGTATTGACTGTATTTTGCACATTTTTAGAGTACAATAACGGAATTTGTTCTCAGATTTGTGTAAAAATATAATCTTCAAAATCATTTAAAACATCCTGAGGGCCAGAGGTTCTGTGCTGGAGGGCCGTATTTGGCCCTCGGGCCTGAGGTTGCCTACCCCTGTTGTATAGGAACTTCAACAATCTACTCGTGCAGAATTAAGCGTCCCCTGGGTGCCCCTCGCTCATGCACCATCAAATAATTACACATACTTTTAGTCCTTTGAAATTAGCCTATGTGCATGTAATAGCTTGGCCACTCTGAGCATTAGGCGCTGCTCTTTTAATTAAAACCCTTATCGCGGACTGGATTAGAGACGTCCTACCTGGTCTGCAAATGAAAAAGGAGGCTAAGTAAAATAATATCAGATGACATTCGCGAAAGCTCCCAGTCGACAGCGATGTATCGGGCGGCTATTCCACTACTTACTCGGCTTTTCCAGAATGTTGACAATGACATAAAGGCAGAATTACACTAACAAGCTGAACCACAGACCTCTCGGTTCGTGGTTGTTTGTCGCTGTCTACTGATCATGTTATAATGATAAGCAATAGAGACTATGGGAACTGATGAAATAAAAGAAATAATAATACAGCTGTAATGATAGAAAAGTGCACAGTAGAGGCATGTCATTGCTCCAAAGATACTATATAAGGGACATACAGTTTGCCCACTTTCAACTACAATAGTCCAATATGGGTCATGCCAGCATGGGTCACTGCCTTTGTCAGAGGGAATATGAAACATATTGTGTTGCAGTCGTAGTCTCTTGCTAACAGACCAGCATGTGTTCTCTGTTAGCGTTTATACTCCACCCCACCAAGCAAACACCGTTAAATACCATTGATTTGTTTACGATGGAAGCGCAGTATGTGGGGATCCTTGAAAACACTTTTTTACATCTCAGTAAACATGGGCAAATTGGTAAGTCCCTGTACAGAAAAGCGCTGGAAAATGCAATTATGTTGATACGAAACACTGCTCCACATTAGAAAAGTATAATGAAGGGAAAGAATACCTATGGTTTCGTCCAAAAGTCCTAGATCATTAAAAGAAAGCCTCAAGTATTGGCCTAAACTGAACCTTGTTGGTCGAATGTTAGATGTTATGTTAGTAGATATAAGTCTACCTGTATTTTGTAGACCAGTTTTCAGCATATGGACATTAAGGTTATACACAAACCAAATCATGCCAACACAACTGCACATCAACATCTTGTTAAACACACTGGCAATGCAATGTAGAGCAAGACTTTCACTCACTTTCTGGGAAGCCTTTTACAGTTGCCACTACACTGTGAGCCTTGTGCATAACAACACTATAGCTACCAAACACCCTCCCTGTCACCTTGTTATGGAATGTAGATGTCATCACTGTATCGAGCCCAACATAAGGCTTACCTTTTAGATATGTTCTTTTAGAATTAGTCACAGCATCTCAGAGGCAAAAGGTAGCTGTTGTAATTGGCGAAAGCGGGCGGGAGCACACAGACACCTGACTTAACTTTCCCCCTTTTGACGCTGCGCCGAGCGAATCGCTCCATAAGACCGGGATTAGAGAGCACATGATGGCACAGACCTGACAATGCCGACAAGGTGAGGTGCGCTGTGGGAGATATTTTCAAAGACTCGCTCAAAAGGCTGTGAGCGAATAGATTCTATATTAGAGGGGGTGAGGAGTGTGTGCGCGGTGATTTTTAATAAGACGAGAAAGGCAGTTTTCAAACAGGGTATTTGAGGATAACACCGGAATTGTACTTGATAGCTTGCATGGTTTTGTGCTTTGGCTTACCTCTTTATTTATTTTTAACTGATGTTGACTTTCCTGACTAAGTCTGTATTGAACACGCACTCAAGACATTTTTCACTGACAACTGAAGTCGCCCATTGATCAACAGTAATCTTTTACCTGCAATGGATCTGAGCTATGCTGACTGCGTAGATAAACCATGTCCAAAGTAAGACTATTCCGGTACTAACCAGGTCTAAGCTAGATAGAAATTATGATTATTGCAGGACTATACTAAAACTATTGCGGGACTAACCAGGACCCAGTCTAAATTTGACAAGAAATCTCAGACATCCAGGAAGATTTATTTATTTATCCAAGCATACATGGGTCTCACGCATGTAAACAAGCCACACCGGATTGTAGCCTTGGGGTAATTTGCGTCTGTCGTCCCCCATGCGCACTCTCATTCATCCTGGCCTATTGTACGTGTTTTTAGTGGGAGGGGAAACCGCAGTACCCGGAGGAAACCTACACAGACATGGGGAGAACATGCAAAGTCCACACAGAAAGGCCCCGTCCAGGTGGGAATCGAACCCGGGACCTTCTAGCTGTGAATACGAGCTCTAACCGCTGTGCTACCGTGCCGATTATGCAAACGAAGTCTCTCTAATCGATACAGCAGGACAAATGTGGATTGGATGGCCAACAAGTTGAGACAAATACCCATTCTCTTTAAACTGGGACTATTGCAGGGCCACTAGCTTTGTGCATGACGACTCAAAAGGAACTGAGTTTAACAAGGTCCGATGTAAAACAGTTCGGTTTAAAATACAGCAATAACAACAAAAAGAATCATGATGAATTTCACTGTCACTATCACCATTAACTTATGCAGGCAACAAGTCTTGAATCCATTCCAACCCCCACTTTTTTTTTTCTTGCATACTTCCTGCAATTTCCTATATGTTCTGATGTATTAACCATGAATTAATTCCGACAGATGTTAAGCAGATTATAACGGGCTATGTGAAGGTCATGCTGCTGCCATCTCTGGAGACAAAGCAGGTAATCTGGCTGCTCTCAGCTGGGAGCCGGTGACATTTCAAGGGAACATAATGCTGATGAAGGCTCGTATGGATGTGGTGGCTTATGGTGCAAAAAATAACAAGTAAAAGGCTACGGCTATTTGTAAGCAGCGTTTGAATGCCACAGAAGGCACTAGCCGTGTTGGGGGGGGGGGGGGGGGGGGGGGGGGTGTAAGCACTGCTAACAAGTGCTTACAAAGATCCAAGCGAGGGTTGTTGTTTTAGCCCGTATAAGTTCGTATAAGCGCGCGTCATGGCTGCAGCGTTTATTCCTTATTCCTTCCACGTGTAGAATGTTTTTTTTATGGATGATGATAGGCTAGCACAAAGACTCTCCAACTCGAGCACGCCACGTCGCGGTCCGACCCATCCTACCTGTGGAGCGGAACAGGTGACACAGCCACAATAATAACAAGCAACGGGGACACTCACCGAGCAGTGGAAACAAATGACAGCACACAGTTCCAAAAGAAAGTGGCAACTAGTTCATCCGACAGCCACCATTTTCCGTCCGAGAGGGGGGGGATAAAGTGCACATTGTGGACTGCTTCATTGCAGCGGCGGCGGCGGCAGTTAAGGGAAAGGTTAGCGCGGCAGAGAGCGGACGGTGTGGCACTCTTTCAGTAAGCGGCGGCAGCGCGCTGGATCCCCGGAGCGGCAAGCAGGAGGGGAGGAGCGGCAAGAGCGCAGCAAAGAGAGAGCGCACCGGAAGAGGAGAGGAGGGGGCTTCAAAGTAAAAGTCACTAAGTTATTTTTTGGTTGTTGTTTGTCACCACCCAAATCTAAAAGCTTCTTGAAAAAAGAAGAAAAAAACATACAAAATGTGACCAAAAAAAAAAACGTTGGAAAAGTGGCAAAAAAACAAAAGGTAAAAAGCAACAACGCAAGAAAAAAGGTACGTTTATATCAGTGTAGGTCTTACCTCTCCGATGACAGGTTAAACTAGTGGCATATAGCTCTCCATTCAAGAAACCTCTAGATTTGGGTAAAGCCAAACATGAGAAAATGCACTTGGTTAAGGTGGGGGTTAAGAGGTTAACTCCAAATAAAGTAGGTAGAGGATTTATAAATCTTGGCACAGGTTTTAAAAGTTAAATCATAGTCATCATGAGAATGTGAATCGTTGGCTAAATGAGTATAACTTGGTAAACAGGATTATAGGGTACTATTTATTTTTCAACCAACACAACAACGGGTTTCCCGTCAATGTCAAGGGACTGGGACAACCTGTCGCAAGCAGAGGGTACGGCAACTTCAACGTTGTGTCCGAAAGGCCACTGAATCCTGCTCAGAAAAATATATACATGGCAGACCCATCAATAAACATGTGCACTTCACACAGTGACAAACTCAACAACAAAGTCAAATTGTCTGAAAATAAATAATAATAATAATAATAAACTCTTTTGTTGTTTTACTGTGAGTCAAGATTGGCGTTACAAACACTGAGCTAACACTTTTATTAGGCCTGGGCTGGAAATATAGCACATTGTCGTCTGTGGCCTATTTTTGTTTTATTTTGAAGATGCAGTGGACCTGCTTCCAGTGTTATCGTCTCCAACTTGACCACTGGTTTCCTTTAGTGCTGCTTCTGTTATTTTCAGGTTTATACCATTGTGTTTTGGTAAGGGGTGTATTCTAAAATTCTAATCTAAATGCCTACCACAATATCATCAGTTACGTGTCCAGTGACCTCGCTGTGGAGTGCATGTATTTTAAACTTATCTGAGCCAATATATTAGGATATATGAGAGACCAATTGTATGACTATTTTCCCAACCTCAACATATGCCTCTAAGACCATGGGATTCTTAACAGTGCATGCACAACAGGTATAACCAGAGCTTTATATATTTTTACACTTGCCAATAAATAAAGTTATTTTATTCTAGCTACAAACACATATGCATCCACTTCTGTTATATTGCCCTTTATTATTTAGCCTCTATTTAACCAAGATCTCTTTTACAAGATGGGCTTCAACACAAAGTTTCCTTAACATTGAAAATGTACAAACAATCCCACACAGATTTGAACTGGATTTACATCACAGGACTTGGGACTATTCAATCAAAAGAGGTCAGTCCTTCTGCAGTATATCCCTGCAGACTGAGCCGAGTAACTGAAAGCAGTCTTGAATTCAGTCCTTACTGAATATATGTGATACAATAGTTGCAATGGTCCACAATACCAATAACCTCATGATAGGCCGGTACTAAGATAATAATTGATGCAAACAATGATAACCTTCAACAACCAGCTAGTTAATAATATATATTAGAATATGTTTATAACCATTGTTTTTAAACGTCATTCCTTTATAAAGCTCAATATTTACTATTATATTTGAGTAATGCATTTGTTCGTTATAAATGACCCGTGAATTATTGTCAAACCTGTGTCTTGTGACATAAAATATTGCAATATATATCCTGAAAGCTTGTTTTTTATATATATATTTTTGTACACCCTCATTGTTTACAGGCTTAATGCACCTCATAGGAACTATACCTGATTTTTTTCTAGTTATGGAATAACATTTTTTTTTTTTGGCATCCATTAGTTTATTGTAAATTATAAAGCATTTGTATCAGTTAATAGATCAAGAAAAAATAACCAACCTGACCAACAAAACAAATGAATAAAATAAACAATATATCAAGAAAGCCTTTATGCTGATAACATGTAATGCATTAAACAATTCACTTCACTGTACCATCTGTACCGAGATAATAAATAAGACGTACAGCTTTGAAGGTCACAGGCAAACAAACGGAGATGAGCCTGCTGTTGCTGTCTCCTCATTGCCTGACCTTCAGTCACGTCCAACAGCTCAAAAACACGGAAAGAATTACACATGCAGAGAGAGTACTCAGAGAACATGTTCATAATCGCTTCATACACAAGGCCTTGGACAAAGTAGTTGCTCAATGATGGGACTTCAACTGCTCCGTTCATGGCATCCTTTTATGGTTGTATTTCATTTTCCTTTCTTTTTAAATGTTAGTGTTTGATTTTGACCGAAAAATAACATTGTTTTGTCTGGAGGGACCATTATGGGAGGACAAGCCCCTACATGGAATATACTTCCAAAACAGAAAAAGTGGCTGATATCAAGAAATCCTACCAGTGGCTAGACAGAGCTGGACTGAAGGACAGCACATGCAGAGCAAAACAGGCCCTGATCTTCCACACCAGACAAGACCCCAGGTGCAGCCTGTGCAAAGAGGCCATACAGCACATAGCTGCAGGGTGTAAGATGCTGGCAGGGAAAGCTTACATGGAGCGACATAAGTGGCCAGCATAGTGTACAAGAACATCTGTGCAGAGTATGGGCTGGAAACCCCAAGGTCAAAGTGGGAAACACCTCCAAAGGTTGTAGAGAATGACCGAGCCAAGATCCTGTGGGACTTCCAGATTCAGATGGACAGAATGGTAATGGCGAACCAACCGGACATTGTGGTGGTGGACAAAGAGCACAAAGTTGACATATGTCACTTGGTTGACATAGCAAAACCAAGCGATTTCAACATCAGGAAAAAGGAACACGAGAAACTAGAGAAATACCAGGGGCTCAGAGAAAAGCTGGAGAATGCCTGGAGGGTGAAGGCATCAGTGGTGCTCATGGTTGTTGGGGCACTCGGGGCAGAGACCCCCAAACTAGAGGAGTGGCTACAGCAGATCCCAGGAAACACATCAGACATCCGAGCTTGGAGGGATGAGAGAGACTGAGAGAGAGAGTGAGGAAGAGTAAAATACAGTATGCTTACACACAAAGTATAGCCTTAGCCCATGCAACAAGTGGTGAGATAAAAATGTAAATACATATTCATTTTAAGTTAGAAAATACACAATGTGGCATATGTATGGGTAATTCTAAATAAAATGAAACATTTACAGAAAGAATAGTTAAAAAAGTGAAAACCCAATCCACTCTTTAGAATGGAAGTATGATGAATTTTACTCAATGTTCCTGCCATTACCATAGTTCTAGTCATTTTCTTAAATTTTAACGTTCAAAGTGTTATAGTTGAAATACTTACTTCAGTCGCTTAGTGTGCAAGAGAAAGAATTATCTAGTTAATTAAAACATTTAAAAAGTTAAATAAATACAATTACGATATAAAATAATATTGTATATAGCCTGATGTATAGCAGATTATAGTACAATATGTAATAAACAATATCATTTAATGCAGTAGACTAAAAACAGTAAACCTAATGGTGAAATTCTGAGTGTAACCATATGTCACAATGTTGCGAAGTCTAAACACATACCTGACCTCAAACCAAAATGGTTAAATTGAAACGTCTGTAAATATTTAAACACATCGTACTTTCCCTGTTAAGTTGTCAGACAGGAACTGAGCTCATTGTTAATCAAGTGAACGCCCTTTTGAGGGCAGGGGAGGCACAGATTGAGGTTTTCACTGAAATGTACACGTTCTACAGCGGAAGTGCAAACGTTTATCAAACTAAAGCGTTAAATAATGCCGTACAGACATCAGCACAGCCACCAAGACCATTTATTTTTGTTATAACCCTCTCTAGGCAATCAATCATTTGATCTTTATCTTACACAGTCATTCAACTACAAGTTTGAAGGGGCGTGTGTGTCTTAAAATGTTTTATTTTGACAGTTCAACCGGATGCCACTTTGTTCCATTCACAAACTTGACGTTTTTTTTCATTTTTTTTTTTGGGTTGTGTTTCTTCCTGAACTTTTGCGATACCTGACAACTTTTCCCCCGGGCAAAAATATAGAAATAAGTTGCCATGGGGGCTTGTTTGGCTCTGCCCTGTTCCATCGCCAGTTGCGTGAGTATTATTCGTGTACATTTTGTTAAGATTTTGCGTTGTTCTTCTAGCCCGTTTACTGTTTATGAGCCTTCGCAGTTCGATAACAACATCACGTGAATCTGTGGTAAAAGATGTACGGAACAAATAAGCGTGGTCTACCTGTGTGCTGTGTTGATCTGTGCTTTAATGGTTTGATTTGTCTTTTTTTCTTTAAACTCCTGGAGTAGGCTTTATATAAAGGCTTTATTTTGTTGGCAAAAACGTATTTGGTTACGCGTCTGAAGGATCTGCCTGTGTTTCGTTTCGTGGTCGGCAAAAAAGTAGCACTCTTGTCATACAGGATCTTTAGAACCAGAAATGTCTGTATAAAAGTTTCTAGCTTAAAATCGTTAAATCGACGCCATTTCCGGGTTTTCGCTATTGCTGGGTTGGTTCAATGGCCGCTGACTGCTCTGCTTTTTGACTACGACACTGGAGGCCGCCATTGCTCCACCTTTGCTGTAGTACCTCCATATGACCGCTATTCCCCCATTGGAATGCATTGGAATGCATTGGACTTGAGATACGTTAAAAACAACTTTAATGCCCGGTGCCTAATGGTTTAGAAGTGGCTAGAGCTAGATATTCCTCCTGTGATTACGCTGGGTTAAAAACAATATGGGGCACCGGGCTGGTTATCGTAGTATACATTTTAGATATCTTGCATAATTAATGAGGGCCTGACTTTGATTGACAGGCCGTTTACGTTGCTGCCTGGCCAAGGGCGCGAAATACGCGCCCATTACACGCCCCTCGACGGCCAAGCAGGCCCGGGTCTACAGTCAAGATCCCGCCCTTATGCCCTTTTTAGGATCATGCTTCGTCAGAGCTGGAGAGGAGGAGCCTGTAAATCCGCCATGATTTCCCCCACGAACGTGGTCATTTTGGTAAACGGGGAGGAGTGAGGAGGAGCTTTTTATTCTGTTTTACAGTCTATTGCTGGGTTGCAGGTCCTAGAATGTGATGATGTCACTGGACCCAGCGGGGGGGCAGGACCCATTTTTTCCTATTAACAACATTACACAAGTCGTAGCTCCTAGCTCAAAAGAAAGAGTATGAATTACAAAAATGATCATTAATATCAGTTACTGGGTTCATGGTCTCTCTGTACAAGACCAAAAATGTCCTCAAAAACAAAATATTTTTTCCTCCATATAATAGTATTGGCCTTTGGAATGCTGTGACGTCACCTGCAACCCAACAATAGGGCTCAATTTCTATGGGCTCCAAAGTCCCGCCTCCTCTCAGGTCCGGAAGTAAAATTCCCCTTGCTTTGAGGCCGAATGGATTTCAAAAAAAGTCTTTAACTCCGTAACTACGTCAGCTTGGGCTGAAACTAGATATGTGGTTATAAAGCGACCTCAAAGTCAGATGTAGGTGAACACGGCACGTATGAGATCGGTCTAGTTTAGGATAAAATACAGTTTAACAGCGAGCCTTCGTTCGTCCTTTCTTTGGCCCTTGATTCAGTATTTTTATGTTATGTTTTTTCATCTTGTTGGGAGGTTGGTCTGTTTTGTTATTGCAGTGGCTTCTTGCAGGATAAAATGGCTCGATGAATGTGTCAGATCTCAAACCACTTCTGGGTACCCCTTCTTCCCTTCTGCTGCACTCTCATTTCAGCTCCGCCCAGGCTGTAATAGCAGTTCTGATTTGACTCTAGAGTGAGTGTAAATCAGGGCTAGATGTGCATGTATACAAACTCCAGAGGTGAGGAGGGAGCCGTTGCCCTGGCAGCAGACGCTGTGTTTGTTTGGTATCCATCGCTCAGTGGCATGACCTACTGTGATCAGGCCTCACAAGACTCTATTGTTGAACACTTAAGTCTTGTGTAAATAAAGGATACGCGGCTATTTTATTATATAATTCCGATCCCAGACAAAGGCCTCAACGCTGAGTGTCGAAACAAATAATAACATTAAACAACAACGATAACTCAGTGTTGACATTCATTTGGCTTCTGTGCTGAGATGTCTGATGTTTTTCCTTGGATGTGCTGAGGTCTCTCCTCCAGTTTGGGGGTTACTGCGGTGAGGGCTCCAATGACCTCGGGCTTCACTGATGAACCTTTTTTAGTAGTGAGTTTTTGAAACAATGCCACAGCGAATGTGTGCTGTAATCAAAGCTAAAAAAAGGTCATACAACATATTAGAGCGTGTGGCGACTTTTTTGGGGTCAAACATAGGGATGTAAAGATACACTCAAGCCCCGATTCGAATCAATGTAAAGTTCCCCATTTCATTTTTTTTTTAAATTCTTGTTAAAACGTTGTTGTTTTTTAATGACTCATTTCATAACCAAAAGATGTTTGTTTAATTTTAACATCTGCATTTTTGTCCACATTTTAAGCAAATTTTCCATGAATCGTTGCATCCCTAGTCGGGCAGCAATCAATCAATTGTTTGTATAGCCCAATATCACAACAGGAGTTGCCTCACAGGACTGTACAAACATTAACACAATGAAACAAAACAATAAATAAGAGTTTATTTAGTTTAGTTTATTTATTTGAGCAACAGATGCCTAACGGTACATATATTTTACAGAAATGATTCACAACATAAGAAGTATTAGTGCTGCTCAAAGGGAGTAGGAAGAAGTTAATAATAACTTATAAGGCCCTAGCCCTCCTTTCAGTAGACTTGCACACAATATAAGACAATGTAAAGTTCAGGCAAATGATGTATCCAGGCACGAGCCGCGTTGGTTGCCCCAACTTAAAAAACCCAAAAGAAACCACAGAAGGAGAGATCCACTCCCATGGACAGACAGGCTATAGATAGACCCAGGGCCGATGGGAGTCCCTCAGCAGACAGGCTAAGATGGAAGAAGAACCTCCTGTCCTTGTTAGAGCTTCAGTTCTTCTTGTCCAGTCCCTATAGGCAGTGTAAATGTTTTATATCTACTGTGAACAGGCGACTTGTAGTTGTTGTTTACATTGCAGTGAGAATATCGCTCTCAGAAAGTTGTGAAACCTGCCCTCAAGCTCATTTTTCTGTGAGGAACTACTATGTTAGGAATGCATTAGAAAATTTAGGAATGAATTTGGACCACACCAGGCAATTTCAAATTTACGCAAAAAAAACAAAACAATAAAAAATAAATAAAAAGGCTCTTTAACCAATATTTCAAACTTGTTTCTCTCCCATCCCCCAGGCGTCCTGTCTGTGCGGCTCGGCGCCCTGTCTGCTGTCCTCATGCTGCCCCTCCACCTACAACTCCACCATGAGCCGCCTGGCCTTCTCCTTCCTTCTGCTGCTGGGCACTCTGGTCTCCATCATCCTCATCCTGCCCGGCATGGAGGACAATCTCAAAAAGGTACAATCTATATATAAGTCCGCCGGGCTTTGTGCACTTAGCGTCCTCTCGGCTGCAGAGCCTTATTTCATCAGCCGGACGCTTTTAAAGAGAGAAAATGAAATCAGCCCACATGCCATTTTGTACTTTAGAAAAAAATCACGGTTCTGCCATTACTTGGATACATTTTCCCCTAGTCTGTAACCCAGCAACGGAGAGAAGAAAGAACAAACAGGGCAGCTAAATTGAATGCTGGGCTGGTATTACTTTGGGTTGAATTAGAGATGTTAAGATTTCATGGTTTATCCATACATTGGCCCTTGTAACCTGTTTTATGTTATGCCATACCGCCTTTGCTCCGCCCAATCCCGTTAGACCTTGGAAGCTACGCAGGGAAGGGCCTGGTCGGTACTTGGATGGGAGCCCGTTTGGTAACACCGGGAAGCCAAGGGAATGTAGTGAGTGGGTGAGTTGCCTCGTTTCCATCAGTCTACCGCAGGGCAGCTGTGGCTACCGCCACCAAGTATGGAGTGAATGAATAGTGCAATGTAAAGCGTCTTTGAGTGTCCAAGCGCTTTATAAAACCGATGCATTATTAATTATTATTATATCTTAAGTCTTATCGTAACTTTTTTCAAATTTAATATGAATTTAGACCCAATATCCAATTTTCTTTAAAAGTATTACACCTGTGCCAAAATAAAAATCCTGTTTGGGAAAATGCAAGGGGAATGGCTTGGCGTGATTTTTATTGGTGCCTTTTTGTTGTCATTCTCGCATTAGAAAATGCAAATTGTCAAATGGAAGTTCAAAACCGGCTCGCATAAAGCTAATGTTTGAATGTCTGTTAGCGCTCTGTTTAGGGTGACTAGATGTCCCAGTTTACCCGGGACAGTCCCAGTTTTGAATCCTTTGTCCCATGTCCCAATACATTTCTCCAAAACCTTTGCTATGTCCCAGTTTTACTTGGGGCCCTGTCTCGCATTAGAAAATGTGTCTTTTTGACCAATATAGTCCCCAAAATAACACACTTCACTTGAAAATGAATATTTTTGGCTCATGTGAATATCAATTGCCAAGTATAAACCAATTAAAAATCTCAATTCTAGCCTCTCCTCAGGGCAGATTGGTGCATGTCAAGATTTGAATACCCAGCGGAGGATTCCCAAATTGTGTCCGAGTTAAATCTGGTCACCCAAATTCTGTTATTTATGGATTCATGGATTATTGAACCACTTTACTCTTGTCCATGTCCCTGTAGCTTTATTTGGTTGAAACAACATCCATAATTCAGCATTAGCTAAAACAGTGGTGGAGTAAGAAGTGAAAGAGTTATTTCTTTCCCCCGCTTGCTTTGTTGCCGCATTGCCGTCCCTTCTTTGTATTTTTTTTTTTTTATTGCTTTTAGATTTGGGTAAAGTCGAACTGGAGAAGATGTGCTCGTTTGAGGCGGAGGGAAAGGGGTTCAGAGCCCAAAAAAGGGTGATTATTTCAGCGAGTGGGCAATAGGGCAAATATCATATTATTGCTGCCTAAATCACTAATTTGATTTAATTCCCATTCACGTACATTTATCAGTGTCATATTGTCTATATCTGTGGCTATCTGCTTCACCTAAGAGTTCACACTACAGCATAAGTGGTAGGTAAAATCCCTCTTTTAGTCACTTAAGAGCAAGTGTGTGGGAAAAGCTGACGGTAAAGCCATGTATTGTGATCTCTCAAAGTGGCAAACTAGATTTGATTTTATACTGCTACAGTATATTGCCCACCTCTTTTCAGCTCTCAAATTGCCTCCACTACAAATCCTTTCTTTCAAACAGCAGGCAACTTTTTTGTCTTAAAATGCCCAAACTTGATATCCCCTGATTGTTGCTCTCTTCAGATCCCAGGCTTCTGCGTCAACGGCAACTCCCTCCCGTTCATTGAGGGTAAGGTGAACTGCGACATGATCGTTGGGTACAAGTCCGTGTACCGCATGTGCTTCGCCATGGCCTGCTTCTTCTTCCTCTTCTCCCTCATCATGATCCGAGTGCGCAGCAGCAAGGACCCGCGAGCAGCCCTCCAGAACGGGTTTGTCCTCTATCTCTTCTGCCCTGAAAATACTGTCTTGTTTTGCCTTCATACAAGTGACGAGCCAATAATATACAAGCAATGGATTGACAACCAAACGTTAAAATTGAAATCAAAATCTGAATAAAATCACAATTCTGTTTTGAAGAAAGTAAAAATGAAAAACTAAATAAAAAATGCTTAGTGACAAATAGTTTTCTGACAATAAATAGTATGAATACTTCCTGGAACCAATGTGTATGTCTCTCTCTGGTGGTCATACGTTGGAACTTCACTTTAAAGCTTCTGTGTACATCAGAAACTGAAGACTGTGGATAGGGATGTCTCATGTGGGACTTTAGCACACCTAAACACATTTGGATGATTTTCAAACACATTTTGTAAAGCTGCACCCAATGGATTCTAAATGAGTACATGGTAGATCAAATGGAGGGGATTTCAACATGTATATGGTATTGATTTAATCCAAACTATGTTTGAATGGCTCCCCTGTATCAAATGTAATTCGTTTTTTTCTTTTCAGTTTTTGGTTCTTTAAGTTCCTGGTGCTGCTTGGGATAACTGTTGGAGCCTTCTTCATTCCCGATGGCATCTTCACCACAGGTACAAAGGAAAAGCTTGAGCTTCTCTTTTAAGATGCACATTTACATGCTGCTGCTTTCTTATTTAGATATTTAATCGGAGTCGTTGTTATCTGGTCTGTGTTCAGTGTGGTATTACTTTGGTGTGGTGGGATCCTTCATCTTCATCATCATTCAGCTCATCCTGCTTGTGGACTTTGCTCACTCCTGGAACCAGTCCTGGCTGCAGAGGGCAGAAGAAGGCAACTCAAAGTGCTGGTATGGAGGTCAGTAACAGGCCAACTCTAATCTAATCTAACAAGACATGTTTACAATTAATAAAACAAGGGTTTGTGCCTACAGCTCTTCTGTCCGTCACCTTCATCAACTATGCCATGGCCTTCTCTGCCATGGTGCTGTTCTACATCTACTACACCAAACCGGACGACTGCACTGAGCACAAGGTCTTCATTAGCCTCAACCTTATCTTCTGTGTCATCGCGTCCATCGTGTCCATCCTGCCCAAAGTCCAGGTAAGCCTGACACACAGCAGAAAGTACATGTGTGAAACGTTCAAATCTACAGTAACAGTTGTTTAACGGTCTTGTTACAGGAAGCTCAGCCCAGCTCAGGCCTGCTGCAGGCCTCCCTCATTTCTCTGTACACCATGTACTTGACCTGGTCAGCCATGACCAATAACCCCAGTAAGTCTATTAAAGACTTTACAGCCATTAAAGCTCATGCACTTTCTAATCTTCTCTATATCTCTAGACCGTAAAAAAGTTACCTAGATTATAAAGATTTTCTCGTCATCTATAAAGATAAGATAAGATGCCCTTTATTGATCTCACAATGGATACATTTACTTGTTACTTGTTAAAGGATCTATATCATGCTATATCATGCTATGCTAAAGTATTTTCTGAGGTTATTTTTCCAACCCGGAAGACGAGACGATTCAGTTAACTCCGTCCCTCTCTCCACCCACGCAACATTGGCAGTAAAAGAAATATAAATATTCTAGCAAAAAGTGAAGTTACTTCACAATTCAGTTATAAGGAGTTGACATTTACAACACAGCTTCATAAATGGCTAACACACGTTTTGATTTACTTACCGCTCTGGCCTCTCCATCGGGTGTTTACATTATGGGAGTCGTGTTGGTTATAAAAGTTAATCCACTCTGGCCAAGGTTCACCAAGTGACGGTCACAGACAAACACTATTTTGGCTGATAATCGCTGAATTAATTTCATTTATGTATTAATTTCTTCTTTACAGAAGAAAACAAAACAAGACTATTGTGCTCAAAAGGAGTAGGAAGTACCCCTTATCTCTCATTCAAGTAACACCACATAAACTGTCAGCATACACTCATGCAAGAAACCGGTGCATGAGTCTATGCTTGTGCATTAATATAAATCGTTTATATTATTATTATTATAACAAATATACCCATGTGTACAAGCTCTGTATAAACATAAAGAAATAGAAACTATCTGCCTATAGTCATACACTCAAGATTGACAGGGAAAAAAATTACATGTATACAATTGAACATTGGAAACATGTATTCTAATTTTTTAGTCATGAAAAATTTGAATAAATAAGCTTTCTTGACAAAAATGACATCTGTTCGGATGCTCGGGGGTGAGTTTGTTTACCCTGCAGGGGCAGCGTGGTGCGGACACGTCGGGCACTTCCTTTTTTAAATTAATTAATTTACATTCTTCTCCTTTTGAGCAGAATGTATACTGCTCAAATAAACAAATAAACTAAACTAAATGTATTTATTACAACAGAAATAATGAAAAAGCTGTTTTATGAATTAAAATCAAGCCAAAAATCTGGGCGATTTTGCCTCAAAAGAAAATTTGAGTTTCGATTCGATTTTAATTTTTTATTAAATGTTTTTTCTTCCAAAGCACTTACAAATTACTGCAGATCAGATATATTGTCAAAAGTGCCACTTTATTGCTGTGATTGTCGTCAAGAGTGCGTAAAACAATCCCAAAATAAAAAGTAAATGAGCCTCTGGCATTAGGGCAGGGTGATATGATATACATCTGACAAAATACTTCAAAATCAAAGCCTTTAAACAATGTGGCAAATTCATTATACAACTATTTTAATCTCTTTATTCATCTAAATTCACTTAAATCTCTACCTTCACCTGGAAGAACACAGAAGATAAAATGAAGGTGCAGATAATTGTAGCAATATTATTTAATCTCCATCACAGTAAAATGCTCCTGTAAGTTCACCTGCCTCTGGGCAGTTTACTTGTGTTTTATTGTCAGGAGACTGGGGATAGACCTGTGGGTATTAACGCGTTTGGGACGTGTGCTTGCCTCTGCAACATGAGTAAAATGTATTGTTTGTCCTGAGACTTTACGTGAGCGCTGCAGATGAGAAAGATATTGTTGGCCTTGAACCGCGTTTTGCATTGTGGTTTTCTTCACCGTGTTGTTAGCGCCAGGCTAAAAGTTAGGAAAGTTAGCTAGCTAGCAAGGCAGTGCTTCAACTTGTCAGAGTTCATCCAAGATGCAAATCCTGAGCCCTTTCCTCGCAAATATGAGCAACTCAAGCGACTTACTTCATTCATGTCATTAGATTCTTAATCTCTGTAATCACTTTCGATCGCGCTGGTTGTTTTGATGGTGTCACGCGGGGGAGGAGGCTGGCTCACACCGCGCTACGGTAACCCACAAGGACAAAACGCGAAAAAATCTCGAGTTTGCAAAATAAAAATCGTTTTAAGCTACAAAATCGATGAAATACATTTTTGCCCTTGTAAGGCATTACGTTACAGATGTCAGTTGTTTACCAGGGGAGTGCGGAGCAGCTGCTCAGAGAGCAGATTTCAGGGGGATTGCTTAGAACGGCGTAAATGAAGCAAAAAAACACTCTAGGGATGTTTTTGATAAGGAAATAGCATAACAACATGGCTAAAAGCTCGATTTTGCATGATATAGAACTTTTAAGTTTAACAAGAGCGCATACTGGAAGGTTGTTCGTCTGGTCC
Source organism: Proterorhinus semilunaris (assembly GCA_021464625.1). Lineage (NCBI taxonomy): Eukaryota > Metazoa > Chordata > Actinopteri > Gobiiformes > Gobiidae > Proterorhinus > Proterorhinus semilunaris. The sequence goes on from CM038360.1 coordinate 22,112,154, forward strand.
ATTAAAATCAATAATATGCTCAATTGATTGTGCTTTGTTTTTGGAAAATGCTTTATATCCCTTCTGATTAACTAACCACATACACAATAAAGCCCCTTGTCTCTTGTTTGATGATTTGAGTTTAGTGAGGTTTTGGGCTCCACTGTAGGCTGCATACAGTATGTAATACACCTATACCTCTGCCATGTGATGTATTTGAATCAAATGTTAACCCTTCCTCCGGTTTGGCTGTTTCCAGATAAGATCTGTAACCCCAGCCTGTTGAGCCTGGTGCAGCCCAGCACCACTCCACCTCCAGGGCCCACTCCAACACAGGCCCCCGGACCTGTGCAGTGGTGGAACGCGCAAAGCATTGTGGGATTGCTCATTTTCCTCTTCTGTACTCTTTATGCCAGGTACTTTACTGCTCACATATGGTCACTGTAAACTCACAGCCTCCAGCTCGCCCTGTGTTAGCCGTCAGTCCTCTCAGCATGATTCGTATTTTCCCAAGTGCAAATCTCTGTCAAAACATGGGACCTGAGACCTTGGGTATCAGTAAAACAAAGTAGGTAGGAGTAACTAATAAGGCATTTGAACAGGATGCACTGCCAAGGTTGGCGCTTCAACAACTCGGGTAGTAAAAGCACTGTATAAGTCATCATTACTTAGCAGAAGCTGGAATTTAAGTTTTGTTGTAAAAAACTAAACAAAAGTTTATTAGTTCGTTCACTCAGTTGTTTTTCTTATTTGAATGAGTCCAGTAATTACAGAAAGTAACTATAAACCAGACTCTTCAGAATGTTATGTCATGCAACTTTTTAAAGCCATACTGCGTTACAATCGTCTCTGCGCAGAATGTTTTTGGCAAACATCCTGTTGGCCAGTGCAGGACAACGACTACTTGCTGTCCACATTTGATTAGAAATTAGAAATAAAATAAGACTAAAAATAACCATGGAAATCCTCAATGTGTGTCAAGCCAAGCGTGTTTCATAAATATGAGCACAGATTGCCGCACTATTTTACCAGTTGTTAGAGTCAAATTAAAGGTGCATTTTGCAACCTTTTATGTGAAAAAAAAAACGTTGCGCATATTTGACCTTGTATTGACTCGGTGGCTGAATAAGTCAGCATGGCGTCTTTACTTTCAATCACAGTGATCTAGGACGCTCCGGGATCAATTGTTTTGAAGATTTTTACCGCTGACGGACCCTCTCATCAGAAAACGTCTTAGACAAATGATCCTGGAGCGTTGTAGAGACAACCGTGATCGAAAGTAAAGGCGCAATACTGACCACTCATACAGCCAAGGTCAAATACGCACAAATATCAACTTTTATTTCTCACATAAAAAGTTGCATAATGCACCTTTAACGTTAGCCTTTAGCTTCAAGGCTAAAACACCACAGTCATAAACACAGGTTGTCTGGTCATAACAACCTGTGTTTCTCTCATCCATGTAGCAGCCAGACTGTAAAATTAAAAATAGACAATAGCATTCAGCGCTGGCTAGCTGAAGCTCATTCATGCTATCAATTTGACTAGATTTTTGGAGCCGGCTTTATTATTTAGTATGGGGCGAAAACAAAAATTGGAAAAAGATGAAGGATGAAATTAGGCTTGTTCATACAAACATTTGGAAGTTAGAATGGCAACCCTGTGGTCAATAATGACTTAAAGAGGGGCAAAAAGGTTTAAGCCAGGTACTTCTGGAGCCTGCTGCCATTTCCTAATGGTTTCAGGAAGAAGCTGGCCACAACCCTAACCCTAACTTAGAATGTTCTGCATGGTGGCTTTAATAGATTTAACCATCTGTGAAAAGGGTCCGGTCCGGATAAGACTCGGACCTCTCCAAAATGTACTTTCCCTAACCTATGTGTTTCTTTGTTACTGATAAATTCCCCAATTTAGATGGAAAAGAAAAGAGTCTTATCTCAGGTTGTGATTTTTTGCGTTTTTTTTAATTTAATTTTTTCATTTTATTTATTTATTTTTGATGGATCTTGCAGACAGAAAGGAAACCCTTGGACGGTTGCCAACTTATCACCAAGAAATGAGATATTCAATGACTGGGCAGAGTCAGCCTTGTCTCTCTTTCCCAGGCGCATAGACTTCTGAACAATGAATAATTATCCCACGCTAAGATCAGGCATTGCATAAACAAGGGGGAGTCTGATCACAATGATGCTCTTTCCTAATCTTTCTGATCGAAGCTTCAAACAATTACAGTGTTCACACAAGCCCAAGCTCAGTGTCCGCAAGCAATTGCTTGAAGGAAAATGATCTCAAGGCAGCAAGCTCCTCGGGGCGAGATCTCTGGACACTGAGCGAGGTTCACAATTTATACACATCATCGCAGACATGCGTCATTTAATATCCCGCGCCATCTTGCGTGTTGCGTTGTGCTCAACGGTGGACACCTTTTGGAGCCGTCTGTAGTTTCATCTTCCTCTCTTTTTCTTGAGCTTTTTAGCGTCCGACAGCACTTCAGCAGCTTTTACCCTATCTGTCTATCTCTATATTTTGCTCAAGTTTGTCACTGCATTGCTATTGCGGCCAGATCCTGTCTGCCACTGGGCAGAACGTAAGGTCACAGGTCGACTATTGTAATCACAGCATATTGTTTCTGGGGAGATTTTGCATACGTCCAGGTTTCTTAACACCATCCTAGGGTCAGTTGATTAGCAAATAACCTGTGAAATCCTTGCAGTCCTCAGAACTATCAGAAACCCATGAATAGCTTGTCGTAATCATAATCTATGCATTACTTTGACACCTGTTCTGCTGGCTTCATGTAGTATCCGCTCGTCCACCAACGCCCAGGTGAACCGGCTGATGCAGACAGAGGAGGGCCAGGGCCTGACAGCCGACATCGAGGCCTCCCCAGGGGAAGATGGCGTCCGTCGGGCCGTGGACAACGAGGAGGACGGAGTCACTTACAGCTACTCCTTCTTCCACTTTTCTCTGTTTCTGGCCTCGCTTTACATCATGATGACTCTAACCAACTGGTACACGTAAGTATACCTGACTTTGCTTCCGAGACGGGCCACTCTCTGCCCTTCTTAGACAGAAACCATGATGAAAGCGTTAGTTTGTTGTATTATTCAAAACTGTGGGACCTTCCTAACATTTAAAAGGGGTCCTTAAAAATTGGTTGAAATCCAAACAGTCATGTTCCCATTAATGAACTTATGCTTTTCCTTGAACTTTCTCTTTATTCCTGTTATGCTATTGCTTAACTAATGTTGTCTTATTGTGTGTGTTTTGTTTTTTTCTACCTGCCTTTGGACAATGGATGCAATTTAGCGTTATTCCAGCATATTTACAGTGCCTCTCGAAAGTACTAATACACCTTGAACTTTAGCACATTTTGTCATGTCATAAACATAAAGATTGTATTTAGAATTTTTTACTGAAAGTTCACACTCAAGTAACAGACAACTGTGAAGTGAAAGCAAAATGATGCATGATTCTGTTATTTAAAAAAAAAATAGAAAAGTGGAGCGTGCTTAAGTATTCATACAGCATGACTTAATACTTTGTGGAACCCCCTTTTGCTGCAATAACAGCAACAAGTCTTCTGGGGTCAGACTACAAGGTTTGCACATCTAGAGACTGACATTTTAGCCCATTCCTCTTTACAAAACAACTCAAGCTCTGTCAAATTAGAAGGAGAGCGTTTGTGAACAGCAGTTTTCAGGTCTTTCCACAGATTTTCAATAGGATTTAGGTCAGGACTTTGACTGGGCCATTCTAACACATAAATATGTTTGTTTTTAAACCATTCCGTTGTAGATTTAGCTTTGTGTTTAGGGTCATTGTCCTGCTGGAAGGTGAATCTCCGCCCCAGCCTCAATTCTCTTGCTGACACCAGCAGGTTTTCCTCCAAAATGTCTCTGTATTTGGCTCCATCTATCTTCCCAACTATTCTATTCTTACAATCTTCCCAGTCCCCGCTGAGGAAAAGCAGCCCCATAGCATGATGCTCCCCCCACCATATTTGACACTGGGGATGGTGCACTCAGGACGATGAGCAGTGTTAGGTTTGCTCCATACATAACGTTTTGCATTTGGGCCAAAAAGTAAAATGTTTGTCTCATCTGACCAAAGCACCTTCTTCCACATGGTAGCTGTGTCCTCCATATGACTTCAAACGGGATTTCTTATGGCCTCCTTTCAATAATGGCTTTCTTCTTGCCACTCGTCCATGAAGGCCAGATTTGTGTAGAGTACGACTTATAGTTGTCCCATGTACAGATTCCCCCAGCTCAGCGGCAGGACGTCGCAGCTCCTCCAGAGTTATCTTGGGGCACTTGGTTGCATTTCTGACCAGTGCTCTCCTTGTTCGGTCTGTTGGTTTAGGTGGACGGCTGTGTCTTGGTAAGTTCACAGGTGCCATACTCTTTCCATTTCTGAATGATGGATTGAACAGTGCTCCGTGAGATGTTCAAATCTTGGGAAATCTTTGTATAACTTAACGCTGCTTTAAACTTCTCCACAGCTTTATCCCTGACCTCTCTGGTGTGCTCCTTGGCCTTCATGATGTTGCTTAGTGACCAATACACTCTGACCATAGCTCTGAGGCCCTCACAGAACATCTGGAATTATACTGAGAGTAGATTACACACAGTGAGCCTATAATTAATGGTTAGGGCAAGGTGTGAACATTCTGCAGTCATTAGGAATGTTATAAAGGCAATTTAATGCACCCACTTTTCTATTTTTTTGAAAAATAACATAGAATCATGTATCATTTTGCTTTCACTTCACAGTTGTCTGTTACTTGTGTGTGAACACAATAGTAAAAACACACAGAAAAATATTGAAAATAAAATCTTTACATTTAGGGTTGTAAACATGACAAAATGTGCAAAGGTTCAAGGTGTATTAGTACTTTCGCAAGGCACTATATGTGGAAGCTGTCGGCCGACACATTGATTAATATGTACTGTCCTAATTCAAATAAATGAAAAAATTAAATTCAAAATCAACACTGCAGGTGAAAGCACGGAGTGGCCATTCCTTTTTAGATTTTTAGCTAGTTCTATCTTGTAACATCTTAGTTTCAGAGTTAAAATAGACCCAAACTCACCTTTAGTGGTACTTATTTTAGGATATTTAAGAGCTGGAGATTTTTTGTAAATAACATTTATAGATTCACAAATATTGACATGTTTGGTATCTACGTGTAGCACGATAGGCAACTGAGATAACGCTGTAATCCAAATATGGTTATTTCTTTTCTGGGTGACTGCTGCGCCTAAAGACGGGCAAATATACAGCCACATATGCAGACGTTACAAAACGTTGGAGCCCGTTTTCTCAAAATTTGATTTTCTTTACACTCAAAAACATCTCCACTTAAGTAGCTCATACTGACACCAAACAGTCTTGTACGTAACACATTTTTGAATGTCTTTTCCAAAGGACAAATTCCTATCCTGATTTATAGAGCATTGAACTGAAAAAAGCAAGGCAAATTAAAGCCGCAAGCGGCATCGAGAGGCCCTCGCGGGGGTTCGTTGGCCGGTTGACGCCGGTTGACGCACGCCGCCGCAATAACCGGGAGGCGCTGCCGCGCCCTACGTGGTTATAATGTCGCTGCCACCCTAGGTCGAGATTATAAAAGAGCAAAGGCGAGAAATGGCGCCTTCGGCGCTGATTACTCGGTTTTTCCCGAAATGGCCGACCACCTGTTGGTCGCCTAGCAACCATGTAATAGAGGCCTCCTTCAGTGCCTCCATTGCCGCGCCATAACCCTACCGAGGGCGCCAACGTGGCCACACTACATTTTATTGCCCTGATGAGCCATTAATCTTTGTGAGTAAACATCAAAACAAGATTTTTCGTGTCTCCATGTGAATGATGGCTCCAACCTGAAGAGGGCGCTAGCGCGCCCCAAATCTGTTTCATTTCACAAGCAGCATCGGACGGCCCTGACGGGCCGTACTTCAATGACTACTGTCCACAAGCTCCTCACAGAGGGCGCTAACGAGCTGTAATCGTGTATAATGTGTGATATGCGGGTCAGTCCCATTGGAATAACATGGCGAGCCTCGGTCGTCTCCATGGCAACACCGTAGAAAATACGGTATGGGTGTCATTGGCTTTTTGGATCGGGATGCCATCAGCTATTATTGTGCCGAATTTTATCCATTTCCGAGAAACTAATTTTTTTTCCATAATGCATTTTTTCTTCTCGGCCTAGAGGGGGCGCTATCGCGCCAAATGTCACTTTTTCACATTGGTTGTGTCTGGGGGCGAAAGATCAATAAAATGTATATTTCCGATTTTTAATCAGAGTTAGTTTGTGCGAATGGGAGCAATTTGTTGTTTACGATAAGTCGAAAAATTCTTCGTAAAGATTGCGGCTTCGCCGCAAACAAACCGTAAAACGTAGCCAAAAAATTTGGATAACTTTTGATGCCCCACATCTGGAGATGAGTTGGAGCGATTTTGGGCTCATTTGGTGAAACGCCCTAGGAGGAGTTCGTTAAAATGCGACGTCAGCGAAAACGCTGACTCACCATTTTCCCGAATTCCTGTCAAAATGGCGGACTTCCGGTTTGTTTGGGGGCGTGGCCACAATAATGTTTTTTGGTTGTCGTCACATGACGAATGTCTGTACCGAATCTCGTCGCTCTATGACAAAGTTTATGTTGGCCCCCTCCCCATAGGCGCAATGTATTTTCACTTTTGTAGGTGGCGCTGTCGCGCCATTTTTTATTTCCCCAAAACGAAACACACATTTTAATTAATTTTTCACCGGACCTGAATTTTGGACAAAGTTTGGTGAGTTTTCAACTATGTTCAGGGGGTCAAATTCCTGCTCAAAGAGCAGAAGAAAGAAGAAGAAAGAAAGAATTAAAGCCGCAAGCGGCATCGAGAGGCCCTCGCGGGGGTTCGTGGGCCGGTTGACGCCGGTTCCCGCACGCCGCCGCAATAACCGGGAGGCGCTGCCGCGCCCTACGTGGTTATAATGTCGCTGCCACCCTCGGTGCAGTTTATAAAAGAGCAAAGGCGAGAAATGGCGCCTTCGGCGCTGATTACTAGTTTTTTTCCAAAATGGCCGACCACCTGTTGGTCGCCTAGCAACCATGTAATGGAGGCCTCCCTTAGTGCCTCCATTGCCGCGCCATAACCCTACCGAGGGCGCCAACGTGGCCACACTAAATTTTATTGCCCTGATAAGCCATTAATCTTTGTGAGTAAACATCAAAACGAGATTTTTAGCGTCTCCATGTGAATGATGGCTCCAACCTGCAGAGGGCGCTAGCGCGCCCCAAATCTTTTTTATTTCACAAGCAGCATCGGACGGCCTTGACGGGCCGTACTTTAATGACTACTGTCCACAAGCTCCTTACAGAGGGCGCTAACGAGCTGTAATTGTGTATAATGTGTGATTTGTGTGTCAGTCCTATGGGATTAACATGGGGAGCCTTGGTCGTCTCCATGGCAACACCGTACAAAATACGGTATGGGTCTCATTGGCTTTTTGGATCGGGATGCCATCAGCTATTATTGTGCCGAATTTTATCAATTTCCGAGAAACTAATTTTTTTCCCATAATGCATTTTTTGTTCTCGGCCTAGAGGGGGCGCTATCGCGCCAAATCTCACTTTTTCACATTTGTTGTGTCCGGGGGTGAAAGGTCAATAAAATGTATATTTCCGATTTTTAATCGGAGTTCGTTTGTGCAAATGGGAGCATTTTGTTGTTTTCGGTAAGTCGCAAAATTATTCGTAAAGATTGCGGCTTCGCCGCAAACAAACCATAAAACTTAGCCAAAAAATTTGGATAACTTTTGATGCCCCACATCTCGGGATGAGCTGGAGCGATTTTGGGCTCATTTGGTGAAACGCCCTAGGAGGAGTTCGTTAAAATGCGACGTCAGCGAAAACGCTGACTCAGCATTTTCCCGACTTCCTGTCAAAATGGCGGACTTCCGGTTTGTCTGGGGGCGTGGCCACAATAATATATTTTGTTTGTCCTCACAGGACGAAGGTCTGTACCAAATCTCGTCGCTCTACGACAAAGTTTATGTTGGCCCCCTCCCCATAGGCGCAATGTATTTTCACTTTTGTAGGTGGCGCTGTGGCGCCATTTTTTATTTCCCCAAAACGAAACACACATTTTAATAAATTTTTCGCCGGATCTGAATTTTGGGCAAAGTTTGGTGAGTTTTTGATTATGTTCAGGGGGTCAAATTCCTGCTCAAAGAGCAGAAGAAAGAAAGAAGAAGAAGAAATTAAAGCCGCAAGCGGCATCGAGAGGCCCTCGCGGGGGTTCGGTGGCCGGTTGACGCCGGTTGCCGCACGCCGCCGCAATAACCGGGAGGCGCTGCCGCGCCCTACGTGGTTATAATGTCGCTGCCACCCTAGGTCGAGATTATAAAAGAGCAAAGGCGAGAAATGGCGCCTTCGGCGCTGATTACTCGATTTTTCCCAAAATGGCCGACCACCTGTTGGTCGCCTAGCAACCATGTAATGGAGGCCTCCCTTAGTGCCTCCATTGCCGCGCCAGAACCCTACCGAGGGCGCCGACGTGGCCACACTACATTTTATTGCCCTGATGTGCCATTAATCTCTGTGAGTAAACGTCAAAACGAGATTTTTAGCGTCTCCATGTGAATGATGGCTCCAACCTGCAGAGGGCGCTATCGCGCCCCAAATCTTTTTTATTTCACAAGCAGCATCGGATGGCCCTTACGGGCCGTACTTCAATAACTACTGTCCACACACTCCTTACAGAGGGCGCTAACGCGCTGTAATTGTGTATAATGTGAGATTTCTGTGTCAGTCCCATTGGAATAACATGGAGAGCCTCGGTCGTCTCCATGGCAACACCGTACAAAATACGGTATGGGTCTCATTGGCTTTTTTGACCGGGATGCCATCAGCTATTTTTGTGCCGAATTTTATCCATTTCCGAGAAACTAATTTTTTTCCCATAATGCATTTTTTCTTCTCAACCTAGAGGGGGCGCTATCGCGCCAAATTTCACTTTTTCACATTGGTTGTGTCCGGGGGCGAAAGATCAATAAAATGTATATTTCCGATTTTTAATCGGACTTTGTTTGTGTGAATGGGAGCATTTTGTTTTTTTCGGTAAGTCGCAAAATTCTTCGTAAAGATTGCGGCTTCGCCGCAAACAAACCGTAAAACTTAGTCAAATAATTTGGATAACTTTTGATGCCCCACATCTCGAGATGAGCTGGAGCGATTTTGGGCTCATTTGGTGAAACGCCCTAGGAGGAGTTCGTTAAAATGCGACGTCAGCGAAAACGCTGACTCACCATTTTCCCGACTTCCTGTCAAAATGGCGGACTTCCGGTTTGTCTGGGGGCGTGGCTACAATCATATTTTTTGTTTTTCGTCACATGACGAATGTCTGTACCAAATCTCGTCGCTCTACGACAAAGTTTATGTTGGCCCCCTCCCCATAGGCGTAATGTATTTTCACTTTTGTAGGTGGCGCTGTCGCGCCATTTTTTATTTCCCCAAAATGAAACACACATTTTAATTAATTTTTCGCCGGATCTGAATTTTGGGCAAAGTTTGGTGAGTTTTCGACTATGTTCAGGGGGTCAAATTCCTGCTCAAAGAGCAGAAGAAGAAGAAGAAAGAATAAAGAAGAATAATAATATTTCCTGCAAAAACAATATAGTCGCTTTCGCGACTACAACATATTATACATTTTTTGAAAGCTTTCGACTTCCCCAACGCACCCGTGGGGCTCGGAGGTGAATGACGAGCGCTTCGCGCTCGTCATCCACCTCCGTATGACAGTTGGCCATATACCCCCATTGATTTTTATGCAATTATAAGTATAAGGGCCCACACCAGAGGTGTGGGCAGTCACTGTTTTACACAGTGAGTTTACGGTTGACATGGGGACAGCGCTTCGCGCTGTTTTCGTGCGCTCCGCGCACCTAGGTTCAGTGCGCTGCGCGCACTGCGTTGCGATTACAATAGGCCCTTGCTACGGCAGGCCGCTCGGGCCTAATTAAAGCCGCAAGCGGCATCGAGAGGCCCTCGCGGGGGTTCGTTGGCCGGTTGACGCCGGTTGCCGCACGCCGGTTGCCGCACGCCGCCGCAATAACCGGGAGGCGCTGCCGCGCCCTACCTGCTTATAATGTCGCTGCCACACTAGGTCGAGATTATAAAAGAGCAAAGGCGAGAAATCGCGCCTTCGGCGTTGATTACTCGATTTTCCCCAAAATGGCCGACCACCTGTTGGTCGCCTAGCAACCATGTAATGGAGGCCTCCCTTAGTGCCTCCATTGCCGCGCCATAACCCACCGAGGGCGCCAACGTGGCCACACTACATTTTATTGCCCTGATGTGCCATTAATCTTTGTGAGAAAACATCAAAACGAGATTTTTAGCGTCTCCATGTGAATGATGGCTCCAACCTGCAGAGGGCGCTAGCGCGCCCCAAATCTTTTTTATTTCACAAGCAGCATCGGACGTCCTTAACGGGCCGTACTTCAATGACACCTGTCCACAAGCTCCTGACAGAGGGCGCTAACGCACTGTAAATGTGTATAATGTGTGATATGCGGGTCAGTCCCATTGGAATAACATGGTGGACCCCGGGCGTCTCCATGGCAACACCGTACAAAATACGGTATGGGTCTCATTGGCTTTTTTGACCGGGATGCCATCAGCTATTATTGTGCCGAATTTTATCCATTTCCGAGAAACTAATTTTTTTTCCATAATGCATTTTTTGTTCTCGGCCTAGAGGGGGCGCTATCGCGCCAAATCTCACTTTTTCACATTTGTTGTGTCCGGGGGTGAAAGGTCAATAAAATGTATATTTCCGATTTTTAATCGGAGTTAGTTTGTGCGAATGGGAGCATTTTGTTGTTTTCGGTAAGTCGCAAAATTCTTCATAAAGATTGCGGCTTCGCCGCACACAAACCGTAAAACTTAGCCAAAAAATTTGGATAACTTTTGATGCCCCACATCTCGAGATGAACTGGAGCGATTTTGGGCTCATTTGGTGAAACGCCCTAGGAGGAGTTCGTTAAAATGCGACGTCAGCGAAAACGCTGACTCAGCATTTTCCCGACTTCCTGTCAAAATGGCGGACTTCCGGTTTGTCTGGGGGCGTGGCCTCAATAATATTATTTATTTGGCATCACATGACGAATGTCTGTACCGAATCTCGTCGCTCTACGACAAAGTTTATGTTGGCCCCCTCCCCATAGGCGCAATGTATTTTCACTTTTGTAGGTGGCGCTGTCGCGCCATTTTTTATTTCCCCAAAACGAAACACATATTTTAATTAATTTTTCGCCGGATCTGAATTTTGGGCAAAGTTTGGTGAGTTTTTGACTATGTTCAGGGGGTGAAATTCCTGCTCAAAGAGCAGAAGAAGAAAGAATAAATAAAGAAGAATAATAATATTTCCTGCAAAAACAATATAGTCGCTTTCGCGACTACACCATATTATACATTTTTTGAAAGCTTTCGACTTCCCCCACGCACCCGTGGGGCAGTTGGCCATATACCCCCATTCATTTTCATGCAATTATAAGTATAAGGGCCCACACCAGAAGTGTGGGCAGTCACTGTTTTACACGGTGAGTTTACGGTTGACATGGGGACAGCGCTTCGCGCTGTTTTCGTGCGCTCCGCGCACCTCGGTTCAGTGCGCTGCGCGCACTGCGTTGCGATTACAATAGGCCCTTGCTACGGCAGGCCGCTCGGGCCTAATAATAATATTTCCTGCAAAAACAATATAGTCGCTTTCGCGACTACAACATATTATACATTTTTGGAAAGCTTTCGACTTCCCCCACGCAGCCGTCGTATGACAGTTGGCCATATACCCCCATTCATTTTGCAGCAATTATAAGTATAAGGGCCCACACCAGAGGTGTGGGCAGTCACTGTTTTACACGGTGAGTTTACGTTTGACATGGGGACAGCGCTTCGCGCTGTTTTCGTGCGCTCCGCGCACCTCGGTTCAGTGCGCTGCGCGCACTGCGTTGCGATTACAATAGGCCCTTGCTACGGCAGGCCGCTCGGGCCTAATTTTAATTTTATTCTACTACATCTGTGAAGCCGGAGAGACATCAGTTTGTTTTGATGGGGAGTGACTGAAGCGGGTCAGAGACAGAAGTGATTTTTACGGCAACACAGCAAACCAAGCCGAGAGAAACTTTGAATAAGCCGTTTGAGATCTACATTTTCTAACCAACAAAATCCAAGATGGTGGTCAAGATGAGCTTGAAATGATTACCAAAGGCATGTGAGAATAAAGCTCCATCATAAGCCGATAATTTGTGATGGCAGTAGTTCAGAATTACCGTTTAAATGTTTTCCATACATATACAATTTTACATTAAAGCCATACTAAGTAACGTGTTTATCTTAGTAAATCCTTTTCGCAGTCCCTCTGGGGGTAATATTTTATTTATTTGTTTTATTTGGTCGGGACAGTGCATGTTAATTAACATACATGGTTCTCATGCATGTAAACAAGTCACACCGGATTGTAGCCTTGGGCTAATTTCCATCCGTCGTCCCCCATGCGCACTCTCGAACACGCTCACATTCATCCTCGCCTATTGTACATGTTTTTAATGGTAGGGGAAACCGGAATACCCGGAGGAAACCTACGCAGACACGGGGAGAACATGCAAACTCCACACAGAAAGGCCCCGTCCAGGTGGGAATCGAACCCCAGACCTTCTAGCTGTGAAGCACGAGCGCTAACCACGCTCCCCCTGGTGTCTCTAGCCAGAAAACCATGCTTGCAACATTCCCTGCTCCGACCCGGAGGCACAATACACACTAATACAATCACGAAGAAGAAGCTACCAGGCTAACGGGCAAAGCTAACTGGGCTAGTGCCACTTTAGCAGTATTTGCAGCCAAGTTTGAGTGAAAAAAATGATGTCCATTGTGTAATTGAATGTACAATGTCCCTCTCTCCCTTTGTCTTTTCTGTCAACATAGTATTTACTCTCTTGGACAATTAATGAGTAAAGAAATAAAACACAACATGCTATGACACCTGCATTGGCGCTTATGGCCTCTAGGGGCATGAGTTACTTAGTTCTGCTTTAAGTACTGCATGTTTTAAAAGTAAAGCCATTCGTCATCTTGTCGTGAAAAAGACAGGATCCTTTTTTTTCTGACTTTTACTGTAACTTTCTGTGACTTTCCAGGCCCAACACGGACTACGAGACCATGAAGACTACGATACCAGCTGTCTGGGTGAAGATCTGCTCCAGCTGGCTCGGCCTGGCCCTCTTCATCTGGACGCTGGTGGCTCCGCTGATGTTACCCGACCGAGACTTCAGCTAAACACAATGCAGCACAAGCAAGCTCTTCTGCCATTTGCACCAAAGAGAAGTTGTTTGTAAAGATTGGGAAGTTTGAGCTTTAAAGATATTTTGTAAGCTTTTATTAACACATATAAGCAATCCTTATGCTTTCTTACTTTCTGTAAACATGGCCAAATTGGAGGTTTGTTTCCAGTATCAATCAGTTAAACACATACTGAAGATCCAGGTTTTGTGATAAATTACCGGTGGGTTGGAATTGTCGCACCCATTCATGTGTGCACGTGGGCCTTGCGAGCGCAGACTTTATGTTTCAAAGCGTTTGTATTTGTTTTTCTATTGTCAGATTAAGCCATGGACACATTAGACGATTTAAGGCCCGGTGAGCATCTTTAAGATTGGGTGTGTTGTGGCCCGGGGAAGGCTTTCTACAACGTTATTTCTGTGGTGTGAGCTGCGATGGTGTTTACTTAAATTTTTTTGAGTCCAAACGTCAACCAAAAACTTGGTACTTGACTAATTTGAATCCTTTATTTATGCAGGTTTTAAAAGTTTCCTTTCGAAGAAATACCTGTTTTACCTGTGTCAAACACTGCTGAAACTATATTCAAATTAAGGCCGGGACTTGTTTCGATTACATAAGATTTAGTCCGATTAAAAATTATTAATCTAAATAAACCATAGTTTACTTAAGCGGCACAGACACTTTTTCAGTGTTCTATTTCTTGCAAGACGTTACTTTGGGATGAAAAAAATGTTACTGTCAAACTTGTTTATTCACAATTAATCCTAAATAAACGTATTAAAAGATCCTTCCCCAATGTCGACAAAATAAACCAAATCACACAGGCCTTGCATCTCAAACAACCCGTAAAGAAATGATGCGTAAATGATTCGCTATTAATTAATTACTACGACCATAATTAACATAATAAAAAATGTTAAGTGATTCCCACCATTAAAAAAAAATCTAGATCCACACCTCCAGCTCACACACTTTTTTAATGCTTAGCTACAAAGATTAAAAGAGAGCACAAGGGCCTAAAACAATACTTTTTAAAATCCTCTTGTGTGTCCCCAGCTTACACTATTGTTGTAAAATCTTGCCAAATGTACTCGTTTCTTACATCATGTTTTCACCCATTTTATTTTTATACAGAAAAACGTTCACACCTTTTTATGCATATTGCACAGCTTTGACAATGACCACTTTTCTTTCCTACTTTTCATTTTAATAAAGTCTTATATATATATATATATATAGTCCATAGTGTCAACACGCTTTTAACCTCTAGATGGGGCTACTGCCTGTTTTCTACCGCATACCAGCAGAGCATACATGGAACATGATTACTTCCTCAACAACATGCGTAACACACTATTGGTTTATGCCTTCAGACAGCCCCTAATCAAGTTTGGAAAGACTGGATTACCGAGCGCGCCCAACCCTCCCTCCCACCCACCGCTCGCCTGGTCACATGATTCAGCTAAACAGTGATAAATGGCGGTGCCTCTACCCAGGATTCCCCACTGAAGAGAACATGCCCCACTGGGCTAGTTTTTAAGGCAGTCTGCAGTTTCTGTCTGAGGATTCGCGTGAGGGCCGGTAGAGGCTAAAAGGGCCGGAGATTTCTTGTCCGAGCTTGTTGCGCCTATTTGTGATTAAATTAAAAGCATGTACGTACGCGTCTGTCAAATGAAAAATCCCACGAGTTTGATTAGTTGCTTAGTAGGAAAGATTCGATTAGCTACAGTATATATTTTTAGTTGATGGAGTTATCCCAGTGGAACAAATTATGCATTTGTGCAGATTTTGTTTGTTTTATTTATTATACTAGTATTAAATATTCAAGAGTTGTGTCCTTTAGAAATGTATTTTTGCCAGAGGAGGGTAGAGAATATTGACTGCTTGACTTGGAGTAACGTTACTTCAAAACAATTTGTAATAGTAAAAAAAGGGACTTGGTGAAAATGCTACTTGAGTACTCAGTGCCTTAGTGTTTTAAGCCGGCAAACAAAACATAAAATAATGAATAGGTTAGGCCATTCTTTGATTACCCACTGCAAAAAAATAGCATTTGCGGAGTCTAGCTAGTAGGAGAATGTTTTATCTGGAACCTGTATAATCCAAAATGGTACACCGTGTCAACATGACGCTTTGGTTATTTACAGTTTCACTCACGATGGAAGGAGTAACCACATTGTTTGAGAGTACTGACGGAGTGCTTCAAATTCTAATTGCTCAAGTAGAAGTAAAAAGTATTGTGTAATAAAACTAAAATATGTGGGTATGTTTTACTTTTTTCACTGTTACGATAGTAGCTACAGAACGAACTCGCTTATAAACTCCAGAACCTCCCAGCTTAACATACGAGTTGCTAATGGCATGTTGTGGTGTGTGTGCCCTACTGACAGAGACGCATCCAGTCAACATTGGGTTTGTCTCTCTGACCCAAATTTGCCGGGTGCCCTCTGCTCTTCCGGGGGTAGTCCCTACCCCAGCTGTGAGCAGCTGAAGCCCTTATATAATCTCAAAATGAGGCTGTGATCAGTTGCATAAGCCTGTTATAGGATCATGAAGTCATTGGGAGCGCTCCATCTTGTTATGTCGGGTATTCTTGGGAATTGCACTGGGTGACATCACTGACGTCAACATAGACGCGGGTCCTCTTGTCCTTGGAGGAAAACGGCACCCCATGAACAAAAAAACAACCTATGGAAGTGTATGTTAAGGGTTTATGGTCTTCATTAGATGCCTTTGTTTCTTCAGTACAAAGACAAATAATACAAATACAAGGATTAAATATTAGAGATAAAGAGTATATATATATCGTTCAGAAGATTTGTGTTTTCTTTTTTACATCTTTCCTATTAACTATCTGATGAACACTAGCATATCAATTTGGATTATTATTATTTTTATTTTTATTTTTATTTTTTTATTATTCAGGAATGTGTGTGTAACGTATGTGAATAGTTCCCAGATGGGAAGTGCTTTGAGTGCCCATGGAGGTAGCCAATGGAAAAGCGCTTTAAAAAGATGTGAACATTTTGTTTTTGGGTGGTTTTGGCTTGTTCTCGCAGCACCCGAATGAGTTTGCTCCGGGCGGTTCGGTTTATGTCATCAACCCAAAACACGCACAATAGGCTAAATCCTCCAGTTCGCTCCCAAGATCTGGAGTTGGGTCCCTATATGTACTGAACTCTCCCACTGCCAGGTACTAAGCCTAGGTCACATAGGCCTAATCGCAGCAGGACCAAAAAATAAATAATAAATTATGCACTCTTAGTAGATCAAGGCTTGAAGACCATCTATTTGTTGTTGTTCTTTTTCTTTTTTTTTAATGTATGTAGTATTTTTAATCAGTTGTGGGCCTAAGTACATTTGGAAAATCCCATTTTACTGTAAATGTTATTATCCGGGTGTACAAGGCAGTAGTTCAAAGTTACAACTACGCAAAACTGCGCTTCCGCTTCGTCACAGTAAAATCCGAGCGCGACGCTGTAGACTTACCCTACTGTCATTCAACCTCACCTTTCAACCTTTTCACTTCCCGAAACAACCCACTCAGCGGAACGACGTGGAACGAGGAGTTTCCCCAAGAGCGCCCAAATGAACACAACGCTTTTATTTTTGAAATCCCCCGGCGTGCTTCCGGTGTGGCCGCGAGCGCGACTGATTTGACGGCTGTGTGGGGCAGTGACCGCACCGCAGAGAAGTGAAGTTGAGCATCCTGCAGGTAACGTAGCATCTTCTGCACACTGCACCCGCTGCCCTTTGCCGCTAACCGTGTCGTTTCACCAAAGGCTTCAATGTAAACCCAGCGTCCGCGCTTTGTTTTGGCTTCACGTGACAATATTCCGCCTTTCCCTCTGTTGTGTATGGGAGATGCTGGTGGTTTCACGCTGCACCTCCACTGAACGCTAGCGCAATTTTTTCCTACTTGGGAGATTTTTTGTTCCTTTTTTTTTTTTTTTTTTTTTTACGAGACAAGTGTTCACATGGACTGGCCGTGGGCTTGACCGCTTTCTACATCGGTTTCATTCATTGTCTCTGGACGAGGGAGGAGGAGGAGGAGGCAGGGGGGCTGCAGCAGCAAGTGCGCGACATTCGGATGAGGGCCGGACAGGAACTTGCGACGACGTGGAGCACTCTCCGAAGTGAGTTGAGAAGCAGAGCGGCGTTTGTTGCAGTGTCGGGACGCGTAAAGTTGTGGTTTTGTGCGATGTTTGCTATTGTTCGTGTAAAATATGGCGAGAAATTGAATACTGTGAAAGGCAAATGCCGGAAGTGCACGGCGACGAGTACGCAAACTTGACAGACTTTAAAATATCTGCATGGTTGGGTCCGGAGCACTATTTAGAGGGGAGGAAAAACTGCACTATCGATATGTTTGGTTTGGCAAAAGCCGTTTGCGCCTGTCGTACCCATTAGGCTAATATTTATAAGACATTGTGCCATGTTGTGATTGTCAATGTGACCATACAAGGAGAAATACCGATATATAATTTTACAGATCCGCCTTTTGTTTCCTAAAAGCTGTGTTTTGGCGTTACGTTATTGCGGGATTATCCATTTGAACACAATGATATCATTTAATCGAGAAAATGGCATTTTATTATTTTTGAGAAGCGTATGACGTATACAGAGTCATGAGTTTTCCTGTATGTACAGTTGGCTCTTTCATTATTTCACAATTGTTGCCGATTTTTTTTTTTTTTTTTTTTTTTTGCACACGTATGGCACCAGCACGTGCAAATGAATGAATGAAACCTCAAGCTATACCTTGTTAGGAATTTTAAGGCAACGCAATGTAATGTATTGTTGCCTTACGTTGATCTGTGCAATTTCAACGAAACCTATTGTGCCAGGTTCGTCCGCGTGCACCCTTTCCTTCCCGGTGCGCGCACGCTACACGCGCTTGTGGCATGAGGCATATTCAGCATGACATCACGCTGTTTTTGTTGTAGCCGCTGGATCAGATCGGTCACAATATTGCGTAACCGCCACGACTGAGCTTAAATTGGTGGGTTGATTTGGCGTCGCAGCTATTGGGCCAAAAGGATAAGCCTCGGAGTCCCATGTTACAGTGGATTTTGTTTTTTCTATTTACAGTATTTCCTCGTATAGGGCTGTGCAATTATGTCACACTTTACAGATGTGTCCAATTCAGTGGCATTACAGATGTTCGACTGGTCCTTGATTGGTACAACTGCAGTATTTTGTCCTAAATGGCACTGCTGATATTTATTATGAAAAGTTGATCTCATGAACCATATATGCAAAAGCTAAAGAACTGCATGGCATAAGAAAACATAGTGGAATTTGGTAAAGATTGTAATAAGAGTATTTAGTTGTAATTTTTTACCCTGTTTCCTAGCCAACTATCCAAGCACAAAGACAAGGCGATAACCTTTTGTACAAAGTATTTCAGCAGTTGTCTGGTTTGCAATCACGGCTGATGGAGTGGAGGGCATCTGAGGACAGCTGTGGTGGCACAGCAAACACTTGGACAACAGGCGCTTTTTCAGACAGACCCAAGCCAAGGAGACTGATGTTTGGCCCAAACAAAGCATCGGTTGCAGAGTGAGGAGATATGTAATCTGCCAGCACAAAATCATGTTATTGTGGTGAACATGATCATTCGTAACATTCATCTCTGTTGTATTTGAGCGTGGATATGTCTGTGATGTGTTTTTGTTTTGATTGGCCGATAGCTGAGCCTTTTTTTTTTAATTCATTAATATATTTTTGACTGTTATCCTCATTCTACCCCACATATTTTCTTCCCATTTAGGCAGCTTAAATGTATATTTATTTTATTTACATCGAATCACATGTTTTGATTGCTCGGTATGCCTCTTTACCAATGCAACCTTTTGTCACAGTATCAATATTCTACATCACTTCTGTAGTGTGTTCATTGTGGTTGCCAGTTAATTTAACTAGCCAAATGTTTCTTAATGAAGCAGTAATGGCTTTGTTGTGAAAGTGATATACAGCACTCAAAAGGCTTTTACTGGCGTCACAGCTCAGTGTTTTCTTTGTTGACACTTTTCATTCTACTGTTACTGCAAATATTTTAGTGGTGCGACTTTATGTTTACAGTCATTTCAGTGCACACTTGTCGTCCATATGTTTTAATTACCTAGAAAATGCACGAGTGAAAAAAACCCTGTTCGGCTAATTATAGGTGAGAGAAGTTATGAAGTGCGTTCTGAATGGTACATGATTCTATGCTTGGACCATAGAATGAAGAACATAGAATAGCTGCAGGAGGCCTTATAGTAAATGGGCCGTGGATGTTGGAAACCTGAATGTGAGAAAGGATTGGTTTTGAGCAGGTTCCTAAATGCGTTTGCTTTTGAACAGAAAGTAGGAGTGACTGGCTGGCCAGATGAGTTCAGGCTTTTAGGCCACCCCCAAAAAGCTGAATACAGCCCTGGGATCATACATTATGAAATGACATGTACTTTGTGCCACAGAGCTGTCATAAAAGGGCAGGGGAGGAGAGGACAGCATTGGTATTCACGTGGACTGTTTGAAGAGGCATCGGTGGGTGCCTCATCCCTCTGCTGTCAGTCTGATCAGCTTCCTTTGTAGCATTAGGTGAGGTGTGAGGGCACAACATCTCCAAAGCTCCCCTCAAAACAGACCAGCTCCATTCTTGCAAATTTCAACACCGTAGGACTGTGCTAAAGTTTATTGGTTTAGGGCTTTTAGAGTTCAGTGTTAAGAAAGGATTTGAAATAATTGGTAACTCTGAGGAGAATGTTCCATCAGGACTACAGTACGTACATGATGCTGAGCTTGCATTGCCCCTATAGGAACACGTCTCGTCCCACTGCAATATATCATAGAACTCTTTGCCCTTGTCTTGGAACTGGAAATACCATTATTTTAACTCTAACCGGCTCCGGCAGTAATAAATCATCGATCCTCGTGCGAAAGCTTGTTTCCGAGTTTGGTTATGTCTCGTTCCCATGCGTTCAGATGTAACTTGGGCACCCATGGATCCAGACGTCCCAAAGAGTTCCAGTAGTTTTCCTATATGTCATCAATCAAAAGAAGTCTTAAAGCAGAGGGGGATTGTGCTTTTCTATCTTGCTATATTGATTCATTGATATATTTTCCAGGTTCAACTTGTGCTGCAAGTTGTCTCAGTTAATTCAAGACCGTCCTTCCTTGGAGGACAATAGACCTCTTTAGCTAAAGACTGTCAATAGCGTAAATGTCAGTTGAGGTTGAGCTGATATAACTGCAGCGGAAATTGACTCTCGTACTTGTCAATAACGGGATATGTTGTCCGATGAGCGCCTGGACGTCCGCGCTAAAGATGCATGCGCTTGTCCATATGCGTTGGAAAATGTGTCGGCAGAGGAGCGGGCTTTCAATCAATCAATCAATCAATCAATGGTTTTGTATAGCCCAATATCACAACAGGAGTTGCCTCATAGGGCTGTAACAAACATTAAGGCAATAAAACAGAACAGTAAATAAGACAATGTAAAGTTCCGGTGAATCAAATATCCAGGCAAACATAATGTCCAAATAAGCGTCAGCAGTGGGTGGCGACGAGCAGTGGGTGGCGACGAGCAGCTCGGGTGTCCCCTGTCCTTAGACTCTCCAGCCCGGCAAGGAAAAACTCAAAAACCCAGTGGGAGAAACGAGAAACCTTGAGGAGAACCACAGAAGGAGAGATCCACTCCCATGGACGGACAGGCTATAGAGACCCAGGGCCGAAGGAGTCCCTCAGTAGACGGGCCAAGATCACAGACCGTCCAGTCCTTGTTGTCAGTAGGCAGGGTTCCTCCGTTCAGCCGGGTCCCTCCGTTCAGCCGGGTCCCTCCGTTCAGCCGGGTCCCTCCGTTCGATCTAGACAGGCACTCCCAAGGGGGAGTGGGACAGGAGACACCATGTGAATAGTAATGAACAGACTACAGATGAAATAAATATTGTATCATAGTAAGACAAAGGTTGCAGTAAGAAGAAGAAGAGGATAGCGCTCAGTGTACCGTACTTCCCACAGCAGAGTTTCTCCTAAAGCAGCTTTACTTCAGGCTGTGGGTTAGAGCTTTACCTAACTGACCTGATCATAAGCTAATTCGAAGAGGTACGTTTTGAGCCTAGTCTTAAATGTAGGGACTGTGTCTGCTTCTTTAACGTGAGCTGGGAGTTTATTCCATAAAACCGGAGCTTGGTAGCTAAAGGCTCTTCCTCCTACAGTGATTTTGGAGACCCGAGGAATCACTAGTAGCCCTGAGTTTTGAGAGCGGAGTGCTCTGGTTGGCCGATATGGAACGATAACGTCTTGGAGATAAAGCGGAGCCAAACCCTTTATGGCTTTAAATGTGAGGAGCAGGATTTTAAATTTGATTCTAAACTCAACAGGAAGCCAATGGAGAGACTTTAGCACAGGTGTAATGTGTTCTCTTCTCTTTGTACGCGTTAACAATCTTGCAGCTGCATTTTGAACTAGTTGAAAACTTTTTAGGGAACT
Organism: Proterorhinus semilunaris; assembly: GCA_021464625.1. Lineage (NCBI taxonomy): Eukaryota > Metazoa > Chordata > Actinopteri > Gobiiformes > Gobiidae > Proterorhinus > Proterorhinus semilunaris. The sequence goes on from CM038360.1 coordinate 22,133,937, forward strand.
TTTAGGACACGCTGCTAGCAGGCAGTTGCAGTAGTCCAGCCTTGAGGAAACAAATGCATGAATAAGTTTTTCTGCATCACTCTTAGGTAGAATGTTTCGTATTTTAGCAATGTTGCGCAGGTGAAAGAACGCAATTTTACAAGCCTGGTTTATATGCGTTTTAAAAGAGAGGTCCTGGTCAAACAGAACTCCAAGGTTTTTTACTTTAGAGCTCGTTGATACGCTAACATTATCCAGGGAGATGATCTGCTGAGATAAAGACTCTCTCAGTTTTTGAGGACCTAAAATAATAACCTCGGTTTTATCAGGGTTAAGGAGAAGGTAATTTACAGTCATCCAGGTCTTGATGGCTTTTACGCAGGAACTAAGCACATCTAATTTATCTGTCTGACCTGGTTTTATTGATAAGTACAGCTGTGTGTCATCCGCGTAACAGTGAAAATTTATATTATGATTTCGGATTATGTTACCTAATGGGAGCATGTACAATATAAATAAAATTGGCCCGAGCACTGAACCCTGTGGCACCCCATAGCACACTTTAGAACACGGTGAAGACTTTAGGTTTACATTAACAAATTGGTGCCTATCAGATAAGTAAGATTTAAACCAAGAGAGGGCTGTTCCCCTGAGGCCTACGTCAGTTTCTAACCTCTGCAGGAGAATATTGTGGTCGATTGTGTCAAAGGCTGCACTGAGGTCTAACAGAACCAGGACTGAAGCTAGTCCGGCGTCAGCTGCTAATAACAGGTCGTTGGTAACTTTGACTAAGGCGGTCTCTGTGCTATGATAAGTTCTGTACCCTGACTGAAATTTTTCAAATAAACTATTGTCCTGTAGGTGGCGGCAAAGCTGCTTAGCCACTACTTTTTCAAGGACTTTTGAAATGAAAGGCAGATTAGATATGGGCCTATAGTTTGCTAGAATATCAGGATCGAGATTGGGTTTTTTCAAAAGTGGTTTGATAACAGCATATTTAAAGGACTTTGGTACATACCCATTTTCTAAAGATGAGTTAATTATTTTCAATATGGTATCTGAGATTTCTGGGGTAATTTCTTTGAGGAGTTTAATTGGAATTGGATCTAGAAGACAAGTTGATGGTTTTGAAGACATAATGATTGATAATACCTCAGCCTCATCTACAGTTATGAACTTGTCTAAGGCTTTGAAAGGAGGCAATGATTCTACAGCTGGATTTAGATCAGAAGACAAGGGAAGCTTATCATTTATTTTATCTCTAATGGTTGTGATTTTGTCATTAAAGAATTTAAGGAAGTCATCGCAGCTAAGGGTATCAGGAATGGAAGACGCTTTGAGAGCGTCATTTGCCCATGTGAGCTGGGATGTAAGAAAGGGTGTTCTATGAGAAATGAGTAAATAAACAAGATTAGGGTGGCAACTAACGATTATTTTGATCATCAAATTATATGCAGATTTTTTTTTTACGATTAATTGCTTGGCAGTGAAAGGCACATTTAAATTGTATCTTTTCAAACTTTTTATCACTCAAAGTTTAAGTGGTGTTGCCTGAGGACAGGTTGATGGAGTTGACATAAGTGAATGTTTGTAGGAGGCCCTTAGCGCTTTAATAATAAAAAAAATTAACTTGGGTTTGCTCAAAGCTGCACTTGAACACAGCCACAAGTTTTTGTGAACAGGTAATTCCTAATTTGAAAGCTAAGAACCTCCAGAGTTCAGCCACTGAGCTTTAACGACTGGAGGCTGCACTGGCACTGACTGGGACTTTATCGGGGACAGGAGCTGAGGTTAAAGAAGCGAGCGTGAGTTTTTAATTTCCAAACTATAGCAGTGTTTCTCGACTGTGGGTTGCGGCTCGTCATCCCAGGGTGATTGTGGGTACTGGTACTGGCCGTACCAGTTGAGAACTACTGACCTAGTAGAGATAATTCAGCTTTCTGATTGGATAATTTCCCTGAGACAGACAAATCGTATTTATGAGTTTACAATGTAGAAAGCACTCTACATACCCTAACTTAAATAAAACGTTTTTTTTTTTCTCATTAAATATATGTTATGTAAACATTCATTTCTGCTCTTTCTAAGTATGTGTAACCCAGAAAATGATTAATTGATTACTAATATAGTTGTTAAAACTAAAGATTGAATTCTCAAAATGAGGTATAGCATCCATATTCAGATTTAGTTAATGAAAGTTGTGTTTTTAAAGCAGTGAAAGCCAGAACAGTTATCAACTCTGACAATGTTCAAACTCTGACAATGTTCAAATCCAGGCTGAAAACAGCTCTTTTTACCCGAGCATATGAAAACTGAAAGTATTTTATCTGCACTCTTGCCTTTTACTGTCATTGATAAATTTTTATGTTGATGTTTTAATGATTGATTTTATCTGTTTTCTTGTAATTTTATGCAACTGTGAAGCACTTTGAATTGCCTTGTGTATGAATTGTGCTCTACAAATAAACTTGCCTTGCCTTGCCTTGCCTTGCCTTATCAGTTCAGTATCGGATATTTGTAGCCGATACCCAATATATATAAGTAAGTATGTGCTTTATTGTCATTGTACAAGCGTACAACTAAAATAGTGTTCAGGTGTTAGTCTTCAGCTGTCAACCTGAACCCCATGACCTTGGAGGTCGGGGGAACTGTTGCACTCGGAAGAAACCTGGCTGGCTGCCCTCTCTCGCTGTCTGCTCTGATCCTCTGAAACGGTGCACCGCCTCCTGGGTTTGTCCCTGTTTCAGAGCGTGGTGTCCTGCACTGGTCAGCTCCACCTCCTCCTTCCTCTTCCCTCCGCTCCACAACAGTCTTTCACCATCTGCTCATTTGTCCCTTACTTGTTTTCTGTAGTACCTCTTGTGACGCCTCCACTGTGCTGCAGCTCTGGGGACTCTTGGTGCTTCTTCAGTGTCTCAGAAGAAGAAATGTGTAGGTCTCAAATGGGTTTAGCTGAAAAACTAGCATTTTGTGTACCTTTAAAAAGCTGCTTTCTTCATCATGACCATTTTGTTTCAAAGTAGACAAATCCACTCAAACCTCCACAAAAACTTGGCAAAGACGTACAAAAGTATCCAGAAAAACAATGTAGAACACAGAAATCACAAATGGAGGTCGCAGAAAAAGGCGAAAAATTAAGTTGTACCAGGACGGAGGGAGGTTTTTTCAGTATCAGCTTCGATATCAGATAAGTGTCAGTATCCCTACTTGTCAACAGAAGTTTGACATATTATGTAACATGGCATAAAAGTTAATTTTATGATGAAAACCTTTTTTATCTGTACTTTCTACTCTACTGCATTTTCAGTTGGACTAAATGAAAAAGGATTTTGAAAAGTGCTTTATAATCATTTATTTTTACAGTTACCTCATTTTGACCTCAATCGGTGAATCAAAAGCTGCAGTGAAGTGGTACTAACCGGAAACATTAAATTACAAATAAGAAAATTGAGTACTTCTTGACCTAGTTCCTGGCTCAAGATCAGGAGATGGGTCCCCAGTCGCTGCGCTGTGGTCACAAACTGCCCCCTGACAGGTCGCCTAAAGGCACTGGATAAGGAAGGGGTCAAATGCAGAGGAAACATTTGATACTATGAAATGATCCTTACAAATTGAACCATGACCTTTTTATGTTTGGACATTTTTTTTGTCTACTGGTGTAGCTGAAATGTACTGCATGTGCGACCAAAGGCGTTAAACCCATGGCCCCATAAGCAGCGTGGCCCCGTGCTGTACAGGCCACTTGGATGTGTGCGATCAGATGAGTGAGGTGAACGGGGGGGGGGGGGGGGGGGGGGGGGGACCTGGTTTATGGGGCCCCTATGGAGAGAGCAGCTTGTCAAACAGAAGGCCTGCCCGCTATAGCGCTCATTCACAAAGTCACCTTTTACACACGTGATGTCCCTCAAATGTACACGACACAAATATTCCATGATGATGATGAAGACGAGACGTTGATAGATTTATAGCTTGGTGTCACATGACCGCATATTCTAAGTTTGTTTAATTGAAACAAGAAGGGTATAAAATGTGAAATGGAAAAAATTTAGATAATAGAGTTAGTTGGGTGTAACATTTTATGAATATCCCTCTGATATTGAAAATACCGCTTAATTTCCTTTAAACTATTGTATTAGGAATATTACTTAAGAAGTTAAGTTGGGACATGAAGTTGGGACATGGTGTCTGTATCATATTAATGTAAATGAGCCAGAATCTTAGAGGAATCACAATCTAAAAGCATCTTAATGTATGTCATTGGGTCATGCTGTAAGGTCATACCATCTCTGTAATACAGTCGTGATTCCATACTAAATGAACAGGCTAATCGCAACACATTCGCTAATGCTAATGCGACTAGTGCTAACGTCCACAGCAGCTTATAAATACTCTCACTGAGGAGGGTCTGCACCTGCTAAAACATCATTATTTTTTAGGAAAGACTTACCTTTGCAGTGCTTCCATGTCACTTTTAGAGTACAGTCAGACTCTGGGAGAATCGAGTCAAACACTTGTACGCAAATTAAGTAGCCATGTGAGCTCAATGCTACCAACATCCTGACTACTCTTCTTCTAACAATAATTATGTTTTAGCAGGTGCAGACCCTCCTCAGTGAGAGTATTTATAAACTGCTGCGGACGTTAGCATTATCCGCGTTGGCGCGATCGATCCACGTTAGCAGTAGCAAATGTGTTGCAATTAGCCTATTTATTTATTATGGAATCATGACTGTACTATACAGAGATGGTCTAACCTTACAGCGTGACCCAATATGATAAGTTAAGATGCTTTTAGACTGTCATTCCCCGTCACACAAATATTTCTAATGTACTGGCTCATTTACACCTGTCCCAACTTCCGGCCATGATGTGTGACCAAACGCGTATTTCGGAAATGAGTAATTAGCAAACCTCTGAAAACATAAACATAAAACTGCTCCATAGAAATGTATCATGTATAAAACTTGCTCACATTTGCAATACTTGATTTTCTGAAAACCGTGTAATAGCCAAAATCGTCCTTTTGAATGATCCTCTAAATTTTATCTGCATTTAGCCTGTTTTTTTAATGCATGCTTTTGTCTTTTCTTCTAAATATAGACAGTTATCAAATATCACAATTGATCAGCCTATATAGCGTCTTACCACATTATAAAACAATGAGTCCTGCTAAAACAAATCCTATTTAGTCACATGTTCCATCTGTTTACGAGCTGGAAACAAATCAAATTTTTTTTTTGTGGTTGGCTGTTGTCTTTTATTTTTTATATTTTTTTTGCTGTGCGCCCTGCTTCAATCCAGCCCTGTTGACATTGGGGAAGATGTTTTTTTTGTGGCCCTGACCCATTTGCTTTATTTTATGTAACTGAAGTGGAGGGGCTTGTCTGACTGTGGATGATTGTCTGGAGTTTGCAGACTAAAAGCTCTAGTCTTATTTTGCAAATGAGTATAGGTTTACAGGGAGTAGAAGGTTTTCCCTATAGCTCCCACAAACATGATGCCCACGCCTCATATGCCACATACGGAGTGCATTGATTAGACGTCTGCTCTTATAGAGGGGTTTACATCAGGGAGGCTGCTGATGCACTGTGTTCTATAAGTGATTAACATGATGAATCTGTATATTGACGGTGTGGACAAGCCTAACTCTGACTACAGCTGTCCAGTTCATTCAAACGGAAATACTTGACTACTTAAAAAAAAAAAAAAAAAAAAACGGTCACACACTCTAACTCTAACTCTGGTTTTAGCTTTGATCATACTTTCACAGTGTTTCAATGAGCTTTTGCAAACTCACCAAGATCTTGTACTGATGATGGGAGAGTGTGACTTCTGCGCAAAGCTTTCTCCAGCACATCCCAAAGACTCTCAATGGGGTTAAGAATTGGACTCTGTGGTGGCTGATCCATGTGTGAAATTGATGTCAGTGATCTCATTCTTTGGGCACATAGTGTTGCTGAACCTAGAACTGACCAACTTCAGCAACCCCAGATCATAGCAGGTAGTTAAATCCAGTTGGCGACTTCATTTTTTGTCAGGCAGTGTATATTAAGAAGAAATCTATTATGCCCTTAAGATAGTGGTTGGCACAGTGTTACATTCAGAAAAAAATGCTGATTATCCTGTAGATGTGACATGGCAAGTAGTTAAAAACACAACTCTCAAAGCTAAAATTGGATGATGCAGCTCTTCAAGGACAAATTTTGATTGTGGGAACACTTTTTTTTCCTTTTCATGTCTCTATATCTTTAATTGTCAACAGAGCAACCCATCGCTATTGATGAAGAAGTGATTTTCTTCACAGTTTCCTACAGACACCAACAGCATCTATAAGGTTCTGTTTCATTTGACCAACATTTACACCACTGTTATGTCAAATACAAGATAAGAATGTTACTTTCATTGTTGCTTAATTTCAGCAGCAAGTTTTTGAATATCGAGAGCATGTCAAAATATTGTGGCCGTCCACAGTAACAGTAGCCGGCCCCAGCCTCTCAGAGCGGAGTATAGATTCCTGGACAGGCGCTGGGGTTTGGCAGCGGGCCCCATCTCTGTCTGTGGATTCACTGTTGGTGAAATCAGAGAGCATATGGCTTCTCTCTTTCTCCATTACATCACCTTGAGACTGGAGCAGATTGGTCCACTTCCACACGCCGTTCTAAGGGCCTCTTCACCGGCTCTACAATGGAAAGCATACTATTTCTATTTCACCCTCTATTTGTACATTATAAGTTAAGAATCTAAAGGAAGTAATGGCCCAAAGTGAGTTCTGATATGAAACCTTAGTTACCCTCAGTTATACTCCTGGAATTTGAGCAGGTCTCAGTGAACCCTGCTCTGCCCTTACCTGGCTTTCTCCCTCATGCACGTGAATCTAGTGTGCAACACACGTTATCAGCAGACAAAATAAAATAGGTTGCAAAGTAAACATTACTTATATTTATTTGTTAAACTGCAACCTTCATTTCAGTTTGTGTTTTTTCCGCATTTAGAACAGTAATGTTTCATTTAGACCTACATTTACAGTGCAGAGCTTTTAATTCCCGCAATACTCGAACACCTCATACACTTTCCTGTGTGTGCTTGAAAAAAAAAAGTAAAAAATAAACGTCTCCCTAAAGATATTGGATTATTAAACAACATGGACATTTCATGAGGATTTCAGCTGCATCAGAACAGGTCGCTCAGATGTTTATCAGTTCCCGATCTTTGAGGGAGGTGCGGCGCTTGTCTGCACCATAGACTGTATAAAGAATAGACAGCTCCTCCTCACTCCTCCCCGTTTACCAAAATGACCACGTTCGTGGGGGAAATCATGGCGGATTTACAGGCTCCTCCTCTCCAGCTCTGACGAAGCATGTTCCTAAAAAGGGCATAAGGGAGGGATCTTGACTGTAGACCCGGCCCTGCTTGTCCTTCGCGGGGCGTGTAATGGGCGTGTATTTCTGTTGTAATCGTGCCCATGGCCAGGCAGCGACGTAAACGGCCTGTCAATCAAAGTCAGGCCCTCATTAATTATGCAAGATTTCTAAAATTTATACTACGATAACCAGCCCGGTGCCCCATATTGTTTTTAACCCAGCGTAATCACAGGAGCAATATCTAGCTCTAGCCACTTCTAAACCATTAGGCACCGGGCATTAAAGTTGTTTTTAACGTGTCTAAAGTCCAATGCATTCCAATGGGGGAATAGCGGTCATATGGAGGTACTACAGCAAAGGTGGAGCAATGGCGGCCTCCAGTGTCGTAGTCAAAAAGCAGAGCAGTCAGCAGTCATTGGTCTGCATTACAAAGTTAGCTCGCTGTTTCGAAGGTGGTGCATCTAGCGATTCAATGTAGAAAAGCAATCATTCCGGTCTGGCAAACTGGAGTAGTTGAGGGCGGCTTTAAGTGATTGTGTTGTCTCTTTAGGCACGACATTTCACACACGGCCTGCATGAATGTGGTGTGTGAGTGAGTGGTGGTGATTGGAGATTGGCAGCATCACTTCCGTCAGCCTACCCCAGGGCAGCTGTGGCTACAATATTGGCTTTTCACCACTGAGTATTGTCGTTTCTGAGTGTCCAAAACAGTGCTATATTACCGAGGCACTGAGCGTGCAGAGTGAATGTGTAATGGACTGTAAAGCAATGTAATCTTCAAAGGCACAATGTTAGGGCGAGGCATTTATTCTAGTGATAGAAAAATTCAAAACCTTGACATTAGAGGGGTTTCTTTGAAAGTACAATATTTTAATAAGTTGACAATTGTTACTGTATTTATGTATATTTTGCAACCAACTGAACTTGCAAGACCAATTTGTTTGACAAGAGTTGTAACGTTAAGTTGCCAATGCACTATATCCTAGATTTGTATCCTTTGATAGTATTTCGCCGTCTCATACCACTTAACCCAGCGAACCGCTCGGCCAAATGCATCTACTGTGTTAGTATTGATCCGTGTGAGTTATATCACATAACCGCTAGTGCTAAGGCTCCCGTGAATACTTTGCATAGTGTAGTTGTTATCAACTGCCTTCACTCATGTAGCCCTCTTCACAATCCACATGCAATAAAATGATGTACTTTACTTCTAATTTAGAATATTAAATACAATTGAAAACATTTTCTTCTTTTTCTACACTTTCCATTTGAATGGGAGTGAGGATATTGAAAGGACAAATTGGCATTAAAGAAGCGTGTGTATAGTAAAACCAATCAAGTTCAGGGTCCTTGTAAATATGATGCAAAAATCAAGTAAAAATGGTGTATCCTTGGGACCCTTCTCCAGATTTTGAGCCAACATCTCGTTCTGGTGCTTCTGGAACCTCCCTTTCTCTGAAATTCAAACTCGAATCTACTTTGACTCTTACAGGTGTAGCAGTGCACCTTTTCACTCATAAAATGCAAATAATTCCAAATACCCTACCTGCTCCAACTCGGATGTGGGTTATAAATAGCTCCACAGTGGACAATTGCTTTTGAACTCGTTTGCACAATAGACCTCTTTATGTGCCCTATGTCCTTCTTCCTGGTTTGGTTAACTTTATTCTACGTGTATGTGTAATGATACTAGTCCGGTATTGGGGGGGAAAAAAAGGTTAGCTTCTACTGGTTTTTACACATTTTTCAGAATTCTTGCTACAATTCTTTTCCCCAAAAAATTATTCTCCATTTTTCACACATTTCTTGACATTGGAGATGAGACCGATATTGTAAATAGATCTTCCACACATTATTGTTCTGTTTTCTGGTTCTAGACGACAAAAATTTAGTATTGGAAAAAGTATCGTTCAGGCATCAGTATCGAAAACCAAGTATCACTAATGTACTGGTATTGAAAAAAATGTAACGGTACCCAGCCGTACTGATATGTAATTGAGTTTGAAGATGTAGCCCTGGCTTGAAAATGACCATCCACCATTAGTTGCCTTTTTGTCTATATAAACCACGAGGCTACAAGTTTCACATGCATTGCAGAACTTATTTGCTGACAGGAAAATACAGTATGTATCCACAAACTATGTCTGAATTATGCTTGCTTGGCGTAGATTCCCGATCCTCTTGTAACTTGAAACAAAACAACTGGACTTGCATTCAAATTTGAAGCCGACATTTCACTACCCGTTTATCCAGGGAGCATCCTGGTTTTTGGTGACCGCCACGACTTCCCAGCAATTGTTTACGCTATTTAAAAAAAAATAAAAAATAAATATTACTTAATAGTATACTATAGGACCTTGTGAACATGCCTGTATTTGTTTTATTTTTCACAATGTACAATGAAATCAAGCATTTTTGTAGTATGTTGTATTTATTGATGTGTATGAAAAAAGAGTGCATGTCCTCTGCATCATATTACAGCGTAGATTATTTTTTAGTAATGTCATACCCGGAAGTATTGTACTGATGCACTAGCAGACCGGTTATTTGCATTACCAGGAAGCTGAAGCTCTACTCTTCTATGTTAATGTTATGAAACATGCTTATACGTAAACTCATCCACCTGAAGAACCCATATGCTCCAAATGCATTTAGGAAAGTTATATGTATAGACCATGATTGACAGTACAAAGTTGCCTTCTTTAAGATGCACGCTATTTTGGTTGTCACTTTTATGAACAAAAATAATGACCGGGAGTTGAATTTTGGGGGACGAATAAATGAAAGTGGCACTTGATAAATTATGCTAAATTTAAGCATTTACATTTAGCTTTATTTAGCCATTTTTTTATTTTACGCTCCAAGCCGTCTGCGTTATTGTCACTTCCCCGAATAGCCTCTTATTATTTGCCTTTAACCATTATGTGACAGGACATACCCTATATTTACTGAGCATACATGTTGTGTGCAGGCTTTGGGCGTGTTCTGGATACTGCAGACTGTACATTTCTGTGATGATTTTTTATGACATGTTTTCATAATAGCACCTTAAATACACCGGCAGACCTCGGGGTGTATAAGGCTCCATTTGTACATGAAATTAGCGTGTTATTGGAACATTTGGTACCAGAACCACCCACCACTGCAGAGCCCTGTACAACATCTGTCAACATAGCCCGAGTATTATGGTTTGGATAGTTTTTCATCATTTTCAAAGGCCCATTGTATGTTAAAGGCTGGGCATGTAGGATTTTGTTGGGTTTGCACATGCTTGAGTCCCAATTTCGGGTTGTCAGATCCCATGTTTAAAACCAGTTTGCAATAAACTACCAAAAGCCCTCACCCCAATCAAGTTAATGCTAGTGCAGGCTTCCATTAGTTAAAGTTCAGTGACTAGAGGCTCTAAGCTTTCAAATTAGCAGTGGTGGCTACTTATTGGCTACAAGGGAAGCTGAACCTCCCCCAAGGTTTAGGTAAGTTGAGATATAATAAATCCACTATAGTGCCAAGCATCTTCATTTGATTATTTATGCACTCAAATGACCTTTACACTAGAAGCTATTGTTTGTAAACTGCTTTTATTGCTGAATTAAAATTGTTTTCCATACTGTTTTAAGCAATAAAAACTATAACATGTTAAATGTAGTTTATAAAGCTGGAGATCTTTAACATCTGCTATTTTTGTGCAGTTTTTTCTGTGGCTGCGTGTCTGGAGGGCGGCGTATGTCGAGATATAGTTGTACACAAACATTAAGGTCAGGAGGTACTAGTGCCCCGCAGACCCACTATTTTTAACAACGTGCCGTGTTCTGTGGCGAAAGACATCAAAGGTCGCTCTCTGTGGACCTCTTTGACCTGATCTTCAGCGAGACTTGTGGTTGGGTGATTCCAAATTAAAGGTCACAATATATAATAGTCTCTCTTCGTTTTTCACTTTCTTTTTCGTAAGTCATGATTTCATGAAGCGCTCCCCCATGTTTTGAAAATCCAATGACCATAACCCAACTTATTCTGATCATTTCAACTTTGCCTCATAACACGGAGGTACACCTTCATCGTAAGCATTAAGCCTGTATCTAAGCCTAAAACAATTTCAGTGGCAGGTGCTATACTGACATCTTGCAAATCTCAAATAAATGTACTTGCTCTCCAATATTTAAATTATGCAACATCAAATTGATACATCTGAAAGCAAGGAGAAAGTGTGTGCAGTAAAAGTACAGCTGTCTAAATTCTGGGCCTTCTTGGGTACAAAAAATATCTCAGGATTCCTCCATGTGAGCTGCCGGTGGATTCTCTTCATGCTTGTCACAATGAGAATAGCCTTTGTTTTATTGGCACTACAGAACCCATCCCGCCACCACTTAATCTGTGTTGAACGCTGTCAGCCAATGTGACTGGCAGCTGATGGGTTTATTGTTACGCCACATCAACCATTCTCCCATCATTGAAAACAAATCAATGTCCGTCTACCACCGAAGCACAACGTCTATTATTAGCTTCAAGTGTGCCACTTTACGATACAAGCTATACATAAGACGTGGTATATTCAAATTTTTTAAGTTGTGCAAGCTATTTGTTCCTGACAATATTCAAATCTCAATGCTGTTTATTCCTATAGAATATACTTTTTTTTCTCTCCTGAAATGCATTGACAAGCATGTATTGTATTTCTAACAAGGGTTGAGAAGTATCGGAACGCAGCCCATTGGACATTATTAAGAAGCCTAAATGCAGTGACAGTACCTACGCGAAATTGGAGCATAAATGAGCCTTTAGTCTGCTGTGCATATTTCGGGGCAGCCAGAGGACTTGAAGGTGAAGGTGACTTTGTGTCTTTATATTTCTGACGCAAAACACGCAGGAAGATCACCAGTGGCAGGCTGCTTGTGTTTAGCTCCTTATGTAAAGCACTGGACCTCTGGGATGTCCTCTCTCTCTCTCTCTCTCTCTCGCTCTCTCACCCTGACACTCTCTGACAGGTGGCACAAAGCCCAGAAGCCTCCTGTACACAGTATACACCAGCAGCACTGCAGGACGAGCCAGTGCTGTCCCCAGGGTGATGCTACTGCTGATTCTACAACCACACACTTAACAACATCCACTACATGCACTTCTGCTAGGAAATTGTGATGGCTACTGAAATAAAAATAAAAAAGTCTTAATTGCCTTGGGTTTTTGTTTCGCTGCAGTGCATTGTTAATGTACGAGAAAACAAGGTAAAAAACCTCCAAACTAGATGCATTCAGCCGGTATCTGAGTGCGGCCTAATCAGTTGTATATGATTGTCCAAGCAGGGCATTTCATTACCATTTTTTGTGCATATTTTACTTTAATAGTATCTTATGCGCTTGGCATATGTGTAAAGTTATGCTGTAAGTAGGTTGGCCTGTCCAGCTTTGGCCTCAGTTCAATGTTTGCAGAACTGCGTTGCATAACAGAGGAGAAAGCCTGTGTTCCAATTAGACTCCGGGAGAAGCAGCACAATGCAGTCTGTACAGAGGTGGCCCCAGACAATGAATATTAATGCCTTTGTCACCCCTGCAACATAGACGGGGAAAATAAGTTAGCAAAGTTCTTCTCTGTTTAATTATAAAGGCAACTTGATGAAACCACGTTGTGTTAAAATTGCAACCTCTTATTATTGTTGCGTCTATATTTTCAGCCATTATTATTAAGCTATACTATGTTAAGTTTACCCCAATAAACAAAACAAAGTATAAGCAATGATTTAATTATGGGCGTTTTTATTCATGAAACATACACACACAAAAACACTCTCTGCTCTCTCATGCGCCGTCCGTGGAATGTTATTGAGGGGATTTCCACGTCCCAAGGGTGAATACTAGTGAATACGTATCACATGCTGTCAGTATTCCGGTTAAGGTCAATAGTTCGGTTCTGAAACATTTGTAATAACACGTTTACATGCGTGAGCAGACAGAGTTACTCCTGTATACATAGTAATTTTAATCAATTGGGATAATCCGACGCAAATACGCTCCTTTTCTAACAACAAACAACATTACAGTAATTGGTTTCCTCTTCGCTCCAAAAGTGTGGTGCTGCACTGTGTCTGGGGTTTATATTTACTTCAATGAGTTTGCCATGTTCAGCTCTGGTTCTTGTGTACTTACGGAAGGCTGTGCACAAGACAGCGTATACACGTACTTCGTGTACTCAAAAGACCAAGATTCTTTGCGGATAGAACATGCGCAGAACATTGGGATGGGCACCGTTAAACGGTGCCTACTTGGTACCGACCGATAGCTCCGGTCGGGGGTGGTATCGAAAAACTAAAATTCTTTCGGTGCCAACTTTCGATTCTTTTTCTCTCTAGACTCAATATATGACCTATGCTAAAAAAGAAACATTTAAAAAAATGAACGTGTGCGCAGATAATGAGCCGCTTCAGCGAAAATGGAACAAGTAAAACTATAACTTAAAGCTATAACTTAAAGCGAAGCAAAGCTGTAACGTACTAACCTTTTGTAATAGAGATGGCTCAGCCGCGGTCTGCGGCAGGACTGAGCAAGGACTAAACCAGGACTCACACCGGTTGTAAAACCCAGAGCCAAACTAAACCAGTTATTATTAACCAGGACTAAACCAGGACTGAATAAGAAACTTGAGTTTTTAGGCAAATTGAAAAACAAAACAGAGCAGTGACAACAAGAAAAACGTCTTTACCTTCAGCAACAGACCCGCGGAGGCTGAGTTTACAACTTTATAAGCAGCTGCAGCGTGAGGGGAATATCAAAGATTGTTTGTGGAAAAGTGAGCGCTCACTCTGTATTAGACATTGTTGGTACAGTTTTTGTACTCTGCCACTAATAATATTATTATTAGTGGCAGAGTGAGCGCTTGCACCATGTAAAGATCTCCATATAAAGCGTTTTCGCTTCGTCAAAGCGCAGTGTGTTTAGAAAAGTTTATCCGAAAGAAAACCGTGTCCTGATGTGGATCTGTCCTGTCTCTGCAGCTCAGGAGGTAATAACGTCCATTATTTCTTTTTATCACTGCTTAAGTGGAAATTGTGCTCAGAACACGAAGTTACAGGTGACGCTGCGGCCTGTGGAGCTTCTGTTGTGCTGTTTTAGGACTTTTTCCTGAACTACACTTTTTTTATACACTTTATTTTAATTGAAAAAAATGACATAGGTACCGAAAAAAGTACCGTTAAGGCACCGGCACCAAAAAGCAGGTATTGTTAAAGTAGTGGTATCGGAAAAAAAACTAACGGTACCCATCCCTAGCAGAACACAAATGAATGTTTCTTGGGATATTCCGATATGCGTATACATGACCAAATGAAATGAACAAGCTGATGTTTACTGAGATGAGGCTGAGGGAGATGGGCCATTTGGAATTTGTTGTGGCACAAATATGTCTGGACGAATTGGACAAAATGGCGGGATAGAGAATGCATTTGTGTAGGAGCTGACTGGTTGGAACGCAAAGGTAGCAGTTCACAAAGTGTACAGGATCAAATGTACTCTGCAGTATTGTATTGTATCCAATCATCCACCCTGACATTGTCATGAAAGCAGAGCTCGGTGAATCCTGACCTTGTCCCTATATTACAAGTACAAGTAGAACATGCGTACAGTTGTAATTCTCGTGTTGTCGCACATTCGATATGCTCAAGTGATATCCCCAGAGGACTTCTCGCAGATAGGTCAAGTGTAAGCACACACAAGGCCTCCATGTAACAGTTGAGTCGAGTCGTTAGCTCAGACAAGGCACGTCTTCAGTCGATCCCACCCAAACCACCATTAGATTGTATACATGTGAAAAAGTTGTATGATTCTCCTATTTTACTTTCATTTTAGCCATGCCTTGGTGAGGATTTACTATTTATATAAGTCTTGTTTCGACATCCTTTGGTGGAAGTAAACATCCAAGCACTTTTTTGGTTTCACATTTAACGCTGTGTTGATTCTGAAGACATTTATCTTGAATATTGCGAATTAAAGGCTAGCATGCACATAGTGGAACTTGTTTTTAGAGGCCTGAACTATAACAGGTTTTCAACAAAAGGCCCCAAGGCTTTTGTTATGATTCGCTAATTGCCACCATTCAAATTGTGATTTGATTGTGGCTATTTGTGCAACACTAGTCACATGTCGCAAAAACTGGGCCAAATACCTTACTCCAGTACCACATCGCTGGCCTTTGATTTCTTTATCAGCAGTGTGCCACCCTCAACTTTCTTATCATTTGGTTGAACAGTTCACAAAATTGGTGGATCGAAAGCTGAATAGCCGAAAGCTATGTCAATTCAACAGTGTGTCTCCATTGTTCAGCAAAAATACCACTTTCGGATAATCATTGTTGTTCGGGGAAAGTCATGCAGCAACGAAATGGTGACTCCAAAATTAGCCAAATGAGTGCACTTCACTCTCACACGTGTGCCGTTTTAAAAAGCCTATTCTTCTTCATCTATCGCGTGGGGTACAACGTGAGCACAGGACAGAAGTGTGACGGCTTGTTGTTGTTCCTGTTTTGGTCTGGCCCTCCATCCTGTTCTTGAACTGTGTGACGACTTGATACAGATAAATGGTAAATGGTCTCAACTTGTATAGCGCTTTTCCACCTACATTAGGCACTCAAAGCGCTTTACAGCAAGGATCCAGTCATCCATTCACACTCTCATTCATACACCAATGAACGCAGACACGGGAGGCAGGGTGGGTGAAGTGTCTTGCCCAAGGACAGTGTGCACATTCAGGAGGTGGGATTCGAACCCACAAACCTCCAATCATGAGACGACTTCTACCGCCTGCAACACTGTCAGTCAAACCTCACCTGTGGCTATATGCTTACAGCTATAGCTAGCGAACGCTGAAAAGTTTCCGGAACTAACCGGTTAGCTAACTGTCCGCATGTGAGGATCAAACACTGCATCTCCTTTTTTTTCTATGCCTATGGATAATTCAGGCTTGTAAGGTTAAAAGAAAAGGACAACTCGACATTTTTTTTTTTGCCCAGTTTCACTCTCCACTCATCATGGAGAGTGAGATGATGGCGTGTTTCAAAAAATGCTGCAAAGGGTTGTAATGGCTCACTCTAATATGAGAGAAGAAAAATCTGCTTTACAACAGAACCCTCGCGCTAGTCTTGACTGCTTTGGAGGGTGTCGGAATACTGCGAATATACGAACATGATGGCGCGGCACTGTTGGTCCTGACCAGAAGGCGCTTTGGAGGGCAGGAGTAGAAAGGTAACTTGCTTTTGGAATTCCTGGCTTAGCCCATGCAACACGGACATTTGGTCACAATTCTATTTATATCACGGTGTTATTTTGACCAATAGACAATAGAACGGCAACGTCTTTTAACTGTTAATTGCTATGGCAACCGTTTATCATTTTACACCACTTGAAAAACTTGGACAGAAGGCATTTTCATTCTGGCAGTTTTGCCGTACCTATACGTGCTATGAAATAAGACCGTGGGATTCCCCCACTGGAATAGAGAGGTTAGACTTTAAGACAGCAGCTGACCTTGAAAACCAGTTGGAACAGAAGTTTCTAGAAATGCAGAATGAACTTGCCGTGAGTATCCAGGTCAAGCTTATATTTTACATGAGCTTATACGCACACCAAAAAAGTATGTATACCGGCAGACTATCTCGCCCAAGCCATCTGTGTCAGTGATGCTCTTCCATTCATGCCCTGGTCACAAGGACTCTCTGTTGCCCTTTTGCCGAATGAACGCCCTGGGCACCCTTCCATCGCGCCTTCAGCTTGCCCCCTTTTTTCACAAGACGAGCCGCTGACCGCTGCCATCGCGAGCGCCTGGTATTCCCTACTGCCCCACATGTCTGCGAGCTCTCAGCCGACTAAAAACCAGCTCCGGAGTGAGAGAGCGAGCGAGACAGAGGAGAGAGGAGGGAGAGGAGGGGTATAGCAAAAGTGATGTCAACGCTTGCCTGGATGTGTGTGTACAATCTCCAGGACTTGCTCTTCCAAAAAAAAAAAACGTCTTGTGTAATAATCGTTTCTTTTTCCACATTTGCTATCCACGGAATAAACAGTAAACGCGTAGGGTAACATGGAATGAAGCCGTTGTCTACGCTACACAGAACAGATGACGACTAACCCTTCTCTTCTACGTTTGGTACGCAGGCTGGCCCGCAAGGAAACTGTTTCTAGGAATCATCTATAAGTAACAAGTCTAAACAACCAGTACAGATGACAACTTAAACAACCCTTCTCTTCGATGGAAAATTCTGGTGCGCCTGACAGCAAACCATGAATCGCAATTTGAACGGTTGCCATCAAAAAATCATAAAGACTGCAGATATGTTGGCTGTGCAATATGCTCTCAAATTACAAAACATCGTGTGTCCTCACAATTCGATAGAGCCCTAGAGTAGATTTTTTTTTTTTTTCTTTCATTTTCCATATGAAGTCAGCCTTTCCAGCAAAAAGGAGCCCCCACAAAAAGCGCTTACGTCAACTTCCTAATAGAGGAACCTTCTTGACATTGAAAGTGAAAAAAAAAGAGAGAGGGACACTTTTTCAGTGGGTATACGGCTCAAGCAAGCACGGATGATGCAGATACCTGTCTGTCATCTCACTGCTCGCACCGGAGTGTGTGTGTTTTTTTAATTATTTTTTTTTTCACGATCGCCCCCACCACGCGCGCTCATTCATCCTTTTTTCTCTGCATGCGCGTCCTTCTCCTAACCTCGCCGCCTCCTTTCTCCTTCTCTCATTCACAAGCCGAGAGGACAGCCACGACACTACTAGCACCTGCTCTGACCAGGTAAAAAGATGGAGAGAGAGGGGGAAAAAATAAATAAAAGGTCATTCATTCATAGTCTTTGTCAGCGGCTTTGGGGTGATGTGGATGACGTGATGCCTTGCCAAATGGGGGGATTTCTCCATTCACAGCTCATCAATGAAACGGCAGAAAGATCTAGCTTTTCGGAGAGGACGGCTTACGCTGCGGAGAGGCTGCCTGCGTGAATGAATGAAGGGGCATGTGAGTTTTTTCGCAGCTCGCTCCGCTGAATGGATCGCCTGTGTAGCGCATCTGGGCTCGTGTGCATGGCATGTCCTTCCCGCGGACGAGTGGGAAGGATGGCGGGGCAGTCGGCGATTCCCTGCCCCGGCGCGTACAGGGGAGGTAGTGTGAGCGTGTGTATAACGCCTATACCTCTCCGAAGGGGTTGCCCCCACCTTGCCTCCTTCTCGTCGTCTCCCCGGGATGCGCAGCGACACCGTCGGGCTGTACTCGTTTTTTTTATTCAGAGCATATCAGGAAAATAGTGTTTTGCTTTGCTACGGTTTACCAGCATAGATTGAGAAAAAGCTTTGTTTTGACTGTTTACCCGCAATATCTAAACAAATGAGAATAGAATGAGTATTGCAAACTGTGATTCCTTTTGAATATTCATTATTTATCTACTTTCTGTATTTCCATTGTTGCGGCTAATCGGCAACAGACAAATGGGATTACATCATTGAAGAAACAGGTAACAACAATGTGTCGTGCCCAAACGTAAATCTGAGAATCTTCTGGCTTTGTGGTAAATGTTGTTGTTTTTGAGTCTGTGTCCTACTGATAATAGTCATATTTGACAAAGGATATATTCAGTGAACTATCTATTGGCACGACAGTCAACCAATATGGTCCCAAAAATATTCTGGGATATTTTTTTGGGAAAGTTGTAAAGTAAGACTGGGAAAGTTTTCATTAAAAAAAAAAAAAGGAACATTTGAAATAAATCAGTTTGATTGCCAAATGATCTTGTTTCCTGCCAGACCAAAAAAAATGCTTGCCTACAGTTAAAACAGGCGTCTCTTTTATATAAAAACTGCTCCATTATCCTTCTCCATTGTAGGCTGCGCTGCTTCCTACTCAAACAGAAACTGAGGACGCACAATAGTTGGTTCTTGTATCGATTTGTTTCTTTTGAGATGTGGACCGTTGCGTTTCCAAAAAGCCGGAGCTGGGAGGAGAGAAGCACCTTTGCAGCCCGCGCTCTCCCTCTCTGTAGTGAGTGAGGATGCTGGAAGATATATTTAGCCCTCCAGCTCTCCTTCCATCTGCTACCACATGGTTTAGGGCCGTTACCATAGGAACCACCGCTGGGTGCCCATTAGTGTGAGAAGAGAAAATTGACAAGATTTTTAAAAAGCCATTTAAACAACATAGTATTAGTGTGATGCAATTCATATTTGTTTCATTATTTCCAATGAGATTTGGGTTTCGCCCGACGAGTTTAAGAGTTTGTTAACGCATTCCCCGGTTTGAATACGACACTGACAGGTGCAGACTGTTGTTGTAAATTTGTGCAAGACTCTTCACTCACTTTTCTTATGAATGGATGCGGTTTTGTGTTTGGTGATTGGAGCCGTGTGGAATGGCTGCCGCATTTTCCAGGAGTAGTAGTTGTAGTCTCAATGTCAGTTTTCAAAAGAATAAATCCCCACACTGATCGCTCTCAATTTTTTATTATATTTCCAAAATAGTTTTAGCACTGGAAATTTTACACCTCAAAGTGTGTTTTCAGCTACATCCCTGCAGGCCTTCAGCGTCAGAATTCGCAGACAGAAGAGTTGAGATGTGAGGAAACAGGGCTGGTCTCGTTTGCAACTTGGAGGTGCTAATGAACAGTGTAGCAAGTGCAAATGAACACAAACTTTTTGTGTGTGTGATATCACAGTTTAACATCAAACTTTGGGCTTTCAAATTGACAGTGGTTGGCTTAAAACGTGTTGTTGTTAAGGTGAATACATTGATGTTTTTAACAGTCCTATAAGAGGTGATATTTGTCATTACTTGTTTTGAGTGGAGGTAAATGAATCTTAATAATAATTAGTTGTTTGTATTTGCAAGAAAAGCTGTATTATAATGCAACAAGATTTTTCTAGTTTTCACAACTTGATCAAGTTTGTACAAAAGCGGTCCATTCCAGAAAAAGTGAGGAAAATGTATATAACTGTATTTTAGAGCATTTGGCAGATTTTAACCAATCCTGAATGAATCAGTTTTCAATGTAATGTCTCCAAATGCCTATGTTAAATATCACATAAAGCCGTGTAACGTATAAAGTATTGCATAGTCGACTGTTGAAAGACTCAGCTTGTCGAGACATGGGCCCATTGAATTATTAGGCAATGTTTTATAAATAACCGATTGTCGTGTACTGTATATTTCCCATAGTTACATCAAAGCCGGTTATCAACATGTTATCTGTCACTTGGAGCTCATCCAGCAGCCTCTCTGTCTTCCACCAGAATGTGGGTGTATAAACCAGCTGGTCAGTGCGTGGGAAGCCATGTTTACTGTTGCAGTATGCTGGCACACAAAAGACAGAGTTTTCTTCACCATCTCCGCCATGTTGTCACCTAATGCGTTTCCCATCCATGCACATGTACTGTGGGTTAAGGACGTTTTGTGACCTCATTTCTCTTCCTCAATAAATACCAAACAATTTTACAAAGAAGTTTAAAAAAAAATGTTTTAAAAGTTTTAGGGAAAAGAAAAAGAAAATTGCACATAGAAAAAGTATTCAAATAGAAAATGTTCTACCATTTTCAATTACAGACTTCAGCACAATAACTTTGGAATAGAGGGGTACACATTTCCTGAACTCATTGTATATGATGAATAACAGGCATCCTTCATTCTATTATATCTAATCAATGTTGGAAAGCAGAGCAGTAATATACCCACAATCCCTCAACCAGATGCAATAAGGAGCTTGCTTAAAAGGATTACGGTGTTATCAGACAAGCAAAATGTCAGATATTCGGTGTTAATAATTGCACTGTGCCAAGACAAGGCGTCCTCTGGGTGCACATGCTGCTAATTTACATGTGAACAGTAAACAACTATTTTCCGTAAAAAAAAGATGCCTCATGATGAGTTCCTTCTACCCTTTTGGCTAAAATGATTCAAATAGTTTAACACTTCTTCTAACAAACGAGTCAAGACATTTTGTAAAGCTAAAGTTATATGGTGTGCAGTACTGACAAAACTCTATGTTCCGACGTCAACGGAAAGTTATTAAACGGTTTTGAATTTAGTGTTTCCCTTTCTGAAAAGATTTACTGGGTTGAAATAGCAGTTGAAATATTATATATAAAGATCTCCATAGCCCTGAACTGTTAAAGCAGATTGTTATGTCACATCGGAAGACTGTGGTTGTGCAACACATAAGATATAAATAATCCATGCTTGAAAATCAAGTGCCATAGTGTGATATTTGTTGCATAAATTAACATATTTTTTCTGTTTGTTTCAACAGGTCCTGTTGAGCGTGTTAACGAAGAGCAAGCAAATTGAGCCACACTTTTTTATGATGGGGTACTTTGAGATGCCTTGGATACATTATTCAACACCTGCAGTCATCCATACATCCTCTTTAGTATGTGAGCCATTGATGTGATGTTACCTCAGGCCTTGTGTCACCAGGAGTAAATTAGCTTTTTCTACCATACCTACCGACATTTCACTCAGTTCATGGTTTGGTTCAAACTCTATAGCCTCTCGCAGGCAGACGCTTCCTAAGTGTCTCCTTGAGGCCCCCCATACATTTTATGGAGGCCTTGCATAGCAGTTTGACAACCGGTGAGCAGTCCGGAGGTCAACCACATTGTGAGCAGGATTCTCTGCAGACCCCAACTCTCGAAAAGCAACAACAACAAAGCGACTCCTCAAAACCTTCTCATGGAGTACCACAGCAGTCCAAACAATCTAAAAGACAACTACCTGAACGCAAACGGCTCAGGGCTCAGAGGCAGAGCATCGACTCTGACACAAACCCCGAACACAAAGAGAAAGAAACCAAAACTGTTTCAGGATCAGAACTGTCATCGACTCCAGCAGCTGGTGCCAACCCATCTAAACCAGAGAACCAAGAGGGTACCCCGAAACAGAAACGTGAACGTAAACCTCAGAAACCAGGTAAATATGTGTGCACATACTGCGGTCGCGCCTGTGCCAAGCCTAGTGTCCTGCAGAAGCATATTCGATCACACACAGGAGAACGGCCCTATCCCTGTCCACCATGCGGATTCTCCTTCAAGACCAAGAGTAACCTGTACAAACACCGCAAATCTCATACCCACAGGGTAAAAGCAGGTCTGGCTCAGGGGGAGCCAAGACCTACAGAGGAACATATCACCGAGTCGGAAGATGAAACCAGACATTTGTCATCAGCATCTTCTATTCCTTCACTCAAAAATCTTGAAACAAACCAGGTCAAAGATTGCACTGCAGGCCATGATAATTCATATGCTGTTCGAAAGAGACTAGCCATGCGTCTTAGTAGAGGCAAAGACACTCCCAAAGATTCAACAGATGACAAGAAGTTGTCCCTAATACTAGGCAGTAAAGATAGCACTGAATCAGGCTACTTTTCCCGGTCTGAAAGTACCGAACAATCACAGGACATCAATCCTAACACAAGTGCCAAAAGTTATGCAGAGGTCATCCTTGGCAAATATGGACGTCTCGGACACCTACAGAGGATGTCTCGTCATAATAACCAGCAGTCCTCTGGTCAGGACGACAAAAGTGTGCCATTCTCTTTGCCCAAGAAGCAAGTCATCGACCACATCACCAAACTAATTACTATTAATGAGGCAGTAGTGGACACTAGTAAAATTGACAGTGTAAAGCCAAGGAGGTTTTCATTGTCAAGAAAGAATTCAGACTGTCAAAAGATTTCTGCTGTCAAAGAAGCCTTTCTTCAGATACCCAAACCTGAAGAATTACTTTATAAAAGTAGCGGCTCAATCACTATGGGAGTTCCTTGTGAGAAGTTTCAGCACCATTCATCAAATGTGCAACCACCTGGTCAAACATCTTCTGCCCCTCTGTTAAGAAGTCAGTCAATGCCAACTGCAGCTACTTCTAGCGATGTTCCACCTGTTGGCTCTAATAAATTCCGTCTCACTCAGTCCTTTGATGAAAGAGAACCGTCTGAATCACAGGTACCTCGCCGTTATGGGATGCTGAGAAGGCAGCCAGCTATTGATGGTGAGCTCGAAGGTTCCCACCAGTTTTTCAGTGACTGTTTAACCATCGTGCCTGACCACAAGCAGACTCAGCCACAGCCATATGAGTGTGAGAGCTGTGGCACTGGCTGCAAGGATTGGGAAGGTTATAAAAAGCACAGGCAAACAATGTGTTTAGTGCATCGTCTTAGAAATGAGGTGGTGGTAAGTCAGATGGAATGCTCACAGATTATTACCCATTCAGCCAGACCAGGAATGTTAGTACTGCGGAAAAGAAGGAAAGCAGAGAGTTTTGAGCTTGAAGACCCAACATCTCCTACGACACCTACATCTCTATCTTCCTGTCCCTCGGCAGAACAATGTAACTTTCCAAGCAATATGAGCTATGAGGCCCCCAGAAGGGCAACACAAACCTGTTCTGTGATTCAACATACAAGTTCATTTGAAAAGCAAGAGTCTCTATCTGACTGTCAAAGCACTGAACCAACAAATGACCGAGTTCCAGGAGATCAGGATATATTGCATAAACAACCCGAGCTGTCAAATAAAGTCACGAGTCGAAAACTGGTACGTCAAAACAATGTTCCAGTGCCAGAAATATTGGTCACAGAGGATTCAAACACAAACCCTGACAATTTACCCGAATTATCTTCAATAACTAAAAAACATCCAGAAAAGTCAGAAGAGTTCCAGTGGCCACAGAGAAGCTCCTCTCTCGCCCAGCTTCCCATTGAAAAACTTCCCCCAAAGAAGAAGCGTTTGAGGCTGGCTGAGACTGCCCAGTCCTCAGGGGAATCAAGTTTTGATTCAATTTCTTTACCACTGAGCCCTAGTCAGGAGAGTAGTGCATCTTTCGCTTCTAGTCGCTCCACATCCTTTGAGGAGTCAAACAGATTTGAGACAGAAACCTTAACATCAACCTCGATGAGAAGGTCAAGAGCTCCTCAGATGTTAACAGTGCCTGGTGTCCATCAGCATCGAGAGATGAGACGATCAGCCTCCGAGCAAGCCCCTCATGATCCACAGCCACAGAATGTTACCATAGCAGAGAATCGGAGTAAGTCTTTTGATTACAGCAGTCTATCACCTGAACGCTCTGCAATTGGATGGAGAGAGAGGCGAAAATGTCTCTTAATTAGACACACAGCTGTCAGAGATCCAGATGAAGAGGATCTGCCTTCCTCATCAACCCATATTTCAGAAAAGGTTATCTCCAGCCCTCAAACAAGCTCTGTGTACTGTAGCAAATCTCCCAGTTCACCCTTACAGGGTGAAACAATCTCACAATACTCAAAAAGCATAGAGATTGTTCATCAGTGGAAGCAACAGAATGTTCAGTTTTCACAAAGCTCAGAGCCCGAACTTGCTACTGATCAGATCAAAGAGGAGGCCTTAAAACCCCAACTTACGAACCCACTATCTTCTCTAACCCCAAACCCCAGTTCTACACATGGACTGTCAGGGGCAGCCAGAGCCCACTATCTGCCGGTGTCTACAGGGCTAAAGTTAGAGATCCTCTCAGGACACAGTCAGTCTTCAGGAGTGTCTCACAGCCAGCAGCACTGCAGTGCTCCTCAGATCATCTCTAGTTTGGAACGTGTCCAACCCAACACCACAGCGGTTGTGGTGCGTTTTCAGACAGACACTCTAACTCCAGCTTATGCAATTTATACCACCCTGTCCCAGTCCACCTCCCCCAGACCTTTAGAGGCGGTGGATGCGGTCTCACACACTATTGATTTGTCCAGAGTTGAATGCCGGAATTATGGCAGGGTAAGTCCTGAGCTCCCAGCATGGTCTGGAGAACTGAGAGCCTCAGGCTCAGGGGGAAACAAACGCATGCTCTCTCCTTCAAACAGCATTGAACTGTCTCCCGAGTTGCAACAACAGCAGAAACGAGTGAAGGAGGACGAAGTACATGACAGTCAGGAACTGGCACCACAAACCCCTTGTTGCCAAACTAATGAAAGTCCTCTGGTGTCCCAGGCTGGACCATCTTATCCCACCATGTTGTCCAGCACATGTAACAGTTGGTGCTATCTTAACTACATCAAACCAAACCCTGCTACATTAGACCAACAGCCTTCAGTTTATTCATCCTGGTCAACAAGTGGATATGACCCCAACCCCCCTGGTCTGTCCAGCAAGACCGCTCTTTCTCTCCTACACTGTAAACAAAGGCTGAGTCCCAGCATCTACACCACCTCCTCCATGTCGGCAACAACAGATGAGGCTAAAGAAGATCCAATACCTAGATCCCCAGAGGTAACCGCACACCATTTCTTAATCAGGCAGTGGCTTCAGAAAGTTTTCAGACCATATTTGAATTACTTATTTTATAAATAACAGGCCTCATTATAAGCCGGAGTGTAGATGTTTAATTACATTTTCATTCCAACAAACTATGGAGCAATTACATAGAAATAAAAATCATGAAAACTTCCTGAACCCATTGTACGTGTGACAGTTAGCATTTGAGTTGTGTTTTTGTTATAGCTAATCACTCACTTTGTCTCCTTTGTTATTTCTTACTGGAATTTAGATCTATATCAAGTCGACATCAACAGACCCCAACAGAGAACTGCGACCACCCCCCAGTGACAATTCAATCAAGTCAGTGGAGGAACAGAAGACTGGAGAGGAAACATGGATGGCTAAATTAAGGTATGGCTATATAACTTTAGACCTAAGCTTCTCCCAAAATTCACCATCTTGAAATCTGTTGAAAGCTCTCTGTTACCTCCTCTCCATCAGTGGATCTTCTATTTACAGTGCCTCTCGAAAGTACTAATACACCTTGAACTTTTGCACATTTTGTCATGTTTACAACCATAAACATAAAGATTTTATTTTGATTTTTTTTACTGAAAGTTCACACACAAGCAAAAGACAACTGTGAAGTGAAAGCAAAATAATACATGTTTTTTTTTTTTTTTTTTTTTTTTTATAGAAAAGTGAAAAGTGGGGCGTGCATAAGTATTCATACAGCATGAAATAATACTTTGTGGAACCCCCTTTTGCTGCAATAACAGCAGCAAGTCTTCTGGGGTATGACTCTACAAGATTTGCACATCTAGAGACTGACATGACTACATCATGTTTTTTATTTTTATTTTTTTTGCTCCATTATTTTACTGTTATACTTTATTATTTAGTACTACATAACATTGATAGAGTTCATGGGTGCAACAGAACTATCTGATGGAATTCCACTCATGTACGGGCAGAACACGAAAGGCCCCAATGCTCAATCCTGGAAGTTATAAACAACCAAAGTTTATTGTGGGCACTGATTTCATAATGATATTTTTCCCATAAAAGAGGAGATGATTTGCAGCGGGGCGTGAGTCAAGTGCGATACAGCTCAGAAATAAACAGTGTGGCGAGGAGTGAAGCTGGGGGTGCCATCTGCCTGTCTCTTTCGGGCTGGAGAGCGAAGAAAAGTCGTGTTGTGACTCATTTTTTTCGACACTTCTCGCAGCCTTCCCTTAAGGACTGAGTCATCCCCGCGCCTCGCTCTCTTTCTCCCTGCCCCGTCTGCTCAGTCTGTCTCCGCGTTCAGACAGACAGAGGCGGGAAGCTACTGAAACACGGCCAGTTCCTTTGGTTTTTTGACTTTCAGAAAAGCACAGAACGGAGCATTACGAAACGAGTGTGGGCTACTGCAGATTCCACCCACTGTCCGATTCTTAACTGCCCATAGTGGATGAATGTATGGGTGGGTAGTTCTCTGCATGGGAGGACTTCTTTTTAAAGCAACAGACCTCAAATGGCTTTTTTGGTCCTGAGTGCCATTATGTCTGATTATACGCTAGTGTTTTAGCTTTTGAAAAAGCCTGCTGTGGTTATGTGGGCCTTAGAATGTTTGTTGGTAATGCAAATGAGTTCATTCCCACTAAAAAGGGCAAACACCGGATTGATATGTCATCCATCATCAGCTATCTCTAGTTACAGTTCTTCTATACAGCTTAATTTATTCCCACCAAATTGTACTCAATCATCTTCAAGTTTTTGAAGATGATTGAGCCAAACCTTTCACACATATATAAGGTTATGGTTAAAATGTTTGTCTTGGACTTGCCATACCGTGGTTCCCGCTTTACACAGACAAACAATTACAGCAGCTATAGTTCAATATGTGACAATAAAATACCAAAATATATAAAATATATAACCTTCCAAGAACCACCAGGCCAAGATCAAGATAATATTTGGACTAAGAAGGGTCTGTCATAGGCCTAAAGGGAAAATATTTGTACAATGACAAATAAAGCACTTGCATACTTAAACCATAAAAATGCCAGTTGAAGAGGCCCAAGCACCTCCAGTGGAGGGTGTACCACAGTTTAAGAACCATTGCACTTAGAGTTATACAGTAAAAAGTTATATTCTGCAAAGACAAAAAAAGAAAGAAAAAAATATCTGGCAACTGAAGTTGTCCAGTTTCTTCTATAATTTGAAGTGTTTATGATCGCTGGTGAGTTTGCCCAGTCGCGAAGCCCGTAATGGAAATAGAAATGAAAACAGATTATAATCAGACGGATTGTTTGTCATAAGAAGGTGTTTTCATATTCTGTGTTTTTTCATGCTTATTTGGAGCAGCAGCTGGTCTGGGTCCGGGTTTCCCTCCCTCTCTGCCGTGTTTTGATTGGCCGGCTACCTCAAACCCCGGGGACCTTGGGCCACATGTTCGGGCCCCGCTGTTTGGACTGCCTGGTGGCGTGAGCCGTAAAGGGGCTATAAGGCAGCGCGGAGGGTGGGGGTCTGCGTTTTGGCTTATGAAAGCTGCTCTGTTCGGGGAAGAAAGTGGGTGCCTTTAGCTGAGGGGGCCCTTGAGAGTAAAGAGGAGGCCCCAGCTGCTGCAGTGTGAGCTCACAGCGCAGCGGAGACCAAACAGACAGTCCAGCGAGCGTTAGATGAACAGCGGCTCTTAAAAAAGCTGCTTACAGGTGCTAAAGGGCCCACTGGCTGTCTGTCAGCTCTGGTTACCCATTGATTTCAGCTCTCATCTGTTCGAGGGGCAACATCAACACATCACTCCCAGCCCAAACTAAACTCCTCTGCTCTCTCGGCTCTCTCTAGATCAAGTGAGAAGTGTAGAGACCGACCGGAGGACTTCCCCGTCAACCATAAGGACACCAGTGTGCAGCCCGAGGGAACCCATGCAGCCCATACACCGGCAACTCCATATAACACACACTGCAGTGGTAAGAACTTTCGTCTTCATAATACAGGCACACGCAAGGTTAAATTGAAGTCATTCGGATGCAATAAAAAAAAAAAATTGTGTGACAAAAAATTTGACCTTTAAATCACTTTATTTACGAAGGCCGTTTCTGTCCTCCACATTTTTTAAGGTCATGAATTTTCACTGGGCCCATTCTGAGCAGTTCTGCACACAGTGTGTTCATTACAGCGGCGTTGATTTGCTAGCACGCCGTCTGCTAAAAAGGAAACCTTGTATCTTCCGGCCAATTCGAAATCTTCACCAGCGCGCTTCTCACTCAAACTCTTTTCTATACATTAACTTTATTGTAAGTTATTCATCGGAAACCGTCAAAGTGTCCGAAAGAATATTTATTGAAAAGAGATAGTAAACTGTAAACTTTCATAGACTTTTCCCGTGTCAAAAACATACCTGAACTCTGTTGTGTTCCAGAAGGCTCCACAAAACACACAACACTGAAGGCAGCTGAAGAAACTTCTTGTGAGCCAGATGAAAAGCATCCAGGTACACTATTTTTATGCATTTCATCTGTTTTTCAGTTGTAGTTAGTTTTTTACATTTCAATCTAGAAGTACACATGTTTATGGGGTTGCAGTGTATAAGTGACTATATTGACTATGGAGCACCTGTTTCTCCTTCAATTTCATTTTGATAAATCAATGTATAACATCTTTAGCAGTTGTCTCATACAGTGTTTATCTTCATTTGTGCCACTGTTGTCTTGCAGCTCCTGAAGCTCATCCTGCTGATCATCCAAAATGTGTCCCAAGAACTAATGTCCAGTGCGTTGATGTAGACCAAACTGGACAACCACAATGTGCCATCGCCACGGACAATAGCTTCAGGCGTGATGAAAAAAAGGGACCTGACAGTGAGAATGTGTCTTCCCGTAAAGCCTCTCCCATCACCCACACCCCTGCCCTCACGGAAAGCACCCAAAGGACCTCGGCAAGCGTCAGGAGGGCTCTGTTCGCCCGGAGACGCTTTCAGCCCACAACTCTCTCCTCACCGCCGCACCAGTCTCCAGAAAAAGATGCGTCTCCCCCGGCCCCGCCTGTCCGTTGCTCCGCGCCCGCATCAGCCTGCTCCTCGCCGGGTTGTCATGTCAGCAGCTCCTCACAGGGATCCCACCCTCCTCGGTGCCTTCTTCCAATAATAGCCCCGTCCCCTAAAGCTGGCGCCTCCCTTGGGTCCCACCACTCCCAGGCAAACACCCAGGACCCCGTGGACTGTGCACAAGCAAAGGTGAGGCTGGTAAGTGAGCTCAAATGTCAATGTAAAAAAAAAAAATGACACTCCGGAGCTTGTATCGCTCTTCCTGAAGCAGATTGCTTCATTTAATCATTAGTGATTAAAGAAATATGCTGCATTTCCCCCATTTCACATTTTTTTTAATTTACAAAGAATATTTAGTGTTTACGATTTACTAATTCTGACCATTCAAAATGCAATTACATGTCGATGGCAATGAATGTTGTTGATTTTGTAAAGTCCAATGTCTAGAGTATTAAGTGATGAATAAGAAGGACGTTTGAAATAGCAAAAGTATTTTATCTTCAAAAAGGTCAAAAGTCCTCAAGGTGAATTCCATAACAAAACGAAAAATGTCCGGTAAACCCAAAGCTAGGTGGTGTGTATCTAATCAAACATGGATTCTGTTCAAATACTGACTTAATCCATCAGTTAGCCAACACCTCTAGCCTAAATAAATCACCCAGCGCTCACAAAGCTAATCTTGTGTGGCTCGGCTAAATCCCAGTAAGTCAACAAGCCCAACAAATATAAATACATCGGGGATATGAAGTTATTTAAAAGTCACATTTATTGGAAAAGGAAGGACGGCAACTCTCTTGTTTTATACGACTGCTGCTCCCAGCCCCAAAATAATACAGCCAAATAGACACAACATGTTTTTCCTGGGCAGCCACTGATAAAATAGAAAAGCAGGTTGATCGTTAAATACCACATGTGGTAGGGGAAAACAACGTCGGTGAGTATATCTGCGCTGACCAATAAAATAAAAACATGGAGGCTCGAGCGGGTTGTTGTGTTATGGCGTAACCTCAGCACTTCCTCCTTTCACTAATATAGGTCTTAAGGGAGCACTAATCTGCCCTTTTTCCACAAGGCATGTTTTTGTACACACCGGCATTTCTGATCCACCCCAATCTGAGATAATTTTTAAATTACCCATGTTTATATTTGTCTCAATGCTTATAAATCCTTTTACCTCTTGCGGCACAATCGGTAATCCTTCTTTATGTACTCTGGGGCCTGGTTTACATAGCCAGGTTCTAAATTGCTAGCACAACTTAAAATTAGTTATTGCTTATTTATTGTGTGCTACTAAATTATCATTAGAAACTGCATATTATTAGCGGTGCAAATCTGATATAAATGAGTTTGTGCTGTTTCCTTTTAGCGTGTATGAGAGACAAATATATTTATATATATTTATATATATAAAAATAAACCGCTGTTTGCACCACTTTAGCACACGTACACTCTCCATTTAGCACGTCTGCTAGCGTTGAGTAAATCAAGCCCTTAGTATCCAAGGTTTGGCGTACAGTGACTACTTGTCAAGACTATTCCTTTTAATAAATGCAGAGGTTTTGATTTTAAAATAAAGTGCTGTCTCTGCCGTGTTAACCCAAACGTTTTAAGTCAAGCATTAGCCACCGTTAGCTTAGCATTATCCACTGTTGGTCACTTTCATATTTTGTTTATTCAGCTGCTTCTTTCCTCTTGTCTGTGGCTTGGAACTTCTGAATAACTACAAAAACTCTGACAAAAAGGTGATGATTGGTTCGTTGCATGTTGTGGCTACGCTAGTTCCTCTGAGCTGGAGTTGTGGGCGCCAGTACTTCCTGTCCGTATTAATTTCCATTAAGATTAGCTTAGACCTGTTCGAATAATCATATTTCCTAAAGTTTCTGTGGTGGACAGTGAGTTCCTGGTAGATGATCACTTAGCGATGATCGTGTTAGCGAGTTGCTGTAGAGTATAAATACTTCAGGAGGCGTCATCTGTGTTTTATAAAGGTCGATGAGTTTGTCTTGAAGCTGAAGGCACATTTTAATTTCATGCATTATAACATTTGAAATAGTGCTGCAAATATGAACTAATCTGCACAAAAACAATCATCTTGTCTAAACTTTTTTTATTCATTTTTTACAGCATGTTAACATTTAGTTTCAAGACAAACTATCCGTCCTTTATGAACTCGTTACATCAAGTTTTTAACACACAGTAAGTGATCATCTACCAGTCCACCAGATAATCTTTAGAAAATATGATTATTCCAGCGGGTCTGAGATCATCTCTATAGGAAATGAATACAGACAGGAAGTACTGGCGCTTACAACTTTAATGTTTTTAACTTAAATTTTTTTAATGTCTTTTTAAATGTCAAGCACTTTGCAATGCACCTGTGTATGAAAAGCGCTCTATAACTAAAGATTGATTGATTGATCAGAGGAACCTAGCATAGCCACATATAAAAGCTTCTCAACTAGAGAGCAGCCATGTAATGCCTCATTTGAAAGCTAAGACTCACAAAAGTGATCATAACTCTTTAATCACGCGTTTTTGTCACATTTTTGAAGCGTCATGTTTTTGTTGCTCTTTTGTTGCTTTTTGTTTGCATTTTCATCTCGTTTTTATTCCATCCATCCATCCATCCATTTTCTTCCACTTGTCCGTTGCCGGGTCGTGGGGGCAGCTGTTGGAGCTGCCCAAATCACATGGCACCAGGCTCCTATGGCTCCTCCTGCAGGTGGTGGGTCCACAGAAGGGTCTCGTTTTTATGTCACTTGTTTTTGTTAGATTTTGTGCTCGGTTAAATGTCTATGTCACAGCCTGCCTCTTCTTTAGCTTTACTTTTGGGATAATAAAACTTAAGAGCATGAATTAAAACAGGAGCCTTAACTGTTATTGTTCAGTCTGACTCAGGAGTGGATGAATAATGGATTTACATAAAGAGTTATAAGAAGAAGAAGATCTTTATTTATATAGCGCCTTTCACAGACATAGTCACACGAGACAATTGTACATTCACTCCATACTCGGTGGTGATAAGCTACAATAGTAGCTTCAGTTTCCCCTGGGGGAGACTGACTGAAGTGCTGTCGCAACTGCATGCATCTGCGCCAACGGTCCCCGTCCCTCTGATCACCACCATACATTCACTCACACACATCATTGCTCCGACCCCATGCACCATTGTTTTCCGCGGCCGTTCGTGCCTACCGCGGTCCAGTCTGCCCGTTTTCCAGGCGTCGATGCATATTTTATTTATTGTATCTTACAGGCTCCCCCCATGGCACCCCACCCCTGTCGCTCCCGGCCGGCCAACAACCTGCTCAGCCACCTCCCTTTGCACTCTCAGCGGGCCATCTCAACCCCCAGTCTGCTCATCCCCATCGGGGGAATCCACATGATCCAACCCCGGCCCTCCTCCCTCCGGCTGTTCGGCTCCGCGACAAAGCACCCCGCCGCGACTACCACCGCCGCCTGCAAACTCAACGAAACGCAGCCGCCACCGTTCTACACTCGCAGCTCCCCGCCACCCAGCCCCCCAGAGCCCCCGACCGGCGGAGACGGCCCCCCGAAAGGTGAACTTTCCTCTGCGACCCTACGGGCGTCCAGTTCAAAGACCGGGGTGAGCTGCGAAGCACCTCAAAAACAAAAAGGGGATTAAAAAACATGCACTTAAGGCCAAAATGTGTCTCCCTCTGATGAGAGGTTGACTATAAAGGGATAGTGCAAAACATGAAGCGACGACATAAAGCACTTCTGAATTATTATGTAAGTATATAAATAATATATGAAGACACTTTGTTAGATATGCAGTATACATTTTTTGTAAATCCTTTTTTACCCTCTCGTTGGATGTCATTGGTGTTAATTTATTTACGTGCTCTTATGCAATTCCTGACTTGTACTATATGCAAAAAGCAATTGGAATGAAAAATTAAAAAAAATAAGAATAAAAAAAAAAATCACTATTATTAGCCCTCTTTGGAACAGCGCTGGTATACTATTGCTGTGTTCATGTACTGTATACTCGAAATGGATATACGAAAGGTTAATATTTATTCTGAAACACCAGTATTTGAAAAAGTGCAATTTTTTGAACGTGGAGATTGTGGTTTCTATGTCATTCTCGTCGTTCTGTTGTGTTATCGTTTTGCGTTGGCAGAAAACAGGGTTACCATCGCCTACCTTTTTCTACGCGTTTTAGCCCGTCGGCGCCAACTGCAAATGGGAGTCGTCATGTGCGCAGCAGCTATTGGTACATTTCTGTTTAATCGTTTCGTTCGTTTGTTACAAGATACATGTATTTTTGTGTTGATGGTTTTATAAATGAAAACAATCACTGTCATTTTCACGTCGGTCATTAAATATCTCATTTTTACAGATTTATATTAAACATGTGTATGTGTGTGTTTTTATAAGTCGGGGATGTATAGCAGGGGTTCTCGGCTGAACATTTCAATAAGAAGGGAATATACTGTTTTCGGCACTTGGGGAAAATAGTAGTAGTGAAAGGAAGAGCATCAGACGCAAAAGGCATCACGCTAAAAAGGCAGCAGCCAAATTGAGAGAAAAGTTAAAACAGCTGTTTGGTAGTTGTAGGCTTGAGTTACAGTATCTCTTAGCTAACCTGTAAAGGGAAAGAGGAAAAGTAGAAACTTTCATTGCATTAAATTATCCAATGTAAACAGGGAATTAACACAACTCAAGGTTATATACATACAGATTTAAACTGCAGTACAAGTATCTGAGTTAATAGTGATCCACTCAAATATCTCAGGAAAGAGGAACGGGGCCTAAGAAATCATTCTTTGAAGAGAACAGTCTTTTTGGTGTATGGCCAATTCAAAGAAGGGCTTTTGGAAATCGAGTAGACTCATTCTATGTACGTATCCAGCTGGTATATTCACTCACTGGAGTGACAGTGGCGCAGTTGGTAGAGCGACCCGCTCATGATTGTTCGAATCCCAGCTCCTGAAGATGCACACTGTCATTGTGTCCTTGGGCAAGACACTTCACCCACCTTGCCTCCAGTGTTTGTGTTCACTGGTGTATGAATGAGAGTGAATGGGTGAGTGGTTTATTAAATTAACATTTACTAAATGTGTGCAATACTGCAGTATGACAGTGGTTTAAGAATCTGTCAGTCTGTAGACATGGTTCTATAATTGATATCTATTATGTTTGTGCAGCTCTACTGTTCCCCAACCACAGCACTTATTAGTCTGTCAGGATCTGAGTGACGGGTGAATTTAACCAATCATAGTCAACCAATCATGATTTACTTTGCAGTTTTTCCCACTGTTTATTAGAAAGAGTATTAAAAATCTGAGATCTAGGTTTAGGAAAGTTGAGGATCATGTTTTGTGTTGTTTTACATAACTATATGGGGACTCACACTTCGTTTATGGGTCTGGGGTGTGACATTAGTCAAAGTTAATGTTTTATGATTCAAAAACATAATGATAACTAATCATGTAACCAATAGTTCACTACAATGCATTTTTATTTCATCATTTTGAACGTTTTAAATCTCTGAAAATGCCCAGAATTTCTGAGTTTAATTTCTCATTAAAAGTTTCTGTACATTTTGGGGATTATTTAGAGAATATTCAGCCACTTTGTAACCCAAGTGTAAGTTACATTTATACTTTTTACAGAGGAAAAAAGTCACAAAGTGCTTCACAGTAAATGCTACTGTTTTGGCTGTTAGCTCACCACAGTGACGTAAACTCATTTCGTTGTCACCTCCCGGGGCTGTTTTATTACACACTCAATCAATCCCCTACCACTGCTTCATTTTCAAATGACAAAAGAAAAACATTTGTTTTGACCCAAATAGAGTGTGTTCTCGCCCCGGAGTCCCTGTTTGAAAACTCTGATCTAATGTGAAGTAATTACACCGGCTTCACAAATTACAGCTGTCACATTTCACACACCAAAAATATTCATATTCAGGAGCTGTCATTAGCTCGGCCAGTTGTCTCAACTCAAGGGCAAGATGGAAAGAAAAAAGGACCCGCTTCAGTAGGAACAAGGTGAGAGCGGTATGGTGGCTTATAGGCCCCCCATACTGGATTAGTTTCTTATGGAATGAAATTTGCTTTGTCCTCCAGTATATTGTAAAAGCACATATTTGTGTTGGGGAGAATTGAATTGTTTGTATATTAAAGAATCCGCTCTTGGGTCTTTTAAGCACACTCGGTTGCAGGTGACATCACAGCATTCCAAAGGCCAATACTATTATATGGAGGAAAAAATATTTTGTTTTTGAGGTCATTTTTGGTCTTGTACAGAGAGATCATGGACCCAGTGTAATTCATACTCTTTCTTTTGAGCTACGACTTGTGAAAGTGTAATGTTGCTAATAGGAAAAACTGGGTCCTCCTCCGTTCTGTTTTAATAAACGTGCATGGTAATTGTGAACAACTGACGGCCACTCTCAATGATTATCCAGCTCACTATCGCCCCCTTTTGGCTACAAAACAGCAAATACAAAATACATGCAATATTAAATAAAAGACTAACATCTGATTATGAAATAAATTCTTGTTCAGCACTAACTAAACTGCATAATTCGGTGGCTGAAAACGTTTTCTTTTTTATTAATTTATTTTAATAGTCCTCTCCTTGAACTGCCACCTTAACGTGGTGGAGGGGTTTGAGCGCCCAAATGATCCTGGGAGCTCTGATGTCGGGGGCTTCGTGCCCCTGGTAGGGTCTCCCATGGCAAACAGGTCCTAGGTGACGGGTCAGACAAAGAGCGGTTCAGAAGCCCCTTATGAGAGACCAACAGGCCCGGTTAGAACCATGAGGCCGTCCTTCTGTGGACCCACCACCTGCAGGAGGAGCCATAAGGGGCTGGTGCAATGTGAACGGACAAGTTGAAGAAAATGGATGGATGGATGGATAGATATTTTATTAGTTCAATCGTGCAGGTATGAGGTTGTATAATAAGCCTATAATGGCAAGTGACTTTATTAACAATCAGTCAATAATAGATTTTTTTTTTGGGTTCAGTATGTTTATTTTTTAATAACCAAATATAACACAAAGCTCTTGCCCTCATGAATGTTTTAACCCGTAGGAATTTTAGAAAACAATCTATTAGTTAGGCTATACTCACCCACACGCCAACCTTTGTGCTTGGCCTCTGAACATCCATCCGATGCCCACTAGGGGGCAGAATTTAGCAGCCTTGAAAAAAACTATCCTTTCCAACTCGGGCACAAAAAAAGGTGACATCATGCGCAGTGAGTTGAAGCCAGTACCCAAACACAGAGGCAAAGCCAAGCCCTGTGTAAACACTGTGTTCCGCGGTAATCTGATCGTGAAAGTAAATGGGGTTGTTGTCATGGTTGCAGACGGCCATAAACTTGGGAGATAAATATGGGAAATGAAAAACAGTGATGGGTATCTTCAAGTGATTGTTCACGGACAGCTCGACAACATGGAGGTGGCAAAGTAGTAGAGATGAGGTTTCTAGATATTACTGCGCGTTTTGTCAACAACCAAGCTGATAAAATGAACAACACAAATCACATGCAGGTCAAGCAGTTGTGCTTACAGAGCTTGTGATAGAGTGGCACATAGATATCACAGAAACGCTGTTAACTATCTCAGACTGTTCCTACAGTCATGTACATCTGTTAGCCAGCGGTTCCACTGACCTGTTTGAATTGAGCGTTCTCTCTCTATTTAGCTCAGAGGCTCAGAGCTTTACCGGCCAATCTACGTTCCTACCCTCACCTTATGGTCATGAGATCTGGGTAATGACCGAAAGGACAAGATCGCGGATACAGGCGGCCGAAATGAGTTTCCCTCGCAGGGTGGCTGGGCACACCCTCAGAGATAGGCCGAGGAGCTCAGTCACCCAAAAGCTCAGAGTAGAGCCGCTGCTCCTTCACGTCGAGAGGAGCTGTCGAGGCTCGGGCATCTGTTTCGAATGCCTCCTGGTCGCCTCTCTCAGGAGGAGGCCCCCGGGAAAGACCCAGGAGACACTGGAGGGGCAATGAGCTGGCCTGGTGTCACCTCCCCCCGAACAGCTGGAGGAGGTGTGCGAGGGAGGAGGGAAGTCTGGGCATCTGTTCTCAGACTGCTGCCTCCGCGACGCGACCCAGGATAAAGCGGGAGAAAGTGGATGGATGGATGGCTCAGAGGACCCTTTTATACGCTAATTCTTAAAGCGAAATACCAAAAAGGTCTGCATATTTATTAGTGACTTCAAACAAGGCTTTGACGTCACTTGAACGTCGATGATGAGTGAACATAATTTGCAATGTTTGAGTCTAAATGCTAACAGCTATAAATTCCTCACCATCTCTCGCAAACATGACCATATCACGCCTGTCCTTTATGCTGCGTTTACACATAAGCACGATGCGTTACGAATGGCATTTTTCCGTCGTTCGTGTCGTTCGTGACGTGACTTAACGCATCTCAATGGGATTCTTAACAGAACGCATCAGTTCGTGACATTCGTGACGTTCGTGGAGAAAGTTTTTGTCTGTCAAAAAATCTTCCACGAATGTCACGAATCACCCTCTGTTCGTGGAGTTCGCAGCGGAGCGTGTCCTTTCGTGAGGAGTAGTGGCGCTTCGTAATTCAGCGTGAGAGCATTCGTGGAGCAGAATCACTGTTTTTACGCTCAAAATTGACAGAAACCCGCTACTCCCAAAGTAAATGTTGGTACCTGCAGTAGCTACGCCAAGGAAAAGTGTCACAAAGTCGGCCAATCCGCGCTCCAAGTCACGGACAGCACCTGAAGAAACACTTTCAGCACCCCGAGCCACTGCCGCTCCTCGGGGTGCTGAAAGTGTTTCTTCCTCCTGCGGTCGTACCTGATGTTCGGGAGTTGGAGCCAGACGAGCCCAATGACTCAGGGGAGAGCACGGCCTCTGCTCCGCCTCCAACCCGGCGGCAGAAGATCACTCCACTTTCGCCCAATTCTTGACAGATTTCGGACAGAACGCGAATGTAGCGGGCAGTAGGGGGCTCCCTCTCCCAAATAAGGAGTTGCTGCTTCCTGCCCAATAGAGGAAGTGGCCTCCCTTTAAATTTCCCCCGCGCCTGGTGCTCAGTCTCGACTGCTGCTGGCTGGTGACAGGTGTGTTTTACCCTCCCTCGCTTTTAGCATTTTTAATCTGTTCTTAATTTATTTCTCTGGTTTTAGAGCTTTTATAGGACTCCGGTGGCAGCTATTTTCCCCTGTTTTTTATCGCAATTTCAAGGTGGGACAAGCGTTTTAGCACTTTTTACATTTATTGCATTTGAGTTTTTACGTTTGTTTCCATTTTAATTGCAGATTTTAGCCTGCTACTGTTTTGTTTAGAGTTCGTTTTTTTTTGGGTTTCTTTGAGTCTGTATCATTTTGTAGCTTTTAGAAACCCCCTTTTAGCTCTGCACCAGTTTTATATAGCAGTCCCTGGGTCTTTTAGCCTTTTAGATTTAGTTTCCCTTGGATGTGCTTGGGAGGGGGATTTGGCCCATTTTTCTGTTTTGCACTTGGTATTTTTGTTTAGTGTGTTTGTGGGTAGCACTTTCCGTTTTGTTTGGGGTGGGGCTACCCCCTCTCAAGCCATCGTTTGGTTATTTTAAGACTTATCTGTTTTTCAGATTTCGTTTGGCTCTGGCCCAGGGGCTGCCAGGTTTTAATTGAAACTATACTTTTATTATATTGGCCATTTTTAACTTGAATTTTACTCTTTATAAATAAATATCATCCTTTTTAACCTTATGCTGTTACAAATAAACTTTTAATTACATATTTTAAAAGCACTGTCTCTGCCTGTCTTTTACAAAACTTACCTGTGTGTCCTTTGGTTTTATTAATACTTTAGTTATTTTATTATTTTTAAGTACCTCGGGTCACAAACGTGGCGTTGTCGGCAAGGATTTGTAACAGAGACATGTGTTTTTAATTGTGTAATTTATTGGTGCAGTAGTGCATAGGCTTAGTAGTAAATACAAAACAGTAGCAGGCCCGGCGTTGGACCGTGGCCTGGCCTACCTGAACCTACCCTGTGACTACTTGTTTGATTCTGCTCTCATCTCCATCTGAAGTAGACATGGACGCCGTTGAAGCAAAGGAATTGAGGGATCTGGTGAAACGACTACAAACTGACAATGAACTTTTACGACAGGAGCAAGCAGCTGCTCAGGAGGACCCTGTTGAGGGTACTTCCTCTCGCAACTCTGCTGGTAACTCTACTCGACGCACCTCTGGCCATGGACACTCAACTACCGGTGAACGCATTCTGTACATTCCTCGTGAGCGTAAATGCCCCATTTTTAGAGGGAGTACGGGCATTGGAATTAATGACTGGGTAGAGGAGGTACGGGCTAGTATGCGGGCTAGGTACCTTTCACCACTTGACCAGGCTCATTTTATTTATGATCATATCGAGGGAGAAGCAAAGGAAGAAATTAGGTACAGGCCTGGAGACGAGCGGGAAAATCCAGAAACTATTCTGAGAATTTTGCAGGAACTGTATGGGTGTTCAAAATCATATGTTGCGCTTCAAGAGAATTTCTTTTCTAGAAAACAGCTGGAAGGTGAAACACTTCAGGAGTATTCACATGCTTTATTTTGTTTGATGGAAAAGGTTACCAAAAGTGCCCCAGGTGTGTTTCAAAATTCAGCTATTCTGTTAAGAGACCAATTTGTTGAGCATGTACTTGACCCATCTTTACGTAGGGAACTAAAGAGGCTTGTTCGGTTACATCCTGGTTACACTCTACTAGATGTGAGAAGTGAAGCAATTAGGTGGGAGCAAGAGGGCCAACCTTCAGACCCTAGGGGGCGCAGTCAGTCCGTACCATCATTTTGTGCAGTTCAGTGTTCTCAGGCTAGGGGGACTGAGAGTTTAACAGTCACATCTCAGGATGACCTAGCTGAGCTTAAAGAATTGTTGTTTAAACAACAGGAGCAGATAAACCTGCTAACACAAAATATGTTGCAGTTACAAGGTAACAGACCCCCTAGTTTTAATCGAGGTGGCCCTATTATTTGCAGACAATGTCAACGGCCCGGTCACATCGCCCGAAACTGTCGCCAGCCACAGCATAGCCAGAGCGCGGGGCCTCCCTTTCCTCAACGGGGGCAGGCCACATCAGTTAGTCAGCAGGCGGAAAACTAATTCCTTCTGTGTTGCAGAGCCACATGGCAGAAGGGAATGACACTGGCTCCTCTGGCCCCAGCTTTAGAAGCAACGTTGCAGTCTCAAAACTCATAGGAACTTGTCCCACTGTAACAGTGAGTCTGGGTGGGGTGGTGTTGGAATGTCTCCTTGACACAGGATCTATGGTAACAACAATCACTGAAAGCTTTTTTGCTAGTAACTTCAAGGAAAAGTTAAATTCCTGCCATTGGCTTGAGCTTCACGCAGCTAATGGGGTTGACATACCTTATGTTGGCTATTTGGAGGCAGATGTTGAGGTACTGGGAAAAGTTGTACTAGGTCGCTGTGTTTTAGTTGTGCGAGATCCTCCTAACCATTTGCCCCAACCTAAGGTCCCAGGCATTTTGGGCATGAATGTAATTAGAGAATGTTACAATGAGCTTTTCCAACAGCATGGCCCCTCACTGTTTGAACTCCCTTTTGTGACAGGAGCCGCTTCCCCCTGGTTTAATGCATTTCAGCACTGTCAGAGAGCCCAGGTAGAGGGAGACAGCCCTAAAATAGGCATGGTGAGAGTACGAGGTCGGAGGCCAGTGTGCATTCCTGCAGGTACAGTTAAGATTGTCCCAACTACATGTCCTCAAGGCAGGTTTGGTCCCTTGGAGTCTGGCCTTTTTGAACCGTTGACCAGTATGCGTTCTATTCCAGCAGGTGTGGTCATAGCCCCTGCTATGGTCGCGGTACATCGAGGCACGGCATACATCCCAGTGTTGAATGTAGGCACCACCGATGCCGTGCTACAGCCACGCATCCCCATAGGTATGTTGAGTCCAGCCGACATAGTGAGTCTACCAGAGGGTGTCACTGAGGTAGTGGGGTCCCCTAACGAGCAGGTGAGAGCCACAATTTCCTCTCAGATGGTTACAGAGAGTACCCAGCCTAGCCTTTTAGATGGGCTAGATCTGTCCGCTTTACCTCCAAATGAGCAGGACAAGGTGAGGTGTCTACTCGGGCAGTACAGTTCTGTGTTTTCCACTAGCGAAGGTGATTTGGGTTGTACAAACCTCATTACTCATGAGATCCCATTGCTCGATGATGCACCTGTCAGACAGAGGTTTAGGAGAATACCCCCCTCTGAGTATGAGGCAGTTATGGCCCACATACGACAACTGCTTGATAGCCAGGTGATCCGGGAGAGTAGTAGCCCCTACGCCTCTCCTATTGTGATTGTCAAGAAGAAGGATGGCACCATACGCCTCTGTGTTGACTACAGACAACTCAACAGCAAAACACGCCGAGACGCATTTCCATTACCCAGGATTGAGGAGTCACTGGATGCATTGTCTGGTGCAAAATGGTTTTCAACCATAGACCTTGCTAGTGGCTATAATCAAGTCCCGATGGCCGAGCGTGACAAAATCAAAACTGCGTTTTGCACACCGTTTGGTTTATTCGAGTTCAACAGGATGCCATTCGGCTTATGTAATGCACCTAGCACTTTCCAAAGGCTAATGGAAAGAATGTTTGGATCCCAGCACTGCCAATCTCTGCTTTTATACCTTGACGATGTTGTTGTTTATTCCTCCTCTGTAGATGACCACCTCCAGCGTCTGGGTGCCGTCTTGAGCCGGCTGCAACAAGAAGGCCTCAAGGTAAAGCTTTCAAAATGTGAATTCTTCAAAAGGGAAGTGAAGTACCTTGGCCATGTGATTTCTGCTGATGGAGTGTCCACAGACCCCGAGAAAATTACCGCCGTAGCTGGCTGGCCTCGTCCTAATACTACAACGGAATTGAGATCTTTTTTAGGCTTTGCCAGCTACTATCGGCGGTTCGTCAACGGCTTTGCGAAGATGGCAGGCCCCCTCCACCAGCTGATTGCAGAGGTGCAGAGAGCACAAGGGCGATCCACGCGGCAATTTCTGGCAGCCAGCTGGACAGGTGAATGCGAAAAGAGCTTCAATGACTTGAAAGCTACCTTGGTGAGCGCGCCTGTTCTTGCTTATGCAAACTTTTCCCTGCCATTTATTTTGGAAGTTGATGCTAGCTTCAATGGATTCGGAGCCGTGCTCTCACAAGAGCATGAGGGAAAAGTGCGGCCAATAGCGTATGCCAGCCGAGGCCTCAGACCAACGGAGAAAAACATGTCAAATTATAGCTCCATGAAATTAGAGTTTCTGGCATTAAAATGGGCAATGTCAGAGAAATTTCGTGACTACCTCCTTGGCCAAAGATGCACAGTATGGACAGACAATAACCCTCTTAGTCACTTGGAAACGGCAAAACTGGGGGCAACAGAACAGAGGTGGGCAGCCCAACTAGCGTCGTTTGACTTTACCATACGTTACAGGTCAGGCCGAACAAATGGTAATGCTGATGCCCTGTCGAGGTGGCCAGCAGCAGAGACATTGGAGCAATGCCTGCCTGGTACCGCCATTCCACCAACGCTTCAGAGATCTGTACCTCCTCACTCTGTTCTCCAGCTAACTCAAGCCGCCATCACTGCCTTTCCATCCCATTCAGCAGAGGAGTTGATGGCCCTACAACAAGCTGACGAAGTACTAGGGACGTTTTTGACATTCTGGCGTAACCAAAGGCGCCCGGATCGGGCCGACAGAGCTAACCTCTCCCCTCAGGTGCTGGAGCTGTGTCGGCAGTGGGACCGGCTACAGGAGATGAACGGGGTGCTGTATCGCCACACACAGAGGTCGGATGGAGGCGAGGACCTGTACCAGCTGCTTCTACCAGCCTGTCTGAAAGAGGAGGTACTTCAGCAGCTGCACCATGGACATGGCCATCAAGGCCTGGAACGAACTACAGAGTTGGTAAGACAGAGATGCTACTGGCCCCTTATGCACAAGGACATTAAGGACTGGGGCCAAGGCTGTGAACGCTGTACTCTTGCCAAGGCCTCAGTGCCTCGCACTAAGGTTGCCATGGGTCATCTGCTAGCGTCCAGACCCAATGAAGTGTTAGCAATTGACTTTACCTTACTCGAACCTTCACAAGACGGTACAGAGAATGTGCTCGTAATGACGGATGTGTTTTCTAAGTTTACACAGGCTGTTGCTACGAGGGACCAGCGAGCTTCGACGGTGGCTCACATCTTGGTGCAGGAGTGGTTTTACAAATTTGGTGTCCCGGCATGGCTGCATTCAGATCAGGGCAGGAACTTCGAAAGCGCTCTCATCCGCCAACTCTGTACCATCTATGGGACCCAAAAGACGCGTACAACACCCTATCACCCTGAAGGAAATGGTCAGTGTGAACGCTTTAACAGGACGCTCCACGACCTGCTAAGAACTCTGCCCCTGGAGAAGAAACGGAACTGGTCTAAATACCTCCCACATGTCGCATTCGCCTACAACACTACCATCCATCAGTCCACCGGTGAGTCTCCACATC
Organism: Proterorhinus semilunaris; assembly: GCA_021464625.1. NCBI lineage: Eukaryota > Metazoa > Chordata > Actinopteri > Gobiiformes > Gobiidae > Proterorhinus > Proterorhinus semilunaris. The sequence goes on from CM038360.1 coordinate 22,178,043, forward strand.
TCCTTATGTTTGGGCAGGAACCATATCTTCCCATCGACTTCCTCCTTGGCCGGGTTCCAGAGGCCAGTGAGGGTAGAGTGGAGGACTGGATTCAAGAGCACCGGAAGAGACTACAGGTAGCGTTTGATGGGGCACAACAACGGCTAAAAGTAGCAGCGGCCCGCCGGAAGGAGCGGCATGATGCTGGGGTAAAATCAACCGATCTACAGGAGCAACAGTTTGTATACCTCAAGGACCACAGCAGACGGGGACGCTCAAAGATCCAGGATGTGTGGGGCCCAGAAATCCACGTGGTGGTGCAAGCACCAAGTTCTGGTGGACCAGTCTACTCGGTGGCCCCCATGGGAGACCCTCTGAGGGTAAGAACTGTTCATCGTGGCATGTTAAAACCTGTACCCGACCAACTCTGCCCTCAGAGCCCAAATAGGCCGTCTCCCGAGGTCCAGCGTGAGATGCAGGAGGAGAGTAGTTTCTACGTGGTCACCAGGCAAGCCCTTGGAGAGGCAATCACTTCCACTGTGCCCTCACAAGCGGGTACCCCCCTCCAACCTAATCCGCCTGTCTCTGAACCCTCAGGAGGTTCCTCAAGCCAGCCTCCGCATCAGTTCCCAGAAGGCCCCAGGAGGACAACCCGGGCCACAGCGGGTCAGCACCCGAACCGACACCATCTCCCTACCACGGCATCTCATAGGTCAGGTGGGGCTGCTACCTCCCGGGTCAGTAGTGCCAGTAGTATGGTGAGCGCTTATTTTAGGCCCTGGGACTAGCCATGGTATCACCGGGATGGCGATGACAAACTGGGGGCAGATTGTAGCGGGCAGTAGGGGGCTCCCTCTCCCAAATAAGGAGTTGCTGCTTCCTGCCCAATAGAGGAAGTGGCCTCCCTTTAAATTTCCCCCGCGCCTGGTGCTCAGTCTCGACTGCTGCTGGCTGGTGACAGGTGTGTTTTACCCTCCCTCGCTTTTAGCATTTTTAATCTGTTCTTAATTTATTTCTCTGGTTTTAGAGCTTTTATAGGACTCCGGTGGCAGCTATTTTCCCCTGTTTTTTATCGCAATTTCAAGGTGGGACAAGCGTTTTAGCACTTTTTACATTTATTGCATTTGAGTTTTTACGTTTGTTTCCATTTTAATTGCAGATTTTAGCCTGCTACTGTTTTGTTTAGAGTTCGTTTTTTTTGGGTTTCTTTGAGTCTGTATCATTTTGTAGCTTTTAGAAACCCCCTTTTAGCTCTGCACCAGTTTTATATAGCAGTCCCTGGGTCTTTTAGCCTTTTAGATTTAGTTTCCCTTGGATGTGCTTGGGAGGGGGATTTGGCCCATTTTTCTGTTTTGCACTTGGTATTTTTGTTTAGTGTGTTTGTGGGTAGCACTTTCCGTTTTGTTTGGGGTGGGGCTACCCCCTCTCAAGCCATCGTTTGGTTATTTTAAGACTTATCTGTTTTTCAGATTTCGTTTGGCTCTGGCCCAGGGGCTGCCAGGTTTTAATTGAAACTATACTTTTATTATATTGGCCATTTTTAACTTGAATTTTACTCTTTATAAATAAATATCATCCTTTTTAACCTTATGCTGTTACAAATAAACTTTTAATTACATATTTTAAAAGCACTGTCTCTGCCTGTCTTTTACAAAACTTACCTGTGTGTCCTTTGGTTTTATTAATACTTTAGTTATTTTATTATTTTTAAGTACCTCGGGTCACACGAATATTCCTAGTGACCCGTAACAGCGCGTGGCAGCGCGCATCACCACGCAGCAGCGCGCAACACCACGCAGGAGCGCGGGACGCATATTCGTGACCGTGCGTAATAATTCGTGCCATTAATCGTAACGCGTAGTAACAGGTCGCAACAGTTGGTGGCGGCGCGTGAAACCTCGACCCCGAATCATCAAATTCGTGATCCTTGGCCACGAATGTGGATTTGTGGCATTCGTAACGCATCGTGCTTATGTGTAAACGCAGCATTACTCCCTGCATTGGCTCCCGGTCCTTTTCAGAATCCAGTACAAACTTTTGCTTTTCGTTTTCAGTTCCTTCCACGGCCTTGCACCTGTGTATTTATGTGAGACTCTGACCCCTTACCAGCCCGGCAGAACCCTACGTTCTGCCCAACACCACCTGCTGGAGGTGCCCAGGTCACATCATAAAGAGTGGGGTGATCGGGTTTTTGCTATGGCAGGTCCAAAACTCTGGAACTCGTTGCCGCTTGAGTTACGTGCCGTTTCAGACGTTCAAAGCAAAACTAAAGACTCGCCTGTTTAAAGAGGCATTTGACACATAGTTCTGTGGCAACTGTTGTGAATGGTCTGTTTTTAATGAAATTGTACTCCTTTTTATATTGTATTTTTATTTTATTTTTTTATTGTGTGCAGCGCTTTGGTCAACTTTGGTTGTTGTAAGGCGCTTTAGAAATAAAACTTGATTGATTGATTGATAAATACGTCGAGATTTTCTATGGGGAGGGAAGGGTGCGCAGAATGTCCAAAGGGTATGGGACGGGCTTTCTTCATCTGGACACAAGGCTTAAAATCTGGACTGTCCAGACAACGTTCAATCATCTGGTATTGCTCTTGTGACGTGTACCAAAGGAATAACCTGGAATGTTCTGCAATGTGGCTTCAAGCTGCCGGAAAAGTCAGGAGCAGGTGTTGACCTCCATTACTTGAAGCACGCAGCAGCAACACACTATTCCCCTCTGCGTTTGCGTGCGCCCCCTCTGTTGCGTACCCTTTGATGCCGTTCAGTGTGTCATCGTGTCAGTTAGAACCTCATCCCGATGGAATGTTTTGTGACCATAGCGTCACGATTCCCCTATTTGTTTGTTATCTTCCGCCACATTCTTCGCTCGCTCACAGCTACTCAACCCGGAAGTGCTCCCGGAAGATAAGACGAATTTCGGCTGCTGAGTAACTCTGTCCCCTCCGCTGCCTGTATCTAGGAAACCAGACCGGGGAAAGTCCACTGCGCCTAGTCTGCCCCACTGGACAAATATTTGTTCTTGATGAGATTTCTTTTTTTTTTTTTTACAAACACCTGGACACTTGCCAGGGCCCCTGCTCGGTGATATGACTATGGTATTTCCCCTTGTAAAGTCTTTAAAGCTTTATCATTGTACTGGGCGCGCACATATCCCAGCCTGTTTTTTCCTCTCCTTGTTTTGGTGTCTCTCTATCACGCCGCTTTCTTTCCGAAGGACGTTATAAAGTCGCATTCCTCGAAGTCTCCAGAATGACCTGAACAATCGGACGCTTTCCTGTTTTGGATTGCAACCATGACTCTTTTGTTTTTTATTATTCATATCGAAGAACCGTGTAAGGAGAGAGAGAAAAATAATCCATGAACGAAATGAATAGGTGCAGCAAAATAAGCTCATTTTCCGTTGCTCTTTAACGCCTCTTTTGTTGCATTTTCATCCTCGTTTTTGTCTTGTTTTTTTGTCACTATTTTGACTCTTTTTTTCAAGAAGCGTTTAGATTTGAGTATAGCCAAATTAGAGAAAATGTGTTCGGTTCAGGTGGGGGGTGTTAAGAGGTTAAACTCTAAAACAAGGTCCGAGTAAAGGAAAAAGACCGAATTAGAATCGGCCTGGATCACCCCCTTGGATGCTTAAAAAAAAAAAAGGGGCAAAAACAAGCTTTCACTTTCAGCTAACGGCATGCTTGCAAATCAACGGAGCCGTGATGAACGCACGACTGGTCAAAACTGGTGATGGAATTTGTGCTTCTGACAATGTGGAAAAGAGATTTGTGTTCACCCTATGATGCGAATGAACGAACGGTGTGAATGAAGCAAAAAAACGAATCGCAAGGAATCTCCTTATTTTGTCTCTTGAAAAAATTGCATCCTTTGATATTAGTTTCCCGAAAATGATCATGCGTTTCACTGGCCTCTCTCTCAGTTGTCAGGCATCAGCCAGTATTAGCCCGTGCGGCGATCACGTCAGTCTGTGGAAGTGTGTGGGCTGACAGTGCAGTGACCTCAGCTTCCTGTGGGGGGTGCTGCTGACAGCTGGTTTTGACCCCGGCGTGTTAGTTTATCATCGCGGAGAGGCGGCGGGGCGGCAGGAGTAAAGAGATGCCACTGCTCATCTCTTCCCCTGCCGCCTCCACATGCGCCACCGCAAAGACGCCACTGGAAAGTAATCAACGCAAAAGTTTAACCCATTGACCTCCCTCGAGCGTGTGCCAGTCCCAAAGGCAAAGCTCTATCAAGGGCAGCACAGTAGTGGCGTAGTTTAAAAGATGTGATGGTTTGGAAAGAGACAAAGATGGGCAGGGAGTCTATGTTACTTTTCAGTACCATTAGGGCAAGGCAAGTTTATTTGTATGACAACTCAATGTGCCTCACAGCAACACCAAACACAAAAAAACATTTAAAAACACAATAAAAAGCATTAAAAACACAATCAAAAATCAACAAATTAATTGATAAAATTACATAAAATACATACATACACACATACACACACATACATATACATATATATATACATACACATGCACGTATACGTACATACTAAAATTCGTTAAAATAAAAAAAAAATCATCAATCACCATAGGCAACAGTAAAAAGGTGTCCTTTCAGCCTGGACTTAAAAATATTCAGGGTTGAGGCCTGTCTCATGTCCTCACTGAGGCTGTTCCAGACTTTTGCTGCATGAAATTGAAACGCAGCCTCACCGTGTTTGGTGGTGACTCAGGGAACCACCAGGAGACCCCTCCCTGAGGATCTCAGGGCCCGAGGTGGTTCATACGGCTCTAACATGTCAGAGATGTACTTTGGTGCCCGACCATGAAGAGACTTATACACAAGCAGCGCTGTTTTAAACTCTATTCTCTGAGCAACAGGAAGCCAGTGCAGAGACCGGAGCACTGGACTAATGTGGTCGTATTTCCTGGATCTGGTCAGGACTCGAGCCGCAGCATTACCATTACTGGTCAGTACCAAAGTAAATCTTCTTAAAGGGACTATACCTAATTTTGAACCTTTTTAGTCAAAATGTGACGAAATGGGTGTTTTACCGTCACGGCCGTCCTTCGGAATTTGGGTTGACCATACACAACATCAACAAATCAAAATATGGTGCAAACTTCAAGCATCAGGCTGATTTTTATTTTACTCTCCAAAAAGAAAACAATGTAAGGTATAGCCCCTTTAAGTACTTGAGTAGAGGTTTCGAGGATCTGTTCTTTGCGTGAGAAGTATTTTTGTTAAGAAAATAACAATGAAATGGGCCCCCATTTGAAAGCTTTATGATGAACATTAGGTGGCAGTATGCAGCTGTACTGACTTATGAGAACACAAGGAAAAAAGATCCCCATCGAGTTGCCCTACAAGTGGCAAATGTGTACAATGTCACCCTTTTTAAGCCTGTTATTCCCCACACTTACGTAACTGTTACGTTCACTTAAAGCTGGGGTACCAGAATTTTCCTGTTCAAACTAATTTTTGTTTTGGCCCAAACTTGTTTCTAGCTCTCACAATCCCTCCTGTGCATCCAAATTGTTCAAATAATTATATGCATGTTTTATGTGTCTGTACTACTTTGCCACTGTGTGTCAACCTGACCTGACCCGCATGACCTTGGAAGTCGGGGAAACTGTAGCACTCGGAAGAAACCTGGCTGGCTGCCCTCTGTCTCCTCTGATCCTCTGAAACGGTGCACCGCCTCCTGGGTTTGTCCCTGTTTCAAAGCGTGGTGTCCTGCACTGGTCAGCTCCTCCTCCTTCTGCAGCTCCCTCCGCCCCACAACAGTCTTTCACCATCATCTCCTCGTTTGTCCCTTTTTTGTTTCTTGTAGCTCCTCCTGTGACGCCTCCACTGTGCTGCAGCTGTTGGGGCTCTTGGTGCCTCTTCAGTGTCTCAGAAGAAGAAATTTGTAGGTCTCTTAGCTGATAAGCTAGCTTTTGTTTACCTTTAAAAAGCTGCTTTCTTCAGGACCATTTTGCACTCTCAAAGTAAACAAATCCACGAAACCTCCACAAAAACACTGCAAAGACGTACACAAGTATCTAGAAAAACAAAGTGGAAAACCGAAACCACAAATGCAGTTTGCAGAAAAAGGCACCAAAAAATCTGTTGTACCAGGAGTGAGGGAGGTTGCTTCCTGTTTTCATGTCGCCTCTATACCTTACTTTACTTTACTTGATCTTCCATCACTGAATGAAACTTGACTTTGCAACAAGGTCTGTGTTTTGCTGTGTTTACACCATGCTCTGAGGTGGGAACAATACATAATACACAACTGATGAAATAACTGATGAATTTGCCCTTTATATGAATGTACAGTGGGCAAAATGCACACTGTACATTCATATTAACACGTTGATAATTGTCTATCATGCACAGAACAAAAAGAGCACCTTTGCCGACAAAAACACCTGCGCCAGTGTGATACAATACAACCTGTAATAACAGATGCACACACAAAAATCACATTCAACATTTACCATAAACATATGCAACACCACAGAAACTCCAGGTCCATCATTGAGACCAGGATATTTAGTAGCTTTCAGGGTCGCGACCCAGAAGAAAACAACCTGTCACCTCCACCTGATGTTCCCTCTTTTGTCTCGTGTACCCCTTGAGTCGTTCATTTATTCCCAGAGTAGGCCGACCTCCTACTTCTGGACAATATTTTTATAAAGTCACAAAAAGCATAAGATGATTCGGTATTAAAACTACCTTTCCTTTGAAATTAATATTGAAATTCTACACAATTTCACTTTCTTTTGATAATTCCAAGTGTAGATGACCTTGACTTTAAAGAGGTTGATTTTACACCAGGCTGGCAAAATTGGAAAAATATGTGCTATTGGGTACAACGTTTGGTAGTATTGGAGATACTCTAAGTCTCACTGGAAGAATCTCTGCTTTAACTCAAATGATAAAATAAGGTATTTTGATCCCTAATGGCAATGAGGTGCTATTTTAGGTTCTGTTTACAGTAAACTATCAGTGTCATTCCATTAATCTGTGAATCATAATTTTGATAAAGATAGACAATCTTGAGATAAGTTCACAGACCCGTTATTGTTTGCTGATCATTGTTACAGTTCCTAATCTGATCTGTACCAAACACAATGGAGCGTGCTTCTTTTTGTCATGGCATGATGATTAAATGGTGTGTTTCTACTGACGATAATTGTGGTATTAAACTTCCACCTACAAAATTTACTGTTAAAGATAGAAACTCCAAATTCTCCACACTGGCGGGAGCCTATAAACTCATTGTGTTAATAAGTAACCTGAATGAGTTACGAGCCAGACTTCCACTAAAAGAAACAGCTTTTCCTTATAAGGACCTCTCTCAAAAAAAATTCTTCTGATCTCATCTTTACTGTAACATGACAAGGATAGAACGATAAATATCTTTTGTGTCGTTAGTGCAGAAGCATTCAGACTATTTCATAACAGTCATCGGTTGGAGACATACAGTATACAGTAATTGGCTGTGACACCCTGAGATGAAAGCGTGAGAGAGTTTTCCTGTTTTGTAATTGTATATTTAGCACCTTAAATTGAAATATTACACACACATCCACCGGTCCTAAGCCAGTGTGCTGGATCAAACAATGGTAATGCTAATAAAGAAATAGCTAAATATCCGCACAACTGTTTGCTCACCAGCTTTTTTTAATAATAGCTCACCACAGTGATGTTTCTGGCGAAAAGCCCTTCTGCAAACAATGATTAGTAGCTACAACACTGCAGACTAGTTATGATCTTGAACTCCAAACATTTGATTTTGTTTTATGCTGAAAATGAGAGGGAATTTTACTTTTGACGACCCATTTGTTTGCGTGGCCCTTCAACACAAGCTGAGCAGGATTTCTTTTTTGGTTGCTCTTGTTATTACTATTGTTTGCAATTGAATTATTACATGTAATATTAGAGTGTATAAACAATGAGATATTGGTTTTAAGAGAGATATATCTGCCAAAGTATTATTGTAATTATCCGTCTATGTTTAAATTGGTGCTCCTGTTTCGGTCTAAAAGCACAAAGAGCATCTGTAACCATGGTACCTTCTTAACGGGGGGGGTTCAGTGAAGTATGTTGTTTTGTATTCTGTATTAGCGTGTTTAAGTTTGTGCTCCATACCACGTATATGGTGAGGAGCAAAAAAAATAAATGAAATGAAATGTTGTATATCCTGTGTACAGCACTTTGGGCAGCAATGGTTGTTTTAAGTGTACTTTATAAATACATTTGACCTTGACATTTGAGTAAGTTTGGAAGTGCATGGGACATATCTTATCATATTTATATGATTTAGATTCTAATGGAAATTGCTTAACAATCAAGCTGCCGTTCAGTAGAGCTCATAATGGGATATATATTTATATTTTATTGCTGAATGCATCAGGAATCCTCCCCAAAAATGTGTTTTGACGACACGATCCTGAGGTCTGTAATGTTAAAAGTCCTCGTGCATTGAAGCTTTTCATTCCCAGGATTTAATTTATATGATTGTCACTTAAAAAATATTAGGTTGTATGAATTAATCAAATAAAGCCAGCATCTATTCTATCGCCACTATTCATTTACTACTTACAAAGGAATTTGATTGGAATTCCATCTCGGTTTCACGGGGGCCATTCCTCAGAGCTGACTCACTGTACTTTTCCGGCCTGTAGGGGGCACTCACCTGCTCCCAGTCTTGTGCAGGTTGGAGTATATAGGCTCTTTTCTTGTTATTGTGTAATCAGCCTCTCTCTCAAACACAGAGGGAGGGCCCCACACAGTGATGTCAGGGCACAGGGCTATAAGAGCCACACTGTCCCGGGCCACCAACACAGAGCACCTGTCGTTTCAAACTACTCACATCCACAGGACTTTAAAAAATATATATATATATATTTTTGTATAACTTTTTATAATTTTGCACTTAAACTTGTGAAGATGGCTTATTTTATCTGCAAGGCAATTCCTGTAGTGGTTATCATCATTGTGGCTCTGCATGAAGGTGAGTTCAGTTTACTTCTTACAAAAATCTGTTGTTGCAATCTAGTAAAGCTATTTGCATGATATCACATTCCAAAGCACAACCAACAGGCACCTATCTTGTACTAGACAGACAGGATTGGCACTTTCAAAATGGCAAAGCCGACTGATATTATGTTAATAGATTTTTATGTATGAATTTGTTTTGTTTGCTTTTTCTAAAATCAGAGTGTTGGAATGATTCTCTGGCAAAAAATTTATCCAAAAATAACTATTTTGGTATGCTTGTCCATCTTATGGGAAATGTGTCCAGGGTGTTTGACTTCCTTCAGTGCCACTGGGGCAACCTGTCAGGAGCAGTGGGCGACCGCAGTGCAGCGTCTGGGGACCCATTCACAGACTTTGACTTACAGGCTCATGCTCAGAATCACCTACATCGTTTTTGATTTTGTTTGTTTGGCTCGTGACTTTGAAATCACTTTACATTAAAAACATTGCTCCTAAAAATGAGAGATTTTTAAAGTGTTCAAATGTATGTGTTATTTTTCAAAGCAATTGGCACAGTGTTGCAAATTTGGGATAGGCTCTGTAGCTTTATGGTAGCATAATCTAACACACCGTTCAGCTGAGCACTTCTGACCTCCTTGTTATTAAATAATGCTGACCTAATGTTTCAAGGGAATATTTGCATTAGATAAATCATCAACACTTTTATTGCCAGCTTAATCGTTTCCATTGAAACAAAATATTCGATCAAGTTTCCTATCAATCCACCCATCATACATTGTAATACTTGCATAGTGAATTGCTGCACTGAATTGGATTACTTGATGTCTAATTGATGTTTTATCACGTTGCTCTTTTTGTGCAGGTTGCGGGATGCCCTTATCAAGCCAAAGCAGATCGTCCAGCGAGATTTTGCCTCAACATCACGTGCGGGTCAAGCGCTGCTCCTGTGATGACTGGCAGGATGAGGAGTGCATCTACTTCTGCCACCTGGATATTATCTGGGTGAATTCGCCAGGGTGAGTGCACTGGCTGTCCGCACTTAAGACGAAAGGTTTTGTGTATACATACATGGGGCAGACACCCTTATGTTAGCAAACACAATCAGTAAAAATGATTGTACTACAATAAAGAAGATGTTGCGTATAAAAGAAAACATTAGGTTAGGCAAGGTTGTCCACTGTGCCTGTCTTTGTTTTCTGCATTTGACCCATACTTGAATAGGACCTTGTCAGGAGCAGGAAGGGACTGCAGTGTAGTGCTTTGTGTCTCTGGAGATATTGGGAATACCGAGCTGTGGAAAATATTTGAGGTTGTTGTGGGTACAGGGACAAGGTGAGAATATTTTAATTACAAAGCAAAAGTCTGGTAGTCGAAGCTTTTTCTTGTCAACTCCCACTCCTATAATAGACCATTAAGAAATACAAGCCTCTTCAGAGCTTTGTAGGTTTAGACATTGGGATAATCTACCAGTTCAAAAGGATTTCCAAAACACTTTAAATTAAACTTTGCAGCTGTAGGGCACCACATCACGTCATAAATTCAAGCGATCAATAATGAAGAAATCAGGTTATTATGGGGGGAAACCTTTTTTTCCCCTTGCGCTTGATAGCAATCTGGACAGAAACTATTTTCAACCTCTGTTGCCTAATTTATATCGCCTTTCTAAGAAGCCTCTCTTTCCGTTTTACAGTAAACTCTTGCCGTACGGTCTGGGAAATCCCTCGTCGCGCCGGCGCCGCTCCGCACAACGATGCCAGTGTGCCAACCCGTACGACCCAGCCTGCAACACGTTCTGCCACAAGAGGTAAGCACTTCCTCTTCTTTGTAATATCACCATCAAAGTATCCACCGTAGTTGTCATTCCACCGGCAGCCATGCATGCTAAGTTTTTCCATTCCATGTTTATGTAGAATCGCATTATGTGGGTATAGTCGTCAGTCACATTAACTCAAGTATATTTCACCTTTTGAAGAAATCTCTTGTGTGACTATGGCAACTCTATCCACCTCTCACAAATCATATTACAAATCCGATAACAAGTAAGGGGGTATAGTCAGTGTACAGGTTACAGCCCCCATTTCTTCAAAGTATTAGCCTCTTTGCTATTATTAGAGTGGAAAGTATGTTGAGACTTTACCGTCATAGTACAAATAAGTCACTGTCTAGATCTTATCACAACGATGCCTGCATTCCTGTCCGTACTATAGTTTTGGCTTGACCTAAACGATTTTGAAGCGAAATAAACAACCTCCAACGATGCGTAATCCCTCAAAACATTTTCTAATGCGTTTTTTTTTGCCTGCAGCTCAGGATATACCAAAACAGAAGCAATCAAGATGGATCCGAAATCTACGAGCAACAATCTCCTGCAGACTCTCAGGTGAGGAGCGCGCAAGCTTCGCCTCACGTACACAAGATGCATGACCGAAGCCAAAGAAGTATGTGTGAGGGTGGAAGAATGTGAGGGGATGAAGTTCTGTTCATTTTGTAGATGAATTGTGTAGGGACTAGGGAGAGTAGGCCGACTAGGCTTTAATAATAATAATGCCTTACACTTATATTGCGCTTTACAAGCCTGTATTACCAAGTTTCTCAAAGCGCTACACTGTCGTCATTATTCATTCACTCCATACTTGGTGGTGAGCTGCTGTTGCAGCCACAGCTGCCCTGGGGCAGCCAGTCTGCACCATCGGCCCACCACCTGCCACTCACTCATACACCAGGGTACGCAGACACTGGAGGCAAGGAGGGTGAAGTGTCTTGCCCAAGGACACAACGACAATGTGCACCTTCAGGAGGCGGGATTCGAACCCCCGACCTTCCGATCACGAGACAACCCGCTCTACCATCTGCGCCACCGTCGCTTTCTCGATAACGATAATGAAGCAATATTCATCAGAAACAGGCAAACATGCACTGGCAAACATCTAAACATCCACATTTCTCTTGAACAAACTACAAAAGAAAAAAACACTTTACCCATCCTCCCCAAGATTTTCCCCAATTTTTTTGACATAGGAGATTAGCATTATTAGCATATCTTCCAAAACAGCAATTTCGATATTATCTTGTAGACGATATATTGCCCACCTCTAGCAGAGGAACTAGCACCAGCCTTAATGTGCATCGCATCAGCTGCAGACGCTGTTTTGTAACTACTGTGTTTGACCCCATCGTCCCTGTCTGAAATCAATAAATAAGTAAGAACTGCTGCAGAGACATACTGAAATTGTCCACAAGCCGTTGAAACGCCAATGCACAACACAGGCATCACCTTTGGCCACCATCAAGAAAAAAAGTAAACTCGCCAAACCGTGGTAGACAAATGGTTCTAAAATGTGCACATTGTGAAGCGTTTTGAAGTGTACACCCTCAAAACAGCCATTCTCAAATCGTTTTTCATTTTTTTGGCATTTACTACATGGGTCTTACCTGTTTTCACGTTTCCAATCGACAGGTCAGTGGTCAAGTCCAACTACAAAAGACTTCCCTCGAAGGAGCGCCACACCAAGGTCCAACAGCAGAAGAATTCAACAATACGATAAAGGGCTTGCCGCAGTGAGGCACAATTCATGGATCGAAAATCTCGATCTGGCACGTGCTGGCCACAAGGTTTTTGTGGAACACAACAAAGGGTTCCAAAGCACAAACCTGGGCAAGGCAGAGGCGTCAAAGGACAAGCAAGGAGCTGTGGAGTGGACATTGTTCAATGTTGAACATTGAACAATTTTCTTCAATTGTTCTTGAGCATTTCATGGGAGACATACCAAGCCATCACTTTTTTTTCTATGGCAGTAAATTCACGGACACCTGACACGTGCCAACAGAATCCTAAAACTGTTTTATTTTAATCTATATATGTGTCTTATAAACAACATTGAACTGTGTATTAGATGGTCCATGCACAAGTTGAAATCTCACTTTGAAGGCGTTGGGGTCAGGGTCGATTATTTCTCTGTATCAGAGCGTGTTGTTCTGCTTGATATTTAGGCTTGTCGGTAATCAGGTCGTACTTGAAAAAAGGCAGCTTCTTCAGCATAGGTCGCGTTAGGGTCTGGGACCTTCATGAGTCCATGGGTAATTCAGTGTTTGTGAGAGAAATCTCCAAACGCAAATATCCACACATTTTTATTAGGGATTTTAGTCCACCGGCTTTTTTGATGTCTTAGAACTCCTTTTGAACTTTAACCAGTGTGATTGAATAATGTCGCCACTTTTTGATACTAATAACATGGATGGATGGATGGATGGGTTCCACAACTTTATTTTTGTCCCACTAACCCCTGGAGTTTCCCATTTCTACTCAAAGCACCCCTTACCCCGAGGGAGCAGCCAATTATTTTGAAAATTACTAACTAGACTCAGATTTACTAGTATTTAGTGTTTTGTTTTGAAAATTAAGTTTAAAGACTCTCAATAATGTGGCCTCTCCACTTCCATACCCAAGTATTGTCTCTTTACAATGTTCTGATGTCTCTTGAACGCAATCTACATTTCCTTCAAGGTATTTTTTTTTAGAAACTTGTGTAAAAGCTAGTCCAATTTTACTTTCTTTCAAAGATCACATTCCAGCTACAGTAGCCCATTGTGCAGTGTTATTGTTTGCTGTTTTGGTTGAAGATAAGCCAGCAGGTTTGAATGACCCACAGCGTGCCACAGAAAACAATGGTATCTTAATTCCTCAGTAATTAGCCACGGGACATTCTGACTGTGTCCACTCCGTCCATCTGTCCCCAAGGAGCAAAAACAGGACACGGGAGACCTGCGTGCCTCGCTCCGAGGCCATTATTCTATGCTGTATGATGAATTGGTGGCTGTTGAAAGCAATGTCTGTAGAAAGGCGTATTTATTGTCTAATTTATTAAAGATATTTATAACTGTATGAGTGTTGAACTGGCATGTGTATACGGAAATAAAACACAGGTGATTGACAACTGTTCTTGTCGAGTTTATATACTGATAACATGTTGAGTTGTAGCAGATTCTGCACTTAAATGACCATGTACATAAAAAAAAACTCATCAACATTAGGGTAAAACTAACCTGTCTCACGATGAGCTAATCCCAGATCACGCTCCCTATTAGTGGATGAATGATCCAACGCTTGATGCACTGGAAAAATTACCAACTTAAATGAGATAAATGACTTAAAATTGCTTGAATTAACCTCTTGCCACCTGCCTTAACCGAGTGCATTTTCTCCAGTTTGGCTTTACCCAAATCTAAAAGCTTCTGCCAGAGTAACGCCTCATTTGTAAGCTTCTAAACTGATCCTTTTCCTGTTCTTTCTCATTAAATTTTTGCCACTTTTTGGTTGCATCTTCATTGCTTTTTTATTGCTCTTTTGTTGCTTTTTTATTGCGTTTTCTTCATATTTTGGCCACTTTTTGATTGACTTTGACGTTTTTCTTTCAAGAAGCTTTGTCCATTGGCAATAGTATGTTTTATCTTACCTAGGACTAGACCAAACTTACTCAAACTTTAATCTCTTAATTCAAGTAATTTTATGTCATTTCTTCTGATTATTCTTTTTCCAGTTCTGGTTCATAATGATTGGATGAACGGACATCAAACGATCAAAAAAGCGTGGTTGCTAAGAACACATGAAAGCACCAGTTGAAAACTACACCAGTCGAAAAATCTCACCACCACCCTTGGAACTCAATATAAGTATTGAATTGCAATATAACGGTTTTATTGGCCCAAATGAACATCTCCTCAGAGTTTGGCTCCGGCCAGAGCACTACACTGTTTGCACTTGGTTGTTACTAGGAGGAGTAAGACTTTGCCCAGGGCTGGAAAATATGATGACAAAAATCACATAATGACATAATCATTTGATCTCTGAGTGATATTCTTTCTTCTGTATTGGCTCCCCATGTATTTCAGGATTGATTTTAAAGTAATTTTAATGGTTTTAAGTGTCTTAATGGTCTTGGTCCTTCTTATCTTTCAGAACTGTCTCCTAGTTATTCCTAAAGTCAACAGAAAGACGAGTGGTATTGGTAAATAAATAAAATGGCCAGACAACGCCATCCAGTGTAAACTGGAAAATAGATGTGCTTTAAGGCACACAGGTTCAACCCATAAGGACAGAGGCAGCAAGTTCCTTGTAGTTTATTTCTGTTTTACTTTTGTTTTATCTTTCTGTTGGGATTTCATACTTTCTTTACACATTTCACCAAAGTTTTCGTTACATTCAGTTGAATAGTTTGTAAACTTTAGCACTCAGTTGGTTCACAGTTATTCTCATTTGCTAGTTTTTTATTAGCTTTTCAGTTGAACACATACACCTTTACCTGGACTCACAAAATGCCCAGGAGCAGGTCAACAAAACGAAAACAAAAAGGGAGAAGCAAGACAGAAGCAGTGGATCCACCTTAAAGTAAATATAGGGAAGTTAGTTGGAGAACTACGATGAACTTAAGGGCTAACCACAAGGCAAGGCCAATCTTGCCGTCGCACGCCCTCATCTAGCCCTACTCGGCCGGCACGGTGCTTCGATAGCCCCGGTTACGCGATGGACCCAGCAGACCCCGAACCCGACCCGAGAGAGACCAAGGGATGCCATGGAGTGGTGCGCGTTAGACTCTCAACCACCCGCGTCGCTAAAATAAAACTTGCGTTAGCAGCTATACCAAATTAGAGATTGAACGAATATACCATAGCTACCTGGACCAGTAGAACATCACGCACAACCTCTGGGCCCAGTCCCACCAGGCCGGAGGACGCCAGGGAGGAAGACAGAGGAAGTGCGTGTGAACCAAGGTGGCTTGCACACTATTTGAACAGGTGGCGCCAACCGCTGACCGCTTTATTACCCAAAATAGAGAAGTTCTACAACAAAATACATATACATAAAACTGACAATGCCACAGACTCACGGCGAGGCGTCTTTCCAATATTACAGGCCTCGCCTCTGGAACGACCTGCCGGAGGAGCTCAGGACCGCAGAGAACGTTCAGATTTTTAAGAGCAGGCTCAAGGCCCATCTTTTTAGCTTAGCTTTTAGCTGATATCTATGTATTTATTTTAGTTCCATTTATGTATTTATTAATCTTGATAACTTGATATTTATTGATATGTTGATATTTATTTCTAGTTCCTTACAGTTTTTTACTTTTTTAAACTTTTTAATCAATGTTTTTATACTGCTTACAATATTTTTCGAATCTCCAGTGTTTCCTCTGAAGGAGCCATCTGCCTCGGGAGCGGTGACTGGCTGTGGCTGTGTGGGGGCTGTCCTGTGGGTGCCCAGGTGGAGGTGTGGTGTCTCTGCCACGCCTCCTATGGGGACCGTTGGGTCGGTGCCCGGCGGCTGGTCTGCAGCTCCCGCGGAGGACGGCTCCTCTGATCGGGTTTCCTCACCTTGGTCATCTGTACCCAGCCTTATGTACTTGATTTTGATTCTGTGTGTGAGTGTGAGTTTGAGTGTAGAGCAAAGTGTAGGGGGTGTAGGTGTGTGTGTGTATTGTGATAACTGTATATATTGGGAGGGTGGGAGGGTTTGATGAGCGAGAATGTTTTTAATGTCTTTTTAAATGTCGAGCACTTTGTGATGCACCTGTGTATGAAAAACGCTCTATAAATAAAGATTGATTGATCTGTGATTCATTGTCACTTGTTTTAACCTCTTAGCCAACGCCTTAAAGTGGCAGTCAAGAGTTCTTACGTTTCTCAAACATTCACTCAAGGACCGCCCTCCTCCCCCCTCCCTCACAGGAGATCGCTCTGAAGGCTCATGTGCGTTTGTTGTTGACAGTGACCCCCCATGTGGAGGTAAGCTCGTCTTTTTTAACATTTCACCATCGCCAATCTCACACCTGAACTTTTATATGTTGCTGTACAAACATTACCTACGATTAGCAGTCCTAAAAATCACACTTTCACAAGTCGTAGCTCAAAAGAAAGAGTATGAATTACAAAAATGATAATTAATATCAGTCACTGGGTCCATGATCTCTCTGTACAAGACCAAAAATGTCCTCAAAAACAAAATAATTTTTCCTCCATATAATAGTATTGGCCTTTGGAATGCTGTGATGTCACCTGCAACCCAGCAATAGCATCAAAAGCTAAGACATGCTAACAGATCTCTCAGACCATTTTACTAGTTCTCCTGGCGCAGATATCATTTTTATACTTTATATTGTGATTATATTGTGATCATGTGCAGGGCGGAACATTTGCAAATACAGAACTACAGTGTCGTCTGCTTTTCTCACAGCTGAGGCGACGCCAGGTGAGGCGTTTGGCTCACAGGCTAAAGGTAAGGAACATATTGATATAGAAATACTATTAGACAATGATGATGGCAGTGCTTCATCCATAGGCAGCTGACAACTTGTTATGTTTCAGGGAAAAGCCTGTGTCGTCATCATGAGACTTCTTTCTTTCTGTGTGGACGAAATCCCAGACTTTCTACACTGAAGACACTTACAGT
This sequence comes from Proterorhinus semilunaris, assembly GCA_021464625.1. NCBI lineage: Eukaryota > Metazoa > Chordata > Actinopteri > Gobiiformes > Gobiidae > Proterorhinus > Proterorhinus semilunaris. The sequence continues at coordinate 22,195,447 of CM038360.1, forward strand.
GGACTGTGTTGAGCTCCTACAGACCAAGTGGTACTATGAAGACCTCAGAATGGAGACAACTCTCAGGATGATCTCAGGCTTTCACGTGTGGACACAGGAATGATCATGTACTGTACTGACTGGTAAACTGTAATGTTTTGTTGAATTTAATTGACCAATAAAGTTTCCCAGAAAATCTACTTCCATACTTACATAATTCCATAATTACAACGTCACATCAAAAACACAGTTCATAAGTATATAAATGAAACATGAGCATTGTTGTATACACTGTTAGACCAGACTGTAAAAACAGCAGTAATATACAACTTTTCAGCCAGTATGACACTGTAAATACCAACTGTGGTAAAAAGCTGTAATTTGCACTGCATCATGGGAAGTTTAACTGACGACATCCACAAAATACAGTATTTTACTTCCTATTTAAAAAATTGTGTATGGTACTGTATTTTTTGCCGCTCATCACACTCCTTTAACAAGCGCATTCTCCATGTTCAGCTTTACCCAAATCTGAAAGCTTCTCGACTGGAGCGTTCACAGCCTATGAGCCTACATGCCTCAATTGAAAGCTTAGACTGCGTTGTTACAGTGTCGTTGCATTTTGGTTGTATTTTTGTCATGTTTTTGTTGCATTTTTGTTGCTTTTTACCATGTTTTTTGTCACGTTTTTGTTACTATTCTATTGCATCTTTGTAACTTTTTAAATCACGTTTTTGAAGCATTTGTGTTGCTTTCAGTCACATTTTAAGGTTACAGTTAAGTTATACTTTATTAATCCCCATAGGGAAATTCATTTTCTGCATTTGACCCATCCTCAATGCTGCTGGGGCGATTTGTATAGGAGCAGTGAGCTGCGAGCGTGGGCCTGCGCTCGGGGACCCATCTCCATGATGTGGAGCCAGGCTGGTGGTCAGAAACACCTGTCTGGAGGATTAACCTATTGTACATGTTTTTAATGGTAGGGGAAACCGAAGTACCCAGAGGAAACCTACACAAACACGGGGAGAACATGCAAACTCCACACAAAAAGACCCCATCCCTGGTGGGAATTGAACCCGGACCTTCTAGCTGTGAAGCACGAGCGCTAACCGCTGTACTACCATGCCGCCTGTCATTTTATCATTGTTACGGCCCCAGGCCTCAAGTCTCCATCCTGGTTGTTTTAGTGTTTTGTGTGTGGCTAATTTCCCTTTGTACCCTTCACATCCCTTTTATTGAATTACAACTTTATCCATTTTTACATCTTGGTTTCTGTTACTTCCTTTTCTACCTAGCTGAGCCGGATTGTAACATGTTTTTGTTGCGTTTCTTTTGTAACTGTTCTGTTGCGTCTTTGTAACTTTTTTGTCGTGTTTTGGTCGATTTTTTGTTCCTCGTTACGTCTCGTTTTCATCATTATTTTGAAGAAGAAGCCAAACTGGAGAAAGTGTGGTCGGTTCTGGTGGGAGTTAAGAGGGGAATGCAGCTTTATGCACAAATTTAGACACTTTTCCCAACCCACAACGAACCCTAACCCTAACCCTAACCCAACACACAACGAATCCCAATGAAAAGTTCAGAAACCGCCGATAGCTTTATGCACTTTTTTAAACACAACATAAAGCTTCTAGGTTTTTTTTTGCCATAATACTCACCATACAAGTGACTAGTAACTTCTTAACCGAGCGCATTTTCTCCAGTTCAGCTTTTGGCCCATAGCCCAAGACCGAAGTGTATGTGAGGTGATGCGACGTGTGTCTGTGAACTGATGTGTCCTCCTGTCTCTGCAGTCAGCACGTCCTCTGCGTGTTTTTGTAAGATACAGTGTTGAGCTGAGCCAGGCGTATGATGGAGGATGTTGTGCTGCAGTGCATTCCTGATCAGAAGTGGGTGACACACAAACACGGGAGTGAATCTGCTGCGACGGTACAGTTGCACCAGATCCGGTCATTCCAGCGTGTGAATGTCAACAAAACCTGAAGTTAGGAGCATTGGGTGAAAACCTACACCGACGAGGAGAGAACATGCACTCAGAAACTCAAACTCATCAAGACTTTATCTCCGCAAGACATTTAGCGTGAAGCCAGTAGCAGGAATGGAACCAGCAAACAGATGTACCCCGAAAATGCAGCAGCCGATCCCTCCCTTAAATCCAAACCCTAATCTTAACCCAGACACTCTTTCCCAACGCTCCCCAGGGCCGTGCCATGCAGAGTAAGAACTTATGCAAAGCCCTTAATGGTGAACAAATTATTTAAGTAAGTAAGTGCTTTATTAGTCAACGAAATTGCATTTAGGTGTTGGGTTAGCCCTGAGCGCCGCCATTGTGGGCCGACCTGACCAGCATGTTTTTGGAGGTCGGGGAAACCAGAGTACTGCCTTCAGTGCTCCTCTGATCTTCTGAAACGATGCACCGCCTCCTGGGTTTGTTCCTGTTTCAGATCGTGGTGTCCTCCTCCTCCCTCCGCTCCACAACAGTCTTTCAACATCTTCTGGGAAGAGGGTAGCAGACGAATATAATCTGTGAGTCTTGCCCGGATACCTCCTCGTTTGTCCCTTTTTTGTTCTGTTTCCTGTAGCTGGGGGGCTCTTGGTGCCTCTTCGGTGTTTCAGAAGACACCATTTGTAGGTCTCAAATGTCTTTAGCTCATAAGCTAGCTGTTTGTTTACTTTTAAAAAACCTGGGTCCTTCATGGCTAGAATCCACTGAACCTCACAAAAAACACATCAAAGGTGTACAAGACAAAACAATGTGGAACTCAGAAAATACAAATGCAGTTTGCAGAAACGCTGCTGTACCAAGACAGAGGGATGTTGCAAACTGATCTACTGCTTCCCCCCAAAATACAAATACATACTTCCAAGATATGGGTCACAGCTTCCACTCTGTGTCTCCCCCATTACCCTCGGCACTTCCACCGCGCAGCTTGACCCTGACGTCAGTGAGCGCGGTCCCCGGTTCAGTCCGGAGCGGGCCGATGGTGCGAAAAGCTGACTCAGAGTGCGGAATGAAAACAGGATGCGTTTGGACATTCCAGTCACATTCCTGCCGCGCTGGAGGAACAGAGACAAGAGCGCGGCAGCGGCACGTCTGATACGCAGCGCGCAGATTGCTAACATTTAATCAGCACGTTGCCATAACAAATGTGTTGTTTTAGTCGGCCGCTGATAACTGGGCTGTTTGTGCTCCCGGAGCGCATGCGGGCCGATGGTAAACTATGATAGCTTTGGATACAGAGATAGAGTTGTTTGTGCGGTGAAGTAAAAGTGAGGTTAATGTGTTAAAGCCCGAACGCAGGTTATTTGTTCCTATAATCACATAAGCAACTATACTCAAAACATATTAGAATATGCAGGTGAAATGCAACATAGACATTATGCTCAGCGTAGATAATGGTATTTTTGTGATGTGTCAACAGAAAAGGACATTCAGAAGAATAATTTGTGCCCATTGAAATCACAGAGGCTGTTCCTTCAAAGGCGTTAAACGTATCCTATCACCATTGAAATGAATGTTGAAGCCAGTCCCTATATTGTCTGTTTCATGGAATTTATATCATTTATTTGGTTTCTGTATCATTACAAGATGATGTTTAGTGGGCATCGGATGTTTATTTTACCCCACAAAAAGCAGAAACTTTTTGACCACATTTTTTAAAGTAAAATCTGTACATTCATGAATGATTTCTAGCGATGGGTTGACGAGAGCTCCGACCATCTGGATCGTTCAGAAATTGGGAGCTATATGCTTTATTGTTGAAATGTTACGCCTTTAAAGAACTCTTCTAGATTCACTTTTTGTTTACACCTCGAACCTGCAAATTCAGTTACACATCCCTTGTTCTGATCATCTCACCAGTAGCTGAGTAACCAGTGTATATGTGGTTCAAAAGTTGGCCCCGATGTGAATGACAAGACTAATGCGTCATTACTATTAATTAGAACAAAAAAGAGTTAACCATGCCAAAATAATAGTAATTAAAATCGTAAAGTACCTGATTGTTTTCAGCCTTTCCAAAGCCAGTCTGTGTATTTTTAGATCACAAGGGCGTGTCTGTTGAACTATTGTGTCTCTTCCTCCTTTTGACCTGTGACTCGTCTTTGAAATGTCGGAAGATGATCCTAATGGAATGCAGAATGAACTTTCTAAAACACCCAATGCCCTGCAAGAAACAAGGTGCCCCATTGTGCGTCTATATATGGAACAACTGTACTGAAGGTGAATATACCAAAATGACATTTTTGTTCTACTTTTTTTTTTTTTTTAATTACTTCAAACTAATACTGTATAATTGTTTGGGGAAAACAAATGTTACCAATGTGGTGAGAGTGCTGTATGTTAAGCAGTCACCTGTAAAATTAATGGTAAATTATCTAAACTTTTATAGCGCTTTTCCATATCTTCATTAGGCCCAAAGCGCTTTACAAGCCAAAAGTTTATTGTGCCGGAGAACATGCAGACTCCTAGCGCTGGGTATTGCCAACCGCTTCATGATATGACACATATCCCGATACAGAGTTCACAATACGATATCTATCGTGATTGAAGTGTATCACGATAAGCTCAGCATACAATTTAAGCCTTTTACTGGAGTAGGTAGAGTGCATGTTGTGATGTGTTCTGCATTAAGACTGTGTTTAGAAAAACATATTTGCGTATCACGATACATGTGCCTCGCTACGATACGTGTATTGTCAAGTACTTTGCAATGACGTATTGCCGATAGGATATATTGATGACAACCCTGCACTACACACAAAAAAGTTAGTGGGAATCAAACCCAGGACCTCCTTGCAGTGACCATTCAGCCACTGCAAACAAATTACATAAAACTACAGCAAGCACTGTTTATGAAATCGTTACATGGATTCCTATGTAGTAAATAGCCATAAGTCTTCGTCTCCTCCGGGCTGTTGTTTGTCCGCTCACACGTCTTGCCCCTCAGTGGTGCTTACAGTATGGCTCGGCCGCGGAACATTCCTGCTCTTCCTGGTTTTGTTTGGAGGGACCGCAGCAGCAGCAGCCGCCGCGACTGGGGGGCCCCATAGACTGCACCTCCCCACCACCCCCTGCCCTGCCTCCTGATACCGTACCAGCAGAGTCTGTCTAGCCATAACCAAACAGCAGGAAGGAAATAAGGGGCAAGATCAGAGTTTCCCCAACATGGGGTACGCGGCGACTCACTGTAAATCTCCCACCTCTGAGAACAGGGCATGCAGTTTTCGTAAACACTGCAAAAGATGCCCTTGAGGTGAAATATTGTCAATTACGGACAAGAAAATATTTAACAGTTTTTATGGGATATGATTAAACTTGTGAACGCTTTTGAAATGAGATTTGTTCATACACTGTGTTCCAAAGTATTATGCGAATAATATTTTACTCAGATTTTCTACATTTTCAACTCAAATGACAGTCAGCATCATTTTCAAGTCTAACTGTTAGAGGATCATTTGAATGTGATTGAAAAAAAAACCCGGTGATACGTTTTTTTTGGTCCAAAATAAATGTAATAAACAACTCAACATGCACTGCTCCAAAATTATTATGCACAGTAGCATTTAAATGCATTTTATAGGTTGTAAAGAACTGAACATTTTCATTTATTGAATTTGCAGCATTAGGAGGTCAATTTTACTGAAATCAAAAGCAATTTAAATCAAAAACACCTCAACAGGTAAAGTTGCATTTTAACATAGGACCCTTATTTGATAGCAGCTTCAAAATTCTTGCATCAACTGAACTTGTGAGTTTTTGGAGAGTTTCTGCTTGGATTTCTCTGCAGGATGTCAGAATAGCCTCCCAGAGCTGCTGTTTGGATGTGAACTGCCTCCCACCCTCATAGATGTTTTGCATTAGGATGCTCCAAAGGTTCTCAATAGGGTTGAGGTCAGGGGAGGATGGGGTCCACATCATGAGTTTCTCTCCTTTTATGCCCATAGCAGCTAATGATGCAGAGGTATTCTTTACAGCATGACATGGTGCGTTGCATGAAGATGATTTTGTTAGAGAAAGCACGGTTCTTCTTTTTGTACCATGGAAGAAAGTGCTCAGTCAGAAAATCCACATATTTTTCAGAGGTCATTTTCACACCTTCAGGTAGCTTTAAAGGGGCCGACCAGCTCCCTCCCCATCATTCCGAACCCAAAACATGACTCCGCCACCTCCTTGCTGCCGTGACAGCCTTGTTGATCCACTACTCCATCCATCTGGATCATCCAGGGTTGCACAGCACTCATCAGTGTACAAGACTGTGTAAAAATTGGTCTTCATGTATCTCTGCGCCCACTGCAGCCGTTTCTGTTTGTGAGCATTGTTTAGGGGAATAGAAGGTTTACGCACAACTGCAAGCCTCTGGAGGGTCCTACACCTTGATGTTCGTGAACTCCAGAAGCACCAGCAGCTGCAAATACTTGTTTGCTGCTTTGTAATGACACTTTAGCAGCTGTGCTCCTAATCTGACGTATTTGTCTGGCAGACACCATCCGTATTGGGCCTTTATCTGCACAAACCCTTGTGTGCTCTGAATCAGCCACAAATCTCTTAACAGTACGATGATCACGCTGAATCTTTCGTGAAATATCGAGGGTTTCATACCTAGACCAAGGCATTTTTTTTTTACCTTTATCACACTTCAATACATTTTGCATAATCATTTGGAACACAGTGTATTTCAGTCACCACAAAATGTTAATGGAGTTTAAAATGTGCACTGCTAATCTGAAAAGGACTGAATAATCTAATAGCAATAATTGAAAAACAAAACAAAAACAGAAATGTTTTCCAAATTTGTCCAGGCCATAACCTTTTCATCTTGAACAATGGGCTCTGATGTCGTGTTCATATGGTTCATAATATGGTGCTGACGAATTGTGCCAAAAGGTTATGGAAAGTCACTACATAAAACCATAGTAAAGGCTGTAAATCAAAAGACACAGGCGTTTTTGAGAGCGTGTGCTATTTTGGATACAATGCACATTCCTGGATGGCCCCACGTCCAGTTCAAAGGTACTTCTCATTAAGGGCACGGCGCATTGTACATCACTGCAGTTTATGCGAGTCTGACTGTATATACATACACACACCAAGTAGACCCAAGGGACCCATCCATCTCGCAGAAATGACCCCAGCCGCGGGACAGGCCTTTCCTCTACCGTAAACACACACTCAGTACAATGGGACATAAGGCCATAGGAAGAAAGGAGCGCCTGGCCAGAACAAAGTCTAGTACAGAGAGGGAAAGTTTTATTGTTGTGCAAATTACACAGTAGCTAATAGCATCACCTGGATCTATGTGCTAATTCTGTCTCTGGGGTTTGTATCATAACTGCAAATTTTACTTTTAGGAGTTTTTGATTATTTAAAAACTGCAAAACCGTGGCCCCCACAAATGTTTCAAATCATTAAAATAATAACCAAAAAGCAAACAAACAAACAGACAAACTGAAATTGCAGCGTTATGCACCTGTACTCTTTGGCAGTCATGTTTGATCATTTTTAACCATTCAAATTGCTCAAACACAATCATTTATGACCAGACCCTCTGAGCACCATAGATTCAATCCGGAAATGTGCTCCGCATTTTAAAAGCCCATAAACCACCAGACCTGTTCTGAGCAGTTCTGCACTCAAACTGTGTTTATCACAGCGCCAATGATTTGGTAGCATACCATCAGCTTCAAATGAAGGCTCTTATATTGTTTATGCATGTTTTACCCCCTCCTGGTGTCAGTGGAGGGAGCTCCAACTAAACTTTATGATTAAAGCCAACACAGGCCTGGTGATAAAGTCTCCTTTCCACACACAGAAATGATTTCTAGTTATATAAAATATGCATCCTGAGCCTGAGGTGCACAAAAGGCACACGTATCTACTTTAAAATACAGTAAGGACCAAATCCTATAAAGGCTTCAAAAACACATCCATCATGCATTTCTTAAAAACATCCAAAAAGTCAAATAAAAAATGAAAGACACATTTTTTTCTTTCTTTCCTTTAATTCCCTTTCTGTCCCTCCAGTTTTTCAGACTCTCCTTCCCCGTGCAGAGTTGCAGACTACATGCTTGTACTGGAGACATTCTTCCCTGATGCCGCTGATAGGCACCCGTCGCCCTTTGTGTCCTGGCCCACGTACACCTGCCATTGTCACACAGTGTGCACCAGTATAAACCTCTGCAAACAGCCAGTGCAGTGTGCAGATCTCATCTTGATTTCTAATTCAGAAAGTGAGAACGGGCATCTCGTATGGCGGCAGGTGGAGGGCGCGGGGGAGAAAGTGGTACGTGAGGAGCTGAAGCAGTGCAGGGTCAGTGGGTGCGCTTAGGCAATCCACTGCTGTTAACGCTTACAGTGGGTTGTGGCGGATAAAGTGGCAGGCGATGATAAAAGGTGATAGGACATAGACGCTGATGATCTAATAGCGTTCATTTTCATTGCAATATGGACATTTTCATAGCATTTTTCTTGCACTGTGTGATATCTGTGTCTCAATTTCACATTTGTTAGACCAGTGGTTCTCAACCTTTTTTGTCTTGCGGACCAAGTGCCCCCCACTGTGTTAGACTACTACAAAACAAATGATCACAAGCGTATGGGGAACATATTTGAAAAGGTAAAAAAACAAACAAGATTAGTAGCTATTTATAAGACTCCTTGGAGATATAGTTTGCATAACGTATGTATAATAATAATAATAATTATAATAATTATAATATTTGCACAATTTTCAGTCACGTCCTGGTGCAGTTTGGATTTGATTTCTTAATTCATATAGAATATTTTAAAGTGGTTCCTGGGCATTTTTTTCCCCTGCAGCACAATGACGAATTCCAGACACAAGAACTTTCCATTAGCTGGTGTGATGTTTATAAAATATTTGTAAAGTGTTAAGAATCTTATTTTGTTAGGCCCTGTAATATTTATTTTGTTTCCGGTCTGACGATAAGGCTATTTGCACCATAGAAATAAAAAGGAAAAATGTCCTTAGTGGCTTTGTTCCATTGTCACAATACGGACGCCACGCCACCATCTTGGTCCGGCATGTGTAATGGAACAAGTTGGCCTTTTTCTGATAAAACCCATCATAACAACAAATGCAAGTGTGATCATAAGGATTAAGGATTTCTACTAATCACAGTTATTACAGATATTTTTGCAATATTCTTTCCACATTAAAAAATTATAAAATATTTTATGAAGTAATTTACCTATACAAAGAGTAGATGGCAGCCTTGATATCAACATGACTTGCGTTACGTTTTGTTTTTTGATCGATGGATCATATTATATTATATTTATATTTTAACTTAACTGATGTTTTATGTTAATAATTATTCCTATTTCCTAATGGGCTAATTTTGATTATCAGTAAACATACCAGTGACACAAACTGCCATTAACTTTATGTCAAACTGATTGTAACAACCAAATAAAGTGACCAAAATAACAATATAAACTTTAAATTATAATTCAGACCTGAGAAAGGTAATTCTCTGTGGTTTTGTAGTGACTGTCCTTTGATTAAAACAGTCCCAAACTGCACAGGAACGTTTGCTCCGTGAGCCGTAAACCTCCTGCTTCAAACCCCATGGAAACGATGCTAACTACATTTGAAAAGTGAAGGCAGCTACAGTACGGCTAAGTGTGACATATTTCACAGTATTTATAGACCTATCTGTGGTTTCTTTATCATGTACATGTCATAAGATGATGTTTAATGTCCATTAGATGCGTATTTGTGAATCAGACCCATGAAAATCCGAAACTTGAACGTGATTTAGCATTTAGCATGTAACTCGGAGGAGACTTTTAGATGCTAATTTCTATCTAAAATAAGTTTTCCAAAGGTCTGTACATTTATTAACGATTTCTAACTAGGCTTTGGCTTCCCCTAAATGTGGTCGATGGGTTGACAGCAGCTGAAAACATCTGAATTGTTCATAATTTGAGATGTTTGGTGGCTAATGCTAATGGCTATAGGGAAAATACATTGAGGAGGCTAATGGAGTCTGAAAGTAGCTTCTTTCCTAACTGTCCGCATGCGTAGGGATTTATTTATGTTTATTTTTTATTTTATTTATGGACATATTTGGAGGATCAGCCCCATGAGATGCATCATCTCATTTTCAAGGGGATCCTCGGGATCACATCCACAGGAAACAAAACGAAACAGCAGAGTATATGCACAAAATCAAGTAATAAAGGACAAAACAGTACAACAAAAACGAATAACTCACCCATCCACCTACACACACACACGCACCGGCTCTAAATATTTACCACCCCACCCATCACCGATTGAATGACGCGTCTCCTTTTTATTTCTATGAGTTGCACAGCTACATCCATTCCTGTTTTGGTTAAAAACAAGGACAGACAGGGAAGCCATCAGGTTTTGAGAAGCAGCAGCACTCAGGACTGACATATCACTGTCGTAAGTATTTGTATTGCATAAATCTGTTGTTTATGTACAAATATCACTCTTTAGTTCGTGGAAATGTTTTATAATTTAAAATTATAAAACATATAATATAATTTAAAAAACTATGTTAAAAAAGCGCTAATGCTAATCGCAGTTATGCTAATCGAGGCTGCACTAGGTTATGCATTGTCATGTTAAAAAGACAGTTTTCACTCTGTGCCATGGTGAAGGAACCCAGTAAAGTTCACAACTCTACAGCGACAGCTCATGTGTTCATTATGGATAGAGTTTAGCGTGACGTTTAGTCTACAGTTCCCACACTGAGATGAGAACATTATAGCTGGCATGAAAGTCGCTAAACTTTTGAAATTGCTCCTAATCACGTATTATTGCAACATTTTCTACTCTAACGTCATCTGTCCCGCACTAAGTAGTGACACTTGACTCCCGCTGAATAATATCCTAAGTATTCTCAACTGTCTCAAAAAGTTCATTGAAATTCAAACCAGTGACTTTTCCCTAAGGCGACTCCATTAGCCTCAGTGACAGGAGAGACCTCACAGCCTGTCATCAATGTCTCCAAGATGCACCTATGTTTTTTTAACCACTATCTGCTGCGGCATCTGCAAACCCTGAATGTGTTTAATGAATACCAACATCGTACCCTCGTAAGGAAGCCGTGATGCCGTAAGAATTCCTCGGGTCGTTGTTCAACATGGAGGGATTAGGGAACTTGTTTATTAAGCACTTTCTCAACAATCCCTTGTTCTAATTTGGCTCGTAAATCTTTGGCCGCTCCTCTCGACGCTGAAGCTGGAGATAGTGTTAATGAACAGCAAGGATCGATGCACCAGATTAATTGTAAGGGCAGGGGAGTTGGCATGTGCTTCTCAAGAGTTTTAAACAAAATCTCCTGCGTCTTTTAACTAGATGGGTTTTTTTTGCAGCAAAGAGCCCATTGTGTAGCTAAATATATTTGCGCACACTATTCCACAGTGCTGAAAGGTTGAGAATCGATTAACTGTAGACGCAGTGATAATAAATTAGGTAGAACTGGTTTGGAGCATACGTAATGTTATGTAACTGGTAGTTAATTACTGATTATGAGCATTAAATAGTGACCAGTCGCCAACGTGATTAGGACATGTTTAATGAAGATTAAACCAAGATGGATAAAGTTGTAAAAAAACAAGTACCGATTTCTATTTCTATTTCAGAATAAACAGGAGATATCCGGTCCAGATCACAAGCCCCAATCCTGACCGTAGAAGCCATGGGACGCTTTATGGATATCAAGCTTATTTTTTATTTTTTATTTGTTTGTTTATTTGAGCAGTACACATAGTGCTCAAAAGGAGTGGGCTGAAGCAAAAGCTTATGATTGCCCACCCCCAAGTGCAATAAAATAAATAAAAAAAGAACATTTCAAGCAGCTACATTCATACAGACCAACTTACAAACTTACCAAAAAAAATAATAATATATGAACTGTTTATACAATTAATTGAAGCAACGCACAGCTACAACAACAATCCCGTTTCATGTACGATGTCTAGAACAAAGCAGTCAAAAAAAAAAAAAAAAATGTGATCCTTAATATATTTCTTCCAGATTTTTACCCTTGATAACCGAGAGTTACTTTTATGTTATGAAGGTACATTAATAGATATTATAATCTGAGATCTTGATACTTTCCAGTTGTCATTACCATTCTCAGTATAATTTTAATTTGGGTGTAATTTCCATAATCATTATTATTATATATTTATTTAATTGAGTTATATGTGAAGTATGCTGCAAGCCCTGCATAGTGTGGTGCATTAAAAAGCCAAAGTGTAGAGCGGGCCAGATGAAGAGGGCAGTAACTCCCAATCAACAAACCCCCACATGGCTGCCCTAACAGCTGATTTTGTAGAATATGTTCCTATGCTGAGTGGTGCATTAAAAGACAAGGTTTAGAGCCCGTTGGGAGGATTCCTCTCAACAGATCCATAACCTGCCAGCCCTAATTCTCCGTTTGTGAATTTGAGCAATAGAATGACAACCGTTCCAAGCAGCAACACTCTTCCAGATTATAGAGGAACAATACACATAATCCATCCTACTGCTCCCCCTAGTGGCAACACATTTCTTCTTGTCTGTATATTTCAAAAGTCTTTTGTTTGTATTTAAATTTGAACAGGTTGATGTTTGGACATCGTTTCAAATCCATCTCCAGTTTATTCCACAATTGAACACCATTAACTGTTGGACTAAAACTTTTCAAAGTTGTGCTATGTTTCTGAATCCTAAAGTTTAATTCATCACGTAATTCATAACGACCAGTACGTTCTTGGAACCTTCTTTGTAATTGGTTTGGTAACAATTTATACCTTGCTTTGAATAACATTTGAACAGTTTGGAACTCAACAATGTCACAAAACTTCATGATCTTTGATTTTAAAAATAATGAGTTTGTGTGGTCCAAAAACCCAACTTTATGAATTACTCGGATAGCTCTTTTTTGCAACAATATGCCATTTTTTTAAATGACACACTGTGGAATATGAAATACTGTTGGGTTTTTGGTACAACAATGATTTGGACAGACAACAATGATCTGGACAGACAACAATGATCTCTGGGCGACAGGAAGCCAGCGCAGAGACCTGAGCACTGGACTAATATGGCTGTAATACCTGGTTCCATTCAGGACTTAAGTAGCAGCGTTCTGAACATTTATAGAGAGGCCAGTGAGCAGGCCGTTACAGTGGTCTAACCTGTTGGAAGCAAATGCATGGATCAGTCTCTCTAAGTCTGGTTCCGACACTATGGGCCAGATCATGTGGTTCATAGCGCAGGCTGTAGAGCAGACGGGTGGCGCTCCTTGCAATTTTCAGGGTCATACCTGGCGCAAAAATTGGGCAGGGGATGGACAGACTCGCATTGCGATGTTGTGGTGCCGCCCCATCCTCATGCTTTGCCCAGAACGCTACTGCGGAAGGCGGCGGGTTGCGGGGCATGTAACATGCACATGCAGCGCACAATGTTTAATAAAGATGTGGCGTGCAGATCCAAGATGAGTAGGCGGGGAATGAAAGGCAGCAGCCTCGGCGTTGGACACCGTTCGAAAACGCAAAGTTATCAAATGTAAAAGATTTAATTGATCAGTAACTGTCATATTGCCTGCGGAGGAGTAGTTGCAAGAAAATGTTTAGCTTATTGGAACATTGAGCTACAGCTGCAGGATTCTTGGAGGGGCTGAATTGGAGGGAAAAAAATTAAAATGTTTGCTATGCGCCCCGTTTGTGAAATGCGCTTCTTTCTTTTGGACTGAGCTGTAGCCAACACAAGGAGCAACAATGTAAAAAGGAAACATGAAGCTTATGCTCTTCATTCATCAGGAGGTAAACACTGACACAAGATGTAAAGGTCACCTGTGGAGTTTGCATGTTCTCCCCGTGTCTGCGTAGGTTTCCTTCGGGCACTCCAGTTTCCCCTACCACTAAAAACATGTACAATAGGCCAGGAGAGTACGCATGGGGGACAATGGACGCAAATTAGCCCAAGGCTAAAATCCGGTGTGGCTTGTTTACATGCATGAGTATGTTCATTAACATGCCCTGTCCCGACCAAATAAACCAATAAATAAATGTTTTTCATATGGTAAAAAACTGTGTAATTGTTTTGATTACTCCTAGAGTTCTAACCTGATTTTTTTTGGTTTTAGATAGATTATTTTGTTTCTGTGGGCGTTGTGCTCGTCATCGTCCGCTTGCTTGTCTATGGTGTCTATCTATACCTGTGGTTTTCACCCGTTTTTCTGCGAGCAATAGCAATAACTTTCGTGGCACATACCCATATCACTGGATGGGCCACGGTGCCGGGAGTCCCACTATTAGTGTTTGGTGTTTGGGGAGTGCTCTTTGCATAGAAAATGGTAAGATAATACACTATTTCCTCAGAGAAATCTGCACAGTGAAGCACTGACCATGAGACTAACTTTTATCCTTTTATTTTTAATAAGGACCCACGACAGAGTTGACCTTGTGATGCTTTTTCTCATGCTTTTCAATCCATCCGGCTGCTTGGTTATTCTTCGCATCCCTAGCCCCCTTAAGGCCTGCCAAGGACTTACAGGTGCTAACACTCAAGACCACAGTGTCCCTGGAAGTAGCGAAGTTCTTCAAGGTAGTGCCATTATTTGAAAATACCAAGAATCAGCACAATCCTAAATCAAAGTCTGAGGAAAGAATTTCATACATACATAGACTAAATTTTCCCTTGATGATTTCAATCAAACATTTGCTACCCATTTCCATTGTGTGGTGATATAGCTTTGATCCAGTCCTTCCTGTTACAGTCGGCAATATGGGAACCGTCATTGACCACTTTAAAGCCCGGACTTTCTTGATGAACACAGACAACATGTGCATTGAAATAACTGGCCCTGTTACTCCGAAGAATGTGTGTTGTATGTGTATACATCAGATGTTTTATGTAACTAAACCGCGGGCCGCATTCATAATGAATAGTTGACATACTTCCCCGAGCGCTGTAATGCAGTGTTCTGGGGTGAGGGAACAGCCAAGCCTCTTCCCGGACACGCTCAGACACAGGTGTGATCAATGAAGTCGTGGTCAGCTCAGCTCCAAGGAACGCGCTTCACTAATGTGATCTGATACACCTGCTGCACTGTCGCCTGGGGACGGCACCAGAGAACTGCAAAATATTACCATGGATTCATAATTCTATCTTAAAACCACAACAGATAGAAAATGGAATGAGACAATAAAAAGTGATGCAATTATACTCGGCACATTACTTTACAGCGCAGTCAATTTTATGCATGGAATTACTTCCTATGCACTCACAACTGTTTGCTGTCCCAATTTCAATGGTAATTAAAAAAGAAAAGAGCAATCTTGACAGTCTTTTCCCGATTGAAAGGTAACTGTTTGTTATTAACGTCTTAATATAATGATTAAAAACTAGGGTGACCAGATGTTCCGGGCAAACTGGGACATCTGGTCACCCTGTAATTATCCACCGGTTGGATGCTGTCTACCATGTTGTATTTAAATACAGTTTGCCTAACATGGCTAACTCCCCATACGGATAAAACAAACACAGGATATAGTTGTGAGCACAGGAAGCTAACCCAGAACTAGCATGGTAAACTTGGTAATAATGGTAATTAGAGCTGAAACAACTAATCAATTAATCGACGATTATTTAAATAGTCCACAACTATTTTAGTAATCGATTAACCGTTTTCTGGTTCACACGGACTCAAATGGAGCAAAAATGACATGAAAATGTAGTATTTTTGATGAAAACCTACTTTGTTTTTATAGTTAGAGTCTGCTGTGTTTTGTACATTGTAAATTTCATGAATATCTGTCTGTGTCTCATCCAATGAGAAAGCAGAATGAGCACTAAGAGCCTCCAACAAACACTTTAAGTTTACTCCATCAACAAGTGGCGCCACTTTAGCTTTAAGTGATTACAAAAAATGAACAAATATATTTCTACACCATTCACAGCCAAGTGAGTAATCGTACAAATAATCAATGTATTAATCGATTACAAAATAAGCGTTAGTTGCAGCCCTAATGGTAATTAAATCCTTAAAACAGTAGATTAACTAGGAATGCAGCTACAACGTTCTTGGTAATAATATTAAAACAGGGCTACAAAATTGCATTTTTTTCTATTCCTTACATTCAGATAATAGCCATTTACCTTATGTTTTGGCATTCTGTAAGACATGTACTATAATAATAATAATGCATTGGTTTTATATAGCGCTTTTCTGGACACTCTTTACATTGCACTATTCATTCACTCCATACTTGGTGGTGGTAAGCTACTATTGTAGCCACAGCTGCCCTGGGGTAGACTGACAGAAGCGAGGCAACCAGTCTGCGCCATCGGCCCCTCCGACCACCACCAACCACTCACTCTCACTACATTCCTTAGGCTTCCCGGTGTTACCAAACGGTCTCCAAGTACCGAACAGGCCCTTCCCTACTCAGCTTCCAAGGTCTGACCCCCAGGACTATGCCCTGCTGTTAGTTAAGATGATTTTACATGTTATAAATATCTTCACATTATTCTACCTTTAGCCTTCTATCTCTAGACCCACACTTTGACCCATTTCCTTCGAAACACAACAGCAATTCGAATGGTGGCAATTTTCCAGGGCAATGACACCCTCCATTTGCGCTGCCTCCTAAAATCTAATTACACAGCTAATCTCCAGCCGTTAACGCTGGCTCCAGGTAATCCCAACTAAATTAATTCCCGCTCATAATTGCTCGTCCCGGGCGCTATTGCATTCTTTGTCTTACAGTTTGGAATTTTCCGCCGCGAACAAAACATCTTATTGTAAACGATTAGCGAAAAAGAATGTGCATTCCAATGGGGCGAATACCAAAAGACACTAACATCCCATTAGTGCGCGCGGGGGGGCTGCGGTGACCTAATGTTTATCGACTTATAAACACAAGGCGATGGCTCAACCTACAACTGTATCCTAGCAGAAAATTCCAACACCTTTTGTCCGTTGCCTAGCCTAAATATACGTGACAGTTTGCAGACTATTTGACTAACTAATTATAGGCTGAGGTATCTCCCAGAGAAACAAAAGAACCTCTCCTCGGACAACCTTTTTTTAATCATTTTTCCATTACATTTAGGTACGGGTGTTATCTCAAAGGAATGCCCACCACCGCCCGCCATATGGCGCGTGGGCCGTCACCAATGTGGGACCACTCCTGGCCCAAACAATGGCTTTGGGAGGTCTGCTGATAGACAGTTAGAAACCAGTATCTTGGACGTTTCTGTCCGCACGTGTCATCTTGCTTTCCGGAACTGTCGACAGTGGTTAAATCACGGTGGTATTTATAGTTAAGTGCCTTTTGTAAGAATAAAACAATGGACAATGTAAGGTGTCGTCCTCTCATAAAGTTTGACTAGGTTATCATTCCAAAAGATGAACAGTTTGAATGAAGCTAAAGAAGAATAAAGGGAAGGTTTATGGAAATAGCTTTGTAGCTATTTGCCCACTGAAGAGAAGATATCAGAACAAGTCTTGTAATATGTTGGAAAAGAGAAGTTCTTTTGAATGTTGTGCATCTAGCAACTAGACTGGTGACAGTCCATGGAGGTTGTGAAACATTAATAGAAATGCGACACAACTAACAATTTATAAACTGCAAAACAAAACCAGGAAGAGGGAAAACATGGCGTGGTTAAAAACTAAACTTAAGCTGGGCCGTTTCAGTAGCCCTTCACCTACAGTTACATTTTATAATCGGATGGTGATATCATATTTCTCAATTCATCATAGGATAAGTTTTCAAAGTCATCAAATGGACTGGGTTGTTTGAGTTTTGCTTCCCGTCAAAGGCATCTTGTGCTGGTGAAGAGCGCTCCCCATGCACCAAACACTAATAGTCGGACTCCCGCCACCGCGGCCCATCCGGTGCATGTGCAGCACATTTGTTATTGCTTACACAAAAACAGGTGAAAACCACAGGTATGGCGCAGCATGGACAAGGAAGCGGTCAATGATGAGCACCACGCTCACAGAGATAAAAAGGGAAAGACTATATCAGTCACCTCGAGTAACTCTCTAAAACCGAATAATCAGGTTAGAAATCACAAACCAAACTCAAACAACAAAGTCCACTATAGACGACGTTAGAAACTTCTGCTACAAGGATGAACTGCTGGACCACTGAGCGTGCACTCTAACATAATAGTTAAGGGCGATGCTTCAGGTTTACATACATCAGAAGTTATGAGAATGCAGCATGACTTGGGTCGTCTGTACTTTTTCTGAATCTTCATCTGAATGTTCAAATTTGCTCGGTGCATTCAAGCGGCAATGACACTAAAAAGAGTCTGCGTGTCTGCACAGGATTCTCCTGTTATACTTTACACTCAAGGCATGTTTTATAACCATGTCACTATTATTTCCACACAGATAACATCACTATAAGTTTAAGGATTATTGTCGCAGACTGAGGAATATCTCCTCTGAAGGGCAATGGATGACCCATCTAAAGATCTTGAACATATGCTCTGAAATAGATACCTTTTTGACAACTTTTTTAATGGAAAATACCCATACAACCGAGAGCTTACACAAACGGATCTTGCTGTAATTTGATGTTTTACTGATAAGCACAACAGTAGTCATAACTTTAAAACCATTTAAGTTCTCATACACAGAGCCGGTGAGTAAATAGTAAAACTGTCTGAATGTCTAATAGTCGTGAAGCATGTTTGCTCACTAGCGACGCCGCGGCCTATAGCGTCTGTACATCAATGATCATACCATGTGTCATCGCTGGCAGACGGGCCGACCTCCTGAACTTTTACTGTAAATTTGTTTAAAAACGGCTTTTGTAGTTTTCCTCTGCTTCTTGAAGCACTGGAATTTAGTTTTTTTTTTCCGTAACTTTCCTGACCTCAAGAGATAGGGTCAAAAACATGTTTATCACAATGTGCAAGACTTTCATCTTGATTGTCTTCTTTTCTTATCATTAGATGTTGTAACTATTTGGTAATTGGGGCACTGCAGATAAATAAAAGATAGATTGCAACAGTCTTTGATGTTCATCTAAAAAGTTTCTTCTGTTTCTTTTTACTATCAACCTCTTTGCACCTGTTCTGTTAGGCATCAAAGGGACTCATACTATGCCTTCTTATGTAAACTGAGCTGGAAAGATATCAAAGTACAGTGGGCTATAGAGTCACTGCTTTAAAAGTGGCATCACAGCCTTGTAGATTATAGATCTTTACCATCCTGTTCATTTAAACTTGCATTGCCTTCCTTACAAGTCATCTATTTCTTAGCGTCATGTTGATAACAGCTACTTTGTCATTTCAAAAGTTGTCACAAGCCACTGTTACCTGCAGAGGGCATTAGGCACTTCATTCAAGTGCTCTCTGTAAAACTGCATGTACGCATAAAAGGATAAAAAAAAGAAAAAGGTGCTTTCTTCAAGGGGTGCACATTCCTAACCAGTATAAATATAAATGGTTGTGTCAGGAAGTAAGTCAGGTGTAATATTTGCCAAATTGATACACACACCAGACCGATAGACTCACCTTCTGCGGACTTGTGACTAAACACATCCTTTTAAATCAAACGTTTGAGAAACATTGGTCTCTTATGAAAATAACCAGTCACATAAAATGTCTTGAATTGATTTGGCACTGAGTCAGCAAGAGCTGATGACTCATCTGTTTGCCTGATGTCTGATAAACTGGCCATACAAAACTGTGAATTGATGTGTGAGAAATAACCTCTTATCCAAACAAATATTTGTGATTTATTATGGGGGAAAAAAGTTTTGCAATTGCAATTGTACAATTTGGATTTTAAGACTTAAGAGTTCGCATCTGCACATTTGAAACATTTCCATAACACCAGACCATGTTTGTCAAATGCCAGAGTCAATGGCGGAGTGAACACAGGCCGTGCTACGAACTCTAATGTACAGCTTTACGTGTGCACTAATGTTGTGACTGTCTTTTTCAAAATTCCCATTTAATTGTTTGTCTCTGCCTTTTATTTTAAACTTTTTAAATGAACCAAATGAGTCGGTAGAATTGCATTAATTTGCAATAATTGCCACCTCTCAAATCGGGATTTACATTTGAATGTGGTTAATTATGCAGCCAGACATTATAGGCGGCATGCTCTTTGCTGCTATAGGATACAATTATGAGTGTAAAATGTTTGGGAATACAAAGTTCAAGGCACGGCCAGCAGGTGGAGCACTTGTCTTTTGCTCCCGACCACTTGATGATTGGAGCGACTAATAACTTTGGATATGATGATGAAAATGTCTATTTGCAAAATGTATATCTAAAGGGTAATGACATCCCTGTTGTCAGTATCGCCTAAGAATAGATTTGACATGGGTATAGCAGCTTGCGTTATTCAGCATGTGTATTGTTTAAATACTGCCGAGCAGACTTATTTATATACAGCCTATTTTGGGCTTCGGCGACTAGAATTTCCTCTGTTTGTTCGCTGCTTCTAAGTTTAAAAAGCAAAAAGGGCAGCAAATGCGAGGAATTCCAGTGGCGACAGACTGAAATGATTGTTGTACTAATGTACTTTTGATAGGACCTAATGAAATGAAATCCACTTGAGGCGAATGAGGGGGTCGGTAGTTTCCAAATAATGTTTTTTGAGAGTGATTGTTAAACATATATTCTGTGAAGACAGCATCATTGACCGCGTTAGTAGATTGTTGTATTTGAGTGATTCTCCTCTTTTGCTGCCACGTATGTGCAGCATCGAATCATATATTCTTTTCAGTCAACCTAGGGACATCTGTTCTCTGGATTTGTTCCAAAGGCTGTAAAAAAGTGATGGACTAATTGAAGCTTGTTGATGCTAGCAATTTTGCTGTTTTTTTGGAGCCAGCTTAGCAGTAGAACTATGTTGTGTATGCTCAGACAAAGAACTGGAGGTAAGAATGAAGCCTGTGTTCAATAAGAGGCAAAATACTTTAAGTGAAAACTTCAGCTGCTAATAGCGATGCTTCGTCCATATTTTTCACATGCAGTCTGTAATTTGTCCCATTCTTCAATGTCATTGCTTGAGGCTAATTGTCAGGAGCGATGCACAACCACAGTGCAGCGTCCAGGGCATCCATCTCGAGATCTTCCTCTCTATGTTTATTGTCATGGTGTGCCTATAGGAAGAGGATGAGAGCCCAACACTGCATGTTTTGGATAATGAAACCTGACATCTTGACATGAACTACACATGCAGACTCCACCCCTGAAGGGTCCCAGGGAATTGAGCCAGGTACCGTCTTGTTGTAAGGCTTACAGAGCTAATGACTCCATCATTCATTAAGTCATTGCAATTCATATCACCCCACCACAAATAACATCAACAGTATCATGTTCTGTACAGTCTAAAAAAAAAACAAAAAAACAAGGCACCTTTTATTGCGTTCACATGGAGTGGACAATATTGTGCAAGATTTGAACAGGCTACCCACTCGTCAGAGGGCAATGACTCACTGAATAATAAAGCGTCTTCTTAAGCCAATACCGTGTCTTCAAAACTAAAACCTGTTGTTACCAAAGTGAAAAAATGTGCAGACCTAAAACTTGACATGACCATGACACTTATTTAAAACACAATGTAATGTCAAGGACCTCATCAACTTTTGTACTATTTGGTCAGCTTTAGAATATTCTCTAGAAAAGCAGACAAAAGGTCACCAGACTTGCAGGTGACCTTTTTGAAACCCAAAAGGAACATTCAGTGAAACACTCATGGGGTCAGAAAGTTTTCATACGTTGAGAAACACAAACAGGACTGGGAATGACGATGGCTGCTTTTCTCATTGTTGTTTACTTCTGTTGGAGTCAAACAAAGAACACATTAATTCATCATTCGCTTCTATCAGATCTGGAAAGGGAAGTAGACTATTACCAACATCAGAGAAGCACACTTCCCTAATTTATGTCTCTATTTAGTTTGGAGGGGAGGACGGAGGAAAACGTCTTGTATAATATGATTAAGATTAATTGAATCTTAGACATTTTCTGATGGGGATTTTGTGTGGGGTAGCAGAGTAGAAGTGGTAAGTTCCCTACCAGTCCAGCAGATGGCGGAGTAACCTGCCCAAATCTGTCCTGCTTCTCACCCTGTACTGAACTGCAGTTTGGGAAATGCCCAGAAGAGAGTGCGAGGTTCAGACTAGCTATGGGAAATTTTAGATTATACCAGTGACTAGCTGTTCATGGGACCAATTACTGCATAATTTGAACTACTGCAGCCACTATTTTGAGAATAGTTATTACTTATTACATCTGTGTTTTTTTTTAATTGTCACAGCCTGGATTTGAACTCATCAGTGTCCACGTGTGTTTCTTTCGCATGTCCCAGTTAATCAAATAAATGTTAATAAAACATGTGGACTCTGATCGAAAAGGTTTTTGGTTTAAATAGGCTGTGACCTCCTCTATTATTTCAACGGCAAAAATCTCCGATGTAGTGAGTGATTGTTGTCTATGGTCATGACTCAATGCCAGAGGTGGGTAATACTCAGTTACATGTATTTATGTAACTTTTTGCATTAATCGTACTTTTGCAAGTAGTTTTTTCTTTTGACTTCTTCTTGAGTAATATTAAAATTAATGTACTGTTGAGCAAAACAAATTGTAACTCATGACACTGTGAGTAAAGTGACAAATATTCATTTTGATTCATTAAATAGATTCTTTCGTTTATGTAAATCTTTATTATGTTTTTTTCTTTGAAAATATGACAATTTCCCCTCCTGGAACCGCCACCTTAACGTGGTCGAATGAACTTTAAGAAACAAGTACTACCCTTGTCTATGTAAGTTCTCAGCCATACAGGAGTTGTCCATCTTCAATGAAGGTACTTGAGTCATCTTCTGTACTCAGTAGTTGAGGCCTTGTTCATCACTCGCCGTGGTGCTGATCTATGGAATGAACTTGAGGACTTGAAATGTTGTAGCCCACTGAATAACTTTAAACAAAGAAAAGGTATAGAAACTATGCTAAAGAAGATGAACAGAACTGTAAATCAATACTAAAAAAAATCTGTTCTTTGGCTCTGCTAGACATTTTATTTATTTATTATCTTTTGCAAGATATGTTTTGCTTCGTTCTCTTTTGTGTAAATTTTCTGTCATCAAGTTTCAGACCTCAGCTGACTCCTTTTGAGCTTTTCTGTGTATCTTGCTTAATAATTGTATACGATGCAAATTATACCTGTTAAGCCTATACACAAATAGCTCAAATAAATACAAAAATAAAAATTAAAAAGGAATGCTTTTATATACTCAAATATAGCCTGGCCAGCTTTTTTCTTTCAAATATATTTCAAATATAAAGTGAAAGAAGTATGGAGTATGGCTAACAGGCTTGCTCAAATAGGCATCAGGCCATGTGTAAAAAGAAGGCTGGTTATGGCAGGGAAAAGGTCTGGTACCATTTGAAAGTGTCCAGAATACAAGTTCTCTTGTAAGTCCTATCTGTTTCAGTGTTTCTAAGCCTAAGCAGGTCGTTGTATGTCTATAGACTCACCGTACTGATTATACGTGAGCTTATTTGGTCACGTGGTCCCTACACTCTGCAGGTGGAGGAGCCCTTCGGGTACTGTTGACTGCGCATGCGCTACATGTGTCTAATCTTCCTATCTCGGGCCTGTCCGATTTCTGCTCTAGCCTCCGTCCTCCGTCTTCCTACCTCAACTCCTCGCCTGCAAATCCTGCCCACTGAGAAGAGAGGCCAATAACGAACAACTTGCCTTTCTCCTCTGTCGCGATCTCTGCCCTAATAGGTGGAACTAAAACAAGTGGAATCGAAGAGTTTTGAGTCGCTCTGAGGAGGCACGTGTGAATACACACATTGGATACACCCACGGATATTCTCCCCCTAGTTCTCGCACTAACGTTACACCTGCCACCTTTTGGACCGAAAAACGACACTTTAAAAAACTTTTCTAAACTTTGGTCAACGACTTCCGGACTGATTTTGATATTTGGACCGATGCCTTCATCATTTGTAATCTTCGTTACATTTACGTAGCTGGTTTAGTGATCAAAGTCGGGTAGTAGTGAAGCTAGTTCCGTATTGGCGCTTACCACCGCGATGCACTGACAAGTGTCACCAGTAATCAGGGCTCGTCGCTTGGCTGGGGAGGAACCATAGAGGAACGCGTCCTCACTTGTGGATATTTCTCCCTTTCTGGCTAAAAACGTTTGTTTATAAGGTAAGCGTACTTGTTCAACCCTATAGTATAATTATAATCCCTAAACGGGCAAGTGAATGGGCTAACAAAGCTAAGTCAACTTTACAATGTAGCAGCAGGCACCTGTTGCGTATTCGCTCACTTTAGGGCAGGATAGCACAGACATTAGCATACCACCACTTCAGCATCGTTTGGGGGAAATAACAAAGTTATGTTGGTGAAACTGTGGCAGGTGAAAGCGGACTTTGTTCCACTGGGATTGTGTAACAGCGACGTTGTAGGCGTCGTGTTGCCTTTGTTATTAAGTTTACCTCTGTTGCCAACACACTGTACTCCGTAGCATTGGCAAAACTCAAATCGCTTTCTTGTACTTGTTAGCATTTAGCATTTGGGCAAGTATTAATCAGACGCGCATTAGACAATAGCCCGCATCCAACCGGTTTAAACCTGTTTATGCCATAAATGACAGCGCTTCCCACTTGTTGCACGCCTAGTCATACTTCTTTATTTGTTATCCATGTTCCGTGTATTGCCTTAACAGGACTAGACTGACATTGGCCAATGGGTTTGTTGGAGGTTTTCCCACAGCAGCAAGTGCAGAGCTGCAGCATCCGCGTCCACATTAGCGCAAACGTGCATTCCTCTGCATTCCGATCGCAGGCCCGTCTACTTGTTGCAACAAGTAAGACGCTGCTTCGCTGCTGACTGAAAGGGCCAGTACGCCCCGTCCGTGTGTGTATGCGCACACAACACTGGCCCGAAGAACAGGGGAGACAAAAGAAAGACGGCGCTCATTGTATTTCGCTCCACATAGGCTGCGTTGTAACCGGGTCAGTCACGTCGAGGTGATTTGTGCACAAAGTTGCGGATTGTCGCTGCGTCTCACTGAGAGAAGAGGCTTTGCAGTTGCACAAGTAGGAGAGCATTGTGCGGATAAACAAGGTAGGTAGTGTTCAGCCAAGGGAGCTAAAGCTTCCACTAGTGCAAAAGGTTTGAAGTTCTGTTTTTTTTTTTAATTATTGTTAGACTGTGCATATTGAGTACTGATGAGAAAGGTAGGTCGAAACTCTAGGCAAAATTGTTAGCCTGCATTTGAATATGTTTTAGAGAAGAAGACTGAAAGCGTGGAAGTGAATGTAATAGGGATGAAATAGTGTGATGTTCGCCTACTCACACCCACCACCTCCCACAGTTATGTATAGAGTGTATAGATAAAGACTTCATTAGGGTTTGACATTAACACTAGCCATCTTGTCACACGGGTAGATTTCTATAGTGGCTAGAAACTATGGTTAGATCTGATTCTGTAATGAAGAAAGATAAATGTGGGATTAATATTGTAGGACTAGTTATTCCACGGTTTTGAATAATCCACGGACTGTCAAAGGGGTTGTACTGACAGGTACCGGTAAGTATAAAATGTTAAAACTAACTAACTAAATTGTGGTAAAAACAGTAATTGGCTATTAACATTTAAAAGAAAAAAACGACCCCACCCTCCCCCCTTGGGCACTCAAGGACTTTATCTATTCCGCGAATCTACGGACACTGCTTTATCCAACAGTGTTAAAGTTCTTGAAATGACAGTAAGTTTATATTTGCAATAATGTTGACATGGGAAATGTGCTATGTTGTGAGGCTGATTGTTGTGCATTGCCACGCTGATACACTCGATGTGTTTTGTGTTATCAGCTGCTACTTGACAGACATTCATTGAGCTGCTCGCTCCCAGACCCACTCCGGTGGCGGTAGTGGAGATGCCAGCTCTGCAGAATGAGCCTGGCACAAAGGCCAATTGTGCAGCTCCGCGCTCTGTACCACTCTGTCACTTTATCCACTCAACTGGGCCTTTTTAATGAGCTAATTGGGAGCTTACTGTGAATAAATGGGATTGCATAGGAAGTATGAAGCGCCGGTGCACTGTGAAAACTTCACAGCTGATCTGAAACAATGTGTTCAGCCAAGGTTTCTTAACATCACCACTCTTCTAAATTATACGCTTACAAAACTGAGATTTCAGGCCCTATGAATGCATTTAGTCTCTTGTGGCCAGCTCTGATTTATGAAAGGATTTTCAGCACTATCTTAAAAGGCTCACCATGAATCACTGTTTGCATAGTATAACTTTTATCTCCCATAAAAACTAAACAGAAAGAGAGCCTTTATCTCCAGCCCACATCAAGGATGTGTTTTTATTAAAAAGTTTTTATCACACAGAAAGTTCCATTGCACAAAATAGACTAAAATGTGAAGCCTGATACAGAATATGGTTTGAGTGCTTCTTATATGTAATAGTGATTTGGCTATTTGTTTATTGTCAATAAACAAATATTTAACTTCACACAAGTACCAGATTTCCCCAAGGTTACGCTAACATCCTGTCTTCCTTAAGCCTACTGTTTAGGTGGTGTTCACACCATATGAACACAACAGATGTACTGCCGCGGCAGGATTATATTTCTAAAACCTGAAAGTCTGGCTGCTTTTGCTGCAGTTTATGTTATCCCCTGTCTTTAAAGCTGTAAGAAGATAATGTAGGCTTCTATGCAAAAACCAGATCTGCAGTAAGTCAACGGTGACCCGGAAGCTTCTCAAAAGCCTCGCTTCTTGCCGAACTTTGGATTCAGGGGCCGGGCAGGTGTGTGAACTTGTTCACGTGGCCTCCTGGGGCTACAGTGCAACAACTTTGGATCTATAGAGGTTGCAATAGCCTTTGAGTACACAAGGCGCATTGAGTTGCCTTGTGTACGAAATGCGCGGTATAAATAAACTTGCCTTGCCTTTTAGACTCGAATATCAAAAATGTAATAAAACAGAATATTTCTTTACAGTGTTAACTGACTACTTTCTGTTATGTGGGTGCCGTCATGGTTGTGCGATTATTTTCCTATATCTGTTTCCATTTCTGATGATAGACCCTTGCCTAATTCCCTGCTGCCCTCTATCTGTTTTAAACCAGTCTCTCTGTACAATGTCCCAACAGTGTAGCAGGGTCAGTTGATTTTCATGTGTGTGTTTGGGGCTTTTTGGGGTGTACATTAACTGACCTGTGTTTGCTTTGCTGCCAGACCGCATTGCTGCACTTCTGCCGCTGCTTCGCACCGCGAGGACGAGCCCAGGGCAGCGGGACGACACCTGAGAACAGACGGGGTTTGGGCCGACTCTGGACTCTCGCTGCTGAATAATTTGTGAGTTTAAATTGCACAACTCTTCTCCATACGAGCACTAGGGATGGGAGGAAATATCGTTTGGCGAAATACCGCGATACAAAATGTGACGAAACACATCGAGTAAAAAAAAAAATGGATCGCAAATGTTTAAATTTTATTTTTTATTTTTTTTCATGTAAAGCGTCTTTGAGTGTCCAAAAAGCGCTATACAAGTTCGATGTATTATTATTATTTTAAATGAAAAAAATATATATATATATCCGGGGAATGGTGCAGTGCGTCAAGTCACAGGAATGATATGTTCGTTTTTTTGAAGAAGAACCAGTCCTGAGATACATTAACCTAGGGTTAGAGCAGCACTAAGAGCAACTAGAGTGTTCTTGTTGTGTTTGGCCTGTTAGGCCTTGTGTTTCCCTGTGTTCAACTGAAACAAAAATAAACAAGTTGTTATTATACAGTAATATTTTTTTCTTTTTTGATATCGTATCGTTTTGTGACTCTGACATTTCGAGGTGCATCGTATCGTGAGTTTAAGTGTATCGTCCCATCCCTAACGAGCACATGAGAGGGATCAGTGTGGAATGTGGTTGATTCTTTGAAAATTATCAGGAAATAAAGTTGGGCCATGCTTTACACATTATTAGAAATATAGTTATTCATGTGAATCTATTAATGACACATGTAATGCAACCTTATTAGCAGAATATATGGTGAACATCTTTCACAGTTGCAATAAACTGCGTGCTGCACCATGTTTTCTTCAGGAGAGGATGAGAAAGCACTATATGTAAGAGGTCAGCAAATACAATCTGTCTTTGGCATCGATGCCATGTACAGAGCACAAAGATTGCCAAATACCAATGGTGATTTTTACTCATTACATGCCAAATTTGAAGCTTTACTGTACTGATATTTAAAATGACAAAAACGGTGCATTGTAACAAGTTTTGTCATTATGTCAACAGATCTTAGATGTACACTATACTGTAGGTTGCATACAGCATATTTCTGATACAACCATAAATGTTTAAACTGGGTTTACACTGCAAGTTTTGCGAATTTTGAACGCTCGACAATGTTGACGTCATGCAGTCTTTCAGCCTCCCTGTGCATCGGTCATGCAGTGTACAAGGGATTACAAGCTGCGGAGAAGTAATTAAAAAGCTGAAGTCCAACTTTAGATGGGACTAACAAACGAAGTCAAACTGTGAGGACTTCCACATTTTAGAGCCTCTTTTCGCGCATTTTGAGTTGGATCTGTACAAGTCGAGTTGGATAGTCAATAGGACTGATGTTTAACGGTACACTGAGGGACAAACCGTGTTCCGGGGATTTTGGCATCTGAAGTCAGCATCCCGCGGTGACTCTGTCGCAGATGTATGATAATGGGAGTGATGTGGCTGTAAGTTGCGCGTGTTACGGTGTTGATGGCTTTCTGTTAGGCAGATGTCGTGCCATTTGCGTCGTAGGAGGTGTCCATCCTATTATGACCACATTGAAATCGCCACAATAGTGCATAAGCATTTCTTTATCACAACGAAATTACGACTGAAAATCGCTGGGTTTTCTGACATGTTTGCTTTGAGTCGTAAAATACAGTTGCAGGTGACAGGAGGAGGAATTCACAGGGTAGACAAGACTCACAGGCGTCAGCGAAAGCGATGCACCGCTGATAACGTCTCTCTGAACATTTCACAAAGTCTAGTGGCTTTCGGCTAATTTAAAGGGACTAGATGCAAGTTGGTCATTTATACTCTATACTACTGCCACCTCAGGTCTGACGCATAACTGCAGTTTTTCGTGGTTGACGGCAGTTCTGACCCAAATTAACACCTTTTTGAGTGACAGTGCAGGATTTTAGAGGCAGTTGTGGTTAGGGATGTCAAGATTAACCGGTTTTACAATGACCACAATTATAAAAGGACGCGGTAGGTTATCCGTAAGAATTTCAGAAGCCACGGTTTACCGCGGAAATTTTTCATGCTGACATATGGCTCATATGTTATTTTAGCATAACAAATATGATATTTTTGCACATCAGGAAGATTAAAAAATCTGTCACTAACCCACGTTAACCTTATAGCCAATCCAAGATCACATGGGGAAAAAGAAATAGACTAATAATAAAAAGTGACCTTTATTAAATAAGCAGTAGGCCTGTATAAAAAAGGGTATACAATTAGACCACATACAAAAAAAAAGCATGGATATAATGCTGCAGTACAGACTCTGGACCATGATCATTACGCGCTGTTTGAACAATTGAAGTCAGCAGAGTGGGACATCTTTAGGAATCCAAAAGAAGGCGTTGTTGTTGTCGATGGACATCAGTTATGCAAACCCTGTTAGGAAGTTGCAGCAAAAGGCGCTGATATCGGCTACGTCAAATATAAAACAACATCTTGAAGATAATCCTTTGCTGTAAATGTCCAGGTCAAGGTAACGAACTGCATACTTCGCAAAAAAGTCGTCCAAATGTTCGGAAATAGCCGCCACAACTGGCTCAGGATGTAAACAAAAAGCTAACACGCTCTGCTTCAGCGACGCATAGCAGAAAGGAAATGAGCTGTTCAAAAGAGTCTCCTTAGTCATTTTGTAAACACGTTTTATTCTCTGTTCATCAAAACATCTGACAAATAATTAAGACAGCTTGTGGGCTAATAATATATAGTAAAATAATTATGATAATTATGGTCATTATAAAGAAGTAAAGTTGACATTGTTTTTTATTATTCAATGTAAGCCTATTTATTTTAATGCAAAACAATTGTAAACATTTACCGTTTTTAAAAATGAAATGCTTTAAAAGTTAAAGCTTTTTAAAGACAAAAACAAAAAATATCAGTTCTTTCCTTTCATTCGGTCGATAATCGTAAAATCGCAATATTTTCTCTCACAATAATCGTAGCTCAAAAAATTTAAATCGTGACACCCCTAGTTGTGGTGAATAGGTCTGGGCTCATTCTACACATTAGGACATTGCTGGAACATAAGGGGAGGAAAATACTTGATTTAAAATGTATAAACTCTGTATAGTCCCTATAGTAGGCTACTTATATTTTTGTTGTTGAAGCTAGCCATACCAAAGTTTTGTATTGAATCTTTGCATGTTTAGACACACAGTTTGACAGGATAGTAGGACAGACCAAAGTTGTATCCACTCCGCTGCGTCGCATCACTCGTACAGTGTGGGTAGGTCAGCCTTAGGCTCATATACACTTCTCGTATGAAATTCACAGTGTGAGTGGATGATTAATAGCATATTCAAAAGCATCTCAAAAATTGCACAGTGTGAGCCCAGCTTAAGTGAACTACTTTTTTAGTGCGAGTGTGGCTTTAGTGATGTGTAGGTCTTGTTCCTTTTCTGCTGCTCAGACTGGCCCACTTTTATCAAACTTGCGTTCAGTGAAATCCGAGCGTATGTGGGGTGTACGAAAAATCACCGCCTGTTTTGGCATTTATCAATCTGAGCGCACCGTACACCCGGCGTACGGTGCGCTCAAATCCTACACCAAGTCAGGAGGTGGTGTACATGATACACCTATTTTAACTAAACAGCGCAGGAAAACAGTTTTTAACAGCATGAATCGCATTGCCACATCGCATATTATCCTCATTAGTGATTTTAAACATGAAACAAGGCGACAGCGTCAATGTTTATGGACAGACTTGATTCTATGTTGCGCTGCATCGACATGCTCCTCCACGCCATGGGCCGAGCGCAGAGGCTCAGCCCGGACCAGAGACACTAGAACCTGGACTGCAGCCACAGAGACGCTTATGGTGTTTTTGTTTTTAACAAAATACCGCTGCATGTGCAAACTTTGTGTGGATTCCCCGCCTCACACCCGCGGCCGCTGCCGTGTACCGGGACACCGGGACTCACCTGGGGCTGCGCAAATCCTTCGACAGCTCCACAGCTTTCGTCGGTCCGGACGGGTTCGTAAAGTCCGGGCTTGAGCGGCGCACAGGGTCTGCTGACCGCGCGCTCTCCTCTCGTCAGGGGAATAAAGGGCTGTCTCGAAGGGCTGTCTTTGGTCCAGACGGGTTCGTTGGGTTTCAGTCAGCTTTCAGCTCTCCGCGCACCTGTTTCCTCCTGGAGGAAAGCTCTGCTCAGGCCGAAAGACGCGTAGTCCTGCCCGGCTCCAGCGCCGAGTCTGTCCAGAGTCTGTACTGCAGCGTTATGTCCATGCTTTTTTTTTTTTTATGTGGTCTAATTGTATACCCTTTTTTATACAGGCCTACTGCTTATTTAGAAAAGGTCACTTTTTATTATTAAGGAGGAAAGACGCGCACATCCGACGTTCTCAACCAGTGGGCTGGATCCAAAAAGTGCAATAAAAAGAGGAAAAAAGATCCGCACAACTGAACACTTTTTATTGTTAGTCTATTTCTTTTTCCCGTGTGATCTTGGATTGGCTATAAGGTTAACGTGGGTTACTGACAGATTTTTTAATCTTCCTCATGTGCAAAAATATCATATTTGTTATGCTAAAACCAACTATTTATCATTTCCTGGTTGGAGAAATGTTCTTCTTTTCCGTGTTTTGTGCGTGCGTGCCGTAAAACCCATGGGTGAGGCCTCCTCATGCATGAATATTTTTGGGCGTTTCTTTCAAATGACGCTAGGATTTCTCTGTGGCATTTACCATCAGCTGCGCTTGCATAGGTTAAGGTCTAAAGCGGAAAGCACAGGTTCATAAATGTCACGCGCCCTCTGGCTTATATCGCAAATACACCTACGCATACACAATTTTTTTACGCAATGTTGATAAATGAGGGCCACTGTGTACATAAAACCCAAACTCACTGAACAAGTTTGACTAGACCAGACATGACCTAGTACAAAGGAAATGTTCAAACGTCCCGCGTCAAGGACAAGAGAGCCTACACTGACACAAGCACAAGTGTTGATGTGGTCATGATGACTTGGTTAAGTTTTACAGTTTAACCACAGAGTTTTATTTCTTTAAAGCCAAATGGTTTGTCATGACAAGCTTAACTGATAAACTAATGCTTAAACTGCAGGTATTCTTATTGACGCAGCATGTTTGTTTTGCTTCTTCTGTTATCAGATTTACTGAGACGCTCACGGATAGAAGCCTTCAAAAATCAATGTTCTCATCACAAGTAAGTCAAAAACACTATACCATCTGATTTGTAGCTTGACAGTGGGATTTAGGGCTTCCTAGAATAAGTAAGTGCTTTATTGTAATTGTTTATTGAATATATTGCTAGTGTAGAGAATAAACCATCTGGAGTTGTCATACACCTTTAACTCCTGTAACTACTTTAATGTACTTCATCGAGAGAAACCATTAGCTGCTACGTCGATAACAAACAGTCTCTTTCACTGTTTGTTGTGGAAGACTTCACGTTCCAAAGTACAGCCTTTGTACATACCCACCCATCTGACCACACCTCCTCGTTTGTCCAATTGCATTCTGGGTATCTTTTAAATTAGCTCTGAAGTTATTTTTGAAAGGCCAATCAGTGCTTCATCTTTTCAACTTCCTAGATGAATTTAAGTGAATCATCAACCCTGCGGAAGTAAAGTTTCTTGGCTTATGTGCCTTACTCTCTTTAAATGGACAGGCTTCTGTCATTTTAAAATCACTCATGTCGTTATACAGAGGGGTATTACTCATGACTTATGGCAGAACATTTTTATTATTATTAAGGATAAACTGAAAAATAGGCGTCCACCAGCTATGGCATGTTTAAAATGGCATTTGTTGCATACTTCTACTCATGAAGTCGAATGCGATCAGTGAGGTATAAAAGATGTTGCCTTTAGATACTGCTGTGCTGAATGATAACAGCTGAATAAGACACTTTTGCATTTTGTCCTCAAAGTCTGGGTGGAATTTGCATGAGTTTGAGTGCATTGCCTGGTGTCATTAGGAAGCCCGTTCTGAGAAGGAAAAAAAGTCATCGTTAGAGATCTGTAATTAATTTGAGTTAATTGAGGATTGAGGGCACGTGATTTGACTTGTTGAGTAATGCTTTAAACTGAAGTCTCACAGGCTGTCTATACCTGTCCAACTTTAATTTTCTACCACCACACCTTTTCATGTGTGGTTTTAACTAACAGCGCCTTTCTTTTTATTTAGGAGCCCGAGACTGCTGAGATTTAGCTCTGTGATGGAAAGTCCTGGTAAGAACTAAATTATGTAATTTTTTTTTTTAACTGTGTGTACACCATGTGAACTATTGTTTTGGGGAGTTTTATACTCCCATACCTATTTTAGTTTGTTGTAGAGTAGAATTCCTTTTGCTCCCAAATTGTAAAAGCAATTTGTGAGGAAAAACGTTCAGAGTTCTGTCATCTTTTCTAAATTAGTCTTATAAGCCCGGCTCGAAAGGTGCCGCAAAAAAAAGAGTGGAGCAGGTAACGGCAAAACGTTTTTAAGCTCTAATTATAACATTTATTTAAAAAATGAACGGTAAATAATTGTGCACGATGGGGTGGTTGCTGCTGCGTGGCACCTTCATGGCACAGTTGAATTAATCCATGAGAAGATCTATAGGTGAGAGGCTAAATGCAACACTGACCAATATACTTGACTGCTTGAGAACGTTTTTTCTACACTTGGAAAAATCCCCTGATGCACTGGGAATTGTTGTTGTTACTGTACACATTACAAAAACTGACCTAGACTAGAAATAAGTAAATTTTCTTGAAAGTCCTTGATTTGAGTAACTAATTTCAAGAAATCTGCCAGTGTGGTAAGTTAAAAGAAAAACTTTAAATAAGAAAAATAATTCTCAAAGTACGAAATAAAAAATAAGAACAAATTAAAATCTTAAATTTACTTGAAATAAGATTTTTCTAGTCTCTCAGTCTCAAGTTTGAAAATGTCATGCACTTGAACAACGGATAATGATAATAATAATGGCTTGCGGAGTTACAGCAATTTGAAGTTAGGCGGATGCCCCCTTTTTCGCGAAAAAGTGGAAAAAAGAAACTCTGATATCTCAAAAACGGTTGATCCGATTAATTTGAAATTTGAAATTCTGGCTTTTCTGGCCATGAATTACCTTTACACCAAATTTTATAAAAATTGAAGGGGGTGGGGTTTAACTCATCGGGTGAACTGAGATGGACTGACCCACACTTGTATTGCTGTTTCCAAGCCTGAGTTACCAAGTTTCTCAAAGCATATGCGGAAGGTTTGTGAGAACTAGATACTAAGAGCTAGAAACGGGAACTCTTAGTTTAGTTTCAGTTCAACTTCCTCCCTTTATTACGGTTTGACAGAAATTGGCTTTAACAACCTTTAACCAGTGAGGAAGAAAAAAATGTGTCATATGAAAATCATAATTACAAGTGGGGAGCCATCATGACGAGCCTTCTGTGAAATGAACTTTCGACCATAATGTGAACCGAGGTTGTCCTCAAATTCTAAATCCTGTTTTTTTTTTTCCCTCCCCGTGACTTATCCATTGATATAGTCCATGCGTTCCATGAAAGGCTAAAGTGCTGTGAAACTAAGGTGGACCTAATCACAGTATCATGATGTAGTGAGTCAACAAACGTAGCTCAGATGTGGGCTGTTTGCTTGTAAGGGGGCGGGATCACAGTGACAGTGCCGTGTTCCGATTGGCCAAGGTGTTGAGGGCACACCTGCACGCAACCTAGTTTGTTTCACCGCTCACCCGAAACATCACACTTACCCAAGTAACTCGCTGCAGTGGTCAGGAATGGCTGTACAGTCGGCTTGTATTTGTGAGTAATTCCTTGTAACTTTTTATTAAGTCGTATATTTTAGTGGCACTTTTTAAATATTTCAAATGGGTTTTGTCATGTCTGTGATTTGTGTGTGTTTTAACTGAAACATTGATTTATTAGAGATCTACTGTTCATATTTAGAAAGGCCAAATGAAGGGGACAATAGTTTCTTTAATTTTTATAAGAAACTACAACAACCAAAACTACTTGACTTTTTTTTATATATAAATTGGCCTTGTAGTGTGTGGCTTAAGTGTTGCTGGAGTTCTTGCTGACTTTAGGACGTGCTGATTTCATGACTCATCAATTTGCAGTGGAGGTAGGACTGTTTTGTTTTGAAACCCGCAGAATGAGTTTGTCTCCACCTACTGCCCTTCTTAGGAAAGACCGATCAGTGATCCGTTTAATCTCTGGTGTTAAGGATCCTTATCCTTGTTTTCACAGGTTGTCTCTGTTATGATAAAACCTTACTTCAGCTCTTGGCTTTCCACACATTGAGTTGTAGCTTTCTTTAAACTCAAGACGGACCACCACCAAGGGATTTCTAAGTGAAACATGGACATTTAAATGGTATTCAGACTAATAGATTAAGATTAGATTGATTAATTATCCTAAATTATCACACTGCTTTTGATCTGACAGGTTATATAAAGCTCCTATGCTCTCAATGGCTTTTGTTTGCCAAAAACAATAACAATTATTAAACCCGCGACAAGCTTTCCCTCAGTAACAATACAAAATATGCCGCCAAATTTGACACACAACAATCACAGACCAGTGGTCTTTGCCACTTTCCCTCTACTACATGTAAGACTGGACACTCCCACACTCATCCCACATAACCTCATTAGCCAGGCTTTGGTTGTAGTGTTTTGTATGAGGCAGTTTGGGATTAAAGCCTTTGGACGGCTTTGACCTACTCAAAGTGTCTGTTATTGTTTTCAGAGTGAGCATTTTTTGTTCGTGATCCATAGATGGATTATATTATGTTTGTATTCAGATCTGACGTAAAACATGTGATTGTTACTGTTACTGTGTGTTATCAAAGCCTGTAGTAGGTTCATATTTCCAGTTTAAAGGGACCATCCCTGTAGTGTCACAATACACCAGTGCGGTGTCACTTCCTCTTCTGTAGCTCGAAGCTCCACCTTAGCCAGGCTCACCTTCCACTTCTCACATTACCTCAGCAGCAGAGCCCGCCCATCTCTCTTCAGGGAGCACTGTTTTTCCAGGCACGACACTGCTCAAAGGGGGGCCCACTGCACTGCAAATCTCCCAAGGCTTGATGGCTGCTCAGTCCAGCACTCAAAGCATGAATGCTGTGAACTTTGGCCCTGAGAAATCTGCTCTGAGGAATGAAAGGCATCCAAGACTGCTGGATTACCTTATTGGCGTACCTCATTTATGAAGTCAGAGCTCCAAGAAGGGAGGGACTTAAGAACTGAGCAAGTGAGTGTGTTTGTGTACTTTGTGAAGGCGGGAGGGAAGGAGAGCCATATCAGTGTAGTGGAGGAGGAGGCTGGACTGTACAGACCAGAGACTAAACGACGTAGGCGATCAGTAAAGAAGTTCTTAAGTTTAACAAGTGCGCCCGCTGTGGAAAAGACGTGGCTTTTGGGTCTGTCTTTCTCGCTGGGGCCTCGAGAGAGGCACGGTCCGGCAGGCCAGCTGGGACCGCTGTCGGAGCATGGGACACGGTGCCAGCACTGAGACTGTGACCCAGCAACCAGGCCAACGTAACAAGGGTGAGTTACAGAGAAGAGTGGAACTGCCATTGTTTAACACAGAAAACCAACCTGTCGCATGTAGGATTTGTGTTTTTAAAAAAGCTCTGGATATTAGCAGGTGTTGTAGCAGAAACTGCACAGCGGCAGGCACAGACAGGTGTAGAAGAATGCATGCAGATGGAATGTGGTGATTGTGAAACGTACAAACCACACTGACTTCTCTGTCTGCCCTCCATCCCCCTGTCGAAGCAAGTTAGCACTCTGCATTTTGTGTACAAGGCACTGCCTGATACGGTTCCATATGGGAACATTTGTTTCTCTGCACTTGGATAATTGACTTCACTATCTAAGAATCTCTGACTTGTACCAGGAATCTGTTGAGGTTGACCTTTTTCATTCAGAAGAACATAAGAAAAGTGAAGAACTTGGCTTTTTGCTCTCGGTTTATAAAACTATTTAAAACATTTTCCAAAAGATCCACTGTCATCTACCATCTGCTCCATTGCTCTAAAATGGCTAGCAGTGTCAACAATGTTTGTCTCTACTTCTGTCACTGCAGGACAACACATCGCTTAAATAAACACAGTGTAACATCCGCCTGGTTAAATATTTGCCATTCCAAGCAAACAGTAATTTTGCTGCTGCCATGTTTTTGGAGCTAGTGTGCATGTGTCATGTGATTGGCATGAGTCATATGCAGTTTGACCATAGCTCAGCAGCCATGTGTCACTGGTGATATTATTCATGCAGAATTGATCTTTTTCTGGTGGCTCATAAATAAATAGTTGCTTGTGGTCATGGTCAGCTTGACCGCAAGGTCACCCCATCATACTTTGATTTCTCTTTGTTAAACCAAGCACAGTCAATCCACCAACAACCCTCTATTCATTTTAACAGCCACTAGTGTCCGGCTTGTGTGTCAGGAATAGCTGTGCTACGCAGAGTTCAATGACCCCACACGCTGGCGTTCAGGCAGGAGAGTTCACACATTCTCGAAATACCCTTCTTCTCCGCCTACATGGACATGATGTAAACATCAAGACAGAAATTAACTAAAAGCCTGAAGAAGACTTGGAAGGGATTTCATCAGTTCACATTTCATAAAACTGATTAGATGTGAGGTCTTATGAGAGACCAACAGGCCCAGTTAGAACCATGAGGCCGTCCTTCTGTGGACCCACTGCAGGAGGAGCCATAGGGGCTGGTGCAATGTGATTTGGGAAGCTCCAACAGCTGCCCCCACGACCCGGCAACGGACAAGTGGAAGAGGATGGATGGATGATTAAATGTGACAAAAATAATAACTTTTTTACTTGTGTTTTACCCGTCTTTCGAGTTTGCTATAGCTTTTTCCGCTGACAGCTTCACAGCTTGAAGGTCCGGGTTTGATTCCCACCTGGACGGGGCCTTTCTGTGTGGAGTTTGCATGTTCTCCCTCGTGTCTGCGTAGGTTTCCTCCGGGTACTCCGGTTTCCCCTACCACTAAAAACATGTATAATAGGCCCAGGGACTGCAGGTGGAAATTAGCACAAGTGCTATAACCTGGTACAATGCATCTCTCCTTTCTGAGGCTAATGTATATTGTACACTGTCCCTGTTCAAATAAATAAATACATACATACAATGGTGCAATATTGAAGCTAATGATCAGTGACAATATGGGAAATCATCATCATCCATTTGTTTAACCTTAGCTGTAAAAAAAAAAAATCTTAACTGTACTTGTGACTAGGGGTCAGCGATATGACAAAAATAGAATGTCACGATTTTTGAATTATGAGAAAACAATTTCGATTTTATCACGACTTTTTTTATAATAACAAAAATAACTGAAATTACACACTGAAGAAGAAAAAGATTGAATTAATATACTTATCAACTTTGTGATAATCAACTCAGCAAAAATAGACTTGGAACTAACTCTAAACATTAAAAAACACAATAAGACTCCAGACAATAAAAGTAAAAAGAGTAACACTAATTGTGGTAAAGGCTTTTTGTTAGTGTTGCTGTTTGACATCTTTTCTTAGCTTGGAAAAATCCAGACTCACCGCTGTTGCAGCGGTTGATCCCCCGCTGTATAAAAAAATACAGAGGGGAATCACTCTGGTTTCTGAGAGGTCTCTCACGTCAAGCTGCTGTGATGTGACGCTCTCTTGCTGTCTGACCCTTTCACAATAAGAGTCTTACTAGAACAATGATATGCAAGTTTATTGTGTAAAAGGTAAACCGGAAGCGGTTAGTTACTTGACAATACGGAACTGTGATTCACCCATGGATCTAAGTTGGAGAACTTTATTATTTTCAAAGACATGGATAGACAGCGCATATCTGAACACAGTCTAGGATTTAAATTAAACAAATGAGAAGGATGCGGTGCCTGACAGAACCGTAAGGACAAAGGACACACTAGTTTCTTCGTACATGAGCCAGGTAAATAAATAAACACATGCTGCGATCTTCACAGAGCAGCGGCGTTGGGACATAAATACCGCTGAAATAGAGACAGAATGCTGGGTTTAAAAGCTCTAGATTGAGGAGTCTGGTCATAAACACGCACTGGAGAGGAGCGGCTCGCTGCTAATGCTCGCATTAGCTCCCGACATTGTGTAGTAGAAAGTTTGTGGCTTGGATTTTCTTCACTGACAGTGAAAAGAGTCAACTGTGCAGAAGTGCTTTGGATCGTGATAAAACGATCCCACAAAAATGACAGATCGTCAGCTCTGGAGATTGTAAGATTGTAATGTGATTGTAATGCCCACGGCGTCATATATATATATTTATTTATTTACATATATATTTATGTAAATAAATATATAATAATAATAATGATAATGATGATGATAATTAAACCCAAAATAAAATTATACTGAGAATGGTAATGACAACTGGGATGTAGCAAGATCTCGGAGTATAATATCTATTGATGTACCTTTTATAAGTAACTCACTGGTAACAATCTGAAAGAAATATATTAAGGATCAAATTTTTTTCACTTGCTTTGTACTAGACATCGTACATGAAACGAGATCGTTGTTGTGCTTTGTTTCAATTAATTATATAAACAGTTCATATATTTTTTTGTAAGTTTGTAAGTTGGTCTGTACGAATGTAGCTGCTGAAATGTATCAAATTCTCTTTGGATGAGGTCTCTTTGATGTTTTGTTCCTTCGGTACCATTGTGTGAAATCTACTTTTTTCATTTATTGCACTTGGGCGCTCATAAGCTTTTTGCTTCAGCCCACTCCTTTTGAGCAGAATGTATACTGCTCAAATAAACAAATAAACTAAACTAAACCCCCACTTATGACAGGAAGGAGTGAAATAACATCGCTTATATGATCATTATTCTGCATAGCATTTCTCTGATTTTACTGATTAAAACTAGATATTTGATGGCTCTCTCATGGGTGTAATCATTTATACAGGAATTTGCATTGTAAAAGATTTGTTTAGAAGGAGCTATTTAATCAAGAAATTGCCTGTATGTGGGGTTGTGCCTCGCTGCACACACAGCATATGATCATATGTGCATGTAATCCCTGAGGATAGCAGCTCAGATAGTAGAAATCTGCTGTGTAAATATAACGCACGTCTTGGAGATGCACATTAATTTGTCAGCAACAGCGGGCACTGTCAACTCGGATAATCTTGACTGATCAGAGTCTTGCCTTGAGTGCCGAATCATCCATAGGCCCTGACATGCCTGTTCAGTGGGCAATAACATGGGTTATTCCCAGCTAGAGCGGAGCGCCTGCCTTTCCTTGATAATAGATGATCGTTTAGACATTCTCAAATAATTTAAACGTGGTTGTTCTGTGGGTTATAAGAAGTAGGGCTGCACGATATTGGAAATTAGTGCGATATGCGATATGGGTGTCTAGTATTGCGATAACGATATTATTGCGATATTTTATTCTTTCCTCTAAAAATGCTATCTGCAGGAACCATTAGAGAAAATCCATAAAAAAAAATTGAATCTTGCAATTAAGATCACAACTCAATTTTCAAATCTGGTAAGGTACAAATATTTACACTAGTATTGATCTTTTAAGTCTTGCCTTTTCCATCATTCTGCAGACAAAAGAAATGACTCAAGCATTTCAAAGATTGCATTTATTTGATTGCACATTAATGTGTGCAGGTGTATTTTTCATGCACATTGACAATCATTTTGAGGCAAAAGCTTTAACAAAACACTAACATAACTTTCAGTTTTTGTACCTAGAAAAATAAAATCTTTAAACTTAAAGTGCAATTGGCAAGCGTATTGAAGCAAGAGCTTTACAACAAAACACTGAAAACATTCCCTTGCTGTTTTGTACCTGAAATCTGTAAACATTACATTCACTAAATTATATAGTTATGTGCCAATAGACTTGCTGTCTGTTTTTCATACATAAAATAATTAAACAAAGTGTCCAGGCCTTCACTGAGTGCAAATTAGTTCAACAAATAACATGTACAAATCTCAATAGTAAAGTAAACTACAAGTTTTTGGCCAAGAAAACCAACATGTTGACATTGGCAGGTTTTAAACAAGTGCGTTGGCATGTAACAACATTACCTGATGTGCTGAAAAGTCTTTCTGAAGGTGAGCTACTTGCTGGTATACAGAGGTATTTTCTGGCCAATTTACTCAACTGCGGGAAATTGACCTGATGAACATTCCACCAAGATAGAGGGTCATCTTCGCTGTCGATGGTGGGAGACACGAGGTAGCTGTTGAGTTCCCCATCCACCGAATGTGATGATGCTGTAGTAGATGTTGGAGCCGGGGCACACTTGAAAAAACTGCCCAGGGATCTTTTGGACGTCTTCGGGATGTCTTCTGGTTGATCCATGTTGTCATGTTGAGTGTCATGGCTTTGCTCCTTAAATATACAATTTGAAATGATTATATTAGATTACTATTAAATAAAGTTTGAACAGATTACTGTGTTAACGCCATTTACCTTTGGGAATGTTGCTTCAATTTCTGAAATCACTCGGGCTTTGATTTCATGCAACTTGTCACTGCTGATGTAGCCTGCTTTAAACCGAGGATCCATGAAGCAGGCCATATCCAGAAGTTCTTGAGTGGCTGGGTCGTCATATTTGGAGTTCAAGTAGTCCAGGATCTTCTTCTTAATAGACTTTGTCAAATCACTGTCTTGTTCTTTCGCAGCAAGAACTGAGGTGTTGAAAACGTGGAGTACTGGTTTTACATATGAAACACTAACATAGCATTCACTTGAAAGGGCATCGGTGAATTCTTGTAGAGGCTGCAATGCCTGATTAATGGATTCCAGAACATCCACGTCCTGCCAAGTTGGAACCAAATGTCTGGACTTCCTATCTGCTGACAGGACATCACTCAGGGCTCTCTGCTGCTCAAGAACTCTCTGAATCATTTGTTGTCTGGACCCCCACCTTGTGGGGCATTCCGTTATCAGTGCATGCTCTGGGAGGTTGTGTTCTCTTTGTGCTTTTTTCAGGGCAGTCTTCTCCCTCCAACTATGGGAGAAGTGCCCCACCAACTTCTTGCAAAGTCCAACAGCTCTTGTAATACGA
This sequence comes from Proterorhinus semilunaris, assembly GCA_021464625.1. Lineage (NCBI taxonomy): Eukaryota > Metazoa > Chordata > Actinopteri > Gobiiformes > Gobiidae > Proterorhinus > Proterorhinus semilunaris. The sequence goes on from CM038360.1 coordinate 22,237,779, forward strand.
TCGTCACCTTTGACTGCATTCTCTGAAACAAAAGACACACACACACACAAAAAACAAGAAAAGTTTAATATCTAAATGCATAAAATAGATACACAAATAAATGTTAATGAAACATTTAAGGCCCTATACCAGATTTGTATTTCTCCTAGTAGTTAAATATGTGTTTTAGCTAATGTATTGAGTGAGTGGGTGGTTGGTGGTGGTCGGAGGGGGCAGCTGTGGCTACAATAGTAGCTTACTACAACCAGGTATGGAGTGAATGAATAGTGCAATGTAAAAGTGTCTTCTAGTGTCCAGAAAAGCGCTTTATAAAACAGACACATTATTATTATTTTATCCTTCAGTAGTATAATGTAAAAATTGACTTTTTTGACACTAATACTTTGTATATAGCCTTTTTTAATCAATTGTTGTCAGCAAGTTGTTGATTTTATACAGTACCATGACAGTATTGCACTCTTAAAATTAGGTAACATGTTTTTAAACTCATCCCTGTCCAGAATTTGTTGGAAATGTTAGGGATGGACCATAAATAATAATACAAAAAATAGTGACTGTTTCATCGTCAAATCAGGTATAGGCCCTTGATATGTCAAATGTAAAGATTATTTAATTATCATAAACACTCACCAATTGCCAGATGCAAGCGATGACCAAAGCACTGCAGTCTGACCCAGTTGTTGACCACGGCAGCCTTCACCACATTCGCTCCGTTGTCTGTTGTTATTGCCACTTGTTTGTCTTCTGGCAAGTTCCAGTTAGTCAAAACATCCCGCAGGGCTGCAGCAATGTTATCACCGGTGTGTGAGTCGGGGAAGTAAGCGACTTCCAGGCAGCGTGTAATCAGTTCAAATTTGCTGGTCAAAAAGTGAATAGTAAAGCTCATGTAGGGCTCAGTGGTTCGACTGGACCACAAGTCCGTGGTGCTAGCGTAAAAGTCCACTTCACTGAGCGCTTCCTTTACAGACTTTACACATGACTCGTACATCTCCGGAATAGCGACTTGGGAGAAATATGTTCGTGATGGCACTTGATATCTCCTGTCGAACTCCTTTGCCATTTCCAAAAAGCCCTCTTTACACACCACATTAACGGAGAGTGTGCATTTTGCTATGTATCGCGTAATGGCTGCAGTTAATGCTTTGTGTCGCTTCGATGTTTTTTCATAAGGAGCGACAGTAGTGAAACTTTCGTTAATGCTCGTTTGTGAGTTTGCCTTTCGTTTTCCTGACTTTACCGGAGTTGGCTGTGCAGTTTTATACACAGCATAAAGTTCCTTGTGGTTGTGTTGAAGGTGGCTGTGGAGATTTGTCGTGTTTCCTCTCGACGTAGCCACTGTTTTTCGGCATGACTTGCAAATAACTTGCGTCTGCGTTTCGTCCTGTGCTGTAAAACCGAAGTAGTCCCATATTTTCGAGGTACAGTGTCTTTTTGGAATAAGTTGCTCGCTGCTTTCGTGCTCATTCTCTTCGTCACCCGCCATGCTTATTTTTCTGACTGCACGTCCTCCGCCAATAGTGCGGCGGCACCTGAGGAGCCATTTAAGGTCGCAGCGGATTGGTCAACGTGCGCATATAAGAAAATGCATGTTTTAGACATTAAATTATTAGAAATTATCGCGCATCTTTTCGATATGGATATCGCACGTGCCAATATCGCAATGGCGATATTTTTTCGATATATCGTGCAGCCCTAATAAGAAGGAACAATTGCCATTAATCCGTCACTGCGTGTTTAACCACTGTCTAGCAAAAAATGAATTGGCCTCTTATCTCTGGCCACAAAAGGCATAATAAATCATTGCAATAGAGATATACATCTTAAGACTATATGTGACATGTTCCTCAACTTGTACACTGTCTGTAATGTTAAGCAGTCCTGCCTCCTGTGTTATAACTGGCCGCCTCCAACTTATCACCTAAGAATTCTAATGGTCACTGCACACCCACTGCTATATCAAAGTCTGCTGTCATAATGGAGCTACTTTGGGACTTCGAGTCATGATTTCTGTCAGTTGTACATCTTTTGGTTTCATTTTATTGCATTTGTTAATACAAATGGAAGGCACTTTGCTACAACTTAATTACCTCAACAATGTACAAGGTTATGAGAGACAAACGGGACCATAAAAAAGCTTTACAAAATAAACACAAATTTGTACAGTGATTTTCCAAATTGTTTTGGCACATCTGCTGTGCTGTCAAATCTAGACCTAGCTTGAAACAGATATTTAATCATTTTCTAATCAGATTGTAGGCTGTTGATCTTTTCCAATTGAAATGGTTGTGAAAGTGCTGTTTGTCAAACAAAAACTTAATTGAACTTTCCAGATGATGACGTCAACCTGCAAGCCGACACAACAGGAGGAGAAGAGGGGAACTCAGATGGGGGAACTCCTCCAGCCAAACGCAAAGGCAAATTCTCTAAAGTTGGGAATATCTTCAAACCTTGGAAATGGAGAAAGAAGAAACCGAGTGAGAAGTTCACGGAAACATCAAAAGGTGTGTTTCTTCGTCCTATTTTATGATCATGCTGGCTCTTCTTGTGTGTTAACATTTGTTACTATTGTTTTTAGCCTTGGAAAAGCAGTATTCTGTTAGGAAGTCTCGTCAGGAACTCATTGCTAGAGGTGTCCTGAAGGAAATTCCTGAGAACGGTAAAATATAACTAGCCAACTCTAGTCCACTAACACTGCCTGACCCAAAAAAAAGCACCACCTGGATTTAACTTACTTATGATCCGGGATGCCAAAAGAAGGAGATCAATTGATTTGTTCATCAAGATCTTGGTGAACAAATGATACAACACTGGATGGACCTTTTTGTGCCAATACTTTAATTTAGTCAGGCAGTGTATCTTTTGAGCAGTAATAAAAAGATTGGTTCATGGTTTCAGAAAAGCGTATTACATAATATTACAATGTCACATTTGCTGTATTTACAGAGGGCAACAATGTGAACCACAAAAAAGCTCCTCCTGTAAAGAATGGCCATTCAGTGCCAATGGACGTGGACCGGCTCTCCGAGGCCGGATCACGTGTGTCCCGAGGAGAGTCTGACCTCAAAAACAACGCCCTGCGAGTCCCCCAGGCCGAAGAGCGGAGGTCCAGGATCCCTTCGGACGCCTCCCGCTCCAACCGAGCACCGTTGGATGTGGACTCTCACGCTCGGCCGCCTTTGGACGTAGACCGCCGATTACGACTCCCCTCGGACGATAAGCGGGGGAACTCTCTGCCCCGTGGACAATCGCAGGACGATAGATACCGGTACAGAGACGAGAGACGGGACAGAGAGGAGCCGGAGAGACGGGAGGACTTAATAGATCGGAGAGACTGGAGGGACGACCGGGGGGACCGTAGGGACAGGGACGACCGAGACAGGCGCGATCGAGATGAGCGGGAAAGGAGAGATCGAGATGAAAAAGAGCGAAGAAATAGAGATGACCGAGAGAGACGAGATCGAGATAGAGATGAAAAAGAAAGACGAGATCCAGACAAGGACGAAAGAGAAAAGAGAGACGATCGAGAAAGACGGGAACGGGAAGAGAGGGAAAAAGACAGAGATGAGCGAGAAAGAAGAAATCGAGAGGAGAGGGATAGGAGAGATCGAGAAGAAAGGGATAGGAAAGATCGAGATGAACGAGAGCAGCGCGACAGAGAAGAGAAGGAGAAGAGGGAAAGGGAAGATAAAGAGAGAAGAGAACGAGACGAGAGGGACAGAAAAGAGAGGGATGAAAAGGAGAGGAAGGAGAGAAACGACAGAGAAAAAAAAGAACGCGATGAGAGGGAGAGGAGGGAACGGGATGAAAGAGAGCGGGAGAATCATGACAGGAGAGAGGACAAAAGAGAGGACAGAGAGCGGCGTGTGGATCGGGACCGACGAAATGACCGAGACAGGAGAGAAGAGCGGGACAGGCCCGAGGACAGAGACAGGCGGGACAGGCCTGAGCCCCAGCGCTCTGTGGACGACCACCGCTCCATAGTGAAGCCTGTGTCTGACACAGACAACAGGCCTGCTCTGCAGAAGAGCTCCTCGGAGGAAAACAGGAGGGCACGTCCAATGTCTGAAGCCATTCCCAGGAGCACACTTCCCCGTTACGTGTCCCCCACAGAGTCCAGGGAGCGCTCAGGTGAGGAACAAGCACTACACACTGACTCTAAACTCTAACTCATCCCTGGGAAGTATTGGGATCTTAAGAATGCTTTGGGAAAGAGTTTGGACCACAGTTATAGGAATCCTCTTTTTTGTTTGTAAACTAGAAACAAACCAAGTAGCCTATTGTGTCTTAAAGAGAATCATGACAAATAATACTTTTTGAACAATTTTCCACTCACCTTTGTTGTCTGTCAGGAAAAAGCATAACATTTGTAATAGTGGAGGCTCTATTTCAATAATTTGTTTTCTTGTTGTTGCGAAAACGATCTTTCAGTATGTTGTGCAGCCTTCTATCGAACCCAAATAAGATGGTATGTGAACCTTAAGTATAGCCGAACTTCAAGATTTGTTCAGTGACTTTAATAACTGATTCCAGAGGCAAAGACGCATCTCTGTGAGTCAGCGGTGAGTCAGATATGGTTTTACCTCCTAATAGGTGAAACATGACTGACAAAGCATATCACCTGATACTTTATTATTTGATGGAAAAGCTCTGAAACGAGGATTGACGGTGTCTTACCTGAAGTACTGTGTGTTCCAAGAAATAAATGCTAAATAAGACAAGGCGTACGCTGGGATCACAAAAAAACACTTCTACAAAATAATATGAGAGCTTGCATTTAGATCGCGATGCTTGCTTTCTGGTTACTTGACAAGCATTCAGTAGTTAACAGATTACGCATGTTTGTTTGTTTGTTGGTTGTCTTATTCCCATACATCTTTTTTTGTCCAGGGATGAAAAATTTAAATTGCACTCAAATGTATCAGTTTCAGCCTACTCTTTGTACATGTTCTGCCATGAACTAGAAAAATATTCACAAACAAATGCCAATTCTTCTGGGCGCTGATTATTTAGTAAATGATTTAACTGCTGAGAGAGCAAGAGAGAGAGGCTCACTTGACTCCTGAGCACACGGTTGTTAATGCCAAGAGTTCATTTATTTTAACATAAAACAAGCGTAGCAAATAACAAGTCTTTAGTCTGTCTTTGCCCGTTTGATCTGGCTCTGTGTCTGCTGCAGCGTGTGGACCGTTTGATGTGATTCATGCACTTTTTTATCCACTAATGACTGTCAGGCCTTGATCTCAGGTTAAAGAATGGCGTGCGCGTCAAGGTCGAACAAAGCATCACTTCATCGAGCACCTGTTCAATGTAGCAAAGCTTGGAAACGTGATTTCAATATGTTACTGAAACTATGTGGACCTTGCAATTCTGTACAATCCATGAGGTTCTTTAACATTTGAAGGAAGGACACATACATCCACACAAAAAAACGTATCTTCCCCACATTTCACACTACACTGTCCTGTCCAATAAAGCCTACAAAGAAAAAAAAAGCAAACTAAACTACGATGACAAAACTTTTCTACCCGGGCCACGCTGGCTTTTTGCACATGTCGGGAGGTCCGGACACGTATCAAACAAGTTAAGTTCTCAAATAAAAAGTAACTGCACTAAACATAAAAAAAGCAGTAAAATGGCAAAAAGGCCGATCTCTGCTCTAGAGTCTAAGGTAACAATGGTCAGTTTGAAAGGTTTTCATCAATTGTAACCTTTTCCCATTAGTCATTTGCTCAAAGTGGAAGGTAGATACATTTGTATTACAATTGATTTTAAAATCATCCATGTGTCACTATACAAATGAAAATGTTGGTCTGGTCATATGGCCATCTTTTGTTGTTTTTTTTGTTGCTAGCTTGACAGTGGTTGTTTGTCTGTCCATGTTTGCTTTGTAGAGTCTGTCGGTGTCCGTTCGTCCAAAGACCCCCAGCCGGACACCCATCCCCTGAAACAAGCCCTGCTCCCCCCTACCTCCAAATACTCTGCACCCTCTTCCTCGTCTGAGCCCACCCCGCCCTCCTCCTCTGCATCCTCCTCTTCCTCGTCAGCCTCCTCTGCATCCACGGTGCCCGCCCCCGTGGCTAAACCCCCCCGGACTGTTTCGCTCATTGTCAGCAGCGACGAGCCCCCACGACCCGCTTTACCCTCCGACAACAAAGCGCCTCCGCCCGTCCCGCCCCACGCCAAGCAGCCCCCGCCGCCGCCCCCCAAACCCAGCAACAGCAACGTCCCGGTGCATGGTGAGTCTCCCTGCCGCTGCTAACAGCTTGCCTTTCCCCTTGTCTCAATGTTTGTCTTTTTTGTTTTATATATATAATGAATAATGTATTATATTTTTTAAAGTTTGCATCATTACAGGTGCAGGTGCTTCACTGCTGGACCGTTCATATTTGTATCATAGTTGAGACACACGGGTTGCACTAGTTTGGGTCCAGGGCAGCTGCTGCTGCTCTTTGTGTGAACAAACTTGTGTTGTCATTTATTTTTTATGGACTATCACTGCGCTTGTGCGTCAGATGAACCTCTGATGTGGTTTATGGTTGAAGGAAATACCACACATATTCTTTTAAATCGGGATCAAGTGGCACATACCGGTGATTTCACTACCCCAGCTCTCGTATAAAAAAATCTATATTTTCTATTCAGTTCAGCTTGGTTAGCTTCATTACTCAACATGCAGAAATTACATTACGACATAAGAGTTCATCTTCCTAATTGCCTCATTATAATAGACCAAGGCATTTAAGGCACACGTCCAAAAGCCACACATGCTGTGTTGGCCAGTTTGAAGTAAGAGTACATTCTGCCAAAATCCCCAGAGAGCACAGGCTTCAGCTTGTCTTCATGCCATTTCTAACACCGCTCTGGAAACTTTTTATAGAGTTTGATTGACTTAGTACTTCATATGTTGAGTTCCAGCCTGCCTCAGACTGCGGCTCAAGCCCTGCCAAGCTCTATCAGTCTGAAAATACTCCACCACCAGTGTGTGACAGTGACACATTCCAGAGCCATTTGTCAGGTCAAAGTCCCGCGGATCTGTTACTGAATTGTCTTTCCAAGGCCGTCCCTGTGATGTTGCAAGGCTGGTGCTCTTGTTGATCTATACGTGCACTCATGAGGGCCCAGTGTGTGCGTACAGCGTACAGACATTGATTTTCTCGACACTGCAATCACTCTTGTGCAGTGTCTGTGATTACTTTTGGAAGGCTAATTTAAGTCTGCGTGAAAACATAGTCTTTTGACCCCCTCCCTTTATTCATTTTGGATCAGCAAAGCAGGGACCTTTTTGGTACAGATTTTGGATCGTTAATGTTGCAACCAGCTGGCGTACGGTGCGCTTAGATCCTACACCAAGTCAGGAGGTGGTGTACATGATACACCTATTTTAACTAAACACTAAACAGCGCAGGAAAACAGTTTTTAACAGCATGAATCGCATTGCCACATCGCACATTAGTGATTTGAACATGAAACAAGGCGACAGCGTCAATGTTTATGGACAGACTTGATTCCATATTGCTCTGCATCGACCTGCTCCTCCATGCCATGGGCCGAGCGCAGAGGCTCAGCCCGGACCAGAGACACTAGAACCTGGACTGCAGCCACAGAGACGCTTATGGTGTTTTTTTTTATATTTGTTTTGTTTTTAACAAAATACCGCTGCACAAACTTTGTGTGGATTCCCCGCCTCACATCGGTGGCATTGGCGGTTCGTTAGGTTCCGGTCGGCTGTCAGCTCTCCGCGCACCTGTTTACTCCCAGAGGAAAGCTCTGCTCAGGCCGAAAGACGCGTAGTCTTGCCCCACGCTTTTTTGTTTTTAATGTGGTCAAATTTTATACCCTTTTTTACCCTATTTAGGCCTACAGCTTATTTAATAAAGGTCACTTTTTATTATTAGCCTATTTCTTTTTTTCCCCCTCTTTTTTATTTAGTAAATATGATTTTGGATTGGCTATAAAGTGAATGTGGGTTACTGACAGATTTTTTTAATCTTCCTCATGCGCACAAATATCATATTTGTTGTGTTAAAAACAACTATTTATCATTTCCAAAAAATAAAAATAAAACTATCATTTCCTGGTTGGAGAAATGTTCGTGCTGTAAAACCCATGGGTGAGGCCCATGTGAGGCCTCCTCACACATGAATATTTTGGGGCGTTTCATTCAAATCACGCTAGGATTTCTCCGTGGCATTTACCATCAGCTGCTCTTGCGTAAGTTAAGGTCTGAGCGGAAAGCACAAGTTCATAAATGTCACGCTCCCTCTGACGTATATCGCAAATACACCTACGCATACACCATTTTTTTACGCAATGTTGATAAATGCCACTGTGACTGGAGAGTGAGCAATGTGGTGGAAGTGTCTTGCCCAAAGACACAATGACCGCACATGCCTATTTTTATGAAAGAATTCTATGATTTTTTAATTTATTTAATTGAATAGCTACATGTGATGTTCCTGTAAACTCTGTTGTCCAGACGCCTTCCATTGCAACAACACAGTGAAGCTTAAACCGTCGACTGGACTGGTTTAAATTGAGGATGTTTTGCTCGTACACTGCGAAAGGTTTTCTTGTAGTACATTTGCCCCTTCTTGAACTATTTTCAAGAAATGTGTCCCACTTGGATTTAGGAAAAAAAAATCCCATTGCACTCAAAATTAAGTCTTAATTTACTTTAAATAAGGTTATTAACACAACCAAACATTTACCCCATGAACAGGATCAGTGTTCTTCTTAGTAACAGGTTTAAACATAGTCATTAACCTTGTCCGGATGCCTACCTGCATAGAAAATGCATACTATAGCTTGGTTTTAGAAAATAAGTATTTGGTCAATAACAAAAGTTCATGTCAATACTTTGTTATATACCCTTTTTTGGCAATGACAGAGGTCAAACGTTTTCTGTAAGTCTTCACAAGGTTTTCACACTGTTGCTGGTATTTTGGCCCATTCCTCCATGCAGATCTCCTGTAGAGCAGTGACGTTTTGGGGCAGGCGCTGGGCAACACGGACTTTCAACTCCCTCCAAAGATTTTCTATGGGGTGTGTTTGGGATCATCGTCATGCTGAAAGACCCAGCCACATTTAATTTTCAATGCCCTTGCTGATGGAAGGAGGTTCTCACTCAAAATCTCACGATACATGACCACATTCATTCTTTCCTTTACATGGATCAGTCGTCCTGGTCCCTTTGCAGCATGATGTTTCCACCCCCGTTTTTACCAAAAAGTTCCATTTTGGTTTCATCTGACCATATGACATTCTCCCAGTCCTCTTCTGGATCATCCAGATGCTCTCTAGCAAACTTCAGAAGGACCCGGACATGTACTGGCTTAAGCAGGGGGACACGTCTGGCACTGAGTCCCTGGCGGCGTAGTGTGTTACTGACTGTAGCCTTAGTTACTTTGGTCCCAGCTCTCTGCAGGTCATTCACTAGGTCCCCCCGTGTGGTTCTGGGATTTTTGCTCACCGTTCTTGTGATCATTTTGATCCCATGGGGTGAGATCTTGCGTGGAGCCCCAGATCGAGGGAGATTATCAGTGGTCTTGTATGTCTTCCATTTTCTAATAATTGCTTCCACAGTTGATTTCTTCACCAAGCTGCTTACCAACTGCAGATTCAGTCCTCCCAGCCTGGTGCAGGTCTACAACTTTGTTTCTGGTGTCTTTCGACAGCTCTTTGGTCTTGACCATAGTCGAGTTTGGAGTGTGACTGTTGTGGACAGGTGTCTTTTATACTGATAACAAGTTCATACAGGGGCCATTAATACAGGTAACGAGTGGAGGACAGAGGAGCCTCTTAAAGAAGTTGTTACAGGTCTGTGAGTGCCAGAAATATTGCTCGTTTGCTATTGACCAAATACTTATTTTTTTACCATAATTTGCAAATTGATTAATACAAAATCAGACAATGTGATTTTCTGGGTTATTTTTTTTTTACTCATTTTGTCTCTCATAGTTGAGGTATACCCATGATAAAAATTACAGGCCTCTCATCTTTTTAAGTGGGAGAACTTGCACAATTGGTGGCTGACTAAGTACTATTTTTCCCCACTGTATCTCAGAATGGAAAAACGGCGGCCTGTTCTTTAATAGAAGATTCAAAACAACTGTGTCAGAAGAGAATAATTGCGCTCACTATCTCCCCACTTTTCCATCGCCTCTGGTCAAAGCGATAAACGTTGATAAACATTAGCTTGCCGCTCTGCCATGTCCCTTTGCCCCTGTGGAATGTAAACACAGACCCCTCCCTGCTCCCCCCTGACTTGTCCACAGCGTCCTCCCTCCACCGGGGCCACCTCAGGGTCAGGCCACCGTGTCACTGGAACGGCTGGAGACGGCACCATGAGCTGGGGCTCTACCTCTCCCTCCCCGCCCACCTGCACCACCACCGGCCCGGTCAGTCGCTCAGGCGCTCAGGACGAGTGGAGCGCAGCCCACGCACCAAAGTGGATTGGGTGATCAGATGAACTGGGGTGAAATTGAGTTGGGGAAAGCGCATAGAGAGCATGACATTGGCTGTATGTTCTTTCTTGTGGGTTCCACTGGAGAGTTTAGTGATTTAGTGATGTAATTTGCTTATGTTAGCCTCTTCTACCTTTGGGCTCACAAAGACCTTTCTTGGCATTAAATATGTGTATATCTTTAAATAATAAATACATTGATTTATTAAATGATAGTCGCCTAATACAAGAAGAGGAAAGTTTCTAAGACAGAGAAAAGGCATTCAGCTTTATACATATGGGATTTGACTGTTCATCTGACCACTCAAACCAGTGCGGACGTACAGCTGTATAGTCCCCATGTTCACCCATAGCACGCTGGATCCATCACCTCCATTTTAACATTCAGCCTGTACTGCATGAAGACTCCCACTATAACCACCCAGAAAACACTGCATGGAATTTAACTAGTCCTGCCAATAGAATAACAATGTCGTCTTCATATACTCTCAACAGTATTTGTACTGTAAAACCACTAACTTCATGTACTGAATGCTCATCTAATTTTACTAATAAATTAAATTACAGACCACAAAGGAGTGAAAACTTCCTGAATCCACTGTGGCTTAATTCCTCCATCTTAATTCCAACTGTTTCACTGTCTAATTGTTTTGATCTTGTCCACAGCTGATCATCCTCATCCCGGCGTGGTGGTCATAGCTGCGCCAGCCAAACGCTCCCCACCGACGCCCCCCAAGAGAACCACGCCCGTTACCAAACGCCACTCTGCGGACCCCAACCCAGAGTCCCCCACTTCTGACCCAACCAACGCTCCCGTGGTGCTGCCGCCTCCTCCGAGAACGGACAGTTTGGAGGACAAACCAGTTCTTCCACCTGTCCAACACGTCCCGACAGATTCTATGCCTTCGCCACCGTCCCATATCCCTCCGTCACCTCCGCGGTCGCGCACTCTACCCCCCATCTCCACGGCTGGGCTCGTTATTCGGACAGACCCACCGAGTCCCACGACCGAGCCCCCCAGTCAGCCTCCCGCGATCCCTCTGCACATTCTTATCCAGAGAGCGCTGGCGAGTCCGGGTCCGATGCAGCCCAACCCCGACAAGTCCCAGCGAGCGCATTCCCTGCTGTTCGAGTCTCCCCCAGATGTGCTGGCGGAGTTGGAGGGGAATTCCCGTAACTCCCTGCCTGTCACCATCGAACCACTCAGGCTGTAAGTACATTTACTTTAAACACACCAACTCTTTTCTTTGTCACGATGGGTTATAGTACAAATCTCATTATGTGAAGGGCATTACTTTGAAGCTTTTGACATAGATTCCCAGCTTTGTTTGCAAACTGTAAGCTTAAATTATTGCTGTGTTCTTCAAAGAAACATTTGAGTAAACGTTCAAAATCCATCATTTTCAAATGAGAGACACCATGCAGCCATGCACTTTCCTTTTCTCCTATTAAAGTTCAAATGTTTCCAAATTATGTAACACTTGGCGTGGATGTTCCCGCTGTTTACACATTCACAGCTTACTATTGTTGTATTTTTAGTCATGGACGAGATGGACGAGCACGCAAGCAGCTCAGATCGAATGCATATTTGTACTAAATACACTGAAAACATCTTTACTCATTGTTATGTGCGTTTAAAATCCTCTTGGCTTCATAGGGATTATAGGTTTATTTTAGTCCGGTATGTGTAGTTTATAGGGTGTAAAAATATGATTATGTAGGGCTGGGTGATAAATGGAATTAATTAGATTAATTAATGCTTTTAAAAACATACAATGTGAAAAATGGCAAAATCGTGTCCGCCGCTCCATGTCCGCCTTAAGTGCGCCGCGTGTCAGACGCTCCGGAGCGACTGTTTTCAGGAATGACACCAGTGGAGAACCCAGCCACTTTCTGACTATCTCTGCTTCATCTCAAAGGCCGTGTGTTGTGTTTCCGTTGTGCGCGATGGAGTTTACTTCGCTATAACACAGTTTCCCCCCGGTCTGATCCTCTGCCCTTCTCCCACTCAGAGCGGAGACACAGCAGCAGCGGCACCATGTAGCTCCGCCCCTTTCCCCTTGAGTCTCCATGGAGACGGATGTCAATCACAGCAGACCTCATGAGGAAGTTTTACTTTTGAGAACAGACAAGGAATATTTAAAACAGAACTAACAATTTTTAATGGGCCAAATTGTGGGCTATATTTTAAATCTAAACATTAATGTGGAGGACTCTGAGCAGTTTTTTTTTCATATGAAAAATCAGGAGATCTTTTAAAGTTTATTTCCAATTTGCGTGATGAAGGTCTCAGGACCGAAACATTGACCTAATCCTAGTAAAAAAAAAAATGCAAGGTTGGCAGTGTGCGGTAAGTATTATTTTGTACTTAAGTTTATGTCCAATAAAATCGATTTTAAAATCGTAATCGTCCAAACTGAGTAAAAAATCAAGATTTTATTTTTTGGCCATATCGCCCAGTCCTATGATGATGATGATGATAATGCATCGGTTTTATATAGTGCTTTTCTGGACACTCAAAGACGCTTTACATTGCACTATTCATTCACTCCAAACCTGGTGGTAGTAAGCCACTGTTGTAGCCACAGCTGCCCTGGGGTAGACTGACGGAAGCGAGGCAACCGGTCTGCCCCATCGGCCCCTCCGACCACCACCAACCACTCACTCACTCACTACATTCGCTAGGCTTCCTGGTGTTCCCAAACGGTCTCCCATCCAAGTACCGTCCAAGCTTGGCTTCCAAGGTCTGACGGGATTGGGCACCATAGCGGCCAATCAAACAGTCCACATGTGGTGAGCATTTTTACTGGGGACCCCATAAGGAGCATGGAATTACAGTGTAACATTTTCACACAGTGCTGTGTTTGAAGTTTTAATGCAAGATTGGCTCGGTGAAATTTCAGTCCAGTACCTCCTTAGAATAGAGAAGCACAGCCTTGTGAAACGTCTAGTGTCAAGAAAAAAGTAGTTTTTTTTAAATAGATAAATTAGTGTTGTTATGGGGCGACAGTGGCGCAGATGGTAGAGCGGGTCGTCTCATGATCGGAAGGTCGGGGGTTCGAATCCCGCCTCCTGAAGGTGCACATTGTCGTTGTGTCCTTGGGCAAGACACTTCACCCTCCTTGCCTACAGTGTCTGCGTACACTGGTGTATGAATGAGAGAGTGACTGGGCCCCCTATGAGAGACCAACAGGCCCGTTTGGAACTATGAGGCCGTCCTTCCGTGGACCCACCACCTGCAGGAGGAGCCATAGGGGACTGGTGCTATGTGACTTGGGCAGCTCCGGCGGCTGCCCCCACGACCCGGCAACGGACAAGTGGGAGAAAATGGATGGATGGATGGAGTGTTGAACTTGAAAAAAGCTAAACAAGCCATTTTATGCACTTGAGTTTCCTCCAGCACAGTCTTTTAGGCGTCCAAGTGCCCTTCATGGGCGTTTGCAGCTTCTGAGAGACTAAGTAGCAGGAACATTCATGACCTTTTTTTTTCTTGTTTTAGAAAGTAACTTTGTCACTCTGTGACACTACAGTAAATATATTTTAGAACTAACATTCTTACAAATAGATAATACTTTGGGAACATAATAATATGGCACGGTAGTACAGCGGTTATTTCTCATGCTTCACAGCTAGAAGGTCCGGGTTCGATTCCCACCGGGGACGGGGCCTTTCTGTGTGGAGTTTGCATGTTCTCCCCCTGTCTGCGTAGGTTTCCTCCGGGCACTCCGGTTTCCCCTACCACTAAAAAAATGTACAATAGGCCAGGAAGAATAAGAGTGTGTTTGAGAGTGTGCATGCAGGACGACGGATGGAAATTAGCCCAAGGCTACAATCCGGTGTGGCTTGTTCATTAACAAGCATTGCCTCTACCAAATATAGCAATATAATCCATAACTTCTCATCAAATCTCATTCGTGATCTAATTCTATCAAAGTTGATGTTATTACAACTACTAGGTTTGCGTTACCTATTACTTTTTTGTACAGTCCAAAAAGGAAATGCCCCAATCACACAATATGGAGTTTTGCTGTATTTAGGCCTAATTTAGTTTTACTAATAATTATTTGACATGAGTCACTAGAAGATTAAAACAATTTGCTTGCAATAAATGTGACCAGTCACTAGAACCAGGGACACAAATCGGTTCTGGGGCAGTTTGAGATTTTCACAGATTGTTAAAGTGTAGTCTCCAAGCTTTCCAACAATGTGTAACACATGGAAATGTGATAATATTTGCACCCTTGAATTAAGGCCTTCAACGAAGGTTGAAATGAGTAAACGGCTTTCAAAGAATGAGCAGTTCTCACCTCTCTCTGCAGCTGGGGTGACAATAGGGCTCATTTACATCTCATTTAGATAAGCCATACCCCCGTAAATAAATGTCTCTTGTATAAAAAGATACTACTTACAATTTGATTTGCGGGAAGCTTTTTGTAACGCTGAAGCTGTGTGGCCAAAGTGGTGTCCTGTCTAGGGAGCAAAGCGTGTCTGTCCCGCTGTTGCTGCTTTGCTAAGGCTCTTCATGAGGAAGCGGCGCCACATAATCCGTGATTAATAAATCCACTTTGCAGAAGTACTTCCAAACATGTTCGTTGTAACGTCCACGATTCAGCTCGTGTGCTACAATCTTTGCTGCGTCCATCCAACACGACCGGTGTTTACCCAGTATGTAAATAGACACAGACAAAGTCACGCCTCTACTGCACGCTCCGAAATCTCCAAAAATCAAGCCGGTTTGAGCCTAAAAGTTTACACTTTTAAATATACCATTACTGCTAGTTTAAACATGGAGAGGCTTCTTCGTGACTTCAACTGAACGATTCTGCAAAAAAAAAAGGAAAAAACAAATCCACGATGCGTCACAAATGTCTTAAGTTAAAAAATGCAAACATGTTTCAGTTGTTTTCAAACTAATTACAACAACCACCGCTCTACACCATATTTTACTTTCCAGGATTTAACTTCCCTCATCTTACTGTTTTTATTTATTCCTCCAGGCCTTATGACGATGACTTTGATATGGAGGAGGAGCTGCGGAAGCTCCACCCTCAGAGGGTCCAGGTCCGGCAGGAGATGGAGCCGCGCAGTCGCAGGGGCCTGGTGGGCGACCTCCGTGTATCTGTGATTCCCGAAGCCGGGGACCCTGGGGACAGCGAGGAGGAGTCCGACTCAGACGGGCCTATTCTGTACAGAGACGAGGATGAGGACGAGGACGAGGATGAGGAGGGGCCCCCAAGTATGTGCCTTTGTCCCCCAATTGTTCTATCATGCAATATAGACGGGGTGGGAACCTGTGGGTACCTGTGGGTACCGCACAATTCAATTGGATATGCCTCAAGATAACGATATTCGTTATATTACGAATATAGTATTACAATATCATATGTAACTATTTTTTAAGATACAGTATTTAACCTCTTTTTAATATTTGTAAACAACTACATTTGCCTTTTCTTTTTTTTTTTTTTACATTTGTTTTTATAATGTACCGGTTTCCCCTTTTCTTAAATAAGTGAATGATCCCTGACCTGCTCACTGATAATGGGCTGAATGACTTTGGTGTCTTGTTTATTTAAAGGTACATTATGCAACTTTTTATATGACGAAAAGTTGATAATGATGTGTATTTGACCTTGTAGTGACCCAGTGGCTGTATAAGTGGTTAGTACTTCGCCTTTTGATGGAAAGCAATCACAGTGGTCTCTACAACACTCCAGGATCAATTGTTTTGTAAGATTTCTGGTGAAAGGGTCCATCCCCAGTGAAAACCTTCCAAACAATTGATCCTGGAGCCAACCATACACATAAAAATCAACTTTTTTTCACATAAAAAGTTGCTAATGCACCTTTTTAAATAAACAAGAAACCAAAGTTTTGTTTCCAAAAGAAATAAAGTAATCAATAAGTAATATGATTTTGAAAGCAGTGGAGCACTGCAGCCTCGTTAATATCCATCACGTTCATGAATATATATGACTCCATAAAAAGTATCAATATTGGCATTAGAAAATATGTATTGTGCCGCAAAATATAGTGATATATTACAAAATCGATATAATGTACTGTTACACCCCTGATATACACTAGGGGAGGGGTCTGCAACCTTTAACATCCAAAGAGCCATTTTGAACCATTTCACTCCAAATAAAAGTTTCAAAGAGCCACAATAGTTTTAATGTTCGAACGACCAAACAAACTGATTAATGTTATTGTTGATCTGTTTAGAAAATACAAATAAATGTACAATATTACAATTATGAATTATGTTTATTTTGTATTTTTTATGTAATACCTATTTGAAATTTTAAACAAATCACATGCCACTTGCAGCATTTTGTTGCATTTTAGATGTAATATTTTTTAGCTGCTTGCGTTTATTCAGCCATCTACAAAACTCATTATATTCTAACACTGTAAATAGGCCGTTCTCTGCTCCGCCCCTGCTTCACTGTCTCCTCACTCTGCTCACTACAAGCAGCAAACTCCTTTGCCAGGACTTTTAAAGACGCATTTTAATTTTATGAACAGCTAAACCAACGCAAGTATCACATGTTTGTAGAGGTCTGTTTCTGCCTTAAAAACATCTTCTGATATACTTATTATATTATTGTCAGTTTATTGCATTCAAACGGTTCTGGGCAGATTTTACAGCTCTCGATAACATTAAAGATGTAATGAGGCTCAAAAGATTCTGCCACAGAAAGCTGTGAATAATGATGAAAAAGCTCGCTGAACGCTGTAGACAAGATACAATTTGATCTAAACGCGACCCTTGTTACTTGTAACAATGACTCAGACTGCTTTTATCTCCCCAATTCAGACATGGGCTCCTGACTTAAATATGTATATTAGTTTCAGTCTCTTTCATTCCGTTTGTCCTGTTCGCTACCTCCACTGAAAAGGCCCCTCAAAAGCTCATTCATGAGGCATCTTTTTTACATCATGAGTATCCAAAGGAATACAGCAGAAGAGTCATCACAGCTGAAATAGAAAGGACTCAATTTATTTGATATCCTGACAGCAAAGGCGGGGAATGAAAACACATTCCTATTGATAAACAACTGCTACTTAAGTCATAAAACCGGACAAATGCCCAAAAGGGACAGGTGTTTTTCGTTCAAACCCAGGGTTAAAAAAAACAGTACAGTACATGCTTCCGTCCTGTATCGCAGCCACGCTTTTTCTTAAGATAGCTCGAGAAGGATTTTGTTTTTAAGGTGGACCGGGGCATGTGTGCTTTGCTGCACTGTAATGAGGAAGAAAATCTTGCAGTCACAAACATGCGAGCAATTATATTTTTAGGTCACATAGGCATACATTTGGGTGCATATTTGACCAAATTGGTCGCAATTTCAAGCCCTAGTACATGAGAATTGGCTTTGAGAAAATGCCCAATTATTTTTGCTCAACAAAATGACTTTTAAATCATGGTAGTAATCCTTATGACTTGGCCTCTTGCGTTGCAGGTGGGTTGGCGAGCCGCGTGAAGAGGAAAGACACGCTGGCGTTGAAGCTGGAGAAACAGGAGCGACTTGAGCGGGAGGATTCTCAGGAGCACGACGTGAGCTGGAACAACAATGAGCAGTGGAGGGAATTGCGCAACAAGATCGGGACCGCACTCACACGGTAAGGCCTGCCCGCTTTACTCCACTGCACTCTGTGCACGGGCTGAGTGATTCAGACAGAAAATAATTCTGTATATACTAGGGATGTCCCGATCCGATCATGTGATCGGAAATCGGGCCCGAACACATGGTTACAGACTTGATCGGAATCGGACATTACCTCCCGATCAGGACTCGGATATACTGTATATGCATGTCCATTCTCATTACTTTTGATAAGATTTCAAGCTATCGCAAAGCACTTTCTGTCCTCTACCCCTGGCCCAGCACCTCTGTCACTTACACCACCTGGCTGCGTCAAACCGCAAATACGCTGAAAGAAGAGTGGAAACTTGTCTCTATTAATAACCTAAACCACTGTCTCCTCTCTTTGCTCACACATCCCCGCGATACATCGGGACTCTGGATTGGGCAATTCTCAAAATCAAATGACTCGGGGGCAAAAAAACCTGATCCGGACATCCCTAGTATTTACCCTCTATAATATTTTAATAACCAATTTTCCAACATTAAGTTACATTTTTTAATTTTAAAATTCAGTTGTGCATGTTTTAAACCTGATGACTGAAATAGGAACTGCTAAACTAATAGAACATATACATATGACGACACAATGGTGGCAGGATATTTTTTTCTGTTTTCCAAAGATACTCTACTACCTTAAAATATCACCTGTTGCAATGAGATAAGGGAATGTTATTAGCGCTTCATGTTGATTCCCTAATTACGAGTGAAACCAGGCAATTTTTGTCTTTTAAATCAGAAAATAATTCTACAGAGCAGCCCTAGACTCTGCCTCTCCCGTCATTTATCTCTAATAGACCCGCTCTCACGACTCTTGACTGATCAATACCCAGGACTAATTTGTACCATTACTGAAGCCCTCCTCCATCTTGGAGATAAAACGCCCTCATCTTTATCAAATGTGTGTCGGAGATGATCCGTATCAGTGATGTGACGGTGTGTGTCTCTGTCCCCAGGCGGCTGAGTCAGAGACCCACAGCCGAGGAGCTGGAGCAGAGGAACATTCTTCCAGGTGAGGCTTAGGTTGAGACTGCAGATGCTCTCAGGTGGATGGATTTACTGTAGAGCCTGAACGCACAAGGTCAAAGGAGATGCTCTTCAGTCATCAACAGTGTTTGGAATAACGTCGTTTAAAATAACGGCGTTAGGTAACGGCGTTATTTTTTCAGTAACGGAGTAATCTAATTCATTACTCTCCCCGCCGTTACAACGCCGTTTTCGTTACTGGGTCAACAAAGTGGCTCATTACTCGACTGAATGAGCTCCGCGGTGTCAGCCCCCGCAACAGGAGCAGTGGAGAGGGTGGGCGGAGTTTCACGGAGTACTCACGCTGCCTGTGCGTGCGTGTTCGTGCTCTCTGCTCCAAAAACTACGTGTGTCCCCGACCCGCGGCTCGTCCTCCCCACAGAGCGGGCGGGGAGAATCGAGTTGGTGATCATTGATCTGTTGTGTTGAACTTATTTTTAACGCAAAGATGCAGAATCGGTGGAGACGCGTCTTTCCCCGCTCCTTCTCGCTCTCTCAGCTCTCTCCGCTCCAGAGAGACAGCAGGCCGATAACTTTGTGTTAACCTTATATTTGCTGATTGTTTTACGTTTTGCCTGATGAATGAACAGAGAGACTTTGTGCACAATGCCTGTGTGTAAAGTCTGCCCTGATCACTGCGTTAGTACATGTTTCTTTTACTCCTGTTCCTCCCCATTCTCTTTGAATACGGCCGTATTCCGACAATAATAAAACAGCAGCACAAATACTGGTCAATACCGTTCAGTCACAGAGGCCCCCCCTCTACTCTACCCCCCATTCAGTTACTATGAACATCTTTTACATGATAGTACATATACAAACACCTGTCTGTTCTACTCATTTCAACTGACTATTGAAAACTGTAAAAAAAAATCTAAATAGTTTGATATAAAGCCTTTTTTTTTTAAACAGTAACGCAAATAGTTACTTTCCCTGGTAATGAGTTACTTTCAGTTTAGTTTAGTTTATTGTTTATTGAAACAGGGACAGTGTACAAAACCATTAGTCTTTACAAAAGAAGAGATGATTTGTACCAGATTTAGCAAAGTAGCTATTTTCCATCTGCAGTCCCTGGACAGGTGAGTACAAAAAACATTACAATCTATAAATCTAATCTACAATAAAATCACTATATAAAATACATTAGTTTTCTGTACACTTCTAGAAAGACATATAAACAATCCCTACAATTTACAATACATTCATCAATGCTGACACAATTGATGATCTAAAATATACTTTTTCAAATTTCGAGTAAAACTATTAAGATCTACAGACAGTTTCAAACAGTCGGGAAGCTCATTCCACTGTTTAATGGAGCGAAATGAGAAGGCACATTGTGCAAAGGCCGAGGATCTTTTTGGGATTACACAGTTTTTATTTGCAGTGGACCGAGTGGCTCTAGTATTTTGCTCAGAACAAAGTCTGACAAAGTTCTTCAGTGGTGGTGGAGCTGTATTATTGGTGATTTTGAATATAATTCTTAGATTATTGTATAGAATTATATTGTCAAAACTGAGCAGTTTGAACTTACTCAGGATATTGCAATGATGATAACGAAGTGGTTTTTTGTCAAGTGCCTTTAAAGCCTGATTATACACAGATCTGAGTGGTTTGAGCGTGGTCTCCTTTGCCTGCGACCAGCTAGATTCATTATAGAGTAATTCAGTTACTAACTCAGTTACTTTTTGGAACAAGTAGTGAGTAACTATAACTAATTACTTTTTTAAAGTAACGTTCCCAACACTGGTCATTAATCACTGGGACAGATCAGTCCTATATAAACGCCATCTGCACCTTCCCGTCTCTGGCATGTACAGCAAGCTCCGAAAATAGGCATTGTTTCCCTGATTATCAACTCAAAAGAGAAGTGTAGCTTGTAAGTAAACTTTTTAGCTCTTATAAGAAGTTACTCTTAATTCTTAGCTTGTATTTTTAATATAGCGCAATAGCTTGTTCCTTTTTGAGTTTACATCAACTAAGACTGACTTTAAACTAAAATGAGACTAAGACTAAAGCTAACAATGCTGGCGCTAGCTCGGATTTTAGACTACTTGAACATTTAAATAAAGCAACAAAAAAACATTTGAAGCAATACTGCGTTACTTTTCATAATAAATGGAATCAAATACAAGCATTATTTTTTCTATGGGTATTTGAATTGGTGGAAAAATACCTCAAACATGCATTACAGTGAGCTCCACTCTGGAATGTCCTGCAGAGTTTCTTTTTGGTTGAGTTGTGAGCCCTAATTTGTGCAAGCTCTGCACACACCATCAGTTTAACTTCAAGGCTCGCTCCAAGAAGTTAGTGCTTTTCCAGAAGGCCCAGAATCTGTCAGCAGGTTTTGATTCCTTCTTTTCGAACCCCGCGCGTCCCCGGATAACTCGCGCCCAGCTAGGCTTTGCACCCCGAGTCCGATAATGTGCGCATTGTGCGGGAGACATGCCTTGATTAAAGATTCCTGTTGGGGTAGCGTGCCGACAGCAGCTCAGGTGAAAGTGAGCTGACTGGGCACACTGTTTTCTCGCTCTTTCCCCCCCCACCCCCCCTCATGGAATGTCTTTTCTCTTCCTCCGCAGCCAAGAACGAAACGGACCGGCGAATGGAGCGCAGTGAGATCAAACGCAGGCTCACCCGAAAGGTCAGGATACAAATATGCAACACTGTCGGGGGGAGACGTGCGCTCACAGGGACACTCAACAGCAGCCACATTGGGCGCAAATCAGATGTTTATCACATCACTGGGCGACACGTTTTGTGCTTTTGTCTCGTCTGTCTGAGTGACGAGCACTGGATTCAAACAGACGCGCCAGACTCGGCTGAAAGATTAGGACTGGATTAGCAAAGTCGCTCAAGTTATTTCTTCATAGCAGTGTGTAGCTTTATGTTGATTCAAATCCGCAAGAGGCTTCCGTTTAGTCATGCCAAAGTCGGATATCAGATATTCACCGCGATTTTGCGGAGACTTTGGTGGTATTACCTACTTAAAAGCTGATTTATTTTTCAATTATTTATTGATTTTGAGCGTTTAGAATAACTGCGTGAATACAGCCGACAAAATGTTCATCAGTGTAAAAAAATAACTTTTGCGAACATACCCTGCCTTGCAATTCCCCTGCCAATATGATTGTGCTTTGTGCCCCCCAGCTGTCCCAGAGGCCCACGGTGGCTGAGCTGCAGGAACGGAAGATCCTGCGCTTCCATGAGTACGTGGAGTGCACCCACGCTCAGGACTACGACCGCAGAGCCGACAAACCCTGGACCAAACTCACGCCCTCTGACAAGGTGAGACCATACGAACCTCCTCCTTGTAGCCAACACTTTGGCTTCCTCTGCACTGCCTTTCTTTTGACCAACTTTAGGCAGGCTAGAGAAGGATGAAAATGTTGCAATGTGTTAACGGTGCCAAAACCACATCATTTGTAGGTATCGGTAACAGCAAGCCTCTAAACTATACTCAGATTCATTATCATGCTATGCTGTATTTTTCTGAGAGGTGACCACAGATGTGAGCTGCAGCTGCTACTCGTGACGTGGCTAATGCTACCTCTAACCCCCGGAGCAGTTTAAACACGGACTGTCTGCAGATGCTGAAAGATCCAGAATCACAGAGAAAGATTTTCTTTTACATTTTTGACTCATTAAGTTGAAGAGCATAGTGTGACTGACAACAGATTAGAATATAGTTTGCCTAATCAGCTGTCTCCTCTGGGGCTTACAGTTCTTGTTTTTTTTTTGGTCACATAGCAATTTGTGGAATTTGAAAGAATTTGCGTCAGCTCAATCGCAACCATTATTATTTGAGTTGTCATCATTTCCACATCCAATTCACCACGGGAGATTTTTAACATTGAAGCTACTCTATGAAGCATTCCTGTGAAACTATTGTTATGCGATAGTGGCCCCCCCACAGATTTAATCTGGCCCCGGACTCAATTCCTTATTTATAGATCCTATTTTCTGTTTAGGGCATTGTGCTGTAGCCGTGAGAACTCAAAGTCCCATCAGCCCCTGCAGCGGCACTCGTGAATAAAAATAAAGTCTCTTGAATTGTTTTCAAACCGTGAAGATACTACAAGTCCAAGTCTTTACGAAGAGAACTCTGCTGCAATAGACACCGCTGCTCTGGCCTCTGGTTTTAATCAAATCGCCTTCTATTACTATATACATAAAATGTTCTTAAATTAATATTGTAATGTTTACACTATACTGTATTTGCCAGTGACACACCCTGACCCAGTGGCGTGCTGGGTAAGCGGGAGAGTCGGGAGGTTTCCCGGTGGGCCGCCCGGTTACGGTGCTTTTGGGCCGTGGGAATAAAATAATGAATTAATAACAGACTAACAGTTGTGCTATTCCAGGCCTAAAGGCTTTAACTGGGCTGGAACACAAGCATAATAGTCAGGTAATCTATCAAATAATGACAGATGTAGGCCTATCAAAATCAGAAAGAACTTTCGCATCAAACTTTTCATTCTTGTGGCAGGGAGATACCATTTGACGTTGGACCAACTCAGAAGGGTGTTTAAGCAGAACAAGTTAGTTCAAGTTGGTGCAGTCCAATCCAGCGGAGACAAGTGTCCACACGAGTTGAGCGGGAAAAAGTGAAAGGTAGAAAAAGTGGATAAATAATATATATTTGTATCTATATAACTTGGTGCTGACTGTGGAGTTGTGTCGGGCTCAGACTGTGTGTGCAGCGGCCCATGTGAAAAGAGAAAGTGGTATTTGATCCAGCTACCTCTGGCACTAGAGACCAGTGCACTACGGGCCAGTCTAAATCTCTAAATTCCCGGGCCGAAATTAGGTCCCAGCATGCCTCTGCCCTGAGTGTGAAATTTTGGCCCGCAACCTAAAGCACAGCTGTAGCGTGTTGGGCAGATTTCATAACTTTCAATATTTAAACATTCACTTCTGAACTCTTTGATCAGGGATCCATCTAAAAAGCGGCCGTATCAAAACGCATGACCTCAATCTAAGTTTTCAAAAATGTTTAATATGCTACTGGAAGTATGCATTTTCTTTTTTCTGTCTTTCCATTTCAACCACCTCAGCAGTGCGGTACCTTACTTAGAGCAGTGTGTGAGCGTGTGGTGAATCGTCAACCTTTTTTTTAAATAATCATCTTTTTGGTGATTAAACTACAGAAATTTCATTCAACAAGTTCTGTTGTATCCGGTTGAGAGGAGAGAAAAATGCCCAAACCGACGAGATCACAGGCGAAGCTACAGGGAGATTTGGCGACAATGGAAGGGGAGTACGTAAGGCCTGTTTCACACCGCACGCCGACTTTGCGGCTGAACTACCTCGCGGCGAGCGGCATGTATTCAGACTGCCACAAAGCGGGGGCGAAGCGCCTAGAGTAGTATTGGAGTCAAAACAACTCCTCATGGTTCATTCTAAAGCAGCACTATTAATTATAAGATGGGAATACAACTGATATGTCTCCTTAAAGTGCAACATGTGTTTTATGCATATAAAAAAAAAAAAATCTAAATGTAGTAGTACATGGAAAATGATGTTATTTATACGCCTAAAGTTATATTTTCTTATATATTCCAAGCACAAGATTGGATAGACGTGAAATTGCTTTATAAAAGTGATTTTTGCACAGTTTGTGCTGAAAGCCGCTTTGCTGCGCAGCCCACACACGGCAAAAATGTGCTCGAGTTCATTCTTTTGCTGCTGTTTCTTTATTTTGCTGTTGTTTTTTTATTATTGTTCTTTATTATTTGTTGTTACCTTGCCCTATGTTCCCTTGTTTATGATTTGTTACATGGCACTACGTTGCTTGCTTTGATTGTTAAATGAAAATGTAATTATTTTTATTTTTTGGAGTGGGCGCTTATAAGCCTTTTGCTTCGGCTCATTCCTTTTGAGCAGACCAACTGCTCAAATAAACAAATAAACTAAATTACTTGGGGGCAACTTTGAAGGATCTGCATTCCAAGCAGTTTAGAGGAGGAATAAAAACTAATGTGGCTGGGATGTGTTCACCTAAATGCATTTTCTGGTTGAGTGGAGCCGTGAGGAATCTAAAAGGACAGTGAGGACATGCTCCAGAGCGTGAAATACAAGCGGACGCAAAGGGGTTAAATTTAGCTTCATGTAAAAATC
Source organism: Proterorhinus semilunaris (assembly GCA_021464625.1). Classification (NCBI taxonomy): domain Eukaryota; kingdom Metazoa; phylum Chordata; class Actinopteri; order Gobiiformes; family Gobiidae; genus Proterorhinus; species Proterorhinus semilunaris. The sequence continues at coordinate 22,263,036 of CM038360.1, forward strand.
CGCGTTGCAGCCACATGCGCCTCTTTGATCACTCGCTGCCTTTCTTCTCCTCCCCCTGCTGTAAATGTAAACTGTTGTGCCTATCCCTCTTTTCCAGGCCGCCATCCGCAAGGAGCTCAACGAATTCAAGAGTTCGGAGATGGAGGTTCACGAGGAAAGCCGCATCTACACCAGGTCAGGGTTCTTCAACACAGCCACATCAATACCGCACCGGCCCCATCTTTAATTTTGAAGATTCACCTCCGGGAGATTATAGTACTGACGGGGCGTGTTCAGGTTTTAGAAAATCCAGTATCAAAATCTCATAAGATGTGGTAACTACAGTATCTGCCATTTTAGAAGAAAAATCCCATGAAACTAGGCTATAATTGTGGGAAAATAACATGAAAACCTGCTATATGCACTTAAATGCAGCTTGAATCATCACCACTTTTTAACAATATAGTAAAAACGTACTACTTTTATATACTTTTCAGAATATGAGCGGCTATAAATGTAACCGATGACCAGTTTGGTAATCAAACTTACCCAGGTTTTATCAAAAGAATTGTCATTGATAAATGGCACTAGAGGCAATACACATGTTTATGATTTACATTATGGAACTTTTTCTGCACAAAAAAAGTGTAGTGATCGGCACATTTATGCCTGTTTTTAAAACGTGTTTTACAGCTTTGACAAATGCTTGGAAAATACAAGCCTTGAGGGAAGCGATTTATGCAACACAGAAATGTTATTTTATTTTCATTATTATTTCATTTCATTTATTTCATCTCCATGTTTTAATATTAAACGTGTTGATCATTTATTGTTTGTAGTTAATACCGCATCACTTGGATTTGAATTAGGAGAGGAAGTGAACTTTTGGGAGAGTTTGTGTGGTTAAATAAAGATTGAAAAAGGATTTTTGAATACTCTGCATACCATCTCCATGGTTACGCATATTTCTTTTTCTTCCCAGACAGAAACCTTTAGAAACCCTAAAAGGACAAATATCAAGTTATTTTTCACATAAAAAGATTCTCAGTCAAGAGGTCCTTGGTCTGGAGATATTTTTTTTACATATATCTGTTTAAAGGTGCATTTAAAGGCAACCCTGTTAATAGTTTGACAAGTTGACTTATCAAATACAGTTAAACTTGCTGACCGCTAAAAAGCTGAACCTTGTGCCAATTTTTTGTTCCATTAAAATTGAGGCGAACGCACTTCGTCCGTCCTCTTCAATTCCATTTCAAATTACAAGCTCTGGCATTCTGTGACATCACATAAACCCAATTTTCTCCTCGTAGGTTCCATCGACCGTAGCTGTCCACGGCGAACCACTGAAGCGCTGACCACGGGACACGGACAAGACGACACACAGTCCCACACTGGATCAGGGGTGAACTGCCGCTGCTGCTGCTCAAATCTACACAAAGCAGTTCTTAGAACGTGTAGGCTGTCCACATTTGGAGGTGCCTTGTGCCAACACTAAGAGGAATGCTGCATGCTCGTGACGACGCATAGGAGCAGTATTTATAAAAAAATAAAAAGAACACGCCTTATGACCTAGAGACTGCTGGCTTCCTCACAGAATCGGAAACAAAACCTTTTTAGCACTGGTTGGGTCAGGAAACCGCATTGTAAATCGGCTCTTTAGCGCCTCCTGTGAAGTTCAACTGGAACTTTAAATCAGGCTACGACATTATATAGCTATTTTTCTATCCTCCTTTTTGTGAAAGAATACTCGTAACAACCCGTGCTGTGCCAACTTACTGGAAACTTGGCTGCAAACTGCTGGCTTCCTCACAAAACTGGAAGCAACCACTCGTAGCACTGTGTTCGGTACCACTGTAGGTCGATCCATTCACTTGTAAATGTCCGGTACCACTTAAATGCCTTACCTACTTTTGTAAATGTACTACAATGTGAAAACCTCAACAGAGCGTGCTTTTATCTTTATACATTTACGGATGCTCTGTTTGTAGCTAGAGCACTGATTTGTGCGTTTTACTGTACATTCTTGATTATTTGTACAAATCCTCTCAAGCACATATCACTATTTTCTTTTTTTGCACCTTATGTTCCTTAACTGGGTGTATAAACATTTCCCAATATTGTAATTCTGCAAAAAAAATGTTTTACTGAATTTGGAAAGTAAAACATTTGTACATTTGTACTTTTTTTGTTTCTTTTATGGTACTTTATAAATACAGCTAACTAGCTGCATTTGTGTAGATTCCATTGACTTTATATGTACATCTACTGTTTTCTGGAATATTTTAATTGTAAAGTGTTAAAGTAGTAACGGTACATAATAATTTTCTTTTTTTTTTTGGATAGAGATCTTAAAATGTTTTCTGCAAAACCACACTGTAAAAATGACACTGAAAATTAAACCTATTAACTCGTGATTACACTTCAGCGTGAGTCCATTCTTTTCATTTGCCGTGATTTCAGAGTCCCACTGGGGAACAGAGAAATGATTGGGTTTCAAAAAGACATTTATATTGTCTTGCTGATGTCAGACTGACATGAACATGAACATGCACGTTTTTTTGTTCGTCCTTTTGTTCTTCCTTACTCAAATTGTTCATCCTTGCTGAGCAAAACCAGTTGACCAGCAGAGGGGGCTGTTTATCCCACGACCTCCAAGTATCAAGACGTCCATCTTTTTGAATATGCATTTTTTGCACCTGCTTGGTTTAACAGCGGGTATAATTGGTCCTGCCTCGACGAGTGTGCTTAGTATTTCTCTGTGACCATCTCGCGTTTGTCCTTTCCCTCGTTCCCCTGCGGCGCTAATTAACAGTCGTACTGGGCGGCCGAGACTCCGCCGAATGTCAAGTAGCGTTCAAAATAACCCAATTAAGGCGGCGATTGTGACTTAGATTAATGCTCTGAAGTTCGCTTTTTAAAGCAGCCATTCGATAAAAAAGCGCACCGATATTTTGTGGCATGCTGTCCTTTCAATGAATCAGAATCCGAATTTTTTCTCTGTAATGAGTTCAACTGACAATGTCATCGAGGCGCGTTTTTATGGCTGCTAGGCTTAGTTTTTGTATGTTAGCCACCGTCACCATGGCATGTGAACCAATTGGATTTACACACAATTACAATTACACACAAATTAAACAACCAACTATTACAGAGGCAACAGAAATGCTGGAGAGAATGTTGGGAGACAGATGTTGACCATTCACACATCTTTTGGAAATGCCCGAAAGTGCTAGAGTTTTGGAAAACTACTTGTATTACTTGAAAACTACTTGTATACACAATTCCTTTGAAACCTGAAGTTTTATATTTGTGTATTTTTTGTGATGGTACTAATCATGAATGTGATGAATATTTGGTAAAAATAATGTTGATAGCAGCAAACAAAAAAATAAAATAAAAAATATCACAAGGAAATGGGGGAAAGTTACTGTGCCATCAAAGCAGCAATGGATAACATATGAAGACATATTCCTAATAGAAAAAACCAACATATACAGACTGAGACCACAACTGGAAAAGAAATGAAAAAAATGTACACTGTACAAGCAAAGTAATTAACGATGATGTAATACCCATGTAAATGTTAATGTTAATATTGTTCTGTTTAAAAGTTCAATAAAATACTATCATTATTATTATTAAGACTAATAAGGATGCAGAAAAACTTGGTCCATAGAGTAGAAATTAAAAAAATAGGATAATAAAATGCAGTACAATGCACATTTTACAGTATATCACACAAATAGACAGGATCTCCAGTGCATCCACAACTTGGACGTGAACCTGACGGAGCTCTTACTACAAGAGACCAGCGCTTCAAATATAGGATTACAGTGGTCTGGGACTCTGCACATGAATGAATAAATACAATAGAGAATAACTGCTGGAAAGGATCTTAGAATACCGTTTACAAACACTTCACTTGCACTCGAATGTCTTGGAACCTTCAGTAAGCTTCTCAGAGAATGATTGTATACGACATTCAGCTTATGCAGGCTCCTCTTTTTGTAACGGCGCCAGAGCGAGCCCACAGCGCTTACACTGCCGTCTATACATGTCTCTGTCGTCTGAGAGGTCACCAGTGGCATAATGCCCAAGATATTTGATCTCATCAGTCACTTGGAGAATATTCCCACTCGGGTAAAAGTCAGGAAATGCATTTCCTGCACGTTTCTGGTCTTCATTTGTTTCAGCAATCATGACATATTTGTATTATTCTTTGTGTCAAACTCTAAACCATACTGCGAGCAGATATTTAGACGTTTCTGAAGCCAGGGACACCGCGTTTAGATGGCTTGTCAAAACGTTTTCCATGATTGATCCGATCGAACGCTGTAGATGCATCCAGAGAACACATAAATATACTCGAATTCTGCACATTGTATTTATTCAGAAATTCTTTAAGCACAAAAATGTCAGTGCCATGACCTCGCTTAAAACCGAACTGACTGGGTGCAGTATACAAGAATAACAGAATTCTTTCAAGTGCCGTTTTGTTGGAGCACTTTGTAGGTCGCCTCAAGACCGCCTCAGCTCCAACTGCATTTACTTCAAACACGGACTTAACTTACAAACACCGCCTCTTCAAGGTAAAGCCTTCAGGGACTGCGGAATCTACGGGCCAGCTCCAGTCGACTGAAGAACAGTTTCATACACAAGGCCATCGGGAAGCATATCTGACTAGAACGAACAAAACCATTGTCAAGACAAAAATGAAGCCTAGGCGTTAAGTCAACAGATATAGAAACAATATAAAATGTGGAAAAAAGCCATGGAACAGCTCCGTTAGCTCTACCATAGCGAGTATATCCAAATGTTTTAGTGTCCAACATTTTGCCCTTAGAAGGAGCGCACCTTGTGATCTTGCCACTCCAGACATAGCGCATTTAAGTGGGACGTGCTTGGGGTGGAGACACACTTTTCCCTCCAACCAGACGTCACAGCAGATGAACGCCAGCGGTGCTCCTATCAGAGCAGTCACCTCCTCTTGCGACGCCGTCTCGCAAGTGGCGAAGGCCCGTTTACCCGTCTGAACATTAACTCGATTTTACCTTTTAAAATCTCCACTAGTTTATTTTGAAACAGAACACTGATACGCCATCACCCAGTAGAACTTGCAGAACTCCAAGTTCCATGTGTCGTCCCCGTAGGACCTGTGTGTTCACCCCTCTACTTGGACTCTTGAGTGTGTTGCTGCTACTGACTGGTGCGTATCATGTTCTGCTTTAAATATCGTCTCCACATTTATCTGTTGGCAAAGTAAAAGCAGTTTAACTAACAGATGTTTTATATTTTGCCAGGTTTGTGATAAACTACTGTGGAAAACGTTGAAGATGGCTCCCTTGGACCTCCCTCCGGACCTAGTCCAGGACCTGCAGGTCGAAGGTAAGTGTCCTCAAATCCTTACCTACTTATTGTAGAATTTGATAGGTTATGAAAGATACTTTGTCATAGTAAGTCTGTTTTAGCTAGGTCTTTGTTAGGTTTGGATATGTGCAAATTGACATTAACAATAACATTAGCGATTTTTTGGGAATAATGAATCAAAAACTTGGTGAAAACAAGTTAAATATATCAAACTGCCGCCTTGAAGTGTAACTGGTCCTCTTTTGACATTGATGTAAATCAAACTATGATGCTGCTAATTGTATGATTGATAATGTTAATCAGGATAGGATAAAGTTATTATTATAGTTCTTTCATGTAATGTCTTTATGCAAAGGCTATATTATAAATGTTGGATTGATTTTGGGGGTGGGTGTCATGATTCTGCTTAGTTAAGTGTTTACGTCCTGATTAGCTCCCTGCTCCTTGATTTTGCCGGTTCCTGTTCCTGTTTTCCTGCTCTCCACAGCTGCTCCCCATTCCCTTGTCAAGTGGGGGAGGTTATATATACTCCCTCAGTTCAGTCAGTCTCTTGCTAGATTGTCAAGACCTTCGAGCTCTGTGAAATTATTGAGAGATTCTGATTGTAAAGAGATCCGCTTTCCTTTCCTGCCTTATATAATAAACAAGTCCTATTGGGGATATTTTAGTTATCCTTCTTTGTACTGTTTTGCCCTATTATTCAGTCTTATTTAGATATTTCAGTTTCCGTCTACTCCTTCCTGCGTTGCATTTGAGTTCTAATATACCGGTGATAGTACAATCTAGCCAGATATGGACTCAGCATCACAGAAGGAGAGCCCAATGGAGCGGCTAGACAGACTAAAGAAGTGTATGGAGCGACGTCAGGCTCAGTTAGTATCTGCTACTTCTGATGTTTGTCAGTCAGTTTCAGCTAATGATCAAGCCATTGCTGCTCTGTCTGCTCAGATCCAACAGCTGGCAGTTACTCTCACTGAGTTAGTCACTGCTGTTGCTCCCAATCCTGCACCAGCTCCGCCCCCTGCTGATCTTGCTCCTCCATTACCTGTGTCTGAACCTCGAGTGGCTACTCCAGAGCGCTATGGCAATGACCCTGAAGGATGTAATCCGTTTCTGACAAACTGCTCCATACTCTTTGCCCTACAACCACATACATTTTCCCCCGAGAGAGCCAAAGTGGCTTTTGCCATTAATCATCTTATTGAAAGGGCAACTGTCACAATTCGGCCTTTAGTTACCTTGTTTTGGTTTGCTTTGTGTTTATCTGTCCTTGGTGTTTTATTTTGACATGTCTTTTTGGTCTGTGTGATTTTGCTTTGCTTCCCTTGTGTTGATTTCCTGACCCGCCCTGATGTGTTTCACCTGTTTCCTCATGTATTTATACCCCTGTGTTTCCCTTGTCCTTTGTCGTGTCATTCTGTCATGGTTGGAGGTGGAGTGAAGAAAATAAAACCCAAAATGCGGTACTGCAACAAAACTGGTGACGTTTAATAAATGACAAAACCCAAAATAACAAAATCCAGAGAAAATAAACTGGGGCTGACGTAGACAATGACACGACAAATTCCAATAGTAATGGAACAGAGCATAACTGTTCAAACGCCATTTTTTAATCTTCTTTCCAGAGATGGATTAATGTTTTTAAGACCCAAACAGTAAACATTGCCATTACAACCAACAATGGTATTGAACGCCAGAATGAGACGTTCAAATATAAATACCTTGAGGGGTGCGCTCCTCTGAACACACCTCCCTGGTCACTCCCAAGTTCACATACAAAAAAGTTTGGAGGCCGGTCGTTTGCCGTACAAGGCCCAAAGCTGTGGAACGCACTTCCGGTACAGCTTCAAAGCATTACTCAGTGTTTTTAAATCATAGTTGAAGACGCATCTTTTCAGACGAGCTTTCGATATATAGCCACTGACTCGACTGCTGTTTTTATGTACATTTGTGTTTTTATGGATGCTTTATTAGATTTTTCATTTCTATACTGGAAAGGGCCCTGGGTACCTTCTGGCTGTTGTAAGGCGCTATACAAATAAAATGTGATTGATTGATATAAAATTGGTGAGTGTCCCCACAAACATTGACACCAAGCCTACACACTTGGCCTACACTGTTCATTTCGGAACAGACGCAATCTTCCCCTCATGCCAGTGCAATGACTGGAAGAGACACAAGCTGCCATGTAAACACTTCTGTGCTATTTTTAAGCACATTCCAGGTTGGACTTGGCATCAAATGAGCGAAAGATATATTGGGCACCCCCTTCTGAACCTGGACAGCATGCGTCAGACTACCTCTTATCTTGTCTGGAAATTCAAAGTCAGACAATTACTTGTGTTGGTAAGTTAAATATACTACTACTACTACTACTACTACTACTACTATAATAATAATGATTATTATAATGACGACAATGACGACAATAATAGTAGTATAGTCATAATAACGATGATGATGACAACAACAACGATAATAAAAAGATATTCATTGATTTGTTTAAGAGAGGACCAGACAGAAGCATTGCCACCACATAAACTGGCAAGAAAGACCAACCTACAACCTATAGACCATCTCTATAGAACAGACAATCGGCAGGTTCTGGAGGAGGTGTCAGAAACACTCACTCATTTGCTGACCAAACTGGGACCTCTCAGAAAAAAGGATGAGGGAATGCCGCTCAATATCGAAACAAAAAGGATGCGAGTTCCAGCTGGGCCTTCCTGTGCATCCAAACTGAGTCAAAAGTCCTGTGGCAGACCAAAAAGGAAATATACTGGAAGAGTTGGTGCTAAGGCAGAACAAATGAGGCAAGCCCACAAACTCTCCTTGGCAAAAACAGTATAGGCCAGGGGTGGACAATTCGTTTTTCCAATACTTTACCTGAATAGAGTTAGAGGGCCGCACCAACAACTACTTAATAACTCCGCTCAACTTCTCCCTTTGCAAAATGCACATTATATTATATGAAATTCACAAGATGGGAAATGTAAATATTGCAAAAAAGACAAAGTAAGAGAACTGATGTAAAGTGAACAAGGGAGCGGATATACAAAAAAAATTGCTCTTCTCTCTGCTCCTGTTTATACTTAAATAGCTTTGCTTTTTTAATGTTACTTTTGAATTAGAAAAAAAAAATGAAATTAAAAAGGTAGTCAACAGTGGCATTTGAGCCTACTCTGGCAAGGCATGGTAATGCCTGATACACCGCTACACTATGTAAATGCGAGACATAAATGAGACATAAAAAAAATTGCTTGGGAGCTAGATCCAGCCCACTGTTTGCCCACCTCCAGTGTAGGCTTAGCATCAGTAGTAGTAGTATTTGTTTTTGGTTTATGAAATATGTAGGCTACATATTTTGTCGTTTTTATTGTTCTTCTCTATTTGTTCCTTGTTCATTTTTGCGTCGTAATTTTTAGATATTTAAACCTTTCCTGCTGAAGACTTCTCCCAGTAGAGTGTAAATAGTTTGTAGATAGTCTACGTTTGGGGTAGACAATTAGGGTGTCTTTGAGGTAGACAGTTAGGGCGTCTTTGAGGTAGACAGTTAGGGCGTCTTTGAGGTAGACAGTTAGGGCGTCTTTGAGGTAGACAGTTAGGGTGTCTTTAGGGTAGGCAGTTAGGGCGTCTTTGAGGTAGACAGTTAGGGCGTCTTTGGGGTAGACAGTTAGGGCGTCTTTGAGGTAGACAGTTAGGGTGTCTTTAGGGTAGGCAGTTAGGGCGTCTTTGGGGTAGACAGTTAGGGCGTCTTTGGGGTAGACAGTTAGGGCGTCTTTGAGGTAGACAGGGTGTCTTTGGGGTAGACAAATAGGGCGCCTTGAGGTAGACAGTTGGGGTGTCTTTGGGGTAGACAGTTAGGGCGTCTTTGGGGTAGACAGTTAGGGCGTCTTTGGAGTAGACAGTTTAGGCGTCTACGTTTGGAGTAGACAGTTAGGGCGTCTTTGGGGTAGACAGTTAGGGCGTCTTTGGGGTAGACAGTTAGGGCATCTTTGGGTTAGACAGTTTGGGCGTCTACGTTTGGGGTAGACGGTTCAGGTGTCTTTGAGGTAGACAGTTTAGGCGTCTTTGGGGTAGACAGTTCGGGCATCTACGTTTGAGGTAGACCGTTAGGGTGTCTTTGAGGTAGACCGTTAGGGTGTCTTTGAGGTAGACAGTTAGGGTGTCTTTGGGGTAGACAGTTAGGGTGTCTTTGGGGTAGACAGTTAGGGTGTCTTTGGGGTAGACAGTTAGGGCGTCTTTGGAGTAGACAGTTTAGGCATCTACGTTTGGGGTAGACAGTTAAGGCGTCTTTGGGGTAGACAGTTAGGGCGTCTTTGGGGTAGACAGTTAGGGCATCTTTGAGGTAGACAGTTAGGGTGTCTTTGGGGTAGACAGTTAGGGCGTCTTTGAGGTAGACAGTTAGGGTGTCTTTGGGGTAGACAGTTAGGGCGTCTTTGGTGTAGACAGTTAGGGCGTGTTTGGGGTAGACAGTAAGGGCGTCTTTGAGGTAGACAGTTAGGGCGTCTTTGGGGTAGACAGTTAAGGCGTCTTTGAGGTAGACAGTTAGGGCATCTTTGGGTTAGACAGTTTGGGCGTCTACGTTTGGGGTAGACGGTTCAGGTGTCTTTGAGGTAGACAGTTTAGGCGTCTTTGGGGTAGACAGTTCGGGCATCTACGTTTGGGGTAGACAGTTTGGGCGTCTTTGGGGTAGACAGTTAGGGTGTCTTTGGGGTAGACAGTTAGGGCGTCTTTGGAGTAGACAGTTTAGGCGTCTGCGTTTGGGGTTGACAGTAAGGGCGTCTTTGAGGTAGACAGTTAGGGCGTCTTAGGGGTAGACAGTTAAGGCGTCTTTGAGGTAGACAGTTAGGGCATCTTTGGGTTAGACAGTTTGGGCGTCTACGTTTGGGGTAGACGGTTCAGGTGTCTTTGAGGTAGACAGTTTAGGCGTCTTTGGGGTAGACAGTTCGGGCATCTACGTTTGGGGTAGACAGTTTGGGCATCTAATTCAGGGTAGTTAGCTTGTCCTGGCTGCTTGATTCTTTTTCCTCAGAGTAGGGCTTGGCCCCCTGTTCCTCTGTGCTCACTTCTTTGGCATCACACTTTGGTTTCCTCTTGTTCTCTCAATACTTTGACCATCCATCCATCCATCCATTTTCTTCCGCTTTATCCGGGGCCGGGTCGCGGGGGCAGCAGTCTCAACAGAGATGCCCAGACTTCCAGATCCACGCACAGTCGCACACCTCCTCCAGCTGTTCTGGGGGGACCCCGAGACGACACCAGGCCAGCTCGGAGACATAGTCCCACCAGCGTGTCCTGGGCCTTCCACGAGGCCTCCTCCCAGTGGGGATTGCTTGGGAGCTAGATCCAGCCCACTGTTTGCCCACCTCCAGTGTAGGCTTAGCATCAGTAGTAGTAGTATTTGTTTTTGGTTTATGAAGTATGTAGGCTACATATTTTGTCCTTTTTATTGTTCTTCTCTATTTGTTCCTTGTTCATTTTTGCGCCGTAGTTTTTAGATATTTAAACCTTTCCTGCTGAAGACTTCTCCCAGTAGAGTGTAAATAGTTTGTAGATAGTCTACGTTTGGGGTAGACGGGTAGGGCGTCTTTGAGGTAGACAGTTAGGGCATCTTTGAGGTAGACAGTTAGGGTGTCTTTGGGGTAGACAGTTAGGGCGTCTTTGAGGTAGACAGTTAGGGCGTCTTTGGGGTAGACAGTTAGGGCGTCTTTGGGGTAGACAGTTAGGGCGTCTTTGAGGTAGACAGTTAGGGTGTCTTTGGGGTAGACAGTTAGGGTGTCTTTGGGGTAGACAGTTAGGGTGTCTTTGGGGTAGACAGTTAGGGTGTCTTTGGGGTAGACAGTTAGGGCGTCTTTGAGGTAGACAGTTAGGGCGTCTTTGAGGTAGACAGTTAGGGCGTCTTTGGGGTAGACAGTTAGGGTGTCTTTGGGGTAGACAGTTAGGGTGTCTTTGGGGTAGACAGTTAGGGCGTCTTTGGAGTAGACAGTTTAGGCGTCTACGTTTGGGGTAGACAGTTAAGGCGTCTTTGAGGTAGACAGTTAGGGCATCTTTGGGTTAGACAGTTTGGACCCCGAGACGACACCAGGCCAGCTCGGAGACATAGTCCCACCAGCGTGTCCTGGGCCTTCCACGAGGCCTCCTCCCAGTGGGACATGCCTGGAGCACCTCCCGAGGGGGGCGACCAGGAGGCATCCGGAACAGATGCCCTAGCCACCTCAGCTGGCTCCTTTCGACGTGGAGGAGTAGCGACTCGAGTACTTTGACCATTATGTTTAATTTTCAGGTCGTGGATCAGTTGCATCAACTTGTCTTCTAGATTCAATTCCAATTAAACTCCTCAAAGAAATTACTCCCGAAATCTCAGATACCATATTAAAAATAATTAACTCGTCTTTAGAAAATGGGTATGTGCCAAAGTCCTTTAAATATGCTGTTATCAAACCACTTTTGAAAAAACCCAATCTCGATCCTGATATTTTAGCAAACTATAGGCCCATATAGGCCCTTTCATTTAAAAAATCTTTGAAAAAGTAGTAGCTAAGCAGCTTTGCCGCCACCTACAGGACAATAGTTTAATTGAAAAACTTCAGTCAGGGTACAGAACTTATCATACCACAGAGCAACTTGGTCAAAGTTACCAACTACCTGTTATTAGCAGCTGACGCCGGACTAGCTTCAATCCTGGTTCTGTTAGACCTCAGTGCAGCCTTTGACACAATCGACCACAATATTCTCCTGCAGAGGTTAGAAACTGACGTAGGCATCAGGGGAACAGCCCTCTCTTGGTTTAAATCTTACTTATTTGTTAATGTAAACCAACAGTCTTCACTGTGTTCCAAAGTGTGCTATGGGGTGCCACAGGGTTCAGTGCTCGGGCCAATTTTATTTATATTGTACATGCTTCCATTAAGTAACATAATCCGAAATCATGATATAAATGTTCACTGTTACGCGGACGACACAACTGTACTTATCAATGAAACCAGATCAGACAGATAAATTAGATACGCTCAGTTCCTGCGTAAAAGCCATTAAGACCTGGATGACTGTAAATTACCTCCTCCATAACCCTGATAAAAACGAGGTTATTATATTAGGTCCTCAAAAACCGGAGAGAGTCTTTATCTCAGCTTTATCTCAGCAGATCATCTCCCTGGATAATGTTAGCGTATCGACGAGCTCTACAGTTAAAAAGTGGAGTTCTGTTTGACCAAGACCTCTCTTTTAAAACGCATATAAACCAGGCTTGTAAAATTGCGTTCTTACGAAACATCCTACCTAAGAGTGATGCAGAAAAACTTATTCATGCATTTGTTTCATCAAGGCTGGACTACTGTAACTGCCTGCTAGCAGCATGTCCTAAAGGTTCCCTGAGAAGTTTCCAATTAGTTCAAAATGCAACTGCAAGATTGTTAACGTGTACAAAGAGAAGAGAACACATTACACCTGTGCTAAAGTCTCTCCATTGGCTTCCTGTTGAGTTTAGAATCAAATTTAAAATCCTGTTCCTTACATTTAAAGCCATAAAGGGTTTGGCTCCGCTTTATCTCCAAGACGTTATCGTTCCATATCGGCCAACCAGAGCACTCCGCTCTCAAAACTAGTGATTTCTCGGGTCTTCAAATCACTGTAGGAGGAAGAGCCTTTAGCTCCAAGCTCCGGTTTTATGGAATAAACTCCCAGCTCACGTTAAAGAAGCAGACACAGTCCCTACATTTAAGACTAGGCTCAAAACGTACCTCTGAGAATTAGCTTATGATCAGGTCAGTTAGGTAAAGCTCTAACCCTCAGCCTGAAGTAAAGCTCTATCCCACAGCCTGAAGTAAAGCTGCCTTTGGAGAAACACTGCTGTGGGAAGTACGGTACACTGAGCGCTATCCTCTTCTTCTTACTGCAAACTTTGTCTTATTATGATACAATATTTATTTTATCTGTAGTCTGTTCATTACTATTCACATGGTGTCTCCTGTCCCACTCCCCCTCGGGAGTGCCTATCTAGATCGAATGGAGGAACCTGGCTGAACGGAGGAACCCTGCCTACTGACAACAAGGACTGGACGGTCTGCGATCTTGGCTCGTCTGCTCTGGGACGCCATCGGCCCTGGGTCTCTATAGCCTGTCCGTCCATGGGAGTGGATCTCTCCTTCTGTGGTTCTCCCCAAGGTTTCTCTTTTTTATCCCGCTGGGTTTTTGAGTTTTTCCTCACAGTGCTGGAGAGTCCAAGGACAGGGGACACCCGCGCCGCTCGTCGCCACCCACTGCTGACACTTATTTGGACATTCTGTTGCTTGGATACTTGATTCGCCTAAACTTTACATTGTCTTGTTTACTGCTTTGTTTTATTGCCTTAATGTTCGGTGCAGCCCTATGAGGCAACTCCTGTTGTGATATTGAGCTATACAAAACCATTGATTGATTGATTGATTCTGAGAGAGCATTTAAACACGTACATGTATGAGCGTATAAACAGGGTGTGTACCATGTTCACAGGGTCCTTGATTCTTTACTCCTCTGAGGAAAAGTCCATATCCAAATTCACATTGTCTGTATTTCCACTGTTATGCGCGGCTAACAAACTCCATCCTGTAAACTTTCGTTTCTCCACAGCATCCCCGGTCCTGTGTTTGTGTCTGCGTAGGTTTCCCCTACCACTAAAAACATGTACAATAGGCCAGGATAAATGAGAGTGTGTTTGAAAGTGCACATGAGGGACAACGGATGCAAATTAGCCAAAGGCTACAATCCAGTGTGGCTTGTTTACATGCATGAGACCCATGTATGTTCATTAACATGCACTGTCCCGACCAAATAAACCAACCAATAATCCGCACATACAGAGAAAAAGTGAGGCCTAATTGCAAATGAAGTGTACTGTCTCATGTTGGATCTGTAAATAAAAGTTTTTTGTTTTTTTTTCATCCCTAAACCAACTACAAGCTTCCGTATGTTGAATAGCGCGTCATCGTCTTGCGCGTCATTAAGATTTGTCATCTAAATGAAGCCTATAGCACCTTACACTACACAAATGTGGATTTACAACTGTTGTATCCGCGACCAGCGTACAAATCCCTCTGTTATCAATTATACAACCTAACGCACTACGCTGAACTCCAAGTGTGTCAGAGATCATTCGTAAAAAACACCGTCCAACCTGCCACCTTCTTCGAAACCCCAATCTATATTTCATGCCGTCTCCACCTCACCGGTCCTTGACTTCGGCATTCCCTCTGATGGCTGCGGTGCATTTTTGGGTAACATTCACAAATGAATCATCTCTTTCAGACGTATACCGACCCATCTCCGTCCAACACGCGGGGTATACCCGGATTCGAATCCCGCATCTTTTGTGATGCTTGTTAACCCAACGCTAGTCCCGCGTGACTCTGCAGGAGCTGAATTAGAGTGCTTGTCTATTTGTTTTTCTTGTCGTCTTTTATTTTATTTTTTTTGCAACAGATGCATACAGGTATAGTATACATGTTATTTACAGAAATTATTGACAACATAAGAAGTATTTGTGCTTCTCCAAGGGGGTCGGAAGAAGTTAGTAATAACTTATGAGGCTACCCCTCCTTTCAGTTGACTTACACACTTAAAACTACTGCTCATTATCAAATGTGTATTTAAGCTTTAACCATGAGATCTTTGGTAGCAAATTAAATCAACAAAAGTCTTCTCTTAGCGGTCCCAAAACAGTAAAGTAACTTAGTTCGTAACATTTTTGTGTGTGCACTTGCATAAGATTGAAAGTGCACATGCTGAACATCACATAATAAGTCCGGATTCATTACATACTTCTCATAATCGGATACAAAAAAAAAAAAAAAATCTATTCAAAGTTCAGGAACAGATGAGTTCTGCATACTTTTCCAGTATTTGCTTTCTGTACATTATTTTAAATTGTACTACAGTTGAATGCATTCATTTTTAAATCCTTTTTTAATGTGTTCCAGAGGTCAACTCCACTTCGCGTAATAGACATACTTTTATGTGTTGTGCTGGAATATTTTGACTTAAAATTAATTTTCCTTCTTAGGTTGTAATCCCCATCGCGGTCTGAAAACTCTATTTGAATGTTTGCAGGCAGTAAACCGTTTCTGGCTTTGATCTTTTAAATAATGAGTAGATTTCGGTACAAATTTCTGAACAGCCCAAGGCAATGCATCTGTTTGTTTTTTGTTTTTTTGCGCTTGTTAGACTTGGCTGAAAGAGAGCGTGAATAAAAAAAACAAAAACAAAAAACAGCAAAGATTCATGTTGCCAATATCCATCCATCTTCTTCCACTTGTCCATTGCCGGGTCGTGGGGGCAGCTGTTGGAGCGGCCCAAATCACTTTGAACCAGCCCCTATGGCTCCTCCTGCAGGTGGTGGGTCCACAGAAGGACGGCCTCATGGTTCTAACCGGGCCTGTTGGTCTCTCATAAGGGGCTTCTGAACCGCTCTTTTTCTGAACCGTCACCGTCTGTTTGCCATGGGAGACCCTACCAGGGGCACGAAGCCCCCGACAACAGACCTCCCAGGATCATTCGGGCGCTGAAACCCCTTCACCATGTTAAGGTGGCGGTTCCAGGAGGGGTGTTGCCAATATTAAGAGTTAATCCCAGAAAATATTGACTCACTTTATTATACGGCTCTTCACAATGCAAGTAGAACGCTCCATTGGGATTTTCCAACGTTCTAGAGGTCATTATTGTCTGCTAGAGGACCTCTGAAAAAATAATGGCCCCTGCCAATGGCAACAGAGTTTGTGCTTGTAATACAGGTCTTTTATATCACTCCGCAAGTAGTAGTAGCGGACACTTTCTCTCATTCAAATTCAAAGGATTTTTTAAAGATTTCCCAGCTACAATTACATAAAAAGCAATGTCTAGCAATGGCATTAAAGTACTATAATGTAGCAAATACATGTACCTTTCCTTTCAAAGTATATTGTTCAATGTTTTTGTTTTGTAGTGCCTCTGAGACCCCACTTTTGGGGTTACACGCCTGGGGGGCAAAATCAACCTTTTTTTTTAGAACTTTTTACCATGTTACAATGTAATCCTCTCATCAAAAACATACAGGGGATTTAATGAGGATATCAGGAAATTACAGTACTGGATATTTAGTTTGAGCTTTTTAACCAACAAAGTGTCAGATATAGTAATAAAGATTTGTTTGAGATTATCACCAAACACCTTCCAAAGAGCATAATAGACCCTCTTTAAACAACGAAGCTGACTTGATATATGAAGGAGACTATCAGACACTTCTCCTCGTCGCTTGGTCTGTTTCCGACATCACATACCTTCGCGGTATCACACGTATCGAGCTTACGGGGAGATGGAGGAGGAAGCTGTTTTAGAAAGACAAGACACCTAAACTTTACCCCCAGGAAGATTGGGAATTTTCAACGCTTGACTTGTGCATGTCAGTCACTTGTTATTTTCCCGTAGCATGTCGAACTTCATTCTGGTTATGGGGCTCCGAATATTTATGGCGTCTCGGAACACGGCTGATGAATATTTAATGGACTATTTGTCCACTGAGGAGTAATTGATGTGCTGTTTTGTTGGCAGCCAGATATATTTGCGACTGCATAATGCAAAATAATTTATAAAAAAAAAAAAAAGTCAATACAGAGTGAACGTAGGGCATGGTAACATCGTACGATTTTAAAAGAGGGGGTATTTTGCTTTTGGCAGGTATTTGGTAATAATCTCCAACACATCTTCATCACCGCTGATTAGAAAAAGCAATATTGATCTCAAACAGCTAACACAAAATATCCATTAGCTTTACTTCCTGAATTTCACTTGATCTCATTGTAAACCCCTCCCACCACCCCCTCCTCTTGCTCTCAAGAAAAGAAAATAACCAAAAAGTTTTTCCATTTCATGCAAAGTTGACTTTTTTTTTTTAGAGCTTTTGGCCATGTTGTTCTCTCATCAGAAACACACCTGGAGTTTTGTTTGAGAAGCCACTTGCACATCTTTGAGTAATCTTGGGATCTTATGGGGATGTTGTGTGAATATCATGAAGTGGAGCTACTGGATTTTTAGTTTCAACTGTTTAAGATCAATAATATATTTTCTAACCAACAAAGTGTCAGGCGGCACGGTAGCACAGTGGTTAGCGCTCGAGCTTCACAGCTAGAAGGTCCTGGGCTCAATTCCCACCAGGACGGGGCCTTTCTGTGTGGAGTTTGCATGTGTCTGCGTAGGTTTCCTCCTACCACTCTAAACGTGTACTATAGGGATGAATGATGTGTGCATGAGTAAGTGAATGCATGGTGGTGGTCAGAGGAGCTGATGTGTGCAGTCTACCCCAGGGAACCTGAAGCTACATACCACCACCAAGTGTGGAGGGATTGAATAACAAATCTCAGGTACTATGTGAGTTGCTTTGGGTGACTTGTGTCTTGTGAAAAAGCGCTATAAGCTTACAAGATAGTAATCAAAATGTGTTTTAGATTATTACCAAACACCCTCTTCAAGCTTAGCAAGAAATGGAGAGGTGAGGATATAATTTCCTGGGATACGTAGGACCTCAAGGGGGAGCTTTTAGGGAGCTGATGCCGCGCTGCTACGAATAACCACTAAAGAAGATTCAAAGGTTACTCAAAGATGCGTAAGTGGGACGAAGCACAACTCCAGGTATGTTCTTGATGAGAGAACCACATTGTAACAAGGCAAAAACGTCTCATGGCACCAAAGGGGACTTAACAGTACAGACAGTATCTCAAGGGGAATGTTCCTTGAAAGATAGAGAATGGAGTGGGGGTGGGGGCATTCATGTGTGACTGTAATTACATATCGCACATAAAAGTATAGGCATTCACATTCTCTAATGGTCACATAAACGGGCATCGGGGCTGCTGCTGCTGATGATGATGATGCTTTCTAGTGCCGGAAGAAGATAGTAGGAGACAGGACTGTAAATGCTGGCGCTGAGTCCGTGCCACAATAGGGGACTGTGGGTTTTTCTGCCTGACTCTGTGTTGACCTCATCATTGTCATTCGAGAAAACGCTTGGCCCGGCGGAATAGAGCTTTGATGGAGACGCTGTGTGTTAGGGGAATAAGGGGGGGCGGCGAAAGAGTCATGCAAGCTGTGGTTAACGTTTATGTCACGACGAGTGGACGTGTTCTACTTTATGAGAGGCAAGCGATATCAAAGTGTAAAACCAAAAACATGTCATAGTCAAGGATAGAGAAATCGCAATAGCCTCTTTCAGAATATTTGTGTTACAGTTCAGTTACTGTGGTTTGTTTTGAACATTCTAATTTAAAAGTGTGCATGTATGAGTAGTGTTAGTTTATCGTCTCACCCCTATTTTCACATTTGATTATTTATTTATTTACACACTTATTTAGGTAAAAGGTCAAAGGGTCAAGAATTAAAATCCATGACTTTGTATCATCTCAATAGTAGGCGTGGGAACCTCCTCTGGGTACCTCATGATACGATGCGAAACATGGCTCACGATAACGATAACCTTACGACACGCCGATACTGCGATAATCGATATATTGCACAAAAATAATTTTGAAATAATCAAAATGTTTTGATAAAAACATGCGTGTTTTAACCTTTTTCTTACATACCACATGTTATTCATAATTTACATTTGTTTTTATGTGCCTTGTACCCCTTTTTTGAGGATAAATGATCCCTGAAAATGGGTCACTGATCTGTCGGTGGCATCACTTTCCAATTGCAAAAAGAGTAAATCAACCCCAAGTTAATCTTACGTATTTATAATGATAAAAAAAACGATCATTAAAAGTAATATATTTGTGTGACAGTGTTTGGTCCAAGTGCTTAAAACGGTAGTGCTGCCCTCCACTGTTCTGACTGAATTCTTTCAGTGAACACTGTGGAGCACTACAGCCTCAGTAATATGCATGAACAAAAGTATCGATATCGGAAATAAAAAGTGTTGTCGCCGCTCAATAGTCGATTTACATTTCAAGACGGCGATTCTGTGTGAAAGCATTGAAGCACTGTTCGCATGCACTGCGCAATCAGATTTGTTTGTTTGCGTCACGTGTTGTTCACGAGTGTTGTTTACTCTGCTTCCTGTTTGCTTGCGTATCGCTGCGGGAAATGGAATCGACGCTGCGGTGAACAGTAGCAGTAAGTCTGGTTCACAGGGATGAGTTTACAAGTACAGTTCACAACTTTCAGGCTTTTCAGGCAATACAGTAAAGTAAGAAAAACAACTAGTTCAACAAAGGTCTTTTTTCAAATAAACAAAAATAAAATAAAATAAACACACTATTGTACACTAGCACGTACACATCAATGGTACACTACTCCTGTAGGAAGGAAACAACAACTACAACTTCACAGTCCTCATGTGTGATGTAACTTGTCAGCCCCCATACACTAAGCTCCTATAACGTATTAGCGGGCTACGTTTCTCAGTAAGCGCACATTGCAACTTAAGTCCAACACAAAAGCTTTAGGGGCCTGTTAGTATCATTAAAGCCAAGTACAGTCCTTCTTGGCCTTTCGTTTTAAGGCAGAGGTGGAGGGAGTACTGATGTATACGGTTTATACTGTGCCTATAGGACACTCTTTATGGATCTTTCAATCCCCCAAATATGGATTAGAGCAGTGGTTCTCAACTGGTGGATCAGGACCCTACAAGTAGCAGAACCGTTTTCAGTCGGTCACGAGCCTTTACCAGAAAACGTGTCTCTTAATATTTACGCACAGAAAAAGTGTAAAGTCTCTACTTGATTCTGTTAAAATCACTGCCATCGGGTTGTTTCAGCTTTTTGGGCTTCTTTTATTGCGACATTTGATGTCGCGTCATCCCAGGGTGTTTTGTTGAAAACCACTGGTTTAGAATCCAAATTATGAATACATATGAAGGTCACACACTCTAATTTTACATGTAACCGCTTTTAGCTCTCGTATTGATGATGGGAAAGTGTGCCCACTGTGATAAGCCTTCTCCAGCACATCGAGATTTGGACACTGTGGAGGCCAATCCATGTGTCCGTTTGTTTACTTTAAGTTAATGGAATAACCCGGTCATTCAGGCTGATCTCATTCTTTGGGCACATAGTGTTCCTAAACCTAGACCTGACCAACTGCAGCAACCTCAGATCAGAACAGGTGGTTAAATCCATGTGGCAACCTTTTTTTTTTTGGTTAGGCAGTGTAACGATCCAAAACTAAAATCAAATCATAGAGAATACTGCTACAGGGGAATTGCCGTATAGATTTAAATGAGAAGCAGCATGGCTTTTATCAACATAATCCTAATGGGTATTTTTCATGTTTTCATCAAACCGAGGAAAGAGAATTGGATAAAATAGGCGACTTTTTGGTAAAGACAATCTGGTCAATTTTAGCCAACACTACAACTGAGTATGTTTTAGACCAAAATTGTGGTATTTTCGATGAGCTTGTAGCAAAAAATCATTTTCCAGTAAATTAGGATTTAATTCCAGTTTGAATCTGCTGTAATGCTTTTTTTTTAATGACATTTAAGGCCTTGATTTTGGCTAAATTCATTTAATGACTTTGATGTTTTTTAATGCCCCGCGGAAACCCTGTGGGCACTTGTTATGAGAGCTTAACCAACAATAATCACACATTGTTAACTTGTACCGGGAACACTCCACAAAAGCTGGAGATTTTCTGAGATGGCAAGTAATCTCTAGATTGAGAGAGTACAATTTGTCCAACTCTCTCCAATCTATTCGCTATTCATTTCAAATTATTAGGACACAAACTGCCAACCTCTAATTAAATGAAACAGTTCTAGATTGGCAGTCCTCAGCTGTTTATTAACGAATTAGACACTAGCTGAAAAGAAAACAGCTTGATAAATACTGAATCGTACCATTTCTTTCTCATTTACCGACTCCGGCTATGCTGTTACCTTTCCACTCAAGCGCTAATTTATAGCGTCAAGCTATCCCGAAGTCTCCGGGGGCTAGAAATTAGACTTGTCAATAGCTGCGAGCCGGCCAGCATACCAAAAAACTGCACATCTTATCCCTTTCCTCGAGTTTCCAAGGGCCAATCTGCACTCAGGTGTATAGGAGGCTGCTTCCCGGCTTGGCACTGCGAAGAATGAACAGGCAACAATTGAAGGAGAGCTGCAGTCAGAGAGACTGTATGACGAGAAAAAAAAGCTGAAAAGTGGCGGCAGGATCGAAAAAGGACCCTCAAAGACGGCCAGCTAGATTCATCTTCGGGCAGCTGCACTTGAGGAACTGGTCTGTGAGGAATTTCTAATTTACTGTAACATAATAATTTTACCAGGCAGCAGCCTTGTGCATGGCTATTTTTGGTCACTTTAGTTGATAATTCTGACCATCTATTGATCAAATTCAGCCACTCGTTTATGGGAAAAACTGAATATGCTCAAGAATGTAAAATAAGTTTGAACGCACAAGAGGCTCATACTCCACTATTTGACAAAAATCGACCTTGTGTTAGCAGAGATGGGTTCCTAAATCCTATGGGGCGACGGTGGCGCAGATGGTAGAGCGGGTCGTCTCATGATCGGAAGGTTGGGGGTTTGAATCCTGCCTCCTGAAGGTGCATGCTGTCGTTGTGTCCTTGGGCAAGACACTTCACCCACCTTGCCTCCAGTGTCTGCGTACATTGGTGTATGAATGGGTGAGAGGATCCTTGCCTCCAGTGCTTTGAGTGCCTAATGCAGGTGGAAAAGCGCTATATAAGTTGAGACCATTTAAAGGCAGTGTCAGAATCAAAAATCAACGTACCGGACATAAGAATAATCTCTCGTGATGTGCGTTCAGGACTCTTTTGAACAATTTGAATCAGATCTTGATTTGGAAAAGAGAAACCAGACCCTGAACGAAGGGTCTGGTCTCTTTGTTCCAACTGCTGTTGAATCCACAACAACAGCAGTGACACACAAGTGAAAGCATTTTGCACAAAACATTTATAATTAATACATTTTTAAGGTGGACTTGCCCGTAGGGAAATTTGTCCTCTGCATTTGACCCATCCTTCTCTGTTGCTGGGGCAACCCATAAGGAGCCGTGCCGCACCCAGGGATCCATCTCCAGACATGGAGCCAGGCTGATGGTCAGCATTACCTGGCTGGAGGATTCACCTATTGTATATGTTTTTAGCCGTTGGGGAATCTGGAGTACTTGGAGAAAACCCATGCAGACATGGGGAGAACATGCAAACTCCACACAGTCCAGATGGGAATCGAACCTGGGACCTTCAAGCGCTGCCGTGTAAGGTTCTGTCTGACATTTTTTCGTCAAAATTTTGTTTTTATACTATTCTTGTTCCTGGGCCCTAATTGTCCTATATCTAATGTTTGTTGATTAAGGTGCATTAATCCATATAACACATTGTTCTATTTCTATTAGGTTCTGTGAGGGGTCAAAACTGTAAACCTGAAAACTTTAAGTTCTGTAAGTTTGGTTAATTTTAATTTAAAGGTGTACCTCTCAGCCATTTGGTCTCATATAAAATTTGTTTTCTGTCTGGCGATCGTCATAAAAATTAGCCAGTATTTTCAATGGCTCGTTGAAACAAACAGCTTGCACTAACAATCTCACTGTCCTCCACTTAGCCTCACCTCATAAAGCATGATGACCAAATGTTCAATGGTAAAAGTTTGTAGTAGTAGATGTAGAAGACTGTGGGCTTGCAGATAGTGTGCAGTACAGCTGGAGCAGGGTGACAGATGGTTTAATAGAGCTAGTTTGTTCAGTGGAACACAAAAGAATGCATTCATTTTTTTCATTTACTCATCCATTTAACTGTAATAGCTACAGTAATACTTTTTGTACACACATTTTCCTCGATATGCTTGACTGCTGCCAAAAGAAGTCACCTTCCATTGACATCCAACCAGCTCCAATATATAGGACTCGATTGGCCCATAAGCACCAACTTAATGCACCCACACAAGAGTAAGACAGCACTTCCTCTCCTCGCTTCGAATGCGCTGCTCCGCTCATATATTTTTGATGATTTTACTTTTGAAATATCCGTCCCCATGAGCTATGGCGCGCTAACTGCCTCCTTCCGAGTGTCAGTGATGGGTCCCTGGTCCCCCGCACAAGTAAAGCGAGCACACCCGGGAGCAATTCCAACCCCGGCGTAATCCGAAGGAATGCAAAGGCACGCATGGCAATCGGGGCTAATTAGCAAAGCTTAGCCGAGTTTAGATTCCCACGCCGCATCCACAGACTGTTAAAGAGAGCGAGGGGCTTAACAGATGGAGCAACGCCGATCCACTGTTGTTGCGCGGCTATGGCTCAGTCTCTGGGGGAAAGAAAGGAACAATGCTGCACTGTGAAAACTCCACGCAAAGTATGGCGTTTGTGATAGCTCTCAGTTGTCTTGGACGCTTTCAGAAAGGACTGGGTGGTTTCGAAGTGAAGGCTATTCAAAGATGGGCAGCAACATCCAGGGGCTTGGGTGAAAAGGACTCGCCGAACTCAAAGGCGGAAGACACAAATTCTCTGATCTTTCGTAAAATACTCCCAAATCGATAATTCCACTGCTAATGGACGATCAGGGCTGCATTTTGACGAGGAAAGACGCTACCTTCACTCTCTCACTGATTATTATGCTAACGGACCCACCCAATTTAGAGGCTTTTTAAACATTATCTTTATCTCAAAGGCAATTACAATTAGTCAGAATTTATCCTGGTAAAATGAGGTTCATTTTACGCTTAATTTATCATTGTAAATGAGCCTGTACCGAGGCTTCTGTTTTTACCTTAAAAGACAAGGTAACCTTTTACTGGTTTACCTGCAAAACCTGTTAAACCCATTTAAGGTAAATAAACCTAGTAAAGAATGTTTCAAAACGGTTTATCTTGAGAGCGAAGCATGTCAAAGAGTGTACCTGCAGTAATCACCCCCCAAAAAATGATCTGATAATTGTGGTCAGCTCAACAAATGAGCCAGATTTTGTTTTAGCTTAAATGGCCAAAAGCCGTGTACATTCATGTGAAGCACGTTTTCGCTTCCTCAGTAGCTGTATTTTCTGAAGTTTGGCTTTGTCATCTGTGCAGCTCTTGTCGAAAGCTTGAAGCCCATTGTCTTCTATGGTGTTAATTGGCTGACAGTATACGGGTAATGGTGCTAATAAAATAACAGATAGCGACAAGTGGCGTGGGCGGACTTCCCAGATACCAGTTGCTAATAACGTGCACCTTGTAAACTTCTGAAGGACTGTTAATTAAAAGTTTGAGAGAGGAGAGAAAATGCACACGGTGGTCAACTTGTGGTAGAGAAGATCTTGTTTACCGTGTCAGATTTGGTCTTCTCTTTGACAGCTGCTCCTCGGGTCAAGTGTGTACAAGAGTAGCAGGCAGTTGGAGATTTATGGTCATGGTTGCTAGGTTTGCATTTTGGGAGTTGTCGGGTGTGTATATTCACAACTGTCAACGCTTCACACAGACGTTTGAATTGTTCATTGTCCCCATTGCAAAAGGTGCCATGCCATTAGTCTGACGTCTCATTATTCCGAAAATGTACCATTGAGCAGAGGTGCCATTAGTCCAACCCAGTTGTGTTGTGGATTAGAGAGCCATATACAACCACTGGCCCTAACCTTAAGGTCAGTGGACTCTTGCCTGAACCTAATTTTATTTTTCAACCTCTACTCATTGGGACATTTTCGTAATAATGAGAATTCGGACTAATGGGTCGACCCTGTTGCAAAATATATCCTCTGCATTTGATCAGGAGTCCCTAGCCAGACCGGTTGTGATTTCTTTGAGTTCCTGATGGGCGTGACTGACAAGCATATTAACCAATCAGAAAAAAAGCCGGGGTTACACGTTGCCATTTCAACACGCCCCTACTCCAATATTGAAGTCTAATTGTTGGAGTCGGTGCATTTCCATTTTCTATCAAAAGTCCCGACATTTTTCCCCGCCTTTGTCAGAGTGGTGACACTTTACCTTTTTTTGCAATGTCCTGACCTTCCGACACACAAGATAATTATAAAAAATATGTGGGCCTTACCTTAGCCCTAACCTTAAGGATAGTGGAGTTTACAAACCGAACAGGCTACGCTCAAAACTATAGTCGGAATAGGGGTATCAAAAAGTGTCGGATTGGCGGGACGTCGCAATGGAGGGTTGTCGGAATGACGGGGTTTCGGTTTGGAGGTCTGTCTAAATGGAGGGTTGTCGGAATAAGGGGTAGACGCCAAAGCCGGTCGTGACGCAAGAGGCGTGATTTGTAAACAAGGAAGTTAATGAGTTAGTTAGCACTTTGCTCCAAGTCCGGCTGAAGCAGGTGGTCTTGGAGCGGGCCGAGCTGCACTCTGGGCCGGGGCGGATGTGGTGCAAAGGCCACTCTTGCTTTTACACCACTTCTTTGCGTGAAGAAAGAATTCATATAGTTACGTGCTGCATTGTATATCATCAGTACGTCTCTCTTCTGCCCCTCTTTCCCTTCCTGCTGCACAGAATAATATGCTTCACTTATCAGCCTCATTGTGTTTAACCTTGAGAGAGAGAAATGACCACCACGTAACATCAGGAAAGTGCGCACGTTCACCATTCCAGACCATTCGGGGAGAAAAAAAGCTTTGTTTACAGGTCCGTGAAGTCGTTTACTATCATAAGTTGGCATTTGTAGGAACAGGCTCAGAAACACAGTTTATGCGATTTTTTTTTTTTGGTGCAAACATCCCCAATTTGGCACGTTTGCTGCATAGACACACATAAGAATTGCTCAAACAGTTTCAATGACGCTAATATGGCGGACATCGTAACTAAGAGGCTACGTCATAAATATCCGGATTGCCGTCTTTATCAATACAAGTGTAAGCCGTTATAAATATTTTGTAGGCTACAGTCCTGTTTAAAATCACAGCTCATTATTAGTATTAATTTATTGAAAAATGTTTTGTCAACATTTCCACAAACGTTATATGTGGCCCGCGACCCGCTGAATTTCAGCGCACAACTAAAAAAACACTCAAATACAGGGTGAGAGGCGACAACAAATCTTCTCCTCTGAGTGTAAGTTAATCACACGTAAAAGATTTACACAGGTACATTCTTATCCAGTAATGTTACACTTATATAAAATATTTGACTCAATATTAATTCTGTCTTCCTGTTTTGACAACATGGTCTGTGATTGGTTCAATGAAAAACGTTGTGCGATATGATCTGTTAACGGTCCGGCTTTTGAACAGAAACAAAAAGGAGGAGTGGTTGGCTGGCTAGGCTATAAAGCTGGAAGATTGCCATATTATTGAGCATGTTTTACGCTGCTGAGGTGAACCGGAGGTGCCTGCGATGACATACAAACTTCTTGACAGTTCATATGATCTTTCCTTTAACTTTTTCCCTTAAATGTCATACCTTTCGGTATGAAAAGCGCTTTATAACTAAAGTTTGATTTTGATTTGATTGAAGGTATTTTTGTATGCGCTGCCTGAGCATTTATCACAATCTCCTTTGCCGTGACGCACTTGACCCATGGAAGTCACAAATGCCGCTTCAGGTGATCGGGCCCGTAGTCGAAGCAAAAAAAAAAATGCGGCTTTTTGAAAGGTGTATGAAAGGTTTAGCCGATTTAAATGACGAGCAGAAAATGAGTGCAATTTTGGAGCACTCAAGCAATGACACACAAAATGGCGGCAGGAAGATTTACCAATTACCTTTCAGAGAATTGCCTTCATTTAAATGCGCTCGGCCCGGCTTGTTTGGGAGGATTAGTGAACTCTCCGTGTTGGTAATGGCGCGCGTGTCGCCGTGCTCCGAAGTCGCTTTAATGTCTCCACTTGAACTGCCGCGTCTTTTATTGGTGCCCAGCTGGGGACTCGTTCACAGTCGGCGGGTTGGTCTCATTTAGACACAGCTCTGTAGGAACCTGCGGGCTATCCCTTTTTATCATCTCCTACAGAATTAATGGCAACTTTGGGATATATATATATATGGGGAAAACAGTTTGTTGTTGTTGCTAACCACTGATTTATTAAAACGCCTTCATTAAAATCTGCTAATTTCTTACAAATCTATGCATTTCTTCCACTCTTTTAGCATGATGTTGTTGTGTGGTTCTCATTAACAACTTCTCGAATGAGGCCCCACAGTGTTTCCAGATTGTAAGGGCTAAAATCAATTGGCAATAAACATGAGGGGTTGACTTTGCTGCGTTTTGTGATACAGTACAGTCCATACAATTAAACACATTTGATTAATGCAGTACCATTTTAATATGATATAATATAATTGCCACATATAAAGTTACAACAGAGAAAAGCCCAAACCCGCTCTTCGTTAAGACCAAAAGAAAAGAACAAGCCTCTAAAAACCGTCCTCAGATGGATGTCAGCCTGACCCGTCCGCAATGGCTCTGCTGACATTTCTCAAACTCCATTTTTGCTCTATTATTTAACAAGAACCTTCATTTTCTCCCTGCATCAAATCCTGGAGGTATTTCCGCTCTTTGCTTCTGAACCACCGGGGAGCCAATACTGTATATAAGGCTCATTGTCGGGGGGGTATTTCCCGTGTATAGGCGCCACAGCGGGAGAAGTCTATATCTTAAAGGCACCATTTCAGAGCAGCGTGACATTAGCAGTGGACTGATCGACACTCTTATTGATGGTGTGGAGTTATGCCTGTTCTCAAACTCATGGGACCCTGCGGCGCACTTGCGAGCCTTTGGGACGGAACAACCAGCTGGTTCATTTTTGCTTTTTAAAATCCATCCTGCATTAGTAGCTCCAGTGGGTTTTGCGAAAGAGCAGAGGAAGGAAATAACACACAGCTTTATAGTCCAAAAAGTATGTAGTCAGTTTGAAGGATAGTTACAGACAAGCTGGTTTGTCAAATTTATTCCAAAAGCCATACAGTTTGTTTTACATGCAAATGTGATCGATGTATACATAGGGATGCTCCGATCCAACACTGGTATATCGGATAGCGGAGCTGATACAAAAAATAAAATGCTATCGGGTATTGGCTACAAATATCCGATACTGAACCAATACCAGTTTTGGCTCTCGCCACTTTAAAAACACAACTAAAAAGCTAAGCTCCGGAGGAGCTCAGGACCACAGAGAACGTTCATGTTTTTCAGAGCAGGCTCAAGACCCACCTTTTTAGCTTAGCTTTTAAATGACATCTATTTATTTAGTCCTAATGATATATTTTGTGTGTGTGTGTGTGTATGCACATGCACCTGTTTGTCTGTTTGTTATCTGTAAAGCACTTTGTGATACCTTTCGGTATGAAAAGCGCTTTATAAATAAAGTTTGATTTGATTTTGATTTAAGTTAGTTTCATCCTCCACAAATTTATTTTTGATCGCTGTGCAAAATTGCGTGGCTAGCAACAGTATGCAGACGCTAGCGGCAACATGCTAATGCTAACGTCAACTAATCAAGACAGGTACAGGTACAGTGATGATTTGATCACCTAAAGTAGCCTAATAAAATAAAATCAGTGTTTGTATTTTAGTTTATGATCTAATATATTTGTTATTCACAAGTTGTAGGCTAATGATCAGATCAGTGTATGTGAGTTGTTCATTTTAATGTAACCAGTAATTCAGTAAGTCCAGTTATTCTTGGTTAATGTTTTCCCATTAAAGTGTAAAAAGTGCAACAACAACAAAAAAAGACTCTATTGATCTCACACTGGAAAAAATATGATTTTTTTTTTTTAATTCACAGTATCTACTTTTAAGATTGTCTCTTGGTATGGCTTAATATTGAATATCGGCAGATACTCAAACCCCCGGTATCGGAAGCAAAAAAGTTGGATTGGTGCATTTCTAATATCAAGGGTGTCAAAGATGTCAGTCATGTAAAAGCAGCTGTCCTTCAGAGCCGAACTGCGCTTTCATTTTTTAAAATACTCATCTTCTGCACTTTCCCCTGGCATTCTTTTCAATGCAATGACATTTGAGTGCCACAGAACAGGCTTTTAACATCTGCCTTCTATAACTTTAATGTGTCTTACTTTTTTCATGCTCCTGTATTCTCTGGTGAATGTGTTTCCAGGCATTCATGCCTCCTTGAACAAATGGATTCTTTACATCCCGAGGTACCAATATAAGGCACACAGAACAGTAAAAGGCATTCTTTTGGTCACAAGTGAGCCATTTGCGGTTGTTGCCATCTTTTCTGACAAAAATCTTAGACAGGCGGTGTTCAGGATTTTGATGTGGGTGATAGGAGAAAAAAATATCCAAATCCTGCTCAGAAGGATGAGCAAAGTGATCTAAACTGCAGTTCCCTCTGTGCTTTCTACTACACCTACAGATTCAACTGCACCTGCATTAAATATTTAAAATTTATCAAACAAGAGCATTATACTACTATAGTTATGCATGTGTATTGCTCACCTTTGTCTTGTTTGATATTTGAAGGAGGAATGCTACTTGGTCCTGGCACATCTTTTTAAACAAACACATACAAAATATCCAATTATCACCTTTCCAATATACAAATAAGTCAAAACCTTACAATCAATCAATTAATTTATCTTTACAAACAGGCTTAGTCAATTTAGATTAAAAACACTATTCTTCCCAATTCATTGTAGGTATATTATTTTTAACACCTGCTGCCCATTCCTGAGTGTTAAGCTTCTCATTTACAGCATGGCTGGGCGCCTGTTGTATCTGAGGACCTAAGAAGCAATCAATGTTATTATTGGACGACATTTTAAACATTTATAGAGTCATTCTTTAATCTAGCATCTCCTGCTGTTAGCTTTCTGCTGTCCTGCTTCTCTGATTCTTCATTGGCGACAGTGGAGCTCGTTGTTGTACCAAAAAAATGTACACATTTTGGCTGCCTCAGCTTCAAGCGCCTTTCTTTTTCTAACTCTATTTTTTTCCGCTCCGCCCTTTTGTTCCTTTCCATTTTCGCGTTGGAGGACAGCTGTCATGCTACACTGGCTCCCTCTCTAGCAGTCAAGTCTACCATTCATTCAACCCGCACTTCGGTTCTTATAGTCTACTTTCTACAGAAAACCCTCTGCGTCGTAGCTGAACAAAACGTAACCAATGACAGCGTGTATAGCGCCTTGTTTCCTTGATATAGAGCACTGGATAGAGATGTCGTTTTATGTGTCAGAAACTGGAGATGAAGCTTTCACCCCAGTCTTCCAATGCCCACAAGGAGCTGTGCCTTCCTGTTGTCTCGTAATTATGGTAAATACCACTTGTGTCACATGAATGCCACCTCATCTCGTATTTTACACGGACAAAACTGGGAAAACATTTCGATATCCGGGTTCCCGAGATGAGCTAACCTTTGACCTTTCAACACGACATAGAGCATTGACAATATGTTTTGATATCATACGCTGATTGTTATGAAGCCCACACTGCCCACACTGCTATGCAAATTTTCTGCCATCTCTTGTAGCATCATGTTTTACAGAGAAAGAGATTGGGCCCTAGACCTAATCTTGCCTTGAGCACCTAGGCCAACTTAGGCCTACCCTGCACCCTTTTTGCTACCCACTTCCACTAATTCCTCTGTGAAGGCACTAACAGAAGGTCCTTCAGTAGAACACAGTAGAACTGTGGCTTTCAGACGGGGTTTCCCTCAACCCACTGAACGCGCATTTCGTGTGTTAGTGTGTAGGAGAAGGACTTCGAGGAAGCAGTTTCGGGATGGGTGTCAGGAAATTATTGCTGTTACTCTGACACTAGCAACAGGAAACGCTCGGTTATTTCTGCCACAGAAATACAACACGACTTGGGGCCAGGGGGGAGAGAGTTCGCCACCAGCAGCTTCGCCAGCCACTCTACACTCCTGACGTTTCAAACTCTCCCCGCTCTTTTTAATGAATACGCACGCCCATAGGACAGTCTTCAATACACCAAAGAGTTACAATAACCCCACCTCTGTGGAGAAACCAGTCGCATGATAAGTAAACCATTTGGCCTTGCTTCTTCCGCCCACTGGGGGAGAAGCCTGATAAAACACTTTGAAGCAGTTTTATGGCTTCGTCTCATCCTGTTTGGACCAAATCTAAGATTACCAAACCAGATAGGTCAACAGGTCATCTTGTGTCGTTGTAACCATACCAAG
The DNA here is from genome assembly GCA_021464625.1 of Proterorhinus semilunaris. NCBI lineage: Eukaryota > Metazoa > Chordata > Actinopteri > Gobiiformes > Gobiidae > Proterorhinus > Proterorhinus semilunaris. Next base: position 22,294,416 of record CM038360.1, read on the forward strand.
ATGGTTACAACGACACTTCAGTGCATAATGATTAATTTAACAACAGTCAAAAACTTCTTTCTTGCACACGATCATGTTAAATATAATACTCATGATAACTTCATTTACAGAGTTCTTTAACAAACATTTGAAAATACTGTACACAAATTCACGTGAGTAAGTATGACTTTGACTTTTTTTTACATGATGGAAAGAGGGATGACATTAAAATTGCGTCGCTAAATGTAAAGTGTAGAATTCATAACAATAAGCTAAAACGCTGCTCTCTGTCGTATTGAAATGTCAAAAGTTATCTCATCTCGGGAAGCCGAGGGTATCAAAATGATTTCCCAGTGGAAAATACAGACAAAGTGGCATTCAGGTGCATTTTTCTATTTGGCTAGTGGTATTTACTGTAATTACAAGACCACACAAAGGCAGCATTATGCCATCGCAGCTACATCACAACAGCTCTTATGCTGTGTCCACACCGAACGCTTTTCGGGCATCAAAAACGCGCCTATAGCCCGTAGAGGGACGCTTGAGCTTCCTGAAGTCAGGCGCTTGTCACAAATGACACTCTGGCCGCGCGTCGGCTCAGAGTGTGTTCAGAAGTAGCCATTGCCTGAGAAATACCTGCTGCTTGGGACAAACTAGGCTCCCTCTTTGCTACTACCATGTCCTATGGATCTTTAACTCATGGTCTGTGGTGAAATCTCCCCAGTATTTAAGCCTTTATCCAGCTCATTTTGTGCCGGTAGCAAGTGGCTAGGCTAGGTTAGCCCCATTAGCATGTTACAATTGCCTACAGCTCATTGTTGATTTAAAGTCTGCAATAAACCACAAATGTGTCAAGCCCGGCCCAGTGTGTGATCATAATAAAGGCTGCTTTGTGTCGTTACGGCTTCATTGACGTTATTAGTGTATAATATAATAATTGTTTTCTCCATGTATTTTAAATGTAAACCTGATGCTTTGGAGGCGTCGGCCGCCTTTGGTGGACACAGCATTATTCCTATTGTGTGCCTGATCTTTTGGTGCCTATGAAGGTCATTATTCCTGAAACTCCAGTAATTGATGCCTTGATTATGGAAATTTTAGATGTTGCTTTTTATTTTTGTCTAACAAATATAATTTATTTTGCAGCAATTCACAGATTAGTTTTGACCACAAGAGATTAAACCTTGCTAAACATGCACATTACAACCTTTTGAAATGAGGCATGCATGCTTCCCATCCATCCCCGCCTGCATGATAATAATCATAATCACATCATTGGGCTATTTCTTCCCCGCAGATCTCATTTCACTCTCCTGACCACGTTAAGAATAATGCCAATGGCTTCTTAATGCTATTAACCCTGTCAGATTAGCTGACGTAAAGGGTCAGTGTCCTGGTCTTCAGTCGCCTGGGATTTCGTTAAGATGACGCCTAGAAAAAGCTATATATTAAAACAATTGCAGGTACTGTATCTTGCACCTCACATATTGTAAGAAAATAAAAATGGGTGACTAAGCAGATTTAGGTATATACATACTTGCAAGTAACCCACAAAAATTCCAGACATTGTTTAATTCAATTCAAAGTCACTCATGTGGACTTCAGGTGACCACTTTAGCCCATCATTTTCTATACTAAAAATCATGTACTTTTTGTCTGGAGTATTTGGTATCCTGTCTGAAGTTTTTCATTGGACCCTGATCCGGAGACAATTATTTTAGGCGTTTCAGATCAAATCAGTAAATTAAACTTTTGCCCTGTCTTATTATAGCGAGAAAGCTAATCTTAAGATTTTTTTGGGGAAAAAAGAAGCCCCATCTTTACATTTATGGACTCAAGATGTTTCGGAGACACTGCACCTGGAGCGAATATCCTAAACGATAAGCCAGAGGAATTTGAAAATGTATGGCTCCCGTTCAGTGATGCCAGTAACTAATTACTTAGTAACGGATTACTGTAATCGGATTACTTTTTTCAGTAACTAGTAATCTAACGCGTTACTATTTAAAAACAAGTAATCAGATTTAAGTTACTTTTCCAAATCACTGTGAGTTACTATTTAGTCATTTTCCTTTGGAAAAAAAATATTTTTGCATCATAACATAATGTTACGTTTTCATCTTAAAAACACTAACCCTGGTCGGGGAGGGAGATGAAAATACGTCACTTTTCTGAGTCTGCGTCAGCTTTGTTGATGTTGCTGTTAAAATGCACTTCCAAGAAAGTGAGTGTTGGTAAAAGGGTTTGTCATTAGTGTGTTAAGGCGGTAGAGATGTTGTCGGCAGCATCTGAATGTAACTAATAAAGTAACTTGTAATATAACTTAGTTACTTTTAAAATTAAGTTGAGTAATCAGTAATCAGTAATACATTGCTTTTTTTTTGTAAGACCAAAAGATGTGCTTAGGTTGGTATGATTAGACTCTGCATTTATTTGGTTTCAGCACAGAAAAAAAAAAAAAAAACAGCATCGATGTAATCACACATCTCTGTAGCACTCTCAAATTCAACCATCAACCTTTTTTTATTCTTCCAACATGAGTCATTTAAGCTCTAACAAACCATTGTTGCGCTATTATATGTCATTGTATGAAAGTCATTGATTTTTGGAGCATAAATGATCTAGAGAAGCCAGTTAGTCAATACTGTCTCTTGGCGGTCTAATGTTCACAAGATACTGTAGATATGTGAGCTGGGGCTTAGCCTGGGTTTTTTCTTTCTTTGTTCTTGTAGAGGAAGATAGCAAGATAGCCATATTGTACATGTACTGTACATAATAGTATTAAAGGAACAGGCCACCATTTTTTCCACACTGTGACATGTTTTTACCTGAGCTTAGACGAGTTGATACGTACCTGCCTGGTCTTTGTGCGTGCCCGTAGAAGAGCGTGGTAGCTTCCAACTTGGAGCTATAGGAATATGCTGCTAACAACATATTTGGTCTTTTTGTGTGACCGAGTGCACGCACAAAGACCAGACAGGTACGTATCACCTTGTCTAAGATATGTTCTTACCTGAGGTAAGAACATACCATAGTGTGGCTTGTTCACTAATCTCACTGCCTCAGGAAAGAAGCAGGTAGGCGACCCTTCTGTAGGCGAGAAGTGTTCGCTTTGATACTCCTCAGTCTTCTTCCCGACGGAGACAGGACAAACAGTTCGTTGGAGGGGTGTGAGGGGTCCCCCATGAGCCTTGTGGTCCGTCTTCTGCAGCGCTCGTTGTAAATGTCACTGATTGGTGTGAAAGTGCAACCAGTAATCTGCCCTGCCACTTTGACCACACGCTGCAGTGTCTGCTGTGCCGGTCTGAACAGCAACTTTTTGTCTTGGCACATTGGAACAGTTCCATAAACCCCACCAAAAGGCATTATTTGTCCACAGTGTTCTAATCGCGGCTCACAACACTGTTATCGCTGTTCTGTTGTTTCTTCAGTAATAGACCATTCCAGTGCTGCGCATCCGTGGGAGCACCGCTCACAACGACTGCGATCCCTTTCTAATGGAAATAGTCCATCCATCCATCCATCAATTTTCTTCCCCTTTATCCGGGGCCGGGTCGCGGGGGCAGCAGTCTCAGCAGAGATGCCCAGACTTTAATGGAAATAGTGCTGTGGCCAAACTGTGTAGGGTTTGAAGCAAGTCGAAAAGGGGCATAGCTACATGACTAGCGTTAACTAATGCTAGCTCGTGTATTTCACTCTTTAGTTATTCAAAGCCCAGACTTTTGTGTAACTTGAGTAAGCAGTCTGTATCGCTCAGTCAGGGCTATTTCATAAAGCTGGTTTACTCTGTAAACTAGGCTTATTTGGCCAAGTCTGGCTTATTTTGTTGTCTTTTCGGTTTCATAAACAAGGCTCACTCTGAGTCTGGCTCAGTTACTATTATAGTCAGAGAACTTAGCCCGGGCCAGGCTAAGATTAGACTGAGCACAAGCTATGTTTCTTCATGGAATCCAACACCAATGGGCAATGTAAATGACACAAGCAGGGTATTAGCGCCATCATCTGGCCAAAATGTATGTTGGCCTAAAACAATTTGAAAAAGAAAACAGGACATCACAAAATCTATTACTTTATGCAATCAATTATAGATATATACCAACATTGTCTGTGAAATCATCTGTGAAACACAAATAAAAGGAACCTTAGCCAAGTGCTTAATTTGTAAATTAGTAGTTTCGGAACACTTTTGGTTTGACGTGATGGATTCAGGGAACAGGCCAAAACATTTGCCGGAACACTCTCATTAATCACCATTATATCAGATCAAATCTTTACCCTGAAAAACTGAAAATTGGGGGAATGCGTTCCCCCAAACAGGGGATCAAATTAAGCACTGCACACGACCCACCCTCATGACCTGTGTCCTGTCTCAACAGTGTTTACTTTTTTTTCTATCATGTGTTTAAATTCCTGGGAAAAAAAGAAAAGTGTTTAAATTTATGAGCACCAATTTATTTTCTTCCCAGTGGGTGCCCAGTCCAAAAAAAAAAAAAAAGTCAAGGCTGAGATCGATCTCGCAACCTCCTGGATGGGAGCCCTGCGCTCTACCTATAGAGCTAACGTAGAGGAACAAAGATGGCGGCCTGTGAAGTATGCTGCGTGTTGACGGTGAGTTCAGTGAACTGTGGCAAATGCTAATTAGTTGAACATGTCTTGAATTAGTGAGATTAGCCAAGCTCGATGTCCCTTTGGTGAAACCCAGTCATCACAGCTTGAATTGTTGTCCCTCATGTAAGCCAGGATTTGGAGCCTAAGCCGAGCTTTACTGAGCGAGTTTTATAAAATAGCCCTCTGGACTTAACAGCAACAGCGAGTAACAGCGATTTTCCAATATTGTTCACTGGACTGGGTTGGTCGAATTGAAGAGCTTCTTCTTGCTCTTGTTGTCCAAAAATGTTCTCAGCTAAACCCATTGGCTGATGTGAGTTGGCATATACACACAACCTTAGAAGGAGGGTTAAAATATTGCTTTACTATAACAGTTGACAGTGCACAAAATACTCATGAGTGCAGTTATATGGCCACTAGACTATATTTGATACTTTTTGTTGGTAGAAAATGATGGGCCTGCTTCCAAAGCAAATACATGATTACAATAATAAATTGCATAACATAATGAACAACCAACATTATCATAGCCAAGATGTAGCCGATATACTTTTTATATACGACAATGAGCAATACCAATTTGTGGGATTATCTAACGTGGTTACTGTATATTAGGTATTTATTTACCCACTTCAGTGCTATAAGGCCCTTAAAGCCTTATAGTTTTAACATTTTTATAGATTATTTTGATCTAAATTCTGTGTTATATGTTTTATGTTGCACAATTGTACCGAGAAAAGTTCCTAGTTTGTGAACAGGTTCTCAAACAATGGCAATAAAAAGTGGGTAAATAAATACCTTAAATAACCACGTTAGATAATCCAAGCTCATAGAGTTAAATGACCTCAATAGGACTCACCATCTGTTGTAGCCCCACAAAAAAAATCCAATAATATGAGCTTGCATAAACTGTCTCGTTCCGCATTTGTCTAACCTAACAAGCTTTTTCAGTCCACCTGCGGCCTTCTGGTAAGAGCGTGCAAGCAATGTTTTCCTTTCGGCAGCGTTTGACCTTGTATTCCAGTCCAATATTCAACGCCAAGAACTTTAAAAATAACACAGACAAATAAAGTGCAACAAGACCAAAACAAGTTGCCTGCGTTTTCCCACGCAGAGCCGATTGCGAGTGGCAGCTGCGCAGGAGACAGCAGGTGTGGAGAACTGGTCGAGGACAAACACACAACATGTTCCGAGGTAAATCACATCCACTGCCCTCCAGTCACTCCTGTCAAAACACCGCCAATATGCCCACCCGCCCTCACATCCTGATCATGTCCACCTTTACTTTAGAGTTGGATTGATGTCATTGGAAGTTGGCAATGAGCTCATTTAGGAGATGAGGTGAGAGGTGTTTATTGCACATGCTATTTAAATGACTTTTGAACGCCTCGACATATCCGGTGAATGTTTTATCACCTGTATATGAAAAACACGTTATTCCCTAGCCCTAATTCATTTGCGAAATTTAAAGCTTTCAAGCATGTTTGCAATGTTGTTCTCACGTGAAAAACATACCTGGAGTTGTGTTTCTAGCAATGGCCGCTGGTCGCTCTGCTTCATGACTACGGCGCTAGGGGCCGCCATTGCCCGTCACTGCTGTAATACCTCCATCTAGGGGTGGCAGAAACAGCTAGTTTTCCATTAGAAAGCATTGCACTTTACACACGTTTTAAACAACTGTAAAGCCGGGTTTCTAATTTTGTTAATCTTTCTACAGATATATATTGCTGCTGTGATAACGCTGGGTTTGTTACAAATAAAGAAACCAGGCAGATTTTCGTAAGGAACATTTTTAGAAATCGTGAATATTACTGAGGGCCGGACTTTGATTGACAGGCCGTTAGCATTAGAGCTATGTCCTTTTTTAGGAACATGCTCGATTGGAGCAGGGTGGGAGGAGTCTGTAAATCCGGCATGGATTCCCTTTCAAACGCGGTCATTATGGCAAACGGGGAGGAGTGAGGAGACGCTGTCTATTAATTAGTCTATGGTTTGAAGTCGCTAGCATATCTTTGAGTAATCTTTGAATCTTCCCCAGAGGCCAGTTGTAACACCGCTCAGAGAACCCGCCTCCTGTTCCCAAAAGACTCCTCTTGAGGTCCTAAGATATGTAAATGCTCTCCTAACTTATTCATCTCTTGCAAAGCATAATCCTTTCATTTCCCTCTTTATCGGAACAGCGGCACAGCAAAGGGGAGGGGCTTATGGGGACATCGCTTGGACAATCAGGAAGTGAAACGACTGGATATTTGGTTTTAGATGGCTATTTTAGACAAATATTGCATTTTCTGACCAAGAAAGTGTAAGATAGTGATAAAGGCCGAGATCATTAAGAAATACCTGCAAAAAGCATTTTTATTTGATTTGTTTATTTGGTCGGGACGGTGCATGTTAATGATCGTACATGGGACTCATGCATGTACACAGACCACTCCGGATTGTAGCCTTGGGCTGATTTGCATCCGTTGTCCCCCACTCGCACTCTTAACACACTCCCATTCATCCTGGCCTATTGTACATGTTTTTAGTGGTAGGGGAAACTGCCCGGAGGAAACCTACGCAGACACAGGGAGAACATGCAAACTCCACACAGAAAGGCCCCGTCCAGGGGGCACCGCCTCATTATCATCTTAAAAAAATCCAATTTTTTTTGCAACAGAGGTGATAGAAGTTGTCTTCTATCAACTTTTCACACTATTCTCTCAAATCTTTGCCCTCCTGTCCAGTCATTTGTGCTGCAATATCGTGATCTCTTCAACTCTTCAACTCTACATTTTGTTTTTAAGAAACCGTCACCCAAAGTACTATGGAGAGAGTAAGCAGTAAAAGCCGCATTACTTTGCCCAATATACTGTCTGTGTTTAAAATCCCCCTGGGCGACTTTATTGAAGATCGCTTTCATTGCCCCTATAACGATTAACGCTATAAGGTGGATAATAGAGTTTGTTTTAGACACTCAAGGGACAAAAGCTATAAAAGAAGCCTTAAAAAAATTACCCCCTTAAAACGTAATGCTTTTTGTGTCCTGCTTTGTATTCCACCTTGCCGAGGGTGTGTGTGCATATGTGTACCTCAACCTCTTGACACTTTCTTTTCATTTAGCACCCAGTGTAATATGAAAGTCAAAGGCAGAACCACTGCTTCATTAGCAGAAAAGTCCCATGCAGTCATTATCGCGAATCTTTGACTTGCAAAGATTCAGAGTCTTCTTATCTTGTTGTCCGGTCTCTAAAACACAGCAGTTGGTATACGCCAACGGGAATTTCCGATGGTGTTTGAGTGAGGCTGTAATGTGAATGGAGTCGGGAATACATTTGGGAATGTCAAAATGATTTAGCAACACGGTATTTAAATCCAGCTGATGCGATCAGACAAATCCCATGTTTGTGGAAACAATGTCCATGTTTGAGAAGGCTCAATCATTGACTTGCATCAATCAGAGAAAACTTCTAAGAAATGACTAAAATTGGCATAATAACTGCATTTTTAAAAACTGGACGACTATTGCAGAACCATTGTTTTCTAGGCACATAATTGTGTTAATTATTTTTTTTTTCGCAATGATTGTGTCTAATGTGTAATTAAGGGCTAAGCTTAATAGTGAAAGTAAGAACATTTCCACAAACACAATGTGATGTGGTCTGATGAGTGTGCCCAAAGAATGAGATCAGCTGCATCCTGAATGACCGGGTTATTCTCACTGGATTTCTTCTTCCCCTGATGGCGCAGGCATAATCCAAGATGACAATGCCAGGATTCATCGGTCTCACGTCGTTGAAAGGGGGGTTCAGGGAGCGTGAGACATCATTTTCACACATGGATTGGCCACCACAGAGTCCAGATCTTAACCCCATTGAGAATCTTTGGGACGTGCTGGAGCTTTAACCAATCGCAGAGCTCCGTACGAATCTGCTCTATTTACTTGCCAAAGTTTTGACAGAACAGCCAGGAAAAGCTTATACGAGACAAGCTAATACACTTTGCAAAAGGTTTCCCTGAAAGGATTTGCAAACACATTACTGTTTTTTCCCGAAATGGATTCATGGATAATGCAATTTATTCCAGTTTGTATAAAAGCATTTGCTAATTAATTTATCAAATCGTCTATTAATAGCTCTCTCTTAGTAAATGGTTTATTCATTTGCACGTGGCAGCTGAGATTAAAACTGGATCATAAGCGAACTAAATAGAAACTATGCCTCACCGAATCATGTACTGTACAAAGAACAAACATCTCTAGTCTTCTTCTACCAAATGAAGTCCCCCCAATGTCTGTAAAATGGGTCATTACCAAATGCAGTTATTAAACAGAGATTTGTAAGTGGCTAGATGGATTTAGTCAAGCGTTTCTAATCTGCAGAAGCGCGACAAGAAGCGTGTAGATGAAAAATGCTATTCTTTTTGTTCTAATTGCGAGATGATACAACTCCACTGCCCCAGCGCTCCCACGTTGGATTAAAATTACATCAATGACGTATTGATTTTGCAGCAAGTTGGCGTTAATAATCTTACATTAATCTTGATGAGATATGATAAACAAAGTCTTTTCGATTCCTTGGAAGTCATTTGGGGGGCTCGAGGTTTTGCACGGTTGACGAATCGGCAATAGTGTGTAATGGATAGTGAAAATATGGCGTTGTATAGGGACACGCGTGGGAGTTGGCGAGAACGCCGGAGGGTTAATTTACGCCGTGATGTTTATTATGTGTGTCATCAAAGTTTGTGATTCATTGTGGGTTGCTGGAAGCTGTCATTTTGTTGTGGGGCTTGTTATTTCTTTCCAAAAAGTTCACCTGAACTCCATAGAAGAGACAAGATGATTCCGTCAATCAATCAATTGTTTTGTAAAGCCCAATATCAGAACAGGAGTTGCCTCACAGGTCTGCACCAAACAATCATGAAACAATCTACAAACCAGAGCTACAGGCCTGCCCCACTAAACCACACTGTAAAGCAGTGATTCTCAACCTGGTTTGGCGTCTTGACCCACAATCACCCTGGGATGACAAGCCGCGACCCAAATGCGACTTAGACTTGTAACATACTGTATATTGTAACATTTTGTATTTTCCTCAATTAAAAAGGCTGAAATCATGATAAAATCAAATCAAATGATAACAGCCATTTTAACAGACTCAAGAAGTGATCCTGTACTTTTTATGTACATAAAACAAAGGTTTTCTGGGAAAACAGTTCCACAACCAGTTGAGAACCACGTCTGTAAAGGGTACACTCATGTGTGACAATACTGTAAAGAAATAGGGCTGGGTGATTAATCAGATGAATTTGTTTAATTCATGCTTTTGAAACAGACGATGTTGAACAATGGCTAAATCATAAAATTGCGACCGTCACTCCATGCACCGTGTGGCCAATTTAGCAGCATTTTAGACTGCTCCATAGCAACTGTTTTCGGAAACAACACCAGAGGAGAACCCAGATAAGATAAGATAGTGATCACAATGGAGAAATTCACGTGTTACATTCAGCTTTCAGAAACACTCAGGCTGTGCAAATACACAGGAAATAGTAGTATCTTATATACAATGACTACCAAAAACTGTAAGGGGGCAAACAGTTATAAACAGTAAAAAAAGAAAAAAAAGACTATAATGAAAAAATGTCAGTATTAGCAGTGCAGGTTTACACTCATAGTGCAAGTGGTTGATAAATTGACGCTGATAAATTGACGTAGATATAGAGATTGTTGCACAAAGAGGTTATTGCACATGTTACTTTACAGCAGTGGGGATGAAGTACTTGAAGTAGCGCTCCTTCTTGCACTGAGGGTGCCTCAGTCTTCCACTGAAAGAGCTGCTCAGCTCGTCTACAGTCCCGTGCAGTGGGTGGGAGGTGGGAGGCTATGATGGAGGTGAGCCTGGCTAACACCCTCCTGTCCCTCACCTCCTCCACAGAGTCCAGGGGGCAGCCCAGGACAGAGCTGGCCCTGTTGAGAAGCTTGTTCAGTCTGTTCTTGTCCCGCTCTGTGCTGCCCGGGGCCCAGCAGAGGCTACCATAGAGTCATAAAAAGTCCTGAGCAGAGGCCTGCTCACTCCGAAGGACCTCAGTCGCCTCAGAAGGTGGAGGCGACTTTGGCCCCCCTTGTACAGGGCGTTCGTGTTGTGGGACAAGTCCAGTTTATTGTTGAGGTACCGAGGTATTTGAAACTGTCCAAACTGTTTGAAACTGATTGATTGATTGAGTAAATAAAAATCGAGATTACATTTTTTTTACTAAATCGCCCAGCCCGATAAAGAAATCAAAATTCAAACTGTGTAAGGCTGTGCTCTGCTGCAATCATATTGGCAGTATATTGTCATGGCACATCGAGGCACCTGTGTTGTGATAAGCAAACTATTTATTTTTTCAAGGACGACAAATAACTTATTATTCCAGAGACTGTTGGTCTCATGCTAAGTCCCCCTTTATCTGACAGGTCTGCTCCATAGATTATGTTTCCTGAGGATCAGTATGTTCAGTAATTCAAGTTCAGTATAATCATAGCTAGTGTCATTAAGAAATCAAAAGTAGTGTAAGTGGAGGTCGTCAGAATGTTGATATTGATGATTGCAATCATCAGGTTGTGTATAAAACCAATCGAAACATATTGCCAGTAAACATCAAAGAAACATTTGGGGAAAAACAGACATCTTTAATACTGTAGCAAAACAAAAAAACAAATATCTGACAGGTGGCTCCTGATTATATAGCAGCCCCATGATGTGCATTGGGAATTTCCTGGAAGGTATACAGTTTGCAATCGCTTTATTCCAATTGTGTAATCCTGCTCGACACAAAGTAAGTTCACAAATACCCTCTGCACCTGTGGAAGACCATTGCGCCATTGTTTAACTGCATTTGCATGAGAACAAGATAGGGCCTTCAGAGGAAAAATAAATGCGTCCATCCATATAGCCAGAGCGTATAAGCCGTCCATACGTAGCTCACCTGTCTGCTGCAGTCTCCCTCCGCTCCTGTATGGGCCCGATAAGAATCTGGCTGTGTAAGCTGCCGGTAAGCCTCTCATCACCTTCTCATGCACGCCGCTATCTGCCATAGATCCGCAGCTGCCGGATTAAAGCTATCTTCACTCCACTCCTCGCCGATGGAGTCCTCTGTAGTTCTGACTCCAAAAGCTGATCCAAGTATGCCCAGATAAAGATGTGCTGGGTCCTCACGTGTGCGTTATAAAGAGGAGCTCGCTGGGAAGCCGTTGCACACCTCTAAAAGAGTCCACTGGTTTCAAAGTTAGGAAGAGGCTATTAAAACAAGCTGCTGTTTAGCATAAAACCACTTCTTGCTTGCGAGCCTGAAAATAAACCTTCTCTTGAACATGAGATAGAATGCGTTGGCCTAAACTGCTAAAACTACAACATTACATGACTTAAAACAAACGTTCACAAATACCTTAAACATTCGAATAGTCCAAATTGAGCATTCCCAAACCATTTAATTTTCCAAATTCAAGAAGGTTCTGGATTTGACTCCCAGACTGAGCTACACCTGAGTCTAATGTTCAAATGAGAGGTATTCTCCTTGTATCTGGGTCGGTTTCATCTGAGGGCTATACCACAAAGCTGGTTGAACTGAGCCTGGATTTGTTCCTCTAACCCGGGTTGCCAAACCCAGCCATGGAGCTTTTGGATACGTGGTACTGCAAAGCGTGTTATCAGTCGGTTTACTTAACCCTGGGTATCTCTCAGGATTTGTGGCGTTCATGAGAAACAGGAAGAGTCAGCGCCAAGCGGCCAATCACGGAAGAGACACAGACACCGTTCATCTGAATATCAAAATCTATCTCTAAACTCATGATGAATATATTCTAGTCTGATCCAAGCAGCACATACAGTAAATAGAATGTTCACATTTGTCAACAATCTTTAAAGAAATAGGCCACCGTCTTTGTGCGTGCGCTCAGTCACGCAAATGTTGTTAGCGTTAAGCCTCTCACAGCAAAGGTATAGCTCCAACCTGGAGTGAAGTTAGAAGCTACCAAGCTGTTCCACGTTTTCCATATTTAAATACAGTATCGGTACACAAGTATAGTTTCACGAAATTAAACATGTCGATTTTCTAAGCGGATAAAAATGGGGTACTGGATTGCAAGGCGTAATAATACCTTAGGCTTCGACTTTACTGCGCGGACGTCGAAGTGCTTCTATTTAAAAAGGGAAAACGTAAGGTAAGAACATATCTCAGTATGTAAAAAACGGTGGACTATTTCTTTAATACAAATGAAATGCAACACTCCTACTGTTATGTGGACGGGAAATAAGCCTTCATGTAGTCATCTAAAATCTGCATCAGCCACATGTGTAGTCAAAGTTACCACACAGTGTCGCTACTTTATAAAATCCATGCACGTTTTGATATTGTTGATTTCCCTTGAACACATCCTTTTGCCTATCTACACTTTGTTGGTTAGAAATCCAATGATCTAAAATGGCTCAGCGCGAATCTAGGGATGAGCTGCAAATCATTGTTTCTATTCAACTTAATTCGCTTTTCCCCTTTTTTTTTTGCCATGGATCGGCATTTTTGTCGTATTGACACTTCCGGTAGAGCACGAAGTCCATTCACTAAGTGGAGAACGAGGGAAAATGTTTGAATCTGATCAATTTGTCTAAAATGTCCAATGTTCATTTGCACCAACAAGTCAACACAGCACTGTTTCTGTGGACGGCCTGGAAACCGCTTTGTGTCCATGTTGTAGCTTATTTTCTCTTGACTTCTCCAGCTAATAGGGGTTGAAGGGGTGGGCACAATTCATGGTGGCACCCGCGGGAACTTCCGTAATAAGTTCCCGTGAGTATTTAGGTTGAAATCTGATTCACTGCACGAGTCACAGGTGGGAAAAATGCGAGAGACCTTAAGCGGCCTCCTCGGCGTGCTGTGTGCATATACAATTTGAAACATTTCTATCTACTAAACAGGGCGCGAAACATGTGCCTTGAGTTTGAGGCTTTATTCAAAGTTTCTCGAGCCCTGTCTTGCGGGTTCGACAAGCGCGCTGTTCCTTTAGCCTCTCAGAGCGGGCTGCAGCGTGTTGTTTATCAGTAGTGAAGGTGCTGAAACAGATGTTGTTTTTGTCTGTCGGTGCTCTGCATTGGAGGGATACGTACCGATCAAGGTAAGGAAAATGCTCCCTTGTAATGCACAGTGCCGAGAACAAGTAAGTACACCATCTGGAATTTCTCACATTTCTGCCTAAATCGGTCACTAAATGTGGTCTGATCTTCATCAAAATCACAGGAATGATTTAACAGTGTCTGAACTAATACCACCCAAACATTTACATTTGATCATACTTTTATTAGCTATAACATGTAAAACATTCACAGGAGAGCGTGGAATAAGTGAGTACACCGCCTGAATCTCACTGAACTACAGTTGTGAATGTCTAATCCTCAACTACAGAACAGCCAGCTATTTAATACAGGTGTGTATTAACTTATTCCATCCTTGTTGTGAATATCCCAGGGTTTTCTGCAAAAATATCGTAAGAAAGTTGTGAATTAATTTTTCTATTGATGCTAGCACGTTGTCCAGGCTCTGAGGCAACAAAACAGCCCTGCACCATACTTCAAAATAAGCATAGGGTGTTGATGTGCTGTTCCATTTGTCCTGCACACATGACGTTGTGTGTTCCTCCCAAACGTTTCCAGTAGTGCTGTGGAGCATCCAAGAGCTCTTTCGCAAACCACAGTTCAGTGGTGTTCCGTCGGGGCCAGCAGGGCCTTCTCTGCTGGCCAAATGAGGAAAAAAGTATACATTTTTTAATAGTATATTTAATTTCCAATGTATTTATATAATGTACAGTTGAGTGGCTTATATTGATTTTGTTGATGTGTAACTAATTTCCTACTCAAAAAGGGCCTTAAATACCTCTGGCGAGCTGTGCCTCCACAGGGCCTTCTCCATCGATTCTGCAGGCCCTGTGTTGTCAGGCCGCACACATGATTGACAGCCAGTGTGACTGACAGAATTATCAGCCAATCAGAATTCGATGTACATTGACAGTACGCCCCCCAGGGCCTGCAGTAGCTCAGCAGCTTCCCCTACGCTTTGTTCACCTGGAAAAAACACTAATGTAACCGCACATGGGCAAGACGTTCCAGGAAATAAGAGGTAAACCGGATAAACAGATATTCCTCTTGGAAATATACCATTGAAGCGGATTTATTGATCATGGATTTTCGGGGCCCCTCCCTCATGAAAAGCTTCGAGAGCAAAGCAGCGGGACCGACAGCGGGACGTAGACGCTTGGCTCCCCGGACAGGAGAAGAGTTTCTCCGTGTCAGCTGCTCTGGGACTCGGGCAGGGAAAAGGTACAGGACTATGAGCGCTAAAAAACCATCTCACATAGTTTAGTATCTTTTTATTACGGTGGATTTTGCGTTTGAGTTGATCTCTGGATGTCTCGCTCTGTCAACAAAATCTCCACGTTATAACGCGCTCTAACACTGTTTAATCATTCCTGTGATTTTGATGAAGATCAGACCACGTTTAGTGACCAATTTAGGCAGAAATGTGAGAAATTCCAGACGGTGTACTTTTATGCAAAAGGCCACAGCACTAAGAATAGTCACCTGGGGATTCAAACGTGCACTAATGGTTCAAAACAACATTGTATCATGGTAAAAAGCATAATACCCCCCCTTTTTTTGAAAAATAAACTAATGCATAATATTAAAATACATAGGCGGACTGTACGTGTGCAGTAAGGAAGGCCAGCCGAGCGTTCACTTGTCTTTCTACGCACATGCTGTACATTTGACATGTTTTATTCATAACTTTTGGCCTCTCTAATCCTCTTCCATCCTATTCTTGTACGCTAATCTCTCTCCTCTCCACACCATTTACAATCTTCTCTGCGCCCTATATAGGAACATACCGAATCTGCGTTAGTGCTGCATCGATCTGTGTTGACAATAGGAGGACCAGACGCTGTGGTCACTTAAGTGTCATACAGTATAAAGGCCCAGTCGATAATGCTCCGGAGAGCCATTTAGACTCAAGGTCGCTCTCGTATCGTCCCGTACCATTAGCTGCCGCTTTTTGGTCCATCGCTCCAATTTCAGACAATATAATGCCAATGGTTGATTTGCTCACAGAAATCCCCTCTGCCACTCTAAACGCGTTCACGATTCCAAGGGGTACTGGCAGTTTATTGGCACAGGGCCTACAAAAACCCATTTCAACTCTATACATGCATGAATTTACATACAAATTTTTCCAACATTCAGTCAGCGAAGCGGTCTTACCCCCAGCAGCAACTCGAGAATCAGTGCATTCTTTCGGATCTAACGGAATATCATTTTTTGCACAGTGAAGGGAAATGATATAGGGGAAAAATATGATTTTTGCCCAACTTAAAGGGATTTTAAGACCCATGACAGCTTTGTATTATAAAACTGAATTATTCTGCACCAGATGAGACCTTACTGTGTGGCGTTTTCCCAGTTTCTCTTGGTGGACAGGTTTCCTCAGAGCGTTCAGTCAATTTTATATTATACGTGATGTGGCTTTAAAAATAATTTTGAAAGCTGTGCAGCATTATATCACCAATTATGATTTTTTTTTTTGCTACAGCCTAAGTTGCCTCTCTTTTAGGAGTCAAGGCGCAGCTTCTCGCCCCACGGGGAAGTGCAAGCAGCTTCAGCAATAACCCCTGGGTTTGGGTCGGTACAACGGGTCACAGGTCTAACGCCAATAACTAAATAACAGTCTAGCGAATGTCTGGTTGCGTGTATAGTATACGCACGGGACATAGGCGCACCAACTTTGGCACAGTAGATCAGCGTTCACATCCCTGACACCGATACAGCTACAACAGTTTTCTATAAACAAGCCACACTCTCCTTCAAGTGCCACAACACCACATTTAATCGGTGCCATGCCATTGGCCCGACAACCCATTAGTCCGACGTCTCATTATTCCGAAAATTTACCACTGAGCAGAGGTGCCATTAGTCCAACCCAGTTGTGTTGTGGATCAGGGAGCCATATACAACCACTGGCCCTAACCTTAAGGTCAGTGGACTCTTGCCTGAACCTAATTTTATTATTCAACCCCTACTCAATGGGACATTTTTGGAATAATGAGATGTCGGACTAATGGGCCGACCTCCACTTAATCTGCGTTTTAAGGTGACATGCCCCGTGTGCCAGATGTGGTCGGATCGCATGATTCCACTTTGGCAAAGTCCTGAAGAAGAGTCCTATATTTCCTACGTGTTACCCGGTGAAGTCTAGAGACAAAGTGCCACACAATCACAATCCATTTTTTTAAATTAATAATTTAGTCATGGTTTTCAATTCCACAATCGATTGAACGAATGCTACACGGATTCATTTTACCCCATCAAACCACAATATTGAGCAAATCGTTCATTTGCTACTCTGTTCCAAGATCCCGGGTCAAGGCCTGGAGAAGGAACCCTTGATGGGTCCTGCACTGTCCGGACGCCCGACAAGGAGTGTGCGTGTAAGAAACGATATGCGAAAACGTTTAACTCCGGCGAAATCCAATTCTTCATGGGACGATGCTGGTTGAATTGTCCAACCCAAAAGCCTGTGTGCTCATACCCATGTTCCCTTTCGTGCAACATCAACTGCGTGCTCTATTCCTTCCGACGTAACATTTGTTCTGCAACCTTTTAGCTAGAAGACAGGTGACCGACTGTTGCCCCCACAACCACGCATTAGAAATGTCCCCGTTTAACATTTGGCTCCCGTTGGTCCAAACTCGGCTTCTCAGCATCAAACTGGAAGACCGAAAATGAACTGGGCGCCGAGTAATTCCCCTTGTGGATCGATAAGGCCTGTGATGCGTGTCTCTGAATTGGACATTAACTTAAAAATGCAAAAGTAATTATACGATGTGTGTGGGAAGTCTATTCTCATCATGTAATACAATCGTGAAGCTGTTGAACGTCTTATTGGAGTTCATTTGCCACGCGGCTTCTTGGTTGTTGTCGAGCAGCACAGTCGAGGTAATTGATAAGTGGCTGCCGGGGAGGCTTCCTAATTAAACCCAACATCTTCAGCCTGTCGACGGAGCATTTGCCGTCTCTCGCGGTGTTGCCTGTCTCCATGGCGACGGCCAGATGCGGTGGCGCGAATTTGCAGAGGACTTGCCTGTGTAATTTCCTGATGGCGCCGGGTATAGCGCCGGGACTGCCTCGGGACATCGCTGCGGAATGGCCCGATGTCACGACTGCTCCTTTCGCACGCGCCACACTCCGAAAGTAAATTATGGTCACCAAGATGGATGGTCCCATTACGAGGCCGATCATTTTAAAAATTGGCATGACATTTTTACTTTTTCTTGTTTCCTAGTAACCGCAAAGGCCTCAAGACGGTTGGAAACAGCGGATTGGCTTTTTGACCTTTCATGGGTGAGTTTCAAGCATCAAAAACGGGACGATCCAAGCTAATATATTAGTTAATAACTGATTCAAAGAAACAAAAAGTGTTTTTATTTTATTTTATCTTTTGCACAAAATGTGTCTAGTAAGAAATATTTTTGTCACTTGTAGAGTTAGTAATCTGGATCTACAGACTTGGATTCAATTTTATTTTCATTTTACAGCAGCCCGTTTCTTACATTTCTTGTGTATTCATAAATATTGACGCTGAATACCTTACTGCAGTGCTTCCCAACAAATAAACAGAATGCTGTCTACAGATGTAGTCCCTTAAAGGGATAAGGTTTTATTTATTTTTTTAAGTGATTTTTTTTCTTCTAACTAATCAGAATCGGTGCCATCACTTTGACCAATGAGACAAGCTTTCCTGAGAACCGGCCTGTCAGGTCCAATCAGAAGGCAAAGGGTACGGGGCTTTCGAAATAATTTTCTCTCTCTCTTCTTTTTTCCAAGCAAGGACCCGATTTCAATTTTAATCTGGAAGGAAGGGGAGCGGGACTTTATTGTTCACTTTTACAGTAAATCCGTTTGCCTGTCTCATTACATTTCAGTCTTACAAACTATCACTTTAAGTCATATGCACAGCCTTACACTACATGACAATACACTAATACAATACATTTGCTGCTGATATAACCATATCCATGGTTACAGGTCTGCAGCAACTGTTACTCTCACTCAAATGTTTTATTTATTTATTTATTTTTGAGCAGTTAACATTTTCTCTTTCTCCAAAGTTTCACAATCATACGGTTTATGGAAGCTCAAAGGGTGTAGACTGAAGCAAAAAGCTTATAAGTGCCTACCCCTTGTTTATGTAAATTACATTTGCATTTCATGATGTTACAGTTATACATTACTTTTATATTTACATCAAATAAACAATAAACAATCCTTGCTGAGTATCCTGTATCAGTTTCAAAACACAACTATATACCTGTACATGTTTGTGAGTTAACTTTTATCCTAATGTAGTTACAATTGTCAACATACAATCAGCAGACTTTGCTTACAGTTTGCAGCTCTGGCAAACAAAGAGGTTTTAGCTCCATTTCACAACATTTACACAGCATTCTAATACATTATAATTATAATTAATAGTTATTGTTATTGATCATAACAATTCTCCTCATTATCAATGGATAAATATCCGATTTCATATTATATAGGCACATTGGACATTATATTCGGTCATCTTTCCATTTCCTTTTTGTCATTACTATCCACTATTTATTATCATTATTATGATAATGCCATGCCTGAATTGTATACCCCATCTAGTGTGGTGCGTTAAAAAGCCAGAGTGTATAGTGGCCTGTTGAGAGTGGGTGGTAGCCCTCAATCAACAATTCCCCACCCTGGTGTCCTGACTAGTTGACTTGGTGGATGTTGTTTACCTCCTATACTGTGTGATGTGTGAAGAAGACGAGGCTTTATGTGCCTGTCGCGAGGGGAGGGCTCCTCGCCAACAGATCCATGTCTCGCCTACCATAAGTTACTGTTGTTTAGTTTGAGTAGTTATAGCAATGGCAACGGAGCAACAGCAGCAGTTAAATGTGTTACTTCTATAATTTGTACAAACTTGATGGTCTTTTTACCCATTGTAAGCTCTCTGATACCGTAGCGTTCTAACTTTCTGAGTAGAATTGTGTGATCTATAGTGTCAAATGCTTTGCTTGAATCCACAAATATTCCGATTGCATGAAGTTTTTGATCAAGAGAAGATAATATTTGTTCAACTGTATCAATAAGTGCCATGGCTATGGAGCGCTTAGCCCTAAAACCATACTGACACTCCGACAGTAAGCTTTGCTTATTTATAATTTTTTTCCAGTCGATTATTGAAGAGTTTTTCAAGAATTTTGGAAAATTGCGGTAACAATGAAACAGGTCTGTAATTATTAAAAGTATGTCTGTCTCCTGATTTGTACAGTGGTATCACTTTAGCAGTTTTAATTTCTTTAGGGAAAGTACACGTCCTGAATGATAAATTACAAATATATATTAGTGGTTTTGATATACCGAAAAGAGGAAAAAAGATCCGCACAACTGAACAATGCTCACCAGTTTATTTGCTCACACCAGAGTAGTTACGTTTCGGGTCTAGCCCTTCATCAGAAGGCCTGTCCTGATGAAGGGCTAGACCCGAAACGTAACTACTCTGGTAGAGATCCTTCCTGAACCCTCAAAGGCGCTCCTACAACCCTCTTGTGGGCTATTGATTTATGTTATATTTCAATAATCAGCTAAAGGTCACCTCAGTCAGTGGCTGCTGAGGCATGAAACTAAGGAGGGGAAAGTTAGAGTTCAACTGCATCCACAATCAAAAGGAGGCGGGTTTGGTGAACGTGATCACTCATTCAAGAGATGAATGCATCACCACACGACTGTCCTTTTATTCCGCTACACTATGATTATGTGGAGCTTCAACAATGTTGTTCCTGCTTGAATAAACATAACATTTTTTCATTCATTATCCCACCTACTGATGTCATGCGCAGGTGCCTCTGCAGTTTTACAAAGCAAAAGCTGCAGGCATCAAAGCAGGTTAGCTGTGTAGTGAAAGCAATTTGGGCTCTGAAATGATCATAACCTGGTGATGGACTTGGTTCGAAATCACGCTTCGATATATCACTGATTTTATATATATATATATATATATATATATATATAAAGCTAATTCTTAGCCTGATTCCTAATTTTATTGATTTTTTTCAGATTTTTCTTATTTTAAAACTAAAGATTTTACAAATCCCCTCGGAAAAAAGTATTTTTAACTAATATATCAACAAAATAAAACCATTAATTTATACCTGGCTCAATATATTGTTCAGATTTTGTTACTGAAAATATAGGCAATTTTTGGCATTTTTAGGCTTGAAATGTCTTATTTTTATGTGAAAACGTAAAATGACAAAAAGCTTGCAATTTACCCCCCTCATGTTTATGTCAGTAATCAACAGCAGAAATTTCAAATTGATATCTCTAAATTTGAGTTTCCCAATTCACCTGCAGCGTCTCGCCTTAAAATCACCTTGGCCCCAAGGCATGACATTGACGACCAATGTGGAAGGCTATTGAAAAAAAAAAAAAAATCCTACTCTTTATTTCTATGGCTCTGTTGTATTCTGAAGGACAGCCACCTGTTCCCCTCCTGGACATGATGCATTGTGACATTTGGCTCTTTCGTGGAATAGCTGTGAAGGGGCTGCCAGCGCGGATGAGTTTTGTACTATGACGGGTAAGGCAGGCGGACATGACAGTTTGTTCCGGATAAGACACAAAAAAAGCAGACCAGAGGAGCCGTCACAGTCAGGTGCGCTTCGATTTGAGTGAATTCCACGAGGAGAGGGACGAGCGCTCGATCAGCAGTCACCTGCAGCAGCCCTTAAGCAGGACATCAGAGCGTAACAAGCATCCATCCGTCACACATAAACAGGCCCAGTCACTACGGAAACACGCTGGAGATCAATTATCCACCGCTAACTGGGAGATTTGCATAAAGGATGGATTGTTGTTTTTGCTCTCCGGCTAATACCGTAGAGGCTGCTTGTGTTTCAAAAACATAAGACCGTCTGGAGCAACTGGGTATAGGAACGGAAATGATTGAAACTAAGTGGGTTGGTTTGCACATGATTTTATTACAGATTAACAGTAAATTTAGATTGGAATCACTTGTATCCCTAGACTTGATTTAATAGAAGAAAAAAAAAGTCAAGTCTCTCATGTTATCTCAAAAACACTATAAGCAAGTATGAGCGCCTCCGGTTTTCGTCACAGATGTCAGAAAGGCTCAAAATGTACTGACTGATTGTCAAGTGAAAAAGCAGGAACTGGGCTTGTGAGTATTTACAACCCCGCTGTGTGGTGAACCAAAAACCCAATCACAATTCAGACAATTTCTTTATAAAAGAATATATATGTACATCTTTTGTGTTTAAGTCTCTTTTATGTCCTTTACAGCTAAACCAGTGTTGGTAAGTAGAATAGATTTTCTATAATGCATGCATATTCGTAAAATTCAGAGATACAGTAAATCAGACGGACAATATAGTTCCAATGTTGAGCAAATTGTATTAGCCATGTTTAAGCAATTATAAGGTTCCAAGGGACAAAAAGAATATGCATTTATTTTCTTGTTTTTCATTTAGATTACCAATCTCATTCGAAAAAATATGCAACTGACTTAAAATATAGCATTGCAAATTGTGCAGTCACCACATGTTCTACATTGTACATAGTGCAGCATCATAGCATATGATCTACTTCAAATCACATGACCATTAAAGTGAAAGCCTACCACAAATGAAGCTTGTAACTGAAGCTAAGCAGAGCGAACACACTACACAGTACATAAGATTGGTTTCGCAAAAAGCTGAAATACCGTGTGACGTTCCACATGATGTATATTCATGTTCTGTTTTCACAACTTTAGTGAATGCACCAAAAGAACAGCGTCTGGGCAGGAATCCAGTCCACGGGTTCAAATGTCCTCGGAAAGTGTCAATTACACAGGCACACTATGAAATCTTTGCCGCTATAAAAATGTAACCCTTTTTAATACAGTATTTGCAAATGCTGTATATTTCTATATGTACAATTTACATTCACACTTCACTTTTAATATAGCTTTTTTTTTTTTTTTTTTTCAACAAGGTCAGAACATTGAAGCCTGGTTGATCAGGCCTCACGCATCTGACGTCAACTCATATTTGGTCTTCATCATCTTTCCGAGCTTCGTAGCGCATCTCATGTTCAAAGTTTGAATGGCCGTTAATCCACTTTGTTGAATGATGTTTTCTCTTTAATGTAAAGACTGGCTACAGAAGATGACGGATTTGTCATTGACTCAAACATGGAACGTGATAAATGTGTTTTCAACTCTTCTTTGAAATGCAGATCAATCCTGTCCTCGGAGCCTTTGCGCAGACCATATCGAAAGATATTCAGTCAAGTCCTGCTGTCCAGCAATTTGTCTCGATGCCTAAGGAATTGTCAAGTTACCAAACACGAGAAACATACGAGTTTCATATGCTGAAATACCAATCCGCGATGCTTGTTGATTTTTTTCATTCCAAAAGCCTTCTAAAGCAAGCCCTTGAGCCCTTGCTGACAATGGGAGAATGTCTGTGTTTTTCTTCAAAGGTTTGAAGACCTCCAGTCCCAAACAATTTCCTTTGACAGTTGTTGCTCTTGCAGAGACAACACTAAGTAATTTATCGGCTGTCGGTGAGTAGGTGGCGAGGTTTAGCCATGTAAGGCATATTCTTCTATAGCAAGAACACGGATTATGTCAGAAACTGCAACAGAATGTGGTTGTGAATGAGCCCGTGTATATATAAAGCATTTGCCAAGATTGGTCTCCAGTACTTGCAGGGTAAGGTCTTTTTGTTGATGCACTGCAGATATTAAAGGCCTGTGTTTACTTCACAAATCCATCGAGTTGTTTGGTAATGTTTACAAAGTCATCCTTTTTTCGCCCGCGCACCTATCACACACTGGCCTTAATTATTTTCGTTTTGACGGTTTCCATTTTAGGCTGTTCCCTGTCTGCTAAAACTCCGTAGTGGAAATTTGAGTGATTTCCGACTGTAGATCTTGCTGGATCCTCCGAGACCGCGAACCCCGGGGGACCTTGTCCAGGCCTAGTCATGCCGGCTTCCTCCCCGCTTCCGACGGAGTGCACACGGACACGGGCTCCCTGGTGGCATTCCTGGCTCGGTTCAGGCTGGCCCCCTCCACGCGGGTTCGGCACGGAAGGCAGAAATCCCGAAAGCAGCGTTTGAAATTCTCATCCAGGAACGCGTACAGAACTGGATTGAGGCTACTGTTGGTGTAGCCCAGGGCGATGCACAGATGCCAGGCGGCGATCACGAAAGGATTCTGCTTCTCTATCTTGACCATGGTTTTGACGATGATGAAGATGTGGATGGGGGTCCAGCAGATGATGAAGGCAGCGACAATCACCAGGACCATGCGGGTGATGCGCCTCATGTTGCGGTCCTTCTCCTTGGAGCCCGAGAGCAGCCGGACACTCCGAAGGCGCAGGATCATCAGGCCGTAGCAGATGGTGATGACCATGACGGGGACCACAAAAGCGAAGATGAAGACGCAGATCTTGGTGACGGTGTCCCAGTACCAGTCGGGGTCGGGGAACTTCAGCATGCACATGGTTCTACCTGGAAGACAGAGCAAGAAGATGAGAACTGTTATTTACCCTGAACCTAACGTGCAAACTTGACCAGACTGTTCCATTGAGAGCCGCATATGCTGACACTATACTGATACTTTTGTAAATATAGGAAACGTTTTTTGTCCAATGAAAAATGCGAGCAAAAACAAAAGTGTTTAAAGCGTTGGGGTCACAACTCAACTTGAATCATGCAATGTGGGCGACTCGACAACAGTTTGAATGTAAAAGCACGGGGGATTTTACCGTCCCAAAAGTGCAGAAAAATACCGTAGCTACCTCCATTTTAATTTCTCTATCATAACAGAGGTACAAACAACCAAGTAGTGGCCACAGCGAGCCCCACTTAGGCCACGTCAAACAGCACATTATATCAACAAAAGTTCACAAGAACCATGTTTTCTAACCAACATTTCAACTGCAAACACACTTGGTACTCACAGTGTTTGGGCAACACAGCTATCTCTTTGCAGCTGTCATCTCCTTTTTGTGTTTAATCCACAAGAAATACATCCCACTACGCGTTGCCTTCTTGTAACTTCCATTTGAGAGAACTTTAGTTCACAAAGACTCGTACCCACGCCACTGAAACGTTTTGGGATAAAAAAGAGAAATTTACCAGGAGGACAGAGACGCGCCGCAGTCCTTGATGCAGCAGGGAGGAATCCGCTGTTGGCCAGACTTGTAAAGTGCGGCCACTCTCACGACTCCCATTCGTTATGTGTGGACCCCCAGACGTTCTATAATTCAGTCGTGTAGTGGGGACCCACCAGTCCCAGCAAAATCTTTTAAGACTGAAAAAAATCGTGCAGTCTGTCCTCAGCTTTAGGCAACAGCTGAGAGATTTTACTCAACTACCTACGACTTGAGTCACGGACTCAGGCTTTAACTTTCGCACAATTACTTTAGTGAAGAACTAAGTAACTTGTTTGCCTTAATAAATCCTTTTCGTAGTGCCTCTGGGGGTAATACAAGTGTTAATGGTTTGATCGGGTGGTGTTTCATCTCCCCCGGTGTCTTTGGCCAGAAAACCACAATTGCAACTTTCCCTGCCTCCGGGTACACACTTAAGGAATCAAAAAGAAGAAGCTAATAGTGGCTAGTGCCACTTAAACAGCATTTACAGCCATGTACAATATCCCTCTCTCTAAAATAAATTATCTCTAAATCTGAGTAAAAGCAAAATGATGATATTTGGCAACTGTAATTCCAATGCTCAGGAAGCAATTCAGATAGAGGGTGTTGTCATAGAGCGAGTGCATGAAATCAAATTCCTTGGTGTGATTATTGATTTCTTGGAAATCTCATATTAAATATATATCTACAAAAATTTCTAGAAGCATTTCAGCAATTGCAAAAGCAAAGCACATTTTAAACATCAAAGCTCTACATACTGTTCTCTGATTTTGCCCTACTTATATTATTGTACTGTACAAGCCCCTATGAGAGACCAACAGGCCCGTTTGGAACCATGAGGCCGTCCTTCCGTGGACCCACCACCTGCAGGAGGAGCCATAGGGGATTGGTGCAATGTGACTTGGGCAGCTCCAACAGCTGCCCCCATGACCCGGCAACGGACAAGTGGGAGAAAATGGATGGATGGATGGATATTATTGTACTGTGGTTTGGGGTAGTACTTATAAAAACACAGTTAAACCAATAGTATTGTTGCAAAAAATAGCTATCCGAGTAATTCATAAAGTTGGGTTTTTGGACCACACAAACTGATTATTTTTAAAATCAAAGATCATGAAGTTTTGTGACATTGTTGAGTTCCAAACTGTACAAATGTTATTCAAAGCAAAGTATAAATTGTTACCATGCCAAATACGAAGAAGGTTCCAAGAACGTGCTGCTTGTTATGAATTACGTGATGAATTAAACTTTAGGATTCAGAAACATAGCATAACTTTGAAAAGTTTTAGCCCAACAGTTAATGGTGTACAATTGTGGAATAAACTGGAGATGGAATTGAAACGATGTCCAAACATCAACCTGTTCAAATATAAATACAAACTAAAGACTTTTGAAATATACAGACAAGAAGAAATGCATTGCCACTAGGGGGAGCAGTAGGATCCATTATGTGTATTTTTTCCTCTATAATCAAGGAAGAGTGTTGCTGCTTGGAACGGTTGTCATTCTATTGCTCAAATGTACAAATGGAGAATTAGGGTTGGCAGGTTATGGATCTGTTGAGAGGTATACTCCCAACGGGCTTAAAACCTTGTCTGTTAATGCACCACTCAGCATAGGAACATCATCTACAAAATCAGCTGTTAGGGCAGCTGTGTGAGGGTTTGTTGATGGGAAGTTACTGCCCTCTTCAACTGGCCCGCCCCAAACTCTGGCTTTTTAATGCACCACACTATGCAAGGATACATCATACTTCACATATAACTCAATTAAATAAATATATAATAATAATAATAATGATAATGATGATGATGATAATTAAACCCAAATTAAAATTATACTGAGGATGGTAATGGCAACTGGGAGGTATCAAGATCTTGGAGTATAATATCTATTACTGTACCTTTATAACATAAAAGTAACTCTCGGTAATCACTGGTACCAATCAATGAAGGAAATATATTAAGGATCACATTTTTTTACTTGCTATGTACTAGACATCGTACTTGAAACGAGATCGTTGTTGTAGTTGTGCTTTGTTTCAATTAATTATATAAACAGTTGATATTTTTTTTGTAAGTTTGTAAGTTGGTCTGTACAATGTAGCTGCTGAAATGTTTCAAATTCTCTTTGGATGAGGTCTCTTTGATGTTTTGTTCCTTCTGTACCATTATGTGAAATGTACTTTTTTATTTATTGCACTTGGGCGCTCATAAGCTTTTTGCTTCAGCCCACTCCTTCTGAGCAGAATGTATACTGAGCAGAACATTAAAGGCGCTGCTGTTGTAGTGAGGGCTGACACGGCCTCAGCCGCACGCCCGGTCTCCGCTGAGTTTTACGCACTCGGGTCCAAAGCGGCTCTTGAGGTTCGGTTCTGGAATGGGCACATTTAGGTCCAGTACAAGCTCATCCACGTCTGAATGATAAGACTCTTTAGCCTGTATAAGCACGTTTCCCGTGCGGCGGATTTAACGGGTCAATATCGATCAGATTGGGATAAAAAAAAAAAATAATCATCTCCAGAATTTCTTTGCGTACCGCTGGGGGCATCCTGCCTGCGTACCCCCGGGGGTACACGTACCACAGTCTGGGAACCCCTGCTCTAGGGGCATGAGTTACTTAGTTCTGCTTTAATGCTTCCAAATGACCCGCCGCATCCCCCTTCTCTTTATTTTCTTTCTCTTTCAAAGAATTGTCAACAATATACAATGGCTATCAAGGAAAATAGTGTTTGAGCCAACGAGAGGCAGTTTAATGTA
The DNA here is from genome assembly GCA_021464625.1 of Proterorhinus semilunaris. Taxonomy (NCBI): domain Eukaryota; kingdom Metazoa; phylum Chordata; class Actinopteri; order Gobiiformes; family Gobiidae; genus Proterorhinus; species Proterorhinus semilunaris. The sequence goes on from CM038360.1 coordinate 22,322,018, forward strand.
AATCGTCTTTGCGCCGCACTGAACCAACAGCCCGGGCCAACATTATCCAATTGCCATTTTCCACATTACTGCTGTGGAATTTAATAGAACTGATTACAAAGCTATTCGTATACTTATTCATAGTCTCTGCCTCATCTGTGTGAATGAACTATCAACGCGCTCATTACAGTGCCAAACTAGAAGGTCCCTCCGGGGTCAAAGCAAAACCGACTCGACGGCACTCCCTGTAAGCGACTGAGTTAGCTCTCGGAGTGAAGCATCCGTCAGATCAAAGAACGCTTAAAAGAGTGCGTTTGTGTGATTCAGCATATACGTAGAGAAAACGTGCTGACCATTTGTGGTCTACCAGCATCGTGTGTTGCAAGATGCTGAAGCGGCGTTCTGTGAGGCTTACCTGGTTTACTTGGAATTGACGCCCGCAGTAGGATCAAATATTGTGTCTCGTGATAATTCCATTTCCTTGCTCGGTTTCCAATGCTACGCAATACTTTCCGCCCCGTCATTAAAGGAGCTGGGCTCGCACGGAGGCGCGGTGCGGCTGCATTTTCATCCCACAGCGAGAAATACTAAATAGAGGGTTGCAATGGTGAAAATCTGCTGGGATGGCTTTTGAAAAAGGGGGCATTTGTTTACATTTTCACATAACGTATAATAGTTAGGTACATAATAGGTATTTAACAACATCAAAATCCCATTATACGGCTTTGCCCTCACTGTACAAATGAGTTTGTGTTAAATGTTTATTTTATTACGAGGTGCCGTCTCTAAAAATGGAGCCTCCAGTGTGCCAATTATTGTATGTTGGTCCGTGTAGGTTTTACCATTCTGCCCCAACAAAACAATTAATTACAGAAATACAGTATTTTGCAATGCAACAGATATTGTTCTCACAGTCACATGCAAAGCTGTTTGAGAACTGGGGTTACCGGATTTGTCCTTTGGTAGTGGAACTGTTAGCCAACTAATTTCTAGTTCTCACAATCCCAATCAGCTTGAGAGTAGTTGCAATGACTTTGCTGCAGAGTGGAAAACAGTGATTCTTCTTTAGAGTCAATAAAACGATGAAGCTGACAGAGAGAAAAATCACTTACCACTGCTATCCTCTTTGGTCACAGCCATCACCATTATGGGAACTCCGATGGCTGAAGACAGCACCCATATGAGGACGTTTATCATCTTGGCTTTCACCGGCGTCCGGAACTCGAGCGCCCTCACCGGGTGGCACACGGCAATGTACCGGTCCACGCTCATCATGGTGAGGGTGAAGATACTGGTGAACATGTTGTAGTAGTCAATGGCGATGATGATCTTGCAAAGGACTTCTCCAAAGGCCCAGGTGTTCATCAGGTAATTGGCACTCTGGAAGGGCAGCGTGCTGGTGGCCAAGGCGTCCGCTAAAGCCAGGTTGAAGATGTAGATGTTCGTCGCCGTCTTCATCTTTGTGTATCTACAAAATGAAGGGGAAAAAAAGCAAAGAGAACATTAGGATTGGCGATAAGGCTCTGCGGTTAGAGAGACTCGAAGGGTTTGAACCCATCTCTGCAGCATGAGAAGTAAATGAATAATGCAATGAGAGCCAATGCATTATGTAGTCAGTTTTAATATTGGGTTCAAGGAGCAAAGGGGATTTTTAATTTTGAATACATGTTTTTGCCCTTGAGGTAGACCGCACCCAGGTTAACCCGCTGAGATCTGACACGATCGAGCGTTCACAGCGTGGTATGGCCACAACCTTTAACCTCTTAACCCCCCACCTGAACCTTTTCTCCAGTTTGGCATTAAACAAACCTAAAAGCTTCTTGAACAAAGCGTCCAAATAGCGACAAAAGCGAGGATGAAATGACAACCTAAAAAGGTGACAAAAATGAATCAAAAAAGCGACAAAGAAGCAATAAAAAAAATGTGCCGGAAAAAAACAACAATAACACAATAAAAAAGCGACAAGAACGTGATGAAAACATGACCAAAAAAAGCATCAAATAGCAAGGAAAAAAAGCAATGAAGAAAGCAACAAAAAAATAAATAGATTTAAGTGAAGGTGAACTGGAGAAAATGCGCTCGGTTTTAAGGGGTCAACAAAGACGTTGTGTTGTGAAGCTTCTCATATTCATATTTAATCAAATAACAGCCTGTAAATTAATTGGAATAGCTTACTCTTACTTCAGGAAAAAAACAGTTGCCTTCAAAAGCCACAACATCCAAGAATGTAGAAACAGATATAGTAACAGATCTGTGTAAACGCCACCTTCCATTAGCCAGAGATCGAGAGCCAAAGAAAGCATTTCCTGAATACATAGGACCTCAAGAGGAGCCAGTAGCCAGGGAGGAGGATTCAAAGATTACTCAAAGAAGAGCGATAATCCATTCAAAATAATTGCCTTTGTCAGTGAAAGGTGGATTGACAAACTAGGGATTTTCTGCGGTGCAATGGTGCAACATAAAGCAGAGACTGGCCATAATAACTAACTGTAAGGGTATTCAAATAGAACGACTGTCAGAAGATGATAAATAATTGTGACAATGAGATGATTCATTCACATGGCTAAACTCGATCAATGATCAAATGCATTTTGAAGTGTGTAAAAGAGAAGGGATACAGGATTCAAATACAATTAGACCCCACTGAGGGGATACTGCATACTTTGTCGCAGATGAAGAGTTTGGTGATTTCCACACAGCTACCATTGAAAATGTAACTTAATTGCAATTGCGATGATTCTTTAAGGACACTTCTCCATGTTACGGCTGAAATGTATGATTAAACATAATGGTTAGAATTGCCTTATTAGCCTCTGATCCAAGCAGCCGACTTACAGCCGCAGTGTAGAAATGGCAGCTGGGGAACTTTCACTTATTATACATATGTTAATCTCAGCTCCTCACATGGGATTTGCATTTTACTTTGTTGGCAAGAGGATTCCATGCATGTTAATTAAAAATAATGGCCCACTGCTCGTGCTGTGGTGTTCGCCGATCAGTAAATGGGATATTCGTGTTTACGCGCATAATCATGTGGGTTTTTTTTCCCATTGAACTATGTTCTCATTCAATGCACACGGCCATGGGAGGATTCCACATTATTATATTAGCGTTTATTATGCTAATAAAGCAAATGCTGCGAAGCACTGAAGCTGATTGTTGTGTAAGAGAAATGATAACTTCTTCATTTTGCCCAAGGCCACTTACAATGTGAAGGCCACTGTCCACTGCCTTCGTTTTTAGACATTATTTTTCACACCCAGTTAGTAAAAATACACAGTGAAAAGGAAATGAAAGGAAGAAAAGAACAATAACAATAAGCTGTAAATAAAGAAAAGAAAAGGGCACCTTATATCTTCTATACAGTGACTAGTATTAATTATATGGAAGTAAAATAATAAGCATCACAAAAAAGTCTATTTGACCTTGTGTGAAGATGATTCCACTGTTTCCAGTCTGTTATTAGGTCATTATCAAATTATGGGCAACCTGTCCCTGCACTTCCCACCCTTGAAAATGAACTGTTAAAAAAAAAATTAACAAAGCAGTAAAACTAAAAAAATATTAAATTGAGCGCCACATGATAAAGCCAGGTAATTTCAGATCATATTTTTGCAATTTGCAATCTCCCGTTTTTCCTTTTTTGTTTCCTGTAGCTCCTCTTGTGACGCCTCGACTGTGCTGCAGCTGTGGGGGCTCTTGGTTCCTCTTCAGTGTCTCAGAAGAAGACATTTGTAGGTCTCAAATGGGTTTAGCTGATAAGCTATCATTTTGTTTACCTTTAAAAAGCTGCTTTCTTCAGGACCATTTTAGACTCTCAAAGTAAACAAATCCACCAAACCTCCACAAAAACACGGCAAAGACGTACAAAAGTATCCAGAAAAACAATGTGGAACACAGAAACCACAAATGCAGTTCGCAGAGAAAGGCAAAACAACTCAGCTACACAAGGAGAGAGCGAGGTCGCTTCCTGTTTTCATTTATTGAGAAACAAGGAAAATATTTCATTTGACAAGCAACAATCTTAATTTAAATAAACAAGGTATCTAAAATCCCCCCGAAACAAACCTTTGTATCAAATATGTCACCAAAATAAAGTCTTGCTCTAATCATTCGGATATCGTTAAACCTTTGAACAAGTTTACAACTGGATATCTCATGTCCCATTCAGCTTAATCCATGAGGTATTTGAATCAGTTTGTTTACCGATACATATCCAAACATTTTAGGCAAAATAAAGGAACAAAACAGTTCTTGATGTCAATAATCTAAAGCAAACATTTCAGATTGATGTCTCTAACTTTCAAATGTTTCCCTTTTCACTTTGAGTTTAGCCTTATGAATTTGATGAGTGCCAAAGACAGTTAATACATGTTTTATTTCCCCTCACCAAAAGGAAAGAGAAAATACAGTTATCTTTTTCATATTTTAGGCATCGCAGATCTGTTCACCCTGAGGAGAACTAAAAGTTTCAAATATAATTTAGCAACTATTCTGCTTCAGGATCCCCGGCGGGCTAATTTAAACCAAATACCAATACAAAACTTGTTGTGTAAGCCTATGAGACTGTCTGGGGAAATAGGCGCAGTAATAATGTTGTGCTTTGAAGAGGAACAGATGTAAATGCAACTATCCTTTCAACGCTTCATGATATCTTCCCCCGTGAATGACAGCGGTGGATACGTTTGTGATTAATATGAAAGAAGCTAAAAGATAGACTTCGAAAAATAAATCAGTTGCTTATGAGTTTTCGGGCTCAATCTTTCACCCTGGCACAACAACAGCGTTGCTCAAGACGAAGTCAGTATCTTGCATACAAGCAAACAGCGGTGTCAGTGCTTTTCAATCAATCAATCAATCTTTATTTATATAGCGCTTTTCATACATTTCATGTAACACAAAGTGCTTTACAGATTTAAAACATTCTCCTCCACCTTCCCAGAGACACACCACACACACTCAAGGTAAAACAATGGACGCAATGAACATAAGGCTGAGATAAGGCTGGGTACAGATAAACCAGGTAAGGAAACTCTATCCAAGGAGCCGTCTGCATCGGAAGCAGCACCTCGGCCGCAGCCACAAGGCACCAACACAGGGCGCCCGGAGGAGGCGCGGTAGAAACACCACACCTCCATCCAGACACCCACAGGACAGCACCCCAGCAGCCAAAGCCAATGACCGCTCCCTGGGCAGAGGGTTCCTCCAGAGGAAACTGGGAGAGCATAAAAATTGTTAAAATAAGTAAAAAGTAAAAGTAAGAATATTTGGACCACTAAAATAAGACCGAGAATACATTTAAAAAAATATATATATAAATATATTATATATATATATATATATATATATATATATTACATACACACATACATATGAATAACAATTAAATAAATAGGCCTAGCAAGAATAAATATCAGTTAAAAACTAAACTAAAAAGGTGGGTCTTGAGCCTGCTCTTGAAAACGTTGTCAGCAGCCGGACGGCTTCACTTTGAGAAAAAAGAGGTCGGGGCTCAGATGTGACGTGCTACACGCAGCCTTGCGTATCTTTTTAACTCATTGACTGCCAATGACGTCTATAGACGTCAATTCGGTTTTTCAGTGGGGACAGATGCAGTAAAGTGTAAAGCACCTTCCAAGTAAATATCTTGCTTGTAGACATTTATTGAGTCAACAGGTGGCAGCAGTGCTCTTTGCATGCGATCACATGCAGAAGTAGTAACCGCTGCTACTTGTTTTGATCTGACGTGGTCTCAGACGGGGGAAGCACTATGGCAGCGAGAGTAGGAGAAGATCCAGAGAGAATGGCGAAACGTAAGGAAAAGTACAGGCAACTTACACTTGAACAGGTTTTGGTTAGCACTGGTTCTTGTAGTAAAGTGTTGGATCATGGTGGAGGAGGAGGATCAAGGAAGCAGACAGGTATTAAACCTAAAAAAAGCCCCTAACAAGCATGCTAAAAAAGCTAACCCCGAAGGCATAGCGTCCGGCGGCGCCTTTCACTACAGTGCACATGAGAGACATGTGGGACGGTTATTTGGCGTAAAATAACTAACTGTAAAGTGCTCCTTCGTCTGCGCGCTTCAACGTGAAGCAGTACTTGAGCTTTAGAAAAAAGCATCTGAACAATCGTTAAAGCCAACACAGTTTTGAGGCATCCATGCCGTTTCTGATGTAAACACAGGTCGCGCATGTGACGTCAGCGCAGCATGACGTACGGCCGAATACTCCGGTTATTTATGTCCACACTAAAACGCATAACCGGAGAATTCCCAAATTTTCACTTTGGCCAGAGTTTTCAGAAACCTTCGTTTTTATCGACAGAAAACTCCGGGTTTGTGTGGACGATAGGCCAGATCGTAGGAAAATATCTTCGATTTGTGAGATACCCTGCTACGTGTAGACGGGGCCAAAGTTTTGATGCCTGTTGTTCCAGGGACAGCATTAACCGCCACATGTAAGATACTTTCAGAAACTACATGGACTTAGCTTTCAAATGAGGCATTGCACCGGCCTATAGGCTCTAAACAAAAGCACGACGAAAACATGAAAAAAAAGCATTAAAAGCGAGGAAAATGCATCAAAAAAGTGACAAAAATGTGTCAAGAATTTGACAAAAATGCATCATAAACGCAAGCACTATGCATCAAAACAGATCAGTTTTGTAAGTCTTAGCTTTCATATGAGGCTCTCCAGTCAAGAAGCTTTTAGAATTGGGTAATGCAGAACTGGAGAAAATGCACTCATTTAAGAGGTCAAAGGAAGTTGTTTCCACTCAAATGAATGATACAAATTTAAAATAAATAGTTTATTTTTTATTTGTATGGAATTATATTTTATATATATTCTGTTTTCTGGTTCTGATCTAGATGACAAATATAAGTATTGTAAACCAAGTATCGTTAAAGTATCGGTATCAGAAAAAAAAGAAGTCACCCAGTCCTAGGACATTGGTACAGAATGGCTTATGTGGTGACAGTTGTCCTCTATGTCACATGTCACCCAAACAAACAAACAAAGTTGATTATACCACTTTCTTTTTCCCGTTGTGGTGGAGTACAATGGTCTCGCCGTATGATTTCCCCTGGGCTTATTCGCTTCCGCCGTGCTCCACCTGCGTGACATTTTTCAGGAGTAATGCTGCTTGATGTTTGCTGAAAAGGTCATTATCTACCACCACTGTTGGCTGTCACATTAAATCGCTCCTCCCGACTTAAAAGTGACGAGGGCGGACCGCGTGCCAGCGCGTTGCCCGCCAGTCGCTCGATCACGGCACCTGGGCGCACTCATGGAAATGTCTTGTCTGGATTGGCTCACGTAGAATGTCGGGAAGCAAGTGAAGAAATAGATTTTTTTTATACACCCGCGGGACACAACTCATTCTCTTGTCTCTGGCTGGCAGAATTACAATTTTTTTATATCCGTGAAAGGACCTCCAATTAATCTACTGCGCTGATGGGACTAGTTGCGATCAAGGGATGCTCTGAAATATTTGAAAGGGAAATGAAATGAATGGTTGTTCGAGTCATCATTACTGAGTTGTCATTTTGTAACTAATGCGCTTGGGAAGTAACGGCAAAATGCATTTTGTTTGTCTTGGTATATGTTGTCTAATTGTTAGGTCTGTAAGCTATAACGGTGCATTCGGGAGCCCTGTTAATACAGTTGCCAAAAAAATAATGAATGTGCTGCAGAAACAGGATGGAGAGATTTTAACAATGAATGTACTTGACAACATATGCGGTTTGGTGCAGATTGTGTTTGTTTTATTTTTTTTTAAACCGAGGTTGTGTGATTGTTTTTGCTAGGCGGCGGCCGGCTTTCTAAATGCCCTATATGTGTGGACTAGGCCTAAGGAACTTTTGCCCCTGAAGGCCACAGGTCATGGCACATTTTTTTCAATCATTAATTGTCCGTGAGAGTAAATGCTACGCTGAGGAAAGACAAAAGGAGAGGGATATTGTACATTGTGCCACAACCCAATTATACAATGGAGATTTTTGGATCAGTGAAATTTAAAGCAGTACAAAGTAACTCATGCCCCTAGAGGCCATAAGCGCCCCTTCAAGTGTTGTAGCACTCTAAGTCCCCAAATGGTAAACACACTCAGACAGGGTCACGGCCACTATTTCCGTGAAATAGAATTGATAGTGAATCTCAAATAACAATCTCCAACTGTTGAGCGCATTCAAGTGGTTTCACGTGGAGGCTGCTCGACAATATATTGCCACACAGGCAAAGCTAATCTCCGAGTGTCGGCAGGATGGAAGATGGGGGTAAGGGCAAGTTCAAGGATGAAAAAACAACTTCCAGAAGCATCAATGTCACCCCAGCCATCAACACACACACATCGATTTGTTTGGACGCACAGATGGGAGCATTCAGGCATAACCTAAAAGAGGAGTGGAGCTGCGAGGGAGAGACATTCAACTTTCATGAGCCTCGCTGGTATTTATAAAATGCCTCGATAGACCTGGCATGTGGAGCTAGAAGTCGGAAGATGAACCACGCTTAAGGGTTTCTTTTTTTTTTCAAAAATGAACAGTTCCGAAAACACACACTTTTTAAAAATCTTTACCTCTCACCCCTTTAATCTATTCTGTTGACAAAACAATATTAACCAAATTTGATTGGGCTTGTGTTGTTGCTTTTTCATCACTGCTTTGTCGTCTGTTTTGCTGCGTGTTTTTCGCTTTTTTGTTGCTTTTTTGCTGCTTTTGAACACAACTTTGAACCCTCTACACAGGTAGCTTATTATACTGATTAAAGGATCTATATCATGCTATTTTAGCCAGTCAAAGGAGTAAATAATAGGTATTTATATGATATATTGTACCTCCAACACTACGGAGTACTCATTTTTGTGAGAAATATTAGAATTTTCTAGGGGTATTTTTCCAACCTGGAGGACACGACACTTCGATTCAGTTAGCTCCGCCCCTCTCTCCGAGTTGATGTCATGTAGTAGAAATATAAATATCAATAAGTGAAGTTATTTCACAATGCAGTTATAAGGAGTTGACATATGAAACACAGCTTCATAAATGGCTAACGGTGAAGTGACAAACATATGATATTTGATAGTCGCTGAATCCCGGAGAGAAATTCTGACTTCTGGCGAGTGGACTCTTCTTTAGGAAGGGTGAATAAAGTCCTGCACCTCTCGCAGCCAAACCTGCATTTTTGCCGAGATATTATCGTTAGATAAGAAAAAAATAACAGGCGGTGTCCAGAATGGGTCAGAAAGGAGTCCCTTCTTCACAGCTTCGGGGCAAAAATAACTCCAGGGGCAGCGCGGCACAGACACATCCGGCGTTTCCTTTTTTCTGCTCTATCTTTTTTTCTTTCTTTCTTTCTTACAACAGAAATAATGAAACATCTGTTCAAATCAGGCCGTAAGGTATTACATTACAGACGTTGGGAACCTAGGAAGTGCCTGACGTCTGCTCAGTCGTTTACCAGGAGAGGGCGGAGCAGTTGCTCAGAGAGCAGGATTCTGGAGGATTACACAGATCTGCATGAATGAAGCCAAAAACCACTCTGGGGGTTTTTGATAAGGGAATAGCATAACCCCATGGTTAAAAGCTCTATATATATATATAGGACCTTTAAAACAAAACGTGGACACTGCTGTTTAAATGCCATAGGCAACTTTTTATGCGAGAAAAAAAGTTGTTATTTGTTGGTATTAGACCTTGTAGTGACCCGGCGGCTGTATGAGTGGTTAGTATAGCGCCTTTACTTTCCATCACAGTGGTCTCTACAACGCTCCTGTATATACTGTAGCTGGGTTTTTGAAAGGAACTGTGAACCGTGAGCTGTTTCAGGGGCTTATAGGATTGGGAAGATTGCTCAATATGTAGAACAAGCTTCATCTGATGGTGGCCGCAAAACCAATTTAAATTGTGTTTCTGTGTGCCCAATTACATATCACAAAGACAGCTCCTGTTAGCAGCTAGCTCGGGTCAACAGCACCAAGAAGCTACGTGTAAATATCGCATGAAAAATGGGTCATATTTTTTTCCCTCTGTATTATTCATCTTGGCAGTTTTAAAAAGTCAAATACACTGTGATTATTAATCTTACATTAGGTTAATAATGTAAGATTATTAACCTAATAATCTTACATTATTAGGTTAATAATAATGTATTAACATTAGGTTTTAGGTTTTATGACCTAAAACAGCTTATTCAAAGTTTTCCTTGACTTGGTTTTTGATTCGACATGAGTTTTAAAATGGCTTCCTGGTTGCAGAGGTAGAAGCATTTAGAAATGTTCCTCTTTTTTCAATAGACGAGCACATTGTAATGTGATAAAAAGTTACATTTCATAATATCCCCTTTGAAACCAGATGAAGACAACCCCACAAATATTTTAATTAAACAAAACCATGAAACAGATAACCTATGTTAAGTCTTTTTGACTCATGGAGTAAACTGAGTTAAGTTGGGTAAAGGCTACACTGCCTGTGATATTTTTCTCCCTAGGATGGGAAAGGCCAGTCGCTCCCTGATTGGTCAGTCTCCGACATTAGCAGCCAATGATAAGTGGAGCTCCAACCATGACGTCAAATCCACAAGATAACGCTATCTTAAATGAATCAAAACTAACCATACTAACTAATCGACCCTAATCCTAACCTTAAGGATAGTAAAGTTTTACAAACTAACCCTACTCTTGCCTTAGCCCTAACCCTAAGGATAGTGGAGTTTACAAAAGGTGTTTTTCAGGCGTTAGCACGGATCTGACCAACATGGGAGTTGATATGCAAATGTTGCTTTTCCCATCCTGGGAAAAAAATGTGTACACCAAAAACAAAACAAAAGTCACACGCTGTAGTATTTTGTGCAACTGCCTTTAGCTTTGATTACAGCACATTTGCTGTGGCATTGTTTTATTAAGCTTCTGCAATGTCAAAAGATCCAGTGTTGCATTCATTGTTCACCAAGGTCTTGTATTGGTGATGGGAGAGTGTGAGCCCTGTGCAAAGCCTTTTCCAGCACATCCCAAAGATCCTCAATGGGGTTAAGATCTGGACTCTGCGGTGGCCAATCCATCTGTGAAAATTATTTCTCATGCTCCCTGATCCACTCTTTCACAATGTGAGCCCGATGAATCCTGGCATTTTCATCTTCATGTTCCCCCCATGAGATCAATCATCTCGTTTTCAAGGGGGTCCTCAAGATCATGTCCAAGAAAAATAGGACAGCAGAGTAGATCCAATCAAATAAAACAAAATGATGATAACAATAATACAATAATAATACAACGAAACCTTGGCGCACACACACACACACACACACACACACACACACACACACACACACACCAGCTCTCACAATTCAGCTCCCCACCCATCATAGGAGGAGTACAGTGGTTCCCAAACGGTATGCCTCCTACATTGTGATATGCAGATGCACTGTGAGTTCATGGTGTTGCTATGATGATTAACTCCTCTTTTGCTTCTCTGTAAGTTTCAAAACCTAAAGAGAAAATTCAAGCATGTGAACGATCGACCTTTGTGAGAGCAAGAAATTTATGCCACACATTCTTCCTTCTTTTACGGTTAGAGAATGGAGGAAATTGGCTTGACATAAAAAAAAAACTCTTCAAAATCAAAACTAGACTCCTACCCCGATTCTGAGTCCGAGAGAGAGTGTACCTGATGTCCGTATCCTCTCGTTCGCAGTGGAAGCCGTGCTACACATGTTTGCGTGCTGAGCTGATGAACTCTGACAGGCATGTTAATGGCTTTGGCTCACTGTGCCAGCTCCTGTCTACGACTCCAAACCTGTCGCTGTCAGATCCTGACGCGGCACTAGACCAATCACTGCACTTCGTCCCTCTGTAACCCTCCCTTCTATCTAATCTCATGTACGCTGGCTTTGGCCAATTATACTCTCTATCTTGAACTTAATGAAAGTAGCGGGTCCAGTGGTAAACAGGCAACGCATGAATTATTTGTGAGACAATGTAGTTCTCTCATCAAAAACATATCCGGAGTTGTGTTTCGGCCCACTTGCGCATCTTTGAGTGCCCTTTGAATCGCCCCAAAAAGCTCCCCCTGAGGATCCTTCATATCTAAGCTTCATATCTATGCTAAGCTAAATCCTTTCACTGTGGTGTAAAAACACTTGACATCAGCAAATAAAGTTTGATTGATTGATTGATATGTATTTCATGTGCCACTAAATGTTTTTATTGTATTATGTACATATGTTCAGAAGCCCCTTATGAGAGACCAACAGGCCTGGTTAGAACCATGAGGCCGTCCTTCTGTGGACCCACCACCTGCAGGAGGATCCATAGGGGCTGGTGCCATGTGATGTGGCCAATGGCTGCCCCCACGGCCCGGCAACGGACAAGTGGAAGAAAATGGATGGATGGATGGATGGATATGTATATTTTATTCAGTATATCCTGGCTTTGTTTTTTGTGTTTGGATGTATGTTGTACACATATGCTGCCTACGTTTTGCCTATGTTTAGACAAGTTTAGGAGATCAATATTGTAATCCCCACACATAACAAAGATTTTTCTGTCTTTTACAAATTCTAGAATTTCTTTTATACTCTCTGCGAAGGTTTCAACCTTTGAACCAGGGGCTCTGTACACACGATCCATTCATGTTTTTTCTGTCTTTCCATTTCTATTTCTACAGTTATACACTCCATTAGGTTATTCACCACAGTGGTCATCGGCCACACCCCCTCCTCTTTGGTTGCTTCTATTCATGTAATGCAATTCATACCATTCTCAATCCAATTCTGCAACATTATCATTGTGCAACCAAGTCTCAGACAATGCAATAATGTTAAATTTAATGCTTTTAAATCGCAACCTCATCAAAATAGCGACAGTGTGGATCTGAGCTTATACTGTAAGCGTCAGAACCATGGGCGCCGATCCCGTGGGTGCTGCGGGGCTGGAGCACCCACTCAAATCTTTGGGCACCCAGGCGAATTTGCCCCGATTACAAAACGATTCAATAAATAATGCCTAAGCTGTACAGCCGCAGACCCGGTTTGCTTATAAAATTGCTCGTTCAGCACCAGGTAGAGCGCATGGCTTATATGGCCGGGGTCCCAACCACGAGAGCGCTGGTTCGACCTCGACTTTTTTTTTTTTTTTTTTTGACTGGGCACCCACTGGGAAGAACATAAATCGGCGCCTATGGTCAGAACCTCTGATTATCTGGACAGCTGCGTAGCACAGGACATGACAATGATTACAATAGTGCGAGCCAATCACTGTTGGTCGCCTGAAACAAACAACCGGGAGAGCTGAGCCTTCGCCTGTATCCTAAATGCTAAATAAGCCAGACACACAAGATGAACTTAGGTCCAGTAAGAAAAAAAAACAACGCATATATTCTCAAGTAGTTCCAAGCGGGCACGGGCAACCTACGGCCGAGACCTTTCTGTAGCTTAACGCGGCGAATCCTGAGGGCCCCATTGTGTTTATAGTCCAATAAGACGGCAGCCGTTGAACATAAAGTTGGATTTACTGCGCGTATATGAGGCTCTCCTACACGGTTCACAGTCCACAGTGCTGGTAATGAGCTCGCCGTGGGCGCCCTGAGCCCGACCTGAACGAATGTTTCCGTAGATGATATTGCTGAGAGAGGAGGAAAGATTTCGGAACACAACTTTACTTTTACCAGTTTTATGACGAGTAGCGCTGTCAAACGAGGTGATTATGTGAAAAGTTGAACAATATGCATAAGGATGGATGTTTAAAGATTAGAAAGTAAAAAAATAAACTCGTTCTGATCCTGTCTGTGAGCAAAGTCATGAAAGTATTACATTTACAGTTTGACTGTTAAATCTGTGCTTTGTAAACAGTCAATGTATTGTTCATTGAAGTTTGTCTTGGTGGAGCTGGCAAAAGCTGACCTAGGGGGATGGTCTGGCAAGATAAGCACAGGGAAGAATTTGAGCATTGAAGGTTGACTTAAAGCTTCAAAAGCAGATGTTCGTGGGGAAACGATTACCTGTTGTGGTAATCTCAGTTTGAGTCATGAAGCTGTAAAGTCTTGTTCACAGATGGAGGATCCCATGATCTTTTGACCCCCACATGTCCTGGGCTCAGAAAAAGGGGGGTGCAAGTTTATGACCCTGACAGGGGAGGGCTGGCTTTGTGATGGAACTGAAGGTTTTGGAGACAAGAGTTTACTCTTTTTTCCACCAGCAGGCGGAAAAAGCCGAGTGACTTATCACATCCCCCACCATGACTGAGGCGTCCAAAGGGGGAGGCTGGTTGTGTGATGGAAAGAGTGGGTGTGCTTATTTTTTCTATAAGAGCTTGTTGAACACAATGTATCGAGGAGTTTGAGTAAAAAGACAGGCTGGCTGCCTGACAGTCTTTACTCATCTCCTGGATCCGAGAATAAACCTAATGTCTAAACCGATGTGTGTATTAATCTGTTATTATTTATAACAGAGCGTTTCCAGGTCTGTTATGTAAACAGGCAACATTCCCTAACAGCTGGAGCAATTTTGCGCCCTCTGCTGGCCTTTTTATTACTTCATTATGTAACCTTTTAAATCCTAGGGGTATTTCCTGCATCCACAAAGCAGGTGAACTGGAGGACAATAAAATGTAGAGATACACATTTGTAGCTGATATACAGCGTAAATACGAGTGGGGATGCATGTTTTCTTTTTGCCAAATTTGTGTAAATTTTCAGTGACAAAATTGAAATAATGGATAGACGCAGATTTTGATTTATGGTTTAATGTTGTTATATTTAGATATACAGTAGGAGGTAACGATATGAGAACCCTTTGGAATTTCTCATGTGAATGTTAACATGTTATGGCCAATAAAAATATGACAACATGTAATTGTTTGGGTGGTATTAGTTTAACCTCTTAATCCCCACGTGAACCGAGCACATCAAAAATGAGATGAATAAGAGTATGAAAATGCAACAGGAGAGCGACAAAAAGGCGATGGGAAAATGGGACGAAAATGTGTGACGTAAATGCAACAAAAAGCATTAAAAATGCAATTTAAAAAAAACTCCAAAAAGTGACGACAATACGGCAACAACGCAAGGAAAATTATCAGATGAGATTATTAGATGAGTTTAGATTTGGGTAAAGCTGAACTGGAGAAAATACACTTGGTTAAGCAGACACTGTTTACTTAATCTTGTGATTTTAATAAAGATCAGACCACATTTTTATGACCAATTTAGGCACAAATGTACTGTAAGGAATTCCAAAGGGTTCGAATACTTTTTCCTCCCACTTGTAAATGTCAACTTTGACATTGATAACTAATCTATCTAGAGATTGGGGCGCCAGTGGCGCAGATGGTAGAGCGGGTCGTCTCATGATCGGAAGGTTTGGGGTTTGAATCCTCCTGAAGGTGCCCACTGTTGTCGTGTTCTTGGGCAAGACACTTCACCCACCTTGCCTCCAGTGTCTGCGTACATTGGCGTGGGAGTGTGGATGGGTGAGTGGTTCCTAAGCTGTAAAGCACTGTAAAGAGTGCCTAATGTACGTGGAAAAGCGCTATATAAGTTATTAATAATAATACATTTTATTTGTATTGCACTTTACACATGAACACACGTCTCAAAGTGCTACAGTCGCTACAGATAAAAACACAAAACATATCAGCACTAAAAACACAACACATATTAAGAGAATGCCGTGCAAAATAAGTGGGTCTTTAGTTTAGATGCGGAGAAATTGTCTCAGCTCCTTTTTTTGGAACTGGGTCCTTATCTCTGTTTTGTCTCTCCTGCGAAGTAAAATGGTATTCTGTCTTGTCTCGCTTTCTTTAATTAATTATTGTTTATGTTGGTTTACCAGCCCCAACACCCTATCTCCAATAGTGCGGAGTTTTGTCTCGGGGACCAGGAGTTGGTGGCTGTCAGAGGAGCGGAGCTGTCGGAGTGGTTTGTGACTGTTGATGAGTTCTTTAAGGTACACTGGTGTGCTGCCGAAGACACACTGATAGGTCAGGAGGCAGATCTTATACTCAATCCTGAACCTTACAGGAAGCCGATGAAGTTTATGGAGGATGGGTGTGATGTGTTCAGATTTGCGCACCCTCATCAGGACCCTGGCGGCGCAGTTCTGAATGTACTGCAGTCTCTGACCCCCATGGATGTAGCGGGGTCGGCGAAGAATGCCCAGTTGCTTGAGAGCAAAGATGTTTTGTGGGGCGAGGGTTAAGTTACAATAGTTGGTTCGGCAGGTACAGGTGCATGGTGGACGGAGGAGTCGTTGGGATGCTACAGTTAGCAGCTATCCATGGATCCGGCAAACGTGGATGGATAATGACTGTATACACCACGATAAATGGCAGTGCGTAGCCCAGGAGACAAGTGTGGCATACGATGGAGGTGATGGGAGCCCATGTGGATGGTAAAATATTTGGTTTTAGGACTGTAGTTGGTAGTAGAAGCCGGTTAGCCTAGCCACGGACCTGCGCAGCTCGATGGGCGAGGAAACTTCAGCCAGCCAGTGTATTGTGGTTGTCCAAGGGTTTATGCCATCAATATGTTCGATTTACTGAAACCAGTCCGGCTGACAAGATCCCCAGCTATATCTCAAGGTGATGAATAGCTCCAGATCGATCACCACTCCAGCAGTAAGGGTGGCATCCGAGCCAAGATGTTTTTTTTTTAATTAATCCAAACGAAGCTGGACAGATGGCTCAGTATCTGTTATCAGTACAGATACAGAGAATAGTCATAGTAGTTTTAGCAGGCTGAGAAGCAGCGAACACACGACGCCAGTGTCCTCTCAGCTCACAGCTATCAAAGTTTAGACCATTTACATATATACAAAAAATAATTATATATATATATATATATATATATATATATATATATATATATATATATATATATATAAAAAAATAATTGTCTCCACTTCACAAAACACTGTATGGAAGCTCTCATCATCCAGAGTCTGTTCACGTAGCACTGATATCAGTATCTTTCTTGTCATTCCGATGATTCGTTCCCAGGCTCCGCCGTGATGAAATGCTGCAGGAGGATTGAAGCTCCATTTAATGCCTTGTTGGGACCTCTGTATTTTGTTGTTGTCCCAAGAAGCAATAGCATCCTTTAGCTCCTTCTATGTAACTTGGCCCCGTCTGCAAATAAACCGTCTCAAAGCGTTTATACTCGAGTCTGTGTCTAGAGCGTAGGCGACCTCGTGATGTACTGCTCTACTCGCCATGCATGTAAAAAGCACTCCATAACGCTTTACCAGACTATTTCCTCTTCTCACCTCCACTGGCCCAAAATAATCAACTCCAACGAAAGAGAAAGTAGAAAGGTCGGGATGAACTCTCTCAGAAGGCAAATCTGCCTTGGTCCATGAGTTTTCCTCTTTGTCGCCTGCAGGTGAAACAGTTTGAGATTATCTTTCTGGCAGCAGCATTAGCATTGATGATCCAGTATTTTATGCGCAGACAGGACATGATTTCTGCCTGCATGGCCCAAATAAAGATGGACTTCTCTCAAATCAGAGCAGATGCATAATTATTTTTTGGTAAAATGACAGGATGTTTCATTGTCTCTGGCATAGCCGTTCTTCTCAAACGCCCTCCAACTCTCAACAAGCCATCCTGCAAGATGGGATCCAGCTTGTACACAGAGCTCTCTTTCTTCACTCCAGAGCCGCGATCTCACCTTGGTAGGTTTGTTGCTGAATGAAACAAACAATTGTTTGTAAGTTAACCTTAGCGAGTTAGTTAGAAAATATGTGACGGAAAAATAGCCGGGAAGTTGCGAGAACCGTCCGACAGCATCGTAGATACTTCGAAATCTTGTGTTAACTATGTTTTAGCAAACATTGTTTCTATTGTGTTGAAAAACAGGGCACATTTTGAATTGTATTTTTCAGACACCAACCACAAGGACCACCTGGTCCTCATAGTCCGCGGCATCGGTGAGGCCTCCCAGATCTGACCCGCCCCGGTAATTGTGTGTTCTTTTGACGAAAATGAAATAACCATCAGACACCAACCAGGACCAGCTGGCCCACCTGGCCCTCTGGTGAGGGCACAATCCGATATTGGAGGCCTCCAAGATCGGACCCCATCACGGTATTCTTTTGACGAAAATGAAATAGAATTTTAGTCAAAAAAATATTTTCAATTTTCTAGGTCGACAAAATTTGTATTAAATGTAATCAAATAGCATTAATAACATTTATTATTATGATTTTTAATCAAGGTCCTCTGTTTCATGGAGCTTCTCCCACATGAACAAAGCTCAGATCTGTTCCTTTGGCAGTGAATTGAAATGTTATGAGGCTCTTTCAAACTGTTAGTGGTAGTTTGGATGATTTTAATCTCTTCATTGTTATATAGTCTTATTCGACAAAATTCTTTTCTGCAATGCCTTTTGTTCATTTTCAATTGTATTGTTGTAACCCTCAGAGGCTGACACAACGCCCCTGGTACATGCGTTCAACAGTATCATCCAAAAGCCGAACCGCCACCCACTGCGAGGCCACCGCAGAGCAGCCCATCGCTAGTCGGCACAATACATTTTTTAATGTAACTATCTTGGTGTAATCTTTGTCAATATTTTAATTATTTGGGTCTTCTCCCCCATAACGCTATTTGCTATGCGCCGCTACATTCACGTAAACTACTACAAACAGGGCAAAGATACGTATCACTCATTTGCACATTGATATTTTTGCGCAGTATATTAAGGTAAGGTAAGTATATTACCACAAGGTTCTCACAGCAGCGCACACTGCGGCTGTGCAGAACCAAATACGTCACTCCTGCCAAGGCACGCAGGCGTCATGATGTCATGAAACAAAACTTATAATTTCCGGTTTTATGGGATAAACTCCCAGCTCACGTTAAAGAAGCAGACACAGTCCCTACATTTAAGACTAGGCTCAAAACGTACCTCTTCGAATGAGCTTATGATCAGGTCAGTTAGGTAAAGCTCTAACCCACAGCCTGAAGTGAAGCTGTTAGGAGAAACACTGCTGTGGGACACTGAGCGCTATCCTCTTCTTCTTCTTCTTACTGCAAACTTTGTCTTATTATGATACAATATTTATTTTATCTGTAGTCTGTTCATTACTATTCACATGGTGTCTCCTGTCCCACTCCCCCTTGGGAGTGCCTGTCTAGATCGAACGGAGGGACCCGGCTGAACGGAGGAACCCTGCCTACTGACAACAAGGACTGGACGGTCTGTGATCTTGGCCCGTCTGCTGAGGGACTCCTTCGGCCCTGGGTCTCTATAGCCTGTCCGTCCATGGGAGTGGATCTCTCCTTCTGTGGTTCTCCTCAAGGTTTCTCGTTTCTCCCACCGCTTTTTGAGTTTTTCCTTGCCGTGCTGGAGAGGGGGGACACCCGCGCCGCTCGTCGCCACCCACTGCTGACGCTTATTTGGACATTATGTTTGCCTGGATATTTGATTTGCCGGAACTTTACATTGTCTTATTTACTCCTCTGTTTTATTGCCTTAATGTTCGGTGCAGCCCTATGAGGCAACTCCTGTTGTGATATTGGGCTATTCAAAACCATTGATTGATTAATTTAAACTTTCTAAACGTGACAATTTTAATCTGAATGGCAATAAAACCTTACTAAACTTTAAAAAAAACACCCCTTTGGACTTAAACATTTTTAGATGAATGAAGATTTTGGCTAGTTTTGAGTTCTTTCCCATCTTAAATTATGACTTCAAATAGCATTCGGGTTTACAGTGTGGAATCAAAACTTTATTTTGAGAAAAAAGGGTCCTAAAGTTTTGTAGTGTCTGCATCTGCGCGAGTCTCGGGCTGGATTGTAGGACTATAAGCACTGAAGATGGGAGAAAGTCTGCTTACTAAATTCAATGACCTATCCTTGTAAAGGCCCAGTATCCAGTGTTTGAATTATACATGAACCAACAATAAAAGCACCCAAAACACCACACGGAAAAGCGGTACAATGTTTTGAAATGAATTATTCAGTCTGGCAGATGTTTCTGTACAGATCCTGTTAGGTAAGATGGAAAGTGAATAAGCATTTTGAAGTATTCCAGCGGCTCTGATGCTCCCATCTCTGACACACGTTTTCAAGGACTGCCATCACACGAATTCCAGGCTAAAATGAACAATAAACCCCAGAAGTTTAAGAGGCTTAATGTACAGTATTTTCAACACTTTTGGATGAAGAATGAAGTATTTTTTACAAGACAAACAGACAGCTGCATGCGTACAGACAACACAACGCTGACAAATACATGTTTGGTTGAGGATTTTTAGCTCTTTACCCACACCTTAACCAAGCGCTTTTTCTCCAGTTCGGCCCCGAAATATAAAAGCTTCTTGACTGGAGCTTACAGCCTATAGGGCTCTACGGTGTACAAATCTCTACAAATCAAGCGGAGGTGAATACACCGCTCTCGGCTTTATTGAAAACAATGGGAGATCGCTGCATTGGGTGGTTGTCATTGGATTTGGGAGGATTTATTGAAGGGACTATACAGAGTTTAAAAATCATGTATTTTCCTCCCCTACATGTTCCAGCAATGTCCTAATGAGCCCAGACCTGTTCACCACAACTGCCTCTAAAATCCTGCACTTTCAAGCACGAGCTTAAAGGAACAGGCCACATACTGAAATATGTTCTTACCTGAGCTTAGACGAGTTGATACGTACCTGTCTGGTCTTTGTGCGTGCCCTCAGTCACGCAAAATGACCAAAGATGTTGTTACCATTGGGCCTCTCCCAGCATATTCCTATATCTCCAAACGGGGGTGAAGTTAGAAGTGAACACGCTCTTCCACGGGCACACACCAAGACCAGACAGGTACGTATCAACTCGTCTAAGGTCAGGTAAGAACATATCACAGTATGGAAGAACTGTGTGCCCTCTGTCACAAAAAAAGACCAAAGATTCCGTTAGCATTTGGCCTCTCCGAGTATTATTCCGATGGCTCCAAACGGGTTGAAGTTCGAAGTCATTTAGTTGAATGTTGTTCCTGGGCTAACAGATTCAACACTTTGATCCAAAGTTACGTTTTCAAAATGTTAACTGGCCTAGAGTGCCTTCTGCAGGGAGTAGTATTTAAAAATGTTGAGGACAGTGACTCAGCACCATTCAGGAATGAGCAGGACGGAGCACTTTTGTAGCGGAAGAAGAAACAACCGGCATGGGCACTCAAACCTGCGTGAGAAATTTTACTTCAGGTAAAAGGCAAGGCAAGGCAAGGCAACTTTATTTATACCGCGCATTTCGTACACAAGGCAACTCAATGCAAACAAAAAAAAAGATCAATTTTGCATCGTATGTCTCCTAGAAGGTCTGAACTATTTAAATGTCAAGCACTTTGTGATGCACCTGTGTATGTGTATCTATAAATAAAGATTGATTGATTGATTGATTGATTGATTGACGATCAGGCCTTAACCTAGTCGAAAACTGGACTAATAAGGATCAAAACCAGGGTTAGACTGTATAAAAAAAATATTTTTAGTACAGATGTATTGCTTTTTCGAGGGAGTCTGGACTTTGGAATCTGTTCAGAGCTGTTGTAAAGACTTATTTTCATTCAGATATACAGCGGGGTCCATATGTTGACAAACACTGACATGAAACCAGAATTAACTTTTCTTTCTTTTAGGTAAATTAGAATTTAAAAAAATATTTCTATTTGTCAAATTCCAGAAGAAAGAGATACAATTTGCTACACTTTTTTTCTCAATAACTTTTTACAAAGTCAGAAGTTTACATACACTAAGATGACTATACCTTTAAACTATTTGGGAAACCCCAGATGACGATGTCATGTCTTTGGAAGCACTAGTCTGGTTCATCCTTGGGTGAAATTTCAAGACACTTGAAGGTGCCAGTTTCATTGGTTAAAACAATGATGGAAATGTCCAGTCATCATCCAGATCAGAAAGAAGGCGGGTTCTGTGTCCCAGAGATGAACGTGCTGTGGTCTGAAATGTGAATATCAACCCAAAAAGGGTTAAAACGATGCGGAGGGATCACATCATTGGGAGAGCCTGTCATTTTCATTTGGCCACACTTGTTCCAAGCAATGCAGTGTGACAGGTTCGAATTGATTCAAAACAGCCGAACAAGTGGCAGATGTGCCAGGGTCATGAGCTGGACGACTGATAAGGGCCCTAGTGTTTTGAATGAAAAAATGGAAACAATCCTCAGACATTTTCACAGGGTCTTTAGGACAGTGTGATTCAGGAACACTAAGAACCATTTTAATTGTCTCAAAAAGAACGTGAGGGTTATGACCATTGGAGACTATAAGGTCAGAACAGTTTTGGTTTTTTTTCAGCTTTCACGGTTTTTTGATACGAATGCCAACTGTCTCTCAAGATCTGAAAAGACACATGCAACTTATCTTTCTTCCACTTCCTTTCTGCCCTTCTAGATGACATCATGAAGAAAGAACAACACTATGTGGAAATGTTGGAGCAACATCTCAAGACATCAGGCAGGAAGTTAAAGCTCGGGCGCAGATGGGTCTTACAAATGGACAATTCTCAAAGCATACTGCCAAGCTGGTTACAAAGTGGTTTAAGGATAACAAAGTCAGTGTTTTGAAGTGGTCATCACAAAGTCCAGATCTCAATTGAAAATGTATGGGCAGCAGGTGGCCTAAAAAAATGTGCCTTAGTTACACCAGTTCTGTTTGGAGGAATAGACCACAATTCCTGCCAACTATTGTGAGAGGCTTGTGGAAGGAAATCTAAAACGTTTGACCCAACTTGTACAGTTTAAAGGCAATTCTACCAATGAATTCTAATTGACCTAAAAAAAAAGAAGAAGTTAATTCTGGTGTCATGTCAGACAGTGAGAAGCCATTGTGATAATGTCGTATTATTGGAGAACTAATCTCGTAGAGGCAACATTAAGGATTAGTCATCCAAGCTTACTTTACATCTTTGAAATAGCTTGAGCAAGTAAAACATTGTGCCACAATTAAAGAAAACAGGCTACAACAGGTATATCATATCAGGAAAGAAGCTTTCACTCATGTTGCCTCCTCTGATGTTGAAAGGTTTCTTATATTTGGTGTACAAATCCGTAAAAAAAAAGAACAAAAAGAGAATACAAAATGGCAAATTGCCCTTTTCAGTATTTCATCACAAGGCGCACGCACACCACAGTTTGAGAACAACAGTATGTAGCCTCCAGAACCATTAGAGCTCATTCCATAGAAACTTGAAGTGCGAGCCGTATGCCTGCCGTGTCCAATAGTGTCTTGGTTCTGGTGTATCGTATTCCAGGGACGCTCGGGCTTTAAAGGGAGTCTTAGCTTCAGCGCAGCTCGGCGGGAGGGAGTGCCCCTCAAGTGCACGTATGGGCCGTTATCCGTGAGGAGACAGGGCGGGCGAATATATACGGAGAGGGAGATGCCAACCGAATAAAGGTAGGAAGCATATAGGGAGCAACAAAGTGCGACTTCCGTGGAAACAGGTTCTTGATCTGGACAGGATTTTTTTTTTTTCCAACACAACACAAGCCTAAATAGTGACGATGCCTTTATCTTTCTTGAGTCTGAATGTTTGGCTGTCATCGGAAACCAAGGCAAAGGTAACTGTGAGTGGATTCCAGATTTAATACACAAGGACAGCCATTCCCCCCCCCCCCCCCCTCCCAGATGAATTTAATGTCAGTACAAGTGCTTTTAGCATAAAACTAAAATAATGAATAGATAATAAAAATGCCCCAGCATGCATCGACTGAAGCCAGTATACTTTGCGAAAAGGCCAATATCATTATGAGAGCAAAACAAGACATAAACTAAATCAGGATTAGAACCCAAATCCTGCATATCCTTTTGACACGTCGACATGACCTTACACTATCATTGTGTCCACAGGCAAGACACTTCACTCATCTCCGTGCCAACATCTGATTACTGAGAAGATGTTAAGCTAAGCAAAACGAATAAAAGACAACTCCAAAGTTTGATCAATTTAACCAGAGTTACAGCAGGTTTTAACGGGACTAAACTTTCGGGAACCCTTAACCGCCAAAACGAAACCACAATCAGAAGCGATCAAACTGCCTCACACCTTTTGCAAAACTAAAACCCCCACGACTTTTCGATTCTCACCTGACCACTCCGTACATGACCAGGACGTTCCCCAGCAGCCCCACCACGCAGATGACCGAGTAGAGCGCGGTGATGGAGATGGCGATCACCATGCCCCCGGCGCTGCGCGCAGGGACCGTTCCGGAGCCGTTACGCAGCAGCGCGTCCTCGGACAGGTCCCCGTCGGCCGGGAACGTGGTGTTGAAGGGGATCACCGAGTAGAGGTCCGAGTAGGAGAGGGGGGCTCCGGCCACCGTGTACGCCTCCATGCCTCTTGGAGACTCCGAAACCAAAACCACAATCAGTCCGCGTTAGAAACTCGAGAGAAAGTAGCTTCAAAGCGAGCAAAGCATTTCCAAAGGTGCGGATGAGAAAAGCAGGGATGTCGTGTGTGCGTCCAAGGGGGAGCAGTCGGGGGGCACGCGTCCTGTAGCAGCAGCAGCAGCAGCAGCAGCAGCTCGCGCTCTGTGCCTGTGTGTGCACTCGCGCGCTCTTATAGCCGCGCGCATCCCCGACGTCAAGGCTGGCGCACACACCGGGCGCGGGCAGACGCTGTGAGGAGCAGCTGAGGCACATCTGACCCCCGAAACCCCGCTTTACCCTCTCTAGCCTACAGCACTCGGGTCACTTTGGGTTCGGAGAAACGTGCCATCCATTTATCACCTATTATTTATGGCTAGTTTTTTTTTTTTTTGGGCTCATTATGAATTATGATCATCAAGGAAACGCTCCTGAGATCAAAATGAGGTGCACTGAGCTGTGTGACGCGGAAATGAGGTGTGAGTTTAATTTACTCTGCAAGGTCAGACAGTTGGTTATCACCCATTTGTAAAGAGTATAGTCCATGCCCTAGTGGGTGTTAAATAGCAGGCGCAAGCCGAAAAGTAAAATTGAGGGCGTGCTGCATCTAATTTTTTGTCATTTGATATTGCCAATACATGTTAGGCCCCAGATCTGATGTGTAAATAAGACCATGCTACGTGAGATGAATAATAATAATAATAATAATAATGGGGAAATGACTCTGCTGCAGATCCGCTTTTGCACGTTATTCATTTTGCTTGGTAAATGACCCCCCCCTTAGTGTACAGTATTAACGGCACGGTTTGTTTTTCGGCGGTTCTTTTGCGAGAACAGATAAGCGCCTTTGGGGAATTAAAAAGAGGCTTACATTTTTCACATTCATTCATTTGGGAAAAAAAAGATAGTTTTGGTATTATTTAAATGTGTATTATGGAACTTTGATGCGACGTCTGTGTAGGCTCTCGGTTGTACAGGAGTTATTCATCTTCAATGAAGGTTCTTGAGTCGTCTTCTGTACTCTGAGGCTGAAGTGTAGAACGTTTTGCTTCTGGGCGACACAAGTTTAAGCTCAGCCCACAGACTAGATATAGACCACTGGGAGGAGTTTGGGAGGGTTAAGTCCCTCCCCTCTTTTTACAGTGTTGAGGAGTAACGGAATACATGTACTGCCATTCTGTATTTAGAATACAAACTGTATTCCGGTACAGTTAATCGGAGGCAGAGCCGGTGCTGGCCCTTCTGAGGCCCTAAGCAAAAATCAATTCGGGGGTCCTATACAGTACACATCCCAAGGCTATTCGACGAACAGTGAACCCATGTACGGTCATAAACAGTTACACGCAGTAGTGCAGGAAGGGGAACATAATGCCCTCAATTCAGGCCCTGCCCCACTGTGTGAGAACCACTGACCATTGGCCACTGTCAGACTGGGGTTTAGGACGACACTGGTCTATTTTCCCCCATTTTTTAAAATGGTAAATGGTCACATTCCGTCACCTCTGGTCCCTGACCCACAGTTTGGGAACCCCTAATATAAAACTAACTTATACCTGCTCCTGACAGTTATTTCTGTCTTACCACTGAGAATAAGCCTGACAGTTTTACGCCAAGCACATTCAGAGAACTAGAGTTACTGAAAGTAACTGCGCTCATGAGAACCGTGTGGATTCAACGCCCCTTTGAGACAAATACGGTACTTACCATGGCCGTATCTACCATTGAGGTCACCGAGGTCCGGACCTCGGTAAAAAAAATTTTTTAAGACACATTGAATCCTTCACTGCGCAAATGAATGTTGTGAACAAGCGCTTATACAGGTGGAAGTTCTAATTCAGATGCGGATGAGCTTGTTCTGGACCTAAATGTGTCCACTCTAAAACCGAACCTCATGAGCCGCTTTGCACCCGGGTGTAAAACACTGTGGAGGCCAGGAGCGTGGCTGAGGCTGCGTCAGCCCACGCTACAACAGCAGCGCCTTTAGCATGAACCGCGCCAATATTTGATGGAGTTGCAATTTATTTACTATCTGTCATTAAGAGAGAGGAGCCTGTGCGTGCACCGTCAGACTGATGGTGACTTCGATTTACAACTGGAGTTTTCCTCTCATTCTGATCCGAGGAGCGTTGGTTCAAGCAAAGCAAGGTAGTCTTCGGGGTGACAGGGGAAAGAGATGCTGATGCCCCGCCTCAGGTCGACAGCAAAAAAGTGAGAGAATCAAAAAGAAAACAGGGAGTGAAAAAGTGCAGCTGGCATCTATGGCGTCTCACTAAAGTTTCTTTCAAAGTTTGACACACTGGGTTTTTACATTAATCCTGTCTAGTCTCATTCAGTCCAGGTCCAGTCTAGGTCCAGTCCTTAATAGTCCTGGTTTAGTCCTGTAGTCTCACTCAGGCCAGTTCTGTATAGTCCTGGTATAGCCCGAGTAAAATTCCTAGTGGTGAACCTGCTCATAACAATGGCAATAAAACATATTCTGATTCTGATTGAGTCCTAGTGTCAATCAGTCCAGGTCTAGACACGAATTAGCTGTCTAAATAAAGTGAGTGAGCTTGAGAGGTGAGGGTTGATGAAGCTGTTAGAGTAAAGAATTGTGTTAAGTTTTGCTATGGTTTGTTGTTTGACCAAACTGTTCCGCGAGCGGGGAAGCACTCACGCGTTGGCAGTGACAGGGGGAAGGCGGCAGGCCTCTCCTACTCATCCACTTCAGGCAGTAGCTACGCTGCTCCATTTTGGGGTTTTATGTGGCGAAGTAGGCAGAGAGGGAGTGAGCGCTGTCAGAGCCTGTCGCAACAACGCATTCATTAATCAGTGAAACAAAGCCGTCATTTGACCGAGATGCGAGGCCCTACGCAACTTGGGTAGTTTGCGTACAGGAAAAAACGTCTCTGGTCACATCTGTCCTACTGCGTCACATCATGGTCACAAACCTCCCCGTCCACACTCAAGCCGGTTGTTTCATTGTACAAACAGGCAGTCAAGTCTCTGCCCACTGATTTAAAACTGCAGACTGACATGAAGAGTTTTTACAGAGGTCTGAATCAATGGCTCACATGGTAAGGCTGTGTATTATTTACCTTTTTAAATACTGTAATGTGTACTGTATTGCATTGTGTTTTGAGAAATGTGTAGCCTCCTGTGGACAAGCCACTTCAAATGTAGTAGAGGCAAAGGCAACGCTATTCCAGGGGAGAGGGAAGCCGCTGTCTGTTTACGCACTGCCATGGAGATACTTTATAATATAAATACTGAACCTGGTGTTTCCTTAAACTGTGTATTGAGGAGATTGGCTTTGAACATTCAGTTAGAAAAAAAAAGTAGCCCAGCCCGGATCCAAACTCCAAAGCATTATCTGGTCGCACATTTTTACATGTTTTTACACCAGATCCGGAGTGGCCTCACGGAATATGTGCACCTGCTCCTCCTGCGACCATCGCCTCGCTCTCGCCCTCCTCCTCAGAACAGGCCACCGTATCGGGACGGGTTCTGGTTAGCAGTCTGGCTCAAGCCAAAAATCTAAACTTTACTGCTAATTGTATTCCCTACCAAATTTCAAGCATGATATTAATGATAATGACTCCGGGCATATTTCATTAAACATTTAGCCCTAGACATGCTGGCATCCACTCTAGAGGAAAAAGAAGAAGATCTTTATTTATCTCTACCAAGCTTAGTCTGGAGGAATAAATGAATTGAGCAGTTTGTTTCTGTGATAAATCTCTTGTTCATTTCTCTCAGCTGTGCCTCAGAGTTTTTGCCGGTCTCCCAAAAGCCGCTCGGGCAACGTGTCAGGAGCAGCATGGAGCTACAGTGGCGAGGCAAGTTCATTTGTAGAGAACAATTCGTACACAAGCCAATTCCAACAGCTTCACAGTTAAATAAAATTGCAAGATAAAATCAGGTTCGGATTACTCCCAGATTTCCGAGCTGATTCTTAGGTTTTTAGAGAGAGGGACTCGAGGCGACACTTTCTCTTTTTTGTCTCTGTGGGCCAAAGACAATGATTTCAGTTTTGTGTGTGTGTTCAGTCAGCTGGAGAAAGTTGTTTTGCATCCACACGCAGACCTGTTCCATGCGCTAACAGGGGGAATCACAGGGATGTTCTTTCTTCACATCTTGAGCCACAATCATGGACTGATGAAAGGAAACTGACCACCTAGAGGAAACTTACTCACACACAGACAACATGCAAACTCTACACAGAAAGATGCCAAAAGAGTCCGGAAGCTAAACACAAGACCTTTAAGCTAAGACGAGAGCTAACCACTTCATTACACAGACTTGTAAAGTTTCATCTTCTCCGCCGCCTCTCGCTCACACTCATTGGAATAATTGAACCACCTGCTCTCGGCATCTAATCACTGTTGACTTTTCGCTCACATACTTTTCATTACCGAGTGTTTGGTACTGGCCCCCACGCGGAACCCTCATTTCTCTTCCTTTTTAATTACCTACAGCAGTTATACATCACCTTCACCTACGCAGGTACCGCTGCTTCAACATCCTGTTGAACAACGTGCCCGCAACGCAAGACAAACTGTTAAAGTGGAGGTGGCTCGTTCGCTCAAGTCAGAATTCCAAAGGAATGAGGTCTCGTGGTAGGAGTTTCAACTTCAAAATCTGCTTTCGGGGCATATTCTCCAGCCCGGTGTTTAAAGAAAGCTTCACTACAGCCATAGGTGCCGAGAGGAAAGTTTAAATAATTGTGTTTATTGAAAAGGAGAGCAAGCGGAGAGGGGGTGGGAGATTGTGGGGCATATGGGGGTGATCGAGTCAAAATCAGGAAGTGTAAACACTGGATATTTCGTTTTAGCTGTTCTAGATCAATATGGCATTTTCTAACCAACAAAGTGCAAGATAGTGATAAAAATACAATTGAGATAATTACCAAATACTTGCGAAATGAAGCCTGGAAGAAAACTTTTAGATCTTCTGCGCGGAGCAACAACAGCATTGCTCAAGGCGAGGTTGGTATCTTGCGATGTGCACACGTGTTTTCACCAGTAGCACTACCCGAGTCTGTTACTGCTGATGCTGATGTATTATAATAATACATCAATAATACATACATGTATTATAATACATCTCTCTGCTGATGTATTATAATACATCAGCAGAGAGAAATCTCAGTCATTTGAACACAGTTCAGTACTGTAGGATACGAGTCTTCAACTTGTTTGTAGCTCTGTCAAAAATGGAAACAAATGACGGCAACCCTAAGAAGCGGGACATTTCAGTGGATTTGATAAGAAAAGTGGTGGACCTCAGCCCCGAGACGGAGGAGACAGCAGAGAGAAGTGGAGAGAGCAGCTGAACAGGAGTTTGACTCCAAACATAGTAAGTTCCGCTGTTTGTGGTTGACATGTAGCTGGAAAAGGTGGCTCGTGTGAACGTTTGGTGATATAATGTTGTGCTGTTTGATGTGGTCTACATTAATTAGTGGTTAGTGCCGCTGTTAGGATAAATGAAAAGCGAGGTATAGCTACATTGTTTGTCTGTGTGTATTCCACTCTGTCATTGGCCGCTGCATTAAATCACCCACACTTCTCCTGTGTGTCCAAACTCAGGCTTAAACATCAAACATGTTACATTTCCTGGTTTTAAACTAGGGTTTAGGAGCAGCTTTCTGCCGCCTACATTACATTTTTCGAACGTGAGTCCAGTTGTGACTGTCCTAATATTTCCTAATATACCTTTTTCATTAAAAACACATTAAAAAAAGGGAAAAAAATAAACAAAAAACCTTTCAACAAACTGCTATTAGTGATTGTGAAAAGATAAAACGGATAGCACCAACTTTATAATTGCTTTTAAAGCATCGTAGGAGTCAACAACACTTTTTCTCCATCTCAAATAAACACTCCATAATTTATTTAGAAACACACCTTCAATAATTATGAGCTCGTCTCCATTGATTAAAAGAAGGCATTCATTTCCAAAAGCGCCCCAGGGTGAAATTGTGTTTTTGTGTCTTGCTCAGCTTTCAACAATAGAACTCTGTTATACAGAGCCATACAGCCTGCAGCGATTTGCAAAAGCAAAACAACCTCTACCTTCAGGAACAGTTGGAGTTTTGAATTTTTGAAGCTCACGTCGACAGATAGACCCAGCTTGATTTGACGGCCAATTTTGGCCACAAGTTGCACGTTGAAACCTCCTATGGTGTACGCAAGCCTTGGGTCCGTCCAATATCCTTACTCACAGAATATTTGACTTTACATGTGCCATCAGGACTAGATCAAATTAGGACTAAACGGCATCTTAAAGAGAGGGTATTATGCTTTATGCAGGTATTTGGTAATAATTTCAAACAAATCGCTATCACTATCTTACACTTTGTTAGAAAATGCAATATTGATCAAAAAAAGCTAATACAAAATATCCAGTAGCTTCACGTCTTGATTTCCACGCAATATCACTCTAGTCTCCTCCCTGTACCTCAGCGCTTTGTATTATATTTTTCATTATAAAGATTTAAGGAAAGTCAGCAAAGTGTTGGAGACTGGGCTGATTTCCAACCGTCCTGTTCCTCTGAAGGCAGCAGGACGAAAAGACATCAACAATTATACAAGCTTTCACGTTTGCTAATACTGTATGACAGCAAATCAGTGGTGCCGAGATGAACTCGATTTGGGTGTCATTCGTTCGGGGTGTCAACATACGAGATTTGGAGCCCTAAAACTGTAATCTAGGCAATTTCAAATTACGATCATGAGGGGAGGTTGCGTTCAGTTCGACACAGTTTTGGAAGTGATTATATTCACAAAACTGCCTTTGTTTCATGTGGATAGGTCCAGCCATTAATACAGCCATCCAGAATTCCCCAAACTATACATGAATGAAGTAAAATACTACTGCAAGTAAGTTTTTGACGGGGGTACGATGGTAGAACACGGCAATTTGGATGGAGGAGCAGCACATCGTGACATCAGCAGGTGGACTGATTTGTGCTTTGACAAAAGGTTTGGATAAATAGGATTAGTTAAACGCGTGAATGGATCAAACACAATTCTTCCCTCCCGTATGTTTCTGGGTTATAAAGTTTTAACATTATATTTGCCATATTGTATACACAGTGAAGCATTACGTGTCAAAGAGTGGTTTGACATTTCCCTTACACAAAGATGGCACTCAAAACCCATTCGAAATGACGATGGCACGTCATGACCTAGACGCCGTGTGACGAGATATATGAATCACGGAACCAACAAGGACGGACGGAAATGTCAAACCCATTAGAAAATATGCAAAGCGAATTTAATCAAGACGTCTCTTAAAGCGGTAAGACTTACAAAGAACACATGCTTCTCTGGGGAAAACAAATTACTTCATCAAGCATCCGACGCTGTTTGAGACATTAAAAAGGCATTTGCAGTGGAATGTAAAAATTCTCTTCAAAGTAAGTGCAATTTAAAAAGAAGTCCCACAGGACACCTTTCTGTATCAAGTTGTTGTTGTTTTCTACATACAAAGATGCAAAATATATCTTAGAGTAAAAAAAAAAAAGAAAATTCTGAATTTTCATGATGTTCTCCTCTCTTGGGCTTGTACGTTTTGAGGTCACTATTCCAAATGACCTGCCTCGGAGTGTGCAGACATTTGCATATTTATTTGGCCGAGGTTTCACACCACATGCCACTTTCTTATTCGGCCAACTTAATTATGAGGGTGCACGGAAGAGTCTAGCGTGGGTTCCAGTACAAATAAGTTGTGGAATCGTCTGACGGCTTCTGCCTCAGGAGAGGGATGTACTTGCCAAAAAATTATTCAAAATTAGTCTAAAATGTTGACATTCTACAGTGTCATAATTGCTAACGATGAGGAGACTTCTTGTTACATGCTACTGGACAGAGGGTCAGGGGAGAAAAATATGATAAAGTTTGTTTGGAAGTTAATTTTGACATTGTGGAATTGTAGTTTTATTTTGCCTTTGGTGATAGCACAGGCCAAGAAAGAAAGCAAAGCAATGTTTGGTCGTGGAACCATAATGTTTCCAAAAGAAACACAGCCATTGGGTTTACTAGCTTGAAATATTCACATAGAGTTCAATTCCAGTTTAGTTTTCTATACTTTTTCAAACTTTTGTGTGGCTTTTCCTTTGTCCAGGCTTGGTGTTACAAAAGTTTAGATTGTGTGGGAGTCCAATCCTGGCCTCCTATTGGAAAGTGAGCCTCTCAAAGAAGCAATTCCACATAGCTGTGACTTTTTCAACGGTTTATATAAACTATTATCATGTGTTCGGGCACCTTTGATCATTTCTGTCGACTGGAGAGATGGATTACAAAAGCTTAAATCAGCAGCACTGTGAAGGACTTGGCATGCTCTAGGTTGAGCACACATAAAGGCCACTCAGTCTGGGCACAACCCATGACCTTATGGAGATGTTGCTCTTGGCAGGGCCCGCTCTGGACATAGGCAACCTAGGCAGCTCCCTAGGACGCCATCTGATAGAGGGGGCGCCAAAGTACACTGTCATTTCTTAATCCTATAAGGTCCTTGCTCCCGCCTTCTTTGGGTCAGAAATTCATAGAGACTTGCGGTCTTTAACGTTGGAAACTAGGGGAAATCTTGCGCAGGGCACCAAATTGGCTAGGGTTGGCCCTGGTCCCTCAAATCTGACCTCTTTTTTTTTTTTTTTACATGGCTTACTCCTGGGTTAGTCCTGATTTAGTTCAGAGTCGCCTTTGTTTTCGTCCTGTCATTTAGTTTAGTTTATAGGAAACAATTTTGAGATATGGTGGTAATGGTATTATTGTTGTTGTTTTATCGAATCCATAAAAAAAATCTGTCTCTCTGTAAGTTATATTCAGAGATCTCTGGTCTAGAGCTTTATAGTTTTGCTCTCTGTCCAACCCACTGAAAATAAAAGTCACAAAATTGCCTTGCTGGACACAGATTGGAAACCCATAAACTGCTTGCTGTGATGCAGGTATTCCCTGTCACATTTTATGCTACATAAATTGACCTAAACTCCTGAATAGGCATTTCCCCCGTTACATTTATGTATATTTACTGCGCCATTTCCAGTTTGAAGATGTTGCCAGCTACTGCACATCAAACTGACAATCAATGAGTCTAAATTTCCCACTTGAGCTGCAATGAAGCAAAGTGTTGTACGCACTGCTGATGTGTGTTTACTGTTTGTGTCTTGTTGATTTAGCGGTGGCCCGTCCTTGTCCCTGAAGGCTGGGTCTGTCAAAGGATATGAGCTCTCCAGGTCAAGCAATTAGCTTGAGCCTGGGGTACGCGGAGAGGTTAGTCCCATGCGGATTCACTGTGTGTGTGGGTGTTATCTGCTGTTATCCTTAATGGTGGTAGGGGGAAAAACAGATATGGCAACGCATAAACAGCCGCGTTTTTTGCCGTGTTTTCCCCTGCGAACTGCACTTGTGGTTTGTGTGTTCCGCACTGATTTAAAAGGAAACATTTGTATGTAAACAAGGAAGGGACAAATGAGGAGGTATCCGAGCAAAACTCACAGCTAAGCAACACATGCCTTCTATCCCTAGTGTTCTGGCTAATGGACGTTCACTGGAGAATAAAAGAGATTAACTGCCAGAAGATGGTGAAGCGGAGGGAGCTGAGCGGAGGAGGAGAACGGAGAAAGGCAAGGCAACTTTATTTATACCACGCATTTTGTACACAAGGCAACTCAATGCGCCAACTCAAAGGAGGCTGTGATGGGATTTTCGGCTCTTTTTGGTGAACCAGATCATTTGGATTGGCTCACCAAAATGGCTCTTCATTTTTTTTTACATATACACTTTAAATTTCAGACAAAATTAGCTGACATTTTCATTCATGGCTCGTTAAATGAGCCTTTTGAGTACTCCCTGCACAAAACAACAACTATAATCAAGAAAGAAATGAAAAGGAACATTAGATTTTTAGTTGCTATTATGTGTTATATTAATCTGTGTCCTCACTTTTAAAGCTGGTATTAGTTTCACATACGCACTTTTTTTATTTATTTTGGAAATACACCGGATCTTCCTCTCTCACGAGACCTGACTTCCTGATTGGCTCGTGTTTTTCTGTCAGCTTGAGCCGTTGGGGCTCCGGTCTCCGGCAAAAATAGACTTCTTGCGGATTCTTTCCGTTGCCACCGGAAGGCTGCCGGATGGCCTCGGTAGCCGGAGCCGGACTTCACGGAGCAGTGTGAGGGTGCAACACTGGTTTTAATGACTTTCTAAGATTGCGGGTGCCGTACCGGACCTTAACCGGATTTAATGAGAGCCGGGGGTCACACTGAGAGAGTTTTTTAACACCTTTCGCTCTCTCTCCCTGACCCCATTATCTTTCCCTTCCTCTCTCTCTCTCTCTCTCTCTCTCTCTCTCTGAGGTGAGTGTAGCGCAGACCAGTGCACGTGGAGCTTGATAAACATGTAAACTTAAAAAAGAAAAACTGCTCACGGGTGAGACTCGGCTCTCATCGCTCACTTAAAAGAGCCGGCTCTTTGTACCGACTCGTTCGCGACCGACCCATCACTGAAGGGAGGTGGAGCTGATCAGTGCAGGACACCACGCTCTGAAACAGGGACAAACCCAGGAGGCGCTGCACGGTTTCCTCCAGGTGGTACAATTTCCCGGACCTCCAAAAACATGCGGTTCAGGTTGGCCCACAGTGGCGGGACTAACAGCTTAACACAATTTAGTTGTACGGTTGCACAATGACAAATAAAGCACTTAGTTATTTGTAAGAAATGTACAATGTGATGTGGTTGTAGATACTTTTTTAAAGTTCAAGGTTCACATTTGTTGCATTTCCATTCTTTGTTGGAATGAGTTTATACTATAGGGTTGCCAACTATGTCTGACAAAAATAGGGTTGCCAACTATGTCTGACAAAAATCCAGGACATTTCGGCAACCCGATCGACCCATTTGCTCAATAGCAGCGGCACCCTTCACAGATTTAACCCAAGACAAATATTGCCCTTCTACAGCGAAATTTGGACATAACCTTGTGATGGAGCTATATTAGTTTTCTCAATAGTAATGTAATTTCGACACTATTCTTTTGCTAGTTATTTATTTAGTTAGTTGCTTTACATTGCTTTGCATGTCTAGTCTTTATTATTTGTGGCTTATTTCCAACAGTTTTTGGTTGTAGACACCTGGGGCAGTAGTGGGCTATGGAATAAAATTTTTTTTTTTTTATTAATTTGATTTTGCTAAGTTTGTTTGACACTGCACCTTACATTGTTCGGACATCTCTGAATAGCTTACCTGATTGCTTAGACAGTGGTGTGTGCTTTGCTTGTGCTTGCCTTTTCTGCTGCTTGCTGCTCTTGGCTAAACAAATACATAGAAGGATATGTAACTGACATAACTGGGCACACACACATAGTAGACTACTAGGATTAAGCTTGATTTGGATTTAATTTAGTTAATCAAGACAGTGCTTTATAACCCTCATCTTACCTAGTATTCTTCCATTTATATTTGGTGTTTTTCTTTGCTGCTGTTACCAGTCCTTGCTGCTCTTCAATGAATTTCTTGAACTCAGTACATGGCAACTGAACGTTCAATCTGACCTGAAGCTCAGACTTCACCATTGCAACAGAGAGCCTGTGTCTTTTATCAGTCCAAGCATCCTCCATGTGACTGAACACACGTTCTGCACAGGCATTGCTCACTGGTATTGAAAAAGCAAAGGCAACAATTTTGAACAGCTCTGGGGTGTGTTGCTTTGGTGAAAAAAATTGACCATTTTCTGTCTGGGGTTAGGTCTGTTGGGAGGGTGTGGGACACTTCATTTAGGGTGACCACATCACTGTACAGTCTATCTTCATTGACATCCAGGGCTAGTTTCTCCACCAGAAGTTCTATTTCAGGCCACTGGGGTGCCTTGTTTAGGCTGAGACAGCCAATGTGTGCAAGAAACTCGTCACTGAAGTCAAATCTATCCTCAAGGTACAACACTGCTTTGTCAAAAAATCTGTCTGCCAGGCTTCTGAAACGTTCCTGCTGATTGGGTAAAAGGTTCCTCAGTGTCTGTTTTGCTTTGCTGCCATAGACTTTGTCAGTGCGCCTTGAGATAAGCTGATTCCGTAAGCGGTTCATCACTGTTTGAACATCAACAACAGTAGCACTGTCACTCTCAAGCACTCTAATAGAAGAATCAAATTCCTGCATCACATTGTGCATGAATGCCAGAACACATTTAGACAAAGTACAGTGCACATCTTCTCCATCAGCTGCACCACACACAAATGTCCAGATAATACTTGGGCAGTCCTCCTTTCCTTGTGATACAGAATAAGACTTTAAAGCTGGCCAGGACTCCAGAATTCTCTGGATTGCTGGTAACAAAGACAGCCATCGTGTAGAATCTCCTTGTATTTGGTATTTGTAAATTCACAGAACTCCTTGAGCCTTTCCACTTTTTTAGCAGAGCAACTGAATCCACTCTATACCTTCAGCACAAAAGCCTCCACGTCACACCCAGCAGCACTAAAAACGCGATTAGCTGTTTTTACAGTGTTGTGAATCAAATGACACTTACAATTTCCCTTCATGATAAGTGGGTTAGCCTCCTTCAGCTTCTGAAAAAACGGAGTTGTGCCTACCGTAATTAACTGATGCATTATCTGCACCATAGGCACTGATTTGATTGACTGAAAGTCCATTGGTCTCAGTAATAGACACAATCTGCTGAAATATTGCGTAACTAGATTCACAGAGTCCTCGTAAAAATCTAGCAATCCATACTTCACATCGTCGGATGCACTGAAATATTGAACAGTGCATATTTATCATGCTTTAACCAGTCATTGCTAAAGCTGGTAGACCGTTTGCTTTTTTTCTTGACTGGCCTCTCACTGTCAGGTCCTGTAGCATCTTCGTCCTCCGTCTCTCCACCCATTTTCCCCGCTTTTTATGTCACTAACTCCAAAGGTGCTCTGCTGTCTATCCTGATCTGTCTCCGTCCGAAATACTGTCTGCCGTGTGCCGCTGTCCCGCCACACAATGTCAGACGTGCCTCAGCCAATGAGTACGCGGCGTCATTTATATGTAGTTTGCGCATAAGTCTAGTCTGTTTTATGCATCATATAGAAAAATATATAGAATATATTTTTTTCCTGGGACAGACCATTAAAAAGAAGGACAATCAGGTAAAACCGAGACAGGTGGAAACACTAGTTTATACATTTAGCCTTCAGGTAAAAAAAAAATTCAAACTCACCCTTTGCGATGCTTATTCTTTGATGGTTTGGCGCTATCGAGCCGGATATAACTACAACAGCACTGTGGTCCTTCGTCCTTCACACATGCGTATTAATTCACAAATATTTACATGTTTGTTATGCACGTTAAGCACGAGAGGCGATCAATATAACGCTGTAATCCAAATATGGTCATTTCCTATATGGAAGGGCTAAAGATGCTCCTACAGATTTCATACTTACTTACCTCTTAACTCCCGCCTGAACCGAGCATTTTCTCCGAATCTAAAAGCTTCCTGAAAAAAGTGTCAATATAGTAACCAATATGAGACAAAAACAGGGGTGAAAACGCAACAAAAGAGTGACAAAAACATGACGAAAAAGTGAGAAAACTGTGTGACGAAAATGCAACAAAAAAGAGCGACAAAACGTGACGAGAACGCAACAAAAAAGAGCAACAGAAAAGTGACAAAAATGATGATGAAAACCCAACAAAAGAGTAGGGATGGGTACCGTTCGTTTTTTTTCGATACCACTACTTTAACGGTACCTGCTTTTCGGTGCCGGTTCCTTAACGGTACTTTTTTCGGTACCTATGTCATTTTAATTCAATTAAAATAACGTGTATAAAAGGAAAAAGTCCTAAAACCGCAAAACAGAAGCTCCACAGGTCGCAGCAGCGTCACCTGTAACTTCCTGTTTTGAGCACAATTTCCACTTAAGCAGTGATAAAAAGAAATAAAGGACGTTATTACCTCCTGAGCTGCAGAGACAGATCCACATCAGGACACGGGTTTCTTTCGGATAAACTTTTCTAAACACACTGCGCTTTGACGAAGCACTTTCCCGCCAAAGATCCTTACATGGTGTGAGCGCTCACTCTGCCACTAATAATGTACAACAACTGTACCAAAAATGTCTAATACAGAGTGAGCGCTCACTTTTCCACAAACAATCTTTGATATTCCCCTCACGCTGCAGCTGCTTATAAAGTTGTAACAACAGCTCGTAAACTCAGCCTCCGGGTCTGTCGCTAAAGGTAAACACGTCTTTCTTGTTGTCACTGCTCTGTGTTGTTTTTCAATTTGCCTAAAAACTCAAATTTCTTATTCAGTCCTGGTTTATAATAACTGGTTTAGTTTGACTCTGGGTTTTACAACCGGTGTAAGTCCTGGACCTGGTTTAGTCCTGGCGCAGACCGCGGCTGAGCCGTCTCTATTACAAATGTTTAGTACGTTATAGCTTTGCTTCTCTTTAAGTTATAGTTTTAAGTTATAGTTTTGCTTTGCTCCATTTGCGCTGAAGCGGCTCATTATCTGCGCACACGTTCATGTTTTTTTTAGACTCGCTGCGGGTCATATATTGACTTCTGGAGAGAAAAAGAACCAAAAGTTGGCACCGAAAGAATTTTAGTTTTTCGATACCACCCCCGACCGGAGCTTTTTGGTCGGTTCCAAGTAGGCACCGTTTAACGGTACCCATCCCTACAAAAGAGTGATGGGGAAAAGCTGAACCAGAGCAGATGTACTCGGCAGTGCTTTTGCTTTAAGTCTGCGAACACAATATACTGTAAAGGAGAACAATGGAATGGGGTAGATCTTTGGAATGACCAAGATGAGGAACTTAAGGTTAGCACGTCATTTGAGCAATTCAAACATAAATGTAAAAAGGCAATATTAGACCAATATGCTATTGTCAAACCATGACCCAAACTGTTGTTTGTTTGCATCTTAACAATGTGATCGTATGCATATGGATATTATTGTAGTCATTATCAACTAAGGAATTGTATCAATTAAATTAAATGAATGTCAACAGCTATGTTTGTTAATATATGAAGGGGTAGACATTTATAAGTTATCGTCTGCCCACTCCCTTTGGGAAAATCGTTGTTACTAATTACAACCTTGCAGCCCAAATAAACCAACAAAAAATATTTCTCTCTACTGCGAGTACAGAAGAAGGTACAGTCTCTTAAAAGTTAACTACTGTATGTCGCTCTCGTGGGAAGGGAAATCGGGATTTCACCCATTTATCAATGCCTCTGGGGCAGCTGAAGCACTGGGCAACCGCAGTGCAGGGACACAACCTCAGATCTTGAGCAAGGATTGGTCAGGAAAACCCAGTGCTTGCTGGTCCAGGAATCAAACCGGGGACCTTCATCCAGTGAGCCAAAATCACGAAACACTTAACTCAGCTCAAGGCTGTCACATGGAAAACAGCTATTTATTTTTACATATTCGTTATTTCAAGCTGATATCACGAGGTGGTGCACTTTTTCCTCTATTTTAATGTAACGCATTAAATTATTAAAAGCATAAAAATAATGTAAAGCAAATTAAAAGGTTTTTGCGGTAGTGGAAATGTGACCTGATACAATCTGCGCCGCATGGCCTGTTTCCTAACTGTGCCACTTTATTTCTTCAGTTACTTTGGGGCCTCCTTTTGTTCTCTTTTTCAATACATTTGTTTTGATTGGCCTTCTTTTCCCTGTGAGGATGTTTTTTTATTTCTTTTGTCCCAGTAGCCATTTGATCTCTCATTTCAAAGCTGTTCCCCCTCCATTTAATTTATTTTACTGTCTTATTTCTTTTTGATGTCAGACTCTTGCTAGTGCTGCTTCCGCTCCCTTCTCAAGTGTCACCCTCGCCCTTCTCTGCTTTGTTATGCTTCATAGGCATATTTAGATCCATTTCCTGAAGAAATACAAGTTTGATTTTTCATCTCTTTCCAGGGGTGTGTCTATGGGGTGGCCAAGGGTAGCACAAGCCACCCCATATTGGCCCCACACAAAGGGGTAGAGACGGAAAATTGGCATTCACTTGCAAGTAAAGTTTGATTTTGCTAATAACATCTAGCCGGTGCTTCTTCCATATTTATGATCATTTGTA
Source organism: Proterorhinus semilunaris (assembly GCA_021464625.1). NCBI lineage: Eukaryota > Metazoa > Chordata > Actinopteri > Gobiiformes > Gobiidae > Proterorhinus > Proterorhinus semilunaris. Next base: position 22,362,414 of record CM038360.1, read on the forward strand.
GTTTATCTATCCTTTATTAGCCCCTTTGAGGTCTAAGGTCTCCGTTGAATGAGACACCAGAGGGCTACACTACAGAGCTGGGTTGGCGGGGAAAATGTAACGTTAGCCCTGGGTTTTGCCGCACTACAAAGCTGGATAACTTTCTAGCCAGGTAGATCTCCATGGAAACTTGTAGCGCATAACCTGCTCCGGACCAGGCTCCTCACCCCAATCAGAGGGGTGAGGAGGTGTGCGGAGGGGACTGAGGAGCAGAGAGGGAAGAGGACCTTGAGCAGCGGCGAGAGAACTCCTTTATTTGAAAGCGCACATGGATTTTATAAGCGACAGCGTGTTGTAACTTTGACTACACATGTGACTGATGCAGATTTTAGATGACTACATGAAAAAAAGGCTTATTTCTCGTTCACACCATAGCAGAGTGTTGCATTAAAGTTACATTAAATACATAAGTCGAGAGGCTCATCTTGACCCGAGTTCTATTCATTCTTTTCATTTTTTACCATAACAAGTGTAGCCGCTCACATCACAGCTGCTTGTACGCACATGAACAACCTGCCAAGCTCTGGCCCACCTCCTCCGAGCGGGCCAAAGTCCGGAACCGAGCTGGACCTAGGCACGGAAGCTGGGTCTGACTTTAGCGGCCTGTGCTTCATCCGAGCTGTGTCCGAGTCTGATTTCTCTGCTACCTGGTTTCGCAAAGGCTTTTATCTGACAGATAAACACTGCCTGTGCATTTAGATCGCTTGTGCTTTTGGTGGACAGCCATGTGAAGTGCTTTCTGCAACATAGATTTCCAGGAGTAACAATGCTGTTAAACCGGTGGCCGAAGCAGCAATGAATGACATTAACCAAGCAGCATATTTTCTGTTCTCATAGCCTATTTGAAGGCACTATTTCTATCAGCTTTATTCAAAACGACTATTTTATTCATCATTGCCCCTTTTGTCTAAACTGCAGTACAATGCACAGAAAAGTGGAGTAAACAGATGCTCATAGTAGACTTGTTTATTTTTCTGCATTAAACATGTGGCGCTGCTGCTCATGTAAACAATTGTGCAAGTGTGAGCCAGACCTTTCCTCAAACGAGCTAGAGAATGGCACGGTTGAGTGCGCCCTAAATCTGCACAGCATTGTAACTTGGTAAATTGTGTTTCTCGCAGCACAAGTCTAAAGCTAGCTGCCGTATCTGACAGACAGGTGAAGTTATACACTGCATTCCAAATGATTATGCAAATGGTAATTCGGTGTCATAAAAAGTAAAAACAAATTCAATGAAACTCATGGATAATATTGTGTCTCAGGGCTCTTTGAATCACTGACACCAGTCTCAGATGCCTGTGATGATAAGTTGTCAGGTTAAGCCCAGTTAAGGGAAAAACGACTGAAAAAGGGCGTGGTCGTATTAAGCATACCACCATTTTCAAGCAAAATAGGAAAGAAAAAGGATCTCTCTGCTGATGAAAAGCGTAAAACAGTTGAATGTCTTGGACTAGGTATGAAAACCTTCAATATTTTATAAACAAGTGTAATCATCGTACTGTTAAGAGATGTGTGGCTGATTCAGTTTCTGCCAGACAAATATATCAGATTAATAGAACAGCTGCTACAAAGCAGCAAACAAGTATTTGAAGCTGCTAGTGCCTCTGGAGTCTCCCGAACATCAAGGTGTAGGACCCTCCAGAGGTTTGCAGTTGTCCATAAACCTTATATCCGGCCTGCCCTAAACTGTTAATTGAATGTTCACGAGCAGAAACGACTGCAGCGGGCCAAAAAATACATGAGGACTAATTTTCTTGTTTACTGATGAGTGTTGTGTAACCCCGGATGGTCAGATGGATAGAGTAGTGGATGGTTGGTGAATGGCCACCATCTCCCAACAAGGCTGTGACGGCTGCAAGGAGGTGATGGAGTCATGTTCTGGGTTCGGAATGATGGGGAGGGAGCTGGTCGGCTCCTTTAAAGCTACCTGAAGGGGTGAAAATTACCTCTGAAAAATATGTGGAGTTTCTGACTGAGCACTTTCTTCCATGGTACAAAAAGAAGAACCGTGCTTTCTCTAACAAAATCATCTTCATGCAACGCACCATGTCATGCTGTAAAGAATACTTCTGCATCATTGGCTGCTATGGGCATAAAAGGAGAGAAACTCATGATGTGGGCCTATTGAGAACCTTTGGAGCATCCTAACGCAAAACATCTATGAGGGTGGGAGGCAGGTCACATCCAAACAGCAGCTCTGGGAGGCTATTCTGACATCCTTGGGAGTTTTTTTCAGTCACATTCAAATTATCCTCTAACAGACTTGAAAATGATGCTGACTGTTAGAAAATCTGTGGAAAATATTATTTGCATAATAGTTTGGAACACAGTGTACTACTCCTTCACTGAAGAAAGGTTGATTGAAAGTATGAATAGATGAAAGAGTGAAAATTGCACTATATATATGGGTATTTTTGCACTTTTTTCACAAATATGAAAAATTCTCTTTGAAACAGCCATTTGGGTTTATCAGGGAGTCCAAAAGTTTTTACTACACATAACCTATTCTCTCTCTGAAATCATCAAAGTGAATATTTGTGCGGAGAAAAAAGTTTCATGAGAGAAATAAATGCAGTCTTTATCCTTTATGGAACGTGCGTTCAAAGCCATGAGAGAAAGCCAGTACGTATCTTTCAGACGGGAGGGCGACCCTGGATCAATGAGTGAGTTACAATTGAGAGCAAAGCACTTAGTATGCTTTTTGGAAAACATTTGGATCTCTGTGGAACTTGTCTAGTTTTAGAAGCAGATTAAACTTGTCAATTCTTTATAAATATTAGTATTTTACCTGTACTGACATGGGCTCCCATTGCAGGGTCCCCTTTTAAATCTCAACATGTGAGCCTTGAGCTTTTTGGAGCCTGTCTAGACTATTACGCCTTCAACAGCAGATAAAGAGAATATTATGATTATCTTTTTGAACAAGCATTTAGTGAACCCTCAACATGTAAACACAGCTCTGCCTCATATCGACGGAACATCCTTGGCGGTCTCGTGTCGGAATGAGTCAGTAAACTGAATGCCGCTCGGACATAAAATGACGAATTACGTCCCTGTCCTTATTTTCGAAAGGACCTGAAACACTAAGCGTTCTTCAGCGGAGCCACCCACGAACAGCGCGGCGTTAGGTTTGACCAGCCCCAGTAACAGCTGGCCTCCAGAGATGTATTGATTTTGAAATTAGCGGTGCACTTTTTTTTTTTTTTTCGATGCTTCGGGAGGCTACAAACCTCAATCTTATAGGGGGCATAAAAATATGACTTTATCACCTGCTTTTAAAAAGGTTTCCCTCGTCGAAAACGTGCACATGGTTTGAGTAATCCTGTTGTCTTTGGTCGTTTCTTCTTCTACATTTTTAAAGGCCACGCAGAAGGTTAGCGCCCCCCTTTGGGTGAAACAGACGCTCTCGTCCATTGATGAGAATGGGCAGAGATCGGCTGATGGCTTCTCATTTACGTCTTTTATTTGTTTTATTTATTTGTTGAACATGCACAGGCAAAGAAACTGTTGAGAAGACGGTGGACGCTTTTAAGGGGGGCAGCTGAACCCCTCTGTGATCATTGCGTGCGGTAACGTTTGCTTGTGTATGTAAATCTCAATACAGCTACAGCTTTTATTCTGTTCCTTTTATATCGCTATTAAATGAAAAGTGTGCGGCGTGCGATGTAGTTTTCCATATTGTGAGGGCTGCTATTGCTAACGTTAATGTGCGTTTTAAGACCAAGAGAATTATTCATTAGGCCTCACGCTGAGCACATTACATCGGACTGAATATTTACCAATTGAAGAAGTCACAAAGGGCTCGATACACGGCCCAATAACTCCCGATTGTCTATTGCCAGTAAACTCATGTGTTCTTGAGACTGACTGGCCTGGAATATTTGTTCCTTAGTAAAAGGAGCTATTTTCACCAAGAGCGGGCGGGGCGCAGCAAATGTGCCTGAATGTTGCTCCTACCCATAAACCATCACCTCTAACTTAATCAACAGACTCGGAACTCTTACACAGAGGAACTTATTGGATTGCAACACTAAAGGCTACAACTCATCCTGGCCTAAACAAGGATATTGATTTCTCAGTTTTCCTTTACAGTGTGGTCTATCTGCTCCTTGTTGTGGTGTGGTGGTTCCCTTCCACATGTGTGGGTTCTGAAACAAAAATATAATTTACCAAATGTAATCAAAAACTGTACAACAATTTTGTATATGTATTTAATGATTGTATGTTTGCCGTACTGTCCAGAGTCAAGCCAGAGTTAAAGCAGGAAGAGAAAACACCTGTATTTGTAGTGCCTAATGTAGTGCCGAAATACAATTTATAACATTTGTTTTTTTTATAAATGAAACTGAAAAAAAATGTACTTTTACACAGTTGTACACAAGCACAATTCAAACAATACTGCAGTGATGTTTTAGTACAAGGGCACTGGAGTAGTGGTTAGTGCAATCACAGAAACGGCCTTAGGTCAAACTCTTCGTTCAGTCCCTTAGTGTCCAATGTGTAGATCCAAAAAGCTTCTCTTTATAATAGCAAGGAGTCAATGTCCCCACCCCGTCTGTAAAGTTTGACTTGCTCGATACCCTGATACCTCAATGCACTTACGTTGTGTTGAGCCTGATTGAAATGTATGGCCACTGGACTTTTAGTGTCGTGGGTCCTTATGTTAGATCTGTGTTCTGAGATCCGATTTTTCAGTGGTCCGGTTGTTACCACTGGTTGTCTAATCCTATTATTACCTTTCCGGTGTTGATCACTATGCTGCACGGGCACTGCCCCACGTGCCGCAGCATTTGGTGGAAAAAAACCCAACATTGTGCATATATTGAGATAATGGTGCATGGCTGTGTACTTTGAAAACACTTCCCATTACGTTGATGCTTTATCTCGCCGGCCAACTGAACCACGACACCTGCCTAATTGCTTCTGTTGCCGATGACGGAGTTCCCGCTTATCTCTGCGTACGCCGTACAGGCTGTGCGCCTTTTACTGCGTTGTACCTATTCCTCACCGATGACAAGCGCCGGGCCGTCACTCACGAATTCAAACCTGCAGCTGCCTTGAGGTGTCGGAAAAGCCGCGCTTGTTTTTTCCGAATGTACTATTACACCACGGTGAGCAGAAATGCTTCACAACGGTGAGACAACACCCGTTTACCCGTTTTGTACAAAGTTCCAACGAGCACGATTTGACCGGTGGATTAAAGAGTCAGAAAAACTTGCGGTCTGTCCAAACAAACGTGACGGCTTACCTGTGCAAAACACTGGGGGGAAAAAGCAATCGAAGCAAAACGGCTTGAAAAGTGCTGGAATTGTGACATTTAATGCTGATTCTGAGCAGATTTAGACTGTCTTGAAATGAGATCACCAATGGAACAAGCATCAGGTCGCTTAATATGAAAGGAATTTACTTAAAAACTTAAAACAGAGACAAAAAGTCAAAAGTAAGAAAGATCATTCTTGTTCCATTGGCACAAGTTCCAATAATTCAAGCACTTTTAAGTATTTTTTGTCTAGATAAGATAAGATTGCATTTTTCCCCATGAAGAATGAAACATAACTCATACAATCGCACTGGATTTTGAGAAACAGCACCATCTTTACAACTGTGACATCACCAATTGAAAAAAACAAACACAAAAATAACAATTGTAGCTGATTCAGGAAATTAGAAATTTTATACAAACCTCAGCTCAAACTCCCCTCCTCGAACCGCCACCTTAACGTGGTGGAGGGGCTTCGTGCTCCTGGTAGGGTCTCCCATGGCAAACAGGTCCTAGGTGACAGGTCGGACAAAGAGTGATTCAGAAGCCCCTTATGTGTGTCTGCATACCCCCAGAAAGTGGGTAGTTGAGCCCCTGAGATAACCGCCATATAGCCGGGCAAGTGTGCAGTGTAAATTCGCCGGCTCTAGACAAACTGACAAAGGAGGAGTGTTTGTCATCAGCCCAGGGCATGATAACTTTTGTCCGCTGCTGTCAAACCTGTCCCTGCATGTGTCCAGATTGGGATGTCATCCTCTGTAAGCATTATTTTTTTTTACTAAATATATTTGGCAAAGCTAAGACAGCCCAGGGAGGGTAAACTTGGACCAATGTGTAATCTGTAAACATGAATAACGTCATGATATGTGTTTGGAATATATAAAAAGTTATGTCATGTAAAAACTAGACAGATTTTGATACAGATTTTTGTAGTCTCGTGAGTTAGTGTCATTTTTTATTTTATTTTTTAAATATATATATATATATATATATATATATATATATATATAGTTTGTTGTTGTTGTGTTTATTTGTTTATTTGAGCAGCAAACACTGCTCAAAAGGAGTGGGCCGAAGTAAGAGCTTATAAGCGCCCACCCCCAAAGTCAATACAATTAAAATCATCATTTCACAAGAACATAGTGGAACAACAAAGGAAAAAAATAGCAACAAGGAAACAACAGCAAAACAAAATAGACCCCACACACCCGCAGCATCCGACCATACCCCAAAACGGAGCAATACTGATTACGTTACAACTTATTACGAAACAACTATGATAATGCTACATACTTACAAACTATTTACAAAGAACTATAACTTACAAAACACTGTTTGAAGTGTTCGTACATCAACAGAAAGAAGCACAATTACAACAACGGTCTAGTTTCAAGTACAAAGTCTAGTCCAGTCATTAGACTCTAATTTTGGAGTAGAATCCATGGGACTTAGACGATTCTGAGTGTAGACTCAAAACGAGTTTTTATTTTTGCTTTTATGCTTGATTTACCCCTCCTGGAACCGCCACCTTAACGTGGTGGAGGGGTTTGAGTGCCCGAATGATCCTGGAGCTCTGTTGTCGGGGGCTTCGTGCACCTGGTAGGGTCTCCCATGGCAAACAGGTCCTGGGTGACGGGTCAGACAAAGAACGGTTGATTCCCCACATTCGACATGTCTCTGTCAGTGAGTGTGTAATGTTTATTGTCCTCTGAACTCCCTGGGGGACGTCGGAATGTCCAGGTAATGTGTTGACATTCCATCACTAGCGACCATTTTGGTGATGTTGCAACAGGCTGTTCATGTTCTGAGTCTAAACCCAGCTTCACCCAGTAAGCCTTGACCTCGCAGGTCTTGTGTGTTAGATTCTCCGGGCTGGAGCCGGTGTTGCTCTCTACGCGGCTTTGTCCAAGGCGTCTCAGCTCCTCAGTGTGTCTGGGACCTGGCACGGTCAGGTCTTGTGTGTTAGATTCTCCGGGCTGGAGCCGGTGTTGCTCTCAGCGCGGCTTTGTCCAAGTCTCAGCTCCTCAGTGTGTCTGGGACCTGGCAGGGTCAGGACCTGAGGCAGAGCTGGTGTGACCATTGGGCCTTTCTTGAGACCTCAACAGGCTTAGAGTGAAATGGCACGGGACATCACAAGCATGATCCCACTACCTGTTGCCTCGTTGAGCGCCGCAACCCTCGAACCATGCAGATGCACTGGTTCCACACTAAGCCACTGAAACGCTTTAAAACACTGAAGCAATTACACGCAGAGCGAAGCTGTATTTGACACTTTAGTCACGTGAGCTGCAGGCGTAATACAAGCTCAACTTCCTCTGCTTCGATAAGAGCGATAAAAGCTCCGGAGCTTAAGCGCCCTTCACTAAGGAATCCTCTTGCTTACAATTACATCAGGTTGAGTCAATATTTCCAATGCAACTGATGTCTACAAGAGTTTGGTTTATATTTGGCAATAGGCAAAAAAGATTTTGGTACACGAACATAAAAAACATTCAACTACGTCAGAATGCTGCAGGAAATGTTTCAAACAGCACAAGCTTTTAGTATGTTGTTTTTTTTTTCTTCAGGAAATAGATTGAAAAAAAGAAGGCAGTAAAATCAATCTAGCTCTGAGACACAACAGTTTCCTGAACAAAAAAGCTGTCCTTGCCAAAACAATGTGAGTGAAGCACTTTCCGCGCTTTTAGGGGCAAGTTATTTCACCAATATGTTGTGACAAATTGAGGTATACATCTATACATGAAAGGTGGCAGGAACACCTTTCATGTATAGCAAGCAACAGCTGAATACCTGTCTTTACAACATTGGTTGAAAGCTGATAAAAAAAAAAAACTTTTTGGATAACCACTGACAGCACTTATATATTGTATGCCAGGCACGTCTACGTGGCTATCTTTTATAATGGCAATATAGAAGTGTACGTTGCAGGCCTTTGATATTGCTATACTGCACATTGTTTCCTGACACTGATATAGCCCATGTGCCGTGTGCCTGTGATTGGCTGGTGAAAGGGCCCCCAGGGCGAGCCGAGTGCCATTCTCAGCACAAAACCTTTTTCACCTTTTTCTGCGACCTGCATTTGTGGTTTCTGTGTTCCACATGTTTTTTCTGGATACTTTTGTAAGTCTTTGCTGAGTTTTTGTGGAGGTTTGGTGGATTTGTTTACTTTGAGAGTCCAAAATGGTCCTGAAGAAAGCAGATTTTTAAAGGTAAGCAAAATGCTAGCTTTTCAGCTAAACCCATTTGAGACCTACAAATGTCTTCTTCTGAGACACTGAAGAGGCACCAAGAGCCCCCACACCTGCAGCACAGTCAAGGCGTCACAAGAGGAGCTACAGGAAACAAGTAAGGGACAAACGAGGAGATGGTGAAAGACTGTTGTGGAGCGGAGGGAGCTGCAGAAGGAGGAGGAGCTGACCAGTGCAGGACACCACGCTCTGAAACAGGGACAAACCCAGGAGGCGGTGCACCGTTTCAGAGGCTCAAAAGAGACAGCGAGAGAGGGCACTTGGTTTCTTCCAAGTGCTACAGTTCCCCCGACCTCCAAGGTCATGCGGGTCAGGTTAGACACACAGTTGACGGCACTGTTGCCTTACTGCCTTTGCTATGCAAGGCAAGACAACTTTATTTATACCGCGCATTTCGTACACAAAGCAACTCATTGGGCAATCTCGGAAGCTAAGCAGGTAGGGCCTGGTTCGTTCTTGGATGGGAAACCGCTGCATCTATTCACTTGCTAGTCCAGGGAAGGCCACATTTATTTATTTTTAATCTCGAGATCGATCAATATGGGTAAAATAATAGTTTTTTTGTTTTTTTTTGTTTAATCGCCCAGCCCTAATCTACTGTCTAGTTTGTTTCGTTCTTACCCAAGCAAACAGGAAGCGGGGTAAACCAATCAGTGAAGGGCGGGCGTCTGCCGTTGATGCGGCGTTAATTAGCGGTTTTGCGTTAATATTCGCGCAGGATTATGAATCTGGAAACTAGGGGTGGGCCATATCGTATCGCATATCGTTATTGCAATATCATTATTTGATATCGTTGTCATTTTTTTAATCGTTGTGGACACGATATAATTCATGCTGTGTGTGTCAAATCCTTTCGAACTGCACAGCAGCCTGGGGACCATGGCTGAAATATTCGCATGGATTTGGGGACCAATCAGGAGGGATGGTGACGCACTATTCAACATAGTTTGTTTACGTATTTAAACGGATCCAACATAACAGCAGCAGACGCGACGCAACGCCATCTTTCAATCAAGCTTTAGACCGTGCACTAAATAGTTTAGCTTGAAATTTTACAGTGGGTACGTCATACGTCATTGGATACGATGATACGATTGGCTATGGCTACGACGTGCAGACGCATGATAGACATTCGTAGCGCCCAATAAACGGCTCTGGACAATCGTAAACCACACCTCTCCTACGAGAAAATTAATTGGTGGTCCCCAGACTACATATCACTTGTGATTTTAGTCTGGCATTAGCCAGGTTAAAGTGGATGTGCAATATCCCTCTCTCCCTTCGTCTTTTCTGTCAGCGTAGTATTTACTCTCACGGACAATTAATGAGTAAAAAAACGCATCATGCTACAACACCTGCAGTGGCGCTTGTGGCCTCTAGGGGCAAGAGTTACTTAGTACGGCTTTATCAGAGGTGGGCAGACTAAGACTGGTGGCTAAATACATCCCATCTAGCCCTTTGCTGATTTTGTGTGTGTTTGTTTCAGCGACTGCAGTCGATTTGAGAATTGTTTTAAACGCCCTTTAAAAGCAGCATGAGATATATTCTTGCCTTACTTTGACTTATGATGAAACTTATGATCGCGGGGGTTCCATCCCTACATCCGACACAATCTCATCACCCTCCGCCTGGAGGCTTGTGCAGTCATGTTTAAATAGTCCTTGGTGTCAGGTGTAGAAGCCATTATAAAAAAGCTATCTCAGAATATGCAATATCCATCTAGAAGTATGGAACATTAAGTTTCGTTACACATTATAGACAATGGGACTTTGAGGAACAATCATGCCAGAATCCAGTCAGCCATATGAATTATTTTCATATTGTTATAAAATAAAATGTTTTCTGAGCTTTGGTTTGTGGAGAGATGGACAAGAGAAAGCGAATTAACAAACTCAAATGGGAGGAACATGCATTGTGGAACTGCAGATACATTATTAAAGAGAATAATAAATAAATACAACCGCTTCTTGTTGAGCTGAGGAGTGTCTGCAATACTCCAGTTGTGCATGTGCCTTTTCATCCACACACATGCTATCAATTCTTGGATGGAAAGAATGGGCTGCAGAAGAACACCCACACTCTCAAACTTCTCTTTCTTCCACTTTACTTTGTATTGTTTAACTTCTTGGGAACTGTGAGTAGCAGCGGCAGAGTCTGCTCCTCTCCAACAAAGATGAGGCAGGCTCCGAAAAAGCAAATACAACTTTAAAGCCCTTTCTCCCCCATTTGTCTCCGCAGTACTATTCAGCGCTGTAATCCCAGTGAGGACAGAATGTACCGCAGAGACCATTCACGCTCCCTCTGCCTGGGCCATTATCATTCTCACCTCAGTGTTGTACCGACGGGAAAAGACTAAAGTTGTATCCCCCGCGGAATCGGCCACTTATACCTTTGTGTGCAGGCTTTTGGGAAGAGATGTGAAGTGCTTGCATAAAGGGGTACAAATTAAAACCTGTCTGTATCAACTATCAATCATCTCTTTTTCCATTTAGTAAAAAGAAGTCACACTTGAAAAGAAGACGCGAGGTAGCAGTAGTGGTCTTTAGATGACTTTCTCACATACATTTACTTGTTTACAGTGTATTCTTGTTTTTTTAACATTTCACTTTGCTACGAGAATAAAAGCACATTCTAGTTCACAATTGGAAAAGCTCAGCTTGCCAGGCAGCATTATTACTGCAAACTCCACCTCTGCTTTTCTCGCGCACGTTACACGAGGGTAATAATCACAGACAAACGTTTGCTCCTCTGTATCTGTGAACTGCTGTTTTATGGCTGCCTGCAGTGCAAACTAGTCCATGTAGCGTAGTAAAATGTGTTTGATATATCTATGAAGGCAGAGCAGAATCATGTGTTTTGTTTAACATCGCTCTGCTCTCTTAAATAACATTTCCCATACACAGATTACGCAAGTTGCGCAGGGCACCAACAGCCGCAAGAGTCCCGTATCTCAGTTCAATTACGGTGTTGTTTGGCTGATTAATACACGGGTTGTTACGGTGACAGGCTCTGCCGGCGCTCACTCTCTCTCCCCCTACACTGCCAAATATTACACCAAAATGAAGCAGTCTGCTGAAGTGGATGAGCAGGAGAGACCTACCGCCTTCCACCTGTCACCCCCAAGGTGTAAGGTATACAAACAAACAAACAAAGGAGAGTTGAATCCACATGGTTCTAATGAGCGCAGTTACTTTCAGTAACTATGGTTCTTTGAATGTGCTTGGTCGAAAACAAATTAGTGTCAGGCTAAGTCTCAGTGATAAAATAGAAATAACCGTAAGGTACAGGTTTTAGTTCGTTTTAAATCAGCAGTTCCCAAACTGTGGGTCAGGGAGGTGAGAGAATGTGACCATTTACCATTTTAAAAAGTGGGGGGAAATAGACTAGTGTCAGCCTAAATCCCAGTCTGACAGTGGCAAGTGGTTAGTGGTTCTCACACAGAGGGGCAGGGCCCGAATTTAGCTCATTATGTTCCACTTCTGCCCTGCACTACTGTGTGTTTTTGACCGTAAATTCAAGATTCAAGAATTTTTATTTGTCAAACCATGTGAATGATTTGAAATTAGATTTCTCTCATCCTTGATTGTGGAGCAGGGGGTGGGGGAAGAGGGGTGGGAAGGAGGGCAGGGAGTTCAGCTTCCCGATAGCCTTGTGTATGAAACTGTTTTTAAGTCGACTCTAACTGGCCCGTAGATTCCGCAATCTCCTCCCTGAAGGCATTACCTTGAAGAGACTGTGTGATGGGTGCGTAGGGTCCCTGGTGATTCTGACGGCTTTGCGGGTGAGACGGGTGGAGTACATGTCCTTAATGGAGGGGAGAGGAGCTCCACAGATCTTCTCCGCTGCTCTCACGATGCGCTGGAGGCTCCTTCGGCAGGAGGCAGTGCTGGCGCCGTGCCACACAGTGATGGAGCTGGTCAGGATGCTCTCTATAGTCCCTCTGTAGAAGTTGCACATAACAGAGGCTGGGACTCTAGCTCTTCTCAGCTTGTGGAGAAAGTAGAGACGCTGATTACTTTTCTTGACCAGAGATGTAGTGTGCATGGTCCAGGAAAGGTTCTCTGTGATGTGCACACCCAGGAACTTAGTGCTGGTCACCCTCTCCACTGCAGCACCGTTGATTGTTAGAGGAGCATGCTGGACCCGCGCTCTTCGAAAGTCCACAACAATCTCTTTTATCTTCTCCACATTTAGAGAGGTTGTTCTGTGTGCACCACACGGCCAGACTGCTCACCTCACTCCTGTAGTTTGACTCGTCTGTGGGACCCACCACTGTTGTGTCGTCTGCAAACTTGAAGAGGTTTGAGTCGTACTTTGGGTTTGCACTTTGTCAATTAGCCAAGGGATGTGTACTGTAGGGCCCTAGAGTTGATTTTTCTTAGGGCTTCAGAAGGGCCAGCACCGGCTCTGTTAAATAAGGATAGTGTCACAACTCAACAAGGTAGGAACCCAAAAGAAAACAGCATACTAGAGCCTGGCCATATCATATTGTGCATATCCTTATAATGGTGTAATAGTTGGACACCAGTTTCAATTGTAATACCGCTGTAGACGTGATATAATATGCATGCGCACTACAGCGGATTTTGACTAGAGTCAGAACGGAGGTCACATCTGCTACGCTCAGCTACACAGAAGCATGAACATGACGGTGGAGACTTTAGGGGCAGGGGTTTAAAAAACAAGAATACAATTCATTAGGGGTGAAGGGAACAGTTCAGCTATCTCACGGTTTGGTTCGGTTCACGGTGCAGGGCCCACGGTTAATAAGTCAGTTTTGAAATAAAATAGCATAAATGTTCATTATTAGGCACTATTTGTAATCTCAGAAATACATTGACAATGCTTTCTAAATTTTCAAAGCTGCTTTACAATAAAATGTGCCCCTTGGCTCACAATACAAAACAAAATAAAAAACACACAGTGCTCTAAAGTTAAAGAAAAAAAATAAAATAATGCAGCGCAGTGTGGGCCATGTGCTCCTCAAGTGATAAGATTCAGTTTCGCTTTCGACACGGCAGCTAAAACAACAGCGCATTTGATTTGAGGCTTGTGTTTGCGACCAGACAAAGTAGGTTGTTATTGGCTGGAACGTGAGTTGGCAGGAAGGTGAAGGTTAATAATAGGACAATATCAACTTAAAAGGCCGATAGCACAAAATAACACGCGCAAGCTATCCATCTATCATCACTTCAAACACCCAAGTAGTGCTCGTTGCCTTTTCAGCGTTTCTGCCAGGACGCATCTGCTCGCCAAACCGTTGAGCACAACGATCATCAGTAGCCCGTCGAAGCCAAAGGGAGCATGTGGCGAGCTGAGCGACAGGCTGAGACAGGAGCAGCAGGGTACCGCCATTGTGCAAAACTGCAGCCCATCGCTCCATGCCAACCAGTCCAATGATATCACCATAGGGCTTTTGGATGCCACTCATACAAACTTTGTCAGCTTACATTAGTCCCCATGTTGTTTATTAGGACAAATTTGATTCAACTTAGACAGAGTTACACGATTAGAAACATTAGAAAATGACACAAAAAAGTGATACGCCTTTTATATAATTAAAAGGAAGTTTGTAAAGATGACAAATTCACGTAGCACTGAACTCTTGGGTCAAAAGAGCATTGGGTCAAAAAAACACTGCACACATGGAGCAAATGTATCACTCTGCACAGCACACTTAAGCACGTACTGTGCAGTCAATGCGCTTTCATGCACAGCTGGTTGCAAATAAAAAAAGTGGAAACTTACCAGACATGCAGTGAATAAGGAAAGTGTTCAAGAAAGCAAGAGCGTGCCCGTTCCACTGACAAAGAGGGAGTAGAGTGCAAATTAGGAATAAGGTTTTTAAAGTCTAACTAGTTAATACTCTTTGGTGTAGTCAATGGTATTTAGGGGGTCATTTATGAAGACAGGGGGAAAATAGCGAGTGCAAAAAATGTAAAATAGTATTTTGTGGCCGTGTTTCACCTGATTAAATCGGAGAAATTATGTGTATTGCAGTATTGGGGCAAATCTGATACGTAAATAGGAGAATGCTTTCGTGACTGCAGAATGGAGAAAACTGTAATATGCATTCCACCCTAAACTAAACAGTGACCTTTGTGGCGGGACACTGAAGTGGGGTTAGCAAGATAATTTTGAGACAATATTTTTTAACATTTCTGACATTGAGTATGATGTATTTTTTATTAAAAAACTGTATGTTTTAGTGAAATTAATCCAAATGTCAAAATACAGAATCCAAAATAGCATAATCAAACCGGATTTCAAATGTTTGGCACCTTAAATTATTATAAATGATAATTAAATTTTTACAGAACTTTGTTGTTGGTTGGGGGATTTTGGGGGTCGCGTCCCACTGGTCTAATGTTCTCAGTCCAAATTATGCCATTTTAAACAAATCGTATATGTCTGTGTAAGTCCTCAGTCGTACAGGAGTTGTCCCTCTTCAATGAAGGTACTTGATTCAAATCGTATATGTGTTGCTATTAATAAAATAAAATACATCCATTAAGAGACCATAATTGCCTTTTAACTTTGCACTTAACCTTTCCATTGGTAATACTTTGAAAATGTATTTATACCACTGAGTTAATACAGTTAAATAGGATACATTTTCTTGCTAAAAAAAAAAAGAGCCCCAACAGAAAACTGACTTGGGTCTTTACAGATTCTACGCTTCAGTATAGCCCAGATTTCAGTCAGAAATGTAAATATTTCCCATTTGCTACATTACATTTAAGGCACAAACGTGACATGCTTGGGTCTATTTTGTTCAGAAAAATCGGTGTCCTGTGCTGTCTATGTAGTATTTTATACTGAATTTCTTTGTATTTGTTATTCAGGAATAGTAAGTGTGTAGAGTCTTTCCAGTCTTGTTCTTTATAATGGCATTGAATGATCTTTCTCCCATTGCTTAATTAACTTTTCAATATTATGTCCCTTGTGGTCCTGTAAACTGGTGCAACACTGCTTATTGATGGATTTCTTAACATAAAGATCCGTGTACAACCATTCTTAGCTGTTGTCTTTACACACTGCTTCCCATACAGTTGATTGGACAACTGCTCACTGCAAATAAACCCGCGGACACAACTGCTGGGGAGAGTCCTGGCACAGAATGACCGGGCAGCAGCATTAGCCATATGTCAGGGCCGACATCCAGCTTCCTAACCGACTCTGCTGCCATAACGTCTTCAGATTCCCCCTAAAGAGTATTTAAGAGTTACTGGGCTATAGCTAATTCGTCTAGACACTTCACGCTCCACCTTTCACCAAATAAGACATTTCCAGAAGGCTGTCCATGGTGCACAGCAGGGACTAGAGTGTCCGCATGTCACCTGTTTATATACCGAGTCATGCCAAATCAGAACACATGGATTCGGTGGTAAACAAAATTGCCGCTATCAGTGTTAACAGTTCATGGCTGTTATTAAAACTAAACAATGTTATAGTTATAGACTAAATAAAACTGAAAATAAGGGACAAGTACAAGAACAAGATCCTGAATCCTGATGCAACAAAATTAATTTAAAGTAGTGGTATCGGGGAAAAAAAGGTAACAGCACTAATCTTAACTTTATCACATTTTTTGAACTTCTCTTCTGCATTTATTTCTGGGCTGTTTTTTAACAAAAATCAATAACATTTTATTTGTATAGACGGCAAATGACCGGCCTCCAAACCTTTTATATTTGAACTTGGGAGTGACCAGCGAGGTGTGTTCAGAGGAGCGCAAAGTTCTGACTGGTTGGTAGACCATTGATGACATTGAACACGAACAGCAGCATCTTAAACTCAACTATAAACTGGAGCCAGTGGAGAGAGCAGAGCGTTTGGAAGTGTTGGAGAGGAAATGCGCTGGCGCGTTTTGTACCAGGTGAAGCCTATTGAGGCGTGTTTTGATTAAATCCAGTGTAAAGGTCTATCCTCGAGCTGATGAAGGCATTAACAGCCTTTTCAAGGTCAAACCGGGACAAGAATGGATTTACCTTACAAACTGAACCTATCTGCTTGTCGTAATGCATACTTTTGTCAAAAATAACTGAGTTGTTAGAGAACCAAAACTGGGAGATCTGGCGAGTCCGGGCGGAACAGTCGTTCCTTCATTCAGGTGGACATTCTGGGAAAGCCACAGTTTGATGTCGTGAAGGCAGTTATGGAGAGGGTCCAACTTAGAACGGTTGCTCATAATCACAGGAAGTTAGATCTGGAGGTCGTCTGCATAGAAATGAAAGTGCAGGTTGTGATTGGAGATGTGTTGAGTAAGTGGCAGCATATAAAGCAAAAACAGAATAGGGCCGAGAATAGATCCTTGAGGCATGCCGGATGACAGAGAAGCATCTGGGGAGGAAAAGTCATTGAGCATAACATAAAAGTTCTGTTAGTGAGAAATGAAGAGAACCAATTGAGCACCTCGCCCCACAAACCAATGACGTGTTGAAGTCGGGAGATGAGGAGGGCATGATCCACGGTGTCAGGTCCAGCAACACCCAAACGGAAGACCTTCATGATTATGTAATATATTGTGGATTTTTGCATTATTGAGGATTAAAAATAAGATATACTGTGCATCCTACAGAACCAACTATGAAACACATAACCCACAGCTTGAGACCCACCTAACTCAACCTGTGTGACTCCGGCCAGTGCTGAACACCTACTCTGAATATGTCACAGTCCAGTGCTACATTGTTATGCCGGGGCGTCTGTCGGGCAGGTGAAATTGTTCTTTTGTGGTCTGAACCAATTTTCCCGGCTCCTTTCTCTGCTATAGCTTGTGGGTACAATGGTATTGTGTTTCGGCAGCAATAAGTCTATATTATACAAGCTGGAAGAAGTCATAAGCCAACAGGAACGGCACCGAAAGCCACAGCGTGCTGGAGGAAGGAAGGTAATATTCTTAAATTTATTTTCGGATGTTTAAAAGGCCAGTGATGGAACACATGGGGCTGTTTCTAATATTACGTAATGCTGTGGTCTGTTCCTCTGTGAGACTAAAAAAATATGGCTAAAGGTCCTATTTTTACACTTTATTCAGGCTTTCTGAAGTACTTTTGTAAGCCGTAGTATAATATTTAATTGTTTATAACTCAAAATAAAATAGCTTTGTGGCCGGACAATTATAATTTGCCTTAAAATAAACCTGAACTAATCCAAAACAACGACTAAACTAACAAACACAGATAAGTTGTTGAAACAGGGGCATGGGCAGTTCCATTTATATTAGCAGTACATTTATTTAAGTTTATTAAGTTGGTAGATTAGTGTTGACCTGGGCATAGCCGACCTAGGGCTGATGGGGCCACCAAACTGCGTTTTATTTTTTGTTAACTCCATGAGGTTCATACTCCCGCCATCTACAGTTGTGCCAATAAGTTTACATACCCTGGTGGTTTTTGGCCAGTTCTTTTCAAATCACCATAACAAAATAAAATACCAAAATGACCCTGTTGAAAAGTTTACACACCCCAGTTCCTAATACCGTGTATTGCCCCCTTTAGCAATGACAGCTTGGGGTCTTGGTAGTTGTGGAGAAGGTTCTTTACATGATCTAATGGTAAAACGGCCCATTCTTCTTGGCAAAAAGCCTCCAGTTCCTATAAATTCTTTGTTGTCAACAAGGCCTATGATGAAAAGTGCACCATACCTACTGTGATGTTTGGAGGCGGTTTGCTGATGCCACTGGCTCCAATAAAGTGAAGGTCTGCATTGTGCGTGCTACTGAGTCTAATTGGCTGTGAGCTCCCATCTCTCCATGACCTGTTCACCTCCAGGACACGGAGGCGTGTGGGTCAGATCACAGCTGACCCTTCTCACCCTGGACACAGACTATTGACCCCTCTCCCCTCAGGCAGGAGGCTACGGTCTATCCAGACCCTCAATTCACCTGTACATCACGCTGTTGTTCTAAGTCAAACTGTTGTTGTCCTTATCATAGTTTAAATATAATTTTCTTGTGCATGCCCTTATAGTCTTTATAGTTTATTATTTAACTAAGTTATGTGTTATATTATGTTTTATGTTTCTTGTTGCACGATCGTCAGTAAAAAATTCCTAGTTGTGAACCTGTTCATAACCATGGCAATAAAACCAATTCTGATTTGGATTCTGAGGTCCCGTTAGTGGCCATCTCAATCTCCTGACCTCAGTATCATTAAACCCCTGTGGGGAGAGCTCAAATGCACTGTGCATGCAAGACAGCCCATGAATTGACAGAAACTGGAGGCTTTTTGCCAAGAAGAATTGGTCACTTTACCATTAGATTATACAGAACCTTCTCCACAACTACCACAACAGACTCCAAGCTGTCATTGCTAAAGGGGTTAATACACGGTATTAGAAACTGGGGTGTGTACACTTTTCAACTGGGTACAATTATTTTGTTATGGTGATTTGAAATGAGTTCACAATTATTATATATATATATATGTATATATATATATATATATATATATATATATATATATATATATATATATATGTTTTCTTTTTACAATAAATGGCTTCACAACATCACTGACCATGAGTGAAAAAAAAGGTTTTGGAAAAAAGTTTTCATTCACATTCTTTGAGAAGAAGAAGAACCTTTATTTATATAGCACCTTTCACAGACAAAGCCACAAAGCGCTTTACATGAGAGCATTTTACATTCACTCCACACTCGGTGATGGTAAACTACGTTAGTAGCCTCAGTTTCCCCTGGGGGGAGACTGACAGAAGCGCGTCGCGACTACACACATCGCGCCTACGGTCCCTCTGACCAACACCATACATTTACACACACATCATTCATCCAGGCCTATTGTACATGTTTTTGGTGGTAGGGGAAACCGGAGTACCCGGAGGAAACCTATGCAGACACGGGGAGAACATGCAAACTCCACACAGAAAGGCCCCGTCCAGGTGGGAATTGAACCCAGGACCTTCTAGCTGTGAAGCGAGAGCACTAACCGCTGTGCTACCGTGCCGCCAAATGACCAAAAAAATCCACCAGGGTGTGTACATTTATTGGCACAACTGTACATGAGCTCCATGCTCACGCCATCTACAACATCGCTGACTTTTGGACAACATAACTTTGGAACTGAATTGTTTTTTCCCTTTTCCTGCCTATCTGCACACCCTGAGTGTTTGAGAGCTGAATGTAACAAGTAGATAGTTGCTTCTATCCTAAGTAGCAACTACGTCGCTTCACAAAGCCAGCTTTCCCTCGGGTATTCAGTTACAAATATTGATAGATTTTACATCCGGTACGGAAGAGCAGAGAAATGTGTCGTGCATGCACTCGTTGCAAATCTTTAGGGATAGTTTTCTCAAAATTAGGTTTTTGCTCCACTCATGCAACGAGTAGCTCATAGCTCATAGCTCCTACGGACTCCTACAGAGTCTTGAGATAACAAGATTTTTAAGATTTTTTCAGAAATGTTTTAATATCTAATTCCAAGCCTGATTTATTCAGCTTTGAACCCCAGAAGACAAGTAAAACATGTTTCACATATGATTAGTTTATTCAAAAACTTAACAAGATCCAAAATCCCCTCTGAAAAAAATCTTTGTTACTAATATGTCAATAAAATAAAACAAAACCATACCCTTGTTTTCTCATATTTATAACAGTAATCTACAGCAAGTTTTAAAATGATATCTCTAAATGTAATCTTTTTCTCTATTCACCTGCAGTGTCTCGCCTTAAAGGAACAGGCCACCGTTTTTCCATACTGAGATATGTTCTTCCCTGAGCTTAGACAAGATACGTACCTGTCTGGTCTTTGTGTGTGCCCGTGGAAGAGCATGGTCGCTTCCAACTTCACCCCCGTTTGGAGCTATAGGAATATGCTGGGAGAGGCCAAACGCTAACAACATCTTTGGTCTTTTTGCGTGACTGAGCGAGCGCACAAAGACCAGACAGGTAGGCATCAACTCATCTAAGCTCAGGTAAGAACATATCTCACTATGTGAAAAACGGTGGCCTGTTCCTTTAAGTCCTCTTCCCAACATTTGACTTTTTATAATCACCAGTAACATAGCAGTGACAGGTGGAAAGCTGAGCATTAGGAAAATGTTTGATGTAAGTGGCGTGATTGTTCATGCTTCGAGGTTTACAGTTGATCTTGTCATGTAGCAAATAAAACCTGCAATGTTCCGCAATGTGGCTTTAAAAAAAATATGTATCAAGAAAACTATTTTGTTAGTAACCGTCTTATTGCTTCCCTGGTTCTTCTCTCCCAAACCGTTCTCTAAACGTTGCAGCTTCTCTTTTTGTTGTTGTCTCTAGCTGTGCTATCAAATTATATTCAGGTCAGTGCAAGTCAAATCCGAGGTGGAACTCCACAAAGCCTGAGACATATCAGGACGGATGACCAGCGGCCCGGGCTGAATTATATCACACACGTGGCTGGTACTCCGGGTGCAATTAGCGGAGCGACTGAGCCAGGAGAGGTGACCGCTGATAGGGTGTTAACAGGGCTTTCACCGGGATAGAGGTGATTCGTCAGCTCCCTGCGGCACAGCGTGGATGTCATTTGGGGAAGGTGTCCAGTCCAAATAGAGAATCCGTATAGGGACATCACAAACAGAGACAAATTGATCAGATTAGAGTGGACAAGTAACGTTACAGAAACCTCTAGGTTACGCAACTCTTCATACGTTGCACCTACCGAGTTTAGTGCAATGTACTGTAATGTGCTCAGTAACAATCTATAATAACCTGTACATATTTAGTAGTATACACAATGGAATGATGAGTATTAGTAGTTTGGAGGTACGTAATGTAATAAGGTTTAGGGCTTACGGAAGGGTTAGAGTGAAGGTCTTATGCCTTATTACATTGTGTACCTCCAACCCGCTAACACATTATACAATATCATGAAAAAGTGCAGTCCATCCATCCATCCATCCATTTTCTCCCACTTGTCCGTTGCCGGGTCGTGGGGGCAGCTGTTGGAGCTGCCCAAATCACATAGCACCAGTCCCCTATGGCTCCTCCTGCAGGTGGTGGGTCCACAGAAGGATGGCCTCATGGTTCCAAACAGGCCTGTTGGTCTCTCATAGGGGGAAAAAGTGCAGTCACTTTGGTTATTCAACTTAAAATGTGAAACTAATATATGATAGACTCATTACATGCAGTGGGTTGCATAAGTATCGGCCCCCTTTAACTTTTCGACATTTTGCCATAGCATGGACTATAATATATGATTTTTTTGCTCATGTATACATTTCATTTCACTTCACGATTGTGTGTCACTTAGTGTGTGTCTTTCACATAAAATGTCAATTAAATATATTTATGTTTATGGTCCATAGTATGGCAAAATGTCGAAAAGTTAAAGCCGATACTTATTTGTTATAATTTTGATGATCAGCTTGTAAAAAACCCCAAATTAAAAATCTCATCAAATTAGAATATTTTGAAAATGAACTGTAAGCTATAATCATCAAAATGATAACAAATAAAGGCTCACTTCCATTCAGCATGTGTACATTACATACACTTTAATTAAAAGGCTCTGCCGTAACTAAATACAAAAAATGTCAAACTTCAAGCTTCCTCCACCAAACTCGTTTACATAATAGAACAGAATAGAATTTATATTGCCATTTGCAAATGTGTAAAAATGTGCAAAGGTTCAAGGTGTATTAGTACTTTCGAGAGGCACTGTGTGTAGCTCCTACAGACTCCAAACTTTTTTGATCTTAACAAGATTGTTAAGATTTGTTACACATGTACCGATTTCTTTCACTTATAATTGGCTAATTCAAAAACTAAACTACACACTATATACAAAATCCCATCTGAAAAAAAAAACATCTTTGTTACTAATCTGTTAATGAACTAAAACCATACATTTAAATCTGGGTCTATTCATTATTTAGATTTCGTCACTGAAAATATATAGGCAATTTTGGCAATTTTTATGCACAAAATGCCGTATTTTTATATGAAAACATAAAGTGACAGAAAACGTGCAATAAATGTTGTTCTCATATTTATATCAGTAATGTGCAGCAAACGTTTCAAATAGATATCTCTAAATGTATTTATTTTTCCCTATTCACCTGCAGTGTCTTGCCTGAACATTAAAAAAAAATAAAAATAAAATAATAGACCAAAATGACCTTTTACAATGTTTTTTTTAATGACGATGTCCTGAAATCACTGAAAGTCCTCCGCATTCCGCCGTCTCCTGCAACGGCTTCATTAACGGAAACATGACAAGCTTCTCAGTCTCCCACGCAACGCCATGTAACCAGGACGCGGTCATTTCCTTTGTGGAAGACATCTCTGTTTTCAAATTTGGTCCCCATTCGCCTCCAGTGAATCGCCTTAATCATTGATAAGGGAAAATACCTCAGAAGAATCCAGGAACCAACCAGTCCTATTTAAATCATTTATATATAACTAATCTGACTTTGTGAAGCCTGTATTGTGACTTCTGCTCTGCTAAAAGCGATAAGCTACAGCCTCCATCTGTTCATACATTCGCAGTCTGCCCCGATTATTCTAATAGAACACGGTTTCTACAGCAGCTGCTAGAGCTCAAATTATAATAGAGATTTGATTGGCATTTTTAACAAGCCGCTTTTTGGATTATTTCTGTCACGTCCAAAGTTTTGCAATACTTTCTACTACTTTTGAAAAGTTTATTCCTGGCATTATTCCTGTCACCTCAGTTAGAAACATCCCACCTGTAGGGAAAAGTACAGAAACCTTTCCAAACTAACACCTGTCAAACACTGTATAGTTGCCAATAGTATACACCATGTTTTCACTTCTAGATTTCACTCGCCAAAAAGTAACTGTCAGTGTTTAAGCTTTCCACTTTGACAATGTTGTTCGTGGAGAAGTCTGGCCATTAGAGAGCTAATAACTAACTGGTGCTTTGGCTGGGATTTTTATTTACAAAATGGAAAAACAGGGCGTGCAAAAGTTTAAAGTGAGACTCTGTAAGACTGCAAAGTGAAGAGAGTGCGAGAGATTTGACCAGAAAGTCACATCTAAAAATAAGGAGAGTGAGAACAAACTTTCATGGTAAATGATCAAGCCCGTCATTTATCATAAATAAAAAGCTGAATCCTAAATCTATGATTGGCTGTAGAGGCCTGTAGCCGGTCCGTCTGCCTCGCAAGGGTGGGGCTTCCCACATAGCTCTTTTAAGGAACAGGCTTCGTAGGACACTAAGCAGCCATCTTAATTTCACAGGTGCCATGCCAGTGGTCCGACAACCCTTTAGTCCGACGTTTCATTATTCAGACAATGTACCATTGAGCACAGGTGCCATTAGTCCGACAGCTCTAACCTAGTTGTGTTGTGGATTAGAGAGCCACAACTATACAAGCATTGGTCCTAACCTTAAGGTCAGTGGACTCCTGCCTGAACCTAATTTTATTTTTCAACCCCTTCTCAATGGGACATTTTCGGAATACTTCTGACTAATGGGTTGTCGGACTAATGGGCTGACCCCATTTCACAAGCCACATGGGATCATTACTATGAATGGGGCTGAATGGATCGATCTCTTGTATGTTAAATGATCCGCTCACAACAGTGATGGACGATAAAGACGACTCACTTGGCCAAGTGGGGACTGATTTTTGCTCTAAAACACATCCTGATGGGACGATAGGAAAGACTACTGTTGTGTACAGCAAATCTTGAAGGCAATGTTTTATGCCCATTTTGCTTTATTTATTTTATTACCTAGGTATATCAAGATACCTATGCTATTTCACTTTACCTTTTATGCAAAACATTCATTCAGCTGCGAACTTAATGCCCCCCTTTTTCATTGAAATTCATTTCTGTGAGAATATTAATTTGAGGTCTGGCTCGAAAAACTGCTCAGTGAGGAAGACCGGGGATTTGTAAGGCCAAATGTTCTGTTGTCATTGGGAGAGCAAACCCAAAGTGATTTGCCAGATGAATGGCAACGAGACATGCGCTGATAATGGCATTGTCTTTGGCTCTTGGAAATGGCCTCATCTGCCTCCATCGCCAACGTTTAAAAGCCAAGAGATTGTGATTATGAGTGGCTGCTGGTGATTGAATGTGTTTGCCAAGATCTGGAAGGATTCAGAAGCTAATGCACTCGTCTCACGAGACGCTCAAATTGTGAAAGTACGGACAAAATAACAGGTGTCTGTCTTTGCTGTAAAAGCCAAAAGAGCGTCTCATAGCTCCTTCTCCTCCATGATAAACTTTTCCTGTGTTTCATAACTCTCACTAGATTCTAGTGTTACTCAAGCTAGTGTTGCTCTGCTGGGTGTGCTGCCACCTAGCAGGCGGGAGTAAAGGTGCGTACCAAAGAGAGACACTGCAATTAATATTTCCCCAAAAATAGATGTTAAAATATTGATACGGACGCTTTTTTGATCGATACAAGAATCGCACGATTTAATATCGTGATATATCGCCAAATCGATATTTTTCAACACCCCTAATGACGAATAACAGAAACCAAAGTTTACTCCATTAGCGATTGAAAGTCAGGGAGGCAGTTCAGGGTTGCAGAGTCCGTGATTAAACTGTGGAATTGGGTGACTTTTTAAGCTTTGGCGTGGTTGAAAAAAACGATGTTATTGCCATGCTATTTTCAATGTAATATAGACTTTTTTGTAGCCTATTTCTTGAAAAACATAACTACAACATGTGAATGAACCTGGATGTCCAGTGAGAGAGAGCAATGGGCTGTTTTTCATCATTGCAGGAGTACATGGGCTCTGTAAACTAGCACAAAACATTGGAGATTTCAGCCGCGCTGTATCCCGCGGATTTGCAACCCTGAGGCTGTTCCACAGTCTGGGCGCTGCCACAGAGAAGGCTCTATCACCTCTGGCTTTAGGGAGAGCTGGTCAGCTGATCCCACGGATCTGGATGGAGTGTTGTCACAACAAATCACTCACATACAATGGGCCCTTGAATACACTTGAAAACAATCCACAAAACCTTGAATTTCATTCAAAAGCTGAAAGACCGAGCCAGTTGCTGGTGCACAAAACAATAGTGATGGGCCTCGGCTTTGGGTTTTGTCAGTAGGAGGGCTGCAGCATTTTGGACGTTCTTTTGGCACTGCACGAAGTCCAGGCCCGACCCAACATGCACACTCTAAATCCAAACAAGAGCTTTGCATAGATCGCTGTGGCAAAATCAGGAAGATAGACTTTTATTTTGGCAAGACTCTTCAGCTGAAAGATGCTTGTCTTGATGACAGTGCTGATGTGTTTGTCAAAATTAACACAATGGAACCAGAAAATCATTGCTGTTGTCACACTGACAGGAACCTGTCATGGCTTACTCAACACTGTGTGCAAACGCTCCCACTGCCACAAATTCAGTTTGCTGTCTCTTACTGTATTTGAACACTGAATAAATATAGAAAGATGACACTGCGGTCGCCCAGTGCTCTTTGGGATGTGCTGTTGAAGGATGGGCCAGATGCAGAGATCGCTACACTTTAAATGAAGGTGCCTTCACACTGGACAGTGTACTACTGTCTGTCTGGGAAACTACAGCAAGTCAGGAAAAAGGAGAATGTGAAACCTAATTTAAACACTATAAATTTACATCGATTGCTAGAATAAAATCACCTCGGCTCTATAGTCTCTTTTTCAAAAGTACATTCCAGCTCAAATAATAACACTGGGTCATACACACAAGCTGGCGCCCGCAGCTTGTGTCCCAATATCTTTTATTTATGGCTGAGGCAGAGTAACAAAAATTTAATCACACAGGTTTGAAAATCCCATTTCAATTTTAATGCTGCATGGCCAAACATGTGCTGGAAAAGGCTGCTCCTACCGGAATCGCAAATGTATCATTGTTATTTCAGGGGGAGTCCAACGTACTGTGTTACCTCATCCACAACGCGATCTGTTTGAATTTAGTGTGTGGAGGATTTGGAATTTTTGTGTCATACAAACTCAGAGCAGCTAACAACAAACAACAGACAACATGTAATGAAGTCTCCGCCCGGGCACAGCCTGCATTGATTGTACAGCAGCGCAATTACTGTACAGTGTCATTCAATCACATTCCCTGGTTGTTTTCAGGAGCTGGGCAAAGGGGTCAACTTCAGATTCAAAGGGAAAGGGAAGCAGGGAAGGGAGGGAGTTCAGCTTCCTGATAACCTTGTGTATGAAACTGTTCTTCAGTCGACTGGACCTGGCCCGTGGATTCCGCTGTCTGCGGGTGAGACGGGTGGAGTGCATGTCCTTAATGGAGGGGAGAGGAGCTCCACAGATCTTCTCCGCTGCTCTCACGATGCGCTGGAGGCTCCTCCGGCAGGAGGCAGTGCTGGCGCCGTGCCACACAGTGATGGAGCTGGTCAGGATGCTCTCTATAGTCCCTCTGTAGAAGAACCACACAGTGATGGAGCTGGTCAGGATGCTCTCTATAGTCCCTCTGTAGAAGAACCACACAGTGATGGAGCTGGTCAGGATGCTCTCTATAGTCCCTCTGTAGAAGAACCACACAGTGATGGAGCTGGTCAGGATGCTCTCTATAGTCCCTCTGTAGAAGAACCACACAGTGATGGAGCTGGTCAGGATGCTCTCTATAGTCCCTCTGTAGAAGTTGCACATAACAGAGGCTGGGACTCTAGCTCTTCTTAACTTGCTGAGAAAGTAAAGACGCTGATTACTTTTCTTGACCAGTGATGTAGTGTGCATGGTCCAGGAAAGGTTCTCTGTGATGTGCACACCCAGGAACTTAGTGCTGGTCACCCTCTCCACTGCAGCACCTCAGTGTGCTTTCCAAGAAGAGTTAAAGCTGTTATAGCTGCAATTAGTGAGCTGACATTTTAATTAAAGCCCGGGGCTGCTGCCAGCCATCTAGATGCCGACATTTTTGGTGGTGCCCCTCCCTCCCCACAATATTGTGGGGTGCAAGGGGGGTATGGCTTATTAGACACACTCTCTAAACTACACAAAAATGTACTGTAGAAATGAATTCACAATTATTAATTAAGTTTGTAAGTAAGTAAGTAAGTAAGCTTTATGTGTATAGCACCTTTCGCAGATAAAAAGCCACAAAGTGCTTCACAACACAGTTTAAAAACATAAGAAAGCATATACAATATAAAAGTCCAAGACAACACCAAAAATCACACCAGTTTGGTGTAATTGTTGCCCCCAAGAAACTAAGATCCTCAGCTCCACCCCTCTTTCTCTGTGCCTTGCCTTCTCTCCTCTTTTACTCACCACTGTAAGCACCGGATTCAGAGAACACTAGGCTGCTTGCTATTGGGTCATCTGAACTTATGTTTGCTGGTGATTGTTTCACGTTTTTCCTGTTGAATGAATGAGAGACTTCACGCACGATGCCTCCCCTGATCACTGGCCGCGTTGGCACACGTTTCATTTAACTCCTCTTCCTCATTGTCCTCATCGAATATGAGGCCGTTTTGAATCAACTTAGCATTAATAAAGACAGCGACGTCACACACTGGCCTCAATATGGGGCCCCTCGGAGCACTTGATGCCTGACGCACAGCGCGTTAATAGCGTATAGCAAGAGGTGGCACTATTACGTCACTTTTCCGAGGTCAGACATGATGGCGATGCTCACCAATGTACTCGCCTTTCAAAACAGTACCGCGGAGTTTGAAACAGCAAAATTGTTAATTATTGTCGTGTTCTTGGCTGTCACAATACATCCGACAGAGAAACTACTTTGCAGTACTACCGTTTACCCAGAGTTGTGCAGAATAAGGGAGAGCAGACAGAACAATTATCTAAATAAAGGAGACGATAGATTGCAAGCCTCAATCAGAATTTGGACGGGAAAAATCTGGAAACATCCGAATTTGCGCAGCTCATTTTGTAACCGGTGGATTTTACATTTAATGAACAGGGTTAAGCCTATGTGTAAAAAAGTTTATTTAACATTTTCAATTAGCAAGGTTAATTCCAACATGACCTTACGGGAGGCAAGATTGCAAAATCGCCACTAAACAAACATTCGCTTTCATTTCATATGGAACTTCATCCAATTAAGTTAAGTTTGTAACTAAAACGTTTTTTGTTTTGCATTCAGTCTTTCGTGGTACAACTGGTCAACTGTGTGAGCAGTTTTGGGGTCCGATCTCCAGGGTTTATCCCGAACCTTTGCGTTTTTGGTCCAAAATTGATAATCCGTCACGTTAATTGGCATGAGCGATATCTCCAACATGGCGGCACATCCGGGTCTGAACCAGATTTGTGACGTCCGTGAAAACACCCTATAGAATAGTCCGGCGGTGAGATTACATCTCTTCTAACTTGTCAAATTACCAACCCCACCACACTTGGCCCTGCACGTGGGATTCTACATTTATTTCCATTGACTGAGCAAAGATCAAACTGCCACGAGCTGTACAGAGAAATGTTGATAAAACCACCCTGCTCAATACTCGGCCCTGACCCTCCGCCCCAGAGGTAAGTGGGGCTGAAAACATCTCCAGGGCTCGGCAGCGAGGACGAGAGGGGGAAGGGCTGAGCAATCAACAGAAGCAGTTGGCAGGCTGAGCTCTGGGCTGGGAACCACACAACTGCAGAGCGCAAGTGAGAAGAAGTTAGAGAAACTGCTGCTTTATTGGTTGAAGTCATGGTTACAGAAGTCAGAAAACGATCCATTGTAAACAAATGTAATGTAAATTCAATGTATTCTTGACAAGATTTGACTGCTGTCAGTTAAAGTAACAAAAATGCCCCAGGAAGTACTTTTCAAAGCTGTGCAATGTAAAAATGCATTCCAAAGTACTCTGACGAGACTCTCAACAGAATGAATTATGGAGCAGCCAGTTATTCAAGACACTTTGATGAGCCGTTTTTTTTTTAAGACCCACCTTTTTAGCTTAGCTTTTAACTAATATTTACTTATATTAACTTTATTTACCGGTTTTAGTTCTATTAGTTTCCCTCTTTATCCTGTGCTATTTCACACACAGTTTTAGCTGTTTTTAATTTATCTCTTATTAAATTTTTTTATGTATATATATATATATATATATATATATATATATATAAATATATATATATATATATATATATATATATGAAAAGCGGTTTATAAATAAAGTTTGATTTGATGAGAACCACTTTATATTGTGAATATAGGCAACAGAATTACATTTTCTTTACATTTTCTGCTTGTGGTGTGCCTCGTGATTTTTTCAATGAAAAAAAAAAGTGCCTTGGCTTAAAAAAGGTTGAAAAAAACAATGAGATATGGTATTGAACAGGGACCAGACATGGAATTGCTTTTTACTAGACATCGTACATGAAACGAGATCGTTGTTGTAGTTGTGCTTCGTTTCAATTAATTTTATAAACAATTCAAATATTGTTTTGTAAGTTTGTAAGTTGGTCTGTGCTAATGTAGCTGCTTGAAATGTATCAAATTCTCTTTGGATGAGGTCTTGTTGATATTTTGTTCCTTCGGTACCATTGTGTGAAATTTACTTTTTTTATTGCACTGAATTTGGGGGTGGGCGCTCATAAGCTTTTTGCTTCAGCCCACTCCTTTTGAGCAGAATGTATACTGCTCAAATAAACAAACTAAAGTAAACTAAGGAATCGATTGGAATCAAAGCGGTAACTGGAAAAGCCGGTTTCCCACATCACTATTGTCCACTGTTACAACCCGGCTCTGCTAGATGAAAACGGAAGTAACAAAAACCAAGATGTTAAATGGATGTTTAAAGTTGTAATTTAATAAAAGGGATGTAAAGGGTAAATTTAACAAAGCGGTAAAAAAAAAAAAAAAAGGCTATTTACGATATGTACAAAGGTTAACAAAAATGTAACCTAAACTAAAACAGAAGGGGAATCTACAAAAGTAGGCCTAAACATGACTCAAACATTTGTCTCCTGATCCCACATCACATAACAGTGAACATTCCAAGTTCACAAAACTGAACTGAACTACAGAGAGACGAGTTCAGAAAATGCTCTAAACACAAAACCACTGTCGTATAACAACCCCAGATTGGAATTCACAACAACAACAAATCATTACTCGAGAAATTATATCTGAGAGCAAAAAATATCTAACTATGAAAGGTGACCTACAGACATGACAGGATGTGTTCATGGATGTCTTTTTTTGGACCATTAGGGAAGAAGCTGAGAAGCTAAATTTCACATACTCTTAACTGGGGAAGTGTCAATATCAACATCCCAAAACAATTATACATAATACTACTTAAATCAGGAGTGGCCAACCCGCGGCTCGCGAGCCACATGCGGCCCTTGGCCAATCAGAGTGCGGCTCTTTGCATGATTGGATATGTTTAATGCAATGCGGCTCTTTGCAAAAGAATTGGTACATGTTGCCCATAAACTGTAACAGTCTTTAAGAATCTTGACCAAAAATCCAACCATAGTCATACAGACCCTGTTTCCCATCTCTACACACATGAATGAAAGTCTGTCTCTCCTTTTCGAGGCGGCGTGTAAAAGCTGCGCGTGCAGCAGCCTCACTCAAAGCTCGATGTGGGTTAAACAACAGTCAGGCAGATCGTGGCACTGGGATCAGCTTCTGTCCATTTCAAGTTTCTGATTAGCCTACTCTTTATTTGATGAAAGTTGGCCTCATATTCACAGAAAAAGATCAAAATTAGTAAATGGAAAAAAGCGGAGCTCTAATGAAGCATATGATGCGAAGCGCGACGTCGTAACGCGGAAATACGCAAAGTCATTGACTTTTCTGTCACATGTTGTAACTGTAACAAATGCAACATAAACAGAATTTCAGACGTCCTCCAGAGGCTCCTGATTAAAGCTTATGAACTTTGTGCAGCCTAAAGTTCGTTCTCTGCACAGTCCAGTCAGGACCAAGCTGCATGCACTGAGCGCACAGGTCAGGGGCGAATCAGAGGAAGGGCTCAGTGGGCAGGGCCCCACACACAAATATACACCAGCATTGAAAAAAACAAAACAAGCAACAACAAAAACTATTCGAAATAATAATATTGTTAATAAATAGATCAAATGTTGTCCCAGTCAGAACAGAATAGCAGAAAATGTCAGTTTATTTAATATACATTTATTTCAATCTTGGTGAGGAGTAAAACTACCACAATTATTGAAAAGAAAAGAAAAGGGCCAGGCATAAAGTTATTGTTTATTATGATTAAATATAACAGTTTCATTACATTTAATCATATTAAACTACCGCACTCGGATTTCGCGAATGGTCGGTGCCTTTGTGGCTCTTCACAGGATCAAGGTTGAACATTTCGGCTCTTGGCCTCTGACCAGTTGGCCACCCCTGACTTAAATAAATCTTTTACAAGGATTCTGTGGTCTTTATCCTTCTCATAACTAAAACTCAGCACACACTACACGATTTTGAGAGTCTTAAGAGATTTCCACTACACGGCTGAATTTAGCGCGATTATAGAACTGTGTTATATAATTATAGAATTGCCTACAGAGGGTCTGGATCTTCACAATTGAGCTCCATCATCAGGTGGTTCAACTCCTTTGAAACGTGAAAGAGCTTCTAACTTCACTCCCGTCACCGACTGTGCTCTGTTTGCGTGACCGAGCGCTCGTGTAAAGACCAGACAGGTTACGCAGCAACTCGTCTAAGCTAAGGTAAGAACATATCTCAGTATGCAAAAACGGTGGCCCGTTCCTGTTAAGCTGATGCATTTGTCTGGCAGAAACCGTCCCCCTTGTGCCTTTTATCTGCACAAACCCGTGTGTGCTCTGAATCAGCCACACATCTCGGTACAATGTTTACGCTTAATCCTTCATGAACTATCGAAGGCATTCAACTATTTCACGCTTTTCATCAGCAGCGAGATCCATTTTCTTTCCCTTATTGCTTGATAAAAAATACTTTTCAGTAGTTTTTTCCCTTAACTGGGCTTAACCTGACAATGAATCATCACAGGCGTCTGAGACTGATGTCGGTGATTCAAAGAGCCCTGAGCCACAATACCATCCATGAGTTTCATTGAAAAAATATTTCTTTTTTTTTTTACCTTTTAAGGCACTGAAATACAATTTGCATAATAATTGTTAACGCAGTGTATAGCTTTGGCCTGAAACCCGTATGTGAGTACTTCTAAAGCTCGACGAAGTGGCTAGAAAAAGTAGTTCTGTGCTGTTTGCATGGGGCTCTCTGTGGCCGTTGTTTGTGCCGATGTTATTAAGGGAAATAAAAGAGGAGCTACGCTATTTTCCGCTCTGTCCTCCCATGTATTCACAATTGGGTCAGTATAATAGCACACACTTCTCCAGTGCATACTATTCAATTCAGTTCAAGTTTATATGTATAGCACATGAAAAAACAGATAAAAGACCACATACACTCAACTTGCTTGTATTGAAGGTAAAGAAGTGTGTTTTCAGTCTAAAGGGATAATAAAAAAATATTTTCTTTTCTTCTGACATGATCACACACACAAAAACAACGACACAGAAGCACTGGCATCATCAATCTGGGTAAAGGGCACTAAAATAAATTGAAAGCTCACTTTTTATTTAAATGCCCCAAGGCCACGCAATAACGTGATGCTTCTTCCAATAATGTATTCTAATGTAAGCGGCGAACCCATTGTGTGGAACATGCACCCCCTTTCAGAGGCTAACCCACTCCTCTAATTACGAGCACGTGAAGAGACAGAGACAAAGGCGATTAAATGCCAAATTAATTACAGCGTTTGAAACGACTAAATGTTAGCGTTTCGTCTGATGCCTGGACAGATGTGAGGGGCCCGCTCTCTGTGAAACGGCGGGCTCGATGAAAAGGTCAGTGGTTGAACATTTTAAAGCTCCAATAAAAAAATAAAAAAAATGAAGCATGCATAATGGGGGCTTTTAAAGTGATAAGAGACGGAACAAAACATCGGGTTCTAAGGTCCGTGTGCCGTTCGTTCAATCAATTTTTAATTTGAAAACAACAATGAAATTACCCAGGCACGTGTGCTATAAGCATTTTTTCACAAAATCACTCAAAATGGCACGTATTTTATGATACAAAAATGAAAAAATGAAAATTGAAATCACAGCCTCAGGGCGTTATTATTTTGTTTTATCGATTTGCGTATAGCCGGAAGTTCGGCGGTACGGTTCACATTAAGGTCCCACCTGAAACACTGGGCTCGTCTTTCGGGTGCAATTTCTAATAGGGAAAAACTAACACGGAGATTGTATACACTTTTTGCAGTTGTTCAATTTTCAGTTCTTTGTCCGGGGGTATTAGCACTCTTTAGATTCTATGACTTCCTCCGAGATTGGGATTGGTTATGCACGGAGCCAACTACAGCGCTATGCTAGGTGGCCGACCTGGCCAACGTGCCCGCAGCAGGCTGGCACTACCTGGGGTGTGTAACTCGTGCGCTTCCCCGACCTCCTTTCTACTCTCTCCTCCACTAAACAATGTGGAAACAACGGAGGAACACCTCCCCAGCTGACCAGTTCCATAGCCCCAAGGAGAGCTTAAGTAAAACAGCGGTTTCATTTATGATTCTGATTATGTGTGTACCAAAAATAACATTCAGTTTGTACATTCTTGGACCAGGTGAAGTGGAGGGCTGTCTTTTGAACAATCAGCTTCATGAAGGTAAAAAGCACAAGCCAAGCCAATGCAATGTGTGTGTGTACTATATATATATATATATATATATGTATATATATCGAGACTCGAACTGATTTTTGCGAACGGCGCACTGGCCAGTTGGCACAGTATGTTTAGCTCTGTGCGTAACTGAAGCGCTCGGTCCAATCCATCTCGCAGAATGTCAGATTCTACACAGATGTAGAGAGTACATCTATGTGGACACAAGACTCGTGCGTTGTTTAGTGGAGGAGAGAGGAGAAGGAGCTCGGGGAAGCGCACGAGTTACGCACCCCAGGTAGTGCCAGCCTGTTGCGGGCGCGTTGGCCAGGTTGGCCACCTAGCATAGCGCTGTAGTTAGCTAGCGCTGGGGGTTAAGCGGTTAAAGCAGGGTTGGGCAATTAATTTTCATAAGGGGCCACATGAGAAGCCTGAATTGAGTCGGAGTGCCGCACCAACAATAACTCAAACTTATTCTGCTCAACTTTATCCGATTGTACATTACACTAAATCGTCTATTTTGAATAGCTAATACCTACTGTTATTATAGGACTATTATTTTTAGCCATACTAAGCCAAGCATGTGTGAGCATCGTTATTTAAGTTATTCAACTTCTTATCGTTAACTTTTACCATCGCACTGAAAGCACCTCTGTTGTGTTTGAATGAAATTAATCGATGCACTACAGCCAAGTAAATTTCCCTGGGGGCCAAAACATAAATGGGGAGTGTATTTCCGGGTCCATAAACAAAAGCTCGAAAATAAATGTATGTTTTAATTGGGAAAATACTATTGAGGAAACTGTTTTCAATAAAAGAATAATAATGAGCCTGACAGGACTGTAGCCAATGTGTTGTCTCATTATGTCAGCGCCCTCTGCTACACAAATATTCATGGGCCACTCCAATTAGGCATTCACTGTACTTTCATGACAATATAATTTCTCCCTTAAAAGGAACAGGCCACAGTTTTTGCATACTGAGATATGTTCTTACCTGAGCTTAGACGAGTTGATGCGTACCTGGCCTCATATTCAATGAGGACAATGAGGAAGAGGAGTTAAAAGAAACGTGTGCCAACGCGGCCAGTGATCAGGGGAGGCATCGTGCGGGAAGTTCATACAACAGGCAAAACCTAAAACAATCACCAGCAAACATAAGTTCACACACAAAGACCAAAGATGTTGTTAGCCTCTCCTCCTCTCCTCTATGGGGCCAAACGGGGGTGAAGTTAGAAGCGATCTAGCTCTTCCACGTTTCCCCTATTTAAATATGGATACATGAGTAGTTACACGATCCAAGTATAGTTACACAAAATTAAACATGTCGATTTTTCTACGTGGATAAAAAGGGGTACTATATTGTAAGGCGTAATAACACCTTAGGAGCACTTCGACGTCCGTGCGGAGGAGATGCTTAATGCTAACAACATCTTTGGTGTGTTTGCGTGACAAAGACCAGACTCATCAGCAATGCGACCTCAAACCCGAAGCATTGATGGAACAGAGGACACTTTGGGAGTTTCGTCCAACACAACTACCAACATTGGCAAAATAAATACTGCTTTCATTCATCTTTTTTTTTTACTCCTTGTTAAAAAATGCACCATAATTCTAGCTAGGATCCATGGTCCTCCATTTCACATGACTAACCATACTTCTCCTATGATGATTGCTCATAAATCAACCTCCCAGCTCACGCCAAGCTTCTTGTCCTCATTCTGCTTGCTGTCACACATGGATTGAGCCTCTGGTGCTGGCAGTCGAGCCACTCTGAATTCATTTAGACTCACCTACCAACAGACAAACACACAGAATGTCCCTCTTTTCTCGAACCTTTTCTACGGCTCTTGCCCACACAGTGACAGCCGATTGCAAAGTCGACCGTGCCCCCGAGCTTCACGCACATAACTAGATCCACAACAAAACCATAACAGAGCAAACTCACAGAAATGGGAGGAAATGGCGCGGAAAATGCAAATGGCTGAGCATATTGAAGCGTTCGAGTGAAGTTGAAAGATGTGGTTTAGTGAGGGTTTTTATGGAGAGCATTTGTGGATTTATTTGGCAGTTCCAGGCTGTGAGTGTGGGGTGCACGGATTTGACAAAATGGCCACCAGTGGAAACAGTACAAAGCTTTAGCGCTCGGATTGGACTTCCATGGACAGATGCCTTTGGGGAGAATGTTGAATGACAAAAGTCCACCAGTAGATGTCTGGTTAGAATGCAAGACTGGACAAAAGTTACTTCGGATAAAGACAAACAAAAAACTACTTTCTAAGGTAGTAATTTGTGTCAGATATAAGGAGCTCTTGGAAAAACATAGGGTCGTGCAATGTGATGGCCAATGAAGGTGCTTTACCATATAAGCGGGGTGGTGTGAAGGTTGCCCGGCCAGCCAGAATACAAGCTTTTCCTATTCTTTACAAAGACGTGTAGGCTGGGACCAGGGGGGATGTCTTTGAATTCCCGATCTTGCGTGATTGACAAGCATGTTAACCAATCAGAGAAGAGCGGAGACTAAAGTGAATGATCAATGTTGTTTTCGAAGGATACAAGAAGTCATTAGCAACTCGGTTCAGATTTTAAACATAGGGGAATGCAACACTAGCCTGGTTTTACCATACCGTCGTACTCCGTTTTCAGGTGGGGGGGTGAACAAAGTTTGAAACGATTGGATCTGATTTTCGCTAGCGTTTGGTCGTGACTTATGTAATGCGCCCGAGTGAGTGAAGCAAGCTATCATAACTCTTGGGGGCAGCCTTGCGCAGCTCCATATCCATATTTCTGGATATTTGGGAGCCGAGCCAGAATGGACTGAAGAGCTTTCTTTACTTTCGTATCCACCGCCATTGCCGAACTACAACCAGCAAATCCAGCGCAAATGTCTGACGTCACCTACAACACCCAGCTCCCCCGCTCGCTGAATGGTAGGTTGAAATTCAACCCATGTAACGCGGCCACTGAGATCAGACCCAGACGTACATGCAGGGAAAAGATAATTGACCGGAGTTTAAAAAATAGACGATAGACAGCAGCAAGAAAAAAATTAGAACATGAAGCAGCTACGCAGGAACTTTCTTGTTAAGTACATATAAAGCAGAACTAAGTACCTCTTGCCCCTAGAGGCCATAAGCGCCACTGCAGGTGTCGTAGCATGTTGCGTTTTTTTTAGTCATTCATTGTCCGTGAGAGTAAATCCTACGCTGACAGAAAAGAAAAAGGGAGAGAGGGATGTTGCACATTGTGCCACAATCCAATTACACAATGAATGTATTTTCTTTTCACTCAAACTTGGCTGTAAACACTGCTAAAGTGGCACTAGCCCGCAGTTATATTTGCCCATTAGCCTGTTCGCTTCTTCTTCGTGATCCCATTAGTGTGTATTGGTGCTCCGCATTAGAGCAGGGAAAGTTGCAATTGTGGGTTTCTGGCCAGAGACACCAGGGGGAGATGAAAGACCCCCAATCATTCCATCAACACTTGTATTACCCCCAGAGGGACTACGAAAAGGATTTATTAAGGTAAACAAGTTACATAGTTCTTTAAAAACATATTTTACTTGTGGGTAATTCCTTCTTCCTGTCGTGACAACGTACTCTCCTCTGTGATCAGATAAGACTTTTCGAGATTTGATTTGCTGTTAGCAAAGTTGCAGACGGTCCTGCTTTTGAACAGATACAAAAAGCAGGAGGGAATGGCTGGCAAGGGATGTTTGCAGGTGTTTCAGGGACCCTAAAGTATGTGTTGACCTTTGGTACCAATTAGCCTCTCGGACCAGTTTGAAGAAAAAATGATGTGCGCTTGAGCAAACACAACACGGCAAATTATAAAAACGTAACATAAATTCAACGTTCGTTACCAAACACTTACCTGTTCCCGTGGTTAGCAAGGTTAACAATGTTAAGCAAGACAAAGGTAGCACACCAGCAGCAACTGTTTCTGTTTAGGGACAGTTTAGAAAACACATAGTAGTGCTGTCCACTGTATTATATGATGAGTTGTTAAAATAAAGCCCAGAAGCGGAGAGATTAAGAGAAATTAAGGAAAAACTGTTTTTGTGAAAACTGAAAGTACTGTCACCAAACTTAATCCATGTAGTTTGGCTACATGAGCAGTGGTTATCAAACTGTGATACTGCTCAGAGGTGAGGACTTGACTCAGATCTTACGATTCAGACAATACTAATACAAAGAACGTTTGACTCAACTTGAACTTGAAGACTCAGGAACTCGGTGTGGACTGTGACTTAAAGGAACAGGCCACCGTTTTTCCATACTGAGATATGTTCTTACCTGAGCTCAGACGAATTGATACGTACCCGTCTGGTCTTTGTGCGTGCGCTCAGTCACGCAAAAAGACCAACGATGTTGTTAGCATTCGGCCTCTCCCAGCAGATTCCTATGGCTTCAAACGGGGTGAAGTTAGAAGCAACCAAGCTCTTCCACGGGTACGCATAAAGAAAAGACAGGTAAGAACATATCTCAGTATGGAAAAACAGTGGCCTGTTCCTTTAAGAAAGCTTGATGGTTTACCTCAAATATAAATCTTATAGTAAAGTTTAGATATAGCTTACGCAAAAGTAGTTTATTAAATTTCAATGTTCCTTTCCAATTTACCCATTGCCAATGAATAGTGTTCTGAACTGCCTCTGTGAGCGATTGTACTGTGTAAGCTTAATGGAGAACACATTTGAATTAACTGGTATAAAACAGCCATGCTCAGCAGTTGCAATGGTGAAATCTGTGGAGGCGGAATAACCGTTAGAGTATGGCCTTCTGAGGAAAGCATGCAAGTAAATGATGTAATAGAAAGAATGGATTATGAGTAAAATGGCAGTGGGTGGGTGCTGCACTGCCATAGGGTGGGTAATGGGATATGGGTGAAGATTATAAGGTAAAAGAAAATGGTGGGAACAGTAAGTGGGCTTTTAGACTATTGATAAAAGCATTAGGTTCTATGTTTTGTAGAATCCACTGTTAGAGACCCTTTGTTATAGATTTGCTTAAGAGCTTTTTCAGAAAGAGTTTAGCCCTCGGTCTGACGACGGTATTTACAGAGACTTTTTACCACCTGTAAATACCTTTGGAGAGAAACTCAATGTGAAGGACAACACACAACTGTGTTCACAGCAGGTTACTTATCAAAAGCAAGTGAACAACACTTTTTCTGTGTGTGTGGGAGGGGGGGGAATTTGGCCATACGCTTTATTAGATATGACAGTTTAGGCAAAAGGGCGAGAAGGGTTGTTGACAATGGCCATGATTCTTTTCCAAATTACGCCACATTGAAAGGGAGTGGGTGTGCCACTCCCTTTCAATGTGGCGTAATTGTGCAGTAAATACATTTGGAGAAAAAGAGGTAAAAAAAAACGTAAGCATTGAAAAAGTTTACTGAAAAGAATGATACTACACATATGATATCAAAATTGTATGTGTGTGAGTATAAAACGCAGGGGCTCCAAACTGAGACCAGTTTGAGAGCGTGTGCTCTGAAAAGTGACAGGGGTGCAACTTAACATTTTCCAGGTGCAACAAACCCAAAATCTTAGTCTGGAGCCATGATATATTTATGTACATGTTATGTACACGTATTTGTTCCACTAAATGTGTATAATATACAGTATACTTGTTTTTTCCCTCTACCATTACATAAAACTACCGTAGACATGAATGTATAAATTATTCCTCTTGTCACAAGCTAAAATAAATCAATGAATTCGCTGCTCTATCCACTGTTACATGCAGCAGATGGCCTCAGAAAACATATTCAAGCGTACATGAAGAGAAATAGAGAAGATTATGTTTGTCACGACATTCGGCACACACACACACACACGATAAGCATAAGCATGCACAGTAACTCCAATATTACAACCGTCAAACTCTGTTGTTATATCAAGCCAGCATTATTCAGAGTCTGGCTTCAGTTGCTGTCTTCACGAGTTTGCTCAAGTAGTGCTCGGTACCGTAGAAACTCAGAGAGAAGTGAAGAGTGATGAAAGAAAAGAAAGAAAAACTAATTTCGGGTGAGATTCCCCTGAGAGCTTGAGATGTAGTGCTTCAGTAAAGCAAGCGCCAAAGGTATTTTTCCAAGACTGATCTTGACAAGAGACGAGTACACAGACCTGAACTCAGAACAATGAAAACAAATTAAACACATAGAGTGAAATGTTCCATTGGTACTACACAATAACAGGTAATGTTTTAGCCTCATTTGAACAGCCTTTTTAGAAAGAGAAACACAATTATCACAGTGGGGTTAAGATGGGAATCAACTGAGCGTGCAACAGTGTGTGCTCATAACAAATAAGGCCGGCCGAAGGGAGTAACTGAGGGAATAGATATTGATTATGGTTGCACAGTCTTACACCATCTGCTGGCAACATTACCTCATACTGTATGATCTATACTTTTACAACTTTTAAACACATTCAAGCCTCAGCGCGGACTTGTGCCAACCGACAGCTAGCTAATGACTACACGACTCACCTCCACGCCCAGTTGCGGGGACTGTGCTGGTCTGAGCCAAAGATTTGCTGATCTGGAGCAAAGGATTTCCATGCCGTTCACAATCCAGGAGGAAAAGGACTCCGAGATAATCGTGGGTAAAACTCAAACCAGTCCCAGGAGTGCGCAGCTCGCTGACACCCAAAGGTCCGACTAGTTCGACTCCACGGAGGAAGTCCGAAAAATTGAGCTACCAGCTACCAAAGCTCCCCATAAGCGTGGCTCCCGTCACGCCGATAGCATAACGCTGGCAAATAGATTCAACATCCTGGACAACGAGAATTTTCCTCCTCTGCCCAGTCTTACTCAATCCGAGACGCCCCCTCCAGGACTCTCGACCTCCAGCGAGCCCACAGCTTCTGTCAGACATCGCGGTAGTGTGCACTACCCCCCAGGTGCTCTCGTGCAGGACATCAATAACTCTGCCCCAAACATTCTTCACAGTCATCCTTCAGTCTCTACAGTAGTGATCCCCGCCGGTACCAACGACCTCAAACTTCAGCAGTCAGAAAAACTCAACCAAGACTTAATTTCACTTATCAACACCATTAAAAACAACAATAAAACTTACATAGTTTCTGGACTATTCTCTGCGCCCCGTTTTGGGGATGGAGCATTTAGCAGAGCGAGGCTGCTCCGTCTATTTTTAAAGAACTACTGCACGAAGAATAACATCCCATACGTGGACAATTTCTTAACATTTTTTAACAGGCCTGGAGTTTTCAAAAAGGACAGACTACACCCCAACTTCACCGAATCCCACCTGTTTTCACAGAACATTGAACTTACAATAGAATCAGCAGCATGAAGGTCTCCCTCCACACCCACCATGACGGATATTCCTGTTTCTATCAGCAGAGGGCGCACCAAAGGTAAGAATACTCGCACTGTTAATACTAATAACCTCAGATCTCTCACCAAAGCTCAGTCATCACATAGTTCCTTAAATACTCAGTCCCCGACCACAGTGAACATGGCTCTTTTAAATGTACGCTCTCGGCCGAATAAGTATTTTATTGTAAATGATTTGACTTTAGATAAGATATCTTGATTTTTTTGTTCCTAACTGAAACCTGGCTGGGTGCGGATGCGAATGCCGTTCTTGCTGAGGCCTCTCCTCCTAATTTTAGCAGTGCCTTTTCAACCAGAAATGGAAAAAAGGGAGGTGGCACTTCCTCTAAAACCAAACCTATTTTATTTGATCAATTCACGAGTTTCGAGCACCACACAATTAGCTTTAGTAACCCCCCGATTTTATGTGTCCCCTTTTTATTAATGAATTCTCAGACATTCTATCAATTTTACATAGCTCCTTTAATATGATCATTTTAACCGGTGATTTTAATCTACACATAGCAAAAATGGGGTCTAAAACGTTGTCTGAGTTTTTAAATGTTGTTAATTATATGGATTTCACCCAACACGTCACGCAGCTGGTCATCACGTATGGCCTGTCCACTACTATGTCCTCTGTTATCGACCTGGCCGTCTCTGACCATTACTGTGTGTTTTTTAATGTCACTTGGTTTTATCCAGCGAGAATCCTCTGCAAAAACTGTGAGGATTATACATTTGCAACCGGGGATTTCCAAGGACTGGAAAACAGTCTACAACAACAGTCTCGGTTCTTCCACCACCACCAATCACTCACATAGTACATTTAGTAAGCAAGATCGACATACATTTTTTCAAATTCAGATTAGGATCACCAGTGCTTTTGTTGTGCCATCGTTGCTCCAAGATGGCAGTCTGTCCAATGGGAGCCAGACTATCAAGCAGCTCCTTCGTGCCTGGGCTTAGTGTGTCTTCAAGGACACCCTGTCTGGGATTGCAGGGGGGGCCCAGAGGTTTGCCTGGTCAGAGGGTCACTTTATAAATGATAGTATTTGAGCAGAATAAGTGGTCTAAAAATCATCAAACATGACTGAGCAAGGACTACAGGTGTATTAAACGCTCCATAGTATTTGTTTGATATAAATACTCATTAGCAATTATTTTCATGTTTTGATTTCACGGCCCGACTACAGCACACGCGGGGGCGGGGGCTTCAAGCTATAAAGGTTGGGAACCACTGCCCTAAAGCACTAGCTGCTAATTCTGTAGCTTTTAACTATATTATAATAAACTGCCTGACCCCCCCAAAAAAATTGACACTTGGTTTTGACTCAATATTTTTTAGGTTCAGCAACACTATGTGCCCAAAGAATGAGATCAGCTGACTACCTGAACATCCTGAATGACCAGGTTATTCCATCAATAGATTTCTTCTTCCCTGATGGCACGCGCATATTTCAAGATGACAAACCCCGGATACATCAGGCTCATGGTAAATGGTCTCAACCAATAGGCATTCAAAGGAGCTTTACAGCAAGAAACCATTCACCCTTTCACACTCCACTGGAGGCAAGGTGGATGAAGTGTCTTGCCCAAGGACACCACTACAGCGTGCACCTGCAGGAACCTGAACCCCCAACCTTGTGATCATACCATCTGCGCCACATGGAGCTTCTCAGTGTTCGATACACCTTCACCAGACTTGTTCCGATATTTCACCTCAAATGAGCAACCCTTGTTTAACTTATTTTTTATTAAACCAAGCAAAGTAGTTTTAAAAGTCAAGTAAATGTAACTGTGACGCACAAAAATGCTTTACAGTTGAAATGACCTTAGGTAGTAATAACGTAGACATTGTACATACATTTTCAATAGTGGACACAAAACCACGTCATAAGAAATATTAAACTGTTGGTTCCCAGCACAGCCCCTTCTAGTTCTCAAACCAACCCACAGACCCCTTTAGACGGATTGTGTCCTGCCTCCTTCTAATCTTCCGCTAAAGCGATTCCTCCACTTTCCCATTATGAGCTGTCCAACTCACAAGTCTAATCCGCTATATTTCACCCGTCCCTAATGTACTTTGCAGTCAATAACCTCACAAACCTTCCGTGCTAGCATCAATCGGAATTGATCTATACAAAAACAATGCAAAGTAGCACATATTGACCCATTTTGGAAATAGAGGAGCCCTTCAAGGCTTCGCAAAATCAACGTCCCGTGTCCAGTAATAGTATCATAAACTAGGCATGGGGAGAACGCTTGGCATCCACACTGACATGCCCAGAAAGTAGGGAATCAAACACAGGACTTTCTTGTTTTGAAGTCATAAACACCTACAACAGGGCTTCCCAAAGTGGCTGTCAGGGAGCGTTCATATATTTTAAAACTTTTCACAGATGGGGATTTTATGTTTTATAGAATATTTTCTACAAACTGACACTGGTGGAAGCCGAGAGACCGATTTCTCAAAAGTGTTATAAGGTGGGATTAGTGCGGTATCACCTCTGTGCCCTGCGGCTTTCTGACTGTCTCTATATAGGAAAAGTTATCGAATAGCTTTTTTTCTGTGGAGCCTTTGCACCTACGTAGGTCAGTTTAGGACAGACTGCAATTTTTTTTTATTTTTTTTTTTAAGTACAACGAATAATGTCTTCATGTAACTTACTACTTTATTCGTGGAAG
Source organism: Proterorhinus semilunaris (assembly GCA_021464625.1). Lineage (NCBI taxonomy): Eukaryota > Metazoa > Chordata > Actinopteri > Gobiiformes > Gobiidae > Proterorhinus > Proterorhinus semilunaris. Next base: position 22,406,534 of record CM038360.1, read on the forward strand.
GAGGGAGAGCAAAGATCTTTGATAAAACTAGACAGGACATGGTCATAGTAATACATTGAACAAATGGCAATTCTGGTGGCCATCATTCTAACCCATCAGTGCAATGTAATCAAATGGAAACACCACTGATTTCCTTTATACTGTTTTGATCTATTTTGAGTGATTTCATGATAATTGTGACGGACCTTATGTCAGATCTGGTAAGAAAATAGCACATTTGCTGTTTTTCAAATGTTATTTCAGTTGCATAGGAGATTTTAGCTACATTTGTTCATGGATTATCCTCTGTCAAACACTTTAAATAATTCAGTTCAATTTATATCAAATATAACATTTCTTTTCTATTTATTTCTGTACTTTTTAACACGACATGATGAATGTTTATCGAACATGGGACAGTGATACAATGAATGCTAACCACTGAACCCTGGGGATGAATGGCGAAAACAATGTTAACACAACAAAAAAATGACACATTTCAAAGAAATTACATCCTGACTGAGATACCTAGACTTAATAAGTAATACAACCAATCACAAACAATGAGTGTATCTCACATTCTGCCGTTGAATCAATGAAAATGTTGCCCCGGTTTTGCATTGGTTGCTATAGGGGATAGCCTCGCCGGCCAGTCTTAAGATGGCCGCCTTGTTTGCCACGTCAACGAGCATCATGTCCGATCCATAGTTTTATTAAATAACTTTGGAGGGAGAGTATGAGGTGGATACAAACTGCATCATTGGAATTGCCCTCATATGGTCATGTTTGAAGCAGCCAGAGGGGGGAAACAAACATAATAAAGGTATAGAGTCATGGAGTGGAGCAAAGTGGTTCAACAGCACATACTTAAAAAACGGACAGTGGTAACCCGGGAAGCTGACACTAGCTTCATCTTCCATATGCTAACGTTAGCAACAAGTGCATCTACTAAACAATATGTTGTGAATAAACATACATATGGACCCGATTTTGGCTTGACTTTACTTGTTTACGGTGGAATAAATATGTTTATCGTCAACCAGAAAACGTCTAAAAAGAGGGAAAAACTGTTATCCCATGAGAGGTTTACTTTCCCCCTCGGCTATGACACACCCTCATGTTTTACCAATTCTCTCAGGCAGGACGACTTAACCAAGCACAGTAAGCGTGTGAACTTTCAGGAGACACATGCTAGCTTTTGGCCATTTTTACCCTGTATGGTTCACACTTGACTCATTAATGGGAAGGGCACAGTGATGACAACTTTTTTTGTAAATGTTATCGTTTATTTCCACAGACACACAGTAATTGCTGCTTCCACCTTTTAGCGTGTATTGAAACAGACAAGCAGCAAAGTAATGACTTGTTAAGCGGCGATAATTGGAGAAACTGAGGTCAAGTGGCGCAGGTCAATTCTCATTGTCCAGGATTGTTTGGATTTAATCTACATGTCAATAAAGGAGAGCGGTTTGTTCCCAGACTCTGCAGATACGCTGGCACGTAGAAAACCTGTGCATATACTGTACTGTATACTGTACACGCTGTGGGTCACTGCACTTTTTAGGAAATGGTCAGGAATGGGGTTACATTGTTGATATTTTCCAATTTTAAGTAAGTACCGTAAATTTCGACCAATTAAGCGCACCTTACTAAAAACCGCGGCAGCTAAATGTTCAGCCTTGTACACATACAGGACGCACTCGAACATGAGCCGCAGGTTTTCATAGTGCAGTGCATCTGCCCAGAGCGGCCCATGGCGCAGATGAGGAGGAAGAGACGCCTCATCCCGGAGAAAGGTGCAGTTGCGGGCAGAGGGAGGGCGGCGGGGACGGCAGTGATAAACGTGTAAAAAAGGCAGAAATGTGTCTCCGCAGGAGGTTAAAAGCCTGTGTTTCCCTCCGTGTCTGGATTCAGCAGATCTGAATTGTGGCGCGGGGTCCAGGGGCGACATTTAAGCTAAAGTGAGCCTTACTCATCTACCGTTCCTCAGTCAAGAGCAGATTAGAAGTCCCGTCTCACTTTTGCGTTTACTGCCAGAGAGTGCCTCTAGTGCCTGTTGGCGGCTCTATATCGGCCGCACCGTCATGTTGGCCGCAGGGTTCAAAGCGTGGGAAAAAACAGCGAAATTGCGTTCGGGTGTTGGGTTAGTCCTGAGGCGCTGCAACTGAGCGCGACGCCATTGCCTTCAGTGATCCACTGAAACGGTGCACTCACGGCCTCCTGGGTTTGTCCCTGTTTCAGAGCGTGGTGTCCTGCACTGGTCAGCTCCTCCACCTCCTCCTTCCTCCAGCGCTGCTCCCTCCCCTCCACAACAGTCTTTCACTGTCTCCTCTTAATAATTTCTTTTCTTTTGTTTTTGTTTCCTGTAGCGTGATACCGTGAGACCAACATGGCTAATGCTGGCTTCACCTCATAGTACAGTTCGGCTTCCACTATCTTTCATAAACACCATGAATAAACACTATTTGTCTGCAGGGTTCTCCTCGTGGCCTGCAGACTTCCTGGGCTTTAATTGTAGGGTGAGAAACATACAGAGCAACGCTTCCATGGTTTGGTTGTGGTTTTATCTGAGGAAATGAGATTTTACCTGGACCTGGACATGTGAGAGAGTGCGGTGAGGAGTGGATCTGTTTATCTCCACCTCGGCACACGGTTTCTTTCAAGTTGACCTGCAGCACCAGCATGTGTCGTCTCCATGCCCAGACATGCAGGTCTGTGCCAGGCGTATTGTTTTAAATGTTGTAATCTGTAAAGCACTTTGTGATACCTTCGGTAATCCTTGTATAACCGCGATTGCCTAATCGCAAAAATAGGATTAAATTTGGTGTCCCTACCAAAGTGACTTCAATAGCTAAAAAAAAAGCCAATGTAAAAGGCCATAATATTTAGTTAACAGTTTATTAAATGTATTAAATGATTCAGAATCATTTCACTGTAATTGACGATGTGTCTAGAAAACAATTATTAGTCTCGCATTAAAAACTTAGCAGAAATCACTAAATTAAAGTCTGTGTGGTCCGTGTTGTGCCTAAGGTTGTGCGTGTAGCCTGAATGCGTTCTAAGGCATTGGAATGAGTAGTCTGCCTTGGTTCACAGCGATCTTAAAATGCTCATGTGAGTAAATTCTCCTTTGTGTTAGAGCTGCACATCCTGATCAGTATTTACAGTGATAAGAGTCGTCTGAGGAGGGGTGTGTGGGGAGGATCAGGGCATCAGGTAAAATGTTTAGTCAAACAAGTGCATTATTAAATGGTCGTACTAAACTTGACTTTAAAGTCTGCCATTTTGGGTGGATTATGAGTTGGACATAGATAATTAAAGTGTAGTCTCCAAACTTTCCAATGATGTATAACACACGGAAATCTGATCATATTTGGAGAGGATGTGGCTGAGTTGAATGTAGGAACTCAATATATCTCAAAGGTGAGTATATGGCCTCTAAAGTTTGGGCCGTTCTCACCTCTCTCTGCTACTGGGAGTGACAATAGGGCTCATTTACATCTCATGTAGATAAGCCAAACCCCTGTAAAGCCCCCCAATGTCATGTCATGTGTGTGGGGTTTCATTCCTCAGAGTTCACTCACTCAAACGCATATCAACTGATCGACAACAGGCGTATGTATAAAACTGCCTTTTTTTGCGTGGCATTTGTTCCCTAAAGGATGTGTCAACCACTCAAAGCAAAGCAGCGGCGCCCCAAACAACAAAAGGAAACACGCGACACATGACGGTGGAGACGAGCGATTTCCTTTTGTTGTATTCTAACGTGGAAACAGGCGGATGTTTTGTTGACAGAGCGAGACGTCAGAGATCAACTCAAACGCAAAATCCAGCGTGATGAAAAGAAAACTTACAGTTTGGTCCTTTGAGGAATGCTTTTTTTTAGCGCTGAAGCTACCGCGGGGAAAGTCTTATGTCAAGGGTCTTCAAATATCCGTGATTAATAAATCCACTTCATATTGCCTCGTTCGGCTAGAGCATGCATAACAAGTAGCCACGCAGGGCCCTGGAGGGCGAGGGCAAAGAGAAGGAGACAAAAGCCGCTTACCGGTATGCAAATACACACACGCCCCCACACACATACCTAAAATTGTACGCTTTTAAATATAGCAAAACTGCGTTCTCAAACATAGAGAGGTTTCTTCGTGATCTCAACTAGCAGAATCTGCACACACAAAAAAAGCGAAAATCACCAATTTTCTTTCTCAATTTGCGCGAAAGTGGGTCAGCACGGTAGCACAGCGGTTAGCGCTCGTGCTTCACAGCTAGAAGGTCCGGGTTCGATTCCCACCTGGACGGGGCCTTTCTGTGTGGAGTTTGCATGTTCTCCCCGTGTCTGCGTGGGTTTCCTCCGGGTACTCCGGTTTCCCCTACCACTAAAAACATGTACAATAGGCCCAGGGACTGCAGGTGGAAATTAGCACAAGTGCTATAACCTGGTACAATGCATCTCTCCTTTCTGAGGCTAATGTATATTGTACACTGTCCCTGTTCAAATAAATAAAATAAATAAATAAATACCAACTTGTGTCCCCCATTCTACGGGTCACAACTGTGACAGAACTGAAGGTTTTTGAATGGATAGATAAAAGCAGCAAGTGCTCATTCGTTGGCTTTCTAAATGTTAGGCAATTTTTATTATGAAGACGGAACTGAAGTTTTAATTCATAGATCCTTCCATCACTTTTCTTCTTCCGCTTTATCCGGGTCGTGGAGGCAGCAGTCAGAGCAGAGATGCCCAGACTTCCCGATCCTCGCTCAGGAGCTGCCGCTGCGTAAACTCGATGAGCAGATGCTGAAAGGGTTCTGAAGTGCTCAGATGAATATGGATACAAGAGGGCCACATGTGCACAGCTAATCAGATACAGGTGCCGCGCCTGCACTCAATCTGCAACATGCCACGCACGGGAAAGAAAACTGCTCATTTACAAATGCGGCTTTGCATCTGTCAGACGTGTATTTCTTATTTCAGACAGATCATTACCTTGTGAATCTTATTTCATTAGCCTAATAGTAATGGACACGGTTGGGGTTGTGGTGGTCTCATTGGCTGCGTTCTGTTCATTAGAAGTTTATTTTGGGTGCCTAGAGTAATTTAATTTGATTTATTTGAGCTATTATTTACAGTGCGTTATTATTTTTACAATATTTGCATTATTACATTATCACAAAAAAAAACAATACAAATAAAAATAAATAATAACTCAAAAAGAGTAGGCCAAAGCAAGAAAGCTTATAAGTGCCTACCCCAATTTCAAAACAATACAATACAATGCAAATAGAAATGTTTGTGATTTCATTGAGTGTATTTACATAGATGTAAAATGTTCTCTTATTTTTTTTGATCATTGCTTATATTACCATTCTGGTCACCATTCTATTGATTTACTTATTGTTTAAATAGTCAGTGTTTTAGATATACATATATATATATATATATATATATATATATACACATACAGACATATGTATACATATATATACACATACACATACATTACTAGTGCACATTTTTATTATACATATATTATCATCACCATAATAACAATGACAATAATATCATCTTCAAATTTATCATGTTTCTCATTTCTATCATACCTGCTTCTGCTTGTTCTGTCAGTGTTTTTTTATTGTTTTCCCTATGTATGAGGTGCGTTAAAAAGCCAGGGTATTATGTGGCAAGCTGGTAGAGGGCGGTAGCCCCCCACCAGTGAGCCCCCACCCTGCTGCCCTAACTAGTTGATGTTGTGAACCGCTTTATAATCCTATACTGAGTGGTGCTTTAAAAAGACAAGATTTATGAGCCCGTTGAGAGGGAGTCCCTACAACAGGTCCACATCTTGCCTGCCCCAATTCTATTTAATTTGTAATGACCAGCGGAAGCAGGCCATAACTGCATTTTTAATGCTTGTAATTCAAATAGACTTGGTTGATAGAGTAGGTGACAGTTGATTATATCAGCAATGAGTGTGTTTACAAGGGCTCGAAATTCCCGGTTATTAGCTATATTCCGGTTATGGCAGTTTTTGGGGTATGGTGTTTATATGACACTGAGAAATTGGGACTCAAATTCCTTGTTTACATGATCAAATAAGGAAACCCGGCTTTTCGAATTTAAGCTCTGTCCGCGCAGGCGCATACATTACATATATGAGCACAATACGCTGAAAATATTAAAAGCATAAATGTGTGGCTTATTGCGGGGCTTGTTCTTTTGAATGCCCACTTTAACCCGAACCCTACAGTAACACACGGTCGCACGCCCTGGCATCACTCCACGGGGCACGCCCCACTATTTCAGAACCACTGATGTAATTGGATGTACAATATCCCTCCCTCCCTTTGTCTTTTCTGTCAGCGTAGTATTTACTCTCACGGACAATTAATGAGTAAAAAAATACAACATGCTACGACACCTGCAGTGGTGCTTATGGCCTCTAGGGGCATGAGTTACTTAGCACTGCTTTAAGAAACACAGTGCTGTGTACTCAATGCCATCTTTCAGCACCACAGACAGCGCACCCCCATTTTATTTCCAACACAGTTATCCGGCCACAAATGTGTTTTAAGAAAGAGCATTTACATGAATTACAGAACAGATGCGATTGTCGCCAAACAAAGCCTGTGCGTGTTTCTGCACAGTATATAAAAATAAACTATATTCGCCCCGTTTCTTTTGCCGATACATCATGGAGTTAGAGGTGCTTCTCAAAGACTTTGCAAGGCTTATCTCTTCTGAGCCGCTTATGTAGATAGGCCCCATGCCAGAGATTGTAGATAGAAGAAGAAGAAGAAGATCTTTATTTATATAGCGCTTTTCACAGACATGGTCACAAAGCGCTTTACACAAGACAATTGTACATTCACTCCACACTCGGTGATGGTAAACTACGTTTGTAGCTTAAGTTTCCCCTGGGGGAGACTGACAGAAGCGCTGTCACGACTGCACAAATCTGCGCCACCTCCATGCATTCACACACACACCATTCATCCTGGCCTATTGTACATGTTTTTAGTAGTAAGGGAAACTGGAGTACCCGAAAGAAACCTACGCAGACACGGGGAGAACATGCAAACTCCACACAGAAAGGCCCCGTCCAGGTGGGAATCAAACCCTGGACCGATTGTGAAGCGAGAGCGCTAACCGCGGTGCTACCGTGTCGATAGAGGACAAAAGCAACAATCTCATCTGGGGGGCAGAAGGTGGTTCTATTCCTGGTATAGCCGTGGTGTAGCATATATGGACAAATCTGTGCATAACAATCACCTTGTCTATAAAGTTTGACTTACCGTAGTTTTACTTTACACTAGCCCACAACCTGCACCGACGATGGACAGCCCCTCAAGTTTTTAAGTATTAGCATTAGTAACAAGGGATGGAAATACTACATTTTGCAAATAAAACCCTTAATTTGTATTAAAAGTGTATCCGCTTGCTTGAGGTGTTTTTTTTATTTTTGCGAATAAGTGTTATGCACATTTTGGAAGATGGAAACAGATTTTCCGCATAAAGTTTGACATACCGAATAAAAAGAACACGTGCCTGTTGGCTGAGCCGACCTGTGGACAAGAGTGGACTGAAGTGAAGAGGAAAAGTCCATCAGTCGCAGGTCGTCTCTAGTCCAATACATATTTCCCAGACGTGCAGGAGCTTAAACGTCGCTGTCTTTGCCGCAACGGTCATGCTAACAACAGTGCACTGTAACTATGGACCAAGTTAGCCAACAAAAGAATTGCCCAGTGATCCAGACGCCGCCTAATCTTCATTAGAAAACTTGGTAAACTCACTCAGTTTTTGTTTGTCCAGCCTTTACAGTGCTGTGAGACTTCAGAGTGGTAGCAGCTAGTTAAAATACCGTTGCTTAGCTTTAGCGCGTAGTTCGCCAAAATGAACATTCATTGATGGCATTACAAGTCAAAAGCAACTATTCCGACAAGGTAACTTAATGTGGCCAAAAACAATATAAAAACGCTTGCACCTCACCAAAAACGCACACTGCTGTAACCAGGTAACCACCGCCATCGTTCGCAAAAACTCTGATGGAAACATATGTGCTTTTCTTATGGGCATTCATTACGCCAATTTTAGACGGATGCGCATACATCATATAAGGACCTTTTTTATTCAGTGTTATGTAAGACTTATTAGCTTCTGGGAAAAGTATGCTGAAAATCAACACCGCTGTTGCCAGGTGCATCACAGTTCGCCGATATGGCAGCCGCTCGTCACGGGTCTGCAAAAGCGTAGGGGCGTTTGTGCAGGTGGTGCTTTCACAGACACGCAGCCAGTGGGAAGTTGCAGAAAGCACAGAAACAAACACCTATGCCAGATATTTGTTTCTAGTAGTGGAACAAAATGTATTTTGTCCTTCTCCAGCACAACTCATGTGGGAAAAAAAACCTTGCATCTAATTATAAAGCATTTGTTTTCTTCAGAAAGAAAGAAAATCAGGCATAGGGCCGTTAACCACCCTGTTACCAAATGTGTAAAAGAGTTGCAGGAAAAACAGGGCACCCAGAGAAGTTGGAAGTGGAAAGTGCGTGATCAATAAAGTGTTTTGAGAGTTTGAACATCAGCCAGAGCTGCTAAATGTTGTATTGGCCGGGTATTGATTCCCCCTGGCTGCCAATATAGAAATAGTTTGAATTTAAAGTTTAGTTTGAAAATAACCGCAACAAGCCAAAAACTAAAGTATTTTTCAGGAAATAAATATGTGGCCAGTGATGGAGACTTGTTATGGGCTCCAAACTCTATTCCCGTCTTGTTGTTATCACTATCTTTGTGTCAGTCACTGGAGCATTGGCACTGGAGTGGCTCAGTGGCAGAGAGCCTCGTGTGTCTGTGCACGTCAGCGCATTAAAGTGTGTTTGTGAGAGCGGACGCAGCAGAGCCAGTGTATTTAAACCAGTGTGGAAGCATTTGTACACGTAAGTATCTAATGTAGGTTTATTAAAGTGCACCATGTCCAACGACTAAAAAGAAATCACCATCAAGGAATTCTGGGACGTTTGGACAGAAGTTCAAAAAGAAGTTATTGCATCAATTTGAAAGAAAACAGATTATTGGAAAAACAAACAGGGCAAAAGAGCTGGGAGAAGGAACTGGTCTAACAACGCTGAAGTTGGCAAAGAAGGGCCATTAGCAATGCAACCCTTGGGCCATTTCGCATCATACTTGTTCACTCTCTTCGATTCCATTATTTCACTAGAAATGAACTGGTTTCACTAAATCCTTTGTCTAATTTTTTTTTTACAGAATGAGCAAAAACATTTAGCAGTGTTACTTCGGTGAGCAAACCTACACCCAGATTAAAAGTCTATGAGACCTCCAAATGTCCAAACTCGTTGGCAACGGTTGGTAATTGCTCCCAAACTGCTGTCGATAAACCTAAATGGCAGAGGTGACGAAGACAAGCCAACTTAAGTTACTCTAAGGCAAAATGAACTCTCCTGACCTGCTCCGTCTGTCCTAGAGCGTGAAATGAGTCCGAATGCTCCAGACTGTTGTGCCGCTGCAGTTGACTGATAGTGTGGTCTGACCTCTATGACTCATCCCGCAGCTTTGGATCAACTCAAATCTAATTCTGCCGTCCAAACTGAAGAACAGGCTTTTATTCGTTTGTCTGTCTACAACGAGAACAGGTCAAATGTGGAATTGGACCCTTTGAAATGTTCACAGTGTGGCTCAACGTTTTGTAAAGCATCGGATACAAATGGAGGTGAGAGAAAATCAAATAAGGTTCATTGCTGGCAAAGCTGGGCACCACGCTTGCTTCTCAACAATGTCATGGTGTCGCAGTAGTTCAAGAGAAGATTATTGTCTGTGACGACTCAGATGTGAATTAGCTTTTATTTTCATACACACAGCTCTGCGAGGTCCGATCTCACTCTCGACACCAAGTTGGGAGAGGCGAAGTCGATATCTTATCAGCGCTTTCGCTTTGTTGGGAATGAGAGGCCACTTTTCCAGCTCAGAGTCGCTTCACAGTCCCGTGAATTGTGCACTCCACTCCCCAAGCACTCAAGGACAGCCATGAGGATCTATGCAACTGATGGAGAATAAAGAGGACTATAGATTCATTGTCAACTGAAATTGCTACCGTCGTCTCTCTTGTCTATAGGTGGAGAAAGTCTCAAAACACAGGAATCTCTTTTTCTGGGAAGTCTTTGCCCTAAAGATAATGCTACTGTACATGTTCTCGGTGGTATAGGAGAAACCGGAGCATGTGAGGAAATCCGCACAACGACAGGCAAACTCCGCACAGAAAGGAACCTTCTTGCTGTGACACAAGAGCACCGACCACCAGTCTTGTCAATGACATATATAGACATGGATACAGCTGAATAGATTCCTTTGGACTCTTTTGAGGTGAGAAAATGTCAAGTCCCATTGACAGTACCTTCATCATCCATGTAAATTTCAGTTGGATATCGTCACATTGGACACTGCAAGGGAGCAAGTGTGGGGGCAAACGGTGGAGGAAAACTTAACACAACAAGTCTTCCAAATTGAACTTAACCTGCGGGCAACCCTGCTGCACATGGAGAGAGTTTGTCCATGGAAAAGATCAGAGAATCTTTGGTTGGCTCTATGTGACGTCCGGGTGATTTCCCCGGAGGCCCCTGTCCTTCGTCTCTCGCTTTGTCTCCATTCGGGGTAAGTGACGTCTCACACAAGTCAGTAAATAGTTCAGGAAAACATGACAGACAACAGCAACCTTTCCACCAGTGTTGTTTCTGTCAACAACGCCGTTACGTTTACGCACCTTTTTTGGTTTGTCAGACCGTTCGCTACCAGGGTTTGAGCGCTGAGACGCAGAACACACTCTCATCTCCAATGTCAAGAAATGTGTGAAAAATTTGGGGAAAAATGGGGGGTAAATGGGAGAAATTGTGGCAAAAATAAGGAAGAATTGTGTAACAAAAATAGTGGAAAAATGGGGAATAAATTAGGGAAATAATTTGGGAGAATAAGAAAAATTGATAGTACAGTGCCAATAACATTTGCACTGACATCAATCTGGGACCACGCCGGCTTGAATCGTTCGGGGAGAGGTCGCACGTCTGGGCCGCATTTGCTGCTGATTAAATCAACCTCAAATCCATTTAATGTTTAGATGTGAAAATAAAGTGATGTGTGTTTGTGTTAGGGTCAAACACACAGGGAACACATCACACTACGCTTAAAGGCAAAGGTCACTGTTTTTACATACTGAGATATGTTCTTACCTGAGCTTAGACGAGTTGACCTGTTTGGTCTTTGTTCCCTCAGTCACACAAAACAACCAAAGGTGTTGTTAGCATTTGGCCTCTCCCAGCATATTCCCATAGCTCCAAACGGGGGGAAGTTGGAAGCAACCAAGCTCTTCCACGGGCACGAACAAAGACCAGACAAATATATATACTCGTCTAAGCTCAGGTAAGAACATATCACAGTGTGGAAAAACAGTGACCTGTTCCTTTAACAGACGTGTGAAAAAGTGTGAAAAATAGGATTGGTTCTATTTTGAGGGATGCGTCTTGTGCGTTGCGCCTTGCATGTGTTACACACAGCTCAAATTCACCTTCAATGAAATCTATGTCAAAACGTGTCAAAGGGCAAAGTGTTTACGCAGAGCAGGGTCATAAACGTGCAGAAAACGTGGCCAGTGTGTCTGGGGTCTTATATGCTGCAGCCCCTTGTGTTATTTTGTGATCGCTGTGGTGTTAAGTTGTGTCTTTTTTTGCCAGAAACCATTTTGGTTCTGTCCGAACGGTGAAGGCGGTAGTGGTTCAAGATGGATTCTCGTGTATTTGTAAACTCACAAATACCGCGAGATTTCAGCTTGCTGAACCAAGTCAGTCCCTTTAATGCTGCCCCTGGACCAACAGCATCAAAACTCTGATCTAAAGATATACTTTTAATACTTTCATTTTTTGATCTTGGTCGTACCTAAACCTTTTTTCCGATACCAGACTGCAGAGTCCTGCACGGGTCAATTTTTGGAGACCCGTACCCACCCGCACCCATCCGCTACAGCACCTACCCGCCCGTAAACCCGTGATTATATCAAGAGTTAAATCCGCACCCGCCTGGACCCGTTAACATTCTACCCGTTAACCACCCGTGCCCGTGATAAATCACACTAAGCACTATTTTTTTCGATGCACATCTGGTAAACTGGTAATACATCGGTGCGGTGGATTCCTGTGTATTGTCAATGTAAGTGCGCGCACAGGTGCGGGTGATGAGTGTGCGTGGGAATCAGCGGCAATGAGCACCCGCTGTTCAGAGCAGCGCGAGGAGGCCGGAGGAGTAAAAACACAGATTCGCGAAAAATGTATTGATCATCTGAATTTGGAACAGCATAACCACCCCCACTACATCATAAGGACACAAGTGAAACAGAGACACTGTCTGGAAAGAGGGAATCTTCATGTCAAGCAGCAGCGGTTTGAAATGCCTTTCTCGAGCCCAGGCATTCGGAACATAGGAATCATATGGAAACACTGGCGCGATCAAAAATAAAGGACGCACTGGATTACAAACATGTTTTTACGGGGATTTTATCATGACATGATCACTGGACAGACAGGTAGGTATTGCACACTCCAAACCCACACATACTGAAATAATATCCAGGCGAGGGAAAGAGGGAGAGAGGAAAGAGGCGAGATTTATCTCAAGTGTCAGAAGAGAAATGTAGGCTCGTAAAACTATACTGTCACCTAAGTACAAAGAATCAGGAAAGGCAAGGCAAGGCAAGTTTATTTGTAGAGCACAATTCATACACAAGGCAATTCAAAGTGCTTTCACAGTTGCATAAAGTTACAAGAAAACAGATCAAATCAATCATTAAAACATCAACATAAAAATTTATCAATAACAGTAAAAGGCAAGAGTGCAGATAAAATACTTTCAGTTTTCATATGCTCGGGTAAAAAGAGCTGTTTTCAGCCTGGATTTGAACATTGTCAGAGTTGAGGCCTGTCTCACGTCCTCATAAAGACTGTTCCAGATTTTAGCTGCATGAAACTGAAATGCAGCTTCACCGTGTTTAGTCCTGACTCTGGGAACCACCAGGAGACCCCTCCCTGAAGTTCTCAGGGCCCGAGATGGTTCATACGGCTCTAACATGTCAGAGATGTACTTTGGTGCTAAACCATGAAACGACTTGTACACAAGCAGAGCTGTTTTAAATTCTATTCTCTGAGTGACAGGAAGCCAGTGCAGAGACCGGAGCACTGGACTAATATGGTCGTATTTCCTGGTTCTTGTCAGGACTCGAGCAGCAGCGTTCTGGATGTACTGGATGAAACCGTTTTCATTCATATCTTAGAAGCAACAGCACGAGCTGTGTGGTTAGGTCTGTAGACACCATGATATCAATTAAATATTGTGCGGGTAGCAGCTACTCGCCAACCCGTCCGTGTGTTATCACTACCCACCCGCAAACCCACAGGTAAAATTCCAGGACGTAAAAGCCGCCCGTTTCAGCAACTTTTGCGGGTACCCATCGGATACCCGACCCGGTACAGGACTCTGCAAGACTGGTATCGTTTAATGGTGGCCAGCCCAAGCAGAGACATTAATGAAAAATCTCAAAGCGATGATCATAAGATGAGGAGAGCGGCCACTGTAGGGAAAACCCTGTTCACAATTACACTTCTGCCTTTTGTGGAATCAAAAGCCTGTCAACCTTCATCGCAGTTTCCAAAACTTTATTTTCATTACCTTTTTTTAAATGAAAGACACTAAAACTTGACCAAAACCTTTTTGAGTTTTCATTCTAAAACTAGACATCACAGTTATGCCTAAAATGTGACTAAAACTAAAAAGAGTTTTCGTCCAAAAGACTAAGACTATAAAACCAAGAGGGCTGCCAAAAACGACACAGCCTTCCACCGAATCCCACCCGTACCATTTATCTAATACTGTTTTTGAAAAGTTGCCATTGTAGATTCAGCGTGGCCACAGACAGTACAGTTCTGTTTGAAGGAGGGTTATAGGCTACATTTGTCATTGAAGTATCCGGCCTGAGTGCTTTTGGGCTCCCTAAAGGAATTGTCTGACAGTAGTGAAAATGTGGTGTGCACTTGAACGGATTTATTTTTCTGAGTTAAAATAAAAGGTGGCTGGAGTGCACCTCCTCCATTGCTCACATCCATTAAACTCTTCTCCCTCCCAAATACTTAAATTCTATTTTTCGAAGTTTGCAAACTATACTTTCTACCCAAACATGTTCTCGGCTCTGGCTATAGACCGTTACAGAACTACTGCAGGTGATGGCTTGAGTCAGGGTTTGATATATTTCATTAAAGAAGGAGAAAGTAAGTTTTCCTTTCTTGTTCTTGAAGACGTACTGTTGCAATGGGTTTCTATTATACGACATGCTGGTACGACACTTTATTTTCTGGGCGATTTCAATCAAAATCATTGCCTCGATCGTTTCCCCACAGTGGTCATGTCCGTGTACGCTCTCAACAGTCTTCCATCATAGACATCTTAAGTTGTCAAAGTCTTCCATTTTTTCTCCACGGACTCCAGTTGGTCTTGAAGCAACTTTGCAAAGACAACGCAACAATTTTCCATTCGTGCTCCTGCTGTCTGATTTGGAGTTTGACGATGGCGCCTTACCCAACTGTGGGGTAGTAAATCAAAGCTGGACATTTTGGCACACTGAGTCTGAGCATGGACTTGGACATGTGCATTTGAACAAACTGCCTTCCTGCTATTTTGCTAAAATGTTTTGCTGTAGCCCAGAGATTTGACAAATGAGTTTTTGGCATGATCCGAATCTCAGTCCATGGTGTAATTGGGATGCCTGCAAAACCGCTTCCAGTTAGTCCATGCTGTTTCCCAAATAGTAAATTGATTGTTCAGTACCAATCACGACTTCTTTGCTTTGATTCGGATGCACTAACCAGTTGAGTTGGATTTTTATGCTGTCATTTTTCCAAAACAGTGGCTAATTTCAAATTGTTCTGGAATGACACTTCTGCGCCTCAAGGGAGAAGTCATTATTTTGAGAAAGTCCAAGTTTGTCTAAAGACTGAGAGTATTTTGAGAGACTGGCTTTCTTGACTTGTTCAAGGCATTTGATGAAGATGAATACCTCTGCTCATGCATGTTTAAAATGTGATCCACTTTACAGGGTAATTAAAAACCATACTGTTACACCAGGACATGTTGAAGTCACAAATGCCCCTTTTAATGCCTATAGTAACTACCTATATCTGTTGTCTGTAATGTTGCATTGACTATCTGTATGTATGTGATTGACACGGAGATGTGAGGATGATATGCTGTTCCGAAAACAAATTCCACCAACTCTGTTATGTGGCCATTAATAAGTGATTTTGATTCTGATTAACGCTTCAGCCCTGCAGTTAAGGACGCCGTACACTGCGTCACCTGGTTTTACTCATCTACTATCTCCATTACAAATGGAATAGCAGTTGTGAGCGGCGCTCCCTGCATACACTGGAATACACATTATTGAGGAAGCAATAGAACAGCTATGCCATTTTTGTGAGCCGTGATGAAAACCCTGTAAACAAATACTGCCTTTTTTCATGGAATTTATACAAATTATTCCGAGGTGCCAGAGCAAAAACTAGAGGAAGGGCGTGGCTAAAAGACGAACTATGAAGGTAAGCTGCATGGAGATGTTATGCTAATACCAGCTTAGGTTCTGCTAACAGCGGCTAAATGCCGCTGTTAGCAGAACCATCATCAATATTCAATCTTATAGGACAGGCCTCTTTTAGTGAGGGCCAGCAGTCTGTTCACGTCACGTTAGTATCAGTTCAGCGCACTCTTCTTCTTCTTGCTTTATGGTGAACAGTACTTAACGTTAAGGTGCATTACCAACACCCACTACTGTATTCTGGGATGTGGGCTTGGCCCAGCATTGAGCAATGGGGCTGGGTTCAATTAATCGATTTGAATAGATTTTAATATCGATTAAAAAAAAACTTAAATCGAAAACTTGTCTTTTTCTCATAATAATGCCATGTGACTTCTTACATGTTTGTTTAGTCAGGTCATGTTAAATAAAAAGTACATGATTAATGTAACTGCATTGGGTTAAATTGTAAATATTCATATTTTTACTAATGCTTCAAGTTAGTTTTCTACTATTTGCAGCTTTATTTCTTCTGAGAATGTCGTCTATATCCATGTAAAATTGGTACTGCATGATATCATTAACTGAATCGCAAATCATTCAAATTGAATCGAATCAGGTCCTTGTGAAGTGAATTGAATCTGACTGATACCCAGCCCTATTGAGCACAGTCCCAAATCTTGTTCCTGGCTGACACTGGTTGACCCTGGATCTGGCCAAACACTGAGGAGACCTGGCACTGGGCCGGGCAGGAAGTGCCAGTGGAATAAGGTTTATACAATTGATTTTATGACTTGTGGAGACCGTGATGCTCCACTCATTCTCCAACTAATTATTTCCCAAAAGCCTATGGGCGTCTTGGCGTGGCGAGGTTTCCACATGCCATCGCTCATGTGACCCTGACGGTTCTCCTGTTTTGTTTCCTAAATATTAAGAAGTTAAACATGGAACACCAATGAATGCAGGGTCTAACATTGAAACGGGATACGAAGAGAGCAGCACCAAGTTTTGCGTGGAATTGATTCCTTATAGTCTTCTTACTATTTTGAGCCTGAGGTGTGAACTCCTGGATAATGACCAAGTAATTGCAGGGCTAGAATAGAGAGACAATGATACATGTACAGTACACATGCATTACTTAAGGGCAATTTAAAGAGGCACCTTCACTCCCACACATGCCTGACCTTCGACAGACGGGTGGGATGTTCTTTTCCATGCTATGAGACAGGGACACTTTGTCAACGCACACCTGCAATTCAGCTCTATGATACACCGAAATGTCACGATGCTTGATTTACTGCCTCTTGTAGAAATGCAGAAGAATGACTCACACTTTAAAGTTCAAGATCATCTCTAGGCTATATTCAAAAACATATGGCTGTTAACATATAAATGTCAGAAGTTGCAGACTGGATAAAACTATGCCCCAGACTCGAAAATCACTGAATAAGACTAAGACCTTAATGCTGGCTGCCATGCTCTTAACATTTTTTTGTTTTTTTCAAATCATTTCAAAAATGTAGACCCTCAAATACTTTTTGTTTTGTTATTTCCTTCAGTATAACGTAGAAGTAGACATTTGTGAAAAAAACATATCTTGTGCACTGGACATTTCATTATTCAGCGTTTTTTTTTTTAACCAATCCTGAACTAGTGAGTTGTGGCAGTTTACAATGCAGTGAAATGTGCTGAAAAACTCATCCCTTTGAAGAGGAAGGTTGGAAAAAGTGGTGATGCGCGGGTCAGCATTTTCTCTGACCCGGCCCAACCCGTCCCGATCATAATCAAAGCCGACCGTCTCAATTTCCTGACCCAACCCGCACATATCAAGGAAAAAGACTCTGTGGAGAAATGGCGCTTGTTGTTTTGTTTTGTGACGCAGCCGTTGAGGATAACTTTGAAATCCCTTAAGAACTTAACTTGTCCGGGTACTACATCATGGACAACATTCTGTCAAACTAAATGGGAGTTTGGCCTTGCCGCATCATTTTCATCAAACAGTCCCAGCCTGTCGCGCGTGTGCTCGGGCACCTCCGTTATGCCACATTTGGAGCGGTGAGCTACTTCTAAACTCGGCACAATGAGGAAAACAAAGCGTATTATTCCTTGTTCACTGTGTTTACTACATGTTTCTGTAGGGAGGACGGGGCGTCGAATCGGAGTAAGTTTGGGCCTGTATGTCTGTCCGTCTGTCTGTGGGCGTTTTCACACAGGCCGAGAGAGGCACTTTTGGGTCAGTGTGAATCCAATTGCAGCACTTTATGTCGGTCTAACTACTCTCGCTTTGACGCCTCTTTTTTTGTGCGAAGAAAGAAAGAATACGCTTGGATTACAGCTCTGATGAGGCAAAATGGATCAACTTTAAATCATCCCGTCTCTCCCTTCCTGATGCAGTGAAACTTTCCTCTTCGTGAGCCGATTAAAGTGCATTTCTCTTCGCTTTGCGTCCATTAGGCCTCACTGTGTTTAACCACGAGGGAGAGGAGTGACCGCCGTGTCACATCGGGGAAGTGTCGGTGCTTTGACAGGTTGATGACCGTTGTCACGGTAATACGGTTGTTGAACAGCTGATTGTTGATACGTGGTTGATGGTGCGACGTCTGGTGCGGGCGCGTGTGAACATGGCCTGAACTAACTTTGGAGTAACTACAGTCGGAACTGGGGCGGTCTCGGGCCGACGTACAAGGCGACCCAACATGTGTGAAAACGGCCCGAGTCTTGTGTTAGTGATGATTGTCATTATAAAATGTATTGTTTAGAGGTGGATCGATATATCAGCCGGCTGACGATATTAAGGGATTTTACAATATTGGCTATCGGCCGATCTAGCACCGATAAAAGCTAATATCTCCGGGACCAAAGTGATAGAGACAACTCCCTAGGTCTCAGGGGAAACATTGCGATGAAAATCGGTTGTCTACTTGTCAAATAAACGTTTCACTAAACCTCAGTCAATATGTCATGTCATTTTGTAGCACAGAACCTGGAGAATCGCAGAGTTAGTTTTAACCTCCACAATATTGTGTTTTTGATCACCGCACAAAATGCTGCGTCTAGCAACAGTATGCTAATGTTAACGGCAGGATGCTAATGCTTCTGTTAGCGGCAACTAATCAAAGCTGGGACAGAAACTATGATTGAATCACCTAAAGTAATAAAATAAAATCGCCAAGTGGCCAAGTATTTATGTTTTTGCAGAATTATAGACCAGATATCAGCCAAAAGTATCAGTTGAAATAACGTCTGAGCATATCGGCATAGGCCAATAAAAATCCCCCAAAATCAGCATTAGCCTTATTGTTGTTTTATTAGGATCCCCATTAGCTGCCCGTTTAATGGCAGCTAGTCTTCCTGGGGTCCTTCAAAAGACTACAATTACATACTTTACACAAAATCAATGTGCACAACATGCTTTAAAGTGTCCACAGAAATACAGTGAAACAGTGTCAGTAAATAAATAACGTTGCAGGACAAGTCTAATTTTCACCTGGTCAACTGCAGTAGTTCGTGAAGACGCGTTTCTAAATGTGTATTTATTTTGAACTCTGCGTGTGCTGACTGAGAGCTGCTTTCAGGTAAATATTGCTCTGTAAAGCACTGTGGACTTCAGAGAATTTGTTTTGGGATGAGAAAGTTTTAAGTGCCCGTCTAGTGGCGTATCGGTGGCTGCTTTCTACAAACACAAGCTGCTCAGAAAAGAACTGTGGCTGTGTTTAAATATTGAATTCCACATGAGTAAAATTAGTCTTAGTGTAATGTTGGTGTTAACTGTAAGCCAAGTCGGGCATGAATGCTTTAGTGCCACATTGGTCCTGTGGGAACACTGAACACTGAAGGACAGTCCTGGCTGCCATGTGTTGTGCCACTTCAAGTTTGTGAAGATCTTTTTGTGAAGCAGATGACCAAATGACTGGAGTGGCACAGAACAAAAGACTGTACAACCTGTTTAGCAATAGACATGGGTATTTATGCCATACATTTCCTGGATATTGCAATACCTTTTCCCATCTTGGCTATGTCATTTTTTTTCCAGCTTAAAACAATATATTTTTACATACAAATTCAACTTCTTTGCATTTTACATCAGTTTTAAACAAAGAGACTCTAGGGAATGAAATGAATGAATTCTATAAGGGTTACTTCATCCATCCCCTTTTCAGACTGTATGCATGTAAATTGATTGTTCGTTTTTTAAATTTTTTTATTGTATTTTCTCTGTTTCTAACAGATCTCCATTAACAATCTGTCCTCTGCAAGTTTGAAATAAACAAACAAACTCATAGCCGGTCTGCCTTTTTGCCCTTTTAGGGAACAGGCTTATTTAGGAGGAGACTGAGCAGCCATCTCCATCAATTTTACAGGCCCCACGGGATCATTACCATGAATGATCCTGAATGGATAACCGGTTATCTCTCATATATTATACACTGGACAGTATCTAACAATGTTTTATTATTTTTTTGTCTGTAGACCAAAATAATCAGGTATAGGGCAACATTGTTAAGTCTGCATGTTTAAAAAGACCAAAACTTTCATCTACTTGCAATTATATTACTTTGTTTATCCAGTGTATGCCAAAGCCGTATCAAACAATCTCAGTAACTTTAAACTTTTTTAATGTGCTCCATTGTTTGCAAAGTCATTTACTGTCTGTCTTTATTTATCACAGCCGTAATTGCAAAAGAAAAGTTTACTCCATACAAATCTAGCTGCACAAAAGATAGATAATGAAACACCTGCTATTGAACAACATTCATCAACTGTATTATATGCCAGGAAGACGGATGAAAACAAAAATACATTTTTTTTAAACACACATTATTATAATTATTTTTTCCGTGAGCCGTTAATTCAAAACTTAACAAACAGACATTCACTCCTGTTTTCGTATCAATTCCGAATCACCAAAGCAAGTGGGATTGCAGAATGCTCCTCAAATATGCAGCGGCCCATGCTGGTACTTCATCCAGTGTTTTGTTCATTACATGCAACATTCGTAGCTCAAATGGAGTCCTCTCCATTTGAGAGCGCTCTCTGAGGTAAAGGAGGCTTCTTTTAATGGATGGCTGGATTCAAAAGTTGCATTCAAACGTGTCCTTGGGCTAAACAGCTGTCCATTTGCAGAGTGTTCGGCAGTGGCACCAAAGACCTGTGTCATGGATTATGGTGAGCGCGACGAAGTGTGGTGGTGATTTGACAGTCCAAACCGTTTGGGGAAACATTGTCACACAGACGTGTCAAAATAAGTCTGATGAGGCTCATGGTGATACGCCTATGAACCAAAGTAAATCGTGAACAAAATTGCATTAAAGACGAGGGAATGCCTTATTTCTATCCAAGTCCACACATGGGGAAAATAATGTTACAGCATCATAATGAAGGATGTTACAATTAGTGACTTGGATGTGGGTGGGTGCAGTGTAGCATTCACATTGTACTTATCAAATAGACATCAGCGATAATTTGTCCAGCAGCTTAAATCTAATTCACTCTGACATTTCAGTAAATCCTGGCAGTTGGGATAGAAACGGGAACTCCATTCTTTATGAAACTTGTGTTTTCCCTTCTGGTGACATTTTCTCTGTGCAAATACTCCCATGTCCGGTTTGACTCTTGTATGAACCTGTGCTTGACTTCACTGTAACTTTACTTTTAGAAAAAAAATAAAAAATTAAATCCCATTAAAATCCCATTCCACTGGCTTGGCCATGGCAAGTAGTGAGACCTCAGATACTTTCTGTTTGGCAAACATCGTGCCCTTCAAGGACCAGACTTCAGGGACCGCGGGTCAGTGCTCCCATTTCAGCAAGTCTGGCTTGTTGTTAGCAACACAGCAGTGAGACATACACAACACTTATTCAAACTCCTGACTTTATCACGCATCATTCCTTCTACATCAAGATTTTTTTTAAAGAAACATGCGCTTATTAACCTTAACATGCCACATATTATTTATCATTTACATTTGTTTTAACTCTTTCCCCCCTTGGACGCCTACTAGAAACAACCCATACATATATTACTAGGGCTACCCATAGAGCATAATTACATAAAAGAAAACGAATGTCCACAAGTGATTAAATGATTTTCACACTTGTGAAATTTATTGAAACATAGACATATTTGGTATCTCTGGAAACCTTAGGCTCTGAACTATCCATTTTTGACTGTTCAAATGTAATTCAACTTATTTAAAGGTATATAACAGCTCACTGAAAATGAGAGTTTACCTGGTCAGGTGCAAAATCGAAAACAAAAGACTACATTCAGCATCTGATATATGCATGTTCTGTGCAAAAAATTCATAAAAATATTTAAACATATGTTTGTCAAAGTGCTTAGATAAACTTCATATCACCAGATACACTATAGACAGGTGTACACCTCATTGAACCTGTTGTACACCTGTGTGTATCTAACTCGTTTTTTTCCTTTAGCTTATCAACTCATTTACATTTTCCTTTAAGAAACTCTAAAACTAAAATGTAAGAACATATTTCCTCTTTATGTAAGAAATTTCATTTCATACATGGAAATATAGGAACATCTAATAACTTCTGAAAAGTCTGATTATCTGGAACCTGGTTTGACTCAGTCCTCAGATGGATGCAACTGCAGAAAACAGTCATTGCACATGTGTGTATTGCATGTTGAACAGCCATACACAGTTTCATGGCGGCGTTCCTTCTTGTAGCAGCTTTTGCACCTGCGGTGTTTTCCTGGTAGTCGCTTAAAGATGTGCGTCATCTTGCGTTTCTGCATATCAATGTCTATGGGAGATCCACACTCGCGAACGGCAGCTCGCTTTCTGCTGGTGAATTCATTGATCATCTCCTTACCCAGCTCCAAGATGAAATCCTTCTGTGCATAGCGCTTCCTCCTTCCCAACTGTCTGGTTGATGCCAGCTTGTACAGAATCCAGGCATTTACACGGCAGCAGTCAACCACAAACCATAAGATGTACTTCCAGTACTTTTTGCTGGCACGTGATGCTGCATACTTTTTCCTTAGTTGATCATGAACATCTACGCCATTCATGTGTTGGTTGTACCTGTTGATAGCCTGGGGTTGTGGCACAGTCAATTTCTGTCTGCCCACCTGCCGTTGTACCTGTCTGGTCTTTGTTCGTGCCCGTGGAAGAGCGTGGTCACTTCTAACTTCACCCCCGTTTGGAGCTATGGGACTATCCTGGGAGAGGCCAAATGCTAACAACATCTTTGGCCTTTTTGTGTGACTGAGGGCACACAGGTCTTCCATACTGTGATATGTTCTTATCTGAGCTTAGACGAGTTGATACGTACCTGTCTGGTCTTTGTGCGTGCCCGTGGAAGAGCGTGGTAGCTTTCAACTTCACCCCCGTTTGAAGCCATAGGAATACATTGGGAGAGGCCAAATGCTAACAACATCTTTAATAATAATAATAATGCCTTACACTTGTATCGCGCTTTACAAGCCTGTATTACCAAGTTTCTCAAAGCACTACATTGTCGTCATTATTCATTCACTCCATACTCGGTAGTGGTAAGCTACTGTTGTAGCCACAGCTGCCCTGGGGTAGACTGACGGAAGCGAGGCAACCAGTCCGTGCCATCGGCCCCTCTGACCACCACCAGCCACTCACTCACTCACTGCATTCGCCAGGCTTCCTGGTGTTACCAAACGGTCTCCCATCCAAGTACCGACCAGGCCCTTCCCGGCTGAGCTTCCAAGGTCTGACGGGATTGGGCGGAGCAAAGCCGCCTTTGCTCCGCTATGGTCGTTTTGCGTGACTGAGGGCACACACAAAGACCAGACAGGTACGCATCAACTCGTCTAAACTAAGGTAAGAACATATCTCAGTATGGAAAAACGGTGGCCTGTTCCTTTAAGGCAAAAAACCCTGCATATCATAACATTGTCAAACGTAAACAAGGGTATGTTAAATGTATGTAAAAGTGTTAAAGGGCCTATATAGTTGAGGAGCTGAATTGAGGACTCTTTGCCTCCTTAATTTAATCTCTACCTCTCAACTTAAAATTTTGTTTTTTTACAAACCTACCATGGTAAACTCCTGGACAACTGAGAGCCCACACAAATATGACTTAACCGATGCACAAGCCAGTAGCGGCGGCCCTGACCCCAGAGCGCGTGTACATGCTCTATCTTGGCCTGGCAGTGCAAATGCTTAGCGCGTCTCCTCACTGTCACGAGTTGCACACAATGACATTCATCGGCATGTTCCTGTCGGCGGCGGCCTAGAACGCGAACTCACAAATGATTCGACTGTCGAGGCTGTGAGGCATGTGCGCAGCGCTGGCCGTGTAGTGGTAATCGGACAGAGCGGCGGGGAAATGGGCTCAGCGGGCGCCGGGGCGGGAAACGCGTTACAGCTGCGCCATTCACCGCAGAACTAACGCGCTGGTGTGAGACCAAAGGCCATCGCCCCCGGTCTGGACCATTGTCACGGGTGTTTCGAAATGGCCTGTGATTACTTTGAGTGCGGACCGTTTTAGAGCACGTGTGAAAAAGCATGGAAAATTCAAATTTCTCAACTTCAATAAATCAGGCTAGGAATTCAACAATCAACAAATCCCTTGGGTGAGTTTAGTCTTTATTTTTATTTTTTATTATTATCACATATTAAAAGTAAGATGGTAAAAAAAAAAACATTGTTTTCCTTAAATTGCATATTAGAGATTATTCATATCTTTTGAATGGCTGTTTTTATGTGAATGATTTCAATCGAATCTCATTTGTCAAAAGAGCCGTATGTTGGATCCAACAATGTAAAACGCCGCAGTGACATAATAAGAGGGTTATTTTATGCTGGTTAATGAGGACAAGCTTATGTGTTGGTGTGTAGAGCTTCCAGTCCATTACCCAAGAGAACGGCAACACGTTATTACAAGCTGTAACGCCAAACAAATAGATCTGTGAAGTGCGAACACTAATGGATGAAATGCTTTGCTTCGAGCCAAAACCTGAAGTCCCTATTAATGTCATTGCCAGATACAATTGAGTACCTATTATCTATTGTACCATTCAAGCAACAAAAGGGCATTGTGAACAGCCTTTATCTAACAAATGCACAGAGAACAAGTGGATATGCCAGAATTATTCAAATGACAGTAGTCATATTGTCTGCTGTTTGAGCTGTGATGAGGCGTAGGAGAGGGAAGCCGAATGAGGCAAGGTGTTGGTCCAAGTTAGGCCTGCCGCGATACTTACTATATCGAGTTATCGCTCGATAAGTAAAATGAAGGACCATAACATTTTTAGTCTCGATAAATGCACGTACTGCGTGTGCTTAAAATAACTACAGAAACATGAACGCTATCACAACGCTGAGTGAGCGCAGCGTCCATCCAACCCGTCTCCCTAGACAGCATTGAGCACATCAGCCGTGTCCTGCATGTATCCAGATCATTTATAGATCAGCGCTGCTTTTGAAGAGAGGCGGGTGTAAACAAAGTGTCGTGCTACTGAGTAGGGGAAAGCTGCAGACCCGGAGCCGAGACAGATCTACCGTGAAGCGAATCCATCTAGATTGATCAGCTTTTAGGAAGGTTGATGTTGATTGATATGTTGATCTACTTCACGCACGTGGGGAGTTAGTAGGCTGAGTTATTTAATTTTTTTCATGAAAACAAAACTAATTATAAATTTCTTATCTGTTGGTTAATAACATAACTTTGAACAGCATACAAATTGCTTATTATTTTTGTTCCTAAACAATCCTAATCTTAACCTAATCCTAAACCTAACAACCCTAACCCTAATCTTAACGATTGTAAACTAACTCTAACAATAATTGTAAAACATAAAATATTAACAAATAATACCGTCGTGGATCTGCTCCTACCCGCAGAGGGCGCACTATCACGGCAGATGCGCCTCACCGTCGTGGATCTGTCTCGGCTCCGGGTCTGCAGCTTTCTATTATTGGTGCTACTACGGAGCTTTGCTGATTCCGACACTTTCTGTGAACTTTATGGCGGAGCAAGAGGGACTTGTGAGAAAACATTTGGAATTCCAGCCAAAAGAACTCATCACGGAGAGAATAACAACATTAATACGACTGCAGGTTTGTCCAACGTGAGAACGAAACAAACCCACCGCCCAGTCAGTGAATCAAAGCTAATCAGAGCTACTGTTAGCAAGAGGACCCCGAGTGCTTTAGCCACTGTCCAAATACAAGCGCGATAGTCCTGAGAACATTACTCAGTGCTTAGGTCTATGTTACTGTTCAAAAGCCAGAGAAATGCTGCAGCCGTTTGACAAACAGTCAACAAGTTTCCCAAAAAAGCTGCTTCACTCCGACAGCCGTGTGTACAGGTTATATTTTCAAAGAAAAGGAAAAAGAACACAACATATGGCTACTCTACTTTTGCAGTAATAAAGTATTATCTGAATCCATACATTTAATATACATTTTATTCTAAACAGAAGTGAGTTTTTGTCAGGAAATATTTAACCAGAATAATACAGATGAAATATCAGTATTATTGTTATTGGGATATTTTTTAAAGATGATAGGACATTTTTTTGTGACAGCCCTAGTTCAAACACAGAACCTGGTGAGAGTGTAAGTTATGTTAAAAGGTTGAGACGCACAGATGGATACAGGGTCCTAGAATATGTCGACCCTTCTAGTTTGCACTTTGTTTGGTATAAGGTGTTAATATTGAATGTCAGAAGTTCAATACATTTCAATTAAATTAGTTGCTTACAGTTTTCTTTTTATATCCTACAGTATTTGCATTATACTCAATATTATCGTTTATCGCGATATTTTCTGAGACGATATATCATCCTAAAAAATATATATATATCGTGGCAGACCTAGGCTGTAGTAGTTTTTTATAATGCATATTTTATTTTTTGAGGCCTCGTCGTTGGCCTCAACCTGGGAAGTAGCGACTTCCTGCTAACTTCAGTTGATACTGATCTCTAACTGTTGTAGAGTGTTCCAGGCATTTTCACCGTGATGGTCTGAGGAAAGACGAGATGGATGCTCAATCATAAAACATTTGGAAAAGTTTGATCTGAATCTTAATAGAGTGAACAGAGAGACGAGGGTATAGTAGTGTTTTTATTGAAGAAAACAATGCCATCAACCTGGCTAATAAAATGTATTAGCCAGGTTAATGGTCTCTACAGAAGTAGAAAGCTCTCCCCAGTCTAGTGAAGAAGCGGGCTGAGACAGGTTTGGGCCGGTTCAGGAAGTCTCCTAGGGCAATGTTAAGATGCTTCACCACATCTTCTTCAAAAGCTGCCGGTTCTTGAGCTGCAGCCTTCAGGGAAGCACAGGCAGAGCCGTGCTCCAGCACCAACTGTTTAGCTGCTGTTGTTCCAATCTTCTGCAGGTTTTTCAAGCTAATGTCACATTCTCGACCGACGATCAGCTGTTCCTTGATCTTCTCATTCAGGTTTATGGCCATGTGCACACTGTCCTGTCTGTTAAGGGATCTGGCCAATTTAAGCACCTTCTTGACCAGTGCATGAGAGAGAATGTAGGACACCGGACATCCACTGGAAGAGTTAACGTTAGGTGGATCATTCTCCTCAGGAGCAAGGACACTGTTCTCTCTAACGGGTTCAGCTGCTTGGTGAGCGTTGGTGAGGACACAAGTGGAAGAAGTAGATAAATGACTCCTCCCAAGAATGGGGATGCTGTCTTCTCCAACGAGTTCAGCTGCTTGGTGAGCGTTGGTGAGGACGCAACAGTCCGGACGTTCAGTGGAAGAAGATAAATCACTCACCCCAAGAACGGGGATGCTGTCCTCTCCAACTCTTTCGGCTGGGCTAACATTAGCCATGCTAATCACCACTCTTAATATACTTCTCTTCCCCGCTGACTTCTTTCCTTGACGATTGTCTTTCAGTAAATTGTTCACATCAGTTGGTTCTGACGCTGGTGGACTTGCCTCTGTTTTCCCTTCCTGGAGTGGAGTGCAGACATCTTGAGTAATGGGGTTGGTTTCCACCCCCATGAAGTCTAACAAAGGCTGTACTTCTGCCAACAGCTCCTGCAGTTCTAGTGCGAGCCGGGCGTTCAGCTTCACTTCTGGAGCTGCGTCATTAGCCTCAACCTGGGATGTAATGACTTCAACCGTAGCCTCAGGTGACTGTTGTTCTGTTATTTCTCTGTCTTCCTGAGGCACTGTGTCGACTAACTGTGAATCCTCCAGCTCAACCTCCTCCTCTGGTCGAGATGTGTCACTTTGGTCAGCTGGGGATGTGTCATCCTGAGGAATCACTGCAGGCTGGACCTCCTCAAGCTGGGAAGGGCTACCTTCAGGATTGTCCTGAGGGGCAGGAGCGTCCTTGAAGGCAGCAGCGTCCTGAGGGGCAGGAGCGTCTTGGGCGGCAGGAGCATCCGGGGTGGCAGGAGCGCCCTGAACAGGAGCGTCTTGGGCGGCAGGAGCGTCCTGAGGGGCAGGAACGTCTTGGGCGGCAGGAGCGTCTTGGGCGGCAGGAGCCTCCTGAACAGGAGCGTCCTGAACAGGAGCATCCTGAGGGGCAGGAGCGTCCTGAGGGGCAGGAACGTCCTGGGCGGCAGGAGCGTCCGGGGCGGCAGGAGCATACTGGACGGCAGGAGCGTCCGGGGCGGCAGGAGCGTCCGGGGCGGCAGGAGCGTCCTGGGCGGCAGGAGCGTCCTGGGCGGCAGGAGCTGAGTTTACCTCTGGCATAAGAAGAAGCTCTTCTTTTGTGTTTTCTGGTTCAAGACACAGAAAGTTGTAGCCAAGTCCAATTAGTACTTTGGCGGCAGCGTTTTGTTTGGCCTCTCTCTTGGAGTGTCCCGCTCCAACCACAGTTTCTTCTGCCACAGTCAGTCGGACGTACAAGACCCAGGGGTAAAACGCTTTGTCCACGTTGACTACACTGTACTCTGCGGGCTTCCCTCTCGACTTGGTGACGATCTCATGCAGGCACTCTATGGGGTTAGCGGGCGTCTCAAAAGTAGGGAGCTCTCTCCAGAGCTTGGTCTTTTTGGAAGAGTTTCCGCCCAGCGTTTTCCCTGGGAAGGGGATGCGCCGAAGTTCGGGCAGAATCTGCTGTGCGGCCAGTGTTTTGGCGATGACTTTGGTTGGCCCTTCGGCCTCTGCCGTTAACCTTCCAACCGTTAAACGGAAGGTGAAGGTTGCGTTGTGGATAGGGCCGTCTCTTTTCAGCTCGAGAAAACATGCATCCAGGCGAAGTTTTGCTGCGAGCTCAAATATCTCACAAATTTCATGCTTGTAATTGACGTCGACCTTTTTCTGTAAGGCCATTGTGAGTTCTTTTGTGTTCTCCATTTCAGTGATAAAGTTCTCGTGTTCGTCCGTGGCGGCAGGAGCGTCCTGAACAGGAGCGTCCTGAGGGGCAGGAGCGTCTTGGGCGGCAGGAGTGTCTTGGGCGGCAGGAGCGTCCGGGGTGGCAGGAGCCTCCTGAACAGAAGCGTCCTGAGGGGCAGGAGCGTCCTGAGGGGCAGGAGCGTCTTGGGCGGCAGGAGCGTCTTGGGCGGCAGGAGCCTCCTGAACAGGAGCGTCCGGAGGGGCAGGAGTGTCTTGGGCGGCAGGAGCGTCCGGGGTGGGAGGAGCGCCCTGAACTGGAGCGTCCTGAGGGGCAGGAGCGTCCTGAGGGGCAGGAGCGTCTTGGGCGGCAGGAGCGTCTTGGGCGGCAGGAGCCTCCTGAACAGGAGCGTCCTGAGGGGCAGGAGCATCCTGAACAGGAGCGTCCTGGGCGGCAGGAGCGTCCGGGGCGGCAGGAGCGTCCGGGGCGGCAGTAACGTCCTGGGCGGCAGGAGCGTCTGGGGCGGCAGGAGCGTCCTGAGGGGCAGGAGCGTCCTGAGGGGCAGGAACGTCCTGGGCGGCAGGAGCGTCTTGGGCGGCAGGAGCATCCTGAACAGGAGCGTCCTGGGCGGCAGGAGCGTCCTGGGCGACAGGAGCGTCCGGGGCGGCAGGAACGTCCTGGGCGGCAGGAGCGTCCTGAGGGGCAGGAGCGTCTTGGGCGGCAGGAGCGTCCTGAACAGGAGCGTCCTGGGCGGCAGGAGCTGAGTTTACCTCTGGCATAAGAAGAAGCTCTTCTTTTGTGTTTTCTGGTTCAAGACACAGAAAGTTGTAGCCAAGTCCAATTAGTACTTTGGCGGCAGCGTTTTGTTTGGCCTCTCTCTTGGAGTGTCCCGCTCCAACCACAGTTTCTTCTGCCACAGTCAGTCGGACGTACAAGACCCAGGGGTAAAACGCTTTGTCCACGTTGACTACACTGTACTCTGCGGGCTTCCCTCTCGACTTGGTGACGATCTCATGCAGGCACTCTATGGGGTTAGCGGGCGTCTCAAAAGTAGGGAGCTCTCTCCAGAGCTTGGTCTTTTTGGAAGAGTTTCCGCCCAGCGTTTTCCCTGGGAAGGGGATGCGCCGAAGTTCGGGCAGAATCTGCTGTGCGGCCAGTGTTTTGGCGATGACTTTGGTTGGCCCTTCGGCCTCTGCCGTTAACCTTCCAACCGTTAAACGGAAGGTGAAGGTTGCGTTGTGGATAGGGCCGTCTCTTTTCAGCTCGAGAAAACATGCATCCAGGCGAAGTTTTGCTGCGAGCTCAAATATCTCACAAATTTCATGCTTGTAATTGACGTCGACCTTTTTCTGTAAGGCCATTGTGAGTTCTTTTGTGTTCTCCATTTCAGTGATAAAGTTCTCGTGTTCGTCCGTGGCGGCAGGAGCGTCCTGAACAGGAGCGTCCTGAGGGGCAGGAGCGTCTTGGGCGGCAGGAGTGTCTTGGGCGGCAGGAGCGTCCGGGGTGGCAGGAGCCTCCTGAACAGAAGCGTCCTGAGGGGCAGGAGCGTCCTGAGGGGCAGGAGCGTCTTGGGCGGCAGGAGCGTCTTGGGCGGCAGGAGCCTCCTGAACAGGAGCGTCCGGAGGGGCAGGAGTGTCTTGGGCGGCAGGAGCGTCCGGGGTGGGAGGAGCGCCCTGAACTGGAGCGTCCTGAGGGGCAGGAGCGTCCTGAGGGGCAGGAGCGTCTTGGGCGGCAGGAGCCTCCTGAACAGGAGCGTCCTGAGGGGCAGGAGCATCCTGAACAGGAGCGTCCTGGGCGGCAGGAGCGTCCGGGGCGGCAGGAGCGTCCGGGGCGGCAGTAACGTCCTGGGCGGCAGGAGCGTCTGGGGCGGCAGGAGCGTCCTGAGGGGCAGGAGCGTCCTGAGGGGCAGGAACGTCCTGGGCGGCAGGAGCGTCTTGGGCGGCAGGAGCATCCTGAACAGGAGCGTCCTGGGCGGCAGGAGCGTCCTGGGCGACAGGAGCGTCCGGGGCGGCAGGAACGTCCTGGGCGGCAGGAGCGTCCTGAGGGGCAGGAGCGTCTTGGGCGGCAGGAGCGTCCTGAACAGGAGCGTCTGGGGCGGCAGGAGCTGAGTTTACCTCTGGCATAAGAAGAAACTCTTCTTTTGTGTTTTCTGGTTCAAGACACAGAAAGTTGTAGCCAAGTCCAATTAGTACTTTGGCGGCAGCGTTTTGTTTGGCCTCTCTCTTGGAGTGTCCCGCTCCAACCACAGTTTTTTCTGCCACAGTCAGTCGGACGTACAAGACCCAGGGGTAAAACGCTTTGTCCACGTTGACTACACTGTACTCTGCGGGCTTCCCTCTCGACTTGGTGACGATCTCATGCAGGCACTCTATGGGGTTAGCGGTCGTCTCAAAAGTAGGGCGCTCTCTCCAGAGCTTGGTCTTTTTGGAGGAGTTTCCGCCCAGCGTTTTCCCTGGGAAGGGGATAAGCCGAAGTTCGGGCAGAATCTGCTGTGCGGCCAGTGTTTTGGCGATGACTTTGGTTGGCCCTTCGGCCTCTGCCGTTAACCTTCCAACCGTTAAACGGAAGGTGAAGGTTGCGTTGTGGATAGGGCCGTCTCTTTTCAGCTCGAGAAAACATGCATCCAGGCGAAGTTTTGCTGCGAGTTCAAATATCTCACAAATTACATGCTTGTAATTGACGTCGACCTTTTTCTGTAAGGCCATTGTGAGTTCTTTTGTGTTCTCCATTTCAGTGGGAAAGTTCTCGTGTTCGTTTCCTGTAGCTGTGATGAGAAACACGTCTCGTCTCTGGCAAAGGTCTGAACAAAGTGAGCAGTAGGAGATGATGACCTATAATCTCAAAGTTGGGTCGAAATTCTGGGGTTGCTATGACATCATACAGACATACAATGACGTCATGCTGAGATGGAATGTATGATAAGCACAGAATGATTTTGGCGAACTTCCTGGTTACCAGGGTAACGATGACTTCCTGTCCACACAAATTAAAGATACATTAAGATGAAAAGAAAAAAACTGTCAAATTAACAATTAACGTTCGCATGATGCTTCAAACATGATCATATAAGGGCGATTCCAGAGATGCCGTCAGTATCTATTCTATAGAAATATTTATATCTGCCAGTGAGACGCAGCTGACTCTCAACTTGAATAAGGACAGTCGTTAGTCGTTAGTTGGAATCATTTCTGATCAGCTGTTACAGAGAAATGCTGCAGCGGTTTGACAAACAGTCAACAAGTTTCCCAAAAAAAGCTGCTTCACTCCGACGGCCGTGTGTACAGGAGGTTATATTTTAAAAGAAAAGGAAAAAGAAACATATGGCTACTCGACTTTTGCAGTAATACAGTATGATCTGAATCCATACATTTAATATAGAAGAAGTCACAGAAGTGAGTTTTTGTGAGGAAATATTTAACCAGAGTAATGCAGATGAAATATCAATATTATTGTTATTGGGATATTTTTAAAGATGATACTGTATATTGACTATTTGTTGTAAATGTTGTGACAGGCCTAGTTCAAACACAGAACTTGGTGAGAGTGTAAGTTATGTTAAAAGGTTGAGAAGCACAGATGGAAACAGTGTCCTAGAATATGTCGACCCTTCTAGTTTGCACTTTGTTTGGTATAATGTGTTCATATTGAATGTCAGAAGTTCAATACATTTCAATTAAATAGTTGCTTATGTTACCCCCGTGAAGACAGACACAGGCTGGGATGTAACATTGGCCTTTTATTCTGTAAACAGAAACAGATAGTTTTCAGACGCGGCTTTGCCTCCGTGGACTTCAGTTGAAAACCTTCGCAGCACTGAACTAACTCTGCGCTTATACTATTCAGACTCATATTTTAGTTATAACACAGTTGCTTGTCTTACAGTCACTATAACATGTTTTTGACAAAAAGAAAAACAATCTTAAACTTGACCTAACCGTTACAAATTACACATCTACAGTACAACAATAAAAGTACTTATTTACCAATAGTCCAGTCACAATATATCTACTCAACTGCTACGATTAACCTATGTAGACCAATAGAAAAGAACAGCGACAAATCGGACCAACGTCTATATTTAACTGGACGCTAACGGTAGTTAGCAGTTAACGTTTTGTACCGAGAACAGCCTAAAAATACAATTTAAATAAATAAAACATCGTCCCGAAATTACAGATAGTCCTACTAATGTTACCCATACAGTGCTTAGTGTACTTAACCCACCTGTAAACAGAAACAGATAGTTTTCAGACGCGGCTTTGCCTCCGTGGACTTCAGTTGAAAACCTTCGCAGCACTGAACTAACTCTGCGCGAGACCGGGGACGTGAGTCTCCTACTTGCGTGCCACTACTGCCATCTTCTGGCGCAAATTAGCATAGCACCAGAAACGGGTAAATACAACACAGCCAAAATTAAGAAACATTAGTAGTCAACTAAAAGATTAATTAAAATGAAAATTAGTTGGGGGGTGTCTTTTTATACCTAAACAGTCCTGGGGGCCACACCCTCCTCTGCTTAATAAAAAATAAAAATGCTGTCTAATTTTTTTTATTTTATTTGTTTAGTCTGAAACAGTGTCCCTTGAGCTTAACTGGTGGTTATATATCACATTTTTAGCATTGCTTATAGGAAAAACTTGCAATGACCTTAGTAGACGTTTGAATATTATACCAAGTAATACTAAAATTTCTGTTGGAATACCCACATTTCTTCTCAAGATGAATAAACAAGTTCACCATACTGTGAATAATACTTTTTACCATTGTAACCAGACACATAAACGGCCAACTTTATCACTTTGTCTGTTACCATATCATCACGTTGTTTAAATGTAGACACTGTTGCATATGTGCAATATACTCAACTTAGTCTCCCTGAGTTGCACTTTAGCATGCAAATTATTTCTGAATAATTTGCATTTCTTGTTGCAGTCTTATAGTGTCTGTGTCACTCTACTAGTCTATAATAAGCTGCTTGCGTGGTGTCGGACGCCCATGGTCTCCAGAGTCTCTGTGAGCATGTGGGTGGGACACTCACCTCGATACAGTCCATACCCACTGGTCTCACGGTCGGGTGTCCGAGCTGGTCATAGGAGAGGACCTGTGGCCGCCGCCGCTCCCTCTGAGGGTATATGTGGGTAGCAGCTGTCGACCACTGCACATCAGAGTCTCTGCCTCTCTGCTGGGGCGTATCTTCCTCCGAAGGATGGTCGCTGAGCTGCTCCTGGTCTGCCTCAACGTCTGCTGCCAGTAGACCATCTTCTTCAGCGGTGGCCTGGTCGTCGTGATGATGAGAGTCCTCCGCCTGGGGTTGCTCCAGCTGCTGCTCCAGCTCAGGTTCGGAAGTGTGCACCTGAGCTCTGCTTTCCTCACGAATCTGCAGGCGAGGAGATCTCCAGACAAGAGTGCCTTCTTCATCACTATCCGAGTCTGTGCCCTCTTGTAATGCCTCTACTTGTCTCCTTACTTTAGCTTGTGTCTTCTTCTTTTGTTTGCTCTGCTGTTTGTTGTCCAGTCCTTCCACTGGTAGGCTGTCACATGGGAGGAGCAGGTTTCTGTGTACTGTGCGGCTTTTACCCCCTTGTTCTGGCTTTATTTCATAAACAGGCATGTCAGGGCTTTTCTGGGCAACTATCACATACACAGAATCTTCCCAGTATGAACGGAGTTTACCAGGCCCCCCTCTCTCTTTGAAGTTGTGAAGGAGGACTCTGTTACCTGGATACAGCTGAACACCATGTGTCTTTTGGTCATAATAGTGTTTGCCTCTTAAAGCTTCTTTCTGTGCCGCCTTTGATGCAATCTGATAAGCCTCTCTCATTTGGGACTGCCATTTCTGTACATACTCCTCGTAGCTGACTTGTTGTTCTTGGATGGGCAAGTTGAACAGGATGTCTACTGGGAGTCTGGGAGTGCGGCCGAAAAGCAGGTGATATGGTGTGAACCCAGTGGCATCACTCTTAGTGCAATTATAGGCGTGCACGACTTTTGCCAGCGATTCTTTCCAGTCTGCTTTCTCACTGTCTGTCGGGGTTCTCAGCATGGAGAGCAAGGTCCTGTTGAAACGCTCTACCTGCCCGTTCCCTTGTGGATGGTATGGGGTAGTGTGGGAACCACGGAGACCACAGACTTTCTGGAGCTGGGCAAACAGATGATTTTCAAATTCTCGGCCCATGTCGTGGTGGATTCTCACTGGAAAGCCATACTTCAAAGCAAAGTGGTTAAAGATTTTGTCCACCACTGTCTTAGCTGACTTGTTCTTTGTAGCATATGCCTCTGCAAAGCGCGTAAAATGACCCATTACCACCAGGATGTGTTCGTACCCGTGCTTGCATGTCTCTAAATGTAAAAAGTCAATCGACACCAGTTCAAAGGGATATGTTGTGGTAATAGATTTGAGTGGGGCTCTGTTTGCTCTATTGGGGCGTTTTCTCTTTAGGCACTCACAGGCATGCATAACAAAATGCTCTACATCGTTTTGCATTCTTGGCCAGAAAAATCTGTCCCTTATCAGTCCCAAAGTTCTTTCTGCCCCCAGGTGTCCCATCTCTCTGTGTAGCTCAGTGAAGACAGTATTATGGTGTTCTTTTGGCAGGAGGAGTTGGTCTCTACCCTTAACTCGCCTGTAGAGGACGCCATCCTCATTAACATGTAGTTTGTTCCACTGTCTCAGGAGGATTTTCACATCAGGGGGCTCTTTCTTAAAAGCTTGACCTTTGGGCATGAAGTCACTGATTTTGTAGTTGAGGACAGGCCCAATTACAGAGTCTTTTTCTTGGCTGGCCCTGATTTCAGCTTGTGAGAGGGTCTTGTCTGGGGGTGCCGCTGTGTCTTGGACTAGACTGATGGCCTGTTCACTGATGATATAGTTCTTTGGACCTGTGCTTTTTTTCTGGAAACAAACACTATCAGCAGCCGCTTTAATGACATCCTGTTTTACTTCAGCTGTGCATTGTGCCATGTACTGATTAATGTCCAGAGGTAATCTGGAGAGGCCGTCTGCATCAGCGTTTCTTTTACCGGGCCTGTATCTAATGGTAAAGTTGAAGTCGGCCAATTCCCCTACCCAGCGATAACCAGTTGCATTTAGTTTCGCTGTGGTGAGAACGTAAGTTAAAGGGTTATTGTCCGTGTAAACAACAAAATGAGGGGCATAAAAGAGGTAGTCTCGAAAGCGTTCACATATCGCCCATTTTAAAGCTAAAAATTCTAGCTTTCCTGAATGCATGTGATAGTTCTTTTCTGGGGGTGTTAGTGTGCGTGAACCGTAGGCTATTACCCTCAGTTTACCTGTACTGGTACAATACGGCCCCTAGGCCCTCTTGAGAGGCGTCACAGTGGAGTATAAAGGGCTGTGCAAAATCTGGATACCCCAAAATGGGTGGCTCTGTTAAACAGCCTGTGAGCTTGTTTAAAGTCTCTTGGTGGTTTTCAGTCCAGATTATGGGTGTTCTAGGAGGTGGTCGCCCTTTGTGTTTAGCACTAACCTTTCTACCTTTTGTCCTAGGCACATGTGGTGGCGGCTGCACTGTGGGCAGGGTCAGGAGCTGGTAAAGTGGCTTGGCAATCTTTGAAAAGTTTGGGATGTATGACCGGTAGTATGACAGGAAACCCAAGACACGACTCAGCTCACCTACAGTGCTTGGAGGGTTGTCTTTGAGTGCCTGGACAGGGGCTATTTCAGCTGGATCCATCGTGTACCCCTGCTCTGACACCATCCGTCCCAGGAACCGGACCTGTCTCTTAAAAACCTCACACTTGTGGGGAGTGAGCTTCACACCATGTGTTTGGTACCTCTGCAGCACATCACGGATATGTTGTAGGTGTGTTTCGAATGATGGAGAGTGGACTAAGTTGTCATCCAAATAGGGCTGACAGATGGCATCACGCAGTCCCTTTAAACAGTCCTCCATACTCCGTTGAAACTCTGCTGGAGCTGAGCTGAGGCCAAACGGTATACGGCTCCACTGGTACAGGCCCCATGGAGTAATGAAAGCTGTCAGGGGGCGACTACCTGGATTTAGGAAGCCCTGATGATAGGCTTTGCCCTGATCAAGCACTGAGAACCAGGAGCTGCCATGAAGAGAGTCCAACATGTCCTGAATTCTCGGGATGGGGTGCCTGTCTGGTACTGATTTCCTGTTGAGTTCCCTGTAGTCACAGCATAGCCTCAATTCACCTGACTTTTTCCTGACACAGACGATTGGAGATGAGTAGAACGATCTTGACTCTGAAATCCACCCTCTGTTTAACAGATCTTGGAGATAGTCTTTAACTTCTTGGTGCAGGGGCTTTGGGACTGAAACATATGTCTTTTTCACAGGAGTAGTGTCATGGAGTGTGATGTGCATGTTTAAAGACGGGATACATCCTACATCTTTGTCATCATAAGCAAAAGCGTGACACTCCTCATGTAGCAGCTGCTTTACCACTTGCTGCTGGTCAGGACTGAGATGGTCAAGTTTAACTGGGGGATCCCACTGAGGTGGCTTATTGTAGGAGTTGCTTGTAACCTCATTTACCTGGGCCTGAATACCACAGTCCTTATCCAGTCTCTCAGGTGCATTTTCAGGACTTTGGGCTGTAACTGGATACACCGCTTTTATTTCTTCTAGGTGACCCAGAATGGTGTGAGGAGACAAGGTAAGGTCTTGCTTGTTTGTATTTACAATGTATATAGGGATATATACTGACCTCCCCTGTGTGACAGTAACAAGTCCTTCTTGTATCACCAGGCCCTCAGGTAGCTGTGACAGTTCATCTGGAACAAACAGGACACTTTGGCCTGCATACTGGGCTCCTACATTTGCACGGATGTAGGCGGTGCTTATTTGGGCTGCTGGCAGGCGAATCTCCTTCTTCCCTGTGTGAGCTGTTCCAACCCTTTCATTGCCTCTGTTAGTCTGCAGAATCTTGACTATGGACCTGGCTTCTTTGACTGACACGGAGAATGTCTGACTGATTTTCTGTATATGCTTTGTTCTCAAATGTCGTTTGTCCCACAAGCCCACTACTTCTTCAATTACATTGAACCCGATAATAGGTTGTTCTGCAACGTTGGAATCACTTGAGACTAAAATGGGAACAAGCAATGTCTTTGTGGGGTGAGTGTCACAGTCCAAGTAAAATTCAGTCTCTATCCAGCCAATGTATGGTATTTCAGTACCGTTCGCTGCTAAGGCTACAAGTGGTTCAGATAAGAGTTCTGAAAGGGGTCTTAGTATGCTGAGAGGTAGGTGTTTCTTCCTCCATTCATCGTTTATTAAACTTGCCTGAGCCCCTGTGTCCCATAGAGCTTCCACTGGTACATTATCAAGTTGGCACTGGACAACACATCTTCTTCCGATGAGACTGATGAGCTTGGTTTGGTGCTGTGAGGGCATGTAACAGTTAGACTGTGGAGAAATCATTGCGTCTTGGTGCTCACCTGATGGTTTTAGTAAGCATTCAGGGTTGGCCTGTAGGGATGCAAAGTCAATGTGGGACCTGGAAAGTGACTGGGCTACTGTTGGTCCCCCTCCAGCAACCCCTTCCCGTTTCCCTGCAAATTTCTCTGTCTGCAGCCACGAGAGAGATGTCCTTCTTGTCCACATCTGAAGCAGTTGTTATGGGATTTCGTATATATATAATAACGTAAAAACCATAAAGAAGAGAGTTGAAGTCTGGATCAAGTGGTCATTTATTGTCTTAAACACAGGGAGAACACAGACAGCATAACAGCGGGCTCACAGAGTGTTCTGCCATCTAACCCACTTAGTGGCATATTTATACAGTAATCTGTACACATCAGATTGACAAGAGATGCTACCCTGACGTCAACACATTTGTTGTATCTCTGTATACGTCCTATCTCAACAGATAAAGGCCTAGCCTTAATCTGTGACATGTCCTGAGATGAATATTCAGGTCATGTCACCGATATCCTTTTCGGCTGTTAAACAATGACTAGTACATGTTAGAAATATATTTCTGACATTGCACTCCCCTCTTCTGATAATTTATCAAAGCATTTGATACATTAATCACCTTCTAGTCATAATTACCACCCATGTTTAACAGGAGAAGATCCAACAAACCAACCTCAAGAAATCAGAATTTTAAATTATATATAAAAAAGGTAAAAACAAATAAAACAAAACAAAAATAACATAAATCACAAAGTCAAATCCTTCCAGGCCATCTCGTACCAATCTATCTTATGTTCCAGGCAGTGTGGTCATTGGAACAGAGCTTAAAACCCACAACCTCAGGCCTACACATGACCAAACCTAACAACACACACATTAAAGGTTCACATCAGACCATTAACTGGGAACACAGAATACACTCAAAACATCAATGTTATTCATCCAATTCTAGGTTTATGATAACACATCGGTGTGTGTAAGACAAATAGGGGCAGCTATTTTTTAGCACAAAAACATAATAATCTTAACCTGACTATCAGTTAAAAAACAAAGATAAAAACAATTGCATGTTTCTACCAGTCTAGGACCTGATCAGAGGTGAGTTAAAGCACCTCAGCGTCATCCTCAGAGTCAGACACGTATTTAAGAGATTCTTCTATCTCTACCCGTGATTTGGTCTACGGCTACACGATTCTGTGAGGTCATAGCCCTGAGGCCATGCAGTTCAACTCTCTGCGACGTGATTCTTACTCTCGGACTCTCGAGCGCATGCGCCATCTCCCCGGCGCTGACAATGTAACTGATCAGCCGCCAGAACGATAACGCACGGCCCTGCGAGCCCGGAGCCGAGCTCTCGTCCGGACTTTTCAGTGTCTTTCAGTCCTCCTCCATTATCAGCTCCCTCCTGTTTATCAGGGAGAGCCACTTTAGTCCCAGTCCATGATAAAACTGCATACGTAGCATGATGATCTATTGTGGCTTTTGGCCACGTATTTGGCATATTGGTACCACATATTCATTGTATATGCAGTGGAGTGATTGTAAGCCTTTATCAGCGCGTCCATCCATACGTGATCGTGCGAGGCGCGTCTCATTTGCACGCGCACCGCATTCCCCCGTGGGCCATCACGGCCAACACTGGGGCAAGATACCGATATCAGCCACACGAGCAGCGCACAGCCAGCAGCGCACAGAACACGATCCGGCAGCCACCTGCTCCGTCTCCTCGTGCCTGCTCTGCATCTCGTACCTCCATCGTAGCCATGGTAGCAAAGGTCGTCTCCGTCCACCACCAGCACAGTTAACGAAAGCAGCTATACCTTGTATTGCTTCTTACAAGGCCTCGGTCTTAGCACCCGTCCTAGTGGTGGCGCTGATGATTCTGGTTCCGAGTCGTCTTCCGCGTTGGAAACCGCACACCGGCCCGTTTCAGATCCAACCGTAGGGGCTTGCCTTAGAGCACAACCCTCGAGCGTTGGAGGTTCTCTTAGAGCAAGCCTCTTGCACCGTGTTGTCACCGCCTGTGACAGCTGTGATGCAGCTCCTTCACCCAGACTTGGCACCACTCGACCGTGAAAGGCGTGGACTCCCGTGTCCCTCTATGCGACCCTCACAGCTGGTCCCAGCCACCGATTAGACCACCAGACCACCTTCTCGTCTCTTTCACCAAGATGAGGTCCCCCGGAAGTATGGCATGCAGCATGCACTCCACCTTCTTTAGGTACCTCCGTCCTGACCTGTGCAAAAACCTTCACCCACCAACACTTGCATTTCTTTTCTTACAATGTTCCTCGTCCCACCGTGAGGTCTCTGACAACCTCCGTCATACATGACCAATCCCGTGTGCTAAACCAGCAAAGTGCCTGAAAAAATGTTTAGGTAAACATGGTTTCTTATCAGGACCAAACAAAACACCTCCTTCCTTCCATAGTTTCACCTCCTCTGTACCTGCAACAGTTTCCATCTCACAAAGTCAAGAAAACACTTCATCATTAGTTTCCTTCTGGACAAACATATGTTTGTGCGGCTGGAGGAGCAAAAGGCCCTCAGCAGTCTGGCCTGAAAACCGAGAAGACACTGAGCCAGATACAAC
The DNA here is from genome assembly GCA_021464625.1 of Proterorhinus semilunaris. Classification (NCBI taxonomy): domain Eukaryota; kingdom Metazoa; phylum Chordata; class Actinopteri; order Gobiiformes; family Gobiidae; genus Proterorhinus; species Proterorhinus semilunaris. The sequence goes on from CM038360.1 coordinate 22,447,375, forward strand.
AGTGTCAAATTCAGAACATACAGAACATACAGATTAGGGTTTAATCAAAAGCACATTAGAGAGGTCAGTATGTATTGTACAGACTTTCTTCTGCAGCTATACAGCCGTGTTCATCTCCATCTGTGGGGCGGGACAAAGTCAATCAGGGTTAAGTTCTCCCACTCTCTCCACAAAGTTATTTGAAAGTTCAAGAAGCACAGCATTATAGCTTAGCCAGCGAGCAGGTGATAGCTGCGAAGTTTTTTGCTCTAGCAAGATTATAGACACAGCGTGTGGCACAAGCAGAGTTAGAGAAGCGGAGCCTAAAAGTCACGTGATGCAAGAACAGCTTTCTTTACGGCCACCACCACTCGTAAACAGACAGGTAGGCCTGCTGCTACTGGATCCAGTTTTGCGGACAAATAAGCTACAGGTCTGGGGCGTCCCCCGAAATTTTGCAACAGAACAGAGACCATGAATCCCTCTTTCACATCCACAGTTTGTGTGAATGGCCTGTTTTGGTACGGGGACACAGCAGAGCTATTTTCAGCTCACAACTGCCTTTTCCACCTCTGGCGTCCATTGTACACGGTCACTCGGCTTTAAATCCTTCCCCTGGACAACAGCCGCCAGAGGCCTCAATGATAAAATAATTTGCAATTAACTTGCAGCAGTATGACGTCATCCCTAGAAATGACATCACCTGTTTCAAAGCACATAAATAATCAGCTTCTTGTGTCACCGCGTCAACACCAGCAGCTCCTCCATCGTGAGGAAACAGGAAGGCCCTCTGGCCCCTCCCCTCGCTGCTCCAAACTCTCCAAGAAAGTCACGCGCGTAACACCATGCGTGTGCTTTAGAGAAGCGTGGTACGCGCACACGCACTGCGAGATACACAAACATAAACAACAGCTTCACCACTCATCCAGCCAATCAGACGCTCCCACACACACACACACACAAGAAATTCCTGAACCTTGACCCACATCACAGCCTCAGGCTTAGATAACGCTATATGAGGACACAGCTCGAGACATGTAAAAACCTTTTTCTGTTCACTGTTTAAACATACACTCAATTCTGTAAAGTCTCGATTACAAAACAAATATTTTGCACAATTTTGTCTTCACTACATTCACATGTTTTCAAACAGAGCATCGGGCTCTGTTGCAACACTGCTGACACAAACCAAATCTCCACTGTCCAGAAGCTGTGAATTCATAGGATTTACTCTTTTACGAGTTCAATTGCTCTATCACATTCAGGACTTGGGGACAATTTGTTTGCATAGGTGTGTTTTGGGGAATCTGTTTCCGGGTACAGTCCCATGTTTTTTATTTATTTATTTTGAGCAGTTTGTCTGCTCAAAGGGAGTGGGCCGAAGCCAAAGGCTTATAAGCGCCCATCCCAGAATAAAACAATAACATATACATATAACACATCACAAACAAGGGAACATGGGCAAGGCAAGAACAAGCAACAAGAACAACAATTAAATAAAGAAACAACAGCAAAAGAATGCAAAACGAGATCTTGATACTTCCCAGTTGTCATTACCATCCTCAGTATAATTTTAATTTGGGTTTAAATTATCATCATCATTATTATTATCATTATCATTATTATTACCATTTCCACCATGGTGAGGAATTTCCCAAATCCCTCACCCATTCTTCACAAGTTTTTAATTCACACATTCTCTTACATTCGTTTCGTCCTTTATTCATTGTAAACTTACGTGCTTTTCCTCATGAAAGTATACTGTTTATTTGGGTCCGCGACCCTTTAAATACTCTTTATTTGGGTCCGCGACCCTTTAAATACTCTTTATTTGGGTCCGCGACCCTTTAAATACTCTTTATTTGGGTCCACGACCCTTTAAATACTCTTTATTTGGGTCCACGACCCTTTAAGTACACTTTATTTGGGTCCACGACCCTGGGTCCACGACCCTTTAAGTACACTTTATTTGGGTCCACGACCCTGGGTCCACGACCCTTTAAATACTCTTTATTTGGGTCCACGACCCTGGGTCCACGACCCTTTAAGTACACTTTATTTGGGTCCACGACCCTGGGTCCACGACCCTTTAAGTACTCTTTATTTGGGTCCACGACCCTGGGTCCACGACCCTTTAAGTACTCTTGTGGGTCCTCGACCCTTTAAGTTCTACAGTCCCCAACTCTGTAGTATTTATGTAAATTCAATATGAGGCCAAATCATCTTTATGCACAACCTGAACCGAGACACAGGCCCAATCGTACCATTAAAACTTGTCCGAGCAAATTTACAGGGCAAAAAGGTGAATAGAGAAATGCATTTTTTGAAACTATTTCCTGCAGCATCTTTACAATTCAAAGGAGATGTGAGTATCTCAGACAGCTTTTCGCCTGACACACCAATTGATGTTACCACGCGGCCACTCAGCTTGGGTTTTGAAGTCAAACTACTAACTCCAACCACAGAATTAGTAGCCCCTGAATCGACTAAAAATGTTATGTTTTCTCCAGCTACAATCATGTTTTATTCAGGGAATGTTTGTTTACATTTGTCAAAGCATGGATACAACCCAATATCAGTGTCATTGCTGTTAACAAGGTGAGTGGGCGCTGTGTGTAAAAGAGGAGGGGCTACATTACCGTCCTCCGATGACATGGGTGTCAGGCCGTCCGAAGTGTGCGCTTCCCTCGATCTGTCCTCCATGCCCTCTAGTATAGTTGCTGTTATTATTCCTCCTACGGGACGGGGCCCTACGGGTATCTCTGGTGTCTTTGCCTGAGACGTTGTTGTTGTCCCCATCTGCCGCCTCAGGGCAATCACTAACCCAGTGATCCAGACTCCCACATTTGAAGCGCCATCTTTCAGTGCCTGCTGATGATTTGGGGTACAGGGTCTACGGCCACTGAAAAACTCTGTTGCGTCCTGCTGCTTTAAAACAGGAGGAGCGTTGCTTTTTCTATGTCTTTCTTTGATTTGATGTCTTCTTTTTCCTTTTTATCCACAAGTGTCTCGTATGCATGCTTTGCGTGGTGCTTTATCTCGTCCACATTGTAATCGTTGGGTCCTCATGCGCCCCCACGTGTGCGGCACACCCTCTCTTGTACACCTCCGGGTACCTCCAGCAGTCTCTCATATTCAGCCTGCACCAGGGGGTCAGCTGACGGTTTGACCCCGCTGTGCGTGTTAAACACTTGAGTCATTCTCACAATGAAATCAGCTGAGGCTCGAGTGCCGTTTGTTTACATGCAGTAATCTGGGAGGAGTCAGCTTTCAGTGGAAACACTTCTTCTGTTGCAGAGATCGTGCACTGTCCTTGCATACGGAGTTCTGTCAACCCCCGATGGGACAATTCGTGTCGTCATGTGCATGGCGTCATCCGGACACTTCGATCATGGGCAGCTGCAGATGTTCGACTTTGCTTGGTTCTACACGCAGATTGCTTTCAGGGTCTCCTCTGACACGGGACCCTTCCCACTTAGTTGTCGTGACCACGACCTTGTTGTCACTGTCATTCTTTTCCTCCCAATACGTTCTTCCCCCGTGGTCTGGCACCGTCTCAGAGTCTGTACGTATCGCTGCAGCGGCTGCATCTGGAATTGTCATTATGTTCTGGGGTACAGCACTTTGGGGTACTCGGCTACCGGTGGCATGGCAGGGGCAGTACTCGGGGCATTCTGACCAAGGGAGCTGAGGGGCAGGGACATGGGGCATCATGGTTGGGGCAGGGGCATAGATCGGGGGTCGTTCAGGCCCGCTCGGCGGGCTGTGTGGGGGCAGGATCAGCGGGCAGGAGTCCAGATCGAGGTCCGCTCGCACCTGTGACGCCGACTTCATTTCCTGCCAAGGATAAACAGAAAAACAGCAGTAAATTGTCCTTGGGCAGGTTCACATGTTTGACTACAAGAACTGGTACCAGTGCTAAATGGATTTGTGTTTGTGTGTGTCCTAGGTGCAACGTAAGGGTCTGTACAAAACTTATTTTCCGGAGAGCAAGGAAACAGGGTATAAGCTCCTCCTGCATCACAGGAAACGGGGAGAACTCTGTGACGTTTCTCCTCGTTTCCTCCTCCCCGACAGGGAGGGATTTGCCTGAGACAATGTTTGTTTCAATGTTTTCTTTCAAAATTTCAGCAATCTTTCATTTATACATTTCTTCATTTCGGATCAGTTTTATACCAAGAAGTCTAATTCGTTCAGTTTCTAACTTTTCTTTTAGTTGATCTAACTCTTTCAGGCTAAAATATCCTCCTTTAGGAAACCCAAAATCAGAGGTCCACACTGGGAGACAGTCCAAGCTTTCAGGTCCGAACTTTCGCTTCATAGCCCACACAACAGGAGTTTCAGGGAGTTCAACTGCACATTTTGATGTATTGCGCCCCATTTTCCAAATGGACTTGCGAAAATCTATGCTCAGGACGTCTCAAGAGGTAGAACTGATCGCTAAAGGTTACCCCGTAACCGCCTTCCCACCTACAGTTTCAGAAACTGTATGCTCTTCTCAGTAAATACGCTAACCACGTATTCCCGGCCTCAAATTTTTCAGTGTCGACAGGTGTCACCTGTCCCAGTTTCTCTGCATGCCTGGCATCCTTTAGCTCTACTGAATGTGCGCTTTGGTGCCGCTGCCCCAGACTCGGTATACAGTTTCTTAATTTCCTGGACATCTGCTCTGAGACCTTCAATCAGCTTCACAGTCTGTGGATCTGGCCCTCTACTCTGCACTTTCTTCTTGCTACTTTTGTCACTCCCTTTACTCTGTCTTTCATCTTGTGTGTCGTTGTCACTGTCTTGGGATGGGTAGTTATGAATGGGCTGCACCTCTGCTTGTATTTCATTTACTCTGGGTGGTTTGACTGGTACATGTCTTTTAAGTTTGTTTTGTCTCTCTAGTTCAAGGCTTGAAGCTTCATTTATCTTTTCAATTAAAACTTCATCTCTCACATTGGGTATGCTCAGATATGGTTTTAACTGGAACTTTACTGCTTCGCTTAACAAACCTGTCTCGAGGGACCGCAGGAATTTGCGTTGGATCAGATTTGGGCTGAACTGCTCCCCTTCATCTTCTTCGCCAGACTTGTAGAGCAGTTTCTCTCTCAACTCTATAGCTCTAAACAGGAAGGCTTGAGCAGACTCTTTGGGGTCTTGGAAAATGTTCATGAGCCTGTGCAGCAGGTCTGATGATGAGTCAACTTTGTAGTGTCCTCTTAAGATGATTTTGAGAGTGGGGAGCGTGAGGTCCCGCTTCACTTCCAGCAGATCTCTGAGATGAAGGCCAGGGCTGACAGCTTTGATGACAGCTTCGATGATTTCATATTCAGAGTATCCCTTCTTTGTGCCTGACTCAATCTGATTATTTAGACTGGTGAAAGAAAGCTTGTCTTTCTGCCCCGCTTCCCCAATCTGGCCCCATATTTTAAAGTCTTTCTTTAATGTGACTTCAGGCAGTCTGTGGGTTGCAGGTTGGTTTGCTTCTCTTTCACTGGTTGCTGCCATGTTATTCAGCTTTGCCCCCAAAGCTCCAATCTTCTCCTCCAAAATGCGACGTTCTTCTGCCTGCACCTGCTGAAGTTGCTCGTATTCCTGCTTAAGTTTTTCAATAGCAGCATTCTCTGACTTTTGCGATTTAGGTTCAACTGTATCATGTGCTCTGAATGACTGTACAACTGACTTGAGTTCATTAACAAACTCTAGGAACGCCAGGGGGTCACCATCTTCATCATCTTCAATTTCAACAATTGTATATTCCACCAACTTTAGCACGGCGGGTCATTCCATCAAACCCTTCACCTGCCGGTCTACTGCACTTAAGATGATGGCACACTTTGATGAGCTCTGGTTTCCCCAATGTCCACAGTGTTGCAAGGATCTCATCCAGTTCTTGTTCCATGTTGATTTTTGTTTTACTTCTAGGTTCGACTCTCGGGTACGTTGTCTCAGGAAGCTTCTTTTAGCTCCTGGCTGTGGCTCGCCAAGATTATGTTACCCCCGTGAAGACAGACACAGGCTGGGATGTAACATTGGCCTTTTATTCTGTAAACAGAAACAGATAGTTTTCAGACGCGGCTTTGCCTCCGTGGACTTCAGTTGAAAACCTTCGCAGCACTGAACTAACTCTGCGCTTATACTATTCAGACTCATATTTTAGTTATAACACAGTTGCTTGTCTTACAGTCACTATAACATGTTTTTGACAAAAAGAAAAACAATCTTAAACTTGACATAACCGTTACAAATTACACATCTACAGTACAACAATAAAAGTACTTATTTACCAATAGTCCAGTCACAATATATCTACTCAACTGCTACGATTAACCTATGTAGACCAATAGAAAAGAACAGCGACAAATCGGACCAACGTCTATATTTAACTGGACGCTAACGGTAGTTAGCAGTTAACGTTTTGTACCGAGAACAGCCTAAAAATACAATTTAAATAAATAAAACATCGTCCCGAAATTACAGATAGTCCTACTAATTTTACCCATACAGTGCTTAGTGTACTTAACCCACCTGTAAACAGAAACAGATAGTTTTCAGACGCGGCTTTGCCTCCGTGGACTTCAGTTGAAAACCTTCGCAGCACTGAACTAACTCTGCGCGAGACCGGGGACGTGAGTCTCCTACTTGCGTGCCACTACTGCCATCTTCTGGCGCAAATTAGCATAGCACCAGAAACGGGTAAATACAACACAGCCAAAATTAAGAAACATTAGTAGTCAACTAAAAGATTAATTAAAATGAAAATTAGTTGGGGGGGTGTCTTTTTATACCTAAACAGTCCTGGGGGCCACACTTACAGTTTTCTTTTTATTGCCTACAGTATTTGCACTATACTCAATATTATCGTTTATCGCGATATTTTCTGAGACAATATATCTGACTATCTGTAATTTCGGGACGATGTTTTATTTATTTAAATTGTATTTTTAGGCTGTTCTCGGTACAAAACGTTAACTGCTAACTACCGTTAGCGTCCAGTTAAATATAGACGTTGGTCCGATTTGTCGCTGTTCTTTTCTATTGGTCTACATAGGTTAATCTTGGGGCGACGGTGGCGCAGATGGTAGAGCAGGTCGTCTCATGATCGGAAGGTCAGGGGTTCGAATCCCGCCTCCTGAAGGTGCATGCTGTCGTTGTGTCCTTGGGCAAGACACTTCACCCACCTTGCCTCCAGTCTCTGCGTACACTGGTGTATGAATGGGTGAGCGGTTCCTTGCTGTAAAGCGCTTTGAGTGCCTAATGTAGGTGGAAAAGCGCTATATAAGTTGAGACCATTTACCATTTATATCGTCCTTGGCCTAGTCCAAGTACATACAAAGATGGATGGTGAATATTTACAACCATGAATTTGTTCATGATTTCCACACGCACATTTATCAGAAGACTTGGTTGGTGTCTGAAATCATCCGTTGCAAGAATGTGCGTGGTAAGTGCAAATATTCCATTATTGTGGCATAGAGTAGATTCTTCAATAACAAGTTTCCAAGGTCCAGTGTTGGGAGTTACTGAATACATGTACCGCCCTTATGTATTTAGAATACAAATTTGGAGTAACTGTATTCCAATACAGTTACTGTTTAATTAGAGAGTATTTACAATACAGTTACTTTGTGAATACCAAGGGAATACATGCCTTTTTAAAATTTCATCAATCATAATCATAGTCATTAATAAGAAGGGGAGAATGTTAAATTAGTCTAGTCTAAGTTCAGGCGCACAATACACTACAATATAATACAGTATTCCGATTGGCCAGAGTAACAGAATACATTACAACATACATTTTCAGGCAAGTTTTTAGTATTCTGTTACGGAATTTTTTTTTTTAAATATTCTCCCCAAGACTGCCAATGTCAGTTTACGATGGACATGATCCAGGTTTTTGCGTCACCAGGTGAGATTTTCATATTAATAAAAGCAAGAGGCTGTGCTCAAGTCCCTCTCCTGCTTATGTTGTACTTTAATCTCTGTGTAGGGAGCCCATCCAAACAGACTCATGTATGGACTAACTGAAAGACTATTGTCCATCTTTTATTCTTACATTGAAGAGTTCTTTTTTCAGTGTAAAAGTTATCTGATGGTGTACCCAACCAGTGTACCCATAGCAAACATGAGATTGTAAGGGAGCTCATGTAAACTAGGACTCTGCAATGACTCTACATTTAGAGATTGAGATTACAATCTTGCCTCAAGTGGAGGAGTTCAAGATTGACGGATCGGTGCGTCATCGGCAGTGATGCGGTCGCTGTATCCAACTGTTGTGGTGAAAGGAGAGCTGATTTACCGGTCAAGCTACGATCCTATCCTCAACTCATGAGCTCTCGGTCATGACCAAAAGGACAAGATCACGGATACAAGCGGTCAAAATGATTTTCCCCTGCAGGGTGGCCAGGGGTGAGGAGATAAGTCCCCCGAGAGGAGCTTGGAGTAGAACTGCTGCTCCCTCACATCAAGAGGAGCCATCTGAGGTGGCTCGGGCATGTGTTGTACAAATGCCCCCTGGGCACCTCTCTAGGGAGATGATCTGGCGTGCCCCAATGGGAGGAGGCCCCGGGAAGACGTTGGACAGACTGGAGGGACTAACATCTCTGAGCTGGCCTGGAGCCTCGCTAACCCCCCAGAACAGGAAGTGGAGGAAGTGCAATGACAGCAAATCTCAATGAATTCACTGATTAGTGCAGGAAATTCATACATAAGTTATCATCTTTGCTTTTGATAGCGCTTTGAACAAATGTGGGTAATTAGTGTCAGTATTAAACTTCTGCTTGGCATAGTTTAAAAAAAAAAAAAAGTTTTCAGAGCCTTATTAGGTTGGGAAAAGCCAGCCATGTAAGCTGTCTTTTCACAAGGAATAGCAAGCTGAGTAAATTCAACATTTGTCTGAAATCACTTGGACCCCAGGAGGAATAGTGACAGCTTGACTGCGCTAATGGGGATCCCATCAATAAAACTAAACTAAACTGTAACGGTGGCATTTCAAGTACTTTTTAAACAAAGACTGCTGCATGATATCGTATTCCTCCCATTAGAATTGTCTGTCACGTACAGGCTGCTGAGGGAAAGGCACAGAGATGAGCAACCATGGATGAAACATCATAAAGTAAATATGGGCAGACTGAGTGAGGACGCTAAAGAACAATCCAATCTCCCAAATCCAGTGAGTCTGTCAATTTAATGCGCGTCGTGAAACGAAAAAGGAACGCATTTTCAATACACCTAATGGCCCCTAGACGGATAACTAACTGCGGTCTATATTATATCTATCACATGGCAATAATGCAGTTGGAACAGGCGCGTTTAGAAAAATCGATATTCCACAGATGGCTTCAAGGTCTACTGTACTCTCAATGGACGCTGTAGTTGGATAGTTTTCAAGTAGTTCACCATTAGAAATATCTAGAGACTGACCAAGGATATGATGAACCAGGGAATGGGTGTGGGTTGGTTCTGTCATTATGCTAAAAACCACTTCACTGTCTGAAAGTTGTAAAATGTGCATGTATTTGTGCTTCAGAAGAATCCAAATGTGCAGAAGGAAAGTCGGGGCCGTAACTAACCGTTTTAATCCAACTTCCTCCCTTGGCCACGCTTTGAGAGGGGTTATACTGAACCAATAAAGTCAGAAGGGAAAGAATGTAGACCTCAAGAAATAACAAAGAAAGTGTTCAGGGGTTTATGAAATGGTTGAACATTGGTGCTTAGAGCCGGACCCTGTCTGTTCGAGAAGTGTTTAGAGAGAAAAAAAAACGTTCACCAATGGAGAGGAGAAATCAGAGGTTGCTTGTTGTTGACTCACATTCATAGACCATGGCAGGAAGTAGCAACAACAAGACTGGAGTTTTTCTTTATTTTTTTAAAATGCTTCGTGTACCATTTTGAAAGAATACACATCATCCGTGTCACATCAAGTGGGGTTCTGGTTCACTCAAAGAGACGGTGTCCTCGGTTTTCGTCTTGTCATCGATACACTCTTTTATTTCAGAAGTATGTAATGGCCTTTTCACGGCCATTACAGGTGGTAGGTTAAATGCTGGCAGCTACTCCACCTACTCACTAAACCACTCGGTTGGTTGCCCTTTGCTCTTTCTTTCTGCCTATGTTTGTCATCTATTGAAGTACATAAAGCATCTGAGGTCTAATGTGTGGAACTTGCATCAGCTGCACTCAGCTTGATGGATCAGTGAAATGTCAACAATGAATGACTGACTAAATCATTCCTCACCATAAGCCAGTAGCAGGTTAGCCATAATGAATACGACCACACTGAGCATTGAGGGCTATACATGCATTCATCAATTTTAAAGTTGAATTATTGTACCTATAGGGATGTCACAATAGACACATTTGACAACTTGCTGTATATCACAAACACACACACACACACACACACACACACACACACACAAGTGATGCGTGGGTTCACACGTGTGTCTGCGGGCCGCGCATTCATTGTACACAACCACGACTTATTATTATTGTGAGTTTGCGTTATGTCCTCGAGAGAGCGTGAGGGGTGTACACACCAGTCCCGTTCATTTTTGAATTAACCCTCGTGTGGTCCTTGGGTCATTTTGACCTGAAAGCCACTGGAGCCACAGCCCATCCAAATGGGCCAAAAGGCACTGAAGGATTTTTGTGAAAAGAAGCAGAAAAAAATATGAATGTGTGGTAATTTTCAGGCTCTTTTTTTGAAGTGTAAATTTAAGGGTGCAACATTGAAGGATCACACGAGGGTTAAAGTCCGCGGGGAAAAGAAAGCACTTTACGAACGCGCACCACATCACAAGAGAAAAGAAGCAAGCCGAAAAATGACATAGAGGGCTGAAGGAGCACAGAACAGGCTGGCGCTATACGCAGTGAGGCCCGGGGTTAAGAGAGAGGCGGCCGGCAGGAAGGAGCGTCAGTCCGGGGCTGAAGTGAGAGACGGGACATCAGAGATCAACTCAAATGCAAAATCCAGCATTATAAAAAGATACTACTTATAGTTTGATGCTTTTGCGGGAACCTTTTTTTAACGCTGAAGCTGCATGGCCAAAGTGGTGTCCTGTCTGGGGAGCAAAGCAAGGCTCTTCATGAGGAAGCGGCGCGACATAATTCACTATGATTACAAAAAAAGGGACCTAAACAAATGACGACCCTATCCACGAATTTCCATGTCCTCGCACAGTTTCACTTTCTTTTCTTTTTTTTACCGGGACATACGCTGCGCTGCACATGGTTCTTTTGGGACTCTTCTTTTTGCAACATTGGATCATTGAAACTGGATTTAATACCGTTGCGTCTGTCTTTCGCGGTGGGTTGCAGTGGTAGTTTACCATTAACCTAACCGTGAGCTTTCATGAACATGGTGATTGTAAAACCGGTTAATCTTGACATCCCTAATTGTACCATCATTTTAATTTGTGTAAAACAAAGCATGACACTTGTGACTTGCAGGTCAAAACCTTGATACTTGCCTTGGCGTCAGAGACAATGTCTTCTTTTTTTAAGATATAGTAGTTGAGTTTGTTATGAATAAAAAGGATTTGTGGTAAGGTTAGAGCTCTCACCTATAGGGGGCAATGTAGTAGATCTTATCCTTTGCCATTTGCTGTATAAAACCACCATGGAATGAAAGTGCAAGGAGCACTGGATACTTTGGAGCCCCTATATAGCAGTCAACACACCCCCCAAAATGCTACAAATTCGTACCCATAAACACTTCAGCGCAGCTGAACTAGTCTCACGTGTTGGTACAGCTATACCCTTGATGTTATCTGGGGGCTAGCTGGAAATGCCAGGCAGGTTACGGATACGGCAGGGTGACTGAGCAGAACGAACACAGTGCTGACTGAATGCCACCCACTTCACTGAGCCACATAAATGCGGTTAGATCCTTGATTCTCCACAAAGGAAAAAGGAACAACTCTAAGATGCAATTTTGTATCCGTCTTGGTTGCAAAGGTCAGACACAAAAGAGAGCAGAAGTAAGCTGACATCCGTGAGTAATTGGAAAAAAGCAGAGAAGTTATGCAACGACCAAAAACTATTCAAAGTTGGAAGACGTGAGGTCGTACTTGTTTTAACTTCACCAAAAGAGAGCTTTGGAACCTTTAATCAATCAATCAAACAAGCTTTATTTATAAAGCGCTTTTCATACCGAAAGGTATCACAAAGTGCTTTACAGATTACAACATTTAAAACAATATGCCCCGCATCATATATTTCTATGTATCTATCTATACACATACACACATATATATATATATATATATATATATATATATATATATATATATATATTTATATATATATATATATACATATACACACATGCATACACATAATATACAATATATAATTAGGAATAAATAAATAGATGTCAGTTAAAAGCTAAGTTAAAAAGGTGGGTCTTGAGCCTGCTCTTAAATACATGAACGTTCTCTGCGGTCCTGAGCTCCTCCAGCAGGTCGTTCCAGAGGTGAGGGCCATAATATTGGAAAGACGCCTCGCCGTGAGTCTTTCTGTTGACTTTAGGAATAACTAGGAGACCGATGCCGGAGGAGCGAAGGGGCCGCGAAGGTTCATAAGGTAAAAGCAGTGAAAGATAAGAAGGACCAAGACCATTAAGACATTTAAAAAACATTAAAAGAACTTTAAAATCGATCCTTAAACACACGGGGAGCCAATGCAGCGACTCTAAAACCGGTGTAATGTGGTGAACGTTTTTTGCCATCCGGGATTTGATATCTAAAATGCAGTTACAAACTGCATCCGTTGGCCTGGTGTCATCAGGAGACATGGAGATGTACAACTGTGTATCATCAGCGTAACTATGAAAGTTGACTCCATGTCTCCGGATGACATCACCAAGAGGGAGCATATACAGGTTAAAAATCACTGGGCCTAAAATCGAACCCTGGGGCACACCACATGTAATGTTATGGACCTTAGAGGAGCAGGTATCCACACTTACCATGAATGTCCTGTCTGTGAGGTAGGATGTAAACCATTTGTGGACAGCACCAGAGAGGCCGAAGTGTTTTAATTGAGTTAAAATAGTATGGTCGACTGTATCAAAAGCGGCGCTCAGATCCAGTAGAACCAACACTGTGACTTTCTGTGAGTCATAATTTATCCATCCATCCATCAATTTTCTTCCACTTGTCCATTGTCGGGTTGTGGGGGCAGCTGTTGCAGCTGCCCAAATCACATTGCACCAGCCCCTATGGCTCCTCCTGCAGGTGGTGGGTCCACAGAAGGAGTCATAATTTAATCTAAAATAAAATAAATCTTTAAAAGGGCCGTTTACTGTGGTTGCTGTGGTTTACCCTAAAGCCAGACTGGAATTTCTCAAGGACGTTATGTCATTAAGTTGGATAAAGACAGGTTTTTCTAAGATTTCGCTTAAAAATGGTAAGTTCGATACCGGTCTGAAATTGTTGAGGGCAATTCATCATATGTAAAAGCTCGTCTTTAAAAGATCCATAGAATGTTTTATACATCTTATTGATTTGAAGATGTGCTTTTAACGTTACATAACCCGCCGTCTTGTCTTCTGGTTGCATCAGAAGCCTCATTTCCATTAGGGAATGACCAACTACAAGAACATTTCAATCAAACTGGTCATGGTCTCCAATGATAAATTTTAGCGCGGAAACTCCACCACACCCCATGACAATCTGTGAAACCATCATAACCATATTGTTACGCAATATGATTGATCTTGATTATGAAAAGAGTTACTCAATTCAACTTCAAAAGGTAGAGTACGTCAAATTCATGTTGATCATTTTGTGTGAAAAATACTTAAATGGAATATCCATGATCCAAAACAACTGTAATAATAATTTATTTACATAACATTTCTCAGCAAGGTTGGGAGTGGCAGAGGGCTACATTTCTACACTTTAAGGGGGAATTATGCAACTTATGTGAAAATTGACCTTGTAGTGACAAGAGACAGCGCAGTGACAGCGTTCGTAAAGAACCCTGGTCCGTTTAAAGTGGACCAAACAGTGCAGGTCTGAATACACCCTAAGTCAATCATCTGCAGAAATGGAAGTTGAACTTTTAACAATATGCAATTTCAGAAGCGCTTTGACAGAACGGAGCAATCAGCATGTTTTCCTGTCAAGAAGTACAGAGTTCAAATGGCCGGCATTTTGAAGTGCTGATTGGTGAAACTGGAACACGGTTTGTGTAAAGTAAAGTCAAATTTATTTAGGTAAGTCATTGTTGATGGGGCCTTTCTGTAAAAAAGACAGTACTGAACAAAAAAATACCCACCCCATGTTGCTCTTTTGATTTTTTAATACCGGGTTAAATGAAACCAATCACAATCTCCGCACTGTACAACACGCTGGACGGTTTGAGGAGCACGTTCAGTGACAGACTGCTCCTGCCCAAATGCACTAAAGAATGCTACAGGAGCTCTTCCCTCCCGACAGCTATTAAGTCTAATAGCATCTGAACTATTCACACATTGACTTAAAAATTAAAATGTATCAATTTTAATGTTATGGTCCCGGTAGCACTTTATTATGGCTTTTCTCATTGGTGGTTGTTTTGTACTGTGTTTTAATGGTTTTTTTTATATTTACTCAGTAGCAACTGATGAATTTCCCATGCGGATTAATAAAGTGTTCTGATTCTGAAAATGTATTTAGTTCATGAATAATCGTTATTTCTGAACACACAACATTGGGCAGTGCATTCAGACATCAGGCGAGTGTTATTAGCATGAGCAGGTGTGCTCTACTATTGCACGGCTTGTCAACTTTGTATTTATGTGCGACGCTCTACACACCGGCGTCCCCCTCTCTTCCTCTTATGATCTTTCAGGCGTAACCCACTTAAGCAGATATCTTTGGATTGTGAATGTGAGTGGAGTTAGGTGTTTAGTTCTCAGATGGAATAAAACATAGTGGAGTTATGAGTTATGGAGTTATAATGATGTATTCAAAAGAATTACATTCCAGTGTTAGATTTTGCCATGATTTCTTAGCGGTAGCAGCCAAGGAGACCAAGAAGGAGGGATTGAGGAGTATAATAGTGTTGCAAATAAAGTATTTAACCAAGCAGGACCAATAGTTGTGTATCTTTGCATATGACCTTGACGGAGAATTACATTTACATAAAGACATCTGAAAAGTAGTGGCATTCCTTTGAACACGATGGCAATCAGGGAGAAGAAATTCTTGGTTCAATATTTTATGTGTCCACCATTTGTCCAAAGCATCACCTTTACCTGGAATCAGAACACGGTCACGGACACTTCAATCCAGAACATCCCAAAGATGCTCTGTGGACGGAATTTTGGTGAATATGTCTCCAGAGCGGAGACATCTTCAAGGAACTGCATGCAGATCCCAGCAACATGAGGTTGGACTCAATAGTTGAACTGAGTTTTGCGACCTACAAATGTCTTCTTCTGAAACAATGAAGAGGCACCAAGAGCCCCCCCCCCCCACACCTGCAGCACAGTGGAGGCATCACCAGAGGCACTACAGGAAACAAAAAAGGGACAAATGAGGAGGTATCCGGGCAAGACACAGAGCTAAGCCAAACATGCCTTCAATCCCTACCAGTATTATGGCTAACGGATGTTTACTAGAGAGTTAAACGGATTAACTGCTACGCCTTTCCCAGCGGATGGTGAAAGACTGTTGTGGGGCGGAAGGAGCTGCCCAGGAGGAAGTGGAAGGAGGAGGAGCTGACCGGTGCAGGACACCACGCTCTGAAACGGGAACAAACCCAACATCTGAACGTAATATAGTTGTACAACTGTAGAAAAGACACTTTAGTAGCAAGGACTGTGTTGCCCTTCACCTTGTTGTGAAGTTGATCACCCTCTTCAGATGGGAATTGCGCTTGTTTATGCAAGCAACAAGTTATTTCCAGCTAAGGGCATGACAACTAATCAATGGCACAATAATGAATGCAGTTCTGCAGTTTTCTATCACCATCACTTGTGTTTGATTAGCTTTCTTGTACCGTTCCCTTTCTTATATGCCTTCCTGACAGTGACATTGCGCTGCTACAGTTTGACAGAGGGGGCCGTAAATCGCGTTGGTGCCCGACATTGCAGGGCTATAAACATGGACGCTGAGCCAAAGCTGATCTGACAGCTGTAACCATGTGTGTAAAAGATGGCACAGTCAAAAACATAACTCTGGTCTTGTCTTTCTCCTTGGGACATAAATACAGATATAAAGTAGGCCGCTGTGTTGTTCAAGATTCAAGCATATGGCACACTGACCTTGTTGGTGAATTTGAATGTGTTGGTTTATGAATAAAACACATGTAGAGTTTCTTTTTGTTTTCTTTTTAAACATAGGTCTTGTGTTTTGTTTCCCACAGTGGAGTAATCCAGAATGAGTATTTCTCTAATCTACATAGTCTCTCTAGCTTCATCTCTCTGAGACAATCCAATCCCCAAATCCCCTTCCATTTTCAAAGGGATTTATTTTGTTGAAACTAGCGTAAATGTATATGATATGACACTTTTAGAACACACACATCTGTCTGACAGCTGTGGTTGTTTTTTTTTTGGTCGGCAGCGACATATTTTTATAACTTTGACCTTGTGTCAGACTCTAGCACAATCTGTTTTTCGCACTTTATCATACCATAAAATGCTAATTTTGTTGCGTACCGGCTGTTGCAAACCAGGTGAGTGTGAGCGTGGGGACGGTCGGCTGAGGCCTTACGTAGTTGGCAGCATGACAAAGCGGCCGTGAAGTGAACAAGACGGACGTGACAGCCTGCCTGATGTTTGTATGCACCAGGTAATGAAGTGCCTCTGTGCTCAATGAATGTGTCTGCAGCGCTTTCTATTTGAACTGAGATTTACTGGTGCATCACATGGCCAGAAGGCAATCCTGCAAGCTGTGCTCCCAACTGTGGAAACCAGCAAGCATGACAGGGAGGATACCGTTTGAAGTATACAGTATTGTAAAGAAAGGGGGGGGGGGGGGGGGGGGGAAGGCAAGTTTATTTGTAGAGAACAAGTCAAAGTGCTTGAAAAGGAGGATTTACTATCTGTTGAGGAAGAAAAGCATAAGGGAAAGTGTCAGCAAATTATTTTTTTCGAGAACAAAGCGACATATTGTGCCCAGGAGATGCAAGTTGTCTCTCAGTCGCAGGCAGCCATGCAGTGCTCATCCGTATGTCCTTGCCAGAGGTTTAAAGAGTTGGAAAAAACTGTCATGTACAGCATCTAATCCAATCGAGACATTCATATACATTAGGGCCCGACTCATATGGATTTTTGGGGTCTGATACCGACGCCTCATTTTCACACCTCTTTCACGCAACATAGTGAAGAAAAACAGCCGTTTTCCTGTGTTGTCCTTGTACAGAATAAAATAGTATCACTACGACGAGTTTACTTTTCCCCTATTTTAAACATTACCTTTAATTGACAACACTGCGCATTCAAACTGAAAAAGGAGTTCAGAACCGTCAAATTTCTACGCTACGTAAAACTAATAAAAATACATACCAGGAATTGAAGACAAATCAAGGAGTTCAACTTAGACGTTTTATTCCCTAACATGTCATCTTAATACAGAATTCTGTCTTTCCCAGTGCCCTATCAAATGTGTCTGTCAGCAGCCGTTCCCAATGGGCATACTGACTCTTCCTGGGGAAGCACAGTATTTTTTACACATTCCATTGTTTACAAGATTTATGAGTCTAAGACCACATGTAGTTTTCCCTCGTTTCATTGGATGCCCCAAAGCTGTCCATTCAGCTTCTCCGTACTTTGACCCCTTTATCGACCATGTGGTCAGTGGACTGGGTGGGGGTTGCTGCGTCTCAACCTTCCCTGAAACAAAGAACTTTTTTGGGGAAAACCACACCTTTTACTGCACTGAATGAAAACTTTTGGTTAGTTTGCTAAATAGCCAAAGGAACAAAACATCGTATAAAAATATTATCTCTTCAATAGTGACCCCTGTAACTTAGAATAGACAGGTTGTTTTCCATGCCTCTTGAGGAGCTACAAGCTAACGCAATAAAAAAAAAAAAGAACACGCGACCACGTGTACTGTGTATATCACATATAAATGTTTTTTTTTTTTTATGTCTTATGTAATTGAACTGAATTTCTAAATTGTGAGATCAATCAAGTATCTAAAGTATAATCTATCTATCTATCTAATTGATGTTTATGTAATGGTTACGTACATACTTTTCTTGGTGTGCGTTGCTAAGCTGCTAAGCCTTGTGGAAGTACATGGTTTCTCTGTATCTGGGTTCTGCTATCCCTGGAAAGTGTTTTCAAGAGCATTGAAAGAATAGGGGCTGATTGCAAAGGATTCAAGGTAGTATCCGTTGTGAACCGCCGCAGAGATGCCACAGTTAAGGACACCCTCAGTGTCAGTGTTAAATCTGTCAATGCTGTCATTCACACCGGGCTCACATTAAATCCGGTTAAGGTACGGCCTCCACGATCTTAGAAAGTCATTAAAACCAATGTCACATTGCTCCGCAAAGTCCGAGACTGGTTACCAAGGCCCTCCGGCGGCACCGGAAAGAATCCGCAAGAAGTCTATTTTTGCAGGAGGCCGGAGCACTGTGGATCAAGCTGACAGAAAATACGAGCCAAACAGGAAGTCAGGTCTTGTGAGGAAAGAAGATCCGGTATATTTCAAAATAAAATCTGTCTGATCACAACTTATCCGGTCTTGTTTATCACCTGTACTCTAGCGTAACGTCAGAAATGTAAACATTTCTCCATTACCGGTGACACAAACTGAAACCCCGTCATTCTGACAACCCTCCATTGCGACGTCCCCCCCAATCCGACACTTTTTGATATCCCCATTTCAACAATAGTTTTGAGAAAGAAAAAAAAGCTTCTCCAGACAATGAGCAGGGATATTGTAGCTTCAAAAATACGTAGCAGGGAAACGTTCTAACATCGCACAGAACATACAGTATATTGTCACATTTATGAATTGGAGCACTTTTGTTTAACTATCTCATCAGCGTATGGTCAAGCCAAGCTACATAAAGTCCCCCCAGAGTTTGATTAGACATCTGTTGGAATAACTGAAGTAGAGTTGGTAAGCCATCAAACCATCCATTTCGCAACAGGTAAAACCGGTCAATAAAAACATGAAATATTTCATTCCCAACCACATTACAGAACTAAACTTTTGAGAAAATTGCTGTGGGGCCAGGTACATTGATTCACACAAATGACAAATCACTAAATTGAGATCTACGTTCGGCGATTGGGCTGAAGTAGCAGTGAACTGGGCCAAAGAAAATAACAGTGCAGAACAACAGTGCCTCTGAGACTCTTGGTAAGTGAATGGGAATTTTTTCTGAGGAAACGGCTTGTTCCACCTCACTGGAGCCTGCGAAACATAGTGAATAAAAACGTGGGAGGGGACCGCGGTCGGAAATGCACATGGCGGGCTGGTCATGTGTGAGCCCAGGAGAAGGCGGAAGAGAACTGAACAACCGAGTGAAGTTGCCAGACACATGTGGCGCTTTGGGAAAAGGTACAAACACAAAGTCGCTATTGCTTGGGCTAAATATTGCAGTACTGGAGCATCACTTCCTCAGAGCACAGTATTACCTGCTGCAACTATAGCGGAAATCATAATAGTTATCAGCATTTCAAAATTTGAAATTGCAGAGGAAACATATAGTGTTTGCAGACATTTGTAGATATATAGAGATAATGAGCGAAGTAGCACGAAGGAAAAAAACAGCTTGGTGGGGGCTAGTATTGTTAACATTACGGGGTCACTTTGTTCCCTGAAAGCGGTTAATAAACTCGTAAAGAATTCCTGATCTCTGAATCACGTGCTTGGCCAGTGATTAGTTGAGTCACGCATGCGCACATACTTTACACGAGAAAACTCTTTGGGAGAAACACTGTTTTTTTTAAGAACTTTAAGAAATTTTGGAGCTCGTCATTATTATTGCAAAAAAGAGTTTCTATTGGCAAACGTGGACAATTTTTGGAATATTGTCGCCACTTTTGAACACCTTTCAGAGCCCCTAGCTTAGGGGCGAGAGTTACTTAGTACTGATTTAATAACTCAAAAATATGTGTTGATAAAGTCTGTTCGTTACAGCGGTATATACTTATACTTTCAATCGTGTTTCACTAATATGCCACAAGGCCTGTTCTCTCTGCATTTGCTTTCCCTCCTCATCCTTTTTTTTTTCTGTTATCAAAACACTTGAAAGATGAATCAGTTTGCCCTGAAGAGCTCATCTTTACTTCTGAGAAAAATTGACACTTAAGTATAATCACTGCTGTTTTCTGGGTTCAGCACTATGCTGCATTAAGGCAGAGTACAAAAGCCTACAGTATTTTGAAGATTGCAGGCCCTCATTACTGTATATTAAGAGCTACGCTGCACAAAGGCAGAGCTTTGTGGATAATTATATGGTGGGGAGCAATTTCTATATCCAAATGGGCAACTCTATTCCAACAAAAGGATAAAAAAATAAATAAAAAAAAACACAGAAGATGCAATTGTATTCTGCCCCGTTTTGATTACTCGTACATAAGTGCAGAACCAGATTTCTGCTCTAGTTTTTATACACATGACCCAGATGGCAAAAGGACATTGTTTCAACATTGATTTAGGGTCAGATGGTTGACTTTTGGTTGAGGTTGAAACAAGAATATTGATTCAATGCTTTATTACGGGTTCCAGATCAATAATTTAAAAAAAAATATGTTGAATCAACAGTTTTTTACAGATATAAATTCAACCATTGAAAGGCTAACGTTGAATCCACAGTTTTTTAAAGATATAAATTCAGCCACTAAAAAGGCTAACGTTGAATCAATGTTGTTTCGACGTATGGGGTGAAAACAAGACCGTCGGAACCCAGGGTGTTGAAGGTGCTGCAACACCCCCTGGTGGATGGTTTGGGCATTGCATGTCATAGTCATACATAGGAGATAAGCACAGAAAAGGCATTTTTGGGTGCAATCTTGTTCCTCAGCACCCCCTAACCAAAATATGTTCCCACAGCTCTGGGTGAAAAAACCCGGGAAATTTGAACTAATTTCACGAGCGCCCTCCTTACATTTTCGCATCTCGTCAGACACAGAGAAAGACAAAACTGGTAAGTTCTCATACATTTTTAAAGTTTAATTGTCATCTTGGTTGTGATCAGTAAACTAAATGGCCACCGCACACTGTAGGCTATTTATTTGTCATTTGTTTATTATGAGCTGATGTTTATGCTAAGCTAACTTTACGAGCCTATACCTGTTTGCCACCAAAGAAAGCTTACATGTTCCACACATCCCAGTAACATAACGAGACATGATTAATGATTAATTCACCATCCCATAATAAACTAACCTGATAATAATATCAATAGTAAGCCAATAAATGTGTTTGATCTTGCCCCCACAATGTCGCCGTTAGTTTAGTTTGGATTCAGTTGGTAATTTTATGTAGGCTAACTGTAGGATTGTGGAGCACTTGTGAATGAACTGTTCTACACAAATAAAACATTTGCCTGCTGAGGAAAGCTCAGAGGAACTAAAGAAATTGTCAAAAGGTAATCAACATCTGCATCTGCTCAACCTTCTCCCATTATCTCTTGATGCCGTTTGCCAGTGGAACTAAACACACACTTTTTCGGCGTTCTAATAATTTTTCCCACTGTCCATATTTTATAATTTTATCAACTGTAATTTGCACTTTTGTAAATAAAAAAACTTGGAATTTAGATTTTTGGACTGTTATAATTATTACTGTTAAAAAAAATTGTTATAGATAACATTTTGCTGCAAAAGGAATAAAGTTATTATTTTCAATTAAAATGTATGACTGAATATTGATTGTAACAACTGATTTACAAACATTTTATACACGCTACAATTACCTGGATATAGCCTTCAGTATGATGGCCCTGGCAATTGCACTTTACTCAATGTTGTGGAAATAACTGTTTTATACTTTAATCTACCCCAATATATCACCTCATACAAAAATATTGAGTAAAGTAATGAGTGTACCATTTTTTTCTGTTGTTATTTGGTCACAAACTCAATCTCCTGCCTTTCTTCCATGTCTCATGCTCTTCTGCTCCAAATGCTTTTTGTTTGTTTTTTATTTACTGCACATTCTTCACGGAGGCACTGGTTATGGGTTATACTATATTTATGGAAGCAAAGGCTGAAAAAGTTTTGGACTCTGTCAAGTAAATGCAGTATTAGGCTGTAATATCAGTCTTAGGACTGCAGGAGGCACTGTCAGGCACCAAAATAACGATTTCAATGGGGCATGCGCTGTAAAGTTTTGTAATGTAAATACCGGGGTAAACCTCCATAAAGTGGTGATTCTGAGTGCTATATGGATGCATAATGTACACAAACAGGAGGATTCATAGTTTGGACAGGTTATGCCTGTGGAAATGACTCAACATGACGACCGCGGTGAGGCAAAATGTGTGATGGAACTGTGGGGCTGCAGAATCTGGGCGGCTGGCCGTTCTTTATAGACTCTTGTTCACTTTGTTACTGTATTTAGATTTTTCATATATGGACAACAAAATGTTTTTAATACGTCTTCAACTCAAAAGTACCCAGAGGAAACCTACGCAGACACGGGGAGAACATGCAAACTCCACACAAAAAGGCCTCGTCCAGGTGGGAATCGAACCCGGGACCTTCTAGCTGTGAAGTACGAGCCCTCATCGTTGTGCTACCGCGCCTAGATTGCAGTCCGGCGTATTTCAAAGGCAGTGGAAGAAGTACCATAACATTAGAGCAAACTTTAAATGAAGTACGTCAAAGGAAACAATTTCTGTCCAAAGGGAATTATTAATTGGTCTTCGTCATTCATTGCCAAGACAATCAATGACCACAGTTTCCTTTTTCCTTAGTCTTTTTTTCTTTAGCCTTTTTCATAAGCAGTTGCCACAAAAGGGGAATCAGCCAAAGTGGTTCTTGGAACGTTTTGCCGCAGTGGCCAAATACAGACTGCACATTTCTCCAGCAGTAATCCAGAAAGTCTGAATGTTTCCAGGTGGGCTGCCAGAAAAAAGAATATATATATATATATAGGCATTAACAATAGTTGAGAGACAAATAAATCAAGATTAATTTAGATGAATAAAGTTACAAACATTGTCTATGTACCAAATAATGACAGAGGTATTGAAATTACAACTTTGGGCAACTTTCTCTTTTCCGTCGTCCAATAGTTGGGTTACATAAGCAGAAAGTATCAAACTTTCTTTCACCAAAGTGCATTTATTTTGTGTCATGCACGCTTTGCTACAAGTACAGCATAAAGGCTTTTGTTGTCGGCACTTAGGATGTTCAATAAAAAACGTCAATATGACTCAGACACCAGTGCGGCGGCATTTGCGATGAGAGCAATTGTGGACTTTTTCTTTTTGAGACAGTACTGTTTCATTGTTATGTAGTTTCAAGGTGGTACTTGGCAAATTTACTGGAAACTGGAAGTATGTTTCCTGTTATGAGTCTCCTTGAAGTGAGCACATTATACTCTTTTACTAAGAAAAACATACCTAAAAAGCATGCTACATGCTACATGCAAAGTACTGGATTACTTTGTGTGCATTATGCTTAGTACTTTGCAACTTTTTCACAGTTCGAACACAAGGAGCACATCCTACAGACATTACCTTTAAAGTTCAGACACCTTCACCACACCGCCTTTGCTCTGCCCTATCCCGTCAGATCTCGGACGCTAAGCAGGGAAGGGCCTGGTCGGTACTTGGATGGGAGACCGCTTGGGAGAATGGGTGAATGTAGTGTGTGTGAGTGGTTGGTGGTGGTCGGAGGGGCTGATGGCCCAGGTTTAAAGCATCGCTTCGATCAGTCAGCTGTGGCTAGGCAACTTTATTTATACCGCGCATTTCGTACACAAGGCAACTCAATGCGCCAATGGCTACAATAGTAGGCTTCCACCACCAAGTGTGAAGTGGATAAATAATGCAATGTAAAGCATCTTTGAGTGTCCAGAAAAGCGTAAAATAAAACCAATGCATTGGTGGTGGTGGTGGTAGATTCTTTTCCTTGAACTCTACCCCTATTCAACGCAGCAGATCAACTTTTCTGGTATTCCTGAAAATATCCTTGCCAGAGCAGCAGTTCCCAACCTTTTTTGTCTCGCGTAACACTTGAGACATTCATTTATACTTAATGTATTCAGTATTTAGTTGAGTGTTATGTAAAAAAAACATTTTAACAAACTCAAACCTTTTACACAAACATAATTAAAAAAAAAAAAAAAAAACTTTTCTGAAAGTAATATTGAACCTCTTCTCTTTTTTTTTTTTTAATCAGGTGACGCTGAAGTTTCACCAGATACACGATACAGCTATGGCCACTTCAAACTCCAAACCGGATGGATTCGTCCAATGCAAAGAACACATTTTTCCACAGGCGCATGGACAATAAAACAATGAAATGGGCTTGTTGAAAAACCGAGACAATGTTCTCAGTTTCCTGCTGTAGACGTATACAAGTTGTCGACTTTGCAGAACACAACTTTTTTTTTGTCCAATAAACCCTCGAGCCCACTGGGACAACACAATTGAATTCCCCAGGCGACAGTAAAACCATCACCCCAACAGACGTACGACTCTCTGGTCTGATATACTCCTATTGGTCCGCAGTGTCATTAAGCAACTTTCTCTTTTATTGTACACCGATACATGACATTCCCCTTGAACATAAATTGAAATAAATATGTAGTAAATCGTGCGCCGACTACATGGGAAATGCTAGTTACGGGCGCAAGATATTTCTGCGGACCCGACAAGAAGCGAGGCCAGGGCATTTGCCACGAGCGATGTTGCCCACTAAATAAAGAAGCAAACGGAACCGTAAAGGTGACCGCGGACTTCAAGGCAGAGGCAGCGGAAACATGGATCACTGCTCTGCTTTTTTAATAAAGGGATCTCTTCTGCAGACATTGATTGCCAAGACACACAGTGCACGACTGTGTGGGGGGTCTCACTACACTGTAATTGTATTCATAAAGGAAAGGGGAAACAATGCATATTCATGAATATTATGTAATGCAACTCTTACTGTACCAGATTGTCACATTGAGCTCATTCCCATCTGCGGACCCCATGAAAGTTTGATATAACAGAAAGTAACAATACAACTGGTTTGGTTTGTTAATTAGTCCACTTTCATTGTGACTATTACAACTATTGGTCAATGAAAAAAAAACTTTAAAAAAGGCATGCTGGGTAATCGGGACAGTCGGGACGTTTCCCGTTGGGCCGCCAGGAAAAAAACATCTATTCATAATGGACTCTTACAGTTGGACTATTACAGGCCCAGACGCGTTAACTGAGCTGAAGCAGAAGCCTGGGGAGAGGCCTGGGCTGCAGACACAGTTTTAGACAAAGTTACACAAACATTTTTTGTCATGTAAATCGATCAAATAATGATTTGAGGTGTTGAAATCAGAAAGAACTCTCGCATTGAGCTTTGCATTCAGTGCGCTGAAGCAGGAGATGCCATTGGACGCCGAACAGACCTACAGCAGGGGTGTCAAGTTGAACTCTGAGTTAGTTTAAGTTGGTGTAGGTCAACGGAGACAAGTGTTTGTGTGAGTAAATAATTGGACAGAAAAAAAGGCAGGTGAGGCAAAAAAAAAAAAGACAGGATGAAAGGCAAGTCCATAGACAATATATTTATCATTTGTCTAAATGTGGAGATGTGTCAGGCCCAGATTAACCGATCCAATAATCTGCCCTGTTCTAGGCGGACGCTCTACGACGTGAGCAACAAGTCTGGAGATGTGTGAGCCGGTTTAAATAATAAAACTCCTGGGCCCAAATGATGTCCCAGTACGCCGCTGCCCGTGGTCATTGGAGCACTCGGGTCAGTGGAGTGGCTACAGCAGATCCCAGGAAATACGTCCGTCCGCTCAGTCCAGAAAAGTGCAGTTTTAGGAAAGATGCTGCGCAAAACCCTCAAGCTCCCAGGCCGACGGTAGAGGACCAAAGGTTGGAGGGGGAAAAGAGGCCGCCCGCAGAGGGTGAGGAAGAGTTTATATATATATATAGTTCTTTCTTTATTTCTGGTTTTTGACATGAAACCAATACAAATCTGCTTATAAATACCTGACAGGTCAAACTTTTGCTTCATAGATGGGCTTCCTGGTGTTCTCTCAACAAGAAAGTAGTAGATTTGAGGAACTGCAACCATTCATTGGTATTGAGTTTTTTTTTGTTTGTTTTTTCAGATGTCTTCCAATGAACTCGTACTGAATCCGGTGGGAGGTTTGTCAGAACTCAGCAGAAAAGTTGTTGTTTTTGTGCTTTGACAGCTCCCTTGTTGATAAGGCTTTCTTCAGAGCTGACATTTGAGTCCGTCTTCAACTTCAAACTTCCCGGACATGTGCGGCTGAAGCTCAGCAAGCGTCTTCGATATGTGCCCATCAGAAAACCGAGGGGACTGTAAAAGTCACATGGTTACAGGTTCACTGACGTCAAAGAGAACTGACTTCGATTCCACCAGTGTTTTACATTTGCCACGAAGAAACAAACTCATTGTTCATGGAAGTGACGAAAAATGAAGACCATACCATATTTGAACACCCTGGCCTTGCCTTGTAGACACTTCCAGACCTTATGTTTTCCAGCAACAATACCAAGACTACTTCATCAAACATTTTCATTCATTCATTTATTTTCAGGCAGAGGGCAACAGAGAATATACAGAAAACAAAAACAAAAACAATCCACTTCCACCTGAAAGGGAGTGGGAAGAAGAAAATGTATTTAATCCCACCCCCAGTTCCCCACTCAGAGCTCAACAGACTCAGCTTCACTGTCACATCACAGGCTGTGGCCGTGTTTAGCCCGTTTTTCTTTGATGTGGCCGTCGGTGCAAAAGGAAAAAGCGAATGTGCAAAGAGTAGTTGTGGCCATCAATCAAATCAAAGAAAACTTGATAACTCTATCCAAGTTTCACTTTTGAGTACAGCTTGCAGGAACTATTTGCTCAAGGTGCGAAGGACTTTGGTAAACATTTAGCACTTTAAGTGACATTTTTAGTTTTTCATCATAATTGATTCCCATGTCCCTGGCCACTGATAGCCTCCATGGATTGTTTTATGTCCGTGGTAGTGTTCTGTATAATTTACTGAGGTTGTTTTTGGGTAAGAAGCCTTTCTTTATCTTCCCTAGCAGTTGTTTCCCTGGCACTACGCTCTGTCACCTCTGTCACAAGGGTACAAATTGCCCAGCTCCTACATGCACATTAATTTCGCTCTGTCGAAACGCAAGGTTTTGGGGCCTGGAAACGCCATGATTTCAAAGTGTTTAGCAAACCGAAATGCATTGCAGAGACAAAAGCAATATCTTGATGCAATGGCATTTTACACCCATTAAGATTATGAGAGGTGGGAGTACAAATAATAGCTCAAAGCGAATGATGAAATGGCAAAAAAAGCATCCAAATGTAGCCAGAACTATCATGCTTCTCTGTCCATTGAAACCTTTTAGTGTTTGGAATAATAAGTGATTGATCAGCCACAGTCTCTATATTTTAAAACAAAATTAAACTGTCACCCACTGGAGAATTATGCTTAGGCTTGTTGTATGAGGGCCCATTGCTGGTGATGGGGGAGTAAATCCAGGGTTGAAATCAGCTTTGAAATGTCCTGTTGGCGGGTGGATCGGGTTTCCCTTACAGGTTTCAACATAACATGCACTCTTATCCATAAATGTCACTCAAAGTTGGCTGTGTTTTGTGGAAAATCCAGTTTTATGGGGTAAACATAATATGAACATGACTTGTTTTCTCTTTGTTCCAAGTTTAGATGTACAGTGGGAAGAAAAAGGTCACTAAATGTGGTCTGATCTTCAAAATCACAGGAATGAGTAAACAGTGTCTGCTTAAACTAATACCACCCACACGTTTACATTTTATCATATTTTTATTGGCCATGAAATGTAAACATTCACAGGAGAGCGTGGAATAAGTAAGTAGACCGCCTGAATCTCACTGAACTGCAGCAGTTTTGCAACGAGGAATGGTCCAAGATTCATCCTGATCGTTGTGAGTTTCTAATCTGCAGAAACGCAGTTATTGCTGCAAAAGAAGGGTCAGCCAGCTATTTAATACAAGGGTTCACTTACTTATTCCACGCTGTTGTGAATGTCTCAGGCCTTTCTGCAAATTATCTTTGAAAAAAAAATCTGTTGTTGATAGCACATTGTCCAGGCCCTGAGGCAACAAAACAGCCCCAC
Organism: Proterorhinus semilunaris; assembly: GCA_021464625.1. NCBI lineage: Eukaryota > Metazoa > Chordata > Actinopteri > Gobiiformes > Gobiidae > Proterorhinus > Proterorhinus semilunaris. Next base: position 22,475,584 of record CM038360.1, read on the forward strand.
GCCATGATTCTCCCAGCACCATACTTTAAAGTGAGCATAGGGTGTAAGTACAGTGTACTTACTTTTTCTTCCCACTGTAGCCTATTAGCCTGGAAAAATCCAGACTCACCGCTGTACCAGCCGGTGAGTCTGGTCACCCCTGCGTCGAATCCATTTCCCACAGCGGTAGATACGCAAGCAAACAGGAAGCGGAGTAAACCAATCAGCGAAGAGCAGGCGTCTGCTGTTGTTGTGGTGTTATTAGCGGTTTTGCGTTAATATTTGCGCAGGATTATGAATAACGAAACTCACCTACTGTCGATGTGTTTTTTGGTCATTTACCGCCGACTGGAGACACGCTTTCTCTCTTTGGTGCATCGTTCGTAGATTGTTATTGAGGGACTTCCGCGTCCCGTGAGTGACGTTGCTCGCTAACAACACGTCACGGCAAATAAACGATTCAGATTGGACGTGAACGGATTCATTTTGCGGAAGCCACGAACAAGGACGGGGTGACCAGACTGATCCCCCGCTGGATAAAAAAATACAGAGGGGAATCATTCTGGTCTCACCAGGCTAGTAGCCTATAGCTCTTGTATGACTTTAATCTTGTATGACCTTAGTAGTCTTTTTAATGTGTGCGGGTGGGTCGTCAAATTAAGGCACTTTTTCTACTTTTGGGTTTGTCATGTTGGAATTCACTGGGTTGGGCTGGGTTTATCACTATTGTCCAGGTTAGTGGGGTGGTAATTGAATGACCCCTGTCTGTCTTGCCATTTAGATATGTATGATGGATGGCAAATTGTGATGCCTGATTCCCCTAAGATAAATCTTCTTTCCGAGGGAGACCTATGGCCAAGATGTATAAAACAAGTAACAAATCAAACAAGCACAACAAAAACAATTGGCAATCAGTTCAAGAATAACATGTACTCTTAAACGCTCAGACAGTGCAGATTTAACGGAGCTCAAGGGAATGTGTTCATGAAGCCGGAGAGAGTTTTGAATATCATTCCATGATCAGGGGGCAGTGTGAGAGAAAGCTGTTCTACCCAGTTCAGTGTGGATCCACGGAGAAGAAGTCGCTTAGACCCACAATGTTTATATATTTCCCCCCCAATTTATTGCCAATTTTTACACTTTTTTTCCCCTTATTTTTGCCACAATTTATCCCAGTTTCCACCCATTTTCCCGCATTTTGACATTGGAGATGTTGATATCCCCAATGTAAACTATGCAGATCTTTCACACATTATTGTTCTGTTTTCTGGTTCTAGACGACAAACATTATAGTATAGGGATCGAAAAAAAAAAGGTATCGCTTAGGCATTGGTATCGATAACCAAGTATCGTTAAAGTACTCATATACATTTTATTTTATTTTTACGGCCTTACTAATAACTGCACATTTTAATGAGTGCAGCGGCGTGACGGCCACACAGGAGCTGCTTTACACATAGACGTGGGCAATAGTCGACCGCTCAAGGGAAAAATATCTACAAGTTGGAAAATACAAGCTCTAAGGCTGCGTGAGGCAGCATTAGGCCTTTGAAGAATGAAAAGACTGGACCTCTATCATGTGCATTGTACGTGTATGTATGTATGTCTCATTTGCTCTGTTCAGTTGGGCTGCACCGATTAGCTCTTTGGCCATATCAACAATGAGTGCTGCAAATAGGCTTATCAGCATTTGCCATGTCCACCCTGTAGCCATAAATAACACGCAACAAAGCTTACGGTACAAATTGCCCATTACTGAACGACAGCCAGAAGATTCATTTTGCCGACCCCCTCGTGCCTATTCTCTCAGCACCCATTTTGACCCGTTATATATTCGTTCAGGTATAGGACGCCTGAAACACAGCTATATTCATGAAAATGCATGACCTGGCAAACCACAACGATAACACAATGCCGCGTTTTTTTTTTTTTTTTCTTTTAAAGCAATAATTGGATCCCCGCTAGGTTTCCAGCCACTTCTGCTCCATATGGATGATGTCTGTGAGACAACAGTCGCTTTTCGCAGCGACCTTGCTGCAGGTGATTGAGGTGAATGAGAGTAGCAAGGAAATGTAATGTCACCGTATCGACAATATCGCCCGGATCTTAATGTAACCGGGGGTGGTGTAGGGTGGTAAAAATAGAGTACTAACAATTAGCAGTTTTAACCTTAGCTATTAACCTGAAGGCACACAGGTACGTAATATTGACAGAGGCAGGTTCCATAGTTTAAATAATCAGTGTTTTATTTGTTCAAGTTAGCTTTCTTAAGTTTCTTTTTCTTAGTTCCACGTTTAAAACAGAAGTCTATAATTAGATCATCATTTTCACAAGGGTTAAGTCCGCAGACCCACGCGCCCCCAACAGTGGGATTACAAAGCGTAGTCAAAGATGTAAACAAGACGACAGAGTCCTGGCTTCACCTTTTGCTCCATGGAGCCCATGTGTGGGCCCTGGTCTGGGATTGGAGGACTCGTTTCACGCTCGGTTCTGGTTGGCTGCTCATCCCTGGTCCTGATTGGTCCGGTATTGGAACACCTGGCCCCCAATCAACTTCCTGCTACAGCCACGCCTACATAAGCCCACACCATGGACCATTCGGGGCCATTTTGTGCCTGTGCCTGTGCCTGTGCCTGTGCCTGTGCCTGTGCCTGTGCCTGTGCCTGTGCCTGTGCCTGTGCCTGTGCCTGTGCCTGTGCCTGTGCCTGTGCCTGTGCCTGTGCCTGTGCCTGTGCCTGTGCCTGTGCCTGTGCCTGTGCCTGTGCCTGTGCCTGTGCCTGTGCCTGTGCCTGTGCCTGTGCCTGTGCCTGTGCCTGTGCCTGTGCCTGTGCCTGTGCCTGTGCCTGTGCCTGTGCCTGTGCCTGTGCCTGTGCCTGTGCCTGTGCCTGTGCCTGTGCCTGTGCCTGTGCCTGTGCCTGTGCCTGTGCCTGTGCCTGTGCCTGTGCCTGTGCCTGTGCCTGTGCCTGTGCGTCCTGGGACCACTCGAGTTTTGGTAGGCTGCTGGGCTTGGTGGCCAGTACGCCATTTTGGTTGTGTCTCTCCTTGGAATGTTCACTGACGTGGGATTGAGATACACTCGTTGGTTGAGACATGACTCTGTTTAGTTGTTTAGGCCTATTTTTGTTGATACCCTTCTGTTTTAGTTTAGGTTACATTTTTGATAACCTTTTGTAAATATTGTAAATAGCCTTTGTTTTTGTTACCCCTTTGTTAAATTTACCCTTTACATCCCTTTTATTAAATTACAACTTTAAACATCCTTTTACATCCTTTTAATCTAGCTGATCCTTCGATGTCGGCTCTTCCTATCATTGTGAAGCAGAATTCACCAAGCGTTGGATTGTTCACCCACTAATAGGGAACTTGAGCTGGGTTTAGACCGTCGTGAGACAGGTTAGTTTTACCCTAACACAAACCAATTTTAGTTAGTTTTGAAAAGAGTTCAAACTTTGCTCTACCTGTTAGCCTGTTGCTCCAAACACAAGTGCACGCCGGCCTGACCACCCGGAAGAACAAAGACCAGAGGCAGAGCAAAGATAGGCGTGACTTTTTATACGTTTTACGTTGTGCCCCTAGTGGGCACATTAAGCTAACCTAAAAAATACAGTATGTGTGCGGAAAGACAAGGAGCTGCTGACTCATAGCAGCAATTGTTTTCTCAGTAGAACTTCAAGAAAAAACAATGAGGGAATAAGCTACGGTTTAGGAGAACATGGCTGTCTGGGAACTGTGTAGTTGTCCTGTATACAATATAGACCCAATAAAGGAGCCTGCTACAGTCAAGTAAAAAAAAAAAACAGTCATTTATCGCCTTGTAACCTCTCACGCAGTAGAGATAGTAGTGTAATGTCAGCTTCAAAAAAGACCAAACTCACCTTTTACAATGCTTATTTTATAATGTTTTGGTCGCTAGTGAGCTGGGGAAATCCAGGAAATGAATCCAAATTGGTTTGTGCGGAAGATCTAAACGGTGACAAAGACCAAGCTTTGTATAAACCTGCATAATCAAACACATTAGCACATCGTGACTTCATTATGAATGTGTCCCTTACACTAAATGAATATGCTAATCGGGATTGTACCATAAATGACATTTTTTGTGGGTGCGGCAATAGTACATTTGAGAAGCAGGTGTACATTTTGCTTAGGACATATCTGTCTATATGGCTCGTTTACAAAGATAACATCATAAATGTGTTGATGGTGTGGAGTTATAAAGAAAGTAGGCTACACGTTACCTGTGAGTCTGTCCTCTGTATTAAATTGAACTGGAGTGGCTAACAGCATGCTGTTCATCAAACGGCTTCCCACGGCCTTTTGAAGTCCTTTTATAAAAAGCTCAGGGTCTGTGAGTTCCACTGTGGCCTGTATGCAGTAAAGTGCACAGAACGTGTGAGATGCCCCTCGATCCAGCGTGTACCCATAGCTGGATGCGCAGAGGGCACTATCAACACGGTACAAACATGGATGAAATATTTGGAGACAGACTCAAATCACAGACAGTGGGCTATTTCGCAGAATAAAGATTGAGATAATACAATTGCTTTGCTATAATAATAACTCGTTTTTCAGTAAAATTATTATTATTAATGGGCATTTGTCCTTACTTACCCTGTTGTTTGTGTTTTAGTTTATAGTTTTAGAATTTTAAACCAGCTGCCATTCAAATACTTTCATCCCGTCAGCCATTAGGCTATTAATATCTTGTCAAAAGGCAGATTTTATTTGTATTAAATATTTATTTTTTATTTATTTTTTTATTGTTCACCGTGGAACATCTGCACTGCCCTTTGGAAAACATGATGTCGCACGATTGATTTATTGATTGACATGAATAAGAATGACACCTGGACCTTGACGATAGACATAATATTAATAGTCTGCTCACTCCTCTCCGTTTGCCATAATAACTACGTTTGAGGGGGACTTAAAGACTCCTCCTACCCTGCTGTGACGGCGCATGTTCTTAAAATGGGCATAACGGCGGGATCTTCACTGTAGACTCGGCCCTAGTTCGGTCGTAGCATGCGCCATTAGCGCTAATGCTAACGGCCTGGCAATCAAAGTCCGGCCCCTATTAGCAGGGTGCGATTTGTCAATAAAACAGAAGGGGGGATAGTTACTCAATCACTTTATTGCATAAAAAGCTCATACCTTTCATGCTGTTGAACTTGAAACCCAGTGTTCTAACTGTCTAGTAGCTCAGTGTGTGTGGAGCGGAGGGTGAAGTTGATGCCGCAGGGCGTCTGTGCCTGTGTGTTTTTGGGCTGAATATAAGCGCGCACAGCCCATTCAATGCATAATGATCCAGCCTATCCTACTCCGAGGTAGATATTTATATATATGAGACGCAAAGGCATAAAGACTAAACTTTAGTTTGGCCAGCAAGTGCACGGACCTTGAACACACAGCCAGTTTTACAATTCTATCCCCCCCTACGTTTAATACAATAATATAGCAGAAGTAGGGATAGGGATAAAAGAAACAGGAACAAGAAAACCAGAAGGGGGAAAATCCCCCCCATTCCCCCCCCCCCCCCCCCATCCCCCCAGCAAATCGCACCCTGCTCATTAGTACGAGATCTCTAAAAGTGTTCTTACAAAACCAGCCTGGTTTCATTAATTGTAACTAACCCAACGTTATCACAGGAGCAAAATCTAGTTCCAAAACATTAAAAACCGTGGAAAGTGCAATGCTAACTAATAGAAAACTAGCTTGTATTGCCGCCCACATATCGAGGTACTGCAGCAATGGCTGCCCCTAGTGTCACGGTCTGAAAGCAGAGCAACCAGCGGCCATTGACCTCGACAGTCGGCCGGTAAACCTTCTGTAATATCCAGAAGAGAATGAACAATTACTATTCCCACTCATGGGGAAGAGGAGCAGCTGTTTTTGTGGTGTAGGCATAGGGCTGAGAACGACCAACTAACAAGAATAGTGCAATACGATACATTTTTCCACAACGGAAAAGTACAAAATCATAAAAATTGAGAGACAGTATGCTGGCTCAGTATAAGCTGTTTTGTCTGGTGACAAAGTTTTATGTCCCATTTTGGAGAAATGTTGCTGTAAAATGTGCTGTAACTACAAATCTGTCAGCGGTACAAAGGAAAAGTGCTGTAATTGAAGCTCGAACTGTTCACTCACACAGCACTGCACTGTCTTTTATTTCCTGGGGAGCTTTAGGAGAGTTGCTGTTAGTGCAAACTTCATTCAGTCTCATTCTGAAATGGGACTAGCCATGGAACTTCTCCATTGTGCCGGTTTTAGGTCGATGGGAGAAGCTGGAGCACCGGGAGGAAACCCACCCAGACACAAACAGCCTATTCTTTCATATCAGTTACATAAATCAACATTTTCAGCGAACACAAACACTTTTGCTGCCAGGCTAATTATTTGGACGAGAAGATGACATAAATAACATATGGCTGTGGGCTTAACACTGGCTCCGTATAATCCCAGTGATGGATGCGTGCCTAATGGGGAATTTTAATGAGCCTGCCCGGTCTGGCGGCATTAGGCGATGGCAATATTGAAACCGGAGATGTATGTTAGCTCCGCTCATAACACCATGAGTTTATTGTGTCGGCCCAATCGATTGATCAAAGTTCAACCCACAGCCGCGAGCCTTGACCCTTATAAATGTCCCAGTCTTGCTCAATCAATAGACTTGAAACATGCATCCAATCAATCAGGTGACAATAGAAGCAGAACTAAGCCGAGCCATATCATGTGACTTGGGCTGAGTACAGTGGGAGTAGGAAGTATACCGACATTTGTATTCCAAAGCTATACATTAAAGTCTGATAGTGATTCACAGTGGGTGCAGTGTTATTTTCCCCTCCGTTTTGAGGGAAAAATCGCCCCTTGATTCTGTCGTTATACCGTTGTCATGCCTTCTGATTGGCTACTAGTCAGAAGTCCCACCTCCAATTGAAGCTACTACTATCAACCAACATAGTGGCCAGACTATTATTGTGTTTTGGATACATACATGAGAGAGGTCTGGCTCGTCAGAACCTTTAGGAAAATGTGACAAAAGAAATGGTGGATCTGTGGAGGACCAAAGATGCTGTGAGCCCGCGTGGAGGTGGTAGAGGACCAGGGTTCGTACTGTACTTGGACAATGAACTATGGACTAGAGAAGAACTTCTGCTTCATGAGGCGGCTTAAGTCCTTCAACATCTGCGGGATGGTGCTCAGGATGTTCAACGAGTCTGTGGGGGCCAGACTAAACAAGATCATTAGATCATTGGCCATGTGTTGAGGGAGACGCTCCTGACTGTGGTGTTGGAGAGGAGGATTCTTTCCAAAATCAGGACCTTTCTGGACTTTCCCTCCCACTCTCATCCGACAATGTGCTTGTCAGCCTGTTCAGTAACTGACTGTTACTGCCACGCTGCTTCACTGAGAGGCACAGGAAACCATTCCTGCCTGTTCCCAACAAACTACTGAACTCGGTCTTTGGAAAGAACAGCATTTTGCCCATCCAGCTTCTTTAAATCTGCATATGCTCTAAATCAGAAAATGGTAATTCACTGTGTATATTGTGTATAATTTAAATTAATGTAGATCATTTAGATTATCTAGATTTGAATTTAGTGATGTGAAGTTAGATTGATTTTACTGACTCGAGTTAAAATGAATCACTTACCAAAGTGAATTGGGTGTTTTGTGTCATTTGATTCAGTGAGTCAGTCTAATGTAAACCACTGTTTAAACCACTGAAAATATTACAGTAGTTGGGAAAATATAGAGAACAAAAAAGGTAACCTCCACACATAATTAAATCCATTAATAATTGTTGTTTAATAAAAACATGGTGATTTGATTGTAATCTGGTGCCATTTTAGACTGTAAAACTGGATAAAGTTATATTTTATGTAATGATGTTTATGATATTTATCTATTTTTCCCAATACTATGCCTGAATTGACCACTCTGCTCTATTTACACTTTAGCGCAAGGCTAGCTTAGCCTAACAGAGTTAGCAGTTGAGTCATTTGATTCCTACGTACCAGTGCCTTTACATGAGCCACAGAGTGATTCGTTCTCCCAGTTCATATGAGTCACACTGAGCCGCACAGGACTTCTGAGTGCAATAACTCTAGTTTTGTACAGAATTATTTAACCTCATTTACCATCAGTAATGTTCGAGGCGGTGTACGTGTAGAGGTTTAATTTATTTTTTTGTCAGAGGAAATGACTTTCTTCAACCCAGTTAGCGGCTCCGTGGGAGAGTTACGAGGCGAGTCAGCGTCATAGACTGTGCTGAATGAGATGAACGATTCGTTCAGAGCTGAACGACTCGAAGGGGAGCTGGAAGGGGCTGATCCAGAACCACAGTGAGTCGTTCACTGCTCGTACGGGCTCGTAGAGCAGGCGTGGGCAGGCAGGAAGGAGGACGTTAGGGGGAAGTTATTAGTCAGTTATTAGTAAACAATAAGCCTTTGGTTTCTGTGCTCATACGAGCTACACACACGTATAATATTAGTGTGCCATTCATTGTGACTACAAAACGCAGTCCAGGGATCGCACTTTAGAAAGCAGTGGGCGGGCGAGTTAATGGAGGCGGGGAATCACGACTCCTGAGTCAGTAAAGGGAATCTCGAGTTTTGAACAATTCGTCACTCATTTGAATTGCATCTCATACAGTCATCTTCCTCTACATTTCCGTTGTGAGTCTCCGGGGCAACAGTCCAAGCTGCCATGCTCACCAGTCCGTTATGCCTCCTCCCGCAAGTGGACGGTGCATGAGAGGGCAGCTGCGAGACGCTCCTCCAGGCTCTGCCTCCGGGCCATGTAATCAGCCTTGCTGGTCTCTCCTCATATGGGACCGTTGAGCCACTCTTCGCCTGACCCATTAGCCAGTACCTGTCTGCCCAGGGAGACCTTACCAGGGGCACAAAGGTAATTCGGGTGCTCAAACCCCTCCACCATGTTTAGGTGGCAGTTTCTGGTTTTAAAGGCATTTGTACTTGTATGTTACTCTTGCGGGGTGTAGTTTAGTCCAGTCCTTAGTCAAATTATAATGCAACGTTTTCTCTCTTGGTTGACATTGTCTATAAAAAATAATTAACATTTTGCCTCGGGTGTGCTTAGTAACTAAGCATGGTAATGATTATGATTTAAAAAAAAAGTCTTGGATTTAATAAAGTGGCTTTTCAGATGCCCATTGATTTACAGAGAGTTTAGCCTCTCCCAGCAAAGGTATAGCTCCAAACTGGGGTAAAATTTAGAAGCTATCAAGCTTTTCTACGATGTTATAAACACAGGCCTCTCTTTTAATTGTATCAAAATCACCCTTCATTATGTTCATTTTTCATTTATAAGCTTTGCATTTTTACTGTAGCCTGGAGGGCAGTTTGTAAGACCCAAAAAAAAAGGCATTGCTATGTGCTATTTAGCTTGTATTAATTATATAATAATGTATTCCTATATACTGAACATATGTGTTTGACTGTTAAAGGCATCTTAGTGTCTGGCTCATGCCTTATATGGAACTAACCAGCGCTGGAAGAGTGACAGGCTACACCTCTTCTTACTTATGTAATTATGACAACAGGACTTGCCCGCGACCACCGTCTGCGGCCGGACATTGGTTTCAGTCTGACTGCTGTTCCTGATCACAGTGTATTCTCACAAGACACTTAATATTCAGGCCTGGCATCATTGTTGAAAGTGAAAGCAGAGAAAGCAAATAGATATCCAATTTGTGCAGAGCATTCTCTCTCTGACAGAGAGAATTGAACAGAATCAATGTTCCAATGTTGTTTTAAAAGTTAATAAAAGAAACCTCATTGATTGCATAACAAGACAGCATAATTTGTATAACAAGTTTTGATCTAAGTTGTAAGACAATGTTGCTTATTTGAATAAGAATCTGTCGTCTTTTCACACACTATTTGCCATTGTGGTTTCAAAATGATTGTGTGGCATAGTTCTTGGCACCGCTACGCACTAGAAACAATTCTGTATAATATAGTTTGATGATTTTGTTACAAGTATCACATACATTCCAACATATGGGCAATACATATGATTCTAAATCTGAGACCCATGTTCTTCTTGTGTTAGTTGTCCTTTGTGTATTCATAAAATAGCATAGCTAGTCCTGCAGCCAGACAACCCTGACCAAGATCCTGACTTAAAGGCACTATACCTGATTTTTTTTCAAGAAATTTAACACAAATTATCCTCCTTTAGTATATTGTAAACTAAGGTTTTGTAGCTTTTCTGTGACAGTGACCCTGAAAAGTGACCCTGCAAATAGTGAATATAAATTTGTCCTTGTGAATAATAGGGACGCGACAGATATCTTGGGAATGAATTTAGACCACAACTAACTCTTTCATTTAGTGGCTTTCTCTTTCATTGCTTGTAAAAAAAAAAAAAGGTCAGGTATAGGGCCTTTAAGATTTAGATGCGTCTCCATGAGTGATATACTGTGGTCACCCGCTGCTCCTGTCAGGCTGACCCCAGGCACTGAATGATGTGTTATGTGATCCATAAAAGAGAAATTAATGCTGTGTGCATGTGGACTGGACTTCTCATTTTTCTGAGATGTGGCGTGCTCCCACTTTGGTTTGTCGCCACATAAAAAGCTAGTATTTATCACTGACTTTCATTTGACAGAGTGAACCGTTAAAATATGGTGTTAGTCCTTTCAGACGCCAAACATTGGTCTGTTGGTTTTTCATAAAATATCACAGTCATTTTTCATTTGCTAGCGTTAATGTCGGGCATTTCTCTCGCAATACTGCTTCTCTCTCATGGCAAACTCGTGCAAGTAGCAGCATTTAACTAAAACACCACTTTAAGCTACGACATTCATAAAGCGTCCAAGTCAGTTTGGTTTTACAGCACATGCGATGAACCGTTTCCAAAGTGCAACACATTGTCAAACAGTACTAATCCCTTTAGAGCAGTGGTTTTCAAACTTTCCACATCAAGTACCACCACAGGTACCACCGGGACTTAACTTGGAATTACTGTACAGTATGTCTAAAATGAGTGTAAGCCATGTCGAAACTAGAAAACACCAGACTTTAAATGGATTCCCAAAGCATCAACAAAACGATCTAGTCAGGAGTAACTAGCTGGTGAGTATAGCTTTGTTCTGCATATTTTGGGCTGATGAGGGGAATCTTAATGCTCATAGGAAACCTATGCAAACACAGAGAAAAACATGCCAACTCCATACAGACAGGCCCCTTTCACAGGGTCTGATGAGTCAGTCAGCCACCATGCCGCTGTCAGGCAGTGACCTTACATTACAAGAAACAATACAATTAAACATCTGTCCCAGTTGGTGTGTGGGCTGCTGAGCTGAGTCAGTGACAGGACCTTGGCAGCACTGATCTGAATTCTGGGAGATCTCGGGGGCTTTGCAGGACAGCCTGTATGAAAGTCATTATACGAGTCTGCTGAAAGGTGAGGAAGGCCCCACGCCGCGGAGCCAGGGCGAGGAGATGGGAGACAAGCGTTTCTTTGCAACAGAAAAGAAAATTGATTTGAAAAATGATTTGCTTCAGCTCAATCGAATATTTGAGTAACTTTTCACCCAGTACACAGGATTAAATACAAGCGTTACGGGTGTTTTGATTTATGGTAATAATTTCTCAACAACAACATGCGCTTTTACTGAACGTGCTCCTTTCCTCTCCCCAGACCTGACGCTTAACTCGTACTTCGCTTCGGGAACAAGACATCACCAGCTGGTCTCCATGGAGATGCCGCTTGCTTTGCTTTGATTGCAAGTAGCCAACATGAAGTCCTCTTTCAAATGATTTATTCTGATAGCCCACTGCAATAATGTTATTGTCAGAGTCTAACATAGCTACACCAGTGTTTTTATTTATCTATATTATATGTATTTATCCCCTCCTTGGAACCGCCACCTTAACGTGGTGGAGGGGTTTTGAACACCCGAATGATCCTGGGGGCTTTGTTGTCGAGGGCTTCGTGCCCCTGGTAGGGTCTCCCATGGCAAAAAAGGTCCTGGGTGACAGGTCAGACAAAGAGCGGTTCAGAAGCCCGTTATGAGAGAGCAACAGGCCCGGTTAGAACCATGAGGCCGTCCTTCTGTGGACCCACCACCTGCAGGAGGAGCCATAGGGGCTGGTGCAATGTGAGTTAGGCAGCTCCAACAGCTGCCCCCGCGACCCGGCAACGGACAAGTGGAAGAAAATGGATGGATGGATATTTATTTATCATCTTAAATTTTTTTTTTTTTTTTATTTAGCCCTTGTGGCAGGAATTATAGAGACATCTCATTGTGGCTATGGTGAAGCAATAAGGCGAGTGTTTTTACTTCGCAATGAGAGGATTACTTACTTTTTGTCAGATCTTCATTCCCATACATCCAATGTACTGTACATGCACATTCAGAAGAATAAAGAATTTAACTGTATTCTAGATTTGTGTCACTCTACAAATATAATATAAATTGTTGAATTGATCCCCAGTCGGTCAACCCTGGAGCACTGCGAAGAAGGATGGCTATAATTATGCAAAGCTTATAACTACACATTCTATATGCAGATGTCATCTCATTCTCAAAGTAATCTTGGTTTTATTATGAATGCCTTAATAGGGGCATGTGAATAGAAGGCTATGAATAGTGCTTTACAGAGGCTTACATTGGTGGCGATCAAAGTCCATGGGTTGATTGGGTCGTTTATCTTATGCGTGCTATTCATTACGCATGACCTTTTACTGAATTTGAATTATTGAAGTATGGTGGATTTTAAATTCAATTTATTGTCTTTAGGTGCTAGAAGAAAAAGAGAAAACGTCTGGCAACTTCACTATATATGCTGTCATAGCACTGCATCATAGTCAAAAACATGCTTAGACTGTCTGCCTCGAAGCTAAACTCGCTTGCCCACTTTGGTGTACATCAGCACTCCTCCGTGTCTATCCATGCTTCTTCACAAGAGAGGTTGACAAATTTCATGAAAACTAAGTCCTGTCCTGAGGTGGTACATCATTCTAAGCTTACAGAAACACCAAGGCTAAGGTATCCAAAAATAGTTTTAAAAAGTCTGCACAGAATTAATTTAAATACATCACAACACCGTTAAAGTGCTTACCCAAGGTACCAAGAGGAAACTCCAGCCTTGAGGTAGTTCAGAAGTGTCTGGTAGCCCAAAGAAAGAGTTAGCGTCCCACTGAGGACAGGCCAGAGCCTGTGCCTCAATCCAGCAGCATTTTTTACAGTGTTGAACTAGCCACTTCAACATAATACCTCTGGAGAAAAGTGCAAAATGCTGCATTGTCAGAAGCTGCGAGTCAAGGATAGAAAAAGGAAATTGCTTTTTTTTATAGTTCAAGCTATTTCACAGTTAGGTAGTAAGTCAAAGATACTGTTGCTAGAGTGATCTGTTACTAGATTGATCTATCCACAGTGATAGCATATCGATTGTTGTTTGCTTGCTTGCATTCCTTGTTTATTCGCTTCTTACTTCACTTAGAAGTTACCCACGTTTTTAAACAAGATCAGGGTTAACTGCTCGCTGGCTAATGACTCAGTGTCTACCATTATTTGTATTTCGACTCCATTAGCATATTGACACAGGGTATGTATAAGAGTGCTTGCACGGCAAGGTTAGCTTCAAATGCAACTCTGTCTAAATAAAAAGCCCAGTGTAATGCTCATGCTAAATATTGTGGAGAGTTTCATATATTTGCTCATGTTTAGAAGCTGACCCAGCCATGTTTGCCCCAAACTACCACTCACAGTGAGTCCGGCTGACACTGTGGTCAGCTCCGCCAGCTCCGGCACAGAAACGGCCCTCGCGAGAACAGGAGTGCACGTGAGTTTCCCTCTTGGTGCGAGGTCACGTCATAAACAGCCCCATATATAGGTAGTTTTTGTCAACAAAAGCCGTATTTGCCAGTACAACGACTCTCCCCAGTGAAGTGGATGCTTTAAACACACTAGTGCCCCTGTGTCACTGGTAATGGAGAAATGTTTACATTTACGACGTTACGCGCGTTTACAGGTGGTAAACGAGACCAAATAAGTAGTAAGCGGACAGATTTTATTTTGAAATACACCGGATCTTCCTTTCTAACGAGACCTGACTTCCTGTTTGGCTCGTGTTTTTGTGTCAGCTTGATCCGTTGGGGCTCCGGTCTCCGGCAAAAATAGACTTCTTGCGGATTCTTTCCGTTGCCACCGGAAGGCCGCCGGATGGCCTCGGTAGCCGGAGCCTGACTTCGCGGAGCAGTGTGAGTGTGCTACATTGGTTTTAATGACTTTCTAAGATTGCGGGTGCCGTACCGGACCTTAACCGAATTTAATGTGAGCCGGGGGTTAGCCTCTTACCATACCCTTGTACTCATTTCGAACAGAGGGCCTGGAACTTCACAATTGAGCTCCGTTTTCAGTTGGGAGGGATGAACTCCTTTGAAACGATTGGATCTGTTTTCAAACTACAACCAGCAAATCCGATCATCTGGTTATGATAATTTGTAGTCAATTACACGGACATGATTTAATTACGGAAGTGAAGACAATCTATGGAAAAACTCATGGTGAGCCACAGGGTTCCATCTTAGGCCTATTATTATACACATTGCCTCTGTTCCTATTAAAAGTTCTCTTTCATCCAAATGTTATATATATATAAAGTTCTAGTCCTTCCAAACAGTGTTCACAACTTTCTCTACCTGGATGAAAATAAGGCATAGAAACGTTGGTTGTGAATAGGCATTTTCTTCTGCTCTCAAATGCAAGGCACAGACAAAGCTGACTCTGAGTTTGCCAAGCCCCTCTCTTGAAACTGGTCCGCACTTTTAAAGCCCACAACCAACATTATATTGGTTCTGAACTGTCATCATCAGGCCATGCTGAAGCTCTTAACCACGCTGTAAATCGAAACAGAGTGTTTGTTTATTTTTAAAGTTATTCTCACTGCTGCCTACAGGAGGAGCCACAGGCAAAGTCTTTCCCAGTCCTAACGCCTGTATTTCATTGTTACTCTTTAAATCTCGCAGACATAGTTTCACATTATGCAATGTAGGTATAAATGCTGAGGCATCCAGATTAATGTGTTTAAGTCTTTTTTTAAGCCCCATGATATGTCCACTGCAGGTATTCTTAGATACAGTTGTGATACCCAAATTGCTGTATTTATTATATTTCTTTTAAATGGTGTTAACTGTAATGATACCAGAAATAAAAATGTGTAGTCAATTACACAGGCTGCTTTTCATGCACTTGCAAATGTGATCTGCGGTAACAATTCACAATAGTAAAAGCACTTAATGTAAATGGAAAACAGTACGGCAGTTTAAAGTTACAAATCCATCATATTAAACACATTAGCATACAAAATGACTCAATTAGCATTAGATTTTGTGCCACATGCCTCATTGAGTGTATCATGGCATAATTTAAAATGTTTGTTTGAATAATGCTACATTAATCAATGGACTAGAAAGCACACACTTCTTAACGTGGTGGAGGGGTTTGAGCACTCGAACGACCCTGAGAGCTCTGTTGTCGGGGGCTTCGTGCCCCTGGTAGGGTCTCCCATGGCAAACAGGTCCTAGGTGACGGGTCAGACAAAGAGCGGTTCAGAAGCCCCTTATGAGAGACCAACAGGCCCGGTTAGAATCATGAGGCCGTCCTTCTGTGGACCCACCACCTGCAGGAGGAGCCATAGGGGCTGGTGCAATGTGTTTTGGGCAGCTGACCCCACGACCCGGCAACGGAAAAGTGGAAGAAGATGGATGGATGGATGGATGGACAATCATTCATGACGCGGCAATCAAGCAAATAATAATCACAAGTAATGATTATATTTTGCATTTTAATGATGCATTTTGCAATCGATTTCATTTCATCAAGAATAGAAAGCAAACAAAATCAAGCGTGTGAATTATCATCAACCAAAGCAAACACAGAGCCGGAAAAGGGAAACAATTTCAACAGCTGAATTTGTGTCAAAAACAAAACAACACACTTTTTGAATCACATTAAACATTTAGAACCAATTTTTTTTTTTTTTGTCGAGTTAATTTGGCAAACCCGATAAACAACCCATGGTATGGCAATGGTATCTCCAAATTACCATCGGCCACTTTACATTCTAAAATTATCATGTGAGTATATTTTGGCCTGCGTAACCAAAGTTGTCCAAGGCCACCCATGACCACACTGTCGAAGTGCTCCACTGTCAAAGCAGCGCTCAGCCCAGAGTGGGAGGACAAGTGCTTGCACCTTGGATCCTTCTTCAATATACCGCAGCCAGCTTGTGCAAATGAAGGGATTAGAAAGCTTCTCCTCTGCTTCCCTGGGCAGTATGACTCATAGTTTAATTTAATACTTGAGCAACCCGGTCTCCAGGTAAGCGACCGTCAGCTTACTAAGGGCTCGGAAATGGCAAACAGAAAGGTGCAAGCATATCTTTGTGGGCCGTTTCACTCGTATGAGCACAGCTAGTCCTCTGGGAGGAATCCAAAGACCATGGTTCCAAATGAAGGAGTACACCGCAATGAAATCCCGGTACGGCGTAAATGCACTGTTTTGAACAATATTAAAAATGATTGTAGAGTAAGCAACCTTGTTTTCATTAGTAAGTGGTAATGGTGAAACCTGCTTTGGTGCCCCTCAGCGATCCCCCAGGGAGATGCTTATAGAATTTTGCTCCATGCCAAATTTACTCTTTTTTTCTCTGGGCCTTCTTTTATTTATATATAGCCTATATTTTGTGTACACAAAGAGTTCCTATGGTCCTTACCATTGGTCCTGCTCCAATAAACTTTATAAGCCTATTTTAATAAATCCAATCCGTAATAAACATGCCTCCAAGCAAAATTAAAATTCCATACAAAGGCGGAAGCCAAAATAAAGTTGGTACCCTGCAATGAAATGAATGTGAAATGAATGTGATGTGTAAAAATTAGCACCTTGCCAAAGGGGGCTATTGGGGTATAATAATAATAATGCATCAGACTTATATAGCGCTTTTCCAGAAGCTCAAAGTCGCTTTACAATGTCGCGCATTATTCATCCACTCCATACACGGGGATGATAAACTATGATTGTAGCCATAGCTGCCCTGGCTTAGACTGACGTAAGCAAGGCTGCCGATCTGTCATCGGCCCCTCCGACCGCCACCAACCACTCACTCACACACAACATTCACCCAGGCTTCCCGGTGTTACCAAACGGTCTCCCATCCAAGAACCAACCAGACCCTACACTGCTTAGCTTCTGAGATCTGACAAGATCGGGCAAAGCAAACTTGCCCACTTTTGATATTTGAGCACCAGCCCTTTGCACGGCCCTGGTGTGCAACACATATCTAATATAGCCAGACTGATATCGTACAAATAACTTGAGCCCAGTATTATCCATCTGGACAGGCTCCTGTTTAAATTGTTCATGAAGAGGATGGACTTTCATGGGGATTTTTGCTACTGATTGGATCAAGCACACTTCATTTTAGCCAATAACAAGTCTCAAAACACAGTTAAAACGCAAAGCACTAGAGCAATTGGATTAAAAGTGTGTCTGCTTGGACATAATTAAATACCTTGCGTTTTCTGTCATCACTGTGTGGTTAATGTGTATTTTAGTTTACTGTGGATTTCATTGAGACTGAAGCATCTGTTTCTTATCATCAGCGTTTGATCTTTTTGCGTGTTTGCTTGGTCTTCCACAGATAATGCCATGGTCCACCACTCCACTACCCAAGACAATAAGCTGTGGACGGGCGCATTGGTGACTCCAACTGGCCCAATTCAATGGAAGTGGATGAATGGTTTGATTACCAAGCGTCAGCCCGCTTGTCATCTGGTGACGTCGAGAGCACCCGTAATCGGTTCCAGACCCAGTGGATGTCTGTGGTTATGCATGACAAATGAATTAAAGTATCGAACTCGAAAACTACTGCTTGGCAACTTGAACACCTGTTTTGAATGTATAGGGTTAATGTATAAAATTAGCTGATATGTCTTTGCTTGTAAATAAAGAAGAGGCCAGATTTATTGCTTTGCCCAGTGTACAAAGACAGATGGAAGACGTTCATTCCAAAGTGAACATTGGAGCCCAATAATTTTCTATCAGGCCGTAAAAAAATAAAAAAATGTAATGGAAGACAAATGGCTGAGAATGAACTACAAGTGTAAGAGCTCCTTCAATCATTGCCAGCCTGGATAATATAAGTGGTTGTGCCAAGTTTCAGACATTTTGTGGGCAGTGTGCGACCTAAATTACAATTTAATTATTGGCGGACTGTTGGCATGCGGAGGGATTTTTCGAGAGGGGAAAGGAAGACATTTGCGGATCTCATTTTCTCATGTCTGGGGCTCTCTCCAGTGCGGTATCATCAGATGCCATTGAAATTTCACCGCCCACTTCCATCAAGTATATCTGGTGGACACGGCGATCAGCAAACACTTTCGAGGCTCATTACATGGAGAGTAAAATGTTGGCTTTCTCTAAATGCAACTGGAGTTTTTATTGTTTTACTGAGATTGAGATAAATGAATAACTTTTTATGTTTTGCTTATATTGGATCAATACACAGCAGCAGCAGCAGCAAGCCTTGTGTATTTTTGTAAACAAGACTTTAAAGTACTACAAGTGGTTGGATCCTTAGGGCAAAACAGTAAGCAAAAGGAGGTGAGAAGATTATGCACATAATTAAAGTCTAAGCTTGAGCTCACATCAGTGAACCTTTTGGTAAATCCCTGCATTACTGTTTGAAGCAACAAATAATGAGCTGAAAAGTAAGTCATCAAAACACAATTAATAAATGTTTTAAAGTACCAAAAATGTATTTCAGTGCCTTCAGTGCGCAGCTATTGAGAGTAGTTATATTCCAAGTGGGTCCCCTCAAGGCATCGCTTTTCAAATCATTTCTGATACAATGTATATCATGTATTCTTGGTGGCTTACAAATATGCTTTTGGGTACAGCACCATCAATATTTCACATTTTATCATTTTCAATGGTTTGAGCATCCGAATGATCCTGGAGCTCTGTTGTCGGGGGCTTCGTGCCCCTGGTAGGGTCTCCCAGGGCAAACAGGTCCTAGGTGACGGGTCAGACAAAGAGCGGTTCAAACGCCCTTTATGAGAGAACCACAGGCCCGGTTAGAATCGTGAGGCCGTCCTCCAGTTGGACCCAGCCATGGGGGCTGGTGCAATGTGATTTGGGAAGCTGCCCCCACGACCCGGCAACGGACATGCGTGAATAAATATATGGATAGATGGATAATTTTCAATGTGTGTGCACAGGGACAATAGACACTAGTAGACACTTTTTTATATAGTACAGTGCCTCTCGAAAGTACTAATACACCTTGAACTTTTGCACATTTTGTCATGTTTACAACCCTAAACGTGAAGATTTTATTTAGGAGTTTTTACTGAAAGTTCACACACAAGTAACAGACAACTGTGAAGTGAAAGTAAAATAATACATGATTCTGTTATTTAAAAAAAATTGAAAAGTGAAAAGTGGGGCGTGCATAAGTATTTATACAGTATGACTTAATACTTTGTGGAACCCCCTCATTATACTGAGAGTAGATTACACACATCGTGGACTCTATTTAATGGTTAGGGCAAGGTGTGAACATTCTGCAGTCATTAGGAATGTTATAAAGGCAATTTAATGCACTCAGAAAATGCTGTATGAATACTTGTGTGTCATGTTTCGTCTTTTGTTCCCCTGGTTTTGTATGTTTTTGGTTTAGTCCAGTGTTTTATTTTGACAAGTGTGTTCTGTCCTGGTGATTTTGCTTTGCCTCCCTTGTGTTGATTGCCTGCCCCGCCCTGATGTGTTTCACCTGTGCCCCATTTCCTCATGTATTTATACCCCTGTGTTTCCCTTGTCCTTTGTCGTGTCATTGTCTACGTCAGCCCCGGTTTGTTTGAGTTTTGTGTCTTTTGTTATTTTGGTTTTCGTCATTTATTAAACCTCATCAGTTTTGTTGCAGTCCTGCATTTTGGGTTTTTATTTTTCCTCACTCCACCACCAAACCATGACACTTAAGCAGTTCAAGTATTAAAAAAACATTTTAAATACAAAAAATAAATATCAGTTGTTTTCTTTCATTCAGTCGATAATTGTGAATAATTGTTAAATCTCAATATTCTTTTTATGGGCTAGGGTTATTTAAACTTGAATGGTTGTTAAAATGCCTAATGAGGAAAAATAAGTTCTCAAGTTTGTACATCCCACTGTGATATTAATCAACAACAGTTTGACACTTGGATTTTTGTGACTGATAGTCAGTCCATGTATATATTGCGCGTTCAAAAACAGGTCTTATTT
The DNA here is from genome assembly GCA_021464625.1 of Proterorhinus semilunaris. Lineage (NCBI taxonomy): Eukaryota > Metazoa > Chordata > Actinopteri > Gobiiformes > Gobiidae > Proterorhinus > Proterorhinus semilunaris. The sequence goes on from CM038360.1 coordinate 22,495,862, forward strand.
TGGAGATTTTGTGGTCTTAAAAAGTCTTACATTTACCACTCTGCAGTCCGAGAGGGAAAGGGATGGAGAGGGAGCGAAAGCACACGCAGCCACTCTTCTGCGTGGATTCACGGGTCGGGGATCCAAGGCTCGGGTCCGGGGAGTGACCTCTGGTCTAGTCTAAAGCCTGCGTTTAGAAACACAAGATCGGGCCCTCTATATCCATCAGCAAACCCCATTTTTGTGCAGAGGGAATACATAGGCTTTGAAGCTACACATGAAAGTTATATAGCTTGTAGAATGGAACAAACAAGATGGTCTGTGCCTGTTAGCTCTCTCCAAACTGACAGGAGAGACTTTGATCAGACTAAATCAGCATATTGGATGTGAGCATGTGTGTGCGTGTGGACCTTGCAGCACCTCTGGAGAGCAGCCATAAAAGGTGTGTTGAGCCTGTAAAGCCAGTGTGGTCTACTCCACGGCACAGCTGCAGCCTGCTGTGAGGGTGGCAGGTGCTCGTTGACATGCATACAATGCAGTGTTAAGCCTTTAGTGAAAGAAAACAATATGGAGAGATGTTGAGGGACTTCAAAAAGAGGGTTCCACTAAGTAAACATACGTTGTAGTGATTTTTCTCTTTGGATACTTTTGAAACAATTGGTGCAGCATAATCTAGTATGGATTTGCGCGGCCTTTTGTTTGCCATTTGGATTGGAGACCCCACGAAGTCTGCGTTTTATATGGTTGGGGCCAATTGTAGTGCATTCGATGTTTGATGGATTACAAAACCGCTTGGGATGGTTCCGTCAAAAATAATTTAAGGCGCAAACTAAGTTCCCCCATCTGTCACTATGGCGTATTGTTTATTCAACATTCCCACTGTAGTGACAAAGGAAAAGGAAAGTGTTTTCGATTAATCAATAAGACAAGATAAGCTTGTCAAATTGTCAACCGAAGGGAAATGTAAGCTTATTGATGTCCATTATCTCTTTAATCTTGATGAATGCGCAATGTTCTTTTAGAGTAAGACAATAGGCTAAAAGAACAGTGGACATTTACAAAGGGAGATTTGTCAAGGGTGCATAATGTGTAGCATTACAAAGAGTAGAATTAAGAGAATAAACAAAGGTAACAAGACAACACAGTAATTACAGTGCAAGCTTCTGTATAGGCAGTGCAATACATTTTTTGGGAGAATGTGTTACTACAGCCCTATTCGTACTGGATTAGAATTAACTTCGGGCGTTGGAAAAACCTGAACTTTGTCTTTTCTGTCAGCGTAGTATTTACTCTCACGGACAATTAACGAGTAAAAAAAAGCAACATGCTAAAACACCTGGCCTCTAAGGGCATGAGTTACTTAGTTCTGCTTTAAATGTGGACATAAATATACTTGTAAAAAGACATGTTAAATTTATACTTTATTACGCTGTTTAAAAACCTTCCAAACTCCGACATGTCGCATGAAACTAGAATCCCCTGGGGACCTCGGAGTTTGCAGAATTACCCTAAAAGGGGAAATTACTTCGGCCATACCGCCTTTGCTCTGCCCGATCCCGTCAGACCTCGGAAGCTAAGCAGGGAAGGACCTGGCAGGACTTGGATGGGAGACCGTTTGGGTACACCGGGAAGCCTGGCAAATGTTCTGCTCCGCCCTTTTTGTTCTGTTTTTGTGCAGGGCATGTGTGACCGGGGGCGTGGCTGCCTCCTCCAGGGGAGTGAGGCACCCCTGAATCTACTCAATTGCAGTCTTCAAAAGCCCTGGTTCTCACTCCACACCTCTGGCAGATTATTCCGTCTACTTGGTAGTGTTTAGTCAGAAGTTTTGTTGGAAACTATTTTTTTGAATACTAATATTTTTGTATTTTGTATCCCTCCTGGAGTGACTTCGCAAGTCTGTTCAATATTCAAAACTAGTCATTTTGCAGTCTGGGTTGGATCAGTCAACGGAAGAGAGATGAGAGTTTTGTATACAGTATGTTGCTTCATTCATGCAGGTTTGAGCCATGCCTTTTGAATTGGATCATTTGTAGCATAATAGATGGTGTCCCCTGTATTTTCAAAGTCCATAAACCCTCACCAAATTCGTTCTGCGCCCAAACGGCACGATTATCACGGTGCCATCTACTGTATTTGTTAGCATGACGTTAAAAATGGTGGCTTGCGTCTGGTCTAATCACCGGTAATGCCCCGCTGTCAAGGTGGGACACTCCAAGTAACATACTATATGCCTAAAAGAGCAGACCTTTCTCTGTCAACTGTCTTTGCCATGCACGCGCATTCACGCAAATGGATGGAAAAATCATTTCTGAGGAGCCCAGATGCAGGATTATAAGCGGCAATTATGCATCATGTTTTGCGACTCAGTTCAGTCAAACACATTCAGGTAAAAGTTTCCCCCCCCCCCCCCCAACACACACACACACAACCAAAAAATCCCTTTAATTTTATGCGGCGATTTTTTGAAAAATTCAACTGCAAGAAAGAAAACACAAAATACATGAAAATACGCAAATTGGACAGAATTTCAGGCAAAACTGCAGCGGAATGCTATTTGTAACATTATTTTTTGGTATATTTGATTTATGTGTGCTGTAAAAATACATGAGGAATATCCTTGTCTCCCAAGAAATGTACATTTAATGTCAGTCTGAATCAAATTGAATGTTTTGTAATGACATTTAAGTCCTTTAATTTGTTGGCACAGTTCACGTAATGACTTTTAATGCCCCACGGAAACTCTATTTTGATTTTCTTTCACACAGGTCTAATTTATTCAGAATTTTTAAAACGACATGAAAGAAAGAAAAAAGGAAAATAGGAGCAGTTTGTTATTGGTTTTAGTCATTCCAGCACAAGCAGCCATGTTGGTTTTCCTTTACCCAATGCAAAAAAGGTTTGTGTCTGTTTGGTGGATGTTATTCTCAGAACTGATCCAAGGTGTTTGGATCACTTTAACCAGCTTGCATTGCTTTTTTTTGGTCACATTTTTATCTTGTTTTATTGCTTTTTTTTGTTTTATTTTTTGGTGGAATGTAACTGTGATCAAGCCACAAAAAATGTGACCCAAAACATGCCGGGAAAAAAAGCAAAAAAAAGGTGATGAAAACACAACCAGAAAGGAAACTAAAAACGTGTAGATGAATAGATGAGCTCTGTGGGTCTTCGCTTTCGAATGAGGCATTATACTGCCTGTAAGCTCCAGTCGAGAAGGTTTTAGATTTGGGTAAAGTCGAACTGGAGAAAATCTCTGTAAATCATCACAAGTCTACCATCATGGGGAAAGCCAAGGAGCTCAAAGGGTCTGGGTTCTCCCTGATTGATCAGTTTCCCCCCGAGATCATAGCCAAGACTCATTCAGAATGTAAATCCTCAGTGATGGCTCGAAAGCTCAACTGACATTAAGACATTTAGCATTTAAAAGACAGCCCACTCTCATGTATTATGAACCTAAGTGATGAAGAGCTGCTAAATGCCAGCTCAGAATATCATCCTGTGTAGTGTGGGTGACCGGTGTCAGGCGGTATTTCCACTATAGTGAAGGGCAATGATCTGCTTTAGCAGCGCAGAGTGACAGCTCCTGGCCTGTGTATTGTAAAAGAGCATTCCGGCGATAATTAAATCGTGACAGCGGCTGCTTGTGACTGTTCATTCACGCTGACAAAAGGACAAGTTTGGTAACCTTCTGTTTTGTGATGGACTTTGCGGCGATTTTAAAAGGTTTAATTTGGCCTCATGTGGGAATTGCAAGTGTTTTTTTGATACTGTGCAGTACGATGAAGGGCAAAAGGCACCCACAGTCAACTCAACTCCATCAAAACCTAGACAGACAAACTAACCAATTGAAACTAATTGCTGCAAGCGAAAAGCCTTAAGCGTTGGGCATTTCATCCGGGCCAAATACTACAGCCACATCATTTGGGCTATTCATTTATCATTAAAATAAACGATTAAATATTACTGAAATTACGAGATTTAAAGTCATAATTATGTGTTTAAAACACACAATTTCGAGTTTAAATCTCGAAATTACGACTTTTAAACTATTACTATGTGTTTAAATCTCGAAATTCCAAGTTTAAATCTTGAAATTACGACTTTTAAGACTCGGAATTTCGAGATTTAAACTTGGAATTAGGAGTTTTTAAGATCCGTGATCACAGACGTCGGAACGGGGGGCAGCGGAACCACCGGCATCAGTCATGGAGGATTAGCTTCAGGGTGTTGTGAACCGGAGCTACAGCAGCTCGAGGACTTTTACAAAAACAACCAGGAATGTTTATTTTACCTTTAACAGCCAGGATTAAAAGCGGCGACAAGAAAACGTATTCCAGTGGCTGTATCCGTGATAGATATGTGTTTAGGCCTTGATGATGCACGAGCATTCCCAAAGTTAATGCTACGGGCTAAACTTCCGATGATCATGTGAAACGAGAATTATGCATGAATAGAGTCAATAAAACCACCATCTACATAAAGCACCTGTTTAACAATGATCACACACTGAGCAGGGCTGGTTGATTTCGTTGTTTATTGCTCACGTTTAATGTACAACTGGCCGTAGTCGATAGCTTACCGCCTGAAGCTAACTAGCTTTTTAGCAGCACTAGCAGCTAGCTCCAATAACGGATTTTGTGGAAACAAGTATTTCAGCCGGTAACTCCATAAAGCAGCCTTGAAGATTATCATACAGAGTCGGGATTGACGCATCTGTGATTTATTGCAGACTTTTTATCAACAATGAACTGTAGGCGATAGCACATGCTAACCTAGCCATTGTCCACCGGCATTGCCTTTTGTTCTGACGTAGACCGTGGGGATATAACTAAAGATCCATAGGACATGGCAATGGCAAAGAGGGACTAGTTTGCCCCAAAATAGCAGTTGTTTTTCAGGCAAGATATGATTCCAAGATACGTTTTTGGCCTGATCAAGCTCCACAGTTCAAAGTCAGATCCATTGAAGTAAATATAAGTCAGATCCCACCAGGCAGGAAAGAGAACGGCAATAACATCCGGATTTTCAAACTAAAGCAGGGCTAACATCTATGATTACGGATCTTAAAAACTCAAAATTTCGAGATTTAATTTTCAAAATTTCAAGATTTAAAAGTCGTATTTTTGAGATTTGAACTAGTAATTTTGTGTTTTAAACACAGAATTATTACTTTAAATCTCGTAATTTCGACTTCCTGTTGGGCTTTTATTTTTTAACATGGCGGAAAAAGGGCTTCCATAGAATCACCAAGGTATACCAAAGAATATGAAGGCGGCAAAACCATCCCTACAATTTGGACATTCTGATGTTGGCCACATGGCGCACGTGAGGTGGACATGAGTGACGATTTAGCAATTTGAGAACATCAACAACATCAATTTTCAAAAGCACGAATTAAGTGAACCAATTAGATTTATTTCCCTGCCATGATTGCATGACCTGCTATACCATTTGAAACATTGTTGCAACAGTGCTGGATCCATCTCGTGATACTGGCCTGAGTTTTACTTGGTATGATCCCTAGTTTAGTTTTAGTTTAGTTCATTTGAGCATTTTTTTTTTCTCCAAAAAGTCACAATCATACGGTTTATGGAAGCTCAAAGGGAGTAGACTGAAGCAAGAAGCTTATACGTGCCTACCCCTTGTTTATGTAAATTACATGATGTTACAGTTAGACATTACTTTGACATTTACATCAGATGAACAATCCTTGCTGAGTATTCTGTATCAGTTTCAAAACACAACATATACCTGTACATGTTTGTGAGTTAACTTTTATCCTAATGTAGTTACAATTACAAAGAGGTTTTAGCTGCATTTCACAGCATGCTAATAATAGTTATTGTTATTGAGCATAATAATTCACCTTCTTGCGTTATCAATACATGCATATCCAATTTCATATTAAGCACACAATTGGACATTATATCCGGTCATCTTGCCACTTCCTTTTTGTCATTACTATCCACTATTTATTATCATTATTATGATAATGCCATGCCTGAATTGTATACCCCATCTAGTGTGGTGCGTTAAAAAGCCAGTGTATAGTGGCCTGTTGAGAGTGGGTGGTAGCCCTCAATCAACAATTCCTCACCCTGGTGTCCTGACTAGTTGACTTGGTGGATGTTGTTTACCTCCTATACTGTGTGATGTGTGAAGAAGACGAGGCTTTATGTGCCTGTCGCGAGGGGAGGGCTCCTCGCCAACAGATCCATGTCTCGCCTACCATAAGTTACTGTTGTTTAGTTTGAGTAGTTATAGCAATGGCAACGGAGCAACAGCAGCAGCATCCTCTGCACCGTATTCTCAGGGCAACCAGAAGCAGTGACCAACCGCTGAGTAGGGCCTGAGGCTCTATCTCCAAATAAATGTTACTACATCTCTCAACAATGTAATACTGTAGCTTGTGTACAGATCTTTGAAAATATACACTTTTTGATACAAAATCAAAGATGCTTATTTACAGAACTCTGACTGTGCATGGTTACATTATAGGAATTACCATAAATCTTACGCACATGTTGGAGACGGGTGTTTTTACCTTGTCAGCAGGAGACTTCAGAGGCACAGCGTGCAACTGCAGAGTAAAGGAAGAGTAAATTCTGTGTGTGTCAAAGTGTGACCTGCCAGAGAGAATGGACTGATTAACCAAACTGAAGGGAATCAATGGCACCTCAGTGTGACATTGGCAGACTGGGAGCGCCATATGCGTGGTAACTGACTCGGCTCCAGTCCGCTCATAAACTGCATAATGAACTGTGGTTGAATCATTACCATTCATGTCAGGACAGCTTGCTCCTGTATTAAGAAGATTAAATAACAGCAATATACTCAAAGGGCGGGTGTGGGTAATTTTGTGTCATTTTCAAGACTATCCAAATCCACACACGTCGTTCACATACACAGTAAGTAGACGGTTTAGCCTTGTTTCAACTTCCTCAAAACCTTTGGATGTTTGTCTTTCCAAGACATCTGGTGCATTCTTAATTAGTCATTACAAATTATTTACATTAAGTTATTTGACAAAATATACAAGTGAGGTACGTGGAAACCTCAATCAGTGCCAAGTTAACCTGTGAGGTGACCGTCTAAAGCATGTTTTCATTCTGTCCAGTCAACATGAAGCATAGCAGCTGAAAACTGCCTCCCACTCAGACTCCAGAGTTTTCAGGAGAGCACAGTGTCAGAGGACACAGTCTGCGTTGTAGTGTAAAAGATATGTGTGACGTCTGTTTGTTTATTAAGATCCCCATTAGCCATTGCCTTGACAATGGCTAGTCTTCCTGGGGTCCAGATTATAAAATCACATTTTCTTACAATGATCTCAGATTACAATATATAACAACATAAATACACAATTACAACATATTTCATTTGTTGAAGTGTGTCAACAGAGTCTTTTTAAAAATGTTTATGTCTGCAATGTTAGAAATGTCTTTAGGCAGAGAGTTCTAGGATTTCATCCCTCTGAACATAACAGCCTTCTGTCCAGTCTGAGTGTTACATGAAGGAAGAGTAAAATGACCATTTACTGCGTGTCTTGTGTTAAATTTATGAATGGAACAATACTGAATACAAGTACATCATAAAACCTTAGGGAGTTTTAACACAAGAATCTTTTGAAAGAAGCAAAGAAGGCAAAATGTAGTCTATTCTTCACCAATGTCCAGCCTAAAGTTTGATGCATGCTTTGAATATTTTGTATATTTTGAGCACCTCAGTGCAAGACGTGCCGCCTTATTTTGCACTAACTGTAGCTTCTCAATATCTCTTTCGGAGGCACTGGACCACACCATTGGACAGTAATGTAAATGGGACAGAACAATAATCTTAATCACTAGCGAAATAATATTTTGACTTAAATAATTTGAGCATCTTTTGATAACCGATAATTCTCTTCCCATAACGGCAACAATACGATCAATATGCTCGGACCACTTAAGTCTGCTGTCTATAATGACTCCGAGAAGTTTTGTTTCTTCCACTTGAGTGATCACTGTTCCATCGACGGATAGTTCTAATTGTGGTTTTTCCAACTAGATCCCAGTATAATGCTTTTTGTTTTGGATGTATTCAACACTAGTTTGTTTGCATGAGCCCACCTTGCAACAGACCTTAGATCGCTATCTAAGGAGATCGACAGAGCATCAGCTGATATAGCAGGCAGGTATATTGTGGTGTCATCTGCATACATCACAGCTTAGGGACCCTACGCCTACTCAGAGTAATGCCTTCTGGGTGGAGACTGCAGAATCTACGGGCCAGGTCAAGTCGCCTTAAGAACAGTTTCGTACACAGGGCCATCGGGAAGCTGAACTCCAAACCTCCCTCCCACCCCTCTTCCCCCACCCCCCGCTCCACAATCAAGGATGAGAGAAATATAATTTCAAATCAGTCACATGGTTTGACAAATAAAACAATCTTGAATCTCTTGAATCTTAAATCTTTAGCATGTTCCAACACCAATGGCAGGTCGTTAGTGAAAATTGAAAAAAGTAAGGGCCCTAAAAAGCTGCCCTGAGGTACACCACATTGCAATTGTTTTGAGAAAGAGAAACTACCGTTGTAGAAAACACATTGTCACCAATGTACCGCCATTTTGTAGTGGTATAAATAGCCCCTCCCTCATAGAAAGTGGGTGACAATCTGAGCTACTAACACCATCAAAAGATTCCTAAAACTAGTCAGGTGGGTTTAGTTTCAAGATGTATTACCTCGAATCCAGGAGGATTTTGTCGAGTGTGAAATTAAACTGGTTGGAAAGCTGAGACTTATCCTCTGATGTCAGAGTTTTGACTTGAATAAATGTACGAATAATGTGGTCCTCTGCCTAAAAGTGGATGGGTCAGGGTGACTATTTGTCTGTTCAGGTCTCCTCTTGTCTACCCCCGTCTGACCAACAACATCCACACTGAAGCGACCTGAACCCCAGACCGAGCCGACAGCTCTCATGTAATGGCTCTCTGTGAAATGTTAATAATGCGCATTTAGCTGTGAGTTGTGAACAAAACGCCTCGGTCCCCAGTCAAATGCCATGTGGTGGCAGTCTCTGGTAGCGTGTAACATATGTCATGCTATCCTATCACCTTTTTATTTCTTTTTCTGTCACAAAGAGGATTGTTTTTGTGACAATCCTCTTTGCTAGTTAATGAAATAGTATGCATCAAGCATACTTGAAACAAATTTAGTGTAAGAGAGTCCAAATTGGTGAGTCCAACAACTCAAAAACACAGTACAAAAGCTGTCATTCCACAATCCAGGTGATCCGAAACCCAATCACAACACTCCTTGTGCAGCGATAGAGAGACACCAACTACATCCAGTGGTGTTAAACACATGTGTCTGCAAAAACGGAGGCGGATTATATTGGTCTCAATGGGCCTCAGAGAAAATGTATGCAATATTGAAACAAGCAATATGATTGACACATTTTAGATTGAAAAGCCACATAGCTAGTTTTGTGCAAAACCGAGGACTTAAATTATCTCCAATCTCTGGACTTGACGCCGGTCTGCTGGCTGTGGGATCCCTCAAAGTTCTGGCTTGGACGCACTGTGTCCCCTGAGAGCACACGGATGAACAACAGTACATCTCTCAAGGCAGAACCTGTCACTCAGTACAGATCCCGCTCTGTATTTTTATTCTCCACATTACAAACTTCTGCTGTAACTGCACAAGGCCTGATGGATTCTGTGTGTGAGATGTAGTCAGTGTTAGCTGGACTGAAATTCAAAATAACCAGCTGGGTCACAATTGGTGTCCGATTATGAAATTAAGATAAGCTGTTAGAAACTATAATTAGCCCAAATTATCAAGATCAACATGTTTTTCATTGTAAGTTGTATTTTGGGTGGGTTCCTACCCTCACCCTTATGGTCAATGAGGTCTGGGTAATGACTGAACGGACAAGATCCTGCACCTTGATACCTCAAGGTCGCTTCAGTCAGGAGGTGTTCCAGGCATGTCCCATTGAGAGGAGGTCCCTGGGAATACCCAGGACACGCTGAAGGGACTATGTGAGGAGATGTGCGTGGATCGGGAAGTCTGGGCGTCTCTGCTCAGACGGCTGCCTCCGTTACCCCGGCCCCTGATAAAGCGGAAGAAAATAGATGGATGGACGGACAGAAGATTTATTTGGGGTTTTTAACAACAGCTCTAAAGAAAACGAAGAAGATAACTGGCAGATTCTCTCTCTCCACTCTTCACCCACTTTCACTCTTCCAATTGAATAAGACCGGCGGGCCAGCAATCCTTTTAACAAACAAATAAAAAGCTCCTACAGAGGGGCCAGTTAGAAAAGTTGTTCGCTCATTGACCTAAAGGTGGTGGGTATTTGGTTGGGACAGTGCTTAATACACTAGAGATTAACGTATGTAAAATCATCATCAGCTAATTCTCAGTTGATGTAGCATTTGCACTCGAACATACTCACGTTTACATCTGATTGCACAGACATTGGACGAGAGAAGTAGGATGCTTCCAATTAGCACTGCTCATTGTCAATGTGTCCTTCACGACATCATCCTTGCCTGAAGGAATTTAAGTGTTATGGACTGTTGTGGCCATTAGCACAGAATAGTGTTTCTTTTGCTCTATCAGAGACCAGAGAACTACGGCACTGATTATGTATGAAAAATTTATGGGCTATAGACTCCTAATCTGAAAAAGAGCGAGAAAAAGAGAGAAAGTTACTTCTTACTTAATGTTTGGAAGTTCTTTTAAGAAATGAACCTCTTGGTACTCCACCATATCTGATCTTTTGTAAACAGTCAGTGAGGTTCTGTACCTGTGATCAATGCGAAAGACATCAAACGAAGCGGCCCTTCAAAACATCCCTCTAATCCTCCATCTCACTTGCACTTCCCTACTCCACACAGATGGCTTTTGACAAATAACATCAAAGGTTCTGGACCTTTAAAGGAATAAGCAATGGCCGCTGGCTGCTCTGCCTTATGACCACAACACTGGAGGCCTGGATTGCTGTAGTACCTCCATATAGCCGCTAGTCTCTCATTGAAAAGCATTGAACTTTAGACACGTTAAAAACAACTTTAACACCTGGTTTCTAACTTTTAAACAATTTGTACGGCTACATTTTGCTCCTGAGATAACGCTGGGTGAATTAAAGAAACCAGGCTGGATTTCGAATGAAAAAATGTAGAAATCTCATACTAATGAGGGTTGTACTGTTAGCATTGGAGCTGCGCGAGCTACACGTCACGCAAGGCCCGAGTCGACAGTGAAGATCCCGCTCTTATGCCCTTTTTAGGAACATGCTTCGTCAGAGCTGGGGAGGAGGAGCCTGTAAATCCGCCATGATTTCCCCCTCGTACGTGGTCATTGTGGTAAACGGGGAGGAGTGAGGAGGAGTTGTCTATTCTTTTTAACGGTCTATGGGACTAAGCCACCATACTGAGATAATGTTCTTACCGGAGCTTAGACGAGTTGCTGCATGCCTGTCTGGTCATGTGTGCGCTCAGTCACGCAAAAAGACCAACGATGTTGTAAGCATTTAGCCTCTCCTCCTCTCCTCTATGGGGTCAAGTGAGGTGAAGTTAGAAGCAACCAAGCTCTTCTACGTTTCCCTATTTAAATATGGTTACAGGAGTAGTTACACAATCCAAGTATAGTTAAAAAAAAAATGAAACACATGAATTTTCTAAGCTGATAAAAAAGGGTACTATTTTGTAAGGCGTAATAACACCAGGAGCACTCACTCTGATTGAAACCTCCAAATTAAAAACCTTCAGAAGATCCGATTTATTCATGAATGTCTCATTAATGACAGACTCGTACATCAACAAAATGTGGACATGCAGCAACCTGCCAAGTACAAACACAAATCTTGTGAATGACACTAATAGAACACTAAGTGCCACTCTTTATGCTGTTATTGCTTTGACCACTGCCACCATCTTGGCAGCAGGGCTAACTCATTAAGTCTTCCGCCCAATGATTTGCTATTACCCTGATGCTATAGGCTCGTGTTTAAACTTGACAACCTTTGATGGCACACTCGCTCCGGGCAAAAGCTAAATTATACAGCACTGCCTCTATAATCCTTTTGCATCATTATTAAAGATGTTTTTTCCCCATGTGTAAAACATTCAAATACGTGTGTATAGTGAGGTGGAGTATTTAGCCAATGGGATGCACACTACATAAAAGAGACCAAGCACATCAGGTCTGCTGCTGCAAGACTCGGGTAGCCAATCATGCCAGTTGTTTGTTGTTCGTCGCCACTGTCAGTATTTAAATGTAAGGCATTGTCTGACCAGGACCTTCTTATTTGAAAAACAGCGCAGAGAGAGTGATGGCGTTCGCAGGAGTTCTTTATTCAGGCTTTCAGCAGGTGATACAGAAGCAGTTCAATAGAAGCCCAGAGATAGAAGTCATTACAAGTCAGTTATTTTATACCATTAGCTAAGTCCATCCCAATGTACGTAAACAGTTCGTCGTCGTTCTTCGTCCATGGATGATGAGATACACCTGTGGACCAGGCTGTTTACCTAAACACCAAATATGGTCCTAGAAACTTGAACGTTCAAGGCCGTGCTCATCCCCAGCAAAAAGACCCTCATTTGGCTGTACTATATAGCACACGAACTCATCCGACCTCGCTTGGTGCACGTAGTCCATAGAGAACATTTCATAGGTTTTGTTATTAGCAAACAGACAAACTAATATATCACACCACCTGAGTCCTGGTGGGGCCAAATGAGTTGAAGTTAGAAGCAACCAAGCTCTTCCACGTTTCCCTCTTTTTAAATATGGTTAAAGGAGTAGTTACACAATCCAAGTATAGTTAAAAAAAAATGAAACACGTGAATTTTCTAAGCTGATAAAAAAGGGTACTATTTTGTAAGGCGTAATAACACCCGAGTCCTGGTGGTACCGCCATGCCTCCTCTTTTTACCCTTATTGTCAAGAGTACTACTGCTAATTGCTCGCAACAACTACGTGCATGGCAGGCAGTGACAAAAATCAAAAAGAAGATATCGGTTTCGGCAAATGAAATCTTTAACCCACATGCACCATTTTGTCTCAACTAAATATTGGAAGCAAAACAATGTAGAGCTGAAACACCCAGGGATATTAAGTATACATTTAATCATCTGGAGTACTTAAAGTCCATGCTTTGTCACAAAACATGGCTTCTTCAAAGGCTGACTGTGTTCTAATTAACATTTATACCCATTTGTGTGGATTTCTTGATAAGTGTACCATGCATTGTAACCTTTTTTCCCATTCATTAAAATTTCTTTACAAATATATTCTGACATTCATGCCAGAACAACTGAAATGTGGTTCACTTGTTATATACAGTTCATGTGGGGAATCTTCAATCAAATGGTGCAGACTCAACAGCTATAAGGACGATCCTTTTTTTTTATTCTTTCACTCGCATAGAAGACAAATACACACTGACAATGCAACACAAAATGTTCGAATTCTAAATGCAGTATATGTCTATGTAGGGTCTCAGTCGTACAGGAGTTGAACCTTCATTGTAAATGCAGTATAGTCAGACGATTAAATACACGTTTGCAGTTTTCATGAACGTTCCATATGTTCCCGAATCCACTGTAGTGTCATTTATGTGATGTGGCTTCAAAAAATCCAGAAAGTCCAGCCACTAAAGATCCCCCATCATTTGCAGCTAGCAGAAGTGGAACGGGCAGCCTGCCAGCCTTTCACCTGGAGACTGTAAAGAGGCCAGCACCATGGCACGAAAACCGCCACGTATAGGGGACAAATGACCATGGCCACAGTTCTGTTAGATTTAATGGACTGTCCACTCAGCAGCAACTACCTCAATGTGCCCTTTTAATAATTGAATAGCTATATTGTAATTGAGTCCATCGGCAGAAATGGACTTCACTTGGTCAATTTTGCGAAAAGACTGTCACAGTTTTGACGAAAAGTGAGAGAAAATTAGTAATCATACCTTTCCAGCCATCAGCTCAAACTTTCCATAACTGCTAACCTGAATATGTCAGCCTTCAGTCATACTCATTTTTTTATTTTATTCTTATACATGGTTCAATTCATTCACACGTTAGGAGTAAGTTTGCAGGGTTTCCGCGAGGCAATATAAAATTTTTAAAGTCATTAATTAAATGTCATTTAAGAATTATATTGAATTCAAACGCTCATTAAATCTAAATTCCTTGGAAAATAAGGACATTGCTTGACTTTCTTTGCTCGACAAGTTTTTTTTTTAAATTACAAAACTGATGGTTGCACATTCAACTGCAGTTTTGGCTGACATTGTACACATATTTTTCTCTCCTCAAAAGTAGCCCGTTGTGTATATATAATATCTAATTTACTTTTGAATATTGTCAATAAACTGGGGTTTTAGTGTTTGTGGCTTTCTTTGAGTCAAACATTTTGTTGACTCTTCTCCACTGTAAGGTCAATAAAGTCATACTTTATTATCGTGATACAGATGAATGATCAGTTATATCTATTGATAAACTCTTGGATAAACATTTGACAAGGATGACTTTTCTACACTAAATCTCCTTGGGTATATGACAGGCTTTAGATTACATTAAAAGCTGAAGTACCTGATTTTTTGGTGTTGTAGTGTTGTAGAATACATACATTTTTGCCACCTCTGAGTATGTTGTAAACGGATTGCTATGCTAATGGTTCAAACCTTGTGCTCTAATTGCGTATGATTTCCATTGTCGGCCCTCGACACTGCACCTGATAAAAGGTCTTGGCAACGACGACTTGTCACAGACAGACCTAAGCTGACCTTCCGGGGGCGCTGTTAAGAGCCATATACCGTACAGCCAAGCCGAGCGGTTCAATGCGATAATGTGGGAACACTCTATATAGGAGGACATGGGCTTAACAAGCTGCATCTCAGGGGAGGCATTAACCCGCACGCTCTGGAGGTTAGCGAGCTGAGGTAAAGGTTAAAAGTCAAACCCAGCCAATTATGCAACCCTGAGACTGCAGCTTAATTATATCCTGCCACCGAATATATACCACTCAAGGGGAATCAGTGGAGCTAGATGTGCTCAGTGGTTGGTGACTATTAGCTTATCCGACGATGTTTGATCTAACATGTAATAATGAAGTCAAATCGACCGGGAGAGACTGAATTTGCTACTTTTGTCTGTTCCTTCCAGCCAATCGCAGTTTACATTGTTTCCTCTGAACCAATCAGGTCTCGGTCCAAACATGGATACCAAACATGTCAATATTTTTTTTATAACCGGCTGGTGTGCTAAGATGTCTTCGCCACGATTTCCTGGAAATCTCCGGACAAAACGTCATGAGATAAGCGTTGTAAAGGGGTGAGTTTAGTCCCTTCTTTTTTGGTTCTCACAGATGTTAAAGGAATAGGCCACAGTTTTTACAAACTGAGATATGTTCTTACCTTAGCTTAGACGAGTTGATTCGAACTAGGGCTGGGCGATATATCGATATTTAAGATATATCGATATATTTTAAAAAGAGATATGGAATTAGACCATATCGTATATATCGATATAGTCCAAATTTGCGCTGTAATACTTGCTTCAGGCACGCCGCTGAGCGGAGCTCTGCACTGCTCCCAGCGCCCCGGCCCCGCCCCTCGTCTTTCATGCACAGAGGGGGGGGAGGGAGAGGGGGGCGGGGGCAGGAACAGACACTCCGCCGGCACTCTTCAACAAACATGAAGAAAGCAACAATGTCTGAAGCGTGCGGAGGAGAGCCCCTTGGTTGGTAAACAAAAACCAGTGGCTCAATCATTTGGAGATGGTTTGGACAGAAGTGAATGTAGCGGCGAGATATGGCGGCGACGTGCGCTGCGCCATGTGCTTGTGTTTACTTCCCAGTCTAGTTAAGGTTAGCGGTAGATCGTGGATGTACTGTGAAAATATCAGCGTTTGTAATGCTGCCACCGCAAAGGACTATTGCTTTTTCCCCGTTAGCATTGCGTTAGCCGCAGCGCTAATCACTCCATTCCCTCGCTAATACCCGCTCTGATGATGAGCAGAGATGGTGAGCCTGTGCTGCTTGTAAAGAGTAAAAGGTCGTGTGTGGCTCAGTTTAGGAGCTTATGTTTGGGAATGCTTTGGATAAAGATAAGAACTTATCTCAAAAGCACTGACTAAAACACAGTTAAATCAAGAGCAAATATCAAGAAAATATTTGGGCTATTTATTTATTTATTTATTATATTTCATGATTATTAAGGACTAAAAAGTAAGTAATACTTTAATAAGTCATATTTCATTGTCTCAGTTTAGGCTTTAGTTTAGTTATATGCAACATAAAGTTATTAACAGCAAATGGGGTAGAAGAAAAATAAATAAAATAAAAATCGCAATATTAAATATTCCTATAAATAGGAGCTGGGATTTGAACCCACGACCTTCCCATCACGAGACAGCCCGTTCTACCAACTGTTCCACCGTCGCCCCATATGGTGCTGACTTACAAAACCAGGAATGAATTGCTCTCGATTGTAGCCATGAATAAAACAGCTGGATTCCTATACTTATAATTTACTGCAAAAAATGGTTTTGATGTGTTTTGAGTTGAATTAGTTTATTATTTTATGTAGGTCTCACTCAATATGACATGTTTAGCAGACAATAAAGAGGAATGTTTCATTACCCAATTCCCATATTTTCTGTAATTTCTGCGCTTTCATTGACATTTTTAAACCTTAGGCAAATATCGTGATAATAATCACAATTATTTTGGCCGAGATAATCGTGAATTTTCATATTGTCCCATCCCTTGTAACAATACATAAAGTTAGGCTGGTAAAATTATATGTTATCTGCCCCACGGGACAATATATTTGCATAGCACTACAGTACGGCACAGAAATCATCTCTCAAAAATTGTTTATTGCCGCTTTTTCCTGCGAGGTACTCTTTGGGAAAGATTTCTCATTTTTGAGCGAAGATGTTCAAACTTTGTTGTTCATCTCGGATTGCAAAAATAGATACTGTGTGAAAATGTATGTATGTAAATAAATAAAACAAATCTCACATTTTGTAAAATGTTCTACAAAAATGGCATCACTATCACCTATCCTCTCCCCTAAATTAACAAACCTCTTTTACAATCTCATTAACCAGTTTGGGGGAATCGTGTTAAAACCTTTCACTTTCATAATCCATTTCTCCTCCTGAAAATTAGTTCTTAATTCATAAAGCACTTTGTGATACCTTTCGGTATGAAAAGCGCTTTATAAATAAAGTTTGATTTGATTTGATCACGGTATTTGTTTTTATTAGCTCTGAGATTAAAAATAAATAAAAATAAAAGGTCCCACCTCAGTGAACACAGACATTTCCTTCAGTCAAGTATTTACATCCAACGTTTTAAACATGTAGCCAGTGACTTCCCATCGGTATGTCACTGTCCGTTCTGTTTTCTTGAACTATTCGATTATTTGTGCAATAAATTACTAAGCCTTATTGGGAAAATACCGAGAGAAGAAGGAACACACTGTCTGGAGATTGCCGACTTCCATTGAAAATCAATGAATAAATACAATGCATGTTAATAATTCAGAAGTGATGGCCTTTTAGCTGTAATGTGAAACTACAACACAAATAACCCATTGCACAATTTCCCCCTCCATTTGGGAATTAGACACCATCAACCCACAAGGGATAAATTGGTAATGTGTATGGTCATTAAAGGTTTCTGTTCTCCAGTTAGAGCGTTTAAAGTCACAAAACAATATAAAGATCGTTATTAGATAGGCCTTTTGAGTGGGCTTGACTTTTTATTGCAAAACAAGTCCACAGAATAGGCAAAGATAGCTGTGCTTCGTGATGTTAGCTACAAAAGCTGAGCATGCAATCTTTTATATCTTGTCAATGGTGACAAACCAGCATGGTTCGTTCATTGGTGTTTTTATTGGCTAGTCAAGATGAAAAACTGAGTGGCCTATCAAAGCAGCCTACCTGTAATTTCGTTTACACTAAATTACAAAAATAAACTTTTGCGTGCATAAAGTAAGTGAACATTGTATATAAATTGAGACCAATTTGAAATGAAATAGCCTGGATAACATAATAAGCAATGTACGTTTTTGTCTGATTTGTTTCATTTTTACGCAAGCACGATTACTGATTTCTCGGTCGGGTATTCTTCCACCCGACCCAAAAGCTGTCTTTTGGACAGCTTTTTTTTTACTCACCACTGGAGGACACCACACCATGGTGCTATGAGACCCCGAAAACAGAGCAGGAGAGAGGACCACCCCTTGCTTTATATGTGTTGTTATTTTTTCTTTAATATTTAGCTCTTGCCATCTTCATTCATTCATATTGGTCACTTTGAAGAATGCACCCTTATAGTCGATTGTGATTGGCCACTTGAGCGTTCAAACGAATGAGGCGAACAAGACACCGACTTCGGAAAACCCGGGTGGCAGAAGTTAACCGAAAACCCCTTTCTCCCAAGAAAAGAAATTGAGCGAAAGAAGATCTCCAAAACATGTCTGGCAGTTTGCTGTTCTTTAGCGGCTATATCAGAAAGAAGGGCGTTCTCTCCAGTCCTGACAGGGTCCGTATAGCTTCGCGGTACACTGTTGATTTCTCGTGTAAACTGAACTGGCCTTACGCCAATTTGAAATTCTTTATTGATAAACAGATTTTCTGTTTGAGTCACAAGCTTTGGATGGATGGATGGATGGCTTGCAGGCAAGCGAAGCAGAACACTTCATCCAATTCAGAGTCATAATGCAGCCATCTCCACTTATCGAACCACTGTACTTGAAAAGACCGTGAAATGGTTTAGTCTCCAAGTTGCTTGCCAGGAAAAGCATAATCCCGAGGCTGGTGTGGCTGGGTGATGGACTGTGTTGTTATCGCAGCACCTTCTACTTGTCCCGCGTTTGACCACTTCTTCCCGGCTGTTTGGCCGGCTACCACCATCGGGTAGGCTGTTCCCGCCGGCGCCGCTACCACTCTCGCTAGCCTCTCCTTCTCCCGATGATGGGCCGCTTACGGCACCATCTTCTCTATCTTCATTAATTTCATTAGCGCTGCACCTTTGTGCTATTTTAGGAGGCATAAAGAAGTCTGAAATGTGTTTCTGTCCCGACATTTTCCGCTTATTTTGTGCATGTCGTTATGTGAGGGCCGATTATTTTAAAATCAACGGTCAAAAACAACCGGTAACGCAAAAGGACAAACAATACCAAGCGCAAACCAGACCAGTATATATTATGTATATATTATTTTTCACAGATATTCTTATTTTGACATGTATTAATAATATGAATTAGGCTATATTATGGGTAATATGGTTACTAAAATACATAAATACAAATGTCCACCTGGTGGGGGTGCTTCAGCACCTTCAGCACCCTGAGTTCCCACGGCCTCGCCTGGGACCTGAGCTGACTGTAGCGTTCAAAAAATGTGTCACATGCAAGATGTATTTCGTGGGGTTGCACAACATATTGTGTTATTGGTCGACGCAATATCCAATATTAATCACATATCAAGTCTTCCATCTGACTGGGACTGGGATTACACAAAAACACATAATGACTTGATATTGTCATGGTTTTCCAAATGTGCTTCCATTTCAGCCTTTCTGAAGGTTCATCTCGGCTACCATAACACTATCCAACATTGCCAATGTGCAATTTATTACTGTAGCCCAGTGTTATTTTGGACTATTGCTAAGGGTCTATTGCTACAGTAAGGGGTTCATTTAAATCCTGCTACAAGTCATATTCATATATGATTGCGCAAGTCAACAGTATAGTGTTGTTAGGCCCAAGCGCCATCAGGGCTGGTGAAGGGGCTCTTGAAATTGTATAGAGCGCACAAAACGCAAAAAGCGCTCGCCTTCTCTCAAACATACACTAACGCACTCCTCTCGTGCACGTTCCGTGCACGTACACATGTATCAGAAAACAAACATTGTTATTGGACAGCAGTGTCTGCGCGTCCATTACACACAGACAAATGGAGCGCCAAGCGCTCCCCTCCTCTCAAACACTCACTAACATGTTCTTCTTGTTGTGCATGTGCTGTGCACATACATATTGTAGCATCCAGTCAATACGTCCGTGTCGTCCAACATAAAAGCTATATAAAACAAATAAAACCATACGTTACGTTTTGACCGTTACAGCTCATTACATCAGTTTCCTTCCATTAGCATTACCAAAATGACAATACACATTTCAAGTATCTCAAATATATCATTCATTAACTTTACAAACCTTGTTCCCCAATTGATCGACGCTTGTAGTTTTTAACTGTTTTTCCGTTTGGCCTTTTCGTTTTAACCGTGAACCTTTGTAGACTTTATCTTTTTCGTCTTTTTTCTTCCGTTCAAGCTGATTTCCGTTTCTATTCTTGTCGTTTCTATGGTTACCAAAACCTGATACCGTAATACTAAAACTTTGTACTGTAGATATAATCAAAATAGTGCTAAACTACCCTACTGGTCTTTACACATATATATAATGCAAACATCATTGTAATTATACAGAGCCCATAAAAGTCAATGGGCGTCGTTCCGATCAAAAAAGTGATTCACACCCATGCCATATTTTTTACGGTGTTAGCGTAGCGATGACCAGAAAATCCCATTTTGCTGCATGCGCTTTTTCTAACTCCACCAAGGAAAACCTTGTGAAAAAGATCTAGAGAAGTGAGGAACCAAAGGTTATCCAAAGTACTTGGATACTACTTGGACTAATTTTTCTCTATAATGTCAACGAAAACTGAGTGCAGAGTGCTCAGCATTGTCAAAAAACACATTTTCACTTTGTCAGATACCGAGAGGGCACATTAGTGCATTCCAAAAATCCAAAAACTAAGACCCTTGGGAAAAAACTAAAAAAACAAGCATAAAGGTAGTAGCAATACCGTCATTTTAGATTAAAGGAGACAAAAGGGCGCGAAGCGCCCCCTTGCTTTATATTTGTTGTTATTTTTTCTTTAATATTTTGCTCTTGCCATATTCATTCATTCATATTGGTCACTTTGAAGAATGCACCCTTATAGTCGATTGTGATTGGCCACTTGAGCGTTCAAACGAATCAGGCGAACAAGACACCGACTTCGGAAAACCCGGGTGGCAGAAGTTAACCGAAAACCCATTAGTTGTGTGCTACAAGCAGAGTCATGCACCGGGTCGGATTATACATCCTGGAATTTTACCCGCGGGTCTGCGGGTGGGTAGTGATTACACACGGACGGGTCGGCGGGTAGCTGCTATTAAAAATGAGGAGTTGCCATCACGGCACAGAGCATTATTGTAAAATAATGCAATAATATAATTGGCACAATACTCTTGACAGTTGTCCAATATCTGATTATTTTTCCCCCTCATACTCTGCAGCTGCAAAACAAAGACAGAAAGTTTTTCTTACCAATATTTATCTTCCAAACGTTTATCATACTTTAATTACCAAATCTCCTTTTGTTATATTCTCAATTGCAAAAAACATCTAGTGTGTGAACGTTGGTGGAGTCCTCTTCAGTCGACATCAAGTCGAATATGAGGCTGAAAAATAGTCGAGAAATGTCCATCTTGTTAATTGGACAGTGCGGTTCTGGCTCTACAGTTTGGAGAGGAGCGTTGAAAGGCGGTCCCCAGGGTCCTCACCTCTTTGAACAACAAAACATCTCAGAGCTTAATAAGGCTCATCGCCTTCCCTTTCAGTCCGTGCCTCGCTCGCCGAACAGTCACAGCAGAAGAAAACTCATTCCTTTGGGGGTTTTGTGCTCTTTGTTAGAGAGAGTGGATTTCGAACTTCAGGTAATTTAAAATGGCTTTTTTTCTCTCTCTCCGCTAAAAGAGACTTGAGTGGGAGTTTTTTCAAAATGTAATAAAACATTTTGAATGAAACCAACAGACAGAATGTAAAGTAAACTTCACATAGAGTTGCCAAATAACTGCGTGAATCATATCTAAACCTGGAAAAAACACCACACTTAGATGAATGACTGAATAATAATAAATGAATAAAGTGCAGCTGACCTTCTGACTTCACCCTGAAGAAGCCCAACTCTTTTAGGGACTTTCTTACTGTATACAAGTAATGCAGGTGTTATGCAGCGTGCTGTACATTGGAATAGCAAATATCCCCCTTAGGGAAATGGGGGACACAGTTCAACTCATCCGTAAATTCTGCTGGGGCAATTTATTAGGAGCAGTGGGCAACTCGGGGACTTGTTTCCAGGGGCCAATAGGCTTTATGCACGCAGATGACACGTGACTTCCGAGTGCCATCTCCAGATGCCCCACTGTTTTCCCAATAAGGATTGCACAAATCAACGAATAGTTCAAGAAAACCTCACTGACAGTGAGATATGGAAGTCACTGGCTACATGTTAAAAACATTACGTTGGATGTAAATTCTTGACGGCAGTTTTTTCTGTGTTTTTATTTTTTTTCTGTGTGTCTGTGTTTTTTTTGAGGGGTGCCATGCAATTAGTCTGACGCCCTATTAATCCGACATTCCATTAGTCCAAAAAAATATCGTTGAGAAGAGGTGCCATTAGTCCGAAATCTCTCTAACCCAGTTGTGTTGTGGATTACAGAGCTATAGACAACCATTGGTCCTAACCTTAAGGTCACTGACCTTAAGGTTAGGACCAATGGTTGTCTAAACCTAATTTTATTTTTCAACCACTCAATGGGACATTTTCGGAATACTGAGACGTCGGACTAATGGCGCGTCGGACTAATGGGACGACCACTTTTTATCTCAGAGCTAACAACAAGTATCAAAATACATTGCCAGAAAAAATTAAACACCTTAAAAAGTATTTATGCTAAAGACTGGCTAAATATTAATTCGACTACTTTTTATTATAATATATATTATGCTTTAAATAGTTTACACATTACTTATCCACATTTTTAAGCTTCCATGAGTTTTCATAAGGTTACTAATTATTGTACTTTGCCAGAAATATCAACTCAAAGGTCACAAAGTCAAACAATTTGTGTTTCATTCATGTATCACTAATTAATGATGCAGTGACCTGCGTTGGTCTGGCCTTTTCATCAGTCCCACTTTGTTACTCTGACAGTTTCTCATTACGGCTGCTTTTTAGGTTCAGGTCATTTGAATATTTCTTCCCCCACGGGACTCATCGGTGCGACCAAACAGCAACATATACAGAACAGTGTCCTGACTGTTCTCAAAAGCGCAAAGCACAGCGGTGGGGGGGGGGGGGGGGGTTGAGCTGAACGTCTGTGCTCCTGCTCGTTTTCTTTTGGAAGGGAATTTACAAATTAATACGAACACTTTTTTTGTGTGATTTTCATCCTATGATTTTGTAGTAGCCGAAGCACCTTGAATTACATAGACGTGGATATATGTGAGACTTTGAAAACAACCGGGGAATGGGAGCTATCAGAAGACGAGGCTCTAGTGCTACGGAACACTTGTGAATGGTTTATGTTTTCTTTTCTCTATGGTGCCGAAGAAAAGCAACATTACTATTATGGAGGAAGAACTTGGGGAGATTAAAAACGCTCTGAACAGAAATGCAAAACGTTTTGGCTCAACAAAAGTCATTAATGGCGCGAGCTCTCGATGTAAAAGAGCTAAGAAAACAAAATGAGGAAAGAGATAAGCAAATTGTTGAACTGGAAAACTGCCTGGACCACTTGGAGCAATATACACGTATGAATGACCTGATCGTAACTTGGATGTGAGACCACGATCCTACGCCAGAGCAAACTGAGGAGGACCTGGAGTCCGTTGAGCAGCAGGTGGTGCAGTTCATGCACAGCAACAGCATCACACTTGACGGCAAGGACATAGAGGCCTGCCACCCTTTGCCTCGCAAAGACAAGCAAGTAAAGCCAGCAATTTTACTGAGGTTTTCAAGCAGAAAACAAAAGATTGCGCTTCTCAAGCAGGGGAGACTCAACTCAAACTCAAAGGCACTAACGTATACATAAACTAGCACTAAACGAAGAGAAATGCAGATATCTCAAGCCAGAGCGCCCAGGAAAGATTCAATCAACATGGACATCCAACTGCAGGGTGTTCATTAAACTAAACTAAACCTGAGCAAGCTAAAGGCCTTCGGATCAGAGAAGGATGTGAATTGGACAAGTACAACTAAAATGGTATGGTATTGATACTAACACAAAATGACATTGTCCACACTGACTCATCCTCATCAGATTCTGAAGATGCAAGTGAATTTCAAGCATCGTTTCAATTGATTACTATAAACCCACAAATATCTTAAATGATGTTGACCCAGATACCCATTTCTACAATGACATTGGTCATACATGTAAATAATATACTGATGCACAACTGACCAGACCTAATAACTCAGAGAGTATGTCCATAATTCATTTCAACAGTCGTAGCTTATATGCCAATTTTGAGAACATAAAGGAATATTTTTGTTATCTTAATGTAAAATTGAAAGTCATTGCTACCGGTTTTATGGAATAAACTCCCAGCTCACGTTAAAGAAGCAGACACAGTCCCTACATTTAAGACTAGGCTCAAAACGTACCTCTTCGAATGAGCTTATGATCAGGTCAGTCAGGTAAAGCTCTAACCCACAGCCTGAAGTAAAGCTGCCTTAGAAGAAACACGGCTGTGGGAAGTACGGTACACTGAGCGCTATCCTCTTCTTCTTCTTACTGCAAACTTTGTCTTATTATGATACAATATTTATTTCATCTGTAGTCTGTTCATTACTATTCACATGGTGTATCCTGTCCCACTCCCCCTCGGGAGTCATTTACAAAAGCCTGCAGACATTGCAGACTCGGTGCCAAAGATGTCTACTTTGATGCACAATCCACAAAGATGAACTGCTTGATAAATTAAAAGGTATACTTTGCACAGTGAATCAGGTTGTTAATTGCTTGCTTGGAATTAATAAATCTAGTTTCACACAAGTCAGAACCTGCACAATGTATGGGGTACAGTGCCTTGCGAAAGTACTAATACACCTTGAACGTTTGCACATTTTGTCATGTTTACAACCCTAAACGTGAAGATTTTATTTTGAATTTTTTACTGAAAGTTTACACACAAGTAACAGACAACTGTGAAGTGAAAGTAAAATGATACATGATTCTGTTATTTCACAAAAAAAAGAAAAGTGAAAAGTGGGGCGTGCATAAGTATTCATACAGCATTTTCTGAGTGCATTAAATTGCCTTTATAACATTCCTAATGACTGCAGAATGTTCACACCTTGCCCTAACCATTAAATAGAGGCCACCTGTGTGTAATCTACCCTCAGTATAATTCCAGCTGTTCTGTGAGGGCCTCAGAGCTATGGTCAGAGTGTATTGGTCACTAAGCGACATCATGAAGGCCAAGGAGCTCACCAGAGAGGTCAGGGATAAAGTTGTGGAGAAGTTTAAAGCAGCGTTAAGTTATACAAAGATTTCCCAAGATTTGAACATCTCACGGAGCACTGTTCAATCCATCATTCAGAAATGGAAAGAGTATAGCACTACTGCGAACTTACCAAGACACGGGCGTCCACCTAAACTAACAGACCGAACAAGGAAAGCACTGGTCAGAAATGCAACCAAGTGCCCCAATATAACTCTGGAGGAGCTGCGACGTACTACCGCTGAGCTGGGGGAATCTGTACATGGAACAACTATAAGTCGTACTCTACACAAATCTGGCCTTCATGGACGAGTGGCAAGAAGAAAGCCATTATTGAGAGGAGGCCATAAGAAATCCCGTTTGAAGTTTGCTAGAAGTCATATGGAGGACACAGCTCCCATGTGGAAGAAGGTGCTTTGGTCAGATGAGACAAAAATTGAACTTTTTAGCCCAAATACAAAACGTTATATATGGAGCAAACCTAACACTGCTCATCGTCCTGAGTGCACTATCCCCAGTGTCAAGTATGGTGGGGGGAGCATCATGCTATGGGGCTGCTTTTCCTCAGCGGGGACTGGGAAGATTGTAAGTTGGGAAGATGGATGGAGCCAAATACAGAGACATTTTGGAGGAAAACCTGCTGGAGTCAGCAAGAGAATTGAGGCTGGGACGGAGATTCACCTTCCAGCAGGACAATGACCCTAAACACAAAGCTAAATCTACAATGGAATGGTTTAAAAACAAACATATTAATGTGTTAGAATGGCCCAGTCAAAGTCCTGACCTAAATCCTATTGAAAATCTGAGGAAAGACCTGAAAACTGCTGTTCACAAACGCTCTCCTTCTAATTTGACGGAGCTCGAGTTTTTTATTTATTTTTTTATTATTAATTAGGGGGGTAGCTCTACAGTGGGTTACCAGTTACTTAAAAAATAGAAAACAATGTGTGAAAATCGGTGACTATCAGTCGAGTTGTCGACAAATTGTCTGTGGTTTACCTCAAGGTTCTATTCTGGGCCCAAAATTGTTTAATATGTATATTAATGATATTTGTAAAACATCTGAAGTACTTAAATTTATCTTGTTTGCTGATGATACAAATATTTTTGCATCAGGAGACGACTTACAGCAGCTGTATTGGATTGTTAACTTGGAACTCAAAAGTGTCAACAAGTGGTTCAAACAAAATAAATTATCTCTAAATCTGAGTAAAAGCAAAATGATGATATTTGGCAACTGTAATTCCAATGCTCAGGAAGCAATTCAGATAGAGGGTGTTGTTATGGAGCGAGTCCATGAAATCAAATTCCTTGGTGTGATTATTGATGACAGAATTACTTGGAAATCTCATATTAAATATATATCTACGAAAATTTCTAGAAGCATTTCAGTAATAGCAAAAGCAAAGCACATTTTAAACATCAAAGCTCTACATACCTTATACTGTTCTCTGATTTTGCCCTACTTATATTATTGTACTGTGGTTTGGGGTAGTACTTATAAAAACACAGTTAAACCAATAATATTGTTGCAAAAAAGAGCTCTCCGAGTAATTCATAAAGTTGGGTTTTTGGATCACACAAACTCATTATTTTTAAAATCAAAGATCATGAAGTTTTGTGACATTGTTGAGTTCCAAACTGTACAGTTGTTATTCAAAGCAAGGTATAAATTGTTACCAAACCAATTACAAAGAAGGTTCCAAGAACGTACTGGTCGTTATGATTTACGTGATGAATTAAACTTTAGGATTCAGAAACATAGCACAACTTTGAAAAGTTTTAGTCCAACCGTTAATGGTGTACAATTGTGGAATAAACTGGAGATGGATTTGAAACGATGTCCAAACATTAACCTGTTCAAATATAAATACAAACAAAAGACTCTTGAAATATACAGACAAGAAGAAATGTGTTGCCACTAGGGGGAGCAGTAGAATCAATTATGTGTATTTTTTTCCTGTATATTCAAGGAAGAGTGTTGCTGCTTGGAACGGTTGTCATTCTATTGCTCAAATTCACAAATGGAGAATTAGGGTTGGCAGGTTATGGATCTGTTGAGAGGAATCCTCCCAACGGGCTCTAAACCTTGTCCTTTAATGCACCACTCAGCATAGGAACATATTCTACAAAATCAGCTGTTAGGGCAGCCGTGTGGGGGTTTGTTGAAGGGGAGCTACTGCCCTCTTCAACTGGCCCACTCTCTGGCTTTTTAATGCACCACACTATGCAGGAACATCATACTTCACATATAACCTAATTAAATAAATATATAATAATGATGATGATAATTAAACCCAAATTAAAATTATACTAAGAATGGTAATGACAACTGGAAAGCATCAAGATCTCAGATTATAATATCTATTAATGTACCTTTATACCATAAAAGTAACTCGTAATCACGGGTAAAAATCTGCAAGAAATATATTAAGGAACACATTTTTTGACTTGCTTTGTATTAGACATCGTATATGAAACGAGATCGTTGTTGTAGCTGTGCGTTGTTCCAATTAATTATATAAACAGTTCATATATTTTTGTTGTTGTAAGTTTGTAAGTTGGTCTGTACGAATGTAGCTGCTTGTAATGTTTTGAAATGTTCTTTTTTATTTTATTGCACTTGGGGGTGGGGGCTCATAAGCTTTTTGCTTCAGCCCACTCCTTTTGAGCACAAGGTGTATTGCTCAAATAAACAAATAAACAAATTATTTTTTTTTATTTGAGCAGAAACGTATTTAAAGTTGTTTTGTAAAGAGGAATGGGCTAAAATGTCAGTCTCTAGATGTGCAAATAAAGTCATACCCCAGAAGACTTGCTGCTGTTATTGCAGCAAAAGGGGTTTCCACAAAGTATTAATTCATGCTGTATGAATACTTATGCACGCCCCACTTTTCTATTTTTTGAAAAATAACAGATTCATGTATCATTTTGCTTTCACTTCACAGTTGTCTGTTACTTGTGTGTGAACTTTCAGTAAAAACTTTATGTTTATGGTTGTAAACATGACAAAATGTGCAAAGGTTCAAGGTGTATTAGTACTTTTGCAAGGCACTGTATGTTGGTTAGCTCTCCCGACAGTATACAGTACATAGTCATTCTCCCTGAGGCTAAATTGCGCACAAAAGCACCAACTAAAGTTTACCTTCCCAGATGACATAATGCTATAGCAATTAAAGATGGGCAGGCAAAATGTTACTTTCGGGACAAAAAAGCAACAGGAGCTAAGTTACTTCTCAAACAGCCAGAATATTTGAAGAGCGATTCGTACCAAGTCTTTCATTGCTCTCCACAACTCGCTCACCTAAACCTTTATGCCTTGGAATGAACAAAATTGTTTCCCTGGATAATGAAATGACACCCTCCACAAGTTTTCTCTCATAGAATAGTCCGCGGCTGATGAAAGTAATGGAAATGAGCCCGTCACTCTTCTTCTGTTCAGATTGTCAGAAGACTGTGGACAATCCGAACCCCGCGGCGAGCAGATGGGCTCAGGGGCGTTGATCCCATCTCTTTTGCCTCTCACCGATTCGAATTGAGAGCATTGCACTGGTGATTGAAATGCAAGACCCATTCTATTACCCATGTCTATCATCTGTTTCATTAAGCCAAATTGCTTTTTGATGGAACAGGCCGTTTCATCGGACGACAGAGAGGTGTCGGCAGGTTATCTTCGCCGCCTAATGGGATTAGGTACGGTAAATAATGGCACTCAACAGGACGTAAAAGTCTTTTGCTAGTGGCTCTTTTTTGTATTCCGGAGTCCTACTCAAATACTTTACTCCCCTGATTTATTCTCTCCTGTTGGCTGAATGGATGGAACTCTTGCTTCATTCGCAACAAGAAGGTCCTGGGTTTGATTCCCGGACCTTATGAGCCTCACTGTGTAGAGTGTACATGTTCTTCCCCTGTTTTGATGGGCGTCCACCAGCACGTTTGTCGAATCCTCCAGCGAGGTGCCACTTTTACACAGTACCTACTAATTTTTTTTAGCGCGCCACCAGACGGGGGTGCCTGACTGCACTGTGCAGAGAGAAAACAAATATAACGCTGCGCAAATGATAGACCACACACTGCCAATTTTGGCTGGATGTGTAAACCTCAACTGCGAATTACGAACCATTTTTACTCAATGAGCGACTTTTATGTAACAAAAGAGCTACAGTACTTGGCACATGCAAATACACGAGTTCAGAGGATTATTTCAACACAATTAAAGAAAATAACTTGAGTTTATTGGTTATTCTTTATTTGCAGTCTATGTTCAATATGTTCAGAACAAAAGGAGAAGTTATTTTAATTTGACTTATCAAGCCAATGGCCAGATCCCTGATTTATATGGATTATAAAGTTTTAACCTTGGGAGCTTCCGGGTTGGCATGACAGAGTAGTCTTCTCGGCGCTCCTGTCTTTATCACTTCTATTTTGTTACTTACTCACTGCCTGTTATCCAAGAAGGGTCATATTTAAGTAGGTAACTTCTTAAACATCATTCGAACCTACTAAAATGCCCGGACCCACTAAAATGCCTGGCAGGAACACTAGAGATGCGGAACATAAGAAGGAAGACATCGGCTCTGCAAGCGAGCCTATTTTGGCTATGCTAAAGACCACGCTGGATGAGCACAAAACATCGCTCTCGGGCAGAATTCAAACGGACTGACCGTTTGGAAGCCAAGTTGGACAATATACAAACTACTATCAATGGCCATGACCAGCGGATTACGTCTTTGGAGACTGCAGCCACTGCAACAGGTGAAGATGTTCAAGATTTAGCGGCTAAGCTAGCTTCCGTGGTGGAGGAGAACGAGAAGCTACAAGCTAGGCTAGTGGACCTGGATGGCGGGAGCCGCCGTTCTAATGTTCGCATATTGGGGATCCCCGAAAATATAGAGTGGCCTAGGCAGACAGTATTTTTTTCCCAACTGCTAGTGGACGTTTTTGGAAGGGATGTTTTGAAAACAGCCTCTGAACTGGATCGGGCCCACCGGACGCTGGCAGCCAAGCCAGGCCCCAACGATAGGCCTCGAGCGGTTGTGGCATGCTTCCATAACTTTCAGACTCGGGAGCTGGTTGTGCGTAAGGCGCGAGAGATGCGAGGACGACTGAACTATAAGGGCTCCTCCATCCACGTCGTTTGAGGATTATTGCCCTGAAGTCTTGGAACAGCGCTCAGTTTATCGTGGAGTCATGAAGGACCTGTACGAGCTGGGACTCAAGCCTCAGCTTCGCTACCCGGCTAAGCTGTACATTAGGACCGATGTGGGCACTCGGAAGCGGCTGACTTCTCCCAGTGACGCTAGGAGCCACATCGCTTCGCACCGTGCTTTGGGTGCAAGCTCTTTGGATTAAGGACTATCTTTTGGACTTTCAGGTGATATTTTTCTATCAGCAATAGATAAATCGTGACATTTGAATAGGAAGTGAGATATTATTATTTTTATTTATGGTCACACTGAAACTTGCATGTTTGTTTTCTATCCGTATTCCTTTTTTATAAGACCCCTTAGTTATCTCAATTATTTTAATTTTGTTTTTCATTAATTAGGCCCGAGCGGCCTGCCGTAGCAAGGGCCTATTGTAATCGCAACGCAGTGCGCGCAGCACTGTACCGAGGTGCGCGGAGCGCACGAAAACAGCGCGAAGCGCTGTCCCCATGTCAACCGTAAACTCACCATGTAAAACAGTGACTGCCCACACCTCTGGTGTGGGCCCTTAGACTTATAATTGCATGAAAATGAATGGGGGAATATGGCCAACTGTCATACGGAGGTGGATGACGAGCGCGAAGCGCTCGTCATCCACCTTCGAGCCCCACCGGTGTGTAGGGGAAGTCAAAAGCTTTCCAAAAATGTATAATATGATGTTGTCGCGAAAGCGACTATATTGTTTTTGCAAGAAATATTATTATTCTTCTTTATTCTTTCTTCTTCTTCTTCTTCTTCTGCTCTTTGAGCAGGAATTTGACCCCCTGAACATAATCAAAAACTCACCAAACTTTGCCCAAAATTCAGATCCGGCGAAAAATTAATTAAAATGTGTGTTTCGTTTTGGGAAAATAAAAAATGGCGCGACAGCGCCACCTACAAAACTGAAAATACATTGCGCCTATGGGGAGGGGGCCAACATAAACTTTGTCGTAGAGCGACGAGATTCGGTACAGACATTTGTCATGTGACGACAACCAAAAAATATTATTGTGGCCACGCCCCCAGACAAACCGGAAGTCCGCCATTTTGACAGGAAGTCTGGAAAATGGTGAGTCAGCGTTTTCGCTGACGTCGCATTTTAACGAACTCCTCCTAGGGCGTTTCACCAAATGGGCTCCAAATCGCTCCACTTCATCTCGAGATGTGGGGCATCAAAAGTTATCCAAATTTTTTGGCTAAGTTTTACGGTTTGTGTGCGGCGAAGCCGCAATCTTTACGAAGAATTTTTCGACTTATCGAAAACAACAAAATGCTCCCATTTGCACAAACGAACTCCGATTAAAAATCGGAAATATACATTTTATTGACCTTTCACCCCCGGACACAACAAATGTGAAAAAGTGAAATTTGGCGCGATAGCGCCCCCTCTAGGCCGAGAACAAAAAATGCATTATGGGAAAAAAATTAGTTTCTCGGAAATTGATAAAATTCGGCACAATAATAGCTGATGGCATCCTGATCCAAAAAGCCAATGAGACCCATACCGTATTTTGTACGGTGTTGCCATAGAGACGACCGAGGCTCGCCATGTTATTCCAATGGGACTGACCCGCATATCACACATTATACACGATTACAGTGCGTTAGCGCCCTCTGTGAGGAGCTTGTGAACAGTAGTCATTGATGTACGGCCCGTCAGGGCCGTCCAATGCTGCTTGTGTAATAAAAAAGATTTGGGGCGCGCTAGCGCCCTCTCCAGGTTGGAGCCATCATTCACATGGAGACGTGAAAAATCTCGTTTTGATGTTTACTCACAAAGATTAATGGCACATCAGGCCAATAAAATGTAGTGTGGCCACGTTGGCGCCCTCGGTGGGTTATGGCGCGGCAATGGAGGCACTAAGGGAGGCCTCCATTACATGGTTGCTAGGCGACCAACAGGTGGTCGGCCATTTTGGGGAAAATCGAGTAATCAACGCCGAAGGCGCGATTTCTCGCCTTTGCTCTTTTATAATCTCGACCTAGTGTGGCAGCGACATTATAAGCAGGTAGGGCGCGGCAGCGCCTCCCGGTTATTGCGGCGGCGTGCGGCAACCGGCGTCAACCGGCCAACGAACCCCCGCGAGGGCCTCTCGATGCCGCTTGCGGCTTTAATCTATTTTTATTCTTTTACAAATATTCCCTTTAGCATGTTCACTTTGCTACTTTACTATTTTTAATATTTTAGTAGACATTATGTCTGTTACTTTTGGATATTTTTTTAAATTTCATTGTTCTATAAGTATGTTGTTTTATTTTACCACAATATTGGTATTGCAATTTATTTTTGTTACATGTATAACCTTTTTGGTAATTATTTTTTATTGTTAGTGAGATTTTCTTGCCATCAGGAAGCCACTCAACAGGGTTATGTTGGAGATACCCTTGCAAGGATGCGTTTGCTTCTTGCTGTGCAATGGACACTAATTTTTTTGAGGGGGTTCCAGGTCCAGTTGTTGTCTTTTTGTTGTGTTTATGTGTGGTCTTGTTTCTGTTTTGTTTGTTTGTTTTTTCTTTTTTTTATTTCTTTTTTGCAGCCATCTGTCTCGATTACAAAAGCTAAACTGTTTTTGTTCAAACATTATTAGCCAGTTAGTCAGTTCCTTCACAATGCCTACATTTTTAAAGTGCAGTATGACCGATATAGGCAGTTGTCTTAAATTTGTCTCTTGGAATGTAAGAGGGGTGGGGAAAGCAACTAAAGTTAATAAAGTTATGACTCATTTGCAGAAGATTAAAGGGATGTATTTTTCCTTCAGGAGACACATCTTCGAAATAGGGAGATAATGCGACTCAAAAGAAAGTGGATTGGCAGGGTGTATCATTCTAAATGTAATGCTAAGGCAAGGGGGGCGGCTATACTTATACGTAACCATATTTTATTTGAACAACATAAAATAATTGGAGACCCGGATGGCCGCTTCACATTTGTTTCTGGTAATTTACACGGATCCCTTGTGACACTGGCTTGTGTGTATGGACCAAATTGGGACGATGAGGCTTTTATAGCCAAATTGTTTTCTTCTTTACCAAATTTGGAAAACTATCATCTTATTATTGGCGGTGATTTCAATCTAATCCAAGACGTATTGTTGGACAGGTCCTCATCTAAGGCTACTTCGTTGAGTAAATCGGCTAAAACGTTGGATTTTTTTAAAGCCCAATTGGGTATTGTGGACCCATGGCGACATGGGAATCCTGACACATCCAATCTGTGCAAATTCTGTATGGCTTGTCAAAGTGACTGGAGTTAGTCAGGTGACCTTCCTTTAAAGCCGAGCCACAGGGACAGCCATGCAGAGCATCGCACATATACTCTCATATTAAACATGCATAGTGTGTGTGGAAATGTGCTGAGTGCTGCTGCTTTTTTATAGTTTGGGGATTCCAGCGTACGCTCGGAGCCATAATGTCATGTCAACACGTTAATGGGATCATGTTGCAACTCGATCGGTGGGGAGACATCAAACCGCATGATTTCTGCCGCACTGGAGACACTCAACGCAGGATACTATTGGAATAAATTAGACTGGCTAATGACGAGGCGACATTAACAAGCCCCCCGTACAAAAGCAAGAGCAGTAAAGAGAGAGAAATCTGAGACGGAGCAGTAATGAGCTGATAAATGAACACACCTCTTTCTGGTACAGTTCTGCTGCCATCTAGTGGACGGGGAGGATCATGTTCAAGCTCTCAGGAGACAATGTTAACGGTCATCATTCGAAAGGTATAGAACATTTTGTGGCACCCCTGTGGCGATATGACGCGTGAAGCACATATAACTGCAAATAATAATAGTTACTTTATTTTATTTGTTGGTAGCCTATACATTTGCATTTGATTCTATCTATGCAAATAACAAAATTAAAACAAATGTTAACTATGGAAAAAGCCTAGT
This sequence comes from Proterorhinus semilunaris, assembly GCA_021464625.1. Classification (NCBI taxonomy): domain Eukaryota; kingdom Metazoa; phylum Chordata; class Actinopteri; order Gobiiformes; family Gobiidae; genus Proterorhinus; species Proterorhinus semilunaris. Next base: position 22,530,261 of record CM038360.1, read on the forward strand.
TTTAGTAGAACAGAACAATTGTAGCAATAAAGTGTAAACAACAGCAACACCTGTAGCTACAGTGACTTTACTTCATTCATTTGGTAACTCAAAGAAAATGCCACATTAGATCATTTTGAAAGTGTCAGTTCAGCATCAATTCTTTTATAAGTCCATTTTTAACATGTACCTTTGCTGATGTCAACAACCTTTGCAATAACAGTTAGAAAACTGGGAGTTAATGTGTTTCCTTAAAGGACCTGTATCATGCTATTTTAAGCCATTCCAAAGTCAAGTATAGGCATTTATATGATCTATTGTACCTCTACCACTACGGAGCACTAATTTTTGTGATAAATATAAGTATTTTCTGGAGGTATTGTTCCAACCCGGAAGACAAAACGCTTGGATTCAGTTAACTCCGCCCCCTCTCGCCGCTCATACAACTTTAGCAGTAGTAGAAATATATATATCACAGCAAAAAGTGAAGTTACTTCATGATGCTGTTATAAGGAGTTAACATGTGCAACACAGCTTCATGGCTAAATGGCTAACACACACGCTAACATGCATTTTGAGCGACTCACCAGTCTGATGTTTCCAGTATGGGACTTGTGTTGGTTATAAAAGTTAATCCACTTTGATTCTGGCCAAGGTTCATTAGCATCCATCAGCGACAGACACAGACAAACACTATTTTGGCTGATAGATATAGATATAGCTCCTTCAACTTTGTGAAAGGAGTGAAACAGCGCCCCCAATTGGACGTGGTGGCCAAAAAGTGTACTGCATCCATATCCATATCATCCATTGAGAATGAATGGGAGAGAGTTGTTATTAACCAGATGCGGCGCAAAAGGTGGTCACTCTCTGGCCCATGAAATTGTTCCGGTGGGCCAAATTTGGCCCGCGGGCCCCACTTTGGGCACCCCTGGTATAGAACATGACATCTGCCTGTGTGGTTGGACAGTTCAAAGAGACTGTGAAAAATTCAGCAAATTGTTGGACCCAGAAGAATTGTTGATTACCGTATAACTTTTCATTAGTGAATTACAATACATTGAAAAGTTCCATGATTGAAGTTTAACCTCTTAACCCCCACCTGAACCGAGCACATTGTCTTCAGTTTGGCTTTACCCAAATCTAAAATCTTGCTTGACAAAAAAGCTTCAAAATAGGGACAAAAATGAGATGAAAACGCAACAAAAGAGCGACATAAAACGTGACAAAAATCCAACCAAAAAAAAGATGAAAAAATTTCAACGCGAGGAAGAAGAACCATTTGGATACGTTTTGTAGGTCTTAGCTTTCAAATGAGGCGCTACGCAGGCCTATAGGCTCCAGTCTGGGAAGCTTTTAAATTTGGGAAAGCTGAACTGGAGAAAATGCACTTGGTTAATTTGGGCGTTATGAGGTTAAAGTGCAATCCCAGTTTCCGCCAGAACCCCTCCTGTCCGAGGTACACTTAAAATTAACAGTGGAAATAATTAACTTTTGATTCAAAACTTTTCAAATCAACAGAAACTGAAGCTTTTAGAGTGAACAACATCCACCTAGGCAAGCCAAAACATACCTATCATATAGTAAAAAAAAACATTGAAGAGCAACTATGGGAATGAGTGCCACAGTCTTTACAGTAAATGTTGCAGATTATTTTCATTGCATGCTCATACACAAAATGCAGGTCTTTTAATGTGACTTCAAGCATATGCCATTGTAATCAAATGTGACTCATCAGGGACTAATTATTAGTGGTCTGTTACATACTGTATAAAACCGAAAAAATCAGGTAGGGATAAAGCTAGATCTGAAATTGCAGGCGATTCAAAAAACATTAATAGGTAATGCTTAACAACGGTGCAGGTCCAGTGGATAAAAGCAAAGCCGACTAGAATAATAATCAACATCTGGAATGGTAGATGTGAGTTAAATGACAAGAAGGATAGAAATAAAGCAGAGAGACTGGGTTAGATAGGCCAAGCAAGTGTTGGCAAAGAGTATTTCGGTAACGCTTTATATTAAGATCTGCTCCTTAACTATTCATAAGGCATTAAAAAGCATTAGAGATGTAACTACGTGCTTCTAGGGTATTAATAAGCTGCTTATTGATATCTATAGTAAGATCTTTATTAAATGTATTAATAAGCTGCTTATTAATGGCTTAGTGAGCCAACTGCAACCTAACATTAATAGGCTAATGATGTCCAAACACCAGCTTAATGTCTCTCACTGTATAAGCAGTTTGTACTGTTTAAAATGCAAGGATTGTTGTTGTTGTTGTTTACATTTTGCACAATTTTGCTACAATTGTTGTAGCAAACTAGGGTTTGCCATAGTTAACATTTGTCTTATTGTCACATGTTATTTGCACAGATAGAATAAGATGCAAATGTAATGTACACGTATTTGCAGTTCTATGTATTTCACGCTTGAAATCGCTGTGTTTGGTTGAGACAAAAGGTTTGGGCACCCCTGGCCTTGGTGTCGAGTTGGTCAGACTATTGTGACGGCCTGGTCACTGGCCTATTTAAACGAGCCAAACGAACCTTCCTGTCGCTCACATGTTAGAGCCTTATGAAGCCCCTCGGACCCCAGTCAATTTCGAAGCCCTTACAACAACTGTTTTTAAATTGTGGATGATTAATGTTTGCGTTAATGCTTTATATTCCGTTATATCTGATTCATCTTTTAATATAGCTTTCAACTAAATGAATGTTACTCTTTTTGTATTATTGTTGTCTCTGTATGGGTCTTTGTATTTGCTTTTTGCACAAAGGTTTACTTGCTTGCTTAAATTGTTTGTTGTGGTCCACACTCATTGTGTAGTGTTTCATAAGTGTCTCCTTTTAGCAATAATTTATACTGGACAAAAATCAATTTTCTTTCTCTCCAAAACAACTAAACAACTAAAACCGTAAGGTATATGGGCTTTAACCTTTTAACCCCCGCCTTAACCGAGCACATGTTCTGCAGTTCGGCTAAAGCTTCTCGACTGGAGCCTACAGCCTATAGGCTACAAAACTGATAGTATAACTTTTTTGTGGCATTGTTGCTTCTTTGTTGTTTTTTGGTCACATTTTCGTTGCTTTTTTGCCACTTTGTTCAATAAGCTTTTAGATTTGGGTAAAGCCAAACTGGAGAAAATGTGCACAGTTCAAATGGGGGTTTAGAGGTTAACACAACCCAAAAGGCACAGTTGTCTTTGTGATTGGACAGTTGGCAGTAGTTTAAGAGCCAAAGCAGATTATCTACACTCAGTTGGAGTGTACTCCACATACAACTCAAACAATGCCAAACTATCCACAACATCAGGTCTGGCCACTAGAGTGGGCCATAAGTTTTACATTCATGTGTTGATGTGTGCTTTTGTTTCCTTACCATTGTTGCTATATTGTACTCAGGCTTGAATTTCAACAGTCATATTAAGTCAATTACATCAGTGGTCTATTACCATCTAAAAAACTTTGCTAAAATAAAAAAATAAAACACATAGGGGGTACTAAATAGCAGGTACTAAATAGCGTGTGCAAGCTGAAAAATAAAATCTGCTATTTTGTGGACATGTTGCACTTAATCTATCATTTGATGTTGCCTGTATTACAGTATCAGGCCCACAAATCTGATATGTAAATAATATCATGGTGCGTGAGTAAAAAATGAATATGAGTTTGCTGCTGATCCACTTTTGCACGTGTTACTCGCTTGACCAGTAGGAGGTCAGGACTCGAGCAGCACTGGAAATATGACCATATTAGTCCAGTGCTCCGGTCTCTGCACTGGCTTCCTGTCGTTCAAAGAACAGACTTTTAAATAGCTCTGCTTGTGTACAATTCCCTTCATGGTCGGGCACCAAAGTACATCTCTGATATGTTAAAGCCATATGAACCACCTTGGGCCCTGACATCCTCAGGGAGGGGTCTCCTGGTGGTTCCCAGAGTCACCACTAAACACAGCGAGGCTGCGTTTCAGTTTCATGCAGCAAAGGTCTGGAACGGTCTCTGTGAGAACGGGAAACAGGCCTCAACCCTGACTATGTTTAAGTCCAGGCTGAAAGGACACCTATTTACGGCTGCCTATGGCAATTGACTGTATTTTAACTAATATACGTATATGTATATACAGTATAATATATATTTTTAATGTATCGATTTATTTGTTGTTTTTTATTGTATTTTCATTGTGTTTCTGTGTGTGTGGTGATGCTGTGAGGCATCACAGTCTTTGACATGAAATGTGCTGTACAAATAAACTTGCCCTGCCTATTGTATATTACCATTGTTGGTACAAAACAAACATGTAACAGGGTGAAATGGGGGGTGGGATTAAATAAGTTTTCTTCTTCCCACTCCTTTCAAGCTAAATTGTAGCTCACTTGTTTTATGTTGAATTTAATGTTGTAGTTTGTGCCTGCAATAAAGAAAGACATCTTATGTTCTTTACCTTTTAATTTTCCCCAGCAGGCAGTGAAAACATAATAGTGTAGCATCAGATCACACCATCAGGGGGCACTATGGTTTCACATTTGACAGACCTTATTAAATGTAGGCATGAAGAAAAAAAGAAAAAAGGATTCCTTGCTGTGCAGACTTACTGACAAGTGCTTATTTATTTGAGTTTGAGTGATTATTTTTACATATTTATCAGCATGCATTTATAAGTCGTCATTAATGCGGCAGTGACTCAGCCCGTTTTCAATGTTCTGTCACTGAATCTTTTGAACTGCTATTTCTTAATACCAGCAATATCGTCCTGAATGCTTTACGCTGCACAATATGGAAATGTAGCTTATTTGCTCACATCTATGAACAAAGTGAGAGGCGTTCCATACCCCCCAATACACCAGCCGTGTTTTGATCGTTTTAGAGCTCAAATTGTCCTCACAATGATGCCTCTCCTTTGTAATTACAGTTTTTCTCCATCGATTGGACACTGTTCTCGACACTGCACAGATCGTCATAAACACAGCTCACTATGTATGTATTGAGGAAGTGTATACGTGAACTATTAATTGTGCTCAAATTGTTATGTTAGACTTTTATTGTTGATTATTTGAGTAGGCAGATCAGTGTGAAAGTGGAGCGGAGAGAACGTCATTAAAGTTTAGTGAGCCGCGATGAGAACAAATGTGGACAAATGCTGCCTTCTGGTGGGGGTTATGGCATCATGCAGAGGTGCCAAGGCAAGTAGTAGAGGAAAGAAGCAGCTAAAAGATGAACAATGAAGGTAAGCAACGTGCAAATGTTATGCTAACACCAGCTAAAGTTGCGCTAACAGCGGCTAAATGCTAATATCGGCAAAATCCTCTTTTAGAACAGTGGTATGATGTTATGCAATATTAAATCTGTATGACCGGCGTGTTAATAGTGAGGGCGGTCCTGCCTCTCGTTTGCCCATCAGAGGCCAGCGTCTGTTCACGTCACGTTAGTGTCGTTTTGGCGTTTTGGTCACAGCCAGAGGTCGGTGCCAAAATGTATTCCTGGACAGACCGGTTTGGCCCTGGCCATGGCATTCGAAAAGCTCGCCCAACCAGGTTGACCAGGCACTGGGCTGTGTCGTGTCGTGAGATCAGCTACGTGAACTTCCTGAATGAACCAGGTTATTCCATCAATGGATTTCTTCTTCCCTGCAGGCGTGGAAGTAAAAAGTAGTGACCCAAAACAATTACTCAAGTAAAAGTAAAAAAGTACTTTTTTGATTTTGCTCAGGCAGTGTATGATGTGAGTTTCAAAAGCTCTTTTTGACAGCATAAATGTGGAACAAAAGCTCACTCTACTATGAAGGATAAGAGGGCTCAAATTGGCTTCATGGTTCATCCGCTCAAAGATGTCTTCCTCCGGGGGTTGCGACACCGCCCCTCCTCCCCCTGCACCTCAGACACAAACCCATTCCGCTCCCTGCCGCTCCCTGCCTGTATTTAATGTCCTCCGTCCAGAGCGGTTAGTTACAGCGCGCCGTGGAAAGGTCAGTTGGAACTTACGAGGGTGGATACCGCCGTCTTTCCGATGATATCCGGCTCACACGGGGCAGGGTCCATGCTGTGTCTTGTTTACAAAGTGAAGTAGCCGACAACGTTCTGATCCAAAACAATGGTGGTAAAAAGATTTTTTTTTAAAGAAAGAAAAAAAGAACAAAAATGTCAATATGAAAAAAAGAAAAAGGAAATAGTCAAACAGGCTTTTTAACTGTGTCAATAGCACCTATTGATTTGGCAAAAGTCATTGCTGTTGAAGGTGACTATTTCAAAAGTCACTTCATAACTGCCCATAATAATCCATCATGTTGTTTTGACCTGGGACGTCCATACGTTTCTGCAGTTTGATTGGTGGACGATAGGTTCCACTTTTTATACAATAAGTATAGACTGTAAAATGTAAAATTGTTTCAACTCAAAAAACGAAGTCCAAGGGCTGCCAAGAAATTGTATGTGTAACCAATAACCAATTTACAATGTAATCGATTTGAAATTTCAGATTCACCTCTTTAGTTGAATTGTATTCTCAGGTTGACACAACTGATTTAATTTGTAACTGACGTTTTTCATTTCAGACAACTAGAAACAGTTGTCAGTTGTGTCAACCTGAGAATACAATTTAACTAAAGAGGTGAATCTGAAATTTCAAATCGATTACATTGTAAATTGGTTATTGGTTACACATACAATTTCTTGGCAGCCCTTGGACTTAGTTTTTTGAGTTGAAACAATTTTACATTTTACAGTGTAGTAGCTTGCATTAATGTTACTGCACTTTACATGAATCCTACATGCTCCATACACATGTAGACCATGGACAGGTGATCAAAGGTGACAGTCTATCTATTTCAGTGACTAGTGCTCATTGTCATTCTGTGCTATGAAGGATTTCTGTTTCTGTCTGTTCAGTATTCAGTATTACTGTAATACTGTTCAATGGTTCAAAGAGAGAATCGTAGCTATGACCAACGTTCATCAAATAACTAACTATCAGGGTCCAGATGGCATGCGTTTAGCTGAGGCAAGTGCTAGGGGTGTTTATTTCCATGGAAAAGTGCAAGGAAAGTAAAATGACGGGGTCGGCTGCTTGTTGAGTTTGTTGACGAGACACTTGACGGAGATCCCATTTGCAGCGAGAGGATGGCTCACTCTGTGGTCGTACGACGGTTCTATTTTAAACCTTTGTCCCTGTCCGACTCTCCGACCTTTGAGCCATGAACTTAGATTTTCCCCGTGGCGAGTGACCGTTGGTCGCAGACTGTCAAAATCGTGCAATGCACACCCGGCTTAATACACTAGACTTAATTATTGCTTACAAAACATTATTGTCCATAATGTCAACCGGATATACAATCACTTTTTTTGATAGATTTCACATTTGTTGTATTGACATGAATACGTAGACAAAAAAAAAAATCTCTGTTTCCTTATGCGCTACATGAAGATACCAAACAGGTCAATATTTCTGACTGGATAAGTGTGGGAAAACTGGCAAGTCAGCAAAACATCATCGTTGGTCTATTTGATTTAATTTTTTACTCTTAAATGAAAACTAAGATGTTAAAACTAGCTAAAAATCTCAACATCAAACACTGCGTGAAAAATCGTTTGCACCTGCCTAACGTTGGTGGAAAAGCGCTAGACAAATCGAGACCATTTACCCGCCGTGTCTCACCTTAACATACCATTTGCCCTATTGTCTCTGTCCGATCACTCAGCGTGGCGGAGATAAACATATATTAGGCTTTTCCTCTTCTGCAACTGGAGGCAGCCACCGTGTCGCGTTGTGTGGGTGCGCGCTGCCAATTCTCATCCATCTAAATGACTGGAGTTTGTGAGTGATGGCTGAATCACCGGCAGATAAGAGCGGAGCTGACGGACGCTGCGCTAATGCCCGAACCTGAACTCCCGCGCCGGGAAAAGAGATGTGATGATCATGACTGAACTGCTCTTTCACGATTTAAAAAAAAAAGAAGAAGGTATTATGTTTTACTTACGCATTTGGTGATCATTTCAATCACATCTGGATCACTAGATCTGTTTTGTTTGAATATGTGCTTCAAATTGCCTTTTTCCCTTTTAAAGAGGGGGTGTTATGCTTTTTGCAGGTATTTGGTAACAATGTCAAACCCCATCTCTGACACTACTGGCCATCTTGCTTTAAAACGTCATTAGTTACAGTAACAAATGACAAAGTGATGTAGTTAGTAACTCAGCTACCGCAAAATAATTATGTTATTTTTTTATATACAGTTCCATAAAGTCAAAGGTGTTGGTTAAAACGGAATTAATAATAAATCACAATATAGTTTAGATGGTATTTATTCAACCTCAGCAGATTGCAAATGGCTATATGCATTGAAAGAAAAAATACATAAAATGCAACATTGAAATCGGCAACATCGTTCTCGTGTGAAGTGAAGATGTGCCTGTGGTTCTTCCTCGAGTTTTTTTCCGGCATTCTGCCAGCAGACTTGCCTTGGCTTTGTTTCTTATGTTCCCGTGAACACAGCCAGCGAAGTTTGAATCTGAAAATTAAGTCATGGCAGCCATGATACAGTTGTGCTCAAAAGTGTACATATCCTGGCAGAATTGTTGACACGTTATTAGAAATTTTTTCAAAGAATATGAAAGATAACAAAAGTACCAAAATGGCCCTGATCCAAAGTTTACACACCCCAGTTCTGTGTATTGCCCCCTTTAGCATCACTGACAGCTTGGAGTCTTTTGTGGTAGTTGTGGAGAAGGTTCTGTATATAATCTAATGGTAAAGCGACCCATTCCTCTTGATCATAAACTTTGGATCAGGCTCTTTTTTCATTATGATTTTAAAATAGCAAACTCATTTTTTTTCACCACAAATGGCGTCACACAACCACTAACTATGAGGGGGAAAAAAATGTTTTTTTCGACATTATGATTTTCTGAAAATTCTGCATAGCATTTTCTGGTGTCATGGGCTTGTACACGCCATACATGAAGTTGTCTTCTCACTGAAGTTTGTTTTCTGTTATCACTGTTGCTGTTTTGGTATTTCCAGTTCGCTCCCTTAAAACAGCAATAGTACTGAGATACGGAGCTGGAGAACATACGTGTACATCGTGTGAGTCGTGGTGCCAATGTGAACCTATGCTCCCCGGAGAACAGCAGTTCTGGAGAACATGGCGCTGACCATGGTACCATGACATTTACACTGTCACCAGAAACCAAATATGCCAATTTAGACGAGGAAACGTTAAAAACAACTGTTGACATTCACAACGCACCCAGCTATTTTCTATACTGCTTGACCACAAAAAAAAGTCACCACCTGGAGAGCTAACTGCTATGATCTGGGGCTGCTGCAGTTGGTCCAGTCTAGGTTCTGTGACACTATGTTCCCAAAGAATGAGATCAGCTGACTACCAGAGCATCCTGAATAGGGATGGGTACCGTTAAACGGTGCCTACTTGGAACCGACCGAAAAGCTCCGGTCGGGGGTGGTATCGAAAAACTAAAATTCTTTCGGTGCCAACTTTCGGTTCTTTTTCTCTCCAGAAGTCAATATATGACCCGCAGCGAGTCTAAAAAAAACATGAACGTGTGCGCAGATAATGAGCCGCTTCAGCGCAAATGGAGCAAAGCAAAACTATAACTTAAAACTATAACTTAAAGAGAAGCAAAGCTATAACGTACTAAACATTTGTAATAGAGACGGCTCAGCCGCGGTCTGCGCCAGGACTAAACCAGGTCCAGGACTTACACCGGTTGTAAAACCCAGAGTCAAACTAAACCAGTTATTATAAACCAGGACTGAATAAGAAATTTGAGTTTTTAGGCAAATTGAAAAACAAAACAGAGCAGTGACAACAAGAAAGACGTGTTTACCTTTAGCGACAGACCCGGAGGCTGAGTTTACGGGCTGTTGTTTACAACTTTACAAGCAGCTGCAGCGAGAGGAATATCAAAGATTGTTTGTGGAAAAGTGAGCGCTCACTCTGTATTAGACATTTTTTGTACAGTTGTTGTACATTATTAGTGGCAGAGTGAGCGCTCACACCATGTAAGGATCTTTGGCGGGAAAGTGCTTCGTCAAAGCGCAGTGTGTTTAGAAAAGTTTATCCGAAAGAAACCCGTGTCCTGATGTGGATCTGTCTCTGCAGCTCAGGAGGTAATAACGTCCTTTATTTCTTTTTATCACTGCTTAAGTGGAAATTGTGCTCAAAACATGAAGTTACAGGTGACGCTGCTGCCTGTGGAGCTTCTGTTTTGCGGTTTTAGGACTTTTTCCTTTTATACACGTTATTTTAATTGAATTAAAATGACATAGGTACCGAAAAAAGTACCGTTAAGGAACCGGCACCGAAAAGCAGGTACCGTTAAAGTAGTGGTATCGAAAAAAAACGAACAGTACCCATCCCTAATCCTGAATGAATGGATTTCTTCTGCCCTGATGCTACGGGCATATCCCGAGATGACAATGCCAGGATTCGTCGGGCTCACGTTGTAAAGAGTGGTTCATTGGGCATATGGATTGGCCACCACAGAGTCCCGATCTTAACCCCATTGAGTATCTTTGGGATGTGCTGGAAAAGGCTTTGCGCAGGGGGTCACACTCTCCCATCATCAATACAAGATCTTTGCGAAAAGTTAATATAACTCTGGATCTTTGTGTGTGCTGTAATGAGAGCTAAAGCATATGTAATATTAGAGTGTGTGACCTTTTTGGGACAATTTTAGTTTTTTTTGGTCAGGCAGTGAATTTTCCTTTTAATATTCTTTTTTGTGTGTTGTAGTACACAGGACACATTTCATTTACGGAACTGATGTGAGACCGAAATGTCTAGTTTCTGCCCGATGTAAGAACTTGACTTACAACAGAGTTTTATTTACAAAGGGTAAAACCCATCGTGCTGTAAACCTGAATGTTTTTAATCAAAGCTCGTGCCTCTGGGGGATTTGGTGGCACGATGCATCAGCTCCTCTTCTTTAAAAATGTCACATAAAAAGGAGCTAGCCTTTTGAATGGCTTTTCTTTGGAACGGACAGATCCCAATCCGAACAGATTCACACCCTGCTAAAGAGCCATAAATCCCATCGCTCGGACGGATGCTGCGACTGGTACCACCCAAATCTCCTCTCCTGCGCTGCCAACACGGGGAGGCGGAGGGGCTCGATGAGGGTTTTAATTCATTTTTGACCAGCGCAAGATTAAATTATGCTCCCACAGAAAGGCTGGATACTCTCCTCGCCGCAAGCCATTTCCTCCGATTAGAGATATAACCATAGCAGCAGCAGCGGGCCACGAGCTAGGACAGTGTGTGATAAAACACAATGTCCTTATTTTTCTTGTCCCTTTCTTGCGGGGTGGACACAGTGGGAGCAGGTGGTCAGGAGAATTTGTTCTGTACAATTGTTTTAATGGTACATCCGACTTGGACGAACTGTTTTTTTTCCAATACGAGTTTGGTGCGGGGCTAGTGTCCGGCCTTGTCATCACCAGGAATCAACACATACTTGGTTTGTTGTTTTTTGCTTCATGTCAGAAGTGGCCAAAAAATAAGAGTTCCCTTTTCAATTGGAAAAAGCTCAACGCAGAGCAATGGCCACATAACACAGGAAGACATCACAAACATCTGCTCAGTCTGCCTTCCTGTTCAATAAATGCGCATAGTTTGACTACTTGGTCTGCGCATCTGTCTGGACCATTCATTTTTAAGGCCCATATTCACAAAGCACGTATTCCACTGAACCGTGCAGCTATGGGAACCGCATAGATCTGGAAGTGTAGTCAGCAATAACAGGCAAAAAGTATTGAGACGCATTTCTACCCCCTGACACTGCATACTCACAGCTCAGTGAAAAGGGCGCAGGACCTCCAGAACCCTCTCAACCCTTTCAAAGCAATGAGCTGACATCACAGTGAAGGGCGTGCCACCTAGCTCAAAGACAGTCAGTGTACTCGAGTTGATACATTGAAAAACAAAAGCCCTGGGTGAAGAGACCAACATGTCAGAAACACAAAACTACCTCTGTGTCTAAAAAACGTTTCTCTGTTTTTAGTTTGTTTTGTTTTTTAAGCAGTACTAAGTAAATCCTGCCCCTAGAGGCCATACGTGCAACTGCAGGTGTTTTTTTTCTTTTCTTATTAAAGTCTTGGAGAGTAAATACTACACTGACAGAAAAGGCGAAGGGAGAGAGGGGTGTTGTACATCCAGTTATACAATGGAAATAATTGTTTTCACTCAAACTTGGCTGTAAATAATGTTTAAAGTGGCGCTAGCCCGCAGTTAGCTTTGCCCGTTAGCCTGTTAGCTTCTTCTTCGTGATTCTATTAGTGTGTATTGGTTGCTCCGACCCGGTGGCAGTCAAGTTGCAAGCATGGTTCACTGGCCAGAGACACCAAGGGGAGATGAAAGACCCTCCAATCATGCCATTAACACTTGTATAACCCCCAGAGGGACTACGAAAAGGATTTATTTAGGTAAACACGTTACTTAGCATTGCTTTAAACAGTCCGATCGGCCCGTGTAGCAGCAGTGAAGCAATGGCAGGTTATTATAATAGTAAAAATTATAATGATGCATTAGTCTTTTATAGCACATTTCCAGATGCTCAAAGCGCTTTTGCATTATTCGTTCACATCATACTGGGTGGTGGTAGCTCCCATGGGGTAGACTGTCGGAAGGGAGGCGACCAATCTGTGCCATCAGCCCCTCCGACCACCACTCACTCATTCACTCAGTCACTCCATTCACCCAGGCTTCCTGGTGTTCCCAAATGGTCTCCCATGCAAGTACCAACCAGGCCCTTCCCTGCTTAGCTTCTGAGATCTGAGGGGATCAGGCAGAGCAAAGGCAGTATTGCCTTTACTTCGTGATGAAAGGCTTAAGCTTAGCAAGAGATTGAGAGGTGAGGAAAGCATTTCCTTGATACACAGGACAGGTGGAGCTTTTTGGCGAAGACTAGCCACCTGTGAACATTCAACCATTAGCATTGACAGAACATCTTTGTGAATGGTTCTCTACGTCCTATACCTTATGAAATTCAGATACCATCAGACCTAGATCAAAATCAAATGAAGACTAAATATCTAAAACAGAGTCATAAGACTAAATTGGACTAATTCATGTGTAAAATGGGTGTTTACTGGGTGGCGCACTGATCTATGTTATATCAAATCAATCTTTTTAAAAGCTTACCTTATTTATTAGGGACAATGCCTAAAAGCAGTTTTATGTTAACAGTTCTGGTTCGGATGAGATCTTTCAGAATTGCCTTTCCACATGTGCCTGGTGGCGCCTTTATCCATAATGAGAGGGTTAAACAACTGAGAGGCTGAGTTAGCATGCACGTGACGGAACGGGGCTGGGAGAGGGGGATGGGCACATGGCTGTCTCACACCATGGTGACACAGGCTACTGCACTTTGATCCATGCTAACAGGCTGTTTATTACAAATTCAGTGAATATAAAGACCTCTCAAATAGTCTACTTTGCTTTTACATACTAATAATTTGTTTGTTCTTGGACCTATTTCACACATCATATCCTGCGAGAAAATAGTACGCCATAACTACTGTTATTTTAATATATTTTTTTGGACACTTAAATGTACTGGACATGGAAAAAGGGTTCCCTCCAGGCACTGCACTTTGGGCCTCCACTGTTTCTGCAAAGCTTTGACAATGAGTATGATGCAAAAATCAAATTTCCCTTTGGACTCAACCAAGTTTACAAACACACATACTGTACAAATCATGGATAGTAACGGTGTAACGATTCATTGATTTAATGGATATGTTGATATGTTATGTCTTCGATCCACTACATCGATCGACGCTCTGCTAGTTTATCAATCCTGGTTACACATCGATGTACATCGCTTTTAATTAATAATTATCAATTGTATCAATATATTGGAGAAAAACATAAAAATATGATTACATTATTTTTAAAAAATTACAATGTTGCGCTAAATATTACTTTATTCAACTTTTAACACATTTTCGGTCATCATCGAGCATCTGCAGCGGCCAGTGGGCGCAGGGCAATTATGTCAGGAGCAACAATAACAGAAGCACGCTGTTTGCCTTCATTCAAGAAGAAGTTTAATTATTTGCAAGAAAGATGATAATCATCAGATGATGGGTCGTTAGTGGTAGACTGTGTAAATGTCAAGTGAAATATAACCGCAGCATAACAATCATGCATTTACAAGAGCCTCCACTTCGGCAGCATCGATGGAAAGTAGACCAACGTCACGCTAAAAAAAGCGTATTTTTAGATGTTACATTGCAAGATTGTAATATCACGAGCCTGCACCGAGTGCAGTATAGTTTGAAGTCTGTTGTAGAGTTTCACGCTGTGGTGGAACTGGCGGCGCTAACTATGTGTATGTCCCTGTACACATTCAGAGAAAGCAAAATGCTGTCTGTCAATTGCTGGGTATTGTTGCTTTTGGCTCTGGCGCTGGGCTGCTAGTGTTGAATTTTGTTGGCGATAAGTTTACCAGAGGTAGTAGCTGCAGCGAGAGGATTAGGTGCTCTGTGACCAGTGTCTAAATAGACACTCCACTGTCTTTGTGCGAGACCGCACGGTCAAAATTGTGCCAAGTAACTTTGTTAGGTAACTAGTAATGTGACATTACTTATCCTGCCATTTTGCAGCTCCTGTAACCACTCACAGAAAAGCTGTATCTTCACTCAAGAAGATGTAAAGCCAAAAGAAGAGAGGTCTTAAAGAGATTAGATCCAAGTTGGTCATGTTATGCTCACTACTGCCACCGCAGCTTCTATACTAAGCTTGTGCATGCCGGCAATTCCAACCTGAAGTAACAACCTTTTAAGTGACATTGCAGTATTTTAGAGGCAAAAATTCCCTTTTTGTTTCCTGTAGATCCTCTTGTGACGCCTCGACTGTGCTGCAGCTGTGAGCTTGGAGCCTCTTCAGTGTCACAGAAGAAGAAATGTGTAGGTCTCAAATGGGTTTAGCGGTTACACCCCGCCATTCCGACACACCGCTAATCCGACATTGAGTTCTAATTGTCGGAATTGCGGTGTTTCCATTTATTATCAAACGTCCCGCCACTCCGACAATTTTTTTCACCCTTTGTCGGAGTGGTGACACCTTTATCTTTTATGCAACGTGCCGCTATTCCGACACACAAGATAATAATCAACAATTATTATTGTTTTACGTTTTGCCTGATGAATGAAGAGACAATGCCTGATCGTTGGTACGTGTTTTTTTTTTTTTTTTTTTTCTACTTTCGCATCGTTCTCCTAACTCATAACATCAGCTGCTTAAGTTGTTCCGCCGGCTTTTCTTCCTCCTGCGGTGGTTCCTCCTGATGTTTGGGAGCGAGTCCCTAAACACTCCGCTGGAGAACCCGACTGTTATATCAGTATTTGACCCGAATTTCCGCGCGTTTGTGGACAAAAAAAGGGAGAGTGAATGCATCTCCCACGCCGCCTTGGCTATAACTTTTGACATGTAAAACAAGCGGCGATGAGCGCAGCAGGTGGAGACAGACCTGTTGTTGTGGATTATGAAAAATAAGTTTTGCCAAATGGAGCTAATGATGGACCAGACGAGTGAGAGTCAAAGAGGTGAAGAGTTCTACGACTGATGATCGAGTGCACAGTGAGTGTTTTTATGCTGATTCTGTGGAGTAAAGTCTGGCTGAATGTGCCGCTGTTGCACAGACTCATGTGACATAAAGCGCGTGTGTTTATTTGTTTGTCTTGATAGATTCAGTGTTTGCCCGTGTCACACAGTGACTGGAGCATATGACCCCCCCAAATACACACACCCGTGCGCGCTGCTTTGTGGAGAAGGCCTTGTTTTCGGACAGTGTTTTGAACGAAGGGGAGCGTGTGGCTCGGTCAGCGCTGTGAGCGGCGCGTGCGCTTGTCTTAAAGCCTTGAGCGACAGCTCCAGTGTCTGAGTGAAAAACGTCCAATAGTGCGCGGCGTATTAACCGCCTGCACCTGTCACTGCCTTTGCCCAAAACCATCTCACGAGCCTCTGCCCCCCTGGGCCGACAGCGGGGATGAACAGGGAAGGTGGCGTTGACAGAAGGCAAACAGATACGCTCCAAATGATTGTCGGAATAGCGGTACCAAAAAGTGTCGGATTGGTGGGGTGTCGTAATGACGGTGTGTCGGGATGGCGGGGTGTCGGGATAGCGGGGTGTCGGAATGGCGGGGTGTCTGAATGACGGTCCGTCCCCGGGTTTAGCTGATAAGCTAGCATTTTGTTTACCTTTAAAAAGCTGCTTTCTTCAGGACCATTTTAGACTCTCAAAGTAAACAAATCTACCAAACATCCACAAAAACACGGCAAAGATAAAAGTATTCAGAAAAACCATGTGGAACACAGAAACCACAAAGACAGGTCGCAGAAAAAAGCAAAAAACTCAGCAGTAGTTTTTTGCATAACAGTTTGTTATGTTTACAATGTTAAGTAACTTGTAATAATTATTGCTTAATTTGCCGAAAATCCAATATTAAAAGTATCGGAATATCGTATTGAAACTCAACTGTATCAATCTAAGCGTATCGCTCCAAATCGATATGTATGTATCACAATTAAAGAAACCAGGCTGGTTTTCGTAAGAAACATTTTAGAAATCTCGTACTTAATGAGGGCCGGACTGTTAGCATTGGAGCTGCGTGAGCTACACGTCACGCAAGGGCCGAGTCTACAGTGAAGATCCCGCCCTTATGCCCTTTTTAGGAACATGCTACGTCAGAGCTGGGGAGGAGGAGTCTGTAAATCTGCCATGATTTCCCCCTCGTACATGGTCATTGTGGTAAACGGGGCGGAGTGAGGAGGAGTTGTCTATTCTTTTTAACAGTCTATGGCTGAAGTCTAATGTCCCTATGTAGCAACGGTGTGTATACTAACTGAACTGAATCGAAATACTTTTACATACTTCAACTTCCATTAAAGACAGACAGACCGCAGAGCCATTGTAATGCTTGGCTGGACAGAAATTCTCGACTAATTAAAAAATATCTTTCCCAGCGCATTTGAGAGCTCAATAAAATGAAAGTTTGGGTTTCTAATAAAGTCGAGAAAAAGCTTGAATTAAATCAATAACATTCCCTACTGCCCTGAATGGACAATCAGTGTAGACTCCCTGATGGTTTCAGTATAGACATAACATTTTAATGGAAATGTTCGAAACTACTAATTCATCAATATGATGCATGGAATGACTTTTTTGTGTTTTTTTCAGTAATTTTCGTTTTCTTCATCTTTTCTATATGTGGTTGCTTATGTCAATGACACTGAAGAAATTGTTGCCGTTATGGTTCAAATTTAGCCTGGTCTTACGATACCATACCCCATACCATACCATCCCTCCCAGGGACGATCTGTTTTCAAACTACAACCAGCAAATCCGGTGCAATTGCGTAACGTCACCTACAACACCCGTCTCCCCCGCTCGCTGAATGGTAGGTTGAAATTCAACCGATGGAACGCAGCCACTGAGATCAGACCCAGACGTACATGTAGGAAAAAGATAATTGACCGGAGTTTACAGATGGCAAAGGCCAGGCTAGTTCAAATTTCCAGTGGGATTCCATATGCAGGAGTCAGATCACTCTACAGCTAATGTTTGCTACCTTTGTTTTGTTAACAACGTTTGTCTTGTGATCTATCAATATATGACTTTTTATCACAGTGTTTGGTTAAAACTGGTTAAAAATATAATGTTCTGGTTATTCCTACTTCTTTGCATGCAGGTAACCAGCCTCTTATGAAGAATCCTATATTTGTAGATGTATTTAGAAGTCAGTACAAGTTCACCCCATATCTACAGAAACACAGAATTCAGTTGGTCTTGTTTTTCCCATCATTGTAAAACTTGCTGGAGAATACTTGGCTCAAGATCGAGAGGGTGGCCCTCCGAGTGCACCAACATATGAACAATACTGAACTCTCCTCGTAAGATTCTCTTGACTAAGGAAACCACTCTGCCCCCACTGTCTCTCACGTCTTTTCATTCAGTGGCTAATCACATTACAGCTGGCTCCTCTGAACTCTGCAGTGTCTGTGGACCCTCTGGAGCCGTGAGTCTCGGAACCATAAATCACCATAAATCGTCTGGGTGTGATGAGGAGCGAGCGTCGGCCAGCCCCAGTCTCCAGAGTGGGAGTTTCAATGGCGTGCGTGTCCTTGCTTATCCTTGCTCTCAGCGCGACCTCTGTGTTTGGGTCCTTGGTGAGTTGTTTTCGGTACTTGGAGCTGGCCGTGACTGCTCACACTAAGACAAAAAATGACGAAAAATTATTGCCCAAAAGACTGTGAATAATAAACCCAACAAATTAGTGATGAAATGCGAGCGGGTCAGGTCATGAGTAAAAATCTTCAAATATGACTGAGAAAGGAGTACGGGTGCATAAAAAACTCCAAATGCAGTTTGTTTGTTTGTTTGAAATGATTTTTAGCATTCATTGTTTTATATATTTGTAGTGGCCGTAGTTTTTGGAATGGGGGGCGCGGCCCGACTACAACATGTGCAGGTGGGGGCTTCAAGTAAAAAGGTTGGGAACCACTAATCTACTTAGTGCGGGTCTATAGCTAATAGAGAGTGACAGGTTATAGGGACCTGGGTGGACCTTTTTTTTTTAATAACTCATCATCTCAGAACATCAAATGCCGAGTCACAGCTAGTATATATACAGTGCCTTGCGAAAGTACTAATACACCTTGAACTTTTGCACATTTTGTCATGTTTACAACCCAAAACGTAAAGATTTGATTTTGAATTTTTACTTATTTTTTAAGTTCACACACAAGTAACAGACACCTGTGAAGTGAAAGCAAAATGATACATGATTCTGTTATTTTTCAAAAAATAGAAAAGTAGGGCCTGCATAAGTATTCATACAGCATGACTTAATAGGATTCAGGTCAGGACTTTGACTGGGCCATTCTAACACATTAATATGTTTGTTTTTAAACCATTCCATTGTAGCTTTAGCTTTGTGTTTAGGGTCATTGTCCTGCTGGAAGGTGAATCTCCGCCTCAGCCTCAATTCTCTTGCTGACTCCAACAGGTTTTCCTCCAAAATGTCTCTGTATTTGGCTCCATCCATCTTCCCAACTATTCTTACAATCTTCCCAGTCCCCGCTGAGGAAAAGCAGCCCCATAGCATGATGCTCCCCCCACCATATTTGACACTGGGGATGGTGCACTCAGGACGATGAGCAGTGTTAGGTTTGCTCCATATGACTTCTAGCAAACTTCAAACGGGATTTCTTATGGCCTCCTTTCAATAATGACTTTCTTCTTGCCACGCGTCCATGAAGGCCAGATTTGTGTAGAGTACGACTTATAGTTGTCCCATGTACAGATTCCCCCAGCTCAGAGGCAGTACGTCGCAGCTCCTCCAGAGTTATCTTGGGGCACTTGGTTGCATTTCTTACCAGTGCTCTCCTTGTTCGGTCTGTTAGTTTAGGTGGACACCCGTGTCTTGGTAAGTTCGCAGTGGTGCTATACTCTTTCCATTTCCGAATAATGGATTGAACAGTGCTCCGTGAGATATACAAAGATTTCCCAAGATTTGAACATCTTTGTATAACTTAACGCTGCTTTAAACTTCTCCACAACTTTATCCCTGACCTCTCTAGTGTGCTCCTTGCCCTTCATGATGTTTAATTACTCAAAGATGAATGTGTGGGTCGAAAACACACACAAAAAAGTAAAAAAATAAAATAAATGAATGTGCTGTTGTCAAATCATGTCTCAAATCCAAAGCAACATGGTGCAGCATGTCCACTAAACGTCTGAATAAGGTTACTTGACATTTTTGTTCTTCCTTTTTTGCTAAGTCAGCGGAGCTAAACAGAAATAGAAGTCCAAGACTGCCTGTTCTCTTGTGGGTGCAGTCAGGCAGAGACTAGTGTCTGCAAGATTGTGACCGGTCATATCTAACTTCTTTATTTATTTTTTCAGGGCCACAGTGAGCCAGCTGCAAGGTCCTTCGGCACTTTGGCAGACTTAATTTATTGCCACAACGTGTGTACTGTTTCAGGTTTCCCTTAAATGTTAATGTGACAGAGACATCGGCAGTGTGGCTCTATTCCCTACACCTTGTGATTTCTATCCTTTATAGTGCCTGGTCAGAAACACCGTGACCATGGCTGCACATCCACAAATGTAACCCTCCCCACTTTTATTGGTGTCCTTTCTTTTTTGAAACAGTTGTCTCAGTGACCCGGTGGTCGGTACATGATTGGAGTGTAGCCCACCACTGCCATTTTATTTGAGATGGGAGTAATTTGGCCATTTCTTCACTTCCATCTGGACAAATGCACTACGGTGTTTTATTAAAGTGGGACACCGAATGACCACAGTGGTTAGAGTTAATGCACTTGCTCTTTTTAGCCGGCCGCTATTAGGACTTCTGCTTCTGCCAATATCCGCTGAACACATCTTAGGATTTCAGAGAGTACCCCTCTAAAGGTTCAGCCCACTTTTATGGCTGAAATGCATTTAAAATTTACTACTGGCTCTCTCCACATTCCCGCTCTCTAATTGAAAACTATATGTATGCATTATGAGTCATTTAAAACTGCAGCAAGAGAGAGTGCATTAATCAAAGACAGCAATCTGCTGCTCCAAACCAGAGCATACCAAATCCATATCTGGTTACTTACTGGAGACATACTGGGTTACAATCGGTTTAATAAAACTGATTTATCACAGCTGATCCCCAATGTAGCGCAGGACAGTCAGAGTCATAGAAGTCACAGACATGTCTCTAGCTATCTGAGCTTGTACCTGCAAACATTTTGTCAGCCAATGTCCCAGCCCCATACAAATGAAAAGGGAAGCCCGACGCCCATAGCAGAGGTTTGATTTGTCCCTTCCATGGCATTTACATAATTTCTATGGTTTCTTTAGTAACGTATTATAAGATGACGTTTAGTGGCCATTGGATGTGTGTCCGAGCCACATAAAGCAGAAACTTGACTGAATTTGAGTTAGCATTTAACTCAACGAAAAGAAACATGGAAACAAGGGGGAAGCAAGACAGCGGCGGGGTTCCACCTAAACGTAAGACAAAGGCTAACCACGAGGCAAGGCAAGCTTACTGTCGCATGCCCACATCTGGCCCTGCTCGGCCGGTGCGGAGCTTCGATAGCCCCCGATTACGCAAGGGCCCCAGCAGACCCCGGACCAATGAACCGAGAGAGCGATGGACACCATGGGGTGGTGCGCATTGAGGCTCTCAACCACCCGCAATGCTAAAATTAAACCTATGTTAGTGGCTACACCAAAATCTATGAGAAGGAATGAACGAACGATAGCTACCTGGACCCGTAGAACAACACGCTTTATATTCTTATTTTGAGTGGTGGCGCCATCTGCTTACCTCTTTAACCCACGTGTGGTCCTTGGGTCATTTTGACCCGAAAGCCACTGGAGCCACAGCCCATCCAAATGACCCAAAAGCCACTGAAGGATTTTTGTAAAAAGAAGCAGAAAAAAATATGAATGTGTGGTAATGTTTAGGCTCTTTTTTGAAGTGGTCTTTAAAGGGTGCAAAATTGAAGGATCACACGAGGGTTAATATTTAAAGGGACTATAGATAAATTTAACCACAAATAAATGTATACAAATTTAAAATGGCTTCCTCATACATGCTCCAGCAATGCCCTGGTGAGTAGAATGAGCCCTGGCCTTTTCACCTTGATTGCCTCTATATGCCTGTAAAGTCACTTAAATAGTCTATGTTCGGGACCAACAAGCAAACAGTGTAATGCGTAATGACGTCATGCGTGTTCATGCTCAGCTGTAGCGTTAGCTGTAGCGTTAGCTTTATCTCCTCTATACTGACGCTGCCGAGCGAGTGGTAACTATAGGATGGATTTAGCGGAGAATAAAAGGAGACCGGCTTCAAGCACCATCGAAACTCCAACCCAGACCCCAACTAACGAAAAGAAACAAAGAGTTTATTCGAGTGTGACAAAAAAGGTGAAAGTCGAGTCTGATCGGCGTAGGCAAAGAACCAGAGTAAACATCGGAAAATGTTGAGAGAATCTCTCAAAAGACCCACAAAAGACGGTGTCCAACTGTCCGTGCATGTTGTACAAACTTCACTGAAACAAGCCATAAAATAATCATATTTGGAAGTTACCAAAATAGTTGATCTAATACTTTTATACCTACAGAGAAGTTGTGTAGTATTAGTAGCAGACTAGTAGTGTCAGAAAAACAGTAATTTTGACAACTTTGACCAATGAGACGAGCTTTCCGGTCAACCTGGGAGGGGCTTCTTTGGAGATCGTGTGAAGTATTCTGGAAAGAGAGATCAATACGGTATTGTTCGAGATTATTACCAAATGCTCGCAACGGCGGCACGGTGGCTGAGTGGTTAGCGCCCTTGCCTTTACAGCAGAGGTCCCGGGTTTGATCCCCGGTCAGGGCCTTTCTGTGTGGAGTTTGCCTGTTCTCCCTGATTACTCCGGTTTTCCGGTTGTCCCACAGTGGCTCAGTGCAGACTCGCAGCAGCCTAAACTGATCTACGCAGTTTCGTTGTACAATAGTATAGTGACAATAAAGTTCTTCTTCTCCTTTAGATTTAGATATTAACATTTGAGAAATGACTGAACTGAAAAAATGAACTGCTGAAGAATCACTTTCATTTCAGAACCTATGTTGTTGCAGCCTTTGCTACTTTATTTTTTAAAACTTTTTTTAATTACTCGATTGCAATTAAATGTGTGGTTCCTCCTTCCGCACTGCGAGGTCCATTGTGAGTCCTGACCCCAAACCCCACCGCTAATTTGTGATCAGTGCCGATGTGGTTCATACCATAGTGACCGACACAAGCACAAAAGCCTGGCAGTGGCGCGGAGGGATGGAATGTACCCCGGCCAGGGTCCAAAATGAAGTGGTTAAGTCAATATTTCTCAGTCACATAAAAAAAAATACAAAAATAAAAACACTGGACAAAGAAAGTTCCCCTGAGCTGTTGGTCTTGGCGTTGTCCTTTCACTGACGTCCAAAGTCTACACGGTGACACAAATAACAATTCTTGGATGTGAAAACAACATATGTGTCTGCTGAACCATTTGGAAACTAATCATTTGGGAGGATTATAAAATGTTCCAGTGGCTGTTGCAGGGATTACAGTCAAAGCACAAACATCTTGGGCCCCTGAGTTTTACGTAAGCGTGAATATCAATCTCCTGTCCAGTTGTCTTCAGACCTTCACGCCAAGGCCTCCTATGTTCCCTGACGAATCCTCTCTGCTCCGGTCACGTGTCCCGGTGGTCAGCCGGTTTGCAGCAGCGGCGGGGTAAGACCGTGCAGCGCGGAGAGTAAATCACATGTTTCCAGGAATGCCGGCGTCTGTTGTGAGCGAGCGGTGGGGAGCTCCAGGGCTGTCAGCGTGAAAACAGCGCCGGGCCTCAGATAATCTCAGGACACAGTGTAACCGGCCCGTGGCCAGGATCAGGCTTGGGCGAGAAAACACAGAGGAGAGGAGTGTGTGCTGTAGGTCAACACAGACGCCGTGCAAAGGCCGGCCCATGACTGATATGTTCATAAACTAACGTTCTGTTGATGGGATGTCAGTACCAGGGCGTTTTTGAGACTATCGTAGAGGCTAGGGGGATAACAAGGTAAAAACCAAGAGAGGTAGATTGATTTGTAAGTAGCTCACTTGGATAATCTATTTACCTTTGTATTTCACAAGCTTTTAGGCTCAATCTCCAGCAGTCAGCAGGCTTTCTTATGAAAATGAAATATAGCTCCCCTATCCCGTTTTGGCATGTGGGTCACCGAAACCGGGAAGACACCATCCATCCATCCATCCATTTTCTTCCACTTGTCCGTTGCCGGGTTGTGGTGGCAGTTGTTGAAGCTGCCCGAATCACATTGCACCAGCCCCTATGGCTCCTCCTGCAGGTGGTGGGTCCACAGAAGGACGGCCTCATGGTTCTAACCGGGCCTGTTGGTCTCTCATAAGGGGCTTCTGAACCGCTCTTTGTCTGACCCGTCACCTAGGGCCTGTTTGCCATGGGAGACCCTACCAAAGGCACGAAGCCCCCGACAACAGAGCCCCCAGGATCATTCGGGCGCTCAAACCCCTCCACCACGTTAAGGTGGCGGTTCCAGGAGGGGAAGACACAAGAAATTAAAAAAAAGAAAATATTGATAGTGAATTCAATATAATCTTCAAATGGAAACATTATTCTGCGAAGTGAGGTCAAATACCCCACCAGTATCTAGTCATATAGTCTTTTACAATTTTAATCTGAAGAGAGTTTCATGTCCAGTCCAAGTTTGAGAGTAGTTTATCGGTTCATGTTTCATAACGTCCAAAAAGTGCGCACACACACACACACACACACACACTCAAAAGCACACATAGCCCGCAGCAAAGCAATTTTTAACTACTGCTTATTTCAGTTCTTTTTTTTAGCTGACTTTTAATTGTAGTGAGTTATATAGCAGCATTCTTCTGCACTTTTTGAGGCTCACTGGCTCAGACGAGTGGTGGAGGGATCAATAGTTCAGATGTGCTGACCAGATGAAAAAGCACTGACCCCAAAAGTCCTTAACAGGTTTTTTGTAGGGAGTTTTCATGTTCTGCTCATTCATCTACCTACGCATAATCTTCTGTGTGAATGTACCATACCACGTTTCACTGTTACTCATCTAACAGGCTCATTACGATCCTAAAAGCATGCGATGCTGCATGTGCAAAATAAAAAGAGTTGCTTACTAAGTTGCACACTAAGGGTGCATTCACAACCCCCTCTCGATCCGAATCCTGGCCCGTTAGCTCGGATAGTGCAGTTCGTTTGGGCCAAAGAAGTGAATCCTGGTCCGGCTGAAAACTTGGGTCTTGGTCCGGTTAAGGAACGAACTCTACGAACCCTGAATTGGATCGTTTTATTCTTTTTTGATCATTTGAGCCTGAGAGCCTATTTAAAATGAAAAGAATGCATGTGCATACCCTCTATAATTAAAACTATATTAGTTAATATGACATTTACACCCAAACTTAGCCGCATGACTTGTAAATATAAGGTAGAAACCCTCGAAATAAGCCGTAACAGAGGCCAACGAGCAAAACTATAATAATAATAATACATCAAACTTATATAGCGCTTTTTACTATAAATGACAGGCCCTGATTAGATCCTTTTAGTACCTTGCTCCGCATCTGTATCCCTGGGACATTAGTCTTAATGTTGTCTGCTGCTCATGACGAGCCCATTGCTGCACCATGTTTTTTCCACCAGGTATTAAAAAGTGCAAAAAGAAACCCAACACAGTTGATACAGCTCCATTTTGGAAACAAGAGACAGAAAAGGACGTGGAGTGTAATCGACTAATCAGATAAACGTGTTTCTTGTTCACTGTTTTTCCTGTTAAAGGTTTCGATACAGCGCGGAGAGGATTTCTCCACCTGAAATGATGATTCGAAAGACAAAAAAGAGGCGTGAACGCGAACCACGCCCTATGGAAAAATGAAACAATGTTGTCGCAGCCCCGATTTGGACATAGGCTAACTCGAATTCAGAATTCATACATTTATATTCAGCTTAGTAACAGTCCATGTCAACTGAGTTACTTTAGTATGCACCCAAGTTGTCTCAGAAATCCACAAAAGTTAAAAGTCGGAACAGAGCGAGACTGTTTTCATCTGTTTAATACAATGGGCGAGGCTCACGCCACCTTTCAGCCCTCATGGTGGTGTGCTGACATTGCTACGATACCACCCCCTAGAGGCAAGATTCCTATGGGGACTTTACAACTGACAAAAACTACTTAAAAGCCAGACTCCAATGAATACTATTGCTTCCAAAGATAGAGTGATTCTGTTCCGTAGATTTTTTAAGTTTGAGCTTTGGCCTTCGATTGATTCGACGCTCTGCCTGCCCCGTGAGTGCAGAGTTTCTCGCCCTTTTTCCCTTTTCAGGAACATGCTCCGTAATACAAGAGGGATCGCAGTCTATTTTGCCTATGGTTCAAACAAAGTGTAAATCAAAGTGTGTACCAGGCTCATGGATAATGCAGGTACCGCCGTTAAATGCGTTTTCCTGACACCTCATCATTTAACAAAACAATTGCACCCAAAACGCTAGGCCTTTAATAGCAATATTGCGCTGCCAGGCTCCATGTGCAACTCTTGAAAACCATCCACGGTAATACGGCTAAGTGTAAACAATAGTTATTGGCTTGACACACGATCTCGTAACTTGCGCGGCAGCTTTTACCGTAACCATTTTACACTAAACCCCACGCAGAAATCACATTAATACCCCCATGTTTACTCTATAAATCTCCCGACTTTATTCATTACAGCCCATTTTCCCGGCTAAATCCCCGTGCCTCCTCTCTATGAAGAAGTGCTGAGAGCGGCTCATTAAATTTCCCTCAGATTTATTGCAGGATGAAAATTCTAACTGACAATTTCACACAAGCCTCTCTTTCCTCCTCCGGTCTTCATTTCCTATCATTAGTTCATGATGGGCCTTAACTGTATTCCATCTCTTTATTAAAATGACTTGCGTAGATACTCTCTACCCCCTCCACACACACACACACACACACACACACACCCTTCCTCTCCTCCACCGCTGCTCCCCGCTGCCCTTGTGAGGCTAGTCTTAGCGGAGCTCGTGGAATCAGTTGTGTAATTGTCTCGGTTATGTAACGCCAGAATTGGGCTGGAGGTGTGCTGAAAATGAGGATGTGGATTAAAAGAAAAAAAAAACTGTTCAGAAGGGTAAATGGGCCGGGAGTTGGTGCATACATTGATGTGTGTAAAGTCTTACAGTGAACGTTTGATGAAAGTGTATATTCTCTAAATATAAGACTTAAAATCATCCTTAGTTTGGCATTTTTGTGTAGGCTCTGGAATTATCCTGGCCGATAATTCCCGGGTGTGATTTTCACATAATCGTCTTCTGGACTGGTTTGGTTCAGTTGTTTTGCCTCTATCTTCAGAAGCTTCTTCTCGATCTTGTGGTGTAAAGCTCTTGTCGATCTTAGATTTTCAAGTCAACGCTAATTAGTATTATGTAACATATGGGAGTAGTAGCTATTTGATGCCCGTAATAAGTGACATAGTAATACGTTAACTTTTTCAGTAAGGAGTAATCTAACGCACTACAATTTCCAAACAACTAATCAGATTAAAGTTACTTATCCAAATCACTGTGCGGGAAAAATATATATTTCCTTTCTTCTTGCATCTTGGGGAGTTCAGTATGAGGACATCTCAAGTACAAATCAAGAACGTAAACAACAATGGAAAGATGTGTGTTTTCTCGTTGGTAATACACTAATATGAGTTTGTCAGCATTGTTATTACTGTTATAATGCACTTCCAATAAAGTGAGTATTGGTAAAGTATTTGTATGTTGGGGCGGTGAAGGTTGTCTGCAGTTGCTGAATGTAACCAGTAAAGTAACTTGTAATCTAATTTAGTAACTTTAAAATCAAGTAATTGGTAAAGTAACTAGGTTACTTTTTAAATTAGTAATCAGAAATAAGTAATCAGATTACTTTTGCAAAGTAACTGTGGCAAACCTGGCTATTATACAGACACATACAAGAACGACTTACTTCATTTCTGTGTCGAACCACCCACTGCAGTAAATAATTGAAATGACCCTTGATCCATTTGACAGGAGCTGCATGTTTGTCCTGTGGATTTGATTAACAGTGACATAGTTCAATACGGTTACCTTGTAATTCTAATGTAGCTTACATATTAATTACGGGACACAGGACAGTGCATGTTAATGAACACACATTAGACACATAGATATATTATCAGTAGACTGTCATTCCTCACCCCTCCCCATTTACTAATAACACAATTTAAAAGAGACAATCCATGATGGCAGCTCAGTCTCCTCTGACAAAGCATGTTCAAAAAAGCACAAAAAAGCCTCCTTAGTTTTCAGGGACCATCAATAAAAGCCCAAAGCTAAACCTTTAAAAATGTGTTCAAGGAGATGCAGATGGAAAAATATATACAAAAAACATAACTTATATCCTGAAATGAATGAATGAAAATATTTTTGTTTGTTAAAATTGTTAAAATTATTGATTTTTGTAAAACCAAAAACCATGTCACAAATCTGTTGAATGGATCACCCGCCGTTTTGGTCATCGATTTTCCTGTAACTATTACAAAGGGGCATGGACAATAAGACAATGTCTTCCTCATGCTCCTTTTCACCATGTACTGTTCATATTAATGTATGACCCTGTAAAGAAAAATATGAAAATGGATGAATAAATAAATAAAAGAAAGAAAGAAAAGAAAAATGCAAACAACAAAAACCCACAGGGTTTCATAAACTGTTGTTTTTGACATGTGTTAAGTTCCCATTTGTCGTTAATGTCATTAGCTCATTAAGCTTGTTAATAATACATTATTTGAGGACACTAATTAAAAAAAATGTAATTATGTTTTTTTGTTGAAAGAGGTGCAGTTTCAGAGTTATTTGAGCTTGGAGAAAGATCTTATTTGACAGTTTTTTTGTTTTTTTTACATATAACACATTTCATCCATCCAATGTAAGATTTTATACTGGATTCCCTTTGTGACCATCACCATTCATGCGGTAGTTGGGGACATAATTGTATAATATTATTATACAACATATATACAACTTTTCAAATTTATGAACCCAAAAATTATTTGGGAAAGCAATCAGTGACCTTGCAAGATTGTGCCATAGATTAATGACTCCTGGCAAAGTATGGAAATGTGTTGTAGGAGATTATTCAGAATTGAAATTCACATTAGGCTCCTTCCTAAAGACAAAACATAGACAACACAATACAAGTGACAATACAGGTGGTTTATTTTGTTACTTTTTAAAAACATCACAAAAACCTTCAGAAAATGCCCGCACAAATCTGCCTGGACATCATATCAGAGATCAATCTGCCCATTATCGTTTAAACAATGGACCATCCCATTTATTTTAAGATTTTTGTACATAAATAAACCATGCGAGAACATTTACCTCCCACTTCCAGTGAAAGCTCTATCTGCACATCTCTGTTTTAGACTCATTTGTGACAATTATGAAAAGGAAATAGAAAGGCCCATTGTGTTTGGAGACAAAGAAAACAAAAGCAGATAAAACGGGGTGCAGCGGCTCCTGAATAGATGCGTGGGCCCGCAGCAACAGCGTGAGTCATCACAAGTTGGATCAGAGACGCGTGTTCAAAAGCGAATATGGCACTCTTCCTAGAAACAGTCCTATCTCCAGCGACTTGAGGTAAAATCTTTAAATGGGCATCGTCAAGAACTCGTTTTGATATCGACGACATTTCATGACATTTGTGACGGCGACGATGATGATCTACTATATACTGTCAGGAAAAGGTTCACAAATGTCATGCGCCTAATTGAGCGGATGAAGCCTTTTTGAACGTCTACTTATCTCTTTTGTGAAATATGACCATGTGAAATGTGTGATCTTTGTAAAACTGTGTGGTTTTTCTTTGCACTGGGGCGGTTTGCAGCAGAGTGTGAAGTGACTGGAATGAAAATCGGCAGCTCCACATCCAAAGTCGTAGTTCTCTCCATCCATCCATCCATTTTCTTCCACTTGTCTATTGCCGGGTCGTGGGGGCAGTTGTTGGAGCGGCCCAAATCACATTGCACCAGCCCCTATGGCTCCTCCTGCAGGTGGTGGGTCCACAGAAGGACGGCCTCATGGTTCTAACCGGGCCTGGTGGTCTCTCATAAGGGACTTCTGAACCGCTCTTTGTCTGACCCGTCACCTAGGACCTGTTTGCCATGGGAGACCCTACCAGGGGCACACAGCCCCCGACAACAGAGCTCCCAGGATCATTCGGGCGCTCAAACCCCTCCACCACGTTAAGGTGGCGGTTCCAGGAGGGGGTCGTAGTTCTCTATACCAGAAAAAGGTGGCTTTCGCGCTCCAAATTGGTGTGGAGGCCCTTCCTCAGCTGCAGGGGTTCAAGGCAAGGCAAGGCAAGGCAAGTTTATTTGTAGAGCACAATTCATACACAAGGCAATTCAAAGTGCTTCACAGTTGCATAAAATTACAAGAAAACAGATCAATTCATTCATTAAAACATCAACATAAAAATTAATCAATTACAGTAAAAGGCAAGAGTGCAGATAAAAAACTTTCAGTTTTCATCTGCTCGGGTAAAAAGAGCTGTTTTCAGCCTGGATTTGAACATTGTCAGAGTTGAGGCCTGTCCCACATCCTTATGAAGACTGTTCCAGATTTTAGCTGCATGAAACTGAAACGCAGCCTCACCGTGTTTATTATTGACTCTGGGAACCACCAGGAGACCCGTCCCTGAAGTTCTCAGGGCCCGAGATGGTTCATCTCCAAGTGTCTTGGGTCATAGTCATAAGCAGAAAAAGCATCTAAAAACCATGATACAGTACACTTCAGTATTTACTGTACGTGTTTCTGACGTTCCATTTTTTTCTTGCACTTTTAGACTGTTGCAAAATGATTGACACATCGCTTCCCACTGCTAGCTTTGGAGACACACTGTGAAACTATGTTGTTTAGCCCAATCCCTGTTTATCTTGACAATGATTGGTAATTTTTCCTGACTACTGTGCAAAGTTCATCTCTAGTTTACTCCTGGCTAACTCCCACGTATTGTGGCATTTTGACAGAATGTTTACTACCTTGCCTCCAAGCTGAATTCCTGCAGATTTTGTGAGTTCACAAACACATGAAAATCTTCCCAGAGCCCCTCATGCCTTCACTATTCTAAACCGAACCAAAAGTGGTTTGGGACGAATAGATACTCATTAACAACTGGACAACAATGGAAAAAAAAACACAAGGCTTTCTGCTGCATACTCACAAACGCACGTAACATTTTCCAAAACTAAATATTGAATGGATTCGCTGATCACATCAACTGCAAATGCTGCTCCTAAAGTGCATCCTCTCCCAGAGCGATTCAGTCCGGGGAGATCCCTGATTGATATCAGTGCTAATGTTATTTGCACTATAATACCAATCTGACTCTTTCCATGTTAGTACATTTAGAAACATGTGCTTACAAGTGGACATAAATAAATGCTAATGCTTTTGGCATGAATCCTTTGTTTACTTATTTATTTCATGTCAGCTAGAGGTGTATGGTGTGAACCTGAGTGATGCAATGAGAGACATTTAGCAAATTGAACCTTGAATCGGAGCATGCACTTAAGGGCCCCTGTGTTGCGAAGGCAGCGTGGCCCCCAGCGCCTGTCGGCAGAGACAGCTATCCTTATCTCCCTCTGTAGGAAAGTGGAAACCCAGAGCCGAGATGAAAAGAAAGAAAAGCCGATCCTTGACATTTTATTATGGAGGCATTTACCTGTTTATAAAAGCAGCAAAATAAAGCATCACACCCCCCCTTTAAAGTCAAGGTCCTTAAGCCACGATCCCAAAGACTCCTCGTTCTCCTTTTAGCTATTAGAAAAGCATGCACATCTCTAGCTGACCATATTCAAAAGGAGGCGCTGAATAAAACGCATCTTCCTGATTAATAACTGAATGGTTGGACTCACTTTTGGATTTCCGGAAACGATTACATAAAAAGTGGCTGTGCTGAGTCAGGCAGCTCAGTCATGTGGAGACAAGCCAATTCCCATCGCTATCATTAGATCTGCCATTCTTCTGACGGAAATGAATAAAAGTCCAAAATAAAAAAGGAATATGTCATTCCACTTGAGCAAAGCTTCTTAGACAAGAGTGAGTTCGTCAGTTGTTTATAAAGTGATTCGATTTTAGTTATCAGCTAAATTGTATTTTTTGGAGGAATAATTGTGACCCAAACTCATTACTAACTTATAGACAAGTTTCCCAAGATTAAGGGAGTAATACTGTCATGGTAATGTCAACAACAACGGTCTGCTTTTACCATACACTCAACGTGAAAAGTTATTTATTCCACTACTAGAAAATCCCACGCAGAAAAAAAATAAAAATCTATTTCGAAGATTTACCTTTTCCATTGAGCCACATAAGTGCATTCACAGTCTGTCTTCGTCTCAGACTGATTGCAAGGCCTCAGGGGACGATCACTAAGTGCTCTCCAACGTCTAATCAGCAACAAGATTTTGTCCTACAAATATAAGTGGCACCGAGGTGTGGCAATATGAATAAATGAAGTGCGGAAATCTGTAGATTGCTCCGAAAACTCTTCTTCTTTAGAGCCCATTTTAGTCGCGTTATCAAGACGCGATGGCTGGTTCCGTCATCTACCTGCATCTATTTTGCAGTTACTGTGCTGAACAATAGTCAGGGGTTAAAGTGGGCCGTATAATGACAATAATGATCATTGTATGCGTCAGGCAGACGACCACCAACACCAAACAAACAGACAAGTTAATTTGCTGAAGCTGCGCTGGACAAAAGCCCACTCTATAAAGCAGGGGTGTCAAACGCACGGCCCGCTGGCCAGAACCGGCCCGCCAGTGGGTTCAGTCCGGCCCACGGGATAAATATGCATTATTAAAAAAAAATAATAATAATACTTTTTTTTTTTTTTTTAAGGGGCGCTGCCCTGTTGTGTTTAGTGCATGTGCGCAAACGCACCGAGTAAAATTCCTAGTTGTGAACCTGTTCATAACAATGGCAATAAAAACCTATTCTGATTCTGATTCTATTAAAGCAGAATAAACTTTTCTTTAAAAATTGCAGTTCTTATATTGTCCGCTAGGGGCGCTTTGTTTGAGTCAGTTCTATCGCTTTACCTGCTTTTCCTGTTGATTCTGGCGCCCTCTTCAGTGAAATGTCTTTGTCAAAAAAGAGAAAAGTGTATGTATACAGTGATCCTTGTTGAATGTTTTTACATTATTTTATCGATTGATATAATTGATAAAGGTTGACATCTCTTTTGCAAGAAAAAAATAAGACTTGAAAAGAGGACCATTCACTCTAATGAATACTATGTAGCACTTTGAGAAACTTGTAAAGTGTAAGCTGTTGTTATTATTATTCATTTATTGGAAAAATGTTTTATTTTCCTGTTTACATTATATGTGGCTTGCGACCCGCCGTGGCAGCTGAATTTCGGCCCACGACCCAAAATGAGTTTGACACCCCTGCTATAAAGAGAGTCTGGAAGAAAAAACATGTGAAAATAGCGGCAGCGGTCCCTGTGCTGCAGGTTAATGCTTCCTCATCATATAATTGGAATATCATAAAAAAGTTCATTTATTTCTGTATATATTTTTAATTTGGGGTTTTCACAAGCTGATTGTGGGTAAAGGCACGCACAACCACTTGTACTCAGTCAGTGTGCTGGATCAAAAATGGCAATCATGAAAACAAGCTAACTCGCGTCACTACTTGGTCAGCTATATTAAAAAGCTGGGAGCTAACAGTTGTGCGGATCCTTCATATTTTCTTAATTTTTTCTTCACGTTTTTACAAGCTGAACCATAATAATCAAAATGATAACAAATAAAGGCACTTTGCATGTAATGAGTATATCATATATTAGTTTCACAGTTTAAGTTGAATAACAGAAGTGAATGCACTTTTTCATGATATTCTAATTATATGACGAACAAAAATGAATCCATAAACATAGTCTACTCTTCTCACAATTTTTATTTGACAACAATTGGCCTTATATACACGGTTTTAGACAAATGAAGTAACAAAGCAATCACCTCATATCAGCCCATCGAAAAAGCAACAATTGAAGGTGAGGAATCCTGGCCAAACATTTTGAGTTTATTGCTGTTTGTCCTCTCCTCAGTGCGAGGCTACAGCTCAGATGGACAGTACAACACATTTGAAGAACCCTATAAACATTAGTGGAAACAAGA
Source organism: Proterorhinus semilunaris (assembly GCA_021464625.1). Classification (NCBI taxonomy): domain Eukaryota; kingdom Metazoa; phylum Chordata; class Actinopteri; order Gobiiformes; family Gobiidae; genus Proterorhinus; species Proterorhinus semilunaris. The sequence goes on from CM038360.1 coordinate 22,564,025, forward strand.
AGACATATGTAATAAAAGAATAAAGGAGGCCCGGAGCTGACAGAGGCAGCAGAGGGACTGGGGCCCCACAGCAGTCAATAAAAAAAGTGAATAAGTAGGTATTATAAAATTCAAGATTTATCATTAATAATAATAATACATTTTATCTGTTTGGCGCCTTTCTCAACACTCAAGGTTGCCTTACATCAAGCAGGAACCATCTTGTGTTCATGGCCAGACTGCAGCTCTAACTTAAGCTGACATTATTCATGATATTAATATAACATTTCTGTGTAAATATATTGTTTGTTTTTTTCCGTTTCAGTTCATTACAGATCCTCACAGCCGAACCATCTATACAGAGTCACAACAGAAAACACACAAAAATATCACTAACAATAACCCGAGGTCCCTTTTTCATGCCGTCTTCCCGCTCTGCGATGAGCCCGAGGACACGCAAACTTATTTCCTTTGTGCTTCTTCGCAAGTTTTTCGTTTATTCCCATTTTATTTTTGTCTTTCTCTGTGACTGACAACAATTGAAATCCCCCGTTGATTAAAACAGAATATGGTCCCCTACACTACACCATATTTCTCTAAATTACATATGTTTTATTCAAAATTCTCCCACTCCCCACCATACTTTACCTGCCACACTTTAGCGCTCAAGATAACACAGAGAAAAACCTTCTTTGAAATGAAAGCAATTCCTCATATCCAAAATATGTGTTAGTTCACTTTGCACAGGGCACAGAAAAGGGAGTGCCGAAAAGCCGAACGGAAATGGCGCATTTCCGTTCTTTGTCGAAATTGGCAACTGTGTCTCAGACAAAATTTCCATGACCTGTGGATGCCCCCGGGGGTCAATCTTGGGACCCCTCTTATTCAACTTGTACATGCTTCCAGGTTCATTTTGAGATATATAAAGAAGTGCTTTGTGAGTTCAACCAGATCATGTGTGGAGAAAGGGAGAAGTACTTCTCTAAAATCATCGCAAACTGCAGAAACAATTCTCGTGTTCTGTTTTCCACAGTAAACAGATCAACTAACCCTCCAGTTTACTGCCCTTAGAACTAATCTCTACATCTAAGTGCAATGAGTTTGCAATATTTTTTTATGACAAAGTCCAAGGCATTAAAAATTGCATAATTTCCACTACACAAATGGCAACCCTGACACCAGATAAACACCTTGAGCTGACACATTTCACACCTGTTACTGACAAAACAATGGAAGAGGTTATCTCCAGTCTGAGTTCATGCACATGCTGCCTTGATGAATTACCCACTAGATTTCTGAAGTCTGTGCTGACCAGCTTGTTACCACAACTTGTTCAGTTAGTCAACATTTCATTTGAGACGGGAGCATTTCCAAAGGCTTTGAAAACCGCGGTCATTAAGCCTCTTCTAAAGAAGAGCAGCCTTGATCCCAAGATACTGAACAACTACCGGCCCATATCAAACCTACCATTCTTAGGAAAAGTCCTAGAGAAAGTAATATATCAACAGCTCACTTACTTTCTCCTATCTAACAATGTGTTTGATACTTTCCAGTCAGGATTTAGGCCCCCTCCACAGCACTGAGACAGCTCTGATCAAGGTGACAAATGATATCCGTATGAACACCAACGCAGGTAAGGTCTCAGTTTTAGTTCTGCTGGACCTGAGCGCTGCCTTTGACACAGTGGACCACGGGATCTTACTTCACAGGTTAGAAAACTGGGTGGGAATCTCTGGTACTGCGCTAAACTGGTTCAAGTCCTATCTCGAGGATACTTTGTCGAAATTGGCAACTGTGTCTCAGACAAAATTTCCATGACCTGTGGATGCCCCCGGGGGTCAATCTTGGGACCCCTCTTATTCAACTTGTACATGCTTCCATTGGGTCAGCTAATAAACAGAAACAATGTGTCGTACCACAACTACGCAGATGACACTCAGATCTACGTGTCACTGACGGCAGGTGAACATGGGCCTGTAGATACTCTCTGTCACTGCATCGAACAGATCAGTTTGTGGATGCAAAACAACTTTCTCCAACTAAACTCAGACAAAACTGAGATCATTGTTTTTGGCCCACAGACACAAAGACAAAGTGTTATCAGTCACCTTGAGTCTCTCTCTCTAAAACTCAAAAATCAGGTTAGAAATCTAGGAGTAATCATGGACTCAGACCTGAACTTAAACAGCCACATCAAAGCAATAACATCATCAGCTTTTTACCATCTGAAAAACATTGCTAAGATCAGAGGTACAGTATAGTGTCAAAACCAGACTTAGAGACACTCATCCATGCATTTGTCTCCAGCAGGTTAGACTACTGTAACGGCTGCTCACTGGCCTTTCTAAACGTCTAAAGTCTTTTCATGGTTTAGCACCAAAGTACATCTCTGACATGTTAGAGCCGTATGAACCATCTCGGGCCCTGAGAACTTCAGGGAGGGGTCTCCTGGTGGTTCCCAGAGTCAATAATAAACACGGTGAGGCTGCGTTTCAGTTTCATGCAGCTAAAATCTGGAACAGTCTTCATGAGAATGTGAGACAGGCCTCAACTCTGACAATGTTCAAATCCAGGCTGAAAACAGCTCTTTTTACCCGAGCAGATGAAAACTGAAAGTATTTTATCTGCACTCTTGCCTTTTACTGCCTTTTTTAATTGATTAATTTTTATGTTGATGTTTTAATGATTGATTTTATCAGTTTTCTTGTAATTTTCTGCAACTGTAAAGCACTTTGAATTACCTTGTGTATGAATTGTGCTCTACAAATAAACTTGCCTTGCCTTTGCGCAGCTATAGCCTCAAACAAGTGAGAACGGACGCAGGTAAATGAGCCAGAACTGTACAAATATTTGTGTGACGGGGGAATCACAGTCTAAAAGCAACTTACTATATTGGGTCATGCTGTAAGGCCATACAATCTCTGTAGTACAGTCATGATTCCATAATAAATAAAGAAGCTAATTGCTAATGCTAATGTGGCTAGTGCTAACGTCCAGCAGCTTATTAATACGCTCACTGAGGAAACATAGATCTGCACCTGCTGAAACATCATTATTGTTAGAGTAGGCGTATTCTTTACTGTGGACAAAGGACGGAGATTCGTCGGAGAGTCATCTGAGCTACATCTTAGCATAGTGGTCGGTCCGGCGAGGGGAGGAGAGCGAGGGCCTACCCCCTGAGCAACAGCAGCTACACACAAAGGAGTAGGCGTGTCCTTGTCGAACCAATCAGTGCTCTTGGTATGTTCTTATCGTCACTTCTGCAGCACAATCTGACTCCTCCTTTAAACACACTGCCCCCCAGTGGATCAACCGTAAATACAACAATGAGGCAGTATAATGGAATGGCCGGTCAGTTATATTAAAGCACAGATTACATCAACACAGTTTTATATATAATCACTAAAGCCTAATATGACAAAAATATGTATAGTAATATTTCCACATTAGGTTGGACTTACTGAACCTTTGTAGTGCCTTATGTCGACTTTAGAGTCAAGTCAGAACTCTGTAAGAACCAGGTCAAACATCTGTAATAGGGAGCTCACACTACTTAAAGAAGAACTATGTAACTTAATAAATCCTTTTCGTAGTCCCTCTGGGGGTAATACAAGTGTTCATGGTATGATTGGGGGGTCTTTCATCTCCCCCTGCTGTCTCTGGCCAGAAAAACCAGGCTTGCAACGTCCCTGGCTCCGACCTGGATGTGCAATACACACTAATAGAATCATGAAGAAGAAGCTAACAGGCTAGCGCCACTTTAGCAGTATTTACAGCCACGTTTGAGTGGGAAAAAAATCTCCATTGTGTCATTGAGTTGTGGCACAATGTACAATATCCCTCTCTCCCTTTGTCTTTTCTGTCGGTGTAGTATTTACTCTCACGGACAATTAATGAGAACAAAAAGGCAACATGCTACGACACCTGCAGTGGCGCTTATGGCCTCTAGGGGCAAGAGTTACTTAGTTCTGCTTTAATATGCTTAAACACAAGAGAACGTAGTTCAGCACTCCTGATTACAGCTGTTTGACTCGATTCTGCCAGAGTCTGACTCTGTTGTAAAGTCTTTCTTAACAATAAGGATAACTTACCTGTCTTATTGTGTGACTGAGTAACCAGTGAGTGAGTGAGTGTATTTATAAGCGAGTGGCCTCTTTATATATTATGGGATCATGGTGATGACTGTACTATGGTATGACCTTTCAGCGTTACCTAAACTCTAATTCCCCTGTTAAACAAATATTTCTACAGTTGTGGTTCATTTACAATGATAGTTGACAGACGTCTGTCCCAACCTGCGGCTGTTCTCACCTGTTTGAGTCTAGCTGCGTATGCACAAAGTGACCTTAAGTAGGATTCACACCAACCTGTTGCACTATCGCTGTTTGTGGCTATTTGTCCACTCAGGTCTCCTTTTGTCTGCCCTCCTCTCACCGGCTAAAAGAAACATCTACACTGAAGCGACCTAAACACAGAGTGCACATGTGCATAATGATTGTAGTGTACGTTTAGTAGTAAATTGTAAACAAAATGCCCAGTTCAAACACTGTGTGGTGGTGAGTGAATTGTTTTCTCCCCCTCCTGCCTCCCCGCAGTAATATCTTCACGTTACTGCGCGGACGTCAAAGTGCTCCTAAGGTGTTATTACGCCTTACAATATTGTACCCCTTTTTATCCGCTTAGAAAATCGGCTCACGTAACCGTATTTAAATAGGGGAAACGTGGAAGAGCTTGATCGCTTCTAACTTCTAACCCCCGTTTGGCCCCATAGAGGAGAGAACAACATCTTTGGTCGTTTTGCGTGACTGAGGGCACGCACAAAGACCAGACAGGTACGCATCATCTCGTCTAAGCTCAGGTAAGAACATATCCCAGTATGGAAAAAACGGTGGCCTGTTCCTTTAACACGTATTTCGGGAATGAGGAAGTAAAAGCAATATTATCTATATCGGCTTTATTTTGACCTAATGGAGCACACTGAATCCCAAAGTCCAACTTAATCACTGAGAATAGTTAAACCGAGGTGTAGTTAGTTGCTCTGTGACTCATTTCCTCATATTATACGTCATTGTCATCGATGCTCATGGAAATAATTGTGCGGGTCAAATCTATCGTTCACATAAACATCATTGTGCCGAATTTGAAAAGAGACATGCCGTTTCCTCCTCAATAACCACCGAGTGAGGACACACCGTTTTCTTCTTGCATGTTCTGATAAGGCCAAGGATGTGCATGTGCAAATACTGATTACTCATGCCCTGTTTTATCTCGGCACTGGCATATTGTTCTGTAAATATTGTACAAGTGAGCAGGAGTGCTGTGCGATAGGAAAACGGTAGAATAGCATTATTAAATGGGGAAACACGATGCAAATTCCACAGGTCAGGCTCAGGTTTATCCCCGTGTAAGTTCCTAGATGTTATTCTGGGGTGAATTTTATGACCGCTTTAAGACGTGAACCGAGAGAATACACACAGGGAGATCATTTGAAACCTTTCCCGTGGATTACTGACATGCATAGGAGGAAAACTTGTATCACCATTTTTCTTTCATGTAATGTTTTCAAATAAAAATAAAGCCTATGTGTCAAAGCTGCCAAAATGGTGTGTGTTTTGTGATAAAAATCTGAATAATGGACAGAGATATGAAGAATTTTATATTTGTATGCGTATATATTGTATATACTCTGATACTTCATGTTCACTAATTTAGCCTTCCTGTTTGAGTTTCAAAGCGCAATAAATCAAGCTAGGAATTTTTTTTTGGTAATGCATTCAATGAAACAAACGTACTTTCTGTGTTTTTGACAAATATCTGCTGTAAAATAGTGGCGCAATGTCACCGTTGTCGGTTCTGTCTCGCAACATTGACGAAGAAATTTAGATTCAGTGCCGGTTTAAATGCAGTTTTAATGGCCCCTTAACTATGCAAAAAGCAAACAAAAAAAGCTCATTGGGATTTTTTTTTCACCGCTCTAGTGCATATAAACCTAAGGGCTCACCATTATTGTTCATATTTCAGAACTTTGGTTAGGCAAAGTTTGTTTCAAGGACACCATACTTCTGACCACGTTGCCTTGTTGTAAAGTCAAAGTCTGCATTTCTTACACTAAAATTATACAGACTTCCTTATAACCTTGTCTCTCTTTCATTACGAGCATTGTTGTGCTCGCGGATTTACCACACTCTTTCTGCCTCCAGTCCTTTCTCTCTCTCTGGCTCTCCCTGGCTCCTGTCTCCTTTTGAATAGGTGATCAGCAGTAATTGGTTTTGATCCGCGGCACGTCGATTGGCTCAAAATGCGTCGCGCGGGGAGCAGGCCTGCAGTTAGAACGCTGACCCAAGGTAAGCCGAGATTAGATCCGCAGCAATCCGCAGCAATAAACGCGCAGCCCCCCCCCCATACACACGAGAAGACACTAGGCACACTGTAATACCTGCCCACCGTCCCCCCCCACAAATTGCATGTTACAGTTGCACAGCCGGAGGACTTATTGTTTCTTCCTCCTCGTCGCTCCGGTTTCTGTTGAGAGTGTTGCCGGCCGTAATCTGCTCCGAGAAGCTTTTATTATGGTCGTAAAGTGTACCTGTCGACATGCAATACCGACGAGCATGTAGCCACCCACACTCACGCAACTCCGAGCCGTTATCAGAGAATCGGAGGGACAACGGTTCGCAAGCCATCACCATCTGTACTGCGTGGATGTTGTGTTGACGTGTCACCTCTCGCCCCAAGGGGCTTCATCAGCAAGCAATGGTAGCCGCAGTTTTTGATTTCATCACTTGGGTAAAAGTACAGAGACAGTACTAATGGTCAAATGTTGCTCGTGAAAGATGTAGGTGAAAGTATTTGTTGTCGATAATACTAGAGTTTTAAAAGGAGAAAAGTACAAATCCATTTAAATAAGCATGAGTAATAATCTCTCCACGTACGGCAACAGGACGGGGACAAACCTTCGTCCTTGTTGTGAGCCAGTAATGTCGACATTATGTCTGCCCAGCGCCACCTACTGCTCAGTGAGCGTAACCCTTTATAGGGCAAGAGACTATTTGTGTTCATTTCCGCACATTTTACATATGGCCTCCCTGCTGCGCATCAGTAAGCATGTAGTCCTCACTGAGCCAATCGGAAGAGATCCCACATCATCACAGATCCCAATACTGTGGCATTTGACCAATCAGCAGAGACCGGTCGCGCTCTCAACTTCCTGTTTTCTCTGAAGTCTGAAAAAGACCCAAGTCTGGCTAAATTCATGGTGCATTTCTTTACATAACTACACTCACTTTCTTGCAAATGGAGAAACAAGCCACGAAGAAGCCTCTCCATGTTTAAGCTAGCAGTTATGGTCTATTTAAAAGCGTAAACTTTTAGGTTCAAACCGGCTTGATTTGGGAGATTTCGGAGCGTGCAGTAGGGGCGGGACTTTGTCTGTGTGTATTTACATACTGGGTAAACACCGCGGAGGAGGAGGCACCGCTGCTTTGGTTTGCGTTGTTGACAAATGCTTTAGCAAAAAAATACCACCTAAAAAAGACAGTTTTATACATACGCCTATTGTCGATCCGTTTTTCAGGTTTGAATTCGGCTTGATTTGTCCGAGAAATAGCGCACGTTGTGGGGGCGTGTCATTGTGCGTGTGTGGCTCATGGTTATGCAAAGCGTCCCTGTGTGTCTCACGGAGGCCGCCGCTGCTAACGCTGGGATACGACTGCAGAGGTTCATTTTTCTGCGTGAAACCAGTGAACTTTTCCAGGCTGACTTTTCCGTGCCACTGATGATGCCCGGCTGTAAGCATGCACAGCGCCCCCTGCTGACCATTACGTTTCCCAAGCCAACCCCTTGCCTTCAGAGCGTGTTTTAAGACAGAAGGATGTAGCGCGGATTTGCCTCTACATTGACAATAATTGAGCGACGAAAATGATTTACCACAATAGTGAACGAGTTTGCTGAGCAGAAGGCACGCAGAGGTTACTTCAGATGGGTCAGTCAAAGTTTATTTGTTTTTTCCGTTTGTGGCCACTGTGCCAACGTTTGCTTTTTGATGAGGCCATTGTTGTGCTGTAAGCTAACGTGGTGTGTTCAGTGGGTTGGATTTGTTTGCGTTTTGTCCATGGCACTAATGATCGTGGGTCCGTTCTTCTTTCCCTCTGGTCACATGTGTATGTGTTGGGATAATGTTGCTAGTTGTCATCGTGTTGCTAGTTGCTGTAGAGGTAGGCTCTATGGGGAGTGGATTTATAAGAGATATTTATTTATATTGTACCTGTTTGCAAACCTTTTTTCTTTTTTTTTAATGGCACATTTTTCTTGCTTTTTGCCTTTTCTACCCCCTGTGCTTTACAGCTTTACGGGGGGAGCGGGTTTGGCTTATCTAAATGAGATGTAAATGAGCCCTATTGTCACTCGAGCAGCAGAGAGGTGAGAACGGCCCAAAACCTCAGACGCCTTTTGTGCTTTTTGGAGTTGTTGACTTCAATTTGCCACATCTTCTCCAAATATTATCAGATGTCCATGTGTTACACATCATTGGAAAGCTTTGAGAGTACACTTTCTCAAGCTATGTCTCTCTCAAAATGCCCCAAAACCGAGTTGTGTCCCTGGATTCCACGGCTGGACACATGTGTTGGTTTTAGAGGACGTAGTATGAGTGAAATTATCACATGAAAAAGGCAGGCACCATATTTGATCAAACGCCCTGTTCACTTCAACCTAAAGTTCATTAGTTTTGTCCATATTTGGACATGCCCGTTGCACCTGTTATTAATACTTACAGAACCAATAAACCATAGGACTATGTTTTTATGTTGCCAAAGGTAATTTTTAGTAACATAGGCAAACAATGTTGGCCCCTCCCACTGCACATAAAGCACAATCACATTACAAAAACTCTTGCCTATGACAGGTGTGATCATTCAAACATCAATATCACAATTACCCCTTAAAGGGAAATTGACTAAATATGGCAACTTCATATACAGTAATTATTTTACCAGTTTAGTGCAAGGAACCAATTATGGTAACTTCTGCATGGTAATGAAAATTGTGGAAAAATGTTACAACAGAAATAAAGTTGTGTTTTGTCCCCCAATAACAATCACACATTTTAATTATTTATTTTAAAGTATTTCAATGTGTGCCCTATACAGGGTTAAAATGGACAAACATATGGCCAAAATTACTTTTATAATAATCCCCTCTTGCTTCAAGGTGCACGTTAAAATACATTTTGATTCGGGATGCCTAAACTAAATACAACACAGGAGGATAAAACAAATTCCATTTTGCTACTCATAGTAGTAAAACAAAAATCTGGTGCAGAACCTTATAGTTAAAGATAAACCCACCGTGGAATCGTTGAGTTGTTATAGCATCAATTGCATTATTTTATTTGGTTTGGACTTCATAACCTTTTTTATGAACTCACAGGCTATGTGTAATGTAGTGAATACTGATTTGAGTTGTTTGGCTGCAGGCTCTCACCTTGTCACCTCCTTCAAGGACGCAGCATAAACAGCCGAGCCTGGGACACAGACTTCCCCCAAGGCTGCTGGAGGAACCATGGACTGTACATAACAATGGGCTGCATGCACAACGAGGGGATAAAGATATAATGTAACACTTACACAATGTCGAAAACGCTCTATGTATTGATGAATATAGTAACCAGTACACAACACGATGCCTTTCCAAATATATAGCAATGTGGTACTATGGCAAAACCTTGAGGAACTTTACTATGTATCAAAATAGCAGGGAAAAAAACATAGACGTTGCTGTTCATGGATGAAACTGAGGCATATCTTGGTTACTATTAACATCTATTGCAAACTTTGATAGTCCTGAAATCAGTTTTATAACATCAACCAACCACTCTCCTTACCACCCGCTCAGCGTATAGCCCTCTTTCACAACTAAGGGACTACAAATCACAATGCAGCACCGATGTTCATCAGAAGCGAATAACTGCACGGAGCCCAAGTGGCAGCCGGGGTTTGTTTTGTTGGGGAACGAGGGGAATCGAGGGACAACTTCCAGGGAATGTTAAACCCGGAAATAGGCCAAAGGAAACTTTGAATGAGCCATATTTGATAAAAATAAAAATATTCTAGCAAAGAAAAAGAAAAAATGGAGGTCTCAAATGTGCGTCCAAATAGAGGAATAATAATGGCCAAGAAGCAACAGCAAAAAAACAAAACGTTTGGGTCAAAAACCTTCAGAAAAGGCTTTGTCCATTTCCGCATGTGTGCTAGAAGAACTATAAATGCTGGCTGTGCTATAGATGAATAGATATTGATAGGATGCTTTCTTTCTTTCTCTTGTATTAGTTTACATAGGACTGCAGATGTCAGGGAAAAATTAGTTACTAAACGGACACAAAGCCGCTTTCAGGTCGCCCATAGAAACAGTGCAGTGTGGACTTGTTGATGAACACTGGACATTCAGTCAATCTACTGTGCGTCAGATTTTAGTGGCAGATATTTTACCTTGTTCTCCACTAAGTGAACGGACTTCATGCTTTACCGATAATGTCATGACAAAGGAAGTGCCGATCCTTGGCAAAAAAGAGGCAAAAGTGGGCAGAGCGGAATAAGGTAAATATTGGGAGGTGGCACCAAAGCCCAATCTGGCCTCGGTCATCACATTGGCCGTGCGTGTGATGTAAAATTATTAAATTGGGCTTTTTCATCTCACCAGTGGTAGCAAAGAATGCAGCGACATCTCAGACGCACACATTAAAGTGTACCTAAAACGCTAATTTGTGAACAGTAAACAGTCCATCTTGCCTGTAGAAAAATGAACAAACAAACAAGAAACGCTCCCCTCCAGGGCACCCGCTCTGTTTCAGGTGGCTTTAAAGCATACAGGGGCAGGCACAATGCTGGGTTCCCATGGGAGCAGATGTCAGTGGCACAAACAAGCGACAGATTGGCCCTAGCCCCCATCTCCCTCTCTCTCTCTGCTTCTCTCTCACCTCTCCTCCTCTGGCCTTTTCGCTGGTTAAAAACGCACAGTCCAGCTCACTTAGCTCCCTGTAACCGGCAGCGAATCAACTGTGCCATTTAGCCGCTGAGCCGTGAAATAACATGGACATCCAACTCCAGGGTGATATTTTCAAAAATGTGGATAGAAGATGACCCGCGCCGTAAATTCTGCTTTAGCTTTTCAAACTGAGCTGCAATTACTCATGCAAGTGTAATAGTTTTACAACGAGTGGACCCAGTGGAGCTGCAGAAACAAGAGCATATAAAAGAAGATGGTCATAATTATATTTTAACTGTCCATAAGTGAGCGATCAGTGCAGTCGCCATAGAAGGCAGATTCATTCATACTCATGCCATTGTTGAAAGGGGAAGAGGCATTTAACATAGTCAGCTAAAACACAAATTAAAATGCCAGTGACTACACGAGTTGGGTATACCTTGAAGTCAGGGGCGAAACTCTCATTTTGGAGTAGGGGAGGATTTCTATCATTTTATATTTTCATTTGAAAATAAGGCATTTTATGTGCAAAAATTGCCAGAATTGCCTATATGTTCAGTGACAACAAACAAATATTGGATTTAAATGTATGGTTATATTTTGTTGATATATTAGCCACAAAGATTTATTCAGAAGTAATTTCTGATACCTCAATAAATCAGGCTAGGTATAAAATAATGAAAAATACCCCAGAGCAAGCCTTCAGAATATTGTTCAGTCCAAGACTATACATTTTTATTTCTGCCCAGTTGAGGTGGCATTATTATAATGGCACATTCAGTCATGTGGTCAATTTATATTTCTTTGTGTGTGATTTTTTTAAATAAAAACATGGGGACCCTCACCAGTAGGCGCGCTGCAGCGGCAATTACTCAAAGAATGGACAAGGAATCAACTATGGTCAAGACACCGGTTCCTCTGTTGGTATGATTACATCACTAGTCTGCTCAAACATGGAGCAGGACAGCGCTGCAGTTCTGTTTTGACTTATACAATTGCATCCAACTTAATTATGGACTCACCTTCTACAGGTGTTTGACGCGCTGAAGGTAGGACACAATGCGCTATATGGGCTACCTATTAAGCTTATAGCTGCTGAAATAAGGTCTGTTACTATGGAGACAATATTGTGTCAAAAACATTTGTCTGTGTATAAACAGACGTGTGCGTGCATATTTTTTTTTCGTGCGTAAAATTACATTTGCATGTGTAATAAAACAATGTGTGTGTCCATGTTGTAATAAAAGATCAACGGAAATGTCTACGTCCTACGCGCAAGGCTCTGTTTTACACACTACACTTTTGACACAGTCCAGCCTCGTTGAAGTTACAAGCGTAACCTAGGCTGTGTGCGTGTGTAATCAGATGTGTGCGTGCGTATTCAGATGTGTGTGTGTGTAATAAGATGTGTGCGTGTGCATTCAGATGTGTGCGTGCGTAATTTTTTTTTTTGCAAGTGTAAATGAACAACGTGTCTGTAAAATGTCCAAGTTGTAAAAAGAAAAAAAACTGAAAAAAATCTAAGTCCCACGCACAAGTTTCTCTTTTACGCACGAGTCTCTGTTTTACGCAATAAAATGGTTGATGTCATTTAACGATGTCATTAAAACCATAAACCATCGCCAGTAGATGGTGCTGTTTTGCTGTGTGTGGGTGTCCTCTTCTGAAGTTCTGAACCTGGACTTGCAGAGGACGACAAATATATTTTTATAGAAATGCTAATGATCTCCACCCTGAAGTTTGGACCGCCAGTAAAATGGATGGTTTTGCAGCCAATAGTAACAAGCCATTGCCAAACCTTTCTCTACCAAGGCAAGAGCAGCACCATCGATCTCTGGGCTGAAACCAGGAGGGTACTTCTGCTTCAGGTAAGTCGTTTTCTACTGACAAATAAAAGGCGGTGTGCTCTTCCTCTGTAACTATGAACTAGACGTTTATTTGGCAATGGGGAAGGTGTCAGTGTGGTAGGATAGGAATGCTAGTTAGCAATTAGCATTAGCTCCGATCTGTAAAAAAGGGTTGTTTGCAATAGCTGAAGGCTAGCTAACCTTTCTCACTTGCGTTTTTCACAAAACATTGCTAAAGAAAATGCTTCTGCCTAATGTTGACAGACAGCTCATGTGTTTTTAGGGTCATATACACACATACAGTCTTCTGTGTCAAAGGAGCAACAGTGTTATGGTTGTTTGGAAGTGTAATAAACTAGAGACCTGCACGGGACGGGAAATCCCGCGGGACTTGCAGGACCCGACACAAATCACGCGGGAGCAGGCGGGATTCAAACTGCCTCGGGCCGGAGCAGGCGGTCAGACCAAAACACGTCGGGTCCCGATTGTCCCGACATGTCTCGTATAAGAAAACAACAGTTTGTTAGACACACGTGGACAAGAGCGCAGCCTTTTACGCATTTTAGCATTTGGCACATGACGCACTGCGTAATGGTGCGCACTCGCCGCTGTCCTTTAAAACAAAAACTCGGGACTTGCCGGGAATAATAAAAGGACAATAAATAAACAACAGTACTTGGCAAAGAATGACCACAAAATAAAATTGTATTATGTCCCATATTTTCAGTTTAATGACTGTAATACATTTCAACTACTAGCAGGCCCGTCTGATAAAATGTAGGTGTATATCGATTTAGAGGCCAGACGCTATGAGCTGGAAATTTACAGTTCAACAAATAACATGTGAGAAAACATGTCACTCAACAGTGTCCAATACTTAAAAAATAACAACTCCACAATAAACAGTCATAATTGTTGTACTGTACATAGTTATATTGGTGAAAAAAAAAATAATATATATATATATGTAGATTGTGTGGGAAGATCAAACACTCACACAAATTTAGTTATAGCTATTAATTGTTACCGACCATGCATCCTTACTTTGCATTTCAATGAGTTAAGAATGCTCTCACTTTTACCAGATTCAAAATTGCTATCGCTGTATTAGCCCACTAGATGGCATCAAATACTAGTAATGACTCCATGGCCATGCTTTTCCCCCTAAAATAACACATTTAGGAATAAACTCTTATTTTATCTAATGTTATCACTGATAAGAGTTTGTGTGCTAGCCAGCTGTCTCACTCCTCCAAGCAAGCGGTTCGATCAGGTGGAACCAATGTTGAAATTGTCCCGGACCCAGTGGAACAAAGGACTTCTAAGATGTAAACAACATTGGTAAGCAAGAGAAGTGCAAGTAAGCTGCATTTCTGATACTTGTAAATCACACTGAGCGACCTATTTTACATATTCATTTAAATGTATTAACTAAATTATACATTTAACAAATGCTTTATCTCTGCATTTGGTTAACATTTACATTTTATTTTCTTGTGTTTAAGGTTTATCTCCTGCATCAATGCAAAGTCTTCAATAACCCTTTCAAGTTGGGGAGGCGCAAGGACAAACTTGATACTTTGTGTAAATGTTAAGAAATTTCGGGCTAAGGAAGGCTTTTTTTCCTAGTTCACCTGAACCCTGGTTTCAAGGAACATCTGGTACAGATCTACTGTTTTTAAATGTCCAAACTCTTTCAATAATGTCTGAAGAAATATTTGCCATTCAGAGTTCCACCACACGCAAAACAGGTCTATAACAAGGACTTTGCCAGGCTGCATATTTATGAAACAAGGGTTAACGTAAAAAGGGGACCCAAAAAGATAATAAAATAGTTTCTAAATTAAACCAAAACTAGAACTGCAAGGAAGCCTGACTACCAAAGTTTGAGAGACATTGCTTTATAATGTTATGGTCACATGGAAAGGTTGCTATTGTGGCTATTAAGTATTTGAAAAAGACTTAAGTCAGCTGTCCTGAAATTCATGAGTTTAGAGGCAGCTCTTCTGTGAGAGGCAGTGGAGTCCACATGTTCCTCAAGGCCACCTTCACCATTCAGCGCAGATGCACTGCTACGTACTGGAGGCAGCAACAACTGCTGAACATGCCCTCAACAGTCCAGAGGTGGAAGTTGCTGAAGATCTCATACAGGTGCTGCTGAGCCTCTGTTTGGCATTTTGGATCCTCAGTTTGAAATTTCTCATCCTGGATAAAGGATTGTTTCATCATCCTCCTTTGAGTGTGGGGTTCCACCTGTCCAGGTGGAACCCCACACTCAGCTGATGTCCGGACACTCGCACTGTTGATCAAGCGCCTGCACACCCCCACATACACAGCCCCATGCGCGCTGCTTCGTGGAGAAGGATTTGTTTTCGGACAATTCAGACATCACCGCTTTGCCCAAAGCCACTCTCACGAGGGACGGAGAAATGCTCATAGATGGGCCGACATAGAGGACTCTCAGAGCGGTTATGAACAGGGAAGGTGGCGTTAAAAGGGGAGACGCTGAGCTAACTCCTCCAGCGCCATGAGGATCGTTAACAGCAGCTAATACACAAACTGCTCCACCCGGGGATCAACACATCACTGTGCAACTGGCTGCTGGACTTTCTGACAGGGAGACCACAGGCTGTACGTGTCGGCGGAAAGTCCTCCAGAACCATCACACTGAACACGGGGGCTCCCCAAGGCTGTGTGCTGAGCCCCCTCCTGTTCACTCTGCTGACCCATGACTGCGCTCCAAAGTACGACTCAAACCTCTTCAAGTTTGCAGACGACACAACAGTGGTGGGTCTCATCAGCAACAGAGACGAGTCAAACTACAGGAGTGAGGAGGTGAGCAGACTGGCCATGTGGAGCACACAGAACAACCTCTCTCTAAATGTGGAGAAGACAAAATAGATTGTTGTGGACTTTCGTAGAGCACGGGTCCAGCATGCTCCTCTAACAATCAATGGTGCTGCAGTGGAGAGGGTGACCAGCACTAAGTTCCTGGGTGTGCACATCACAGAGAACCTTTCCTGGACCATGCACACTACATCACTGGTCAAGAAAAGTAATCAGTGTCTCTACTTTCTCCGCAAGTTAAGAAGAGCTAGAGTCCCAGCCTCTGTTATGTGCAACTTCTACAGAGGGACTATAGAGAGCATCCTGACCAGCTCCATCACTGTGTGGCACGGCGCCAGCACTGCTTCCTGCCGAAGGAGCCTCCAGAGCATCGTGAGAGCAGCGGAGAAGATCTGTGGAGCTCCTCTCCCCTCCATTAAGGACATGCACTCCACCGGTCTCACCCGCAAAGCCGTCAGAATCACCAGGGACCCTACGCACCCATCACAGTCTCTTCAGAGTAATGCCTTCTGGGAGGAGACTGCGGAATCTACGGGCCAGGTCGAGTCGCCTTAAGAACAGTTTCGTACACAGGGCCATCGGGAAGCTGAACTCCCTGCCCTCCCTCCCACCCCTCTTCCCCCACCCCCCGCTTCACAATCAAGGATGAGAGAAATATAATTTCGAATCAGTTACATGGTTTGACAAATAAAACATCTTGAATCTTGAATAAGCCTCTATCCACATCAGATATTCTCAAGGTTTTATTTTGTGCCCAGACAACATGCGAGCCGTGCGCAATTTTCACAGCTTAGAGGGAACCGTGTCTGTCGTTAGAGACCGAGAAAGAGAGAGAGGGATGAGATGTCGTGGAAATACTGTGAAGTTTGGGCTGGTCTCTAATCGGACAGAAAGAAAATAACACAGTGCAAATGAGTGATACGTATCTTTGCCCTATTTATAGAGGTTATACGGAAATTCTAGTGGTTGATGATGATGACGATGATATTTCTGTCGAAGACCTGCACGCCACTTCGTTCCTACTCGCGCAACAAACCTCGGCTGGGACAATGGACTGAACCATTAGGAGATGACTGATGGGGGTCAACTCTTTTGAGACTATAATGTACTTTCTTAGCAACTTTGAGCAATGTGGTTTTAGGTTAAATTCTGTGTTAATGGGTTGTAATATACACGAATGGGAAGGGGGGGACAACAGTCAGGCAGGGGGGGGGGGCAAATGTCAGGATGGAGGAGGTCCATTCCCTCTGTGATTTCCACCCATGCTTGAAGTGCAATCTTCTGCAATCTTGATCTTCTGTAGCTAATTAATTGTAATTAACATGAAGAAATCACAGCCCTGATAGCTGATAGAATCCCGATGGAATACACAGAATGAATATTGGAACTCCATCTCTCAGTCACGAAGTCAGTTGGAAGAGCTATCAGAGAATCACCCTCAAAGAGGAAAGTTATTGCTGCGTTTCAATAACGTGGATCTCTAAGGCAGCGGCACAAAGAAGCAGGCATGGAGTGGGCAAGCTGGGCATCTGACTGCGAATTGTGAGTTTGAACTGTCGCTGTTTAGTCTTTCTTTGTGTTGTTATCGCGAGAAACCTTGTGAAGTCATGGTCTTGTGAGGGCTCCACAAACCATACTCAAAACCGTACTTAATAAGTGCCGAATCCGTTCAGTTCAGTATGCAAATGGTGGGCCATGGCAGGAAAACGGTGAAGACCCCTTGACATAAATAATAAATGGTTTTATATCTTTATCCATTTGCGTGGTCAGTGAAGACGTTCAAGGTTCAAGTTTATTCATCTTGAGAAAAGTACCTTAAACAATCAAAAAAAGGTATTATATATTCATTATTGATAAAAAAAATATATATACATTTTCATCTAAAACATCAATAAAAATGTCCCCACAATTTCAACAGAGGTGCTGTTCATTTGGACATGCATGTGTGTATATATTTAGAAACTAGAAGGTCTTGGCTTTCAAATTAGGTATCACACTTGCATATAGACTGTAAGCTCTCCAGTTAATACGCTTTGAGACTTGGATGTAAATAATTAACCCTAACCCTAATCCTTAACCCTAAATATCTTCATTGAATTTTCTCCATATGCATTGTCCCCTCCTCCACCTCAATATTAAACTGTAGTCTCTTTAAATTAATATATCATGAGCACACAACTGATTTCACATGAACACTATTTCCTCCATCCGTTCACCTTGCCGCTGTAGCATATGACAAAGGCACCTCCTCGTATTGGCACAGGGCGAAGCATATACACAGTCACCCCGGGCCCAGATGGCGCTTCTTCTCCTCCTTGCATGATGGCGTTACATAAGTAGATCTCGCCCCGCGGCAGAGATGGGAGTACGTCTGTGGGAAAAGGACGGACAGACAGACGAGGCACAGGGATAATATGTATCTGCTACTACAGCCCGGAGAGACACTCTGCTTTAAATAGCACTAATCCCACCCCCATCCGCACACATGTACTTGCCTGGCCACTTTGCTGCCGCCACCGGATCCCACTCCCCGCCAGCAAACAGCAAGAACGTCGAGGTCTGGAAGTGTGTGGGTATAAAAGCTATATAAGAGTAACTACATCTGTGCAATTACAGTAAAAGAAAATGGGGCTTTGAATACTTCTAGGCAGAGAGGTAAAGAAAGATGAGCTCTAGGATTTAAGAGGAACAAAAATGCTGTTGCCCTTGTGTGGAGAAGCCTATAATATACAAGACAGTTTGGGTAAGGCTTAGTGCAGCATAAGGATAAAACGGTTGTATTTCAGGGATCTCCAAACAATTTTAGGATAATATGTGTAAGACAGCTGTTTTTTTGGCTCAACAACAATGATCTGGCCCGTTTGACCAACTTGCCTGTGGGTGAGCAGAAAAAGAGGCACTGGACTGACACGTGGAGTACACAGTGCCTACACATTTTAAACACAAAGAAAAACAAATGAACAGTTTTCCTCTTAAGAAATAACTATTGAATATAATTACCTTAATGTTAACATATAGTCAGTGCAATGAGAAAATAAAGTCATGTTGTCCGATTAGGTTCATTAGGTCTTCTAAAACGTATGTTAGTTCTTATCTTATAGCCAGATCTTAGTGTTAGTTTCGTACCTGACGGTTTAGCCGAAACCGTCAGGTACGAAACTAACACTAAGGTCTGGCTATAAGAAAAAAAGTAACAAAGTCATGTTGCTTTACATTTCCTTATTCATTCACTCCTTCACAAACAGCTTATAATAACAATTGCATCTGATGCCTTTTCATTTTTCTGAAGCTCTGAAATGTGTAGCCTGGCAAGAGCAGAACTGGTATCAGTGCAAATAAGGTCAGCACAGCTAAATCACTCTGGAATGGCTGACATTTATAGTTTGAGAGGAGTATCGACTTTTTAGCTTTTTAACTGGGTCAAGTGTGGCTCAATTGAGCCAATCACAGTCAAGTCTCAAAACAACCAACCACGACAAGAGCAAATCCACGAATTATTCAGTTTGCAAGTGTAGCTGCATACCTTGTGTTTTACTGGCACCATCTTCTTGTTGGTCAATAAAAGTGACATTGGCAAATGTAAAGTGGCTTTACTGCCATGCAATAGGCTCATACCACCAGTGATGCGAGTTTAAACGAATCAGTGTAAGTAAGTAAGTGCTTTATTTGTCATTGTACAAATGTACAAAATTGTGTTTAGGTGTTAGTCCTGAGCCGCTTTAACTGAGCCGCACTGCCACTGTGGGCCAACCTGACCAGCATGTTTTTGGAGGCAGAGGAAACTGTGGCACCCGGAGAAAACCTGGCAGGCTGCCTTTATAGCTCCTCTGGTCCTCTGAAACGGTGCTCCACCACCTGGGTCTGTCCCTGTTTCAGGGCGTGGTGTCCCACACAGCTCCTCCTTCCGCTTCCTCCTGCGTCGCTCCCTCTGCTCCACAACATCTTTTACCATGTTCTCCATTGCCCTTTTTTGTTTCCTGTTGCGCCTCCTGTGACGCCTCCACTGTGCTGCAGGAGTGAGGGCCTCTTCAGTGTTTAATGCGTAAATCTCAAATGTCTATAGCTCATATGCTAGCTGTTTGTCTAATTCACCTTTCGGGCATTTCCACAATAAGAACGATTTGATTGGACCAATACAATTTAGCAATAAGTCTGTTCATGTTGACCTGTTGCACCATTTACTTATTTTGGCATGAGCCTTCCAAAGAACTGCTCTCGTAACTCTCTGAGGGCACCCATTCGAGTGACATTGAGCAATGACTCAGGAAACTCGAAAACTATGACAAGCTATTAATTCTTTGCTCTTGTAGCCTTTTTATATGACACCAAAATGGAGCAGCGTCGAGTTCATTAACCACAGAGAAAACAATGTTACGGATTCGCTAATGAGTCCATATTACAGCCATTAGAGACATCAAACGCTATCCGACTAATATATGAATCACTCACTTGTTTGGCTCGTGACAGTGATAAGCAAAGAGAGAATAGGGACCGCTGTTGCAATTATAATGGGCATTGGCGGCATTTCCGATCATTGACTAACAGTGAAAGTGATTAATTATTACGTAGGAATCAATAAATTAGCCACATTGACTTTGACAGAGCGCGCAGTGATCAGAGGGAGGCCGGTGGGAGCGAATTCGCAGTTCATTAGCTCAAGTGGACGGCAATCGATAACCGTGGCACCCAATGCTTTATCACGCGGCGCGCTAACTAGAAACACTGGGAAGATTATTGCCGCGACAGAGATGAGATAACCATTATTCAGCAAGTTATTCAAGGGTACGCGGCCCTACTTTACATCTCATCATTTTTAAAATTTGTGAAACGCTTGCTTGCAGATGGCAGGATATGCGGGAGAGTAATAGAATTGATGAGTGTTTTTTTAAAGCGCTTCCGAGCTTAGCATTAGCATACATTTACTTGCGCTGACTAAGATGCTAAACGATGGTAAACAAAATCAGGAGCAATCCATGGAGGCGTACAAACCCCACCAATCACAATCACATGGGTAATGGCGCCATAAATAACTTGGAGGGCTAAGCATCTGCACTGTCCAGAGAAGCAGTCGCTAGGGGCTTAACCCTTTAGCTAAGTGCAAAAACACATTCAAAATTCATACACAGAACCAGTTAGGGGAGCTACAGTTCATTCAGGGAACCACGAGTGCCAACATGTACTGACTCCCTTCCTTCAGAAACTGGGCCACAGTGGCGTCCTCCAACATTGGAACACACTTTTGTGAGATACTTTGGCTTGTAAAATCATAAAAGATTCACCATGACACAATGAATGGTGGATGGTGGCACACTGCGGACCTGAGCGCCATGGTGTTTATTCGGACTTACTGTCATTGACGATAGTGATGCGATGGCTCTTCGATGTGAACGGTTCCAATCGAAACTCATTTGTGAAACGTAACTTTTGTCTTTTTTCATACAATCTTGCAGAAATGGAACTGAAACCACAAACAAGACGCTACAAGTGATAGGATTTTGCCTGAAAAAATACATGGAAAGGCAGATTTTTTTTTATTTATTTGTTATTATTTTTCGCATGATATGCATTTTTAAAAGTTAACAGTACGTTTTCTTGCAAGCTTTTAAAAAAGTAAATAAAAATAGGTGCCAGTTTCTTGAACGACTCTTTTCCATGAACAGATCTCAGATTCGTCTCCCATCAAAGAGTGAAATCCTTTCACATAAATGGCGAACTGTCTCATCACAACCCTCAGGCCCTTTCTCGCTATACTGTCCTCATTAATGTTCTACATTCAAAATATATGGATACACAGGGAGCATTCTGTTCATCCTCAGTGCTTCATTTATGTCTGTCCACGCCATCAGTTGACCCGATTAAAAAAAACGGTTAAGCAACAAACTGAGCCTTGATAAACTCCTACGCACAAATGACAGCTTAAAGGTACAGGCCACCGTTTTCCCACACTGAGATAATGTTCTTACCTGAGCTTAGACGAGTTGATGCGTCTTTGTGTGCGCGCTCAGTCACACAAAAAGACCAAATATGTCGTTAGCATTTAGCCTCTCCTCTCCTCATGCGGCCAAACGGGAGTGAAGTTAGAAGCGACCAAGCTCTTCCACGTTTTCCCAATTTAAACATGGTTACGTGAGTAGTTGCACGATCCAAGTATAGTTACACATAATGAAACATGTCGATTTTCTAAGCGGATAAAAAATGGGTGCTATAGAAGGCGTAATAACACCTTAGAAGAACTTCGACGTCCGCGCAGTAATATATTCAGAATTCTTTAGGAGTGACTGAGGACACGCTCAAAGACGTGATTGTAGGACAACTGATGCAAATTAGCCCAAGGCTACAATCCATCGGGCATGGTGTTTTCCCCCCAATAAACCAAACCAACCAGGTTAGTGCTGACAAAGCTACTTGGATGAGAGACGTGTGCAACACTTGAGCGTTATCTGTACATTGTAGTTTAACGTCATCTGTACAATAGCCTGGCCAACCAGCCACTCCTGCTTTCTATATTTGTTCAAAAGCAGGGCCGTCTGGAACTCTGCTAACAGCTAATCATGTCTCGAAAAGGGTTATTTATTTTTTATTGATCAAATCACAGATCACATTTTTGTCCCATTCCAAAAAATTACAGGAACACTTTACAGCAGTTAGAGATTCAAAGAAGAACCCTGTGCCCTGTGTCGGCAGTGAAGGGATGTCTCGTGCTCCTATATTGGTCTAAAAACCTATATATCCCTCCAACATTATAGCCACACAGCAAGCAAAACATAGCAGTAACACTACAGGTGTTTTTTCACCCCAACTACAATAAAAAATCTGAGAGTTGACTGCCGGGCTATATCCACATAAAGACACAACGGGTATACAGGTGACGCTCCAGACAGCGCTCATCCTGAGATGTTGCTGAGATGTTTTATTTGGGGTTTTTACAAGCTGTGAGCCATAATTATCAACATTTTAACAAATAAAGGCATGATATATCTCACTTTGCATGATAATTTTGGCACACAGCTTGTAAAAAACACAAATTCTAAATCTCAGAAAACTTGAATATTGTGAAAAGGGACTATTATTGTTGGCTCAAAGCGTCTCCTTTCATCAGCTAATTCATCCAAAAAACCTGCAAAGGGTCCCTGAGACTTTAAATGCTCTCTCAGTGGTTCAGTAGAATTCACCATCACGGGGAAGACTGCTGACCTGACAGTTGTGCCGAAAACCATTGACACCCTCCATAAGGAGGGAAAGGCTCAAAAGGTAATGGCAAAAGAAGTTGGATGTTCTCAAGAAAAAGGTGCACAAGCCGCAGGGATGAGCGCAGTCTGGAGAGGATTGTCAGGAAAAGGCCATTCAAAAGTGTGGGGGACCTTCACAAGGAGTGGACTGAGGCTGGAGTCAGTGCATCAAATTTTCATTTTGGGGTTTTTACAAGCTGTAAGCCATGTTTTTCTAAATTAAAATAAACAAAGACCCATGAGTCTATATCATATATTAGTTTCACATTTTAAACTGAGTAACAGAAATAAATGAACTTTTTCACGATATTCTAATTTTCTGAGTTTCACCTGTAGTTTCAAGAACGTTTTCTATAAACACAGAGCTAGCTCAGTAAATGTGGACATCCACATAAAGCCAGTCATGTGTGTAAAACGCCACCAAAGATAATACAACTGTAGATAGCGCCTGCGCAGTAAACTTTCTGAAAAGTAGACAGCAACACGCTGTGAAAATTAAACTGTTTCATGGATTTACAATCTACAGAAGGGACAAGGAGGTAAATGTATTCTTTAGACGTCACAGGACTAAAGGAGGAATACTGCCAGTGGCCGGACTTTTACTGTTAGTCCAAAAACATATGGCCAGGTCCCAGTGCGGTGGAACAGCCTGCCCCCTCTGTTCTCACAGATCCGTCCCTTTTTAAGTCCAGATTAAAGACACATCTTTTCAAACTAGCTTTTAAGAATTAGATCGCACTCATTTATGTCTGGTATGTAATGGTTTTTACGTTTCTTAAGTTGTTTTATCTTTCTGTGAAGCACTTTGGTCTTCCTTGTGTTGTTGTAAGGTGCTATATAAATAAACTTTGATTGATTGATACCGTAGACTGCATGGAGACAAACTCTGCCATGTTTTTCTACTTGTCGCCTGTGGGTTGCTGTGGAGCTGAGGAGCAGAGTAAAACTCATTATAAGGTCAGTAGATTATGGATTTTTTTTTTTTAGGGTTTTAAGGAAAAGTTGCGGAGAGGTCGTCACAATGGAGCCAAAATGCCGGTTTTGCATGGCTCATTTAATCCTGAGCTTGACTTTGTGTGGACAGGGCCCTAGTATCCTTACGTTTTTGTGGCAGAAACGATAGATTGTTCACATTTTTCTCCATCGTAAAACCCCTAAGTTCCTTCTTTACAAAACACGCATATCGGTGTCTAAAACTGCATAAATTACTGCAGTTTGCTATCTGCAACAATGGAAACTGATTTGGATCTGATTACGATTCTCTGTGCAGCCACAACAAGGTATTTATTTGAGAACAAAATATTCTGTCCTGAATCTGTGACTAAAAAGTGCCTGCATACCTAATTCTAATTTATACGTAGAATCATGAGTCAACATTTCCCGTCGTCCGACCCACCATGACATCAGCATTATCCCTCTGCATTGTCCCTGAACACTAGCCCGGTCATACAATCTATGGACTGTTTACAGTTACAGTGTTACGCCGGACAGTGCCAGTCACTACAGCCACATGACACCGCTTTGTTTTGGGGCGCCGTAAAAAGCAGACTTTGTTCTCTCTATCGTCCTCCGCGGCCCTCCTCCCTCGCACCACCGACCAGCAGGTGGTTAATGATTCATGGGGGCTGCACGTGTTACAGCCGGAGCATAAGTGGCTATTCCCGAGATTATATGACTATACAAGCATGTCAATAAACGGACGACGCCACATTACAATGCAAATGTATAAGTACTTTTTCAGTTTAGTGAAAGTAGACTCATGTACAGGTATTACCAAAAATGTCAACAATAAGATCCAGCCTACTCCTTTTAGGCAGTTGTGTTTTCCTCTTTTGTTTACCATCAGAGGATAGAACTCAGCTGCTCCAATAGAAGATGAATGAATTATTATTATTCACATGAAGGATTATTCTGAATAATAACTCATTCATTATGATAGTTATTCTCATTTTGATCGGATTATTCTATTGCACGGAACTGCAGTCACTATTGCAAAAAACCAAACGCGTCAAGCGTCACAAAGGCCTCGCATAACAATACAGAATATTATGACTTTAAAGGTGCATTATGCAACTTTTTAAGCAAAAAAATAAAAAATAAACCTTGATATTTGTGTGTATTTGACCTTGTAGTGACCCAGCGTGTGGGTGGTCAGCATGGCGCATTCACTTTCCATCACGGTGGTCTCTACAACGCTCCAGACATTTTTTTTTTTTGGCACAGGAGGGGCACCTAGTTCTGCTGGGGTGGCACCCATAAACCAAGGATCTGCAGTAAAAAACAAAAAAAATGCATGTCCCGCTTTCCGATAAATGTTTTCAACATATGAATGAGACATTTTATCCACTGAAGCAATAAACCCGAACACCAGGAGTAACTCAACTTTGGTCTTTGTGGTTTTTTCATCTCAGTGGTCTTAGTGCAATTAAAATGTGACACAGAGAAAATCAATTCACGGCAACATCTTTCACATCCTTACAAAACACAAACCCTGGGGGAGCATTTACATACCTATGTGTGACAAGACAGACTGTGGTACAACAGCTAGCCTACTAAAACATAAAGTACGTATTTGCAGCAACATGCAACAACACCCATACTACTTGCTTCTGATAGCAAGAAAATACAAACATCAAATGTAATTACTGCACTGCTCTGTCAAAACTACTTCCAATAAACACAGGACTAAGTCAAGACAAAAAAATAAAACTATTAGAGCCAGTGCTTAATTTGTAAATGAGTAGTTTCAGGAACACTTTTGGTGTGATGTGATGGATTCGGGGAACAGGCCAAAACTTTTGCCGGAACACTCTCATTAAACGCCATTATATCAGATAAAATCTCTGCCAGATCCTCCTAAATGTTTCCTGGATCCTTTACCCTGAAAAACTGGGTAAACGGGAGATCAAATTAAGCACTGATTAGAGCTAAAGTATGCTAAAGTCTAAATCAGCCAAAGGCCCAATACAGAAAGTGTGAGGACTTGATAATGTCTGAACCAACGGAGCAAAGAGCAGTGCTCCTCAAACATGAGACTCTGCTCAGTGACCTCACAGTTGAGAGGACCGAGCACCTGTGGAGTCTCTCCTGGAAGTCAGTGAATGAAGCGCTGTTAATTACTTTTACCATTGCCATCTCTGCGCTCAGGCCTATATCTTTACATTTCCCATGGAAAATTGCGGATCTAAAGAAGTTAAGGGGGAAAGGAAGCAAAAATGCACATGTCAAATTAATTATTCTGATATTATTTGGCTAAATTAGAGTCCAGATAGCGAGGTGTAACAAGCTAGATGACCGGTTGAACATCATGCTAGCTGGTGTTGTTTACCAAAACGTACCGGCCATCTGCTTCATCATTCGCTTTACAAAACCATTAAAAACTGCTGTTTTTACCTTGAAGTCGCTGGTATGGCTCTTTCAGAGCCGTGGGAAGACATTATAGTTAGGGGGTGCTGAGGGACAAAATGTACCCAAAAAATGCTTTTTCTGTGCACATTTACTATTTATGAATATTACCTGCAGTTCGCAAACTATACACCAGGGGGTGCTGCAGCGCCCTCAGCACCCTGGGTTCCCACGGCCTTGGGCTCTTTGTAACAATGAAAGAGGGAAACACACTGTCCATCTGCCGCGGCCATTAAGGGTCTGCATGCGATAATCCAAAACTCCAAAAGCACTACGCACGATGGTCCTTGTGTTTCGGTTTGGTGAAATCTGTCAGTCCGTCGAATAATAATCCTTCTGTTTTCATAGTTTAGCCATTTTTACAGAGCCATGTTTTCAATTGAGCCTACTCTGAGAGGTGATGGTATGAAGCCTCTGACCATAGATCGTAAACACAGCTACGAAAGTAGTTCGGATAATGCCAAAAACATATTGAACATTGCTGATATTTTTGTACTGACTTCATGCTACTTTTTTCAATTTTGATCAAATTTGCTTGAAGAGTGGGATGAAAAGAGGTTACAACTGACTGACGAATCATTACAAGTGTAAAAGCTTTCACTTGTGTTGCCTGCTCTGTTGCTGGGCTGATTCCTGTGTTTGTTCAGGGGAGTTCTGAGTAAAATTGACAGATTTATCAATAAAACCTGTTCAGACTGATCAACTAGGCAGGCTCATGCATAAAAGCCATTAAGACCTGGATGACAAATTACCTCCTGCTTAAAGGGACTAGATGCAAGTTGGTCATTTTATACTCACTACTGCCACCTCAGGTCTTACGCGTAACTGCAGTTTCTATATTAAGCTCGTGCATGACGGCAATTCGGACCCGAATGAACACCTTTTTGAGTGACTAGGACTTTTAGTTGTGGTGAACAGGTTTGGGCTCTTTCTACACATTAGGACAATGCTGGAACATGTAGGGGGATGAAAATACTTAATTTTTTAAAACTCCGTATAGTTCCTTTAACCCAGATAAAACAGTAAACCAGGGGTAGGCAAGTTTGCTTTGTGGAGGGCCGATTTTTATCATCGCCAAAACACCAAGTGCCGAACCTCACCATTGTAACCCAAAGTAAAGAACCATTTTCTGCAGATGCCGATACATTACATTAAATATGACCAAGTGGGATGTTCTGAAAGGAGATTTAAAACATACACTACAACATGTCATTGGCTTTAAGCATTGGCTTAAATTACTTAAACTGAGGAAATTGTGAGCGTTTTTTACTCACTTTTTTCCTGATCTGACCAAGTTTACTTTGTTAGTTTGAGGACATTCATCTAAGTCAAAAGCCCCACTACATCTTAACTCGCCAAAACAACTTTATTTTTGAGAATTGAGAATTTTAAACTAATCTAATTAAATACTTTTTGCAGTGGACTGACTGTATTACACGCGCACTTTAACAGGTATTTGATCTCTATTTTGCATTATGAAGCCTAGGCGTTAATTCAACCTGGTAGATTAATTTCAGCATCACCTACCTCCGGCCAATGGTCGCTTCCGAGAGGACCACACCTCCGTAGCAGCCAATCATCGCCCTCGGTCCCGCTTTTAAGTCCCAGCAAGCATGGTTTGTTCGCTTCCCAGCTGCCCTGCGACCCACCTCCGCCCCGTCTCCACCTCTTCTGCCCGCGGCTTCTCCCTGCTGCATCCTTCACGGGTCTTCTATACCACCACCAGTGTCCAGGCTAGGGAAGACAACCCTAACCCCAAGCTGTTCCTCCATACTGACTTTCATACATACATCGATGTCTACCGCCGGGGTCTGATCGTCAAAACTAATATACATGTCAATAAATCTTTCTAATCGCTGCTTTTGTCTGTTTGAGTGTATCCAGGTTGAAATAATAATATTACTCAAAATCATCTTGGTGCCAGAGGTTTTGTGCTAGAGGGCCAGATTTGGCACCCGGCCTGACGTTGCCTATCCCTGCAGTAAACCCTTACAAACAGAGTCTCTATCTGAGGATATCATCACCCTGGATAATGTTAGTGTATCCTCCACCTCTACAGTGAAAAACATTGTACTGTTTGACCAAGATCTCTGTAAAACAGCATTTCTTTTCATTTTCGTAAATAAGAAACCTCCTTCCTAAGAGTGACACAGAAAAACGTATTCATGTGTGTTTCATCAAGGCTGGACTACTGTAACTCCCAGCCAACAGCGTGTCCTAAAGGTTCTTTGTTAAGCTTTCAATTAGTTCAAAATGTGGCTGCAAGTTTGTTAAAGGGGAGTAAGAGTCTATCATTAGCCCGTCCATCCAAGGCAGTGGATCTCTCCTTCCTATGGTTCTCCCCGAGGTTTCTCTTTTCTCGCTCTGGGTTTTTGAGTTTTTCCTTTCCGCGTAGGAGGGTCTAAGGACGGGGGATGCCCGGGGCTGGTTTCCATCTGCTGCTAACTGCTTATTTAGACTGCCTATTACATCTGTTTACATGATATTTGCCCGTACACTACATTTGCTTGGACGTTACATTGGTTACTGTTTCACTGTTGTAATCTTTGGTGCAGCCCTTATTATAATAATAATATAATGCATTAGTCTTATATCGCGCCTTTCCAGACGCTCAAAGTTGCTTTACAATTTCGTGCATTATTCATTCACACCATACTCGGTGATGATAAGCGACTATTTTTAGTTTACGAGTCTGACGAGATAAGGCCGTGCAAAGGCATTGTGAGGCAAGTCATGTAGTGATATTGGGCTACACAAAAAACCTTGATTGATTGTTGATCAAGCGTAATTTCCAATCCGTTACAACACGTTTGCACAAGGTTCAATCCATATAGTGAAGATTAGTGACATAATCATTTGCTCTGTTATACAAGCACAAACAAATATCGACTTGAAAAAAAAACCTTTTTCTAGATAGTAACCATTTAAATTGTGTTTGAAATATGTTTTGATTGAATAATCCCATGTTGATGGTCTGTATGTCAAAATATACAGTATGTTGGTAGGGGAACGTTCAACAACCTGTTGTTTATTTTTTCTTCCAACAGTTGCAATTATAAAACACAACTATCAAGCTAAATGGTTATTCAAAGGCAAGACCAGATCTTAGTCAGGCCATAAACACAATATGTGCCTGTTGACGCATGCATCTGCTGCTTTTCTGAGACGTGGGGATGTGCCGGAGCATGTGTGCGGATAAAATAGGCAGCCTAATATATGCGCAGAATGGAAGACACACTTTAAATTGCCATGCTGTGTAACCATTACGTAAAATCTCCAGGAAAACACGTCTGATTACATAAACAGTGTTCATATTACTTCAGAAAATTCACCAAAAAGAGTTGTAATTAACAAGTGGCTTAATTCAAAGGTTCAAAGCTCCCAGAGGGAGAAAAGAGAAACCCCGGGGAGAACCACGGAAAGAGAGATCCACTCCCATGGACGGACAGGCTATAGAGACCCAGGGCCGATGGGAGTCCCTCAGCAGACGGGCCAAGATCACAGACCGTCCAGTCCTTGTTGGAGCTTCAGTTCTTGTTGTCCGATCCATGTAGGCGGGGTTCCTCCGTTTGATCTAAACAGGCACTCCCCCGAGGGGGGAGCCATACCCTTTATGGCTTTAGGAGCAGGATTTTAAATTTGATTCTAAACTCAACAGGAAGCCAATGGAGAGACTTTAGCACAGGTGTAATGTGTTCTCTTCTCTTTGTACGCGTTAAGAATCTTGCAGCTGCATTTCGAACTAAGAGAAAACTTCTCTTTGAACTTTTAGGACACGCTGATGAAACAAATGCACGACTAAGTTTTTCTGCATCAGTCTTAGGCCCTGTCCATACGAAGTCAAGCTGAGGACCAAACGCAAAGATATTTTATCAATCTAGTGTATCGTCCATACGAGTCCGGCGTTTTGGGGGTCTGTAAACGAACATTTTCCAAACTAGGTCCCAGAGTGGAAAGATCTCAAAACGCCGTTTACGTGGCGCCGTTGTTACGACGTCTCCGCAACTTTTACTAAGACGATGACATCACAGCACAGGGGTGGAGTCTGTTATCCATTATCTACTGACCTTATAATGAGTTTTACTCATGGATCTATGATGGTTTTACTCCGCTCCTCTTTGCTCCACTGTAATCCGCAAGCCACAGGTGACAAGTAGAAAAACAGTCTGTGCTTTTGGACTGACAGTCAAAGTCCGGTCACTGACAGGTTTTTCTGCTTTAGTCCCGTTACGTCTGAAGAATAAACTCATCTCCTCGTCTCTTCTGTAAATCGTAAATCCTTGAATCCGTTTCATTTTCACTGTTTACATTCCACACAGGTTTACTGCGCATGCGCCCTCTACATCTTGTTCTATTATCTGTCTGAGCGTCACAGCGCCACACACAGGCCTGGCAGGTGAATCACGCCGTTTTCACAGACATGAGTCGACCCATGTGGACGCACACATTTATTAAGCTGACTTCATGCTTACAAATAAAGTTTCTGAAAATATAAGCGTTTTGTCTTCGTGTGGATATAGCCTTAGGTAGGATGTTTCGTATTTTAGCAATGTTGCGCAGGTGAAAGAACGCTGTTTTACAAGCCTGGTTTATATGCGCTTTAAAAGAGAGGTCCTGGTCAAACAGAACTCCAAGGTTTTTTACTGTAGAGCTCGTCGATACGCTAAACCAACACCCGAGTGAAGTGGTTTCTCAAATATGTTATTCCTCAAAACCCTCAACACAAATCATGGTAGAAAGTACAAGTTGCTTTAAGTGAGTGTCGCCAATGATAACTAATAATAACAGCTTCAAAAACGTGCAGATTGCAGCCAAATTTACCACCAATGTCGCCACAAACTTTCTTCAGATACAGCGGTCAGATACTGACCATTTGCAATCTGCCCCCTACAGTTCAGGAGGGATTTTAAAGGACAACATTTGTAGCCAGTGGTGGATATTTTCCAGGTGTTCTGGATGAATTAAACCTATACTTACATATTTATAAATAACAGTGGGCTACTTCTTGGAGTAGTTTAATCACAGTACTTTTTACTTCTACTTCTGTCAAATTGTTGTTGTGGTTAATTTGGAAAAAGCTTCTTGTTGACATGCAAATGAATCAACTAAACTTAACCTCTTACCCTCTTACCCAGTTTCTCTAGCTCGGCATTACCCAAATCTAAACCCTTGAGTGGAGCTTACAGCCACAATGCCAGTGTAACGCCTCATTTGAAAGCTACAAAACTGATCGAACTGGATCTTTTCCAACGCATTGTTGCCATCACTTTTTTTGAAACTTTTTTTCATCATCACTCCTCTGGTGCGTTTTCGTCACATTTTAGTTTTTTTTTGTGTGGCTCTTTTGTCACTTTATTGTTGAGTCTTTGTCACTTTTTTATTGCCCTTTTGGTCACTTTTTTGTGGCTTTTTGTGTTGCATTTTTGTCCCATCGCTTTCCTGTCTTGTTTGTTGTCTTGTATTTGTTTCGCCATTTTGCCTTTTTTTTTCCGAGAAGCGTTCAGATTTGGGTAATGCCGAACTGGGAGAAAATGTGGTCGGTTCAGGTGGGCGTTAAGAGGCTAACTAATATATCAGAATGAATGTTTAGTATCTAAATACATCAAGACGAAAACCAAAATATAAGTCTAAGCTCAAATTACTACACAAACAGTATTATCGCTTTTAGTCACTTTTTCTTCTATTTAAAAAGTATTGTTACTCTTACTTGAGTAAATATTTGGGCAACTCTACCACTTCTGGGTATGAGTAGATAGTGTGATTTCGAGAGTTCCTTACACAGACCTCCCCCCCCTCTTTTTGTTTTTGTTTCATTTCTTCAACCATACTGTCATCAGATAAAGTCTCTTCAGCCCTCCTCAGCTGTCTTATCTGTGCTTGCATCTTGACTTCTCTTCTGCGGCCCCGCCTCTCCAGCCCTGTCCTCCTGTCCCTAAACCAAACACCCCGGGGGGACAGAGCGCATCTCCGGTTACACACCAACCCCAGCTCCGCGGCGACCCTCGACAGACACAAACCAAAAACAGCAGCAGATGCCTCCGTCTCCCCAAAGCCCCGGTCTTAACTGAAACCACACAGAGGCAGTTTGGCTGGTTTGGTGGGAGGGAGGTGAGGCGCAGGTTTTGGCCGAGCAATTACCTGCTTGGTCAACAAAAGATGGAGATAAGCATGTTAGTTTGTACACGTTTTTCTCCATTGACACTGAGAAGTACACACTACTAGGGCCTGATTTACAAATCACGGCAGTAAAGCGTGCAATTTATTGTAAAAACCTGGGGGTGGGGTCATTTACTAAGCGTTTTAACATTTACAAAAAAGGTAGAGTGTAGTAAAATGGGGCAAAAAAGCAGTTGGTATTTGTTGATATTTGTTTGCTCTGCGGCCTCTAGCGCATGGTCCCTCATGAATATGCAATCCAAGGCCATTTTGCCACAATGCGCAAAATTTTGAGGCGGGGGGAAAATGCAAATGATTGCGTTTAGGGAGCGCTGTCGTATTTATCATGACCATGTGAAGGAAAGCTGCACGGTGTCAACAGTTTAATGCGGTTTGCGACCCAGTTTGGTGTTCTAAATGTTTACTATTGTTTGTATCTGGTTCATTTACAAGGATAAAACAATAACCGGGTTGTTTGGATGGTTATAAAGACACGTTACCTGTGACATTGTTTCCCATGGGCTCTACATTGAACTATTAAAAAGGCTCCACCGGTCTTTCCCACGTCCGTCCTTTTAAAGTCTTTAATCCTTACAAAATCCGCTGGGTCTGTGCACAACGGCGACGGCGGATTGAAGAGGCACGAGCCGTTCGCTTTCCAAAGTGCGAGCCCGTGTGCGTGTGTATTCCTGCTGGAGTCCATAATAAAAAAACTCACAATCTTCTGACAAACATTCTGCAGTGCCGACCACTGTCTCCTGCTATAGTTTAAGTCCCAGATATGACCGTGACCTGTGCGCTCTGTACGCAGAGCAGTTCATGCTGCTCAGACCAGCGCGTGGAGACTGCTGGATGAGCGCATGGAGAGCTTGGTGTTTGGTTTGTTGTGTGATTTTTTTTTAGATGTGCACTAACACAATTAAATAAGGCAACAGACACAATTCAGGCAGTATCTATAGGCTATTTCTATAAGCCAAGAGGATTGGTTTGCAATAATAATAATTTGTTTTTTAATAAAAATGATAATTATTGATTATGGACATCTGCACAGCAGTAGCAGTTTTGCACAGACAGTGCTCCTGCAGTAAACTCATTTGCATATCACATTTACGGCACTAATAATACGCACAGTTTCTCATAGTAAATCAGGTGCAACTCACTCATTTTACGGACTACTCGCAACAAAACATACGTTGAAGCTGTTGGTGGCTTGGTGCAGTGGAAGGCCATTACTGTGGTTTTATACAGAGTGGCTAGACGAAGCAATTTTTAAAAGAAAACCATTAGAAGTCCCGTTTGCTGTTTGCTAGAAGTCACATGGTGGCTTCTGGAAAACAGCAAACCGGACTTCTTCAGTAAGTTTAGGAGGACGGCCAGGTCTTGGTAGGTTTGCAGTGATGCCGTACTCTTTCCATTCCTGGATGGTGTATTTGACGGTACTTTGAGAGATGTTCAAAGATTGGGAAATCTTTTTATAACCTAACCCAGTGTTATACTTAACAATAACTTTATCTCAGACCTGGTGTGTTTTTGGACTTCATGATGCTGTCTGCTCCCTAATAGTCTCTTACCAGACCTCTGAGACCATCACAGATCAGCTGTATTTGAACTGACATTAGATTACACACAGGTAGACTCTTCTCAGAGACCATGCAGAGACCTCTCAGAGACCATTGGACCTTTTAGTTTTCACTGAGACTACCTGGAGACTCGCCTTGTCTCCAAGGGGTGTCTCTGAGACATTTCCGTGACCAGCGGCAACTCGATTCTACAACTAGTCTCGAGGCCGGTGAGATAGGCCCTATACATGTGTACTTACATAAATTGAAGACATCCATCCATCCATTTTCTTCCACTTGTCCATTCCCGGATCGTGGGGGCAGTTGTTGGAGCTGCCCAAATCACATGGCACCAGCCCCTATGGCTCCTCCTGCAGGTGGAGGGTCCACAGAAGGACGGCCTCATGGTTCCAAACAGGCCTGTTGGTCTCTCATAAGGGGCTTCACCCATTCACACTCTCATTCATACATCAGTGTACGCAGACACTGGAGGCAATTACAGCTGGCTATTACATATGAAGTTTATATCATAAAGCTACAATCCACTGTCATTCAATCTTCACTCGTCACGGTTAGTCTATGTGTGCAACCGATCTTCGAAGTCACAAAAAAAAAAGAGCTATCCGAGTAATTCATAAAGCTGGGTTTTTGGACCACACAAACTCATTATTTCTAAAATCAAAGATCATGAAGTTTTGTGACATTGTTGAGTTCCAAACTGTTCAAATGTTATTCAAAGCAAGGTATAAATTGTTACCAAACCAAATACAAAGAAGGTTCCAAGAACGTACTGGTCGTTATGAATTACGTGATGAATTAAACTTTAGGATTCAGAAACATAGCACAACTTTGAAAAGTTTTAGCCCAACAGTTAATGGTGTACAATTGTGGAATAAACTGGAGATGGAATTGAAACGATGTCCAAACATCAACCTGTTCAAATATAAATACAAACAAAAGACTCTTGAAATATACAGACAAGAAGAAATGCGTTGCCACTAAGGGGAGCAGTAGGATGGATTATGTGTATTGTTCCTCTATATTCAAGGAAGAGTGTTGCTGCTTGGAACGGTTGTCATTCTATTGCTCAAATTCACAAACGGAGAATTAGGGTTGGCAGGTTATGGATCTGTTGAGAGGGATCCTCCCAACGGGCTCTAAACCTTGTCTTTTAATGCACCACTCAGCATAGGAACATATTCTACAAAATCAGCTGTTAGGGCAGCTGTGTGGGGGTTTGTTGAAGGGGAGTTACTGCCCTCTTCAACTGGCTCACTCTCTGGCTTTTTAATGCACCACACTGTGCAGGGCTTTCATCATACTTCACATATAAATCAATTAAATAAATTATATAATAATGATGATGATAATTAAACCCAAATTAAAATTATACTGAGAATGGTAATGACAACTGGAAAGTATCAAGATCTCAGATTATAACATCTATTAATGTACCTTTATACCATAAAAGTAACTCTGTAATCACGGGTAAAAATATGCAAGCAATATATTAAGTAACACATTTTTTTGACTTGCTTTGTATTAGACATCGTATATGAAACTAGATTGTTGTTGTAGCTGTGCGTTGTTCCAATTAATTATATAAACAGTTAATATATTTTTGTTGTTTGTTGTAAGTTGGTCTGTACGAATGTAGCTGCTTGAAATGTTTTGAAATGTTCTTTTTTTATGTATTGCACTTGGGGGTGGGGGCTCATAAGCTTTTTGCTTCAGCCCACTCCTTTTGAGCACAATGTGTATTGCTCAAATAAACAAATAAACTAAAAAAAAAAAAAAAAACAACCTTTAGATCAAAGGCGCAGGGCTTAAAGTATTCCAGCCGGGGGCCGGATTTCCGGCTTGAGGGCAAGTACGGCCTCCAGCACAAGCAGAATGCATACATTTATCAGGCTGCAAATTACAGTTAGAGGCTCTTCAATCTGACTTGAATAACACACCGGTCCCCTTCAACCTACCTGTCACCACTATTGCCACCCGCTGGTGAACTGGACTGTTATATTGTTCCGATTTTCCGCGCATTGGTGGGGGAAAAAACTCGCCTTTCCCGCACTTCTTTCGGTCCCTGAATGCAGCCTCGAACGTGCTTCTCTCGGAAACCAAAACAATGACTACGCGGATGCTGTAGCTAGTGTTAATGCTTATTTACAACTTTAAACATGTAAAACAAGCGGCGATGGGCGCAGGGAAGTTGGAGGACAGGCCTGTTGTTGTGGATTATGCAAAAAGCTTTTCCAAATGGACGCTAATTATTGACCAGACGAGTGAGAATCATCGGATAAAGAGACGAAGAGCAGCAAGTTCTACGACTGATCCCCAGTGAGTGTAGAGTTTATTTACTTATTCTGTAAAGTCAGGCTAACGGGGTCGCTGCGTTGCCGCCCTTATCACCCGCGCTAAAATAAGCACTAAGGCTCTGTCGCTCTCATGAATTCATTCCCTCCATCGGATCTGTCCATCCCCGGTCCTCCGCACGAGAGCATGGTGTCGGACCATCCCGCGCACCGCTACGTGCCTCCCCTCTGCAGCCGTGCGCGGTGAGACAGGTGTGCACGGGAAAGACACGCGGTGTAAAACATTAAAACTTGCTTATTCTCAGAAACCCCCCCGAGCTGCTGCCGCTAACCCGCTGTAAAAAGGGAAACGTAACGCCTTCATATTGAACAGAGCCTTGCACTGTTCTTTTTTCACAAATACCCGAACTTAAGAGTTTCGGGTGGAGTGTATTCTTTCCGCGCTGTCACGTGCACGTCGGTGCGAGCCGGTGTTGACCCTCTGGACACAACCTGAGAGAGGCAGAAAACAGGCTGTGGCTCTAGTTTTCATTTGGGCTCAGTCCCAGAGCTAGAGCCACATCTAACCAACAGCCTGATTAACAAAACATGTATGAGACTTAATCCTTTATTTACAAGATAATTTTGAAAAATATTACCTTTACGTTTTGGTCTATACTTGTATTTTACCTCCCATATATTAAGTGTTTGCACAAATTGGAAATAAATTAGGTCCAAACGTAGAGTAAATGTGTGACATAGGCCTAAGCAACATTGCCTATATACAGTAGCCTCTATCTAACATGTTTATTGTCCTAAGACCGATAGTACCGTTAAAGTACCAGATAGATAAGGCGCATCGATAAAAGTCCTGGTTGAGCTACAGAAAGTTCAGGCTAAGGATTTTTTTTTTTTCACTTTAAGCCCTGAAGGCGATTGTTCTACCCACCGCTGGTTTTTTTATTTTATTTTTTGACCAAAAATGCCTGTAAACCTCTCTTGGATTGTATGAGATTCTCAAACACTAGACCTTACCGTTACCTTCCATCTCTGATCTCATCCGCTTTTATATTCAACACTGCCTGATGTGATTCAAACACTGTGCATTTGTGTAAGGAGAGCACTACAGGCCGGAAATTCAAACAGCTCTTTTATGTCTGTAATATTATTCTGAAGAGTTCACAGAAGAGTCTGCCTTCTCATGCAACAAGACGGCAGAGAGGTACAGAGAAATGTAAATGATGCTGGTTGTTACGCACGCCATTAAATACATCTTATCGGGACAAAGCTGAGTGAAGTTGGGTAGGCGGATTGTATTCAAAAGCTGGGATCAGTTCGATGGATAGATTGATCATGGTGCGGTCGTGGAATCATTATGCCATCTAAACTGAAATGTGAATCTTTCTCATCTTTAAAATTATCACACATATTTTCTGCTTTCTGTCCGACAAATGGAATGAAGAGAGTGACAGTGAAAGAACACGAGAGTGACAGTGAAAGAACAACTTGGCCAGCTTCTACGTCCATCACCAGAGACAAAACGCAAACA
This sequence comes from Proterorhinus semilunaris, assembly GCA_021464625.1. Taxonomy (NCBI): domain Eukaryota; kingdom Metazoa; phylum Chordata; class Actinopteri; order Gobiiformes; family Gobiidae; genus Proterorhinus; species Proterorhinus semilunaris. Next base: position 22,601,867 of record CM038360.1, read on the forward strand.
GCCTATTTCGTTTTAGTCGCAAATTTGAGAAAACCATTTCTTTTTTGATGGATTCTATCAGGGTGTCCATTTCGCGTCAGTCAATAGAAAACCACTCAAAAGGAAACCCATCTCGCCTCGGACCAGGTGTGTGTTACGCTTGGTTACACAACAGAATCGTCTTCATGTGAAACTTAAGTCGAGTGTGTCTGACTGTATCTTCTCACACTGTTCGCACCCGCACTGGGAGGCTAGGGACTTTCTGCTGTGAGGAAACCTGTAGGTCTGGTCATGTAGAAGGGCATACAAAGGTGTTATGCTCATGGAGAATGAGGGTATGGAGTAATCAATCGTTTTGGTTTTGAGCAAGGAGAATTTCTTAAAACATTAAAGATGGGCGTTGTTTAGTTAAAGCGGCGCGAAGCTGATCCATTTTGCCGGCCCGGAACGGCTGCATCCCCACATTGTGTCGCCAGATGTGGCACCTTCGAAACAACAGCGTGCTAATTTTGTCCCGCACCATGTAAACAAATCTGGGGTCAATCTGTGTGTTTGCTTTGTCCAAGTGGACCAGTACTCCATCCATCCATTTTCTTCCACTTGTCCGTTGCCGGGTCGTGGGGGCAGCTGTTGGAGCTGCCCAAATCACATAGCACCAATCCCCTATGGCTCCTCCTGCAGGTGGTGGGTCCACGGAAGGACGGCCTCATGGTTCCAAACGGGCCTGTTGGCCTCTCATAGGGGGCTTCACCCATTCATACTCTCATTCATACACCAGTGTACGCAGACACCGTACCAGTACTCTGCTGTTTTATTCACCCATTCTGAACATCAGAACACTGGTTTGGAGCTGGACTCTGCATTCTGGCCGAGCCCCCTTTGTGTCTCCGTCAATAGTACTGGCAAACCGCTGACTGCTACAGAGCCGAAAGTGCTGGTTTAAGCTCGCGGAGATCATTTCTATGCAGCAAGCTGCTGCTGCTGCGAAGGCCGACGCACTGCCCCAGCACTCGGTCCGAAGCGGCTCTTGAGGTTCAGTTCTGGAGTGGACAACATTTAGACCCAGAACAAGCACATACACGTCTGAATTAGACGGCACTTCCGCATGTATGAGCGTGTGGTAATTCTATTAGACTGTGACAAACCACTGTTTTACGGCATATCCAGTGTAATATACCCTACAAAACAAATATCATTAAAAGTGAAGAAGAAAAAGATCAAGGGCAAATTTACCTACGGGAAGCATAAAATGTATAACTCAAACCTAACCTTAAAAGGGACTAGATGGAAATTGCCATTTTTATACTCGCTACTGCCACCTCAGGTCTTACGCGTAACTTCAGTTTCTATATTAAGCTCGTGTACGACGGTCCTTCGGGACAGTGCAGGATTTTAGCAGCAGTTGTGGTGAACAGGTCTGGGCTCATTCTACACATTGCTGGAGCAAGAGGGTCGAAAATACATCAATTTAACATTTTTAAACTTTGTCTAGTCCCTTTCAACCCGAGTTCAGGAGCCCACAGATTCAAAACCTCACTGTCCGTGCATTGACTTCTGTGGACACCCTCCCCAAAAAACGTCCCCACGCCAAACCCATTCAGGGCCCGGTCTGCCAAGTAGTGTAAGGTTGAGTGCCACTCCGGACCACCTGCCGCGCCTCCGTGCCGCGCTCTGTCACTGCCACATGACGTCCGGGAGCGAGCGCGCAGAAAGAGAAAGAAAGCATTGCCTGTCCACCACTGCTGCTCCTGACAGACATCTGCCCCTCTGCCGTGCGCAAGTCAAAGGGGGCTGGAGAGGCTCTCAGAGAAAACAAGCCGTGCCTTTATCATCCAGTCAATGGGCTCCTTCAAATGCTGCTGACTGTGTGAGTACATTGGACTTTGAGGAGGTGGTTGCGAAAATGGTGCTTTGAACAGAAATTGTTGTTAATGGAAGAGAGCCCTGAGGGGGGGGGGGGGGGGGGGGGGGGATAGTGATATAAGAGGTGGGGAAAAGTCAAATATTTGAAGAAATAAAGTAAATCATATTAGCAGCAGTAAACACAATAGTAAGAAGCTGCAGTAGAAGTGCAGTATTATACAAATGTCTCTGCAAATACTTTTCACAGCTTGTCAAATGTTATGACAAATTACAGACTTATTTTGTCAAGCGTTCCAATGTGGGAGAGCACTCTGGTACTAACCGTTTCACTAATGATGCCGAAAAAAGTTCCACAATTTGTTTCTGTCTGTCGCAGAGTCGGATATGACTCAGAGCACTTAAAAATCACCGACTTCCCAGCTGGCATTTATGAAAACAGTTAGCGGAGTGAGTGACGCCCTTCACACGTCAAACATTGACACGGACAAAAATAAAGTTGCATTCACGGGTATTTCCTTTGCGCTCAGAGTTTCGACAAACAGGAGCAGGCGACGGTCAGTTACTCGTCCCCCCCCCCCCCCTTTGCTGCGCAGCTGGTTCCATAAAGAAGGAAAGAAAATGGATCGGGCTGCACTGTGCTGCTGTTGTGTAGCTATGGCGAGTATAACTTTGCAAGTGATCGAGAGGTAAGGGAAACATTTCCTGGATACACAAGGTCTCAGGAGGAGCTTCACCTGAGCCACCGCCATGCTGTTAAGAATAACTAAAGATTCAAAGAATACTCGAACTTAGAACTTGCTCGAGACACCATATCACCAATGACTTTGCGTTGGCTAGCTACTCTAACGTTCTGTTTGAGAGTATGCGCATCTGTGACCCTGCTCACAGCGAATCATTTCCCAAAAGGTTTGTGGCAATCCAATCACAGAAGCTCATTTGTAACATATCATTCAGAATGAACAAAGGAAATTCCCTCACCTCTGACGAACAGCGTTTAGTGCTTTACCCTTTGATTCCGCAGATGTCTGCGCGGTTTCTCAGTCCTCTTTGCGATTTTTACTTGTTCTTCTTAACCCGTACTATGAGCCACCATGTGTGTTTGTTACTTTTAATACAGACGAACTCTGCGTTTCCCTGATTGATTCACCTGTCAATCACGGCCATCGGCAATCGCTGGGTTACCGCCGGGTCCCGGACTCTACGCCTTTGTGTTGAATAGGAAAAGCCTACAGTCTGGCTGTCATGGCTAACAATCTGTTTCATTTAGTGTTGTTTAACAGCTTTCTCAATCACCCATTCTGCCCGTCTTATATAGTGTAAAGCAAAATGCAGCGACAAAAGATGCCTCTGGCTTCCATCGTCACTGCTTACATGTTTTTATTGAAGACTAAAATAGGGCATACATTATCTATCTATCAATCAATCAAACTTTATTTATAAAGCGCTTTTCATACCGAAAGGTATCACAAAGTGCTTTACAGATTACAACATTTAAAACGATACGCCCCACATCATACATCCATATATATATATATATATACACATATACATATATATATATATACATACATATATACATACACATACCCACGTACACACACACACACACGCACACACATAATATACAATATATAATTAGGACTAAATAAATAGATATGAGTTAAAAGCTAAGCTAAAAAGGTGGGTCTTGAGCCTGCTCTTAAATACATGAACGTTCTCTGCGGTCCTGAGCTCCTCCTCAGGTCGTTCCAGAGGCGAGGGCCATAATATTGGAAAGACGCCTCGCCGTGAGTCTTTCTGTTGACTTTAGGAATAACTAGGAGACCCCTGCCGGAGGAGCGAAGGGGCCGTAAAGGTTCATAAGGTAAAAGCAGTTCTGAAAGATAAGAAGGACCAAGACCATTAAGACATTTAAAAACCATTAAAAGAACTTTAAAATCGATCCTGAAACACACGGGGAGCCAATGCAGCGACTCTAACACCGGTGTAATGTGGTCCCGCCTCCTGGTCTTCGTCAGGACACGAGCTGCTGAATTTTGTAAGAGTTGTAAACCTAAGATACTCTTTTTGGGAAGACCAGAAAGCAGTGCGTAGAAAAACAAACAATGTTGGATTACTTCAGCAAATTCCACACCTTAACAATGCGGTGTTGCATCTTTCTGTTCCAACAATTTCCCGTTGGCGAGCCGACACTAAACCCAATGCACCACTTTTGCCCCGTCATGATCGATATTGGTAAAGTGTTCAATTTGTTAGCCTTTACAAATACTGATCTCATAATCCAACAAATTGTGCAATTCCCCCCAAAATGTCCTACATCAATTCATAAATTCAATTGTCTATAAACACAATATAATAGAACAATCTCTCCCTGTGAACATGAATCCCCAACCACCTTTCTCTCTGTCACTTTTTTTGTTGTTGCACGTTACCGCTAATGCGCTCTGGCAGCAGCTGGTGCGCAGGCGGGTTTCTCTGTGTTCCTAACAGCATTTCTCCCATCCGCCGCGACTTGCAGGGCTGGAGCTGTGATAATCCATTGTACAGCGTCGGGGACAATTGGCGTCTTGGCTGCCAGATGTGTCAGGTGCAATAAGGCTAAGCGCTGTGAGCAGGAAGACCATTGTACAAACAAGAAGCACGAATCCCTCCACATTGATTACTTACCGGGCACGGGGAGGGGGACCAAGAAAACAGGGGCCACTTCCTGGACAGTGTTCCCAGGAATCGATACGTACACAAAGGGAGATGGCCTGAGGAGCGGCGAGTCGATGTTCAGGGTCCGTAAACAATTACACCGTCTCTTAAATTCTACAACCTAACTTATGTTTACTGGGACGCAAAAACGCAATACGTTTTTTGCTCGTTCTGTGCGAGAGATAGAAAGGTTCGGAAGAGAATGTACGGTTTCTTACTCTGCAGCCAAGAAGAATAGGTCATTTAGAGACTACATGGCCCTTTTCGCACAAGATTTGAATTAGCTAGGGAAAAAGTAAAAATGATCGACGTCCTTGGAGTTTTTCTATGCCTGTGCGGATCTGCCATGTCGGTTATTTGGAATGTAAAAAAATCCCCCCAAGTTTTACCTTGGGTGATTCTGCAAACTTCGAGGTAATTCTAGTCGACATGTGGGGGTTTTGAAAGTTTGAATGTACGTAATAAGATTCAAAACATATTTGTGGTATATTTATTTATTTGAAGGTGGATAATGTCACTTTTCATTTGGATAAAAACAAAAAAAGTGCATATTTCAGTGACCCAGTGGCTATTGGGCGGTATGACGCTCCAGGATCAATTCGGTTTTCACTGCTGATGGAACCATCTCATTGGTTGCACATACATCCCATCTAGAAAACCTACCAGAAACTTTATGAACAATCAAGAGGGTCTGAATACAGCCGATGGAGAGTCACGTGATAAGTGGAGCTCCACTTTAGGTTAGGATTACTTTGGATTAGTTTAACCCCTTAACTGCCGTCACCCCTGATCAGGGGGCTAGGGTTAGGGTTAGTTAACCCTAATCAGGATATAATTAGGGTTAAGAACGGCAAATGTAACGCAAGATTTTTAGAAACTAGAAGGTCTTGGCTTTCAAATTAGGTATCACACTGGCATATAGACTGTAAGCTCTCCTGTCAATACGTTTTGAGACTTGGATGTAAATAATTGTTAACCCTAATCCTAGGGTGGCAGTTAAGTGGTTAAACTAGTGTTGTCCTGTGGAGGGGACGTCATTTCCTGTGGAGAAGTGAATCTCCACTGATCACGTGTCCCTCGGCTGCAACCGGACCCTTCTCAAAACAATTGACCCTCTTTCTATCTTCCAACCCGGTTATGCCATGATCCTGCCCCATACGTTGTACTAACCCTAACCAAATCCCTTTTCCTAACCGTAACCATACATTTGAACCTTAATCCCTAACCCAACCTATTCATAAAACTAAGATATTAAAGCCAACTGAAAAAGCTCTATTTGAAGTGTTGGAAATAGCGGCACATAGGCTTCTGTGATCGAAGGTGCAAGTATAGGTACACTCGGTCACAAAAAGGTCAAATATGTACCAATATCAAATCTTTATTTTTCCACATTAAAACAAGACATAATACCCTTTTAACATATATTAATAATATTATGCATCTAAGCATTTCTCCGACCAACGTTATGTTTGTCTATCCGTTTAAGAAAAGTATGAAAAACAAACTACAATGACCGACCAACATGGAGGGCCTGAGGGAAAGTTTGGATGAGCTTGGTGCAAAGTTTAGACGGAGGAAGCTGATTCAGAGCGAATGGATTAAAAGAGAAAGGAAATTGTTGTTCCATGAGAAGAGCCAAAGCCCAGAGACATGATGCCGTTTGTCACAGTGTGCGGTAAGATATGTCTTTTGTCTAAAGTAAAGTCAATACAAACAAGCCCGATAGTCAGCGCTCGAAGCACGAATGGATAAAAGGTTTGTTGTCATCATTCAGTGTCTTTATCTACCTGTCATTTGCGGGGGAAAATATGTGCGTAAAAATGAGTGAATTGCTGACTTTGTTTATCCTGTGCAATTGCCCTTAAAAATGATCCTTACGTAATTCTAATCCGAATGCAAATAGTAAAGTAATAAAATAAATTTAACTGAAACCCATGAAATTGTGTATCCCTCAGTAAGGTCCATTATCCAACCCATTGGTTTTAGCTTTTACACAATCCTATTATCATATTTTCAAAAGTAATTATATAAGTAAACCATAATTAAGGATAACAAGTTCTGCCCACTGACCTTCAGCGCCATGCCAAACAGATCTGCTAATAACATTTGATCCTGGTGGTGAACTGTTTGCAAAACATGAAAAGCAATTTCCTGGGCTCCTCACACCTACGGGCAGGGGTGCTAACAACGTCTCCATTCCAACAACGGATCCATTATCGCGCGCTGGCATTCAGACGATTGTACCGCGCTGCTAAACGTGACGCTGAAAGGTTGTCTGACATATCCACGAGCTCGGGAAATGGCTCGGAAAAGATCAGTTTATAATACATCGAGATAACTTTCGATGTGATTCATTCTCTCAGGTGCAAAGGAGGGGATTGTTTTGAAACTATGGTAACGAGACGTGTTCAGCGTGTCGTCCTCGTTCCGTCGTTAGGTTAGACGTCTTTTAGACGTAATTTGGGAAAAAATGGTTGAAGGATGTTAAAAAGCAATGCGATCATAAAGCCTACAGAACCTTGTCCAACGTACACACCTTTCCCTTACGATAAGTGCATTAAGTATCCTTTCCTTGGACACGTCAGAACCTCCAGATCACGAGGCAAGAGAACCGAAAGAGCTAGCACTGTGCATGTTCTCTTTGAGGGGAAACACAAGAGTACCTCGAGGAACCAAAGCACTTGGGAATTATGCAAACTCCCTTCTGAAAGGGCATTTGGGGTATTTGAGTGAAGGGTGCTATAACCATTCAGCCACAATGCCCAAGCTGAACTATTCTGGGCTGCTGTATCTGCGTAATGAAATATTCAGGAACAACAGCAAAAGGTGTCTGCACCTTCACCTACATTGATAATTGAGAACATAACACGTTTTGGGTTGGTGGCACCAGGGCATAATTTAGGCGCACAACTTTCGAAATGTCTGAAAGTTTCCAACAAGCAGATTTACTTCACCATGTTTAAAGGGGCTAGATTCCCCTTTACGACCGTAAACGATAAATACTTTATTTATTTTTGTATGACTGTAAATGATAAATCCTTTGAGACACTTTGTACGATCATAAACAATTTGTATTAATACATAAGCACAGACTCATGCATTAGTGTAGCTGAAAGTTTATGTGATGTTACTTAAATGAGAGGTAAGGGGTAGGTTTATTATAAGTTCTTTGAACTTCTTCCTACTCCTTTTGAGCACAAGTCTTGTTTTTGTTTTCCTCTGTAAAAAAAAATGCTTGAAATACTTTCCTGCTCAAATGAATAAATAAATGAAATGAAAAATGAAATGCAAGTTGGCCATTTTATACTCACTACTGCCACCTCAGGTCATACGCGTAACTGCACCTTCTATATTAAGCTCATGCATGACGGCAATTCGGACCCGAAGAAACAACTTTTTGAGTGACAGTGCAGGATGTTAGAGGCAGTTGTGGTGAACAGGTCTGGGCTCATTCTACACCGTAGGACATGGCTTCAACATGTAGTGGGAGGAAAATGCATAATTTTAACATGTTTAAACTCTGTATAGTCCCTTTAATATTGAATGCTCATTCGATTCATCTTCCACAGTAATACTATTATAACTATTGTGACATTTTTGTTTTAAGATCACGTAGCTCTGGTGGAGGGCAGAATGTTATAAGAGCTGTTCATGTGTCAGAGTACGAACACACACCGAACTGCTTCCATTTGGTCGCTTGAAGCGCTTGCAATCAGTCGCTCGCATGTGTTCACTTCAGGAGGAGCCACTGCTGTGCGATTCTGACAACACCTCTGCGCTGTTGCTGCTAGGCACTAAGGTGTGGATGAAAATGGTTTCTTTGGTGACAGTGGAATAGTTTTACTACCTTTCTCTGACACATAATGCAAACCTCGCTTCTTTCCTCCCTCTCCCGGATATTATTTCCATATGTGTGGTTTGGAGTGTGCAGTCCCCGTCCGTCCGTCCTCATGTCATGATACAATCCTGTTTAAAGCATTTTTGTAAATTGGTAGAGCGCGTTGTCTCATGATCGGAAGGTCTGGGGGTTCGGATCCCAGCTCCTGAGGATGCACACTGTCGTTGTGTCCTTGGGCAAGACACTTCCCCCACCTTGCCTCCAGTGTCTGTGTACATTGGTGTATGAATGAGAGAGCGAATGGGTGACTGGTTTCTCGCTGTAAAGCGCTTCGGGCCTGATGAAAGTAGAGAAGCGCTATATAAGTTGAGACCATTTGTAATCCAGTATGCTCTTGCGTCGGGGTCTGTGTTTTCATACGTTTTTTGAACTGCTTGTCATAAAGTGCCGGATGTAACAAGTGAATTTCTCCATTGTGAGATCAATAAAGGATTATCTATCTTATCTGGAAGCTTTTCATCCTTTTTCCAGACTGTGTTTCCGTTTCACTTGTGTCTTTATGATGCAGTAGAGGCGCATTGAGTTGCCTTGTGTACGAAATGCGCGGTATAAATAAAGTTGCCTTGCCTTGCCTTGCCTAGAGGTGGTTATGTTGCTCCAAATTCAGATGTTGTCTTCCTGAATGTGCGAGTTGGACTCCGCTCAGGGTTGCCAGATTCTGAAAACCATTATATCGTACAAAGCTTCCAAAACTATCGTTTTTCAGCACAAACTATCGTACACTATAAATATGCCAATATCGTTGTAGCACCCGCACAAAATATTGCTCATATCATTATCACCCCTAACTACAACACAGCCCCACGCACTGTCCCATGTATTACATTACGCACACACACGACCTGCTACCCAAAGAGGATGCGTCAGGGCAGAAGGATAATGCAATAGTGGAACTGTAAAACTGATCCAGGGACAGTCTCTCCTTCTTACAGCAGATATTATGCCTTCGTGAATACGGAGGCTAAGTCTGACTCCAGATCTGAGCGAAAGCGAAGCGCTGCTGAGAGGGGACAGTGCATTTAACCAGACTTTATCTGGCGCTCTGAAATTATCGTACATTTAGGGATTTTTGAATTATTGATCGTACATCGTACAGGGGTCAAAATTATCGTACAAATACGATAGTTATCGTACATCTGGCAACCCTGACTCCGCTCCCGCGTTCACCTGCTCTGAACAGCTGAGTGCAAGGCAAGGCAAGGCAACTTTATTTATACCGCGCATTTCGTACACAAGGCAACTTAATGCAACTCAGTGCGCAGATCCCATCGCCCTTCCACACCGTTCCTTTTATATTGACAATACACAGTAACCTCCTGACAAAAGTATTCAGATATCTGTGCTTTGAGGCTTGTTGTTCTCTGGATGCAGAGTAAGTGATTGTTTCCTTAGCGGATCTTTGACTTTTTCTGACGCTGCGGAGTAGACTTTTAGTTTTGTTTGTGCCTCCACAGCAGCAGTGCCATCGTCTGAGTAAATAAACGTGTGTCAGGATTATAACTGCTGCTAATGATGAAATATCAGCTCAAATTATGAAATTACTGGGCTTGTGCGTCTGGCCGTTCTGAGGCACTAATGACAGAAGAGAACATGGCAGCTGCAGCAGGTGAGAGGTACTTTAGAATAAAATGCTCGTCTAAATAAATTCTGAGCTGTACACATCCTGATCAGTGTTTATAGTGATACGAGTTGGCTGGCGAAAAGGCTGTGACGAGGATTAGGAAAAACAATGAAAAACACTCAGTTGCACCGCTTACTTTGTTAGGCTCATGAATGGAATATGTAGTACTGTACTTTCTCATTCGTCGTGGAAGGCATTGGGTTTTTAAACTGAGGTCTACTGGAATTTTACCTACAACGCTATTTGCCTACAACAAAATGGCGGCTGTGCGGTTAGCATTCTCGGGGGACAAATTTAAGGACGAGATCTTTCTGGGTGGAGTTTGCATGTTCTCCTCATGTGTGAGTGGGTTTCCTCCTGGTGCTGGTACCTCTTGTATTTCCTCGATCAACCCAAAACTCGTGCACAATGGGCGAATTCTCCAGCTAAACAGTCCTTACCCAGCCAAGCTCAAGATCTAGAGACGGGTCCACTTCTTGCTCCTGACAGGGGCCCCACTAAGACGGGTCAAAATGCAAAGGACGTTCCCTACGAGGACAGGGAGGTATAGCTTCACTTTAAATATGAGCTATTGCAGGGCGAAACTTTACGGCCGGCGAAGTCCCTGATATCCAAACAGTTTTCCATAAATTTAAATATGTCCTTTGACACCCATTGTTAAAAGAGACAGAGGTCAGCGACTACAAGCCTCTGTGAGCAATGACTGGGTTTCTGGTTAACTTTTCGGCCACAATGGAGTCAGATCATTGCGCCCTTTCCAATCAGATCACTGCGCACAATCCTCCACAAAGTGACCTCCAGAAACCCTCGCGGTATCGAGCGGTCGGCCGCGCACACTGGAAATGGGATGAAGCCGCTGTATAGACGGGGGGGAAAAAAAGGAACGTGCGGCGCGAGCCAATGAGCAACGCACGGCTGTCCCTTTATTGAATTTGATGTCAAGCCCTTTAAGAGCACAGATCCTGTAAGACAAACATAGGATTAGATTGGAAACACAGCCGCCAGCGCGCCTCCGCCAGCCTCTCCGACCAATTTTCCCTTTTATTTCCCGCTGCGCATGTGTGTGAGTGCAAAATCGGAGCAAGCGTCGCGTGTCCATGGGCTCCAAAGGAAAGGAAATAGTTGGTGCAGCAAAACAGTGGCAGCATGCGGACGCCTGGGGACACAGAATTGACAAGGCAGACAAATGGGGAGAGAAATGAACCGAGATTTCTTTAAGTCCGAGAGGAGGAATATCATCATATCTGGCGAGATGGTGTTGTTGGGATGGAAGAGAGGTCCAGAGGTTTTTTTTCCATTCGAGGAGATTTAAAGGTGGTTAGGAGGACATTGTATCATAAATCAAAATATGGGTTTGCAGAAGGTATGGGGTCAGCCAATTTAAAGCTGATATCAGACATTCTTTGCTCACACAAAAGGCGCAATGACAAGGGGGTTTGACTGAATTGCATCGATTGGAAAGTGTTATAGTACCAACCGTGCAGCGGGAGTTAAGAGGGATTGAATTTGCAAAATAACTCATAGAACAATGCAATTTCTGGAGGTAGGTTTTAAAGGCCACGCAGTGGTCAATTTAGAGATGTTTAGCTAGTTTCTTCCCTTAACATCTTAGTTACCCTGCACAATGCTTATCTTATGATGGTTTTTTTTCCCGCTAGCGAGACGGAGATATCCCGGGAGTGGCTACAACATCGTCTTCTCTTCATTCATTCATTCACAAATATTGACGGATTTTACATCCACGTGTACTGTGAAGGGTCCCCGCGATGGCGCTCTAATCCAAATATGGTAATTTCCCTTCTGGGAGCCGACCAAACAAAAGACACACACAACTTCAGGGTTGCTTTTCTCAAAATGAGGTTTTTGCTCTACTCACGCAACAACCTCACCATTTTAATAGCTCCTACAGACTCTAAACTTCCCAATCTTGGACTTAACAATATTGTAAAAGGGTTTTTCAGAGGGATTTTTTTTATTGACCTTTGAACACACAAAAAAAAAACAAGATTAGATTTTTACTGATTTTTTCACTTATGATTAGGCAGGATCAGAACAAGTTTGGTGAACGTGACTACTCTAGACAATAAAACTCAAAGGAACTACAGTACACTGATTCCTCCGGATAATGTCTCCTCGAGTGTGGCTGGTGTTTTGACTGTGAAGAGACTGATACACTGACTGAGCAACTAGCATGTAGCATGTTTGCTGGGCATGTTGCACCGAATGTACCATTTGAAAATATTACAGTGTTGCAGAGTGGGAGTGATACTAAATAGTTGGCTTAAGAGAAATAATGTTGCTTGCGTGATTTTGCTTTGCTTCCTTTGTGTTGATCGCCTGCCCCGCCCTGATGTGTTTCACCTGTTTCCTCATGTATTTATACCCCTGTGATTTCCTTGTGTGTGACACGACCAACTCAAGACCCAGCGGACTGCCTTATAGCTGAGGACCCTGATCCTTGTTCCTGCTCCTGTCCAGAACCACTGCTGGACACTTACCTCCGTCCGGGGTGGCTGTCCCCTCCTTCCCGCCCTGAGCCACTGCCAGACTCCGACCTCCGTTTGAGGTGGGCCCCTTCTGTTCCGGAGCCACCGCTGGACACTATTCTCCGTCCAGGGTGGGCTCCTCTTGTCCTGAGGCCACCATCGGACTGGGACCGCCGTCTGGGGTGGGCTCCTCCTGTTCGTGCCCCTGGGCCACTGCAGGACATTACTCTCCGTCCTGGGTAGGCCCTTCCTTCGCTGATCCCTCGTCATCACCCAGGGTTGTCTCAGCTACCTGCAGTTCCTGCCCGTCACCTGAGCACTTCACAGCCGCCACAGTAAAGTGAAGATATCACTGTGCGGATGTCGAATTACTCCTGGTATTATTACGCCTTACAATATAGTTCCCCTTTTTAACCATATTTAAATAGGGAAAACGTGGAAGAGTTTGGTAGCTTCTATCTTCACCTCGTTTGGAGCTATAGCGGAGAGGAGAAGATGCTAAATGCTAACTCCGTCTGTGCGGTGTTTACGTTACGGAAGGCACACATGGAGACCAGACAGGTAGAAATTAACTCGTCAAAGCTAAGGTAAGAACATACCTCAGTATGTAAAAACGGTGGCCTATTCCTTCAAGGTGCATAGCAAACTTCTTGATGAATCTGAAACATCTTCGCTTCATTACCACCAATTCTTCATAGCCACTCAACGCTGAATCTTTCACGCCTTCTGGCAGGGATCTTTAGCTCCAGTCACACGTGCTGTAGACTCTTCATATAGCGCTGTCTGTTTCCTCTCGCCTTGTCTGCATTTATGTATGTCAGACTGTTCTAACAGCTTGTCTCTCTCCCTCCATATTAGGCCCGTCTCCCATTAGGTTCTCCTCGTTTGACCTAGAAGCAGCTGCGGCATTGGTAAACACTGAGAAAATTGTTCCCGATTTGGTAGACTAAAGCCTTTTTTGTTTTTGTTTTTTTTAATTATGACCGAGCAACAACAAAAAAACAGTACAAATTAGCTGCAATTGCTATGGCTACAAACAAACAGTACATTTTCTTTTTGCATTTAAATGACACACAAGCTGATAATTTAATCAACACTCTGTAATTATGTTTACGTTCAGGAAATGCTCAGGTCGAAAACCTTAAGGACTCCATGGAGGGAGAGAGAATTGAGAATGTGTGTGTGTGTGGGGGGGGGGGGGGGGGGGGGAAATACCATTTGAATGCTGTGACCTTAATCCATTGGAACATGGAGCCAGCAGCATGGCGCACACTTGGCCCAATTGCTTGAGTTTCGCCAAAAGAATGGAAATAGGCCAACGCGTTAAAATAAAGGTTTACCATACCAGAATTGACCATTGTTTGTTCGGATGTTTGGTTCAATGTTGGGCTGTCTTCAGAAACTAAACCAGCTGACACGGTGGTGCAGGCGGGGCACCGGTTACCCCTACCACTAAAATATGTATAATAGGTTCCCCTCTGGGGCCACGACTCCCTGGAGATGAGATGGTGGTAATAGATCAGGTGTGGGCAATATTTTTTTTACAAGGGGCCACATAAGTAACCTGAATGGAGTCAGAGGGCCGCACCAACAATAACTTGAACTTAATTCTGCTCAACTTTCTCCCATTGCAAAATGCACTAGACTATGTAGAGCCATTTGAGCCCCAACACTGTCATGGTGCCTCGGATACACTGCTACGCAATCCAGCGTGAATGCAATGCGCCGTGGAACATTCAGGAAAATGATATAAATATGGAAAGAGAGTCGAGGGCCGGACCAAGTTACTTGTTGCGTGCTATGGGTGGGCTGGCCCAAACCAAAAAATACCCGGCCTGGATTATTGTCCCAGTCCGCCCCTGTTAATGACCAACAGGAACGTCTCTTTAAGGTGAACAGTTGGAACAGGATCTCAATTGTGAGAAGAGCCGGATCTTTTTTTCAATTGAACCCAGAACTCTCCCCGAACAAGAGGAGAGTAAAAACTTGAATCTTTTCATTTATTGTGACAAATATGTTTTCTAAGAGTGAATGTCAGTCCCATTGTGATTTAGATCTGATGTGCCTTTTGTTGATCACGTCTTAGAATTTGAGAGTTATTTTGCTGGTGTTCAAATTTAACATTAAAAAGAGACCGTCTTTTGCGCGGCTCTTTGAAATGAACGGATCCCAAAGACTCGGCTCCCAGTAAAGAGCCGTAAGTCCCATCACTCGTAAATAAAGGCCAAATAAATGCATTATTATCATTCCCATTGTATCAAAAGGTATCAAAAAACATCCACACCAATCATCTGTTATTTTGGGCACAAACGTCAGCGTCCCACAGAAAGCAAATCAGTGGAGCGATGTTTTTCTGCTATAATAATAACTAAGAGTTTTGAATGACTCATCAAGTCTCATGCTAGCATACATTAGCAATTGCCGTTATGAGTTGTGACTTATTTTTGCAGCTGTAGTTTCCGTCTACAAGCACAACTGAAACTGGAACCACTGGAACCACTGGAGCAAGCTCAAAACTAAGGGCCTGGTTTGCTTAGCTAGGTACTTAAAGACACACTGCGTAACATTTTGTTGTATACTGTGCCAGCAGTACAAAACATGCTCCTAATGACTGGCTTGACACAGAAAATGCTATTTTTGCAGTGGTTAATGAAAGAACGGGTTTGGAATTGGACCTAACCTGTTTAAATCTCATATTTGGCTGCCTTTAGTCAACATCTCCATGGAGACGTCCCTGCTCTCTATAAAGTCAACAATAAGAATACTTTATATTTGGTCAAATAAATACTTTTATTTTAGTCTTTTTATTGGGTGAAATGTTACGCGGTGTGGCTTTAAAATGAGAAAGTGCCACTGTGTGGGGCAAAACAGCTTAAAAAGTTATGATGAATAAATGTATTGAACGTAATTGTAATTATTAGAGAAAATCAATCTTCTTTTCTATATCTTATGCTTCACAGAAATAGCCTTCTGCCTGTGAATTGTGTCTGTTGCATTCAAATATTTAATCCATTGGCGCAGGGAGAACTTTATGAAACAAACTTTAATGCCCTCCGCTCGCTCATCCAATGCAATCCAACTTTATCTTTGTAACATATTTTATAAACACGAGTTTCCAAAGTGCCGCACAAGAAAATAAAATAGTACTAAACCTGAAACAATACATTATTTAAAACAATAAACATTAAAAGCCAAATGAATAAATAAAAAGATACTTTAAAATACTTCAATAGACTAAAAAAAAACAATAGCACATTAAAATTAAATTAAATCACTAAAAACTAAAATTAAACAGAAGAAAAGACAAAGAGGACCAAACAACTCACGTAGTGTTAAAAGCCCGATAAAATTGGGTTTTAAAACACTCCACTGTGGGGGCTGTTCGGATGTGGAGGGGCAGAGCGTTCCACAACGGAGTGGGCTCCGTCCCCCCCTGGATTTACGGTTCGTCTCTGGGTTGTAAATTTGGATGAGGTCCGCGAAGTACTGAGGGGCCAGTCCATTCTTTAAAAGCAATCAATAAAATGTAAAAATGAATTCTAAAAGTAACAGGAAACCAGTGAAACGACGCAAGAACTTTTTTGTTTCCTGTTAAGAGCTGCGTAAATAAGCCAGATTAAAACCTTTGAAAACGATTTTAACACCGCATTGGTGCGCCATATACTGTCCTGCACAAAACATGGGGTCGATCGGCCCGTTAGTCCGACATCTCATTATTCCGAAAATGTCCCATTGAATAGGAAGCCATTAGACTGACATCTCTTTAGTCAGGAAAAAACTGCCCCGTTGGTCGGACCATAAACAGCGGAGATGTGCTCAGAGTTTATGCCAAGACAAGAGAATAGCTTTATTTAGACATTTATTTAACACTAGAACCTCCGCGGCTCGTTTGATTGTTTGTAATGCTAATTAATATTAGGGTTAGGGTGTTTATGGTCGGACCAACGGGACTTCGGACCAATAAGCCAGTTTTTTTCTGACTAATGGGTTGTCGGACCAATGGCATGGCACCCAAAACTTTATACCTGCTTCTCAACCGTACTTCTCGCAGTCGTGATAAATACAACAGCACCTGCAAACAATATCACATCGCATTTTTTCGGCATCAAATCTTGTGCATTGTGGCAGAATCGCCCCGTTTTGCATATTGATTAGGTCCCAGACGCTAAATTTGCACACGGGCCTTTGAGCGTTTATTAGAGCCGCAAATCTCAATTGCACTTGCTTCTTTCTCCACTACCGGTTTGCATAATATACAAACGCATAGTAGATCAAGCCCTTAGTTAGTTATACGTTTAGGGTCCAATTTGAGCACTGAAATTATCAGTTTAGTCTAGGGCTGGCTACCGTTTCTGGTTTGGCATCGTAATAATGGTATCCCCAAAAAGAATTACAGTTTTGATGCCTGTTGATCTAGGGACAGCATTAAAGCAGAACTGAGAAACTTGTTTACCTTAATAAATCCTTTCCGTAGGCCCCCTGGGGGTAATATCAATGGCCGCTGGCTGCTCTGCTTTACGACCGCAACACTGGAGGCCGCCATTGCTGTAGTACTCCCATATAGCCGCTAGTCTCCCATCTAAAAGCATTGGACTTTAGACACATTAAAAACAACTTCAATGCCTGGTTTCTATTTTTTAAACACTTTTAGTCACAATTAAAGAAACCAGGCTGGTTTTCAAAATAAAATTTTTTAAAATCTCGTGAGTGTCGGACTGTTAGCATTGGAGCTGCACAAGCTACATGTCACGCAGGGGCCGAGTCTACAGTGAAGATCCCGCCCTTATGCCCTTTTTAGGAACATGCTTTGTCAGAGCTGGGGAGGAGAAGTCTGTAACTCCGCCATGATTTCCCCCTCGAACGTGTTAATTATGGTAAACGGGGAGGAGTGAGGAGGAGTTGTCTATTCTTTTTAACGGTCTATGGGTAATATAAGTGGTAATGGGACGATTGGGGGGGCTCTTTCATCTCCCCCTGGTGTCTCTAGCCGGAAAACCACAATTGCAACTTTTCCTGCCTCCGGGTTGGAGTACCAACACACACTAATGGGATCACAAAGAAGAAGCTAACATGCTAACGGGCAAAGCTAAGTGCGGGCTAGCGCCACTTTGCCAGTATTTACAGCCAAGTGTGTGTGAAAAAAATGATCTCCATTGTGTAATTGGATGTACAACATCCCTCTCTCCCTTTGTCTTTTCTGTCAGTGTAGTATTTACTCTCACGGATCTTTAATGAGTAAACAACCACAACATGCTACGACACCTACAGTGACGCTTATGGCCTGTAGGGGCCTGAGTTACTTAGTTCTGCTTTAAAGGAAGTGACTCGTTTCAGCTCAAATTATTATTTTTTCGTTCCGGTATCAGTATTGTAAACCAAGTATTGCTAAAGTATTGGTATCGGAAAAAAAGGTACGTACCCAGCCCTAGTCTAGTCACGATGTATGGACACAAACAAGCTTCATGGATTGGATTTATGAACGTTCAGAGTATTTGTGATAAGATAACATAGCCTTTATTGATCTCACAATGGATGTCCGGTTATATATATTTTAAAGGTCGATTTGGCGTGATAGAGGCCATTTTGAAGATAACAACGTGCACCAAAACAGTATGAAAACTTTTTATACATTTTCATTGCAACATTATCTGTGCCGAATGTGGGCAATGTCAGACTAAAACGTCCAACCCAGCGCAGGCGGCAGGTGGTTTTTGTCCCCGAGAAATGGGCATCTGAAATCCAATCCGAGATACAATTCAACACACACTTATCTCGACTATTCACCCCCCCCCCCAAACAAAAAAGATACGCTTGTTTCTGCCCGCCCCCTCCAATCCAAATCATATACTGCTCTATGGCAGATAAGTTGGCTTTAGATGCCATCAGTCGTACAATGCTCGCCTGTAAGTGTCGCCTTTCAGGGCTGCTTAACGCAACTTATACGAGTCTTTTCAGCGACGGCGAGTGGCAGGCCCCATTTGAATTTCCCATTCCCATCGCTGACGTTCACGTACATGATTGCTTTTTCAATTCTGTCAGTTTACGCCGGAGATATATATTCCGAATGCAAATGGCGCGACGCGTGCACACACAAACAATGCGCGAGCGGAGGAGGCAGGGGCGCCGCTCAGCCTCGCGCCCCGTTGTGTCACCGCACGACTCTAAATTATTCAGTGTCACTCAAATATTGATATGGAAATCACAGCTGACTGAGGCGGCGCGGACCAGAGCGAGGAGCTGCCTGGATGCACCGGCCCCGCTCCCCCCACTCCCCCCCACCCCCTGCTCTCCATTTGAGTCTGATCTTTCAGACTTCTGATGCAGGTATCCTCACATGATTATTTTATGTCCACTTCACACTCAAGAGAGGACAAAGGCTAAAAGGGTTGGTGGCCATTTAAGCAGTCTATGTGGTGTTGATACTTGATTCAAAAGGTGTGACCAGGGATTCTGTGGGGCATTAAAAGTAATTAAATCAAGCATTGAACTGGATTCAAATTGGCATTAAATCTAAATTTCTCAACCATTTGTACTGTATAAGGTTCATCGAAAAATACCAAAATGATGGTCTAAAACATACAAATGAGATATTGGCCGATTTTTCCCCCCCTTTGTTTGTGGCATGGAAATGTAGTATAACAGGTTTTAATATGACGAGTCTAAATGCTATTGCTCATACCAAAGTGGAGCTTTTTATTATGACAAAGAATAAATGGCCAAGTACTTAAGATTTCTTTAAAGAAGCACTTGAATTAAATACATGTTCTTTTTGAATGGGTTGTGTAGCGCAGAGGTTCTCAACTGGTGGGCCGTGACCATAGATAGAAGATAGAAGAGATAAGCGGTGTAATGATCCCGAGAGGTCTGTGAAATTAACATGGCCGTTCCTTAAAACGGAAAAAAGGCAGGATGCCGCGTCCTTGCGGGGCGGGTGGACCGGCTACAACCTTCCACAGTGCTCCAGAGCCTGTTAATCAAATTTTAAGTTTTCAAATTTGTATTTCTAATATACAATAACTAGTGTGGTTAAAAATATGATACCTACCCCAGCGTTGTCACATGAGTCATAGAAATGTTTAGAAAGATAAGGGGAGACGGGGGTAATTAGACTATGGGTCACGTCTTTTAAAGCCTGGAGCGGAGCCCTTTGATCGAGGCGCACTACAGCGGGACCATGGCACATTCTCTCTTCTCTCGGGACAGCTCAGTTCACAGGGGGATAAATACAGCTCTCTGTCATGTATGAGCGCCAGCCATAGGAGCTGCACATAGCACATTAAGCTGCACATGGCTACGCTGATTCTATTTGTAATTACCCCAGACGAACTCGAGTCCAAAGGATTTCTATGGTGACTTTCTATCAGGAGTTTTATTATGTATCTATGTATACACAAGACTATTGGCGTGTCAAGAGCGACAGGCCAAAGATAAATTGGAGAAAAATGCGGTTGTTTGTAAATGATTTACTATTTCTGTGCGGCCCTGTGGCAAATGCGTCACGGCCTGGACGTGTGGTTGGGGACCACTGTTTTACATGACAAATAAAAAAATACATTCTTATCTGGGTTGCAGTTTGGAACCCTATTAGGATTATGGTGGGTCCTGACAGCATCTCAGTTGGGAACCACATGTGCGGAGTTTAGTATATGGAAACCACTTTATTTCACTATGTAAACATCAGCCGATCAACTGATGTTAAAGCATCTGCCCTACACTGCCTGATAGGTGGCGAACCCGTGCCCTGATTACAAGATGATTCAATAACTCAGGAGGAGGAGTTTGTGAGATCAAGACTAGCCTACTCAACACACTATACCCTCTGCTGGTACCCTCCAACCACCCCCAACCATTCACTCACAAACCACTCACCCAAGCTCTCTGGCATTCCCACATGCTCTCCCAGCCTGGTACTACCCAATGTGTAAGCGTCCGGGATCAGCCGAGATTGGGCTTTCAAAAGACGCCTGTCAGGGTTAGCAGTCGATACCATATTACAATTTCAAAAACTATTGGAATGTATGTCGGGAAAAGATAACACATTGCTATAGATCTGACTCACAGTTTTGCCGGCACGTATCGATCCGCCCCTATGTGACTCCATTAGTGAATCAGCTCTCCCTCTGTGCCGTGTGATCGTACAAACGGAGCGTTTACCTCGTACAGGAGTCCAGACACACCAGGCTGTGGGGCAGACAGGAGAGGACCGTGCACAGTAGGCTCTACTGGTTCCGGGTGCAATGGTTAGAAGCAGGATTTTTCGAAGTTAACGAAGAGCAACATTTAAAACGTTCACCCTAGCAGAGCAAAGGGTGTGCTCGCCAATGACATGGTCTGGGATCACAACATACTATAGGAAGGATACGTGGCAATCGGCTGATTCACAATTTGAAGAACGCGAACGTCTGCGACAAATGGATCGTGTCATGTTCAGCTTTTTGTCATTTTAAATCTGAACACAATCCTGCAATAATGTGCTGAGCCATTAAGTGTATCTACATCACTATGGGAGGGCTCTTTTTGAACCATGTTCCAGGGTTGACGTGACAAAAGACACAAGACTCGACCTTAGATCGTGGAGAATGGTAAAATCACTGTTTTAGCCATGTTATAATGTTAAAGCATCATCAAACACTTAACTGCTCTTCCGCACTAATAACGCAGCGTTCGCCACCGCTATGTGTCACTAGACAATCTTCACGATGCTTCTCTTTGTTGGTCCCAGTTCCTGTCCATGGCCAAACTCTCTTTCGCGTGCTGAGTAGCATGTTAGCCCATCCGTAGCTGTTTGGAAACTTAGCTCTAAAGCCAAGGCAAAGTAATATTTTTTTTTTTATCTGGCTAAAGTTTGTCGTAACGAGTTTTTTGGGCTCCACATCCTAGTGTTGTTTGTCTCCTCGGAAAAGTGCAGGGAAAGTCAAATGCGGACCCGGTCATGCGCGGCTTCTAGAAACCTGCGGGGACCTAGAAACCTAGAGGACGGTGCTGATGTTGTATTTGGTTGACGAGACATTTGACAGAGACCCTATGGCTGCAGGGGGATATGGCTCACTCTGCGATTCTAGTGGATGTCGGGCGCACGGTCTGCATGACCAGCGTTTTGGAGCTTTTTCTCCACGACGAGTGATCATTCTTCGTAAACTCCCAATATTGTACTGTGTACCCCCTTACGGCCCTGGTCATTGTTGCACAAAAGTATAACTGATTAATCTCACCGCTAATAACAGGCATAATGTTTAGACACATATGTTAATTTACTCTATACTACAGCGAATATCAAGGCTAAAGGTATATTGGACCTTCAAGTTCCATACACAGCAGGCAATGAACTGCGGTGAAAGGTACAAACTCGAAGATACATTTCAAAGGAATATGACATTTCTGCTTTTGAAGGTAAGCAAAGATGTTCCCTGCTATCCTATACTGTGGGGAGAGTTCTCTGCATGTCCTCCAGACTTCAATGAAGCATTGCATACTACAATTAAGGGAGAAAACATGTTGACTACATATTTCTTGGAATCTTGTAAGAATTCTGCTGACTATTACATCTGGACATTGAGCGCATGTCCTGTATCACGTTAAGCCACCATTTGCTCTGTTCTTCAAACATCCTGATACGCCCATTACCTCCCTTGTATTGCAACACTCTCTGGATGTGCGAGCCATTTGATATTTCCCACCCTCCTTTTTGTTGCGCCAAACTGTGTGTACGTTTCGAGTGAACCCGCTGCTCCCTCTCCCCTCTCTAATTGGCACAAATCCCTCTTCAAGCCACTGCTATGGCTACGAACCGGAGACGAGCGGCGGACGCGTTCGAGAATTAAAGCCCGGTCAATACCGCCCACGCGGCTCATTTGTGTACCCACGCTGTCACCGAGCCGCCCGTGTCTGTTTAAAGAGTGCCGCGCAGGTATGGCGGCGGCGAGAGCGTGTGGCGTTTGTTAGTTACATAAAGCCCTTTTGAAATACCCAGGTTTCTTTGTACCGCTGTCGGCTATAAACTACGCAAACAAACAGGCTCGGCTCGGACTGGACGATCCAGGGAGGGCTTTCGATTGGATAACAGCTTACATAATGGGGGCTGCATGGGAAGAGCGCAGCAGAGGCAACAGGCAGCAGCTGGTTCGGAGAGTGGTGGTGGGGGGAGGAGGAGGAGAGGGGGGGGTTACATTGTGTCAGACGGACTGGTCAGGTCGGCCAGCACAGCGACACTCCGCCGGATCAGGTTTCAGCCAGTGCGCCCGCCATAGGGTATATAGCATCTAGACACGCGTTTGGGGGTGAAGAACCAAGTTGGCAACACCGGGTTCAAAGTATCGAAATCACTTCAGGCTAGTGGTTTGTGGAACCATTTTCAGTGGGGTCTGATATTTTCCCATATCTTTCAGTGTTTTACCCGCTGAAAAGCTATGACAACACTACCCGAGTCTGTTTACAATTGCGTTTTTGATTTCAGCTTCATGGACTTAAATTAAGCGTTGTAGTCAATTCACTTATTTGGTTCATGATTCCACACCAGTTGAGAACCATGTAGGGAGGAGCGCTACAGACTTTTTTGAGGGGGGGGGGGGGTCCAACGTATATTAGCTCAAATGACCACAGGCACTACTGATGCCTTCACCCTCCCCACCTTCTCGAGGTCTTTTGCAAGAACCTGGTATCTCTCTGATTTCTCTGGTTCCTTTTTTCCCCAACGTATTTTTTTATAATGATCTTTGTGTTTGATTTTACTTTCAACTCATTTGAAACTTCCCAGTGTATTTCCATACAGTAAACGATTGAGTAAACCACACTGTAATGGCTCCATTTGCTTCAATTTCAAAAGGTCAAGTCTTGGCTTTAACCGCAGTTTCCTTGGTACTGTTTAATTAGTGTGCATTTACTGATATTCCAGCTATGAATAAATGAACGTTTGGTAGAGTGCATTGACCTTGTTGACGCTGACGTAAGGTTTTGTTGTAAGACAATCATTTATGAATAATGCTCTGTCTTCGCACAGACCTTGCAGTGCCATCACATGTACTTTTTACACATGAATGTATAATGAAGGAGCATATCTCTGCTGGGTATGAATTTAAAATTTGTTATGGAACCATTTTTTGCAGAAGGCCGTTGATGTGTTTTACCTGTGGCACTTGGAGACTAGTGGTCAACATGTTTGTGTATTTTAATGTCTCCTTAGTAGGGGTGTTACGATTCATCTGTTTAGTCGATGTATCGATATGTTATATCTTCGATCCGCTACATCGATCGGCGCTCGGCTAGTTTGTATCGATCCTGGCCACACATCAATGTACATCGCTTTTAATTAATAATGATCGATTTGTATAGATATTGTTGATAATATTAAATCACTATTTATCATACTGGGCCAAGCTGTAAACTCGTACTATCCGTGGGTCAAGCCGTACAGTCGTACTATCTCTGTCTTAGCCTTGACTGTGGTGCTCAGGCGCCACTGAATGTTTTGCTTGCGTATCGGTATGACGCTCTTAGACGGTATTTATCCCTCTTCTGTGGAAGCATAGGCAGACTTGAATGGAAGGACTAGCGCAATGTCTTGAGTTCATGTCTCCGGGTCCCGTAACGATGGTAAATAAACTTCTCCTGTATAAGACATCCTGACTGCTGCCTCTTCTTCATCGGTCCTCTCGAGCACCATTGTTATTTCTCTAACAGATATATTAGAGAAAAACATTAAATCAAAATACAATTACATTATTTTCGCTTAAAATATTGGGCTAAATGTTACTTTATTCAAATTTTAGCCCATTTTTTTGTGACGTCATCAAGCGCCTGCAGCGGCCAGCGGGCGCAGGGGAATTACATCAGGACAGGAGCAACAATAACAGAAGCACGCTGTTTGCTCGTTCATCGAAGACGCGTTTATTTTTGCAAGAAAGATGATAATCATCAGATGACGGGTCGCTGGTGGTAGACTGTGTAAATGCCAAGGGAAATATAACGGCAGCCTGACAATCATGCGTTTACAAGACCCTCCACATCGGCAGCATTGAAGGAAAGAAGAGCAGCAAAAAGCTAATCACAGCAGCCAGGTGAGAGATAAAGCTCAGTTTCGGGTCTAAAGCTGAGTGTACACAGCAGGATATCCTTTTGTCTTATACGATTTTTAGACGTTACATTGCAAGACGTGGCGATTGTAAAATTAACGAGCCTGCACAGGCCTGGGCCGTATGGGTCAAAGTTTGAAGTCTGTCGTAGCATTTCAGGCTACGGGTGTACTGGTGGCGCTCGCTAACTATGTTTATGAGAGAAACTCGTGGAAAGTAAAATGCAGTCTGTTAATAGCTGGGTATTGTTGCTTTTGGCTCTGGCGATGCGCTGCTAGTGTTGTATTTTGTGGCATTGCCGTTAACAGAGGTGATTTTTTTTTAAATAAAATCCGTTGCAAATGCCTTCTGTTGTATTTATGTTCATTTACTTGTAATAATTATTGCTGAATTTGGTGAAATCCAATTATAAAAGTATTGAATATCGTATCGAAAATCCACTGTATTGATGGAATTGTATCGGTCCAAAAAAAAATTATAGATCGTTTCACATCAAATCGTTTGGCCTCAAATCGATACGTATCGTATTGGTCAAAAAACATATCGTTACACCCCTACTCCTTAGGGTGGTTTGTTGTCTATTCTTCAACCAGTGCCTCAAAGCCAGGAATAGTGTGGAACCACGGTACAGCACCTGGAGACCCATCTCCAGATATTGAGCCAGGATTTTGGTCAGAACCATCCAACTGAGGGGCTAGCCTATTGCACCTGTTTTGGGTCAAGTTGGGAAACCGAAGCAGCTGGATAAAAACCCATCCACACATGAGGAGAATGTACAAATGCCTGGTTCGGGGAAACCAACACAGGGCTTTCTTACTGTGAGTCAAAATTGTTCCTGTTGGTCCTGAAGAAACGATTGAAGAGCGGGTCAAATGCAGAGAAAAAAATTCCCAACAGGTATAATACGGATTTTTCCGATGCAAAACTGGAATATATCTACAGTATATATGTATATCAGGCTGTTTGAATGTCAGTAGTATTCCCGATATAGTGCACTATATTGTGGTCACGCCATTTTGTACTGGTGTCTGAAAGTTATCGATCAAATTAAATTTGATTGATTGATTGATTGATCAAGCAGTTTTCTTCATTTATGTTGAATAAAACTGATCAGACTGATATTTATTCGTAAATATTAAACTATCTCTTTAATTTGGGGTTTTACAACCCAAACTTGAGCTACACTGGGGGAACCGGTGACCTGCTATCCAAATCTCCCCCAGAAAGAATGCGCTGTAGAGTCCACTAAATAGTGCGACACTATATGGTAAATGAGCAGTAAGGGGCGAGGGTAGATATTCAGACACAGCCTAAGACTGTCATCATCTCCCTATGACACAGTATATGAATAACATTATACACACACACTCACACGGTGGATTAAAACCAATTTGTTTCCCATGATTGGTTTTGACACCTCTCTGTCTACTGAAGAGTGAAGACGGAGTGCACTGGTTTAATAAAGTTAGTGTCTGTGTAAGGAGCTCCACTATGAAGGTTCATAGCCACACCGGTTAATGTCCCACACTCTTCCACAAAATCACAAGAGTTTGTCCCCTGTCTGACTCCTGCTCTGAGTCCATTAGTGTCAACGGCGAATTGGCCTGTCTGTTTGATGGAAAGGTGGGGTGGTGGTAAGGGGCTGCCCTTCCACAGTGACAAATACCAGTAGAATGTTGAAACCTGACAGGAAAGTCGTGAGGGGGAGCTTCCGAATGTCAGGTAGATGTACTTTGGCTAGTCAGCAGTTAACACTCTTCACTAATTGCCTACTGACTGAGTGGATTAAGTTAGGGGTTTGCTAGCGTGAGAATACCCAAAGTTTGACCTGCTCCTAAACGTTCTCCTCTCACTGATTTCATAAGTTTCTTTTACGATGTCTTAGGCTATATCCACACGAAGACAAACCACTTATATTTTCAGAAACTTTCTTTGTGAGCACGAAGCCAGCTTAGTAAATGTATGCGTGGTCTGTGAAAATGGCGCAATTCATCTGCCAGGCCTGTGTGTGGCACTGTGACGCTAACACAGATAATAGAGCAAGATGAAGAGGGCGCATGCGCAGTATACTTTTGTGGAATGTAAACAGTGAAAATGAAACTGATTCAAGGATTTACGATCTATAGAATCTGTTATCTATGGATAACAAACACAACGCTGGCGCTGTGATGTCATTGTGTTAGTAAAGGTTGTGGAAACGGAGCCATGTAAACGGCGTTTTGATTCTGGGACCTATTTTGGAAAATGTTCGTTTACAGACCCCCAAAATGCTGGGCTCGTTTGGATGATAAACTGGATTCATAAAATATCTTTAAAATACGTACGTATGTTAGCTTTATGTCCGTCTCCTGCGTGATTCTTTCTGTCCATGCTTTTTTTTTTTACCCAGAGTCGTAGCAACTTAACAGTCCATGAGCTAACTGCTGGGGAAACTACTGTGCACAGCCCAACAGTTGAAGCAGAACAAACGGCTAAACTCCTAAAAGCTGATTCAAACCATTTGCGAACAAACCACCACTGTATTACTTCATTTTCTTGACTATACTTCAGAAAGTGTGGTGTAAAAAACATCACAGTTGGCACCATATTGTTTTGGTCCCAGCTCTTCATCTCCTGTTTGAGTAAATTGTCCAGCGCCCTCTGGTGGTAACTTTCAATAACGCATGCTGGACATTACAAACGTCAATGCAGTGACGGTAACTACGCTTGGAAAGCACTATATCTACTTATGTACAAACTGGGAGCATAAATGAGCCTTTAGACGTCATTTACAATCTCTTTTGCCAAGCTACACTCCATCAAATTCAAATTAATTATTTAAATAAGTTGTTTACTAAGAAAAATCACAACACAAACATACTTTTATCTTGGAAAGAACTAGAGTTGGATGAATAACCAGTTTTATTTAACCTTATAAGAAACTGACATGATAACAAAAACACATGCGCAGACACAGGCACCCTGAAGGGATATTAAAATTAAAGCACCTTGAGTCAAAACAACTAAATTTACTTCAAATCCTCCTCTGTTCTTTCACTACCAGCTCACTTCCCCTTGTAGACCCTGTATTGAAGTCTCCAACATCCTCTCCCCTGAATCAGCCTGTGTCTTTGTGTCCGTTATCAAGTATCCCAGAGTCACTTTTAGGTACAACCACCTCTCTATGCGCCAGGAGGCCAGTGTCCACCCGTGACTCTCGCCCCGGCCTGACACTGCTTTAGACATGGGCTGTCCCGGCTGGTCATGGGAAGACATCGCGGCTCCTGTCGGCACAACAGTGGCCTTTGTAAGAACACACGGAGCAACCTACGCGAGTGAATCGGCTCCTGTGTCCGGCTGCATAAGGGCCTGATTCAGCGTGGCTATTCTTTCAACAAAGCCCCCGACAGTGTGGAAGACCCCTAGAAGCCATGCCGTGCCGGTTGGGACACTGAAGCTCTGACAGAGAGGGGAATACCAACCTCAAAGAACGGCTAAATATAACTGTGTGAGTCAGGCTGACAAGGGATAAGGGCCGATTCTTCCTCTTTCGTTAGATGTAACTTTCTTGTGTCGAGTTTGAGAGTTAATGTTAAAAAATTAACTTTAGGGCCAAAATCTGCTATTTGTCTAACTTGCATAGAGTAGCAATGGCCAATACCACAGTAAAATCTGTAAAAAAAAAAAAATAGCACATCTCAAAGCATTAGAATATAAAGGGCATTGGTTCCACCTCATAAAATGTTTGACCTTTTGGGCCTGAATCGAGATAAAATCAG
The DNA here is from genome assembly GCA_021464625.1 of Proterorhinus semilunaris. NCBI lineage: Eukaryota > Metazoa > Chordata > Actinopteri > Gobiiformes > Gobiidae > Proterorhinus > Proterorhinus semilunaris. Next base: position 22,630,237 of record CM038360.1, read on the forward strand.
GACTATACCGGGTCTAAAACAGACATACGTTGGACTGGATTATGCTTTAAGAGTGTTGTTGATTTCTGGAGATATATTATTTTTTAATTCATGCAGCACTTATATTTGAAGAGTCTAATGGTGCTAGTGCATGTGTATGGTAACTAGTAGCCTGCATTAAAAACGGTCTGACCCAAGCACAGTGCACCTGAGGCAAATCACTTATAACACCAGACTACCGATGTAAATGTCTGTGTTGATTTTTAATATAACCATTTTGAATTTAAAATAACTTGGGCTGCATCAGCTTCCTGGTTGTAAGCTACGCAGCGGCGGAGTGATCTGCTAGATTACCGGATCTACAGTAGTGTGTTTACCTGTGGCCAGCATTACTACACGTGGAATTCACAAAGGAGCTTTCTACAAATCCGATCAGACGTTTGGAGGACTACCCGATGATTCTGAAGAGGTTTTTAATGCAGGCTACTAGTTACCATAGACATGCACTAGCCTAGCACCACTAAACTCTTCAAATATAAGGACTGCATAAAAAATTTAAAAAATCGCCAGAAATCAACAACACTCTGGATAACTAGGAAATGAGGCCCTATGTAAAAATCCTGAAATATCCCTTTAAGCTCGTGCATGACAGCAATTTGGACCTGAATTAACAACTTTTTGAGTGACCGTGCAGGATTTTAAAGGCAGTTGTGGTGAATAGGTCTGGGCTCATTCTACACATTAGGACACTGCTAGAACACGTAGGGGGAGGACATTACATAGTTTCAACATTTTTAAACTCCGTCTAGTCCCTTTAAACTGGTTATAAACGATAAAACAAACAAAAAAAAACAGAGGACTTAAATGCGCCATAACATAAATGAAAATATCCTTAATTCAAATGGACAAAGTGCAAAAATGCAGATGACCGAATACCACCTGAAGAACTTCAAGAACCGGAACATGTACTTCTTGTAATAAGCCCATTAGTCATTGCTAAAAGCAGCACTGTGACTCCTGCTGAGACCCCGACACTCGCAGTTGCTTACTTGTGTGTGGGCAACTCATCCATGCCCTGCCCTGAATTGTTATTGCCTTGCGTCACCTCCCGACGATTCTTTCATCACCCAAAGCCGTGCAGTTTGTCTAATGCCTAAATCGATCAATGGTTGGATATTTGTAAGTCCCGTCAGTATAACTGGTGTGGAGTGACATATTGGCACAGCATAGCGTTCGGGCCTCCCAGTCAGATTGTCCCGGTTATCTATGTGAATGTACATGTTCTTCCTACCCCCTGACAAAGAGATTCTGAAATGCCCGTGGGCCAAGATAATGGACACAAAAACAAAACGATCTGTAGCATGGCTTGTGAATCCCGTCAGTGTGTCTGTCAACTTATACTGCATGCAATTCGATGTTCGGTATGCATCACGAGGGCCGCATGTGAACGATCAAACTTGAGACATTGTAACAATATGATGGACCGGAATGAAAAATAACCCTTCAAAATCAAATGCCCACCAGGAATCACCCTACAGTCGGTTGATTTGAATTCCATAAGTGGCATGTTTGGAGTGAAATCCAGAGACAGGTGACGAGAGAAGACACATACATGAGCAGATAGCGATAGATTGTATAAATAAAATGTAATGTCCGCATTATATTGGGGTTTGGCCAGGCATTGGCATACTGCATTTACGGGATATACAGCTTTAGCAGAGATCCATTGTTAAAGGGGCCATATCATGCTATTTAAACGATTTTGAGCTTTTCACAACGGATATAGCCTTGGGGTCATTAATGGATCAAATATATAAAATAAATGTCTGGCTAGCAAGCTGCTGTTTTGTGACCAAGTTGTCCTCCAAGTTTAATTCACCCTGCTCGAAAACATTGTTGCAAAGTCAAATCACATTTGGAGAAAATGGTGGTATATTTTGATTTAGCAAACATGCAAAATAACACAAAGTGGCCCTCGGAGCTTGCGGCAATTACGCAAATGTTGTGAAATGATGGCTGTAATTATATTTAATTGTAAAGCACTCCACAAATAGCACCTTGGCACCCGTACCAAGACGTGGCAAAACAATGCCAGCATCAGCCAGAACGCAGCTCGCATAGCAGCCCAGAGATGTTTTAGCATTAGCATAGCCTTTACATCTTCCTCCTCCCACTGAGGGTTCACCATGACAGATCTCACTACCGCGTAAACATGGTAATGTGGTTATTTTCCGTGGTAATGAGATGAACTGGGATTTGAATTAGAAGCTGGCGTATGTCAATCCCACCGAGCGTTTGTCAGTGATATATTTGGAGTGTGTGAAAAGGTGATAAATGTGACTAGGAAGTTTCTAAAGTGTTAAAAACATAGTGTAATATCGCCGACAGGTCGTCTCACTATTGTCACTATGTACCTCTTTATGATAATCAGTTTAGAGGAGAGGAAATATAGGTAAAAGTAGGAGATCAATTTGTGTAGGAGAGTTGGCTGATGACGTGCTTCAGAACATATGCAAACCGTTTGGGAGGGGGGTGAAAGTCTTTGCTTTAAAATCTGTATCCACATAACCGAGGGGTTATGCTGGGCACTGTGCTGGCCTCAGCTAAGTCTGGTCCGAGAGTTTTATAACTTCCTCAAAAAACTACATTGTTTCTGGACAAGCCCCATAAAAATACGTTTGGACTTTTTAACCAAGTGTTTGGTGTGACAAAATGGAAAGGCCAGAATCAATCAAATCTGGGGGGAAAAAGGACAGAAACACAGAAAATCGAGATGCAGACCACTTTGGCTGGGAAAGCAAAAGTGAAATATTCCCTAAAAGTGATTCTTTATACTATTTCTGTTTTGTTTGCACATGTTTCAGTAATCCTACATATTTAGTCCGTCTCCCTCCTCCACTCTCAAAACAAAAGGCATGTCCAGTCTACACCCACTCCCCATCAGACTTGCTCTGAACATGACGGCGCTCATATCCTCCATGTTACACAACTTTATGAACTTTTTATTTTGCTAAATATTTGTCTTGTGTTGTGCATGGATTTATATTTGTATGTGTTTACAGATATGTATATAACTACACTTCAAATCTTGACATTATTCCATACATACTTTTAAAGATACCGCAAAAAATAAAGAAATAAATCGAATCTAATGTTAATCTCTCCAAAGTGGTTTAAACAGACCTGGAATAGTCCCATTAATCAGGGGCGACAATACCAGTGAAGAGGATGGTGTTGCAATTCCGAAATTCCATTATCCAGGTGTTACAGCATCAAATTCAAAGTCAGATGGTAAAACGCCATTTAGGCCTCACTCTAATCAAACCCGAGCGATGACTCAAATTCCTTTGGCGGCATCTAAACTTCCCCATTGTGTCTGAGTGGCTCGACGCTGACCGTACAAAGATTCAGTTAGCAGTGATTAAAGGCACACTGAATAAAACACGACACATTCTGAATAAGCTCCACAAGTGTCATTCGGCGCACCAGTTAATCCCCTGGACTCAAACCTTTTTCTTTTTTCTGGGGGGGGGGGCTGCTTTGTTCTCGTGCCCTTCACAGCACACATTCCTAAGCGCAGGCCCATTTGAAACACAAAGGTCGGGCCCCCTCCTCCCTTTCGCACACAGGCATTAGGAGACCCTTACGGCTTCATGTGGGCCCTTAAGGCAGGACAGGAGCCTTAAACAAACAGTCAAGACCTAATCTACTTGTAGGTTTGTCACATGGGCAGGGGAGGGTACATGTTGCGTTCATCATCATTTTAGAGGTATGCTGAAAGACAAATACACAAAGGACACAGTTCTGTTGCAGGACTCATGATGTGATCACATGAAGACTGTGGTAGATGTAACTATTTTTAACTCATCTAAGAGTAAAACTTGCATCACCAGCCACCAAATAAATCTCTAAGGACGCTCACAGTTGGGTTATTACTGGTCTATATGATGCAGCAAGTGGCTTTTATATGAAAGTAATTTACAAAAACTGCCGGAGAGTGGCGGATCGTGTCAAGAGCCAGGTTTATTAGCTGGAGCAACAATCTGAAGTACACAAAGTCAGAGAGACGACATGCTGCTCTCAGAGCTCGTCCCATGTCTCTCACACTACACCGAGAGAGTCACAGAGATTCACATACCATTATATAGTTGTTCCAGTCCTTGTATACGTAGACAAAACAGGTAGACTGCATTCTTTCACACGCATCGCTGTCCTGGTCTCTCATAACAAATTGTGCATTGTTTAGTGCCTGGATCCACTTAACCTTAGCATTCTTAAACAAGGTTATATTAACAGAATAACTGAAATATTATCTCCACAAGCTCCAGTTTAGGCACTGCAGCCTACAGGCTTAACATCAGGGTCATCTACCTGGAGAGTGCCAGGAATGCTGTGAGAGCCATGTTCTTTGACTTTTTATGTGCTTTCAACCCCATCAGACCAGCGCTGCAGCGGGGGAAGCTGGAGGACGTGGGAGTGGATGGACATCTTGTTGCCTGGACCGTCGACTACCTCACGGACCGGCCACAGTATGTGCGGCTGCGCAGCCGTGCGTTGGTAGTCTGCCATTTCTCTTCACCATCTACACAATGGACAGCACACAACATGGACAGTTATAATTTGCAGAAGTTCTCAGATGTCTCAACCATTGTGGGCTAGTGTGTCTGAGGGGAACGACCCATCATGGATTTTGAGGACTGATGTGAGTACAACCACCAGTGAACACCAGTAAGACGAAGGAGATGGTGATCGACTTCAGCACTACCCCACACACCAGTGAACATCCAGGGGGAGCACATTGAGGTCGTGGACAGTTTCAAGTACCTGGATGTTCACCTCAACAATAAACAGGACTGATCCTACAACACCAACGGCCTGTAAAAAAAGGGCCAAAGTTACTTTGTGAGATGACTGAGGTCCTTCGGATTGTGCAAACCTTTACTCAGGACTTTTTATGATTCTGTGGCATCGTCTGCTGTTCTCTACTATGCCATTGGTTCTTAACTGGTATGGCGTCAGGACTAACCACATCTGGTCTCATCTTATTTGACCTACTACATCTACGTCAAAAAGATAATACCTTCCATCCATCCATCCATTTTCTTCCACTTGTCCGTTGCCGGGTCGTGGGGGCAGCTGTTGGAGCTGCCCAAATCACATTGCACCAGCCCTTATGGCTCCTCCTGCAGGTGGTGGATCCACAGAAGGACGGCCTCATGGTTCTAACCAGGCCTGTTGGTCTCTCATAAGGGGCTTCTGAAGATAAAACCTGTGGTTTTGAAATCTTGGGAATAAGTAATACTACTTTGGTATTATTAATCTCATTCACTCATTCACAACGGGGAGACACCATTTGACCTTAAACACCCCTCCACACCTCTCCACTTAAGTCCCTACATTGGACTTAAGTTGGTTAAGTCCAATGTAGAGGCTGCTAAGAGTGTGCGAGTAGAAAAATTGATAAAGGCTGAAAACCCAGATTAAGCAAAAGAACTGACCCGCCCTTTGTAAAACTAGATCAATAAGTCTGCTGGATGTGTCAGCTGAAGCCTGATTATGTGTAGCAACCACATGATGTGAAAATAAAATGTGATTCCAATTATTATACTGACAATTATTCCATAGATCTGTGATTATTCAGGTGTCTGTAACTTCATCAGCTGGGCCATTCTAAAGCCCAAAACATCCAGGCACAGGTCCCAGCACAATGGATCACTGGCAAGCGCACTGTATTAACATCCAACAAAGCCTGTTTGCTTAGCTTCCCAATACAGGCTTTGATGACTTTTTCCTAATAAGTTTAAAAAAATCTTTTCCGGAATCACTGAGTTCCTTTTAGGACTTAAATGACCTTTGTTATGAAGCATGATGCAAACAGCCGTCCCATCAATGAGCTTTTTCAGAATGCATTCCCTACTGTTTCTTACAGAAGTCCTCAGGCTCCTAATTCAAGCGTCCATAATGAAATACACAAAAGGTTCTATTTGGAAGATAGCATTCTAAAAGCAGCACAATTTCATGCATTTATCACCATAAATGGTAGCTTTAAGAACATAATTTGAACATAATAATGTTTTTACTTTTCGGGTTAGCCTCCGCCAATCCTGCATTCCCCAACCATGCAGGGAATTAGTCATAACATTACCTTTTATTCAGGCTTTGGACTGACCTTACCCATATCTGTCCACATTATGCTGCAAAGATCCGATGGGGTGAATATGGACTTCGAGACTTGTTTGTTTTTCTCTCAGCCTCAGCAAACAAACTGCACTTCAGTCCACTTGGAAGCAAGCCAACACCGAACTTCTCGAGTGCACTCGGTACAGTTATTTGGAGTTCAACGAGCTTTCACCCCAGATAAAGCAAGCCGAACCATAACACAAGACCAGCGGTCGCAGTACTGAGACCTCAAATTCAGAAGAACATTTGAAAGTTTGTTTTTTTTATCTTTATCAACAGCGTGCATATGATGTTTTTGATATGATGCATAGTGGTTAGGCTATTGGTGCCTTCAAGTTTTCAATAAGGTGAGAAACTGCAGGTGAATGGGGGAATGAATATACTTTATTTTTATTTTTTTTCAGAGGGTACTTTGGATATTTTGTTTGAATCGACTGAGCTTGGTATAAGTGAAAACGAATGTGAAAAAGAAAAGTCGAATTCCACCTTGATTTCTGCAGTTCAAAGCAGCAAGAAAACACGCTAGGAATTTGTAAAGAAGTAGTTTGGTATCCCTTTAGCATGACAAAGTACAGAAAATGCAGCGTGATGTTTGTGGAAAAAAAGAGGAGGGACCGGTGCAGCGTGTGTGCGCTCTCATGTTACAACATGGACAGACACCTTATAGACAAGTGTGGCCTGTAGATGTACTTTTTATTTTATTTAGTTGGTGCAGCTTATATTCAGGTGCGCTCAATAGTTCGGATTTTCCGGTAATTTGAAAAATCTCTGTGGAAAAAAAAATATTATTGACTACAAGATTGGAAAGTTAGAAGTCTGTAGAGCTACTCAAGTGGAGATGTTGTTGCAGGAGTGTTAAAAAAGCAAGCATGCGTATTCATTTGTGAATGAATACTCGTGAGAAAGATGAGGGAGAACTGCACTGTTGCTGCGATGCCCAGGAAAACTCCAAAGCGCTACTCGACAAAACGCGGTAAAATAAGCACCGTAAATGGTGAGTTTGGTTGGTCTATTTTTCTCTCTGACTTTAAAACTATAATCTTAGGGAGAAAACAATGTTTCAACATAGACCACTGAATGAAAAATCGATATTTTTTACCAGCCGTGCCTGTCTCGCCTTAACTTCTTCAAGCTCTTACCATGTTATAATGGACGGGATCACACCTGGAGTAGTTCTTCATTCTGTTTTGAGAAATCCTGTTCTCTAATATCCTCTGCTACTGCTAGAAAGTGCTCTAGTCCAAATCAAAATTCTGGCTAACCCAACCTCTCACTCCTTAAAGGGTTTTCTTTACACTTTATACATTTATACTATTAATATACATATTAATATACTGAAAATGGTGATGTGACCAACTTTTGGGCCATGATTCAACAGTTGAGAATATTCATGTGATAGATTAATCTAAGCCTAATTTTCAATTTCTCTCAAAACTCAGGTTGCCGTGATTCATATGTGTATACACATAAATATGACTGATGCTTATTTTAAAATGAATGTTCCATTTTGAAAGCAGCAGACATTATAGCAGCGCGTGGCCCATTAGTATGCCACCGGCGTTACTCCTCTTGTGTTTGATGATGAGAAAGAACACTCCCCTGTGGCTCCCTGCTCTCAGTAAAGTTTATCTAAGGAGTAGTCTGGTGCCATTTAAGTTCACTCTATTCAAATCAGCCCCCTGTAAGACAGGTGTTCCTCAGGCAAATTTGTCCTGACTGCAAGTCCACCCAGACTGGGATTAGCCAAGCTGGACAGGGCACGTATATTTATGTATGTATATATTTTAGCTGCACTATGATGCCTGATCAAGCTCAGAATTCAATTCAATTCAATTCAGGTTTATTTGTATAGCACAGAATTGTGTAGTTGAAAGCACTAAAAGTATTGTCGTGATTGGAAGCTTCATAAAACAAAACAATAGAGGCTGCTAATGCTAAATACTGGAGTTATTGTTCAGATAATAGCATTTGAGACAATGTCAGATGTACATGACAGCAGTATTACTGTAGCGCTCTCTAGTTTACTTTTACATAGCACTTTGGCCAATGTAAGCCTCCTGCTGTCAACACAACCTCGTTTCGATTTCCAACAAAGTTAAGCCATAAGCCACGGCACCAAATGCAGCTTTTTTTCAGTTGGAGAGAAGGTAGATCATCATTTATTACAATTTGAGTATGGTCTTGCCATAGACTGTTAAAACATGGACATAGCTAAATTGCCAGCATGAATGAGCCTCAGTAAGCCAAACACTGCATTCTGTGTTAAGCCACCCTCATTTGGCCATAGCGCATTTTCAATGGAGGAGTTAGTGTTAACTGCAAAACTACATCCCAAACTATCAATACTAAAGATGATTTTGGAAAATGACAACCGCATTACCACATGTGAGTAATATCAAAGCCTTGTAAAACATGTCCAAACAGACCAATTTCAAAGTGCTCGAGAAGTTGTGTGTGTGTTTTTTTTTATTTTTTTGTCGAATAATTATTCGGTGCTCTTTGGTTTATAGGGAGACAAAATCAAGGCGCTCTCCCTGCATCAACATTCTCAATTGAAATTTTATCTCAAAAGCTAAAAAACAATCGGTCATTACATCTCCTTTAAACAACTTAAAACCAAAAAAGAGCAAGAAGAAGAAGGGAAAAAAATAGGAAAATGTTGTAATTAGAGCCAAAACAGCTAAGTTGTTATTCTGGACAAAAAGCTACATAAACAAGCAGCGTTCCCAAACTGCATATTTAATCTAAATTGAATATTTATTGACTTTTATTTAACAAGGAAAGTCCCACTGAAGAATCTCTTTTCAGGGGAGTCCTGGACCCAGAGGGGAACCTATTGTACATGTTTTAGTGTTAGGGGAAACCAGAGGAAACATACGCAGACACGGGGAGAACATGCAAACAGAAAGGCCCCGTCCAGGTGGGAATCAAACCAATGACCTTCTAGCTGTGAAGCATGAGCGCTGTATGGCCGTATAGCTGTCAAAATGATTATTTCACACGTAGTCATACAGACCAGCCTAACTTGTTCCTTTTCCAAACAGTCAGTCTCTATAGTACACAGTGCTTACATTGTCAACACTTACTGTTACTGTAGCAACATGTTCCAACTTTGTATTTACGTCGTTGGAGAAGCCAATCCTCTATTCAAATGATGGCTGCTTAACCTGACTCAAAATAACAATCTCGGACAATCATTCCCATCTCAAGTCTTGCTGTGAGTACCTGGACAATTACAACGTTGAAGAGTGGCAAAAATGCATCGCTGTAGTTACTAATTGGAGAGATTCAAAGATAATTATTCTGTAGGGAAAAGTGGAAGCTGAGAGCAAAACACACTCTCAGGTACATCAAATTAAATATGTTTAACTATGAAAAACAAACCTATCTGTCATTGAAGACTGAAGACCAGCTCGTTGGAATAGATAGAGATACTATGCTGAGAAATAGCCTCAAGTTGGCGTCAACATTGGCCAAAGGAGGCAACTCAAAGTAGTGGGGAAAGGTGTGCCAATAACGACAGTACGAGAAAATGTCTGAATGCAGCAGCGGGTGTGGCGGGGACACGGGACGGGCAGACTGATGGGGAGACCGAGCTTTTCGCAGAGCTGCTATCAGGGTGGTGAGAAAGATCAAAAGTCCAAGTGAAGAAAAAAAAAACAAGCTACCCCGGGCCTCGGTGAAACATGAGAGTGCGGTGTGTCTGTGGGCAGGCACAAACAAAGGAGGGTGTGCTTACGGCAGAACGGCACTACTGGGAAATACTCAGGTTCCTGGAGCAGCATGTTTGCATGTATGCGCTGGCAACTAAATATATCTCCCTACCAGCAACACGATTAAAGAGGCACTCGGCATTCAGTGCTGGGAAAACGGAGGCACTGCTATAGTGAACAGTTGGAGTAAAGTCGAATAAGACTGACATCTTAGTGCACAAAACCGCTGGGAGGGCAATCTGGAATCTACCCCCCGTTCAAACTGTGCACATTTAACCTGGCAAAGTGGACTGCCATGTGATCCGATTGTTCAGTCCCATAAAATCCGCCTTGACGCTTTTTGATCAATACTAATGAACAATCTTCCACTTGGTGCACAAGCAGAGGAGACTGACATCTTGCATGTGTGTTGCAACTTTTCCCCCCACTTTTATTACATTCATTATTATATATTATATTATATTATTATATTCATTGTTCTACGTTGTGTCTCTCTAAAAGAACCTTTCAAACTAATTATTTACCCCCTTACATCACGCTGCCTCGTGTACTTCATTCCACATTTAGGCTACATTCTGTTCAAGCACTCACAGGACAAACAAACTCTTTTATCCCACTATGAGGAACACCGGCCCAAGAGAATATTCCGATGGTCCCGCGGTTGCTCTGGTATCAAGGAGTACGGAGATATCCACGCGGCAGAAACGTGATCCAAACAAGAAGCTACGCTAGGAGGAAAGGGGTCGTTCTACATGACATTGCGCTTAGGTCTGAAGCCGGATGACTTCACAGAGCGCCCCTCATCAGCGGCAAAGTCTTGTCAGGGGATTCTGCCACAGAGTTACAAAACATTGAAAAAAAACCGAAACCGTTATTGATATAGTGCTTTCTTGTTTAGCTACACTTCGAGACTTAGCTGCGGTTGGCTAAAACGAGGTGCGCTTGATCCAATCAGGAGCAAATATTCCACTAAGAGTCCTTCCAGATTGACATCGCTGAATAAGTTGTTAATAAGTGCTTGTTTTTGTCCACAAATGCGCATGTGTTTGCATACAGGGGGAAGCGTATCCTTTTGGTGTGCTGTAAAGTGCCTCTGAGGAAATGAAACGACATAACTGCTGCCCTACATTACAAGGGTTTGGAAATTAGAGGTATAAATGGGTCACGGCACAAACAACATGCAGCTTGTGGATAAAAGCACTGCTCATTGAAAACTCGCTCATCGAAAATTGGGTTTGTTTATCCAATGATTCAAATTGGAAAAAAAACGCAGATGGTGCAGCAATGTATGGATTTAATGTGTTCGCTCGCTGTCAAACACTGATGCAACAAAACCTTAACAATGCCTCGCTAATGCTCTCTTTTCACTCGGCTCACACACAACAAAGTAAATCATCAGACAGGAATTTCACATTTCACTTGTCGCCAAACTAGTGTGGACATGTGGAAAGCCTTTGGGCAGCTTCTTGGAAAGGCCTGAAGAGTTACTGGTGGCAAAAAAAGCTGGTAGCTTGAAAATGTAAGCTTTTGTATCGATGATGGGAGAGTCAGACCACTACCTAAAGCCTTCTCCAGCACATCCCACAGATTCTCAATGAGGTTAAGATCTGGACTCTATGGTGGTTATTCACATGTCTGAAAATGATGTCTAATTTTCCCTGAACCACTCTTTCACAGTGTGAGCCCAATGAATCCTGGCATTGAATATGCCCCTGCCATCAGGGAAGAAGAAATCCATTGATGGAACAACCTGGTCATTCAGGATGTTCTGTTAGTCATCTGATCTCATTCTTTGGGCACAATTCAAAGTGCTTGAATGTTGCATAACATTACAAGAAAACAAATAAAATCAAACCATAAAACACCAACACCAACAATATTAATTAATTACAGTAAAAAGCAAGAGTACAGATAAAATACTTACTGGCATACGCACGGGTAAAAATAACTGTTTTCAACCTGGATTTGTTAGTTGAGGCCTGTCTCATATCCTCATATCCTGAGATTTTAGCTGCATGAAACTGAAACGCAGCCTCACCGTGTTTATTATTGACTCTGGGAACCACCAGGAGACCCCTCCCTGAAGTTCTCAGGGCCCGAGATGGTTCATACGGCTCTAACATGTCAGAGATGGACTTTGGTGCTAAACCATGAAAAGACTTGTGCACAAGCTGAGCTGTTGTGAATTCTATTCTCTGAGTGCCAAGGCACTGGACTAATATGGTCGTATTTTCTATTTTTTTCTGTCAGAACTCGAGCAGCAGTGTTCTGGATGTACTGTAGATACTGCACTGCACATACATATTACGTAGTGTTGCTGAACGCCAGGTCATACTAGCTAGTTAAATCCAGATAGCAACTTTTCCCTTTTTGATCAGTCAGTGTAGAATTACTGTGTGTGGGATATACATTTACAAACATGAAATATTTAAGCTGCAAGAAAGGTAAAAAGGGACTAAAGAAAATGTTGCGTTGGCCATTTTGATTTGATTGAACAGGCTTTGTGAAAGAGTAGGCACTTGTACGGTATCACAAAGTAGGCCTAAACTTTATATCTTCCCCATTGGGGGAATATAAGAAGTATTGTGTGTACATCTCTGTCCATAGAAAATAAACACATATATTTAAAAAAGGCTCTAAAAAAACAACAATACCTGGCTGTCAAAGGTGCAGGGTCTCCCATGATTACCTTGTTTTGGCACCTGTCAGTGGTCGGGGATGTGATGTCAAGAAGATCCACTGGCGGCTGATGTGGTGGAAGCAGCATACAGCCAGGTATATGAAAATACATCTATCAAAATGATTAACCATAAAGCGCTGTGCAGATGTGCCACGGCGGAGCATGGATTCCTGTTGGTCGTGACAACCGTACGTCTAATGAGAGGCGACTGGGCTGCTTTGGTGCAATGACAACACTAGATATTCACGTCGATTTGATTTTCTGCACGTGGATTATATGTGGCCCAACCTGGGCTTCAAAAGGAAATGATTGAAAAGGTGTGTACCCTGTTCTGATGTTTCATATCCTGTGTACCATGTTTCGCCTTATTGTGAGTGAGGTTTTGACGTAGTTTAAGAAAATGTCTTAGAAATCCTTACAAAATTCAATGTTCTATTCAATCCTTAATATATCACAAAGGGAACAGGTAGATTTAATAGCAATGGTAGGCCCTGTCCACAAGTGGCGTTTTAGGGGTCTGTACTTTTCTGTGTTTTTGGACTGACAGCTAAAGTCCGGTCACTGACAGTGTTTCCGCTTTAGTCCCATCAGGTTTGAAGTATAAAAATGAGTAATAAATTCACCTCCTCGTCTCCCCTGTAGATTGTAAATCCATTGAGAAGTTTCATATTTAGCAGCAGGGTTTTTGTTATTATTCAGAAAGTCTATGCGCTTTCTACAGTCTTGTTCTTTTCTCTTTGTTAGTGCCACATGAGGAAACTCCCCTTCATCTTTTTAACCAACTCGGCAGATGTTGGGGAGGTCATGTTGGAGGGCTTTAGAGAGAGATTCCCCACAAGTAGGGTTGACAACAACGCTTAAAATGTTGGCTACAATCATAGACAGTAGATAAGCGATGTACCAAGTGAGGCTGCTTGCCGTCTCCCATAGGGTTCAGTGTTTGATAACTGAAGCTCGTACATCCTAGTCATTTGGCTGAGCTAACTACTTAAAATAGGTCAAATACCTGCGACTCGGACAGCTGAGATGCTCTTATATCTCATGATATTATTGATGTGTATTAAAATCTTCAGCTAAATAAGAATGATTATTTAAAGCAGTACTAAGTAACTCTTGCCCCTTGAGGCCATAAGCGCAACTGCAGGTGTCGTGGCAAGTTATGATTTTTTAACTTATTAAATGTCTTGGAGAGTAAATACTACGCTGACAGAAAAGGCGAAGGGAGAGAGGGATGTTGTACATCCAGTTATACAATGGAAATAATTTTTTCGTTAGCCTGTTAGCTTCTTCTTCGTGATTCTATTAGTGGGTATTGGTTGCTCCGACTCGATGGCAGTCAAGTTGCAAGGATGGTTTTCACCAGGGGAGATTAAAGACCCTCCAATAATCCCATTAACACTTGTATTACCCCCAGAGGTACTACGAAAAAGGATTTATTTAGGTAAACACGTTACTTAGTACTGCTTTAAATAATAAGACTTGAATATAGTCTTTACAATACAGAGCCATCATTTAGTGGTGGTTTAGTGTAGGTGTCACATTAGTTAAACCCTTGCATTCACAACATATAGTAATAGAAATGACTTCTATAGTAATAGAAATGAGTCTTTTTATATATCAGAAAAGTGTGTTTTGGGTCCAGTGTTGCAGACCCAAGCCTTTAGGTAAACATCATTTTGTCTTCTCTTCAATGACAATGACAAACCCTACTTCACAAGGACAGCAGTGTTCCTGCACAATAATATTTATTTTGAAGACAATGCTTTTATGTGACATGTTTTGTGACAAAAAATTATAATAAAGCTTTGTAATCCATTTAATCACGTCTCACATTCTCTGCTGGGGACATTGAGCCACATCTCCCATGCTTACGTAGACTACAGCAAAAAGTCTACATCTAGAGTAGATCAGTAAATTCTGAAAGTAGTCAGTCAGCTTTGTCTGGGCCGCTCGGGTACGTTCGGTCCCTCTGCTGCGATGCTAGCGCCACATTAGCTCAATGCTAAGCCACTTGCTTTGTAAATTACAGAGGAATCACCCTATTAAATTAACGCAGCGCCCTCGAAGCAGTCTCATGTACATGGCCGCTGAGTGTTAGCCTGGTGAGACCAGAATGATTCCCCTCTGTATTTTTGTATCCAGCGGGGGATCAGTCTGGTCACCCCGTCCTCGTTCGTGGCTTCCGCAAAATCAATCCGTTCACGTGCAATCAGATTTGTTTATTTGCCGTGACGTGTTGTTAGCGAGCAACGTCACTCACGGGACGCGGAAGTCCCTCAATAACAATCTACGAACGATGCACGAAAGAGAGAAAGCGTGTCTCCAGTCGGCGGTAAATTACCAAAAAACACATCGACAGTAGGTGAGTTTCGTGATTCATAATCCTGTGCAAATATTAACGCAAAACCGCTAATAACACCACAACAACAGCAGACGCCCGCCCTTCGCTGATTGGTTTACTCCGCTTCCTGTTTGCGTGCGTATCTACCGCTGTGGGAAATGGATTCGACGCAACGGTGACCAGACTCACCGGCTGGTACAGCAGTGAGTCTGGATTTTTCCAGGCTAGCTGAGTGTCGCCATGCCTCTCTTGTGAGTTGTCCCAGTGGAATATGTCGCTAAACAAGTTAGCTCACTCTCCATGACTTTGTTTACGAGGAGCAAGGGTGCACCATGGTTGATGCATCCTGGTCAGGTCAGGTGAACACCATAGTCCTCCAGGAACGCCTCTTTCTCCTGTTTAAAAATAAAATAAAAAATCATCTCAAGCTGT
Source organism: Proterorhinus semilunaris (assembly GCA_021464625.1). Classification (NCBI taxonomy): domain Eukaryota; kingdom Metazoa; phylum Chordata; class Actinopteri; order Gobiiformes; family Gobiidae; genus Proterorhinus; species Proterorhinus semilunaris. The sequence continues at coordinate 22,645,562 of CM038360.1, forward strand.
CAGGCTGAGGCTCTGGAAGGTGGGGTACATTTCCCTTTAAGTTCAGAAGCCTGCGTACTATAATGACTTAAAGAGAGGCAACACGTTTAAATGGAAAGTCCATTACCACATGGAACTTCCGGAGCCTGTCCCCATTTTCTATTGGGCTTAGACCCGACCCGAGCCCGCGGGCCTAAAGCCCGACCCATCCCGAGCAATTAACTTGAATTGTAGGCCTGAGCCCGAAACAAACCCGACGTAAATTATTTGTTTAAGGTTCAGATAGGAGCATCTGCAGCAGCACCATGTGTGAGAGGCACGCGGTTACGTGCACGAAGCAGTAGCGCACACACCTGGGCAGGCCGAGAGATGAGCGCGGCGTGGGGGCAGGTTACGTGCCCGAGCTGCAGCTCAATGTCTTTGTCTCGTCTTTTCCGTCTCCCTCTCCTCCTCCTCCGCCTCGTTGTTCATAAACAACGCGCTGCATTTACAAAAACTACTTTTTATGCAGTAACAGGAACCAAACTGCTTATTTATCCACTGTACATGAAACGCTGTCCTGAGAGAGAGCGTGAATAGCGATGTTCACTGTGGCGCCGGTCTCAAAGCCTGACCATCCTGCTTAAACCTGACAACAAAACACCACGTGCGCCCGCCCCCCGCACCCCCCTCCCTGAGTATAACCACATTTTGTATCCAATAGACTAAGCCTATAACATAGATTTGTATTAGATATTATAATGACATTAATAAAACAAATTAAAATGTTTAGTTTATTTGTTTATTTGAGCAGTACACATAGTGCTCAAAAGGAGTGGGCTGAAGCAAAAGCTTATGAGTGCCCACCCCCAAGTGCAATAAAATAAATAAAAAAAGAACATTACAAAACATTTCAAGCAGCTACATTCGTACAGACTAACTTACAAAAAAATATATGTTTATACAATTAATTGAAACAACGCACAACTACAACAACAATCTTTTTTCATGCACGATATCCAGAACAAAGCAGTCAAAATAAAATAAAAATGTGATCCTTAATATATTTCTTTCAGATTTTTACCCTTGATAACCGAGAGTTACTTTTATGTTATGAAGGTACATTAATAGGTATTATACTCCGAGATCTTGATACTTCCCAGTTGTCATTACCATTCTCAGTATAATTTTAATTTGGGTGTAATTTTCATAATCATTATTATTATATATTTATTTAATTGAGTTATATGTGAAGTATGCTGTAGCCCTGCATAGTGTGGTGCATTAAAAAGCCAGAGTGTAGAGCGGGCCATTTGAAGAGAGCAGTAACTCCCAATCAACAAACCCCCACACGGCTGCCCTAACAGCTGATTTTGTAGAATATGTTCCTATGCTGAGTGGTGCATTAAAAGACGAGGTTTAGAGCCCGTTGGGAGGGTCCCTCTCAACAGATCCATAACCTGCCAACCCTAATTCTCCATTTGTGAATTTGAGCAATAGAATGACAACCGTTCCAAGCAGCAACACTTTTCCAGATTATAGAGGAAACAATACACATAATTGATCCCACTGCTCCCCCTAGTGGCAACACATTTCTTCTTGTCTGTATATTTCAAAAGTCTTTTGTTTATATTTATATTTGAACAGGTTGATGTTTGGACATCGTTTCAAATCCATCTCCAGTTTATTCCACAACTGTACACCATTAACTGTTGGGCTAAAACTTTTCAAAGTTGTGCTATGTTTCTGAATCCTAAAGTTTAATTCATCACGTAAATCATAACAACCAGTACGTTCTTGGAACCTTCTTTGTATTTGGATTGGTAACAATTTATACCTTGCTTTGAATAACATCTGTACAGTTTGGAACTCAACAATGTCACAAAACTTCATGATCTTTGATTTTAAAAATAATGAGTTTGTGTGGTCCAAAAACCCAACTTTATGAATTACTCGGATAGCTCTTTTTTGCAACAATATTATTGGTTTAACTGTGTTTTTATAAGTACTACCCCAAACCACAGTACAATAATATAAGTAGGGCAAAATCAGAGAACAGTATAAGGTATGTAGAGCTTTGATGTTTAAAATGTGCTTTGCTTTTGCAATTACTGAAATGTTTCTAGAAATTTTTGTAGATATATATTTAATATGAGATTTCCAAGTAATTCTGTCATCAATAATCACACCAAGGAATTTGATTTCATGCACTCGCTCGATAACAACACCCTCTATCTGAATCGCTTCCTGAGCATTGGAATTACAGTTGCCAAATATCATCATTTTGCTTTTACTCAGATTTAGAGATAATTTGTTTTGTTTGAACCACTTATTGACACTTTTGAGTTCCCAGTTGACAATCCGACACAGCTGCTGTAAGTCGTCTCCTGATGCAAAAATATTTGTATCGTCAGCAAACAAGATAAATTTAAGTACTTCAGACGTTTTACAAATGTCGTTAATATACATATTAAACAATTTTGGGCCTAGAATAGAACCTTGAGGTAAACCACAGACAATTTGTCGACAACTCGACTGATAATCACAGATTTTCACACATTGTTTTCTATTTTTTAAGTAACTGGTAACCCACTGTAGAGCTACCCCCCTAATTCCATAATGTTCTAGTTTATTAATTAATATATCATAGTTTATTGTATCAAACGCTTTACTCAGGTCTATAAATAACCCTATTGCATATTTCTTGTTATCTACAGCATTAGTTATTTCTTCAGTTATATCAAAGAGCGCGTGTGAGGTTGAGTGATTGTTCCTAAAACCAAACTGATTGTCCGAGAGTAAATTACACTTTTCAATAAAGCCGTCAAGTCTAGAGTTAAAAACCTTTTCTAAGATTTTAGAGAATTGCGGTAAAAGGGAAACAGGCCTGTAGTTTGTAAAGAGATGTTTATCTCCTGCTTTGAACAGAGGAATCACTTTTGCTACTTTCATACCATCAGGAAATTGTCCAGTTTGCAACGATAAGTTACAAATGTAAGTTAACGGCTTAGAGATACTTTCAATAACAGTTTTTAAAGTTTTCATGTCCATTTCATGGTAATCGGTCGAGGTCTTATTTTTACACCCTTTAACAATGTCCAGTATCTCCTTTTCCTCCACAGGATTTAGGAACAGGGACATAGGATTTGTGTCTATCAGTTCACAATTATAGTTCTCAACGTTTGCAATTTTTGCAGCAAGGTTCGGTCCAACATCTACAAAGAATTTATTAAATGTTTCGACTACTTCATTCATATTATTTAAAGTGTTATCCTCATCTTTGAAATATTTTGGATACTTAATCGTTCTTGGTTTATTTCTAATTATACTATTTAAGATGTTCCATAAACCTTTAATATTATTCTTATTAGTATCCAACAACTTATTATAATAATCCTGTTTACATTTTCTAATGATACCTGTCAGTTTATTTTTATATTTCTTATATTTATCCTCAGCTTCTTTTGTTCGGTTATTTATAAAGTTTTTGTAGAGATTATTTTTTTTCTTGCAAGCATTTAGTAAACCTTTAGACATCCATGGTGTTTCTTTACACTTTCTGTTTTTACAATATTTCTTCATTGGGCAGTTTTTGTCGTATACCTTTTGAAATACTCGCGTAAACTCATCATAAGCCATATTCGTGTCATTCTCTCTGTACACAATACTCCAGTCTTGAGCTAAAAGCTCCTTTTTAAATGCATCAATAGTTTTCTCTGTTTTTACCCTTCTAAACCAATACTTGTTTTCCTCTTCATCTTTTACATATCCATTTTTATACATAACGAAAACTGGAAGGTGATCACTAATATCATTTATAATTAACCCGCTGACTGTATCACTTTCAATTTCATTTGAGAAAATGTTATCAATCAAGGTAGCACTATGGGTTGTTATTCTACTTGGTTTAGTGATTAGAGGAAACAGACCTATACTGAATAAAGTATTTATAAATTCGTCCGTCTTTTTATGTTTATATGGGTTTAACAAATCGATGTTGAGGTCTCCCCCCACAAACATGACTTTATGATTTAATCCTGAAAAGTGCTCCTCCATCCAGTTAGAAAAAACATCTATATCAGAGCCAGGTGTTCTATAAATAGAACTCACAATAATATTTTTCTTTTTTTGCCTTGTAATCTCTACAGTAAGGCATTCAAGTGTATCATCCACCACCATTGTCTTATTTTGCATTACTTTATAACTATAGTTGGAGTCTATAAACATAGCTACGCCCCCTCCATGCTTATTCTTTCTGTTCATACTTATAAATTCATAACCATCAATAGAAAACTCAATTTCTCTATCATTATTGATCCATGTTTCTGTGATTAGGATGACACTGAATGGTGTGGAAAACTGTTTTAAGAAGCTTTTGATGTGGTCAAAGTTTGCATAGAGGCTTCGACTATTGAAGTGGATTACAGTGAATGCCTTAATGTTCTTACGTTTACTATTGTACAGATCCTCTGTGTAGTATTGACAGTCATTGGTAGCTCTAGTAAAAAAGTTATTTTCCGGGTCGATGTCGATCTCAGTGTTCTGTAGGTCGTATTGAGAGAATGTAAAATCCTGGGAGTTTGCTTCAGCAATTCTCCTTATTGAAAAATCCAAGTCGGTGCTTCCTATAGAACTGTATGTATTACTAGACATGTGAAATTATGTGCTTTTACATACCAAAATCCATACGTTTTTCCTGGTGTTTATACTGGATGTGGTGTACTGCTGCGTGGACGTATAATAAGTTTATCATATCGCAAGAAGGCGATCTCCCCCCTTTCTCGTGCAGCTCTCAGCTCCGGCATCAGTTCTTTACGTTTTCTTTTTATTGATTCGGTGTAGTCCTCGTTTATGAAGATTTTTGTTCCTTTAAGTCGTTTGGCGCGCTGCAAGATTTCCTCACGGTCCTTCCACCGCAGTAGTCTGGCGATGATGGGTCTCGGCCAGTCTCTCCCTCCGCCGGGTTTCCCTACGCGGTGAGCCCTCTCCACCTCCACCGCGTGATGTAGCTGTAGCTTCTCCTTCAGTATTTCTTTCACTTTTTCCTCGGCGTCGGCCCAAGTCTCCCCGGGCGACTCCAACACTCCCTCAAATACCAGGTTATGTCTGCGGCTCTGCCCCTCCAGATACTCCAGTTTGTCCGTGATGATGTGTAAATTGTCACATACTTTGTAAAAGTCCGTTTGTAAAGTGTTTGTGCGCTCCGTGAGTTTCAGATTATGTTCTTTCAACGTGTCCACCTCACCTTGCGTGAACTGCAGGCTTGTTTTTAGTTCTTGAATGTCCTTAGTCTGTAAATCCATTCGGGTGTTTGTTGATTCCATGATGAGTTTTATAAATCCTTTGAAGTTTTCCTGCTGCTGTTGAATTATCTCCCTGAACATGTCCCTCTGCTGCTCCATGAGCTCCGTGACTCGACTGAGACTTACGTAGTCCTCCTCAGTCGCCGGTTCTACCGCAGGCTTTTTTGGCATTTTTGCGAAAACAGTAAAAAAAAGAAAGAAAAAAGTATTAACTTGTTCAGAGCTTATCGCTAGCACAGCTAACGCTGACACGGCAACACAACACAGCGCGCACTTCCGCTTCCGGGGACGATGTAAATACAACCCTGAATGTCGGGTCGGGCTCGGGCCTAAAATCTAACCTCTAATTGGGCTTCAGCAGCAAATAGCGATGCTGCGTCCATGATGATAGATGGACATTATTTTGGGGTACCCAGGCATTCATATTTCCCTTTTACTTCTGGTAAAAGTGAACAGTCTGGAACACCCTCTGCAGGATGTAGTGGGATGACACTTGTAAAACGGCGAGAATAAGCTTTCCTTTTCAGCATGCTAGAAAATTGGTCCCTTTGAGGGCAGAGCGGATCCGGTGACGAATAATGGGTGGAAAGCTTGGCGTCCCCACTGTTCTTCAGACGGAGAAGATAAAGAAACCAAAGTGAACAGAATCAATCAAATGAAACAACACACTGCTCCAGGTATGTTTTTAGATAAGGGCACAATATTATAACATGGCTAAGAGCTCAAACAAGTGGAATTCCGCATAATGTTTCTCCTATTGAAGTGAAACATATTCCTGCCCGCGGTGTATATTGCATGAAGTGATTTCCATACAGCGAAAGGAGTCATGCTGCATCAGATCTTGCTCTTTGTATTACACACAGTCGACACGCAGCAGCGGCAGTCTGTAAAACATCAACAGCTGAGAGACTTTGACCAGTCCTAGAGTCTACTGTGTAAGCACACTGCTGGCGCTCTGACTCACACGTAGCCTCGCACACACTCTTATCTGCGAGTTGTATCAGTGCCATTTCTTCTAAAGGCAGGGAGAACAGACAGTCATATAAGCTGCACACACGGACCTCTCAAGGTGACATGAAGACATAAAACAACAGGTGAGATCTCGTGGTGCTCGAGATTCCACCTCGATTGGTTTCTTCACATTATGGGATGACGGCCCCTGAAAAAGCCTTTGCCTTGCTTAACGGAGATGGTGTGTGTGGTGTGACCCTCTCAATCTTCTAAGCAAGTGCTAGTGTTTTGTGTTTGTGGCATGGCTGTTGTAGATAAGGCACGGCCCCAGTTGACCTCTTTTTTTTTTTTTTTACTTTTGCCATCAAACATTTAGTTTTCAAATTTTAGAGACCGCACAGATGGTCGATCCGTAAAGTGACTGGAAACACATTACTAAACGATGCATTTTTGGGGGAGAGAATGTGCCTGAACAGTAAAAGTGTGGAGTATGTTTTAAAAGACCATGAGTGCCCTTCGCTGACTGCTTTGCCAAGTATAATTCCCCCACGAGAGGCATGAAAACCTGTTACCGCCTCTAATAGAATTTTATTAAAATCACTTTGTTTTCAGCGGCGGCGGCTGTGAAGAGGACAGGAGCAGGTGGGGAATCCTGGACGCAGGCCCATTGCAAATCACCTGTGAGCCGTGCGAGGGCATAATGCAATTTCGTGAAGGTTTTATAATGCGCCGGACGTCGTGATGGGATTTATTTATTTCAAAGAGCCATTGAAAATGCTGGCATGTTTTTGGAATAATTTGACATTTAAGAAGTGAATCTGATAACCCATATTCAGGCTCTGACTTTATATGTCTTTGCACATTGACTACTGGCTGATCTTTGTCACGTGTTATTAGCGGCATGTGTAGCCTGGTCTTACCGTACCCTCGTACTAATTTCCTACAGAGGGTCTGGATCTTCACAATTGAGCTCCGTTTTCAGGTGGGAGGGGTTAAAGTTTGAAACGACTGGATCTGACTTCACCCAATCGCTAGCCTTTGGCCATGACGTATGCGATGCGCCCGAGTGAGTGAAGCAAGCTATCGTAACTCTTGGAGGCAATTTTAATTTCTGGATATTTGGGAGCCGAGTGGGAACGGATTGAAGAGCTTTCTTTAATTTCGCATCCGCCGCCATTGCCGAACTACAACCAGCAAATCCGGATGGTAGGTTGAAATTCAACCGATGTAACGCGGCCACTGAGATCAGGCCCAGACGTAACGTGTAAGGAAATGATCATTGACCGGAGTTTACGGATGGCTAAGGCCAGGCTACTGCATGTGTAATGTGGTTTAAAATCCCTAAATTTGGCTCAGTATTGTTTTTTTTTACACACTCAAGTCCATGAATGAGTCACATGAAAAGTTCAGAGGATTTCATGCTCTCAATTATCCAATCACATGCCACGTGAGTATTATACAAGCTGCCCTGACTTCATTCTCCTTAGTCGTATGGGAGAGAAGACAAGGGACCGCAGCTGCTGAACCAGACCAGACTTGTGTTTTTTTGATGGCGAGCTACGGATCAAGACCAGGAGCCTGAGGACGTCCCCTGTTTCAGTCAACTTTGTGCGCCCGGGGTCTGGTAGGAGGGTTTGCAGCTGGTCCCCTTTCAATTCTTTCCACCTCCTCAAACCGAGCGTTGCCATAATTCATATCACCTCTGGACACTTGGCGCGTTTGGACGTTTCCCCCTGCACCCATAAAAAAATTGCTTTTCATTACACATGTTGCTCACAAACTGCCTGGTTGGGAGAAAACACTACTGTTTTTCTTTGCTCCTGGTCAATACTGTTTGTTGAACTGATCAGAACTGTTGCGAAACCATTTAGAAGGTCGTCGACTTTGGATTATGCACATTGATCAATACCGGCACTTTAAGTTGCAGTTTTGTAAATATTAGTTTTGGTTTGGCTTGGTTTCGTGTTGACTAAAGGTTTATTATTGTTTGTCATTGTATCTCCTGTCAGATCTTCAGTCCGGTTACAGTCCTGTCAAATGCACAGATCTTAACCGGCCAAAGTGACTCGTGTGAGAAAAATGGATATAAACCTTTACAGAAATAGACGCAAGTTTCAGTCAAATTTCATCAAAAAGAGAGTAAAAGATCTATTCTCGTTTTAAAGTATTATCCATTCACCGGGCTATTCAGAACATCCGATCGGCCAAGAATCAGTCGGTGAACAACCGTATGGGAGATGAGCAGCGCGCCTCAGTCCGGTGTCATCACCATCAATGGGCCGTGTGCAGAGCGGTAAACAGGAGCGGACGCCTCCTGACCTTTCCCCGGGGGTCTCCATGGCGACGGTGTGCCGGAGCAGTGGGACGCACTGTTAACGTTCTGGGAATTGAGCACAGCAGCTGACAACCACCTCCTCCACTGTGTAACCGGACTGAAGATCTGACAGGAGATACAATGATAAACAATAGTAACGCTTTTGTCAATGTGTTTGTGGTCACGGGCTGCCAAAAAAAAAAAAGACATTAAAAAAACATACACTACCCAAATACTGATCAATACTATGGTCACCTAATTCATTTGATGGTGTAGTATCTGGGGGCTCCTCTGCGGCCTGGGACAAATAAGGAGTAGCTACGTGCAACTCTGATTTTTTTGGTGAATAAAGTTTGGGAAAATCCACTGTTAGCATGGAGATCTGCCTGGTTTGCAGCTGTTAGCATACGTCCTCCATAGGCTAACAACTCTGTTAGCTGTTGAGTCACTACTGGTAGATACATCGAACACTGTGGTGTCTCAAGTGTTTTGATGTGAACAATAACTCCAGTATTACCTTTTAAAATCTCCATTCGTTTATTATTGCTGCACATCCCATGATGCTCTGCGATATGACATCACAGTCCTGAACTCTATACATCGATGCCCATAATCGACGCGCCGTTGCTAGGACACCCAGATGTTTAAAGTGACAGTGTGCTGTGAGACCAGTGACTCAGCGCTGGAAAGCACATCCTGAATCAACTCTTCTGCTCCACCTCCTCCACCGCCTTCAACTGTTTATTTTGCATCCCACAATGCACTAGGAGAGATGTGAGGGGCAGCGGGGTTGGGAAGGGAATCAACAGCAGGGAACTCTCGCTCCAAATGGATGTGTTTGCTTTGTGGCTTTGTCAGTCATTTAAAAAATGACATGAAGGGGCTCTAAACAAAGTAACATTTAAGCTTACCAATGAATTTGTTTGACAGCTTTTGGCAACAGGTTAGTGTTGGAAATCTAACCATGTGCTTATTATTGCAGTTAAAAAAAAAAAAAAAAAGATATTTTATCTTAGCAAATAAATTAGCTTTGTATCACAAAGGCACAATTGGAGGCCAACCAACTATGTGGTGGCTGACGATATGATGATTTTGGTCCTGAGTTACCACATAGCTGCCATACTTATTTCATATATCCTTGCATTAACTTTTAAGTTCTAACTAACACACCAAGTGTTTCTTGATAAGATCTTTTCTCTCAAGGTTTCTATCCCTCCTAAAAGTTGCACACTGTCATTGTGTCCTTGGGCAAGACTCTTCACCCTCCTTGCCTCCAGTGACTGCGTACATTGGTGTATGAGTGAGAGTGTGAATGGGTGATCCTTGCTGTAAAGCTAATGTAGGTGGAAAAGCGCTATATAAGTTGAGACCATCTATGTAGCGGCACCAATACAATTAAAGGCAAGTAACTGACATCACTAGTGTTTTGGATTTCAGTAAGCTGAAACCATCTGTGAGCTAATGTTTTTTTTTTTTTTTGCTCAAAGCTTCTGCACCATTCGTCATTCTTAGCCGCATAACTTGACTCTGGTGTGCCTCTGGTTTTCCTCTCTCTTCTTGTTAACATGACTGCCGATGCAGAGTCAAAACAATCTGATTAAGATACATTTCTGCTTGTGTGACTTGTTTTTTCTAACCCCCCCAAAAATGATATTTCATAAAAGATTCTTGCAGATAAAGCACTTTACTGAAAGCTGAGGTTTCAGGATCTGTTCATTTCGATGAGCTATTCAAGGGCGGCTTATTTGAAATCAGTATATTTTAAAATGCCCGTCTGATGAAGTGATCGCTCAGAGGAATGGCCAATATCGGAATGGCCTTATTGTGGAACTGTTTCCCGAGGAGTCATGTCCACCTTTCATGTTCTGCAGCTAAATCTAGGCTTTTACCTTTTGAAATAAGTGAAAGAAAACTTGGTATCGCATCGAAGGACAACAGGTACCAAGCTAATTACTTTCACTTTGTTGCTCGACCTCCCAGAGAACTCTAGCTGACTGTTCTGAATCGCTCCACACAAATCAGCTCAATAATTCCAATATTAAAAACATCATTTTTGGAAACTAGTTCATTTTGTGTCTGCTTTTCGACGGCATCTGCTCATTGGCCCATTCATTCTAAATGGCCTTGATTAGATATGATTTCCAATTACATCTCTGCAAATTCCGCTTTATCTCCTCCCGTTTCTAATCAGGCGCTCCGAAAACCGTATTAAAACCCACCATGGGCCCCGCGAAAGTATCCGAAAATTGCATCTGATTCTTTCCTAGGCGTTCAAATCTTTGAAACTCCCATGTCAGCGGATGCATCTCGCTGTGTGTTTAGCTTATTATGGACAGCTTGTGAAAATCTCCACACAGCAGTGTCATCTTGTGTTTGGGCAGTGAGATAGCGAGCCCCCAAAGGAATTGTGGGTATTAATAAATCCTGCTCCTCGTCATTATCGTCGGCGTGAAAACAAGAGCAGCGGCGGCGTCAGGAAAATGAGCCCATCAGGATGATTCATTCACGCACTAATTGTGGAACAAAGCCAGTAAACAAGCGGCGCTGTGGGTATTTTTCTCAGTACGCCGGCCATGTTTAAATGATGAGATTGTGCAAGAGGAATACATGAGGATACTGCGATTTAAGCAGGTGATGCGGCTTATGTGAGGTGATTTGAAGATGCACGCTAGATTGGCAAAAGTATTTAATCCACAGCCTTTTCCGCTATAAACGCTTCAACTCTTTAGGAAGGCTGTCCACAAGGTTTAGGAGGGTGTTTGTATGATTATTTAGCCATTCTTGCCAAAGGTTTACTAATGGGTTGAGGTCAAGACTCATATTGGGGCATCTGTTTCACTGTTTGATACACTGCCTGGCCAAAAATAAAGAATCTGAAGTCCCCACCTGGAGTTAACCAACTGTTCTGATCGAGGGCTGCGGCAGTTGGTCAGGCCTAGGTTCACCAACACTATGTGCCTAAAGAATGAGACCCGCTGACTACGGGAACATCCTGAGTTATTCCATCCATTGATTTCTTCTGCCCTGATGGCACGGGCATGTTCCAAGATGACAACGCCAGGATTCACCGGGCTCACATTTGCCGCGGTTCCATTATAGCACGCTTCCATTCAGAGCGACTCGCGGCTTCTCGCGTATCTCCCCCACCCTAGTACACGCACGGGTTTCCACTTAATAACTGACTGCTGCATAGATGTGCACACTAGAATACACATTACTGAAGGAAAAACAGAATGCCATTTTTGAGCAACGATGACAACAATGTGGACAAACGTTGCCTTTTGGTGGGGCTTATGGAATTATTCAGCGGTGCCAGGGCAAATACTAGAGGAAAGAAGCCGCTAAAATACGTGCTATGAAGGTAAGCTACATACAGATGCAATGCTACCACCAGCTGTAAATGGCCTTGCTAGAAGCAGATCTAGCTATACAGCTAAACACAGATCCAGTAACTCCACAGACTCCGGGAGATGATCAATGGCGTTTACTGAAACATACTTTTTGCGAAGCTCCAACAATACAAAAAAACAAGGAAAATACATGTAAGTCTAAAATAACAAAGAAAGGCTATAACTAGCACATTTACATATGAGAAATAACAGATTGCTTCCGTTAGCGTAGCTATTAGCATTAAAATTAGCATACAGTTCTACATCAAAAACGTCTCAAGTCTTTAATGTGCAACTAAAAGATAAAACATTTGGGGGGGTCATTTATCAAGGCAGGTGCTAAATAGTGGGTGCAAAATGAAAAATAAACAATTCTATTTTGTCGCCATGTTGCACTTAATTTACAATGTGATGTTGACTGTATTACAGTTTAAGGATCCTAAATCTGATATGTAAACGAGAGAACACTACATGAGTAAAACATGCATAAATTACTCTGTGGCTGATTAACTTTTGCATGTGGGCCTCGCTTTGCACAATAGCAAACGTTTGGTAAATGACCCCCTTGGTGTCTAATCATTTTCACTCTGTAATACTTACAGTCAATGCTTAAACCCACACAAAAAGAATATGAAAGACCACGAGCGTGGAGCTGCCATGTACTGCAGTGAGATTGTTCTAGACTTCCTGTCTGAGTTTTTCTTCTACTGTCTCAAAAAAAAAAAAAAAATACATTTATAGAACCATGGCGTATTTTAAATGAATAAACATAGCATTGTCCACAGTGAACATAACGCAGGTAGAGTGCTATAACAGCGGCTAAATGCTATCATTGGGGAAATGAACTGTTTCAACAGTGTTGTGAAATATTCAATCACTTGCCTGTTTTAGATACGTCAGTATCAGTTCTGTGCGCTTTGGCCCAGGGCTGAGGTCAGTCCCAAAGCTTATGCCAGTGTGGTGACGCTCGCCCAACAGGATAGACCAGACGCTCCCAGACATTTGCCTACGAGAAGTAGTCCATCCATCGCATGGCTAGCTAGTTTTCCAATATGAAGTGGGCCAAAAAAGCGCCGCGTGGGATTACTTTACAACCAAGAATGACGGATCAAAATGCAAGTATTGCATCGCAATGCTCGTTGTTGTACCATCTCCACAGAGCTAAAGAGGTAGTTAGGTAAACTATAGGCACAAAACTCACCTTTCTCATTATTGTTAAAAAGGGGTGGAGATGAATGTTGTTGTTGTAATGTACGCATGAATGACTGTTTCTGTGGACAATGTCTCTGAAAAAAGAAACTGTAGGTAAAATAAATAAAAATACTCTAGAGCCTTGTTCACAGGCTGCGAACGCAAAAGTCAGTGACCTACTTTTACTGCTCTGTAATTGCCACTGCGTTTTATGTGCATAAATTAATTTAGTTTCAAATGTGTTACAGTCATTTAATAACGGTGTTAAAAATAAAATACCCCTTAACAGAGGGGAACGGCGGGGTGGGGGGGGTGGGGGTTGGGCGGTAGTGTAGCGCCTACACTAATGGTTAACTGGAGTATTAACCTCTAAGGGCCTCGGTTAACGGTTGATGAAAAACTTGAAAACTTGCAGCCCTAATAACATTACATATGCATTACAGCTCTTTACGTCAGTGAAAATATTGGTGTTGCATTCGGGGCTCTTGGATGTGATATTTTTCCTATGTATATTTTCGTTAATTGAGTCTTTCCATTTTAATACTGGAGCATTATGCAGCGTACAAATAGCTGTTAGATGTGTTTAGAGCTGTATTTGGCCTTTTAATAATCGATATAGCCGTCTTGTTTCTCTAGGCAGTCTAACAGTCATGTATATTCCGCAGCTCATTTACTATCTGCTCCCATCTCCCTTACCCCGGGGGCTGATTGCACTCTTCGATGAATTTTTAACACGCTGCCTGCTTTTTCTTACGGGGCTAGTGAAACAATCCAGGCGATATGAATATACTTTGCTTAATTAATATTCAGCTCTGTGCCAGAATACGAAATCCGTAACGATAATTGCGGCAAATAAACCCCGAATAATGGAACAATGCAAGAGAGAGAAAAGCAATTTTTTCTTCTTTCTTTCTTTTTTTTACAAATAAAACTGTTCAAATTTGAATGGGATTGACAGTTGTGCCACATGTATAGAATGGGAGGACGGGGATGTTTCTTAACTTTGTATCTTACGTTACGAATAATGCCAATATGGATCTGCAAATATGCTCACCGAGGTTCAGGTTCGATGCACACAAGCTCCCGCACACTTTTCCGACCCGGAGGCGATACTTCCAAGGCTTTAGTGCTGAGTGTCTCACGTAAGAGTAATGTTATTTAAAATGACTTTCAAGTGGAAGCAAAACAGTTAAGAGCCAAATAATTACTCAAGTAAATTAACATCTAGGGTTAGTCAACACAAAGCTTTGGTCATTGGGAAATCACTTCTATTGTAGTTACACTACACATCTGCCTGCATTAAGTATTTGGGAGTGTCTCCTCACCCTTAGGTGCTAAGCTCTCCACAGCATTGTAATGACTAGTCAATGTAGCTTTTTTGTTGTTGTTACTTTACCTCCTGGTTGAAGCGCCAAAGTTTTGCCATTTAGTTAGCAATTCATCACACCTCATTCATTAGTCAGTGTGAAATTTACTCCAGCTTGATTCATCGTAAGAACAAGGGGAGAGTCGAATCTCCCGCCTGGTCTGACGGGAACAGGGCTGCCCGCGTTAACCCGGGAGGTTCGATTTGAGGGACACAATCCGACCTTTGTCTGAGCTGCTGAGCGACCTGCCAGGGCCGAATGTAGTCAGATTAGAGAAGCATGTAACGGCCTAGTCGAATCAAAGCGCACTGAATGGGTTTTAAGTCTCTCCACACACGGTCCATGGAAACGAAATGTCAGGCTGCCAAAACGAACATATACACAACACCGGGTTTGCTACTTCGGTGATGCCATTGTTGAGCAAAGTTGTGCAGTATTAGTCCAACGAGGATGACAGAAGAGCTAACTTTACTGGCTGGATCAGTGGCGAGAATGCGTGGGAGGCCATGAGACAGACACAAGATTCCCATCAGTGCTGCAGCCAGCTCCGATCAATCAAATATACAAAAATAAGCACCAATACTGTCAATAACACCAGCTACATATAAAGCAGCCTTTCAAATGACAGCACAGTTAGTTGTCCTTGTTGAATTTATAGTTTATTACACACTTTTCATCAACTAAGAGCCATAGCCTGGTGTAACCATTGCACGGTATCATAGCCTTTAGCCACTAACAGGCTGCATCTAGCACAAAAACACAAATAATCTGCCTTTGTTAAAGCTTTTATGTGGATTTGAGTTAAAACATAGGGGGCATAGGCGCCGATTTATGTTTTCCCCCGTGGGTGCTCAGTCAGCCGGTACTGTCATGTGACGCACACCGCCTCACATTTACCTAAACAGAAATGCAAGCTACTTGGCAATGTCTACTATCATCTTATAGACTGAGGCTATTTTTTGAGAAAGCAATAAACATGCATTGGTGCGCTGCGCGCAACTCACCATTGTTGGCACTAGAAGTAGTTGTAGAGGCCGTCTCATAATGAATGGAGACAGTCTCCTCGCTGGTGGAATCTTCTGATAAATGCAATTTCTTTCTAATTACAAATCTGTCCATTGTTATCTTAGTGCGTTTTATTAGCTTCTTGGTCATTAGCCCATTGGCGGCAAACGAGCTTTGTTTTTGGCCGAAGTTACGTACACGGCGTCGGAGCATCATGTTGATAATGAGATCAAGGATTTGATTGACAGTGAGGATTTTTACCTAGCAACACACTGCCCGCGTGCCCAAATTATATTTTCCCTAGACGTATGAATTGGAATTATAGAAAAACAATATGCCCGATTGAATTCTATTTCTATAAAGTATTAGCAATATAATTTGTAAGAAAGTAAAATTGTCACAGGGGTGTCTCGATCCAGGGACCTTTGGCATGAAAGTCAGGCGAGGTTACCGTTCGACCACGCTACACATACTTAGTGCTTAGTGTCACATTCACATTTGTATATGATGGTAGGACCCGCGCCTGACTGTTGCGAGAGAGAAGTACAGTTTTAATTATTCGCTTGTTTTATTCAATTGGACATTTTGTGAATTCAAGGTAAATTCGCCTGGGTGCTCAAAGATTTGGCTGGGTGCTCGAGCACCGGAGCACCCACGGGATCGGCGCCTATGATAGGGGGAGACCCTGGTGTAGATCATGGGTTTATTGTTCAAGATCGTTAGGACATTGGAGTTAGCTTCATAGAAATAAAATGGAGAAGCAGTGTACCATAAAGTATGGGAGCAGTTAGCAAGTCGGTTAGTCCATTAGCCTGCTCAGTGTATTTGACCTAAAGCTGTTAGCATTAGCCATCAAATATCACAAATTATGAACGATTCAGATGTTTTCTGCTTTTTTAGGGGGTCGGATACACATCCAATGACCACTGAACATCATCTTATAAGATGTTAATGATAAAGAAAACACAGAAATTATTTAAATGCCATGAAACGGACACAACATACCTCACCATACTTAAGTATAGCACCTGGCTGACCTATTAATTTGTATGGGGATAGAATGCTCAGTTTAAACGGGTCCGGGATTTGATGGCTAACAGGATGTAAGCATATGCACAGGCTCAGCTCGCTAGAGGCATTGCTATGATTTCTGTGGTTAGGTCCAAAACAGTGCTTCGACCTGAACGCGACTTGAGCTAACCATAGCTAACTGTCACAACAAACAGGAGCAGGCAAAGGTCAACCAGAAATGGTGTGCATAGTCATCAACCCCCTGCTGGCCGGGAGTTGCGCTGCCCCCAATAGAACTTCGGATCAGTAGCTGTCATGTAGACTGGTTTATCTAGTTCTATAAGAAAAGAGAATCGGATTCTAAACTTTAGCGTAGTCAGACTCGACTTTTACATGTAAACATAGTGATTGAGTTTTAGTTGAACTGTACAACGTGCACAAGGGTATATGGCTGAGTTTGTGCATTCCCAAAGCGTTTGTCTCCTTCTCCCCCGGCTTCTCCGGTTTCTCCCATAATCCAAACACGCACGGGTCGGGCGCATTCCCACAGGTGTGAATAAACAAGGTACTTCCCTGTCACAAAATGCATGCTGGGATAGGTGCCCAGTAATCCTACCTCCATCCAGTGGGAAAGTTGTCTGCGTTACTGTCCTGGGTTTGTGTTTATGTTTTTTTCCAGGGCTATTGAAAGGAAAGTCATTTATGCAGCATGTCACACGTATGGGCTTGTGCAATCAGCAATAAAGTCCTATTCAGTTCAAGACAGTGTGAAAGGTCTGCAAACCTTTTGGCAACAGTTTATATGTGCTATAAAAGCCATTTGGGAGCAAAGTTGCAGAGAAATAGAAATTGCATAAATGTAAGTGGTGGCGGTTGCTGCTAATCCGACTCCAGCATGCAGCGTTTCCATGCGTGCGCATTAGCAGCCCAGCTTCCTTTGCACAAATATTGACTGTAGTCTCACTGTGCCTTTACGGGATGAGAAAAACTAACCTGCTTTTGAAATGGGAGATAATGAACTGTTGGCCATAACGGTAAACAGCTCACCATCTTCGGCGTGTTATGAATGCATAAACCTCCTCGTTACGTGCAGCGGCTCAGGCCTCTCTGATAAACAGCCGTGCCAATAAAAAGGCACTGAAGAGTCAGGGAGCGGCCCGGGTCGCTTGGCACGTTGCACCACACTTGGATACGCCGCAATTAGCAACAATCGACGTTCTACCCATTTCTTTGCATTCGCTTCGAATTACTATTTTTCTTTTGCACATTATGTATCCGTTGTGTTTTGTGAATGTGAGGTGTTTGATGGACTCGCAGGGAACCGTGACATTTTAATGTAATGTTCTGACTGCAAGCCCTTTCAACTTTTATTTCTATTCAGCTCTGAGTTATGAACCCCCCCCCCCCAAAAAAAAAAAAGCTTTTACCCAGCATGGTTTGGGGTAAGCAGTATGCGACAACGCTCTACGCAGTTGTACTTCTGTTCCCATAACAACGTGGGCAGCACCAGGAAGAAAACATGATACACATTACACGCAATTAAAATGAAGTCAAGGGCCACTAGGTGGACACTGTGGACAAACACCTCCTTTTGATGGATTTGATGTAGCTACTCTCAAGTGCCAAGCTAAACACAAAAGGAAACAAGCAACTTAAACACGATTAAAGCCGTGGTTCCACATTACACGCTTGTATCCCGCATGCCTCGGTCTATGTACTCGCCTTGTTACGTATCTACTGTACACAGCACATGCAAGGGTTTCCACTAGAAACAAGGCCCCTAGTTGTTGTAGGTGGCGCTCCCACATATGCGCACATTACTGAGGCAACAATAGAACGCCCTGGGAAGTTTTGTAAGCTGCGATGAGAACAATGTGGAAATGCTGACTTCTGGTCAGGATTATGGAATTATTCAGAGGTGTCAAGGCAAATACTAGTGGAAAGAAGCAGCTAAAAGACAACTATGAAGGTAATGCTAATGTTATGCTAACACCAGCTAATGTTGTGCCAGTAGCAGCTAAATGCTACCATCGCCCAAATCTCCCTTTTCAACAGCGGTATGATGTTGTGAAATATATAAAATGCGTATGACCGGCATGTTAATAGAGAGGGCGGTCCTCTCTCTCGTTGCCAATCAAAAGCCAGCAGTCTGTTCACGTCACGTTAGTTTTGGTTCATCACGCTTTGGCCACGGCTAGTGGTCGGTCTCGAAACCTGTGCCTTGTCAGAACGGTTTGGCCCTGGACTCGATAGTGGAGACGCCCAACAGGGTTGACCGGGCACTGGGCTGGGTAGGGCATGCCAGTGGAAACACCCCATAAGAGGGTAAGCTAGTACGCTAACGTGGCTTTTCTGTTATGATGCTAACAGCGGCGAAAGGATATCGATTTAATGCTGCGAAGATGGGCTTCCCTTTCTCTCCACTGGCCACACGAGTTTTACAAGTGGAAACGCAGCAATGGAGGAAACCACCTGGTCACATAGACAACAAATGTCAATCTTCCAACCACCGTACCAGCCCTCCTCTTTTGGCCATTTCAGGTATGTGCTGCAAACCTCCTCCAGCAGCAAAACCATAAGCCCTCTCAACCTCTCCATCTGCCCTTCCCCAGCAGGCCATTACACATATCACACCTTCAGATCATTAACGCGGACACCACTTCCAGTTAACCTTTTACTGCATGTGTGTAAACAATGGGTTTTATTATTAGACAGACGACCAATAGAAATGCTCAGATTTTAAATTCCGCAAGATTTCAAACTTCTGGTGTCCATTCAAGTCACTTTACAACATGTGGATGTCCTCACTGACGCTCTCATTTGACAAAAAAAAAAAAAGAAAAGGGGAAGTTAAGGGAAGACAAACAAAGCCTAACGGCAGTCTCACCACAGTGCCAGGAAACGTTGTTGAGACAGAGTGGGGGAGGGAAGCGAAATAGGCAGGCACAAGGAGACCAAAACACAGCAGGTGTGAGCAGGCAGCGTGGAAGATGTCAGCAAGACTCTGCTACATATAATGTACTGTAAATCTAGTAAATCTACCATCAGTTTTAAAGAGAATCATTATTCCTATTACTTAAGTTCTGCTTATGTGCTAATGTACTTTGTTACAACTTAAGTACCAATGTCGATATGTCCAAATATAGTAAAGCTTTAGTGAGTCTTTTTCCGTCTTGAACTAGCGCAAATTAGTTCAGGTTTCAAGTTGGTACAAGTTGGAACATTCCATCTCTTAATCAGCAAGACACCAAAAATGCAATTTTTTTTACCTATATTTTGAAGATGACCTAATCTAATGCATCCTTTTGTTTGGCTGTCTGTAGTCAAAGCAACGCAGTCTCGCTCCCAAACATGTTACGGGTCTTAGGGGAGGCGACCCAGGCCAGCTGAATTAAGTTTTGAAGCAATTCTTCATCAATACCATCAGCCGTTACAAAATAAACGCTTGTGATTGTCGCCTTTTCTCTCAAGCTTCCACGACCAGCCGTTATGCAGACTCAGTTGGAATTCATAGAGAAAAATAGCTTCTATGTGTGACCCTTACTGGACCACAGACAGACAGTGTGTTTCAAGAAAAGAGCACAAGGACTATATTTAGCCTTCAAATCAAGAGCAGTGCACGATGATGAAGCAAGGTCACACACGCCGTGCGGAGTCTGAGAAGATTGTATGGAATGCATAGGGCTGGTACGCCAAGAAAAAAAAAAAAAGAGAGCATTGATTCCGTGAAGAAAGTGAAGGTACCACCAATATTATAAAATGGAAGCTGGTATTTCTAAAATATGTTAAAAATGTCTTGGTTCTTGGCTAATATCTCTGTCACTTCTGGAACAATGTATGTGACACAAAAACAGTCACTATTATTCAATGTATTTTCTGTCAGCCCGTATAGACTAGGGTCCGCTTGTCTTCTCCTAAAGGTGTCCACAATTGGTGACACATTTCAATGCTTTTGTGTGATGATGGTCAGATGAAAGGACTTTCAGGCATTAAATGACTCTCAGGTTTGTGAATCCAATTGCTTCCAAATAATGATCAATTTCAACATTTGTCAAATGTATATTTGGAGATTTCTTTCAAAAACTGTCTCCCTGCCACAGAGTTGTGTTGGTCCCCTCCAGTTATTAAATTCTCAAACTATTTCCTTCTCAAAAACACCCCCAGAGTGGTTTTTGGCTTCATTTACGCAGTTCTAAGCAATCCCCCTAAATCCTGCTCTCTGAGCAGCTGCTCCACCCTCTCCTGGAAAACGACTGAGTTGTGACACTCTGAAGTATTTTACGTCAGAGTGTCAAACAGGAAGGGCCACACTTCTGTAATGTAAAGCCTTATGGCCTGATTGTAATTCATAAAACAGCTTTTTCGTTATTTCTGTTGTAAGAAATAAAAAAATAAAATAATAAATAAAAACAAATAAAAATTTAAAAATTGTGTCTGTGTTGTCCCGGGAAGCTAAACAAACGCTCCCCCATAGGATCCGAACAGAAGTCATGTTTGTGAAGACGGAGCTCTTTCTAACCTACTCTGGAAACCGCCTGTTCCTTTTTCTTACCCAACGATAATTTCACGGATGTGCGTTTGGCTCCGAGAGGAACAGGACTGTTCAACCTTCCTAAAGAAGAGTGCACTCGCCAGAGGTTGGAATTTCTTTCTGGGATTCAGCTACTATATCAACCAACCTGATGGATGGCTTGGTGAACCTTGGCCAGAATCGAAGTGGATTAACTTTTATAACCCACGAGAGTCCCATAATGTAAACACCCGATGATGGGAGGCCAGGCTGAGCGATAAGTCAATCAAAACGCGTGTTAGCCATTTATGAAACTGTGTTGCACATGTCAACTCCTTATAACTGCATTATGTGAAGTAACTTCACTTTTTGCAGCGAAATTACTGCAAATGTGGAATATGTTTCTCTCTCCTCTTCCAGCGGATGGCGCCCTAGGTGACCGCCTGGGTCGCCTATGTCCAGGGCCAGCCCTGCGTGAACGTATCCTATTAGTACGCATGTCTTACAACTTTTCCAAGCTCGGTGGTGCCAACAAGAAACATCAGAAAGTTCCCTCATTTCAGTAGCATTAACCACTTGTTTGGAAGCTCCCACTGGACGCATTGATTTCTTACAGTGATATTTTGATATATTGCTTTGATCATAATTTGCGCCTCATAGCTTTCAAAACAAACTATATGACCTAAAGTTGCATACCAGTACAAATTGCACTGTGGCACGTGAATCTATTCACTTTCGCATGTGATTACCTGCTCAATGGAGAGCAAAATACGTTAAGGCCAATATAGATAATGACCGCCCTTTGTTAATGTGAAAGGGAGCTCACATTTGTCTGTCCCTCTTATCTCCCGCGTATTCAGTGTTTCTCAGGTGATGCGCCACATGCTGCAGACTTCAAACATGGCAACCATTCTCTCCATTGGAACAATTCCCGGCATTGTTTCCTCCTCTCCTTCCGCTGTAGAGCTAAGGTAACCTTTGGTCATGGCACACTTCATTAGCCCCGGGGCGAGCCATGTGCCACGCCGTCGCGATTGGACTTAATGCCCCTATTCAGCCTGCAAATCAATAGTATAAATGTTCTATTGTTGTGAATGGCATATGTCTATAATGGCCACTAACAAGAGGCCCACTCAAGTCCCTAAGAAAAGCACTTTAAAAGGTCTCGTATTGTCCTGTGTTGAGTCTTTTCAAAAGATCCTACTGCGCTTTATTCAGGCGTAAACTAAAATATTGCATGTTGATTGCATGATTTTACACATTATATAAAATGTGTAAAACATTTAGAGACATCCCAGACTATCACTTTAAAGGAGAACCAAGTAACTTTTGCCCCTAGAGGCCACAAGCACCACTGCAGCTGTCGTGGCATGTTGTGTTTTTTTTTTTTTGTCCGTGAGAGTAAATACTACGCTGACAAAAGACAAAGGGATTGTACATTGTGCCACAACCCAATTACACAATGAAGATATTTTTTGGCTGTAAATACGGCTAAAGTGGCACTAGCCCACAGTTAGCTTTGCCTGTTAGCTTCTTCTGATCGTGATAAACCAAATAACAGCGGTTTGCCAAATGTTCATCAACAAACCGACAGCTGTAGACAGAATCCAGTCAGGACTTTCCTGTCGGCCATGACATAAACCTCAGAAATGCGAGCCAAAAGTGATTTTATAGACAACTGAGCGCAACAAGGGAGATGTTTTCCATAAGTGTGTGTTGGGGCTGCCGGATCCGAGGCAGGGAAAGTTGCAAGCGTGGAATTTTGAGCTCTTGCAAAGTGGACAAACTGAACATCTGGGATCAGTCAAAGACAAAACACAATCTCTCCTGCACGGAAATAGTCTGAATAAGCTCTAAAACGACATAACCAGTCATTAAAATCAAGTAATAAGAATAGCATTAAGCAATAACCCACTGGAGGAATAAAGATGTTTTTGAGTTATTCCCAACCCCCAACATTCAATCTTCAGTCCATATCTTATCACGTCTGCAGCACTCCCAGTAGTTAGTGGCAACAATGAGGTGTCACATGGCCACAGCGGTTGGCTCCCGTTGCAGAGGTGTTTACCCCCCCCCCTTCCCCTCTCCCCCACTCTCTCTTCACGCCGCAATCTTCCCCTGTCCTGCACATGCTCTCTGCTCATCCAGCCGGGCTAAGGAGCGTGGCTAACTCTCACACGTGCTTAAATAAACCCCTCCCCAGCCGGTCTCACCATGACACTGCAAACAAGGAATATGTCACACTGGTTTTTTTTGTACTGGTGGTGGGGTAATATTTCAAACTTCTTTGCGGCTCATTTGCTTTACTCACTCTAAGAATCAAAGGCAAATTTGCTCGTGTTAAAGATATGTGTTCAGTATGTTCAAATCAAATATAGATTTAACTACTTACCAGAGTGATGTTGATTTAATGAGTTTTACAATTATCTTTAACTCCCACCTTGACCGAGCACATTTTCTCTACTCAGCTTACAGCATAATAGGCCAGTGTAACACCTCTTTTGAAAGCCTTAAAACCAAACGAACATTCGAACTCTTTTTATGCTGTTTCGTTGCGTTTTAATCCTTGTTAAAGGGATATTTCAGGATTTTTGACATAGGGCCTCATTTCCTAGTTATCCAGAGTGTTGATGTCTGGAGATATTTTTTTCTTAAATTCATGCAGTTCTTATATTTGAAGAGCATCGTGGCGCTAGGCTAGGGCATGGCTAAAGCATTTCTATGGTATCAGTTAGCCTGTATTAAAAAACAGTCTGACCCACTCCACAGTGCACCTGAGGTAAATCACGTATAACGCCAGACTACCCATATAAATGTCTGTGTCGATAGAATATTTTTTTTAATATAACTGACCTTGTATCACATGAATTACCGCATTTTGAGGGACTATTTTCTCGCGGATCATTCCGCCGCTGCGTTAGCTTACAGCCACGAAGCTGATGCTGTTCAAGTTATTTTAAATGCAAAATGGTTAAAATTATTCTATCGACACAGACATTTATCGTTAGTCTGGCGTTATAAGTGATTTACCTCAGGTGCACAGTGGAGTCAGACTGTTTTTAACACAGGCTAACTGATACCATAGACATGCTTTAGCCTTGCCCTAGCCTAGTGCCACTAGACTCTTCAAAAATAAGAACTGCATGAATTTAAGAAAAAAATATCTCCAGACATCAACAACACTCTGGATAACTAGGAAATGAGGCCCAATGTCAAAAATCCTGTAATATCCCTTTAATGTCTCGTTATTTAGGCCTATTTTTTAATCAAGAAGCTTTGAGATTTGGGTAATGCCGAAAATGTGCTCGGTCAAGGCGGGGGTTTTTCAAAATAAATAGTTAATCACAAAAATAGTAAGCGAATCAAAAGTGCTCCTCCGATCTGACAAAAAGGCAGACTTTTGAATCATGCGCATTGGGCCGATCTAAAAAGCCGCTCTCGGACCGGCTGAAACAGGACTGCAGGACTGAATATTTGGAGCATTTGTCTGACGGGGGAAAATTGGACTCAACTTTAAATATCAGTGAGGTACATCTCTCTCGACACTGTGAGACGCTTTAGTGTATTCGTCCTCTGCCTCTCAGTGTATAGCATAGACATATTATTAATAGACCGTCATTACTCAGACAGTAGACTGTAGACAGTTCTGTAGACAGTTCCAAAAAAATAGTGCAATGGATTCCAATGGGGGACTAGCGGCTATATGGCGGTACTACAGCAATGGTGGAGCAATGGAGGCCTCCAGTGTCGTCGTCGCAGAGCAGCCAGCCGCCATTGGTGTATAGTCACGAGAGAGAAATGACAATGGCGTAACATCAGGGAATCATGCACGTGTGTGTGCATCTGCGTATTGACAGGGCTCTGGTCGCTTGACGGCCATTGTCATACGCGACTGCAAACAGCAGATTGTTGTCTCGTGCCATTTGGAGCGACCAGTAGACCGTGCATGTGACTGCGGGCTGAATTACCTTTGATGTTGACAAAGCGATGTCCTTTAAAGACATTACACCATGAATCTTTGGTTTGCGCACAATAAAAGAGGGAGGGCAAAACATTTGAACTGTTAGTTCGGGTCCAAACCCGTTCCCAATTCCTCACAGGAATTAGTTCTCATAAGAATGTATAACAACTTTCAGGGAGCGATACTGTCACAGTAATGTAAAGTAAGTGCTTTATCTGTCATTGTACCGCACAACAAAATACTGTTCAGGTGTTAGTCCTGAGCCTGTGGACCAACCTGACCAGCATGTTTTTTGAGGTAGAGGAAACTGTAGCACCTGGAGGAAACCTGGCAGGCTGCCTTCGGTTCACCTCTGATCTTCTGAAACGGTGCACCACTTCCTGGGCTTGTCCCTGTTTCAGAGCGTGGTGTCCTGCACTGGTCTGCTCCTCCTCCTTTCTCTTCCTCCGCTCCACACCAGTCTTTCACCATCTTCTGTATACCTTCTCATTTGTCCCTTTTTTGTGCCGCTGGCTGCTCTGCTTTAGGACCGCCATTGGTCCGCCATTGCTATAGTACCTCCATATAGCCGCTAGTCTCCCATTGGAATGCATTGCACTTTAGACACGTTAAAAACTTTAAAGCCTGGTGCCTAATTTAGGGGAATTTTCTACAGCTAGATATTCCTCCTGTGATAACGTTACACCTACAGGGACCAGGCCGGTTTTCGTAAGAAACATTTTAGAAATCTCGTACTTAATGACCGTCGGACTGTTAGCATTGGAGCTGCGTGAACTACACGTCACGCAAGGGCCGAGTCTACAGTGAAGATCCCGCCCTTATGCCCTTTTTAGGAACATGTTTCGTCAGAGCTGGAGAGGAGGAGTCTGTAACTCCGCCATGATTTCCCCCTTGAACATGGTCATTGTGGCAAACAGGGAGGAGTGAGGGGGAGTTATCTATAATTTTTTACATTATTTTTGACTTTCTGCAATAAAAAAAATGCGGTCGAACAGCACATAAACACTGCAAAGACGTACAAGTAGCGTCTGTCCTCTTGGTGGGCTACAAACTCCAAATTCACAAGACCAACAACTCGGGGCTCCCTCACTGTAAACGCAATTAGCATTTAGAACAACTTCAGGAGCAGAACTTTTAAAATATGATTTAGTGATATTTGTAATTTGTTTGACGGGGGGGAGTTCAAACTCCCACTATTAGATGCACACAAAAGTCTGTTTTTACAGAATATTAAAGTCCATTCCACTACTGGGAAAAGGCACTTTAAAGCTAAGTGACTATATTTGGAATGTCCGTAGATATGTGTTTGCCTCGATATGCGGCTTTTGGCAAAACAGGTTGTGTTGTGATTGGATTGTTTTCAACCAGAAATGACAACATGCTACATACCCAACCTTTAAATCCTTTCATAACATACCAATTATGCAGTGCAGCTCTGTCTTTGTCCTGCACAAATCTCTCGCTCTTCTCCCTCTCTCTCTCTCTCGCTTAACTGGCTGATTCACTCCGAGCCCGTGGAGACATGTGATCACTCGGCTGGATACCAAGGACTCCAGGCAGCCAGTGTTTTGGAGGTGGAGGAGGGTAAAGGAAGGCAAACAGTCTGACACAACTGGCTATTGTTGAGAGGGGCTGCTTTCTGACGGGGGGGGGGGGGGGGGGGGGGGACATGCAATCTCTCCTCGCGCTTAAAGGAACTAGCAGCAAATGTGACCATAAAAGAAATCAACAAACAATAAAAAGATATGGCGTTGTAGGTCACTGCGTTCATTTTTAGTGTTCGGTGACCACGCCTGGTGCATTGGAGCGCCACTCGGTACGTGCAAATCTGCTGTCACTCTCCAGATGAAATGATCTTTTTTCTTAGATTTTTTTTTAGATACGTAATAAGTGAATCAAGCTAAATGTCCACAGCAAAACAACAAATTATCCTGTCTCCATGGGGTCTCATTATGGATAAAATGTGTACTTAGACATCTCCACAATTATGTTCAGAAATGCAGATGTGTAGGTTACGTATGCACAATTTGCGAATAACGTCGTGGGGAGGGCTTTAGGGGGGAAAAACACAAATAATTGAATATTACTCACGTTACATTGCAGCCCCTGGCAGTTAATTATGCGCGATTCATTAAGTCTGTAAAGATTTTAATTTTGCCATTACCTACATTTAAAAGCTTCTTGAAAAAAGAACGTCAAAATAGCGACGAAAATGAGGATGAAAACGCGACAATAAAGTGACAAAAAAGCAACGAAAGAGCGACAAATATGTGCTGGAAAAGCAACAATGACACACTAGAAAAAGTGAGAAAAAATATGACTAAAAAGTGATGAAAAAGCCACAAAAGAATCACAAAAAACTATGAAAACACGGCAAAAAAAGAGACAAAAACACTTCAGAAATGTGACAAAAACGTGTTGGCAACGGAAAAAAAAAAAAATTACAACCAATTTTGTGGGTCTTAGCTTTCAAATGAGGCGTCACACTGGCGTATAGGCTGTAAACGCCAGAAGATTTGGGTAAAGCCGAAATGGGTAAAATGCACTCGGTTAAGGCTGGGTGTTAAGAGGTTCAACTTACACACTGTCACTTTACTACCAAATGTGTTGCACTTTCTAAATCCTTCAGCAAATAGAGTTTGAATTTGTGTTTTCAAAAGATGTTAAGTATTCTGGGAACAGCTGTACAGTCAATATTCAAGGAGACTTTAAAATGTTTGACATACTGTAATGCTGGAGTTAACGTTCACATAAACAAATGTGAATACACCGGTGTGTTCAGAATCATGTTCAGAATCAGAATCAGAATAGGTTTTATTGCCATGGTTTGAGAACATCAAACATATAACACAGTGTTAAGATAAAAATAAGCTAAAAAACATTAAACTATAAGGCTATAGGGGCAAAATAAAAGTGACGTGTGGTAAGACAACAACAATTTGACATTGAACAACAGCGGGATTGTATTTACAGATGTGTAGGCATATAAAGTGATATTAAGTGATAAGTGATATCAGCGGGTCTAAGTGTGGACACACCGCACACTGCAAGTGCAGATACATCCATGACTCTGTGACTGAGCTACAGAGACTTGTTTTTGTTCATGAGTCTGATGGCGGAGGGGAAAAAACTGTTCAAGTGGCGGGAGGTATGGGTCTGGATAGACCGTAGCCTCCTGCCTGAGGGGAGAGGGGTGAATAGTCCGTGTCCAGGGTGAGAAGGGTCAGCTGTGATCCGACCCACACGCCTCCGGGTCCTGGAGGTGAACAGGTCCTGGAGAGATGGGAGCTCACAGCCAATCACCTTCAATGCGCTGCAGTCAGTGCTTGTCCCGTTCTGTAGCGCCGGGGAACCACACGGTGATGGAGGAGGTGAGGATGGACTCGATGATGGCCGTGTAGAACTGCACCAGCATCTTGGTTGGCAGCTTAAGTTTCCTCAGCTGCCGCAGGAAGAACATCCTCTGCTGGGCCTTCTTGATGAGGGAGCTGATGGTTGGCTCCCATCTGAGGTCCTGGGTGATGGTGGTGCCCAGGAAACGGAAGGAGTCCACGATGGAGATGTGGGTGGGAGAGTCTGTCAGGGCAAGGGTGGACGGCTGTGTCTTTCCTGAAGTCCACAATCATCTCCACTGTCTTCTGGGCGTTCAGCACCAGGCTGCAGGACGTCAGCCGGTCCACCTCTCTACAGGACTGTTAGACGTAGTAACGCTCAATGTAAAAAAAAGTTCTACTCCAAAGGCAAAACTTCTTCTCCCCAACTTAAGGTCACAGTGCATAATATTTTTTTTTTTATGTATTTATTTATTTGAACAGGGACAGTGTACAATATACATTAGCCTCAGAAAGGAGAGATGCATTGTACCAGGTTATAGCACTTGTGCTAATTTCCACCTGCAGTCCCTGGGCCTATTGTACATGTTTTTTAGTGGTAGGGAAAACCGGAGTACCCGGAGGAAACCTACGCAGACACGGGGAGAATCCGGACCTTCTAGCTGTGAAGAACGAGCGCTAATATTCCAGGTTACATGTCGTTAGTAAGTCACAAGACTAATAAAATATAAATATCAGTCAGAAGAGAGGCAAATCATCATTTTTGTTTTAAAAATGCTTATGTACTGGGTATATTATTTACTGGGTGTAACTTTAAGTAAAACCATCTTGGGTTTGGAGTCCAAGTTAAGCACGTAGGCTAAACTGACACGACTCCGAGAGAGCGCAAACAAAATAACAGGGCAGAGCGACGGCATTCCAAGAGGGCTAAGAATAGCTGAGTGGACTCTGCTCTCCCAGTGCAACACGGGCGCGAGGCAACCAGAGCGAGTGAGCCCCTGCACGTTGTCCAAACTCTGCCAGGTTGTTATGTGTGCTGAGCTCAGGACTTTTCACAATATGTTTACGAGAAGGTGCCAGTGAGCTCACGCGGTCACGCCGAGCGCTCCAGCTGAACACGTTCGTATGTAAACAAGTGCCCAAGTTGCTGAGGCCACACATCTCGTGGGAGGGTCGTCCCGGAGCTTCACGCGGGCTTCAAAAATGAGGATTTATTCTGTTTTTTTTTAAATTTAGCATCATGTTAGCATTCTCCGTTAATGATGTCATTATGGGCTGTTGAACCGCTCTTCTTCATGGCTTTGTTACTTTATTGGGTAGAAAACTATATTCAACTATATTATTACTATTACTATATACATTGTGTCTAATGTGTTAATGCACTTTAAAGTTGTATAGTTAAAATATTTCCATTGTTAATAACATTGTAATATGTAGCTTTAGACAACCCAAGTGTAATTGTGATTTTAGCCAGTCATTACATCCTTCCCGATGCAAACACGCGTTCATATGTACGGAATGTGACTGGCGAAGGCAATGTGGGAGGATGGTTGGTTGGTGGGAAATTGTTATGGTGTACGTTATTTGACCATTTCTTTGACAGCCCTAAACCTGGATGAGTTCATTGGCAGATCATTACAGGGAACGCATGAAAAAAGCAGGCACGTTGGAAAAGGGGTCACCATGTATTGGTTTGACAAAAAATAATCTAAATTGTTCGGCTTTGTGTTAAAACTGCAATACTGGGGAACTTTGTACGGCAGAATAGCGTTGGCCTTTGCAACGGATTTATTCGGTTCTTTCAATATAGCTGACAAAGAAGTTGGGGAAAATAAAACGTTGACATTGAATGGTCACAATCTTTTTTTCCCCATCATGTTTAAAAAAAAAGAAAAGCAATTTATGTTTGCAAGGGTTCACGCCATTTTATTTCCAGTTGAAAAAGATCACCTTAGATCTGAAAGGGAATTCGATGTCCAGCCTTGTTTCAGTGATTGGTCGACAGTGGTCAAGAATAGCCTTCTCCATGTAAAGCCTTGGGCAGAGTCAGGCTGATAATAGGGGGCTATCTGCTTTGACTGGTGGGTGAGGGGGAGAGAGGGCCGAGGAATGGGCAAACAAACTAAGATGCGGCGGCTGGGCCGGTTGGTGCAAATTGCATTCCGGCTCCGGAGAAAGAGACGCGAGGCCGAGGATCTGTTAAAAATATAGTGAGCAACAGACTAGGGCTATTGTGATTTAGGTGTAAAGTTGATACTTGTTTCCAAAATGACTCTTTACAGACATATCCGAAGGATTTGTTAACTACGAAGCATCCCCACTTGAAAAATGAGCATACCTATTAGGGCTGAATGATATGGACAAAATGTTATATCTCGATATTCATGCCAGATATCGTGATATCGATACGATATAACTATGGGTTAGGTGAAAACCAAGCATTTTTCAGAATAAAAACCCCATCATAATACTACTATATCGTTTATATTTTTTTTTTCGATTTTAATATCTTGAATGTTCATATCTCTATATCAATACGATAACGATATATCTTTCAGCCCTAATACCTATTCTATCTCAGTGGTTCCAATCACCTCTTACGTTTAGTCATTTCTCTCTACCCTCATTCCTCCTGCTAGTTCGGCTTTAGGTTTTGACCATCCCCCCATAGCAGCAGCAGAATCCTTGGCCTCTTCCATTTCTTCACCAAACGTTACAGCATTGTGACTCCTCACCATATTTTATTCAGTCGATAAATGTATCTTGTTGAAATCTGGAGAGCTGCAGCTTCTTAGCTTTACAATGTTAGCGCTAATGTCTTAAAATCGGTGTGAACAGAAACTGAAATTTGGTGAGTGTGTTGCACATTTGATACTGTCGCCGTCACGTTCACACTGACGTAAATTCAACTACAGACGTTCACTGTTGAGGGTGACAGAAGCTACAGCACATGCCCTGGTCCCTCTTGGCTGAAACATTTCACGAGACCAGCGTCACAAGAGGGATTATGACAGCATTTCACTGTCATTTCCTCTTCTGTGGAAATCATGCAGTAGTGATCGGTCACGCAAACACAGCCACCTACAGAAGGGCAGATCTCACGGCGGTCTACAGATGGGGCATTGTGATGTGTTAGTCACTGAATGCAAACTGAATTTGCCTACTTTGTTGAAGATCACGAGTGGAAATACTTCAAGATAGCGCTGATCTTGTTGGATTGGGAAAGCAGCAACCGCTTATCCATTGCCGGGTGGCAGGGGTAGCAGTCAAAGTTTCCTGGATCTCTCTGCACCAGCCCCTGTAGCTCCTCCTGCCATCTTTCAGCCACCAGGGAAGATGTTTCACCGAGAGCTGCCAATTTGGGGGTTGGTCTCTCGTCATAAGGGTTTTCTGACTGCTCATCCGAAGCCCGCAGAGAGTTTTACCGCTGAAACTCTCCACCATGACGACTCATCTTGAAATCAAAATAACGATTGAGCCATTGACTAAGGAATTGCTCCATGGCTCTTGTCACTAGCCGATATGGAAAGTCACCGGGGGGAAAAAAACAGAGCAGCGCATAGTGAATTCCATGCCAAAAGGATCATTCTTGCTTCTCTTTCTAAGAATTACCCTAGCGCCTTAGCGTGACATAAGTACATATAAATAGTTAACTACTTAAGGAATGGGAAAGACTTTCACAGACACGGTCACAAAGTGCTTTTACATTGGAAAATGTTACATTCACTCTAAATAAAAACTCTGGTCAAATTAGTTTAATGTTAGACCGTGCGAATGACCTTCCAGATTGAGTAGTGAAAGTGAAAAACATTGATGCCTATAAAACATTAATTTTTATGATAAATGCTTCTGAGTACTGAGTTCATTTTTGGGATGACACAGTTGCAATAAAACAATCTCATCTATTGACCGAATGTTTCTGAACGGTTGAACCAGCCAGGATCTTGGACACAAAGGCTTTAAATATGCATAGCTTATATAAAAAGTCAGGAAAGCTTAGTATAGGTTCAAGCAGGGATGTGACAACTTCTATTCTTATTTTGAGGCTGACAGGAAGGTTACAGAGACCTTGCTGTCAGCTCATATTGGTATCAGATATGGGTTGTGTCCTAGAATAGACTTGAATAGTCAACAGAGCCCTGGACGGGAAAAAAAAAAGTGGATTTCACCACAAAGATGTAAGAAATGTCAGGGTACTTTTTGAATAACATAAACAAAATAGGTCAGCTGAAAGTGTCGTTTCTCTCCATGTAATGAGGCTAGTATGCTAATCAATGTGGTGTTTACAGGGGCAGGAAGACAGAATGTGATTAAAATCATGTGTATTGTGACAGAAATTCTGTTCACTTAGAAGGAATATTTTTTCTTCTTCTGCTTCTCGTTTCTCTGTATCCTTCTTGAACACATAATCTCATTATTTATGTTGTACTGAACAGACATTCATGTAAGTGTATGTAAGCTATGTTTTGCGGAGAGAAAAAAAAGTGAGTGTGAGAGTTGCAGCTGGTAGCTTTGTTCTATTATTGCTACGTTTCCACTGGCAGGCCCTACCCAGCCCTGTGCCTGGTCTACCCTGTTAAGGAGTCTTTCCACGGGCAGGCGCCCAAATGCCAAATGCCTGGTCAACCTGGTTTGGCGAGCTTTTCCATAGCAGCAGAGGCTAGGGCCAACCGGTCTGACCAGTGCTTTAAGTGGCCAAAAAGAAGTGCTGGTACCCTATTTTTTTCATTATAAATGTACAGACCTTTGGATAATTTACTTTAGATACAAATTAGCATCTAAAGTGTCCTCTGAGCTAAATGCTGATACCACAAATACCATTCTAACAAACATTAAACATCACCTTATATGTACATGATAAAGAAACCACAGAAAAGTATATAAATACCGTGAAACATGTCATGCTTGGGCGTACTGTATAGTTAGCGGTCATTAGCGTTACTGTGGGGTTTGAAGCAGGAGCTTTACAGGTCACGACCTGAGCAAACATTCCTGTGCAGTTTGGGGCTGTTTTTATTCAAAGAACATTTACTACGAAACAGCAGGGAATTACTTTTCTCAGGTATGCATTATAATTTAAAGGTTTGTTACAATCAGATTTGGCTAACATTTGTTTGACAAATGTTAACGGCAGATTGTGTCGCTGGTGTTTTTACTGATTATCAAAAAGGCTGCCATCCACTGTTTGAATAAGTCAATAATGGCCTGATGGATAAAACTTCACAAAATATATGCATATATTTTTAAATGTGGCAAAAATATCAAACTGTGATTAGTAGCAATCCTTATGATTAGACTTGCATTTGTTGTTATGATGGGTTTTATCTGAAAAATGCCAACAGTCATTATGCCAGTTCCACTCCATTCCATTGGCTGGCATAATAACATTTTCCTGGCTCTGCCATATACTATTCCCGGTCCATTCCACGCAGGCAAGTTAGTCGGGCCTAACGCGCACAGATAGTCATTGTCACACGTTGGTATCAGTTCAGTGTGCTTTGGTCCAGGGCTGAGATCCGATTTAATCATAGTCGGCTTTACTTTATTCTGTGTGTGTGTGTGAGTTAGTGAGTGAGGGGGTGTGTGCGTAGACGGTGGGGTAAAAGTTTGAGTGTATGTGTAATGTTTGTATATATTCAGAGGGATGGGAGGGGCTGCCGGGCGTAAAGTTCTAAATGTTGTAATGTGTAAAGCACTTTATGATACCTTTCGGTATGAAAAGCGTTTTATAAATAAAGTTTGATCGATTGATTGATTGATTGATATTGTGGGAGAGCTTGTGCCACCACCATCGTGGCCAACTCGATCTCCTCGTCAGACCGGTGCCATGCCATTAGTCCAACATCTCTAACCCAGTTGTGTCGTGGATTAGAGCGCCATATACAACCATTGGCCCTAACCTTAAGGTCAGTGGACTCTTGCCTGAACCTAATTTTATTTTTCAACCCCTAATCAGTGGGACATTTTCAGAATGATGAGACGTCGGACTTAATGGGCCAACCCCGTCAGATCATGGCCTTACAATTTTTCCTGGGACCGCTCCATCTTGAGGAGTCTGCTGTTGCCGGGGACACATCCAACTTTTTCAGTTGAGCCTCTTTGAGTTTCTCCATGGCCACTCGGATCTTCTCCGCCTTCTGCGTCGCCGCCTGCTCCTCCTCAGTCAGGTTGCGAGCTCATGTCTTCCCCTCCGTCTTCGCATCCATGGCGTCGACGCTGGAGCCAAAAGTTGTAGTTGACGCTGGCCCTCTGCTCCACAGTGCCCCCTACTGACCGTGCATCACCGCTGACGGCACTGCCAACTCCAGGATCCTCTTATCGATTGGCCCTGCAGGTGCATGTGCTCTGTGCCATGGTGCAGTCATTCGGTAAAGTCCAGGCCAGAGTGAGGCTAACGTGTGGTACCATTGGACTAGAGTTCTGTAGACAGTACAAGCAGTTGAAACTTTTGAAACAAGTAATAGTACTTATTACTTAGTATCATGAGACTATTTGTTCTGTTGAACCGCCTCCACCTCTCTTCCCCCGCGGCGGAGGGTACTAATATGTCTGTGTGCTTGTGCCAGGAAGTAGTGAAAGCCGTGCACACACAGTTGATCGCACTGAGAGGCCGGGTGGGACAACAGAAGTCGGCTCATTGGCGCAAGCAGCGCGAGGAAAAGACCGCATCCAACCCGAGCCCAAAGACTGAGCAGGCGATCTCTAAAACCGCTGAAGAACAGCCGGTAAGCAGCGCATATCGTACTCTCATACTCTCATCGCGGCTGTGTAGTGCATTCACCGGCACTCTGTTGGGCGGAGCTCCGGGCGGCGATACCACGTCCACACGAGTCTTGTGCCATGCCCACAACATGAATATGCATATTAAAGATATTATCTGAACATGGAAACAAAGAAGTAAAGCCAGTAGAATAACTAAACAATTGTATTTGTTGATAAAAAATTATAATAATTAGAAATAGAACAGCAACAACAAGAAAGCCAACTACATTTGACACGATATGTGTAAATTATGTAAATAAATACTGGTGAATTTACGTTGCATTTCTGTTCCTTTGTCTTTTGAGGTTTTTCACCTGACACTGCTGTTGCCCGAACAAAATAAAAAGCAACAGATAAAAGGAAAGAATGAAGTCCTGTCCTTCTTCTTTAGAGACGGACCTCATCGAGTGGGGAATCCGCACAGCCACATATACACTATTGCAATCTGATATGTACTGCAATACAGCAAGTCATGATGATATATGTAATGTGTTTAACTTAAAATGTGTAAAAAGAAAACGGTCATGTCTCCACAGTTTATAAACCAAATGCCGTTTGACATTTATTGAAGGGCTGAAATTGCAAAGTGCATTAACACAAAATGTAACAAACTGCTGTTACTGGAAAACAAAGGAGTGCATGACAAATATGCCTTCAAACACAAGTGTTGAAAGTATTGCGATACTTAAAGTATTGATACTTGGTATTGCGATAAAATCCGTCATTTTGTCCCAGCCCTAGTGTCTACCAGGTATGTATCAAATAATAAATCGAACATTGGGAATTACTGTCAGATGTAAGAGCTGTAACTATTGTTATACTCAGTAGTAGTATGAAATCCTTATGGACAACTTTGCAGTATTGTGTGTATTGCCATTGACCGCACAGTTTATGGCTTACAATGCAGAAGGTGGACTGCCTTGTTTAGCACCTGTCTACCATCACTCAGGTATTATCCATGGGAACCCCTTATAGCAGATGCAAACAGAGCTTATCTCAAGTGCCTGCGCTCACTCCTCACTTTTATGGCCCAAGCTGTTTCCTCAGAGGTCCACTTGTTTATCTGCTTGTGCCGTTTTCCCTTTCACATTCGAGAGCATGCCCAGGACTCGATATGCCTTGCTCACTGGCGCTCTGCATAGTTCCACTGAAAAGCATTTAGGATTTTTTTGATGAGCAGCATGTTAAACTATGATTTTAAGACTTCAGAATGAATGTGTGTACAAATGAGCTAGAATGGAGTTGAATTAATTCCTGTTGAGTTCATTTCGCGATGTTAAAATTCTCAATCTCAAACCCTTGGTGTAAAAGACATTAAGACAGTGGTAATTGTAGAGCAAAAATACAGAATGTATTAGTGTAAGGTAGAATAGCATGTCAAAAGAACCCTCCGAACAGAAAATCTAGCAAATGTTTTACCCTGATCATTATTTGGAAGTGATTAGATTCAAAAACGTGGCACATTCATCTTATGTCTGAAAGACCTTTCATCTGACCGACATCAAGCTCATCATTTGGACTATTACTAATCACTGCCTATAGGTGCATGGAAGAGACAGGATTGCAAGCCAAAAGTAAGACATGTTTCGAATGTTGTAGTGAATAAATATATGTTTTAATTCCAACTGAAATATACCATGGTGTGCTGTTTCCCAACCAGGGCTATAGGGACCCTTTGGAGTACTCAAGGACTTGGCAGAAGAACTTTGAATATTATATAATAATAATATTCTAGATTCTTGAAAAGAATGTGTTTGAAAGGAAAGCTATTAAATTATTATTTTATTTTGAAAGTTCCTGCTTAATTTTGCCAATAAATTAGAAGGTTTTTTTTATAAATATTGAGTATTGTGGAAATACTGGGTACTCAAAGAGTACGTTAAAGGCCCAAGCAGTTTGCAAGTTGAAAAAGATTAAAAACCACTGGTATAATGAATTGTATCGTTTTTAAATGTATGAATGGTGTATCTTTTTGTGTTTCTGCACATCTGACTGACTTCTTCCGTATCTGTTGGTAAAGCTGGATTTGCAGTCTGCAATCGTTCATGATTACATAAAGAGAAGCGTTACCAAGCAAAGTCGGTTGTATAATGTTGCACCTAAACTCAGTCCCTGCTGCCACCTAATCACCAGTTGTAGCAGAAAAAAAGCAAACGCATATTTATGAATTAAAAAAGGGTAAGACCA
This sequence comes from Proterorhinus semilunaris, assembly GCA_021464625.1. NCBI lineage: Eukaryota > Metazoa > Chordata > Actinopteri > Gobiiformes > Gobiidae > Proterorhinus > Proterorhinus semilunaris. The sequence goes on from CM038360.1 coordinate 22,682,803, forward strand.
CATAGAATTTGTTTTTTTTCTTGACTTTAACATGTGTCTCTCTATCCATACTAATGGCCTCCTGATTGAAAACTGTATCATCAGCATTCATCTGGCATATCCTAATTGTGCTTGTTGAGGTTTCTACATTCTCTGGAAAAAGCACTCCCTGAGCTGGAATGGCCTCTGAACATTTTTGTCTTGTGAAATATCTGGTCTTCTGTAGAAACTGGTTTTCACAACAAAGGGGAAGTACATGGGAATCCTTGCTTCAACTTCCTTTTTGTGTTCAAAGTTTGGTCGTGAAGTGTAACCAAAAGTCACGTGCAAATAGGGGGGAAAAATATTCAGATTTACTACTGACAGACATTTGAGGGGAAAACATGTATTGCATATGTCCTTTCATATATTCAATATCTTGCCCAAGGACAAAACTAAAGCCTGCATCAGCAGAAGCCAGTATTCCAACTGCCAACTGTCGAACTACGAAACGAGCTCTGCCATGTGAGCCACTGTCACCCCAATAGGCTAGCGCGTTCTGCCTCTACTTTGGCTCAGGATCTGTAGACGAATCTTTTGGCCAGGCAGATTACACACTTTTCCTTGTCTGCACCAAGTTCCGATGAGATTGACAATCAGAGAAATGCATGATCCACCCATACCAAAACAAACATGGCAGCTAACCAGAGTGCAGCACAAAATAACACAGAAGATTGAGAGATCTTCTGCTCAATCCATGGACATTCCAAACTCTGTTAAGTTATAGAGTTTGTTTTGAACGATTCAGCATTTCAGTGACACTTTCAAATCTGTGGATCAATAAAAAAAAAACTGTGAGGAATGTCTGATATTGGCAGCAACAGGGTTCCAGTCCCGCCTGCTTTTGAACACAAAGTTGGAGTCCAGGCGTTTATAGGCTGCCCTCAGGCACAGGATGGGCCAAATGTAGAGAATATGGTTCACGGCCCCTTCACTCCTCCTGTAGGGGTCTCCTAGTTATTCCTAAAAATCAACAAAAAGACTCACGGCGAGGCGTCTTTCCAATATTATGGCCCTCGCCTCTGGAACGACCTGCCGGAGGAGCTCAGGACCGCAGAGAACGTTCATGTATTTGAGAGCATTTAGCTTAGCTTTTAACTGACATCTATTTATTTAGTCCTAAATATATATTATATAATTATATATATTTATTTCTAACTTCATGGATTTTAAACTCTTATGAGTGTTTTTAGATAGTTTCTTATATGTTTAGGCTTTCCCAGTGTTTCCTCTGAAGGGGCCCTGTGGCTCCGGAGCGGTGATAGGCTGTGGCTGTGCGGGTGCTGCCCTGTGGGTGCTCAGGTGGAGGTGTGGTGTCCCTGCCCTGTTGGTGCTCAGGTGGAGGTGTGGTGTCTCTGTCCTGTGGGTGCTCAGGTGGAGGTGTGGTGTCTCTGTCCTGTGGGTGCTCAGGTGGAGGTGTGGTGTCTCTGCGGCGCCTCCTCTGGGCTCTCTTGGGTCAGTGCTCTGTAGCTGCGCTGGACTGCTGCTCCCGGTGCAGACGGCTCCTCAAATGGGGTTTCCACACTTATGTATCTATTTTTTTTCTGTGTGTGAGTCAGCGAGTGAGGGGGTGTGTGCGTAGACAGTGGGGTAAAGGTTTGCGTGTGTGTGTAATGTTTGTATATATTCGGAGGGATGGGAGGGGCTGCCGGGCGTAATGTTTTAAATGTTGTAATCTGTAAAGCCTTTTGTGATACCTTCGGTATGAAAAGCGCTTTATAAAAAAAGTTTGATGGATTGATTGAGATGCAGAGGACAGTCATATGACAATAAAGTCTACACACACTTAAAACAAGTAAAACAATATAGCCCCAAACTAAAGGACATTTATAGTCAACTATCATGCTTAATTTTCGGATCTCAAGTCTCCTTACAGCACGTCCATTTCCTCCTTAGCAACGAGAAGCGAACAGTTAACGCGATCAGACCTGATTCGGGCAGGTCGGACTTGTAAAGGTTGCCTAATGGGGGTTAGAGGGGTTGTTCGGGGGGGTGAGGGGGGGCACGGCCAAATGGAACCGCTGGAGCAAAACACCGACCTCACACCAAAGAAACCTAGGAATCTGAGCGGTGCCTGCCATACCCCTCCCCCTTCCCCAGACGCCCCCAGCCGGGTCGCTAGGCACAGAGGCAGCGGCCGGGAGAAAGGAGCAGGTATCAAAACAACATATGCTCTTGTTTCTCTTATACCTGAGGACAGCAGGTGGGGGCGGCCCCTCCCCACTCCAGGCTGCGTCACAGGGGGGTAATAGGACACCGCGACGCCATTAGAAAGCTGGATACAACAAAGGAGTGAACAGCAGGCACCAGCCAGAAGCCAAGGCCATATACGGAGAAAAACAAGAGCCAGGTTAGATCTGGATAACTGACTTTTTTGGGGGCTTTCAAGTTTTCACTCATTAAAATAATACATCTGGAGTGGGGCTTAGCTTCATATTCCCACTTTTTTTGCCTTCTAATTTGTTCCATTTCGAGTCCCCCGTATTTACAAATGTTAGAACAAAATCCATGCAGCTTGTTTGCGTTTAGAAATTTTTTGCCGATTGAACTCATTTCTCTTTTGTCAAAAAGCTTGAAAACAAGCAAAGTGGTCACGTGACACACTTTGACAACATTTCCACCCACCATTTGAGAACCGCCGGTAGATTAGTTTTCTAAATCCAAAGGACAACATTCAAACGTTTTGAGATAAACCTGCCGTATTTGATGACTGAATATTGCGATATCCATTTACTCTACCAATCCAGCATTGTATGTTCAGCTAATTTCAAACAAAAGCAGATTGTTTTGTTATCCAACTGTGAAAACAAGGCTCCAAAACATGGCTAAAATTGAATTAAATTGACTTGTTGCACGATGTGGCTACGCTAGTTCCGTTACTTCCTGTTCATTTCCTGTTAAGATTATCTTAGACCCATTCGAATAAGCACATTTTCTAAATATTCTGTGGTGGATAGTGAGTTCCTGGTAGATAGTCACTTGACTCTGGACACAGATCTGTCTACAGTTAGATCTTTGGCCCCAGTTAGCCTTCAGCTTTCAAGACAAACAGACGTCTCCACTGCTGAAGTATTGCTGAAGTACTAGCTACATCAAGTTAACGTGCAGTATCATCTACCAGGAACTCACTGTCCACCGCGTAATGTTTAGAAGATTACTTGCACGACTAACTAAGCGCAGCAAATCTCAATAGCAGAAGTAGCGTAGCCACATTGTGCAACAAGCCAAGAAACAGAATTGTTGCACTTTATTTTCGTGCCACGTGGGCCGTGTGAGGATATCGATATTGCATCAGCGTCATGTCCGGCTGAATGAAATCCTTTGAGGCCTGAGTTGTATAATTGAAAAACTGTCAATGAAAGTCGGCCATTCCCGCTTCTGCCCATTCCATGTGCAGCGCTTTTATGTGGAACCCTTTACAAGGCCGGCTTACGCAACAGGTGGAACACACATAATGCGGATACAGGTGAAACTGAATATCGTGAAAACTTTTATTTCTGTAATTCAACATATGTGAAACTGATAAATGATTTAGACTTATGGCATGCAAAGTGACATATGCAAGCCTTTGTTTTAATGTTGATTTTTTTTTATTCACAGCTTGTAAAAACAGAAAATTTGAATATTGTGAAAAGGAGCTATATTGTAGCTCAAAGTGTCACCCTGTCGTTGGCTAATGAATCCCAAACACCTGCAAAGGGGCCCTGAGACTTTAAATGCTCTCTCAGTGGTTCAGTAGAATTCATCATGGGGAAGACTGCTGACCTGACAGTTGTGCCGAAAACCATCATTGACACCCTCCATAAGGAGGGAAAGGCTCAAAAGGTGATAGCAAAAGAAGTTGCTATATCAAAGCACATTAATGTGTATCAAAGCACATTAATAGAAAGTTAAGTGGAAGGAAAAAGTGTGGAAGAAAGAAAAGCACAAGCCGCAGGGATGAGGGCAGTCTGGAGCAGATTGTCAGGAAAAGACCATTCAAAAGTGTGGGGGACCTTCACAAGGAGTGGACTGAGGCTGGAGTTAGTGCATCAAGAGCCACCACACAGACGGATCCTGGACATGGGCTTCAAATGTCATATTCCTCTTGTTAAGCCGCTCCTGAACTACAAACAACGTCAGAAGCGTCTTGTGTGGGCTAAAGAACGAAAGACCTGGTCTGTAGCTCAGTGGTCCAAAGTTCTCTTTTCTGATGAAAGCAAATTTTGCATCTCATTTGGAAAAAAAGGTGCCAGAGTCTGGAGGACGAAAGGAGAAGCACACAATCCAAGATGCTTGAAGGCCAGTGTGAAGTTTCCACAGTCTGTGATGATTTGGGGAGCCATGTCTTCTGCTGGTGTTGGTCCACTGTGCTTTATTAAGTACCGAGTCAACACAAGCATCTACCAGGAGATTTTAGAGACTTCAGCAGACAAGCTTTATGAAGACACTGACTTCATTTTCCAGCAGGACTTGGCACGCGAGTCTATATCATATATCAGTTTCACATTTTAAGTTGTATTACAGACATTTTCACTATTATTAATTTTCCGAGTTTCACATGTATTACAATATTTTGATTGGTGGTGCGTGGGAGGAGAATTGTTTTTCTGTTATTTTTTTTGTTTTGTTTTTTCAAATTAATGTAAGACCATTGTGTAACCAGACAAAATTGCTTTCTGATTTGCTAAGAGGCATTTGGGTTAGCGTAATTGCCGTAATAGCCAGAGAGGCTGCAAATGCCAAAGTGTGACTCAATGGATCGGGAGCAGAGATTGCAACATTACGTTAGCATCTGAATTGTTGGGTCTTAATATGCTACTTATATAAATGTGGCAGTTCACAAAACACAAGTCCGTGTTAAAAGCTCTACAAAATCTATTCAGAAAAATATGGGCCCTTTGGTAAACTAAGTGGTCGAGCTATTCTTAGAAGTCGAATTACTCATGATGACCTGTGATGAGCAATATCTTGGTGACAGGAAGCGTCTAAAGCCTCGGTAAGTCTGACAGCTCAGACAGTTACATGCGCAGAAGTATGATGGCGTTGACTGTATAATTATATCAACTTCTATACGTCAAATGTGTCATTGAAGCAAAGTAGAAAGGACCACCTCTGTGCGTACTGCTCCGCCAAACATGCTCAAAATACATTGTCTGAGGGAAATCTGGTTCTTCCGTGTTGCATTTAGCAAACGTTGTTATCGTATTAAACAACATTTGTAGTCCAATATAGTAAGGCCGGAAAATATTGAGATAAATGATAATATTGAAGACTCAGAAACCAGATATAAAACAGGACTGCCCACCAGTGCGGCCCTGCAGAACGATTTCTGTTGGCCCTCACAGCTTCTTGCTGTCTTAGCAGACATAGCTGGAGATGGAACTTTTTACAGCAAGTTTAAGAAATCTAGACGACAGTAACCTGAACAACAAAAATATGTGTGTGAGACAGAGATGGTACTCAGGTTCTAAGCCTAAATAAAGTAGTGTTTGCACATCTGCTAAATGCATCCAGTTCAATGTTTCACTGTAATGAACAGACTACACACTTCAAGTTGGTGGGCAGGGTACAACACAATGGGAGACAAACCGTTTTTATTAATTATTAAGTAATTGGATTCACAAGTCTGACATATTATTCGTATGGCTAAAAGTCCTTTCTATTGGCCAACATATATATTGTCAACATTTCTTCGCACCTTTATGAGAACATCATTTATACGTGCTGAGTTTTTTATTTTATTTCCCCTCCTGGAACCGTCACCTTAACGTGGTGGAGGGGTTTGAGCGCCCGAATGATCCTGGGAGCTCTATTGTCGGGGGCTTCGTGCCCCTGGTAGGGTCTCCCATGGAAAACAGGTCCTAGGTGACGGGTCAGACAAAGAGCGGTTCAGAAGCCCCTTATGAGAGACCAACAGGCCCGGTTAGAACCATGAGGCCGTCCTTCTGTGGACCCACCACCTGCAGGAGGAGCCATAGGGGCTGGTGCAATGTGTTTTCACAAGCCGCAACGGACAAAAAAGAAGATGGATGGATGGATGGCTTGTCTTGGTAATAATGGAGATACTGGCCATGACCCAAGACAAAACAGGAAGTGAAACTCCTGGATATTTAGCTACTTTAGATCGAGATTGCATTTTCTAACCAACAAAGTGTAAGATAGTGATAACGACGTGTTGAAGAGTTTTAACAAATGCAAAAAGCTCTTTTCATAGAGTGGCTCGTTGATTTAGACCCGAGGGTTGGTGGTTCGACTCCGGCTCTGACTGGTGCCCACTGTTGTGTTCCCCTCACCCCTTCCTTGCCTTGTTCAGAGGGTCCGATGGCGCAGATTGGCAGCTGCACTCACGGCAGTCTGACCCCAGAGCAAACGGCATCCAACAACTTTGCAAGGACATATACTCTCTGTTCGCTGTATGTTCGTTCTCTTGCCCTTTGTGCAAACCCGTTTCCCCCGCCCCGTTGATTTCCCGCGTGATGAGGCCGAGCGACGAACCGCGCGTTGTGATTACCTTACCCCGCGTGCCGGCTCTGCCCTTCTCCCATGCCATACCCGCACGCCGCAAAAAACGGCATTAATCATGTCAGGACAATACGGAGTAGCCCCACTGGAATACAAAGGGTGAGGCAGCGGGGCAGGAATGAGGAGGGGGGGGGGGGGGGGGGGGTGGGGGGAATGGGGGGCAGGGTTGCTGGAGGTGACCGCGGGGATGATATGAGATTCACTTGGTTAGAGTTAAGAGAGAAATGATGGGCTCGGAAATGAAAGGAAAAGGTGGAGGAATGTTGCGGTGGCGTTAAAGGCGAGGTCAAAAAAATATTCCACACTCATGACAAACTTTTCTATAAATACTAATTTGTACAATGTCTCTTATTATCTTATGCAAAACTTTAAAAAACATTTGTTGATAACAATTTTAAAGATTACAAATAAAGTAACAGAGCTTGTGCGTTCTTTGGGTATATTTAGGACAGCACGTGTTTTACTTTATGTAAATAATACCATTTCAAATCAACAATACACATTAATAAAACGTTCCTGATGTTTTGCTCCTCAAATGAGTCAGTGCTTTATGGTGTTTCTGAAAATTAGATTAGTCACACTTTTAAAATGTAATTAATCACGATTAATTACTGTTACTGAATGCAATTATCATATTAATTATTAATTCTAGACCTACGTAAAATGCTTTGTGCCATGTTGCTCTCTCATCATAAACATACCTGGAGTTGTGTTTCGAGTCATTTGTGCATCTTGGAGTAATCCTTGAATCTTCCCCTGTGGCTATTCTTATTAGCATGGCATTCTGTGTCCTATGTATCCCTCATCGCAAAGTAAAAACACTCACCATAGCTTGACTACAGCCACACAAGCCGATTATTGTTCATTTTTCCACTCCTTTTATGTCTCTGTATTGAAACAGCTGTGCAGCAAAAGGGGAGCAAGAGGAGGGGGTGGGAGGGGCTCGCATGGTAATCAGGAAGTGACACTTGTTTATCTCATTTTAGACCAATACTGCATTCTCTAACCAAGGCAGTGATACAGGTGCGCTTGAAATGTTTAACAAACACATGCAAAAAGCAACATGCTCTTCAGTTATTTCATGAATCTATACAAAAAGCTCAACCGCTACAGTTTGTCATTTGTAACGCAAGTGCTCTGCCCTCAGGAAACGTGTGCTCGAGATACAGTGTGATGGGTCGAAACATATGATGAGATTCATATGCGGTTAATCCAGTATTTTGTTTTGCTTAACAATGAGTTCAAACGTTAAACAGCCCTAGTTGTCTTAGAACAACCAAAAAGTAAATTGCATATTTAAATAGTTGTGTGCATTTTCCAAAATTACTTTTAATCCCACAAACAGTACAGTGTATAGTTCAGATCGACATGTATTCGCTACCGAGTTAGGAGCATTTTGAAGTGACTGCAACTAAAATGAAAGTACAAATCCCTGACTTTTTCCCGTGGAGACCTGGGAGCCAGCTGAGGTGGAACTGCCCGTTGGAAAGACAAAGGAGAGAGTGAATGGACGCTTCCTGACGTCATGGTTCTTGCCGACGCTCATACACAAATGACACCTGGTCTGTCCCTGGCTTTTTGCATACACGCTGTGGTCGTTACGCAACCCAGCGCTCGGCCACGATAACACAACAAGGGCCGACCGTGTCCGCGGAGCTGAAGGGAGCCCAAGTAAGGTATTCATCCTGCCAGGGCATTCCTCTCACTGTGGGTCCATGTTGACGGGGAAAAAACTATTATAAGAATGACTTTACACGTTTTGACGGTCATGTGATGTTGCCACTATACCGTCACAGACGCGGCAAAGTGGATGACTTGTCTTGCTCAAGGACACAACAATAGTACGAACTGGCTCAAGAAAGATTCTAACCGCTAACTTAATACTTCTAGATTTACCCCCAAATCTATACAAAAAATGAAAAACACTAAACCAATTCAGTTAATTCAGTGTTTCCATGTATAACTTCATCATTTTGTTTCGCGTGCTTCCAAACTTTGATCAGAATAAGTAAGTGCTTTATTTGTCATTGTTTGACCGTACGTACAACCGAATTGCGCCCAGGTGTTGGGCCGGTGAGGCATTGTGGGCCAATCTGACCGGCGTGTTTTTTGAAGGTCAGGGAAGCCGGAGCACCCTGAAGAAACCTGGCTTGGCTGCCTTCAGTGCTCCTCTGAAACGGTGCACCGCATCCTGGGTTTGTCCCCGTTTCGGAGCGTAGTGTCCTGCACTGGTCAGCTCCTCCTTCCTCTTCCTCCCGCGCAGCTCCCCCCGCACCGCAACAGACTTTTCACCATCTCCTGGGAAGAGAGATCCGTTTGATTCTCCAGTGAACGTCCATTAGCCAGAACACTAGGGAGGGATGGAAGCTTGAGTGGCTTAGCTGTGAGTCTTGCCCTGATACCTCCTGGTTTGTCCCTTTTTTGTTCCCTGTAGCGCCTCTTGTGACGCCTCCACTGTGCTGCAGGTGTGGGGGGCTCTTAGTGCCTCTTCAGTGTTTCAGAAGAAGACAATTTTTAGATCAGGAATGTTTAGGTATCGGGGGGGGGTAGTTATTACTCAAGAGTAACATTACTTGAAATTATTTTACTCAAGTAGAAATAGGCAACTTGCGTATGTGAGTGCTGTATAACCGTTTGATTTATGTTTCAGTGAAGACATAAATCATGAGAAACAAAACATAAAATACAGTGAAAATACTGATATTTTTAAAGAAAATGCCATGAAATGTGTAAAAAAGATCTAAAAGATACAAGAAAGGTACAGATCTAATCTGTTTACGACAATATGAGGCTTTTGCAAAAAGTAAAAAGTATCATATGATAAATCTACAGTCACTTCAAGAATTTACTCAAGTACATGTACAGTAAAGAACAGAAATAATAGAAAAACAAATGCATAAAAAAATATTTTCTTACCGGTACTGTACTTGAGTAAATGTACTGGAACTACCCGCCTCTGCATAGGCATGGGGGATAACATGTTTTCGATAATAAATATGGCAATAGCGATCATTCTTTGCCTTCCTTTTATCTGAGCGGACCAGACCATTTCCATAACTGCGTGGTCACTCTCAGCTTTACTTTCAGTTTCCATTTTACAGCACAGTAAAGTGTATGTCGGTCCATCAGTTATAACACTGGCTTTTACACCTCAGACTACACTGACCGATTTCCATTTCGCTTCTTTCTTTCTTCTTTTTTTTTTTAGAGTTTCAAGTCGCATCACATTTCCCGCTTGATGTGCAACCGCGCCGACTTCCCCAGCGCGTCATACGTGTGGCCGTCTCTAACGCAGGCCGACAGCTCTCACAAACCCCGGGTACCGTGAGTGACGGGCTGCTTGTCCGCCTGCATCCGGGAACGCGCGTTTGATCTGCCGGGACACTCGACGTGGAAAAGGCGATATCTGAGGAGGACATGCATGCCTTCCCCTCAAGTCCCTGTAACGTAAACCGCGTCCGTGCCAAAGAAAACAGAAATACATTCCCAAGCCGTCATGATTAAAGCTTCACTGAATTACACATGGAAGTAACCATTTATTTTATTTTTTATTGTCCTTGTAGCCTTTCACTTTAAAGTAGTGGGTTTCTCTTTTTTAGGGTTGTTCGGATTTGAATTGGAATCAAATTAAATAACGTGGTTTAAAAAAAAAAGTTGTTGTGGCATGCATACATCTGTTTCTGCAAAGATAACAGCAACAACAATTGTGCAGCAAAACCCCATATTGATTTCCTAAAGGCACTGGGTTTTCAGCGCATTTTTACACATTTTACTATATCCATAAATAAATCACCTATATTTGGTCACATTTTTTATTTTTATTTTTTAAAGTGGATAATAATTAATAATAATTGAGGCCTCAAAGCATTATTTTAAGCACCTTAGGGTTGATCTTCCCCATTTGAAGGTCTGAAATAATGTCTTTGTGAGGAAAAGACAGAAAAGGGCAAGAGTCTGGGAGGGTCAGGGTGTTCCAATTGGCTTTGAACACCTCTCCAGGCACTTTACCAAATCGATGGTGTCGTGATGAACAGGACCGCTCAAAGTGTGAGTAGCGTTACTTTGAAATCATTTTTACTCAAGAAGAAGTAAGAAACAGTGAGCAAAATAATTTCTCAGGTAAGAGTAAAACAGTACCCGGGGAAAATGCTACTTGAGTACTGTGAGTTGCTGAGGAACTGTTTGAGAGAAGTCTGATTTACGATTCGGTCGTGACATAAATGATGAGAAACAAAACATGAAATGATCCAAAGGAAATGCCAGAAAAATGTGCCCAAATATTCTTTCTGTTGAATATAAAGCTCACGTTACTCACGTTTTAGGACAGATACTTCATTATAATATTACTCAAGTAAACGTAAAAAAAATACCATCTAAAAAAACTACTCTAAGAAGTAAAATTTCTTCAAAAAAAGTACCCAAGTACATGTACTTGAGTAGTACCCACCTCTGATTATGCGCTGTCATAATTGCAGTTTTGTGTCCCTCGTTTGCGACGGGAAATGTAGACCGGAGCACTTCAGCAGAAGAAGAAGAAACGACCAAAGTGAACACGGTTCCGTAAAATGACAGGCATGGAGTAAAATACCACTCCTGGTATGTTTTTGGACAAGTGAACTATGTCATGACATTGTGATTTAGATTTATTCATTTGTTACATTCATAATGTGAGTATACATACGCAAATAGCCTACTGGTTAAAGCTGCAGCACTTATGCTTTCACTAAAAAAAAAAAGATTTATACATGCTCAATAGGCTGCAAATTACTACTGTAGTGATGGGATTTACCCCATGGGATCTGTTCGTTTCAAAGAGCCGTTCAATAGACCGGCTCTTTTTCATGTAAGATTTTAATCAGCATCATCCAGGTAACACAGGATCTAAGACGCAATCAATAAAACAAATAACTTTGACTTTAGGGCAAAAAGCTTTCACTTGTGTCCATCGTTGGGCTGATTCTTGCGTCCGCTCACCCTTAAAGGGGCTGTTCAAGCGAGCCGGGCGCTCATGAACGTCACGCTCACCCATGTTCCCGAGCCACCCCTTCAGTGACACAGTCAAACGATTCCTCTGTTCGGCCCCACGCCGGTTTCCTTCCCCCGTCCTGTACGTGTGTCGTCCATGAGCGTTCTCCGAGTGAACTTAGCGAGTGGTCAAGCAGCAGGAACACCACGGGGCTCACTCTGGGGGCCCCCGAAAACAGGACGCATTCCACTGGAGCGCGGGAGTGGGTTATATGCGTCGGGGGGGGGGGGGGGGGGGGGGACTTACCACTCGGGAGGGGAGAAGGGAGAGCCAAAACAAAGGGCTGTGTGCATTGGGAAAGGAGGGAGACGTAAGCTGCGGAGAATGAAAACAACATTCTTGGAGTAGGAGGTAGACAGTGAAATCGCAGGGTTGCCTGGTGGACATGGAGCGACTGCGAGGAAGTGGTGAAGACATTGGGGAGAAGACAGACCCCCCGGCCAAGGCGCCACGCTGGTCATCGGAGGTTTTACGGATTCAGTAAATGTAGGAATACAAATGTCGGTTTTCTTGCCGACAGCATAATGAAGACGACAGCACGGGCCTATGGGGTAAACATTCACAGATACAAAGTGTAATGTTATGATTTAAATCCTGTGGGGTGATTTAAAGTTAATGTTTGTTGGATTTTTGTCAATTTTCCCCCAATTATTTCCCCATTTTTTATGCCCAATGTTTGCCCCATTGTCCCTAATTTTTTTACATATTTTCCCCCCTCATTTTGCAGCCTACAGGTGCATTTAACCTGGGTTTAATTAATAAAACTCAAAATTAAAATTATATTGAGGAATGGTAATGACAGCTGGGAAGTTTTAAGATCTCGGGAGTATAATAAGTATTAATGCTTTTTAATGCATTACACTATGTAGGGCTTTCATAATATATTATACATGAAAAAAAAATATAGGAAATTGTACACAAATTGATATTATACTGGGGATGGTATGGCAACTGGGAAGTAGCAAGATCACGAAGTATAATATATACTGCTGCATTGTAACGTGCCTTTATAACATTAAAATAGTGACTTCCGGTAATGTTACACTAGTGATTCTAGTAATGTACCAATGTTTGGTACGTTGTAAGTTGTAACTTGTAAGAAATATATTAATTATCATCATTTGTTACTTGCTCTGTACTAGACATTGTACAAGACATGAAACAGCTGTTGTTGTGTTTTGTATGCTTTGTTAAATGAAAATGTTATTGTTTTTATTTTGGGGGTGGGCGCTTATAAGCCTTTTGCTTCGGCCCACTCCTTTTGGGCAGACTAACTGCTCAAATAAACAGATAAAAAAATAATAATAATAAAATACATTTACTCATGCATTACTTATACTTATAAAACGTATATAAAAGTGTCTTAAGAATGTAAATGTTTATAGTTCAGTATGACCGGAAAAGCTATAAATTAGCCACGTCGTTGAATAAGCCGCAGGGTTCAAAGCGTGTAAAAAGCGTAGCTGCTCAAAGTCTGTCAATGACGGTACTCAAGAAAGAGCGAGGCTACTTTAAACTTTTTGACTCAAATCGAAGTAAAAGGAAGCTTATTCCAATAAAAGTAAAAAAGTACTTATAGTGAGCGTTGAGTAATTGTCAGAGCATAGAAGGCTGACCCCGGTGAAGGGGTGAAGGTGTGTCGCAGCACAGCTGGGAAGCTGACGAGCCATGAACGCTGGATCTTAAACGCGGGACCGAGGGCGATGATTGGCTGCGACGAAGGTCTGGCTCTGCGCTGATTGGCCGAGGTGGAGGTGTGACCCTCACAGACGCGATCATTAGCTGGAGGTAGGTGATGCTGAAATTAGTCTTCTAAGCTGAATTTATGCCTAGGCTTCATTTTTACAAAAATAATGATATCCTGGGATAGAATGCAGTATGAATGAAAGTATAACATCAAAAGGGCTTTCATACATTTTACCATGAAGCCACAGCGATAGTGGAAAATGTAAACATAAACAACTTTGCAAAATATTTCCAAATGTGTTTGGAGCTGTGAAGAAATCAATCATTATCAGTAAAAACCAATACTTGAATTGAACATGTTTGCCTCATATCTGTTAAGGAAATGTAGCAAGTCCCAGTATCCTTAGTCATGCTGTAAACCGTGTGCAAGGAAAACATGCAAAATCTTCTCAGGACATTCCCCCGATGTTCATCCTCATCATTTGTCAGTAGGAGGTGGGCCACGGTTAGCTTACAGTTTCATCGTAACATGGTGAATCATATGTTTGAATATAGCGCTGTGCCACGCAACTCAATTCTGTGTGTACACAACAGCGTTTGCTCAGCTTAAACCTGTTTTGAATTCAATTTCAGGCGTGTCCAAGTTTCTAAGCATGCCTTAACTGACCCGAACCCCTTCCCATTGCAGGTTAATAACAGTGACTCGGCAGAGGTGTCTTTACAATGACATTTACACTCTTATTTGTATTAACAGTTACATTAAATGCCCCAATCTGTGTTTCCTGGATTATATTGCTGCATTGAAGAAACACGTGAAGCTGAATCCATCACTGGACCCGTTTTGAGTGAGTCCATGTTCAAAGTGTGTTCATCGCGTTGCCATTGATTTGCTTGTATTGCCTTAAACTGTTAGCTGAAAGTGACAGATTGTTCACACCGTTTGAGAACGTGTCATTCCCGCAACTGTCTAAAGAGGGAGCTCCGGGCCAATTCAAAAGCCTGACCATCCAAGTACTTCCCTTTTTACTGTATTTTTTATTTCTTTTTCACATGGACACAATTTCAAATCCTAGTGCTGAGGTTTCAAAAGAATGTCCACTCTAAGGTATCATTCTGTATTTGAGCTGGTAGCACGATGTTCCTTTGTTTTGTACTGATTAGTTTGGTACAAAACCGCCCACATGCCTTTGCCTTGATATGAACAGATGAGCCGCTGCATGAGCGACACAGGGCTCTCCGCTCTTATCACTCACGCCAGATAGCACAGCGCTAAACTATGGCTGAGCGCTTTTTTTATGACCGCATTATTTCCTGTGCATCCGGGACCATTTTTACTTAGGCACAGTTTTATTAGCTAAGCATTGGTGGCATGACTGACATGTTTGTGTTGGCTTTTAGTATAGATTTCATAGTCGTGTGACTTCTGGTGACGTAGCTATAACCTGACATGTCACCAGTGTTGGGGAGAGTAACATTTTATTCAGTTATAAAACACTGAATACTTGCCATCAAATGTATTGAGTAACGTATTGCGTTACTTTATCCACTCAGAGTACTGTATTCCGAATACTTTTTGCTACGCCTTTTGTGAACTTATCTACCACTATAAAACCACTTTGCAAATGCAGCGCAGCAGATCCTAGCACATCGCATGACACACTGAAGCTGAGTTCCACAATGTATTCCTTTCATTTTAGGAAAGTAACTGTTAATACTTTCAAAGGAAAGACTAACTGTTCTAGAATACAGTTACTCACAAAGAGTGTTCTAAATACGTGTTCTAAATACATGTATTCCGATTCTACCCAACACTGAATGTGACGCAATGGCTCTAAAGCAACGTTTTCTTTTAGGAGATCCTCCATTCAAGGTTGAGCTCTCAATGCACATTTTAGACGTGTCCAGTGTGAACTTCTAACCTAATACAAGCATTACTTTCCTGTGAAGCTCCTTTTGCCCAGTCTACATTTATGCCCAGCCTATCTTTCACTGAGATTGGTAAATGAGCAGGGATTAGCTACACTTTGCATGTATACATCCCGCGCCCCATTAGGAAACACGCGACCAGCTTGACAAGTTGTACAATGTCCCGTATTTCTTACGCATTCTTCAATCTGCATTAGATC
Source organism: Proterorhinus semilunaris (assembly GCA_021464625.1). Taxonomy (NCBI): domain Eukaryota; kingdom Metazoa; phylum Chordata; class Actinopteri; order Gobiiformes; family Gobiidae; genus Proterorhinus; species Proterorhinus semilunaris. The sequence goes on from CM038360.1 coordinate 22,698,163, forward strand.
GCTTCGCCTGTCTCCACTTCATATGCTAACTGGCTGAGGAATGGTTTTAGTGACCACTGCTTCAGTTCACATGCATGAGCCACTATTGTGATGGACAGTGAGCTGGTTGCTATGTGATTTTAGCATAGCACAACACTGGTTGTCATTGTTGTGTTGCCCCTTTGCCCTGGTATATTCAAACATGTTGGTTTTACATAGTATGACAGGTTACCAACTGTATCTGTCATTGTAACATGGAGGTCTAAAGTAAAAGCATATTTACACTATTGTAAATGTTCATATACCACAAGTGCTGAAACAAGAAATTATTCGTATAAAGCACTGGTTCTCAAGTTGTGGATCGAGACCTAAAAATGGGTCCTGGGAACAATTCCAGTGGGAAGCGCCTTATTATTATTATTACAATAAATACAGACGACATCGCGTCAAACAAGGGTGTGTGGCCTCGCCGAGGGAAAAGGGAGTATGTTTTGGGAAACACAATTTTTCACTCTTTTTATCCATTTTCTGGCGGAATATAAATGTATTTATCACACACAAATAAAGTCCAGTCTAAATCAGGCCCATCTGGGTGTTTCTTCACAGCAGATTGTTCAGTAGAAGCGAACAAACGGCAAGTCATAGCTAGTGTTAGCATGTAGCATGATGCTAAAATGAAGCATCATGTTAACATTCTTCGTTATTTATGTAATTATGGGCTGTTGGACTACTTTGCTCCTCTCCATGTCTTTGTATCTGTATTGGGTAGAAAACTATATTTATAATTCAGCATTTCTTAAAGTAGTTTTGGAGTAATTAGAGACGGTTTCGATTTTTCTCCCACTGCTTCAAACATGACCATATACGAGTGATTCCAGAGATGCCGCCTGGTTGAGGTTAATATTTTTATTTGGGTCAAAAGAAGTTAAAGCGTCCAGAAGCTTGACCAATTTAGAACCAAAGTGCATGAAGTAATAGCTCTTTAAAGTGATAGTCTGTAACAAAGTGAGGAGAGAGAGCAATTGGAAAGTAAACAATCCAGTTCCTCCCCTCCACTCCCGATCCCACCAGAAAGCCGCTCCCTGGTTTGCAAAATGAGGAGAGCGAGAACAAACTTTCAAAAGTGAACAAGCAAGCTCCCCCTCCCCTCTTGATTGGACCTGCCGCTTCACGGGAAAGCTCGTCTCATTGGTCAAAGTGACAGCCCAGGAATTCTAATGAGGGGGCGGGACTTTAGAAAAAACAAAACAAAACGTACATTATGTCAAAGTGTAGGCCCAGGTGGTCAATTATACTCAATCTTTCAAATTTGTAAAACATTTTAAACTTACAGACGTTCACTTTAAGAGTTAGGCGATGTCAGGTCCAGGGGCCAAATCGAACCCTTTGGCGTAGAACAGGATGGCAATGTTGTGAAACGTTTTTACACGCTTTAGGGACCAAAACACGAAAGTGGCGCTTTTCCAAAACAAAACAAAAAAGTGTATGAACATAGTCAGTTGTTTTATAGCGCTGTTAATGTATATTCTATAAGCTCCAAAATGTTAATTAAAAAAGCTACAGTACTTTTATAATGGACTGTTAATAAAGAAAGACAGGCCTATAATCCAGTAATGTGTCAAAAAGCATAAAAGCCGACCACACAAAACTAATAATGAGGACATCTACGGTCATGGTGCAGGAAACAATAACTTTAAGTCTTGTCTCTTTTAATGATGGTCCGGGTGCTCGGGGGCTCCTCCCCTCTGACAGCGGGTCCAGACACACGGGAAAGAAAAAATTAGAACCTCGATTCTTTTTTAACACACATCATTAAGATTAATCTTGTTTTCATGAGCATCAATCAGTCTATTGATACTATACTTTTCATGAATAAATGTGGATTATGTTATGTATCATTCATGCACTTTGATAAGTAATGCTACATGGATTGTGATGAGGATGATGAAAAACAGTAACACTAACATGGTAATAAATAAGGTATAAGAAACAAATACCTTATTTGTCCCCCTGGGGGGCCTCAGAGGCATTCCAAGGGCCCCCAAAGCTTGTCTACATTACAAGTACATTGAAAAATATTCCGTTTGAGAGGGAAAATATATTAATTTGGAAAGATGTAGCACTCAAACCCAGCATTTCACTACAGTCAATGCTTGATGTGGCTTTTTATGTCATTTTAGCTGTAAATAATAACAAATTCCATTGAATAGAGTAAATGATTATGATTTGGGGGGGCCCTGAGCAATTTTCAGATCAGGAAGGGGTGTCCCGGACTATGGCTGACTTAATGTAATGCATTGTTGCATTTGTTGTAAATATGTAACTAACTTAAAGACAATAAGGACTAAACATTGTTATTGTTGCAACCACATTATTATTATTATTATTTAAGTATATGAATAGGGGGTGGGAGTCAATAAGCCTGTCTTCTTCCCACTCCTTTTCGAGCTAGAATGTTATTTTGTATTTATTTTCTCTCTCGCTTTTGTGCCAGTGTTGTGTAGCTCGAAATAAAATATTCAAATCAAATCAACGTAAGGGTGGAGGAGAGACCAAGGTTTCCCGCAGTTTAGGGCAGTGGTGTCGTTTCGGGACCCAAATAAAGCAAACATTTTCATTTGTTATCACAACATTCAAAACAAAATAGGTCCTCACTGCACTGTTGATTCAGGCATTTGCCACCAGGCCGACAATGACAGCCATTAATCAGCGGAGTTGAGAAGCACTGACTATTGCTGCGAAATAAAATCACTCGAGTATAGTGTGAAAGGTACACATTCTTCAAAACCCTCCTTTTTTTAACCTCTTACCTTAATCGAGCGCTTTTCCTCCAGTTCAATCTTAAAAGCTTCATGACCGGAGCGCTTACAGGCTATTAGGCCAGTGTTATACCTCATTTTGAAAGCTAAGGCCTACTGATTGTAACTACTGATTTTTTTGTTGGTTTCTTCATCGCTTTTTTTCCTTGCTTTTTGATGCTTTTTTGTTCCTTTTTTTTGTTGTGTTATTGTTGCTTTTCCGGCACATTTCTGTTGCTCTTTTGTTGCTTCTCTGTTGCAATATTTGTCACTTTTTTTGTGGCTCTTTTTTTTGTGTGCTTTTTTTTAATCACCTTTTCGTCATCTTTTTGTCGCTCTTTTGTGGCTTTTTGTTGTATTTTCATCTTAGTTTTTATCGCTGTTTTGATGCCGGTTTTGTCATGTTTTCGTCACATTTTTGTCCGTTTTTTATTGTGTTATTGTTGCTTTTCCAGCACATTTTTAGATCTGGGTAAAGCCAAACTGGAGAAAAAGTGCTTGGTTCACGTGGGGGTTAAAAGGTTGAGATCTCTCTACACAGTATATGTAAATCAAATGTTGACAGGTGGATTTTCTTTCTGGTAGCCTATATTTCCTTCCTGCTTAAAAATGATAATAATAATAATATTCCTGCTCATTAATCTGACCGAAGCTTATTACAGATGCCTATCTCTCATGCCGTGCCACAGGCCGCTTGTTACGAGCTCGTTTCCTGCTTGTGCGTAAAGACAGAGCGACGTCTTGAGTGAGGGGGATCATTGCGTTGGGGCCGGGGTGCGCAATGGGGGGTGCAGAAAACGACTGGCTGTGCCTTAATTGCTGGCTCTCGACCATTTACATAGTAAACATTTCGCAAAGCTGCGTGTTTTTTTAGATTGAGAAAACAATAATTAATACATTGGAAAGGTGGTGTGTTTCTGATTAACCAAAAAGATCCACTGTCTAGAGTTGCTGTGTTTCGGCTCCAGCCTTCCATATACGGATCATCCTTACGCACGGCGGCTAGTTAGCGAGTGTTTCTTTTTGCTCGGTGATTAAAAGGAGGGGGCAGGGGGGACCAATAGCGACAAAGGAGTCGCGGAGAACGCTAGCTCCGCCTTCCCCTCCCTCTCCCTCTCCCTCTCTCTCTCTCCCCCTCTCTCTGTCCGCGGCTTTATACGTGCATGCAATCCCAGAGTTGACCCAGAAAACTGAACTCTCTCTGTCTCTGCGAGTCTATGCGTCTGAAAGCGGAGCGTCGGCCGTATCAAGCAACAGGGAACGAGACGACTCCGAGGCGCGCGTTCGCATCGAAATACAAGGTAAGGTTTCGCTGTGGACGGAGAAACGCTTGCCCCCTTTTTCTCTGCGCGTTGTGTTTGACGGTGTCCTAATGGCACGGTTGTAAAACGCCGTGCAGAGACCGTTTGTGTGCGGAACGTCTCGCTGCAGTTTGTCGCCACTTAAGAATGTCCATTTGTACAGCGACATTGGAGCGATGTGTGTGCGCGTGTGTGTGCTTTTTCTATTCAAATCCTAGAAATGGCACGCTGTTCCTCAAGCAGCTTTACGCATAAGGGATACCCACGGAACGGATACAATGCCCCAACATGTGGCAACGTATCAACAGAAAGACTTCGTCCGTTGAGCGTTTTACGGCCGCTAATAGGCTGCGATCATTACACTAAGCCAAGGGCAAGCACCTTCCGTTAAACGTAAAGGCATATTAAGCCAATTCACCAGCCGGTGCTGCCGTCAAGTACAGTGCCTTTACAATGGTGTGGAGTGCTACTGAGGAAATGGCCAGCGTTTCCTTGGGATGTGATGCGCTCCGCGTTACACCTGGGGGTTGTGTGTTTGTGTTGTGTTTTTTTTAAAGAGGAGGGGGGAAGAGGTGGTCAATAGGAGCAGATCCTTTGCGCCCCGTTCGTCCACAAGGGTACTGCTGCCCTCCCCTGTCGTGCGCTTTGGGCTACAGGATCCGATGGCTTAAGTGTCGGTGTCATTTGGGTTCGTTATAAAACCGCTCTTGATGAAGCGACTTTCAGATTGGTTAGTAATGGTTTCGAGAGAGGCGAGTTCCGAGTAACTTTAGGAGGATCTTTTTTTTTTTGGGGGGGGGGGGGGGGGGGTTAAAACTGGATTAAAACTCCAGGGACATTTTCAATGATATGTACTTTGTATTTTACATTGGAATTTTCAACTTTAATACGGTAAACAGTAAAATTAAATAAACTGATTACACTTCCATGAATGTGCATAAAAGATCCTATATTCCTTATTAATCAAGAGGCCTTAAATAACGGTATTTGCAGTGAATAATTTGTTGTCGAGACGATTTGATTGTGCGTACACATCTATGGGTATGTTTTATACATAATAACATTGTTAAGACTCCCCAAAAGGAGCCATCTTAGGAGAGTGAGTGTAACTTTCCCAATGCGATTTATGAAACTGCTTTGCGCGCGGTATCCACTGGTGCCATCGATTGGGATGAGTGTTTTGTTTTGAAGTAGACACAGAACTATTGAAGTTTTCGCCCGGGGCCCTGCAGTCAGCTGTGAGGTAATGCCGCAAACAGTGGAGAACAGTGTGGAGAGGCCCCATTGGCCAACGACAAGGGACCTTCTATCTGTTGCGAAAGTTGGGGGGTGGGGGTGGGGTTCGTTTGTTTGATATTAGTCGTAGTGTGTGTGTGTGTGTGTGTGTGTGTGTGTGTGTTTTTTTTAAAGATGTCATTCAAAGGAAGGAAGGTTGGCTAAGATTGTTACATTACATACATGCATGAAGTACTCTAACTGTAACTGAAATCCCTATATTGTGATGGGTAATCGAGGATCTAGATTAGCAGGGTGGATGAGGGGCGAGCATGCTTTATGCCTCACAGCGAGAATTTCCCTTAGTCTGTTCAGAATGGAATTTTTCCAGTAGTGTAATAAAACATTCTTTGTCCTTCAGTGTGTTTTAAAGCAGACAGTTGCAAATTACTTCTCAAAGGTTGTGAAACTGAACTGTGTTAGGGAAAATAGAAATTAGTTTCTAAAACGTCCTAAAACATGTACAACAGCTTGACACTCGTGCCCGAGGTTCCGTAGCGCTGCACTACATGTGCCCGCTGCCCCTGTCAATTTCTCGCCCCTCTTTGCATACTCCCACTGGGATACACGGGACACGGTGTTGTTGTTGATTTTCCTGCGTATCTTTTGAGGGTAACACGGTGCCTTTTGTCTTCCACAGTCATGGCAGACCACATGATGATGCCCATGCAGCACCACCCCCACGGCTTCCGGATGGGCATGAGCGGACCCCCCCAGCACAGCGCCCAGCCCGGCATGCGCAGCCTCCCCAACGGGCAGATACCCATGCACTACCGCGCGGGCCCCCAGAATGGCATGGAGGCGATGCGGCAGAGACCGGGCGGCATGGTCGGACCCGGGGGCATGAACGGCACCATGGCTAACCACCACCCCCACCACCAGCAGATGATGTCCGGGAATATGATGTACAACAGCCAAGGGCCGCCCCAGCAGCACCCCCATCATTTGCACGCCCAACAGCCGCAACACCAACAGGGAGGACCGCAGCAGCAGTACCATCACGGCAACCTCGCTTCCCAGCAACAGCTCATGGCCAGCATGCACCTCCAAAAACTCAACACCCAATATCACGGACACCCGCTCAACCCGGCGACCGGACACCACCTCGCCAACGGAGCGCAGTACCGCATGGGGCCGGGCCAGTTGTCGGGAATGCAGCAGTACGGCGGGAATATGGGGTTCAGTGGCACAGACATGGACTTGATCGACGAAGAGGTCTTGACGGCCTTGGTTCTGGAACTTGGGTTGGACCGCGTTCAGGAGCTACCGGAGCTTTTCCTGGGACAGAACGAGTTCGATTTCTTCTCGGACTTTGTTTGCAAGCAGCAGCCCAGCACGGTCAGCTGTTGAGGCGGGCGGGGACGTGTTGGACGTTTGTGCGGACAAACGACGCCGGAAGACGGACCGAAGTAGCACAGCAAGACGAGACAATCCCCTTTGTGATGTATCGGGGGTTTCTGTGTCTCCGTATCAGGCTGGGTCTTGGCTCGAAGGAAAACTGTGCACAATGATTCTCTCGCAAGTTGATTTCGTGCCATGTTCGGGGCCAAATTGGGGCAGCGTGATGCACACAACTGGTCCTTAGCATGCGAGCTAACAGTGCCATGGCTAAAAGAGACACGCTAGATGGAGAGACTCGAAAAGTCTTGCTTGATTTTGAGGCATAATGCATTTTAGTCACCAAGTAGCAGACTTTTTACGGATTGATTTATAAAACAGTAGCCCTCACAATCTGTTTCTATAAAGCTGAACTTTTCGGAAATGTGTGTATGTTGAAGGCTGGTTCTTCAAAAAGTGATACAGTTCTTAAAGGGAGAGACTTGCTTGGAGAGAGGTGTGCAGCATTCCTGGGTGACAGGGTTTATCTTCAGTGGGTGAGGTGTTGAGTTGGCGTTCTATGTCATTTACCTGCCTTCGTCTGCCATGCCACAACTGCTCAATGCTAATTAACTGGAACAGTGCAGTGTGGGATTAGCCAAGCATTCATGTATAGCCAGCAGCTTAAAGCAGAATGCTCTTTTTTTTTTTACGGAGGCCTTGAGATATAAAAAAGCTGAGAATTAAAAAGCTACGTTCACACTAATGCTTTGTTTTCATCAGTAACTTGCTGCCTTACAGCATTGAGTTGTGCTGTCTTTATAATCAGGCGCGCTTAAATTTAAAAGTGCTCACTGTTTTAGAAAAATACAATTTAATGGACCCACTGTGCACAAATAGCCTCCAAATATGTGCTTTCAGCAATGCCTTGCTGTTGCAAGCATTGTTTATTGATTTAGGCAAATACACATTCTTCCGTATTTTCTAAGTAGGTCAAAATGACCCCATGTCTCTGTGGCAATCAGTAAAGGCAGTCACCCAATGTGACCATGAGATGTTTGTTATTTATTGAATGAATAAATGTGATTGTAGAAGAAAATCCTCACTGTACTCTCATTATGGCTTGTAAAACAAAAGCAAAGAATCAGTTTTGCTAAAAGATTTATTTAACTTACCAACTTCATTTCTTTTATCAGCTTATTTTGGAAAAGGCAGACCAAGCGAATTATACAAGACATAAAGTGCTAAAATGGCACTTGATGTCTTTAGAGAAAAGCATTTGAGTGGATGTAGTTTTTGGTTACAAAAAGGAAACCATTTATTGTTCAGCCTTTGACTCCTCGTCTGCTGTTGCCCAGCGTGCTGAAGCGGATTGGTAAAAATAGGGGCTTTAGCGAGTCCACTTTGTGGATGCAGCGCGCTCCCATTAGTTTAATCATTGTTTAAAGCCGCCACCTGTGGCATTGATTCCATTAGGCCTGGGCGCCGGGCGAGAAGCACAAAGCGTGCTAAGTTGTTGTTTTTGCCATAGATTAGCTTACACTGCTGCTTTTCTACTGATTAGATTTTAATGACATGTTCTCACACGCTTGTCTTAATTGAGCTCGGCTTGCACATTCTCCAGCGACTCAATAGTTCTAACCAGACAGGCTGTGTAGTGAGGTGCATTTTGGTACATTTGGTGATCTTTGAGGAGGTTTGGCCTTTTGCCGCTGCAGGAGAACCTGTGCACTGTTGTTGATGGAGCAGACAGAGGGCCAGAGCCACTCTGATGCTATACTCTGCCTCAATCCCTATGGAGATCTGCCATTGTCAAGCCCTGAAAACTATGGCCAAATGACTCCTGTGCGAAAGTGCGAGGGCTTTACTCTCCGCCGGGCAGACTGCAGCCGACCTCCGACAATACTACTGGCCTTAGTAACTGTGGCCTCTGATTACTGCTATATCAATAAGCCTTCTTGTGTATTGTATCTTTGTACTGTAGACTAGAAGTGAAGTTGATCTAGACACATTAAGGTACTTTTGGAAACATTGTCAGGTGTACATGTATCAGTGGCTGATTTTTGGTGTGTTGACAGAGAATATATCCTACCTTTTTGCGGCGTGTGTAGATACCCTTTGAGCTTATGAGTGCAGCGACTGAGTGGAGCTTTAAGTCTGGTCATGTTCATGTGAGTGAGGGGTGCACCACTGTCACGGAGCAGCGCGGAATGTACAGTACACTCATGGTACTTGTCTAAAGATGGTCCATTCACGTGTCCGATTGTACTCCAATTGTTCCAAAATTAGACACTGTTCATTTCTGTAAACCTCTTTCTTGTCCCCTCCCATTCCCACACCCCCCAAAGCTTTTGTAATGTTATTGATTCTATTTTAAGAAAATGTATTTATTTTCAAATAAAATATTTATTTAAAGAATTGCTGAGTATGGTGCAAATTTGTACAGGCTGTAAAGAATTACCAAGATTTGTTTTTTGTGGTATTTATTCGTATGCATAAGTCTCCATTTTTACATTATAATCCCGTTTAAATACGTCTGAAGGATATATTCAGACATATATCCTTGTCTGAATATATCAAAACCAATATTGACTTCATTGGTTTTAGAAGTCAGTAAATGCCTTTGTGTATTTATCGAGTTGGTATTCACAAATGTTGACGAGACTTCTTAAAAAGACGGTGGCTCATATTTTCACTTTAAGATAAATCGGTATCGTTTGCGTACTGATATCAAAGTTAATGTATTATATTGGGTTACAATATAATACGACATAAGACATACATTGACTTTGATATCAGTACTCAAACGATACATGAATGATACCTTTTTCAATAGCTGTACTAAAATAACAATGTAAATCTATTCCATAAAAAAACTGTTTAGTTTAATAATTTATCTGAGCTGAAATAACCAAGTTATTGACTTTAATGCTGCCCCTGGACCCAACAGGCATCAAATCTTGGTCGCTAAAGATATATTTCGATACTTTAAATTTTCCAATACCAGTAGTATCCAAACTTTTTTTTCAAATACCACAGTGGTATCGTTTAAAAGTACCCAGCCATAGTGGTTACCTTTCTTTTGCCTTAGTGACCCCACTTCACATCAGCGCCCTTGTCCAACCTGACAAGATACTAACATTTCAGAAATGTATATTGATTTCAGTCATTAATAACAATATCCTGTAATAATTATCAGTGTAAAATGCTTTCAGAGCATCGCTTCATTGTACGTTATTGTTCTAGTTTGGAACTCTATGTTCAGACGTCTGGGGACCTAAAAGGGTACTCCGGTGTCCGTTCCTGACCCCCAGGGAATAATTGTTACAGTATAGAACCCGATACATAATCATCTTCCAAAAGCTTCAAGTGGAAAATGGCAACGCAAAAGTGCCCCAATACATTTATCGTGTCAGAAAATGGACAGTCTATAAATAAAGTAATGCAACTTACATCTAATGACCAAAGTGGCAAGTGCCGAGTAGTCATAGCTGTCAATTTTCTATTAACAATTTCCCAATGTAATTGATTGGCAAATTGGTTGTTACTTTTTTTGTTTTGTTTTAATCAAACAAGACATACAACAGCAACAACTGCAAGACATGAAAATGAGAGTACAAGCGACAGTACAAACAAGTGAACCTTGTGTGAAGTGTGAGGGACTGATAATACGTGGGGCTGTAGTGATGGTGTTGGCTCAGGATATTTAGTGTAGTACAGCACAGTGATGATGCAATCAACATGGCATTGAATATTATAGCTTAGTGAACTAGAGAACAATACAGAATTATGTATGAATAGTATATAGTATCAAAATAACAACCTAAAGTAGCCCCAAAAATACAGTTTACCCTCATTCTGAAAGTAACACCTCCAGCCAGCGTGTACAACATCCCTAAATTCCATGTAGCGCTTTTCTATTCTTAGTCCCAGACATTTTTCCACCCGCAATAAGAGCGCAGACGAGCCGCGCTACACACGATGGCCTCCGTCCTAAACCATGACTCAGCACTGCGTCAGCGCAAATCCATCTCCGCCGTCTTCCTGTTTGAGTTCTGCATGTTCTCTTTAATCCAGTAAACATGCATGCTGTTCTCTGGCCTAATTCTATTTTCCACGCTTCGACGTATAGATCCTCCCCGTTCGCCCCTGCAGCGGGACGTCAAATGCTATTTCCAGCCATTCGCGGAGACATCCTGCCGCACCGACCCCATGCCATCAATCACTCTGAATGACTCCTGCTCTTCCCTCTTTACTGGCCCGCACTCTGATAAACTCCCTTTCTCGAGCTTTTGATCGTGGTGCTTTGTTGTTTTTAGGTCAAGTAAAACGTGCCCGTTTTACTGTTTTTCAATTTTAGATCAATTAACATATCAATGCAAAGGTGTAGTCCAGCATTGTAGGAAGTCTGAATGCAACATTTGGATTTTTCAAACGATGCATAGAGTATACGCTATAACTTTGGTGCAATGAATGTGGTTGTACATCTTTGCCACGCTATTCCATCTTTTACAATAAATCTTTTTTTTTTTATTCAGCGGCGATGAGTCAATGAGTGATTTGGCAGACTTCGCCGGTCCAGTGTCCTACCTGCGAATGTCCAATGGGCTGAAGTACCTCATCCAATGAGAGACCGTTTTGCAGCGTCTTCACAGCTCTTGTAACCTCCTTCATTCAGCATTTAGGCTTTAAGCTCTTACGGGACAAACTTTATTTATTCCACTGTGAGTTAAACACCGTCCCGCCGAGTTGTTTTCGCACGTCGCTGCAGTTTTCTCCTCCATCAACCCAAAACACGAACTGCTCGCTCCTCCTCCTGACCAAGCCTTGAACTGGGGCTGCTCAAAATGAGAAAAAAATAAAATAACTTGCGATATGGGTGTGCAATATCAGCATATTATTGCAAAAATCGTAAGCAATTAGTTTTTTAGCAAATCGTATCAAAACAGGGCTTCAAAAAACACTAAGTTAGGCCCAAAACAAGGCTAAAATGGAAGTGAATTAGGAAAAGGGTCGCTAAAACGCAACTTTAGCACATTTATAAGTTATTTTTTGTTATGTTTTGTTTCAGGCCTTGTATCATTTCCAGGCACCAATATCAAAGTATGGTTACATGCATAAAAAAAAATAAAAAAAATGAAAAAGTCAAATTGGCTCGATGCAACCCCTTAAAGAATTGATTAGGAGAAAAAGCTGTCCCATTAAAACTGTAATTAGCTGCGCTGTGAAGTCATGTTGGGAATACCTGAAAGAGGAGAGCGGCTTTAGATGATCACTGCACAGTTTGTCCTTGAGCCACGGGCTGAATTATTAAGAAGCGCGAGCCACCGAGAGAGTCATATGCAAACCAGCGCATGTACAGACTATGTAAAGACCTCCTCGCCTCGAGGCTTTTCACATTTGAAGGTTAAACCACAACAACAAAATGATGTAAAATGTGCAGCTGCAGTTCCTAAAAATACAGGAATGCTATAGCAGTTTAAAATACTCCTGGATGGTATGGGTGTATTACAAGGGAGATGTTATGCAAAACTGGAGTAGTATTTGCTTCATTCAGGCAGCTTAAAGTAATTCTGTTAAACGATGGTTGTTTCTTCTTCTACTGCCGGAGCACACTGATCTGTATTTTCTGATCCGTTTTTAGATCTGAAAATGTATCACGTCACCATTGTTGTTGTTAACATGCTGTTAGCATAAAGTGGTGGCTTGTTTTTTTCCCCTCCGTTTAAGCGTGATAGGTCCTTCAGCTACCTGAAGAGAGTGCTACATTTATACAATAGAATAAACAACACAGTTTCAACGGATAAAGTTTCCTTTCCATACTCCATGATTATATAAAATGTAAAATTTAAATGTTGAGGTACCAATAAGCAGGTTTTTAAGCCACAATTATGCAGGATTTTCACTTTAACATATTATTATGATGAACAAAGGTAAATGAAGACATTGCAGTATACTTATAGTGTTATTTAAGCTGAATAATAAAAGAGTCTGCTTCTGACTGTAGTGCAACAGTTGGTGCCTTCGCATTTTACATTTTTCATCCCAGCCTCTGCCCTCCTTTGGTGTAAATCAGGTGTATAAAAAAAAGAAGCTGTTCCACGGAAATTGGAACTGTTCGTTCAGGGTGAAGGCACATGTGCTGTCAAAGTAAATTTATAATGCAGCTATATGTGCAGCTATGTTTATGTGCAGTAGTGCTAGCTAATATATGTATATGTGCCAGTGTACGTAGAGATACTGTTATTGGTTAACACAGGGATCTCCAGCCTGCACTGTTTTGGTAGGTCGCCACAGACTGTTGGCATTTCAACTTACGTTTGATGACTCACATTTTAGATGCATTTTATTTTTATACTGAACAGTAACACTTTATAATAACTACAGCTTATTCAGCCTTAATAAATGATGAATTAACAATTCATTCATCATGAACAATTCATTAGTTAAGTGTGACTAATGAATCAGTGGGTGGCATGGTGGTGCAGTGGTTAATGCCCGTGCTTCACAGCTAGAAGGTCCAGGTTCGATTCCCACCTGGGCGGGTTCTTTCTGTGTGGAGTTTGCATGTTCTCCCCGTGTCTGCGTAGGTTTCCTCCGGGTACTCTGGTTTCCCCTACCACTAAAAACATGTACATGAATGAGAGTGTGTTTACATGTATGTAAATGTATATGTTCATTTAATGCACTATCCCAACCAAATAAATGAATAAATAAGTATGTGAAGAACTATTCATAATGAGTTTGGCATTAACTGTTATTAAGTGTTAGTCACACTTAACTAGTGAGTTGTTCATAATGAATTAAGTGTAATTAAGGTGTAGTTATTATTATAAAGTGTTACCTTTGGGTCAATATAGTCAAGTACAAAACTCAAGTTGATTTTCTGTGACATTTCATCTTGGGTCTTTGAAGCATAAGTAGCTCTCTGATGTTTTTGTTGTGTGAAAGCAGTTTGCCGGGTAAATAAGACTGAAGACCTCTTGCATAACATATAACAGGATATGTAACAGCGAAGTATACATGAAGTTAGCAATACGGTAGAAATAATAAAGTAGAAAAATATGCAAAGTCCATCCGAGGTGTAATTTTTAACACATTCTTAGGAATCAGGAGGAACCACATCACTCGATTTTGTCTACTTTAAGGGAGGAAGAAAAGGCTATTCATGAAGTTCCCTTTGGAAAACACCGTACACATTTTGAATTTCAACTTAATAACTATAACAAGTGGCATAGCAACGATCAAATCTGCTTTAACATGTTCTAAAAAATCATTACACTTGCAAAGTTTCTCGAGTCGCTATTGGGCCTAAAAGTAAAGTTTCAAAGTTGATGGACTTAAGATTGAAGGTCTAATAGAAGCCCTCTCGGCACATGCTGATGATAAATCTCCGTGCAGCCTTAGTGGGCGGACACATAAAACAGACAGGGGACATGCGTTTGACTGGAGCGTGTCACGGCCGCGTCCGATGAGATTGCGCCGGAGTCTGAAGGACACGGAACTTTCCGTCACGCCGCGTCAACCGGACGGCATGTGCACGGGCCCGAGATGTCAGTTAAACATGAGCCACAGATCAGTGAAAACAGACAGCGCCTGGCAAAAGTACTAATACACCTTGAACTTTTGCACAGTTTGTCATGTTTACAACAATAAACGTAAAGATATTATTGAATTTTTTACTGAAAGTTCACACACAAGTAACAGACAACTGTGAAGTAAAAGCAAAATTATACATGATTCTGTTATTTTTCAAAAAATAGAAAAGTGAAAAGTGGGGCGTGCATAAGTATTCATACAGCATGAAACAATACTTTGTGGAACCCCATTTTTCTGCAATAACAGCAGCAAGTCTTCTGGGGTTTGACTACAAGGTTTGCACATCTAGAGACTGACATTTTAGCCCATTCCTCTTTACAAAACAACTCAAGCTCTGTCAAATTAGAAGGAGAGCGTTTGTGAACAGCAGTTTTCAGGTCTTTCCACAGATTTTCAATAGGATTTAGGTCAGGACTTTGACTGGGCCATTCTAACACATTAATATGTTTGTTTTTAAACCATTCCATTGTAGATTTAGCTTTGTGTTTAGGGTCATTGTCCTGCTGGAAGGTCAATCTCCTCCCCAGCCCCAATTCTCTTGCTGACTCCAGCAGGTTTTCCTCCAAAATGTCTGTATTTGACTCCATCCATCTTCCCAACTATTCTTACAATCTTCCCAGTCCCCACTGAGGAAAAGCAGCCCCATAGCATGATGCTCCCCCCACCATATTTGACACTGGGGAGGGTGCACTCAGGACGATGAGCAGTGTTAGGTTTGCTCCATACATAACGTTTTGCATTTGGGCCAAAAAGTAAATTTTTTGTCTCATCTGACCAAAGCACCTTCTTCCACATGGTAGCTGTGTCCTCCATATGACTTCAAACGGGATTTCTTATGGCCTCCTTTCAATAATGGCTTTCTTCTTGCCACTCGTCCATGAAGGCCAGATTTGTGTAGAGTACGACTTATAGTTGTCCCATGTACAGATTCCCCCAGCTCAGCGGCAGTACGTCGCAGCTCCTCCAGAGTTATCTTGGGGCACTTGGTTGCATTTCTGACCAGTGCTCTCCTTGTTCGGTCTGTTGGTTTAGGTGGACGGCCGTGTCTTGGTAAGTTCGCAGTGGTGCTATACTCTTTCCATTTCCGAATGATGGATTGAACAGTGCTCCGTGAGATGTTCAAATCTTGGGAAATCTTTGTATAACTTAACGCTGCTTTAAACTTCTCCACAGCTTTATCCCTGACCTCTCTGGTGAGCTCCTTGGCCTTCATGATGTTGTTTAGTGACCAATACACTCTGACCATAGCTCTGAGGCCCTCACAGAACAGCTGGAATTATACTGAGAGTAGATTACACACAGGTCGCCTCTATTTAATGGTTAGGGCAAGGTGTGAACTTTCTGCAGTCATTAGGAATGTTTTAAAGGCAATTTAATGCACTCAGAAAATGCACGCCCCACTTTTCACTTTTCTATTTAAAAAAATAACAGAATCAAGTATCATTTTGCTTTAACTTCACAGATGTCTGTTACTTGTGTGTGAACTTTCAGTAAAACATTCAAAATAAAATCTTTATGTTTAGGGTTGTAAACATGATAAAATGTGCAAAAGTTCAAGGTGTATAAGTACTTTCGAGAGGCACTGTACAGTACAAACTGTTAGAGAAAGCACCTTCTGTACTGTGTAGTTGAAGTGTAGGACGTTTCGGATGAGAGGCCAAACGTCAAACACTTCAACAAGAACCTTTACAGAAGAAGCTTCTATTGTAATGCTCAGTCTTGCTTTTTTATTTATTTTTTTTAAACTGTGACTGACATGTAATTGCATTGCTAGCACATACCCAAAAACGCTCCATAGGAAAGCCAGCTCGCTCATTTGCATTGGTCTCGCAGCTGTTTAGCACCTGTTTCCTGCCTTTGAAAGAAACGCACCATTCTGAGACGGAACGTTCTGCCAATCAGCTGCAACTTCGACTACTGTGGTCTAACTTACATTATCGCAAACAAACCCACTGGAACAGCTGCTTACGTTGCTTACATTTGACATTTTACCGTCTCAGAAAGATGGGCCGGCGCGGTGCTCGAGAGAGGCCGCGTTTGCCCTTGGTTTAGTGTTTTGACTATTGAAACTTCGCCTTTGGAAAAGCAAATGGATGTCAGTTACTTGTGGGTTGACAGTGTGGGGGGAAAAAAGTACTTTAACGCAACAAAAGGCAATGTGAAAGACGGGAATATGTTTTGTTTTTTTTCTGGACAAAAAGAATGTGCAAACGTCACACAGAAAATGATTTAGGTCATAGTTTACAGTATGTAGTATGTCATCATTTACAGTATGTACAGACTCTCCACAAAGGGTACACAGCCTGGATTGTGGCCGCTCTAACATGACTAAAAACATACGCTTAGACGTTTTTTTTGGTAGTGGAGGTCATTTGTGCGCTGAATGCTGTCCAAATGTATGGGCTTTCAAAAACGCAGCATGAATGGGTTGGTCATCAAAGAGGCGGCCGGCACAGACAGTGGTTACAGAAATAGCTCACCACTACGAGTGACTGAAAGAATAAATGGCGTCTTGTGGCAGTTTGAGGAGCCTGTACAATATAAAGCCAAACATGTCGAGTCGTGCTGAATGTACAGGATGACAAATATGTGCAGGAATGACGGGAGACATTGATGACACAAGTGGAGTTGTGCTTTTTTTTCACGAGACAACAACATGGATTTAGCATTAGGTGGGAGTGTATGAGAGATTTTTCTTCTATGTTTCATAAAAATGGCTCATCAGCTCCCTAGATATGAAGTCAACATGTTTAAATAAA
This sequence comes from Proterorhinus semilunaris, assembly GCA_021464625.1. Taxonomy (NCBI): domain Eukaryota; kingdom Metazoa; phylum Chordata; class Actinopteri; order Gobiiformes; family Gobiidae; genus Proterorhinus; species Proterorhinus semilunaris. The sequence goes on from CM038360.1 coordinate 22,715,191, forward strand.
TATAGATAACGATGGCATATAGATAAAGATGGCATATAGATAAAGATGGCACTGTGTCATACTAGGAGTGGGGAGTGTGGCCTTGCAGAAAGGGGAGTCAGTTTGTCGTTTAAAAAACACTTTTTAGGTGTTTTATAGCGGACAGTAAGGAACAGTTTTATGAACTTGTAGGCTAATTTTGTAGCATTTCTGCGAAAGAGACCCTGAAAAGTGACCCTGCAAGTTGAGAAATGTGCTGATAAACTCGTCCCTGTGAAGAATCGGTATGCCCGTGGGTTTGAACTACAGCTTACATTGAAATTTGGTGGCTTTCTCTTTCATTATTTGTTTTTCAAAAATCAGATATAGGGCCTTTAAATGATCCCAAATAGTAAAAAATAAATACAAGTTGGAAGTAGTTGTGTAAAATCTCTCAGTGCTGCCCAAATGAAAAAGCGACTGAAATCTGGAGCTTGCAAATGAGAAATGGCATTTTTTGCATATAGATGTCGATTCACAACTTCTTTAAACAGGCTCATGTGGAGTGTAAATAATGCTTATTGCTGCTTGTGTGTGTGTGCTCCGATCCTTCGTTCTTCTCCGCTCTCGCTCTGCTCCAACACGCCTCTGGCAAAGGACACTCTTACCCCCCCCCCCTCCAACATAAACAGGAAACTGCCTTTACTCTGTCACTTCCTCCAGTCACACAAGGTCGCGACAAAACGTCCATCGGGCTGTTTGCTGCACATAGCCTCTGAGCTAGCGCTTACACTCCTTTGAGTGATTTGTTTGGCGTCCTTCTGCCTTGGGAGCTTTTCGCAGCAAGTAACTGCGTTTTTCCCGCTGTGCAATGGCTGCTTATTATTTTAAAAATGGCAGTACTCCTATTTGAGAACTGCCCCCAATGAGGAAGCAGATGTGACGGAGGCTTCGCAACATCTCTGTATCATTGCCCGTTCTTTGGATAGAAGAAGAATGCGAGTGCTTGGCCTATCAATTTCCTCGAAGGTCTTAAACTTGCTTTTCGTCTTCATTTGCTTGAGAAACGATTCCCGGGCGCACGTAGCCTAACCTTGAACCGCAGAAGCGAGTCAACCGTTTGCGCAGCACTTAATCCCGCGGTAACCCGTCTACTGCTCAGTTCGTTGCAATGACTCTGAAAAGAAGAAGAGAAGAATTTCACATCACCCTTCTATTGCGCAGCAGCAGCAGTTTCCCTCGGCCTGTTTACAATAGGCTGTAGCTTCACACTTCGAAAACAGGAATATTTTTAACTTTGGTGCAGCGGGTTATTTTGATGTTTGCCTGCAGGTTTACCTTCTGCCCACTCCAGGCTGCATAACATCAGCCAGACGTACATACATAGCAATCAGGGCAGCTAGAAACAGTGTGAGATCTATTTTCAACTTTGGTTACGCGGTTGGCATTCTCACCTCACATCAATACAGCTCCAAGTCAATTCCTAGACTTTGCATCGCTTTTCTGTTAGGGAGAGACACAGTTTTGGGCAAAAGAATGTACCGCACACCATATCACTCTTTTCGACATGTATTGCTGCAACATTTCGGTCAAACTGACTAGTAAAAATATGATCTTAATCTCTTAACTCCCACATTAACAGAGCACATTTTCTCCAGTTGGGCATTACCCAAATCTTAAAAGCTTCTTGAAAAAAGCGAAACACAATAGCGAAAGAAAATTGCAGATGACCCAAGTAACACCAGTGGAACAGGTACCACAGATTGAGAAACACTCCAAAGTCTTTACTTTATCACGTTAACCCCGTAAAATATCTGAGCCTTTATAGAACCCGCTGTTACGGTCCGGGCATTTGGATGCAAGGTGACACAAGGGGGCGCCCTTCCAACCCTCTCAGTGTAAATGTGAATTGACTTTCTTCAGTGTTGGACTTCAGTCAGAAACCATGATTGACAGTAACATGACATTAAATACACTGTGGCCTTTATTTTCAGTAAAAAGGCCGAGGCCTCATTGCTCTTCAGTCTATCACAGACCGACAGGTGAAGAAGGAAGTCATGGAGATTCTGCATTAGACAGAACTTTAAACATGTGCCATAAATTCTGAAACTAAAGTATGTAGTAAATAGATTAAACATGAAAAGTCACATGATTGATGCAAATAAAGGTTGATATAATATCCATATACAGTATATCATCTGATGTAGAGTCATGTGTGTCTGAAGTCTGTGCTGACCAGCTTGTTACCACAACTTGTTCAGTTAGTCAACATTTCATTTGAGACTGGAGCATTTCCAAAGGCTCTGAAAACCGCGGTCATTAAGCCTCTTCTAAAGAAGAGCAGCCTTGATCCCAAGATACTGAACAACTACCGGCCCATATCAAACCTACCATTCTTAGGAAAAGTCCTAGAGAAAGTAATATATCAACAGCTCACTTACTTTCTCCTATCTAACAATGTGTTTGATACTTTCCAATCAGGTTTTAGGCCCCACCACAGCACTGAGACAGCTCTGATCAAGGTGACAAATGATATCCGTATGAACACCAACGCAGGTAAGGTCTCAGTTTTAGTTCTGCTGGACCTGAGCGCTGCCTTTGACACAGTGGACCACGGGATCTTACTTCACAGGTTAGAAAACTGGGTGGAAATCTCTGGTACTGCGCTAAACTGGTTCAAGTCCTATCTGGAGGATAGGACGTATTTTGTCGAAATTGGCAACTGTGTCTCAGACAAAATTTCCATGACCTGTGGAGTCCCCCAGGGGTCAATCTTGGGACCCCTCTTATTCAACTTGTACATGCTTCCATTGGGTCAGCTAATAAACAGCAACAATGTGTCGTACCATAACTACGCAGATGACACTCAGATCTACATATCACTGACGGCTGGTGAACATGGGCCTGTAGATACACTCTGTCACTGCATCGAACAGATCAGTTTGTGGATGCAAAACAACTTTCTCCAACTAAACTCAGACAAAACTGAGATCATTGTTTTTGGCCCACAGACACAAAGACAAAGTGTTATCAGTCACCTTGAGTCTCTCTCTCTAAAACCAAAAAATCAGGTTAGAAATCTAGGAGTAATCATGGACTCAGACCTGAACTTAAACAGCCACATCAAAGCAATAACATCATCAGCTTTTTACCATCTGAAAAACCTTGCCAAGATCAGAGGAATAGTGTCAAAACCAGACTTGGAGACACTCATCCATGCATTTGTCTCCAGCAGGTTAGACTACTGTAACGGCTGCTCACTGGCCTTTCTAAACGAGCTGTTAGAGCTGCAGAACATCCAGAACGCTGCTGCTCGAGTCCTGACAAGAACCAGGAAATATGACCATATTAGTCCAGTGCTCCGGTCTCTGCACTGGCTTCCTGTCACTCAGAGAATAGAATTTAAAACAGCTCTGCTTGTGTACAAGTCGTTTCATGGTTTAGCACCAAAGTACATCTCTGACATGTTAGAGCCGTATGAACCATCTCGGGCCCTGAGAACTTCAGGGAGGGGTCTTCTGGTGGTTCCCAGAGTCAGGACTAAACACGGTGAGGCTGCGTTTCAGTTTCATGCAGCTAAAATCTGGAACAGTCTTCATGAGGACGTGAGACAGGCCTCAACTCTGACAATGTTCAAATCCAGGCTGAAAACAGCTCTTTTTACCCGAGCATATGAAAACTGAAAGTATTTTATCTGCACTCTTGCCTTTTACTGTCATTGATACATTTTTATGTTGGATGTTTTAATGATTGATTTGATCTGTTTTCTTGTAATTTTATGCAACTGTGAAGCACTTTGAATTGCCTTGTGTATGAATTGTGCTCTACAAATAAACTTGCCTTGCCTTGCCTTGTCCCAGTTCCTCTGAGTTACGGTGGGTCATGGTGGACCGTGAAAAATGTGGACAGGTCTGTGGTAGATCTTTTACTTTGGAGACAACATTACTATAGTAACTGGTGACAAAGAAATTAACCTCATGCGCTTCTTCTGTCACCTGACCATTTATTATTATTTTTTATTATAAATTAAATTAAATTAAATTTCCACACTTGCATTTCCACAATATTTTATTCTTACATCCGGCAGAAGTGTGAAAGTTCTGACTAACACAGATCCACCATGACTTCCTTCTTCACCTGTCGGTCTGTGCTAGGCTGAAGTGCCATGAGGCCTCAGCACTTTTGTTTAAAATAAAGAGCACACTTGTAGCGGCATGTTACTGTCACTCACGGTGTCTGACCTACAGTGTAACTCTGAAGCCAATCAAATCACAGTGACTCAGAGTGGGTTGGGCTCAGATGTGCACAAACGCCAAGCTCCAAGCTCTCAGACAAAAATACATATGTCAGCTCTTTAAACAGGTTAAGCCTCAAGTCGTTCAAACAAGTGACACCTGATCCATCAATCTCAAATCCAGAAAATATAGATGGGAGCGCTTCTACAGCAGAAGAAGAAACGACCAAAGTGATTACTCAAACCTGTATGAATGTCATTTTTTTGATGAGGGAACGTCACAGCAAAAGTTGATGTTGTATATGATATTGTCATACACATAAATCCACGTGTGTTTCTAATGGATACCTTTTCCGAACAGCACATATGATTATAAGCATCAGATCTCAGTACATCACTATAATAGACAGATCTGTGCGAGGGAGCCGGCAGCGCGTCCCCCTGTTATTGAGAGTGCGTGAGTTGTTATTATGCTAAAGCACAGTGGGAGGGTGAGAGCCATCAGACGCACTCAGCCGTGCAATCATACCAGCTGATAAATAAACGCAACGGCAACAAAGCGCCAATGCTAAATAATCATTGTTACTACAACGGCTAACACAGGCAATGGAGTGTGGACCGTTAGTGACATAAAATAAACATGGCAAAAAGATCTAATAGTCAATTTCTGCAGCTGAATTGACTTTTTCAGATGGAACAACAGTGAGGAGAATAAAGATAAATGTTGCATAAGCATCTTTGCAACATTGCAAGAACGACATTATTGAGATGGAGACACTGCCCAACTCAAAAAGAAAAGGTTGCCACAATATAAAGGGCACTCATATTTGGTTGAACCACCTTTATAGCTCTGATTACAGCACACATTCATGTGGAATTGTTTCAATACGCTTCTGCGAAGTCAAAAGATTCAGGACCCGATCTCCCTCCTGGCGCAACAACAGCGTGAGCGTAGACGAGTGGGACATCTTGCCTTCAAACAAGCTTGCGTGACCAGGGCCATGCGTGGCCAGGTCATGGCTTAGAAAGAAGGGGTCGACTGAGGAGTGATGTGATTGCAAGAAGTACTTGTTGCTTCTTCACCTTTTCTCTCCTTATTTTTACATCAACTCCCTTTCTTCTGGGCTCCGCAAGGGAGTTGCAGTGCCGTATGTGGCCGGGGTCTCAGAGAAACTTCAGAGAATCTTTAGGCAGCACAGGATTCCAGTGTACCACAAACCGGTGAACACACTGAGACAAAAATTAGTTCATCTCAAAGACAAAACTCCGAGACACAAACAAAGCAATGTGGTTTATTCTATTCGATGCAAAGAAGAAGAATGCAAACAACATTATATTGGAGAAACGAAACAAGTTTTACAGAAGACACTTTATCAACACCGAAGAGAAAGCACATGCGGCCCTCAGTCGGCGGTGCACCTCCACCTCAAAGCCTCCAACCACTCCTTTGAGGACGGGGAGGTCGACATTTTTGCTAAAGAAAAAGTTGGTTTGAAAGAGGAGTAAAAGAAGCTATTTTTGTCAAGCAAGAAACTCCCTTCATGAACCGGAATGGTGGGCTCAGATTTAATCTCCCGTCAATTTACTCCAATCTCCTTTGGGGAAAACCGACAGGGCCAGTCCAAGGACACGGCACCTCAACTAACAAAAGAACAATAGGCAGGTAATTAGCAGTGATCAGCCATGAATAGGACAGATAATTGGCAGTGATCATCAATGAATAGGACAGGACTGACCGATACTGAGGTGAGCAGATTGTTAGAGACGTTCCTCTTTGTAAAAGGTTGTTTACCCACAGGTGAGAGTAGCTGTGATTAGAGAGGAGGAGCCGGGCCTATCCTAACTCCTCCCTGTTGGTCTATATCTTAAGCTGCGGGCTGAGCAGGACTTTTGTCGCTGACAAAGCCTTTTGGATGAGAGGCGAAACGTTCGAAGACGTCAACTACTGAGTACAGAAGAAGACTCAAGTACCTTCACTGAAGATGGACAACTCCTGAGTTTTTTTTTTTGTCTTTTGAAGAGGTATGAAGTGATGTAGCTTGTCAACTTATTACAAGGCAGTCTGATTTTTATATATATATATATATATATATATATATATACACTATAAGAATACATGCACATCTACCCTATACATTAAAAATACAAATATAAAAAAATTGTTTTCCAAAAGAAAGATAATGAAAAACGTATTTACTAATATAAAATATTCAGACCCTACAGACACTACAGATGGCATCTCTGGAATAGTTCATAAATGTTGAACCCCACCACTGCTTTATCTCTGCTATATTTTCTGCAAACTAGAAGAGAAACTCCGCACATCAATTACTTGAGGCAGGTGCGTTGGAGAGAAGGGAAAATCCAAGCGTAGATCAGAGCAATTTGCCTGATGAAGGTCTCAGGACCGAAATGTTGACCATATCCTAATAAACTATTTTTGCAAGGTTGGCAGTGTGCGGGAAGTAATATTTTTTATCAATGCTATATTTTCTGCTAAATAAAGATATGCAAGTATGTAAGTGGTTTATTTGTAATTGAACCATACAACAAAATTGTGTTCAGGTGTTAGTCCTGAGCCGTGCCACGACTGTGTGCCAGCCTGACCATCATGTTTTTGAAGGTATAGGAAACTGTAGCACCCAGAGGAAACCTGGCTGCCTTCAGAGCTCCCCTGATCCTCTGAAACGGTGCAGCGCCTCCTGGATTTGTCCCTGTTTTAGAGCGTGGTGTCCTGCACTGAGCAGGCCCACCACCCCCTCCCTCTCCCTCCGCTCCACAACAGTCTTTCACCATCTCCTCATTTATCTCTTCCTCGTTTCCTGTAGCAGCTCTTGTGATGCCTCCTCGGTGCTGCAGGTGTTGCAGAAGAAAACATGTGTGGGTCTCAAATGTTTTTAGCTCATAAGCTAGCTATTTGTTTACTTTTAAAAAAATTCTTCCTTCAGGACCATTGTGGACTGTCTGCAGAAAAAAATCTGCGGAACCTCCAAAAAAACATGGCAAAGACTTACAAGAGTATACAATAAAACAAAGTGGAACACAGAAACCACAAATGCAGTTCACAGAAAAAGACGGGGTCAGCCCGATGTTCCCCCGTACCTATGTTCTCCGAACGCAGGAGGGCCCGGTGTTCCCTGGCTGCGGGTCTCGCTCATAGACATGTTATTGCTGCGTGTCTTCATGCGCCAACAGTTAAAGTCTGCTACAAACTCTTCTAACCGATAGGCCTATAGGCAGTAAACACTCTGCCTATAGGCCTCTCACCGCTCTTTCTTCTCTCTTCACCGCCTGGCACGGCACGGCCCGGTACGTGCTGCTAATGAGGCAAAAAGCGGCTTGGTTTCGCTCATAACTAGCCTACTGATAACTTTATAACATAATGTAAGCCTTGTATATCTCGCATCGTAAAACATGTTTGTACAACCTCAAAATAAGAACACGTCGCAGTTCAGACAAGAAAAGTAAAATTAGCTACACCAAACTCACCCACAGCCGCTTTTCCTTTTTAGAAACAGATTCCCTCCGTTTATCCACGCAACCCGTTTGATTGGTTGGTTGTTGTAGCTCGATCGTGCTTAAATCCGTGTTTTCCTCTTGTGATTGCCCGTGCAGCCCCAGCATACTCCGCGCGGTGTGCGGAGAGGCTAACAGATGCAGCTATAGTTTCAATCGTCTTCCTTTTATTCAGTCAGAAATGTCAAATAGCAGATGCCTGGGGGAGAGCTGGATAAAGTGCCCAAAGTTAGCCATAGACACAAGCTGCGGTCAGCTGAAATATGAACACACAGAGAGCGAGAGGGAAAAAGAAAAGTAAATAGGCTGATATTTCCTCTCTATAATCACAAAAGTTGGCACGGATCATATGCCGTCTTCGGCGGAGGAGGAAATGCGATCATCAAAGGACACACGCGGGGAACAGCGGGACTTGTCTCATTGTTGAAGTCCCGATGTTCCCCGGGTCCAGTGTTCCCCCATTTGTATTGACAGGGGCACATCGGACCCGGGGAACATAGGTACGCACCCGAAAAAGGCAAACACAGCTGTACCAAGAGAGAGGGAGCTGTTACGTGTCGCCATGACTTCAAAAGCTCAACAGTCCCACACACTTCCGGTCACGGCTCTGGATCTGATGTAAAATGTCCCATTTTTTTTCTAAAAAAAAATATATATTAAGAGTTTAACATCACGACACCGGCTAATCCGCTATGTGCTAACTAACTCATGGACATAAAACACAGAATGTTAAATTAAAGATTTGTTTAAAACGTTATAAACTGAAAAGTTCTAAAAAAATAATGTTGCCGTATTTTGAAGTATTGAGTGTTTTCTTTCTTGTAAAATATATATATATATATATATATTAGGGCCGGGACTTTAACGCGTTAATTTAGATTAATTAATTACACAAAAATAACGCGTTAAATTTTTTTGACGCATTTTAATCGCACAATGTTTTTACAACGCGGAACGTTTCTCACTGGATGAGTTTAGGCGGACTGGAGCACCAACTTGTAGCACAGTCAACATATAATTTATGTTTAACATTATTTTGATTGTAAACGCAATCCGGTATGTACTTTTTGTTGTTATTTACGTGCCCAGCTGATGGCCCTCCAGCTGAGGCAGGCGCGCTCATTGTATTTCTTCACGCATGTGTGCGCGCGCCCTCGCTCCTGTCACACGACACGGACTATTCCTCACATGGACTAAAGCCCGGGTTTGAAGCGGGGACACGACTCTGAAAGACTTGGAGTTTCTGGATACTGCTCAACAGGACCGGTGAGAGCTTTCCATTACGTTTGTTTTCGGGTTGCGTAGTGTGCGTGCACGGGCGCGCGCTTCAGCTGCGACCTCGCGCTAATAGTTTACGTGCCTTTAAACCAGCTGTTGCTAAATCAACAAAGTCTGTTATGGCCTCTAAAGCAACAATAAACAATATTTTGTTGCTTAAGCTCATGTATTCAGTCATTATTCTATGGTATACTAAAAATCCATATGAAAAAACTTACTTCTCACTGTTCTCAGGTCAAATATTTATATGCGATTAATTTCGATTAATTAATTACAAAGCCTGTAATTAATTAGATTAATTTTTTTAATCGAGTCCCGGCCCTAATATATATATATATATAAAGTCAATTGAAGCTAAAAAAAAATAAATGGGACATTATACATTGGATCCAGACACGTGGGTGGGACTGTTGAGCTCCATTGCTCTCAATTTAGTTTGAGAACCTCCAAATTTATTAAATTCTAATTCCATATTTATTTTATGTATTTATTTTATTTGATCAAATTTAGAATATATCTAAAACATGTGTAGTATCACACCTCAACTTTATAGCATTGAGAGGGATAAATACTTCCCGAGTCCAATGTCATGTGCTTAAGAAAGAGGCAGGAGAATAATAATGATGGTGAACTCATTAATCACCTCGAGGCCTGTGAGTGATGGATGGAGAAGTCGTGGAGGTTGAAATAAGCTGGAGTAGTTGTGTGCTCACTCCAACAGTAGTGTTTGGTTTAGCATCCGGTTTCTTTGTGGGACCATCAGTTCACCATCAGCTTATGTAAGCAGCTTAATTCATAAAAGCCTGTTAATGTAACCACTTCATCTTTATGCAACATCTCTCCACATTTATTTAGTCTCATTTTGATGGATTTCTATTAGTTTGTGTTAATAGTTAATCACAAATTAATACAAAACAAATAATGTGGTAATTATGTATAAATGCAAAGACATTTTTTTATTTTAATGGGGGGTGGCACCATCAAACATTTCTGCTTAGCCCACCAAAATGGCTTGAAGCGGCCCGGACTGACGCCAAACTGTGATGGCCTTTTGGTCTTATTCTGGAAATCACAAATTGGTCAATTGTATTTGTTTGACAACCAATGCTAGTGACACATCTTTGTGTAAAACCACATTGCAGCCCTTGGGTCAAAATGTTTGTCCGTATCCAGCATAAGACCTTTGAATCTAATTTTTGTACAAAACAACCCTGTAACCTTGCTGTTTACTCATTTTGCCTTGCTAATTGTTCTTAGTTTTTAGCCAGCAGCCCAAAAGACCTTTCTACACTAATGTATTGTTTCCCTGCCCCATATTAATATTCCTTTATATAACAGTATCTTAGAAATTGACTCACCGAGAGCCTAAAGGTTCATCCACATCAGCAAACTCCATTGTGGTCTGTGTAGTATTATATGACCCTGGCAAATTTCCATGTTTCCTTGGATCTCAACACGTCACTTGTTTTGACTTGTGCATGTGTCACTTGCGTCCAAAACAACTTCAGGCCTGCCACAGCCCCATGACGTGGGCAGCTACGAAGAACACTCTTTCCCGAGGGAGGAATACTCTGGAGAGATGGATACTATACACCACAGTGCTTTGTTCCACTGTGAGATTACCCGTGTTTGTTTACACAGGTATGTTGTGTCGGTGTTAAGTACTGTATATCATGCAATACGATCAACCAGAACCGTTTAGAAAAAGGAAAGGGGTATGTCGATGTGAGTTACTTTATTTGTTAACTTGCATCTAAATCCACACATTTTTTTCTTTTTAATTTGGGGCATTGTGTTGTTGTGCTTAGAAGTGACCGGCTGGCAAATTGAGGAATGCCTATGTCCCATCCAGGTCCCCCATTGAGGAAAATCTATTTGGACAAAGCTTGGATAACTTTGCTTTGCAAGTGCTTTCACAAATATCCACCTTGTAAGGCTCCAGCCACTCTGTTGACTCATCAATGGGATGGCTCAATCACGCAGCAGTATGAGTGCGAGTGAACAGGCTTTGACTGTCAACATCCTTAATACTTATACTACCACATGATGACACGGCTACTTAACATTTACACAAACACTACTTTTATTTTAATAGTATGTACCGTAAAAACATGGCTGGAAAGAAACCCTCCTCTAAGAATTATTTTGAATGAATTCTGTTTTAAAAGGGTGCTGTTCCATTCAACAACCATCATCAAACTCATAGAAATGCCATTATCCAAAAGAGTCTTTTCCTTCAAATGTGTTCTGTTAGGCATTTGTCAGGCAACAGCTTCTGACTTCAGCGTTTTATCCCCATTGAAATGAATGGTGCAGCCAGTCCCTATGTCAAAGTATGGCAAGGTGTGACATGTCCGTTTTATGGCATTTATATAATTTCTGTGGCTTCGCTAATATCAACATGTTACAGTATATGATGATGCTTACTGACTACTGGATGTGTTTCCAACCCCTCAAAAACATAAACTTAACTGAATACAATTCAGAATTTCGCTCAGAAGCTGCTTTTATATGGTTATTCTTATCTAAAGTGAAATCTCCAAAAAATGTGTTAATTCATGATTTCTTTGTACGCTTTGACCTCCCCTAAATGTGGTCAATGTGGTTGACCACAGCTGAAAACATCTGGATTGTTCATAATTTGGGATGTTTGATGCCTAACAAATGCTGAAAAGTTTACCCAGATGCTGGCTTGCTAACTGCCCACAAACAACAGGATCAAATGCCACATCTCCTTTTAATTTCTAGGGCAGCCACTACAATATATATACAAAAATAATGGGGATGGGAATTTTAACATCACTTTGAATAGTGTGAAGCTCTAATCCAGTTTTTCAGACCAGATGTCGACACCAATACTTGCGTTAGCATCCAATAGCGGCGCAGAGACTTACAAAAACTTACTAAACTGATCTAAATTTGCTACAAATTGTTTTTTCTTTCCATTTCTTTTTCTTGTAAGTGAAAGTTTTGTAACACATTCATTAAGTGTTGTGACCCTAACTGATATCCGACGTTGTCCTTTTTTTTTCTTCTGGCGAACCTTTAGGAATTACTTGCATTGCGTTTGGAGTGACTTACATTATACTACACAAATCAGTCCCGCCTACAGCAATGTGACACAACGAAACGGTGACTTCACTCAATGACCTGGAGCCATGAGTCAAACTGTTCTCATCTCTATAGCCCACTATGTTTAAGGGAACATATACACGAAACAGTCTTGTCTGCTTTTCTGTGGAGAATCCTAGACAGCGGTGGTCGGACTGGTTTTGTGTTGTGTTTGGGTGAGTCACAGTCGGGTGCCTTTAGGCCATTTTCATGACGATATCTGACTCAGAGAACCACTACTTTCACTGGAAATACTGTGGCTACAATATCTGCAAAGTGACATTATCCAATATCTATATTCCCAAAGAACTGTTGTACTATAATATCGATGACTTGATCATGTAACTTATGATGGTGGGATTTGAAGAATGAGCAATTGTTAAATGCAAAAACGGGAGAAACAACATTGACCCAAGATAACTATCCTGTGGTATGCTAAGGGGGATATACTGTATGTGCACTTGTTGGTAAATATTGTAAGTAATATTGGAAAAATAACAAAAATATTTCTCTACTACTGTGATAGAGGTCTTTAAAGTCGTTTTTAAATATGGATGTTTTGCTTCTAAAGCTTTTACTTGCTCATCTGCCCAATCACTGGTTATTAGAAGAGGATTCTCGGATATAAGACAACATGTCCTCAACTGTAGTGTTTTGTAATGTTCTGTCTTGAATGGTACTGTATGTCCTGTCAATATGTCATAGTATTTATTTATAGATAGATTTTTTTTTTTTTTTGTGGCAGCCAATGTGTCCAAGACAAATTTCCTTCGGAACTGATAACATGAATCTTGATCTGGAACTCAGGCAAGCCAGTCCAGCTGATGACCTTGAAAACCTCTACAAAGATGGTGAACTACAGGACAACTGAGAGCTTACACAAGCTTTTGATAACTGCACCTTGGTATGCAGCTGGGTAAAGTGTTTTGGCCAAGGACACTACGGCTGTACGTACTGGTCGGAGCTCTGGAATCGAAACGCCAACCTCCCAGTTGTAAGACGACCTCTCTAAAGCCCGAGCCCCATCTCCTCTAGTTTTTATTTTTCGGAAAATGACAAGATATTCAAAGTACGTTCACCTCATGCAGTGATAGGCAACTTTCTTTGTTGAAAACATTGTTACATGGTACAGATTAGATTCTTTGAGGGACTATCCTAAACTGTGCAAAGCAGCAGAACAGGACTCGACATGATCATTGAGACTATTACCTCAGTGAACCACACAGCACACTCGCGTCTGTAGACTAGAGCACTGAGGTGATCAACATTCCAGACTGCTTCATACGCTGTAAACACTATTTCTGTTTTCACATAGAGGACTAGGTGAGTCAGGTGTCTCTGCTCTCACTCTCGGTACATGAGGCCATTCAGTAGAGCCATGTACCAAACTTACTAAGATAAGGAAATGGACAACAAGCACACACATCAAGGCCCTATTTTTGTTTTCAAGGTCCTAAATCAAGGGTACGCACGTTGACTTTGTGGTGGACCAATTTTCTTATTTGTCAAAAAGACTCCCGGCCGAAACCTCCCAACCATAGTCCAAAGTGAAGCACCACTTTCTATAAATCCTATTGTACATCATGTAATGTATAACCTAACAGGGGATGTGGGGGTTGGTGTCACCTGGGAGCATTTTTATAGTACTTTAACAGGTATTTGATCCTGGATGTCTATAGTATTATTTTTCAAATCATTTTGGGGGCCAGAGGTTTTATGCTGATGGACTGTATTGCCAACCACTGTTCGAAATCATACTTTATTTTATTAATTTATTTTATTTAAAACATTTTCTAACAGGGACATGTACAGGAGCATTAATCAGCATATGAAAAGATGCTTAGTACCAGACTTTAGCTCTTGGAGCTAATTTCCATCTGCAGTCCCCAAGACATACAATTACAAAACACTACAACAAGCATAAAACAATACAGTTCATAATATTTACAGAAGTATTTACATTTTATAAAAAATAAAAGTACATTTTATCAAAGGGAAAACTTATTCCTCTATAGTCTACACCCATCCACTACCCTTCTCAGATGTAAACTGTAGTAGTTGTTTTTTTCTTTAATGCTGACATGTTTGAGTTCCCAGAAAATGTTGTTTCACACCCAAGCTAAATCGTTTTAAGTCTTTGCATAGTTTTAGTGCAGTTTGTTCCATTCTAAGATGTTAATTGGACAAACCTTTTTAGTGGTGGAGGTACCACATTATTAACAATCTTGAATAGTAGCTTTAGATTGGCTGACTTGACTATATATTAAAAATTTAGCATTTGGTTAATATTTGACAGTGATGATACTGTCGTGATTTCCTGTCTAGAATCCTAAGTGCTTGCTTATAAAGAGATTCTAAAGTTTTTTTTGTGGATTTGTTGGCTTGTGACCAGCATGATACACCATAGGGGAAGTGACGTAATATCATTGCGTTGAAGTAGGTTTTAGCTCCTTGTATTGTCAGTGAATTTCTTATAGATTTAAATGTAAACAGATTATATTTTATTGTATGGCATACCTTTTTTATGTGTTTCTTAAAGCTTAGTCTCAAGTCTAAGATGATGCCAAGGTATCTGAACTCATTGACATTTTCAATTTGTTCTCCTTTTACTGTAATTAAGGGATTTGTTTTTCTGAAGAGAAAAACATTGTAGCAGTTTTGGACAGGAATCATTCAGCCATATAGAAATATTGTCCATTGCCTTTGATAGTTTGTTTGCCACTTGTTCATTGTCCTTCCTATCCGTGTAGATAACAGTGTCATCAGCATATATCTGGACATCAACATCATCACACACGGATGGGAGATCATTTATATATAAACTAAACAATAATGGCCCCAAGATAGATCCCTGTGGCACTCCCATAGAGCACTCTCTCAGTTGGGTCACTTACACGGACACACTGAGAGCGCCCAGCTAAATACGATTTAATCCAGCTAAGGGTATTGATGGACAAATTATATTGTTTCAGTTTGGACAACAACACCACTTTGTCTTTTAAACTACTTTTGAACACCTCAGCCTTGGCATTTGTGTAGTATAACTTCAATAAAGACTAGTAATAAAGAATACCCCTATGTCCTTGCTGCTATAGGGAAAAGGCAAAGACTTCTTAAGGTTTGGATGACAAGCTACCGGCAAACATGCAGCAAAAGAGTTTGTCCTTGGTGGTGTTGGTGGATTTTCAAACTCCAAGCAACTTAATGGATTACTCTGTGTGACGATTTCGGGTGTGTGCAGGCATTTTGAGTGCTGAAGACGAACCCCCAGGTAAGATTCAATAAATACATGTGTATCGGTTGTGAAACTCTCTTCTGTGAGCAGATCAGCATGTTTCCTAACTTTTTTCAAAGTTTTATTTTCTCTACTTTACAACCACCGCTATCGTGATGTACTGTATATAGAACTATTTGTACAACTTGGGGGCTTTTCCAGATGCATTCATTATTATAAGTTAAACTGCAAAAGTACCAAGTCTAATGTGTGTTAAGTGGTAAAAGCATGAGTAAAGCATGCTGTGATGTACTTAGCAGGAAACACTGAGATGAATGAGCCAAGATCACTTGGAATTAACCAAACTGAGCAGACTGGTGTTTACCAATTACTCTCACCAGAAGAGACAAAAGAGTTTGTGTTGCCATTCTTGTGACGTCAGGTGTGGATGAACTTACCAAACCCGGCATGAACGATGTGTAACATTCATTGACCTCATTGCTTACCTGCAGACAGTCGTGAATCCTCTCTTTTCCATGCTATGCCATTTCAAGGCGGCGCACCACTCGACCTGATTGCTCATATGAGTCATGCGCTGAGTAAGAGTGCACGGCGGTGAAGATGATTTTCTTAGACGAGTGCACGGGGTGAGACAATGCCAGTGAAATGGGATGTTTTTTATTTACCGACTGTATTTGAAGTGATAGAAAATGCATTGCACGTTTTTGATGACCTCGAGCTAAAAGGTTTAAGAAAAGGTTTTGAAATCTCGGTTTGTGTGTGCCCATATTCGATGCACGTTTGGCGAGGCAATGTTGGTACCTGTAATTGGCTACAAAGAAGGTCAACGTCTAAACTACGAATCAGCAAATCTTTCAGTAGAAATGGATCGCAGGCCGAGCCACGAGTATCAGCATGATGCTTTGGGCAGATCTGCAGCCAGTTCAGTGGCAGTAACAGGCTGATTTTTTGGTGTGGGGTTTGGACCTTTGTGTTACATAGTATCGGAGTGGAAAGCCTTTATTCGTCGTTGAAGCATTTTTGCTGTCACGTCAAGCATACGGGAACCCCTCAGTGTCTGGTCTTACATGTGAAGAGAGCATGGCAGGCATGAGACTCTTGGCGTGCGTCACCAGAGCCTCAGGGATACAAGCAGCAGGGATGATTGTGTTTATGAGAAACATGACAGGTGCATGGGAAAACGGGTGTGTCGTTGCACTGGATATTAGGTAAGGTTCACGTGTTGCAAGTCTGGCTCAAACACTCCCTCAAAGCATTGTTACCACCTGTCTTGAATCACCAGATGACATTCTCTAATGCAGAGCTTCTCAAGCTGCGGTCTATGTATAATCATCTGCAAATTTAGTTGGAAATCATGTTTTTACGCCATAGAAATATATTTAAGTTAGGTGTTTTTCTGGTTTAGACATGGTTTGCACCAAGTTTAGACATAAGCCCAATTTAAGTATATTTAAGACCTGTTTAGTTCTGAGATCTTGAAGAAGACCTTGCGGTACTCGAAAGGTCAAATATTTACTTGGTGTGAAAGGTTTGAGAACACACATTCAGGAAAAAGGGACAGATCATCCGAATTTGGAGAAACATAACCACCTCTGCTACATCATAAAGACACAAGTGAAACTGAAACACTGTCTGAAAAGAGGGGGAAGAGCTTTATGACAACGCAGAGGCTGTGGTTTGAAATGCCTTTCCGTGCCCGGGCATTCTAATCGGAGGAATTATACGCTTCTATAAACGTATAGTATGAAAACACGGACGCAATAATGAACGCACTGGATTACAAATATGTTTTAAACAGGATTTTATCATGACATTAGGCTGGACAGGTAATGCACACAATACTGGGTGAGGCAGGTGAGGTTTGCGTTAAGTGTCAAGTGTCAGAGGAAGTTAGTAAACACTCCAGGATCACTTGTTTTGTAGGTTTTCTGGTGCGAGCCTCCGTCAGCAGTGAAAACCTTCCAAACAATTGATCCTTGAGTGTCCTAGCGACCGCTGTGATGGAAAGTAAAGGTGCTATACTGACCACTAAAACAGCCGCCGGGTCACTACAAGGTCAAATACCAACTTTTTTCTTTTTATTTTTGCGTCAGTTTAGTAGTAGGTATTCTCTAAACCAGTGATCTACAGCCCTTTAGGTGGCTCGCCAAACTAGGGCTGAACGATTTTGGAAAATAATCTAATTCCGATTTTTTTTTTTTCAATATTGCGATTGCGATTAAATATTGTTGCAAGGTCCTCTTCTCATGTATTTTTCACCCAACACAAGCAATAAATCAGTCTCTTTCATAATAAATAATATTAGATTAATTTGAAGTGAAAATTGCAACAATAAAGCAGACAAAATTGTTGCTTGACCTATTCAAAATGTGGACTGCACTTCT
Organism: Proterorhinus semilunaris; assembly: GCA_021464625.1. Taxonomy (NCBI): domain Eukaryota; kingdom Metazoa; phylum Chordata; class Actinopteri; order Gobiiformes; family Gobiidae; genus Proterorhinus; species Proterorhinus semilunaris. The sequence goes on from CM038360.1 coordinate 22,732,907, forward strand.
TAAAAACTGTCTGAACTTAACAGTACAGTCTATAAATAAAAGATAAATTATATATATAAAAGATAAAACTCACTGATCCAGTCAGTAACATCACCCATACTAAAGTGCAGGAAAAGTAAGAACAAACGTCTGCTTTAACTGGTTGGAAAAGTTTTATGAAATCAAACTCCCAATTAATACAAAATAAACTATTTATTATTTCGGCCAATCAAATCCCGGTCTGAGCTGCGACTCGTAGTTGCTTCAGATGTGCGTTATTGATGGACACGGAGAGGCCAGATGGAGCACACGCCACAACACAGTGGAATTAGGAGCAGCATTTTGGTTTTGGGATGTAACTTTGGACGGCAACATGAGGTGCCAAACGCAGACACGTTTTACTTTCTCTTTGACTCGCAGCCAGTTAGTGACATTTCAGCTCATTTCCTCAGCAAAATGAGACATGGCACGGAGTCTTGCCTCGGATCATAGTTTCCAACCCTTTTCATTCAGCAGTTTAGTGTTTATATCTTGCGTCTGTACTACCTATGGAGCACATATGCAGTAGATGCAAAGGTAAATAAAGGCACAGTAGTTTTATGGTCATGAAACGTCATTATGCTTTTGAGATAAGTTCTCTATCCACAACATTCCCAAACATAAGCCCCCTAAACTGAGCCACAAACTACGCTTTACTCTTTACAAGCAGCACAGGCTCACCTCTGTGGAGGCAGAGACGTAAGAATCCAGAGGTGGGGGAGTTTCTGTGCTCATCAGAGCGCGTAGTAGCAGCGAGGGAATGACGTGATGAGCACTGTGGCTAACGCAATGCTAACGGAGAAGAAAGCAATATTCCTTCGCGGTGGCTGCATGATAAACGCTGATATTTTCACTGTACATCCACAATCCACCGCGCACCTTAACTAGACTGAGACGTAAACAAAAGCAGGCGGCGGAGCGGACTTTGCTGCCTAGCAATTTTCATCTTGGCTACTAATTCTCCTGGGTGAATCCCCCCCCCCCTCAAGCATATGATGTTTTGGTTGTGTAAAAGCAGCTCACTGGGTAAAAAAAAAAAAAAAAAAGGTTTGAAGACCCCTGCTCTAAACTGATCTGAGATATTGGTCAAGCTTTAACCCTTCGTGGGCTGGATTGAAAAGCTAAACGGGGGCAACACGTGGCCAATGTGCCTTCTTAGTTTGTCCCTAACCTAACTATGTCTCTTTGCTATATTAGCCATTATTCAGGCTTTTAAGGAACTTCTGGGCATCTTAACTTGCGTAGGTACTGTAGAACCTTGTGGATAGAAAAGCCTAAATCTTCACTCAAGTGCAAATAATGTTGCTTTGAAATCATTTGACTCATGTAGAAGTAAGCTGTAGTGACCCAATTAATCAGAAGAGTAAAAAGTACTAAAATGCACTTGCCTAATAAGTGCTTAGGTCGTGGTAACGCCTTTGCACTAGAAACCGCGCACCGCGTTGAATGGAAAATGAGTCAAAGTGGGCTAATACTGTGAATATTTGATGACTCCTTATGGCGCTCTCCTCTGCAGCAGCCAGTGGAGGAGGAGGAGGAGCGGCGATGGAGGTGCCGTTTGCTGTATGCGCCTTTAAAACTGGGGATGCGTTTTCTCACGCTCAGTCGGACAAGTCAATATTTGCCATGGCGCGGCTCCTGCCTATAAGCCCCGGCTTTAACTCCACAGCTGAGCCACTGTTAGCTCCGAGCCATTGCTTTTACAAACCGCGCTTAAAGAGACGGCTCAGCTCGCCTGCCGAGCGCCACAGGAGAGCCAGTTATGCAATTCACCTTGTTCGTTTCGGAAAATTGTGGGAAAGAACTGGATCACAGAGTATTTTCTTAAGTCCGTACATCAAATGACTCTCTGATCATTTTAATACTTGCTTTCACATAATGCCAATAACTGTAGTGGTATCAAGTCGTGTGAATGTATGCTCATTCAAGACTTCTATGTGCAGCGGCAGTTCCAATACTAAGCTAGTCAAGTTATAAAACATGGGCTAATCCAATGAAGAGGTTGAAAACTTGCCCCTCTTATAAGTTGGGAGGCAGTAGCTCGTCTTGTAAAGCCTTTGTCCATGGACCCAAAGGTCGCCAGTTTAATCCTGGCTCCCGGCAGTGACACCGTTTGCCATCAATGTTGCAGCTCAGGGAATTCCAATGTGTGGTTTGTGGGCCTCGCCTGGTCCATAATCAGATATTATACTGCAAGTAAATGTATTATGTATGCCACACTACAGCCCAGGGGACAATTTGCTCAATGTCTTTCCATGTTCTTTATGCCATATCACCTTAAGCATTGCAACATATAAGCCAACTGTTCAAGTAATTTTATCTGATCAGCAGCCCCACACACTACTTGTACATGGACAGAGTAGTCCGAGTTCACACCTGTTTACTTTCTAGGTTGAATTTGCCTGAGAACCGGACAGAACACTCTCGTTCTAAATGGAGGCTGAAAGCCAAAAAGGGATGTGTCGTTTCTAATCGAATAACGCAGAACTACCCTGAACGAACTCGAGATGCTTCCCAAGATCACAGATCAAGCAGCACAAAAGAAAGCTCTTTGCACACAAACACATTTTCGTTAATTGTGGCACAGGACATTATACACTCACACGTTTTTTAACGTGTGCAATTTCGTATGACATAAATCAAAAGGTGTGCCTGTTATTGATCAGGTCTTAGAAAGGATCATTCTTGTTCTTGCGTCATTTTAAAATATGTTGTCAAAAAGAGCCGGTCTTTTGAAATGTCCTTTGAAATGAACAGAGCCCAAATAAGCTCCCAATAAAGAGCCATGAATCCCATCACTACTAGATACAGCTCTCGATCGGTTCAGTGTGTGTAAGGGAAACAAGTCTTAAAACTAAACCCTAACCCTAAAACATTGTAGCTCTTATTCTTAAAAAAATGCTAACAGGTGTGATAAAATTATAGTTTTGCTGCAAATAACAGAAAAAGGAAATATTACATGTTAACTGCATTTCCCACATTGGCATTGAACATATCAAGGCAAGGCAAGTTTATTTGTAGAGCACAATTCACACACAAGGCAATTCACAGTTGCATAAAATTACAAGAAAACAATTCAAGACTCGCTGGAGTCTCATCTATACTTTCACTTTTGAGTCAAGTGGATACACCAATAAAACACGCACAGGTCAGCAGTGGAGGGACCATAACAAGTCTTCGCTGATCTGAAATGTGCGGCTGTAAACACCTGTTTAATACCCTAATTGGTTTTATTGCACGGTGCAGTTGAACGCCTGCCGAGCACAGTCCAACTCTTTGCAGTAAAGTTGCTCAGGTAAAAAACAGAAAGTGAACATGAGTCTGGTTGTGCAAGTGTAGTTGATAACCTGCAGCTGTACTCCAAGTGCAATGTTTACATGTTTTTTTGTGTGGAAAATCCCATTGATTTCAGAGCTGACAGCAACAACAAATTCAATCTTGAAGTCTGTCTTAGTAAATCTCCTCACTACTATTTGCTTCTGCTGTGTGTGAACGCCTATGTTTTGTATATTTTATCAGCCATTATCTTCATATCCAGCTGATCACGATGCCGTCAGCCCTCTCCTGACTCATTACTGAAAACATGATCCAAATGGAGGTGGGCTAATAAAGCGCATATCCCGGCACTTTCTGTTCCTTCGACAGCGCTATCATAAGCAACCGCTCAGCACAGCCGGCCCCTTCTGTGTCTCTCCACCTTTGAGCTTTTGTACTTTTCAGAGCCGGATCGCTGTGTGCTGTCATCTGTGTCCAAATGCTTTTGTTCAAGCGGCGGCAATTCACCGAAAATAGAGCGCTTTCTGTGAGGAACAACAGAGCGCGAAGTCGGAACGTACTAAAGGCAGACAATGTAAACTTGATTGGTTTGCCTGTTCCGTGTTGTTACCAGGGAGACTGGCTTGTACATGTTTTGGATGAGTGGAATCAAAATCTTTGGTGAAGACTGGGCAGCATTGTTGCCTCAGAGCAGGGGTCTCCAACCTGTTGCACCAGACGCTCCCCAGCCCATCCCACCAAAGGTTTTCTACAGCACATTACGGTCAAATTTGAATACTGTTTTGGCGATACAAGTCACATTTATGGATGTTTTCCTTTGGAAACCGATGTTCATCACAGTCTGCAAACATGTAGGTAATTATGGTTAAGAAGAAACTAAATTCATATTCGTTCTCTGTATTTGAAATATCATCCTGACTTTATTCTGCCTTAATCCCAGATTTAGCATCCCTTCACCATCCCTTTATTTAGTAAAAGTAGCTTACAATCAGGTTAAGTTTTGTTGCATGTTGATCTTGGTTTGCCGGTGGGTGTACGGAGTCAACCAAAATCAAGAACATACTTTCAGAAGATATAGGCTGTGTCCGTATGTCCAGCGAGAAACATGTAGTTCACTCAAAATTGCAAGAATGCATTCTGAAAAGCAGCAGTAATCACAGGCGGGTCATGGTCACTGCGAGAGTCGGAAGAACAGCGGACTGCGACAAGTCTTTGAAGTAAACGCAACATGAACAATGACCAGCTGGATACAGAAAAGGCTATTTTTGTATTGGGTATTCAAAGAATAGATTTGGGCCCTGACCAATTTAAATCTCATATTTGGCTGCCTTTAGTCGACATCTCCATGGAGACGTCAAACGTCAAAGTCAAAGCGGTTTGCGGTTTCTAGTTTCCCTGGGAGATTTTTTTTTTTATTTAGATGCGTTTTCCTGCATTCTGGTGCATTTTAAGCAAAAAATAATAACTATTTTTGGCTATTATGCTGCTGTGAAAAGAATAATTTCTGGTTAATTTACATAGGGTACAGATATTTTTTAAATAATGTAATGGATCAATTTTCTTTCAGGGGCGCAGCACTCAGGTGCAGTAAATTGGTAAGAGGTCTTACGCCAAACCCGATGTGCGTCAGGGTCCGCCATGATGAGAAGCGTCCGAATTGAGCTGTCGGTTAGGAAGGAGTTAGGGACTCCAATTCTTATGAAGTGCTTCGAGCGGCTCGTCATGGAACATATCAAGTCTGTTCTCCCTCCCACCCTGGACCCATACCAGTTTGCTTACCGGTCCAATCGCTCAACTGAAGATGCCATCTCCACTGCACTTCATTCAGCCCTCACTCACCTTGAAACAAAGGACTCTTACGTTAGAATGCTGTTTTTAGACTTTAGCTCAGCATTCAACACTATAATCCCACAGCAGCTAATACACAAACTGCTCCACCTGGGGATCAACACATCACTGTGCAACTGGCTGCTGGACTTTCTGACGGGGAGACCACAGGCTGTACGTGTCGGCGGAAAGTCCTCCAGAACCATCACACTGAACACGGGGGCTCCCCAACGCTGTGTGCTGAGCCCCCTCCTGTTCACTCTGCTGACCCATGACTGCGCTCCAAAGTACGACTCAAACCTCTTCATCAAGTTAGCAGACGACACAACAGTGGTGGGTCTCATCAACAACAGAGACGAGTCAAACTACAGGAGTGAGGTGAGCAGTCTGGCCATGTGGTGCACACAGAACAATCTCTCTCTAAATGTGGAGAAGACAAAAGAGACTGTTGTGGACTATCTTTCGTAGAGCACGGGTCCGGCATGCTCCTCTAACAATCAATGGTGCTGCAGTGGAGAGGGTGACCAGCACTAAGTTCCTGGGTGTGCACATCACAGAGAACCTTTCCTGGACCATGCACACTACATCACTGGTCAAGAAAAGTAATCAGCGTCTCTACTTTCTCCGCAAGTTAAGAAGAGCTAGAGTCCCAGCCTCTGTTATGTGCAACTTCTACAGAGAGACTATAGAGAGCATCCTGGCCAGCTCCATCACTGTGTGGCACGGCGCCAGCACTGCCTCCTGCCAAAGGAGCCTCCAGCGCATCGTGAGAGCAGCAGAGAAGATCTGTGGAGCTCCTCTCCCCACCATTAAGGACATGTACTCCACCCGTCTCACCCGCAAAGCCCTCAGAATCACCAGGGACCCTACACACCCATCACACAGTCTCTTCAGAGTAATGCCTTCTGGGAGGAGATTGCGGAATCTACGGGCCAGGTCGAGTCGCCTTAAGAACAGTTTTGTACACAGGGCCATCGGGAAGCTGAACTCCCTGCCCTCCCTCCCACCCCTCTTCCCCCACCCCCCGCTCCACAATCAAGGATGAGAGAAATATAATTTCGAATCAGTCACATGGTTTGACAAATAAAACAATCTTGAATCTTGAAAGTGGCCTGTATGCTAACTATCATAGCCACTTTAGCATAGGGACCTCTAATGCTAACTCACTGGCGATTAGGAGCCATGTGCCATCCCATAAGCCACTGCGCCAATCTCCCCACCCTCCTCGCCCCCACCCTCGTGTGATTCAACCACTGTTGATTGACAGGTGCACATTTAATTATAAAAATAAAATATTCTGCACAAGCCAAACTTTATAAAAGTGACAAAATACATGTTGTCGTCACTACAGCACAGTCACATGGTTTTAAAGAGCCTCCTCAGTAAATTGCCTAAATGAAGGCAGTTTGTGCTTTTGCTTTCATTTAGTAGAAACTTAAGCTGCATGGCTAATTTTCATACTGTAGCTTTATGAAACCGCTGTTGAGATAAAATAAAGGGAAATGTGAAGGATCATTTGAATGTTTTTTTTTTTTTGCCTTAAATGTCTTTAATTGGACACTATGTTGTTGTTGGACAATATACAGTAGGTGGCGGTATGCGCTTTTGTTTGGCCTGCACTGAACTTTAAAGAAGAAGAAGAACAGCTGTTGGTGATGTCACTTCCCCTTCCCCTGGGTAAGGACGGTCGAATTGGGCAAATGCTGCTGAAGCTCTAGTTCATTAACTGCATAGAGATCTAACAGTTGACCCCATGAAAGGTTAAGGATTAGTTGCTATGTTAGTACTTAGAGGCTTTAATTTAATGGTTTCGGATGCAGTCTGAACCTCAGCCTGATGATGCAGAGAGAAAACACTGACCAACTTGAGCAACTCTCGGCTCGTGTACGGCTAGAGCAAGAGAAGGGAGGGGAGAGAACTAAAGTTTAGAACGGGGTCCTGAATTTAATTCCACTGCGATCCAAAAAAAATAAAGTAGAATAATTATCAAGCAAAGGTCTGGAACATAATTTACCGTCATAATAATTGGTGTGCTTTGAAAACAATGCAACAATTCATTATAGTTTTGTTTTTACTCTAAAATTACATTTTGGGTTTCAAAATAACTGTTTAGTCCAAGTTTAATCCTGGTTTAGTCCAGGTTTGGTCCTGGATTAGTCCAGGTTTGGTCCTGCTCGCTGTTCTTTTGTTTTAAACGATCAAGAAACAGCGTACATGCATATTTAAATAGATGACTAGCGTTTTCTCAGTTTGAACTCTTTTAAACATGTTTGTAATCCAGCGCCGTGTTAAATTCCCCCCACATTCTTATTTTTCTAAAGGTTATTGAAGCTATGATTCCTCTGATCCAAATGCCTGGGCTCGGGAAAGGCATTTCAAACCACATCTGCTGATCCGATCGTCATGAATACTTCCTCTTTTCAGTCGGTGTTTCACTTGTGTCATGAAGGTAGTTACATTCAGATAATCATATCAATTATTCCTGAATGTGTGTTTGGACTCCTGCCTCCTCCACTGCGAGGCGGGGGTGACACGCAGTGTTGCCACAGATTACTTGAAAAAGTAATATATTACTGATTACTGATTACTCCTTTGAAAAGTAACTTTGTTACTTTACTGATTACTTAATTTTAAAAGTAACTAAGTTACATTACAAGTTACTTTATTAGTTACATTCAGATGCTGCCGACAACATCTCCACCATCACAACACACTAATGACAAACCCTTTTACCAACACTCACTTTCTTGGAAGTGCATTTCAACAGTAACATCAACAAAGCTGACGCAGACTCAGAAAAGTGACGTGTTTCCATCTCCCTCCCCGACCAGGGTGAGTGTTTTTAAGATGAAAACGTGACTTTGTTACGTCACTCGTCGAGATGCAAAAATAAATGTCTTTTTTTCCAAAGGAAAATGACAAAATAGTACCTCACAGTGATTTGGAAAAGTAACTTAAATCTGATTACTTGTTTGGAAATAGTAATGCGTTAGATTACTAGTTACTGAGAAAAGTAATCTGATTACAGTAATCCGATACTAAGTAATTAGTTACTGGCATCACTGGTGACACGGAACTCATTTCCGCTTCTGCGAGACAACGTTAGCCCTCAGTCTTGAAGGTGGAGCATCCAGCGATGCAATGTGGAAATACAATCGTTCCAGGCCGACAAAATGGGATAGCTGAGGGCGGCTTTAAGTACCATCATTGGAGTAATAGTAATACCCGTGTTTCTACTCACGTGAAATGAAATCACTTTTCCCACCACTGCATCGGTCTAGAAAACGGTACGCTGTGACTGTGTAATTCCGCAGTGTTTCGTGCAGATTACGGAGTTCCCTGATCTTTGTCCAGATCTTTGTGTTCCAGAAGCAGCTCCAGCAGTGGCTCCCCGATGTCAAGTGAGCCACTTTCCGCGACGCCTTGCCCATCTAAAACACGACAAAACCCGCCCAGTGTAATCTAGATTTGTGAGTGCATTTCGTATTGTGCCAGACTCGCCACGGTTCACTTGCCTTTGGACAAGGGCCATCCACCAGGCCCCGGCTATTTGCATGGCAGGCCAGACGTCAGCAGGCAGCAGCGCTCTTTTCCTCGCACGGCGCCCAAATGCGTCAGCAGCCCGGCCCCCCCCCCCCCCCCCCCACACACACACACACACACACACACACTCACTCCCCCACCCCCTCTTCTCCCTGTAACACCTCAGCACACGGTGTCCTTGAGGCCTCCCCTCCTCCTCCTCCTCCCCCCCCCCTCCCCGTTCGCTCCTCCGCCGCTCGCCTCCTTTCTTTCTCTTCAGCCTGTTTACACTCGCAGCCATTATTCCAGTCACAATGAGCGTGACGACACCGGGCCAAGTGACTAAACAGCGCACTCTGCTCCATAAATGGGAGCCGGATGACTGCAAGAAGATTCGGCGGATCCGGCGTGTGTCTGAGTAAAAAGAAAAAAAGTCTTGGATACTTTTCAAATGATTGTCAAGTGAAATAAAGAGTGATGTTCGATTTGGCATGAAGGAAGTGCAATACAGTATATTGACCGTGTCCAAACAATGCGTGCGGTGGAACGGTGGCTGCTGTATAAAGGCTATACCTGCGTCTGCTGCAGTGAGAGGTGCAGTGGATTATAACGATTTAAAGAAGGGCCATTACGCTTTCTGATAGTATTTGGTAATAATCTAACACACCTTGATCACCATTGTACACTTTGTTGGTTAGAAAATGCAATGAAACTAAATATCCAGTAGTGGTAAAGACATTCTAGACCTTCAAACTTCTTCTGAAACACCTGCGGCTCAGAGGAGGCGTCCCAAGCAGCGGTACCTGAACGTCATTTGGCTGTGCAATTTTTTCGATGACAAGTAAAGCACTTACTTTCTTGACGGCGTCACTTATAAAAGGTTGGTAACAAGAACATAATCGTTTTTGACTGTTGCACGTTCGGCAGGCTCACATCGCCAGCTCCATGAATGAAAAAACATAAATGTCCTTTATGTTAAAAGTGTCCTCCTTCCTGCTCATGTACGCTTTTACCTCAAGTCCAGTCTGTAGACCACCAAATGATCGCTGATTTATCCACCTCCACACAAGTCCATGGAGTAACTAGCTCCTGCAGCAAACATGAGCTCTTTAGCAGCAGACGATGTGGAGTACGTGCAGGCAGGGACGCAGGAACTGAACATGCTGCAAAAAGGAGAAGCTCGCTACCCGCATGAGCCGATGGTTTGGGTCAGTATAGATACAGACGGCATCTCAGGAATCGCCCATATATGGTCATGTTTGAAAACAGTTAAGGGGGAAAACAATTTGGAGAAAAATCTAAACTTTCTCTACAAATAAATGTATTCAAATGTAAAATTTAGCAGAGAATAAAAGGAGACCGGCTTCAAGCACCATCGAAACTCCAGCCCAGACCCCAACTAACGAAAAGAAACAAAGAGTTTATTCGAGTGTGACAAAAAAGTCAAGTCTGATCGGCGTAGGCAAAGAACCAGAGTAAACATCGGAAAATGTTGAGAGAATCTCTCAAAAGACCCGCATCTTATTTTTGCTTGAAAGCTAAGAAATTATTACTAAATACGTGCGGAAAAAGTGTTGTTGATGCTTCAAAACAACGGTGTCTGACTGTCCGTGCATGTTGTACAAACTTCACTGAAACAAGCCATAAAATCATCATATTTGGAAGTTACCAAAATAGTTGATCTAATAGTTTCATACCTACAGAGAAGTTGTGTAGTATTAGTAGCAGACTAGTAGTGTCAGTAATAACAGTAATTGTGCTGTACCTACTAAACATTTGAGTAGTAACGGTGGTAATGGCGCTGTATTTACAATGGCAAAAATAAGGCTGCTAATGTTAGCTTTTCTTGGCCGCAAAACAACCATGACTGTGGATTTATAAGTAGTGAAACGAGTACAAAAAGTAAACACTGGACATGTGCCGTTTACAATATGGTTTACGAGCCCAGGGAACTGAAGAGACGCTTTTCCTAGTAGCATTTCTACTTTCTATTTTATTATTACAAGTAGGCCTACATTTATGCATACAAAGTATACAAGTTTTTATTTTTCATTCAAACGTCAATTATTAGTTTATCTGTATTACTTGGCTTCTTCACTCGATTCACTTTGCTGCATTTGCTCAAGTATCACATCTTATACTTTATTTATTTATTTGAACAGGGACAGTGTACAAGCTACATTAGCCTCAGAAAGGAGAGATGCATTGTACCAGGTTATAGCACTTGTGCTAATTTCCACCTGCAGTCCCTGGGCCTATTGTACATGTTTTTAGTGGTAGGGGAATCCGGAGTACCCGGAGGAAACCTACGCAGACACGGGGAGAACATGCAAACTCCACACACAAAGACCCCATCCAGGTGGGAATCGAACCCGGACCTTCTAACTGTGAAGCACGAGCACTAACCGCTGTGCTACCGTGCCGCTACGCGTAGCCAAATCCCTCAAACTGATTTGGTCGAAATATCTTACAAAACAGTAACGTTTCTTACCTCAGTTGAAGTCACGCCTGCAAATCTGTAAATTGACCAGGACGGGACTGTTATTTCTGGTGCTCGTAAAGCCTGAGCGCCTCATGCATGAGCTCATCATCGAGGCTGCAGTTACGCGTTTGGCCTGAGGGGGCAATTGCGAGCACAAAACTGTCAAACTCCACATAGCCTCTTTAAAGGAAAACTCACCCTTAAATCCATTATTATGCTAATAAACTGTATAAATGAGTGTCCAATAGTGTTGTCTACGTATCCTGGTCATAATTTTGGCACGTTAGTGCAAATTAGTTGAATGAGCAACTTTATGCCTAAAACCGTCAGTGAGGCGATCGGTCTTTAATGCATTTGATTTTCACGCCCCCAGAAGGGGAAGGAATAGCGAGAGTATTTTCATTGATTGTCAGGTTTACGATTAGTTATAACATTTAGGTAGATTTTTTTAGCATAGCTTTTTGTAATATAGATAATTGTGTAGTGTTATAGAGTTGTTGTTGAATATTGTAGTTTTAGTCATTAGTTGCTTTTCTTGCTAGATTAGTTAGCTGAATTTAGTGTAGGATATTTGTTAGTATTGGTTTTAGAGTTCAATATCGTGTGTGTAATTTTAGTGTATATTGTTTATTGTACTGTATTAGGATGGGGAGGAAGTGTAGCGTACATATTATATCATAGGCGCCGATTTATGTTCTTCCCAGTGGGTGCCCAGTCATTAGGTTAGGCATTATTTAATGAATCATTTTGTAACCAGGGCAAATTCGCCTGGGTGCCCAAAGATTTGAGTGGGTGCTCCAGCCCCGCAGCACCCACGGGATCGGCGCCTATGTATTATATATTTATGTTTTTGTTTATGCGACATGTTTTGTGCACTTTGCTGTAAGAAAAATAAAATAAAGCTTTGCAATACATATAATCATGTCTCTATACCTCACACATGCGCTGCTGAGGACACAGATACATCTCCCATGCTTATGTAGGCTACAGCAAAAAGTCTACATTAAAATAGATTGGTAAATTCTGAAAGTAGCCAGCCATGACAGTTAGCTGCGATGCTAACATCAATCTTGCTCAATGCTAAGCCACTAGCCTTTGTCTGTCAAGATGCTTCTCCTGTGTAGAGAGACCTGTAGAGTTGTCCCTGTGGAATATGTTGCTAAACAAGTTAGTTCGCTGGAACTCCGTGCTCGGACTTTGTTTACGAATAGCGCTGCAGGTGCAGCGTCAAAGTCAGATGACTCAGGCCTGGTAATCACAGACCCAGACGCCCTCCCGCGCGCCCCTTAGTCCTCCAGACAACGCCCCTTTACTGTTGAGATTTTCACATCTGATGCTCTGGCTGAAGCTCTGGAAGGGGGGGGTTAGTAACTCTTTAACAAATGCAGAATTATTGATATAGTTTTCTACCCAATAAAGATACAAAGACATGGGGAGGGGCAAAGTGGTTCAACAGCCCATAAATACATAACGAAGAATGCCAACAGGACGATTCATTTTAGCATCGTGCTAATGCTAGCTACGACTGCCGTTTTTTTCCCTTCTACTGAACAATCTGCTGCGAAAAAATATCCATATGGACCCAATTTAGACTTTATTTATGTGTGATAAAGAAGTTCATATTCCACCAGAAAATGGCTAAAAAGAGAAAATTGTGTTTCCCCAAAGATTCTGTTTTTTCCCTGGGCGAAACAAGTGTTGGGCAGCAGGAGTCCAGGGCCACCAACAAGCGGAGATTTTCCCACAGCCCTGCCCAGTCACTGGCCTTGGCGTCTTCACAGATTGACCCTAGTGCGCCTAATCGTCCTCTTAGCTCAGTCTCCTGTATGTCCATGATGTCAGAGAGTTGAAGGTCAGGTGGGGGTACGAACAAAGGTAGTAGCGTCCTTTTACAGGCAGGTTACAAAAATAAAACAGTTTGCTCGGCCCGTGTGGCTGTACTGAAGCTGATGGCAGGTGATTTGACTCTGCCAAAGGATTAAGCTTAGCAAGAGATTTAGAGGTAAGAAAAGCATTTTCTGGACACAAGCTTTTTGGGAACAGGTGTTGTTTTTTGGGAGCTGTCACTGCGATGCTAAGAATAGCCGCTGATAAAGTTCCAATGGTTACTCAAACTAGCGGCTCGAAACACAACTCAAGGTGTGTTTTTGATGAGAGGACAACATTGTAACATGGTGAGAAAAGGGCTAGCAACACAAAGCTAACCAGAGGAATTAGCAAACCAGTCATGGCAACATAAACACTGATATTTTCATCATGTATCATCAGCAGGCCACACGGATCATAATTTTTTTCCAGGGCAAATATCCAACCAGGAAGTATCTCCTTAGGCTGGGCTTGTGTACATATACGCGACTCTTCATGCATGAGCAGCCTGGAATTCGTCTGAACGTGCCTGTGTTTGTAAAAGCTAAAGAGAGGGAGGTAGGAACGTACAGTTTCAATTCTCTGTGTGTGTTTTACATGTGGTAGAATTGACAAGAAAGCTAACTGAACTGATTATGTTCATTTTCTAGAAAAGTACTTCCTCTTTTGTCAAAAGGCCTGCTGCAACAGAAGAGTTCATTTGCAAAAGCAGATAAATCTGTTTTGAATCTTTCTGAGTACCTCCTAATTCAAGGATCAAAATGTCTACAAAGTGAGCAACTAAACATAGATTATTCAGTATTTAGTAGAGTGTCATAAAATACAGTCAAAGTCAACTCTTTTACTGAAAACTTTATTAAAACTTACTTTTCTTTTAAAGCAAATACATTCTACTCAGTTTCACCTTTTTCTAATCTGACCTTGGGCACAGAGCAAGTACCCCTTGTTGTGTTAATGCATTTTTTAATCTTAACACTTTTGGTTTATGAACTTTGGACACACAACCGGTTTCTTTTTACATTTCAAGGTAAACATGTTACCATAATTACATCATAATCATAATTACTCACTGTAACACAATATTCATCGGATCGGCCCCTGAGTATCGTGATACATATCGGATCGTGTCAAAAGTAGATTGTCCCTAATAATAAGGCATGGTCATTTTTCACAAATGCAACCAACAAAAATATGTAACATCCATTTTACTGTTATTGGAGACCGCTGTGCTCGAGTCAGTCAGGGTGTACCACAAGGTTCAGTAGTCTGACCTCTAGTCTTCATCCCAGTCCATTCTGTTAATCAGGTTATCCATGAACAGAGCCTCTTTGAGCTCGGATGACAATTTGAATTTGCAATATTTTACCATCAATAGACTATCTGAATATCTACTGCTGATATACTGCATATGCAAAGTGTTCATTAAAGTTAATAGACAATTAAAAAAAAGATAAAGAGACACTTAATGTCTATTTTTAATATGTTTTTCTTTCCATAAGATTTTTTCCTACAATCAGTACTGTCAGACTTGAATGGGTAATCTAAATAACCCTTTTGTAATAAACACTGTGGCTCGCTAAGGTCTAATTAGAAAGATGATTTCATATTTGCCAGTATTGTGCATACAATTAGACAACATAACGTGCATTCAAACAAGACCCGACTTGCAGGCTAAATGTATTAAATATATTGACAATTACATTATGGCCACCAGTGCATAGGGCCGTGAATGGATAAGGAGGTGATCTAGTCCAATGACTCATACATGATTATCTCGCTGAGTGAGGAAAGGGCCTGAATGCGTAACCTCTGTATGAAGTGGCTTATGATGTACACTTCCAATTGAAGAGAGTCCTCTTCTTTTGAGCGCTGGACTAATCAGGACAAGGAGATGGTCCGTCTATAGAAATCATTGTTGAAACTTTGCTGAGATGAGTCATATGCCGTGGTCAAAGTAGTCGTCCGTTTGACCTTATCCTTAACCCTCATCAAGTATTACTGCATGTCTATTAGAACTAGATAAATAGCCCTGTACAGTTGACTGACACTGCAAACGCTTAGGCTTTATCCAAAACTTGAATCAAAATCTCTACCCGGTTGAAAACGTCATCATTAGATCGTTATTTTTGAAAGTTTTTTTTCTAATTCTAAGCCAGATATATTGAGTTTGAATTTCACAAAAAACGTGAATTATAATGTATTTTTTTCAATTTTTCCAGTATTTTTAAAAAAACTAGACAAGATAAACAAGATACCAAAACTGCCCTCTGAAAAAGTCTTCTTAACAAATATTTCAACAAAATGAACCCATAAATTGAAACCTGGCCAATCCATTATTCAGACTATGTCGCTATAAATATAGGCAATCTTGGGCATTTTTAAGCATAATGCCTTATTATTACACTAAAACATAAAATGACAGAAACTTGCAATATAGTTTTATCTCATAATTATGCCAGTAATCCACAGAAGATTGATATCTCTAGATTTGAAAAAAAGTTCCCATTTATCTGGAGCGACTCACCTTAAAAATGTTATTGTAAACTCTATTGCTGCATTGTCAAAGGCTAAATTGAACCATCTAATAGAATAGAGCTAATAGCGCACAAACCCTAATCCTAAATTCACTACACCCAAGAGCCTACACTCAAAAGGTTTACTGTAGACTAGATTGTTTTGCAAAAGACACGCAAACGTAAAAATTAAATAGCATTCTCTCATAGACTTTCCTTATTATTGTATGTAGTCCTAACAGTTTCTACCTTGCAACTGTACTGAACAAAGATGACCGGAGTTTGCGCTGGTATTGATTTACCTCCTGTGTATTCTAGTGTCCTGGTCAGTAGCTGTAGGAGAGAGAGAAGGGCCTTTGATGATTTTTGCAAGACTGACTCCGATTGAATGGAGTTTCCACCCACAGAAACTTAGAGGGCTCTGCGCTGCAAGAAAAATTCTCTCAAAGTGCCTGACATTTAGGTAAAAAAACAACACACACTTCTTTGCAAGTTGCGTGTTGCATTTACTTAGGCCTGTTTGTGTCAGTAGTAGAACAAATGTATTCTAGGAGCTCAGGCCTTAGTTGTTATTAAATATACGTATTGCACAGGGTGCAAGAATAATTTAAACAAATATTTAAAAAAAACAAATGTTGATCTTTATTTTGAACAAATAAGTTAATATGCATGATATAGAAAATGTACAGTCTTCTGAGATGACGAGTTAACAAAAAGGGTCAGTGTTGCTTAAGGACCTATGGTGACTCCAAAATAACCTCTTCTGCTTTTTAAAAATATATATGTTGGTCATTGTTACAGGAAAATAAATTCCATCAGGGTTGTGTCACATAGAGGAGAACATTGTTATTTTAGGTTATTCCTATTTATAGCAAACATTTGAAGGTAAGGTCAGACCGATGGTCCCTTGTACTAATGTTCCCCGGGGATTACCAGGATCGCAACCCCTCCAAACTTCGAAAGTACCTGTTCCCCACCTGCATAACGTGGTGTACCATTTCATCCATCCATCCATCCATTTTCTCCCACTTGTCCGTTTCCGGGTCGTGGGGGCAGCTGTTGGAGCTGCCCAAATCACATAGCACCAGTCCCCTATGGCTCCTTCTGCAGGTGGTGGGTCCACGGGAGGACGGCCTCATGGTTCCAAATGGGCCTGTTAGTCTCTCATAGGGGGCCCATTCACTCTCCCTTGTCTTAGGCTTTGGGGAACACAGGGACTTTTTCAAATGCGAGGAACAAATATTGACTTGAAAAGGCAGTGCATGCGCTTATTACTACCCGTTTGGATTATTGTAACGCCTTGTGTCGTGGCTTGGACCAAGCGTCCATTAACAGGCTGCACATGGTCTAAAATGCAGCGACCCGTTTGCTGACCGGCACCAGGCGACGGGAGCACATCACACCTGTGCTCGCCCGTCTGCACTGGCTCCCTGTCTGTCACAGAAATGACTTCAAGATTCTTTTGATTGTTTTTAAATGCTTAAATGGCATGGCACCTTTGTATCTGTCTGAGCTCCTGTCTGTCCATGCTCTGTCCAGAGCACTTCGCTCAGCTGACCTGATCCCCCTGGATGTGCCTAAAACACGCATGAAAAGACAGAGATTTTGCCCCCGGCTGTGAAATGGTCTGCCCCTCAGTGTCTGTTTGAGGGGCAGGTTTTTTTTAAGTGTTTTGTTTTAAATCCACCCTTAAAACCTGCTTGTTTGCATGTACCTATACGAGTTGAGCTGTCTCTGCATGTATCCCCTTTTTTCTCTTATTTCTCAAGGTTAGTTTTATCATGCCTTGTTGCTTTTGTTGTGTTGATGTCATTTTTATGTATAGCACTTTGGGTAGCTGTGGTTGTTGTATGTGCTATAGAGATAAACTTGACCTTGACCTATTACCTGGTATAGGGCTGTGTAAAGCACTACTTGGTACTGATCGAAAAGCTCTGGCAGAGCAGTGGTCCCTAACCTTTTTTCTCCCATGTACACCTTGGGGCATTAATATATACTCCGAGTGCCCCCTAACTCGAGCATCCTCAATCAATCAATCACATTTTATTTGCATAGCACCTTACAATGGCCAGATGGTGCACAAGACGCTTTCCAGTAAAAGCATCAGTAGACAACAGTAAATACAACAACTGTCACGCCTCCCTCTGTGGCTGAGTTTTCCCCGTGTGGGTGTGTGTGCGCATGGGCGGAGTTTTCTGGGAGCACCTGCAACAGATCTGCAACCAACCCGAGACAAAGACCATGCTCTCCAGCAAGACTCTTCCGTCCTGTTAGATGGTGATTTTTGTCAATCGGCTACTTTAAGATTTTCTAAATACTTTCCTGCTTGAAGACTTGTTACTTATCTCCGTTTCCTGTTTGTTCAGTTCACCACCTGCACCGTTCCGAAGACTTCAGACGTGCTGTCAATAAACGTGTCGTATTTTTAATCTTGTGTCTATTTTTTGGGTCCTCCATTTTGAGCCATCACATGAACCCCTGTATTAAATAGCTGGCGGACTCTTCTTTTGCAGCAATAACTACTTTCCTGTAGTTGCAGATTAGACGCTCACAACGATCAGGATGAATCTTGGACCATTCCTCTTTACAAAACTGCTTTAGATTTCTGAAGATTCCTGGGTTCACATACTTTTTCAACGCTCTCCTGTGAATGCTTACATGTTATGGCCAATAAAAACACGATAACATTTAATGTTTGGGTGGTATTAGTTCAGGCAGACACTGTTTACTCATTCCTGTGATTTTGATGAAGATCAGACCACATTTAGTGACCAATTTAGGCAGAAATCTGAGAAATTCCAAAAGCTTCAGATACTTTTTCAGGCCACTGTAAAGGGCGTTACAGTAACTGAGGCAGCCCACAGATATTTAGCGATCGAGAGTAAATTTGCCGGTTTTGGCTGTTTTCAAAGCAAATTGTAGCCTGTGACTTTGTAAAATGTTTGTAGTTGTCATGAAGAGTAGTGAGCGACAAAACCAGGACTAAATCTCCTGTTATGAGCAGAGAGAGTAGAATAGGACAGGATAGCACTACAATCTCTGAGGAGGAATCACACCAACCCAACGCACTGTCGCTGTTTGGGGGGCAGGGCGACTATTTGTCTGTTCAGGTCTCCTCTTGTCTGCCCTCCTCTCACCTGCCACGAGAAACATCTACACTGAGGTGACCTGAACCCAAGGGCCGAGCCCGATGGCTGCCTGATTTGACAAATGCAATCGGCCAAAACTGGCTTCACCAACCTCCACAGGCTGCGATCTACGACCAACGGTGCTGTCCACACCAAACACACGCGTCCCGACATCGGCCAAAACGTCTGGAGATGATCTCATTGGTGTGAGAGGCCCATTAGAGCACACGAGCAGACAAACAACTTCTAAACAACACATATGCCGCTTCAGCTGAGAGAAGAGAGACGTCAACGATTGTTGGTGGAAAAGCTGACAATGATTACACTTTATTGGAACAAAGATCCATCAAAACATGAAGTTTTAGTGTTTTTCATGAATTTCATTTGCTTTGAAAGACATATAGCTCTTTTTGGACAGTGCAGCTTAAGCGTGTACAGTGTTTAGAAACGTTCGATGGGCGTAATAATGTCCTGTCCCTTTTAAAGCTGTTTAAGTGACATTCTGGGGCGACGGTGGCGCAGATGGCAGAGCGGGTCGTCTCATGATCGGAAGGTCGGGGGTTCGAATCCCGCCTCCTGAAGGTGCACATTGTCGTTGTGTCCTTGGGCAAGACACTTCACCCTCCTTGCCTCCAGTGTCTGCGTACACTGGTGTATGAATGAGAGTGTGAATGGGCCCCCTATGAGAGACCAACAGGCCCGTTTGGAACCATGAGGCCGTCCTCCCGTGGACCCACCACCTGCAGGAGGAGCCATAGGGGACTGGTGCTATGTGACTTGGGCAGCTCCAACAGCTGCCCCCACGACCCGGCAACGGACAAGTGGGAGAAAATGGATGGATGGAAGTGACATTCTGCTCAAAACATGACACACATTACATGGTGTTGCTGCTGTTGCTTTCTGTTGTGCAGTCTCAAGAGATGCTGATGAATTAAAACAGCATAGGTATAGGAAAAAAAGAATGGTTCAGGTTTGCGTGTTTCAAATCAGGTATCGTTTAAAAGCTGGCATCGAAATCAAATTAACGATACCCAGCCCAATCCTAGTACCACGTATATAATAGGAGGTAGAGCCCTGCACGGGCCTGATTTCTGGGCCCGAGCCCGGCCCGGGCCCGTGAGGTTCGGGCCCGAGCCCGGCCCGGCCCGACAGACTTTCAGAATTATCAGGCCCGAGCCCGGCCCGCGGCCCGGCTCTTCCCTCTCTCTCTCTCTTGCTCCCTTTCCAATATTTTCCAAATGCGTGATTAAACAGCGCTGCAACAGTTGACCTGTATTGTATGAATAAATAAACACTTCTATCTAAACGTAACATAAAGCACAGTGTTTATTTTTTATTGTTGGGAGGAACACGCATGCATTTGTGCGAACACATACCGTCGATAGAAGCACTCCGCACGCGAACCGCTCCGTCCTCTCTCTCCATACCGCTTTGCAGAGGTTTGCCCACGCGGGGAAACCCCCCACGCCACAGCCCACATGGACGGCAGGTACATGTTTGTGGCAAGAGGTGGCCATGGATGTTTTATAATTAACGACGGGGCGAGAGGACATCGATAGAAGCACATCCGCACGCGGACCGCCCGGTCCTCTTTCTCAATACGACCGCTTTGCAGAGCTGTACGCACGGCGAGGAAAACTCCCACGCCACGGTCCACGGGGAAGGCAGGTACATGTTTGTGTTGAGTTGGCGGGTCAAGAGAGCAGGTGGGCAGGGAGAGAGGAGAGCGGGTGCTGCATTTAATGTCGCCATTTAAGTTGGTTAAAAATTAGCAGCACACCGCATTGGCAGGGGGGAAAAAACCAAGCCCGAGCCCGGCCCGTGTCCGACGCAATGATGCGGTAATGGGCCCGAAGCCCGGCCCGCGGGCCTTCGGGCCGTCGGGCCCCTCGGGCCTCGGGCTCAAATGCAGGGCTCTAATAGGAGGGAAGGTTACAAGGTTGGTAGACGGAGCTGTCCTTCAGTCGGTCAGACCTTGGTCATGGAGAGTTCTCCCTGAGGCAGAACGGAAGAGGCTGTGAAACAATTAAGGTTCATGCATAAAAACTGCACACTCGCCGAGGTGTGGAATCACCTTCCCCTCTATAGATTTTTTTTTTAAGGAAACGTGGTCATTTCAAAGGCCGTTGCTTTGTGACAGCTCCACTCCAAGCAGCACGGCTATAACCCAGAGTTGGTGCTGAGGAGAAGGGTTGTGAGGGAGAGATAGTGCCATTATATCAACAATTTTGCCAAAAAATATGACCTAGTTCTCGCGGGTCTGGCACCGTTTTGTTATAGTCACAGTTGTACTTCCTCATCGAAAGTAGGGACAGGATGTCACAGAAGAGGAGGTAAACATTTCATAACTGCTGCTGTGCAACGATGCTGTACGTATGGGCCTTGAGCAATCAATAAACAAGATCCCAGCTTTATCCTTGGAATATGGATTTCTCCCTCTTGTAAATATTCAAACAAAAAAACGTAACTTTGCCACTTTGTAAAACGGTTTATTGCTATCACAGCGTACAGCATAATTAGAAGCAAGATGAAACCACGCATGCATTTTAAATTTCAAAGACTTTTGTTCACAGTAGTGAGAACAGCAATTTAAACAACCCTCCACAAACGAGAAAAGCACATTGAGCAAAAAAAAATACGATAAATTAGTATCCAGAAAAAGAGCTTCCCTGAGAGAGCGGAGGCTAAAAATACCTCCTTTCTGTGCCTTCCCAAGGTCAGTCTGTCATTTTGATTTGATTGGAACACAGCAGTCACAGCCGTCTTCCACTAACAAGCATTACCCCAGCAAAGACTACCCAGCGTATATATATCCAGTGCTGAAGGACCTTTATATCCGCTACACCGGGTACACAGTCACGTACAAATACGGTACAGCGAGTGATTTACTGCCAACTTTCAAACAAAGATGTGTACGCTTTTTTCCCCCCTCAAGTCTAATCGGAATTTTACTGAACAACTCCGCATGTAAATATCTGTGAGCCAGCAGAGCTTTGCAGAGTCACTGCCGTAGCTCCAGATTACCTCAAGCGCCGACATGTCCATGTACATATTATGTGAACAAAAGAGCTGAAATACACCAAGGGGTAGAGAACGGGAGTCAAATGCACCTATGGGGACAATGATGTACTGTATAAGATTTTGAATGCTATAAAAATGAAAGTGGTAAAGAACAGGGCTGCCCCTAACATCCTTTTTAAAAGTTCATTTCATTTCATTTTTTTCATTTTATTTATTTATTCATCCATGTTCATATTTTTCTTTACAGGTCATACATTAATAGAATAGTACATGGTGAAAAGGAGCATGAGGAAGACATTGTCTTATTGTCCATGCCCCTTTGTAATAGTTACAGGAAAATCGACCAAAACGGCAGGTGATCCATTCAACAGATTTGTGACATGGTTTTTGGTTTTACAAAAATCAATAATTTTAACAATTTTAACAAACAAAAAAATTGTTTTTTATTTATTTATTTTTTATTCATTCATTCATTTCAGCATACAAGTTATGTTGTTTGTGTATATTTCTCCATCTGCATCTCCTTGAACATATTTTTAAATGTATCTATTGTTTGAGAACATTTTAATGTGTTCTTTAATGAATTCCATAACCTTACTCCAGCAACCAAGAAACCCCTCTGTCTTAGTGAGGTTCGGGAGAACGGTACACAAAAATTTCCTTTTCGCCTTGTGTCGTCTGTGATCAAGGTCAGTTTCTTATAAATATGTTCAGGTACCAACTTGTGTTTAATTTTCCACATGGTCTGTAAATGTTTTAAATTTGCGAGATCTTTAAATTTTAATAGTTTCAGCTTCACAAAAAGGTCGTTAGTGTGTTCTCTAGAACCTTTATGACTTATAATTCTTACAGCCTTTTTTTGTAGCAAAGACATTCGATCTATTACACTTTTGCATGCGTTTCCCCAGACCTCAATACAATATGTAAAATAAGGGACAATTAATGAAGAACATATTTTACTTTACTATGCAAAAAGTAGAAGTGGTTTCCCAGGGAGAAGCTGGTGATAAAAGGTTATGTCATACTTGATGGATCCATGCGGTAGTTTCCCGAGCTGCGCCCTTGTTGGCATCTGCTTTTTGAAAACGGTGTTTATTTGTGTATTCACAGATAACGTCTTATAACGGGAAGGTTGGCGGTTCGAACCCCGGCTCCCCTGTCGTTGTGTCCTTGGGTACGACACTTCGTCCACCTCGCCTCCGGAGTCTGTGTACACTGGTGCATGACTATAAGTGTGAATGGGGGAGTCGTTACTTGATTTAAAGCGGTGGATGGTGGAAAGCCCTGTATAAAGAGTCCAAAGAGTCCATAGTAAAAGCCCTGATTTTGTGTTTCTAAGCACAGACTATAGGGTAACTTTTTAAACTCTTAATCAATAAGAAATAATCCTTTTACATGTTATTTAATCATATCAGCTCTAGACATTGTACGAGAAATGAAACAGCGTTTGTTGTGTTTTGTATGCTTTGATTGTTAAATGAAAATGTTAGTTTTTATTTTGGGGGTTGGCGCTTATAAGCCTTTTGCTTGGGCCCACTCCTTTTGAGCAGACTAACTGCTCAAATAAACAAATAAACTAAACTAAATAGGAAAGGTCCAGCTATGACAAACAACTTTTCAATTAGATTTTTAGACCAAACTCCGATGTCAAAAGTTGACCATAATTCAAATATCTGGGTCTTCATTTGGACTCTGGGATGACCTTTAACCACACATTGATTCTATCATAAAGAATATATCATATCGCTTGAGAATTCTCTATTCTTCCATTAACTGCTTTACTCTTTCCATCAGGAAGATAATTGCCACACAACTACTTCTGCCAATACTCGATTATGCAGACGTCATCTATCAAAACACCTCAGATGCTTACTTGCATTCATTGGATGCAATATATCATAGTGTCTGTAGATTTGTCCGTCGGTGTCCATACAGAACACATCACTGTGAAATGTACACTTCTTTAAACTGGCTATCACTCACAGCTAGAAGAATTTTTCACTGGCTACAATTTATATTCAAGTGTGTTCATCTAAACTATCCATCCTACTTAAAAGATTATTTAATTCCACTTAGGTCTGTCTATAGTCTCAGGCGCAGTGAACAGGTACCCACTATAAAAAAAATAAGTTGGTCGGCAAGCCTTTAAATTCAAAGCTCCCGCCGACTGGAATAATTTGCCCAGCTCAATCCGCTCCATCTCAACTGTCCATGTTTTTAGGGTTTGTGTTTACAATCACCGTAAATCAACTTGTTCCTGTTTTAGCTAATTTGGTTCGTGTTACTCACCTATTTTATATTTTTGTCTTTTGTGTTTAATCTACTAATTATACTGTAGTGTCTGCGACCTTGAAATGTTGATCTGATTTTATGAATTGCTTGATGGTCAGATCCAAAAGGAGAACTGTGGTGTGAGTGTAGGTATGAATGCGTTCACTGTGATTGTTATTGTTTGGGTGAACACGTGATTTTAATTGGGACACATTAACGCATATGTGTCCAGCCGTGGAATCCAGGGACACAACTCGGTTGTGGGGCATTTTGAGAGAGACATTGAGAAAGTGTACTCTCAAAGCTTTCCAATGATGTGTAACACATGGAAATCTGATAATATTTGGAGAAGATGTGGCAAATTGAATTCAACAACTCCAAAAAGCCCAAAGGGCAGGAAAAGCCGTCTAAACTTTTGGGCAGTTCTCACCTCTCTCTGCTGCTCGAGTGACAATAGGGCTCATTTACATCTCATTTAGATAAGCCAAACCCGCTCCCCCCGAGAAAAAGCAAAAAGCAAGACAAATTTGCCATTTAAATAAAATAAAAAAAGGTTTGCAAACAGGTACAATATAAATAAATATCTCTTGCATAAAATCACTTCCCATAGAGCCTACCTCTACAGCAACTAGCAACACAATGACAACTAGCAACATTATCCCAACACACATGTGACCAGAGGGAAAGAAGAACGGACACACGATCATTAGTGCCATGGACAATGACTACGTTATATTATCCTTAACCTTCTTAGCTCACGACCAAAAACAAAATGCAAACAAATCCAACCCACTGAACACACCACGTTAGCTTACAGCACAACAATGGCCTCATCAAAAAGCAGACACGATGGCACAGTGGCCACAAACGAAAAACAAATAAACTTTCATTCACCCGTCTGAAGTAACCTCTGCGTGCCTTCTGCTCAGCAAACTCATTCACTATTGTGGTAAATCCATTTTCGTCGCTCAGTTATTTTCAATGTAGAGTTTGGCAAATCCGCGCTACATCCTTCTGTCTTAAAACACGCTCTGAAGGCATGCGCTATTTCTCCAATAAAACAAGACTTTTTCAACCTGAAAAACGGATCGACAATAGGCGTATGTATAAAACTGCCTTTGTTTGCGTGGCATTTGTTTGCTAAAGCATTTGTCAACAACGCAAACCAAAGCAGCGGTGCCTCCTCCTCCGCGGTGTTTACCCAGTATGTAAATACACACAGACAAAGTCCCGCCCCTACTGCACACTCCGAAATCTCCCAAATCAAGCCGGTTTGAACCTAAAAGTTTACGCTTTTTAAATATACCATAACTACTTGCTTAAACATGGAGAGGCTTCTTCGTGGCTTCAACTGAACGATTCTGCAAAAAAACTACTTGTGTCCCTGGCTGGGTGCAGACAGGCACCACTCTTTCTCTCGGGACACGGACACAGGCAGTGTTTAACTCAAGTTTTTAGTTTGACCTGTTAGAGCTTGTAAAAGCTCGTAAAGTTGAAAGAAGAACACGAGGCATCGCAATGTAAACAAGGATAATAATGTGAAGGCTGCCATAGGAGAGCGGCGCTCAGTGCTAATTGTAATAAATTACACCTCAGGCAACGTCTTTACTTAATAAGCAACACCCTTTCGCCTGTGGCACAGGCCCATAGCACAACAGCTGTGCACAATGCAAGATGATATGTTTGGAGCAGCGCTGTCCTTGCGCCAGGCGAAAGATCTGGCTCAAAAAGTGCTAGAGAAAATGCTACATTTCAGTTGTGACATAAATGATGAGAAACAACACATTAACATCTCAAGTACATAGTAAATATCACTGTAACTGGCTAACCTCAAAGGTGCTATATTCAGGCCTTTACAACTACTTTACACACATTAGTCCTGATATATATCTTTATTGTATGGCTTAACATAATATGTGTATCCAAGCGGTCTGGTTCACGGTCTGGTTTGCTGTGTCTAAGATGAGAGAGAAATCACAATTTAGTGCAAACAACTGCGTTACGAAACCCACCGCATGATGAGCTGTGGCACAGAGGGTAAAGCACAAAAAAGTGTCTATAAGTCATTAGTGGTTTCCTGTTCACAGTACTACAAGCTTGGTACGAAACATGTACACTGCTGCGTTGTCTTGATGATTCAAAATTACATTTTGTTTTATAGGAAAATATTTATGCTAAATGGAATAAAAAATAAAAAAAGTAAACACTCAGAACTCACAAACTTTTCTATTTTGTATTTTACTGTATTGTATTGTACTTTGAAACTGGGGTAGGCACTTATAAGCTTTCTTGCTTCAGCCTACTCCTTTTGATTATTATTTATTTGAATTTTTCTTTTTTTTGTGAAAATGTAAATGTAATGATGTAAAAAATAACGCACTGTAAATAATAGCTCAAATAAATAAAATAAAAAATGCTGGAAGCCCCTGAGTGCCTCTGTTGAAGAGATGACTATCCAGACTAAATTAGTCAATGAATTGACAAATTCACTGAATTTGTGTCCATACCGCCTTTGCTATGCCCGATCCCGTCAGACCTTGGAAGCTAAGCAGGGAAGGGCCTGGTCGGTACTTGGATGGGAGACTGTTTAGTAACACCAGGAAGCCTGGAGTGAGTGGGCGAGCGAGTGAGCGCCCGCTAACGCCCGCTAACGCGCAACTTTAGCAGGTGTTAGCATAACATTAGCATGTTGCTTACCTCCATAGTATCTTTTTTGCAGCTTCTTCCTCTAGTATTTGCCTTGGTACCTCTGAATAATTCCATAAACCCGCCACATTTTCGCCATATTTGTTCTCATTGCAGCTCACAAAACTTTTCAAGCCGTTCTGTTAGCGCTGGGCAATTAATCGAATTTTAATCTAAACGCAATTTTAATAAAGGTCGATCTCGATAATCGCGTGGTGCGTTTTAATCGACAGAAGAATTGGCCATTGTCGCATTTTGGGGAAAAAACATCCGGGCACTGTGACTTATTTTTTTAGGCTCCAGCCGTAGATTAGCTGGACTTCTAACAGTGAATTGTACGTTTGATCGTCTTAAATAAATGCGTTGTTTACTATCATTTCTTTTTGTACATTAAGTTATGGTTCCATTTCAAATTCAAAATTCAAATTCAAAATATCGAATCAAAAATCGAGATTGATCAATATAGGGAAAATAATCGTGTTTTTTTTTATTGGCAAAATAGCCCAGCCCGACGTTCTGTTGTTCCTTCAGTACAGCTTGTGCATCTGTGGGAGTGCCGCCCACAACAACGGCAATCCGTGTAGTGGAAACCCTCGCCTGTAGTAGATACGTGACAAGACAAGGCGTGCGAGACACAAGCGTGTTTGTGGAACCGCGGCTTATGTGGTTTGTCCACACTCAGATCTGCTGCTAACACTTAATGCCCCTGTACATCTGTCAAATACATTCACGCGGTTGTTCTGCGTTAAATTGTTGTTTTTTCACATTCACATTTGATTTTAATCTACTTTTTGCAACTACTTTGTGCATGCCCATTACAGTCTTAAAGTTTTATAGTTTGTTTTTTATTTATCTCAACCAAGTTTTATGTTAGCCTTATGTTGTTATGTTTCATATTGCTAAAAAAGCAAAGCAGCTTTTTCAAAAGTAAACAGCTTGCTTATCAGATAAACCCCTTTTGAGGCCTACAAATGACTTCTTCTTAGACACTGAAGAGGCACCAAGAGCCCCCCACACCTTCAACACAGTGGAGGCGTCACAAGGGGAGCTACAGGAAACACGGAACCCAGATAGCAAAAGGACATTGTTTTAACATTGAAATAGTGGTATGGCCTGTGATTGAATAGATGTTGAAAAATGACGTTGTACTGCGATTGAAAGCGCTCGATATGAGAGATGTTGAACACAACGTTGGTTTTTGATCTTTTCTGACATGGAATCAATGTCATGCCAATAACATTGATTAGGAGTTGAATAGATGTCGAAATTCAAAAATGTTTTTAAACATGGATTCAACATTGATTAAACTATAGAAATATACCTATATTCAACCTTTTTTAAACGATATTTTGATTATTGGAGCTACTTACTGCGTCACCACATAAATCAGCCTCTAAACAGCATTCACCGCGGTCGTCATGTTGAGTCATTTCCACAGGCATAACCGGTCCAAGCTATGAATCCTCCTGTTTGTGTACATTATGCATCCACTCAGAATCACCACTTTATGGAAGTCTACCCCGGTATTTACATTACGAAACTTTACAGCGCATGCCCCATTGAAATCGTTATTTTGGTGCCTTTAGCGTGACAGTGCCCCCTGCAGTCCTAAGACGGATATTACAGCCTAATACTGCATTAACTTGACAGACTCCAAAACCTTTTCAGCCTTTGCTTCCATAAATATAGTATAACCCATAACCAGTGCAGAATGGTTATGGGTGCACATTCTCCTGCACATTCTCCGTGAAGAATGTGCAGTAAATTAAAAAAAACAAACAAAAAGTGTTCGGAGCAGAAGAGCATGGGACATGGAGGAAAGGCAGGAGATTGAGTTTGTGACCAAATAACAACAGAAATAAATGGTACACTCATTACTTAATATTCATTTTTGAATTTATATCTGTAAAAACATAATTTTTTTAATTATTGATCTGGAACCCGTAATAAAGCATTGAATCAACATTCTTTTTTCAACCTCAACCAAAAGTCAACCATCTGACCCCAAATCAATGTTGAAACAATGTCCTTTTGCCATCTGGGAAGGGACAAATGAGGAGGTATCCGGGCGAGACTCACAGCTAAGCCACCCATGCCTTCTATTGTTCTGGCTATTGGACGTTCACTGGAGAACAGATTAACAGCTAAGCTCCTCCCAGAAGATGGTGAAAGACTGTTGTGGAGCGGAGGGAGCTGCGCAGGAGGAAGAGGAAGGAGGAGGTGGAGCTGACCAGTGCAGGACACCACGCTCTGAAACAGGGACAAACCCAGGAGGCGCTGCACCGTTTCAGAGGAGACCATTTAGTTAAACTTATTTATTTGTATGTTTTGGGGTCAGGCAGTGTAATTCATTTGAATGTGTGTGTGCTGTAAAGCTAAAGTAAAAAAATAAATAAAAAAAAAAGCTGTTGTTTCCTCCCAAACATAATTGCGGCTGACGTCCACGCAGATTCCACTGTGACGCTGCTCTCTTTTCAAAGGGAACGACGCAGCTCAACGTGACCATGTGTGTTTGTTTGTGTGTGTGGGCAGCGGGGAGGAGCGGAGCCCGGTAAGGCTTAGTCAGCCGCCCCCGTACATGTAACCGACGACGTAAGCGAGAGCCAACAGCTGGGCTCCTGCAGCTGATGCAGAGACGCAGGGAGACGAACAGGGGCCGAGAGGAGGGAACTCACACGGCTCACGCAATGCTCTGCAGAAAGAGGAAGTGGGCTCCAAAACTGACATTCTTGTGTGGTTTTCAGCAGCTCGCTACCTTTATTCACATATCGGTATTTTATCTTAAGGCATACTGCTAACAGCGGGTAACTGTATCTAACCTTTAAAAACACTTTATAAAGGTGGTATATGTAACATTATTGATACACTCGCCATCAGGGCATTGAAAAGCATAAAAAGTCATGAAACTCATTTTG
This sequence comes from Proterorhinus semilunaris, assembly GCA_021464625.1. NCBI lineage: Eukaryota > Metazoa > Chordata > Actinopteri > Gobiiformes > Gobiidae > Proterorhinus > Proterorhinus semilunaris. Next base: position 22,762,431 of record CM038360.1, read on the forward strand.
CCTTAAATGTCATGAACCTCTTAACCAAGTGCATTCTCTCCAGTTCAGCTTTACCCAGATCTAAAAAAGGTTACAGCCTATAGGCCAGAGTAGCGGCTCATTTGAAAGCTAAGACCTACAAAGCTCATCCAAACGGATCATTGTCCTCGTGTCGTTGTCACCTTTTTTGGCCTTTTGTTGCATTTTCGCCGCACATTTTTGTCCGTTTTTCATCACACTTTTGTCACTCTGCTCCACTGTCGTTTTTCTGTTGACCTTTTGTGGCTTTTTCGTCGCCCTTTTGTCACTTTTTCTCACTCTTATGTTTCATTTTCATCCTTGTTTTCGTATCTTTTGGTTGCTCTTTTGACACTTTGGGGTTGAACCTCTTAACCCCCACCTGAAATGAATCTCAAAATGAAACCTTTGACTAAAAAACTAATTAAGACCAACTTATCTTTGAAATACTACTACTACAACTTCTTTAGTCTGTTAAAATGACTGTTATGGGGTTATTTTTGTTATCATACTTTCTGCTTTTTTTGGGGCTTATTTAATGCTTATTCAACAACAATGTTTGAGGAAAAGACAATATTCTTAGTATTTTATAAGTTTATGTCATATTTGGGTCATGGCTTGTCATTCCAAACACCAAACGCCAAACCACTTGAGAGCCACTGCTCTGGTTGGAAGAGCAGTGGCTCCAGCTGATCTACTGCCTCCCCATATTGCCTAGATCAGTGGTTCTCAAACTTTTCACACCAAATAGCTCTGGATATATTTGACATTCCAAGTAGCATACTCTTCCAGTGTTGCCATGTGGAAGTTATGGTTTCCAGCTCAATGGCCGACCAAATGGCTGGTGTGCGACGGTTCTGTTTTAAATCTTTGTTTCACTGTTTGACCTAAGATTTTCCCCACAGCGAGTGACCGTTCGTGGTAGACGACCAGAATCGCGCCGTGTGCCCCAGGATTATAGTCTTTTCAATAATGGGGCAACAGTTGCGTAGAGCGGGTCGTCCCATAACCGAGAGGTTGGCGGTTCTAATTTGTTTTACCATGTCAGCAAGCTGAATTCTCACGGTATTTGTGAGTTTACAAACACACACGAGAATCCATCTTGAACCGCTCCCGCCTTCACTGTTCGGACAGAACCAAAATTGGTTTTGCGAAATTTCCCCCGCAAATGTCCTAATTTTTTTATTTTTTTTTATTACTATTATTTCTCTTTTTTCTGAATTTTTCCCCATTTCTTTTAAACATATTTCCTTACTGTGCCAAAATTTCTCACAATTTCCCCCCAATTTTGTTCCCCAACATTGGAGATGAACCCGATATTGTAAATTTCTATACATTATTGTTTTGTTTTCTGGTTCTATAGGTGACAAATATTTTAGTACAGGTATCGGAAAAGGTATTGCCCCTGTATCGCTATCGAAAACCAAGTATCGTTAAAGTACTGGTATCGAAAAAAATTATAAAATCAACATTACCCAGCCCTATAGTCCTGACAGGTGCTGGGGATGCTAAAAATATGCATTAACCTCATTTGAATTCCGCAGTGTTAAGGCCTATCCTGGCAATAACACAACAACACAATAACACAATAACACAAAACAAATACTTCCTATTGTTGAATCATTTTTGCACCAGTGTTATTTTAAGTCCATAAAAGTTGATGCTTGTTGTCTGCTCTCCCCCTCCCCATCAACCCATCCACTCCACCGACGTGCACGTGCGTCGGCGAGCGTGCACGCGTTTAAATGGGCGTGCACGACAGACAAACGTCCAAGGCCCGACCCTGGCCGGAGCGCTCCGAGCCGCAGATTCATGGCCAGGCAGCGCAGATCTGTCAGCCCGGCTGGCAACGTGAGAGGACACCGGGAGTAATGTGTGCACGTACCCCCACACGCACACGCACACACGCGCGCACACATTATCCATCCGTCCAGCCTCACACGACCCGCCCCCCTCCCTGTGACTCATCTGCAAAAGCCTTTATCACCAATGAGTGGGCATCTCCTCCCCTCCGCACATATGCACAGGAGCGCGGTGAGGGACCGGGTGAAGCGCTCCTGCCCCCTGCTGGACAAAGACTGGAAAGGCATGGTTAGAATGGCCAAAAAAAGTGTTGGTTGCTTTCGGTTTGGGAAATGCATTGATGTCTGATTTAAGGGGGGGAAAGGGCAGAGTCTCATATTCCTGCGGATTCTATGGGTTTATAATTGTAGTAAAAGGACAAACACACACACACACACACACACACACACACACACACCAAAAATCACAAAATCAGCCAAATAATCATTGAATTCCACGACAATGTTGTCAATTAAGAATCAATTATATTAAACACATGTTAATGAAGACTTTTATTTGAAATTTAATGGCAATATTGAGGACAGGATTTTAGGGACAAAACTCTCACTTAAAGGCCTGACCTTTTTTTGTTAACATTCTTTTTGCACAATAATAATTAACCCTACCTCACATCTTGGCTAACTACTACAACTGAACTTTTGCCTTCAGCTGCATGACACTAACACAAGTTTTACTATATGTGAACATGCCAACGCTCATTTGAAAATAGCAACTTTATTGGGTACAGGTGTAATATGGGATTGTGGAAACGGGGATTCTCTTTATAGTTGTACTTCCAAACTGGTTTTAGCCATAAGATTTGGCAACCCTAAGTGTGAGGCTCATTCTGCTTTCTGATATATAAATGTCAGCCATTATCATTTTATTTGCTGTTGTTTGGTAATGCTGTCTAAATGATAAAACTTTGTGAAAGTCACTCATACACATTTGAGTGCGGAAAAGGGAGACGGCCTAGGCTAAATAAGCAGGCGTATGTGTGAGCAAAACAAAACACTGCTCCAAGGTCATTTTCACACACGTTGAAGCGCCTTGTGGCTCGACCCGGGACCGCCCGCAGTTTCAACTGCATTTACCTCAAAACTAGTTCAGTTTGTGCTCATATGCGGTCGCTCCACGCAACATCCATCAGCTGTTTGCTGAGCTTACTCCCATGACAACAGACACATGCGCACTTCCCTGATGTAACGCTCCCTCATGGGTCAATATAGTAAGACTGACGTGCAAAGCCAGGAGAAATGCTTTACTGGGGCAGAAGAGAGACATACCTGGATCCACTTTGATCCACTTGCCTCATCAGAACAGTTATCCAATCGTCCACGTGTTCATTTAAAATAAGTTATTTCTTCGCGCAAAAAAGGAGGAATGAAAGTGATAGTCCGGCTCGAGGTCGTCCGCCTTCACACCACTCCCGCTCCGCCTCAGAGGCGAGTGAAGCCGCTCCGAGACCACCTGTTTCAGCCGGTCTCAGAGCCAAAAGGCCTAAAGTGCTGTGTGTGTGTGCCGGTCCCTTTCAGAATCCATTACAAACTGTTTTGCTTTTTGTTTTCAGTTCCATCCACGGCCTCGTACCTGCATATGTGAGACTCTAACCCCGTACCAGTTCAGCTTCCCGATGGCCTTGTGTATGAAACTGTTTTTTAAGTCGACTCGACCTGGCCTGTAGATTCCGCAGTCTCCTCCCAGAAGGCATTACTCTGAAGAGACTGTGTGATGGGTGCGTAGGGTCCCTGGTGATTCTGACGGCTTTGCGGGTGAGACGGGTGGAGTACATGTCCTTAATGATGGGGAGAGGGGCTCCGCAGATCTTCTCTGCTGCTCTCACGATGCTCTGGAGGCTCCTTCAGCAGGAGGCAGTGCTGGCGCCGTGTCACACAGTGATGGAGCTGGTCAGGATGCTCTCTATAGTCCCCCACATTATGTTGCACATAACAGAGGCTGGGACTCTAGCTCTTCTTAACTTGCGGAGAAAGTAGAGACGCAGTGTGCATGGTCCAGGAAAGGTTCTCTGTGATGTGCACACCCAGGAACCTAGTGCTGGTCTCCACTGCAGCACCCTTGATTGTTAGAGGAGCATGCTGGACCTGCGCTCTTCGAAAGTCCACAACAATCTCTTTTGTCTTCTCCACATTTAGAGAGAGGTTGTTCTGTGTGCTCCACATGGCCAGACTGCTCACCTCACTCCTGTAGTTTGACTCGTCTCTGATGTTGATGAGACCCACCACTGTTGTGTCGTCTGCAAACTTTGATGAAGAGGTTTGAGTCGTACTTTGGAGCGCAGTCATGGGTCAGCAGAGTGAACAGGAGGGGGCTCAGCACACAGCCTTGGGGAGCCCCCGTGTTCAGTGTGATGGTTCTGGAGGACTTTCCGCGGACACGTACAGCCTGTGGTCTCCCCGTCAGAAAGTCTAGCAGCCAGTTGCACAGTGATGTGTTGATCCCCAGGTGGAGCAGTTTGTGTATTAGCTGCTGTGGGATTATAGTGTTGAATGCTGAGCTTAAGTCTAAAAACAGCATTCTAACGTAAGAGTCCTTTGTTTCAAGGTGAGTGAGGGCTGAATGAAGTGCAGTGGAGATGGCATCTTCAGTTGAGCGATTGGACCGGTAAGAACTGGTATGGGTCCAGGGTGGGAGGGAGAACAGACTTGATGTGTTCCATGACGAGCCTGCTCGAAGCACTTCATAAGAATTGGAGTGAGTGCTACTGGGCGGTGTCATTAAAGCAGGAGGGTGGTGACTTCTTTGGCACCGGAATAATGGTGGTTGCTTTGAGGCACGTTGGGACCATAGCCTGCTGCGGAAATTGTATTCCTTTTAAATTGTATTTTTTATTGTGTGCAGCACTTTGGTCAACTTGATTGATTTTGGTTGAATTCACACTGAGCCAAAAGTGCCGCTCTCGGGTCAGGAGCCCCTTCAGCTCAACCAAAATAGAGCCTACGAAAACGACCTAAGAAATTCAATGATGAGGTTTTAAGGGTCTATACAATACACATACAAAAACTTAATTGTCCACCCATTTGGAAATCTGTCTTTGGTACCACCTAAAAACACATAAAACACAATGAAAGGGGGAGGGTGGGAATTTCCAAGGCTATCCCTAACTTTCCTCACACATTTTTAAACATAAAAATTCTTCAGAGGGATGAATTTATAAGCATCCGTCTCTACTCTCAGGGAGGAATACAGTCAAATAAACAACTATAAGCTGGCTAGTTTATGATAAATAAAAAGGCTTTATAACTAGATTCAGAGCACACAGGGGTCTTTCCCCCACCAATGTCTGCTTTTACAATGTACCGTATTCAATGAATAACATGAGCAGACATTTGGCAAAAGACGCTAGGCCATACCCAATAATGAAGCCTTTTGTTTTGCTCTAGAACTGGCCGGTTGTTAGCATGTTAGCTGTCGTTAGCATTACTGTGACTGTGACCCTGAAAAGAGATGTCTCGTAACGTGCTTACAAACTCAAACGTGGGAACAACTGGTATGTTAGAAGACTGTTAGCAAAGTTAAAAATGTGTTTGGCCACAATGGACAACATAAACTTCACAAACATTAACTTTACAGTATTCTGGTATTGTCACGGAACAGCATGGCGCCCAATTGGGAGTGTGAAGAGTATAAAGAGTGTACATGTTGTTGCCTTGTTAGACAGCGTGAGGAGGATAATGAGGAGGCGTCGGCGTGCTAACCAGATAAATGAACGTGAGAGACACAGATCCATCATAAAGCCCTCAGGGATACAAGCAGCAATCAATCAAAATGTAGTAGCGGGCCGCCGTTATGACTAACCTATACATTTGGTAGAGTGGCTGATAAATGGATAGAAAGCTCATCGAAACAATGCCAAAACTAAATATTGTGAGTGGGCACAAAAGGAAAATAACGATGATGAAAACAACAGGGGAGCGGGAAATTAGTGTTTTATTCTTTCCTTGTTATTGTTCAAATTACTAAGAAAAACAATAAATTGATAAATGAATCACATGAAATGCCCAGGTCCTGTTCCAATTCAAAGTCCGCTTCCAGACGGAGAGGAGGAGACTTGTACATTCTCCGCCAGCTATATTTCCCACAATCCGTTTCACTTTGAGCACGTAGATCACCGCGAGGCTCCGCCTGCGATGGCCCCTCTTCGGTGGTCACTCATTTATCGCAGGGGTTACGTTTCTAAAAATAATCCGCAATAGCATTATTTTTTACAATTATTATATATGTTTTAAGGCTGTAAAACCCCTCACCACACACTAGTTCACACGGGTTCTCCCTTATGCCTGGTGTCACTGTGCTTTTAAATGTCACATAGACAATCGTAGCTACGACCAAAGTTTTATCGTAGCAATTTCAGGCTTCAGAACGCGAGCGTTTAGCTGAAGTGATCGCCACATGCAAGCGTTTTTCATTTTCGTGGAAAAGTGCAGAGAAAGTCCTGTACATGCGGAGTTGGACCTGCTCATGCCCGGCCCGTGTTGCTTGTGACGTGTGCGGTGTGCGCTCACACTGACAGAGATCCTCTCTGCAGCGAGAGGAGGCTCACTCTGCTCACAGCCCCATGTTCATGAGCCACTTCCTGTGATGTCATCGAGTTCACTTGCTCCAAACTCTGAAAAAGTCATCAAAAGACATCAGTGTAGACTTCACTGCCTTGCTCAAGCCAAAATCACCCATAATGCACCACGGCTCTCAAGAAAAAAAGATGTGTGACTTAGTAGAGCACTTAAATTTCACTTTTTAAGAGAAAATACAATAACTTTGACTTGATTAAAGGCGCTGCAGCCAGTGTTAATTTTACTTGTAGTAATAATTTTACAAAAAAGCAAAGTTGTTGTCAATATTTAATAGAATAATACATTTTCGGTGTTTTGTCTTTTAAAAATGAATCTATGATTTGTTTTGTTAGCAAATTTATATCACTTGATTCAAACATTCACACAAATGTCACTGCTTCAAGGAGCAGCAAAAGCACTTGGTTTGTTTTGTGGGCATTGAATGTAATTGAAATGAGGGCACTTTCAAATGTGTATTTGTTTTAAGTCGTTAGTCTCCCTTTCGGGTTTTATTTTGCATTTTCAGATAGGTTCCATCATCTCTGACGGCTTTTTACGTATTCCAGAATCCCCCTCCATTTTATATTTTGTGATGTCACTTCCATTCCCTCTGACATGGCGCAGTTGGTGGAGCGGGTCGTCTCGTGATGGGAAGGTCGTGGGTTCGAATCGCAGCTCTCGCAAATGCACACTGTCGTTGTGTCCTTCATTTCATTTATTTCAATGGGACAATGAACATTAATGAACAGACAACTAGTGCTGTAAATATGCCAGATTTAGCTCAGGGCTAATTTCCATACGCAGTCCCATGGGGTAAAAACATACCACCAACACAGAACATACACGAGTACTAAAAAACATGACATACAGTACACACACATACAAAACATGACATACAGTACACACACATACAAAACATGACATACAGTACACACACATACAAAACATGACATACAGTAAACACATGTACAACAAGACACCCCATCCATAAACTACTAAAATTGCTCCTCCCTCACACTCACACACACAGACCTACTCATGGTAAAATCATGTCCCTGTGAACATAATGGCCTCCTAGTGGTCACAGGTTTGCTGACGAAGAAGCCATTCTTTTAGTTGTCTCTTAAGTGAGACATAGGTGGTACATTCTCTAACAGTCACTAGTAGAAGGTTCCAACTGGAACCGCTCTTAATAGAAAGCACATTTTGAGCGAACACAGACTTTCGAAACTGCACTTTACAGTCCCCCTTCACTGTGGCGCGAGTGCTCGTCTCACCGTTCCTTTTTTTTATGAATTCATTAAGAGGCGGTGGAGCCAGGTCGTTAAACAACACAAGGCAACCATTTTTTAAAACATTTCAAATTTGTCTATTAAAGCGCATATATGAAAAGACTGGTGCTGCCGATCAAGAATCTTAATCCTTAATCCTTGGGCAAGACACTTCACCCTCCTTGCCTCCAGTGTCTGCTTGGTATACAGTGCCTTGCGAAAGTACTAATACACCTTGAACCTTTGCACATTTTGTCATGTTTACAACCCTAAACGTGAAGATTTTATTTTAAATTTTTTACTGAAAGTTCACACACAAGTAACAGACAACTGTGAAGTGAAAGCAAAATGATACATGATTCTGTTATTTCACAAAAAATAGAAAAGTGAAAAGTGGGGCGTGCATAAGTATTCATACAGCATTTTCTGAGTGCATTAAATTGCCTTTATAACATTCCTAATGACTGCAGAAAGTTCACACCTTGCCCTAACCATTAAATAGAGGCCACCTGTGTGTAATCTACTCTCAGTATAATTCCAGCTGTTCTGTGAGGGCCTCAGAGCTATGGTCAGAGTGTATTGGTCACTAAACAACATCATGAAGGCCAAGGAACACACCAGAGAGGTCAGGGATAAAGCTGTGGAGAAGTTTAAAGCAGCGTTACGTTAGACAAAGATTTCCCAAGATTTGAACATCTCACAGAGCACTGTTCAATCCATCATTCAGAAATGGAAAGAGTATAGCACTACTGCGAACTTACCAAGACACGGCCGTCCACCTAAACTAACAGACCGAACAAGGGGAGCACTGGTCAGAAATGCAACCAAGTGCCCCAAGATAACTCTGGAGGAGCTGTGACGTCCTGCCACTGAGCTGGGGGAATCTGTACATGGGACAACTACAAGTCGTACTCTACACAAATCTGGCCTTCATGGACGAGTGGTAAGAAGAAAGCCATTATTGAAAGGAGGTCATAAGAAATCCCGTTTGAAGTTTGCTAGAAGTCATATGGAGGACACAGCTCCCGTGTGGAAGAAGGTGCTTTGGTCAGATGAGACAAAAAATGAACTTTTTGGCCCAAATGCAAAACGTTATGTATGGCACAAACCTAACACTGCTCATCGTCCTGAGTGCACTATCCCCAGTGTCAAATATGGTGGGGGGAGCATCATGCTATGGGGCTGCTTTTCCTCAGCGGGGACTGGGAAGATTGTAAGAATAGTTGGGAAGATGGATGGAGCCAAATACAGAGACATTTTGGAGGAAAACCTGCTGGAGTCAGCAAGAGAATTGAGGCTGGGGCGGAGATTCACCTTCTAGCAGGACAATGACCCTAAACACAAAGCTAAATCTACAATGGAATGGTTTAAAAACAAACATATTAATGTGTTAGAATGGCCCAGTCAAAGTCCTGACCTAAATCCTATTGAAAATCTGTGGAAAGACCTGAAAACTGCTGTTCACAAACGCTCTCCTTCTAATTTGACAGAGCTCGAGTTGTTTTGTAAAGAGGAATGGGCTAAAATGTCAGTCTGTAGATGTGCAAACCTTGTAGAGTCAAACCCCAGAAGACTTGCTGCTGTTAATACAGAAAAAGGGGGTTCCACAAAGTATTATTTCATGCTGTATGAATACTTATGCACACCCCACTTTTCTATTTTTTGAAAAATAACAGAATCATGTATCATTTTGCTTTCACTTCACAGTTGTCTGTTACTTGTGTGTGAACTTTCAGTTGTAAACATGACAAACTGTGCAAAGTTCAAGGTGTAGTAGTACTTTCGCAAGGCACTGTATGAATGAGCGAGTGAATGGGTGACTGGTTCCTTACTGTAAAGCGCTTTGGGCCTGATAAAGGTAGAAAAGCTCCATTTAAGTTGAGTCCATTTACTATTTACATGTGTTCCATCCGCAGCTCTTTATGGACCAAGGCAGGTCCAGCTGCGTTTTTTTTGTCACATTTTTGAAGCGTTCGTCATGTTTTTGTCTTGTTTTCATGTTTTATTGTCAGGTTTTTGTTGTGTTTTGTTGCTTTCTTCATCATTACTTTTTTTTGCGTTTTTTCCTTACGTTTTTGTCACTTTTAGTTAGTCTTTTCTTGTCTTTTCCGCACTTTCTAATTGTGTTTTTGTCACTTTTTTGGTTGCGTTTTCATCCTCGTTTTTGTCGCTATTTCAAGAAGGTTTTGGATTTTGGTAAAGCCAAACTGGAGAAAATGTGCTCAGTTCATGTGGGGGTTAAGGGGTTAACCTTCCTTCATTATTTATTTTAATGAACAAAGATTACATTCAAACTGCCATTCAACCCAGTTCCATCATTCTGCCAGAGGACCAGTAGGTGTCAGTGTTGCTCTAGTTTTAAAGCCATCTCTTCCCCAATAGTGCCTCTCTTCACGTCCTGGATGAGAGGTCACAGAGCCCGACCACAGGCTCGCACACTGTCCAGTCCAGGCTGGGGTGGGAGTGAATCGGTTCAAATAAAATATTCTTGAAGAGAAATCATATCTGGACAGATCTTTGCAAGAAATGATGTCTGTATATGGACAAGCGAACGTTCTTTCTTTCTTTCTTTAAAAAAAAAAGAAGATAATTCCAAATCCAATAAAGCGGGATATAAATAACGTTGTGACATTTGCTTTGTGTGACTGACGCTTACATACAGGGGAAAAAGGAGAGAACTTTCAGCAGCGGTTGCTACGCGAGAATTGATACGGCAGATTATTATATTATTAACTTTGGCATTTAACCCGCTCATCAATACTGCGGGAACAGCATGTGTCATATATCTCTGTAGTGGAAGCACAGAATATCAAATTATATTTCTCCAACACAAATACAAGTTTTTATTTATTTTTATTTTTTTGGTTAAATGATTATTTAGGTTAACTGAAGTATTGGCTGTCAAAACCCCAAACAAAACAATGGCGACAAAGCCATTCTTCCCACTCCCTTTTAGGTAGAAATGGATGACATACTGTCTATTCTTTTTTTTTTTTTTTTATGCACAAATGACGGCTTTTTGTGCCATTGCCTGAAATAAATGAATAAATGGAAAGTGTAAATGAATAAATGAGGATGAAAATGCAGCAAAAAAAACATCAAAAGAGCAACAAAAATAGAACTAAACAGGCGACAAAAACACAACAAAAAAGTGACAGAAACGCAGCAAAACAGGCGATAAAAAAGCAGACAAAAACAAGACAAACCAGCACCAAAAATACGATGAAAAAGTGACGACAATGCGAGGAAAAAGCTTAGATCCGTTTTGTAGGTCCATCCATCCATTTTCTTCCGCTTTATCTGGGGTGGGGGGGGGATGCCCAGACTTCCCGATCCACGCACACCTCCTCCAGCTGTTCTAGGGGGACCCAGAACAGGTGTCGCCTGCTCGGGGGCATAGTCCCACCAGCGTGTCCTGGGCCTTCCACGAGGGCTCCTCCCAATAGGACGTGCCAGTTTTGTAGGTCTTAGCTTTCAAATGAGGCACTACACTGACCTATAAGCTGTAAGCTCCAGTCGAGAAGCGTTTACATTTGATTTTAGGACTGGAGATAAAATCAAATGGAGTGAATGTTTAATTGTCTCATAAATGTAAAGCGCTTTGTGACTATGTGCGAAAGGCGCTATCCAAAAAGCTCTTCTTCTTCTATTTGTTTATTTGAATAAGACACTGCTACAAAACTCGAAGGGAAATGACGAGAGAGGAAGAGCAACGGAGACAAACCTTCTTCTATGTCGCGAGTCCGAAGCATTGATGCTACATCCGCACAGAGCCCCCTTCTGTTCTGGAGTGTACGTTGCATTTCATTTGCTATCATTTTACACTTTGGAGCCTTTATAGGAAAGTAAAGGAGTGGAAAGGATTATATTTATCTGTCAAGTCCCCTCCTGGTTGCACCTGAAAGCCCCTCATTAATTTGAAAAATGAGGAGAGAAGGAAAGAAAATGGCAGGCTGATTCACAGGAACACTAGTCTCATTGGTCGAAGTTATGGCATCGCAGATTCTGATTAGTTCTGGAATCAGCAAAGGGAGGGACTTTTGATAAAAATATTCACATCTAATATTACTAACGTTACATCACATAAGTTGCGTTCACGTTCTAGAATTTGATGTCATAATCTCAGATGGAGGGCAGGGGCCGATACAACTCAATGGGAGGGAAACAGTTGAATCCCATATTATATGTTATGGCTGAAAGTCCTTTCTAATGGCCAACATCACGAAAACCTTTGTTCTATACTGTCACCATATTTGGACACCATTGCGAGAAAATTATTTGACCTCAGTTTATGCATGCTGACAGAGAACTTTGTGACAGTTTCATGGGCATTGTCCAAGATATTAGCCATAAACCATGCATTTTGACGGTTACTATAGTTACTAGAGGTAGATATTTGGGCATTTTACAATATCGGCTATCGGCCGATCTAACGCCGATAAAAGCCTATATCTCCGGAACCGAAAGTGATAGTGACTTCCCATTTGTTTTCCTTGGAAAGAGCCAAGTCAGACAACGTCCTAGACCACAGGGGAACTGAGAAAATTGGTTAGCTAACGTAGAAGTTTGTTAGACACATATGTTTCAGAACCTGGAGAATTCAATCGCTTAGTTTTACTTTATTGTTGATCGCCGCGCAAAATGCCGCGACTACCAACAGTATGCTATTCCTAGCAGCAGCGTGCTAATGCTAACGTCAACAAATCAAGGCTTGGACAGAAACTATGATGAGATCATGTAAAGAAATAAAATAAAATCAGCCACTGCTGGAGTGGCTAAGTATTTGTATTTTATTTGATGAAATAACTGATCTGAACATATTTGTAATGATGACATCACTTAATGTGAGTTGTTAATAATAATGCAACCTAAAAGCCAAGAATATTTAGTGTAGAAAAGTCCAGTGATCCTTGATTAATGTTTTTACATTAGTTTATGAATTTGCATAATTGATACCATTTTAAGAAATGGTCTTGACATTACTATCAAAAGATATCTCAAACCCCAGTATCAGAATCGCAAGCAGAAAACCTGGTGCATCTCTAGTTTCGACTTAACAGGAATGTTTTAAATTAATCAGCTCTATGCCCCTCATAAAGCGCCCGCTGCTGTCACAGTTCAATACTGACACACTTTACAGTTTAGAAGCTTCATACACAGGATTATAGACCAGACATTTGGAGAAATCGGCCAAAAAATATCTGTCAAAAATTTAGGCTGTGCATATCAGCATCGGCCAATAAAAATCCCCAAAAATCGGCATCGGCCTTAGAAAACAGTCGACTTCTTATAGTTACCACCATAGAATTGTCAGCAGCCCACCAACTTAATTTAAAACTATGCAATCTATTGAAGGCCCAGAGGTGGTCTACTACATTTGTAAAACATTTAAACCCACAGATTATCACTTTAAGTACAGTACTTAACAGGATTAAAAGCAAATGGCCGGTAAAAATAATTTCCATCGGTAAAATTGGCAGACAGTAAAAAAAATAAAAATAAAATAAATTGGAGAGAATATAAAAAAAGAAATATTAAATACAATAGCTGACCTAAATCAGTGATTAACATAAAGTGTTTTCGAGACAGGCCTAAATATTAAAAAAGGTTAAATATTTCCAAAAAAGTTTCGATTTACGCCGACGTCGCTAATTTTACACCTGAAGCCCCGTTAAAGTGCGGAGGGGCATCTACAGCCCAGCCCTCGCTGTGCAGCTGATGTGGTCAGATCTGGATAGGACAGCGTTATGGTCGTAGATTCCTTGTGTCAGAGTTAAAGCGCAGATGAATGGGGTACGTCTCCACGTGCACAACTTTATGTTGTTGCACAACAACGTGCATTTTCCTCATGTCGTTCTTTCATTAGAAATAGCCGTGTTTTGGACCCACTAAAGCACTCGTGTAACGCTCGGTCTAAATGTAGATTGTTATTGATAATAAGCTACATCCATTACACATACATATATATATACATAAACATATATATATATATATATTTTTTTTTTGAATGGCCGGTATTTCTTGTGAATGGCTGACATTTTACGACCCAGGCGGCCAAAGTGGCCGACAACAAAAAAGTCTAGCGGAACCTCTGGTACAAAATCCCCTCATGCTGATCACCTTGGCAACCCACTCTGCATGCAATCCACCACAGTCAAAACTAAATCTAATGGTTCACTGCTTCCTCAATTCCCTGGCACGCCTTTGCTCACGTCAACATCCCCAGTGGAGGGCCAAAGTTTTGTGGAGAACAGACGGACAAACAGACCCGCCCTCTCCCCTCAGTGGACCGTACCATTCTTTAAAGGGAGACGTCAATACTGGGTTTATGTGTCCTTCACCCGTATCCTGCAAAGAACAGCATTAACCCCCCCCCCCCCTCCACCCACCCTCCACCCACCCTCCCGCACCTCTCCCGTCTCTCCACCCCCTTCTCATTAAAACTGCGCGCCTCGGCTTCTAATTAAATCCCACTTGAAAGTCTTAAAAGTCAGACTCAGATTGATTCAATTTGCATTTCTGAACAGGGAACATTGCCTAAAAGGATTAATAAATTTGTGGAAAAAATGTCTCTTTTCTGCGGCGCCGCTGTTGTTACTTGTAAGACAACACCCCATCCAAAAAAACGAAAAGAAAAAAAAGCTGTTTGCTTCACAATCTCTCCTGCCAGCGCTCGTAAATAACACTCTAGCTTTGTCAATCACTCATTTATTCCACTGTTTAGTCGGGCACTTTCGACTGGTGGGTCGACTCTTGTTAAGGAAAGCCGCGCTTACCAGGCTGCAACACCAACATGTAGACAATGGGTAGTAAGGCGTTTGATTGGTGATGTTTGACGTTTGAAGCCAAATTATGGGAAATGCTAGGTTATGTTGCTTCATCATGAGAGTAACTAAACTGTGTTGAAACGAGGACAAATAAACTAACACAACACAGAAAATGCAATCTGCAGGAGGTTATTAGAATAAAGCATTTGGAAGAATAAATTACTTACTCTTTTTCCCCCGTCTCACTGTCTTTTTTTGCTTTTTAAAGTGATATATATAGTATATATATATATATATATATATATATATATAGTATATACTATATATATCACTGTATGTATATATATATATATATATATATATATATATATATATATATATATATATATATATCCACACACACACACACAGTGGATTGCATAAATCATAATACCCGTACCCCGTTAACTTTTAGACATTTTGCCTTACTATGGTCCACAAACAAATATATTTAAGTCACACACTAAGTGACACACAATAGTGAAGTGAAATTTATTCATGAATTTTTAACTTTCTTTTATAAATAAAAAACTGAAATGTGGTGTGAACAAGTATCTACCCCGCCTGAGTTAATACTTTGTGGAACCACCTTTTGCTGCAATTACAGGCAAGTCTGTCTCTACCAGTCCTGCACATTTTGAGACTGGAATGTTTGCCCATTCTTCTTTGCAAAACAGCTAAAGCTCAATTACATTAGATGGAGAGCGCTTGTGAACCGCAGTTTTCAGGCCTTTCCGCAGATTATCGATTGGATTCAGGTCTAGACTTTGACTTGGCCTTTCTAACACATGGATATTTTTTGTTTTAAACCATTCCATTGTTGCCCTATGTTTAGGGTTGTTGTCTTGCTGGAAGGAGAACCTCCGCCCCAGTTTCAAGTCTTTTTCCAACATGGTTTCGTCCAAGATTGCCCTGAATTTGGCCCCATCCATCGTCCCATCGACTCTAAGCATCTTCCTTGTCCCTGCTGAAGAAAAGCAGCCCCAGAGCATGATGCTACCACTACCATGTTCGACAGTGGGGATGGTGTTTTCAGGGTGTTACTTTTACGCCAAACATAGCGCTTTGCATTTAGGCCCAAAAGGTTCCAGTTTGGTCTCATCTCATGCTGTATACCCCATGTGACTTGTGGCAAACGGGACTTCTTTTATTTTAAAAATGCCCATCTTCCATAAAGGCCAGATTTGTGCAGTGTACGACTGTGTACAGTTTCCCCCACCTGAGCTGAAGCTCTCTGCAGTTCATCCAGGGTCATCATAGGCTTCTTGGTAACAGCTCTGCTCAGTGCTGTCCTTGTTCGGTCAGTAAGTTTAGGAGGACGGCCGGGTCTTGGTAGGTTTGCAGTGATGCCACAGTCTTTCCATTCCTGGATGGTGTATTTAACTGTACTTTGAGAGAGCTTTGGAAATCTTTTTATAACCTAAACCAGCTTTATACTTCTCCACAACTTTATCCGGGACCTGTCTGGTGTGTTCCTTGGACTTCATGATGCTGTCTGCTTCCCAATAGTCTCTTAACAGTGTGTGTCTTTCACGTAACATTTAAACTAAATATATATAACGTTAAAAGGGATACGTTTTTAACCCACTGTATATCATTTTTTGTAAAGTCCAGGATCTTGGCGACTAATCAGGGTCTAGTATCCTCCCGTGTTGATCAATGGGACAAGCTTTTTTCTGTGAACCAGCCAGTCAGGTCCAATCAGGAGGGGAGGGGGAGGAGCTTGATCGTTTTACTTTTGAAAATTCTGTTCCTGTTCCTCATTTTGCAAACTAAGAAGGGCTAGCTGGTTAAAGGGGGGGGAGGAATTTGATGTTTTACTTTCAAATTTCACTTCATCTCTCCTCACTTCGCAAACCCACAGACTATCACTTTAAGGCTCTACTTGGAACCTTCTTGCAATGCAACGTGCAAAATATTATTTATTTATTTTTTGTCGTTTTGGTTTCAACTTGTCTTACAAACGTTGATCAGCAGTGTAATAGTGTGGAGTGCTGTTTTTTTATGCACCTATAGAGGTTTAGAGTTACGGCATCCAATTCTCTATATGTGCCTTACAGATGCTAGGAGTGACGATAAAGCAAACTAAACTGAACTCTCAAAGATCCGACTTCACAATGACGTACTGTAAGAGCTGGGCATCTGCACTGAATAAGATTGAGAGCAGAAAAAATGTGTGCGGTCAGGATGTGGTAGTGTGGCGCTAATGAGGTTTTCAAATGCTCCAAAGAAACGTGCACAATGCTCAAGTCAAGACACCATCGAGTTAGGCACATTGAATAGATGTCACCTGCGACTGGTCACGTTTCCCTACAGCACACCTTTCTCTATCACCACCCAATTCACAAAGCATCCTACTCGTGTTAAAGGCTCATGTTGGCTTTTTCTATCATGTGTGCTGCTGTGCTGTGGACCCACCACCCGCAGAGGGATCCGTAGGGGTCGGGTGCAGAGAGGACTGGGTGGCAGTCGAAGGCAGGTGCCTCGACGACCTGGTCCGCGTGCGCAGCTTCTGGCGTTCGGGACATGGAACGTCACTTCGCTGGGGGGGAAGGAGCCTGAGCTTGTGCGGGAGGTAGAGAGATACCGGCTAGATATAGTCGGGCTCACCTCCACGCACAGCCTGGGTTCCGGATCCCAACTCCTGGAGAGGGGCTGGACGCTCCATTTTTCTGGAGTTGCCCGCGGGGAGAGGCGGCGGGCTGGGGTGGGTTTGCTCATAGCCCCCCAGCTCAGCCGTCACGTGTTGGAGTTCACCCCGGTGAACGAGAGGGTCGCGTCCCTACGCCTTCGGGTCGGGGACAGGTCTCTCACCGTTGTCTCGGCCTACGGGCCCAACATCGGTGCAGAGTACCCGGCCTTCTTGGAGTCCCTGGGGGGGGGTACTAGATAGTGCTCCGGCTGGGGACTCCATTGTTCTACTGGGGGACTTCAACGCCCACGTGGGTAACGACAGTGAGACCTGGGTGGGGGTGATGGGGAAGAACGGCCTCCCCGATCAGAACCCGAGTGGTGTTCTGTTATTGGACTTCTGTGCTAGTTACGGTTTGTCCATAACGAACACCATGTTCGAGCACAAGGATGTCCATAAGTGCACGTGGCACCAGGACACCCTAGGCAGGAGGTCGATGATCGACTTTGTAGTTGTGTCATCTGATCTCCGGCCGCGTGTCTCGGACACTCGGGTGAAGAGAGGGGCTGAGCTGTCAACCGATCACCACCTGGTGGTGAGCTGGATCCGCTGGCAGGAGAAGAAGCCGGTCAGACCTGGCAGGCCCAAACGTGTTGTGAGGGTCTGTTGGGAACGTCTGGTGGATCCCTCTGTCAGTAGGGTCTTTAACTCCCACCTCCGGAAGAGCTTCACCCAGATTCCGAGGGAGGTAGGGAACATGGAGTCCGAGTGGACCATGTTCTCCTCCTCCATTGTCGATGCGGCTGCTCGTAGTTGTGGCCGCAAGGTCTCTGGTGCCTGTCGCGGCGGCAACCCCCCGAACCCGGTGGTGGCGCCCGGAAGTAAGGGATGCCGTCAAGCTGAAGAAGGAGTCCTATCTGGCCTTGTTGGCTTGTGGGACTCCGGAGGCAGCTGAGAGGTACCGGCAGGCCAAGCGTGCTGCAGCTCGTGCAGTCGCAGAGGCAAAAACTCGGGTCTGGGAGGAGTTTGGAGAAGCCATGGAGGAGGACTATCGGTCGGCCTCGAAGAGATTCTGGCAAACCATCCGGCGCCTCAGGAGGGGGAAGCAGTGCTTCACCAACACTGTTTACAGTGCGGGTGGGGGGCTGCTGACCTCGACTGGGGAGGTGGTCGGGCGGTGGAAGGAGTACTTCGAGGATCTCCTCAATCCCACCGTCACGTCTCCCGATGAGGAGGCAGAGGCTGGGGACCCGGAGGGGGGCTCGTCCATCACCCAGGCTGAAGTCACCGAGGTGGTTAGAAAGCTCCTCGGTGGCAAGGCCCCGGGGGTGGATGAGATTCGTCCCGGGTACCTTAAGTCTCTGGATGTTGTAGGGCTGTCTTGGCTGACACGTCTCTGCAACATCGCGTGGCGGTTGGGGACAGTGCCTCTGGATTGGCAGACCGGGGTGGTGGTCCCCCTCTTCAAGAAGGGGGATCGGAGAGTGTGCTCCAATTACAGAGGGATCACACTTCTCAGCCTCCCTGGTAAGGTCTATTCCAGGGTGCTGGAGAGGAGGATCCGGCCAATAGTCGAACCTCGGATTCAGGAGGAACAATGCGGTTTTCGTCCTGGTCGTGGAACACTGGACCAGCTCTATACCCTTCATCGGGTGCTCGAGGGTTTGTGGGAGTTCGCCCAACCAGTCCACATGTGCTTTGTGGACCTGGAGAAAGCGTTCGACCGTGTCCCTCGTGGTGCCCTGTGGGGGGTGCTTCGGGAGTATGGGGTACGGGGCCCTCTACTAAGGGCTGTCCGTTCCCTGTATGACCGTAGCAGGAGCTTGGTTCGCATTGCCGGCAGTAAGTCAGACCTGTTCCCGGTGCGTGTTGGGCTCCGCCAGGGCTGCCCTTTGTCACCGGTTCTGTTCATTACTTTTATGGACAGAATTTCTAGGCGCAGCCAGGGGCCGGAGGGTGTCCGGTTTGGGAACCTCAGAATCTCATCTCTGCTGTTTGCAGATGATGTTGTTCTGTTGGCTTCCTCAAATCAGGACCTCCAGCGCGCACTGGGGCGGTTTGCAGCCGAGTGTGAAGCGGCCGGGATGAGGATCAGCACCTCCAAATCTGAGGCCATGGTTCTCCACCGGAAAAAGGTGGCTTCCCCGCTTCAGGTCGGTGGGGT
This sequence comes from Proterorhinus semilunaris, assembly GCA_021464625.1. Classification (NCBI taxonomy): domain Eukaryota; kingdom Metazoa; phylum Chordata; class Actinopteri; order Gobiiformes; family Gobiidae; genus Proterorhinus; species Proterorhinus semilunaris. The sequence goes on from CM038360.1 coordinate 22,781,714, forward strand.
GTCCTTGCCTCAAGTGGAGGAGTTCAAGTATCTCGGGGTCGTGTTCACGAGTGAGGGACGGATGGAGCGTGAGATCGATAGACGGATCGGTGCGGCGTCAGCAGTGATGCGGTCGCTGTATCGGACCGTTGTGGTGAAGAGGGAGCTGAGCCAAGCGGCAAAACTCTCGATTTACCGATCGATCTACGTTCCCACCCTCACCTATGGTCATGAGATTTGGGTAATGACCGAAAGGACAAGATCGCGAGTACAAGCGGCCGAAATGAGTTTCCTTCGCAGGGTGGCTGGGCGCACCCTCCGAGATCGGGTGAGGAGCTCAGTTACCCGGGAGGAGCTCGGACTCGAGCCGCTACTCCTCCACGTCGAAAGGAGCCAGCTGAGGTGGCTAGGGCATCTGTATCGGATGCCTCCTGGTCGCCTCCCTCGGGAGGTGTTCCAGGCATGTCCTATTGGGAGGAGGCCTCGTGGAAGGCCCAGGACACGCTGGTGGGACTATGTCTCCGTGCTGGCCTGGTGTCGCCTCGGGGTCCCCCCAGAACAGCTGGAAGAGGTGTGCGTGGATCGGGAAGTCTGGGCATCTCTGCTGAGACTGCTACCCCCCGCGACCCGGCCCCGGATAAAGCGGAAGAAAATGGATGGATGGATGGATGGATGGATGGTGTGCTGCTGTGAATGACAAAATGCCTTCGAAAGAGCAGAAATGGATCATGTGCTTTGACAAAGGCAAGTGTTGGGAAGTGTTTGCAAAGATCGTCTCTGTTGAAAAATGATCATGAAATTGCGAGGAACCTTCGATTCAATTCTGACAAAGCTGCCGAATGTCAAAATGCTAATAAAGTGTCGTGCCTTTTTTCAGGTTTTCTGGACAATGGAGGAAACAAATAAGTTAGGATACCTTCCGCACACTGGGGGTGACAGATGGACCCCCTAGTCCGTCTGGGATATCCGTCACCTTTCCCACGTCACCAAGTTCGCCCACCAATGATTCAATACAGACAACTTAGATAGTTCTCAAGTCGAATGTTGTATTTTGAAAGATATTGCAGAGTAAAATGATACAAAACCGATTCAGAATTGGAGTCCTGAAACAACAGTACGGCGCCAGCAGTAGAAGTTTTGGAAACAGAGAGGCTAATCAGCTGATGAGCCTCGACCAGATCTCGAGTAATAGGATACAGAGATGTGACGTCTAGGGATGGAACGCAAAGCTGGTACTGAAGGTTCAGTCTCTTACATTTTTATACCCTCTTAGATCTAATACAGTATTTTCCCATCCTGCTGGTCTGTGGGGTGGGTATACTCCCTTAGACCTTGAGAACCGGTGTTTCCTAGTTTATCTAGTGGATGCTGTGTAAGCAGGTGCAGTGTCTCAGTCTGTTCCTTACGCCCAAATATGGTTGCGCTTCCCCTTTTTGGCTCGGCGCTCAGTTATTTTCTTATAGCATGATCCGATGGTGGATTTTGTTTATTCATATATGGTCGTTCTGAACAGACTGATAAAATAGCGTGTGGTGTGAACTAGTACAAAAATATGTTTCCTGACAAAAGTTACTGGCTTTTTAAATCAGTACTAAGTAACTCTTGCAACTGCAGGTGTCGTAGCAAGTTACGATTTTCTAACTTACTAAATGTCTTGGAGAGTAAATACTACGCTGACAGAAAAGGCGAAGTGAGAGAGGGATATTATACATCCTGTTACACAATGGAAATAATTGTTTTCACTCAATCTGGGCTGTAAATACTGTTTAAAGTGGCGCTAGCCCGCAGTTAGCCTGTCTTTTTCGTGGTTCTATTAGTGTGTATTGGTTGCTCCGACCCGGTGGCAGTCAAGTTGCAAGCATGGTTTTCTGGCCAGAGACACGAGGGGGAGATGAAAGACCCTCCAATCATGCCATTAACACTTGTATTACCCCCAGAGGAACTACGAAAAGGATTTATTTAGGTAAACACGTTACTTAGTACTGCTTTGAATATGATAAGGAACTTCTGCCCATCAATCCGTCTAACCATAACGCCACACTTGTGAGATTTGCATTTCGTTATCTCCCTTGGCGTTAGCGACCACGGGGACTCCTCCCATTGGTCCACAGGTTGGGGCTGAAAACAATGCATTCTTCAGAGCGCCGAACATCCGCTCACAGCAGTCGAGGTGTAAACCCTCGAAGAACTTGGCCCCACTCCAGATTTCTCAGAACGTGACGGAAGCCCATGGGGAGGAGAAGAAAAGGGGGGATGGGCCCGATCTCTGAACCAAGGCACTGCGGTGGGGGTTTGCAAAGAATTAGGACGTTATGAAGAACGGTGACGTCAAGGTTTTAGTTGATCGTAACAAAGAGAAGCTCGACCTTTTTAAACTGCTCACTTTTCTCACCAAGATCTTGTAATGATGATGGGAGAGAGTGACCACTGTGCAAAGCCTTCTCCAGCACATCCCAAAGATTGTCAATGGGGTTACGATCTGGACTCCGTGGGGCTCCCTGAACCACTCTTTCACAATGTGCGCCTGATGAATCCTGGCATCGTCATCTTGGAATACGCCTGTGCCGTCAGGGAAGAAGAACTCCATTGATGCAGTAATCTGGTCATCCAGGATGTTACAGGTGCATTATGACATGTTATAAATATCTTGGCATTTGGATCAATGAGAGGCTCTCATTTAGTAAAGATGTTCGGGAACTAGCAAACAAACTTAAAGCAAAACTGTTGCTTTCTATTTTGGATCATGGCGATACCATATACATGCATTCCACTTTTCATTCAGAAATTAGATTCATCACAGGAGATGGTTATAGGACCCACCACTGATCTATGTGCTAAAGTGGGATGGCAAGCTCTAGAAGCAAGGAGGGAGCAGGATTGCCTGCTGTTTATTTACAAAGCTCTTCTTGGCGTCCTGTATAAATATGTGTTTGATTTAATAAATGTCAGGTCAAACGCTTACCAATGGAGGTCTCAGGATATTTTGACTCTTGAGTCATACTGTGTTTAGACAGAATGGGTAAATAGGCTTTCAGCTTTTGCATGTGCACAGCCTTATGCCCATTGAACAGTTTAACACTCTTCTGAAGGAGTATCCACCAAGTGAATGATCTTGTTTTTAAGTATTTTACATATTAATGCTGTTGTAATCGTTTTGAATTTTAGTGCTGGTGCGATCAGTGGGACTTTCCTGGTTAAATATTTAAAAAAAGCAACTCTTTATGTGAAAGTAATAATGGTATGTATTTGACCTTTCAGTTGCCCAGTGGCTGTATGGGTGGTTAGCATAGTGCCTTTATTTTCTATCCCGTTATGACGCCCCAGGATCAATTTTATTTCAGTTTCTTTAAGTTTTTTTTTCGTTTTCTTAATGGAATGTATACGCAACCATCCATCCGCTGTGAAAACCTAACAGAAACTCTAAGAAACAATTCTGGAGCGTCCTAGAGGCCACTGGGATGGAAAGTAAAGGGGCCATGTTAACCATCCAAGCAGCTGCTGGGTCACTGAACAGTCAAGTGCGGATTAACATGAACTTTTTTTCTCCATAAAAAAGTTGCATAATGCACCTTTAATGTAGTCAGCTGATCTCATTCTCTGGGCACATAGTGTTGGTGAAGTTATACCAACAATCTAGGTGGCTAACTATTATTTATTTGGTCGGGCAGTATATAAGATTTTGCTAAAAAACTAAAAAAAAAATTATCACTCAAGGTTTAGAAGCATTATTTAATCAACTGAAGGGTATGCGATATTGTAAATTGACATCAACTTTGCGAGCTGCAGCCTATCCCGTAGGCCATCATGTGGCACTTGGCTATTCCTGGACTGTTCTAGGGCCAATCTTTGTCTTCTGGCTATTTCCTGACTGGTTAGGAACCATAAGCAGACTTATGAGAAATCAATGCTGTATGAGTGTGCCTGGAATGCTTTTTCTTACTTCTATTGTCTAGTTTGGAGCCAGTTAAAAGCATTTTTGACACTTTAGCAAATCTAAAATTAGATTGTTGGATGCAGAAGTCCAAATAGGTATTTGTGGGAACAGAAGGATAAAGAACAAAGCATAAACCAATTCAGATACATGGGAAACAGGCAAACTCCAAGCAGAAAGGTTCCTCAAAGTTGTTCCAAAACCAACTGGAAAAAAACGATCTGAAATCTAACCAGATCCAATTGCGATTTTTTTCCCCAACAAATTAAAAAACAACCATTTGATTCATCAATATGTTTTAAAATCAAGACTCACGTTATTTGAACCCCATACCTACAGATTCTCTAATACTTTTGCCACTCTGTTGCATCAATTGTTTGTGTGTCCCGTTTATATTCTACCCATTTCTCCCCCACACCCCGTTCCCTCTGCAATATTTCTGGGCGAGATCCCTCTCGTCAGGCTGCCATCATTTCCCGTGTCCTAAGCTGGCTGAGCCTCCCAAAAGCCATCAGGTCTGATTGTCTGATCTCCGGTGTGCGCGCGCTCTGCGAGTTCAATGAGAAATGGGGAGTCCTCTCAACCTCTATTTTGATTCTGTTTTCATTTGACGCTTCATCCGTCTGTCCCGGGTCTGCAGCCTTTCCTCCCCGTCTCTCTCGCTCCCTCTTTCACCCTTTCTTGTGACTGAACCGGTCTTTGAGCTTTGAAAGGATCTCAAATAAAACTATTATTATTTATCCTGTTTAAATCGAGTTTATTGTGTTACCTTGAAGTTGATTTTAAATGCAAATGGGCTGATGAAATGCCTTGCGGAGCCCAGGCATTCCAAACGGAGGAACTACACGCTTCAATAAACGTCCGAACACAAACGACACAGTCACGGAGCGATAAAGAACGCACTGGATTGCAGAAGAGCTGGACAGACGGGTACTGCACACTCAAACACTTGTGTTATTGGCCAAAGCTGATGAAATAAGGATTAGTCTATACAAGTGGGCTGGAAATTAATCCAGGGAAGGGACGCAAGGGCCATGTATTTGCTCGGTGCTCAGGCCGGGGAGAAGGCTTAAAGGCACGGGCAGCGAGTGGAAGGCGCCTCTGTACTGCACAGGGCTGGGTAGGGGATAGAAAGTTTCAGGGAGTGCATCTCCAAGTCTCCAGGAGAGGCAGGAGGTTAGAGCCAAGTGTCTGTTACCAAAGCACAATTAATGTATTAGCAAACACATTTTTATTCACATCTAGGGCTGGGTTTAATTAATTGATTTTAATAGATTTTCCTTTGAATAGCCTGATGTCGATTGAAAAACCCTTAAATCGATTCAAAGGTCGTGTATGGAAACTTCTCTCTTTTTTCAAACTAGTACTAAATAGCTCCCCCTGGATATGAAATGGCTTTTGCACACATGTTCCCTTGTCCCGCATGCCTTCCAAACAAAGATTGGGTAGTTTATTTCCAAACATCTTGCCATGGACAGCTTCACTGTGATGTCTATGGTGGCAGCCATGTTGTTTACTGTCAAAGGCCAGCCGGATTGGCTGTGCCAGTGCGTCATTACACACATGGCAACAAAGAGGGGGTTCAGTCACAAGGACCACAACCTCAAATGAAGTGAAACAACTTTATTGAACAAGCAAGTTGACGGCGGCGAATAATATGTGATGTCGTTTTGGGGCTTCGTGGGAGACAACGATGAGCTCTCGGGCTTTCATCCCCACTGACCTGAAAGATAGAAGGAATGAAAAAGGAAAGAAGGGTGGGAGGGAAGGGCACGAGGAACGAGGAGAGGCTGAGGAGAGGAACCGGGCAGTATTTATAGGATGGAGACCTATAAAACTTTATCTCCATTTCAATTCTTAATGTAGTCATATTTTTTACTAATGTAAAAAGTTTCTACTATTTGCAGCATTGGTTCTTCTGAGTATGTCTTCCATAACCAAGTAAAATTGGTACTGCTTAAAATAAATGAAATTGAATCATGAATCGAATCGGGCCCTCGTGAAGAGAATTGAATCGATTTGGGAGACCTGAATCGATACCCAACCCTAGTCACAACGCATTTGGTCTAAACATACCACTATTTAACTAACTAATGTAACCCTGTCAGCGATTAGTTCTGTAAATGTGAGACAATCCTTCGACTGGCTCTTGGAAATGAAAAGATCCCCAAGATTTGGTTCCTTGGAAATAGCCATAAATCCCACCACTGTCAGCCTTCCTCTCACACACGCCACTTGTTTCTTCACCTCTCACGGCCCTCCGTATGCTCATGCCAATCTCTCCCTGCTCCTCGGCATCGCTCTGCCCCCTTGGTCTTCCGCTGCGATGGCTGGCAGCTGAACTGGCATGAGATATGTGAAGGGAAGCGGAGAAAAAGCATACTAATGAAAGAGTGTGCCTATTATACTAACAGCAGCAGCAAAAGATGGGTTTTGTAAAAGGCAAAAGCCAATTTGGTGTTACCTAGGACACTTCTACGAACAGGGCAACTTGAAAAGGATTTAGGCTTTGAATCGAAAAGCAATTACTATTTCTAAAGGTGTCTGGTTTAAACATTGCTGGAGCCACAGTTTGTTAACAGTGCTCATGTGTGTCTAGCTAGCTGATGGATTTGAACAGCTTTGGGCACTGTAGTAGCAGGCTGACAGTGCCGTCTGCTGTCCGACATCTTCAGAACTGGGTCCCATGTGTGAGAAAGTTCACACGCCCCCCCCCCCCCCCATCCCGGTTCAGCGCTACCGGATCTCGATGGCCTTCCTGATCCGTACTGGTTTCTCTCTGTGTCAGTGACATGGTCATTATCCCAATCCATGAGGTGACTTTAGCGGTTCGTGTTTTGCTTGTTGTCTGGTGGCTCATGTGGCATGCTTTTTGGTATTTTCTTTACGCATTATGTTCGATATTCCTTCTTCCTTTCTCCCGAGTTACCTAGTTTGCTGCATGTCAAACAAGGTATCTCATAGATTGCATTGCCTTTGTGTTGTTGGTGTATTTTCTATCAACCTTCCTGCATCTCTAACACAGATCTGAAAAAGTCGGATTGCAGATGGCGCTGCCTGCTACTACTACAAGCAGGAAGATGGAGCCAAACACTTCAAATCAGTTGAGCATACACATCACAGCAACGTCACAACACTTTGAGGAAGCCAGCAGAGGCAGACGAAACACACAGGTCTGGCTTTAAGAACATATTAACGCTATTAGAAGAAACTAATTGGTCATAAATGTGCTTAAAGGGAGAGTAGACATTTGGAATCTTGCTCTGGACAATTCCCCCCGCCATTAGGTGCCGGCCCGGGCAACACACATCACCCACCTTGCCCAGCCGTCAAAGTGTGGCTTTGTGATCAATGGGTGTTTATGAGAACGAAAAAACAAGTTTGCACATAATCATTTACGTAATGTCAAGAAATGTAATGTCATTTCCTGAGTAAATCAACATTGCAATTTGGCAAAAACAGGGGTGTCCAAACATTTTTTTGTTGAGGGACACTTCAAGTTTATGTAGACATGTTTAAATACAGCTTTGACAGAGGGTTTTACATTCATATTTTCAAATAATGTGTCACTGGGGTCCATCTTTGTGAAAACAAATCCATTTTCAATTGGAGTTTTGCACTCAGTGTTCCATTATGTAGACCTGTTTAAGTCTCTGTGTCCATTCTGTCTTTGTTGGAGGAGACGGTTTCCTCCAATTGAGAGCCACATTTTGAAGTGTTTAAAGTGTGGAGGGCCACAGATCGGTGGTCAATGCGGTGAAAACTTCGAACCAAGGGCCCCATTTTTAAAGGGACAATACGGAGTTTAAAAAATGTTAAAAATTTGTGTTTTCCTCCCCCTCCATGTTCCAACAATGTCCTAATGTGTAGAATGAGCCCGCACTTTGGGCACCCCTGAAACCTTAAACCCCCGACTTCAAATATTGTAAAATAATAAACACAATCCATTTCTTTCCCTTGAACATGTCGAATGATACAGATTTTGGAAACTGAGGTCATGAGGTCCATGACCGACATAACGGTTGTGGTCCATCAAAAGGACTTAATGCGTTAAAGTGGACATGTGCATAATGTGCAGAAAAGTACGAGTGAGGACTGATTCTGAGCGTCCCACTCAGAGCCATGAGAACTCGGCATAATCGAGTGTGGACAGGTGCTAAAATGTGAAACGCAACAATGACTTTTCAGTTTCTACAAGACAGATCAAGATAAACAGTATCGCTTTAGATTAAGGTGTGCTCATTAAGTATTAATAAACATTAGTAATCTTCCGGGTTAGGATACGGGTTAAGGTTAGGATTAGGATTAGGGTAGGCTGTGAATAAGCATGTTATTCATGGCCTATTAGCATGGTAGTTGATAACAATATAATGATCAGCCTGTTAAGGTCAGTGAAGCCAATATACTGAATGTAAAGATGTTTTTTTTTCTTTATAAATGATGTTTGTTGGGTTTATATTCAGGTGCGCTCAATAGTCCAGAATTTGCAGTAAGTAAGTAAACATTGTATGTGTCGTCTTTCCGCTGCGACTGCGTAGTAGTGGCTTACTAGTACATTATCAGATACAAGTATAACAAGCAATAATTAATGGCCTATTGATTACCAATTATCTTTATCAAAACTTAACGAGCACACCTTAATATAAAGTGTTAAAAGAATGCTTTACAGACATTAAAGACGCAAGTTGCAAAAGGTTTAAAAAAAGATTGCGATTGTTGCTGACCAAACTACTGTCCGTGATGACGACCTTGCAACTAATAATTAGAGAATCCGTCATGCCGTATGGTAATGCTATTATTCATTCCGCCGGCGGAACAAATACGATTTACATATCAATTCAGCTATCCAAATTTAAATCCTCGGTCTCAAGCCCCTCGCTACCTGATCTCCGGGTTGTCCCTTCACACCGGCCTCTGTGACAAATACCAGTCGAACAGGATTCCAAAGCATCCGAAAAGAATTTGTACAAAATGCTATCAATCTCGCCGTATCTTGAGTAATTCGTGCAAAGGAAGGGAGGATGTGGTGATCAACTAGGCGGTGTCCCGGGCCAAAAAAATGTGTTGTAAATTAATGAAAGATTTTTTTTTTTTTTTTTACTGCACCGCTGTTGAGTTATGGCTTAATATAAATGAGTAAAAAGGCCACGTCTCGCTGCGGTGTGAAGGAATTTGAGGACAAGGGGAAAAGGAAATGTACATATGGATAAAGTAAACAAGCTCGAGCGTTGGAACGGAGATAAATACGTGCGCCTTTGCTTCTGTCGGTCGGCGCCGTGATGGATATACGAAGGAGGATTATTGATAGAATTTGTGGCTTCACTGTTTTATCCACAGAAAGACACGTGATTGATCGGGCTGGCGGAGAATGGCGTTGACAGCTAGTTTTATTAATTGGCGAGGCGTTCAATTAATTTGAAGCATCTGCTGCGTTTTCCACTTTTGAAGACAAACTGGCTTTGCCTTCAGCCAACGCTCCTCGACTTGGGAATTGGCAATAAATATTTGTAAACGAACATAAATCTGAATTAACTGACTGGAATTCAGGGAAAGATTTCGTAAGATTTTCAAAGATTCCCCAAGCAGAGCTCCCCCAGAATTGACGCCAGTTGGATACAATGCAATATGTGCCATCGATGAAAAGTTAATGCCAGTTAATGTTGATTTGAACTAGATGGTCATCTGAGGCAGATGAACCAATCACCACAACACGTTGTCCATCCAACAAGTTGCATTGTTGTTTGGCCGCATCTCGTTTTTTAGTGTAATGTAACTGTGACCAAAACGTGACAAAAACACAACAAAAACATTGTATCGAAAATGCGGGGGAAAAAACGTGACAAAAACAGCCTTCAGATTTGGGTAAAGCTGAACTCGGGGAAATGTGCTCATAGTGTTGAGAGGTCTTAACTCCTGCCTTAACCGAGCACATTTTCTCCAGTTCAGCTTTACCCAAATGTAAAAGCTTCTCGACTGGAGCTTACAGCCTATAAGCCTCATTTGAAAGCTAAGATTTACAAAACTGATCTAAGATTTTTCCTCGCGTTGTCGTCACCTTTTTCATCGTATTTTTGTGTGGTTTTTTTGTCACCTGTTTTTTGCTTTTTCATCACTTTTTTTGCCTGCTTTGTCGCTCTTTTGATGCACCTCATTTATGTCTCGTTTTTGTTGCTATTTTTACGCTTTTTTCAAGAAGCTTTTAGATAATGGGTAAAGTCAATCTGGAGAAAATATACTTGGTTAAGAGGTTAATATACTTCCAATAAATGACACAATAAATATTGTAGCAAGATGTTTTGTCTCTCAGCCAAAAGGCTTCTTCCATTCTGGAGATCCACAAGTCACTGAACAGGGGAGCCCATCCGTTTTCGGCTTGCAAGCTACCGATACATTTCTCAGGTCACAAGGGGGAGTTTTTCAGGGGTTGTTACAATTAATTTAGCCTGTTACCTGCCGTCCCCGCTGATCATTGGGCTAGAGTTAGTTAACCCTAGTCAGGATATGACTAGGGTTAAGAACTGCAAATGTAACGCAAGTTGTGTTTCACTCACACAGATCACACACATATTTTTTAGAAACTAGAAGGTCTTGGCTTTCAAATGAGGTATCACATTGGCACATATAGGCTGCAAGCTCTTCTATCAATAAGCCTTGAGATTTGTTAACTGCCATCTTAGGGTAAGGATTAGTGTTAACAGGTTAAAATCAAATAGAGAGAGCCCAATTTAAATCATACTGTTGTGTTGGTCTGTCTCTAGTGAAGATAACCATCATTATGGCCCACCTCTGTTGTGTACAATTGTGAATTAAATAAATACGGTCACGTTCATATGGGGTCAGTCACAGCTGTTATCCCCAACTCATCACACTGCATAAAGCTGCCATTCTGCCCTGCAAACTACTTCACTCTGACATTGACCTAAGGCTACAACATGGCTGACTCAGAATGCTTAACCCCCACGAGGCACCTCACAGTCAAAAGCTAAACTGTTCACCCAGAGAGGAAACGCATGCCCTCTGTCCTGGGTCGGTGGTAGGCAGTAGGGGTAAGGTAGATGTCACTGTGGAGGATGAACCTGCGGGTGGGGGTGGAGTATATACAGTGATAAAGTGTGTGAGGTCCATTGTATCGCTCCCATTAATAAAAGAGACAGGCCCAGTAGCATCACGGAGCCCGAACATACATAACCCCCCCCCTTCCTGTTGACCCCCCAGGTAAACAGCCCTGACGGCACATCTTTGTATGTCAGAAAAGAGGGGGCAGTAGTGGCGCAGTGGTTAGAGAGTGCAACACAAGACACCAAACATAGACCGTTCAATTCTAGCTCCGACCAGAGGACATTTTAGAAAAAACAGGCCCAATGGGACATTTTCGGAATAATGAGACTTTGGACTAATTTGTTGTCGGACTAATGGGACGACCACGTTTGCCGTAACATGCAGCAAGAAATGGCTTTTGCAGAAAAGTACACACAAACAAACAAACCTAGCCTTCAGTAGAAGTAGCATGAGCAACACTAACGGATGCCAGGATTGTTGCGATCATAGAGCGTTAGGATCTGTCCGTCATTTCCGGGGAAATGTTGGTAAAAATGAGTGAATTACTGATAAAGCTTAACGCACTGCTGATGTCCATGGAGCTCCCATTCCCAACTCCCTCCCTCAGGACGAGTGCTTGAATCCATTGTTCAAACCTGTCAGCAAACTTCTTGAACTCCAGACAACCCAAGTACAGATGACTTTTTGAAAACACTTACACCAACAATGAGAAACTCTGTCGCCGTGAAACCCATGGCAAAACTTTCCACCACGAGAGCTCGAGAGTTTCTGAAGAGTCTGGCTACCACGCTGCACCTTTTTCAAAACGTCTCCTCACTCAAACACAAGGTCGCACACATCCCAACATATTTTCCCCTCCCATCAGCGCCTCCATTCACCCGCGACTGACAAACGAATGAAAATATGACTCAGAAGAGCTCTTGTCACTGTCACAAAGCCGCACTTCCTGTAGCCCGGGTGCAAAGTAACTCCGCACAATCGATACACACAAAGCGCCGCGTCAATTTGCCGTTTGTCTCGCTCCGGTACCTTGACAGTTAAATCTTATTTCACGCACCTCGACTCTGTGCCAGGAAGCTTGGGTACGGCACTTTTGAGATCTTTTAGAGCTGCAAGATCCTGCCATTGTCAGTGGGAGGAATAAAGATAGTGCCCAGAGGATAGGTACAGCCTTGTCAAACACGTCTTACCGATAGTTTCATAGTGAATTTGTGCAGTTATCACAGGCAATTTGAACTGTATTCCACCTGGGTTGTATAAAGATACTCATGGTCTGCTCTTTACACAAATTACACCGCAGGATTGATAGACTCTTTTATACAAAAGTGGGTTTGTGGATCCAGCCACTAACAAACAATGATCAGGTTCAATATGTTATATAAATACTAGTTTCATTCAGAGTTACAGTGGCGTTAAAAGGTTTCTGCCCCCACCCAGATTGTATACATCTGTTTTGTATTTATAACACTTAAAAAGATTTTGATGAAGCCAATTTTAATTTCCAGTAAATAAAAAAATGCTGTTTGCAAACGATTATCACAGTTATCAATGAAAAGCAAAATCCAAACCTCTCTGGCCCTGTGTGAAAAAGTAAATGCCCCCTGAATTGAAGAGCTGGTTGTGCCGCCGGCCATTGTAGCCTTAAACTCAGCCATATTGGGGTTTTGTGCCATTTTGAGGTCACACCAAAGCATCTCAATTAGATTCCACACTTTGACCTCTCAAAGTTTGTTCAATCTTTACTTAGCTTTGTGCACAAGGTAAGCATGGTACAAGTACATTTTTTCAGTACAGCTTATTCTAAATTTCTAGCTCTGAATATAGCTTACAGTAGGTAACTTAAGCGAATGTGCACTCTACTGGGTAAACCTTAGAATTAGTTTCTATAAAATAACATACTTAGTATTCAGTATACCACACCTGGACACTCCAGAACTTTAAGTTTGTTCTTTTTTAGCCATTCAGAAGTGGATTTGCTTGTATGTTTGAAATTCGTGTCCTGCTGCATGACCCAAGAGCATCTGAGCTTGAGGCCTTAAAGGAACAGGCCGCAGTTTTTGCATATTGAGATATGTTCTTACCTGAGCTTAGACGAGTTGGAAGGTACCCGTCTGGTTTTTGTGCGTGCGCTCAGTCACGCAAAACGACAAAAGATGTTGTTAGCATTTAGCCTCTCCCAGCATATTCCTATAGCTCCATACGGGGGTGAAGTTAGAAGCGACCACGCTCTCCCACGGGCACGCACAAAGACCAGACAGGTACGCATCAACTCGTCTAAGCTCAGGTAAGAACATATCTCAGTATGGAAAAATAGTGGCCTGTTCCTTTAAAGGAACAATGCAGCAAAAAAATGCTTTTTTTCTTTCAGGTTAGACGCTCACAACGATCAGGATGAATCTTGGACCATTCCTCCTTACAAAACTGCTGCAGTTCAGTGATATTCAGGGGATGAACCTGCTTATTCCACGCTCTCCTGTGAATGTTTACAAGTTATGGCCAATAAAAATATGATCAAATGTAAATGTTTGGGTGGACACTGTTTACTCATTCTCATGATTTTGATGAAGATCAGACCACATTTTATGACGAATTTAGGCAGACGTGAGAAATTCCAAACAGTGTACTTACTTTTTACTCCCATATCAAGGCAAGGCAAGGCAACTTTATTTATACCGCGCATTTCGTACACAAGGCAACTCAATGCGCCTGAATCATGAGAAGTAGTTACCGGCGAATCCAGTGTAATGTTCAGTCACTCACTGAAATGTGTGTTTATTTATATGAGACACTGCTTTTTCCTCATTGGAGTACAGTTCATGGGAAATGGAAGACCACCAGTCATCAGACAGTCCAGGTCAGTCATTAAATTCAAAACCAAAACTACCATTTGTTTGGGGAGGGGGATACACCGCTAAACAATTCCACCCACGACACCCAAACGGAAAGCATTCGGTTATTGCATATCACATTTCTTATATCAGTTCCTTTTATGAGTCAGGCTGACAACAGGACTTTGCATGCAAGAGGGGGGAAATTGGCAATAAGTCCCCTTTTTGGTATGGCAAACGTAGGACGAAGATAAAGATGGATCGGAGAGGCTTTAATGAATTAATGACTTCTCCCAAACTAGATGCCTCTTCCATCTTTCCTCAGACACAACCAATGAAATAATAAATAAACACATGAATAAGTGAAGAGGCTTGGATGAGACGGCACTCCGGAGGGGCCCTACGTTGGGGAGGGGGGTGGGCTGACTGGGAGCCGGGTATAGCAGCGCGATGCTAAGACGGCTAAGGCGCGCGGTGAGCCTCTCTGGTGATTTGCTCCAACATCAAGCAGCTGGAGGTTACTGAAAAATTTAGCGATGCGCGGGGAGCTAGTGAATGCTAATAGCGCTCGACTTGAATCACACACACACACAGCCGTGCAAACCCATCCGCAAACATACACGCTGCACTGGCTAGACCACCTACCCTCTACCATGACCTTGCTGGACGGCACGGTTGGAGCGACCGCTACTAGCATGCTAACGAGACCCCGGCGCTGCGCTGAGGCGGGTTGCCAGACGCTGCCGGGCGGAAGAGGGCACGCAGGGGCAGCCAAATGACATGTTAGCTCAGTCGCCGAGGGAGCAAGGGATGGGATTCGCTGAGAGATGGATAGAGTTGTGGCGACAGGGTTAATGGGGACGTGACTTGTGACATGTGGAGGGAACGAAGTCCATGGGTAAATTGAATGCTAAGCACGAGCTGTGTGTGTCTTACCATGTAACAATAAAATAGATAATTTAAGTAGTATTTGGTCACAAAGATTGATTAAAAGTGGAATCGTTGGGGTCAAAGGTTCTAGTCAATATGCAGACACATTATCTCTATCAAAGGTTTAGTGGTAAAGCATTACTTTTCGTCTCGTTCTGCTTACCCAGGTCACCAGGCCAGCCTTCTACTCAGGCACTCCCAGACTTCCCTCACCCCAGACACTTCCTACAGCTCCCCCAGGGGGGATCCCAAGGCGCTAATCCCGAGCTAAGCGACAGACACAGTGCTGAAGGTCATCTGTGAGCAGTGCCGCCGCTTGCTATATGCTCATAACGCGCTATGCGTTGGGCATCAAGTGCTCCGAGGGCACCACTTTGAGGCCATTGTGATTAAATTAGATAATCCTTTATTTAAATTCACTATGGCATGGCATTGTACAGTATTTGCGCCGCTGTTTTATTGATGCAGTTGACAAGAAAACTGCCTGTATTTAACGATGAGCAAGAAGAACTATAGAAACGTGTGCATATGCAACCGATGATACAACGCACGTAGGAATCCCTGTGCCACATGAGGAGGCTTGACGCACGGCCCGTTCACACAAACATAGCAAATTCGCTAGCAAACAAGTGCAGATGTCCTGACAAAACTTTTGCATCATGTAGTGTTCTCTGGTGCCTGTGCTCGCGGCGGTAAGTGAGAAAGGAAGAAGGGGAAGGTGCAGAAAGGAATTACTTCTGTGCTGGGCTGCAGTGGCGGAGCAGAGAAATCCCAGTTCTGGGGCGAGGGGGCATCTATTAAAAGTGTTATATCTGAACTCAGTTCATTTTAAATTCTACAAATATTTTTGGTGTACTTTTTTAATGATCTACCCCTCCTTCCAGCCCCGCTTTTTTATTTATTTTATTTTTTTGGGCGGGGGGAACCATCAGACGGTTCTGCTTAGGGCACCGAAATGCCTTGCAGCGGCCCTGTCTCTGAGGCTTCCTAACTGGGATATTCCCCCCTAAGCTGGGAGTCACTGGCTACCTGAGTTTGGAATACTTTGGAATGCATGTTTGCGTAGCTCTCAGTCGTCCAGGACTGTTTCTTTGTTTTCAAAAGAGAGCAATCCAGACTGGGTTATTTAGCTTTTGTGCAGTGCCGAGTGCCCCCAGTTAGCCAAGCTTCAGAAAACAATTTGTTACCTTTCCTTTTTCTCCCTACGTGATCAAATCTTTTCAAATCAAATTCTGCATGGAACATTTACCCTTTCTATTTTCTAGTCCCTTCTCATTTTCGACCCATGAGTCTTGATTCTACCTCTGCTCCTGTCCCCCGCTCAGGACGGCCCAGCTGGGGACGGAGACAGAGGAGACGAGAGGCTGGGGGCGCCGTAGAGCGGTCGTGCAATGACATGATTTACAGGCAGAGGAGCAGGGGGTTGCCGCGGCGACGTCTAGCTGCGGTCCCCTGCGTCTATAATGGGAACTGTGCGTCGGGCTCCGAGCAGTCTGCCCCCTCCGTGTGTGTCCCAACATGGCCCCTGGACCCCATCCGAACAGGGACAGGCTGCAGGATATTGCAGTCTGTTCCGTCCACCGAGGCACTGAAGAGAAAACTGTATGTATGTTTGGCAATGGTTGTACCATCAGTTATGCTAGGGTTTTCCATCATAGCAAAGGTTTTGAAAAGTAGTTATGACAATCAGCCAAGTACAGATGAACACTTATGTCAACACTAATGATAAAAAACTTTGAGGTGAAATTCTAATTTTCACATTGGGAATGAACCAGAACGTGCTGGTTTTGTGCTGAGGAGGACACGACCTCAGGATAACTTACACGTGCGTGAGTGAGAGTATTCCAGGTCCCAGTTCTAACGTCGCAACAGTTCATAAAAGTCATTTTTGTATAAAGAAAACATGTGTGTGGACGTGTGCGCGACATGTGCGCGTAAATCAATTCTAAATGTCCAAGCTGTAACATGATAGTTATTAATTCCTGTCATATGAGCCATCCGGTATTGTTCACAGATGAAGTCCATAATTTATATTCAGTCTCCATCATTGTGCATCACTGATAAGCACTTACAATAATATAAGCAGTTCATGTCATTAATGTTTAACAAAAACGCTTGAATTTTTTTTATTTTTTTCACTTTTGACCCATCTTATAATGTTCAAACCCATCAGCAGCAGTTTGCCAATACCACATTAGATCCACGTAAAATGCGTGGATGAGGAAAATGGCCGAGAGTTTCCTTTCCTTACACACTTCCCCAGGCTGTTCCAAGAAATCCAAAGGTTTTCCCCAGACCAGAACCTTTTGTTGGCTTTCTGACAGTATAGAACTGGGCCTGGGACTCTTTGGTGACGTAGCTACATAGCAAGAGCCGTTATTTACTTCATGAGAAGAAACCATACAACTCCACACATGCTACAAAGTTTGTTTCGTTATCAGTCTGGCTGTCGTCACTGACCCCTGTCCCGCGGCTGCTGTTCAGTGCGAACTCAAGCCGAGAGGACGGGGGGTTTCTGACTGAAGAGGGACTTGTGAGGTTTCAGGGACTGTCCCCGTGATCTGTTGGTGCAAAAGCGCCTATAGTTCCTCCAGCGTGCCGACCCTCTGGTTCCTCCCGATGGGGCATGCCAGGAACACCTCCCGTGAACCAACTCAGCGGTCTACTCTCGACATTATGGAGCAACGCCTCTACACCAAGCTCTTTACGGAGTGACTGAACTCCTCACCCTCCAAACATTAATTGGCGTGTGGACTTTATTAGCCTGGGCATATGAACATGATGGAAGTGTGTGAAGAGCAAATTGCTAGAGCCGGAACGTGAACTCACAACATTGATGCCGGCAAAGCATATGCTCATTTGCTGCAGCTTAAACTCCTGCACAGGCACATTCAACTTACAATGCTGTAGTTGGTTATGGATGTTGATGGAGAGCAGCAAAGCCATGTCGGGGGCCTTTTTTCTGCCTCCCATTCTCACAGAAGCCGATGCGCTGCAATAAGAACGTTTGTAGTGACAAAACCTTCGATCACAAGATGAAATTCCTCTCTCACACAAAAGACACACTGTCAGCTGGCTCGTCTTCAGACGCCCTGCCCCCACCACGTCTCCCTCCTCTGTGTTTGTGAATGGCAGATCACACGGTCCCACGGCTTCTGTGGTTCTTCACAAACTCAGCTGGAGGAACCCTTCTCAAAAACATACAGTGTACGTGGTAGCCAGTGCTTGTACAGTAGCTATGAAAAATGCAAAAGGGCTGACAAGTCAGTTCATGCTTCTGTGGACTGAAGATGGGTTGCCCAAGAATACCTCAAAATGCCACTACATGTCAAGAGGTAATGTTTTGGGAATAAGGTTGCTTTTTGCTGTGAGTAGTGACAAAAGCAGCATGCTAATAGAAGATTTTTAAAGGTTATCTCCAATGGCATTTTCCCTTAATGTGGATATATTGCGCATAATGGTGGCTTATAAACCTGCTTCTTGGTGCATAGGGATTTAATATTACACGTTTTCTATCATTTAAATCAATGCGTGTGTATGGCAAATGTGTAAATATTTCTCTCTTAAGCCTGGTTCACATGGCAGGATAATTAGGCCGATTTAAGCCACAATTCCCCCCTTCCACCTATCTTAAGGACGCTCCAATTATTGTAACATAATCCGATATTCCTGCTGTGTGTGGTGTGTTAAGAAGGAAGGACGTTGGGAATGGTCCGATCTCAAAATCGGGGATATTGAACATGTTGGATTGTTTTGGCCCAGTTTCTCATTGTGTGTGGTGAGCCCTGAGGACAAAACGAGCGCGCAGCCTGTTGACTGGGACGTGTAGCCAAACAGAAAGCGAGGTGATGAGGCGGCGAGGAAGCGCCGGGACGCACGGAGGAGAATCCAAAAATCCACACAGCTGTCGTGGTGGCGCACCAGAAAGTCTAAAACTATCGCCACTGCCTCTTCTTCGTTTGTTTACTCGGAAGTTGCATTTCATCTTGAGAGTTTTTGCGAGATTTCCCGTCTGACCGGCGAAATGTCAGTGACGGGAATCGGCTTGTGTTTCTCAGGTTTGGAAAATCTGCCCGCAATTTTAAAATCTTCCCGGGTGAGCCAGGCTTTGGCGATAAATCACGTGATAAATCAAAACAATTTAAGTCAACGGCATCCTATCAAATCGAGCCCTACTGAGTGAACTTTGAGTGTTGGACAGCTCAGAAGTCTCAGTTTTTAAGGTTATTAAGATGTGGCCCAAAAATCCCTCTGTTCGTTCTCGCTCACGGGCCTCACGCAAAACACCGTTCACTTTGACACACTGTAGTCTTCCAACGCTATTATGTGAAGGACAACTCTTGGGATTTACATTATTATTATAGAATATCCAGAAAATCCTCAGCCTTTTTGACAGCGCAACTTTACCCTATCCACCTCCGTGCACTTGGGAAGGCACTGGAGGTGTGCCGAGGGCCCCAGACATGGACGAAGCCAGGGAGACTCGACGCGACTGCCGCCTGCAAGCCCCAAAGAGAGCTAGACAATGGCATTTTGTGTGCGTATGTGTGTTTCTTTACTAGAGGGATGGAACTGGCGCGCCACAGAAGCCAATAAATCCACAAAAGCAAAGCACGGCAAAGACAAGCTCGCGCCATTGTGTAGGTCGGGGCTTTTTTTGTTGGTTTTTTTTTACGCGTTCTGGGGTGGATGCGTTCACACTGCCTTCATTGTCGCGCAGCCCTCCCATAGGCCTCGCTGCGTCGCGCTGGATGCTGGCCTCAAAGAAGTTATTGTTAGGTTTGTCTAGGATTCCCCCGAGGCGGAGGGAACAGGCGAGAACCAAATCGATACGATGTTACATTTAAAATTAGGGCCGAAACGTATATTTCCCACGTTTGTGTGATGCATGGGGTGAATGCATTGTTATACTGTGTGGCGCTTTATACGATATAGGGTGAGGTTTGGGCCAAGTTTTTAACATTATATATTTACTTTATTGTTTTGCAATACCATGTATCAATATCACTTTATATGCTACACATCTGTATATACAATCCCGCTGTTGTTGTCTTACCATATGTCACTTTATTTTATCTTATTTATTTCATATTTTTTATACATGCCCTTATAGCCTTATAGTTTAATGTTCTTAGCTTATTTTTTATCTTAATTCTGTGTTATATGTTCTATGTCACACGTTTGCACCAAGACAAATTCCTAGTTTGTAAACCTTGTTCACAAACCTTGGCAATAAACCGATTCCGATTCTGATCATGCAGCAAACATGTTGAGACATTATTTTTCACACCCAGTTAATAAAAATACACATTGAAAAGGAAATAAAAGGAAGAAAAGAACAATAATTTACAATGAGTTCAGGTGTAAAAGAAAACAAAAGGGCACCTGATATCCTCTATACAGTGACAGTATTAATTATATGTAAGTAAAATAATAAGCATCACAAAAAAGTCTATTTGACCTTGTGTGAAGAGGATTCCACTGTTTCCAGTCTGTGAGTGTCTCATGTAAAGAGCTTTGTGACTATGTCTGTGAAAGGCGCTATACAAATAAAGTTCTTCCTTTCCTTTTATACCAACCACTTCCCCATTCACGCCCTAGTGGATTTTCTGTTCTCTTTTTCCTCACTTTTTGCCTCATCTGCTTTTTGTCTGGCAGCCTGTAATCTCAATTATTCGAGTCTTTAACAAAGGACTTAATTTGAACGGGGTCTAGGCCCTGCCTGGACCGTTCCCCCGAGCCGCCACACAGAGCAGGGATTAAAATCAATTACGGCCTAGTGGGAAAGTTCCTCTCCGTGCATGTGCCAAATCCTTAATATGGACATGTGTAAATTATTACCGCAGCACTCCGGACTCTCAGCCCTCTTAAGTAACTTCACAGCCAGTGTGGGGGCATTAAAGGGGGCATATCATACAAAATCGACTTTTATTGAGCTTTTAATTGTATGCTTTGTCAGAAACAGTCCTGGAGTATTTTGCTTATTCACACAAGTTTGAATAATCTCATCTACTTGACCGGTTTCCACGGAAGTCCCGAATCCATAGGGGAACATACTGTAAATATGTTTTAGTGGTACAGGAAACCGGAGCACCCGGAGGAAACCAGAGCAAACACAGGGATTGTTACGCAACAGATTACAAACCTGGACGTGTTCTATGGATTTTTAAAGGGGCATTATGGAACTTTTATGCAAAAAAAAAAAAAACATCGACTGTTTTTGTTCTAATATAGCTCATTGTTCTCCCTTTGCAGAGGGGGTTCAAAGCTCGAGGCTCTAAACAAAGGTGCCTGGAAACCCAGTGCTTCCCCTTAAAGGCATACTGCGGATTCAACTGTTGCCAATATTACAGACATGCTGCTGATGACCAGTTTGATACAGAAAATGCTGTTTTTTCTGTTGGTAATCAAAGAATGAATTTGGATCAGGGCCTAACATAACAAAATCTCATATCTGGATGCCTTTAGTCAACATCTCCATGGAGACGTCCCGATCCCACCGGTTTGTTTGTTCACTTTTTTCAACAATAAACAAAGTATCTGTGATAAAACAAATGCTTGTGTTTTATTCCATTTGTTGGGTGAAATGGCTTTAAAGTTCCCTCACGCAGATTTTAAGTTATGGGTTAAGTATTAATACTACAGTCTGCAATTACACAAAATGCCCACCTTAATACACCTTTGGAAAGATCCTTTTTTCTTTTTACCACGCTTTGATCACATCAGAAATAGTTTCCTCACAGGGCAGCACCAAATATTGAAGCAATGAAACAAAACAAACTATGAAACTATAGATACACCAAGAACATCAGCTGAAGATTTGGGTCAAATGCAGATGACAAGTTTTCTATATATTGTGCTTTAGAACCGCAACTCCCTTTCGTTGACAATGGTAATTTCTGGGCTATACTTCGGTACTCCTGGTCGGTACTTGGATGGGAGACCGTTTGGTCACACCAGGTGGCCTAGCGAATGGAGTGAGTGAGTGGTTGGTGGTGGTCGGAGGGGCCGATGGCGCAGACTGGTTGCCTCTACCGCAGGGCAGCTGTGGCTACAATAGTAGCTTCCCACCACCAAGAACGGAGTGAATGAATAATGCAATGAGGATCAGAGGAGAACTGAAGGCCAGGTTTCCTCCGGGTGCTACGGTTTCCCCGTCCTCCGGGTCAGGTCGGCCCACAGTGGCGGCGCGGCTCAGATGCAGCGGCTCAGGACTAACACCTGAACACTACTTTGTTGCATGCTTGTACAATGACAATAAAGCACTTATTTATATGTAAAGCGTCTGAGTGTCCAGAAAAGCGCTATATAAAACCGATGCATTATTATTATATGGTGCGGCTAATTTGTAGATTGTTAAGATCATACAACACGGAGACACTCATGCATGCTTTTATCACCAGTCGTATTGACTACTGTAATGCTCTGCTTTCTGGTCTTCCCAAAAAGAGTATCTCAGGTTTACAACTTCTACAAAATTCAGCAGCTCGTGTCCTGAGGAAGACCAGGAGGCGGGACCACATTACACCGGTTTTAGAGTCGCTGCATTGGCTCCCCGTGTGTTTCAGGATCGATTTTAAAGTTCTTTTAATGTTTTTTAAATGTCTTAATGGTCTTGGTCCTTCTTATCTTTCAGAACTGCTTTTACCTTATGAACCTTCACGGCCCCTTCGCTCCTCCGGCAGGGGTCTCCTAGTTATTCCTAAAGTCAGCAGAAAGACTCACGGCGAGGCGTCTTTCCAATATTATGGCCCTCGCCTCTGGAACGACCTGCCGGAGGAGCTCAGGACCGCAGAGAACGTTCATGTATTTAAGAGCAGGCTCAAGACCCACCTTTTTAGCTTAGCTTTTAACTCACATCTATTTATTTAGTCCTAATTATATATTTTGTGTGTGTGTGCACGTGCGCATGCACCTGTTTGTCTGTTTGTTATCTGTAAAGCACTTTGTGATACCTTTCGGTATGAAAAGCGCTTTATAAATAAAGTTTGATTTGATTTGATACTGAATATTGTGTCACCCTATTGCTGTCTTCCTCCATCTCTGTGACCGAGGCAGCTGGATGCCCTCCCGTGCTATAGATAGTGTGGCTTTGGGGGCAAAATAAATGCGTTACCTCACTGCTTAAATATTATGGAGGGTCCAGTCCATCAAAAGCCAGCCTCGAGCGATCACCACAAACCCAGCTCGGAGCAGCTTCGAACACCAGGAAACATGCCGCGTAGGGCGGCTCTAAACACGGCCACACTCCCGAGGAGTCGCCGCTGTGCCGGCAGCCCTTTGCCTTCACTGAACACACGCGTGTTTAAAGAATAATATAATCAAAGTTCTGAACACACTTGAATAGAAAAGTCCTGTATCTCCAGTGGCTGACGGTGCTTTAAATGTGCTTGGAACAGCATGGACAGCTGCGGCTTGTAGACCAGTGTGGCCTATATACATAAATAAATATATAGATATATTATACATTTTGATGGTATATATTCAGATACGCTCAATTGTCCGGAATTTACGGTACACCATTTCTTCATCAGTTGCTCTTTATTTATTTATTTATACCGCGCATTTCGTACACAAGGCAACTCAATGCAAACAATCCAAGGACACGTGGAAGAGTTAGTATCCTTTTGGTTTCCTGCAGTTTTCATCAGATATGGGAGGACAAAATATATTCCCACAAATCATGTAAACAACATCCCATGAAAAATCTTCTTAATCCCTTACATCTCAAATTCTTATCTGTGTATAATATCTGCAGCCTGACCGTATAACCCGGCGCTTACCACCTCTGGCTGCACTGGGAAGGGGGGGCCACAGCCACCATTAAACCCGAGCGCTAAAGGAAGATATATGGCTAATCCTTGTGACAGGGCTATTTCTGAGAAGGAAGCGGCGCTATTTGCAGATAAATTCCTCTCATTTCTCCTGAACCCGTGGCAGAGGCCGGCGACACCCTGAGGGCCCGGGCCGGGGACTCCAGCTGGGTGTCAAACGCACCCCGAGGTGAGCCTGACTGGCCACCCATCTGGATTCGCTGTCTGGAGGAGCGCAGAGAGACGGATGGGGAGGGCAGGAACTCCAAGGTCACGCAGTGTCTTCGAGTGGCAGGAAGTTTCTTGGAGTTAGCCAGTTTCGGAACATTTTCTCAACATCTAATGAGTATCTTTTAAAGCAGAACTCAGTGACATCCAAAATCCACTAAATCCCCCCCCCCCCCCCCCAAGTGGCATGGCAACTGGGAGTAATAGGGATGTTTTCTGATCCTTTTTGTTCTGATACGGAGCTGCTGAACTTTTCAGATCCTCGGATTTCACAATAAAGTATCTATCTATCTATCTATCTACATATATGTAATTATGCTTTAAACAAAAATAGTCAACAGAAATCCCTAAACATTGCTGCCTTTTGCTTTGATTACTGCTTTGCACACTTATGACATTTTCTCTATGTCGTTACCAGAAATAGTCTTCACTTCACAAACTGTTAAACCATTTCAGGGACGACCTTATGAAGCTCAATGAGAAAATGGAAAAGGAATAATGGGTGGCAATTTTGAAGAATTTAACATGCAAAACATTATCTGAGTTATTTCACCCTTTTTTTTGTTTCCTACACAATTCCATGCGCTCACTCATAGTTAAATGTCTTCAGTGAGAATCACACAATGTTAAGGCTGGGTTCTTTGGTGTTGTAGAATACATTTATTTTTGCGAGCTCAGAATAGGTTGTAAACGCAGCAAAACACAGACCTTGTTGTATTGTCTTCACCTATAGTTTTATTCAGCAATGGATGATAGAAGTCGAATCTAAATAAGTGGAATTCATCTGGGAGCTGTGCAGGTGGAAGAGGAAGGAGGAGGAGCTGACCAGTGCGGGACACCACGAAACAGGCACAAACCCAGGAGGCGCTGCACCGTTTCAGAGGATCAGAAGGATCACTGAAGGCAGCCAGGCAGGTTTCCTTGGGGTGCAACGGCTTCCCCGACCTCCAAAAACATACTGGTCAGGTTGACCCGCAGTGGCAACGCGGTTCAGTGTTCAGGACTAACACCTGAACACTATTTTTGTGTACGCTTGTACAATAACAAATAAAGCACTTACTTACTTACTTGTTATGTTGGTGAATGTGAGGGAGTGTTCAACAGCAAACGCAATGTGAAAGTAGTTCCCCTTAAAAATATTTTCAAACATTTGTATTTTTACTAATGTCTTACCAAAGCCGGAGCCCAGGCGTTTTATTACAGTCCAATGAAACACCGATATTGCTTACAGCCCAAGTGTAAGAGTATGTTATAAATAACTCACTTCTGGGTAACCAAAAGTGCTTAAACATCCCACCATACCCAGCCCGCATTATGGTCCTGTACACCTTTCTGTCCCGGTATGTTATTTTTATTCAGATGTAGTTTTGCCATTTCTTTTATGAACCACTGGCTGTACGAAAAATCAAGTTTTAATGTGGCGGCAAGTCAAAACAAGCGTTTTTTTTTCTTTTTCTGGGAATCTGGGCAAAAGATGAAACAAAGAAGTTTGTTTACACGCGCCAAGCTCATTCACATGCCACGCAATTAGGAAGTCGTGCTGTTTGTGCTATTGTAAAGAGCGACATGAGTCAGTGTGACTGTCTGTCTTCTTCTGTTCTTTCCAATCAACTTTATTCCCTGACCCCGCATTACAGAAATCGTTTCTCCAAAAAAATAAAAGTTGTTTGTTCGTTTTACTTTTAATCATGATATAATATTACTTGCACTTCAAATACATATCAGGAGTTTTTTTTTCCCCCTTTCTATGGGACCAGAAGCCAAAAACAAGGTTAGACACTGCAGATATGAGCAATGCAATGATCAGAAAAGGTGGTTTAAAGGTGTGTGGAGAAGCTTCGCGGCTCATTGGGGAGGGCAGCTCCAGATACATTTTAATGAGGATGGAACTTTATCCAATGTTGCTTATTATAAATGGACAATTTTAAGTGGAATATGCATAACTGTGTTGTATGGACACCTCAACATTGATATTTCGCATTTTCGTTGAAATTATGCGCCTGGAAATGTTACCTAATGAGTCAAAGTCTGTTGTTAGAATGTCATGAGCTGCTTGGAGCTCCCTCCGCTTGCAGCCGAGGGAAATAACAATCGTAAACACAAAATACGAGCCACCATTTTTGCATGGTAACAAATCAGTGGCGCCCTGATGACCACACTTACCACACGGATTATTGGATTTGAAAATGCCACTTTTGGGTTCATCGATTTCACCAGTGTTTCCCAACCAGGGGTACAGGGAACTTAAAGGAAAGTGAATTTTTATTATGTTATTTATTTATTTTTTTAAGGTTTGAATTTGAGAATGTTATAGCTTGATTATGAACACAATACTCCACGGACTCCTGAAAAATATGAGCTTAATCAATCACTTTGTAAAAAAAATATTGGGAGAATCCTTGAGGTAGGGGGGTAGTCGGATTTTAAATGAACAACTCATGGGTTGGGAACCACTGTATTACACAACAAAATCCAAGAAATACAGATCAGAGCGCTTCAACAGTAGAAAAAGAAAGTGAGAGTCTTCGCTACTATCGCCAGACAAAAGATTGCCGGGAAAGAACATGTTTTTTGTACATTTACTTTATTTTAGGTCAAAATACCAAGGGGAAAGATGTCCAATAGTATGTATAAAAGCCAGAATATATAGAGCAAGTTTAAACTCGAAACACAACTGAAGTTTTGGCACATTTTCCCAGTCTGCCTGGCAACCCGCCGCAGCTGGTGAGACGTTGGAGTTGGGTCAAAGAGCTGAGTCGGCTCATAACTAAAGCTAAATATAAAACAAGTGTCAGGAAAGATGGATTTACCCCAAGTTAAGTCCAACTCCGGTTCAAGGAGAGATGGAGTGGCCAGTCCGGGAGCGGGCTACGTGGTGGTTAATGCTCTTCCAGTCACGGGGAAGTTCTTTGGATGCCAAAAAGGAATCTCAAACCACACCGAGTGATGCATGGTTTACTTATAGCTTGTAATGCACTGGGTTTATATTATGGCCTGGAATATTGCTGCAAATAATAATAATTAAAAAAAAGATTATTATTAGCTTACAGCCTTTCGAGAATATAGATGGATACACAGATAATAGTACATTTATTTACTCTGTTTAGGCACTGTATAAAGTGTTATGACCCCTAGGACCCAGATTTGCATGAGAAATGTGTTGTACAGTATTAGATACATGTATTTATTATTTATCGGTATAACCCTAACCCAGTACAGGGTTAACCTCTTAACCCCCGCCGTCACCAAGTGCGTTTCCTTCAGTTCAGCTTTACCCAAATCTAAGGTTACAGTCTATTTTTTTATATACACATTCATTCTTTTCTGTTGCTCTCTTGTTGCTTTTTTGTTGCATTTTCTACACTTTTTTTGTTGTTGGGTTTTGTCCCTTTTTTATTTCTGTTCTGTGGCTTTTTTTGTGTGTCACATTTTTGGTATTCAAGAAGCTTTTTGATTTGGTTAAAGCCAAACTGGAGAACTGATCTGTTCAAATGGGGGTTAAAGAGGGTGAAAAACAGGAAGAGACGCATGGCTGATCGTTGGAGCAGGGACACGATCCCATGACGATGAGGCTGGAACAACGCCTTGTGCCTTGGAGCTTTGGGCAGTTATTGTGACAAAATGACAGCCTCTTATAAACTGATTACATTTATTACTTCATGTTTCTTGGACCTTTATTAACCGGGAAAGTTTAAGATTCAGGGGACTCTCTATTTTTTGAATAGATCAGAGCATTTATAGAGAGATGCAAAATCTGCAAAAGGCTATCTAGAAATAAGTAAACGTGTCCTTGATTTGAGTAAGTGATTTCTAGAAACCTGTCCATGGGGCAAGATTTTTAAATTCTTTGAGAAAAAAGATTGTTTGAGCAGTTTACATTCTTTCTTCTTTTCCATTATGTCCCAATCATACAGTTGTGGAGGCTCAAAGGGAGTAGGCTCAAACAAGAACGCTTATCACTTAGAAATAAAACCCCGCAAGTACCTGAAATAATTTGGTTTTAAAGGTTCTTTTAGAAAGACACTAGGTATAACAAAACGCTTTTGATCAAATACCTTAAGCCAGTGGTTCCCAAAGTGGGGTCCGAGGCCCCCTAGGGGCCTCAGAGGCACTGCAGGGGGGCCCCAAAGGTTGTCTACAAAACAATTACATGAAAATAAACGTATTTTAAAAGGAACAATACATTTATTTGCTAAAATGTAAGTTTTTAGCCCACAATCATAGCTAGATGTTGCTTTTCATGTAATTTTTGCTGTAAAATAATAACAAATTCCTTTGAATAGAGGAAATTATTAGTATTTGGGGGCCTAAAGAAAATTTTGGACTGATTAGGGGTCCGCCATGTCCCGGACTTTTTCAAAGGACAGTGAATTCTACTTCAATGTTCATCAGAGGCGTCTCCCGACGTGCATGATGCAACTCTTATTGGGACGTTCCATGCAAAACTTGCAATAAAACATACATTGGGGAAACAGGACGGACCTTCAACACATGCAAACGGGAACATCAAAAGGAATGCGAAAAGGAGACAGCGGGACGGCTAACCAGAGCAATAAAACAAGAAAACCTAAAATCTGCAATATCAGACCACTGCAAAAGGGAAGATCACATTATGGACTGGGAGGGGACGAGGATCGTGGGCACGGAAGAGCACAAGAAAGCGAGGAGGATCTATAAACAGAGATGAGGGCGCCTTTACCCTGGCGCACACATGGGACGCACATCTCCACTAACCACCATTCGGCGGCAGGCGTGGCCACACTGACAGGTTTATTGCTTATGTCAGTGTGGCCACGCCTCTGAAGAACATCCCAATTAGAGACGCATCATGCACGTCGGGGGACGCCGCGGATGAAGACGTAAGCAGAATTCCCAGTCCGTCGAAACGCGTGAGGCATTTGAACAAAAGCGCTTTGTTTTACCTAGTGTCTTTCTAAAAGAACCTTTAAAACTACTTTGTAAGACATAATTAATGTAATCAAAGAATTACTTGAAATAAGATTGTTGTTGCTGTTTTTTCTTAGTTTAAGTGTAAGACTTGTCCAATGGGTAGAGTTCTTGAAATTAGTAACTGAAAATCAACAAATTTACTTATTTCAACAAAATGTCACATCTTGCTAGATTATTGTGCACAAAAAGGCCCCATCACAAGTAGGGCTGGGTAGGGTTAAACGATACCAGTACGGTATTGGTAAAAGTACTACCGGTATCCCCAAATAGAAATTGGGAGGGGGGAGGGGGGGGCCAATGTTTGCCCGGAATGTTTGCCTACTTTTTAGGAACATCCAACAGGGGCTGGTCAGCTGACCTCAAGGCTCTGGACGGAGTGTAACAGCTCACTCGAATAAGGCATGCCCAAAGAGCGCAGACATTAACGCAATCAACAAAATCTTAAATGGAACACGAAAGCTGACAGGGGTGATTTGCGTCTCTTTGTTTTAGTCGGGAGGTGAGCTGAATTTTGTACACTATACTAGGCTTTACAATAATCCAGACGCAATGTTACAAATGATGGCCTTTTCAATGTCATTTCTCGGGAGGTAGGGCTTAATTTTGGCCATGTCCTCAGCTGAAAGAAGCTGGACTTGATGACATGAGTTGATATGTGTGTCAAAGTTAGTACTAAGTAACGTATTTACCTTAATAAATCGTTTCCATAGTCCCTCTGGGGGTAATACAAGTTAATGGGATGATTGGGGGGTTCTTTCATCTCCCCCTGGTGTCTCTGGACAGAAAACCAGGCTAACGGGCAAAGCTAACTGTGGGCTCGTGCCACTTAAACAGTATTTACATCCCTCCCTTTGTCTTTTCTGTCTCTCACGGACAATTAATGAGTAAAAAAACGCAACATGCTACGACACCTGCAGTGGCGCATATAGCCTCTAGGGGCATGATTTATTTAGTACTGCTTTAAACAATAGGTCAACAATAGGTCAACCATCACATAGGCTCCTCACATAAGGACGGTAGTAAACGGACAGTGGACCGATCACATTGTCATGTCCACACTGGGGGTTACTTTGTCCGAACACCAAAATCTCTTTTTTCAGAAAGTTTGCACTCATCCATGCCTGTACATCACTAAGACAGTCCTGTAGCGTTTTAACAGCGGAATAGCATTTTTCGCATATTTCTCGACATTGGAGATGAACCCATTAATATACATTTACAGATCTTGCACACAATTATTTTGTCTGTTTTCTGGTTCTAAAAAGTATCGTTCAGGTATCAGTATCGTAAACCAAGTATTGTTAAAGTATTGGTATCGGATCTTTTTTTTAACGGTACCCAGCCCTAATCAGGAATCAAACCTGAGACTCACTGTGGGGCAATAACGCTGACCACTGTGCTGTCCAACCACGACAAATACAAAGTTTTACACAATCTTGAACAGAGCCAGTTTAAAAATGATTATAATTACAGACAGAGACTATGTTATGCACATGCAAAGAGGCAACACATAGAAACTGCCTGGAGACAGCACAGCCAATCAAAGGCTTATTTATACGAGAATACTTGCGACATATAAAGCCGTATGGACACGACTGCTGATAGTCGCTCAGAATACCACAACGTAACAACCATAATGGCGGACGGACAGGGAGTAGGTGGCGCGGCGGCTCTAATAAGACGTAGGCAGGTCGACTTTCAGAAGTTTGCCGTTTGCTTACAGGGTTGAGTCGATAATGACCCAATTCTTGATTTTCTGGCTAAACATTTCATTCATGCTCGGGGTTTTTCATCATTCTGCCGCCCGGGCCTTGAAGCCATGGCGCGCCGCTGTGATCCCTGCTGTTTCCCCGGCCCGATGATTGGACTTCCTTTAGCCTTAGCGCCGCCGCGATATCCCATAGTGGAGGCTGGACACCAAACGCGCCATGGAGAGAAATGGGGACATTTTATCTGAAATGTGTGTTTGTTGGACGATTGGTGTGCAACGCATGTGTGTGTGTTTTTTTTTTACTATTTTTTTTTTTTAAGGCATATCGAGAGTGGGCATAGAGAGTGGGGAAACAAACCCAAACGGCAGGCTAATGCAACTTTAACTAGTTTATTTACCGAAATGTTACGAGAAGTTTCGGACCAGTGATGTAACAGAGGGGTAAAAACGGGCCTAATGTTCGTTTAGCCACGCCAAGCCGCGGCGAATGCTAATGATGTAAACTCTGCGCGTAACGTGTTGTGCAGCGCGATCCTGACGTAAGCTAAAGGAAATATCACACAAAACATGGAAATACAAATGTTTTCCGTTTAGGGCGGCATGAAAAGATACCGCAAAAACACGGCCACGGAAGGATTTGAATCCAAGGCTCTTGCCAAAAATTCGAATGACTACGGATCTGGATCAAAGTAGAGTCCACAAAATTAATAAATGATGAACAGAGAATTAATAGCGGGAATTGGGATATTTTCATTCATTTTAGGGCACGTTCACACTTGCTGATTTCTCTAACTTACTTCCGTTTGTTTACTTCTCCCTTTTTGTCCTGTTTTTCTTGCTTTTTTCTTGAATTTTTGTCCCTTTTTTTTGGCTTTTTCCTTTTTGCGTTTTCAACTGATTTCTATTTCAAGAAGCTTAATGGATGGATGGATGGATGGATGGTAATGCCGAACTGAAGAAAATGTGCTCAGTTAAGGTGGGGTTAAACCCGCAGCAGACGTTGGTTGATATGTTCACAGAGCGCAGTGACAGCACTAGCCAGCAGGAGGAAGGATGTCAGTGTTTGATAGAAACACGGAAGACCTCTAAAGGTGCATTACGCAACTTTTTATTCTGAAAAACAAAACAAAAAAGTTGATATTTGTGCATATTTGACCATGTAGTGACCCGGCGGCTGTATCAGCATGGCGCCTTTACTTTTGATCACAGTGGCCTCAACAACAGGATGAATTGTTTTGTAGGTTCTCTGGTGATCGGGTCCGTCAGCAGAGAAAACCTTCCAAACAATTGATCCTGGAGCGTCCTTGAGACCACTGCGCCTTTACTGGAAAGTAAAGGCACCATGCTGACCAAGGCCAAATACGCCAAATATGAACTTTTTTTTTTTTGCACAAAAAGTTGCATAATGCACCTTTAATTTTTTTTTTTACTTTGACAAGTAGTTAATAAAGTATAAAGCTTAGTGCCCTAATATTGGAAATCTATCTATGTTTTTGTGAAAGTGTTATATGGACCTCAAGGAGCATTTTAGCACTTTATCCACTTTTTTGGAGGCTTATCTGGCAGATGCAAATATGTTTTGTTGTTATGTCTACTGCGCCATTTGACAAACCTTCGTTGTTTTTTTAAGTATTTTTCTCCTGTTGGTCCTTGGTTTATTTTGGGAATTGTTGATGCACACCAGTCCTTGTGTTCACCAGCTGCCCAAACGAAGCAGATTTACCCAGGAAGAGCATCAGGATTGGCTTCAGTCGGACCAAGTGTGAGCATGGCCTTCTGGAGTTCTTTGACCTCTGTTGTGAGCAATCGTACCGTGGCAGAATATCCACACCTCTTTCTTATGTTCACTCCAAGAAAGGATGTTGCATACAAGGTCATTAAACAACCCGTTTTCACTTCATTTCATCGACAGATTGCTGCATTTGATGCCTTTTCAACATCACAGCTTCTGTAAAGTGGAGGTGTGCGCACATTACCACTGCAGCTTTACAATTGTGTCTGGAAATCATCACGGATCAGAAACTTGGCAGAGGAAGTGCAAATTGGTTTCCACCCACCACTGTTAGCAAATATTAAACACTTATGTATGAAATAAACAATCTGCTGTGATTCACTGAGGGAAAGCCAAAAATGGAATTGTAATAAAAATGCACTAAAAAGTCATAACTTTTAAACACGTTTTAACAAAAACAATCAAACTCAAGATAATCATTTCTCAGCAACATTAAGTTTCATAAGGCACTTAGTATGAAGTGATTGCTTTCACATCAAGGAACCACTCACCCATCCACACTCTCATTCATACAACAATGTACACAGACACCGGCGGTAAGGTGAGTGAAGTGTCTTGCCCATGGACACAATGACAGGGAATCAAACCTAAAAGCTTCCGATCATGAGACGACCCACTCTACAAAGGGCTGTATCCCCGGGTTGGACCGCCAATCAGGGGCTAAATGCTCACAGTGTACAAAAGCACCAAGCAAATCAAGATTGGAGATTGTATTCTTGGGTTAAGGAACTTTAAAGACACACGAGTTTTTCAGCCGTAGAATAACATGTGTTGCTTGAGGGTAAACAAGAACTAGATGGCATCTGTGGAATTGCCCATTAAAGGAACAATGGGCACTAAAAAACACTAAAACATGTACAATAGGTTCCACTCTGGGGCCAGGACTCCTCTGTCATAAGATAGATTCTTAATCTCAATGGGACTTTCCTGGTTAAATAAAAGTCAATAATAATAATAATAATAATGATAACAGGCCACCGTTTTTCCATACTGAGATATGTTCTTACCCGAGTTTAGACGAGTTGATACGTACCTGTCTGGTCTTTGTGCCCGTGGAAGAGCGTGGTCGCATCTTTGGTCTTTTTGCGTGACTAAGCGCACACACAAAGACCAAACAAGTACGCATCAATTCGTCTAAGCTCAGGTAAGAACATATCTCAGTATGGAAAAATGGTGGCCTGTTCATTTAATGGTCATGTACAAAGCTGCCAGAGGGGGAAAACAAAGATGGGGGAAAAAACTGAAAGTACTAATTTGTTTACTATATAAATAAATGTTGAATTATGAGGGTATTTTCTACTAACTAAAGATACAGTGATATAGAGGGGAGCTAAGTGGTTTAACAGCCTCTAAACATATAAATAATCGAGAATGCTAACCATAATCCTAACGTTAGCTACCTGCTCCATTATGCTAACACTAGCATCGAGTTTTTTCGCTTCTCTTGGACAATTTGCTGTGAAAAAACCCTAATGACCTGGTTTGTCTTCACTTCATTTTTCATGTGCTTCCTTTACACTCAGTTAGGCCACGCACCTGTATCTATCCCATCTACCTCTTTGCAGTAAAAAAGTACACTGAGTTACTTTCCACATGCTTCAAGTGTGCTTACAGACTCTGCAAACTCTCTACATAGTCCTCTAGTTTCCTTCATTTCCCTTGCACCTCCGTGCTCATGTGGCCTCCATCTTGGCTCGGTCCCGCCAGAACAGTGCTGGCTGTGGACCCACTGCGCTTCACTGGCTAATCACTATCTTGGAGCAGATTCGCGTTGACCCGCAGTTAACCTTTGGACCCGCGGGGCCTCGTCTCCGTCTTCTCTGCATATGGCCCCAGTAGGTTTTGGGCGACGTCCAGGGTGCCCTTGCTGGAGCTCACCCACCCAGACGCTGGCTGAGAACCAGGGCTGTATCTAGCTTTATAGAGGCGCTATATACAAAAGGCAGTTTGAGAACTTATTAAAAAAAACTTAATGATGGTGTTTGGAGAATTGCATTGACACCTTTAGCTTAAAGACTAGAACACCTACATTTATAAACATACAAACAAACATCCTCGGGTTAAGTATTAAGATTGTACATGTAAATACTGAAGTTGCTAGTGAGAGAAAAAACATAATAAGACATGGGGTTGCCTTGCTGTAAAGCCTAGTTGTAGTGGGGGCGCAGTGCTGGTGCCCAGACTTCTCGTAGTTATAAGCGGCTCTGCCAAGAACCTTAAAAACATTAGTATGCCAGGGGTGTCGGAGAGGGGCGGCCCGCTCTTTAAACTGTGGGAAAGGGGGCATTTCAGCAGCGTTTTCACACATTCCTGAGGAGGGCATATTGAGTTGATTATCATAACCGAGCACAATGGCTCTTTGTGTGCACGTGGGACTTGGGACGGGGCCAGAGATCGGCGGGTGCATGTGGAGACGCACATGTGTGTCCTTAGATTTTTTTAAATGAATTCCCCTAACATCTCACTGGCACAACGAAGGCGATGCTAATGAGCTGCCTGCCATTGTTTATGTGGTAGAAAGGCAGTTTGAGCAATGGATATTTCATGAAGCATTTACTCCTGGTGATAAGAAACTCTCGAACTTGCGTGTCAATAGCTTTCCATGAAAAAATAAATAAGATTTGACATAAAGATTAGTGATCCGAGATAAAAGATTTTTTTTTTTTATCGTCATACATATGGCCAATGTAATCACAACATTTAAAAAATATTTCCTCGGCATGTAAATACTTCATTAGAGAAGACTTCTGTGAAGATAAATACTAATGTAATCAGTTTATTGAAAGTTATGTATCACAGCTGATCTAGAGCAGTGAAACTTCATTGTTACATTATGAACATCTGCCACATAATGCGGTTTGTTGAGGCTTTACATTTGTTACATGTCGCGTAGGCCGCAGCCATCTCACTCAGCTCGGAAATTCCAACCTCCGAGATCAAAACTGAACACAGCACACAAGTAAGCGGAACTTGATCAATGTCTGTCTCTAAAAGTGTGAATTATACATATTTATTCAGTTATATACATTATTTGCACAAGA
Organism: Proterorhinus semilunaris; assembly: GCA_021464625.1. Lineage (NCBI taxonomy): Eukaryota > Metazoa > Chordata > Actinopteri > Gobiiformes > Gobiidae > Proterorhinus > Proterorhinus semilunaris. Next base: position 22,816,976 of record CM038360.1, read on the forward strand.
AACATCCAATGGCGCGGCGTGTGGCGTTTTTGTCACGTGACTCACAAAAAAAAGACATGATTTAACGCTAATGCTAGCAATGGCTTGACGATTATTAAATTTTACCTCAGTTTCTTAAATCTTATTTCATCTTTAAAGGGGCTAGATGCAAGTTGGCCATTTTTATACTCACTACTGCCACCTCAGGTCATACGTGTAACTGCACCTTCTATATTTAGCTCGTGCATGACGGCACTTCGGACCCGAAGTAACAACTTTTTGAGTGACAGTGCAGGATTTTAGAGCCAGGTCTGGGCTCATTCTACACCTTAGGACATTGCTTCAACATGTAGGCGGTGGAAAATACATAATTTTTTAATTTTTAAACTCTATATAGTCCCTTTAATGTATGTTAAAATGTGGACAGAAAGTAGTCTCTACTATACAGGAAGTTACCCCAAAACTTTCATCATCCTAGCCTATTCACTTATGTACAAATATTACACAACAGGAGCATAATCACTTTTATCATTTGATCCACGGTAAACAGTAGACTTCCGACTTTACAAATCTTCCACTGACTTTTATGATTGGAATGATATTGATGCTGAAACGTTATTGTCCTTGTGCAATAGAGCATACTACCCCCACTCTCATGCACCGGACCCATCCCTCGACCCGAATGGGCCAACCTATCAAAAGCAAAGAGTGCCTCTTGTGGAGTACCTAGCTGGCGGATTACTCTCATTTTAGTGGCATTCGAAGCGCCATGAACCGTGGACAGAATCACAGTCTAACACATTACATTTCTCCACATTTGTCATTAAGACACTTGTTAGTGGCTTATCCGAATGTCACAGTCTTTGTTCTCACCAGACAGTGTGGGCGCTTGTGTTTTTAGTGAGGAAGCATATGTGACAACCATGTGCCACTGTTAAATTTCCATTAGTTGCAAAAAGAAAAAGAAAAAAAACAGCAGAAAATGAGTATGAACTTCTATCAGGTCAAAATTGTGCGCTTGGTTTTTGTCTCGTCCAAGTTTTTTTTTTTTTTTTGTCTTGAAATGCCTTTGTTTGTCAGGTATGTTAGATTACTGAGGCATAGCAGTGAGGTTTAGAGGGGTCCAGTGTTTCTTAGGCAGACAAATTTTGGACCTTGGTGTCTTTAACAAAATGGCAGATCTTGGCCGAGTCAAAAGCAGACGAAGTTTCTCCACGGAGAGAATAAAGTTGGCCTCGCCTTAATGTAACTGGCGACTCTCCCTCGATGTGGAGTGAGGAGGAAATCTTAGCCATTTCTCTTTCTTTGAGGATAAAAAAGATATTTGTTTTACTTAAAACCATCTTCTCACGTAATTGGAACTACCTAGAGACCTTGGTAAATTTTCCTCAAGGCATCGGTAACTTTTCAAAAACAATGTCCGTAATTCACTCATGTTCTGATATTTTTCCAAAAATGACATGCAGATAAAAACCCTGGATCACGACGACAATCCTTGTATGTGTTCGTGTTGCGAGCGCTGACTATCTTGAGGGCTAGGTTTGTTTGTGTGAGCTCTGCTTTAATCACAAAAGCAGTTTCTTACAGAATGCTACAACGGTCGACATGTGCGTCATGTCACTGGGATTTTTGCTCTTCTCGTAACAGCAGTTCCCTTTCTCTTTTGATCCCCTCGCTCTGATGCTTCGCCTCCATCTTGATTTTGCACCAAACCTTTCCCAAAGATCCTCCATGTTGCTTGGTTTGTCTAACATCACCATGACAATGGGATCGTGCAGCGCTTCCGTGTCTCACTTTTTCACTTTTTTTTAAATAGATTAAAAACAGCATTTGGGTTGGAGTGATTCTTTAGAAGTGGAACAGTATTAATATGGCAGAGAAATGGACGGTTAAAACATTTTGAATCAAAGTTGCCTTTATTGTACTATAAACGTTCCAAACTCCGACATGTTCATTCACACGGGACTAGAATTCCCATAGGACCTCGGAGATTGTGTAATTACCCTTCAAAACATGGCAGATCCGTATGAGCATAGAAACTTTGAGGACGTCAGTCATTTTCACTTATTACCTGAGGACAAAATGTAATTCTAATCTTTGTGGCTTAAAGTTCTTTCAACTGATAACAATTGCTCATTTGTGTTTAAATAATGCCCCTTACTTTTACTTTGGTGAAAACATATTCCACTTTGGTTAATTTGAGCAGAGAAAACAGTGAACGTTATGCCTATATTAAAGAGGTATTAAGCATGAACCAGGTCCAAAGGCAATCTATTAATAACAATGGCACACGGCACTTTAGTATTCAGGCCTTACCCCAGGGCCTCAAAGCACATATCAATATCGTGGTACCGCAAGAACAAAGTATTTTTAGTCTCGATGCATGTAGATAAATGTGCTTGCAATTTTCCGTATCCCCCCCGAACACGCCCAGCTGTGCACACACCAGGACGAGCATCCACACATTCGTCATGCCAAACTCGGCGTCGGCAGCAAAATCAATGGGAATCTTCCTTCTCAGATAACAGCCGTGAATCGAAGCCACGCGCTGCAGTGCCGGGCCATCGTGTTTCGGCATGGTTTCCCACTCCTCGCCCCGAAATAGAGACCTGCACACACCCACCACGGACCCCCGAATCTCCTCTGCCGGGAAAAAGGTTTCGATAAAAAAAAGGGAAAAAAAGGGATTAGCTTGACACAGACCAGATCTAAATAAAGCATTTGCGAGAGAGACTTATTTTGGCATTTGTCAAAACACTAATGAGGGTCACAGTTTGGGCTACATATTACAAAACTGCTGACGCCATCCATCAGGCAGAGATTCACACATTTTTTACAACCCCCTAAAACATATGTTAACTTGCCCAAAGGATACGTTTTAGTCATAATTTTCCCATTTCCATTGTTTGCCTATTTTTTTCAAAACGCATTTGGCTTGTTGCACGATGTGCCTACGCTAGTTCCGATGCCTGAACTTGGGTGGGCCAGTACTTCCTGTTCCTGTTTATTTCCCATCAAAAAATTATCTTGGACCTGTTTGACTGAGCATAATTCTGAAGATTCCACAGTAAATAGCAAGGTTCTAGTAGATGATCACTTAAGATGTAACTTATACGTCAGTGGCACGAGAGGTTTCTGTTTATAAAGGTCGGCAAGTTTGTCTTGGAGCTAAAGGCTTGCGTTAATTTGATCAACTATAAAATTCAAAGCTGAAAATATGAACAAATCTACATTAAAAAAACAATGGGCTTCTCTTTAATTATCATTTGTTATATTGATTTAATTATACATTGCATGCTAGCCTTTAGCTTCAAGACAAACTCTCCCACCTTTATAAACACATGGAAATGGAAGCTTACTAGTACTATAGTACTTTTCACATGACACAAGTCAGCCGAAGCACTTCACACAGTGTAGTGGATTTTGTTCTTCACTCACTCCACACAAATGTAGCTCGAGTTTCCCCTGGGGTGGACTGACAGAAGCGTGGCTGCACAGTGCACACAGATGTCTCCTCCACTGAAGTAGTTCTATCTCCTACATCAGGTTTTTAGTATGCATTAAGTGATCATCTACCCGGAATTTGCTGTCCTCCACAAGTTCTGCAGAAAGTATGATTATTCAAAAGGGGTCAAAGCTAATCGGGTGCTCAGGACATGCTGGTGCTCACTGCTTCAGGTTAGCGGAAGTAGCACGAGCCAAATTGATGAAAAACAAATTGCTCAAATTTTAAAAAATCTGCATTTTATCATTATCTTTATCCTTGAAGAGCATCCGTTGTCATTATTATTTTTTTCTACGCACCCTGACCCAGTGCAGTGCTCTCTTTTGCCACCTCAATTCATATGCATGCGGACAGTTAGCAAGTGGGCTAATCTGGGAGACTTTTCAGAGTCCGTTAGCCTGCTCAATGTGTTTGCCCTATAGCCGTTAGCATTAGCCAACAAAATCGTAAATTATGATTTATTTTCAGCGGTTATCAACCCATCGACCACATTTACCAAAGCCTAGTTAGAAATCATTAATGAATGTACAGACCTTGGAGATTTTACTTTAGATAAAAATGATAAAAGTGTCCTCTGAGCTAATGCTAACTCAAATGGGGTTGGCCTCTCATTATTCCGAAAATGTACCATTGAGTAGAGGTTGAAAAATAAAATTAGGTTCAGGAAAGAGTCCACTGACCTTAAGGTTAGGGCCAGTGGTTGTATATGGCTCTCTAATCCACAACACAACTGGGTAGGACTAATGGCACCTCTGCTCAATGGTAAATTTTCAGAATAATGAGACGTTGGGTTGTCGGACTAATGGCATGGCACCACTGAAATTCACTTCAGTTTTTCAGCTTTTTGTGGGGCCAGACACACTTTCAATGGCCACTAAACATCATCTTACAATATCTAAATGATAAAGAAACCACAGAAATTATATAAATGCCATGAAACGGACAAAACATAACCCCTAATATGTTAGCATGGACACCGGGCTTCCCTATTCATTTGTATGGATAAATCTGGTCCGGGAGCCGTTGGCTAACAACAACAGGCTCAGATAGCTAAAGGCATTTCTGTGAAGACAGCTTCTTCTTTTTTCATATCGTGCAGCCATAATGTTTGACAGTATTAGCTTGTGGTACAAAGTTTAATGTACATGGATAATTGTGATAATGTGCATCTTTCAGTCGTTACTTCTCAAATAATATAGGCAATCGCGTTGGCATCTAATAAAATAAAATAATAAAAAATGCAGGTTGGGAGTTTTTGAAATGAGCAGATCCCAAAGAATTGCCTCCCAATAAAGCTCTAATAAATTAATCCCATCACTAATATGGACCCCCAAACCTCCTCTGCTGGGGGGGAAAAAGAGGTTAAAAGCAAGCGCGCCGCATCTTCCTCAACTCTCCATGCATAATTTAGGGACTTGTTACTGTAATCAAAAATTCTACTTTATTTTATTTTATTTTTTTTCTTCCGTGGCGGAGGGAAGAGGAGAGACGCGAGGCGCATCTGGGGAAGAGGGGAGACGCAGCCACACAAACACTCGGGCCTTTTCATGTGAAATGAGATGCTGCTGTGATGTCCCTGGGGTAAGAAAGGCACACAAAGTTGGATAGAAGAAGGAGGAAAATCGGTGTATACACAATATCTGCAGCCACACTCGCGCATGTAAAACGAGGTGTTGCTGGGGGATGCTAACTCGCTAAACCGCGATCATCACGCTGCTGCTGGTGGTGGTGGTGGAGCCGCTGTCGAACTCCTGTGCGGCTGAAGCTGAATGTATTGGCTACTGCTGTTGTGTCTTTGAGCAAAAACGCAAAAGTGCTGTCCTATTTCAGCGGGTGTCACAGTTCAATTCAATTCATCTTTTTTATTTGAGCATCTGAGTTCCACACAGTTCTACTTGTGTACAAAGTTCAGCACAGTAATCAAAGCCAAAAATAGGTACAGTCGTAAGTAAATACGTAAATAATAAAATAAATAAATAGTGTGGCTATGATGCTCAAAAGGAGTAGGCAGAAGCTTAAGCTCGTTTGCACCGACCCCCTTGTGTACTGAAGAATTTGATACATTCATTTACTGCATAATCAAAAAGATATGACAGCTATTTTGTCCTATTCCAGTGACTATACACTCAGCAATATAAACATCACAATTCTACTAATTCCAAGGCAAGGGGAAAAAAAATGAACCTTTTCTTCAGTAATTACAAATACCCATCACTGTCAACACAACTACCAATCTTTTGATTGGATCATTTGTTACTTGTTATGGATTTAATGCTATTAATGGTCACAATAATTATGGATTATGTTATTAACAACCATAATTATATGATTTATTAATGATGAAAATCTATTTCAGATTTTTAACTATTATATCATTATTTATTCCTTTATACCATTTTAATAATAATCGTTCACAGTCTGATTGTAGTGCTTTGTTTCACTTTCTTATAATGTGCGTAAAAAAAAACTTTTGCTCTGAAACAAAAAATACCTGTTTTATAAATGTTAATTTGTTTCCCCAAATTGTGTTTTTCTGTATTTCTTTTTTCCATTTTACAAATGCCACTCTCTTTTATTAATTACCGTGTTTTTTCAGAAATTTGTAATTGGCATTTGTAACATTGATTGGGCTTTTGCAATCTTATGAAAGAAACTGATCATTAACAAATACTCGGACTAACAAAGGGACGCACAAAAGAATGGCACGATGTATATTAACCGGTTTTTTAATTAAAGCTGACAGTAGGTTAATCATAAGAATCGTGCGCACTCATCGGAAGAAACAGTGTCCAGCGTTAAATCCACCCCGAAACAAGGGCAAGTCGTAATCCATTTTCGCGTGATAATTGCGTAACATTGCCAAAGGAAGAGTCCCAAAAGAACCATGTGCCGCTGCGTTTGTTATAACGCTTTTTTTTTTTTTTAAACTCACAGTATTTTTTTTCTCACACTCATGACTCAAGACATCCCAGACAACTGCAAGCATTCAAAAGAATTACCTGCTATGCTTTTATGACAGCTTTGTGTTATGCCAAGTGATCGATAAAAGGTTGCCAGGGAGCACCGGGAGTTTTCCCGCTGGGCCGGTCAGAGCAGATGAGTGAACAGGCAGCACCACACCGGCTCACAATAGAAACTGATCTATAAGCGCTGAGACCATTATTGGAGATGTAAAAACACAACTGTAAAAACACAACTAGGCCAATCAGGCGCCTTTTACTATTGATAAAGCCTCTGTTGGTGCTGTCCTGAGTTATGGTTTCCAGATAATCCTTTATCTCGGTTATATCCTCTTGGATATAACATTACTCCTGCCCCTCACATCATATATGGCCAATATAAGTGAAAATGGTTTATTGTAACACCCTCCAGGGCCCACAGAACCTCAGGCCTCTATTTTTATACATTTTAGGCAAACATACGTGAAGAAGTGCATGTTGGGAGTTGCCAGGTGGCTCTACCTCCTGCGCCTCGCCTTCACTACGCACAGTTTGTAAAAGCGTCCGGTTTCCATTAAAAGGATTTACAATGTTTTTGCCTTTTCGGGACTTCAATTTTCAATCCACTCCTCCCTAACTCCGTGGTGAGTTTGACCATTTCATCAGCTGAATCTACATTTGGTTGGTTTTGTGAAGCTTATTTGCGTTGCCGCCGCGAGTGGAACCTCCACAACGGAACGCACATTTTAAGATTGTTTACTAATTTTTACAAACGCTGCGGCAAGTTGTAAACCACAAGATTAAAGTTGTGAGTGCTGTGAGGCGTGAGACTTGAATCCGGCAGAAACACCATGCCGCTATCGCCCTCGGTTTTGTAGCTTATACTGGTTTTGTACAAGGGCATATCGTATTGCTAATGGCCTTGACTATTGCAATGAAAATGACAGATTTTTATAAAGGTCCGCTCTTGACCTAAAAGTCCCGGGCCGATTTTTTTATGCCAGCCCTGCTTCTGACAGTTTAGCGTGACGGGGCGAAGAGCGGACCATACTGTTCTTCACAGTATTATAAAAATAATACCAAGCCACCCATCTTTCTTTTGTTTGCTTTTAGTCTTCATCATCTAATTGCAAGCGCCACAGGGTTCTCATATTTCATCGGTAGCTTGCTTTCCTCTCAGACGCCGGCGTTATTAGGCCGCGTTGTATATTAGAGTGAATGTTACATGTGCTTTACCAGCAGCATAGGAGCGGCTCCTGTAAATCAGCCATCGTGTAAACACGTCAGGTAGACATCATTTACCTCCACCTGCTCCTCACCGCTGCAGCATGTGGCCTCTCATTACGCCTATTATCTGTAATGTGCCACCAGGGTGTTACTTAAAGCCAACCTGAACCTATGCATTCAGTTACGGGCTGGAAAAGAAGCCAGCCTAGACTATATGGAAAGATGAGAGAAAGATATGAAAATGAAATGATAACAGCACCTCTCCCAACCTGCAGATTACTGCTTGGATGGGGAAGTGTGGATCAAACTCTTCCAGCAGTATTTTCTGTTGGGTTCAAAATGGAGCAAACCGGGATCAAACATTTCCTAAAACTGTCTCCATATTTTCTCGTTGCGTCGCTTTCTCAAAGTACACTGCAGTCATTATTGATTCACTCCACACTCTGTGGTGGTCAGTGGCTACAGTGGCTACAATAGTCGCCACTGACCATTTACCACGTGGCTATAATGTGTTACCCTGATCTCTTGTCATGTCGGTGCCCTCTACTGGACACTTGTGAAATTCCTTCCTTTTTTTAAAATTTAAGTTGTGTATTAGAGCAGTGTTTTTCAGATAATGTCTGGTGTGCCTTGGGAAATGATCAAATTTCACCTAGTTGGTATAAAAAAAAAATTGTGAAAACAAATTAATTATTATCCGCAAATAATGTGCCATTGTCGAGGGTCGGTGCTAGCTGCCTAGTGATCGGCAGAGTCACCGTGGAATACTCTTCCATATCAGTAAGGGGGCGCAGGTTGTTCATTTCTTTGAGACAAGAGAATTAGTGATTCATGAATGCGACAGGTGGCGGTGACAGTGGCATTCCGATACAAGACACTGTGATGAGAACTACTTCATATTGTGAATATTGGCTACAGACTTACATTTTCTGCTGGTGGTGTGCCTTGTGATTTTTTCAATGAAAAAATTTGCCTTGGCTCCAAAAAGGTTGAACAACACTGTATTAGAGGCTGGAATGAGCACACGGGTTATTTTAGTAAAACAATGTATAACTCATCACAGGAATGGGCTAGAGACGTACATTTTTTTTTTTTTTAAATACTCAGGAATTTGTGCTCTACCATCTCTGGGCCTTCGTTTGCCCACCTCTGCCCTAGAGGTTAGGTTATTGCGGCAGCTAAAACCTACATTTCTATAAAGGTTATTCATGCAGCCCTACCAGACTCAATCGCAGGTACAGCAGGCAACGTCTGGAGATAAGCAAAGTTCCCCCCCCAAGGAGGAGTTTTATGAACCCCACATATGACACAGAGGACAGGGCAATTCAGGGACACTTCATGGAAACCTCCTTGTGATGTTCATCGGAGTTTGGACTGGCGCGCCGAGCGGGTCAGCGAAAGGCAGACAAAATATGCAGCGGCACTAAAAAAAAAAAAAAAAAAACTTCTCTAAACATGTTTTTTTTTTTTTTTGGTATAACACTAGAACATGGTGAAGAGCTCAAAACCGTTGATTTTTCGTGTCCACCAAATGGCTTCACGGCGTTGGAAGCGTGCCTCTCCACGCACTGAACTCGCCTGTCAGTTCGGCCGGCTCAATAATGCATGCACCGATCTGCTCGAGTGGCGCTGTGGAGCCGTCAGCGCGGGCCTGACACAAGCTATATGCGAGATGAGAAGCCCCCAGCAGAGCCGCGATCCCGACATTTGAATAAGAGATTACAAGGGGAACAAAGCGGGGCGTTCGTGAAGATGAAAATGTGAGAGCGGGAACGCGGATACAGCACGACTGCTAAACTCCCCAAATCTGCGGCGAAGGTTTGTCTTATTAAATTGTAATGCGCCCTTCTTTATTCATTTCAAAACACGGGAATAAGTTACATCAGAAAACGGCTTTTTCGTGAAACTTGAGGAGAAGTGGTGTAAGCAAAGTCCGGGAGAAGCTTTTTTCCCACCTCTCTCCATCTACTCATCAGGCCGTGTAATAATAACAACCAAATAATAATAATAGTATTTGTATCCAATGGAATGAGGATAGAATGCTTAACTTTGCCCGATCTTGTAAACGGCTCAGATCGGAGTGACCTTTGGCGTAGGAACGATTCCCAGTCAACGTGTCGATAATTGAAATCAATCAAAAGATTTGTAAAAAGATTAGCGAGGATATCGTGGTCGCCGGTAATTACTTTTCTCTTCCAGGGCATATAGATTCGGTTTTCAAATTGGATAGGCAGATATAAGATGGTTCGAACCTTACACGCGAGCTGCTCTTGTTGTGTCCCTGGGCATTTCTTTTGGGGGCGACTGCACACTGCTGCTTTGGGCCTGAGGACTATAGAACATTCCAAAACAGGCCGTCATTTCAAATTGAGTTGGTTGCGGTGTCTATGGTAGGCGTCAAAATGCTGAATTTCCAACTTAGTTCGGCAATGGCTGGACCTATATCCACATGAAATAACTGAAATTTAAGACAAATTTAGTCGACTTTGTATTTATAATATTCATTATAATCATATTTAATCGAGGTCCTGCTTCATGGAGCTGCTCCCTCATGAACAAAGCTCAGAGCTGTTCCTTTGGCAGTGAATTTACATGATATGAGGCTCTTTCAGACTGTCAATAGAAGTTTGGATGATTTTAGTCTCTCCTTTTCATTTGTATTTAGTCTCATTTTAGTCGACTAAAATATCTGGACATTTTAGTCATAGTTTTAGTCGCATGAAAAACTTTTAATTTAGTTTTAGTCCAATTTTAGTCGTAAAAAAAAATCACTTTGACTAAAATTAAGACTAAATATTTTAGTCAACGAAATTAACACTGCTCTCAACACATATAAACTTCAGCCATACGAGGAATGTGGTCAGGTTTGTGAATCCAATCACTTTTAAATAATGATCAGGGGAAAACAGTGGTAGATTTTCTGTTCGAAGATGTCTTTCCAAAACTGTGTCTCTCCCATTGAGTTTGTCCGCCTCTGCTTCAGCTGAAATCATGACATTGTAGAGTGTTTCACGAACGCATCAATATGTAACAGGATAGAAAGAGCGTCATTTTTCGTCAACAAGATTCTCACAGAGCTCGCAAACGCAAACAAAGAAAATCCCCTTAATAATTGCGCTTTACAAGCTTGTCTGACCAAGTTTCTCAAAGCGCTTACTTTGTAGTCATTAGTCATTATTCATTCACTCCATACTCGGTGGTGGTTAGCTACTATTGAGGCGACGGGGGCGCAAGATGGTAAAGCCTCAAGTGTAGGGTGACCAGACGTCCCAGTTTACCCGGGACAGTCCCAGTTTTGAGTCCTCTGTCCCATGTTCCCACACATTCCTCCAAAACCATTAATTTGTCCCAGTTTTACACAGGATCTGTCCCAAGTGTCCCCGTTTTTTGCCAATATGATCCACAAGGTAACAAAGTTTTCAGGAAAATTCATGTCTTTGGGCCATGCAAATGTCTATTACCAAGTAGAAACCAATAAAAAAAATATCAAGTCTATCATGTTAATGCTGATGCTGATAATAACAAGCAGATTTACCATTTAGCGTGGGAAAAACAGTCAAATAAATGGCTCCCTGGTTGACCATGCAGCTAAAGCCCAAATAGTGTCCCAGTTTTTTAATCCGAACATCTGGTCACCCTACTCAAGTGGTCTCATGATCGGAAAGGTCGGGGGTTCGAATCCCGCCTCCTGAAGGTGCATGCTGTCGTTGTGTCCGTGGGCAAGACACTTCACCCACCTTGCCTCCAGTGTCTGCGTACATTGGTGTATGAGTGGGTGAGTGGATCCTTGCTGTAAAAGCGCTTCGAGTGCCTAATGCAGGTGGAGAAGCGCTATATAAGTTGAGACCATTTACCATTATTGTAGCCACAGCTGCCCCTTGGCGTAGACTGACTGAAGCGAGGCAACCAGTCTGTGCCATCTGACCACACACACGCACTGACCTGTTGTAAAAGTATATACTGCTACACATTTACAAAACACAAAGGAGATTAACTGTACATTACATCATGTTACTGTTGTAAGGGTTTGTTGCATAGATGTTTTAACAATGATGGATCGTCACTACTTTGTCCAGGAAAAAAAATAACTAAAATAATGGATCGATCAAAAGAAAAGGGAAAAATCCTCCTATACGTCACACATTTTATTGACCTCATTTATGACCAAACGTCCCAATGATATCAAATATTACATCTTGGAACGCTTGCAACACAGAAGGTACAGGACTTTGTGCGTTCGCTCCGTATCCAGGCTCTCCAGACGTTCGAAACCAGCAGATTGGTAATTAGACGTTTCTCAAATATTTCCCCAAACCGCGCTCTGTAATTACCAGCAACCTCCAGCCGTACACTGTAGATCATTTTATATGGCTCAAACCGTGCCGAGTTCCTACCGCCAGGGCTGCCCGCCGTCACCCCCCACGGCGGCGGATCCGGGCGGGAATTCTCCATCATTACTCCTCGGGGGGATCGTGTGTGTGAAGCTATATCCCGACACGCACGCCGCCAAGTATGCGGCCGAGCCGACGAGGAAGGACTTCTCACACTATTGGAATCTTAAAATATACGGCGAGCGCCCGGGGAGAAGAGGACTTTTTGGAAAAACATTGCAATGTGGCGTTGGTGTGAGTGAACGGAATCGGCTTTTTAACAAGAACTGTTTGAACGGATCTCGTTTGTGAAAGAGTCAGATCCTTTATATTTCATGTTTTGCTGACTTTATCTGAAGCACAATGTCTCGGAAGTAACTGTACGGACATAAGAAATGGCATAACAGCGGAGCACACAACACGAGGAAAAGCTTTTGCACGTTAAAATGATAGCAACTGTATCGGAATGTATATGTTTATGGCTCAGCATTTATTTTATTGTTTTCAAATTACAAAAACGATACCCTCGTATGTTCGGGGGATGTCTTTGCTGTAAGCTAAAAAAAAACCCACAGTCAATAAAGCCAAAGCTGGAAGAAGTAGTTGTTCACTCGTTTCTAGCTCTCACCATACCAACTGCACATTTTATAAATTTTCCTGGGAATGCACCTTCCAGGCACAAAATAAATAGCACTGATAAACTTATTGTTATTAGCGGTCACTGAAAATGTGCAAGATTTAGATGCTAACTGAGCACATAGTTTTGTTTCAGTATTTTGGAGGAGGAGAAATTACCAGGAAACTTGCTAAAAAAGAAAAAGAAAAAAACCTCTTTGCTACATTCCTACGCTGTTACGCTCCTATGCTATGATTTAGATTAGTGAGAATGCACTTGAGTATAATGCAAATACATTTGTCATATATTACCCAAGTCCTGACCTGTTTTGGCGATCAATGTTGTGTTCCGTTAGAATGGCAACTTAGGCCAAAACAGAGCTCGCTTAGCAACCAAGGATGGGCCATATCGCGTCGTACATCGTATCGCATACCGGTATAAGTTTTGGATATCACTCCAGCTGATTTTGAGTGAAGTCATCAAGACCAGACAGAGATTGCAGCTAATGTTACACTCAGCTCCACTCAGAGCTGCATCAACACTGACTGTGCAGGACACAGGTGCTTAAAAAGTCAAATGAAATGATGTAAATTGCTTTAGTAGATCATATTTGTGAGGAAATTAGCATGGCTCTAAAGAAAGAAATACGATATCTTTGAATTAATCTTCCCTATAGGCGTAAGGCTGTAGTGTTGAAGTATTTTGTCCGTTGTCAAATGTTATATCGTCAAATATATCGTAATCGCTGTATTATTTTTATTATTATTATAGATTTGAGGTCATATCGCTCTGCCCTATTAGCAATCGCCGTTTCCTGGCGCTTCCTTTGAGAAAAAACAAGGTATCTCTTTGTTTATCTTTTAAAGGGATTATTGACATAGGGCCTCATTTACTAGTGTTGTTGATGTCTGGAGATATTGTTCTTAAATTCATGCAGTTCTTATGTTTGAAGAGTCTAGTGGCGCTAGGCTAGGGCAAGGCTAAAGCATTTCTATGGTATCAGTTAGCCTGCATTCAAAACAGTCTGGCGTTATACGTGATTTACCTCAGGTGCACTGTGGAGTGCGCCAGACTAACAATATAAATGTCTGTGTCGATAGAATAATTTTAACCATTTTGCATTTAAAATAACTTATATTTGAGCAGCATCAGCTTCGTGGCTGTAAGCTAACGCAGCGACGGAGTGATCTGCGGGAAAATAGTCCCTCAAAATGCGGTAATTCATGTGATACAAGGTCAGTGATATTTCAAAATTTGTTCTATTAACACGGACATTTATATGGGTAGTCTGGCGTTATACGTGATTCATGCACTGTAGAGTGTGCCAGACTGTTTTTAATGCAGGCTAACTGATACCATAGAAATGCTTTAGCCTTGCCCTAGCCTAGCGCCACTAGACTCTTCAAATATAAGAACTGCATGAATTTAAGAAAAAAATATCTCCAGACATCAACAACACTGGGAAATAAGGCCCACTGTCAAAAATCCTGAAATATCCCTTTAACATTGAGAAAGCATCTAACACAGGTTAAATCCATTGCATTACTGTTTGAGTTGTCAAAATGCAGTACAGAGGGGCAGAGGGGAGAAATAAAGATAATGAACTTGGCAAAAAGCAGGAAGTTGTTCTCGCTCTGCATTAACCCGCATGAAAGTAGCACCACAGCGCCTCCTGTCAGTCCAACCCATAGCCGACTATCTATGGCGTTTCGTCCTAAAGGCACTTGAAACGCAAAACCAGGAAGTGGAGCCTTGCGCTTATCAAACGCAGTCTCGAGTGCAGAACAGACTCCGGCGCTTGTCCCCTGTTACATGAATGGCTTGAACCGCAGATTGAGCTCCCAGCAAAAAAGGGCCCATAAATCCCGACCCGAAAGCAAAGCCACGCTGACCGACGAGGACCTCTCACACTTGTGGAATCTTAAAATACGATAAGCGCCGGAGGTAGAGAGGAAATTTCCAAACCACAAACAACCTGCAAATTGACGCGATACTAGCGTCGGTCACCCGGGCCTCATCAAACCGCGCGGAATTCTCTGCTTGATATCGCGCGGCGGGCGATTGTGGCTTCCTCCAGATGGCCCGGGGAGATCAGTCCGGTGAACGTAAGTGATAAGTGAGCGGCCAAAAGCACATTCTTGTCTAGCCGCGGGTCTGTGGAGTCGAGGTTTTGGTCCCTGCGACTTCTCGTAACACACACACGCTCCCGACCGCACGGACCTTTTTAGACGTCGACACGTAAGCGCGGTCGTGAGGCGAGCTCGCGCATGAGAATATTGGTGTTTTGGAGAACACCTGGCGGTCGGGGAGGACGGGCGTCACAAATGCACTGTGGTAAAGGCACTGTTCTGCTCTAGGAAAAAACAAAAAGAATACTCCATCTTATAATCACTGGAGGCAATGATGGTCGCCTGATGGACCACCAAAATACCTCACCGGTTCAAGTCCTTTTGCAGCAGGAAAGGGCCGGCTTCAGCATCGGCGAGTGCTCTCCGTCAGCGGATGCTACACTCCGGAGCCGAGCGCCGAGAGGAGATAAAGAGTGCGCGGAGGCCTTGGAGTAACAGCTCATCTTTTATTTGGCAACACTTCAAATGTAGCCCGTTTACCGCGTCTAGACGAGACAGCTTTCAACGCCCCGGCTAACTCGGCTTTTCTTTTTTTCTCTTTTTTTCATCTTTTACTCACGTATATAAAAGCTATTTACTGTAACACAAGAAGACAGACATCTCTTTTAGTTTTCCGAGCAGACGCGCTACTCGCTTCTCCTGGTTGCAGATGAGTTTGTCAGATGCCATCGTCCACCTCTCTCTCTTTCTCTCTCCCTCTCTGCCTAGCCCTTTCCTTTTTGTTCTTGGCTTGTTCTGTGAGTCTATTTGAAGCTGAGAGAGAAGAAGGAAGGCGCTCGGTTCCCTTTTGTGGGGGGAATTTGAAAAAGCACCAGATCAGGCCACAGTAGAGTGTGTTCGTTTTGCAGGGAGCTATTCTGTTAAACTGGCTTTTGGGAGTTTTTTTTGAACAACACTTTGTCTAACACGTCAAAATCGTACCTGGAGTTTGCGAGGAGCCGTTCAGGCGCCGTCAAAAAAGTCTCCTTCCCCGCCCTCTTCAACTGATGAGCTGTAACCCGGGGTTTAAAGCTCATCAATGGTGGGCGCATTCACCACACTCATTCTGATCATTTTAGCACCCGGATTTTGTCTAAGAAAAAGATTGTCTAGGCTCACAATGATTGAAAGTATCAAAGCATAAGACCTAGCACTCCAGTCATTGCCTCATCACTAGGGCTGGGTACTGTTAAACGGTACCTACTTGGTACTGATCGAAGAAAAGCTCTAGTCTATTCTTTAGGTGCAAAGTTTCGGTACTTTTCTCTCCAAACATCAATATATGACCCGGAGGGAATCTACAAAATGAACAACATGAACGTGTGTGCAGATAATTAGCTGCTGCTTTCTTAAAGTGCCAAATTGAAAAGCCCAACATAGCAGTGATGATTAGATTATGACAGAGTGAGCGCTCTCACTGTGTAAAGATCTTTGACGTGTGAAGTTGCTTTCGTTCTGTCATCGAACAGCGCTGCTCATGTTTAGAAAAGTTACGCTGAAAGAAAACAGTGTCCTGATGTGGATCGGGTCTGCCCCTGCAGCTCAGAAGGTAATAACTTCCTTTCTCTCTTTTTATCGCTGCTGAAGTGGAAACTCTGCTCAAAATATGAAGTTGCATGTGACAGTGCTCTCTCATGTGCTGTTTTAGGACAACCTGAACAACATGTTTTTTTTTTTTACTTTAATTGAATTAAATAATATGGGTATTGAAAAGAGTACCGTTAAGGCACCGGTGCCAAAAAGCAGGTATCGTTAAAGTAGTGGTATCGAAAAAAACGAAAAGGTACCCATCCCTGCTCATCACTGACTACATCGCGCCAATTAACCAATCATAGCGCCATCTCAAGCCGCACCTCCGCGACAGCCTATCACCGCAGCAGCTTCAACCAATCATCACCCAGGATTCCCCTCTTAAGCCCCTCGTTCACTGCCTCGGCCCCTTCCCCAGTGTGCTGCAACCCTCCTCCGCCCCTCCTCCGTCTGGCCTCGTCTCTACTCGAGACTCGTCGTCCACGGGCCTCAGACCTTAATCCCCGACCACCACCGTTGTCCAGACTCACCGTGTTCCTTGCGGCTGATCAAACGTTTAGGACCACTGGCCTTTGAAAGGTCAATTCTGTGAAAAAATGTGGATTCCGTGTCAATTTCTGTCATGATGTCCTGATGGCAAAGGCAAAAGAGCGTGTTGGGTTGTTGAGCTGCATAAGCAGAGCCTCTTGCGGCGCGCCATCACTGCTGAGGTGGGAGTGGGACGCAGTAAAAAAAGTTATGGAAAAATAATTCAAGTGGAAGACCTAAAAAAATCACCAGTGCTGAGACGGAGGATCCGATTGGTTGTCCATCAAGACACTGAGCGATCCTCGACCCAAATGAAGGCTGTTACTTTTATCTCACTTCCATTTCTTTTTGTTGCATATTGAAGTTCTACTTTGAACTGTGAGGAGATCTAATCATGCCAATCATTACCTGGCAGGCTACTTTTGATAAAAACAACAGAGAGTTGCTTATGCATCATAGATACTCGTGTCTAATGTGACTTAGATGGAGTTCATGCAACAGAATTAGTAGCCATGATGACATTACACAGACAATGTGTTTTGTCCTTATACTTTACTATATTGAACCAAATGTGTGCGGATTGTGTCCATTATGTTCAGAACCACATCTAAAATGTGAGTCATCGAGTATACAGTACTGGCTGGAGAACCTCGACACAGACACACTGTACTAATCAAGACTGCCATTTATAATTGCTTCTCGTTTATAATATTAACTAGGTGTGTCACGGTAGGAAAATTTTACCTCACGGTTATTGTGACCAAAATGATCACGTTTTTTTGGTATTATCGTGATTTAAAATCGGATCAGAAAGCATTGATAGTCCTACACAAACTGGTGGTGTTGATTGTTTTGAGGGTATTACGTGTACTAATTATAGCGCCATAAACGTGTTATGATATTTTCGGACAACTAAATAAACCCTCTATTACCAGGAAAATATTGTCCTCAGTTTGTGTCCTTCCAGTGTGCTCTGCAGATTTGGGAAAATGTCATTAGACAGTAATCGTTGTTCAATTCATAATAATGTGGCGAGAGTGAATTTATTGTATTGGCGACCGACTCTTATCTGACCCCTGGGAGCCCCGTAATGCATTGTGCCATTTCAGTATGGAGGTATCCGCGACACGGCTTATGCTGGCGCTGGAGCTGCACTGTGGGGAGACTCGTTGCATTCTCCCTCAACCCCAAGTCCCCACATCAGCATTTCAGCTAAAACTTTAACTTACTTGCACTGGCTGTAGAGTTATGGGTGACGGTCACGCAGACGTGATATTCTACTTTTTATAATCTGTTCTAATTTTCATTCTATTTTTGTATTTATTCTTATTGTTATAATTCCGCCCCTTAAGATTTTTGCTTTTTCTTATTTTACATAAGATACCTCTTTTTTTTTTTCTTTAAACATCTATTTATGTCCCGTGTGATTCCAAAAGCTTACTTTAAGGCCATTTACCTGATTTGTTTTAAATTTACAAACAATGAAAGAGGGAGCGAGTAAATTACATCGTTCATTGTGGTAAAAACTCATTATTGACATTCCTAACACATTTACAACATCCCAATTCTTCACGGGTTTATAGGTCCATTTCACAACTTGCAGGGTCACTTTTCAGGGTCACCGTCACAGAAACGCTGGTAAAGTAGCCTGCAAGATCATGAAATTAATAAGAATGCTTTATAATTAAATACACAGCATTTCATATTTCTTATGCGAGTTTACAACATACTGTAAAATAAGACTACTAGAAAAAAAATCTGCTATTGTCGCCTTTAAGTCAATTCTTTACTCTTGTATCTGTACTTTTAAACTGCAAAGTCCCTGCCCAGATCCAGAGACATACGTTTGGGTTGAACTATATAGGCTACAGTACTGGGTGAAAGTTTGGAAACACTTTTTATGAACCGGCTTTTCTTTATTTCCATTACTACATTGTGCAATTTTCATTAAAGACATTACACTACGAATGAACATGAGAGGATTATGTAGAGGGGAAAAAAGGGGGAATTAAGTATGTTTTATATTGCTTTAGAAAGATTAACCATTTCAAGTGGACTTTTAATTTTGATTCGACGATTAAGTCGTTTCAACAGTCATCCGATATGTTTTATATATTTCATTCTTTTAAATTGCCAACTCTAACCAAATCTAAAAGCTTCTGAGGATGGAAAAATCATCATCAATCAAAGCATCAAAAGAGCGACAAAAATGCAGCAAAAAAGTGCCGACAGCGGTAGAATAAAGCGCCAAGATCACGACAAAAATGGTGAAAACGCAGCGAAACAGGTGATACAAACGGGATGATAAAGACGTGACGACAACGCAGTGACAACGCAAGGAAAAGTCTTCGATGAGTTTTGTAGGTCTTAGCTTTCAAATGAGGCGCCATGCGCTGTGAGCTCTCCAGTTGAGAAGCTTTTGGATTTGGGTAAAACTGAACTGGAGAAAATGTGCTCGATTAAGGCGGGGGTTCCCTCAGAGCCCAAAAGGTATTTTAGGTGATTTTCACCTGGAGTAGTTTGTCACACTTTCATGCTATTGAATAGCATGAAATGGAGGTACCTGGATGGAGGTAGGACGTCTCTCCTGCACCTCCTCCGGGCGCCCTGAGTTGGCGCTCTGTGGCTGTGGCCGATGGGCTGCTCCTGGTGCAGACGGCTCCTTGGATGGTGTTTCCTCTTTCGGTCTATCTGTACTCAGCCTTACGTACTCAACTCTATGTCCATTTTTATTTAAGACTTTTATCTGCTGGGCTGTCTGTACGTATATGTGTCTGTGTGTCTGTGTGTGCGGGTGGGGTGGGGGGAGGTGGGGTTGTAGTTATTTATGTATATTTGCTGGGGGGGACGATTTTAATGATTTTTAAGAACTGTAAAGCACTTTGTGTTACATTTTGTATGAAAAGCGCTTTATACATAAAGTTTGATTTGATTTGATTTGAAAACAACCCCTTTCAATGTACCCTTCAAGTGTTTTTTTTCTTCAGGACAACCTAGACTTTCAGAATAAACCAGTTTTAGTTGTTATTAAAGGATGTAAGAAGTTATAAAAGAAATACCAAAGAAACATTCATGTTTCCAAGGGCCCTGTGGACCAAGGAGCACGATTATTTCACCCAGCTTTAGCACAATATTTTGGATCATTTTACCAGTGAAAAGCACGTCATGAAATCGTGTTTGTTTACTTACAAACTCAAGACTTGTATGTGATGGCTTTTTCCGTCTGCATCCATGCACAAACGAAGAGGAACTATCTTTGCAGAACACACAATCTTTTGGGGGGAAATCCATGTGACACAAGGGGGCGCTACTAATGGAGAACTTGATGACGTCATCACGCTGCGTAGGAGTGACGTACAGGGATATCCTGGATATCATCGTGTAGCTAAGAGGTTCAAAAAGCAGACATAAAGTATTAAACTGATATATTGCTTGAAATAGTCACCAAAAACTCACTCAAAACTGAAAGCACAAAATATGGTCAAATCACTGAGATCCATACATTGTGCGCATGATCATGTAAAATACAGAAAATGTTCAGTTATAGCCATGATTTTTCCAATTAAGATTTTTGTATTCTATTTCATGACTTTGTTTCTTTTGACGCAGTTGTTGAGCTCTGTCCGCCTCTCTCTCCATTCCTGACAATCATTTAAAACTACTACTACTGCTTTTTTTTTTTTTTTTTGTATCATCCTGAATTGATGCTCTCTGTTCTTTAAGTGGGTTTGAAGCCTGAGAGAAGGACAAACCTCCGATCGCTTTTCATGGATGATTTCCCGTCGGGGAAAAAGAAAAGGAAAAAAAAAAACACGCAGCATGCCAGATCAGACCGTAGCAGTCGGCGTTACAGTTTGCGAGCGAGAGATCCGGAAACAGGTCGCAACAAAGGGCTTTTAAAATTGGCCAGTCAGCGCGTCGAGACCACTTATGTAGTCTAACTGCAGCCCGCCGGCTTTCTTCATGTGGCTCCTCACGCTGTTTGGCTGCTGAGGAACGCTGTGTTTAATGATGCCGTGCGCCACAGAGAACTTCCTTTGCCTCAAATATTTGCAAAGGTTTTTTTTTTTATAGTTTTTTTCGTGTGCGCGGTTTCTTTCAGCAGGTGCGGCCGTGAAAGAGACCCAAGGCGAAACCGGCGCAAGCGTCGATTCCCTCTCCCTTTCGCAGAGATTCCGACAAAATCTAACGACAGTCTGGGTCGGTATTAGCAAAATGTTAATTATGTTTGGCCTTGATTAAAAACGAGGATAAAAGAAAGCGGCGGAAGAGGGGGATTCTGTTTCCAAAGCCACGTGTGCACAACTTTGCGCAGGGTAAATCAAATGAAATAATTTTTTTAATTACAAAAAAAGATAATACCAGTGGGCAATACCAGTGACTTTGGATTTGATCGGATTCCGAGCAATGACTGGGACAAAAGGTTTGATGTCACTCCAATACCGACCTGTAACAGGTGAACAAATAAATCACAAAAACTCCTCTCATCCTTATCGGTTATATCGGGTTCTCACACTCACTATAGCGTCCTTCAGATGAAAGGCAAGGCGCATTTCGTGCACAAGGCAACTCAATACGCCTTACAAAAGAAGATATGTGAAATTACAATCAGGTTAAAGTTAAGGCAAAGCACCACCAGGTCAGGTGGGGACAGGAGGACGACCGGCCTTTGACCGGGGGGCGGGGCCGGCCTTTGACAGGGCGTGGTTAGGGAGGGGTATGTGTGTGCAGTTGTTTACTAGTCTTTGCTCACGTGTTGCACATGAAATACCGTCTGATCCATTCGGTGCTCCTTGATTATTCTGCACTATCCCTAATGTGCGGCCACAAGCAGGCACCCGACAGCTTGACACTTCTCTTCAAGACCAAACTAAACACTTCTGCTTTTAAAAATTGGACTACCTTCGACTCATCCATAATATCTGTCGACAACAAATTTGATTGGTCTCTCTGAAAGGATATAGGGGTGAGGCGGGAAAACGTTAACTGACCGTTTCACATCTAGCGATGCAAGGTGGGACTGCAACAATTCTGGTCAAATGGAATAGGTGAGGGCAGCTTTAATGTTTTTGCCTGATTAACTAAATAAACAAGGAGCAACTTTGTGTGCCTTTTTCTGCATTCCTGATACTTTTGTACATCTTAGGCTATATCCACACGAAGACAAAACGCTTATATTTTCAGAAACTTTATTTGTAAGCATGAAGTCAGCTTAATAAATGTGTGCGTCCACATGGGTCGACTCATGTCTGTGAAAACGGCGTGATTCACCTGCCAGGCCTGTGTGTGGCGCTGTGACGCTCACACAGGTAATAGAACAAGATGTAGAGGGCGCATGCGCAGTAAACTTCTGTGGAATGTAAACAGTGAAAATGAAACGGATTCAAGGATTTACGATTTACAGAAGAGACGAGGAGGCGAGTTTATTCTTCAGACGTAACGGGACTAAAGCAGAAAAACCTGTCAGTGACCGGACTTTGACTGTCAGTCCAAAAACACAGACTGTTTTTCTACTTGTCACCTGTGGCTTGCGGATTACAGTGGAGCAAAGAGGAGCGGAGTAAAACTCATTATAAGGTCAGTAGATTATGGATAACAGACTCCACTCTGGTGCTGTGATGTCATCGTTTTAGTAAAAGTTGCGGAGATGTCGTAACAACGGCGCCACGTAAACGGCGTTTTGAGATCTTTCCACTCTGGGACCTAGTTTGGAAAATGTTCGTTTACAGACCCCCAAAACGCCGGACTCGTATGGACGATACACTAGATTGATAAAATATCTTTGCGTTTGGTCCTCAGCTTGACTTCGTATGGACAGGGCCTTAGATGTGTTTTTGTGAGGTTCAGTGGATTTTTTTACAGCAGAGAGTCCGTACTAGCCATGAAGGACCTCCTTTTTTAAAGCAAACAAACAGCTAGCTTCTGAGCTATAGACATTAGAGACCTACACATTTCTTCTTCTGTAACACTGAAGATGCACCAAGAGCCCCACTAATCCAGAGTACCCGGAGGAACCCTACGCAGGCACGGGGTAGAACCCGGGACTTTCTTACCGTAAAGCACTAATGCTAACCAGTAGATTACTATGTTTATTATTATTAACTACTTGAATTTGTATGAATAAATAAGGCCTTCTACTGAAACAAAGTTGTGGAACAAACGCCTGCTAATCTAAAGTGTCAGCCATGGTCACACTCACATTCATTCCCATTGGCAGTGTTGGACTGAGAGCTGTGGCTTTCCCATAGACGTCCCGGCGAAAATTGCAGCGCGGTGGAGCAGAAGTATGTTTCATATCCGCGGGTGTCCTTCTCAGCCTCTCTCTCCCCGAAGCCGGGTGTGACTGCGGCTTCGGGGAGTGACTGGAAAGGGTGCCATCTCCACGCGGTCACCCACACACGGCCTTATGGCGGGAGGAGAGGCGAGGGGACTGTCACGGTATGTTGGACATGGGGACACATGGGACTATACGAGGTCAAAGTTGGTGAGAAAATGTAATGTACGTTCTCAATGCATTACGTTTGAGTAAAGTGAAACATGAATTATTGCGTTTTCCTGTCAATCTTAAAATAGACCGGATTGTTTATTGTTTACACATAATGAAAGTGGGAGTGAATAAAGTTTAACCGTTTATTGGCCTAAACTCCAAACTTTCACATTTCTAACTTTATAACTTTATAAGCTCAACTCTCAGGGGCCAAAGTGAATCTTTTACACTGAAATGTTAAACAACAACAACTTTAGATGTAGTTGTATTTGGATGCAGAGCGCACATTGGTCTGCTTTTATATATAAATAAAAAAAACTAATTTAACCTCACCTCCAGAACAAAACAAAATCAGGCCATTTAAACAAAATTAGATTATTACATTAATACAGAAATATTTGAAATAGTAAGATATTCACCTACATATAGAAAAGAGGAGGATGACTTGCGAAAATGTGGCCATTGAAGAAAGAAGAAAATCAGTCAAGCATTCTCTGTAGTGGAAAACAAAACATGGACAAACACGTTTCAACACGTTGCTCTCCCCATTACCATCTCCTGGAAGAGTTTTACCATACAAATGTTTCGACCATGGACCTCTTGTGCTTACTCCTCTACACTTCCGTTAAAAACAGGAGTCGTGAAAAAAATCCATGATGGCAGTCTCCCATGTACCATTAAAAGCCCAAAGCTAAAACTTGAACATTTATGGCACGAAAACCCACGTGGTTTCAGAAACTATACACAGGAGGAAAATCTGGCTTTAGAAATGCTAACTTTCTTTGAAACCAGGCTTTAAAGTTGTTTTTGACTTGTGTCAAGTTCCCACTGGTTTTCACATTAAACTGGCTTTTCTGACGCCTGGCCACTAGGTGGTGGTATTGCATGACTATCACAATACCGAGATTGTCAGCGCCCATTGGTTTCAACGTAGACGTTGCAATAACAATAATTTTGCAATCTGTGCAATTGTACAATCGACCCTTTCATTCTCTGACACTTAAACAAAAATAAAACATTTGCCTTTTTAGTGTAATCTCATCTTGCCTACTTTCAATAGATTCCTGGTCTGTACAGCAATTTGAAGTACTGTGTTTAAAATTGTTGCTCCACAAAATACATTCGCCTTGATGTACGGGGTTTGACAGCACATTTTAAAACTAGATCCTTGCCATGTTCTATTCGCTTGTAGATAACACACTTATCCCAACACCTCAAACCCCCGATGCTTTGAAGCCGACATTACAATAATAGATGCTGTGTGTGCTCCATTAGTCGCAAAGACAAAGCAGCACCAATGGGTGGGAGGCGCTGTCAGTTAGGTGTTTGGCACGGCGCCCATTCACCCACCTAACCCACCCACACTCTCCCTCGCAGATACATCAAAACATGCGCGCCCAAGATGTTGGCGTTTACGCGTTCAATACGGGCGCAGAGAAGCCCCGTGCAATGTCATCTGTCAAGGCCTTGCAGGGGGGGGGACAGAGGAACAGTAGCTAATTTGCAAACATTCACGGCAGACACGCTTGACTGCGCGAGCCTCCAGGGGCCAAATCAAAGGGAATTTAAAGCCTCATTGCGGAACATTCCAGGTTACATGTTACGTCACAAAAGCAACTAAACGTAGAACTTAAACCAAACATGCGTAGTTCTAAACACGCTCTGAATGATTAGCGAGACGCCGGCAATGCTACAGGCTCTGTGCAACAGCCAACTTCCTGTTCGCACTTAACCGTTTCCTGTCTACATTTCTTATGCACATTTAAAATAAACAAGATTAAAAAAACTAAATTATTACGTGAAATAGACTTTTTTTTGTTTTACCATGTTACAATGTTGCTTTCTCATCAAACACATACCTGGAGTTGTATTTAGAGGCACTTGCCCAACTTTGAGTAAAAAAAAAAACGCTCCGAGGTCCTATCCTGAAAAGGCTTTCCTCGCCTCTCTCTTTCTTGCCAGGCTTAATTCATAATGGTGGAAAAACTCCCAACATAGTCCCATTATGACCGCTCCATTAAAAAAAAAAAAAACATGTTTTTCTTACAGCTGTGCAGCAAAGGGGAGAAAGAGGACTGGGTTGGAGGAGCTTAAAAAGATTTATGAATATTGAATAACCAGGAAGTGAAACTAAGGGAATTATTTGTTTAGATCAATATTGCATTTTCTAACCAACAAAGTGAAAAACATGTGTATGGGGCATTATTACTAAATGCATGAAATAAAGCATAATTCCCCCTTTTTAACAGTTACTTTACATTTTATCTATTCTTAGTTATTGTATAAACAATGGTGACAGGCAACAACCACAACAATCAGGCCATTAAGAAGGATTTACAACAGAGCATTCAAAATACTGGCTCTGTCGTGACGCACCATTGTGGAAGATTGCAGAGGTTACATTTCCTTAACTTTGAAAATGTGGTCAAATTTAGTCAATTAAAATACTAAGTAAATGTTTGCACGACCGTGCCCCTGATGTTCTCAGACGGCTCATAGTCCCACTCCGAGCAGTGGGCTCCATCACATGACGAGCTGTCAATGGAAATGTGAAAGTGCCCCTTATACAAAAAAAAAAAAAAACATTCAGCCTTTACTGTCTATGTTTACTGTCTACTCCTTCTCCTCCTCTTGAGCTGAACCAGGACTTAGATCTGGGGGCTTTCAAAAATGGACCAAAGCAGGTTTTAAAAAGAGAATCATTTTTAGATTGCTGTCAAATGTAAATAAATAAATAAATTAGCCTTTAGCCTCAATACAAAAACAACTACATGTATTATTATTATTATAAGCGCAGACATTAAGTATTTACATTGTAATTTTTTTTTTTTTTTACATGTGATTAACAGACAGCTGCATTGCAAGGTCAAGAAACAACTTCAGAAAATTAAAAACCTTTTCCAGTGGATTTTCAAATTTGTTTTTATTTGTATTTATTTATTTTTTTATTTATTGGTTTATTTGGTTGGGACAGTGCAAGTTAATGAACAAGCCACACTGGATTGTAGCCTTGGGCTAATTACCATCCGTCATCCCCCATGTGCACTGTCAAACACACTCTCATTCATCCTGGCCTATTGTACATGTTTTTAGTGGTAGGAGAAACTGGCGCAAGCCATATCCCGCTCCCAGCAAAGTCTGTGGGTCACAGGCAAACCCGCTCACAGTAATGAAGCATTGTCTTTTTTTGTTTGTTTTGGTTTTTACCTAAAACACCATAAATTAATAGACATGTCCATGTCATTCCATGTATGATGTCACACAGTCGGCGTTGAATCATCACACAGGAGTTTTGACATTCCCCCCTCATACGTACACCACCGCGGAGAGGTCGGTGTAGTCCGGGGCAACGGGTTCCCACTCAGCGTTGAATACAAAGTAAGGAAGTCCCCAGACAAAGAGCAGGGCAGGTCTTTATCTCATTAAAGCTAACAAGAGGCTGCTGTCTTCCCCTCTCCAAGAGACGGATGGTAATCTGATACACAGGCAGGCGGCGGGAGCGCAGAGCCGGGGGTCGGGGCGGCTGACGTTTACAGCTGTCGTCATAGGAACATCAGCAAACCCAAAGGCGGGGTTACCTCCAAAGATCGTTGGCGTCATCACAACCATTATACTTTGACCAGCCCAACATGAGGGTTTATTACATTTGGTCCTCTTCCAGTGATATAACCTGCTGAGTGTGGCTTTAAAGGGATATTTCAGGATTTTTTTTAAAAAGGGCCTCATAGTTATCCAGAGTGTTGTTGATGTCTTGAGATATTTTTTTCTTAAATTCACGCAGTTCTCATATTTGAAGAGCTTAGTGGCGCTAGGCTAGGGCAAGGCTAAAGCATTTCTATGGTATCAGTTAGCCTGTATTAAAAACTGTCTGACCCACTCCACAGTGCACCTGAGGCAAATCACTTATAACGCCACACTACCCATATAAATGTCTGTGTTGATAGAATCATTTTTAAAATATAACTGACCTTGTCTCACATGAATTACCGCATTTTGAGGGACCATTTTCTCACAGATCACTCCGTCGCTGTGTTAGCTTACAGCCACGAAGCTGATGCTGCTCAAATATAAGTTATTTTAAATGCAAAATGGCTAAAATTATTCTATCGACACAGACATTTATATTGTTAGTCTGGCGTTAAATGATTTACCTCAGGTGCACTGTGGAGTCAGACTGTTTTGAATGCAGGCTAACTGATACCATAGAAATGCTTTAGCCTTTGCCCTAGCCTAGCACCACTAGACTCTTCAAATAAAAGAACTGCATGAATTTAAGAAAAAAATATCTCCAGACATCAACAACACTCTGGATAACTAGGCCCTATGTCAAAAATCCTGAAATATCCCTTTAAGTGACTCTCGAATTTTTACTTTGTGTCGGAGAATTTCCACAACTGGAAGTGATTTGATGTTCGCGACCAATTCGGAAAGAGACATATCTTTTTTTTTTGTCTGTTTTAATGTAATTTCGCGCAAATGCATCTAAGCAGAAACCACGGGTGAAAGGTTTTCTCACAAAATAATGACATAGTAAAGGAAGTTGTGGCCTATTTTCTTTAATTGTGGCCCAAAGTTTTATTTACATGACACACATTTCAAAGAGTAAAGCGCCTGCTGTCTGCTTTTGTAATTTTCACCAAAATACAAATGCATGCTTTGAGCAAACCCGTCAGCTCTTTTAAAGACGCTGTATTTTGCTTTTTGCAGGTATCTGGTAATTATATCAAACGCATCTATCGCTGTTATACAGTTTGTTGGTTAGAAAAAGCAATATTGATCTGGAAAAGCTGAAACTAAATAGTAGTTTCACTTCCTCAATTTCAAGAGATCTCCCCATAAACTCCTCCCACTCCTTCCTCTTGCTCCCCTTCGCAGCCGTTTCAGTAAAACGATAAACAAATGGACCGTGCGGCACGTGTTGAGCTCTGGCGAGTGCTTTTACTGTGCGATGAAAGGATTAAGCATTTCCTGGACCTCAGTAAAAGCAATACAGAGCTTTGCAATCACTGAATTTGAGTCAACAACTTAAAAGTGAGCGTTCGGTAATGTTGGGGAGCAAAATGGCAAAAACATCAATGCTTATCTTTAAACAATTATCCATGTCTTTGCGTCTTCTCGTTTATGCTACGGTAACGGTTTATTTTCTTGTCTACACAAAAACAGAGCTGCCTTGTCTTCAGCAGAGGCAAAACTCTGTAGCGAGGTTACCGACTCACCAACAGAAGGGCTCATATTAGGGCCTGTCCGATATATCGGGCCGATATTTGGGTATTTTCCCCAAAAAATCATAATCGGCCTCATAAAAACTCACATCGGTCGACCTCTATTAGATATATTGATTTAAACCTTTAATATAATACTAAATGTTTAACTATATGCGATTTGAAAGATAAAAAAAAAACAAACATACATCAAATTAAATTACTTATTATTATATCGGCTCCCGGCTTTGCAAACCCCCTTCGTATCGGTATCGGACCCCAAAAATCCATATCGGTCGGGCCCTAGCTCATATTACTCCCGTTCTAGAAGCCCTTCATTGGCTCCCTGTTACTTTTCGTTTACTTTCAGAGCCTTGCATGGTCTCCCTCCCCTATGTCCTTTTACACGCTCTCGTCTTCGGATCAGACCCTTCTTCTGGTCCCTCATACTCACTTCAGGACCAGAGCGTGTTATGTTTGCTTGATTCTGATGTTTTTAAAAGCAAACTTAAAAACTCACTTGTTCCGGAAAACATTTTCTTTCCAGTAGATTATGGCTTGTTACATGACCATCATGTTTTGTGACTGTAACTGTACTTTGTATTTCTATTATCATTTTGTGAAGCGCTTTGTGAATTCTCAGTCTGTAAAAGGATGCAGTATGAATAAACTGTACTTATACTACAGGTGTACCTTTAAAAAGGACCTGTTCCTAACATATTTTTCCTTTTCTTGGGAGATAAAAGTGCTTTAATTAAATGTACAGTGTCTTTTCACAAATGTCTACTTTCACAATTCAGGGAAAAAAGTTGTAATTCCACTACCTGGGACAAATATCAGGCTGTCGCTACCACCCCAATCGTTTAGTTCCCAAAGTTATTTAATAAAACTCTAGATCAGACATGACGCTTATTGGCGTGGCAAATGTGGCGGCCATCTTGTGACTGGCCAGCGAGGCTAACCCCTATAGCAACCAATGCAAAACCAGGAGCAGCATGTGAGACACACTCTGTTAATAATTGATTTATTAGTTCTTAGTCTGGGTGTCTCAGTCAGGATCAGGTCATGTCTTTGAAATGTCTTGTTTAGCCGTATTAGCATTGTTTTTCTCCATTCATTCGCAGGGTTCAGTGGTTAGCATTCATTGTATCACTGTCCCGCTGGTCAACCGTTTAAAACCGCCATCACTTGGCGGTTTTAAACCAATATGCCATCATCATCAATGTCATAGCGCGTGTACACCGTCGCCATAATGATCGTTCCCCCTCTTCATCACCTTAGGCACAGAAGCTACACTCCAACAGCCAGAGAAAGAGAGAGGTGGATCCCGCAACCTCTCCTTCCCGCGTGCACACACACACAAAATAAAGCCGCGTGTGCGCCGAATGCCAATTACGCAGATGAAGGATAAGCCGACGCGAGACAATAGCCACCTCAAAGTCAGTTAGCGGCTAATTAAGGAACATATAGCATACAATCTTAGATCAGTGAGATGCAGAAGCCCTCGGGCGCCCAAAGCTGCTACATAAGTGATCCTCAAACAGATCCGAGCGCGTGGAGGATGATGTAAAGCGCATGTCAAACGCAGGGCCCGTGGGCTAAACGGGGGCCCTGGTGAATTGTGATGTGGGACGCACATGAAGCATTACGGTAGTTAATATGCTGAAACGTACAGATGATGACAGGTAATGGGTAATTAGAAGGCAGGAAAGGGAACAGGAAATGCAACAATGCAGCAAAACGTTATCTCAAACATGGACTAATAGTCTCCCCTCCTGGAACCGTCACCTTAACGTGGTGGAGGGGTTTGAGCGCCCGAATGATCCTGGGAGCTCTGTTGTCGGGGGCCTCATGCCCCTGGTAGGGTCTCCCATGGCAAACAGGTTCTAGGTGACGGGTCAGACAAAGAGCAGTTCAGAAGCCCCTTATGAGAGACCAACAGGCCCGGTTAGAACCTGAGGCCGTCCTTCTGTGGACCCCCCACCTGCAGGAGGAGCCATAGGGGCTGGTGCAATGTGATTTGGGCAGCTCCAACAGCTGCCCCACGACCCGGCAACGGACAAGTGGAAGAAACTGGATGGATGGATGGACTATAGCCTTTGATCCACTTTCCAATCTGTGAAAGTCAGACGGAGTTAAGTTTGCTGCTGTTCCAATTCGTTTCTAGCTTGCACAATGCCTGAGAATCTTCGGGATGTGCTGGAGAAGGCGTTGCGCAGTGGTCACACTCTCCCATCATCGATGCAAGATCTTGGTGAAATGAATGAATGAAACGCTGGATCTTTTGACATTCAGCAATCTTGTTGGAACAGTGCCACAGTTTATGCGTGCTGTAATATGTAGTTAAAAAAAACACATACATAATCAAATAAATAAATCCTAACCTTTGATTCAAATGTGCCCAGTGATCACATAAATATGACCTACAGTAGTAAAGTCAAATAATTTGTCTGAAAAGTCTATCCTTTGACTGTGGTAGACTGGAGTTCTTTCTTTGTACTCACTACTACAGCCAGGGGTTTGAGAAGTCGGGGCCTGAATCCCTTAGAGGGTCGCAGTGCACTGTGCTGGGCAGCCCGTGGTTAATTAAAGATAACCTGCCTCACCAGAACAAAGTCACGCACTGTAATATTGCGTTGGACCTCCTTTAGCTTTGATTACGGCACACATTCGCATTATTAAGCTTCGGCGATGTCAAAAGATCTAGTGCACAAAACCTTCTCCAAGCACGTCCCAAAGATTCTCAATGGGGTTCAGATCTGGACTCTGTGGCGGCCAATCCACGTGTGAGAATTAGGTCTCCCTGAACCACCCTTTCACTCTGCCTCGATGAAGCCCGGCATCGTCATCTTGGATTATGCCCGTGTCGTCAGGGAAGAAGCACTCCACTGATGGAATAACCTGGTCATTCGGAGTGTTCAGGCCGTCAGCTGATCTCGTTCTTCGGGCTGAACCTAAACCTGACCAACTGCAGCCAACCCAGATCAGGACAGTCAGGGACATCCAGGTGGCGACTTTTTAGTTGGTCAGGCACTGCAGCTGTCGTCATTTATTTTTAAAGACGGCGTATAAAGTCATCACACCAAAAAACACAACACAGGCCTGCACAATTAAACTAAATGACAAGGAACCAGATTTAAATCGTTTGAACCCCGAAATAAGTGAAAATAAGTGAAACAGTGAAATAAGGGAACTCGTGCACCAAATCCTCAGCTACTAAAGCTACACACATCCTTTCACCTTTCCAATTGGTAGACTTTGACACTCCCCGTGCTAACAAAGGTGTGTGTGTGTGCACCCTCCTCGACTTCATTCCAAGGCTTGCTTCAACTTTTGATGCTCATTTAGATGCTGTAATTAATTGGAGTGCGTGTAGTTTTATATAGATATATATTTATTTATTTATTTTCCCCTCCCTCGTCTATTTTTGTTTGGCTGCTGACCGACGTGCGGTCCTCTCGCGCGCCCGTCTGCAGGTCCTAATGAAGACTCCAGAGAGCGGCTAATTGCTGTTGCGTGCCTCTCAGCGGAGCTCCGGCACTGCCCGGAAAGAGCGCCCCGGCGATGCATCAGAAGGGGGCTTACGTAAGCCTCGTGGATGGGCTGTACTATTAAAAACACCGTGCAAGTTTTTCTTGGGAGCAACTGCCACTTGATTTAATAGGCCTCATTAAAAAAAAATCATAAAAAAAAGTGCGCACATCGTAGCGGCTACTGGTGATGCGACGTTTATGGCCAGGATCAGGTTTTATTTTTATACTTTAGTTTCAGAGGCAGGTGGACCAGAAGGGGTTGCCCTTTTCTTCTGGAATTGCTTGAAATGCCTCAAATAAGAGAGCGCTAATTGTCTGTCATTTTAACTGTAACGTGAGAAAATGCAAAACCGCAATGCAGGGCCCGTATTTATAGCAAGGCTTGACATCCCTGTTTTGCCTAGTAACTATTTGGCCCTCACTAGCCACTTGGGAAAAATAAAACCGGGGTCCTCGAGGTCTGGTAGATATTTGTTAAAGGTTCATTATGCAACTTCTAAAAAAAAAAGTTGATATTTGTGTGTATTTAACCACTCATACAGCCACTGGGTCACTATACGGTCAAATACTGTACACACATATATCAACTTTTCTTTTCGCATAAAAAGTTGCATAATGATATATCGATACCAAACTGCTACTTTTTAAGTATCGATGCCGGTTAAAAAAGGATCGATATTTATTTGCATATGGAAAAAGCAAACGTGGCAGCAATTACAAACACAAAAGGATGTTTTACTTCATTGCTCGGTGCCAAAACGCTCCACAGTGCCTTAGTAATGAACTGAACCTATCCATATAATTCTATAGCTTCTGTTTGCCATTAAAGTGTTCATTTGAAACTTTGTTTAGGTATTTAATTTCTTGTTGACATTGTTTAATTAACCAGTTAAAGCAGGGGTGTCCAAAGTGCGGCCTGGGGGCCAAATGCGGCCCTTGGCCTTCTTGCTGAATCGGTACACATCAAAGATGGTCCTTTTTATTTGAAATGTAATAATTCTACACAATTCTAACCTAACAACTGACATTTTTATTTTGAGACAGAGCTGGCATGAAGGTTTTAAGTATAAACAAAAGGTGTGGGGCACAATTTAAACCTCTGCTAGTCGAAGGTTTTGCAGCACTAACCACCGATCTATGGCCCTTCACCCCATGTACGCTTCAATATGCCCCCCCCATGAAAAAAAGTTTGGACACCCCTGAGTAACATAACTGAAATAACATATTATTGATGTATAAAACAGTTTTAGAAATGTATATTGATTGAAATGCATTCGCTCAAATTAAATGACCCGTGTCAATATCCACAAAAATGACCCAGTATCGGTATTATATAGATTTTTTAAATGCGATATCGGCCATTTAATCCCTCAATATAAAGCCAGGGAAACAACTCAATAACCAGACTTTCATTCCTTTAAAGAGGAGGTATTCAACTTTTTGCAGGTATTTGGCAAATGCATAATTGATCTGAAACAGCCAAAACAAACGCTTCCTGGTCCTCGATGCGAGCCACCATAAGCCCCTCCCACTCCCCTTTGCAACACAGCCGTTTATAAAAAAGTCCGTGCGGCTCGTTTTGCAGGAGCGAAGCTCTGACAAAGGTTTTCCCTTTTGCGATTAGAGGAAAGTTGAGAGGATCCAAAGATGCTAGCGGCTCGAAAAACAACTCGGTTTTGCCAACTCTCTTCCCCTCACGCTTGCCTTTTTTTTTATTTTATTTTTTT
Source organism: Proterorhinus semilunaris (assembly GCA_021464625.1). NCBI lineage: Eukaryota > Metazoa > Chordata > Actinopteri > Gobiiformes > Gobiidae > Proterorhinus > Proterorhinus semilunaris. The sequence continues at coordinate 22,850,726 of CM038360.1, forward strand.
TAATGTGTGAGTCTCAGAGATCACTTTTGCATGTAATTCGTTTTAAGAGTGTTTAGAACAGGGGTGCCCCAACTTTTTGTCTCCGAGGGCCAAAATGAAAAAGTGCCTGTGGCTCGCGGGCCAAACACGGCGATGTCAAGCGAGAACACATATAACTGCAAATAATAATAGTTACTTTATTTTTCAGTAGCCTATACATTTGCATTTGATTCTATCTATGCAAATAACATGTTACATTAAAACAAATGTTAACTATGGCAAAAGCCTAGTTTTAGTCGAACAAATTGCAGCAATATAGTGCAACATGTAAACAACAACAACAACACCTATATCTACAAAGAAAATGCAACATTATATCATTTTGAAAGTGTCAGTTCAGCATAAAGTCTTGAGTCAATTTTTAACACGCATCTTTATTGATGTCAACAACCTTTGCAATAAAAGACGGAAAACTGCGAAAGTTGATGCTACAACGCTCTGTGATTGATAAACACCAAGACAGCACAACAGTGTTTCCCTAACTTTGCGAAAGGAGAGAAACAGCGCCCCTATTTTGACGCTGGTGGCTAAAAACTGTACTGCATCCATATTTACCATTGGGAATGAATGGGAGAGAGTTAGTATTAATCATACCGGCGCAAAAGTAGGTCACTCTCTGGCGGGCCAATGGAATTGTTCCGGCGGGCCAAATTTGGCCCGCGGGCCCCACTTTGGGCCCCCCTGGTTTAGAGTGTGTTCTTTTGAAAACCGACACAAGTACGGCCCAGTCTTTTAAACGGCTATTTGAAATGAACGATTCCCGGAGATTCGGCTTCCGTGAGAAGAGTCATGAATCCCGTCACTAGCCGCTGCCTCGCGCGGCAATGGGGATAATGGTTCCTCCGCTCTGCTGTCGAAAGCCTAAACCCAAAATATTGAACAGGGCGATTGGAGATGGGCTGCGGCGCTCACTAAAAGAACGGATTTGTGTCGTTTGTCTTTTCTGACAAGGGGCAGAAGGCAGACGGTGTGTGTGAGAGAGAGAGCGGGAGTGGGAGCGGGGCATCTCCAAGTTGTTTATTGGAAAAGGTAGATGGAAAAGTCACGGGCTGAATGATAAAAAGAGAGAAGCGAAAATAGGGCATCATCAAACATTCAACTAAGCCGGCAGTAGAAGTGTGAAAATAAATGCACTTGTGCGCCACGGCTACACGATGAGAACAGCCGGAAGGTCCCAGGTTTGATTCCAAGACTACTCTCGCACATTCAGGGCCTTCGACAGGGACACTTTGTTTTTGAAAAGCTGTGGCAAAGGCCTAAGATCTAGGGAAGGATCTCAACATTTTCCAAAACGCCGGGGTGCATCTGCCTGCCAAATAACCACGAGTACATACAGGTTCAGGCCTTAGGTTGTCTTATCGTGGTTCCTTCTATAGGTTTACTTATCAATGTCCCATAAAGTTTAGGATCAAATAGAAGTTCAGTTAGAAATTGAACATTAAAGGTGCATTATGGAACTGTTTATGTGAGGGGAAAAAACGTGTTATTAGTGTGTATTTGATCTTTCAGTGACCATTAGTGGGATGCCTTTACTTTCCATTACAGAGGCCCCCATGACGCTGCAGGATCAATTGTGTGGGGGGTTTCTGGTCAGTTTTCACTGCTGACGGACCCTCTCCATGGTTACGCAAACGATTCATCATTGTAGAGGCCGCCATGATTAAAGTAAAGGCGCCCTGCTATTATGGTTTGTTAAATAAAAAGGTTACATAATGCACCTTTAAGGCAAAAATCCACTATGTTTCAGTCAGGTTAAAGGTGCACTATGCAACTTTTTATGTAAAAAAAATACGTATTTGACCTTTCAGTGACCCAACAGATGCTTGGGTGGTTAACATAGCACCTTTACTTACCAACCCGATGGCCAGTAGGACGATCCAGGATCAATTGTTTTTTAGGTTTTCACTGCTGATTGAACAGTGGTTACCTATACGTTCCCTTCCGAAAAGCTACCAGAAATCCTGAAAAACCTGAAATAAAATTGATCTTGAAGCATCATGGAAAGCCGAGTTGCCAAGCTAACCACCCATGCAGGCGATGGGTCACTGAAAGGTCAAATACACACCAATATCAACTTCTTTTTTTACGTAAAAAGTTGCATAGTGCACCTTTTAAAATGTTATTTGTCCCCCTCGGGAAATTTGTTCTTTGTATTTGGACCTTCTAGATGTCCATAGATTTACAGTAGCCAAAAAAAAAAAAAGGAATGATGAGAGCCACCAACACCTCATCCAACAGCTGTGTCACAACTGGCGAATACATCTCGCACGCCGGTCTAAATATGTGAACAGTGACGACTACATTGAGCATGTGGAAATCTTTCGTTTATTATTATGAAACATACTACAAGCCTTCCATTCCAAGAGTATTCCTTTGCCTTTACGTATATGTCAGTTGTCAAATTTGAAAGGCAAAAAAGGCTTCTGTGAAAAGTTTGAAAAATCAGCTACCCCTATCCAGATCGATTTCTTTTGATATAAATAAAAGGCATCCAAAAAAACGAGTACAACCTTTTAGCTCAAATTTCTCTGAAGCCAAGTCGACGCCTTCACTTCGTAACATTTCTCTCTGCGGCTCAGATTTGAGCAGCTTCCCCGCTCCGCGTCTCCCTTATTTGCTCATGTAAGAAAAGAAATAATAAAGTTGGTGCCGCGGCGCGCTGATAGATGTGGTAATTTGGAGGATATGGATTCTGTAGGAAAACGACGGAGTGAGGAAACGCGGCGCAACAATTACTTAAGAGACACAATTAGCGCCTTAGCGCAGAGCCGACCACAATGGGCGCCGCCGCGAATACCCTTGAAACATTCCCCCACTTCAAACACATAGCCCGTGCCTTTCATAGCGCGGGGGGGGAGGAAAAAAAGAAGAGCTCGGAGAGAAGAAAGAGTTGGTAAAAAAGACGAAGAAAGGACGGACGGAGGGAGGGAGGGGGAGAGAGAGAGAGGGGGGGTGGGGGGAAACAAAAACAAATCAGGAAGAAGCTGGAAATGAGTCCAACTCATGCATAACTTCAAACGCTCCATCTTCAAAGTTGCATAACATTAAAAAAAAGCGTGCCCACTCCGAGCTTCTCCACTTCAAAAACAGGCAACGGAGGGGACACTGGTTAGCCCGCTGAGCTGTGCCCTCTCTCGCAGGCGCCCGAAAAAAAAAACTCCCTTCATCTCCAGCCTTTGTCATACCCCTCCTCGCCCTCGCCCCGGCCGTCCTTGGGGTATTTGTTTGTGCCGGAGTGGAAAGGAATTGTGGGTAAGGCCAGGTGGTTAAGGCGCATAATGACTTCCTGGCCCGGGGAGCAGGCAACACGGGGGAACAAAGTTGTCTCCGAAGTTGCACAATGGATAAAACGCAGCGTGCGGATCAGTGCGGGCAGAGCCTAATGATAAAGGAATGTGTGCGGATGCAGCCGAGGCATTGTTAACGAATTAAGGTCCATTTGCCAGCGCTATCCGCGGGGTTTTCGGTTGACAATGGATTTGCAAAAGGTATACCTGTAAGTATTAGCTACGTTATACAAAATGGCACTATGTTTTGTTCACAACTCTCTACAGGTGGATTTTATGATTTCAGATGCGGGCAAGGGCATAATTCATTGTTTTAGAAACCAACAGAAAATCCACAAATGTTGCCTTTATAAGGTTTTGTTATGTCCTCCGTCTCAATGTTAGGCTATGAGGTCTTTAGGATGTGTATGTCGTGTGAATGCAACCAGTCCTCATTAAACAAACCAACTATTCTAAAACAGGACTTCCAATGTCTCACTTTGTTAGTCGAGTCTGTGGTACGTTTGCTCCAAGAGCTGGATATTTCACAAACGACCCATAACTTCATAGCCGGCTTGTGAAAGTCAAATCAAGTCAAGTTGTTGTTGAACGGCCCAATATCACAACAGAAGTTGCCTCACAGCGCTGCACAAATGTGACTGATTTGCAAACAAGAACAGTTTGTAAACCAGCAATTACACAGATGTCCAAAAACACAACTTTAGTGCATTTTGTTTGGAAAATTGACTTTTTTAATTTAGCGTGTAGGGGTCTTTAGTTTTGAGTTAGGGGCACATTTGCAAAATAAAACTTAAAACATCACTTTGCAAATTAGTGGTAGCTTTAAGGGGCTGGGGAGGGAGGTATTGCGCAAAATCAACAGAGATTTTTATCATGTTACAATGATGTTTTCTCATCAAAAAACATGCCTGGAATTGTGTTTTTTCTGGCACTAGCACATCTTTGAGCAATCTTTGAATCTTCTCCAGTATCAAACGGCTCCTCCCGAGGTCCTACATATCCAGGAAATGCTTTCTCCACCTCTTGATCGCTCGCTAAGCTCAAACTCTTTGCAAAGTAAAAACACTCGACGCCGGTCTATTTTTCATTTTCTTCTTTATTTTCTCATTATTGAAACAGCTGCACCGCAGAGGGGAGCAAGGGGACTGGGAATGGAGGGGCTTATTGGGAGATATTTTTTGTTTTAGCTGTATTAGATCAATATTGCACTTTCTCACGAGCAAAGAATAAGACAGTGATATAGATGTCTAAAGATGTTTTACCAAATACCTGCAAAAAACACAATACTCCCTCTTTAAAGTAATATCAATATAAGTTCCGTCTCTGTTGGCTCATTTTTTTCCACATCGTCTTGAAATAACAGCACTTCCATCAAACTCTCCTAAGTTGTTCCTGCCAACACAGCCACAGCAAAACATGTCGGAGATACCTTCAGAGAGATGGCAGGAGCGAGCGCGCGGTTAAAAAGGAGAATCTATAGGATGAGGTGTGAGGTTGACAGGCGCGCTCGGGAAGCTAAGTGCGAGCCAGCGCGCTGTATAGGAGACTGGGCGGGATACCGTAGGAAGAAAAGAAACATTCATTTGGCTTTTTCCCCTTTCGCTGTCAGTCCCCCCCCCCCCCCCCGCCTCCCCCCGTCCCTGAAACGCATCCCTCCCGAAACGGCAATAACACATGCTAAATCCCGCCCACATGTTTAAACCGAGCGAGCACTCCACGAGCGCACCTTTCCCTCCCACGTGCAGTGACATACTCTCATGAACAACCTGGTAATGTTCCATCAAAGCGTCGTAGGCCGCCGTTTGGAAGAAGAAGAGAAAAAAAAAACAGACACGCGCGAGTCAACGCCTCCGCACACCGCGCCTCCTCCAGTGCTCTTCCATCGCCGTGATCGCCGGCGACAATTAGCGCACCCCCCACCGCCGCTCAATTACACCTGGCTAATTGTCGAAATGCGGCATTAACAGCGGAGGGGGACAAGTCGTGCGGTTTGCCATTTATACATGGTCATTTTATAATATGTATGAGGGACAACAGTGGCATAGGGTTTGCATTAATTGGCCGGTACTTCTTGTATGTATCAAGCACCAGACAATGGGTTTACAAATGGGATAACCATATAGGAATAGTAGGGTCAACCATGTCTAAAGCCGGGCTAAAACGGAACTAAACTAGGTCCAGTCGAAGCAGCCTCCAGAAGGTCCTCGACTGAACGATATTAAGGTTCCTTGAAAGTACTTGGGAGCATCTTGGAGAAAGGATGGTCTGAGAGGGGTGTATTTGTAATGCTGCGTTTACACATAAGCACGATGCGTTACGAATGTCATTTTTCCGTCATTCGTGACGTTCGTGACGTGACTTAACGCATCTCAATGGGATTCTTAACAGAACGCATCAGTTCGTGACGTTCGTGACGTTCGTGGAGAAAGTTTTTGTCTGTCAAAAAATCTTCCACGAATGTCACGAATCCCCCTCTGTTCGTGGAGTTCGCAACGGAGCGTGTCCTTTCGTGAGGAGTAGTGGCGCTTCGTAATTCAGCGTGAGAGCATTCGTGGAGCAGAATCACTGTTTTTACGCTCAAAATTGACAGAAACCCACGCTACGCCCAAAGTAAATGTTCGTACCTGCAGTAGCTATGCCAAGGAAAAGTGTCACAAAGTCGGCCAATCCGCGCTCCAAGCCACGGAGCAGCACCTGCCGCTGCCGCGCCACGGGGTGCTGAAAGTGTTCCTCCGACCTTTCTTCCTCCTGGGTCGTACCTCATGTTCGGGAGTTGGAGCCAGACGAGCCCAATGACTCAGGGGAGAGCACGGCCTCTGCTCCGCCTCCACCAAGGTGGAAGAAGATCACTCCACTTTCGCCCAATTCTTGACAGATTTCGGACAGAACGCGAATATTCCCAGTGACCCGTAACAGCCCGTGGCAGCGCGGGACACCACGCAGCAGCGCGGGACGCATATTCGTGACCGTGCGTAATAATTCGTGCCATTAATCGTAACGCGTAGTAACAGGTCGCAACAGTTGGTGGCGGCGCGTGAAACCTCTGCCCCGAATCATCAAATTCGTGATCCTTGGCCACGAATGTGGATTTGTGGCATTCGTAACGCATCGTGCTTATGTGTAAACGCAGCATAAAGAACAACCATATATACGAAGCCTTTTCTGGCGCAAGAGGCCGGACAGCGGCTCAAAGTTTGACTATCCCTGGTTAACGAGCAGAATGTGTTGGCCCCGGTCATATTTTAGAGTTCTCGGGGAAATGGAAAAAACACAATTCCATTTGATGGCGTTGTTAGAAGTGTAAAGCAAAGGATTATCTAAAAGGTCCTCTATTATTCCTTATTCATGCTATTGAAACCACTTCACGTGAAATGATGCTTGTGCCAAGAAACTGGGAGGTTGGGACACAAACGTGGGTTGTGGGACCATGGGTAGTAAACCTTTGCCAAAACGGACTGTTGATATTTGCTTCGCGTGCTTATGATCAATGTCGGACTCAATGAAATCTTTGGGTAAGAAATGTAGTATTTTGATTTTCAATGACTAAAATAGGCTCACACGCTCTTATATTTGGTTGGACCACTTTTGATTACAGCCCATTCACGGTGGCATTGTTTCAATACACTTCTGCAAGGTTAAGGTGCCTTTATTGTCGCTATACAACCGTAAAACATAATATGTCCTCTGCATTTGACCCACCCTCGGATGCCGATGAGGTTTTGGTTGATGGGGGAAACCGAAGCACCCGGAGGAGACCCATCCAGACGGAGTTAAGATCTGGACTCTGGCCAATCCGTGTACGAACATGATGCCTCATGCTCTCTGAATGAATCCTCGCATTGTCGTCTTGGAATAGGCCCGTGGAAGAAGGGATGAAGGAATCCATTGATGGAATAACCTGGTCATTCAGGATGTTCAGGTCATCAGCGGATCTCATTCTTTGGGCACATAGTGTAGCTTAACCTAGACCTGACCAACTGCAGCAACCCCCAGGCTGTAGGATGCTTAATGTTATACAATGTAGTCAGTTATTCAAAACGCTAGCAAAGGGTGGTGCTCTAGTGACTAGGGAAACTGTATTAAATGAAGCTAACGTGCTAATCGTTGCAGGGAGGGTAGTTTTGCCACAGACCGTTTAATGAAAGTGTATGGATGTTGAAACATACAGTCGAAGAGGTCCACAGATTTCTTTGTGACGTACATCGGACTGTGTGTTGGAGTTTCGAGTGCAGAAGACGGAGATTAACTGTTATTTCAGGATTACTAAAAGCCTTAATAAAAGAGTTGAGATTCTCCCCCCAAAAAATGTCCCCCTCTTTTTACAGAATGCACACGCACACACACACAAGGAGACGGTGCAGCAGAGTTAGCCTGGAGGATTTTAATTTGAGATGCAGACTCCGGTGTCATAGTGAATGATATTAAAAGTCGTATCATGAATAAATCAGGAGACAGAAGACTCACCTCAGCTCCGTGACAGCAGAGAGAGACAATACGCGGGAGGGAGGAAGAAAGAGCGATGCAAGGAAGCAGCCCGTAAATATAATCATCTGCATTCTTTTTACGTCAGCATTATGCGCTCGCGAACAGACCAATTATAACACTGGATTAAAGGGGGACATGTGCGTTAATATGTTTTGTTTTATTCTTTTCAAATTCACAGATTGTTTTAAGCTCCCGGCTTTGTGAGGTTGTTGTGTTTCATGAACCTATCTGTGTTCGAGTACATTTTAAGGCAAGTGTTGATATTACTGATATCAATAGCAATGATTTATTCAGAATTACACAATTGCTTTTATTTCATAGAGATGAACCTCACCTATTCCAGAACCACTTTTGGCTAATGCTAGTATTGGACTTTGTATAACCAAAAATGGGGGTATGGGGTTCCTCTCCCAGGGAAAATTGCAGGAAAAGTACAACATATATGTGTGTACGCTAAAACATTGTATTTCTCAAATTCTTTTTATTTATTTACTTTTTGATACATAAAACAAAGCTTTCATACGGCACGTAGACAAAGGAAAAATACATGAGGGTAAGGGATTAATCGGATAAGACTCTTGAGAGCATGAATGGTTGTGCATGGCGTTTGAATGTTTGGTTTGTGTGATGAGTAGGTGCCAAATATGGATGATTAAAAAAAAAAAAAATGTGTGATAATAAATCATGAGAAACAAATCATAAGGTGATTAAAATGACAATAGTAACAAGGTCCTCTCCCAATTTTCCCTGAGGGAGGACCCCCAGACATCCCTTTTTTGCATATGTAAAGTCCGATACTAGTACTAGTCGAAAATGTGGTCCTTGAATTGGTTAGGGTCATCTCTGTAAAAAAAATTAAAATAAATAAAAAAATCAACCTTGTAAAATGCCATTGATCAACACTTGCATTCAAATGTTCTTGAGAACACAGATAGGTCCATGTAGTAATGACAATAATAGTCAGGAAACAATTATAGTACAGGTAAAGGTAAACTAAATGGGGTAGTGTACATTAGACAGAATAAACATTTGAGAGAAAAAGAAGATCCTCAAAAAACTAGATAAAGACAATTAAGAAAATGAAGGGGAAAATAAATTCTAAAAATCCTCCATATACTCTTTAGGGCCTGATTATGCCAACCCCTGGTTTATGTTATGTAATTAATTTGTTTATATGTGAACATTTATTATTGTGGTTCTCCATACTATTATCCATTAGAAGGCATAATGAGCTCTACACTTTGGGTTGCCAGATATGGTCTACCATCAGTTCACAAAGCTAGACCTCAAAAGACTAGACTCTGGAGGTTCTGAGATGAGTCTTTTTGCTGGCTTTTTCGATATTTAGATAAGAGGCAACGCAGGTTAATTAGTTAGTGTCTGTTTAAACCATACTAATAACGTAAAGGTTTAGAGTGCGTGGGTCTGCGCAGCAATTTGTCATCAACTTCTCATTTTCATCTCGAAAGAGGATTGTCTGGCAAGAAGGAGACTTCAACTTCAGAGCAGTGAGTCCACATAAAGCTCATGTTGTCATTTGTCACTCGTTCGTATGATTTGAGCGTAAATTAACAGGCTCATTTTAAAACGTCTTACTTGTAACTACTCACTCAATCAGACGGGGAATAAAAAGTGCTTGTCTGTCAAACACCGAGTGAGATGAGATGGAGCAGCGGGAGGGAACAGCCAAAAATCCGCACTTAAACTTCACTCAGATTTGACACCGGCAAAGAATAGAAACCGTATAATCTCGCTTTATATTTTTACGGTTTAAGGTTCGAAGTACTGTAGTCGAACGCCAGGAGACCGATCTTTCTGAGCGGGTCTGCCTCGCTGGAGTATTTGCCTTGTTCTGGGTCGATGGGGAGAAAACCGGAGATATCAGAAAAGAACAAATCCAGACATGAGCAGAAGGCGTAAAAGTCCGAACTGAAGGGCCCACATGTTCTGGGAATGAAATATGTGGCTTCCTTGCTGTGAGGAAGGAACGCAAACACCGCCACGTGCTCGGCAGTTCTCCCGGTGTATCGATTGGGTTCTCATTGTATTCTAAAACAGAGAAAAGGTATTGCTTGGTTTGAAAGTAGCTTTGAAAGTAACTGTTGTGTCTGGCTAAAATGTGGCAGTAGAAATCATGGCAACACTTTGTTATAACTACAACTTTTTAGCCTTAAACGGACAGGCCACAGTTGTTTCATACTGAGACACGTTCTTACCTGAGCTTAGACTTTGTGCAGTAATATCTTCACTCCTATAGGATTCTCTGCGCGGACGTCGAAGTGCTTCTTAGGTGTTATTACGCCTTACAATATAGTGCCCCTTTTTATCATGTTTCATTTTGTGTGACTATACTTGGATCGTGTAACCACTCACGTGACCGTATTTAAACAGGGGAAACGTGGAAGAGCTCGGTCGCTTCGAACTTCACCCCAGTTTGGCCCCATAGAGGAGAGGGGGACAGGCTAAATGCTAACAACATCTTTGGTCTTTTTGCGTGACTGAGCGAGCGCACAAAGACCAGACAGGTGCGCGCAAAGACCAGACAGGTACGCATCAACTCGTATAAGCTCAGGTAAGAACATATCCCAGTATGGAAAAACGGTGGCCTGTTCCTTTAATAAATGATGAGTTAGCCACTTTACAGTCGTGGATCCAAAATTCCCTCTGAAAAAAATCTTTGTTACTGATGTAACTGTAGGGAAGGCAGGGGTCTCCCTTTTCTGATGTTACACTCACAGGTAAGTCTGGCAAAAACAGGACCTGAGGCAAGAGTAGTAGCAAAAACAGGTGTTATTTTATTAATATTGAACAATGTTAAAATTACTTTTACTTTTAATAATACGACTTTAAGAGCTTGATACAAATATACTTCAAACACCAATAAAACAAATGAAAATAACTAAACTAAACAAACTTAAGACAAAATCAAAAACACACCAAACTCTGCTAAACCCATCCTTCGGCTAAAGTGCCATTGTGCTACATTTAATGTAAAAGTAATGTCCCCAAACAATGTTAAGAACAAACTGCTATTTTGGGCTAAATCGGGCAGATTGTGAGCAGTAGGTTCAGAGCTAGGTTCAGGGCCTTCGGACACGATCGGGGGAATTTAGAGCTAATTTTGTACACTTGTTGAGCGCTTTTGGAGAGCTTAAAGAGCAGTAGTTTGGAGAACGCATTGAGCTTTTGAGAACTAATGAAACTAGCCTCATGAAACTAAACACGTAAATACGCATTAGCAAAACAATAATGTACCTTCCACACTCGGGAACCCGGTTCCTACGGGGGCTCAGGGCGCATCCCCTGAGCAGCCTCAGCTCGAGCAAAACCCCTCTCACAACCCTAGCCAGACAGTTCACAGTCAACGGATCAATAATTATGTTAGACGCGAAGTTGGGAGAATACTTACAAGAAGGCGCCCGCACGACCGCATACCAGCCCCAACACTGACTTAACGCTCTGGCGTGCAGACCTGGTTATAATTGTGGAATCAAGTGGTACGGACGGAGACAGATGATGCGTTCACAGACAGGGTACGGTAGGAATTCTGAACAGTGTTACCATAAACACAAAAATATATATATATATATTTAACCGCCTGGTTACACTGATATGTCAATAAACCATACATTTAAATCTGGGTCTATACGTTATTTAGATTTCATTGCTGAAAATATAGGTAAAATAGGTATTTGCAATACATTTTTTTCTTCATATTTATATCAGTAATGTTCAGCAAAATTGATATCTCCAAATATATTTACTTGTTCTCTATTCACCTGCAGTGTCTCCACTTAATTGTTAATTCATCATTTATTAAGTCTAAATAAGGTGTAGTTATTTTAAAGTGTTACAGAAATCATAAAGCAGTACCAGACGGACCACTACACAAATATAATGTGTAGATAGTATGAAATAGAGCTACACGTCGGAACTGTATTAGACATTGGTGCAATTTGTTCCATTTATACGATTTAATACTGAACTTTGGAGCTTCTGAATGCTCTAGGTTCCCACACGGAAATATTGATGATTTATGATAATTAGATGTTCCTCTTCATTTTGGTGTAACTAGACGAAATCGCATACTTTGTTGTTTGTTAATTTCCAAATCACATTCAGATGATCGCAGTCTACATTAAAACATAAAACGTTTTGACACGGGAGGCGCTTGTCAGTCGATTCTTTATTCCACGTCCGTATGCGTTAGGTCTGCTGACATTTGATCCTGTCTGCCGGGTAGAGCACTTCCCCAATCGCGGAAATTTGAACCAAGCTGAAGTTTCCATTTTAACGTGCCACTCTGACTCGGATTGCTTTGAACACCTTCTAACTCTGGGAATTTGATGGAAGCACAATCGTCCCCGGGTAAGGAGGACAAATGAGCCGGTCATCAACTGCTTTGTCTGACAAACAACGGGTGCCACATTAACAGGGTTAACGTCAGGAAAAAGACTTGCCTGGTTTAGAAACGTTATGTACAGCCCAAATACAAGCTGCAAAATGGCTCATTGTCAGGTTTGAGTTTTCCAATCGTAAGAGAATCCATCTCGTGAGGTTCATGCCGATTTCTCTAGAATCCACCAATGTATCTGACCAAGAACGTGAAAGTAATTTTTGAAACAAAATGTATAATTTCTGTAATATTGCAGCACCTTTTGTTGAGCTACGAGGTTAAGCTGAATCCAATTAGCAGCAAACTCTCGTTGTCCTCTACTTGCACGATTTCAATTGGACAATCTCCAGACTGATCTTGCGGTGTTAATGTTATCTGCACTAACAGTATTCGCTGTAACTTTATATGACATACAGTAAAACTAGAGGCCGAGTTCTTCCAAAATCTGATCACTTTTAGGCAAACCTCTTGTCAATCAAAACCTACCTTTAAAGTCAACATATTATGCATAATTATGGCTTAAAAACATTATTTTGTTAAATAACATTTATTTATTTATTTTTATTTATCGGTTTATTTTTTCTGGAACTACACGGTTCTCATGCATGTAAACAAGCCGCACCGGATTGTAGCTTTGGGCTGATTTCCGTCCGACCGGCCTATTGTACATGTTTTTAGTGGTAGGGGAAACCGGAATACTCGGAGGAAACCTACGCCGACATGGGGAGAACACGCAAAGTCCCCATACAAAGGCCCCGTCCAGGTGGGAATTGAACCCGGAACCTTTGAGCTGTGAAGCACGAGTAGTAGTGGTAATGACACAGTACAAAGCAGCTACAGCTACTAGCACTAGCTACGACTGCCGTTTTTTTGCTTCTACTGAACAATCTGCTGTGGAAAAGAAATATCCATATGGACACGATTTAGACTTGACTTCATTTATGTGTGATAAGTAAGTTCTTATTCCACCAGAAAATGGCGAAAAAGAAAGCAAATTGTGTTTCCCAAAAGATGATCTTTTCCCCCTCCGCGAAGCCACGCCCCCTTCTATGGCGCTCTGCCGTCTGTGTCTATAGCTTAAAGTTGAGGCGGTGGGCAGCGGAAAATTCCATGGTGGTAACTGTTGAACGGCAAATGTTTTGTCTTACCCTTTAGGCAAAACTGTGTTGTTTCTGGGAGAATCTACATGAAACACAAACGGTCTCAAAGTTCATTGTCTTCTCTGTGAGCATGTACGAACGACGGGCCAATTATTTTCTCTGAAAAGGTGTCCAAAAATGCTGACGCTATTCATAAATATGAGCGTGATGTTGGCCAGGTGAAAAAGGCCTTTCTGCTATAAAAAATAATATGGCGGGTTTGTGAATCCAATCTCCTCCAAATACTGATGAGGTGCAACATTTGTCATCACATTCTAGAACGTGACCTGTACAACCCAAACTACTCCAAGTGCTCCTCCGTGTACTTGGATGAGGGAACAACGCTGTAACATGGGTCAAGGCTCAATCTTTAAAGATGCCATCCCTGCCTCAGACTTGGTTGTAGTCAAGGCTATAGGTGCACATGAATATGCAGCGCGCTCCGGCGTTCTCCCGGGCTACTCCCCTCGGCGGGGCGGGGTGTGAGGGGGGGGGGGGGAGGCGGCGGCGGTGCTGCTGTCGGCAGGTTAATCCAGCCCTCAGGCAAAGCATCAAACTTTCAGATCAGACAATCAATAATTCAGCCGGCAGCTTGTCAGGATCTATCACCGAACACAAAGTGAGATGCAGCCGAGGCACAGGCCGCGGCACAGAGGTGATCTACGGCTACATACGTCTGACTCGCAAATAAAAGGCGGACACGTTGACACCCCCCCCACCACACACACACACACACACACACACACCTAAAACCGCACGCCGACAAAATCACGCATATCAAAGTTATATCCGTGCATAACGCCCGGAGACACGAAATCATACATCAAATTTAGCGCCGCAACAAAAGGCAGCATGTTTATTTCAATGTTGACGGATACTGCGTTGTAGATTGATGGCGACAATCATCTTTGAATTGGAGGCTTGTGTTTAGAGGATGTAAACACAACGCTCGCAAAGTATGGAATCGTCTGTTCAAGCTGAAATATCGCTTAATAACATATTATTCACGCTGTATAACGTCTGATTGAATGGACCGTTTTATTGTCACAACCAAATATTCATACTTCCTGTTAAGGTGTCTACTTGTGACCTAAAGAATTGAATTAACAGTGCACACTTTTTATGTTTTAGTAATGTGGGAAGTTTGAAATCTACACCATTTGAGTGGCAATTTGATAAAGAACAGATGAAAAAAAAAGTGTTATAACATAAGAATTCTGTATTTTAAAGAATGACATTTGCTTGTGTGTACAATGTGTTGTGTGCATAATGTCAGTTACAGAATATTCATCCTTTGTTCCTTTCTAATTATGAAGTAACATACTCCGGGAGTATGGGGTCCGGGGCCCTCTGCTAAGGGCTGTCCGTTCCCTGTATGACCGCAGCAGGAGCTTGGTTCGCATTGACGGCAGTAAGTCAGACCTGTTCCCGGTGCGTGTTGGCCTCCACCAGGGCTGCCCTTTGTCACCGGTTCTGTTCATTATCTACATGGACAGAATGTCTAGGCGCAGCCAGGGGCCGGAGGGTGTCCGGTTTGGGAACCTCAGAATCTCATCTCTGCTGTTTGCAGATGATGTTGTTCTGTTGGCTTCATCAAATCAGGATCTTCAGCGCGCACTGGGGCGGTTTGCAGCCGAGTGTGAAGCGGCCGGGATGAGGATCAGCACCTCCAAATCTGAGGAAAAAGGTGGTTTCCCCGCTTCAGGTCGGTGGGGTGTCCTTGCCCCAAGTGGAGGAGTTCAAGTATCTCGGGGTTCATGTTCACGAGTGAGGGACGGATGGAGCGTGAGATCGATAGACGGATCGGTGCGGCGTCAGCAGTGATGCGGTCGCTGTATCGGACTGTTGTGGTGAAGAGGGAGCTGAGTCAGGGGGCAAAGCTCTCGATATACCGATCGATCTACGTTCCCACCCTCAGGAAAAGGAGAAAAGGAGTCCATGTTCGGGTGAAATAGTGAAACCTGTCATATTTATTTTAATGTTGAAAGAAGTCTTCCCCGTTAGATATGCGAGTTTTGCGATTTCATCATGCCATGCTCGATTACTTCAAAGTAAAACTCAACTGAATGAATTATTTGGACTTACGGCAAATCGTTTGGTGATGAGCTAAGCGCTGTATTATAAATGTGGTTCATTTTTGCAGGTGTTCCTCAAGGTTCCATTCTAGGTCTCATAAGGTTTTCATAATACGATCAAACGTTTAAGACCAGTTGAAAGATGGTAAAAAAAATTCACATATTGCATGGTTGGATCTTAAGAAGGTTCCAAGTAGCTCTTTAATATGCAAGAAGAAAAACTGGGAGTGAGACAAAAAATAAAAAAACTTTTATTGAAAACAGTTTTGCAGCTGATTAAAGGTTTAGGACCACATCTCAGGGGGATCTGCTTGTGATGCCAGTAATGTTGGAAACCATCAGAACCATCAAGGTCACATTTTTCTTATCAGAGACTAAAGCTTTCATCCACCTTTCAAATGTCCCACGTTTGGTGCCCTTTTGCAAAGTCCAAACGGACAGTTCTGTGGCGTTCAAGGAGACGAGGCCTTTGAAGACGTGTTTCGTTTTTGAAGCCCTTTCAGTCTCCGATGCCTCTGATGGTAACGGCCTTCATTTGGATCGAGGATCGGCCAGTGTCTAGACGGACAGCCAATCGGACCCTCCGGCTCAGTGCTGGTGACATTTTTGTTGGGTCTTCCGCTTGACGTTTTTGTTCCATTACTCCTCAGGATCTTTTACTGCTTCCCACCTCAGCAGCGATGGCACACGGAGAGAGGCCCTGCTTTTGAACACGTTCAAAACAATACTTTTTTTTTTTGCCTTTGCCATCAGGACCTCATGACAGTGACAGAAAATCCCACATAATCCAAATTTTTGCACAGATTTGACCTTTTAAAGTTTTTTTGTCTCTCTTCCATTTCTTCTTGTTGCATATTGACGCTCTACTTTGAACCTTGTTAAGATCCAACCACGCAAAATGTGAATTTTTGCCACTTTTCACCTGGTCTTAAACTGTTAATCAGGACTGTATTATCAGGCAAACCAGATGAACATTCACTAATAATGCAATTTTGGCACAGAACAACACTTTGCAGGCAGTTTAATTTTTCATGACGGCATCTGAAGATTTTTGTGTATTCAAACATGAACACTGTCCTAAAAAAGTTTTCAAGGAAATAATTTAGTTGCATCTGCTTTAGACCTGCTCTGCATGAGATTGCCGTTTCTGATACAAAAGTCTATCTCATGTTCCGCCACCAAACCAAACCATCTTTTACTTCCATCTTGGATACTGCCGTGAAGAAATACGAACGGCCGGGATAATTTTTTTGATTCCCCGAGTCTCATTTGGGGGATGCGCCTGGGATGTACCGCTGTGCTTAAGATCCGCGGCTAGTCCTTGAATCACAGCCACCCCCCACCCCCCCACCCCCTTTTTAATTCGACCGCGCCACTGTTGTAAATCCCTTGCAAATCAGGGGAAAACATTGCAACAAGCCGTATCAGTTCAGCGTGCAGTGTTGTGGGAGTAGAGCCAGCGGGGGGTACACGAAATTGAGGGATATCTGAGCGTGTGGGTGTATAATGGGCATCAGAGGTGACTTTCACTGGGATCAACTGGAAACCCAAGCGAGCAATTTGATTTTATTAACCTCCTTGCCTGTGACGGGATTCACGGCTCTTTAACGGTAGCCAAATCGTTGGAGTGAGTTCATTTCAAAGGCCGTCGTAGCAGAGGTTTCCAAACTTGACTCCACTGGGTTTGAGGACGTTCAGAGACAGAGCCTTTGCAAAGGAGGACAACATCCTCAATTCAATCAGCCCAGTAGGGTTGACGTCTTTGAAAACCTCTAATATGGTGGTGAAGGCATGAACCAATGAGTGCCGACGAAAACATGTTTATTTCAAAGAGGAGTTTGTCTTGATTTTGAAAAATGCATGTGAAACTTTCTATTCATAAAATGATCTGCAACTGCCATGGCAAACTTTTTTTTTTGTGTGTGCAAAAGGCTTGGACTCACGCTGTCTGCACTGCGGTTTCTCAAGTCCATTCAGTGGATCTCTATGTAAAATGAAAAAAAAAATGAAAAAGATAAATATCTGAATCGCTCATGTTGACGTGGACATACAGTATATCATGCGTAATAGTGACTTGTTTCCTGATTCCAGTTGTTCCAGTGTAGATATTTTAGGACTTGCGTCTTAAAACAATGTCTGCATGGCGCGGACACTTTATCACAGAGGACTGTGTTGGTTTGCGTCCCGTTTTGTTTCAGTTGGGATTTTTTATTGTAAAGTTTAATGCAGGTGAATAGGGAGTAAAATGTCATTTACAGACATCAATTTGAAACGTGTGCTGTAGATTACTGATACAGTGCCTTGTGAAGGTACTAGTACACTTTGCACATTTTGCTATGTTTACAACCCTAAATGTAAAGATTTGATTTTGGATTTTTTACTGAAAGTTCACACACAAGTAACAGATTTTTTGTAAAATAACAGAATCATGTATCATTCACTTCACAGTCGTCTGTTACTTGTGTATGAACTTTCAGTAAAAAATTCTAAATAAAATCTTCACATTTAGGGTTGTAAACATGACAAAATGTGCACAAGGTGTATTAGTACTTTCGCCAGGCACTGTATAAAGAAGTGTCCATTATGCTTTCATATGAAAATAAGGGCCAAGATTTCTCTATATTTTCAGCAACATATTCAAATAATTGATCGAGCCAGGTTTAAATCTCTCTAATTCTAACCCTAATCCTGTTGATATATTTGTTACACATATAAACTCATAGTGCATTTTGGATATCTTTAAAATTAGGTATTAGTGAGAAAATCGGTATATTATAAAACCAATTTAATATTTTGAAACGTGTATGTTGATCTCGGAGATCTTTCATCTCAGTCGCCTTTCGTGGAATGCGTGGATACCAAACATGGCAATATTTGTGAAAGGATACACCGGGGAAAGACCAGGGAGCTTCCTGTTAGTCACACTGATTTCCTGAAAAGCTACGGTGAGCTATAGCGGACAAATTGTCATAAAAAGAAGCATTGTAAAGAGTGAGCTCTGTCTATTTTTGAATCTGATATTAAAAATAAGATTCTCTCAACATTGATCACTAAAATAAAACAAAAATCGATGTTTTCACCTTAAATGGAACATACAAGTTTTTACTTTTAGCCAGCAGAAGCTGTTTGTTTACTTTAAAAAAAAAACTTTTACTTTCGTGGCTAGTTCGGACTCTCTCCAGAAATCCACTGAGCCTCACAAAAACACAGCAAAGATGTATACAAGTATCCAATAAAACAAACAGACAAAGGCAATAAACACCAAGTTCTGTGCTCAAAGTGAGTTCATCATGGCGCAGTTGAAAAACACTTCCGCACTCTACCGGAAAAAAAGAAAAAAATTAATCCAGGAAACTGAAATCAAAGCGCACTGGTAGTATTAGAAGACATTATACAAGTAAACAGGACTCCTCAAATCTGCTCGAACGAAGCAAAATACTAGTCCAGGTATGTTTTTGACAAGGGAGTTAAGGGTTCAAGGTCAGTTTTTCATGACATGTTCCCTTTCAAGTGCTGTTTGAAAAGGTTCAGTCACGAACATCACATCACAAGCAAAGACACGGCGCATTAGCTTGGACGGATAATATAGGTACGTACCTGCAGGCACGGGGCAGCCATGGAGAGAGAACGCTGACGGGGGAGATTTTCTCAGAGCCCGGCGCACCCCTGCAGGCCCGCTAACCTTGAAGCCTACTCGGTGAGGACAACCAGCCAATCACAGCCTCGGGTGGTCTCGAAGGTTGTAACCCAAGAACCAGTGGAACCAACCATTAAAACAAACAAAAAGAGTAAACAATGTCTACTTCACTCGCAACTATTTCAGCATTTGGCAAGAATCTTCAAGGGTAAAAGTATGGTCGGAGTTCGATACCGGTCCTTTAACGGTACTTGGTTTTCGATACCGATATTAAAATAGTTGTCATCTATTATTGTCATCTTACAATAATAGGTTCATCTCCAATGTCAAGAAATGTGTGAAAAATGGGGAATCATTTAGGAAAAAAATCAGTAAAATTAGAATAACATGGGGAATAAATTGTGGAGAAAAATGGGAAATGTTTTAAATAATTGGGTGAGTAGAGATAATATTAGTAATCAAACCATATATATCAAAAATAAGAAAATGGTGTGAACAAATTGGGACAAATGGAGCAGACAAATGGGCACAATAAAAAAAGAAAAAAGAATAATAATAGGGAAAAGAATAGATAAAAATTTAGGGAACAATATTATTTGAGCTCTATACAACCAAGTCACTTTCTTTAATGCTGTACCTGGACCAAGAGCGTCAAAACTTGGATCTAAAGATGTGGTACCCAAAGTTTGGCCCGGGGGCCAAATGCGGCCCTCAGACCAATTTTTGGTGGCCCTCAGACTTCAGTTCAGTTCAGTGTATTCGGTCAAAGGTTGACACAAATTATTTACATTCAGTTAAGTATACTTCTTCGTCATAACATACAACCGACCGAAAGGGTATAGCTAATGCTTATATTGCCTCCCCTTCTTATTGAATTGGCGCACTACGAACGCTTCAATATTGCGACCCTGGATTGAAAAAAAAGTTTTGACACCCCTGAGCTAAAGATATGTCGTTTTTGTTTCTGTACCTGTACCTGCAGACCTGGTTAAAAGAGGAAATGTCATCGACTTTCAATGTGCTCAACACTTATCACATCATGCAAGCACAATTAGAGTAATGTTTTTTTTGTGTGTGTGTGGAGAGGTTTGCCGGCAGCGCGACCGACCCATCCACCTTGATCTCCTCGTGCGTCTCTCTCTCTCTCTCTCTCTCTCTCTCTCCCTCTCTCCTGAATGAAACCGTCACCGCCACGGAGACCGTTCCCCACTTACGGAGAACAACCTGCAGCTAAAGAGATAAAAGCCTTGGGAGCGGCGTGAGGCGAGATCGAGAGTGCCAGGGACTAGCAGGAAGCTCTAGACGCCAGTTTCCTGCACTCATCTATATTTCACAGGCCTTTCAATTAGCGGGGCGAACGGTGGAGAGACATGGACGCAGACAAGCGAGAGAGCGAGAGACGGGGTTTGCTCCAGGTCACCGTGGCCTCCCGTAATCGCTTCTCCCGCGTTTTTTATTTATTATTTTTATTTTTTTAAATGTGTTTGCAATCATAAGGTCTGTTTGCTTTGGCCCGGAGCAGCGCAGGAGCCTGGCTTGTTGCATCTACATAATGCACAGGTTATTTATTTATTTTTTTCATTTAATGTGTTAAAACCTCAAGCACGCTGTAATTTATCAAGAGGTGCCACATGGAAGCAGCGCTTTTATTTATTGGTCAGAAAAAAAAGTAGGAAAATAGCCTTTCTTCCTCGGAGGGGAAAGTCAATTTAGGACTTTTTGACTGATCTCGGCGCAAAAGGCAAATGGCAATTTGTGCAGCTGATGGGTAGGAGCTGCAGACGTGTTTTCAAAGATGTTTTGAGGAGATAAGGAGACCCGGTCTGAAACTTTTTTTTGGCGGCAGGAGAGTATACTTTCAAGGTTACATGAGGTGTATAGTGTAACCATTTAGCTATCTGAATTACAATCTTTAAAACAAACTAACAACATTTTACTCACCAGAACGGCATATCATGGCGAACTCTTCTATTGCATGAACAGGATAGCGTTATGTTTTCATGTCCCAATTTGACTAAATACATTTGACAAAATAGATTGGATTAAATGTAAAAACTATAGATATTTCAGTACTGCTGCCATTGTTGAACGTTAATATCAACAATGACATTTCTTCAAATTAATAATCTTTTGAATCGTTACTGTAGTGTTAAGTATATAGAAAGTCCAAATACTGCATTACTTGCCATTAGATTAATATCTTATCGTCACTGGTAACCAAGGCTAGGACGACCCACTTTTGTCACGATCCAAAACGTTTCACGATACTTGGGGGCTGACCCGATACGTATTGCGATACAATCATTATGATAAGTAATATGTTGTGTGTATGTGTAAACAATTAGGGGTCTCCGGAAGGGCTGTTTCATAAAGCTGAGTCGACATTGTGCATATGTACATATTGGTATATGTTGCTGAGATAACTTTCCAGCCAGGCATATGCAGGTCCCCTAGTTAGTTGAACCGGTCTTGAATTAGTGACATTAGCCCAGCTTGGTGTCCCTTTGGTGAAACCCAGTAATCGCCGCTTGAATTGTTGTGCCTCACGTAAGCCAGGATTTGGAGCCTAAGCCTAGCTTTACTGAGCGAGTTTTATGAAACAGCCCTGCTGGTGGTTCCCAGAGTCAATAATAAACACGGTGAAGCTGCGTTTCAGTTTCATGCAGCTTAAATCTGGAACAGTCTTCATGAGGATGTGAGACAGGCCTCAACTCTGACCATGTTCAAATCCAGGCTGAAAACAGCTCTTTTTACCCGAGCATATGAAAACTGAAAGTATTGTATCTGCTCTCTTGCTTTATACTGTAATTAATTCATTGTTATGTTGATGTTTTATGGATTGATTTTATCGTCTGTCTTGTCATTGTGTGCAACTGTGAAGCACTTTGAATTAATTGCCTTATAAGAAACATCATTTGACATTTATTCAAGTGTTGAGATTAAAAATATCATGAACACAAAATGTAACAAACTGCTGTTACTGGAAAACAAAGGAGTGCAGGATAAAAATGCCTCCAAACACAAGTATTGAAAGTACTTGTGTTCATTTATTTCTATAATTTAACTTAAAATGTGAAACTAATATATGATATAGAGTCATTACATACAAAGTGAAATATTATGTCAAGCCTTAGTTATGATGATTATGGCTTTTTGAAAATGGACTCATTTTCAAAATATTCGAATTTTCTGAGATTTTTAATTTGGGGTTTTTACAAGCTGAGCCATAATAATCTAAATTCTAACAAATAAAGGCTATACATATCTCACTTTGCATGTAATGAGTCCATCATATATTAATTTCACAGTTTAAGTAGAATAACAGAAGTGAATGCACTTTTTCATGATATTCTAATTATATGACGAGCACCTGTACATTTTAAGAAAGACAAACTTGTATGGCTTTTACTGAGAATCAGAAAAAAATATTTTCCTTTTCCATTTTTTTCATTGCTGTGTGGGAAAGCTTGCTTAACTCAACCCTCAACATGAGAGCAATGTACACAATTAATGAAACGGGATCACGAGACGCAGACGTTTTTTGTATTGGTCCCAGATCTGCACGCAGCCTATTCACTCCACAAAAAAAGCAATATTCTGTCAGATTATCAGCAACAGTGATATTTTTCGTGACATTTTGTGGCAACTCTCGTCTTTCCCCACAGAACAGCCTTTCCAGCTTGCATGTAGAACGGTCCGTAATGCACATTTCCGCACATTTCTACTCATCTGCGCTATTGTTTGATCGAGTCCTACCACCCATTGCATTTGCATTAATGTATGTTAATATATACACTATTGCTGTAAGCACAGGCCATGTGTGAGGGAGTTCACGCCTTTAACGAAGGCCACTTGTTCCACAGGAAATAAAGAAACCGGCAAATTGGTCTCTTCTGTTTATCCGGTCTTGCCTCCGAGATGATTAGGCTGGGACCGATTTGATTACGCAACGCTTTCCGTTTACGTTTGACCAAAGAAAGCGATTTCCATGTGGAGAGTTCACATTGGTGGCTTATTAAAACGTATAGTCTGATTCAGGTTGTCTATAATGCAAAAATAATAGAAAACTCTTACTCTGTTTAGATCCAAAGAGCAGCAGTGAATGAATGTCAAGTTTGCCTATTAGTAGTAGACTTTGGTTTAAAGGTATTTAACGTCATGTGACCATGCCTCACAATTTTGGCATCGCAAAAGTGCAACATGAGGCCATCCATCATTGTTTCCCCCTCTGATAGCTACGAATGATAGTAATTAAAGAAGAAAAGGTCAGTTGTTATCACTCACTGAACACCTAATGAGATTTGCATGCAAAACGTGCCGCACCTGAACACTCATAATCTGTCGATAAAAAGGTATTCAAAAGGTCGTCCCACCCATCGTTTTCATTGTTACGTTCAATGGTCCTTAATCGGTGTAGCTTTGATACCCTCGTCCACAACAAGCCGTGACCCAAACAATGAATGAATAAATGACCGACCGTATTACTATTAGTCGCACTTTTTTCATAGCCGTCTTATACTTCAAAAGTGACTAATATGTGATTATCTTTTTTTTTTGTATTCAAATATATCATTTCACATGCCGCTAGAGGGCACTGCAGGCTGATCGAGCAGCTAAAAGAAAGTTTGGCGTGAGCGAGAAACTTGCGAGTGACTGGCGAAGAGAAAACAGAAAGAGCTCATCGCGGGCTAAAAGCTAGTGGAACGAATTCACAAATGAGAGCTTGAAAAACGTGCTGCTGGGAGAGGCTTGGCAACGGTGCAGTTACGCCTCCGTGCCCGGGTAGTTGCCAAGGCGATTGTTCAGAAGTGACACCGAGGATGAAGATTTTGATGGATTTAGTGATTTGGAATGAGATCGAGAGTTTGGTATGTTCTGTCTATAGTTATCTGAACTGTTTATGTGACACCTATTTAGTTCGTTGTTAATGCTTCATGTTGCTAACCAAATGTGTCCTGTTAGCATACCGTATGCCTATTCAGCCTGTTGTTTTTTTCTTCATTAGGCAATTTTTGGCGGGTGCGTCTGCAGAGCGACTTATAGTCCAGAAAATACGGTACAGCCTATGTGAGATGACAGGCTTAGTTGATATACATACAAAAAGGGGACTATAAAGAAAAAGAAAAATAATTAAAACACGGCACCACTGCTTTGTTACCATTCCATTATCGAAAAGAGAAAGCTTGTGTCCACTGGCATTGTTGTGTATCATTCTGACTGCTGCCTGCACATGGCGTGTTAAGCCGCATTTTGTAATAACTGTTCAAAATGTAATAGCATTTTAACTAAATAGTGTAATAAAACAACATTTTGTAATAATGTTCTGCATTTTGGAATGAACTCTCAAATCATTTTGGAATGAAATTGATCACTATCAAGTGTTTAGCAATGCACTGTTAAATACTGAATTCAGCAACAACAACAACGACAACGTGCGCCATCGTGAGTCTGGTGAAGGTCAGGGACAGGTCAGAAATGGTTAACTTTGGGAGAACGCTTTGGGCATGTTGTATAATTAAGTGTAAACTTATTCATTGACTGAACAATAAAGCTAATCACTATTTAGCTGCTTATAATGAGTAACAAATGATGAGGTCATCATAAAATCAATGCTACCGCACATTTTATCACATTATATAATAAGTCGAGGCAAAATTATTACATTTTGAAATGTTATTTCAGCGGCCGTGTGGGTGGTTAACATGGCACATTTACTATCCATCCCGGTGGCCTGTAGGACGCTGCAGAATGAATTGTTGTTTAAGTTACTGGTAGGTTTTTCACTTCTGACGGAACTGTCTCCAAGGTTGGGCATGCTTTCCACCCAGAAAACCTACGAGAAACCCTAAAAAACTGGAAACAAAATTGATCCTGTAGCGTCCTCGAGGCCACCAGGATGGAAAGTAAAGATGCCATGTTAACCACTCATACGGTAGGTGGGTCACTGTAAGGTCAAATACGCACTAATATTAACTTTTTTTCCCCACATAAAAAGTTGTACAATGCACCTTTAAAGTGATAGTCTGTAAGATTGCAAAGTGAGGAGAGAGCGAGAGTCAAATTTGAAAGTAAACCATCAAGTTCCTCCCCTCCTGATTGGCCTAGAAAACCACTCCTAGTTTGCAAAAAATTAGAAGAGCGAGAACAAACTCTCAAAAGTAAACGATCAAGCTCTCCCCCCCCCCCCCCCTCCTCCCTGATTGAACCTCACAGGCCGGTTCACAGGAAAGCTCGCCTCATTGGTCAAAGCGATAGCCCGTGGATTCTGATTAGTTGCTGAAATCAGCAAAGGGAGGGACTTAAGGAAAACAATATTATTTAATATTAGTAACGTTAAGTCGAATTTAAGGCCCAGGCGCTCAATTATCCATTAAATTTAACATTTAAACTTACAGACTATCACTTTAAGCCTCTTTATACGTAATATGGCCACTTCCACACATAATGCACTCAACCGAATCCATCCATCCAGAGATATGCGAGGCAGCCGTAATCTGTGAAGCGCGTGGCGGCTAATTTTAGTCCTGGTAAAGGTGTCCGCTCCTCCCTCGCTTCTACTCCGCCGCCGCGCGTCTCCTGGGAAACGCTACCATCATCCGTCAGGTTTGTCGCGGGGAGGAAAGTGTGGCGCCACGAGTACACCTGAGAAGAGTGCGAACGCGGAGTGACAGACACCAAATGGATCTCTACATGATTTTATCTGAAGGCCTTAAACACAAGCGCCGTCTGACTGATACGGACTGCGGCGCTTGGACTGCCTCCAATCTCAAACCCATTTCGGTCTCTTCAATCAGAGGCGTCCGCGGGATGGTTGGAGTGAAGTGGCGCATTAGAAATTTTGGGGGGAGAAAAGAAAAAAAAATGTTTTTTTGTAGTTTTTTTTTAAGCCTAGAGCGTTTTATGCCATCATTCATTTATTCATTCTATTTAACCTCTTAATCCCCGCCTTGACCAGGTGCATTTTCTCCAGTTCAGCTTTATCCAAATCTAAAGGTTTACAGCCTACAGGCCAATGTATCGCCTCATTTGAAAGCTAAGACCTACAAAACTGTGGATTTTTTTTCCTTGTGTCGTCGCAACCTTTGACATTTCTTTTCATTGCCTTTTAGTTGCACTTTTTGATGCATTTTTGTCCCTTTTTCCATCACATTTGTGAACATTTTCCGTATTGTTTTTCCCATCACACATTTGTCATTGTTTTTTTGTTGTTGTGTTTTTGTCACTTTTCTGTTGCTCTTTTGTGGCGTTGTTGCTTTTTGTCACACATTTTTGTCACATTCCTGTCACTTTCTTGTTGCATTTTTTTCCACTTTGTCCTCAATGTTTTTGTCACTTTTTTGTTCAAGAAGCTTTTAGATTTGGGTAAAGTCAAACTGGAAAAAGGGTGCTCGGTTCATGTGGTGGTTATGAGGTAACGCAAACGTAGATGGACCTAAGTATGAAAAAAAGAAATCAAAAATCTTGCTACTTTTTAAGATACAGTGCTGTGAAAAAGGACATATGCACACCTTCCTGATTTCTTACATTTGTTTACATTTACCACACTTAAATGTTTCTGAACATTTTCATATAATGCAAAGACATTCCCAGTGAATACAAAATTATTATGGGGAAGAAAAATCCAAACCTTTCTGGCCCTGCGTGAAATAGTAAATGCCCCCTGAACTTAACTGGTTGGGCCGTCCTTTACATCAGTCACTGGGGTCAAGCGTTTGCGATAACTGGTTTTTCACATTGCTGTTTGGGATCCCTGTCCTGCTACATAACCCAAGAGCGCTTGACCTTAAGGGCTTGAACTAATGGCCGGACGTTGTAGAATATATTATTCCATCAATGACAGCAAGTTGTCCAGGTCCTGAAGCAGCAAAGCCCCAGACCATGGCACTGCCATGTTTGACATTAGACATGGCGGTATTTTTAACAAATTTTGCACTGTTTGTACACCGGAGTCGCAGACATGACAAAAAGTTGAACTTTTTGACCATTTCTCTAAAAGTCTTGGAAATCATGCTGATGTTTTTTTTTTTTTTGGGGGGGAAAATGAGAGACAAGCGGTTGAGTTCTTATTAGTCAGCAGTGGTTTTCGCCTTGGAACTCTCAGTGGATGCCATTATTGCTCAGTGTTCATCTTATAGCTGAGTCATGAACACTGACTTTGACTGAGCCCAGTAAAGCCTGCAGATCATCAGGCGTTGTTCTGGGTTCTTCGGCGACCTCCTGGATGAGTCGTTCCAGGTTCTTTGGTGACTTCCTGGATGAGTCGTTCCGGGTATTTCCAGGTACTTCTGAATGAGTCGCTCTGGGTTCTTTGGTGACCTCCTGGATGAGTCGTTCCGGGTATTTCCAGGTACTTCTGAATGAGTCGCTCTGGGTTCTTCGGCGACCTCCTGAATGAGTCGCTCTGGGTTCTTAGGTGACCTCCTGGATGATTCGTTCTGGGTTCTTCCGCGACCTCTTGGATGAGTCGTTCCGGGTTCTTTGGCAACCCCCTGGATGAGCCGTTCTGGGTTATTTGGTGACCTCCTAGATGAGCAGTCATCGCACTCTTGGAGTCTTTTTGTAGCCTACTTTATTTGTTAGACAGAGATATTCTCTTGATTCGACAAACTTGGTGGTAATCAGGCTTGGGAGTGGCCAATGAATATAAGCTCACCTTTTCAGGTTTGGATTTTTCTTTCTCTTAATAAATGTGATAATCATTTGTAAACTGCATGTTGTCTTCACTGGGAATGTCTTTGTGTGATATAAAAATAGGTTTAATGATCGGAAATATTTAAGTGTGATAAATATTAACAAATGTGAGAAATCAGGAAGGGCGCATATCTTTCCTGAAGTCCACGATCATCTCCACTGTCTTCTGGGCGTTCGGCTCCAGGTTGATGTGGCTGCACCAGGACGCCAGCCGGTCCTGGTGCAGGGTGGTGTCATCCGCAAACTTGATCAGTTTAACGGACTGTGGAGCACACAAAATTGCCATGTCCCTTGAGTATTGATAAAGTCACATGTTTTAGGGACTCATTCAGCCTTTGTCTAGGCAGCATTCTAATATTTGTAAGCAGGAGTACAGAAAGCACATTCAAGCTCCTGACTGTCAGCTTGTCTCAATGGAATACAGGCAAAACCATTTCATATCCCCACTTACAGTATCCATCTCTGTGCAGTTTGCATAGTTGTGAGCGAGAGAAATGCCTTATTGTTAAACTGTATACGGAATGTGCGAGAAAGCCTTTTGCGAGAGGGCCGACCACGACGCAAGCAGATAGAAACAATCTCGCTCGCTGTCCAATCTATCACAAAGGAATCATCTCCCGGCGCCAAAACACTGTCCGTCTCCAAACTATGTTCTCATTTTTTCCTTAAGGGGGGCAATTCCGTGCAATTCCCCAGGTGTCGGGCAAAGCTATCATATTGGAAAACCGGCTATAGCTTCAAACAGGGGCGACGTGGGACGCGGGGTGTGTAGGCGACTCGTTCCGCTTTCATATGCTCCCGACCGCCTTGGGTTGGCTGGCCGGCTGGACTGAAAAATGCCTTCTTTCTTCCACTGATCCTGCTGTTCGCCTAAAGGCAGCGGCTTTGGTCGGCGTTAATTAATTTCCGAATGCGTCGCTCTTGACTCCGCCACGTAACCTAGGGCTTTGTGTCCCGTGGCTGGACTTTTATCATTGGCTGTTAGACATCAGAACGGCTTGATGCAGAGCTGAGAGGCCTCGGCTTCGCTATGACCCTTGGTTGACCTGGCCTGACATCAACAGAGTTATGAAACGCGTTAGAGTCATTATCTGTGTGGTTTACCGACAGGACGTTCATGACTGAATCAGATTTTTTGAGCTGTTCCTTGACACGAACGGTGCGAATGGATTTAATTTGTGAAAGGATTTCACAAATGATGCAATTTTACACAGATGAGACGCGTCTAAGGTAGTGGTAAAAAGGGGCTCAGATCAACAATTTGGCCAACCGAGGTGCTACCCCCAAGACAAAGGACGTGAACCAGTTTATTTTCAGGAATAAGTTTATGCAAAATTGACTTTTTTGGGGGAGATTTTTACCATGTTGCAATGTTTTTCTCTCATCAAACCCCTACCTGGAGCTGTGTTTCGACCCACTCGCGTAACTTTGAGTAAACGTTGAATCTTCTCCAGTGGCTATCCTAACACCACAGAGGCAGCTCCCAAAAAAAGCTACTCCCCAGGTCCTACGTATCCAGGAAATGCTTTCCTCACTTCTCAATCTCTTGCTAAGCTTAATCATCGCAAAGCACAGCCACACGAGGAGCACGGACTACTATTTTTATTCCTTTTTTCTCTTTATTGAAACAGCTGCGGAGAAGGAGGGAAAGGGGAATAGGTTGCCTTATGGTGAGAATGTGTAAAAATCAGGGACTGAATCTACTAGATATTTTGTTTCTGCTGTTTTAGATCAATATTGCATTTTGTAACCAGCAAAGTTTAGTGATAGATGTGTTTGAGCTTGTTACCAAACACCTGCACCTAATTCAACTTTTATATTAATAAATAAACTACCGTCTGCCATCTGAGTCACTGCTGCTTATACAGTATATCGCCAAACTGTATTTATTGCTTAAAGCCTTGAAGACAATGTCCGTCCTTGTGACACCCAACGAATTACCCCTGTAGAAGAAGTCTAGACACACGTTGGATATAAGAAAACAAACACAAGAAACAATATAACAGCAGAGCAGGCAAGACAAGTGAAAGCCTTCAGCATTAGAACTAATTTGGCACACACACACACACACACACACATGCACATAAGCCTAATTGAGGCCTGAAGTTTCATTTCACACATATTCCAAAGGGTAGAAAACATTTCTGCCTTTTGTTTGGGATGATTTCACTCGAGTTTTTAGGCTGGTTACTCCATCAATATACAGGAATGAGTCAGTCTTTTGAACGACTCTTTGAAATGAAAGGATCCCCAAAAAACTCTTCTCTGATTTAAGAGTCACTGATTGTATTACCAGTGTGGTTGGAAGTGTCCCTGCAGCGGCGGGGCATATGGCTGACACACATAGCCCCGGGTGATGCCTCGAGGGCTGCGCGGAGATCCACCATCCTCTGGTCGAGCAGGTGGTGCCAGATAACAGCTGCTTTGTGCTGAGGAGAGGGTCTTCAGCTCATCGCTCTTCCCCCGGTATCATGAGACGGGCAGATTTAGCCAGTGTGGACTATGGCGCTTTGCATGTATAACGTGGTGCAAAGTAAATGTTAAAATTCAAAATGTATTAATTACTTTATTCAAATGTACTAAACTTACAACATATTCAGGGGGCCAAAATATCCCCAGATTGAGTTATAGCTTTAGTTTTACAGTTAAACACTAAATAAACTCCTCCCATATCCTCAATCTATAAAGAGCCGGAAATGTGGGCTGCATCTGGAGGACTGCAAGGCGAGCGAGGGAGGAGTGGGGTCTGCGATTTAGGCCAGAGGCCATAGGCCACCGTTTTTGCATACTGAGATATGTTCTTACCTGAGCTCAGACGAGTTGATGTGTACCTGTCTGGTCTTTGGGTGTGCGCTCAGACACGCAAAAAGACCAAAGATGGTGTTAGCATTTAGCCACTCCTCCTTTCCTCTATGGGTGTTATTACGCCTTACAATATAGTACCCTTTTTATCCGCTTAGAAATTCGACATGTTTAATTTTGTGTAACTATACTTGGATCGTGTAACACTCACGTAATAGGGAAAACGTGGAAGAGCTTGGTCGCTTCTAACTTCACCCCGTTTGAGCCCATAGAGAGGAGAGGTGGAGAGGCAAAAATACAACAACATCTTGGGTCTTTTTGCGTGACTGAGCGCACACCCAAAGACCAGACAGGTACACACCAACTCGTCTGAGCTCAGGTAAGAACATATCTCAGCATGCAAAAACTGTGGCCTATTCCTTTAAGTAAGGGCAAAATGGCTGACAAGGAAAATAGCTTCTTAAAATTATTCTTAACCTATACATCTACACTGGATGGCCATAAGCTCCTGCTGCGTGTACTCCAAGGGCCAGAGTTGGGGCCATAGATATTCTCCTTTACTCTTGCTGTTATGTGTCTACCCTTACACTCCCAAACATCCATTATTAATTACTTATATTCAATTCTTCATCAGTAATTTTCATTATGAAAACGAATGAAAATAAAACTCCATGAAGATTTGACTAAAAGATGTGGAACAATGCTATAAATTATTTTTCATTAATGTTAGCTCCCAATGTAGGTTTTCAAAGAGATTGAAGTTGTGAAGCAACGTGATTCAAGTAAATGTCAAGCATCTAAAAATACATTTGGCTTTTAATGATCTTAGTGCTCACGACTTTTATGTGCCTCATGCAACAATATAAATTGTGCTACACTATCAGAAGATTTACTATCATCAAGTAATCACTATTAATAATCTTAGTTTATTTAATAATTGTAAATTTAGGAATGGTGGTTGGCAGTTGAGTTATAGGGATTTGTAAGTCTCTTCAGAAAGTTAGAGTATTTTACAATGTTTATGTTGTCCATTAAAAATAAAACACTACTATAAAAAAATGCAAAGAGAAAATCACAAGCAAACCTAGTTTTTTTTTCCTTTTCTTTTTTTCCAATGACCCTTATCTATTTCGGCAACTGAATTCTTCATTCTTCTCATCAGTGAAGGTGTTTAAAAAAAAGACACTACAGTCACAGCTCAACCACAGCTTATTGAGGGCACAAACAAGTGTTACCAAGTAGACATTCCACATGGTATTTGATAGCTCAGAACTCAAGACATCAGCCACTAGAACTACTGTATATGGTAGTATTTAGATCAGTGGAAACCATATTATACGTTGTTTGAAGAATCAGCGTGAGAACAAAAACAAATTGTTAACACAAGCCATTTTCACACCATGAAAAAAATTCTGGCAGGAT
This sequence comes from Proterorhinus semilunaris, assembly GCA_021464625.1. NCBI lineage: Eukaryota > Metazoa > Chordata > Actinopteri > Gobiiformes > Gobiidae > Proterorhinus > Proterorhinus semilunaris. The sequence goes on from CM038360.1 coordinate 22,882,699, forward strand.
ATTACTGTTTGTGAAACATTGACCAAAAGAAGTAATGCCGCATGTTCTCAAACGTGTCAGTCAATCAAGCAAACTTTATTTATATAGCACTTTTCATACATTTCATGTAACACAAAGTGCTTTATTTTCAATGAAGGTTATTGATTCATCTTCTGTACTCAGTAGTTGAAGTCTTCGAACGTTTCACCTCTCATCCAAAAGGCTTCGTCAGCGACAAAGGTCACAATCTGCACGCAGCTGAATATATAGACCAATGGGGAGGAGTTAGGGTAGGCCCGGCTCCTCCTCTCTAATCACAGCTACTCTCACCCGTGGGTAAACCCCTTTGAAGTAGAGCGTCTCTAACGATCTGCTCACCTCAGTATCTGTCAGTCCTGTCCTATTCATAGATGATCACTACCCAGTATCTGTCCTATTCATGGCTGATCACTAATTACCTGCCTATTGTTCTTTTGTTGGCTGAGGTGCCGTCTCCTTGGACTGGCCATGCCCTTTCGGTTTCTCCCGAAGGAGATTGGAGTAAAGGGACGGAAGATTAAATCTGAGGCTGCCATTCCGGTTCATGGAGGGATTTTCTTTCCTGACAAAAATAGCTTCTTTAACTCCTCTTTCAAACCAACGTTCTTCTTTAGCTAAAATGTTGACCTCCCCATCCTCAAAGGAGTGGTTGGAGGCTTTGAGATGGAAAAAAAATCAATCCTGAAACACACGGGGAGCCAATGCAGCGACTCTAAAACCGGTGTAATGTGGTCCCGCCTCCTGGTCTTTGTTAGGACACGAGCTGCTGAATTTTGTAAAAGTTGTAAACCTGAGATACTCTTTTTGGGAAGACCAGAAAGTAGGGCATCTTCGTGTTGGCCCGAGAGAGAATGGGGCGGACTCTGGCTATGTTCTTTAGATGGTAAAAACCTATCTTTGTGATATTCTTAATGTGTGGAATAAAAATCAGATCAGAGTCAAAAATCACACCCAGGTTCTTCACCTGTGAGGAAGGATTAAAAGACAATGACTGTAGTTTGGGTAAAAGTTTCTCTCTCGGCCTCAGGGCCGATGACTAAAACTGTAGTTTTGTCCTGATTAAGCTGGAGAAAGTTTTTTGCCATCCAGGATTTGATATCTAAAATGCAGTTAAAAAGTGCATCCATTGGCCTGGTGTCATCAGGAGACATGGAAATGTACAACTGTGTATCATCAGCATAACTATGAAAGTTGACCCATGACATCACCAAGAGGGAGCATATACAAGGGCACACCATGTAATTGTATGGACCTTAGAGGAGCAGGTATCCACACTTACCATGAATGTAAGTGTGGTACATTCATGTGAGGTAGGATGTAAACCATTTGTGGACAGCACCAGAGAGGCCCATGTGTTTTAAAGGAGTTAAAAGAATAGTGCGGTCTACTGTATCGAAGGCAGCGCTCAGATCCAGTAGAACCAACACTGTCAACTTTTTTGGAATCATAATTTTAATCAAAAACCTTTAAAAGGGCCGTTTAGTGAATTGTGCGTCACTCAAGTTTGGATAAAGACATTTCCTGAACTGGGGTAGATAAGATAAGATCCCAAGCTTGTCTTTGTACAGAATGGGAAAAGACGACCAAAAGATGGCCCCACAATTGCCACCAACTCCAGCATGTGACATGATGGGCCCGGAGCAGAGAGCGTGTGAGGGAAATCATGCCGTAACATGTGAGCCAGTTTCATCTCTAAACATTCTGATCGTTCGCACAGATCTGAGAGAGTTCACTTTTAAGTTGGAGCTTGTGTCCGAGCCCCGGAGCTGTGATGGTAGTTGGCGCGGAATGATGATGTCACTTGTGTTTGGCCGGTTTGATGTTCTTCTCCACGCTCGCAGCTTTTCCATCATCTGATATGGAGCTGCATTGATCTGTTTTCTCTCACGCCTGTTTTGGCATTTCAACATGGAGTCAACAAGAAAGGCTCCCAAGGGCTGCGCAGAGTAACTATAGCAGAATGTGGGATGTGAAGAGCTCTTAGAATACAAACTTTAGGTTTGGGACATTTTGGTAATGATATTTAACTGAGAAATGTAATTGCATTACGATTAAAGATTAAAGTCCTCTTGCAAACAAATTAAGAACATACTGAGATGTCTAGAGCTATACCAACTTGATACTTGATCAAGTTGGCCAGGTTGGACTTGGTTAATTTGGGACTCCAATCTTTTCAGCACACAACTTAAATATTAAGAAAAAGTACAAATGGATGTTTGTTTCTCTGTCAATAATCTTTGAAAGATTCTAAAAGGGATTAGCAATAATTTCAGTTTTGTTAATGAATTATGAGGGAGCGATTTATTTTTACTAGTACAAATGGAGTTAATGTATGTTGACTAAGTTCAGGAGCAGGACCGCGCCTCAACCAATCAACCTCTTCATACCAACCACTCCTGCATTCACCTCACCACGCCTCTAATTAACCATGACCTATATATAGTCACCAGGCCAAGCCTTCATTCCTGTCTGTTCGGAACTGTCGAGTGTCAGACGGTCTGAGGGCGCACCACACTGAGAAACGACATACGCGTATGATGCGCATTATTCCACTCACCGCGGCATCTGGGTAAGCAATTCCTACCGCATCTCCCTGTGCAACAATGGAGCCTTGGGCGGCGCCGCTCCAGGCCCCTTTTCCTTCCAGCTCCACGAGCCCTCTCTTCCGCCAACACGCACCGGTGGCCTGCTCTTCCATCTACTCAATGTCCACACCGGTTAGGTCTACGACCAGGCCACTCTGCACCCTCGTCACACCGTCTACAGGAGCTGCTCTTCCCACTTACTGGGCTCGCAAGCGGCATGGGTACATTGTGTTCGAGAGTCTTCTCCTTCGCGGATTCACCGGCCTCCTTCCTGCTCGTCGTCTGGCCACCGCACGCCAGCAAGGCTTCTTTGGGAATTCACCGCTATGGTCTACGTCGGATAGATATCAGCGCTCTCCCCCCACGTCTTGTTTGCACCAGCATGGCCCCCAAGCACCGCGGATCCATTCAGGTCGTATAGGATTCCGACTGTACCAATAATATTTAGGGGTATGGGGTGCCTTTGACGTGAAAAATGTCGGCACCTGTGACACCTCCCTCGGTCTTTCCTCAACTCATCAGTCGGTCCAACCCAATCAGGTTGTGTTTTCCCCGTGCCTGCTTACTTGTGTCTCTGTCTTCCCTCCCCTTTCCCCTCCCCCACCACCTTATGCAATTTCACAAATTTACAACCAACTTTCCTGCTCAAGCATTAAGCCTCTGTTTACTCTGCTAGGGTTGTTCATTCCATTTCGGCTCATACTAACCCAGCTTTTGCTGGCTCATGCTAACTCGGCTCCTGCTGACTCACGCCAACTCGGCTCCTGCTGGCTTGTGCTAACTCGGCTCCTGCTGGCTTGTGCTAACTCGGCCCCTGCTGGCTCGTGCTAACTCGGCCCCTGCTGGCTCGTGCTAACTCGGCCCCTGCTGGCTCGTGCCAACTCGGCCCCTGCTGGCTCGTGCCAACTCGGCCCCTGCTGGCTCGTGCCAACTCGGCCCCTGCTGGCTCGTGCCAACTCGGCTCCTGCCGTCTCGCGCTAACTCGGCTCCTGCCGTCTCGCGCTAACTCGGCTCCTGCCGTCTCGCGCTAACTCGGCTCCTGCCGTCTCGCGCTAACTCGGCTCCTGGCGTCTCATGCTAACTCGGCTCCTAACTTGTTATCAGTATAAAAGACAACTGTCCACAACCTCAAACAGTCACACTGCAAACTCCACTATGGTCAAGACCAAAGAGCTGTCCAAAGACACCAAAAAACAAAGGCTGGGAGGACTGAATCTGCAGTTGGTAAGCAGCTTGGTGTGAAGAAACTGTGGAAGCAATTATTAGAAAATGGAAGACATAAAAGACCACTGATAATCTCCCTGGATCTGGGGCTCCACGCAAGATCTCACCCCGTGGGGTCAAAATTATCACAAGAACGGTGAGCAAAAATCCCAGAACCACACGTGGGGACCTAGTGAATGACCTGCAGAGAGCTGGGACCAAAGTAACTAAGGCTACCGTCAGTAACGCACTACGCCGCCAGGGACTCAAATCCTGCAGTTTTGAAGTTTGCTAGAGAGCATCTGGATGATCCAGAAGAGGACTGGGAGAATGTCATATGGTCAGATTAAACCAAAATGGAACTTTTTGGTAAAAACTCAACTCATCGTGTTTGGAGGAGAAAGAATGCTGAGTTGCATCCAAAGAACACCAAACCTACTGTAAAGCACGGGGGTGGAAACATCATGCTTTGGGGCCGTTTTTCTGCAAAGGGACCAGGACGACTGATCCGTGTAAAGGAAAGAATGAATGTGGTCATGTATCGTGAGATTTTAAGTAAAAACCTCCTTCCATCAGCAAGGGCATTGAAAATTAAATGTGGCTGGGTCTTTCAGCATGACGATGATCCCAAACACACCGCCCGGGCAACGAAGGAGTGGCTTCGTAGGAAGCATTTCAAGGTCCTGGAGTGGCCTAGCCAGTCTCCAGATCTCAACCCCATATAAAAACTTTGGAGGGAGTTGAAAGCCCGTGTTTCCCAGCACCTGCCCCAAAACATTACTGCTCTGGAGGAGATCTGCATGGAGGAATGGGCCAAAATACGTGTGTGAAAACCTTGTGAAGACTTACAGAAAACGTTTGACCAATAACAAAGTATTGAGATGAACTTTTGTTATTGACCGTATACTTAGTGTCTACCATCATTTGCAAATAAATTGATTAAAAAAAAAATAATCAGACAATGTGATTTTCTGGATTTTTTGTTTTGTTTCTAATTTTGTCTCTCATAGTTGAGGTGTACCTATGATGAAAATTACAGGCCTCTCTCATCTTTTTAAATGGGAGAACTTGCACAATTGTTGGCTGACTAAATACTTTTTTTCCCCAACTGTACTTATTTTATCATTGGCCTCGCTGGTTTAATGATCAAGCAAGTCATGCGATCTGTAAATGGTTCTATTTTCTCTCCATGCTGTGGGAACATTTAGCATGTATGAAGTCACTGCGCACTCCCAACGACTTCCCCATGGACCTCTGTAGGAAAGTGGCTTGTTAACTCCGTGATTATATCTGTGATTTCTTCTGCAGAGCCGCCGGTCAGATGTTTACGCTCATGACCTCTTGACTTCTCACCACTCCGTAGACCCTCCACCCCTTCCCTCGCCACTCCCGGGCTCATGGGACTCCCTGCTCGAGCCCGTTACAGTATATACGCTATATAGCATAGTCTTCATTACAGCTTTCGCCTCCCCAGGGATCCAGCTGCCGGGCCCCACATCAAAGCCGCGGCGGGCGTCGTGGAAGCAGCGCGAACGTGGGCGGAGGTCATCTCCAATGAATTCTCTGCCTCGAATGTGGGACAAAAAAAAAAAGGCTTCAGCGCTCATTATCAATTCATAACTCCGCCGTTTCTCGTCTTTAAAGCCGCTTTTTTTTGTTTTGTTTGGATTTTTGACAATTCAGACTTCCGCTCGATGACAAGCGTCACGAGTCCCATGCAAGGAAAAAGGTCCCGCGCGTTTGAAGCATCTAGGCCGCCTCTATCTCACGCTGTCTTTTTGATCAGCGCCTCGCCTTGTGAATTCCGCAGATCAGAAAAGTGGATCATAGGCTCCCCGGAGACCGCCATTTACGCCTGCCACCAGCCGCGGAGAGGGAATGTAATTAAGAGTTTGTTAAGATGCCCAAATTCCTTCTCATTTTCCAAATCCCCCCACTCGTCCCCCCAACTTCCCGGTAGCTCTGATCTCGGCACTAGATTAAACCCCCCCCCGTTCAATCCCAATCCCCGGAAAAAGGATCTCTCGAGCCACGCTGCCTGATTATCTTAAGGAGTAATTAGCGACTGTGACAATTCCCGAAAAGCCGCGGAACGTCGCCCGACTCGACTTGACGGAGATGGATTACTCCGTTACACCGCAGGCCAGCCACCCCCCCCCCCCCCCCCTTCGCTAAAAACGGGGCACCGGGAAAAAGGGGGCCGTGTTAATTACGGGTGTCACTCAATTCTTTATGTGTCTTTTTACTTGTAATTACTCTTCATGTATGTATCCGCGTCAGTCAAGGAAAGCAAAAGGACTTCAAGAGAGTGCGGCAAGACGACAATTATCCCTTCAATGGAGGAGGAACGATGTGATCCCGCATGCTAATTGATCGGGAAGTTGATTGTGAGTGATGTGGGGGGAGAGTGAGGAGAACACACTGAACATAGCGATTAAAACCAAAAGAGTATGAAAGACAAAAAAAGCCTCGGTCAATCCCGGTCGGGAGTGAAGTTTCATATTTTATCTACAGTGTTGGTGGTAATCACGGCGAGGCATTAGCATAACACAGACATTTTGATGCGAGATATTAGCTTTTATCACCAGAAAATGTAAATTAGTCGGTTTCAGAGAATGCGACACCTTTACTAATTGAGAGTAAAGAAATAAAACGCTGTGCGCTTTAATAAAACGTCTTGAGACACGCACCCTGCATTGTGGGAAATAAAGTTTGACACATTTTGAACAAGTCGTCTTTGCATAATTATTCAAAATTAGTTCAAGCTACTGTTTGCAGTATGCTAAGCTACATAAACAAGCTTATTATGGGCAGGCACTTGGTGAAGAGGACGGGCTGGAGAGGCTGATGGTTCTGCCGCTGCGGAGAAGCTAAGGAAGAGTAGCGTTGCAGCATGTAGCTTGAACAACAGTACAAAAGAGAGGAGTTTGTTCAGATGAATGGTTTGACAAGTGATTGGTTGGAAGGGGAAAAGTAGTAGGCTATGATTGGTTGACGGCAAGACCCTAATACTTTTTTTATGAACATACATAACAAAACAACAAAAAACTTCACAAAACCCTTGTAAAAGAAAACAAAGGCAACAAGCAATGAGGCTGCATAACCTATTCCTGCGTTTGGAGATTCCCCATGAAAACATGGGGCTTACGCCTTGAGAAAAAAAAAGCCAATTGTTGGCTCGATCCCAACACAGTAAATTTTAAAACTTTGTGGCATGCTCGGTCGGGGAGTTCAGAAAAGCATGTTAGGAGAATATTTGGTGGCCGCCCACACAGACAGCACCACACAAACGGAGAGCGGTGAGTTTATGACACCACCAATGACCAGACACGACTAAAGCTTTCTTCTACCCATAAACCATCTGTGGAAGAGGAGCCACCATGTTTGCGCCATGAAAAAAAGTCCTTTGATTTAAAAATATATATATAATTCTTCACTTGTAAGGAAACATTTTGCAGAACTGATTTGAACTACTAACAATTGTATAATGTATCTTACAAAAAACATACTTGGAGCTGTGCTTTGTTTTCCCAGTCAAAAGAAAAAAAAGACAAGGGTCAGAATCGGTCTCAAACTAACTCGTGCTCGAGTCAGGCACTCTTCTTATAGGAATAAATGAGGGAAACACCGCCCTGCCGCTGCACCTAATGCAGCCGTATCCACAGTTCAGAAATTCGAGGCCCCCTTGTTAATCTAAATATTCCACAGGGCCCCAAATTATAATTATTAACTTTATTTTAAAGAATTTGTAATATTTTACAGCTGAAAATTATATATGAAATAACAACTGTGATAAATGCATACACATTTCCATTCATCCAAATTTACAATCTACTTGTTTTGAAGACTCATGGGCCCCCCTGCAGTGTCTCTGAGGCCCACTCGGACCCCACCAATGTACTGGATTGACCCGCGTTCGCATGTTAAAAGAAAGTTAGAAGGGGGAAAAAAAGCAAATTCATGAGTGCTCGAGCCCCGCAGCACCCACGGGAACACCGCCTCAGACAACTACTACTAGTGTAATGCTAACAATAGCTACTAGTATAGCCTAATGCTAACAAACTACTACTAGTGTAATGCTAACAATAGCTACTAGTATAGCCTAATGCTAACAAACTATTACTAGTGTAATGCAACTACAACGAGTGTAATGCTAACATACTAGTATAGCCTAATGCTAACAAACTACTATAGTGTAACGCTAACAACTACAACGAGTGTAATGCTAACATACTAGTGTAGCCTAATGCTAACAAACTACTACTAGTGTAATGCTAACAACTACAACGAGTGTATTGCTAACATACTAGTGTAGCTAATGCTGACAAACTACTACTAGGCGCATTGAGTTGCCTTGTGTACGAAATGCGCGGTATAAATAAAGTTGCCTTGCCTTACACTAGGCTAGGCAAGGCAAGGCAAGGCAAGCCTCATTCCGATTTCCAACCGAGTTAAGCCATAAGCCAGGCCCCCGCAAATTTTGATTGGATGTCATTCTAAATGTATCTTTTTCAGTTGGCTTTATTAAGTTAATATTGTCGTTTTACAAATGTTTAAGGTCAGGAATTAAGGTTAGGGTTAAGATTAAGGTTAGGTTAGGGTTAGGAAAAGAACAATTCTACTTAATAGTGGAATGCTGACAACAACTATATGTAATGTTAATAACAACTACTAGTATAGCCTAATGCTAATGAAATGCTAATAACAAAATCACGGATCAGCTCTACTTCCATCTTTGAGATTGCTATAAAATAATATGCTCAGATTAAGATTGCACAGCACTAGCCTATTTTTCCCCCACAAAATATATTTCACTTGACCACACTTTTTCAGCTCTCAAAATGCAATTTTTATCCGAAGTCAGCCCTTATTTAAACCCTTGTGTGGTCCTTGGGTAATTTTGACCCAAAAGCCACTGGAGCCGCAGCCGATCCAAATGGCCCAAAAGCCACTGAAGGATTTTTGTAAAAAGAAGCAGAAAAAAATATGAATGTGTGGTAATTTAAAGGGTGCAAAATTGAAGGATCACACGAGGGTTAATTTTATTTTTTGCCTTTTCCTTTATGCATGATTTGACAACTACGGCAACCAACAATGCTAAGTACATTGTAAAAAGCCGAAATAAAGCATATAATAGGACATTTGAAAATAAAAGTAATCTCCCCCACTGTTCCCTCTCCATTGCATTATTAATATCATCCAATGCCTGGACCTAATTGACGTATGGGCATGTTTTGGTGAGATTGTCCAATACCACAGCACATCAAACATATGTGTGGTTGCCATAGCTACCGGGGCCGACTTTCTCACTACAATTGCTTTGTTTGAGGGGTGCCACATGGTTTTAATGGGCAGCTGCAAGAGATTGTGAAAATGACTGGGAGCCCTGGCATTGTGGCATGGGTAGAAAATACTCTGTTTACCAGAGTGAATAGACTGTGGATTTGGCCAACACTTTTTAAAGAACTTACTTATTCCTTAATAATGATACTAAAAGTGAAGCTGTGCATAGTCTCCACTTTTGTGCACCTTTAACATACCTTCGGGTTTGTGTTTTTGTGTATGTGCGTGCGTGCGTGTGTGTGCTTTACATAGACCTTACAATAATCACAAATCCTATTCTCACTAAATCTGTTCTTCACAAGGTTTTACTATAAGAGCTTGATAAAATAAATACACATTTACAAAAGCGTTTTTTCAAAAGTATATTGTACTTTTTGTAAATGCATTGCCCATTTTCAATAAATAAATACAAAGAAAGAAAGGCATGATCCTTGTCACCATGCCACTGCCGTACTATATTAATGTAGTAGACTGACCCAGATGTGAGAAGAGTAAAAGATGGCCGGTCGTTAGTATCCCAGTCTTCAGCCCTATCCGCGGAGGAAACCCCTGCCCAACAGGGACTGGACAACTAAAACTGAAGCTCCAACAAGGACTGGACGTTCTCCCGTGGAGAGAGGGGCCGCTGCAGAGGGACTCGTCGGGCCTGGGTCTGTCTGCCTGTCCGTCCATGGGATTGGATCTCTTTCCCCAGGAAACTTTTCTCCCACTGAGTTTTTGCTTTGGTTGGACAGAGTTTCCGTGGGGCATTAAAAGTCGTTATATGACTTTTCCTAAATCAAGGCCTTAAATTTGATTGAAAACATTAAATTGGATTCAAACATTAAATCTAAATTTATTGGAAAATTATGACATTGCTCAACCACTTTGACTGTGAAAATACCAAAATGATGGTCTAAAACATTAAGTTGCAGTTTTGGCTGCAAGTGACCACTTTTGTTTGCTTACAAGTTTCCAGTTTTGTCCAATTGTCTTTCCTCTATTTGATGAAATGTCTAAAAATCCTAAGAAATTAAATGTGGCTTTTTTTTCTGCGTATGTGGCATTAAAATATAGTATTTGGGCATTAAAAATGTCATTAAAACGCATTAAATTGGATTTGCTTCTGCCTGCCCTGTTGGAGAGTCTAAGGACGGGGGGACGCCCCTGAGGCTCGTCACCATCTACTGCTTATTTGCGATGGCATAATGTCTGTTTGGACATTATGTTTGCCTGGACACTACATTTGCCTTAACATTACACTTTTGTGTTTATTGTTTTGTTTCATTGTTTTAATGTTTGGTGCAGCCCTGTGAGGCAACTCCTGTTGTGATATTGGGCTATACAAAACAATTGATTGAAAAAAGGGACGACTCAGCAGCCGGTGTTTTTAGCTTCTTCCAAATGGTTGGATTTTGTCAGCAGAGAGAGATTAACCAACTCTGCTGGCGATTTGTACGACACTTCAAAACAACTAACTTGGTATTTTAATGAAAGACTAAGATGGTCAAAGTAGTTTATACGCCTTAGTAACGCGCAACCATACAAGGAATACACAATCCTTCGTGTTGTGACCATTCATGTGTCAGATTTGGAATATAGACACCAGCATAACAACAACACAACAGCATACGCTTCTTTTTGGCTGTGGAAAAGTTGAAGAATGGACACTTGCGATATTGTTAGCGGCGGGGCCAGTTGATATATGCATGTTTGGCTCGCGCTCGGCTCACATGAGGGAGATGTCATGGGGTGCCACTGGTTTTGGTGGTGACTCCATGCTGATGTATTCGGAGTTTGAGGCGCCGACATGGCTAGCACATACTCAGCGATGACATGTCAGCCTCTATGTCCATGTTTTTTTTTTTTTTTATGCAAGCGGGGCCAGATGTCTGGTTTTCAGCTAGCGCTAAAATGACCCAAAGTACATTGAATTTTCACAAGTCCAACCCTGGATGGAGATCACATTTAATCCGAAGTTTGATAGTGCTGGATTGAAGAAGGATGTGGCGACTGAGCACAATATTGTTCTTGAGAGAGGTGTATTATATGGAATGATTTTGGAGAAGACACGACATGTGGATTTTGAAAAAGACGGTGGCGCTTAATGGATTACAGCATGCTGTTACCAGAAGGGGCAAGCATATTGAAGTGGTTACAGACTAAATATGCTGGATTACTGCAACTGAAACTAAATGCAAGGAATATTTATGTAGCACATCACATGAAAACACCGTAAAAATGATTTCATGTTTTGCGTCAGACCAGTGTGTAAGCCAAACCATATATATATATATATATAAACTATTCAGGGAAAGTTGATGGGCCAAGCATGAAATAATTGATTTGGATATACAATATTAAGATTCACACATTCTCCGGAGTTTTCTTTTACTTTGTTCTGAGGTGTAAAGTGGCCTCTAGCTATGGAGGACCGTGGCTGCCAAAACAATAAATAAATAAATAAATAAATAAACTAAAGATCAAAGAAATGCATTTATTGTAATAAGGGCATTTATTTATATATTTATTTATGTATTTTTGTATATTTGCGAAACAGTTGCAGGCAAGTCTGAAGTCCTGGGTGAGCGTCGTCACCAACTTGGAAAAACCCATAACCGGCAAACTCCAAGCAGAAAACCATAGCACAGGAATCAAACCATAGTCTTACAATGTGACAAGAGTAGCAACCACTGAAGATATCAACAAACCAATCCACAACGTGCGTTCATGGTTCAAGTCATGTACTAAAAAAAAAAAACCTTGTAAAATTGTAATCAAATTTTCAAAAGACTGTCCTCCAACCAAACCGTAACCCATGTAGACGTACTTCTTTCTGTCACAGAGGAACAAAAAGACTCTCCCAAATAATGTTTTCTGCTTCTTGGCGAAACTCTTGACACTGAATGGCATGACTGATTCCAAAGGGAATTCATTATCGGCATGAGCCTAGCGTGCTTAGCATTAGCACTGAGCCTTTAGCTGTGCTGACAGGTCCCACACATTAAAAACAGCGGCGCACTCTTTATGCAGATGCCGTAACACGGGTACAGAGCTCGCGTATCGGCCCCTACAACCTTCTTCAGATCACAAAATATCATAGCCGGTGAAATACGAACGAGCTGGAGAGGAAGACGGCAGATTAGGGGGGTGGGGGGGGGGAAGTGCATTAAGATGCTCAGGTTGTAAATATATACAAGCGGGGCGCGCGGGAGGGAGAGGAGGCTGCCTTTTTTAAGTTGCTGTCACCGGGCTGTCACTGTGTCTGTCAGAAGAGATCCATCACGGCGCTGACACGTGGAGCTGCACATTTGCATGGAGTGCAGCAGGAGCCTGTCCTTATTATACATTCTGTCTCACACTAACCTCCACTCTCTCCGGGCGCAGGAACTAACTAGCATTTTTCTACAGCCAGGGGAAGATGGAGAGATGGGATTCTGACAGTGTTGCACATGTTCAGACTGTCGAAGGGGGGGGGGGGGGCACTTATCCGTTTGTCTCTGTATTTAATGCCGTCTGCAGCGGCGTCGGACTGCAATGCAACGTCCTGGGACCCATCGCCAAATTTTGAGACGGGGCGTAGCCAGGGCAAATGAGCAGGTGGGGTTAAGGTAAATTGGTAGACCTTATCGTTCCCATGAGAAAAATGTCTCCTCTGCTTGTTGTCAGGGCACTTGGAGAAAATCAGTGCTAAATTTGCAGTCACAGGAATACTTTTGGATGAGTGTGACATAGCCAGCAGCTGTCCTCTCTGTGCAAATAGCCTAAAACAAACTTAAAACATAATCATATTGATGCAAAAGCAAATTAAAGCACAGTTTGATCAGACGTCCCAATTTAACCCGGGACAGTCCCAGTTTTGAGCCCTTTGTCTCTTTGTCCACATGGATCCCAGATGTTTTTTTTTTGTTTTTTTTTCAACTATGCAGTGCCCAAAACTCAATGCCATGAGTTTTGACTGACAAACACAGAGTTGGTATATACTTTGTGTTAGTCACAAAGTATATACCTATACTAAGTGGCATGGTCCATGTCAACCCAAACGCTGACACGGTCTATGTCTTTGGCATAAGGCATTCACAGGCAAACAGTTTCACCATTGAGAATGAGATCATTTAGATGAAGATCCCCCGGCAAATTCCTGTTTTGTTCCAGTCGATCGTTCGGAAAATCTGTGGTAGGTTACGATATTTTGCCATCTGGACAGACTGTTCAAAATAGAGGCATATCTGGAAGGCTATATTCTTTAAGATGAGCAACTATGATCACCGTACTACATTTCAAGCATTCAGGCAAAAGAGCTAATTTTTTGTTACGCTTTACTTTTAAAATTCTATTCAAACCAATCAGTTCCCTAAACCTTTCAGTGCAACAGTTATTACATTTTATCTTTTTATCTTTTTAGCTACACGTTGTTAGCTACATAAGCTCGCAATATTGCCACTAAAATAGCACTGCAAGGGTAAACAAAGGATTAATCAGGGCCGCAGTGGCACAAAGTGTGACGCTCGGCAGGCTTCACACAAAGAAGGTCAGAGGGCGCGGGGGACAGACTCGTGCGCTTGTGTGTTTTCGGAGCGTAGTACGGACGCGTTAAGGTGCGTGTGTGGCGGTGCAGATGCAGTGGATCCCTCGGAGAGAGGAGCCCTCCGCTGGGACAGAGGCAGCTGTGGCACGGCATCGGGCCGCTAACGAGCCTTAGCGCACACATGCTACGCTAACACACAAATACACGCACACACACACACACACACACACACACACACACACACGTACAGAGGCAGGACTAAGGGGCTGCTTCGGGACTTTTACATTTTCTAAATTCAAACTGCACTTCATGGCATAACATTGTCAAGTTGAATATTTTTCAATAGTAAACAGAGAATTTGGTTTACTTTATTGCTTTAGATTTTGGTTTGGTTAACTGTTAGCTAGCTGTTAGCTAACCTTCGTACTGCGCATATTTATTTTTTACATTTCACACGAACCCTTATATTAGGGTTGAAAAGATAAATTAACCATGTCATCTGTGTGCGTGAGCTCTTATTTATCATGTTGACATGTTTCTCTGCTTCAGCTACAGGTTGAGTGAAGCAGATCTGAGGATTACAGGAGTGATGCCAAAAATGCTATTTTATGGTTTTCTGTTAATAATTTGTGTCTATGCTTTTTGAAAAGGTCCGACCTTGATAATTCAGTGTAATATGTGACCAGTAGAGATACCAAAATAGGCCACGTGTTAAAAATCTGACAGCTGACTGTGGTTTAGCAATGACAAACCATTGAAAATGTAATTAAATTGTCTGGGGGTTTAATGTTGTGTCTGCAATGGAAATGTTTATGGGTGACACCACTGGCTTTAGACAAATACTGCAAGCTATCATTTCACAATGGTGGCAATTGATGATGAAAACATGGATGCGTGGTGCATCATCAAAAACAGGCGAACCATGAACACATCTCTTTAAGACGTATAGTGTTTTGTACCGTTCTATGCAGCACATAATGTGAATCTATCCAAATTTGGCATTCAGTGAACACCAGACACTAAACTTCACGGATTCAACATTCAAATCTTAATTGAAAGACAGTTGGATTTTCATCCACATGCATATTTTTTTACATCAAGTAATTATCCCAATAAGTCTGTGCAAACACATAGAAAAACCAGGGCTGCCAACTTTTGACCAAATCTTTGAGTGAGATTTTGTCACTGGGGAACGGGCAAAGTATGATCTTATAAATAGATAATATTCATAATTTTCAATTTGAAATGGGATCTATAATTAAAAATGATGTATATACTGTATTCTGTCTAGTTTAAGAGCATTTCTCTAAATAAAACAAGATTGAAATTATACCATTAATAGTTATTACACAGCACAGAAAGAAACAAAGGCTGTAGATAAAAATCAATAGGAGAGAGGGAACTACTTGCACCAAGAGCAGACAGTATTGAAGAGTACACTTTATACAATGGAGGTTGTATACACTGTATATCTTCCATACGAATATTACTAAACTGATATAACTGTCCAGCCAGTATTTTAATGTCGATACTTAACAGAAAATCAAACCTACTCTTCTATAGATAACTTCAAATGTAATAGTGTCACTGCCAGCCAAATACAATTTATTTATTTATTGGTTTATTTGGTCAGGACAGTGCATGTTAATGAACATACATGGGTCTCGTGCATGTAAACAAGCCACACCATTGTAGCCTTGGGCTAATTTGCGTCCGTCGTCCCCCATAATACTGAACACACCAGCTTTGATCAATATAACACTGAACACACTCCAGCTGTGATCAATATAACACTGAACACACTCCAGCTTTATCATCATAACACTGAACACACACCAGCTTTGATCAATATAACACTGAACACACTCCAGCTTTGATCAATATAACACTGAACACACTCCAGCTTTGATCAATATAACACTGAACACACTCCAGCTTTGATCAATATAACACTGAACACACACCAGCTTTGATCAATATAACACTGAACACACACCAGCTTTGATCAATATAACACTGAACACACTCCAGCTTTGATCATCATAACACTGAACACACTCCAGCTTTGATCAATACAACACTGAACACACACAGCTTTGATCAATATAACACTGAACACACACAGCTTTGATCAATATAACACTGAACACACTCCAGCTTTGATCATCATAACACTGAACACACTCCAGCTTTGATCATCATAACACTGAACACACACCAGCTTTGAGCAATACAACACTGAACACACACAGCTTTGATCAATATAACACTGAACACACACAGCTTTGATCAATATAACACTGAACACACACAGCTTTGATCAATATAACACTGAACACACACAGCTTTGATCATCATAACACTGAACACACACCAGCTTTGATCAATATAACACTGAACACACACCAGCTTTGATCAATATAACACTGAACACACACCAGCTTTGATCAATATAACACTGAACACACACCAGCTTTGATCAATATAACACTGAACACACTCCAGCTTTGATCAATATAACACAGAACACACTCCAGCTTTGATCAATATAACACAGAACACACTCCAGCTTTGATCAATATAACACAGAACACACTCCAGCTTTGATCAATATAACACTGAACACACTCCAGCTTTGATCAATATAACACTGAACACACTCCAGCTTTGATCAATATAACACTGAACACACTCCAGCTTTGATCAATATAACACAGAACACACACCAGCTTTGATCATTATAACACTGAACACACTCCAGCTTTGATCAATATAACACTGAACACACTCCAGCTTTGATCAATATAACACTGAACACACACCAGCTTTGATCAATATAACACTGAACACACTCCAGCTTTGATCAATATAACACTGAACACACTCCAGCTTTGATCAATATAACACTGAACACACACCAGCTTTGATCAATATAACACTGAACACACACCAGCTTTGATCAATATAACACTGAACACACACCAGCTTTGATCAATATAACACTGAACACACACCAGATTTGATCAATATAACACTGAACACACTCCAGCTTTGATCAATATAACACTGAACACACACCAGCTTTGATCATCATAACACTGAACACACACCAGCTTTGATCAATATAACACTGAACACACACCAGCTTTGATCAATATAACACTGAACACACTCCAGCTTTGATCAATATAACACTGAACACACACCAGCTTTGATCAATATAACACTGAACACACTCCAGCTTTGATCAATATAACACTGAACACACACCAGCTTTGATCAATATAACACTGAACACACACCAGCTTTGATCAATATAACACTGAACACACTCCAGCTTTGATCAATATAACACTGAACACACACCAGCTTTGATCAATATAACACTGAACACACACCAGCTTTGATCAATATAACACTGAACACACACCAGCTTTGATCAATATAACACTGAACACACACCAGCTTTGATCAATATAACACTGAACACACACCAGCTTTGATCAATATAACACTGAACACACACCAGATTTGATCAATATAACACTGAACACACTCCAGCTTTGATCAATATAACACTGAACACACACCAGCTTTGATCATCATAACACTGAACACACACCAGCTTTGATCAATATAACACTGAACACACACCAGCTTTGATCAATATAACACTGAACACACTCCAGCTTTGATCAATATAACACTGAACACACACCAGCTTTGATCAATATAACACTGAACACACTCCAGCTTTGATCAATATAACACTGAACACACACCAGCTTTGATCAATATAACACTGAACACACACCAGCTTTGATCAATATAACACTGAACACACTCCAGCTTTGATCAATATAACACTGAACACACACCAGCTTTGATCAATATAACACTGAACACACACCAGCTTTGATCAATATAACACTGAACACACTCCAGCTTTGATCAATATAACACTGAACACACACCAGCTTTGATCAATATAACACTGAACACACACCAGATTTGATCAATATAACACTGAACACACTCCAGCTTTGATCAATATAACACTGAACACACACCAGCTTTGATCATCATAACACTGAACACACACCAGCTTTGATCAATATAACACTGAACACACTCCAGCTTTGATCAATATAACACTGAACACACACCAGCTTTGATCATCATAACACTGAACACACACCAGCTTTGATCAATATAACACTGAACACACACCAGCTTTGATCAATATAACACTGAACACACTCCAGCTTTGATCAATATAACACTGAACACACTCCAGCTTTGATCAATATAACACTGAACACACACCAGCTTTGATCAATATAACACTGAACACACACCAGCTTTGATCAATATAACACTGAACACACTCCAGCTTTGATCAATATAACACTGAACACACACCAGATTTGATCAATATAACACTGAACACACTCCAGCTTTGATCAATATAACACTGAACACACACCAGCTTTGATCATCATAACACTGAACACACACCAGCTTTGATCAATATAACACTGAACACACACCAGCTTTGATCAATATAACACTGAACACACTCCAGCTTTGATCAATATAACACTGAACACACACCAGCTTTGATCAATATAACACTGAACACACACCAGATTTGATCAATATAACACTGAACACACTCCAGCTTTGATCAATATAACACTGAACACACACCAGCTTTGATCATCATAACACTGAACACACACCAGCTTTGATCAATATAACACTGAACACACACCAGCTTTGATCAATATAACACTGAACACACTCCAGCTTTGATCAATATAACACTGAACACACTCCAGCTTTGATCAATATAACACTGAACACACACCAGCTTTGATCAATATAACACTGAACACACACCAGCTTTGATCAATATAACACTGAACACACTCCAGCTTTGATCAATATAACACTGAACACACACCAGATTTGATCAATATAACACTGAACACACTCCAGCTTTGATCAATATAACACTGAACACACACCAGCTTTGATCATCATAACACTGAACACACACCAGCTTTGATCAATATAACACTGAACACACACCAGCTTTGATCAATATAACACTGAACACACTCCAGCTTTGATCAATATAACACTGAACACACACCAGCTTTGATCAATATAACACTGAACACACACCAGATTTGATCAATATAACACTGAACACACTCCAGCTTTGATCAATATAACACTGAACACACACCAGCTTTGATCATCATAACACTGAACACACACCAGCTTTGATCAATATAACACTGAACACACACCAGCTTTGATCAATATAACACTGAACACACTCCAGCTTTGATCAATATAACACTGAACACACCAGCTTTGATCTTTAAAACGCTGAAGCCAATGTCAATGCTCAAAATGTGTGGGTATTATTCAGTTACTTTGGCTCAAGTTTAAGTACTTGAGTAATTTGTACTTCTTGAAGTATTTTAACAGCACTTTTTACTTATACTGTTTAACTTATTATTACTGTGCATACTTGTGAAACATTCATAAACATATATATACTCAAGTTTTTGTTTTACTTTCACTACAGTAATTCAACTTGAGGTAAACCAAATAAGTATTTGTACTCCTTTATTTAATTGGCTAGTCTACCAACCTCTGTCAAATTGAGCCATAACATTGGGCCATATAAAAATGACAGTCTTACCTTTAGAAGACCCTTTTAGACTGAGGCTGGCTTCTACAGGGACACGTTTCCCACCTGGCACAAAACATCACACCATTTTCATGAACATCACTTTCAGTCCTGATAATGCCAGGCTGCTCGCTGAAATCTACAAGCCTACCAGTACAACTACTTACCTCAAACTGCTGCAGAAAGTCCAAATCCCTCTCTGAAGGCCTCCATTCTGTGTGTAGTCCGCTCCACACTCACTCGTCTGTGTCCAACAACTGTTTCACTGAGATATTGTTTTGTAATTCCAAGTTAACCTCTCATGTTTTTTTGTTTTCTTGTCACGTCACATGTAGTGGCATCTAATCCCCCCGATGTTGAGCGTTGGTAAAATGTGAAAAAGGTGAACATTTCCTTGTTAATGTTCATGTATTGTGAGTTGGTGGCTGGCAGGTAGGGAGGGAGAAAGGAAGGTTGGGGTGGAAACTGACAAACTGGTGAGGAGATGTTGAAAAAAAAACCAATATGCTTACGCTGAAGTTAAGAGTGGAAACAGGTGCGGGATTTAAAGGCTGCAGCTGGACTGATGGCTCCGCCCAAGTGAAAGGTAAGCACACACACAAGAGGGAGGGGGAGAACCACAGGTCTATATTAAAACTCTGGATTGGACATTCCAACCGTTGTCGTGGCAAGTGTGGCAGCCATCTTGTGACTACCATATTGGCCAAATTATGTACCATATTTTCAATGAACTATGACCATGAACATTAACATTGTTTCATGCCGAATTTGTTGCGTGCCAATCCACTGCATGGATATACCTATGCAAACCTATTCACATTTCACCAGATTTACACAATAACTAATATGCACACAAATAATCTGATAAAAAATCAAGACCTAAGACTGAGACCTGACTCATATTTAGCCAAAACAGCATTTTCTGGGTCGAGCTGGGCATTGGGAGCATGTCTTGTATGGGCAACAGTAGAATCTAAAATGCTATGCAGAATGCCTTTAATACATTTATTTTACACCAAATTGTAAAAATATGGACTTTGATCAATTTAACTATATGCATTGCATGTTCTTCCATTGCGGAGGCGCTTGGTAAATCAAGAGCTTTGTCTTTGGATTCAGCTCCTTCTTTACCACAACAGTCCAGTACAGCGACCGCATCACTGCAGACGCCGCTTCCATCCGTCTGTCAATCTCACGCTCCATTCGCCCCGCACTCAGGAACAAGAACCCAAGAAACTTGAACTCCTGCACTTGAGGAAGTAACCACCTATAAACCTATAGATTGTACCTTAGAATTTACTGTACTGGTGTATGTGCTCTGAAGATGTGTTGTGTTTGTAATGCCTGCTCTATGTGCTGTAACAGAATGGTTCAGATCAGTTCTGTAATAAGATACAAAATGCTTCCACAATACGCTGCATGGTGCAATTAAGCAATTAAGCAATTAACATCACATCACGCTCTGTCGACTGTGTGGAATTTTCTCAGTTTTTGGCTCAAGGTGTTTTTTTTAAATAAAATGCACCAGCAGAGTTTTCTAATTCTATTCATACGCTACTAACAAAGAGGCTGTACACAAAGTATAAGTGTATTATGCAGATGACTTCTTTGTTATTTAGCAAATCTAGTTTGGCAAACTTTGTTTTTACCTGAGTGCAAGAGTCATGTCATCTGTGGCGAGGAAAAAGCTGCCTGTACGAATTGTGAACAGAATGAGTGCCTTGCATACTGTAGTTTACTTACTATAGTGCAGCACTTTAGAGTGAATGAGGGGTTATGGGCTATGTAGTGGACATTCGGACACAGCCGTTAAGAATATAGTCTCATGCACGAGCATTGTCGATTAAAATGAGTAGCCACTGGCTAATGACAAACCCAAAGTCAACCGCAAAATTACAGGTGGTTATTCGGGACATCACTGAAGTGAGCTGTGATATGGAACATATACCTACTGTACTGTACTGTACTTTGTTTTCAGGCCACTTCACTATTAATCAATTATGAATCTACATTATTGAGTTGGGAAAGTTAGTTGGTAGTTAGTTTAATTGTTCTGAGTTTAGCCAGACAGTAGGTTTTTTCTGTAGATTACTGAGACTATAATATAAGGATGAAAATGGTCGAATGGCCAATTCTTGATTATCTGAATAATGGCTAGGGGCAGGTTTCAAATTCTGGCTTTAATTTGTTTATAGGCAGTGTTGGGGAGAATACTTTGAAATTGTATACAATTTTAGTTACTGAATACTGAATACTTGTGTGACATGGCGCCTGTCGTATCTCCGGCTGCCGGCGCCACGTGTATATAAGCGCAATGCATTCACTCCTTCGTTCTCTGACGTCACTCACTTCCTGGTGCTGCCGGTGTGTCAGTGCGTTGTGGTAACGGTTCCACGATGAAGCCCCCAGATGCTCCTGGTGCAGGGATGGTGTGCGTCTCGCTGTCATGGCCCCACACCGCGCGTTGTGCCCTGCGTCCGATGGTTTGTTTAATGCTACCAGTGAGGCGAGGTGTTAACCACTTTTCATTTACAGGTGATCTGGCCCGCGCCGAAGCGATGACGCCGCTGTCCTAATGCTGTTGCCTTGTCTTTTAACCTTGGATCATGGATCTTCTTTGGTTTAACATGATTACAATGTGAAAATGATTATGTGAACAAACAATTGTGGACCAAATACAAATGACAGAAAATAATGTATTAAAACGAAATGTATAGTAAATAAAAGGTATATTTTTGCTAGTATGGACTCTGCCTGTGTCAATCATAAAGGAACCTTAAGGTCTGGAGCCTTCTCTCCGGTGGCGTTGTCAATTTATGTTTATTTTGGCCTGTAATATTGTTTTAGAAACACCACACCTCCGCTCGTCTGTCACACTTGCCTTCAAGTGTATTTTGTATCGTATTCCGTTACTTTGTCTAATCAGAAAACTGTATTCCGAATACTTTGAATACTTTCGGAATATACTTTCACATTGATTGTCATTAAATAAATGTATAATTATGGCCAAAATGAAGACTACAATTGTTGGAACACCACATTTAGTTACTCCCCAACACTGTACAAAAGATTTCCAGAGAGAATTTTGGATATCTTATTCTGCTCTTGAAGTAAATGTTTCTCTGTTTGTAGGATTCAAAAGCTCAATAAATCTTGAAAGGAGTTATATCTTCACATAATATCATTCTGGGGGTAAAATAAAAATACACTGCTGTTCAGAAGTTTGGGGTCACTTAAAATGTCCTTATGTTTGAAACAAAAGCACAGTGTTTTTCAACAGTGATAAATAAAGTGTAGACATTTTAAATGTGGTAAATTACTGGTGATTTTGAATGGAATACCTAAACAGGCCATCACTCCAGTGTTCGAATGGTACATTGTGTTAGCTAATCGTTAGCACTGCTAATTAGAGAAGCTATTACACTGGCCTTAAGCTAGTAGAGCATATGGAGCAACAGCGTGATTCGAACTGGCCAGAAACTGAACCGCTTATTCGTGTTCTGAGAAGGCAAGGCAAGGCAAGGCAACTTTATTTATACCGCGCATTTCGTACACAAGGCAACTCAATGCGCGAAGAGATTTCATGGAAAACAACACTTTTGAATGGGAGTGCATTATATGAATAAGCTGGACTGGACAATTGGGTGTAAAAAATAACACCTAGCTAGCAGATAGATTTGGACCCGTTCTTTGTTTCCAGGTGGAAGTCAAAAGAGCAGATTTGCCTGAAACCTCAAAATTGTAGGACTTTTTTTTTTTTTTTTTAGGATTTACCTTCCCCCTAAAACACACACACGTCCCCCGCTCGCATTTCCCAAACACTTGAGTCAAAGTTGGAACAAAATGTTACTTCCTGACATTGCGTGGACCTTATTTTATTTTTTCTCCCTGCCTACCAACAGAATTGTGGTCCCGTTGCATCATCCATCCTGTGCCTCCCACTTTACCTTTGTGGCCTCTCCACGCAGAATATCCAATGGCCTTTATTCATGAGCTCCGCCGAGCGAGAGAGAGAGAGAGAGAGAGAGAGAGACGAACACACTTTTCATGTTCATTTTTTTATTTATTTTTTTATTATCATTTTGACGATTACCAGATGAGCAGATACATCATTTTAGAAAAGAAACTGATATGCAAAAGAAACAAACCAAAAAAATCTATTATACAATTTTCTCAATATAGACTATATACAAAATGAAATGAAGTACAATGTGAAATAGCATTCTGCGTCCGTCACCGACAAGACGACGCGATTTTGGGGTTAGGACCAAGACTTCACAGACCGGTACCCCTTTACCAATAAATAGAACTGTATTATGTACGCTGCACTCAACCAGGCATAGGCAGTATATACCAGGGCAAGTTAGAGCTCCACAATATTCCCTTATTCACGGCGGAAAAAAAACGTACACACGAGTTAAAATGATTAGAATTCCGTTTGTATCTGTTTTAGTTTGGGTAGTTTTGATGCTGTATTAAAGTCAGGGGAAGGCAAGTTTGGTTTGTTGGGGTTCGATTCTATTCTAATAAAGCGGCACTTTCTCCCAATCTTAGTGTTGTGCGTCATATACGATCCAGCGCAGGGATTTGGGGAGTATAATTGTGGAAATGTTTATGGAATTGACACTAGTTTTAAGCATTTGTAGATCTAAATTTTGTGTTTAATGTGTGATATTTCTCAAAATCTCTTAGGGAGTGGCAGAGGTTTTATACTGGAGGGCCAGATTTTTGACTTTGACGTTGCCAACCCCTGGCCTAAAGGTTGAAGCTGAGTCCTAGCTCCGATAATTTGCTAAAATCCCCCCCCCCCCCCCCCCCCCCCACTCTATCGCCACACGATACAGTCCTGTCTGGGCTCATATCAGGATAGACACTCAAACTAAATCCAAGTCATTTAAAATTGTGTATTTAGTGCAGTTCACACACATTCACACAAGAAGCTCAAATTCAACACACAAGTGCACACGGGCCGGTGAGCAAACTACACATGGGTTACAACGATGGGCCACCTTAACTCGTGGAATGTAAAAGAGAGAGTAAAAAGAAACGTGGATGGAAAGTACTGTGCCAGTCAGTGTCAGGGCCGTTTCTAGCTAGGAGCCGGCTATGCAAATGTGCAGGGGCCTGTGTTGACTTCACGGGGCCCACCAAAGCTGAACCTGTGTTTCATGCATATCCGATTATTCCGGCAGTTTTGATAGATTAATGCTGTTGAGTGGCCCTTATGTACAGTATCGGTGCATGTTTACATCTATAGACCGTTTACCCCTCCTCATTATACATTTTTTGTTGCGGAACTCAAATAACATTTTTCACAAAAAAATTTAAAGTGATAAAATGAGGAGATTGGACCGGGAAGCCCCTCCTTTTTAAGTACAGTTTACTTGGCTTTCCCCATTCGTCTCATTGGTCAAAACAATGGCACTGGGGATTCTGATTGGTTGCTGAGATCAGCAAAGGGAGGGACTTTAGGAAAATACAAACTTATTTGATATTTAGTCTGATACCAATATATATACTGAAGTTACAGCAAATTGCAGGTCCGGGCGGTCAATTATAGGCAATGTATCAAATTTGTGAAACATTTCAAACGTTCAAACTATCACTTTAAAATCCAGCAAAACTGATTTTTTGAAAACATTATTCATTTATGTTTTACTTTCATGTTACTCATCAGTTATTTTAAATGTGATTAATACATGTTACGGGGCTTTTGTTATCACTTCATTGTAGCTTTGGAAATAGTATGGGGGACCTCGAATCTGTGTAAGTTTTGCACAAGGAACTCCATAAAGCTAGAAACGGCCCTGGCCATTGCCCTTGTTGAGGAGAGAGACAGAAAGAAAGAAAGAAAGAAAGAAAGAAAGAAAGAAAGAAAGAAAGAAAGAAAGAAAGTGGCGCGCCGGTCAAAGCTCACCGAAGCTGGCTGAGTAGCACTTGACACTTTGGCCCGATTCAAACAGCCAATTCTACAAAAAGCTAGCGAGCTGGAAAATCCCTGCTCCACTTTCTCAGATCCTGCGCTGCTCGTCTAACCCATCTCCTCCCCGTTCGCTCGCTTCGCCCTATCAGCAGTCTTACCTTTCTTCTCCCTTTTTATCTGAAGTGGTGGTGGTGGTGGTGGTGGTGGTGGTGGTGGGGGGGGGGGGTGAGCCATGGGGACAACGTTTTGGCAAGCGTGCCCCCTTTTCTTCGCCCGTGTTTCTCGCCTGAAGAGCGAAAATTAAATCAGCGGAGAAGAAAAAAAAAAAAGCACCACGAAAGCTCCTATCCACGCTGCCATTGAAACGGGACAGACGACGGCACAATCACGGGACAAGCACGAGATAAGACAACAAGCAAAGTAAAGCTATGGCGGGAGGGAGGGAGGGGGGGTGGGGGGAAGGGGGTGTGTGGTGGGGTGGGGTTGATGAGGCGGGGGGGCTGTACGCTCGCATGGACTTGAAGGACGTTTTGAGACGCACGTCGGGCGCTTTACCTTGTCGCCGGTCGCCACCTTTACAGAAAAAAAAAAAAAAAAAGGAAACGAAATCGCCCCTTTAGCGCAAGGTGGGAGGGAGAGAATTATGACTTTGTGCAGATGAGCGAATAGACGCACTTGCATAAATCATCCATCTTGTTTGGCGGTTAATTACTCTTGTTTACCCTCGGAGTAACCTCGGGATGAGGCGGCGTGATAGGAGCGCGCCTGGGAAGAGGAGATAGCGCCAAATAGTAATCTGCCGACGCCGTTCATCAGTGGGCAATTCGCACGGGGTACGAAAAAAATAAAAAATAAATAAATAAACAAAAAAGCGCGTAGCTCGCCTGAACCTTAGGTGTTAGTGAATTACGACAAGGTTGCCCAGGGTCCGAGGACGGCATCTCCATCAACAGCTTTTCCCCCGCCCCGCCCCGCTCGCTAAGTTGTGCTGGGGGGGGGGGGTCAGCCGGTTGAAGGAGGCAGGCCCCGCGAAGGCCAAGCGCGGGTGCTTCGGAGGATGTACAGCAAGCTCTGATCGTTGCTTATTTCATTACGGGGAAAGCTACATAAATCCACAAAATGGAGATAGGACGCGGCGCGCTGGGAGTATTTGCATTTCTCCTCTCTCTTGCCTCCGAATGCCCCCCCCCCACCCTCACGTTGCCCCCTTTTCAATCCCTCCCCCGTTTAGTGCAGAGTGACTTTAATCATCACTTTCGCCAAAACACATTAAGCCACTGTGTCCGATGGTGAAGAGAGAGAGGGAGAGTAGGGGAGGGGGGGGGAGGCTGAGAAAAAAAGAAAAAAAAAAACACATTAGATTTGCAACGGTGATGCATCACTCTGGCATTACTTTGGAGATTAAAGAAGGGATGTTGCATTTCAATCGAGTGGTGTTGATGGTCGCTTGATAGATGACTGTCCCCGTTGTTCTTAACCCTACAGGAAACGCCACCGCGGATTGCGCCCGGGACAGAAAGTCGCTCTAACCTCCGAGTCCCCTCTCATCGCGCTCAACCAAACCCCGTTAAGTCTCCCTCTTTTAAAAATCCCCCCCGTTTTTTCTTCTTTTTTTTTTTTTTACCTAAACCTCAAAGCTTCCTCTCCCTTTTAACCCCCAAAAGAGAGCACCTCTACATCGAAAGATATTTATGCAGCTGTTTGATCATGTTCTCGAGTCAAAAACAACGCCTCCTTTGTGGGAGGAGATAATACTCAAAAGTGGATTGCATACATTAAACTTAAGCCAACACACAAGGTGAATTTGTGTGGTCTTTGTTACTGTATCAGTGTGAAAGGATGGATGTAAAGTGCTTGAGAGCTTAGGACAGGCAGAGACGAGATAGCGAGAAATGCGTTTATAAAAAAAAAAAAAAAAAAAAAAAGGCAATGAACCAGGGGCTTTAGCGCAGGGCTCAGAACGGGCAGGTTTGAGGTGGAGACAGAAAGCTTAATAATAAAACTGGCGGGCATAGAAAGAAACACAATGGGGGACGGCACTCCCTAGGAAACAAAATGACAATATGAATTTGTTCTACAGAATCACAGTCAGTCCATGGGTTCAGCCCACCAGCAGACTGGCCCAGTGGGTGAGCTTTCCCGGCAAAATGTGTCTAGATATCAAAGGTTCGGGCAATCACCCCGGGACCCAGCTCTGGTTGCTGTGCATTGAGGGAGGGCACGCGAACGCCCCGAGGCTCATGCCCATCCCCATCCCCACGCCCTGGGACAGAGAGCCATCAAAGTTGAAGTCCATGTTTTCACCGCCCATGAAGTCACTGAGCAAAATCGAGTCCACGTCACAGTCCAGGCTGTTGGGAGCGTTCTCCATCTCCAGGTTGGCCGTCATACGGCTGTGGGAATTGTGTGGTTGCCCCTGGTAACCATTGTTCCCTGACTGGTGGCTGTTGTGATAGTAACCATGCCAGGAGTCAGTGAGTCCCTGGTGGTACGAGTGGTGACGGGGATGAGGGGCAGACGCCAGGCGACACGGGTCCTGCGGGACTTCCATAACTCCGGCCGGATTCGGCGGCAGGGTGGGCGAGGTGGCGAGATGAGGGCGAGGGGCGTAGTGACTAGACGACTTTAGGCTGTACGGTTGCAGGATGTCGGTGCTCACCCGCGGGGAGAGGGCCTGGGGGTGCGGGCCGTTGTGCAAGGGGGTGTGTGGATTGTGTGGAGGGTGACTGTGCATGTGATTCGGGCCGGCTCGGGAGCTGTGGTCGAGGCCGGCGACGACTTTGCTGGCGTGCTCGTGGCCGGGGACGTAATCGTGAGCTGGGAGGGGCTTGTGGTTGTAGTCGAGGCCGGCTTTGTGACCCCGATTGTGGCTCTGGTCGAGGGCCGAGGTGTGGCCGTTGTGCAGGCTGCCGTTGCCATCTTGATTGTGCCCGCGGCTCTGATTATGTTGCCTATGAACCCCATTGGTCCCTTGCGCCATAAGACTGTCCTTGCAATACGGCGAACTCGCGGTGAGGAGACTCTGCAGTGCGTTGTTTTCCGAATAACCCCTCATCTGGCTCTGATAGCTGGCGGGCTTGTTCTCCTGGATGGTCTCCATAGGGGCGTGGTGCCGGAGCATCCCAATGGATCCCTGATTGTACATGGGCCCGCAGTAGGCGCCCTCCGCTTTCGGCCCGGGCACGTACGGGTAGCCATTGCATTTCATCTGCGACTGCGCGTAGCTGCTCTCGTCTAAACTAATGGCCCCGGTCAGGTCGGTCAGGTGGGGCAGTTCCACGGTGGGGCAGTGGCCGCCGGTGCCCAGTGCTGGGGAGCGGTTGCTGGTAGGGCTCGGGTACAGCCTTGGAGACGCGGAACAAGACAACCCTCCTTCTTCCGGTTCATCTGCCTCCGCTTCACCCAGAATTGGGGACAGACAACTGCTGAGAGTAGATGCCGACGAGGAGGTCCTGGAATGAATGTCCGTCCAGGTGTCGTAGTCTTCGCCGACTATGCCCACAACAGCTTTCCCGGCTGGGCTCCCGTGCTCCGGGGACCCTTGCATCGTCGGGCCGCCTCCTCCGTGCCCAGGCACCCGGCCGATTCCCAACACGCCAGCCCTCTTCCGGCTGATTCGACCTTTCGTCTTCAGGTAGCGGGTGCCGTTCTCCGTGGTAGCAGCACGACGCCTCTGGCCCTTCCCCATCTTGCCCCCCTCTGGGTTCAGCATCCACCAAGAGCTCTTCCCTGTGCCTTCGTTCTGCACCCGAATGAAGCGACTGTGCAGGGACAGGTTGTGCCGGATGGAATTCTGTAGCAAAAACAGGAGAGAGAGAGAAACAAGAGAACATTAGGGCCCGAGGGGACAATAAGAGTTAAATAATTACTTGAAAGTACAAAGAGGTCTGGGACAACTAATCGATCATTGAAACAATCGTCAATTGACCAAATAATTGTTTTCCGTGATATACACATTCTACGTCAAACACTCAAGCACAGTTTTTTGAAGGGCCTTTTGCTGTTTAATCGAACAAATATCAGCAAAAGAATTGATCACCAAACTAATAGTTAATCCAGAGGAGACTTGTCGAAGACAGATGAGATTCCAATTACAAAGCAAACCCTTCTTACAAGAAAAGTCCTGCTGCTGCCAAGAGGGCATTAGTTGCTCTCGAGGTGAGAGCCAAAAAGTCCTCGAGCCCGAGAATCTTTTTTCTACAAATAATATTTGAATGAATCTTGTATTTTTTCAATCAAAAGAATAGATTAGAAAACCAAAAAGTGGAATAATGAAGATTAATTTCGACAGTGTCACCATCGCGACCTGAACGCTAAACACATTGATCATCGAAATCAAAGGAGCATTAATTACACTCATTGGGTCATATCCTGCTATCATTAAATTATGTGCCACAACTTAAACATGTTTTAACTTTAGTGACTTAAATGCAATCTTTAACTAAATTGAAAAAGAGCAAAAATATACAAATTTAAAACACTTGTACAAAATCAAACAAACACACGAATAGACGGTGCTTGTTAAGTGCTTTTCTACCTTCATCAGGCCCAAAGCGCTCACACTCCTCATTCATACATCAATGTACGCAGACACTGGAGGCAAGGGGGGCGAAGTGTCTTGCCCTAGGACACGACGGCAGCTGGGATTCGAAGTCCGAACCCCCGACTTTCCGATCACCCCAATAAATATTAATGTGACCGTATATTTGCAAAGAAAGAGTTTGGGAGGAGAACTACAAATGTTGTTATTGAGTTTGAATCCAAACACGAAAGAAATTCATAAAAATAAAATGAATTGGATCCATCAAAAATGAAATAGAGCTAAAAATATTCAAACCGAGAAACCGTCTGTTACTTCTACTCAACACTGACTTCTCCCCCGCTTTGCTGCGGATGTCAGTCCCTTTATAAAAACTTCCAGTTCCATCTTGCCCTTTAAATGAATACCCTGACAAGCAGAGGTGAGCGCGCATAAGTGAGAATTAAGGCTGTGTGAAGAAACCGGGGGTGGACTCGCGCCCGGCCAGAGGAGAGGTGGAGAGAGGCCAGGTGGAGCGAAGCAGCCGATCAATATCACCACCTGACCAAAGCGCTCCTCTCCACACGCGCAGCACTGACTCATAATACCGACATGCGTGCAGCCTCCACATCAAACCATCACCAAGGTTACCGAAAATGAATCACGCGCCGCAACCCAATCACAGGCGGCCAGTATCGATTGCTCAGGCTCCTCCAAAATATGAGCGATCTTACCCAGGGACCACGGGAGACAGGAAGGGGAGGGGGGAGGCGAGGGGTAGATTTGTATTTTTCCTTTCTTTTTTTCTTTTTTATTTTGGCAGAAGAAGATTTGGACGCTCACCAAAACGACAGAGAGAAACTGAATGGGTGGTTAGGGCTAAGACATGCTTGTTTAACCTCTTTTAAAAATCCTTGGCATAATTAGCATGGCTGCGAGCAACTCCTTCGACAATACATGAAGTCTTGAGGAATCTTCGGAATCTGTTTCATTTCAAGGCTCTGTGTATGCAACAAAAGAGAATAAAAGAAGTCCAACAACTTAAGACAACTGCTGTGGAAAACATCTTTGAGTGGAAAAGGCGTTCTCTTGTGTTGCTTGCTCTGCTGCTTTGTGTTAGTTCGTCCGTTACATCAGTACAATTGCGTTAAAAAAAAGACAGAGAAAGAGACCGGCATGAACATCGCATAATTACGTTTTCACACATTTTAAGCAACTTTATAGGGGGCACAAAAAAAATACTTTTTCAGACACAATGATTCCTAAAGGCTCATATTTTATGAAGAATGCAAGGTTTAAACGTTTATCCAGCATCTGTTTACCCATTCATATTTTAGACATACAGTATATATATGTCTTACTATAGAATCAACGCCTACAATTTCAACATCAGTAACACATACATCTCTTAGTTCTACATTTCAAGCAATTTCCTTTATACTTCTAAAACTGGAAGTCCAAACAAGATTGAAAAGTATACAAATCGAAAGTGATTGGTTCAGTGAAACGTGCAATTGGCTGCATTTAGCCGAGATTATTCTATTCTCACTTCAAAACTGAGTGCCAGCTCTATGACACGCTACGAAATGTTTGGTGTTCAGGTTATGATACTATAGAATGTTTGAACTTGCTGTAAAAAGTACCAACTCTGGCTATTTAAGCCAATTGGGCGAGAAGCCTGAGGACCAACAAACAATTCTCTTTGGACCCCGGGCAATGGTTTGAATACCTCGGCTCTAAATTGAATGGTATGTTTCCCACAGAATAGAGCTCAACCTAGACTCCTATTTGATATCTTAATTTTGGCTTGAAAGTAACTCACACCCTTAAGATTTCCAATCTTTATAAAGTACATTTAGTGGGAGAGTATGGCAAAGTGGAATAAGCCTCCCCAAGCTCTCCATTTAAGTGGCAGAGTGACGGCTGTATAGTTAATCCACAGCAGCAGCAGTAGCAGCAGAAGCAGTTGAAGCGATTGAAGCCGGTGCCAACCTGGAGAGAGTTGATGAGATCTAAGCCTGCCTAAAGGAAGAGCTTAGCAGGGATACACATCATCTCAGCTGGCCAAGTTAGTTTAAGTACAGCGCGTTCGTCCAAATCGTTCCGCCTTGTGTCATTTTTCACACCCGCTTCAAATTCACCATTCAGACGGGCTCCTTTTCAGCGCAGGCTCGAGGAGTTTTACCTTTTCATGGCTTTCTTTTGTAACCATTTAAAAACTGAGCCGCACAGACTAAATCTCTGTTTTGAGGACAAGTGGGTTTGGGCACAAAGAATATGACTTTGAATTGTTGTAAAGTAAACTTTGTTTTATATAGGTGAACAAATTCCCGCATTTTGCAGGAAACACATGGGTGGACTCATGAGGGTACTATTATCAAGTGTTGAAAGGGAAAAGAGAGAGAGATAGTGTTTAAGATATACTCTCTGAATTTGTACCATATAACAGTCAATATGTTGATTTGTGATCGTATTCTCTTTTGTGGCTTTAGTTTTGGACAAGCAATGGATTATAGTTCAAAATTAAAGAAGAAAGTGGAAGTCTGATGTAAAAGTTAGGTCAAAAAGTGGTCACTAATATTGAATTTCCAATGGCAAGACAACCATTTGAAAATAACATGCAGTTTGTCGTAGTCAAGGTATTTGATGCTTTGGGCAAGCAATGTCATCACAAAATGTATTTATTCATGACCAACTAAAAAAATGCTCCAGATTTTAATCCTCAATCAAACTCTTCAATCTAGTCCAGTATGTGCACACATTTGTAAACAAAACAAAAAAAATATCTTTAAATGAATCAATTTATGGGGAGACGACAGGGATGCCCATTCTCCCCTTTAGTTTTTTCTTTATAGATACTCCTGCCGTTAACCCTTCTCCCTCTTCACCCTGCGCATGCAATCGCTCACTTTTCTTTTCGTCTCTGGAGATATCTATCTATTTCTGCCTTGTTTATTACCCGCACATAGCTCACAATCTGTGTCTCCTGGTATCTGTGGCCCTTCTCGATCTTCATTCTCTCCCCGCCTCCCATGCAATTTTGCCCCTGCTCGGCCCCATTCATCTCAGCGTCCCGGCCGCTCCTGATCACCGCATTGCTCATCCTTTCGCCCCTCTCCCATACTCATTCTCCATCACCTCATACAACTTTTGCACCCAGCTTGAACCAAAGATATATCATTCGGTTGGTCAGTATCAGAGACAGGCAGTCATAGACACGTTTTCATAGTATAATATACACACGGGGTTAAAGTGGGCTGGAACGGCGTTCCCCCACCTTCGCATGGCCAAAAAAAAAGCGAATGATTGCAACTTTGTCATTTTTATGCAACATACGAAATTCTGCCTGTGACATAAATTAATGCAATAAAAATACTAGGTGGGGCCTATTCAATATGCGCACCGGGGGCCAATCAATAAAATCTGACCCGCGCCTCATTTTCCATAAAAATATAAGTTTGCGCCACTTTGCATAGCAGTCCGGTACCATCATCTCCTACAGCGTGGGGTCAAATGAAAACATGGCTCTGTTAAACGGTGTAAGACGCTAAACTGAGAAAACAGGAGGCTTATCGTTGGACGGACTGACAGATATTATCAAGCACAAGGACAGTATGAATCGTGTTTTTTGCTCGGATTATCCCATGCAGAAGCAGGATCTTGGCGGTCCGCAGCAGACGCAGCGTGTTTTCAAGGTTTCATCGTTACGAAAGGCTTGACCTGCGACTTTAAGGTAAGGAACACCCGTTCAGCTGTGGATGTTTGTAAAGGGGACGATGAAGCTGATGGTGCGTGAGTTTTGGAAAACTGCTCTGCACCGGCAGCACTGTGTTCAACAATCTAAACCTCTGGGCTCTAACTTTACCAAATAACATCCGAACCATCCATTTGATAGGTGCATTTTTGCTTCCTTTCTGCTCTGACTTCATTTGATACATCTTTGAGGGAAATGAAGAAGCACAGAGATGCTCTTTGCAACGTTAACAGGTAAAAGAGGCTGAGGCTGAATATGCTTCATTCACTGTTCTGGACAGAACAGTGGCTCAGATGTTTAGTCAGCCCTCTGACCACTCACTGAGAGGAGCAGTGGCTGAGCAGTTAGTCATGTTGTTTGAGATGTGGTCTTGGTTCAGTTGGTCCTCACATATACTGTAGCTCTCTCGTTCTGTGTTAGGCCTTTGGCCTGGTTTAGATGTGATTTAATCCTGTCTTAGTCCTGACATTGCATATTTTTGCCCTGGTTTAGTTCTGAGTAGTCCTAGTCTATTCTTAGACTCTTCATTATTCTGTATTAATCTATTGCTGTGTTTTGTTTTGTTTTCTTCTGTTTTTTTCTCCAAAGCCTTAAAATGCTGGAATATAATAAAACTTGTATGTTTAGGTCCAGTAGCAGTAATGATAATGAAATTCTCATTTATTTATCCCAAAAACATGAATACGTTTGGTGGTGGGAGGCTGACCCCTGACCGGCCCAGTGGCCAATGACAAACGACAAATCTCCCCCAGTGAAAAAAGTAATGGAAGAGCCCTGCTGTAAGCCATGCTGAGCGTGAAAGAGGATTTTCTCAAATGAACAACTTAATAACAAGTCAACATGTTTAATAAGTAATGTTTCAGCACTCATGTTGGGTTCTTCTTAGACGTAGGACTGCAGAGCACCATGCCTGCCCAGAGAGGAGCTTAATAGATTACAGCAACAAAAAACAGGTAAAGGATATCTAAAAATAATTCAAGGCCTTAAAAAATATTGGACAAAAAAAATAATTACAGTATCAAATACCTTGTATTGTGCTGTATGAATACTATACTGTTCAGAACCAATGACTACAAGTCAGTAGATACAAATATCCTACTGCTTGTTAAAGGTTGGAGTTCCCCCACCTCCCAAATCCCACTTTAACCACTGTATACACATGTTAGTATAGAAGCAGAGGTTCAATGTTGGGCGTACGATCATTTAGCAAACAAAAGATTAGACGATGGAATGTGACTAACCAGTTGACTATGTCCCTTATATGAGAGCATGCCAGCCAATTAGATATATTACTAATATAATAAAATCAAAATTAAGTTGAAATTTTAGGAAGAAAAGTTTAAGTCATAGTTTTAATATTTATGTGCTAGAGCAGTGGTTCCCAAAGTGGAGTGAGAAGAAGAGTGCAGGGGGCCCAAAACTTGTCTGCAAAACAAGTACACTGGAAAGAAAACGTTTTAAAGGAAATGTTTATGTATTTTTAAAAATGCAATCAGTATTTAGCCCACAGCCATCGTTATATGCTTTTTATATGTCATTTTAGGCTGTACAACTTTACAAGTTCTTTTGAACACAGTGATGTACTGCTGCAAAGTTAATGGCTGTTCCGCAGTGATAAAGGATGTATGTATGGCAAGGTTATGGAAAATCTACCTCTACCTATCAATAATAAACACTGAAAACTATTGAAAACCAAACACTTTATTTGGCCAAAATATAATTATTAGCTATGTTCCGGTGAAACATGGTCTAATGTGACATGGCATAAGATAAAATAAAATAAAGTTCCTAAAGTAAATGTGTAATTTAGTGGTTATTTGGTATCTTAGAATAGAATGACTTAAACCCCCCTGCTTAATTGTAATTCCAGGGTTTAAAAGGAAAGATCAGTAGGAGAGTCCCTTGCATTCAACCATTCAATAATACCAAAGGGCCACATTTTCTGGAAATGTAAGTTGTCCAGAAACCCGGGGATCTTGGTTAAGAGTTGCTGGAGGATTAGCCAATGTCTTTTTTGATTGGAAAGAGAATTTAGAACAATCAAATGTGCAACTCAAACCACTTCTCGCTGCTCACTGCGCACCCCCTTCCCCCCCACAATAGTCCAAACCATGGTTACCGACTAGCCGGCCCGCTGCGGAGACGTGGGAGACCATTGTCGTTACAGCGCATTATGAAAAGCACAGCATCCCGAACAGCAGGTAATAGGTTCCCGAGCAAAATGTTTACCGGGGGAATCTGGAGCTTTAAGTGGCCCTCAAATGAGTCTTGCATCCTCCCCGCTACCGTCCCCATTCATGGAGAGAAAGCGGCGCACACCAGGCCACTCCGGCGTGGCACCGACCAGGTAATTTCATCCAATCCGCCACTCAAATCACGCTGCTATGGCTACCCTCGCATATGTCCAACCGCACGCATGGTGATTATTATTAACGTTTTTCATGCAATTCAACAAAAGGTCCACTCCAGGCATCAGATTAGGCAAAATTGGCGGGGGAGGGCATTATGTTGGAATGGGCGCGCTGCTATGGACTTAATATGAGGTAAATATTGGATGATGCTGTTCGCTTGTAAAGGCACAGGCTGGAAGTGGTGGCAGTCGTGTCATCTAAGCTCGGCCCAGTGGTCTAAAGTCACAGTCTAGAATGACATCTTTTTGAATGCATTCATATCTAGTGCTGCAAATTGTTGAACGTACAATGTTCTAAACATACTTGGAGATAATTTAGCTTTTATATCGTGAAAAGTCCAAAAATTACACTTTCCCCTCATCTTTGTTTTTACCCCATGAGCTGCTTGTGCTTCAATACACACTTGTGGAACTATGTGATTTAGGTGGATTTACTTGATTATTCTTTTTCTTTGAGCTTCCCCTTAATCTCTATACTGTATTTACTCAAATGTCTCCAGATTGTGTTCAAAATATCCTTAACAAAATGAGAAAGCATCTGAAAGCGTATTCAAGAATATAAAAAGTGTCTTGTAAAGGGCTGGAGAGCTATTGGTTGGAGAGCTCTCTCCAAGAGAGGTCTATTGAACAAGATGTGGCTTCAACTAATAAGGTGGTAACAATAACAAAGTAAATCAGTCTGCTGATGATTGTTAGTTGCTGACAAAGCCTTTTGAAATGAGAGGGAAAACGTCCTCAAAGCTAAAACCACCCAGTACAAATAACCTGTTCCTGCATTCTTCATTGTTTTGGGCTAACCTGATTGTGATTAAGCGTAGGGAAATACATTTTATTTTCTATTGCAGTCTGGCTTTTTAATGTAACAAGCTAACAATATCTGAAGAGTAAAGCAAGATAAAACAA
Organism: Proterorhinus semilunaris; assembly: GCA_021464625.1. Taxonomy (NCBI): domain Eukaryota; kingdom Metazoa; phylum Chordata; class Actinopteri; order Gobiiformes; family Gobiidae; genus Proterorhinus; species Proterorhinus semilunaris. The sequence goes on from CM038360.1 coordinate 22,919,571, forward strand.
TATTTCAAAAAGCAAAAAAAGTACACAAAAGTATCCACTACTGGTAAAAACACAAATCATTCCATCAATAGTTTCCCCAAACAAAAATTGGCTAAAATCTGTCATATTAACCCTCAAATAAATTGTCTTGTTTGCAGAAAATACACTGGTAGCCACTTCTCACCATTTCAAGCCATGGCAACACAAAACCAAATTGAACGACGACACCAAGAGCCAGCGCGGCCACAATCTGAGGCGGCCCGCCTCAGGTGATCCGAGCGCAACATGACGGCTCCGACTGGGCGTAGCTATGGCAACAGGGTAAACTACAAAAAAAAAAAGAGAGTGAGAGTGTGAGGGAGAGAGAGAGTGTGAGAGAAAGTGGGGGAGAATTGAAGAGTGGGGAGGAGGGGGTGGTTGTTGCTATTTGATGCTGCAGGCAACTCCAAACAGCCTTTTATCTGCGCCTGTCAGAGCGCTGCCTCCAACCCACCAGGGAGGCTCAATCAGCAGCAGTCCCAGCGCTAGCTACCTGCACCGCACCGTGATTAGCCGGAGTGAGTTGGTGCGGAGAGGGAGTAGGGTACGTACAACAATTACTGCACAGAAAAACGAAGAAGAAGATGGTTTGTGCCGGAAAAATATCCCGCACCGGCCGGGCCTATTCGTTTCCTACAGACATGTCTTTCCCGACATGCCGCTTTGATGGGCAGAATTGCAGCACTGATTAACCAATCTGAGAAATGCGCTGAAACATGGCGGCTCGTGAGATTAGGAAGAAATGGTTGAAAGTGGACAAAAGTGCGCCCGAAAGCCCCGGGACACAACATTCTGCTGCCAAAATAATAACAATAATAATCGTTCATTGTTCATTCGCCCCATACTCGCTGGCTGTGAGCTGCTGTTGCTGGCCGCTCACTCGCCACATTCACGCTCAAAGTGCAGCCCGGGGACCAAATACGCTCCTCGGACCCTTCGCTTCTTGCTGCGTGATATGGTCCTTTTTTTTGTTTCTGCAAGTTGATCAAAACCCGATATTTCAGAGAGAGAGAAAGCGCTGGCATTAAGGTTCCGAGACAAAATGAAGCACCGCTGCACGGTTAAAACCCGTCTGCCAAATGCATCTAATGAAATGTTTCACCGCGTCGAGCACCGTCTGTGGCCCTCGATGTTGCATAGAATTCAATATGTGGCTCACATTGAAAAGGAGATTAATTAAATAAGTCGCTCCGAATGATACAAGGGTATTTGGGAGCGATGAGCCTTCCGCATTTGAGGCACGACAGCCCTGAAGCTTGAGCTGTGACAAGTCTCCCATTAGGTTTCTCCCAAAGGTCTGCGATTCTCTTCCCTTGTATTCCCCCCCCCCCCCCCCCCCAAAAGAGACGTAGTATCACACACATATATACGTACATTCTCTCACGAGAACTTTTTCAATATCTGGAGCGAGGGACACGTTCATTATGAGGATGTCACAGTTCTCGGTGCCCTTTCATCTACGGCCGGACAAAGACGGCGGACGACGGGGACATAAAGGTCAACTTGTTACCGGTCATTTCTGAAGCTCTAAAGATAGCCACTCACCTTTGCTTTTTATGAGGTTTAATTACGAATGGGAAAAAAAGAAAAAGGAGGGGGGGGGTGGCGACACAATCCGTTTCAAAGTTTAGTTTATCTCGGGCAAAAGAATGATTGTATGCATTCACGTACAAGAGGACTTCACTTTTGGTTGTGCCTTAAAACATTGGCCGCCTGTATTCAGAAAGGTCCGGCCGTCTCGATATGAACCCGCTTTGAGCTCACATGGAAGAGCTTTAAAAATGCTTCCGGATTCTCTCGGTTGCGCTTCAAAAAAAATCTAGGAACGAAGAGACAGACAAACGAAACGGGGTCGTAGTCGATTTTGCTTTGATATGTCCCTTTTAGACAAGATAGAAGTCTGTGCAAGTGAATATTATGCAACTGGTTACACTCGGACCACTCCAAGCACACAATACGAGTGTCTTATCCAGACTCGGGCGCCCTCTGATCAGTGGAATCTGTCATTCTGTTTGCACGTGACGGGCACACGCTCCTCTCTGCGCGTTTATGCGTATTAACTTGTCAAGGGAGACGGACTCAGAAGCGAAGGGGCTTCCGCGCTAATGCAAGAGCCGAACTGCTGCGGTGAGAGCGGGCATTCCCTGTACGCTGAACCCCTCCTCAGTATATCACGCATAAAGTGTGACTGGTTTGACCCTGACGCGATGCCTTTCGCCGCTGCTGTACTGAGTCGGGGGATAGCCAGTCCAGCAGCCAGCTAATGGTCCATGGACGCGCACATCGGTCTTGGCGCAAGCTGCACACCTCTCACTAGGGGAAAGTTTTCCTTTTTTTTTTTTTTTTTTTTTGTTACGCAGTGACTGAGCTGGACTATTGACTGCACATATTGAGGGGGGAAAACAGTGAGGTAAAGTGCACAGTGCAGAGAAATATGTGAATACTGAGTGGCAGGGTCCTCTTTCAAATGTTGTTGATCTTTTATATAAATCAATCGTAAATTCAATTGTAAACCCAATACGGAAAACAAGAAATGTTTCTAAAAATCCGTCAGGAACAGCATATTTCTAGCATACTACTACCATTAGTCTACCATTATTTTGTCTGTCGTGTATGTGCAAAAAGAACATTTCCCCAATTTTCAAACCGAAATAGCTTCTTGATATTAAATTGTTAGTTGTGATCCAAACTTTTTCTTAACTTTTTTTGTACGATCTCGATTCTTTGCAGAGATGAGTCAATATGACTATCAAAAAATGTATTGTTCAGGTATCGGTATCGAGAACGAAGTATCGTTAAAGTACCAGTATTAAAGGAACAGGCCACCGTTTTTCCATACTGCAGTATTATGTTCTTCCCTTATGGAGGATTGAAAGTGCCACAATTAAATAAATAAATGCACCATTAAATAATTAAATAAATGTGTCATTAATTAAATAAATGTGTCATTAATTAAATAAATGTGTCATTAATTAAATAAATGTGTCATTAATTAATTAAATTACCAATGATTCTGTGTAAAAAAATATATATAATTATTTATCTATTTAATTAATTATTTCATGGTCCTGTGTTGCAGTGTTTCATGAATTAATTTTATCTGTCAAACTCGCCCATCAAAAGTTGTGGGCGGGCTAAAGCCTGGTTAACTCAAATCTAGTCTAATCCATTGCTTTGGCCTGAAGTGTTTTTTGGAAACATGGCGGCTACGCTGATGGAGGACCTTCATGAGGTTTCAAGGGAGTTGGTGCGAGATATTTTCGACCTTGCTGAGTATGTGGAAGCAGGACCTGCAGACCCCGAGCATACAGAATAAAGCGGAGGAATTTATTGAAGTTCTTGGAGTTATTTCCACACTTTCTGACCAAGGCATTGACTGTAGAGTGACCGAAATTTTAGAAGAAGTACTCTACAGGGGTGCTAGTTGGAATGTGCCGTTGCCTCAATGCCCCGGTCGCAATGTACCGCATCCATTGGTTTTACCGCCACCTACCGGGCGGATGAGTGCTCTTTACGATTATTGAGAAACAGCAGATATTAATTTAAAAAAAGTTATTTCTTGACATCCCTTGATAGAGTGATCGAGGCTTGTGTTTAGTTGTTTTTGCTTGAGTATTCAAACCTATGTAAGGGAGAATAGCGCCACCCAGCGTATCGGAGTATGTTCACTAGTCTGCGTAAATCCATTATTCTGGAATTGATTTGCCTTGACTCGATGAGCAGGATGACCAATCAGGTGTTAGGACCCACCCCTCAAACTTTGATGGGCGAGTTGGACAGATAAAATTAATTCATGAAACACTGCAACACAGGACCATGAAATAATTAATTAAATAGATAAATAATTATATATATTTTTTTACACAGAATCATTGGTAATTTAATTAATTAATGACACATTTAATTAATTAATGACACATTTATTTAATTATTTAATGGTGTATTTATTTATTTAATTGTGGCACTTTCAATCCTCCATATTCCCTGAGCTTAGACAAGTTGACATGCAACTGCCTGGTCTTTGTGTGTGCCCGTGGAGGAGCTGGGTCGCTTCCAACTTCACGCCGTTTGGAGCCATAGGAATATGCTGGGAGAGGCCAAATGCTAACAACATCTTTGGTCTTTTTGTGTGACTGAACACACGCACAAAGACCAGACAGGTACGTATCAACTCGTCTAAGCTCAGGTAAGAACATATCTCAGTATGGAAAAAACGTGGCCTGTTCCTTTAAAAAACGGTACCCAGCCCAATGTTTAAAGGTTCCCAGTATTATTTGTTATCAAATCAGCTTCCACCAGAGTACTTGTTTTAGCGCAGATGTGTTGCTAATCATGAGCTGCTAACGGAGCTGCAGCGGTTACTATTTCCACACAAATGTCAGTGAACGCGATATACTGCAAAGGGTCCAAATGGATTTCACTTCACGATGAGTCGAAAAAACAGGTACACCCACTTTAAACTTTACATGCCCTGCTGCTTTTACCGCACTCTGCACGTCACTTCAAACGTAACGTCCGATACCTTTTTGATTTTGTTGCTCGCTGAAAACAAGTTCTCAGATGCCAGGGACCAGCCTCATTATACATCGAGCGCCCTTTAAAGTATGCTCTTAATCTTCAGTTTACTTTTATCTGGTTTGCGTTTGTAGCCAACGTATTGCATTAGAAATTCTCATGGCCGAATCGCAGCGATGGTTCTCATTGAAATCACATTCACAAAAAGAGAAACCACTCCGACAGAATCAATGAGGAGCATCTTATTAGACTTCTCGCCGCTGTTCCTCCCATTCAATTCAGCCGGCTAATGCTAATCACTCTTTCGTAAATGACCTGGCTTGCATCACTCACTCGCAACAATATGATGTAACCTTTCTTTTTCTTCCACCCTCTTGACGTTTCTGCCCCCTAACAACTGTCACATGCGAGCTCTGAGAATGAGAATTGGTCACAGATAAAAGCCGGCCACATTCTGAGGACATTTTAATGAGAGTCTAGCCTCTAGCTAGCACATGGATATCCAATGTCAGAAGCAGCTAATCCGCATTTCATTTACAGTGAGGACACATATTACTAAACCCCTAAATATATATTTTTTCTATTCCCTTTCTCAGCAAAAGTGGATGGTAAATACTATACAGTTGGTGTACCGGTTTCCTTTATTTACAACCCCAATTATGTTGTGTGATTCTCATTGATGGCATTAAACTCAAATGAAGCAAAAAACTGGAAAATAGAGTATGTTTTATAGTTTAAACTACCACCGTTTGTTCTTGGCATTTTCCCAATGAGCTTTATAAAGTCGTCCCTGAAATGGTTTCCAACAGTCCAGCGAAGTGAAGACCATTTCTGGCCCATTGAGAAAAATGTAATGTCAAACGTGTGCAAAGCAGTAATCAAAGCTAAGAAGAATCTATTTCATCCATATGTGTTCATTCCTAAATGAATGCCCACAGTGAGAATCTAAAATGTAGTCTTGAAATAACAAAACAAAACCAAAAAAAACTATTAAAAAGTATTTCCAAACTTTGAACAGGTACTGTATATCATTGTTAAACATGATAAATATACAGTACATGCACTAAAATTACAATACAGAGGTTTTCAGATAAACAATTAATTTGATGTAGCCCCATCTTGCTACATGATACCATCAGAATGCTATATGATACCCTTTCTGCCTGCTACATATTTACAATGTAGATACGCTTTAGCCTCAATGTACAGTTTCGACCCCCGCCTCGCAACCCCACCCTAAACTGGCAATCACGGCTAATCCCTCTCCAGCCCGGGTAATCCCGGACAAGCCGAGGCTAATCCCGGTTAACTCCTCCGGGCTGGGCACTCCCGCGCCGGTGTCGCCCTCACACCGCAGATACCGGGCGGGGATTGGAGAGGATCATGGCTGCTCCCGGGGCTGGCACCGCCCCCAAATTGGTCAGGCCAAGAAAAACAAGACCAGGTTTACAGGGGTCAGACTGGCCTCGCCTACGTCACAATGTGGCCGCTGCTAGTGGTGCAAAACATGTTTACCGCGATGCTAACGCTAACGCCGCCGCTTGTTTTGTAACCACAGGGACATCTCAAAACAAAGAAAAGGACTGACGCGATGTCTGTTTACAGGATGTTTGTAGGTCATTGTGATGTGTTACCTCAAAGAAAGTAATCTGATTTATGCCTTTTGGGCCTCCCTCTGTTTGTGTAGCTTTTTTGTTATTAAATAAGAACATTATGCTTCGTGATTTGAAACATATTCATTATCCGTGTTAATTTGTTAAATATGTCTGTTAAATGCCCTATACCTGCTTTGTTTAGTCCCCCGTCAGTACAATGCAAACTTCATGAACTCGCAAGCTATTTTTGGTTATGTGACAGTGACCCTGAAGGTTTAGGTTAGGAATAAGTTTGGACAGTTTCATTTACTCGCTCTGTTTATTTCATTGTTTGCCAATTTTAACAAAAAGTAAATAAATCAGGTACAGGGCTTTTAAATCAACCAATCACGTTGTAACATATCCGTTCTTTTTATTTTGACTTTTTTCTGTTATGTTTGACAGGAATTATAGTCCTCGGGCCGGGCCCGGTGTGCGTTTGCATTACAAAGCCTTCTGCGACGATGGGAACAGACGTCACAGATTTGGAGTGGCGTGTACAGTTGTCCGCAGCGCTCCCCGGGCTAACAGGCTTTGCAGAAGTCATTAGCCTCTGTTCAATCAGCTCTATACCTGCCCAAGCCCTGGCTCAATTCCTCTCAGCCGCTATTGATCCCGATTTCAAAATGAAGCACTTAAGACCTCTTGATCAAGCTGCTCCTTAATCTAGCGCTAAGGCGATGGAGACCTTTCCACCCGACGACTGCCTCAGAGCGACTTATTACTCCGACAGGGAACTGCACAGCCCCGCGGATTCAAATTGGCATTAATACATTTACAAAAGCTGTTTCAAAGTATAAGGGGGTTGTCTGTGCAAAGCTAACAAAAGGATTAACACTGGAGGATTTTGTGGTTCCAGAGTTTGGCCATTTTTTGGATAATCAAACTGAGATTGCTAGGGTTTTTTTATGTATGTAAATGTTTCATAAGCCTGACCTATTTGTGTACCTTGATGAGAAAATGTTCAACCGTTCTCACCATTGATCTGTGTCACCCCGCCTTCTTCCACCCTCCATTTGCAGCAGCAGAACTATCAGCCTCTCCAACACATCCTCTCCGGAAAGCTGTGTCCGTATTTGTTTCATTGCGTTGTTGTCTCTCATAAGAATTTGGGGGAGGTTAAAAGTTTAATCTTAGCATTAATCTGTTGAGCGCACGCAAATGGCAGGACGCGACCTGCTTTTGATCTTTTTCAAATGACTGTAATTTTCAGCGTAAACATTGACAACTCCTTAAAAGCCATGAATTTCCTCGGAGCTAAGCGCAATAACGAAGCGATATGTTCTCGGCACGAGGGGCGGATGGGAAAGCTTTCTCCTCAACGGTCTGTAGAGTTTTAGGTTCCTCCGCGGAGCTATGATATTCAACTGTGGAAGCTGTAATGGTGCATGCTCTCTGGAGAACTGGGCTGAAGAGGTTTACCATTCACTGCCGGCCACGGGACGGGAAGCTCGAGTTCTGCTCCGGGTTCGTTTTATAGACTGCCTTAACTCTTGTCTGCTCCACTTGAGAGAAGTTTGGACAGGGCTCCGATATGCGAATGTCCAAGCACATGTCGAAAACACACCAACAAAATGTATCGAACAGCATAGGCCGCAGCAGTTGACACATTCATTTTCACATTTTTCACGTTACGAATCCATACGAACGATTCTTCTTCTTTGTGTAGAGGTTTTTCGCGGGGCAACAATTACCTAGTCACAATGAGTTATAGACTGCACAGATATGCAGCTGTCGGATTCATACAACGTCTATACACTAGTGCAGTGTCTCGTGACTATAAAAAAGGCTACACCAGCTCAAAGCTACACCACATGAAAAAACAGGACAAAACCCATGAAGGATCAGACCAAAGGACAGGAGAACAGCAAAAAATAAATTGGCCACTAAATATTATAAACCGACCGAAAAAGTTCATTTGGTCTGAAAAATGTCACAGTAGCAGTCGGATGACGCCGCTAGCTTACAGCACTTATGTCTGGAACTGGAATAAAGACTGACACTTGAGAAAACCGGACAATCCCTCAAAGCAGCCGGCCAGAGGTATCTGCGCCCCGGATTCTTTCATGGGATCCAAATGGGGGAAATGCCAAGGACTTTGGAAGAAAGTTTGGTATTTTAGTTATAATCTAGTCTGGCACATCTTTGGCACAATATTTATGTACATTGTCCCTTAAATAGTCATGAAAGTAAGGTAGATGTGTGGGGCTATGCTATGGGTAAAAAAGAAATCACTCATCACTGCAGTGTGTCTGTCATTATTGCAAATAAGCCTACCCCAGGGTACTGGTAAATATCTGTAAATATCTATAAATACAAACTTGTAAAAATGTATTTTATAGTAGTGGTTATGTTTGCTCACAACAAATTGTGTTAAAGGAGCCAGTACACATTTCCTGTACCTGTCTATTTGGTCATGTGACCACCTCTTGTCAGGTGACATCAATCAAGGCACGGGTATATGCAGGTGTGTCAGAGCCTCTTTAAATCGGTCAAATGAAGACGCGTGACGTGGAGGCAAGATGGCCGACTGAGCGGGGAAACTTTTTCGTCTTCTCCGTAAAGTTCCTCAGAACAACGAACAAAGACAAAACTTTCCAAACAAACAAGTCGGTTGGAACTGTTTACGTTTTCAAAACGTTAAGTAGCTGTTTTGAAGGAAAATAGAACGAAAATGACCTCAAACGATGAATCTACCAAGGACGGGAGGTTGGTGAAAGCAAAAGGCGGGCCTCTGTTCCATGACTACGCCGCCATGGAAACCACTTGTGCAGGTGCGGACAAGCGGCAGCTTGAAGACTCTCCGCTGAACACTCCGGAGGAAAGAGCTCCGATGGAAAAGAGGGCAAAACCCAATCAAGAGGCTTCATTTGAATCTATTATGACGGCTATAAGTCGTCTGAACTCCCGTTTTGATAAACAAGAAAGTGGTTTGGAAGACGTGAAGTCCAAAATCAGAGAGAATAGCACCATGATCTGCAGCCTAGCTAAAACACTCGAGTTTAATGCTGCCGAGATAAAAGAATGCAAGACAAATATGGCAGTTTTGGAAGAAAAAGTTGTGTCGCTGGAAAAAGAAAACCGTGATTTGAAGAAGAAAGTCACTCATCAGGAGGCCCACAGTCGTCGTTGGAATTTAAGAATCAAGGGAATGAAAGAAAAGATGAACGAAAACATACGTGATGATGTTATTGACCTACTGAAAAAAGTGGCACCGCGCATGGCGGGGAGAATGGATGACATCGTGGATGTGGTTCACCGTGTCGGGAAGAAAGAAGAGAAGCGGACGCGATCAGTCATCATCCGGTTTGTGAAGAGAAAGGACAGGGATGACATCTGGGTTCTTACGAAGGACTCAGCTGTCTGCAAGGAAGCCAGGGTTTTCTTCACTGAAGATTTGTCGGAGGCTGTTAAACAGGCAAGGGAGGTGCTGTGGCCGAAGATCGACGAGGCAAGAAAAGCAGGAAAAAGGGCATTCTTTCGTGGCCCTTACGGATACATAAACGGTAAACAAATCTAATCACCAAAATTTAAATATGCTCAACATATAAAGGAAAGTGAATTTGAAAATAGAGGAACTGTTTTGATGTTCACAGTTTAAAGGTACTCAGATTATCTGTATTATTTCTATAAACTGAACTGGTCTCTTACCTCGGTTGGGGTAAGTTTATTTTTATTTAAACCTTTTTATGTTCAATTTAAGATCCGAACTATCTATTATTTCTTTAAATGCAAGAGGTCTGAAAGAAAATATAAAACGCAAGGCTATTTTTCTTTTCTGCAAAGGTTTTAAAGCTCATGCTGTTTTCTTACAAGAGACACACTCCTGTGAAGAGGATGAGACTTTTTGGAAGAACCAGTGGGGAGAGAAGATTTATTTTTCACATGGGACAAATCGATCTGGGGGTGTGGCTATATGTTTTCAACGATTTCCTGGAGAAGTAATAACTTACAAAGCTGACAAAGATGGACATTGGGTTATAATTATTGCTAACTTGGAGGGATCATTGTGTCTTGTTGCGAATATATACGGGTATAACAATTTAAACCAGAACAAAAGGCTGTTTGATGATATATCAGACATAATCACAGATTTCAAACTTTCTTATAATATTAGTTTTACAATGTTTGGAGGGGATTTTAACATTGCACCGGATGAATGGTTAGACAGATCCCCGTCATTTTATAAGGACCACCAGTATAACACAGTTCTTAAGGTTTTTACAGATACTCACTCTCTCACTGATATCTGGCGACAAAAAAATCCCAATGAGTGCCAGTATACATGGATAAAACCTAATGGTGGTGCAAAATCAAGAATAGATTATTGGTTATTATCCCCTGAAATACTGGAATTTGTCACTAAGGTTGAAATAGCTGCAGCACCTTTAACTGACCATTGTTTAGTTGGTATAACTCTCAAACCAAATGTTAATATCAACCACTATAAGAGCTATTGGAAATTTAATTCAGATTTATTATTGGTGGAAGAGTTTGTCAATGAAGTAAGAAATACATTAATGGAAATTGAAAATGATATAGAACTAAACACTTATTGTAAAAAATGGGAATATTTTAAATTTAAAGTGAGAAGTATTTCTATTAAACAGGGTAAAATCAGAAGCCAACGCCTAAGGGAAAAAGAATATACCCTAGCACAAGAAATTAACATATTGTGTAAGAAACATGATCTTACAGAAGAAGAAAAAGCTACTTTTTCAAATTTACAATCCAATCTTGATGATTTATTCACTCAAAGGGCACGGGGTGCTTATGTAAGGTCCAGGGCCAAGTGGATAGAACAAGGAGAAAAAAACTCATCTTACTTCTATCATTTAGAAAAAAGAAGACAGGAAAAAAATAAGTTGGATGTATTAATGATTAATGACAAAGAATGTCACCAAGCAAATATAATAGCTGAAGAGACGTACAAATTTTATTCAAATTTATACTCATCCAATTACATTCCTGAAAGTTCTGAAAATTTTCTCGAGAATATAAGACAGAATATTCCTCAAGTTGAACAGGGTTTTAAATTGTTATGTGATGCTGAAATACAACTAAGAGAACTTGATGTTGCTATTGAGCGTATGGCTTTGGGAAAAGCCCCTGGTCAAGATGGTTTAACATCCAATTTCTATAAATTTTTCTGGAAAGATATAAAACAAATGTTATTTTCAGTTTTCAATGAATGTATTGAGAATAATAATCTCACAACAACGATGAAGCAAGGGGTCATTACTCTCTTACCAAAGCCAGGAAAAGATAAAAGGTATATTGAAAATCTAAGACCCATATCCTTATTAAATGTAGATTATAAACTATTCACTCAAATTTTAGCCAATAGATTGAAGGCTGGGATAGGCGATGTTGTTAGTGAAACTCAGTCGGGCTTTATTAAAGATAGATCAATACACAATAACATTAGATTAGTTTTGGATTTATTAGATTACAACTATTTAATTGAAGATCAAGGTTACATTTTATTCCTTGATTTCTATAAAGCCTTTGATCTGGTTGAGCATCCATTTATTTTGAAAACTCTTGAATTTTTCGGCTTTGGTGATAAGTTCATTGACATGATTAACATGTTGTATACAGATATAAACAGTTCAGTGTCTTTACCTGCGGGTACAACCAAAAGATTCAAGATAAATAGAGGGGTAAAACAAGGATGCCCGTGCTCACCTCTGATTTTTATTTTAGTTGTAGAAATATTATCGATTTATATCAAAAACAGTACAGATTTGAAACCATTAAATGTTCTGGGCAGGCCTCTAATTATCACACAATTAGCCGATGACACGACAATTTTTATAAAAAATGCAGATCAAATTCCTCTAGTAATCACGAAAGTGGAGATGTTTTCCAGAGCTTCTGGGTTACAATTAAATCTTAAAAAATGTGAGCTGATGGCCCTTCATGAGCACCCCAATTCAGATTTACATGGAATCCCTGTGAAAACTGAAGTAAAATACTTGGGAATTATATTGTCGAAAGATTGGAAAAGAAGAGAACTCCTAAACATTGAAAACAATATAACCAAAACACAACCGATCTTAAATTCTTGGTTACAAAGAGATTTATCAATCTTTGGTAGAATTTTAATTTCCAAAAGTGAAGCTTTATCAAGATTTATTTACCCCACATTTTCTCTAGCTGTCCCTGATCATCTAATTAATAAAATAAACAAAAACATTTTTAATTTTATATGGAAAAATAAACATCACTACATTAGGAAAAATGATGCAGTTAAACCCATTGCTGAAGGTGGTCTAAACATAATTGATTTTGAAGCTATGAATGGAACGCTAAAATTAAAATGGTTGCAAAATTTTATAAACAATCCTAATAATTTTTGGTTTCGTATTCCAGCAAAAATATTCTTAGAATGTGGCAGCATTGAATTCCTATTAGCCTGTGACTTCGCTCTTTCTAAATTACCCCTTAAGTTATCTAAATTTCATCAACAGGTTCTCTTAAATTGGAAAATGTCCTATACTCATAACTTTACTCCACACAACATGCCTATTTGGAACAATCGATGCATATTGTTCAAAAGAAAATCTATCTATTATGATGACTGGGTGAAAAAAGGTATTTGGTCTATTTCACATCTTATGGATTCGGATGGGAATGTCCTTAATTACTCTGCTCTTACAGAGAAATACAATCTTAAATGTACCAAAAAACAGTATAATACTATAATTAAGGCTATCCCTTTAGAAATGTTAAATTTAGTGAAAGGGTTATTGATGTATGAAGTCGTAATACCTAGATTTCCTTTGCTTATAATAGATGACATAGAACTTAAAAACGGAAAATGTTCAAACAAAATAATAAGAAGTGTAATAACAAATAAACTTCACCCAATTTCACTAAAAAGACTTTACACCCTCAAAGATTTTCCAAAAGATATACAAATAAAAATCAGAACCAAATATCTCTCCCTCCCAATTTACCCTAAAGCTAAAGAAACCCATTTCAAAATTTTAAATGATATTTATCCCAGTAATGAATTTCTGAGACAACGTTTCAATATTGATTTAAATTTGTGTTCATTTTGTGAATGTGATATTGAATCTGTGGAGCATTTATTTTTTGATTGTCGTTATACCAGAACTTTATGGAATTCATTTCAACATTGGATATCAGAATATGTTAGTGATGCACCCAATATACTGTACAAAGATGTAAAATTTGGAGTATTTTTGCAAGATAGCAAGAAAGATCTTTTTTACAATACTTGTATACTCTTACTTAAACAATATATTCACAAATGTAAATTTTTGAAGGTTAAACCACTCTTCCAAATTTATTTGAATGAATTTTTGCAATTTAGGAAAGCCTTATGTCATGTAAAATCTAAAGCAGCTACTATTTTCATTAATTTCATACAATCTCAAGTATGATAACAGACCTCTTGTGATTGTTTTTATTTTTTTTTATTTTTTTTTTTATTTATTTTTTCTACCTCATGTCGTACGTCTATTGTACACTTTTGTAATGTACTCTTGCTCAGTCTGTGTAAAAGGTTATAATAACGATTTGTAATGCCATATTGTTTGGAAAATAAAATTAAAATAAAAAAAAAAAAAAAATTAAAAAAAAAAAATTAAAAAAAAAAAAAAAAAAAAAAAAATTTATAATAATAAAAAATAAAAAAATAAAAAAGACGCGTGACCAATGACTCCACTGGAGGTCACCATTTCGGCTGCGTGTTATATGCCACCTGTCAATAGTTCTGTTGATTGGTCTGCAACGGCGCCCCACGGCTGAGAGCCAGGCTAACTGGCGAGCTCTGCTAATTTGCTAATTTGCTCAACCTGAGCTCTGTGGCATCTTTTCCATCTAGAAAACCCACAAACGTAGGTTTCAGTGTATTTTTTGGTCCAAATTGCTACAGCAACCTTTCAAGCGACAACTGCTCACCACTTTCTTACTGCAAACTCTTCTGTTTAGCGGTAGCTAACGTACATAATCACTCAGTGTCCCACCATTGAGAACACAGGGTAGACGTCTAAACACCCGAAACGTTACACTTGTGGTGAGCAGCAGCCTCTTTGTTTTTTTTTTCTCTAAAAAACAAATAAAGGGTACAGTGGGTTCAGGACCAGTCTTGTGCCGTAAACAGCTAGCTGTTGTTATGCAAGGGTCAGCTACTAAAAAAGGTTGAGAACCACAGAAAGCCTTAATGCCTTTAGCTATCTGTCTCATATTATAAGATGATGTTTAGTGGCCACTGGACGTGTGTCCGACCCCACAAAAGTAAAAAACTTAATTGAATTTGAGTTAGCATTTAGCTCAGAGGACACTAGTAATTGCCAATTTGTATCTGAAGTAAAATCTCAAAAGGTCTGTACATTCTGATTTCTAAGTAGGCTTTGAGCTACATGTGGTCGATGAGTTGACAACTGCTGAAAACCTCTAGGTCGTCCAGAACTTGCTATGTTTGGTGGCCTATGCTAACGGCTATAGGAAAAAACACATAGAGCAGGCTGCAAAAAGTCTCCCGGACTAGCCTACTTACTAACTGTCTGCATAGGCTCGAACACCGCTTCTCCTTTTTATTTCTATGTTGAGAACCACTGATACATGATGTAACCTTGACAACATCCGAGCTTAATTTGGCCTCACGCTGTCTGCAAGTAGTTCAGGTAACCCTTTGCATTTCAGCTAACACTATGAACACCATTCAATTGCATTCCTGTCAGTAACCTTCGTGGCAGTTCACGGCACTAAAACCCAGGAAACATGCTGGCATTTCCCGCAGCCAGCAGTCGCAGCCCCGCTTTAGACGAATCAATGCAACATCTTGTAATGGATTTTGTAGTGCATTCCGCTTCACATTTTAAGCAGGCGCGGCACACCTCTTAATTTATAACGCATTCCACGCCGCATCGGAGAGGAGGGCCTTTAAATTCCGACCTGCCGCTCCATTAGATTAAACGGGCCGCATTTTTTGGAGGGCTGGGAAGTATCCCGAGTTTCTCCCATACTCTCGCATTATTTATTAATCCATTTCGCACCGCCACGAGTGATTATGCACGCTCCTGTCAATGGGTATCGCGCTGTGGCGGGTGTTTGTCGAGAGCGGGGGGGGGGGGGAGAAGATAAAAGAGCTGACTGCGTTCATTGTGCAGGGTTTTATCGTATGGGGGCGGGTGTGACGGGGGTGGGGGGTTTGTCAGTCGCTGTGAGCGGGTATCGTGGTACAGTACTCTCGTCTGCTAAGCCTGTCTGGAGGCGATCGATGGAAATTAGTCAGTGCTAAAGACGGACTTCCTGCGCGCGCCGACTCCTCTGATGTCACGGCGGTGTCTTCGCGTCTCTGAAGGGGAGAGCGAGAGAGGAGGGAGGCCGGGGTGGCGAAGGGAAGGGAAGGGGGGTCGGGCCCAGGGAGTGTGAGAAAGTTCAGGCCGGGGCACGGGCGAAGATGGGGGGAGGAGATGCTATTCTCATAATTCTCCTGTATTGTCCAGAACAATGTTTCCCAACCAGGGGTACTTGAGAAATTAGCTGGGGGTACTTGGAATGGTTTTAGATTGGGAACAAGGGAAACCAAGTGGTATATCAAAATAATGTTTAAGGAAAAGTTCTGCAACACTTTATATTAACTACACCCTATTTAACCTTAATAAATGATGAATTAGTTATTAAGTGTTAGTCATGCTTAACTCATGATGAATTAAGTCTTAACTCATCATTTATTAAGGCTAAATAAAGTGTAGTTACCGTAGTGTTACCGAAAGTTCATTTTAGCAATGTATAAGTATTTTGGACACATTTTGAAAACAACAGTCTACTAAATATTGAATGACGAGAGGTTAGTTGATCACTTTGATAACATTTTGGCAGGATCCTCAAGACTTGGATTATAAATAAAAGGCTTAAGGGTGTGCAAAACAAATAAAGGTTGGGAACCACTGGTCCAGAAGAGCAAAGCGGGTGACACGTTAGATACTAAATGGTTCTCAAACTCTTCACACCCAGTGAATTGTAAATATTCATTCATATTTAGGAAATAATGTTAAAGTTGTATTTTTTATTGTAGAATGGGCTGAAGCTGTACATATTTTGACATCTACAATATGACTGTGCAAAACAGCAGGTCAAAGGTCAGTAGAAGCCAAACACAAAGAATACTCAAAACAGTGAGTACAATGAATTATTCAAAAGCCGATAATTGCCAAGTTCAGGACCTTGATCCCCAAGTCCACGTCTCTAGCCTGAATCTTAAATTGAGTCAGGCTCATCACAAACACACCGGTCCGACTCGAACTTGAGTCCCAAGTCCTCAGTGGGATGTTAGTGTTGAAATTTACTTGGAAAACGAGTCACAGGTCTAAGTCCGGGATTTGAGTGCTGCGTTTCTGATTAAGGGACCTTTAAAGTTGGCTTTTTATCATGCTACAGTGTTGTTCTCCCATCAAAAATGTTGTGTTTCCAGGCACTGGCGCACCTTTGAGTAATCTTTGAGTCCTCCAGAGGTCCTACGTATCTAGGAAATGCTTAAACGCACTTGTCACAGTTACAGCCACACGTGCCGCACTGACTTTTGTTTCCTTTCTAAACAGGGGGGGGCAAGTCGATGGGGTGGGAGGGGCTTATGGGGAGATTGTGTGAAATTCAGGAAGTGAAAATCCAGCATATTTTGTTTTAGCAGTTTTATATCAGTATTGCATTTTATAACCAACACACGAAGACCATGATAAAAGCAAAAACCTCCCTCTTTAAGAAGCTTTGGATAGTATTTCTGTTGCTACGGAAGTTGACTCCAGCACTGCCTGGCAAAAGCACAGACTGTACTTGTCTCGTCTCTGTTTACCACGTCCCAAAAGCCCCAACGCTGACACCGCGATCACAGCTCCCGTCTGAACCGGGCCACCTCCATGAAAGGTGCACCACTTAGCCTATCCTGGCGCTGCAGCACCAGGGACCAGAGCCACAGCCCGCAGGCGACAGAAGGCAGCACCGACTTCACACCACTCTCCCCCCGCGGGGCACCCACTCCCCCCCCTCCCCCCCCCCGAGCCCAGAGGAGGGACAGAGAGGGAGCAATCGCCTGAGGGCCGGGGCTAGAGCGCGAGGTATAGTGTCCCAGCGGAGAAGCCTCTAATTGGCGCCTTAGTGGAGGATCCCAGCCCGAGTGGATGGATGGACGGATGGAAGCAAGGAGCGAGGGTGGAGAGGAGGAACTGTAGAGCCCGTGGGCGGGACCAGGAGATAAAAATAGAGAGAGCAGATTAACGAGCATCTGAAAGCGGGCGGGGAGTCGGGATGCCCTGCCTGAGTGGAGGAGAGGAGCGGAGGGCAGGGTGGGATTAAGAGGGCCAATGCTGGACCTGAGGAGGAGGGAATTACTCATCTCATAGCTCATGGGGAAAATACAAATATAAAATACCGGGGTTATTGTTCACAAAAAAAGTTTGATTCAGTTGACAATAGTAATGCTGCTGCTTAACCTGTTGTCCAGGGATTAAAGATGGAAAATAGCTACTTTGCTAAATCTGGTACAAATCATCTCTTCTTTTGTAAAGACTAATGGTTTTGTACATTGTCCCTGTTTCAATAAACAATAAACTAAACTAAACCTGCCTCCTTAGGGTTAGGGTTTGGGTTAGGATTAGCATTTATGCATAGGTAAATCTCAAAGCGTATTGACTGGAGAGTTTACAGCCTATAGTGTGATACCTCATTTATAAGCCATGACCTTCTAGTTTCTTGAAATATGTGTGAGATCTGTGTGAGCGAAACACATCTTGCACCACATGTGCTGTTCCTAACCCTAGTCATAACCCTAACCCTAAGGTGGCAAGTAACAGGCTAGGGAGTTTTAGCAAATTTGAGTCTATGGACGACATTTTCTTGTGTATTTGTTTAATTGTAAGAAAGTATTTAGCCAGTAACCACTATTGTTATGGAATTGTTATTTAAAATTATGAGAAATGAATGAGGAAAAACCTTCAATATCTTTTGATCAACAAGGGGGGGGCCGCAACGCGCTGGACATCGGGAAGGCCTGTTCTATGGAAATGAGTTGGTGATGTACCTCTCCTTGCAAAGTCAGGAGTGACTATATTTCAAAAAAGATGAAAATCATTCATTCTTTATTTAGCACAGAGGATCCATATAGATTTAAAAGAAAATGACATATAAGATCAAATAAATGCTTGTATTTTATTATTTTTCATGGGGTGAAACGTTGCGTAGAATGGCTTTAAGGCTTTTTAATGGCTGTTTTTTTTAATTGAGAAATGGGTTTGGAATCTCTCACATCACAAACATTCACTTTCAAACCTGTTCATTTCAAACCTGTTAACAGAATTAGGGCTGCACAGCCTCTAGCGCTCACATTAATCTAAGCGAAGATTTTAACATCCATATTGCACACAAAATGACTGAAGTCTTCCATCTGGGTTAGATATATTGCAAATATAGCCTAAAACAAACACCACAGAACAGTCTCAGTCACGATACTCCAAATTTAGTTCAATTTTAGCCCTCCTTTGATACAGATTTCGGTGATATTTGTCATCCCAGAAGCACTGAAACACTTACAAACAACAAACATCCCCCCCGAAGCGCGCCGAACAAAGCCGTGCCCAATTTGTCTGACATACTTTGTCCTCTCCACCTTTAGTCACCTCCACCCGTCCCGGCGGAGCGTTCACACGCCAGGTGGACTGGGTGACACCTATGGGAGACGCGGCGGGGCTGACACCTTGGGGAGGTGCAGGAGAAGCTGAGGAGAAGGCCCCACGCTAGCACCTGCTCACCGGGTCTCCCGAGAGCTCATCTGTCACGGCCCCGTCGCACCAGCATGCAACACGCACCACGCGCTGATCTCAGCATACGGAGAACGCGCGGTGGAATACGACCTCCTGACGGACAGGAAGGGGTTATGAAGTGACGGGGTAAAGACTGACATAATCCAAAGCTCCTGCACTCGTGCCGTTGTAGTACAGTGCATTACTTTTGTATTTCTGAGTGGACATGTAATGCATGATTGTGGCTTAAAACATTCTTTATGGCACCTCGGCGTTGATATTTTATGACATTTTCCTGACATCACTTCGAGGCAGACGCTACAGCTACATGCTATAAACATACAATACATACTTTTTTTGGTTTTGTTAGATACACACCAAAAATAGCCGGGGGTGCATGAAACAGAAAGCACAAAAGGAAAATAGATAGATAGATAGATAGATAGATAGATAGATAGATCTTTATCCTGTATTCAATTCATAGACTGTAAATTAAGAATGGACTAAATGATGGTGGCTTCCCCCCTAGCGTTCAGCGTGAGCTAACTGACGCTTGTTCATGCTAGCATTATTAAGAATAGGGCAAATATGAAAATAGCAAACGAGGGGGGGGGGGGGGGGGGGGGGGGAATCGGACGGTTAAGACAAACACGTGGAGGTCAGAATGACAAGCCTGTGTTCAATGATGACTTAAAGGGGGGCAAAAACGTGTCACGTGAACTATAACTTATAAATTAGAAATGGCCTGGAGCGCTCTCTACAGGCAGCAGTGAGAATGAGGGGGAAAATATAAGAAAACAAGCTTCTTTTTTTTAGCTAATAATGCGAAAAAAATCTTAATAATACATTTGTGGTGCCATAACACAGTTTGAGTGCAGAGCTGAATGGATTCGGTGGTGATTCATGGACTTATGAAAGGATAATGTGTTTGTCGGTTCCAGGTTACTCAAGAAAAAGCAGGAAGAGTCCTAAATAATGCACTTCATGCTGCCGAAGAAAAAAACATCCTGAGTAAATAGGATTACTCAAACCCAGATGAACGAAGTAAAATATTACTCCAGCCAGGTTTTTGATGAAGGAACAACCCGGGCCTACTATTTTCACAAAACATCGTATTACTTATTCTTTTGACATAAGGAAAAATCAGGGACTTGCACTTTAAAGGCCTTATTCTATGCTAATCCAATAATTTTTTTTAGATCAAGCCATGTAAAAGACCCGATATGCCAGCCCATTGAGCGAGCGTTGATGTTATAAAAGTGTGGCAGCTTAATACAAAATAAATCAAAGTCTTCAAATGTGAATCTGAGAGCAAACATGGTCCGTTGAAAAAGTGCCGTGACCCGGGCCCTGACCTCTGCGATCACGGCGAAGAAGTCTGTCTTCAACATAATCACTGCTTGTCTGTGAACACCTGCTGCGAAATGATATCCTCCATCTTAGAAACCAGCAGTAATGTTTGCTAGCAGCGGGTAGCGCCGCATTACACCGGATCTGCTCGGCACTGGATCCTTTACAAATGGAGTTTAAAGCTTTGTGAAGAAATTGGGAAAAGAAGTGAAATGCTTGTTAAAATATTGACGTTTTTATCGGGTTAAAGGACAGTGACGACATAATATGAAAGTGTTTTACCATGTTGATGTTCCCTCGTAAAAAAAAAAATATTAATTTGACATTGAATCAAATTAGAGATTAAAGATGGCATCATTTCTCAAACGTAATTGCGATTCATATTTGTTCTGTTTCGTTTCATTATAATGTTGCACGCGTTTTTGTAAAAAATTAGAAAAGCTAATAGTCTGGCTGGCCAGGCTCATTTCTACCTTTGTCCTGATGCCCATTCCAAAGAGGCCCAGTCATTTGTTTTGTTTTGTTTTATTTTGTCTTTTGCCCATAGAAATAAAAAAGGAGAAGCCACGTTTCATCCTAGCGTGTGTGGACAATTAGCAAGCCAGCTAGTTTGGGCAACTTTGCAACGATGCAGATGTTTTCAACTCTTGTCAACGCATCAATCACATTTAGGTGAGGTCAAAGCCTATTTAGAAATCATTAATGAAAGTACAGTCCTTTGGAGATTTTACTTTAGATACAAATTAGCGTCTAAATGTGTCCTCTGAGCTAAATGCTAACTCATTCAGATTCGCTTTTAAAACAACAGCCTGCCAGAGTCTACTTCTAGGCAACACTGAGATGCTCGTTGACTATGATTTACCTTTTCAGTAGTAGTAGTAGCAGTAGCAGTAGTTGTAGTAGTAGTTATATGTATTGTGATTTAAAGTTCCTCCCTTTGCTAATTTCAGACACTGCTCAGTAACCCCGGGATATGACTTTGACCAATGAGACGAGCTTTCCTGTGGTCCAATCAGGAGACAAGGGGCAGGAGCTTGATCGTTAATTTTTTGAAAATTCTGCCCCTGCTCTCCTCATTTTTGGTCCATGGGGGGAGGGATTTGATTGTTTACATTCTAATTTCACACTATGTCTCCTCACTTTGCAAACTTACAGACTATCACTTTAAGGCATTGCAACCATAACTTCTCAATTTTTTTCAAACCTTGTAATAAAGAGACATAGCTGTTTATAGTAGCTCCGCGGGGACATAATACATCTGACAATATCTGCTAAGAAGAACAGTAACTGCTCAAATGGGGGGGGGGGAAGTTGAATTGTTCCCTCTGCTAAATGTCAATTAGTGCACGCTGCCCCTACAACTACATAATAGCTCTATTCTAATCGCTTCACAGTTATCAAACCTCATCTATGTTCCCGCACTCGAAATCCACAAAGGAGAGAAACAGCGAGACATTTATTGGATGATTTTGCACACATTTGCGAAAAAAAGATTGATTTCTTTTCTTCTTTTTTTTTACTCCAACAAAGATGTTTTTTCTAATCTCATTGTCACACAGCGTCTTCTTCTGAGGTGCCGCTTTCACTGATAAGCATCATTGAGGCCGTTGTATTTAATCTGCAGAAATCAAATTTATCCAAACAGAGTAATAGGGGGGAAATAATATTATTGAGAGACAAACATAGCACAGTCTATTGTACTCTGTGACCGAAAATGTTTTTATCTTCCGACTCGGACGTTTGCTTATAGAGACGGAGCACTCGAGGGAAACGCTGATGAATAATTGGTTTGTATATAATAAGGTGAGACTTGAATTTACTCTGATGCATAAGTACTGAATTAAAGCCACACCGAGTAACATTTCGCTCAATAAATACAGTGGAACCAGCATTTATTTTATATCTGATCAAGGATCAGGTTATCCAATTAATGGATTTCTTCTTCCCTGATGGAACGGACATATTCCAAGATGACAATGTCAGGATTCATCAGGCTCACGTTGTGAAAGAGTGGTTCAGAAGCGTGAGACGTCATTTTCACACATGGACTGGCCAACCCAGAGTCCAGATCTTGACCCCATTGAGAATCTTTGGGATGTGCTGAAGAAGGCTTTGCGCAGTGGTCACACTCTCCCATCATTAATATGAGATCTTGGTTAAAACATTTGATCTTTTTTATATGATGACATAAAACCCCCAGCAGAGACTGCAGTGACCAGCCGAAAGGAGAAACTAGGGCTGTGCAATTACGGTTTCGATTATTACACTAAACGATAAAAAATAAATAAAGCATAATTTTGAAAAGAAAAAGATTAAGGATGCTCTCTTGCTTGTCCATTCAAAGCGTGCGATTTGTTTGTGTGAGTGCGTCTGATCCGCTGAACTGCTGAGGTGCTGCATGATAGAACAGTTGTACCTGTAAAAAATGGAAGTAAGTAAGTAAGTGCTTTATTGTCATTGTACAAGTGTACAACAAATAGTGTTCAGGTGTTAGTCCTGAGCTGCTGCGGCTGAGCCGCGCTGTTACTGTGTGTCAACCTGACCCGCATGACCTTGGAGGTCGGGGAAACTGTAGCACTCGGAAGAGACCTGGCTCTTTATCAGTTGCTCTTGTGATAACGCCACTGATAAGTGATAGGCGCTCACCTTTTGCTGAAAGAAGAGCCCAAAAAGAGCAACATACGTTTTGAAGCCTCTCATATCCTTTGGCCATTGGCTGGTTTGTGTGGAGCAGATATCACACACAGCGCCCAAAGCAAACTTGCATTATTTCCTGCCGCTGCGTGACGAAGTCGTCAGGCGCGGTTCACTTTGCTTGCACAGGTGTGAGGGCTGGCCAGCAGGGGGCAGGTGTGAAACAGAGACCTCTCCTCAACGAAGACATACTTGATATGACTTTTGTAACTGTTCAAGGAAAATATTTAGCATTGTTTTTGATTGATAAATAAATACAATAAAGACACACTTTTTTAAGGCAACAAATAATGCTGATTTCAAGTATGACTAAAATAATTGTGATTATATATTTTTTTGATAATCGAGCAGCCCTAATAAAAACCTAAAATAAAGAGTCACACATCAGCATAAGGAAGAGCGTTTAAAAAGGACATGGACAGTATAAGATGTAAGCCCTTAAAAAAAAGTATACTACTTTGCAAGTGAATTCTAATATTGTTACAAAATTAGTTCCCCCCCCCCCCCCCACACACACACACACACGCACACAAAAAGCTCTAATTTCCTCCCAATTAACTTCAAACAATCACCACAAGCGCGAGAATCTTGACTTCTCTCCAGAAGTCCCTGCCCTCACTCCACTCTCGGCCCTGGCAACGACACACACAAACACGCGTACGCCGCACAACACACAATCCTCGTGGCATGCTGGGCTGCCTCATTACTACCATGCCAAGCTACGTGTTGCTAAGGAGACCTGAGGGAGAGGGAGGGATGCTGTTGCCATGGTAGCGCATCGGCTGCATCCTGCCAACCGTCCCCCGGCCCCACCCCCTGTCAAGAGACCTGACCGAGGAACACAAGCGGGAGAGGAGCGAGGTTACGGCGCGACGCATGCCTATATATGGGCGGCTATCATGTTGAAAAGTAAAGATGGCTTCCAGCGCCAAACCGCAAGACCGGGGTGACATTGATGTGGGGTGAGATAAAAAAAAAAGAAAAAAAGAAAAGGAAAAAAAAAAAGATCCCAACCAGATTTTCCCATGGTTCGCGTGCTAGCATGTGGTGGCTACAACAAAACCACAATCCAATTCAAAAGCGGAGCTATAAGGCCCCCGGTCCGTATTTCATATTTCAATGGCGCACTCGTAATTGGCTGCGTGTCCCCACTTGAACTGCTTCGGGATGGGATTACGCAAGCCCTGGATGTGACGCTGTGCATGTCTCCCCACGTGGAAGGCAATCAAAGCGGTCCGATACGAGGGAACGCGCAAGGAGTGTAACAACACTAAACCTATATGGTAACACAGTGGAGAGATTGTTTACATTGGAAGGGCTTTAAGAAACGTTGTGCCTTCTATAGGTCTAGTCTAGCATCTTTAGATGTATGGCAGCATTACTGATGTTGGCTACGTGATGCTAACAGATAGATGCTCGCTAGTAAAGGTAATGAAACCGCGGAAATAATCTGTACAAGTCCAGTGAAGAGAGTAATAGCCTGATGCAAGCTCAACAGATGTTGGCCATTTTTCTTTAAAGGAAAATATCAAATGTTTACACAACTAAATGTCATCAACCCGACGAGAACTCAAACAGTGAAAGGCAAAATATACGTTTCCTCAATTAATAGGTCATACCACACCTTTGCTGCACACTAATTTCGATTCACAAAGCCCTGCGATCGTATGCCAAAAGCATTCTTTGGTGTAAAGGCCAGGGGGGGGGGGGATAACGTTCTTGTCTAAACCTGAACAGACGGCAAACTGCAGTTGTTAACAAAGAATCGTTAACTGGGAATGGGCCGATATCTAGTGCTACGAGTTGTCACAATACTTCTTGCGGTTTTGTCTTCCCTTGCATGGGGTTTATTTTCAGGGAGGGGTAGTCGGCGTGTCTAAAGGGATTCACAAGAGAGTGGTGCTTTAGGCTTTGTAACATCAAAATAGTCAAAAATATAGTGCGATAGATATAGTATTTTATGAAGACTAATAAAGAACTAGTGATGCGCTTACTGGAAGTCTGTGTAGCTGGAAAAGCAGCTTGCAGTGTTTGTTGTTGAAACATATTGAACTAAAATGAAGACAGGTTGTTAGTTAATACTTTATGACATAAAGTTTATGGGAACGTATTTATCCAGAAATCTATCAAAATATATAGTCTTGTACTGTGCACCCATTTGTGTATCGGCCCACCCTTAGGGCTCACATTTTGTATTTAATGTGCTGGGAATAATAGTTGAAAAGAGCGAGAATATGCCCAGTGCTCGAAAAAGAGAGTAGACTTTTCAGAGCTGTGCTCAAACCATGAATTGAGTTCAAGGTTTCCCCCAAAGAGTCACGTCTTTGAGAAATAAGTTCAATCGCTTGGTGCCTTTGTGCAGTCAATTCCTGAGTGCCTCATCAATCGCAAAAACCTGCACTAAGCAGGATAACGAAAACGTGTGCGAATGTCACCAAACCCCTCTTCAGATATGTCTTTGATGATGGGGGAAAAAACGCGAGTAAAAAAAAAAAAAAAAAAGAAAGCTTTGCAAACGTCAGTTAAGCGAAGCAAGGGACTTTTGACATAACCCGCGAAAAAGTAATCTATTAGTGGCATGCAACACATCCCCCCCCCCCCCCCCCCCCCCCCCCCCACAAAAAAATAAATAAATATGGCCCAACTGTCGTCTCTCTTTCCCTCTCTCCATCTCCCACTCACACTGGCCACATGTCCCCGCCTGAACCTCTCCACCAGCGGAGGAGATGACAGAACACGCTCTTCGCAGCCAGCCCATCCGTCATGGAGGAAAATCTGCTTTGGCCAAGAGAGATCCATAATGAACAACAGAGTGATGGAGGAAGAGAAAGATTCAAGTGAGTGGAGGAAAAGGGCAAAGGAGGAGTCAAACGAGGCGACGCTTGGAGGGGACGAAGAAAAAAAAGAAAAGGAAAAAAAGACACCAAGAGATTTAGATTCAAATTAGCCTTATTGTCTTCCAAGGACAAAGAATGACTGCGCGCCTCAGAAGTGTCACTGCCAGCGCCTTGGCTGGCTCTTCTCTCTGGTTTTCAGGGGCCGCGCACGAACCATTTCGAAGTCGGTGAGCCGTGAGAATGCTCTTGGCAATTTTCCATTCGCAGTATCCAGTGCGCTTGACTCGGATCCACCTGGAAAGAGCCGGGAGGAGCGGGGAGAGCACCTGCTACCTGTTAGTTAATGCCTAATCTTGATAATGCGTTCAAGGTGATACTGGAAGGAGGGTTTGCCAGAATCGTAGAGGCTCATGAGGACAAGTTGAAGCAACGGTTGGAAAGGTTTTCTTTCTCTCAGTCGAATGAGACTAGAGAAAGTTAACCTTAACCATTGCATCTGAGACGGTTTAACCAAACCATCTGTCAAAGCAAACTGTTGACTAACTAAAATAACAAACGACACAGAGACCATAGGCTACCACCATATTTGAAGCCTCTGGTGTGGCTCTTTTGTGCTTTGATGGTAGAACCCATAAAATGACTTTAAAAGATAAGCTACTAAAATTGGATGAAAATGCAGGAAGTGAACAATGATTTGATCAGATTTTTCCAGAGAAGGATCCCCCACACACCCCTTGCCCCCACTTATAGCTAAACGTCATAAATGTCATACTACTTAAATTATATAGATAAAAAAAGATGTACACTTTTTGTTTGATGTTTAAAAAAAAATATTGCTGCTCTTTGCAACTTTCATTTGGTTTGTATTAGGTTTATTTATTTATTTATCTGAGCTATTATTTACAGTGCGTTATTATGTACAATATTTATATCATTTCATTTACAAAAAAACAATAAAAAAATAATAACTCAAAAGGAGTAGGCAGAAGCAAGAACACTTGTAAGTGCCTACCCCAATTTCAAAATACAATACAATACAGTACAATACAAATAGAAAAGTTTGTGATTTCTGAGTGTATTTACTTAGTTTTATCTTATTCTCTTATTTTTTTATTATTGTTTTATCATTGCTTATATTACAATTCTGGTCACCATTCTATTGGTGTAATTGTTTAAATAGTCATAGTGTTTTAGATATACATACACATACATTACTAGCGCACATAATTATTATACATATATTATCATCACCATAATAACAATGACAATAATAGCATTCTCAAAAATATCATCTTATCATGTTTCTCATTGCTATCGTACCTGCTTCAACTGTAATAATGTTGGTTAAGATAGTTCTGTCAGTGGTTTTTGATTGTTTTCCTTATGTATGGGGTGCGTTAAAAAGCCAGGGTATTATGTGGCAAGTTGGTAGCGGGCGGTAGCCCCCCACCAGTGAGCCCCCACCCTGCTACCCTAACTAGTTGATGTTGTGAACCGTTGTGGACCCTACAACAGGTCCACATCTTGCCTGCCCCAATTCTATTTATTTGTAATGACCAGCGGAAGCAGGCCATAACTGCATTATTTAAGTTCCTTTGGTTGAAGCAGTACTTTTAATGATAAAGGTTGCAGATCCCTGTGCTAGATTCTGCTTATCCCTCATAGAAATACGCATTTAATAGACGAGGGGAACGATTTCAAACGCCAGCTGTGCATATAGCCCATTCCATCAAAAATAAGTCACGTGGCTGAGGCAAGTGATAAAGGGCTTATTTCACCAGAGGAGAAGTCTCTCTACGCGACTCGGAATGCTTCCATGCTCACCGAATTACGGAAACGCAACGTCTTGGAGATGTCTCCTTAACATCTCGGAGACATCTCCAGACAACACAACAGCTAAGTCGCAGTGACGTCTCTGAAACGTCACCGTTACTACTCTTTAAGATCGCCTTTGTGTCGCAGAGGTTGTGGACAACAAATTGTGTCCGCAAAGTCGCCACGACTGCTGGAGGCCGTACGGCGACCATGCAGAGACTTGAAGCCCATAAAACGCAAACCGGGGCACACATGGAAACAATGACACTGCGAGGTTCTTCTATCATTTAAATATTGATGAATCATTAAGTTTCTGTATGGAATTTTTAACAATGGTCAAGAGCCAATGCGTGTCTTCTTTCATTGCATTTTAAGATCGGCGTACGCGCAGTTCGGAGGTGTTGAAACATCGTTCCCCTCCTCTGAGACTGACATCACCATCTTCCACAATCACGCAGTAACCCGTCACCTCCACATCCATCTGTCCCTTGCGTTGGCCATGATATGAATCCAGTACTGTGGGCTCAATTTGGGACAAAGAACTCTTCACTAAGGGCTTAGAGGTTCTTGTGTCTGGATTTCCGGTCGGGTTCACGCGAGTTGAGGTCCGGGAATTGAGTTCAACGCAACATCCCACACGAGTGCAGCACAGAACATATTCCCACATACTGGTCTCCTTAGCGTATCTGTGCCAAGCATGCGCCAAGTCTCCCTCTCCTCCCGCCCTCTCCCTTAGTGACGGGATGTCAGCTCTTTAATGGGAGCCAATTTTTTGGGATCCGTTCGTGTAAAAGAGCCATTCAATAAACTGGCTAATTTGTATGTAGACTATTTAAAAGGGCAGCCACAACACTCAGATTATCGGAGAGAAGGTTTGCTCAGAAGCTCGGACTTTGATTAAAGTTACTGATGTTCAAAGCAGGAGTCATTTTAACCTTTGCAACATGCGAGACAAGTGAAAACTTGTCTCGCGAGCTGCTCACGAGCTGTTCAATGTTTAGACCAGATTTTATCTCATTTTCTCCCTCAACTTCACACTTCAATGTCAGAGTAAAAATAAAGACCTGACAATAAGGACATTCGATCCGCTAGAAAGCCACATATCGAAGAAATAAGCACAGTACGGCGCTCTCTCAACTTTAACATGCATATTCATTCACAAATATTGACACGTTCGGTATACACGTGTGGCACAGGCGTTACGAAACGGTAGGGCCCGTTTTTTTCTCAAAAGGAAGTTTTCACTCCACTTTGGCAAAAACATCTCCACTTTAGTTGCGCCTACAGACTCCAAATTCTCCAGTATTTTGTTTATTTGAGCAGCAAACACTCTGCTCAAAAAGATTTGGGCCGAAGCAAGAGCTTATAAGCGCCCACCCCCAAAATCAATACAATTAAAATCATCATTAAGAACATAGTGGAACAACAAAGGACCATTTACAAGATGGTACTTACACTATGGCTTTACATGACTTATGTATACATTTCCCAAAACGGAGCAATACCGGTTACGTAACAACTAATTACGAAACAACTATGATAATGCTACATACTTACAAACTATTTACAAAGAACTATAATTACAAAACACTGTTTGAAGTGTTCGTACATCAACAGAAAGGAAAAACAATTACAACAACGGTCTAGTTTCATGTACGAAGTCTAGTCCAAAGCAAGTAACAAAAGGCGAGTATTGGACTTAACAATTCATGAAAGTATTTTCAGAGGGATTTTTTCAACCCTGGCCTGATTTAATGAGCTTTGTTCCTAAACTAAACAAGATATTCACAATCGTCTATGAAACAAATCGTACTGACTAATATAGCAACAAAAACAATGCCATAAATTGAAAGGGACTATACATAAGTTTAACCATTTAACCATTTTATAAGTGGTGAAATGATATTTTACAATATATCTGTGTAAGTTCTCAGTCGTACAGTTGTCCATCTTCAATGAAGGTACTTGAGTCATCTTCTGTACTTCAACTACTGAGTACAGAAGATGACTCAAGTACCTTCATTGAAGATTTTACAATATAGATTACGAGTTAGATAGACTAACTTTGGGCCCAGGAAATTGAAGAGACGATTTAGGCTTTTCCTAATAGCATTTCTAAATGGAAATATTGTGTTATTTCAATTAGACCTACGTTTATGCATACAAAGTATACGAGTATTTTTTTTCTCTCCTTCAAACGTCATTCATTCGTTTATTTGTATTACTTGGCTTCTTCACTCGATTCACTTTGCTGCATTTGCTCAAGTATCACATCTTGGAAAATATTCACTCAAACTGATTTGGCTTACATATCTTACAAAACAGTAACGTTTCTTACCTCAGTTGAAGTCATGCCTGCAAATCTGTAAATCGACCAGGACGGGACTGTTATTTCTGGTGCTCGTAAAGCCTGAGCGCCTCATGCACGAGCTCATCATCGAGGCTGCAGTTACGCGTTTGGCCTGAGGGGGCAATTGCGAGCACAAAACTGCCAAACTCCACATAGCCACTTTAAACCTGGCTCTATACAGAATTTGTCCTTATTTTTATTTAATTTTTGCATTAAATGGCTTATTTTTTATACGTAAACATAAAATGACATGTTTAAGGCAGTAATCTATACAGCAAAAGCTTCAGATCAATATCTCTAATTTCTTTTCCCCATACACCGGCGTGCCTCAAAAATAAAATAAAAAAAATGGCGCTACAGTTAATGAAAAATGATGTTTGGTACAAAAACCTTTCACATGTGGTTTCTGCGCTGCTCGTGTGCCCGTTTCTCGCGCTTGCTTAGTTACATTTGGGCAAAAGAGATTCCCCTCTTTCCAAAGATGAGACCCCCGCTTCGAAACGTCCGCTTGGAGAGAGCCGATTGGGTCACGAGCCTCGCATCATGACTCCTCTCCCTCTGGTTTTGATCATCCTCTCTCTTCCCCTCTCCAAGGCCGCCTGCTTCTCATTGCGGGGAGGAATGCGTGGCGTCTGTCTCTCTGTCACAGACACTGGGAACAGAGACCTCCCCATCTTCCTCATCATCACCCCTTTCTCTCCTCCCTCCCTCCCCTCTCATGTGGCGAGCTGCGCAGACAGACATGCCTTTTATTGACTTATTCATGCATGGGTTTGTTTCGGGGGCAGCGCTCCTGTCTGCCAGCCTGACAGACACACCGCCAACCCCAGAGGACCCACGCACACACACACACACACACACACACATACACAACCGCTACACCCGACGCACAACACACACGCTGTATGGGCTCATGCACTCCAAATCCACCTGAGCGCTGATATGGGAGATGAGTTAGCGCTAGATTTCAATGTTTTCCGCCGTTTTCCCAAGTGATGAAAAAAGCTGTTTGATGATTTTAAAGTCTCTCTGCACAGAATGGTTTTGGCTAACTTCCTGTTGGCCAGTGTGGGGTGAAGACTACTTCCTGTTTTGACTTAATTTAAAACTGAGAGAAGACTTAAAAAACTAAAGAAAACGTCGATAAACATCAAGCGGAGTGTGTTTCATAAAAATCATTTCAGATTGTGGGGCTATTTTCATGCTTTGTTAGCGTCAAATTAGTGTTAGCCTTTATCTTTGGGGCTAAAACAGATAATCTCATCCAGAGGAAAGTTTTTCATATGTTTTAAGTGGCGGCGGCTCAGGACTAACCCGACATCTGACCTACGCATTTTTGTTGTACAATTGTGTGATGACAATTTAAAAAAAATACAAAATCTTCAATAGGGCTGGTATTGGAAAAAGTTCTACTGGTGCTTTTTTTTTTTATGTTGAAATCAATGCGTTTGTTTTTATTATTATTTGCCAGCATTAAATAAATAAATGAATGGGAAGTTTTAAAAGGAGGTACTGAAAAAAAAAGGTATATTTTTACATCCAAATTTTGAAGCTGTTGGTCCAGGGGACAGCATTAAAGAAAGTGACTTGTTGTTTCAGCTCAAATAAAACATTGTGTCTTCCCCCATTCCCCATTCCCATCCCTCCCTATTTTTTTGCATTTTTCAGTTTATTTATTTTTTGCCCAATGATTTCCCCATTTTTCTCAATTTTTTTGAATACTAATAATTTCCCTACTTCCCCATTTTATTTTAACCCAATTTATTCCTAATTTATTCATTTCCTAATTAGGAATAAAACAGTCACTAGCCTAGGAAGCTGGGTTGCCTGGTTACAGTTTTGTTTCCCTAACTATCCTACAGGAGAACCCTTACCTCAACTCTTAATGGTTATATGCATACTGTGTACCCACTATTCAAGAAAAACAAAACAAAAAACAATTCTATAGATATCAATTTGCTCAAGCAGATGCAAAAACGTATCTAGTATAGAAAAGTCAATTGAGCAAGTGTTTTTTTTACTCTTTTATTAAGTTTTCTGTGTTTTGTGGCAGATCTCAGGCATATTTAACAACTACACGCGTGCCTTCTCCTGACCCTTTCTCCTTTGGCATCGTGTTGTATTTAGACCTCGACTCCGGATACGTTCAAACTTGTATCATTGATTAGATGTTCTGCAAAAGGGCTAATGTGTATGGTATATACCAGTGGCACAGCAGCATAGCAGAAAATGCTCGTGCCTGTGGCCTTCTCTGTGTGGAGTTTGAATGTTTTTCGGTTTCCCTATCGTACAAGAAAACATGTACAATAGGGTCTCCTCAAGCTGGGGCTAGGAGGATTCTGAACCTCAGTGACTTTGCTGGTGAAATAAAAGATCAAATAAAATTCAAAAATGGCAGATTTAAGTGTGCTGAGGTGTACACACTTTTTTCATCAAGGGACACATTTCAACTGGAATGGTTATAATCATGTAGAGTAAAAAGTACTATCTTTGGCAAAGTGTTCCAATTCAATAAGAAGTCTGGCGGCCACCAAAAATGGTTCTGAGGGCCGCATTTGGCCCCCGGTCCGCACTTTAGGCACGACTGCTGTATGCGGTAAACAGATTCTAAATACACTGCCTGATCAGAAGAAAAAAGTCACCACCTGCATGTGTGCCTGTCCATCAATGGAATAACCTGGTTATTCCCTGATGGCACAGGCATATTCCAAGATGGCACTTTATTTTGTTTATTTATTTATTTTTTTTTTGGGGGGGGGGGTATGCAAAGTATAAGCTTTATTCAAGAGTGAAAGAACTAAAGAGATACCAAAAGCTGAGGTTTAGTACGAATACAATGCGCAATTCATTCAAAGAAACAATTTCCAAAACAAAAACCAAAGAAACCTGGATAGCACACACCAGACATATCACAAGGGCAAACTGTGAAGGGGAAGAAAGAAAAAAAAAAAAATGTTCCCGACGTTCGAGGTTCAGCGATCCTCTCTCCTCCTCCTCGCTCCATCTCTGCTCAGGGAGATAGCGGAAGGTACAGTATATGCCTACATTTCCCACAACAAAGACAGCCCAATTAAGTCAGTTTGAGTTAGGGTTCTGAGTGGCAGCGAACGATCGGCAGCCTGGAAGAAGAAGGAAAAAGAAAGAAAGAAAGAAAAGAAAAGAAAGACGGAGGAAGAGGAGGAGACGAGAGATGCGCTCTTAACGAAGTGGGAGAAAGAGGGGGAAAAAAACGGGTAGAAAGAAGAAAACTCTGGAAAAATAAAACACACACACACACACATACAAGCGAGAGACACTTTGTAGCGGAAACGGGTCGGCTGCGTTTTTAGCTCCTCAATGGGAGAGTATGAAATATTAATAACTGCTCTAGCCATACACTTCAGAGGTCCATGGTAAAACTTAAAGTCTAATGAGACGCGGCTCATGAATTGCTAATGAGGATGCTGGAATGTGTGTGTTTTTGTGCGTGCGAGGGGGGAAAGAGGCAGAAGCGAGTGAGGGAGGGGGGGGGGGGGGGAGCGTCTGTCTGGGACGAGGGGAGGAGGGGGGGGGGGTCAAGATGGTGGGAAAGGGGCGGAGGGAAAGCGGAGAGATCCACCAAAAACGTCATTACGCGGGGGGTTTGAAGCCGACATCTGAAGTGTGGTAATATAGGAAGTTCTTTTATTGTGGTCCCATCTCGTTTGAGTCTGCAAAGCCTTGAATTGGGATACAAAAAATATTTTTTTTAAAACGGCATGCTGTGTTGTTTAAAAAGTGTTTGCGAGGGACTTTTGCAAACTTTATCAGCTTTATCAGATAGAGGTACAGTTGTTATAAAATGAATTTGTATTCGTAATTGGAAAAAACAAAGTTGTTGATATTGTCATTTTTCATAGCAATTACCCGGTCAGAGAGCGGAATGAGCCTCCCAGGTCCCGTGGCTAAACCCAGTTTAGGACTGAACTCCAACGTCATCAACCTAGTCCGCAGGAGGTTCAAGTGGGACCTGGAACTCTGGAGCTTTCGTAGCTTTCGAATGAAGTCGCCTATGGTATGCTTTCGTATCGTAGAAGTTGCCCTCGTCCAAGTTCAATTGTAGTTGTAGAGCCTTTGTTTAAACGACAAAGAGCTCATCGCACAGACATCAACTTTATTGTCCATCAAACAGCAAGTAACGCCGACGAGAGGACAGCAGCCTTTTGAAAATTACCAAATTCTTCAGAGTAGAGGGCGGTAGCCAAGGTGAATTAGTGTGTGTACTGTGAATATGTGGACTGACCTAGGTCTAAAGATCAGGTCAGGACTTTACCAGGTCTCGCAAAGACAACCGGCGAACCACCAGAGTCACACATGTGCAGGCTCGAAGTCGCAGAAGCCCGGCTTATGGAAAATGATTCTACTGTGTCCATCGGGCGACGCAAGGACTTAGTCCGTCAGCAACGTTCTTCTAGGCCCGCCTTCGCGAGACCCTTCAGAGCGCTCTGCGACCAAGCCCTAATATCGAAAAGGAAATAAACCCACTGTTACAATGCATGTTGTGGAGACATTACACCTCCAAAAGAGTTTTGGAAAGTGCAGTAAGGTGAAGCCTAGCGTGGTCTCACGGGGGGAGCAGCAGGAAGAGGAGCTCGCCAAGAGCTGGGGTGGGCTCGGACATACCAGGCTTTAACAGTGGAACAGTGACAGCGTATTTACAACTGCATCCAGCCTTATGGCATTAACAGAGGAGCAAACTCTCGACGCTGTTTCGCGTTATTTGGTTAGGATGTTTCAGTAGAACACTCTTTCTCCTTTCTTTCTAATTTAATCTCCCAGTTACCGGAGCATTGACGCCTATACGTCCATGTTTACATGAACCACAGTATCCAATTGTAAAGTTGCCATTAGGAGGCCAGGTCTTAGTGGTAAACCGTAGCAGACTGGTAAGTAATAGCTTTCAGTAGCGACTATAAATCACCTCCAGTGATCTAAAGATTTGTTTACTGACCACGCCAGGCTTAGGACGCCAAAATGTAGGTGGCAATTTTTCACCCGACTTGATCAATAATGTATCTGAAAAGTGATTACCTTATCAAGACCTGTCCGTATTACCTGATGAATGAACTTCACTATGTAATTAGTAAGAATGCATACCTGGTTAGCAATTACTAAAAAATGAATGTGAGCCGGTGCATGATTCATCGCCAGTAACTTTATGGTTTTATGAGAAAGTTTGGCGCTCAGGTGAATGACGAATTGTGTCACGACATTATGTTGTGGAAACAGTTTCCCAAAGTTTCCGAAATCTTTTGACATTTAGGATTTCTTTGGGAAAAGTTAGCACGTTTGACACCGTAAACTGTTACAGCAGCGAAGAATACGTCAACCGATCTCGTGGAAAAGCTTTACACGCCAATCCCAAGCCAAACCTCTTCCTAAACCGAGTGCAACTTTTACCCAAATCTAAAAGCTCCTCGACTGGAGAGCAACGCCTCATTTGAAAGCTAATGCCTACGAAACGGATCCTAAAATTTTTTGTTATGCTGTCGCCGCATTTTTGTCATATTTCTGAATTAATGTTGTCGTATTTTTGTCGTGTTTTCTTTTTATTTTACCATCGCTTGTCTGGCACATTTGTGTAACTCTTTTGTTGCTTCTTTGTTGGTTTTTGTCGATCTCTTGTTGCTTTTTCTCGTTGCTTTTTTGTTGTGCTGCGTTTTTGTCACGTTTTTGTCGCTCCTTTGTGGCTTTTTTTGTCCCATTTTTTTGTTGCGTTCTCATCCTCGTTTTTGTTGCTACAGTGGGAGGAAAAAGTGAGTACACCTTTTGGAAATTCTTACATTTCTGCCTAAGTTGCTCATAATGTTTTTTTAAATATTTTAAAAACATTTGTTAGAACTTCATCACAGCTGTGTGTGTGTGTTTTTCCCCCCCTCTCTTTATCGAAACAACTGCGCAGCGAAAGGGACCAAGAGGAAGGTGCGGATGGGAGGGGCTTATGCGTGCTCACGCGGAGGATCAGGAAGTGAAACTCCACTGGAATTTTTGTTTCAGCTGTTTTAGAGCAATATTGCATTTTTTTAACCAACAAAGTGAAAGACAGTCATAAGGATGTGTTGGACATTATTATTACGGCACACTTAATTAAACACTTAATTTTCAAAGCCTTAATCATCATTTATAAAACATTCACAAAGCTTTCCTGATCATAAGTTAACCATTTATAAGCACACACATAAATGCTGAAAATGCTAGTAATGACAATGCTAGCATGCCTGACAACGCTAGCATGCCTGTGACTTTTACGCTATTTTTGTGAAGGATGAATGATTATGAAAGCTTAGTAGATGTTTTACAGATGATCAATTAAGTATTAATAAATGCTTTACGAATGCTTAACAGTGTGTAACTAATACAAATGACTACCTAACATAACATTACTCATCCCAGTAAGTTTACGTCAAAGCATGCCATATTGACGGATTCATCACTGCAGTCGCCCGGCCTCCAGATCGCCGCGGCTCATGTGCGGCGGCTTCATCCCCTCAGCTGTGGCACTCTTGCATCGGGTGAGCGAGGACAGCCCGGAGGTGCGGCACCGCTGCTTACTGACCTGATTACCTCACCTCGCAAGTTCCCTCATCAAAAGCGCGGCTACTCCAATGCTCTCCGCCAACCGAGAGCCAAAATGGAACTAATCCCACAACGCCCCTGATGATCTGAATCTATACCGGGATTTAGACAAGTTTGTTTTACAGTTTTGAGAGACTTTCAGACCCCAACTACTCAGATGACCACTGGCCTTTCACTAAAGCCAAGTCAACTATATCCGCCCTTATATAACAGATGTATTATTTATTCATTCATTCAGGGTGGATCAATAACACAAGTCTATGAGAATAAATTACCCAGAAATGATTCAAAAGCTCTCTTTAATCAGAACCGCATATGCATGACTTTTATTATTAGTAAGGGCCAATTAGTAATTAGGAGCCCAGGGTGCTTGAGGAATTCTTCATTCATTACTTAATTTTGGAAGTAGGCTGCATTCACGAGCAGTAGTTTACAAGTGGCGAGGCTCTATGTGAAGAGTGGATCATTATTTTCTAATGGGAGCATTTGGGCTCATCTCATAGCAGAGCAGTTGCTATTGTGTATGCGTAAAGTTTTTATTAGAGTGGCTGTCGAGGTGAAAGTTGGGTTTGATGTTAAATTAAGTGTAAAGTAACCATTTAAAGGTGCTTATTCTCTATATAATACTTTTTTGCCACGTTAGCCTTTGTATTCCATGTGTATTAAGTTAGTCAGACAGTAAGTAAATTCATCTTTAATTATAGAGTGCATTTCAAAGCCACTTTTTTTTTTTTTACAGTAAATAAAAGGCACAGCAGCACTGAGCCAGTTAAACAACAAAGATGTTCTAAACAAGAAAGTCTTTAGGTGCTTTTGATGGTATCAGTTTGCAGAACACAGGGAAGGAAGATCATTCCAGATGGTCTTTAGGAAGCTTTAAAAGATTGGTCTTTTTGGCTTTTAAGACAAGTTTGAGGTTGTGCCCTGAAGACTAGAACAGGGTAGAGTAGTGCAATGGCCGGTTAAGCATTCACATCCTGCCCTTGTGTCCTTGAGTAGGACACTTTGACCTCATTGGCCACTCCACTCACAGTAAAGTGGCTCGCTGTGACCGAAAGGGCATCTGGCAATTAAATAAGAAATCGACCTTTAACAAAGAGCTTTTGGTGAGGAAATGTGAAAGTGAATGGTTTTCTGTTAACCCTGTACCTAAAGTGTCCGGCATGTATACCATTCTCAGCAGTATATAAAAGGATAATAAAAATGTTTTTACGAGATTTGTTTTTTTTACTCCACCTGCAGTATATTGAGCATGCCGTGGTTTGTGAGAAAAGACTCCATGTAAAGCATTTTTATCGATTGTGAGCTTGCAGGCTAGTGTTTGACAGGTGTTAATGCTTTTTAAAAAAATATGACTTATTTAGATGGATAACATCTGTTGTAAGTCATAAGTATCACTTTTATTTCAGTCAAGCAACAATTTAATGAAGAAATGTTTGGCAGATAAGTTATTTTTACAATGTCAAACTAAAGAAAGCGGGTACATTTTATTTATTTTATTTTATTTGGTAAAATCATAAATGTAATTGCTATGTTTTAGCAAAAATTGTGACCTTGAAAGTTTGGAAACATGTTTTAGGAAAATTAAGAATGAACTTGGTCATAACATGAATTATGACCAAATATAAATTCATAATCTAAAGGTAAATTATATAACAAAATAATAATCAGTTAGGACATTACGGTTGTAGTGCATGGGACAATATTTCACATTCCGTCCCCATGTATTGAAACGGCACTGAGCCATTGTGTGCACTTATCACTCCAACCTAGCTTCATTACTCATGCATCTAATATGCCTACGTATCAATTCATTACCCAATTCCCCCGTCGCCAAAAAACTTTTCTGCCGGTAGCCAGCACAAATAATGTGAATAACTTTATACAATATAGGAATTCCAACAAAATGCACGCCCGGTTTCCTCTTTTCAGCGTGTCTAATTCGATATATCGTCCATTAGCATAAAATTGCCTGCACGGAGAGTTAGCTGCCGCCGCTGCATTGTTGTGGGTCCTTGTGGGTGAAGGAAAAAGGCACGCTGTGTGGTCTATTTGTGTCATCTGCCACACATATACGTCTGCTGACATGTGATTGAACAAATGGCCGTGATTTGCATGCATACATAGGGCATTACTATGGGGTGTTTGTGTGTTCGGGTGTGGGGGGGTGTAGCTATGGGAGTGGGGGTACATGATTATGTGGTGGAGATGTGGGGGTATGATGCTTTCCGCATGAGTGGGGCTGTCAGTGGGCATCAGTCAGCGAGATAGAGACAGCCGGAGCCGATCATCATTAGAAGTAACATGGGAGAAGGAGTGCAGGGACGCAGCGGGGGGAAAGGTTCGGACGCTTTAATGTGAATGTGTTGTGAGCCTTACACGGAAAAAATCATGTAATGATCATACAATAACCTCTCACCCTCCTTTGTCGCCTGAATGATTATGCTGATAGCATACTGTAAACAAGAATAAATACCCTTCGTAGCATTATTAGGCTTTAGCATTGTTGCTTCTTTATTCCCTTTTTTCATGTTCACAAGATATTAGCAAATGTAATTGATGGTTTGGTTAGGTAGTGCAAGTATAATCTTAAAGGAAAGCCCAAAATGTGCTCAAAATCCCAGGAATTCGCCCACAATGCCAGCACAGTGTGACTTTGGAGAACATATAATCAGCTAGCTAGCACTCATTTATATTTTCAGATTTTCAAATGGACAATAAATTCATCTTTCTTGATATAATCCGTACTCAGAAGTTTCTAACAGTAGTAGGAGAAGACGATTATTCCCCTGCGATAAGATAGAAGTGAAGGAGTGCAGGGACCCAACGGAGATAAGGCATTGACACTAATTTGAGTTTTGAGAGAATTATGTGCATGTACTTTCATATAGAGTTCAGCCACGCGATCACATGAGAAACAGTCCGGCGCTGTCTGCGGGTTAGTCATTGTAGCATTTACCATGTCGCGAGTAATGATGCAAAAACACAATAGCCGATATTGTACTGAAATTACACGTGCTGCATATGGACTTCAGGCTTATTTCCGACAATAACGTATGTTGCTTTGTCACGCAACCAGATGACTAGCTTGACCATGTCCTCCTATGCCTCTGAAGGATCAACACTGTAGCATAATTATCAGTTCTGCCGCGGTTAGCATAGCGTTGCACTGGCCAAGTAACAGTGTATATCAATCAGTTAACAAGAGGCCTGGCTGCACATGCTGTCAGTGTGCCGGGGGAAAAAAATGACCATTAGATAGATAATAGCTTGAATTTGAGTTGAGGCTTGAATTAGACTTGATTACCAATGGAACAAGCTTTTTAATTCAATTTTATTTTGTAGGATTTCATATTTGCAAGAAATGTTTGAATTTCAATTTTTAAGCAGTATTATTGGCAATCCATGAGTCATTTACTTTTTATAGGATTTATTCCTCCTCTTCTAAAGCCTCTGGTCCATTGCATTTTAAGGTGTATTGCTTTTTTTTTTTTTGGTTCATAATACAACAAAGAAACTTCAGTCAAAATTACAACTACGTCCGTGCGCTGAGTATATGGTATTTAAAGCCAGTTGGAAACATAGGAGAACGGTCTTTTTTTAAGGTACTTAGATTATCTTTATATCCCCAGAAACTGTGCCCTAAAGTGCTACGTGTCAAACAAAGCCAATGTGGAGCTATCTGTCAAAACAATAGGATGGTGCGTGTGAAGGTGTGTGCCAATATATTCTATCTGCCAAAAGTAAGTTAACCTTAAAAGCTCTTAGTCTTATCCTGTCAAATAACAACTGTTTTATTCAACGTGGTGTTGCTTCCTATTTACGTATAGTTTATCAATACAAAACAAGTTCCTGTATATTATATGCCTAACCAATTAGTTCCAATCCTCTCTGGGCTTAATTATTTAAAAAATGTCCGCGGCATTGATTGCTTTGCGAAACACCTAAAGAATGCTGTGCTTTGTTTTGTCTGTATCAGGTTCGGCAGCCTCATTAGCTAAACGCAGGGTTACAGAGGAATGAGGCAAATGTGAATTCTAATAAACTGTCACATGAGAATCAATTATCTTTTTTTCTATTCATAACAAATTAGCAGAAACTCAAAGTGCTAACAAATAAAATAGCACCTCCAGTATGTGTTTGGCAACACCTTTGGCAACTACTGATGACTGTGAAGAGTATAGAGGGTTGCATTAGAGCATTTTAAATGACTTCTGTTTGAATGATTTTGAAAAGAACAAGCCAAAGGAGACTGCATCACAGTGACAGGACCAGGTGGGGCTTTTGCAGGTGGAGTTTGTATATTCTTCCTCACCCCAAAAGTTGTAAAATGTCACTTCTGCTTCCTAACACCTGTGCAACTGTCAAAAAGAGTGAAACTTTCAAAATTAACCAAATACATCCTAAAACAAAACCAAAAAAGCACTGGAAGCCTTGCTAATGCTTCCATCATTTAATTTAATTGTTTAAAAGTTTTTGCCCTTTCATGGTTCCCCGTCACGGACCCATAACTTACGTTTTAGTGTCCCGTCTTGCTGTGGCCACCTCGCTACTCCACATCTCCATTAAACGGGCAGATTAATGCGGCTATTAAAACGCACGCGCAGACTTCGGGTACTCATCAGAGACCGTATATATGAGTAGCCGTATCGAGGATTTGATGAAGTCAGACTTGCAGAGCCGCAGTAAATCAGTTTCGGGAGCCGTCCAATGTCCATCGATCACAAGAAAAGGGTGACAGTGAGGGAGAGAGTGGAGGGTAAACTCGAGGAACATATGGGGACTTTAGGGAGATGTCTCTGTTTGAAAGTGAAAGAAATGGTTGTGTCAAGTTGTGGTTTGGTTTTGTTGTATAGCATTGTCTCTTTATTCTTTTGGGTGAAGTATCTTGTCCAAGGATATAACAACAGTGTGTACTTGGTTGGGATTGAAATCGATGACCTGTAAGTTCATTGGGAGCACTTATCCCATCCATCCATCCATCGTCTGCTTATCTGGCCCTGGGTAGTGGAAAATAAAGAATCCCAGACTTCCCTCTCCCCCGGACTCTTTCCCCAGCCTTTCTGTTGAACGCAAGCTCCCTCCGGCATGTCTTAGGTCTGCCCTTGAGCCCTCTCCAGACAGAATATGCCCGAAACACCTTTCAAGGGAGGGGTCCAGAAGGCATCCGATCCATCTCTACTGGTTCCTCGAGTAGAAGCAGCTACTACTTT
Source organism: Proterorhinus semilunaris (assembly GCA_021464625.1). Taxonomy (NCBI): domain Eukaryota; kingdom Metazoa; phylum Chordata; class Actinopteri; order Gobiiformes; family Gobiidae; genus Proterorhinus; species Proterorhinus semilunaris. The sequence goes on from CM038360.1 coordinate 22,961,361, forward strand.
AAGCTCATCCCAGGTGATCAAGCTCTTTTTATATGATTTTGCATTCATTTGAAGCAACTTCTTTTACTGATGCTTTTGACTATAAGGTTATATTACTAATAATTACCCTCGGAAACCTTTGTAGCGTTTTCGTCAATAAAACGCTGCGAGCTCTATTCCGGTCAATGCCACAGAAAAATCCAGCTCGACTCGACTCTGCCCTCCTGCTTGGATGGTGGAAAGGTCACGGCTTCAAATCGAGCGCTGAGAAGCAAGAATGTGCAGAGTGCATTTTATGGCAATCTGCCCATTAGATGTTGTTTTTGATAAGTGAAAAGTCAATCTTTCTCTAGAATAAAAGTTGTTGATTGACAGACGGATAAATGTGTCAACTTTGGCTTATAGCTTCAGGCAGAATGAAGCTTGGGCAAACTTGGCAAAGCTAAACGCTCAAATCCCAAGATGTTTTTGCTGACAATGTGCTCACGAACACTGTACACATACAGTTATGCTAGGCCCTTGCTAATAAAAAGATGTTGTCCAAACTTAATAAGAAATGTTCATTTCCTTTCAATTAGGAGTTACAATGTTGCTACAATTTTTAGCATTAGTTTTCAGAAGAAACATTACAAATTATAATATGCCTGTTGTAGAGTGCAAAGTTTAAGCTAACAGTATCTAAAGCTAAAAAGCGTACATGTTCTTCTGAGTAATCTTTTTTGCTGCCACAATCTATCAAAGTTTCAAATGTAAGCTAAATCTATTGTTAGCAAGCCAGCAAGTTCTTAATTGTGTCTCAACGGGCTAACAGTAGCTAAAGCTAAATTAGGCCTACATGTTCTTCTAGTAGCCTACTTTCTATCATTTGAAGAAAAATCCCTTTTATAGAGTCTTTTTCTAAAACCTGGCAGTCATGAGCAATGGTGGCTAGCACTTTAAGAGAAAAATAAATCAATTGCCGCTAGCTGTGACCACACACACCTGCGACCTTATGCTAAGCTAGGTCAGCGCTGGATAGGCTTGAAATATGATCCTCGTAAAAGGCTATTGCTATTTTCTTCTCTCTCAAAAGATATTTCAAATAGATGTCACTGAGCCATTGTGGATTTAAGTACAATTTTCTGGAATGGAGCAGCCTCAATATAAAACTCTATATTGCAGTGGTTCTCAAAATGTATTTTTATATCCTTATTGCACCCAATTGTATGGTTCCTTTTATTTTATTTTATCGATCCCTGGAGCAAAATGTGTCCTCTGCATTTAAGCCACCTGTCAACTCCTAAACTTTTGGGTGTCAGGGTTATAGGCTACCATGCATGTTTTAAAGCTTATAACTACAGTATCGTAGACAAACTTTAATGATCCTCAAGGGGAACTGCGTCGTTACAGCGGCTCAATAATAGAATCTTACAAACAATTAACAGCAATACCGCCAAGGTTAAAAACGGATGACAAGAAAATATCAATATTACCCACCCCGCGAGTCTTTGCATATAGTGCCACTTTATAGATCAGTCTATAGATTCGAACAGGAATATGAATGGAGGAGAGTAGTGAGGTGTGGAGTTCATTCAAGGCTGAGGCTTGTCAGGAGGCGTCACAGGGGCGGAATGCTAAAGTCTGCGCTGAATCCTGACCTATTTCCATCAGCCTGACACACACATGTACCGCGGGGCCGACACACGCTGCTAACCCCCGTCTGCCTGCAGCCATATCACTCTGGATGACGCTTGCTTTGGCGCTAATAATGGCTTGATTATTTCTCAAAAGCGATGACTAAGCGCTGCCCTTGGCGCTTAGGGCTAATTCAAAATCCTGATCAGCCCAGTCTCTCACTCTTTACTGTTCTTTTTTACATTATTTGACATTATTTCAAATTAAAATATATTTAACGCATGAAATACTCCAAGGTTTTTCTTATTTGGTTAACCTCTGTCGGCCCTCACTGACCAGCTATTTACCATTAGCTTTAGCGCCGATAATGACATGTGATTCACACTTCACAAACCGATGCTAAGTGCGCTCTTCTCGGCCGCGTCTTGAAAGCATCTCATTGTAATCCGTCCGCCGTTGGCTTGATGAATATTCATGAGCCCGAATAACTCTTCCCGTGACCCGTGTCTGCGCGCCGACAATAGACAGTCGAGACGCCATTCTCATATCTTTGTCTGGGCCCAACTTGACACCGTTAGCGCGCGCCTCAACAGCCGACAAGACAAATCAAGCTAAAAGCGAACGCCGAGCATCCGCCATTCCTAACCGGCTTTTATCAAGTCGGATCAAAGCGTAATTACGGACATGTGTAATGAGAATGGATGCAAGTGCCAGAAAAAGACCGTGCGGTGATTTATGCCGAACATCACCTGAACATGAGAGAACCAGGCAGAGGACAACAGGCATTAGCAGTGATTGATAGTAAACTATCATGAGCGCACGATGAAGAGGAGCTCTGTGCTAATTTGCCCCCTTGTTGGTTGAATAATGCTACTATTAATGTTACTTAAACTATTTGATTATTGGGGCCTTGTTTATTCACTTCTATGAGATCAGATATGGTTCGTACAAATTGCAAGACCGTTGGTTTGTCACAGTTTTGGTGCCGAATGTTCAAATTAAATTATTTACGGACAACGGGCTCGTCCTACAGCTAATAATAATATTGGAGCATGTTTCCAATGCAATTAAGTCTCCCATGTTGTAATAAACTATTAATTGCAATTCAATCGAGTTTGAAAAGTTTGAATGGCTGCCATTTGCGATGGGCTACATACACAAAAGCGGCACGTGACTTCCGATTGCACTGTCAAGCAGCAGCTATAATTACGCCACCCTGTTTTATACCCATGAAGGACGAGCAGTGTCTCACACAGTCCCTCGTAAAGAATATACATACAGTATACACTTCTGTTCCAAAGTATGGGGTCAGAGCACTGCTTTTTTTAATGAGGATAACATTAAATTAATCATAAATACAGTCTAGATGTTGTTAATGTTGTGAATACCTACATAATTTAGGTGTGAAGAGGCGCATCGCTCCAGTGTTCTAATGGTACATTGTTTAAGCTAATCGTGTTAAAGGGTAATTGATGATTAGAAAAGCCTCATGAAATTATGCAAGCACTGCTGAAAACTGTTGTGCTGATTAGAGAAGCTATAGAAATGGCTTGGGTGACCCCAAACTTTTGACCGGTGTGTATATAAGATATAAATAAATCATGGTCCAATCATGCACTCGTGCTTCAAAGCATGAAAGTCTTGGGTTCAATCCCCAAGTTGGATGGGGCCGTTCCTTGTCTGTATAGGTCTCCTCCGGGTGCTCAGGTTTCCACTAAAAACATGCACAATAGGCCATATGATGTGTGTGTGTGAATGAATGTTGGCGGACGGAGAAGTGAAGCTGGTGCAGAAGTGTGCAGCCATGCTTCTATCGGTCTAACCCAAAGGCAAGCCGTGGCTACAAACTTCTCTCACTGTATATGGCGTGAATGTAAAACTGTCCCATATTGTGACCATGTCTGTGAAAGGCACCATACAAATAAATTCATTCATTTATTCCTTCAATCAAGAACAGACAAAGAAGTTGTGCTACAAGCCATGGAGCGTCTTCAAGGCAGGTGGAAATGACTTCCCAGGGGTCAGCCCTGTCAAAGACTATAGTGAATTGAGCTGCTTTTAACTGACTGGACTCAATATTGGATGTAAATACTTCCCCGGAGACAGTAATTACCCTTCAGTACTGCGAGAAACAGCGCCTTTTGGGTTACAGTGCAAATCACTCCAACTGAACCATTGCTATCCCCAAACAATTACAAGTTTTTCCACTAATATTTTCCTCACTCGTATTAACCTTCAAGAAAATCTAACATTCCACTGGTTCAAGGCAACGTGTCATATAAAGGCAGGGAGGGCTATCAGTGCCTACACTATAATTTGCATGCACTTATTTTCACGAACCATCAATCTGACAGCACTGTATCTTCAGCAAGTCTTAAGTGAGTCCGGGGCAAAGAGTCATAGAGGACCAATCTTCAGACGTATTCATCACGCTGTCCTCCTTGTGATCTCATGCATCATGCCGAGTTTGTGAGGACAACGCGGGGCCAGTAAACATGGGAGTGACTCAGAAGCACGGGTAAGTAGAGATCTCCTCACACCTGCTCTCGAATATGCACGGCCGCTCTGATGTTTACTTAAAAGGAGAGTCAAAAGCTTCACAGTTGGAAGAAGACATAAGAGAAGTCTATATGTGCTTGTATTCCGTTGATTCTAGTTAGTTATATGGTGCCTGACAGTACAATAGTATGATCATGGTACTGTTTTAAAATAAATGACTACAGTTTACAGTAGGGCTGGTTACCGCTACATTACTTTAATGATACTTGCGGTTTTCTATGCCGATACCTGAACGATACTTTTGCCGATACCTATATGAAAATTTCTGTCGTCTAGAACAAGAAAACAGAACAATAATGTGTGGAAGATCCGCAAATGTACAATAATGGGTTCATCTCCAATTTCAAGAAATTAGGAAAATTAGGAATAATTTGGTAAAATATTGTTGTAAATTGGGGAAAAGTGTGTACAAAACTGGGGGGATTAGGGGGGAAAATGGGGAGAAATAAGGAGAAATAGATAAAACATCAGTAATAAAAGAAAAAGTGCAAAGAATAGAGGAGAAAATCGGGAAACACCATAAAAAATGGGGCAAAAATAAGAAACAAATGTTGTAAAAATGGGGCAAAGATTGGGCAAAAAACTGGCTTCAAAAAATTTAAGCTGAATCTTGGATTTAAATTTTTTTCCGGTACTTTAATTTTCCCCCCCAATACCAGTAGTACCTGTAAACGTTTTTTTCCCGATATCACTCTGGTATCATTTAACAGCACCCAGCCTTGGTTTACGGTATTGCATTTGCGAATTATAATCTCTCTGCTCCCTGAAAGGTGGGAGTCCCGCTTTTTAAATTCATTCCTGTGAAGAATCGGGATGTTGGGGCCACAACCAACAATACAAAAAGAACAAGCAATTTTTTTTTTCACTCTTTGAAACGAGAATATCTTTTGAACGAGGCGACTTGATCGACCTTTCAAATATCTTACCCATAAAAACATGCATTAAGTCCCGTGTCACGTTTTTGGGGCATGTACATTTCAACCATAACCTTTCTGTGTAAAGTGAGAGAGGGAGAGAGAGAGAGAAGTGATTGTCTGAGAGGCACATCCTGCAATTAAGGTGGAATCAGAGCGCGATCTGCCCGCGCTTGATAATGAGCCTCATCTGAATTATTAACTAGAGCTGTACCCCCTGGACTTCAACTCCCATCAGGCCGAGCGGCACAGCACAAACACACACTCTGGCAGGAAACTCCAAAAACTCCAAAAACACATACATGGCGAGGGGAGCGGTATTACATAGAATGGTGCAACTCGTAAAGCATCAAAAGTCTGTCGTAAGTGATGCAGAATGGATGATGATTTATTAAAATAGTTGCAGTGATTAACGAGAGAGAGAGAGAGAGAGAGAGAGAGAGAGAGTGGTGGGTTTGAATAGTTTATGAGGGGACCGAATCATTAATCACATTAACATTTAGTCACATTTCAGAGGCCTAATTGTGTTTTTGCCAGGATTCGCAACGACAACCTGCGAGCGGCTTTTGTCTCCGTTAATTGCGAGTCAGACTAAGCTCGTAGCGTCGATCAAGGTAATTTTTTTCAAGGTAAAAAAATATATATATATCAAAAATACTGAACAAAATGTGATTGTAGATGATTTCATAGGAAAATAAAAACGATGGCAAAAACACAATAAAGTTCAGTTAGTTTTATTTTAGTTTAGCTTATTCATAGGAACTACTATAAGCAACGGCAATTTTTGTATTCTTGCTATCGGTATGATCAGGCTGATTTTACGTGTTAAAACCTAACTGAAGAAAGTTAAAATTGGTACAGGTGTGTACATTTCAAGTCAGCTTTAAAACTGTAAGCTTAACATTTGCTTTCAAAAAGTCTGGACTGGACTGACTCTGGAAATGCAATAACAAAGTCCGGTCATTGGCAGCAAAAATACATTCAAAGTGATTGGCACGAGTCACAGGAGGACGCTGTGTATCCATATAACTTCAGCTAACAACTTCAGGGTGGCTACATGCCAGTTAAGAAAAACATCAAACTTTACATCCTTTTATAAAGCCTTTTATAAAGCCTTTTCGCATCCCCAGCCTCGTGTTCACAGTGAACAGCAACAAATACAGCTACAGCTTCAATGCTAGCAAAACGAACTTTTAGCCTGTCCAGTCAAAGAGAAAGATTCCAAGAGTTTAACTGCCTCCGTTTGTGTTAAGCATTAAAAATAAAGCATAAAAGTCAAGAAATTAGAGCGTTTTTTATTATTTTTCGTCTTGTTTTTTCCATGCGCTCAACATTTGGTAAAAGTCCAATCCCCGAGCTAATTAGCAAGCGATGATTCATGCGACATTAAGATCTTTAAGGTGCACTCGCTGTCGCGTCTCGGCAGGACTTGTTAGCCGCTCGGAAAGGTCCGGCGGTGACTTGTTGTTTAGTCACTGTCTGCCACTGAGTACCGAACATTCTGTTGATGTGTCCAGAAGAGAATACTCTGACGGCCTGAGGTCTCGGAGACAGCAGGCAGAGAATGTACGCTATGTCTGCCTTTTTACGACTGCCACTGGGCGATATTCCCAAAAGTATGTTGTCTGCCAAGTGTCAAAAGGAAAAAGTACTTGGCTTTGCTTGGCTTAATTTGGAAACATTGTTGTGTTCTTTAAGGTCTGATATTTTAGCTTTTAAAAAGGTCGAAGTAATTCATTTTTCTTACTTGTGTCGTAAGCTAACATTAGCCCTGTAGTGCAGTGTGGGTACGGAGCCCGTGCGACGCTGCGGAAACAACCAGCCCGAAGTCTCTTTCATGCCGGATGCTGGGGCAGTCCCTGATCAAGTCGAGGGAATAAGACGAGGCAAACAGGAAAAAAACAAAACCAAAGAAGAGGAACCAATGAAGTTCAAAGTAAAGTCAGCGTATAAACTCTTGCTAACTTGGTTAATGTAGACAAAACAGAGACTTGCAGCTGCAGAGAAGTGTCAACAACAAGGGCCATAGAGAGACATTGGTGACCATTCAAACTGTAAACTCAAACGGAAAGATGAGTTGTTATTAAAGGTTTACAACACATATGAAGCTATATGTTGTTGCTTAGGTGCCATGCAACTATGCAATAGAGTGGGGTTTCTCAAAATCTCATGCCTTCCCTGGTGGAAGGAGAAACAAAAAGAAGTGATTACTTTCACATCTAGAAACTACTGTAGGCCTCACACAAAACATTGTAAGAAAAGGCTGCATCGAAGTTTGAGGCAGACCAGTATTATTCAACTGCCCACTGCAAGTACAATATGGCATTATAAAAAATGTAATGGTTTTCTAGGCTGGAACATTTCCACTCGCTGACGAACTAAGACTGTCCTTGTTTTTCCACCAGAAAATGTGCTTCAATATGGACAAGAGCCAACATCAGGATCAAATATCTATCTGCACCAAAGAAGGCTGATGAAGCCAAGGTTCCAAACAAGGACCTTTTCGTACTGTATCTTTTTGGACGGAATGGGCGGTTTACCCCATAACCTTTTGTGACCACATCAAAAGTAACAGACCTCGGTAGCAGCAGTTTGCTCTCAGGTCATGAACTTGACCCGAGACCTGTTGCCGGTGACCTCATCATGAGCGGAGCGGCAACACCAATACGCCTTGGATCATCTAGTGATCTTTAAGAGGACGTCGGTACTATCCTCACTGAGAAGGGAGGAATGTCGAGAGCTCCCAAAGACCTCTGGAAGTTTTAACAGTTGCTCTTTGGTGCCTCCAGCAAAGGAGTGGATTGGCCCTACACGGTTTGTAATAAAAGACATCAAGAAAACTTTGCCCAAGTTAAAGTCATTTAAAACTTCTCCTTTCTCATTGTGCATTTCAAACTAATAGCGAGTTTGTTGTTTCCACTTGATTTGTAACGTGAACCTTTTTAATTGAGTTCTGGTGTGCGCCCGGAGCTGGAATTTTCGCATGTAAACTCCAGCCTTTTTATTGCGTCTCCGATCTGATTGAAGTGTTGAGAATATGATGTTCTATTCCAAACAGCATGAGTCATATAGGCACACCCCGCCTCCACTGCCCGAGCATCCCCTGTCCACATCCAGGCACCACACGGAAGCCATGCCTGCCCACTTTCCGTGCTATTTCGATGAACTTCTGTCAAGTTTGCATAGCCTTGAAGGGCTCGTAATTGTTCTTAAAAATCCTTTGCTGTTGGCGTGTTTCTATTGTTCTATTGTTGGTAAGTCATGCACATAATTGAAGACGCTAAACTGACATTAACTAAAAAAATAAAATCAGATTCCTTTTGTCATTCGTGATGTTGAACATTCATGTGAACCTGGAAAGCACAACAGATGTTTTGATGCCAGAAAAGCCACCAGAAAGGATAGGAATAGTAAAAAAAATGTGTTGTTCAAGGATTTTTAATGGGCTCTTTCATTTATATGCTACAAACATAAGAAGGCCAAGGTGTCTTCAAACCGATAAAAGGCCTAAACAATTAATAATAAAAGCTATTTAAGGCAACAAGAAGCACAATTATTTTTATATTTGGTGTGAGGCCAAACTAATCTTTCTCTTATCCTTTTCATATTGTTTTGGAAACTTTCAGTCTCCAATTTAACATACTACTTGTACATTGTTTGGAAACTTATTTTAGAATGTATTTCTGGTTCCAAATCCCGGACCAGCCTCCAAAAAGCAAAAAAAAAAAAAAAAGGTGTAGAAAAGGCAGTAGAAAATTGAAAGTTCCCAGGTATTCAACAAAAGCCCCAACGCCTCCACGGCTCTCCCTTGTTTACACCCGTCTCCTCATTGAAGCCGTGTCTGCCCACTTCCCATTCACACGCGTTTTTGTAAGTCAACAGGCGAAGCTCCCACTGATCCTCTCAAAATCTGTCTCCTCTCTTTGACAACTCTCTTTCCAAATGTCCCCTCTTTCTCTTTCTTTTTTTTTTTGTGTCACCATCCGAGATCAAATGAATCTTTACTGCGGTCTCAACAAGCACACCCCGGCTCTTTGCGTTTCCAAATTCCATCTTCCCGTTCGCCGCCCCCGGTTAACCCTGGCGCTGGAGCCCGCCAACTCGAGTGCTGTCTCTTCCTTCTGCTGCGCCTTTGTGATAATAACAATAACTGTGTAGCAGCGCGCAAGGCTTTTTGGTTGAGGCGGCGCCAAAAGCAGCCTTGGCGCAGGGAACCCCCTTTTGGTAAAAGCCTGTTCTGCCATTTCCAAGCAATTCTCCCCACTGTGTCGGCTTGCATCACAGCATTAAGACGGATATCAATGTGCTCGGGCAGCATGGGGGCTACCACTTTCTCTCCCACTCCCACTCAATTTGGAATCCGATTCAAAGAGGGTTTTTTTTTTTTTTTTGTCTGGCAGGACAAATAATACCTTGTTTGGTAAGATGTCTACTCGCCTCCTTCCTTTTCATTTTGTACAAACACCTATCTAAGCCTCGCAGCAGACCTTGTTCCAAAGAGGAAACGGCCGTCAAACGTGGGCGAAGCACTTCACCACAGGTCTAGTAATGGGATTTATGGATATTTAACACGAGGTGAATAAGCAAGTTCCAAGTCGGGGACCGAGTTTTCCAAAGACGTCAAGTCATTACCATTAAAGTAAGTAAGTAAGTGCTTTATTGTCATTGTACAAGCGTACAACGGAATAGTGTTCAGGTGTTAGTCCTGAGCTGCTGCGGCTGAGCCGCGCTGCCACTGTGTCAACCTGACCCGCATGACCTTGGAGGTCGGGGAAACTGTAGCACTCGGAAGAAATCTGGCTGGCTGCCCTCTCTCGCTGTCTCCTCTGATCCTCTGAAATAGTGCCGCGCCTCCTGGGTTTGTCCCTGTTTCAGAGCGTGGTGTCCTGCACTGGTCAGCTCCATCTCCTCCTCCCTCCGCTCCCTCCGCTTCACAACAGTTTTCACCATCTCTCGTTTGTCCTTTTTTGTTTCCTGTAGCTCCTCTTGTGACGCCTCCTCTGTGCTGCAGCTGTGGGGGCTCTTGGTGCCTCTTCAGTGTCTCAGAAGAAGAAATTTGTAGGTCTCAAATGGGTTTAGCTGATAAGCTAGCATTTTGTTTACCTTTAAAAAGCTGCTTTCTTCAAGACCATTTTAGTAAACAAATCCACCAAACCTCCACAAAAACACTGCAAAGACGTACAAGAGTATCCAGAAAAACAATGTGGAACACAGAAACCACAAATGCAGTTCAATCTTTATACCCATCATTCTGATAAAAGTGTGTTAGTTGCTGATGAAGCCTCACGGGGTGCCAAAAAGAGCCAAAACATCCACAACATTAAAATAACACAGTACAGATGACGGATTATGAATCTCTCCAAAACCAGCGGTCCCTTATCTTTTTTCTTTTCTTTTTTTTTTCAACCATACAAGTGCCTTTCATCGACCCATTCTCATTTTACTCTTTGAAATACATAAAATATGCAAATAGAACTTCGTGCCATGATTAAAGGCATGGGAAAAAAGTTTGTGCCAAAGACCCGATTCACGAGGCAGGCCCATTGTGAAGTGCTGCAGACAGACTAGAGACACGCAAGAAGGAGAGATCCACTTTGGTGCTGGTAATTAAGGACGCAGACAAGTGGAAATCGAGTTAAGTTGCTGGAGCAGTCCTGGTATCTGTCGAGCGGCGTGGATGCAGGAGTGCTTAGCTAACACTTTTAATACATCGGTTCAGCCAGCTTAAACGTGATTAACCCGGGATGATAGCTCTATTCAAGATACCTAATACCCAAGGAGTAAACCTGTCCGTGAAATTCGATTGTCTGATATAAAACACTTTTTAAATCACTGTTTCGAACCACAAAATCTCAATCCAATCAAAATGTAAAAAAATAAATAAAAAAACTGTTGCACGTGGATTTTGGGCCGGCTTTTCAGATATTTTTTGATTTTGCTGATACCTGGCAACCCCTGACCCCCCAGTTCAGCACAAATGGAGATTAACAACTTGAAATTGGAATGTAATGTGTTTTTTTTTTTTTCCAGACACAAGACTATCAGCTGCTACTGGCGACTGACACAAACGGTCATGCCACGCCTGTGTTGATTATTGGCGTGCACTTGCCAGAAGCTTTCAACCCGTTCTGGTAACATTTTGGAAGCATGCGAGTCAAAGTAAACGGAAAAACAAAGTCTTACTCGGAAACACTGACTAGGAGAGGCCATTATTTGCTGAAATTATATCAAATTAACAATGACGACCTTTGAATCTAAAAGATGGGCATGACCAACTCCTCCCAGGATGAGTTTCCAGGAGAGGGAAACATGCACGAGTTTGGGAACCTTCTTGTTGAGTGGAAACGACATTGTCCACAAACAAGGAATGAAATTGGCAAGGAGGAAAACGTGCATAGACATTATTACATTGCATATTAGATAGTGATTTTGCCACATTAGTCAACTTGAAGATCCAGAGAATGACTGTGGTGGAGGGAAAATCATTTCAGCACGCATCATCTAATTAGCAGGCCGGAGGCTTTACATGACACATGGAGCCAAAGAGAGCATTTACATGAGGTTTGAAGAGATAAAAGAGGCTGTCCGAATGCATTACACCAACTTCATAGTCAAATTGTGAAGAGACAGGGACTGGGAGTGTCATAGGAACAGATTACCCATTCCCTGGATCTTTGTATGTGGAGTTTGCGTGTTCTCCACTTGGCTGCATGGGGTTCCTGAACTGAAGGCTAAAATCCCCCAGAAAAGTGACACTAAGATCTGCTACAGTGCAATGCTCCATACTCTACAGCGTTACTGTCCCTTAAGAGGAGCCCAAGTCAAGTCAGAGTCCAATGCGTAAAGTCTTCAACAGGAGAGTTCAAGTTCTGAATGTTCAAGCTGTACAGCAGTGTCTTCAAACCAGGGGTGTGGGGACTCCTGGGGGTACACAAGCCTTTTGCAGGGGGTATTAAGAATCATTTTAGATTTGAAATAAAATGCTAAATCAAAGGATGTTTTTCATTAAAATGTATGGATTGGTCAGTCTTTTAGGCTTGTTTTGAACAGATCATGAAGTCATTTTGCAACAACAAAAACAGAGCTTAAAGGTGCATTATGCAACATTTTATGTGAAAAATAAAAACATATTTTTAAATTTTAAATCTACCTTTTTGTGACCAAATGCAGTATGGTTGGTTAGCATGACACCTTTACTTTCTATCACAGTGGCCTCTTACTGTAGGTTTTGTAGGTTTCTCTGGTGGAAGGGTCCGTCATCAGTGAAAACCTACAAAACAATTGATCCTGGAGCGTCCTACAGAGCACTGTGATGGAAAGGAAAGGTGCCATGCTAACCACCCATATTCCATTTGGTCACAAAAAGGTACATTTACAAACCAAACATTTTTTGTTTCTTTTTCGCTTAAAAAGTTGCATAATACACCTTTAAGTTGAACAATTTCTTGAAAGAAAATTACAGCAATTTCGACACAGGGGGACTTGAAGTGTAAAATAACAACTCACAAGTCCGAGTCGGGTCCCTTGTCCTCAGTTTGATGTTCGAGTCGAGTTCCCAGTCTGGAAATGACTTGTTAACAAGTCACATCACAAGTCAGAATCCAGGAACTTGTGTAGAAATAGGCCCACGGACTGCAGGTGGAAATTAGCACAAGTCTGAGGCTAATGTATATTGTACACTGTCCCTGTTCAAAAAAATAAATTAATAATAATAATAATCACTGCCACTCTATATACCAACTTTAAAGAAATTACAAGTCCTTATGTATGTTTTAAAAAGATGGAGGAAGCAGGGGGAAACCCAAACATGGAAAGAACATGCAATCTCCAAAAAGACAAGCGGAAAGGATGATAAGACACCAGCTTTTTGGCACTTGATATTGGACTTTGATTGCAAAAAGAAAGAACCTTCAACTGATGTTAGTTAAAATGCAGATAAACCCACCATTGAAAAAAACAAACAAAGTGGTTTTATGTAACCAAATGGTGGCTTTCACATGTTTTTTTTGCACAGTATTCGTGGTGCCAGCGCGCTCCTACCTGCCGGCTGGACTGTGGACTCAATCTGTAGCATGCACACAGCAGCAGACCCACGCACCCTGCCTGCCACCGCGCCACGTCCTCCTACAGAACTCCACTCTCTTCACCTCGAACGCAACAACAAACACCGGCAACAAACGCTTGACCGCAATTACCCGGCAAAGCAGTCACAGCCGCCCATGTGAAGCCATGAAAGTAACAGGAATGGTCAGGTAAAAGTCTAGGGAACGGTAAAGTGGACTGATGCACTACTGCTGCTACAGTGCATTTGCAACAGACTTTTAGTGAATTTAAATCCTGAACCTTACATTTTTAACAACCTCCTGTTGTCGCAATACAAGTGTTTGTTGTTGTCGGCCAACATTAAGCCCGCCCACCCGAGGCAAAACTGTCATTTGATCTGACCAGCGGGACGTGCCCAGACAAATCAACGGACGCGGCACAAGATGGATTTTTTAATTCAGATTTCTGCGCAAGGTACTTTTTTTTTTTTGGGTAAACAATCATAGTTCGGCGCGGGCTAACTGAAGCCCGTTCATGCTAGCAATTTGGCTGGGTATTATTGAAAATAGGGCGAATGAAAATAGGACGATGCGTGTTAAAACAAACTTGTGGAGGCCAAAATGACAGCCCTCAAAAATGACTTAAAGAAGGGCAAAAAAAAAAGGTTTCGATGGAAAGTCCACTACAGCAAAGAACTTCAGGAGGAAGGAGGCTATAATTAGCCCATTCTTCATTTACAGTCTACGGATGCAATTAGCAAATTACAAGGACTGCGATCATTTAGGTGAGCTAATATCCTCTGACAACAGCACAAACGTGTCTCCCGTACGGATTCATCATGTAAAAAGCCTGCTAACCCTGCAGTTTAGATCTCTGTGTACTCAAATCCCTGTAAATCGTTGGCAGTGCATATTGCAGGCTTGTCTCACGGGTTTCGTTTTCCTCGTGTTTAAAATGTGCACTTAAAAATAAAGTGCAACTCTAATGGCAATTGCAGTCGTCCTGTCGTCCCAAGTTGAAATCAGAGCAAACGTTACACAAGATATTGTCTAATGAATCACAGCAGTCGGAACGGTTTTATTCTTTATCAAACCACAAAATAAAATTCAAAAATAATCACAGCCCATACAGCTGATTGTTCTTTAGACGACAGAGTCAGGAAGCATGTGAACAGGGACATATCCTGTTGCCTTTGGAATAATTCGGTGTGAACATTCGATTACCGCATTCTATTATTCCGTTCACACTGTTCACACTTGACTAACTTATAATTGGTTGATATGACAATTGAAAAATACATTCGTCATACAAAGTCAAATTGCTTTACAGCTTTTGCAGTTTGCCATATTAGTCCAACAGCAATTATAAATAAGTACAGATGCGAAATCTGGTCATCTGCTCATTAACAGAATGTTGTGGAAGTGTCTGAGAGAGGCCGGAGTTGGATTAAACATAAAAGATTTTTGGAAATTGTCAAAATTGTATACATGAAAGGACATAATATTAAGGGTCTTTAACAGCAAAATCCAACCCTGGGGGAAAAAGAACTGTCAATTTGGTTATTCCTTTCAAAAACATTGCTCATAGAGTTATAGGTCCTTGGAAAATCTCAAGCATAATCAACAACATGCCAACTCAATTAATGGCAGGAAGTAGCTCTTGCTAATAAATGCCAGCACTGGTAGAGCTGTACAATACTGCCAAACCCTTTTCAATATTTTTTTAATCAGAGCAGCAATGTAAAAGAAAAAACAAAAAGAGAGTGAAGCTCCACAAACCATATTCAAAAACATAAGGCCAAACGAAGCGCTTGATTGCGTTTCCTAGCACCCATTTGGCAATCGGGACACCTCTAAATGTGCGCTATACCTATGGGACAAACGCTGGCAAGGGAAGCGGCGTTGGCGCGTCTATGTAAAAGGTAGCTCTTAACACTTGTAAATCTGGTTCGTGCCAAGCCGCAATCAATGAGGTGTAACACTGCCGCGGCGATATGAGACAATACGACGTGTGAAAGACGGAAAAATAATAATCAGCTCAGCTCTTGACACCCGTAAGGATGAAGAATGAATGGATAGATGAATTTAATCGATTTTTTTTGTGTCTTTTTTTTTACATTTGTAAATGAATTTAGAGGCATTGTTATTTCCAAGAAGTTAATCATTTTGTTTTGTTTCCTGACCTGGAATGTTTTTAGCTAACTTCCTGTTAATTTCCTGTTTCTTTAACGTAAATAAAAAGTAAAAGATTTAAAGTAAAAGACTTAAAAGACAGAATAAATCTTAAATAAACGCCAAGCCGAGTGTGTTTCATTAAAATCTTTGTATTTGTTATTGACAGTGGTGTTATTATAACATTTGCCAGCGTCAATTTAACGTTAGCCTGTAGCTTCAATGCTAAAACATAAAAAGGTTACAATAAATAATGCAAAAACAAATTGCTAAACAGTGCAGCGCATTGTTTCGAAAGCCTAAAAATATCTCATTTTGTTCAACTCTATCAATAACTGGAAAGCAAACTACTAACAAACAAAATTGCTAACTAACTAGCTTAACTAATACACATATTAGGGACTTTGGCATAAATGCCATAAAACACACACACACACACACACAGTATTATGGGTAAGGTTAAGTCTCGCAGTCGTACCGAAGGTGCCATTTTAAAGATTAAAATGGCACCACAACAGTAAGCGGGACGGACTAGCCGTCATCTGTGTTCTCGACACCCAAACAAACGAGCGGCCCCTGAGTGCGTACGGTGCAGTTTAACGGTGTAAATGTTGAGCTGGCTATGGGGGGCCAGGAGCCACCACTTGGTCCTGATGAAGACAAAGAGGCTACAGCGGCTGAATGGGGCTTTCAGACAGGATTACACAAGCGCTCTTAAAGACTGCTTTTAATAGACCGGACTGAATCTTATTTTCCTCCCACTCGGCCCCATCCAGCCACGTACTCTCCTCCCCCCAAACAATCGCAGTATACTGGAATGTACAATGTTCTGGGAATTTATATTTTTATAAATGTGTGAGGTGTAGCCAAATTAGTTTTCAAATCACAAAAAAATATTAAGGCGCACTCTTCTACATCCACCTGTCCCCAGTAGTTAAAGCTCAGTGATTGAACTCCGGAGGTTCTTAGCTTTCAAATGAGAAGCGGTATGTTCGCAAATACTGAAACTTGTGCTTATGTCCCCATACGGCGCTTAAGTCAACCCAAGTTCCCAGTTGTAGTGGAAGTGCACTAACCAACCAAACCACAAGGTAGCCGTTTTCATTGTGTCACTGTGCAAGACGCTTTACATTACCCACTGGAGTACCAAAATGCAACAGGAAGGACATCTGGACTGAATTGTTTAAATACTATGTTGTGCAAAAAAATTGAGACGTGAAAAAGTGATGTGGTTTAGGCCAAAGGACCTGGCAACCCAAGGCATGGAGCGCTCTGTGAACTTTGCCTTTGGAATTTTGGCAGTGAAAGGGCTTAAGAAACGAACCATAACACTTTAAAACATAAACAACTTTTACATTACGTCAGTCGTTTTTTTTTTCATTGTAAATAATAAATTGACACTGTAACATTCCCCGAGATAGTCTCTCCATCGGAAGCCAGGGCATGTGGATACTCTCAAAACATGTTGTTCATCTTGTGAAGTCACACCGACTGGTCCAACTATTGTTCTCTCTTGTTGTTTTCATCAAATGTGTTATTTATTTTTTTTTGCCTTCACTCACTGTGATCCTCCAATCAGATTCGTTCACCTACACCAACCAATCAAATGCCTTATCCGCAGCTGGGACAGGGCAGTCGCCGGGCATCTTTGGGCAGAGAAAAAAACAAGACCCCGGAATTAAGCCTCCCCGCCCTGCCTTAAAATCCAATTTGAAAAAGCCCACAGCAATAAGATTGGACTGGGCTGTGGCTGCTAAATGAAATGGCGATTTGATTGAGATTAACGTGGCTCCTAATATTTCTCTATTGCACGGGAGAAGGGGGTGAGGGAGGATTTAACTTGGGGAGATAGATATCGTTAATAGCTTTGGGTTTGTCAACAAGTGAGTAGATATTTTTAGGACGTGTTTGAGCTTTTGTCCTCTCACAGTATAGAAGTTTGCCAAGGTCCAAAGTTAAAGGCCATGCAAATCCACTTTTTTTTAGACATCTTAAAGGGAGAGGTATTATGCAAAATTGACATTGTTGAGCTTTTTGCTATGTTACAAATATGTCCATTTATCAAGAACCCACCCGGAGCTGTGTTTCGACCTACTCGCACATCTTTGAGTAATCTTTGAATCTATGTATTCAGGAAACACTTTCCTCACCTCGCGATTCCTTGCTAAGCTTAATCCTTTAAGCAGCAACATTCGCCATAGCTTCACAGACTTTTTGGTTTCACTTAATTTTTTTTTCCTTTATTGATGGGGAGCGAGAGACGGGGTTAGGAGGGCCTTGAGACTGCGTGAAAATCAGGAAGTGAAACTACTATTTTTGATTCAGCCGTTTTAGATCAATATTGCATTTCTAACCAACAGAGTGCTGGGTGCATGAGGGAGGGGAATGTCTGAGATTATTATCAAATCTACCTGCAGATATATAATCATAATGTTCCCTGATCTAAAACAGTCTGGAGCAGTATTTCACTTCATCCTCCGTGCCAGCAAAAGACAACTACACCATCCAACTACAGTACACATTTTTTACAACCGTTTGGCTGCTCCTGTGCCATAAATGTAACCTGGAATACGCCGTGTGGCTTTAAGTCAGATGTCCCAGCAACAGGCTCGATTTGGTTGCCAACACCATGGGGAAGTGCATTTCGTATGTCATAAAGTAACAGAAATGATGGAATTAAAACCTCTCTCGCAACCACTTTTCATCTAAAGAACAAAGCCAGCGAGCCCTGCCAACTTCCCTAATTAATAAATATGTGTGAGCGGCTCGTGTTGTTCTACTAAAGGAACAATGCGTTGGAGTCGGGTTTTTTTCCAAATCCCATTAATGCAGCGCTGTTGACCCTGCTAGCCCTTTGATTAAACTCCCACAGGCTGAGGCACGAGTGGAGGTCCGGGCACATCAGTTACTGTTCGCCTTCCAAAATAACAAGATTATCTCCTGCAAATTGGAATCAAAAGTTTACATCTCGCAGCTCTGCCGTGGACAACTACAGTTAGTCTTGTAGTTGTGTTCAGCGTGAGATCGGATTGGGTACGCAAAATGGTAGCCTGACTATTTGAGGTTAGTTTTAGAACCTCCGTGTATACAGCCCGTCCAGCTATTAGTCTGCAGTCGTTTCCTATTCTCTACTAGTTTGAGATCTCGCAAAGAGCAGCATTGTCCCCAAAATGGAAAACAAACTTTACAGTTTAGGTCACTTTGAATGATACAGGGATATTTGGGAGGAAATGTCTTCTTCCACATTCTTCCAAATAAGAGTTATTGAATGGACGATCTCCAAATTGTCTGCTCAACCTTTCTCACCCGATCAAAAGAAAATACGATAACTTGGCAAACGAATCAGTTCCGGTTCTTCCTTGGTCTTTTTCCTGAAACATTTAAGCTTCCGAGAGATCAAGGAAGTTGATATGCCAATGACAAACAAATCCGGAGGGGTGGTCCATTGCCGACTGAATCCGTGTTAATTATGATGTAGTAGAAGCGACACAAGAACACGAGTTTATTGTTGTCATGGGGACGGAGAGAGCGGTACACAGGTGGCGTGTTTAAACAAAGCGCTCCCCAGTGAGGCCTTCCCGGGACCGGGGATGTAACGGGATCTCGTGTTGGAAACTAATGAGGTCTGGTACATGTCACATGGAACTCGGAAACAATCGGCAACAATCGAACTAAGAGACAATAGCGTAGCCTCGCCAGACCAGACCACACATCCCCGTGAGTTGGTCCGTGTTGGAACAAACAGGACGACTTGCGCAAGGATGAAGAAATGGAAAAGGAATGAAGAAATATCACACTGAGGACTGAGAAACAGCGCCATCTTCTGGACAATCAACAGGTGAAGTACTACACACTGTTCATCAGAGGTGAGAAAGGTTACGAAAATCACTCGGGTGACACATATTTAGTCTTTTGAATTTGAATAACAGTATCCAGACGCATCTTCACTTAAGAATAATCATCTTGGATAAGAAAAAGAAAGAGTCAAATAATATTACCAGGGGTACAAGCATGTTTTCCTTGCCTCTGACTTTTCTTTGTTGTTTTTTTCTCTCATTGTAAGCATCCCATTGACGATCGTACTACAGGATTGTCCAAACCTACTTAATATCAGCACAAATTCTCTTAATCCAAGCACTATTCAGGCCAGTCATTTTATTCAAGACACCTTAAACAATGAGTGGACTGGCCAGGCTGGGAAGAAAAGTTTATGATAATCTTATAGAAAATACATGCCAGTCTAGTTAAATCTTGCTCACAAAAAGTGTACGAAATCTTACAGATACTTTAAAAAATGCATATAGTATGTCTGGAAAATAAGTAAACGTATATCAGCTATCATTGCTAGCAGAGGGCGCATGGACAGGAAACTTGCTGTCGAAAAAGTGTGTGTATATTATTTCTCGTTTTTACGTTTCAATGAAAACATCGTGGATCACACAAAAACTAACCTTATTGTAAAGATATTATCACAACTATGGGGCATGTATAAGTACAGCAAATTTCAGTCAGGCATAAATTAGTTACGTTTCTTATATTCCAAATGGAAAACATGACTGAGTAATCTAATTGCAGTGCCCGCCGTATACTTTCATAATGCCTTGCCCTGGATTCAGAGAAGCATTATGCAACATCTACTCCACTGCCATAGCCTTCACGCTAACGCAAGTTAGCACGCACGGTTATTTACTGTAAACCCATAAATTCTGCTGATCTTTTTACGGCAGCTACACGATTACCTCATCTCATAATGTTCACTTCATTAAGATACAGCCGTGATTGACGCTGGCGCTGAGTGTCTTGGCCGCGGACGTTGGAATAAAGTGCTTTACAAGAACACCAGGGGAACTTTCCCAAGCCTCCCGAGCGCAGGGGGGGGGGAGCCGTATAAACGCTGGGAAACAAAGAGGCCTAATCCCGCGGCAGAATGGGTGGCAAAGAGTAAGGGGATTACAGCCGGCAATCTATTAGATTAACCTCACATTAATTTGAATTTAAGGGATAATCTGCGGTTACATCTGTTGGCCGTGACACCCGACTCTTGTTATTTGTTATTGTGCTTTGAAAACCCATGATGTAAATGGAAAGGTCGGGAAGCAGTGCTCAAAGTGGCACGGGGCAATGTGGGCATGTAAGACGTTAAAATGAAGGCTTGCAAATTGTACTTTGAGAGGTTGAAATTAGCAAATTGCGAAGACACTTATTTTGGACTTTACAACAAAACATTCTGCCTCCGTGTGAACTCACTATGCATGATGATAATCCAGTCGTTTAGCCCGTGACCATTATTATGAGATATTGACAGCCCCAGAACAAAATGTGTGTTGAGAAATATGTTTTTTTGTTTTTGTTTAGGACAGTGCATGTTAAAGTGATAGTCTGTAAGTTTCAATGTCTGACAAATTTAATAGGCTGCGTATAATTTACCTCATGGGCCTGCAATTTGACTAACATAAGTATATTAAGTAAATCGGTTTTCTGTAAAGTCCCTCCCTTTGCTGATCTATGAGCAAATCATCTGAATCCGCGGTGCCATAACTTTGACCAGTGAGACGAGCTTTCCGGTGAAGCGGCCCGTCTGGTCCAATCGGGAGAGAAGGGGGGGCGGCTGCTTGATCTAAACGATGTAACCTTTTGAAATGTTGTCGGCTCTCCCCTTATTTTGCAAACTAGGAGTGGCTTTCAGGTCCAATCAGGAGGGCAGTGGGGGGACTCTCTTCTCATTTTGCAATCTTCCAAACTATCACTTTAATGAACAATGCACTTTAATGCAGTCTCAAACACACTCTCACTCAACCTGGCCTAGTGTGCATGTTTTTAGTGGTCAAGGGGGAACCGGCGCAGACACAAGAAGAACATGCAAACACTAGTCTTCTTCAAACTTCTTCAGCGCAATCAACCCCGCCCGAACGTAAAGGTAAGAACAGAAATAAATTCCAAATGAGCAAAAAATATATAAATAAACAGTCTGAATCAAAAGTCTGCTCAATTTAAAATAAACTGCAAAAATGGGCCCCCTTTCCAATTGCCTGTTTTGACCACCCCTGTTAACACCCCTGTTACTCCCACTACTTTGTACAGAGGGATTTTATTATTTATTTTTGTGTTCTTGTTTTCCCCAGGATTCATATGAAGCTCATGGCCGAGTGGAAAGAGGGTGACGCTGGGGTCAGGAATCTCCCGAGGTTTGCCCCGTGTCCCTGCCCTGACCCACAACCGCTCCGGTCTGGAATTCTTTGGGAAAGTCTCTGAACACATTGTGAATTTTCTTTTGCCCCGGACAGACGCAGAGACGAGGGTTTTTCTTCTTTCTTTTTTTTTTTTTACTCCCTCCCCCCTGTCTTGTGGCTTGCGCTCTCCTCACGCACCAGAGCCGTGAAGGGAGGAGATGAACCCGGTGAACCTTGAGAGACACTGAAGGGCCCTGGTCACGCCGGGACACAGCGCCCGAGCCGACTACAGGCATGTATTATGTAGCCAACAAGTATGCTAAATGACAGTAGGAAGAGAGGAGCTGCGTGGCTAAACATAAGCTTCATTTATGCTGTTGCAGTTATAGGGATTAAAATGGGGAACTGCCCGTGGAATGATTGCTATGTTAAAGGCGTGCAAAGGAATAAGGCAGATAAAAAAAAAAAAGAGACAATTAAACGTGATGGGCGACGTCCGGGAGAACTTGGCGGTTTTCGCGAGTGTGACAAATGAAACTTTTTTTTTTTTAGCTTTCGTTAATTTCATAACTTTGTCGTTTGCTATTTGCGCGAGTGTGAGAGCAAGGGTTTTTCAACTGCTGTAGTACTTTGGGGGCCTGTACCTTCAACATCCTATGACCAAGACACGGCCAAAACAAACGGGATTCAAGTTGACAATGTTGTAGTTATGGATTCCAGCATGGATCTTTCGAGGCCGGCCTTGACGATCATATGGAATTATCAATAGCGCCATCAGACGGGGACCGCCGTTAACAATAAGTTAATAATGGCTGTGTGGGCTCTCCATCGTCCAGGTGCTATCCGCCTTCGTAGAGATTCGCAGATCTTGTCAGCTCAATCAATGCCAGTCGACAACATTTCTGAACATCTCTCCAGCATCATTTAATTAAAAAAAACGTTGTTTCGTCATTCAAAGTCAACAGCGGATATGTTTCACCGACTCGAGAAACAGATGGAAAAAAAAAGTGACTGTGTGGTGGCGCAAGAACTGTCACGTTATCCAGGAAGTCACGTTGACTTATAGCCTCTCGTTCCCTCTCCGGTGCGAGAAGAGGTACACAAAACATACAGGAATGAACTCCCGCGCGATGTTGACTAATGGATTAAAATGTAACGTTTGTCACTTGCCTCTCAGCATGAAGCACAGGCTGTTCCTGATTCAACCGAGACAAAGCCATGAGTCGCGTGTTCGAAATCTCAGATCAGAATTCCTATGCATTATATTACTCATGTGTCATTTTCACGTCTAAAAGTTGAAACAATGTTGACGATTCCCTTTTGAACACAACTTTGGGCAACCTAATCAACTGAACGATTGAACTGAAATCACGACTAAATCAAGACTGCAAATTATAGGTAGGTGATGTGCAATGCTTCCAAAGAGTCTCTCGAAAAGGATTTATAATGTATCAAAGCTGCTAACTCTGTTTGTGTTTGTGTTCTGAAATGCATGCGTAGTTGAGGCGATCCTACAGTACTTTGGTCTTCTCTCAAATGTGTCATGGACGTATTTGAGTGCACTTTGAAACATACATTTCTAATCTGATCGCCACACCTTCTGAAAAGATAATTGCTATTAGTTGTTTTTGTTTTGTTTTTCCACCAACATTGTGCAGCACTGATTTAGGGGAACCAAACTGGCCATAATAATGGAGAGGAAAAGAGTCTGTTGTTATGAAATTGTTATGAAAAGGAATAAGGATAACTGAAAACTTCTTACTCCTGACGAAAGACCACAGTTTTCATATTGTGGACACATTAAGATAATTCTATACAAAGGCACTGTCAATGTAGCACAAAGATGGGCTCGGGGGCATTCTCACCGTTTCCACCACGCGGGCTACCCGATTAGATATTGGCCGTGGGGGACGTGTGCCGCTTGTCCAGTGTGATTAACCTGTTAGTGCGAGCGCGTGGCAGGCGGACCAGACCAGACTAGACAGCCCCCTCGCTTGTACCCTCCGCTTACCTTCCAGCCGGCAGAACTGTTGCTGTCTCCTTTATCCTTGAAGTACGGCACAAAGCGCACCATCCAGTCGTAGATCTGGGAGAGCGTCAGCCTCTTCTCGGGAGCGCTGTCTATGGCGCGCGTGATCAGGTCCGCGTACGACAGGTTCCCCCACGCGTTCCGCCGGGACGACTTGGCTTTACGCAGCTGTCCGGCCACGTCCAGCGCGGCCACGGCCACGGCGGGTAGAGTGGACGCGGCCGGCGCCGAGGCCACTATGGGCGGCTTGATGTCTGCCGGCGCGCCGCCTTTCCGCTCGGCGAGACACGAGGAGGGCACGTCGTTGTAGCCGTGGTGCTGGGGCTCCAGCTTGACAGTGGCCAGACCCATCAGACCCCGGGTGGCCTCGTCCATGAGCGGCCAGGCGCACGGCTGGGGGAGATTGTCGAATTCCGAGTGCGCGCCCATCGCTCCGCTCTCCATCATCATGAGCATGGTGCCTTTTTTTTTTTTTTTTCTCTCTTTTTTTTTTCTTCTGAGACAAGGTCACTGTCACAAAACGGGTAGGAAGAAAAAAAACAGCAACTGCGTCCTACAAGTATTGTTCACACGTAAACAGGATTCTCAAATTGGGGGCTATTCTCCACCGCGTCAAGGCAGGGGAACGCGTATCCAAATCGCTTTCTTCAGTGTCTCTTCCATGATGCCCCGCTCTTACGCACGTCCAATATCACTTAACAGCAACAGTTGATACCAAAAAAAAAAAAAAAAGAAGCCCAACTCCAATGTTCTCCTTTCGCTTTGCTTCTTCTACTTCCACAACTCGAGTCGAAATCTCATGAATCATTTACTACACGCACGCAGCTCCAAGTCTCAAAAAGAGAAAGGGAGGAGAGAAAAAAAGAAAAAGGAAAAAAAAAATCCCTGGTACGCGTTGTGGAGTCGGGAGCATCCTCCGGTGTGAGCGCGTCTGATCCAAAGCACGCCGTCGCTTTGACAGAAGCACGGATTTCTACCTTTGTCTTTGCGCACGTGTCACATGGGCAGCGTCTCTCCTCCTATCGCGGCGCCGCTCCCGTGCGTCCCACTATGCGAGACCGGCATGTGTGTGAGCGTGAGTGCGCGCGTCTCTCGGTAGGTTTTGGAGGCACTCAAGCCCGGGGAATAAAGTGAAAAGAAGTGTCGCTGCTGCCTCCGTGTAATTGGGCGAGCGCGCGGATCAAGTCACTCCCCTCCGCAAACAACACGCAGCAGCGCAGGCGGGCACAAAGCGTTCGTTTCCAAAAGGCGCATCAGAAAGGAGCTGCGTGAGACGCTAAATGCGCTGTACGTGCGGCTGTGCGTTATAGTGGGTTTTTAGGCAAGACGCTTCAGGTGAATGGGGGGAGTCGATGCATTTTGATATGTCACTTTGAAACTTTTGCTGTAGATCACTAAGAAGAACAAAGCAATACAAATCCAAGTTTTCTGTCACTTGGATACATGGATATAAGGCATCAGAGTAATGGATGGAGCCAGGTCCCGCCTTTCCCCCATCTCGTTTATTGTGGCCTTTTTGTGGCGTTGTTATTGCGCTTTCATCCCTTTTCTTTTTACTTTTTTGTCATTTAAGTGGATTCCTGTTGCTTGTCATTCTGCATTGTTCTAGAGGTGTGGATCCCGAGATACAAAACATTCAAAATATGAGCTTAACCCCGTCATGTAAAGGAACACCACAACACACCTAAAGTTTGAAAAAAATGTCATCTACAATATTTTTTTACAGCCGTCAAAAAAAGTGGCACAAAAAGCCACTAACATGAGATTAGGGTAGTAAATGTGTGCAGGCTGCATCAGTGACCACTGTAAACATTTAAAATTATACTTTGAAAATGTTGGTCAAAATACGTTTTGTAACCAAAAATGATTCAAATACATCAAATATGAAAAAAGTTATGGCCAAATTAACAGCAAAAAAAATGGCAAAAAGTGGCACGAAATACCCTAACTGACCACAAGGGTTAATGAGCTTAGTCAGGAGTACATTTTTGTCCCTTTTTTTTTTTTTTTTGTCCCTTTTTTGTTTGCTCCTTTGCGGCTTTTTGGTTGCGTTTCATTTGTGTTACACTTGCTCCAAGAAGCGTTTGGATTTGGGTGAAGCCAGACTGGAGAAAATGTGCTCAGTTCAGGTGGGGGTTAAGAGGTTAAAACATCTCACTAATATCAACTGAATTAGTTTTAATAATGATGTCATATATATATACGATGTATTCCCAATTCATTCAGGTATCGATTCAATCCATAAAAAAATATAACACAAGCATAACTTAGATCGACGTGACAGGATTATGAAACTTGGTACCAAATCTTCTGCTGTGATGAAGATAGTAATCAAAGAGCATTATCGGGTGTCCAAAAGGCAGATTCTGTGGCCCTTTTCTCTCCACATAATCCTGCCTTTCGAATCAAGTTAATGTTTCCTTATCTGAACACATTTTGCTCTGATTGGTCACTAAGGCTGGTATATAATTCGTACTTTTGGCATGGAAAGTTTAGAAAATTCCCCCATATTAGGAAGATGACTTTCCCCCTTGAAAGAACATGTTAATGCGTATTTACACACTATATTAAATATGGGCAGCCAAATTGTGATGCATTATATATCAAACGCTTGCGTATGGACGGCTCGTAATTGGGAGACGAAAGCTTCAAAGGAGACTTCGTATTTTGGATTCAAATGAGGCAATTCATAGAGAGATTGAACCAGTATATTTTTTGTGTGTTTTAAAGGCGCTTGACTGGTGCGTTTTTTTGGAGTTGAAGTTTGGCTGTAAAATGAACGAGCATTTGGCGCCGCTAGAATTCACACTCTGGGCCTCCTCACACTGTGGGTAAAGAAGACCAACATCTGCGCTCTGAGGCTGGAGCTGTAAAAGGCTCACAGCGCGGACGTTGGATTAGCATAACGGTGTCCGGTATCAGTACTTATATAAAAGACCTATGCAAAATGGAGTTTTGTTGAGCATGTATCCATGTTGTACAGTAATATTGTCCCCTCATCCGCATTTTCCTTAATTTGACGTCAAATGCGTACATCTGTCAGCCAACAGCTTCCCGGACCTGTTTGAGTTGAACGTTCTATCCCCATTGAAATGAATGGTGAAGCCAGGCCCTATATTAAAGTATGGCGAGGTATGGCAGGTTTGTTTCATAGCATTTATATAATTTATGTGGTTTCATGGCATTTACATAATGTATGTGGTTTTATTCTCCAGTGAACGTCCATTAGCCAGAACACTAGTAGGGATAGGAGACATGTGTGGCTTAGCTGTGAGTCTTTCCCGGATACCTCCTCATTTGTCCCTTTTTTGTTTCCTGTTGCGCCTCTTGTGGGGCCTCCACTGTGCTACAAGTGTGTGTGTGTGTGTGTGTGTGTGTGTGGGAGGGGGGGCTCTTGGTGCCGTGTTTCAGAAGAAGAAATGTGTAGTTCTCAAATGACTTTGGCTCATAAGCTAGCTTTTTGTTTACTTTAAAAAAGCTGCTTTCTTCAGGACCATTATGGACTCTGCAGTAAAAAAAAAACAATAATAATGAACCACCAAACCCCCCAAAACATGGCAAAGACGTACAGAGTATCCGGTAAAACAATGTGGAACACAGAAACTACAAATGCGGCTCGCAGAAAGAGGCAAAAAACTTAGCTGTACCAAGAGAGAGGGAGGTTGCTATACGTTTACTCACCAAAAAAAAACAAGTCTTATCTAAAGTAAAATCTCAAAAAATTAAGATTTTTAACCAGGCTTTGACCTCATCTACATGTGCTCGATGGGTTGGCAACAGCTGAAAACGCCCGGATCGTTCGTAATTTGGGATGTCTGATGGCTAAATGCTAACGGCTTTAGGAAAAATACATTGAGTAGGCTAACGCTGAAACGTTTCCAGGACCAGCCGGGACGCCGATTCTCCTTTTTATGTCTTCTTCCACTGGTGAAGCGCTCCAATCTGTGTTTGTTGCATCGAATGTGTCTCATGTATTTTTCAAATCCACAAAGCCGCTCAGTACTGTACTCGCGGTGCGTTTATTGAAGCCCCATTGATTTGTAAGCATGCCATTAGTTAATAACTGTGGCTTGCTTCTTTTTTGAAATCATGTGCACTTCTTTCTGCTGCTAGCGGAGGGGCGCTTTAAGCAACACAAGTGATCTCTTACGGCCAAATATCACGTTATCTGTGTTCGCACCGCACTCCGCAGAAACTTTAAAGCCACACCACGTAACATTTTATCCAATAAATAGAAAAAGATAAGGATTGTTGAAAAATACCTGAACTTTAAGGTTACTGCGGGTGGGACGGGACGTCTGTAGCTCGTCTTCTAGTTTGAGATGTTGAATAAAGGCAGCCAAAGATGAGATTTAAATAGGTTCAGTCCACATTTAAATCTATTCTTAGATTACCCACTGCTTTACCTGGGCAACAGTAGAATCCAAAATGTTGTGCAGTGTGCCTTTAAATTACGAAACAAAGTACCACGATATTTTGCTTATTCCGGTATTACTTTTCTATATCATCAGCGTTTCACTCATTGCCTGTTTTGTTGTTTAATGAAATGTGTTTTGTCCTAAATTGCCAGTAAAGTCAATTAACATAAAACAAGAATCTGCTTCTAAGAAATAAGTCAAAATGCTTTTGGGAGATCAATGAGAAAACAGAATCTATGTCGGAATGTCGTATGCTGAACACATTGATCTGCTGTATGTTATTATGAAAGGTTGTGCACACTGGGGACGACACCATGTTCAGAATGAACACAGGAACTGAGGATGGACTTTATTGAACTAAGATATTTTTTATAATAAATATTATGATGAAACATGTCTGTAAATTGTAATTGTAAAAAGTCATTTGGGGAGGGAAAAAAAAAACGTGTGCATAAACCGTTTTATTGAGTGTGAATTAGCAGGTTGTTTCCATTACAGTGACCACAATGCTCCCTAAAAGTTGTGAAATGTACTTATAAACTTATCCCGTGTGTGTTGGGGAAGTTAGAATAAACCAAGAATGAAGTTTAGGGCCTACACAACACGACTGGACTGTAGGTATGTTTTTCGTAAGGGAACAACATTACAACTTGCTTAAAAGCTAAACGGCTAAAAAAAAACAACAACAACACAGAAATAGGTCAGTGCATCAGCTTATTTAAAAACAGTGTAAGAGTGCGTCATTCGGTCAGACATGTTTTATCACCCAGGTCTGAAGGTGACCACACGGAGCAACCTCACTGCCCTCAAATGGCCCGCCCGCATCAAACGTCCCCACCAGCCGCGAGATCTTCAAACCCCGAAAACAGTCCTCTGTTTTAACATTTCAAATTTACTACTCGCATGTTCAGCTTTTTAATTTTTTTTTTTACATATGATTATAGTCTTCTTCAGAATGTTTTTTTTTTTTTTTTTCAGTTTTCCATCTCCCGCTCCTGATAGCCTCGCCACATCACACCCAGGCCGTGTCCACTTTTGCCGTGATATATTGTCTGCCTGTGGCTTTTGAAAACTCCAAAACGAGCAACATGGGCAGGGCCGCTTCTAGCTTTGAGAGGGCGCAGGGGCAGAATCCGGTTTAGGGCCCATCGGGGAGAAGCTATATCGCCCAGAATCTTCGGTCTTTCCATTGGGGTTAAGCGAGTGAATGGAAAGCTTAATCTCTAGACCAGTGGTTCCCAACCTCTTTTGTCCCATGTGAAGCATTCATTTATACTCTGAGCACCCCCTGACTCAAGGACCCGATCCACGTTTTAACAAAGTGAGCAACAAAACATCATTAACCTCTTACCTCCTTAACCAAGCGCATTTTCTCCAGTTCGGCTTTTCCCAAATCTAAAAGCGTCTTGAATGGAGCAAAATAGAGACAAAAACGAGGATGAAAATGCAACAACAAAGTGACGGAAAGAGCGACAAATACATGCCGGAAAAGTAACAATAACACGGTAAAAGTGTGATGAAAAACGGATGAAAACACGACAAAAAAGCACCAAAAAAATTATGATAAAGCAACAAACACAAGACAAACATTTTTCACAATAACGCCGTTACAACGTGACAAAAAGCCGGTCTTAGCTTTCAAATGAGGCAGGCAGTTGAGAAGTGTTTAGATTTGCGTGAAGCAAAACGGTTTGTTTAGGGATTTAAAAAAATGTTTAGTCAAGTTTATTTATGGATGCAACATGACAAAAAAAAAGGATGCAAGGCTCAGATAAAATAAAAAAGTAAAAAATATATAAAACGTCTTTGTAACCTGAAGAGAGACCAGGACAGCGACAGGTCGGCTGGTTCCACTTTGGTTCCAAACCCCAGAAGAAGTGGCCCACCATGTAAAACCTCGTGAGGGTTTCGGCTCCTCGTTTGTCCTGATAAACCCATGAGCGATTTCAAAGATGTCCTCGGCAGCTCATTAGGTTTAAACAAAAGCACCATTTCTCCACCCAACTCGTGTGCATGTCTGAGTGACAGCGGCTGCAGAGCGGCTCACGCTGCGTCTTTGTGATGCGTGCGGGTTCAGTTCGGGTCGGCCCGTGAAGACCCTTTTCACGGGGTCGGGTGGATCCAGTTCGATTTTCAATGGGCCGGATATTTTTGACATTGCTCTGTAGAAAGTGTTTTTACCTTCTTTTTTTGTTTTATTTTTATTTTTGTCAAAGGCTTGGGAGTAACAAATGAGATTATCGTAACGTGCTTTTGACGCAGTTCTGAAACGGGAATGTCCTTCACATAAATAACTACATTTTTCAATTTAAAAGAACCTCGTACTAATTAAACCAAGAGTCTCCAATCTTTTGACTTACAAAATGACAAAATGAGCATAGCAGAGAAAGAAAATGTGTTTAGTCTCCTCTTCACAGTATACTGCATTTACCATTTTCAGTGGCTGGCTTAGTAAACCAGGCCCTTGGTGTACTAAGAACTTTATTCATTTTGATATGACAATAACATTTGAGGTTACTTCTAGTCAGTGGCGCCGATGGAGGGCCCCCTTCGTGGATGCGGGGCTCCCGGCAGAACCTGATTCTAACTAGCAGCGGCTCTGCACGCAGGCTTTTACACTATATGGTGACTCTATACAACTCTATCAATAGGTTCTCTGTCCATTCCAAGCCCCCACACCCCACACACCCCCTCCCGGTGGTATAAAAGACGACCACTATGACAGCTGGTCGCCAATGACAACCATAACCACAAATGCACCTAAATGGAATGCTTTCATGAGGACTGAAATGAGGCTATCAACTTGAAGAGGGCCCAGCCGCCAAAGGAAGGCGATAAGGAGAGCGTTTCAAACACATGCTTTTGTGTTTTTAGGAGGATTTTTCCAGCTGCATTACAATTTATAGCATTTTCTTATTTTTTGTTCGTATTTATTTATATGTTTGTTATATGTTTGTTTAAACAAGAGTACCCGGGGGAAACCTACGCAGACACGGGGAGAACATGCAAACCCCACATTGTTTTAACAATCATGTTAGTGATTTCCATTTTCTACATGAACTTTTTAAAAGCAATGCTTGAAGAGGAGGTATTATGCTTTTTTGCAGATATATGGTAATAATCAAAAACACATCTTTATCATTGGGCCCAGGGGCCAAATGCGGCCCTTAGGCACATGTTTGGTGGCCCTCAAGCTTCTTGTTGAATTGGAACACATCACTAGAGATGGTAGTTTCATTCTAAACAATTACAGCCTCATAAAGTAAAAAGTATTTCTGTGAGTCTTAGCTGCATCATCTGCCCAAGTCTAAATGAAGGTGTGGGAGATAACCTCTCTTAAATGCACCTGGTTAAATGTTTCTTTTCAATGAGCACTACTTACGCCTATTGGGAAGATTAATGAAAAAGGTATTTAATTCTTTTTTTTAAGCGCCACACTAATTTTCTTGCAAATATGAATCTCTAAAGCAAATTACATCTTTCATTTCATTTTACTTTTTGAGCGCCGGCCCCTGTCTCCTACAGTCAGTGTTTATGCTACTCTGAAGGAGCTGAGCGGAACATTAATTATAGCGTTTTGTATATTTTGCAATACCATTTTTTTTATATGAAAAACATATTTTGTATATTAAAACAAATGTTTTTATATAGAATATTTTATAATTGTATACAAAAATTATATGTTTTATATACAATTTTAATATAAATTGTATATTAAAAATTACAACGATATAAAAAAATTACAATGATATAAAAAATGATATCGCGATAACGATATACGATACGATATGGCCCAACCCTAGTATGAACTTCAATATGTGGCCTTCCATGAAAAGGGTATGAACATCCCTGACGTAGAGAGAGAGAGAGGGGAGCTCAGAGGCACAACTGGCTTGTAGAAGTTAATTATTCTTATCCGTTTCCCAAAAAAAAATAAAGGACTTTAACAAGTCAGTTGTGCCTTGGACCTCCTCTCTCTTCCTTTTAAGTCAGCGATCCTTAAAGAGCACTGGACTCGGCTACATTCACATTGACCATTTACCAAAATCACTTCGTGACTTTCACAGGATCTCCACATAACTTGAAAATCATTGAAATAAAGAACAGGATAATTGCAAAAATAGAACCACCCCCCGCAGCGAGTTATTTAACATGAAAGTATCAATATTTCTTTTATTTATGTCAGTGCGTTTATTTTTGTCGGTGCGTTTAAGGACACCAGTAAACTGATTTGAGCCACTTCCTCCTCCTTAAACATGACCATAAATCCATAACATCATTCTCATATGGGAACTGTTTGGGACTCGAGTTTGTCACGTTAGCATAGAAACGGCAACATAAAAGCAGATCTTGAACTGTGCGGATTGCTGCCAAGTTGTGTGGGGTGTGGCATCCTACCAGGACCTTTTACAAGAGGCCCAGTAATTAAAAAGATTGTAAATGTCAAAATTATTTATTCCCAGGAACGCTCTGGCGGGATAATTGAGAGTTTGACATATGCAGTCATCTCATGCAACACTTTACGGCGCGGTGGATTCAAGTCCGTTCGAAACACACACCATAGAGATCACTGTTGCGTAACTACGGCCGGCCTACACAATGACAAGGCAGGTTTGCCACAGATACCATATGGCGTGTGTGTAGTGGTGCCTACAAGTGCGGTGTAGTGTCAATGATATGGAAATGTGATCGGGAATAGGTTTGCTATTTAGGCTTTGAATCGAGATCCATGTCACAGAGGCCGTTTGAAACCTGTCCAGAAGAAAAAATATGAACACGAATCAAATGTGTTTCGAAACAGGTTTGTAGAGGTCGGGATATTTTACTGTTCATAAAAGTAAACTATTTCCCGAATATTTGCAGTGTTCACGTTCAGAATTGCATATGGCAGATAAAAAATGATGACCACATTCGCCTTGGATCCTTCCCACTAGTCGATTATTATAGTTATCAATGGAGCAATGTTACTGGATTACAATTACATATAACTGGTAATTCGTTGTTGTTTTTTTGTAGTTTAGTTTATTTGGTTTATTTGAACAGCATATTTCGGCACATATTTGTCGCTCTTTTGTTGCTTTTTTTGTTGTTGTCACTTCTGGATTGGAGTCATGGCAAACTGGAGAAAATGAGCTCGGTTCTGGCGGGGGTTAAGAGTTAAAATGTCAGAAATGCAGCAGTTTTCGGGACTTGAGAGCTCCCAAAAGACTTGACTTGACTTAGGACTTGCCTGTTTGTGGTTTGAGACTTAACTTGGACTTGAGGCCAATGACTCTCCATGACTTGCTGCGACATTATATTTATTATTGATTTGACTGTGTAACTGTTGAAAGAACAGGATTCATTGCGTAAAACCAGCGCATATGTTTACATATCGTAATTGGCCACATGCTTTATTGGCCTCCCGACACAGCGTCTAATCAATACAGCGCGAAAAGGCAGGAGAGAATGTGTGTTTCTTTGTGTGCATTAAAAGTTTCTACAGTGAGTGAAGAAGTAAAGATTCGTACATTTGTTAAGGAAAGGAAAACATTCGAAACAACGGGCTGACGCTATGGCGCACACATAGCTTCCTCCAGAAGAACGACGCGGTAAGAGCTGGATTAATTGACAAAAATCTTGGGGGCGGTTCGGTGTTTTAAGGCGTTCACATGAAAGTTACAGCATTTAGTAGCTGTTTTACGCATCCACACAGAGCCCAGTGACAGCGGGACTGAAGGCTGTCCGGGTATACTCGGATTCGCCCCTTTGAGCAGGGGCGAATCCGAGTATACAGGGGCTGGGGCATTACAGGGGACCCACCGACAGAAAAAACTATCAGAAACTAACAAAAATAAAAATATTATTATTTTCTGAAATCTCGTCTAAAGCAGAGAATATTATGGTCCGTTGTCGGTTCTGTGGGAAACAAGACGTTCAACTGTGGAAAAACTGGGGTGGAGCTAAACAGGCCGGCTCGATCCTTTTAAAACATTGCGTAAAAAGATCGATGACTTTGAAGAACAATACAGTGGCTGAATTGTTACTTGAAGCGCATGCAATATGGCCGACCAAGTTCAAACAAGACCCTTTTATGAACGCCATAATAATATCGTGTTCCTAATGTTCTTGCTAAACATTTGGAAGGCAGAGGCACCCGTCTGACGTGTGTTGAGCGGACGGCGGCGGCCGTGGAGGGAGGCGGCGCCGACAGTCAATATGCATATCATGAATATTTGATACAGCGGAGAAAATAACAGGACAAAGGATCAACAGAAGTCGCACACGGACACAGCAGGCACAAGCATTTAATCCGACAAACGCCTTCAAAAGTGAAACACAAATGAACGGGGGGGAAACAGCAACAATGTGTACAATGTGGCGAGACACGGGCCAGACCGATATGCATTTCTGGGGTCCGATACCAACATGTAGAAAGACATCTAATAGAGGTGTTTTTTCTAAGGCTGATGCCGATATGCACCACTGATATTTTGGGGGGGCTGACTCATTCAGGACATTCATGTAGTGAATAGATTCCAAAACAAAAAAATATATACACAAATGTCTACAATATAAAATATAAAAAAATAAGTGTACGAACTTGTGACCGATCGGCCTAGGAAGTTGTTTGGTTTCTGAGTTTGATCCTGCCTGCGCTGTGCCATTTCATGACCATACACGAGTATTTGACCAATCTTCACCAAATAAACCATTTAGAGCACACGAGTAGCAGCGCAGCACTGTGGGATCTCTTCACAGTTAAATGTGGACACTTCATGTGCATTATTTCCCCTGAATTACCGGGGATCCCCTCGACTTTGAGGGGCGGGCTGCAGCTGCACTGTGGGATCTCTTAACAGTTAAATGTGGACACTACAGAATTATTATTAGTTATGTGATTGATATTAAATTGGCTTTTCAGTATGTGTTGGAATGTTCTGCAATTGTACTTAAATATATAATGTTACCAGCATTTGCTTCCTTAATAATTGAATGGCAGTCCGAAATTCTCCACATTCCTCGCCTGTTGTTTTCCCTCCAGCCCAGTGACCGCGGCGGTTTGTCAGATCCTGCACCCGTGTGATCGTCTGTCTGCTCATGTGACTCACGCGTCGACACTGCCGTGCTGCATCACCTAGCCACTAGCACGCCTCAAACCACGCGGCCCATAGCCTGCCCACCCATCGGCACCGCACCGCTGTTTTCATTCCACACCGTACCAGTCACACCAAACCCTCCACAGCTCCTCGCCCAAACCACACGGTCATGTGGTTCCAATTTCCCCCCAGTGTTTGTGGCTATTCAGAGCATCTTTATATCCACTTTAGTGTGCACGCTCCGACGGGGGAATGCATCAGGCAGGTGCTCAAAACTCACCTTATGGTCACATGAAGCCGGTAGACGACACGTTGGTGAAGCAGTTGGCGCACATGCCTCACAGCAAGCAGGTCCTGGGTTCGATTCCCACCTGGACGGGGCCTTTCTGTGGAATGTGGATGTTGTGGTGTCTGCGTAGGTTTCCTTCCGGTACTCAGGTTTCCCCTAACACTAAAAACATGTACAGTCGGTACTAAAGTGGTTTGCGTCAGCCTACCCCAGGGCAGCTGTGGCTACAACAGTAGCTTACCACCACCGAGTATGGAGTGAATGAATAATGACGACAGTGTAGCGCTTTGAGAAAAACTTGGTTATACAGACTTGTAAAGCGCAATACAAGTGTAGGGCATTATTATTATTATTATTTTTCTTAGGGATTTCGGGCCTTGTGTTTTCTATTTAACTTTTCTTTTCTTTTTTTAGATAAAAAATAATAATAAAAGAAAGATGTAATAAGTGTATTTTTTGTCCCTCTTTATCTGGTGTTTATTTGACCTTTGAATAGCATGGCGACTTGACTTTCTATAATGGTGACCGCTATTGCTTTTTAGGGTTTCTAGCAGGTTTTCTTTATGGAACATACGCGTAACCATGGCGACGGTTCATTCAGCAGTGAAAACCTACCAGAAACCCTAAAAACAGTTGATCTTGGCGCGTCCTAGAGGTCACCGAGATGGAAAGTCAAGGTGCCATGATGACCAGTCAAATACACACTTTATTTCCCGCATTAAAAGTTGCATAAAGCACCGTAACCGATGTGACTATGCCAACAACCAAGGCAAGGCAAGGCAAGGCAAGGCAACTTTATTTATACCGCGCATTTCGTACACAAGGCAACTCAATGCGCCACAGCAAACGTTCTATTTCAACCACTCTTTTGTCTTCAAAGTGCATAAGGCTGGTCTAAATGTTATTCCTAAAAAATTACATGCACAAAAAAGCATGTTTAACTGTTAGACATAAAAGCACCTCTGTCCAACAGTTAAACATGGGGGTGGATCTGTCATCATTCGGGGTTGTACTGCAGCCAGTGACACAGGGAACATTTCATGGGTTGAACAAACTTTTGACTCAATTTATCTCCAACTAATTCTGGAGGAAAACCTGTGGAAAAATCAGCAGTCAAAAAGCAGATGACTTCAAAATCCATGATGGACGACCTGAAGCGGTGCAGTCTGAAGGTTTTGCCTCGGCATTGCCAAGGAGCTCACCAGAGAGGTCAGGGATAACGTTGTGGAGAAGTTTAAAGCAGCCCAAGATATGAAAATCTCACGGAGCACTGTTCAATCCATTATTCGGAAATGGGAAGAGTATAGCACCACTGCAAACTTACCAAGACACGGGCGTCCACCTAAACTAACAGACCGAACAAGGAGAGCACTGGTCA
This sequence comes from Proterorhinus semilunaris, assembly GCA_021464625.1. NCBI lineage: Eukaryota > Metazoa > Chordata > Actinopteri > Gobiiformes > Gobiidae > Proterorhinus > Proterorhinus semilunaris. Next base: position 22,998,004 of record CM038360.1, read on the forward strand.
GAAATGTAACCAAGTGCCCCAAGATAACTCTGGAGGAGCTGCGACGTACTGCCGCTGAGCTGGGGGAATCTGTACATGGGACAACTATAAGTCGTACTCTACACAAATCTGGCCTTCATGGACGAGTGGCAAAAAGAAAGCCATTATTGAAAGGAGGCCATAAGAAATCCCGTTTGAAGTTTGCTAGAAGTCATATGGAGGACACAGCTACCATGTGGAAGAAGGTGCTTTGGTCAGATGAGACAAAAATTGAACTTTTTGGCCCAAATGCAAAACGTTATGTATGGAGCAAACCTAACACTGCTCATCGTCCTGAGTGCACCATCCCCAGTGTCAAATATGGTGACTGGGAAGATTGTAAGAATAGTTCGGAAGATGGATGGAGCCAAATACAGAGACATTTTGGAGGAAAACCTGCTGGAGTCAGCAAGAGAATTGAGGCTGGGGCGGAGATTCACCTTCCAGCAGGACAATGACCCTAAACACAAAGCTAAATCTACAATGGAATGGTTTAAAAACAAACATATTAATGTGTTAGAATGGCCCAGTCAAAGTCCTGACCTAAATCCTATTGAAAATCTGAGGAAAGACCTGAAAACTGCTGTTCACAAACGCTCTCCTTCTAATTTGACAGAGCTTGAGTTGTTTTGTAAAGAGGAATGGGTTAAAATGTCCGTCTCTAGATGTGCAAACCTTGTAGTCAGACCCCAGAAGACTTGCTGCTGTTATTGTAGAAAAAGGGGATTCCACAAAGTATCAGTTCATGCTGTATGAATACTTATGCACAGCCGAATAATCGGTTTTCTATTTTTTGAAAATAACAGAATCATGTATCATTCTGCTTTAACTTTATAGTTCTCTGTTGTGTGTGAACTTTCAGAAAAAACAAATTCGAAATAAAATCTTTATGTTTAGGGTTGTAAACATGACAAAATGTACAAAAGTTCAAGGTGTATTAGTACTTTCGCAAGGCACTGTATTGACTCTTGACACCATGCCTTTTGGAGATCACTCCACCTTTAATATAAACCATACACCGTACAGCTAATGAAAGATGCATGTAAACCTGGACCTTAAAGGGAAGGATTTATGCCGAGGTGAATTGATCTGAATTGGCAGTTACGCTCGACGGGCCGCTCACCCACTGGGCCGTTAGCATTGGCCCGCTCTTTTTATTTTATCATCGCTAACTGTTCCAAAGCCCGGCGTATTCCTCGGCATTAGCGCTAATTGCCTCTTCTCCACGGATCCGGCAGCTTCACGTTCATGTAGATCCAGTCAGTCAAGCGGCGGGATTATCGATTTGTTTACCAGAGAGGGGAGCGCTGGGCTTTGGGGAACCCCTCAAGCTTTCAGCTGCTGAGTGCAGGCAAGCTGGACTGTGGAGTGTGAGATGTAAAACGAGGCGCATCTCGAAGCTGAATGATGGAACGGCCATGACCTATAGGAAATGTAAATGTATTTTGGAAAATGTAAAATACAGACAGGATGATGGCGCTCGTTGGCCTGGAGGCTTGCGGTTAATTTTCATTGATTTTCTTCAAATGATGTAGTAAAATTTGAAGGTCAAACTAAATTAACTGTTGTCTTATTTATACTGTTTAAGAATATGAAAATTCAGACATATTAGCACACATGCTGGCCTATTTCCGCAGTTTTCTGTCATAAACAGATCTAAATTTAGATTTGATGCAAAACAATAACCGAGAGCGGCGTCAGGTCTTTAGGCGATGATTCAGGTCTTGTCCACACGTAGCAGGGTATCTCATAAAACGTAAGATATTTTCCAACGATTTGGCCTCTCATCCACACTAAACCACAGATGTCTGTCCTTAAAAACAACGGTTTCTAAAACCTCCAGCCAAAGTGAAGATTTTGGAAAACTCCGGTTATGCTTTTGAGTGCAGACATAAATAGCTGGAGTTTAAAGGGACTATACGGAGTTTAAAAATGTTAAAATTATGCATTTTCCTCCCCGTACATGTTCCAGCAATGTCCTAATGTGTAGAATGAGCCCAGACTTATTCACCAACTGCCTCTAAAATCCTGCACTGTCACTCAAAAAGGTGTTACTTCGGGTCCGAAGTGCCGTCATGCACGAGCTTAATATAGAAGCTGCTGTTACGCGTTAGACTTGAGGTGGCAGTAGTGAGTATAAAAATGACCAACTTGCATCTAGTCCCTTTAAGGTGGTCGAACGTCACTGTCTGCGACAAAATCTGCTCTGTCACACGTGTGGCCTGTGTTTACCGTATTTTCCGGACTATAAATTGCTCTGGAGTATAAGACACACCAGCCAAAAAATGCCTGATAAAGAAAAAAACAACAGGCTAAATAGGCGTACGGTATGCTAACGTAACACATTGATGGTTAGCTACGTGAAGTATAATCAATTAACTAAATAGGTGTCTGGTATGTTAACGTCACATAAACAGTTCAGATAACTATAGCATAGAGAACATACCAAACTCTCGATCTCACTCCAAATCACTAAATCCATCAAAATCTTCATCCTCGGTGTCACTTCTGAACAATCACCTTGGCAACTACCTGGGCACGGAGGCGTAACTGCACCGTTGACAAGCCTCTCCCAGCAGCACGTTTTTCTAACTCTCATTTGCGAACTCGTTCCTCTCACTGTGGCCATCTAGCTTTGAGCCCCTGATTGGCTTTTTTTACTTTCTCCATTGCGGTAAGAGTAACCTCCGCTTTCTCGCTCACTCCAAACTTTCTTCCTGCTGCTTGATTAGCCTGCAGTGCCCTCTTGCTGCATGTGAAATTATATATTAGAATATAAAAAATTTAAACAAAAAATCACATATTAGTTGCTGCAGAGTATAAGCCCCTGCCAAACTATGAAAAAAGTGTGACTTATAGTCCGGAAAATATGGTACATCAGAAACAGCAGGATGCCATCAGAACTGCGTTGGTTTTAACAATTGTTCAGACGCGTTTTGCTTGTGTTGCTTCACGTCAAAGAGCACAGGTGAAGGAGCACTTTACAGTCGACTATTTTCCACCAAATAACCATCCCACGTCCGCGACATGTTTCCCGAAGACGCCAACAGCGATTTTTGTTCAGACCGGGACGCACTGCCAACTGTTGGGAGAACTTTGAGGAGTGATTACATGCAAAGGGCAGTCTACAGTCATGCCATCACTGGTCAGTATGATCAAGGAAGTTGCTCGCGCGCTGTAGTATTTATCTGACAGAAGACTACTACAAACAGCAAAATGCATGCGTTTGTCAAAATTGTTAGGCAGGTATGCAAAGCCGTAATGGTGCACTTCACTTGGGACCCTTAGGACACTTGGGATCTTATAAACACCCTGCTACGTGTGAACAGGGTCTCAGTAAAATGTCACCATCTAACAAAGTGAGTGACTTTATGGAGTCCAAATACACACACAAACTGAACCACTTGTGTCGGTATCATCCATTTCTTAAAATATCTCCTGAAACTTGTAGTTAACGTAGTGAACAATTGGCAGGGATTTCAATTGCCTCTAGAAGTGGCTTTTGCAGTGAAAAAAAAAATTGGCTGATAAAACGGTTACCCTTTTAAATGCCCAACATTAAATGTCCAACCATTTAGAGAGTTTGGAGGCAATTTCTAACAATCAAGTTACATTAAGTGATATTTATTTAAAGAGCAAGAAAAATTAAATACAAAGATTGTTGTCGTTGTTGCCAGATGGAATTCATAGTTTCCAGCCCAATGGCCCCCTTAAACCAAAACCAATGACAGTTAATTTGTCATAAATTCTCACTCTGTGACAAGATTCATAGAGGAGCGCTGTGGCCTGGGGTGGACAATAGTGCGAGTTATCGGCATGTGTAACTAAACATGAAATAACCATTAACTAGGGCTGAAAGATATATCGTTATCGTATCGAGATATGAACACTCAAGATATTAATATTAAAAAAGCAAGATATAAACAATATAGATTTTTATCAATAACACTGCACTCTTTTGTATTATGATGTTTTTATGTTTCTGAAAAAGGCTTGGTTTTCACGAAACCCGTAGTTGTATCGTATCGATATATCTGGCATAAATATCGAGATATAAAATTTTGTCTGTATCGTTCAGCCGTACCATTAAAGGAACGGGCCACTATTTTTCCATACTGTGATATGTCCTTACCTGACCTTAGACGAGTTGATGTGTACCTGTCTGGTCTTTGTGCGTGCCCGTGGAAGAGCGTGGTCGCTTCAAACTTCACCCCCGTTTGGTGCCATAGGAATATGCTGGGAGAGGCCAAATGCTAACAACATCATTGGTCTTTTTGCGCGACTGAGCACACACACAAAGACCAGACAGGTACGCATCAACTCGTCTAAGCTCAGGTAAGAACATATCTCAGTATGTGAAAAACGGTGGCCTGTTCCTATAACAGTACCTCTATTTCTCAAAAAATTGCCCAATATGTCTGATGTGAATAAAAGTAGCCCAGTACATTTGTTAAAACAGAACTAAGTAACTCATTCCCCTAGAGGCCATAAGCGCCACTGCAGGTGTCGTAGCATGTTGCGGTTTTTTACTCATTAATTGTCAGTGAGAGTAAATACTACGCTGACAGAAACGACAAAGGGAGAGAGCGATATTGTACATCCAATTACACAATAGAGATCATTTGTTTCACTCAAACTTGGCTGTAAATACTGCTTAAGTGGAGCTAGCCTGCAGTTAGCTTTGCCCATTAGCCTGTTAGCTTCTTTGTCGTGATTCTGTTAGTGTGTATTGGTGGCTCCGATCCGCTTCAGGGAAAGTTGCAATTGTGGTTTTCTGGCCAAAGACACCAGGGAGAGATGAAAGACCCCCCAATCATCCCATTAACACTTGTATTACCCCCAGAGGGACTACGGAAAGGATGTATTAAGGTAAACATCGTAGTACTGCTTTAAGCGTGACATCACACACCATCATAAGCTACTTCCGGGTCCAAAAAATAAATAAAACTTTATCTGAATCTCCTGCGGAAGTAACAACAGATAAAAGGCCAAACGTTGCAACTTATGACAATAATCTCCCCATTTCTCCAGGCAAAACAAAGATATTTGTGACCCGCTGTGATTTCCAGGGACACAAGTCGGCAGACTCACTTTCTCGCAAATGGAGAAACAAGCAAATGTTTAGAAAATTGGTGATTTTCTCTTTTTTGCAGAATCGTTCAGTTGAAGCCACGAAGAAGCCTCTCCATGTTTAAGCTAGCAGTTATGGTCTATTTAAAAGCGTAAACTTTTAGGTTCAAACCGGCTTGATTTGGGAGATTTCGGAGCGTGCTGTAGGGGCGTGACTTTGTCTGTGTGTATTTACATACTGGGTAAACACCGCGGAGGAGGAGGCACCGCTGCTTTGGTTTGCGTTGTTGACAAATGCTTTAGCAAACAAATGCCACGCAAAAAAGACAGTTTTATACATACGCCTATTGTCGATCCGTTTTTCAGGTTGAAAAAGTCTCGTTTTGTCCGAGAAATAGCGCACGTTGTGGGGGTGTGTCATTGTGCGTGTGTGGCTCATGGTTATGCAAAGCGTCCCTGTGTGTCTCACGGAGGCCGCCGCTGCTAACGCTGGGATACGACTGCAGAGGTTCATTTTTCTGCGTGAAACCAGTGAACTTTTCCAGGCTGACTTTTCCGTGCCACTGATGATGCCCGGCTGTAAGCATGCACAGCGCCCCCTGCTGACCATTACGTTTCCCAAGCCAACTCCTTGCCTTCAGAGCGTGTTTTAAGACAGAAGGATGTAGCGCGGATTTGCCAAACTCTACATTGAAAATAACTGAGCGACGAAAATGATTTACCACAATAGTGAACGAGTTTGCTGAGCAGAAGGCACGCAGAGGTTACTTCAGACGGGTCAGTCAAAGTTTATTTGTTTTTTCGTTTGTGGCCGCTGTGCCAACGTTTGCTTTTTGATGAGGCCATTGTTGTGCTGTAAGCTAACGTGGTGTGTTCAGTGGGTTGGATTTGTTTGCATTTTGTTTTTGGTCGTGAGCTAAGGAGGTTAAGGATAATATAACGTAGTCATTGTCCATGGCACTAATGATCGTGTGTCCGTTCTTCTTTCTCTCTGGTCACATGTGTGTGTGTTGGGATAATGTTGCTAGTTGTCATCGTGTTGCTAGTTGCTGTAGAGCACATATGTCAGAGTCAAGGCCCGCGGGAAGGTTTTTTACGGCCCCTGGGATGATCTTGATTTATTATTAGAACCGGCCCGCAGACCGCAGCAAGCCGGCAGCCCGCAGATCTTTTACACGCACCAATACTACATTTCCCACAATGCAACTGTGACGCACCGAGCAGTAGGCTGCTTCATTTCAATATTTATTGGCACAGCAGTCGTCAGCATCACAGTAAAATTAACTTTCAGATACCCATCAAAAATGGCAAAACGGAAGGTGGACACTGAGAACCGGGGGTTTCAAACAAGGTGGGAGTCGGAGTATATGTTCACGGAGGTAGCTGGAAAACCTGTGTGTCTTCTGTGTGGAGAAAGTGTGGCGGTACTGAAAGAGTATAATCTGAGACGACATTATGAAACGAAACACGCGGACAAAAACAAGAATATGGACATGGAACAAAGGCTACAAAAGGCAGAGGAATTAAAACGAGGCCTCTTTATCTGATCATATTGGAATATATTTGTTATGCTGCGTTTACACATAAGCACGATGCGTTACGAATGTCATTTTTCCGTCATTCGTGACGTTCGTGACGTGACTTAACGCATCTCAATGGGATTCTTAACAGAACGCATCAGTTCGTGTCACAAAGTCGGCCAATCCGCGCTCCAAGTCACGGACAGCACCTGGCGCTGCCGCTCCGCGGGGTGCTGAAAGTGTTCCTCCGACCTTTCTTCCTCCTGGGTCGTACCTGATGTTCGGGAGTTGGAGCCAGAAGAGCCCAATGACTCAGGGGAGAGCACGGCCTCTGCTCCGCCTCCAACCCGGTGGAAGAAGATCACTCCACATTCGCCCAATTCTTGACAGATTTCAGACAGAACGCGAATATTCCCAGTGACCCGTAACAGCGCGTGGCAGCGCGCAACACCACGCAGCAGCGCGGGACGCATATTCGCGACCGTGCGTAATAATTCGTGCCATTAATCGTAACGCGTAGTAACAGGTCGCAACAGTTAGTGGCGGCGCGTGAAACCTCGACCCCGAATCATCAAATTCGTGATCCTTGGCCACGAATGTGCATTTGTGGCATTCGTAACGCATCGTGCTTATGTGTAAACGCAGCATTAGGTTTTCAGTAGGTTCAATTAGGTTCACTAGACTATATGCGTCATTTAAAAAATTTTCAATGAACATTCGAACAGTCCGGCCCTCGGCTTGTAGCTAAATTTTTTATTTGGCCCTCCGTCCATTTGACTTTGACACCCCTGCTGTAGAGGTAAGCTCTATGGGGAGTGCATTTATGCAAGAGATATTTATTTATATTGTACCTGTTTGCAAACCTTTTTTTTTTTAATGGCAAATTTTTCTTGCTTTTTGTCTTTTCTACCCCCTGTGCTTTACAGCTTTACGGGGGGAGTGGGTTTGGCTTATCTAAATGAGATGTAAATGAGCCCTATTGTCACTCGAGCAGGAGAGAAAGGTGAGAACTGCCCAAAACCTCAGACGCCTTTTTTGGGCTTTTTGGAGTTGTTCACTTCAATTTGCCACATCTTCTCTAAATATTATCAGATGTCCATGTGTTTCACATCATTGGAAAGCTTTGAGAGTACACTTTCTCAAGCTATGTCTCTCTCAAAATGCCCCAAAACCGAGTTGTGTCCCTGGATTCCATGGCTGGACACGTTAATAAATCTTCATTGTGTATGGGGAAAATAATTTGATAATTAATGTCGGAAAAGCATCACTAGAGGAAATCCAGAGTAAATGTAATATTTCTGTGTGATCAGATGTTTAGAAAGAGCCTTGTAGTCGGCTCTAAAGCAGGTTCCATCCATCCATTTTCTTCCACTTGTACTTTGCCGGGTCGTGGTCAGCTGTCGGAGCTGCCCAAATCACATTGCACCAGCCCCTATGGCTCCTCCTGCAGGTGGTGGGTCCACAGAAGGACGGCCTCATGGTTCTAACCGGGCCTGTTGGTCTCTCATGAGGGGCTTCTGAACCGCTCTTTGCCATGGGAGACCCTACCAGGGGCACGAAGCCCCCGACAACAGAGCTCCCAGGATCATTCAGGTGATCAAACCCCTCCACCACGTTAAGGTGACGGTTCCAGGAGGGTTAAAAGTTACGTTGGACCTGGAAGTAGAGCGATGACATCATCACTTAACAAACGTATTGAGTGGGAAAATAACGCCGGCAGCCGTTATGGTCTGATTAAGCAGCAGGGGTGTGGCCTAGTCAGATTAACATCGGCATGGTAACAACAAAAAACAACAGCGATCCGTCAAATTAAGCACAATTCAATCTGGATTACAGCGTGGCCCCCTGACCCCAAACGAAAACAATCCCAGCGCAGATGAATATCAATACAACAGTGGCATGTTTAGCATTCGCCTACTTGTGTTGTAGCCAGGCTCAGAGGGCCCCAGGTCTCCCTTTGGGAACCACCGTAGAGAATGTAACAAACGTCTTGCATGCACTATACGGCCCAGCGTGGCACGTGAAGAAGGCCCTAATTCTTCAGTCAGAGAGCGCAGCAGTCGTACGCTGTACCTGCTTCACCCTTCTTTGGTAATCACACATACTTTTCTAGTCACATTAAAAGTGGCGCCCGGGGGCTGTGCGGCGCGCGGTGAAAGGGGTTCAAGTGGGCGCCATGACAGCCCGCTCTCCCTCACCTGACATAAAGAGCTTTAGCGAACACACTACCCGACACCTAGCGCTAATCCTATTTCAAATTGCACTCTCAAGCATGAAATCCACTCACAAGAGGAAGGGAATATACGGCGCCGGTGTTACAAAGATAATCTTCCCCCTGCCACTTTTCCTCGGCGGCTCGGGAGAGACAAAAGAGCGCGAGGTGCAATTAAAAAAGCGAGGTTCGTCTTTATTGCCAGACTTTTTTTTTTTTCTTTGAACAACTTATCTGTACAAGGCCTTTTAGGAAAAGTATGTGCCAAAAAAGTAGCCTAACTTAAAGGCCCTGTAGCTCGCCTTTGGTCGCACAATGGTTCTATTTGAAATGTTCGTCATTGCCTCACTATACGACCTAAGACCTGCAATTTTCAGCGATTGATTGTCGCAGATGGACGAAATCGCACAGCGTACACCCGGCTTAAGAATATAAAAGTTTCTTTTGGTGTCACGAATGTAACCTCCTGACCCCCCCAAAAAAGGTGGCCTCCTGGATTTAACCAAATGTTATGATCTGGGGTTTGCTGCTGCTGGCCAGGTCTAGGTTCAGCAAACACTATGCGCCCAAACAATGAGATCAGCTGAGTTCCTGAACATCCTGAATGACCATCAATGGATTTCTTCTTCCCTGATTGGCACAGACATATTCCAAGATGACAACGCCAGAATGCAATGGGATCACATTGTGGAAGAGTGGATCAAGGAGTATGAGGCATCATTTTCACACATGGATTAGCCACCACAGAGTCCAGATCTTAACCTCGTTGAGAAACTTTGGGGTGAGCTGTAGAAGGCTTTGTGCAGTGGTCACAGTCTCCCATCATCAATACAATTGCGGGGAAAAATGTATCTTTTGACATTGCAAGAGCTAATTGAAGCGATAGCACAGCGAATGTGTGCTGTAATCAAAGTTAAAGGGGTTCCCACACAATATTAGAGTGTGCAGCGACTTTTGTTTTGGTCAAGGGGTGTAAATACTGAAGGACAAAGGAAATTTTTATACTAAAGACAGTTCAGTCAACTTAAACTTAAAAGACCCACACAAAATCATTTTTTTCTCCTATCTACTATCTCCTTGTATTGTTCTACTGTTTTTCTTGCTTTTCGTGTAGCACAATAAAATCTCTTTTGTCTCAAATAGAATATACTTCAAAAATAGCCCTTGAGAGAAAACAGTAGTCTGGTGTTTTCCATCGCTGTATGCTGGGATTTGTTGGCAGTGAAATGACGGCAAACTTTGCATTGCAACATCAAAGTTACATGCTTCTTCTAATTCACATATGTAAAGGATGAGGACAAACAGAAGGGTTAGCTATAAATGAGTTTGGTGGAGTTAAAAACTGTTCAAATATTTCGCTTTGCCAACTTTTTCGCTTTGCCATTGATCGAGAATGAGACAAATCAGGTACAGCAACTTTGAGCACAATTTTTGGCTGCTCTTCGCGCCCGACTGTAACCCATTAGCTCCGCATATGGCGCACACGTCAGTAACCGCACATTACAGGCTGCCGATTTGGGTCGGTGCTAATGCCTCGTGGTTTTTGGAGGAAAGTTTATCTCACCAGCGCTGCCAGGCTCTGCGGAGCGCTCACCCAGCTGTGCCCCCAGATGTCGAGGAGGAAATAATGGCCCCTACAAGACTTCCTGGGCCGGGGTTTCATCTGGTGGGCCATGCGGGATTTTGTAATGCTTTTATAGGTCTGCCTTAGAAACTGTAGGACAGATTGGCCGAACAGAAGAAGCGTGGACATGTGACATAGTAGCCACCAACTGATTTCACTAGCCAAAACTAAAATGTGCATACCAAAGTGATGTGTTTTCAAAAAATATGTGTTATTTCAGCCTCACTCTATCAAGGCATAATGTTACATAATAAGTTTAACATAGAAAACCCAATGAAAATTAAACCTGATATAGAAACACTGTTTGGGCCTAGTGCTAGGGCTATGGCAAGTTTAAGTGCTACCCATAATGTAGCCTATGAAAAAGGACACTCAGAGGCTGTACCTGCTCATAAAAAAAGGCTGGTTTGGTGGTTGGACTGTGCGTGGACTCTGTGGAGAAGGTGGTGGAGCAGGGGATCGGGGCGATTTTCTCCCACCAGAGAAGCGGCGAGGGCCCCAGACCACTCACACTGGGATGTTCTACCCAGAGACTGAGGAACTCATTTGTCCCTCATGCCATCAGGCTGTTGTATGATACACTCGCTTCAGGGGGGGAGCAGAAGAGGAGAGCTAGAAATGCCTTGAACCTAGAGAAACTGTCGCACAATTTCCTTCTGGATCAATAAAATAACTTATGCAGCCAGCTATCCATCTATGTACATGAGCATGGAGAATAAGTGCGGCCTGTAGAGCAGGGGTTGGCAACGTCAGACCCGGGAGCCAAAAACAGCCCTGAAGATGATTTTGAGGAATATCATTACACAAATCAGGGATCAAATACAGGACTCTACAAATGTGGAAAAATACTGTTGATTATTTTCAAATGAACACCCATTTAGGCCACATATGATGTACAACTCTTTTGATGATGAAGAACAATATGGACAAACCATGCGTTTCTCTGATTGGTTAATCCGCTTGTTGGATTGGAACTTGTGGAGAACACCCGGTTCCCAGGCTACATGAGTTTGTAAAGAACGGGGGAAAGTGTCTAGGTTGCTTCCGCAGCATTGAAGGATGGCTCATATGCACGTCCACAAATAGCAAACATTTCGATTCCTTTTGTAAACAGACAGTACCTACCTTTGTCCTTCCATCCTCAATGCTCTTCCCTCCAATCTTTATCCATTCAAATCTATTCTAGCTCTTCCCTCCGTCCATCCAAACTTCTCCCCCACCACGATCCGCTGAGTAAAACTTGCTTGTGATTTGTGCTGTTGAGTGACTGGGGTGTTGACAGGACCCCGGCAATGGTGGATGGAGGTACGGGCGCAGGGGTTGGGGTGCGGGGGGGCTTGGTTAGTTGGCAGTGGCATTGACATTGTAGGGGGGAGGGGGTGGGGGGGGGGGGGGTCCCGGAGCAGCGGTGACAGGGGGTTGTCACTGTGTACGCTCCCCCCGCTGTCTGCTGCTGTACCTCCAGAGTTCTGCCTGGATGATCAGAGACGACAGGCCGGCTCAGCTGTCAGGGCCGGGTCAGCGGCGAGGCGAACTGTACGGGCCACGCTTCGTCACGGATACACCGGGACGGGAGCACCGCGGCGGGGCTAAACAAGGGCTGGAAAAAGGAGGGAGGGAGGAAGTGGAGGGTTGCTGGATGGAGGTGTCTGCAGGTGGATTTTTCTTGGCATGTGGCATTTTTACATTTTCAGAAATGTTAAAGCACTTTGGCAATAAGTTTAGCAATGACGTTCCCTTACCGATGAGTATTTAAGTGTATCGTCGACCGGACACTATTGATTTTGTTGTGGACGTTTGGCTTTTATGTCCAGAAGCGTCATCTCACTCTTGTAGACAGTGCGAGATAGTAAAGACACAAGCTAGAGGTCTCTTGAACCTGGACACCCATAGGAGGAGACGTCAGGAACTGCTATGCGGCTCTCATCCATAGTTTCACCCATCAAAACGCTGCGTGTTCTTCACTGGGCCCAAACTGGAACCACCTGACGACCTCGGAGTTTGTGGGAATTTTTATCTTCCCAATTACCGCAATGGCAGATCCATTCGCGGGCATAGATCTCACAATGATTAAAAGTGCGGTCGGAGGCTTCAAACCAGAAATATAACACTGACTGGAGGCCACTGTTGCTTTCCCTGCAGTGCTTGCGTATTCATTTGAAAAGAGGTTTTCTTAGTGTCATCTTAACACACCGCCTGCCTCATTTGAAAGCTAAGACCTACTAAACGGATCTTTGTCCTCAGCTGGTTGCCGCTTTTTTGTCACCTTTTGTTTTCCCTTTTGTGGCATTTTTGTCACATGAGATCAATTTGGGGAGCTTTTTTGACGCTCTTTTGCCGCTTTTATGCCGCGTTTTCATCTCGTTTTTGTCACTATTTAGACGTTTTTAAATTTGGGTGATAACAAACTGGAGAAAATGTGCCCGGTTCAGGTGGGGGTTAAGAGGTTAGTGCTAAAAACATGCGCAATAGGTTAATCCTCCAGCCAGGGGGTTCTGACCGTTAGGCTGGCTTCACATCTGGAGATGATGGGTCCACTGGCCTATACCGGCTGCCCACTGCTCCCACAGGCTGCCCCAGCGGCACTGAGGATGGGTCAAATGCAGAGATGTAGCTTCTATGTAATGCTCACTGCACTCTTCTTTGCACTGCATGGGAAACACTGTGTCGCTTGATGTACTAATATCTGTCTCAAGGGCTTTGAACTGGCTTGAAACTTCGATTTCGTGTTTCCAAAAATGTTCTGTCCCGATAATTTACATATCGACTTATCGTTCAATAAATGACAGATCCGTTATCCTTTTTTATGTAACACTTGAATAAATTGTGTACCAACGTAAACTTTTAAGTAAACTGTGTTTGACTGAGTTCCATGTTAAAGCAGTACTAAGTAACGTGTTTACCTTAATAAATCCTTTCCGTAGTCCCCCTGGTGTCTCTGGCCAGAAAACCACATTTGCAACTTGCCTGCCACCGGGTCGGAGGCACCAATACACACTAATGGAATCACGAAGAAGCTAACAGGCTAATGGGCAAAGCTAACTGTGGGCAAGCGCCACTTAAACAGTATTTACAGCCAAGTTTGAGTACAAAAAATAATTCTCCATTGTGTTGGATGTACAATATCCCTCTCTCCCTTTGTCTTTTCTGTCAGCGTAGTATTGACTCTCACAGACAATTAATACGTAAAAAATCGCAACTTGCTACAACACCTGCAGTGGCGCTTATGACCTCTAGGGGCGTGAGTTACTTAGTACTGCTTTAAGTGCAACTAGTGTTTTATTAAAGACACATGTTAAAAAGTACTTTCAGAATAATCATTTATCGCAATATTTCCCTGCCTCAATGTACCACATTTCAAATGTTCTTATCGGGACAGACCTATGTAGTTTTTTCCCACACCCCAGCTAGATACGAGATTGCCACACCCTTTCTCCTGTCTTCTCATTCTCGCGTGTCCCGATGTTTTTGTCTCTTCGAAACGTTCGGTAAAGGACCATGTACGGTACCCACTGACTGTGAGGGCTGAACTTCCCTCTGCACTTCAGGCACTTGTTGAGCTCTGTGTTCGAGAGTAATAAACGGTTTGAATCGAAGAGACGCGGAACGGAAAAGGAGTATGTATATACTTTACGATAACTCTTGTCAGTGTTCAGTCTTAAGAAAAGTAGCTCGATAAAAATCCATTTCAATTCCTCCCCGGCGGCACAACCTTAATCCGCCGAGTGAAGCTGCAGACTGAAAACCTGTGACGCTGAATTGAAAGTGTCCATAATTTTCATTACACCCGAGGTTCTACGAGAGACCAGCCGAGCCAAAATGGAGGAATATAAACACAACAGCTCAGATTAGAGCGGGGAGGGGGGGGGAAACGGAGGAGTTCAGAGGGTCGTATATCATTAAGCAATTGAGAAAGTTAATTAGGCAGCTCTGATAATTATTGCCATGGCAACCTGCGCGCACTCATGCAAATGTGATTAACGAGGTGCCATTTATCTGGAGAGGACACCGCCAGGAGCAACACTCAGAGGAGGGGCCCCTACAGGTAGAGGCTGGAATAGGAGTATTACAAGGTATCGTACAAGTACTTTTACTTACAGTAGTGACGGCAGTGTTTCCAACCAGGGGGTACATACAATCCACGGTATGGAGTCTACTTGGAATTATGTCAGCATTTTCAAAAGAAGGTGAAACTAAAGACTATAACAGGTCAACACGCTGAACCGCGCTATCGATGGCTTCCTTCCTCCCCTAACTTCAGTCGAGCCGCGTTTGTGGGAACGGTACAGGAGCAGCAGAGGGGCTTTCTTTGCGATGGTCGGAGTTAACGGGAGAAAACAGAGGCTGAAGCAAATGAGAAAGCAAACTTGAGCGCGCCATCTCATCAGAGCGTTTCATTCATTGAGTTTTATGATAAAGCGCCAGGTCTGGACATAAGAACAGCGGCTCCACAGGTCAAATCTCTGTCCGCTCAGCTGTGAGGACTTATTCTGTCTTAGGTCCTTATTAGGTCTTTGGTCTGGTTTAGATGTGGTTTAGTCCTGCTTTAGACCTGATATTGCCAGTTTATGCCCTGGCTTGGACCCAGTTCTGAGTAGTCCTACTTTATTATTAGTGTTATTTATATTGTATTCATTTGCTGCTGCTTTGGTGGTTCATAAAAATGAGTTGAAATGAATGCTGGAGTATGAATAAAACGTTTAGAGGCCTCTTGCTATTGGAGCAATGACGATAATGAAATTCTCATTTATTTATCACAAAAATAGGAATTACATCTGTAAGCAGACTTTTAGTGTCATGACACTCAACAAGTCAGACTCAGAGGTGACTCACACCTTGATGGTGACCAGGTCAGTGAGAACATAAATAGGCTAATAATGTCCAAAGTCCAGCTTCATGTCTCTCACTAGTACAAGCAGTTTGCACTATATTGCTGCAATTTTGTGGCTGCAATTGTTAATTTTCTACTAAAACTAGGCTTTTGCCGTAGTCAATGTTTGTTTTAATGTAGCATGTTAGAAGGAATAAGAATAAAATGCAAAAGTAACCATTATTATTTGCCGTTATATGTGTTTCATGCTTGAAATCGCTGTGTTAGGCCCGCGGCCCACAGGCACATTTTCACTTTGGCCCTCGGAGACAAAAGGTTTGGGCACTCCTGTGAAAAAATAGTAAAAGTACAAGTTTGTGGACTGTATGTATGGCTCCAACCGTCCAGAACTCATCTCAGTGAGCTTCACGGGAGGCTGCGTTAGCACCAAGTATAGAACATGATTGGGCGCTGGTGTTGGGACCGGGATGGTGAGAGGTCCTACACTTTTACATCATGTAAAATGTAAAAAATTGTGGCGTCACATTCGGGGACTGGGGGCCACAGTGTGTATTGACACATGACACAAAACACCCTCATTGGCAACTTACAGCAATCGCAAGGTTTAGGCATCAGTTGACACAAGTGTAATGTTCGTGGTTTGAGAAGGGAGTTGTGCTCTAGCACTCGCTAGATCAGCACTGAGAAACAGGTGCTCATCGAGATCTGAGGGCCAGAATGAATAAAAGACAGGATCGAGGCACTGTGTTTTCCTTTTAAAAATGCATTTCAGATACCAAGGAAGGAAGGAAGGAAAAGAAAGAAAGAAAGAAATTTTCCATAAGTAGGCTATGTTAGTCCCCCTCTTAATGATGTATTTTATTACCCTAATGTATACATTTAAATCAATGACTAGCACAACAACTATATGTAGTTATGTCATTCCTCATTTGAACCCTAAGAACCTCGAGGCTGCACTGGTTGGGGACAGGTGCTGGGATTATGGGAGTGGGAGAGAGTCCCCTTATGTTCATTTCCAAACTAGTTTTAGCCATAGGATCTGGCAACTCAAATGTGGGTTCATTCTGCTTTCTGATCTGATAAGCTCAAGGACCAAAAACAACATATTTACCTCACATCTCGAGATTCAAATATAATACTGTACTTTATGAAATCTCTGCAAAATATCTTTCTAATACCTATACCTTTAATCTTTCCAATGATTGGACAGTATCCACCGACGACAACCTTTGATATAATCCAGTAAAAGCAATTGAGAATTTCACAAACTGACAATTTCACATTAAGATATGAAACTATCCGACGATCCCCGCGGTGTCTCCGAGCCGCCGCTTGAATCCCACCACGTTCCCTCCGTCTCCATTGCCGTCTCCCCAACAACACAACGCTTTATTAATTAAACCTTTCGTTTCCCCCTATTTTGCCAGCACTGGGGGGCGCAGCGGTCTCTCCCACCATCCGGAATCCTAATCACATTTTTTGGCATTTGCCGATTCACCGGAGATTAAATTTGGCATTTGCCGAGGAGAGAAAGTGTTAAAAACAGATATGATGATTTGCATGTGAAGAAGGAGCGAGCGGCGGCGGCGGCGTCCGGAAAACACTCCTGGGGGGGGGCGGAACGTGCGCGCCTGATTCCAAGTACACACGGCACCCTCTAGTGGATAAACAACAAACATCAACACACACACACACAGACACACACAGAGAGAAGCTTAAAGGCCACTGTGAGCATCGTAAAGTCAAAGCTCATTATTGTTATTAACGGCTATTGAGAGCGCACAGAACGGCAGCTACGGCGGGCCTGGGGGGGGAGGGGGAATAAAGCAATGAAAAAAACGTCACTTACCGGATTGGAGACGCGTCAACGTCGCGCTGTTTTTTTTTTTTTTCAAAGGCAAATAGCTGTCACCAATCAGGCGGGGATTCAAAAGGCACGAACAGATAGGTGCCCGGAATCTTCTGAGGATATCTTCATCAACGAGGGAGGAAGATGACACTCGCAGCAAACGTGCCGGGGACAGCGCTATCAAAATCGGTTAGCAAGAGGAGGTGGGGGGGGGGGGGGGGGGACAAGAAAAAAAAAAACGGCGTAATTAGCACTCTCAAGGGTAAGATAGCGCGGTAAAAAAAGTGGCATACATGAAAGGGATGTTAGCGCAACGGGAGATTTCTCATGGGAGCCGAGCACGTACGTTATCCGCAAACCATTGGCAAGGCGAGGTATGGATGAGGATTTTTTTTTATTTATTTTTTTTGCTTTTTTTTTTTTTTTTTAAGCGTCGTATCATCAAGCGCCGTGAATTTTAACAAAAGAAAGAGCGGGCGAATCTTCATAGGCGTAAAAATAGCCGCGGAATTGATTGGTGTGTCAGTGAGAGGAAGAGCGTTGAGGAGTTGCGAAGGCAGGTCGGCAGAGAGGTTACTTAGCCCTGTCGAATTCCATTACAACGCGCGGGATGGCGGCGCGTGGCGTTTGCGACTATTTGTTTGTTTGTAAAGATAGCCCGGCGCTGACCAGGGATGTGCGCAGGTCCGGAAGGCGCGACATGAGCGAGAGAGCGAATGTTAGGAAGATTTTTGTCAGGGTGACCTTTGGCATGAGGCGCTTTAAAGGAACAGGCCACCGTTTTTTCCATACTGAGATATGTTCTTACCTGAGCTTAGACGAGTTGATGCGTACCTGTCTGGTCTTGGTGCGTGCCCGCAGTCACGCAAAAAGACCAAAAGATGTTGTTAGCATTTGGCCTCTCCCAGTATATTCCTATGGCACCAAACGGGGGTGAAGTCTGAAGCGACCACGCTCTTCCACGGGCACGCACAAAGACCAGACAGGTACGCATCAACTCGTCTAAACTCGGGTAAGAACATATCTCAGTATGGAAAAACGGTGGCCTGCTCCTTTAAAGGCGGAAAAAAAGAATTGGGGGAGAAATCACTCTGAAACCTCTGCCGTAGCTTACTATATTGTTTTCTTCATTCCATATAGAAATGGGCTTTTTATGAGAGAAAATGACTTGCTTATATTTTCAAGGACAAACATATGGTGGATTGAGCCAGGATTAAGTTCATATCAGAAACCACAGTTCTTCAGAGGGGATTTTCGATATCTCATCTCGCTCTGAAAGAACTAGTAATCGATTAATAAAATCTGTAAAGATTTAAATTCTGTCTCGTGTTTTGGGATGGCACACCATAGAAATTGTGCGATATGAAATACAAATTTAGAAATCCTTCCAAAAAAATAAAATAAACTGTGAAAATTGTTAAGTACAAGACTGTATAAAAGTGAAAAAAACGTCTTCCCTGATGGTACGGCATGTTCCAAGAGGACAATGCCAGGATTCACGGGGCTCACATTGTAGAATAGAATATTGGATTTTTGGGGTCCAACACCGATATGATGCGGGTTGGCATGGCTGATCGTCGATATATAGGCCGATTTTTCAAATAATTCCATTTTATGCAATTTTTTTCATCTCTCAAATAGCCTATAGTTAAACATTTATTATTATTATAGTAAAGATTTCAATCATAGAAATGTATCTAATAGAGGTCATTGCCGGTTATTGGGGATTTTGATGATATGCACCGCTGATATTTTTGGCCAACACTTTTTAAAAGATCTCATCTATCCTGTGTATGATGCTTCTTAACGTGTCAGTTTTGAATTATGACAGCAGGGGGCGCTACATGAGTGGCACAGGGCTGATCCATTCAGAACATTCATGTTCAGTAGGCACTTCAGAGTGAGCTGGAAGACAAAAATCCGCAGCTTCCAAAACAAAAAGGGTAAGTCTCTTTCTCTTCCGAAATTATATGCAAAAGTCTGTTTCTGAGGCCTAGGAGGTTGTGGGCCCGATAAAAGGAGCAGTGGTCACACTCTCCCATCGGCAATACAAAAATCATAGTGAAACATGAGTGCAATGCTGGATCTTTTGACATTGTAGAAGCTTGACTCATTGACACAGTATGTGCTGTAATCAAAGCAACATCCAACCAAATGTTCGAGCACCTGACCTTTTTTTTCCCTTTGTGGCGACTTCTTTTTTTTTATCAGGCAGTGTATATATCACGAGTTCCCATATAACCCATTTCTTTCATTAAATGCATCAGTAGGACTTTTCCCTCCCACCCCACGGAGAACCTGATTTTTGGCCAGACCGTCTGATAGAAGAGCCTTTCCACGACATGTCCCCTTTAACTAAACACGTATACACACATAGCGGCTGTAATGCAATGAAGCGCCTAAGTGTCCTGAAGAGACGCGAGTTTACTGTATGCTTATGTGCCCATAAACCTTTATCTCCCCGATAAACCCCTGCAGCATGTGTGGACTGCCCGGAGTGACAGAGAACGCACATTTCAAAGACTCATAATAATAATGGCCTACGCGCTCGCTGAATGCGCCGTAAAAAGTGACATTACGCCATTAACGCGGACATGCTTTATGGCGTGCGCTCCCCTCCGTTCCATAAAAAAAAAAAAAAAAAAAAACAAGAGTAGTGCCACGAGATGCGCGCGCCGTGAGCTCAATGTCAGTCGTTACGGTATACGTTTTTAACTTCAACAGACACGGAGAGATGAGGATGACTTTGGCGCTTTGATCCCGGCAGGTAAAGATGAAAGCAACAGGCTGGATTTGTGAGGGAACGTGTCTTTAAAGGACTTACGGAATACGCATGTTGGTGGAAAGAAGAGGCTGAGGTGCCAGGTGGTTCCGCTGCTTCGGTGGAGATGGCAGGAAGAAAACACGGCCGCACTATCTCACTAGTGTTGGTTTAAAAGACTTGATTTCATTACTTGAGTAAAAGTACAGATGATACTGGTCAAATACAAAGTTTAAGACCGGCTGAAAAACTGTGAAAATTCACCCTTTGCATGGTTGGATCTTCAATATGCAACGAGAAGAAATGGGAGTGAGACAACAACAGATAAACTGGAAAAGGCGGTTTTGCAGTTTTGGGACCGCGTGTCTTTGAAAGGCCAAATCTGGGCAAAAATGTGGATTCTGTGTCATTTTCCGTCAGGTATTCACACCGTTAGGACGTCCTGATGGCAAAGGCGAAAAATAAACATTCATGTTTTGAAACTGTTTGGGTTGTTGAGCTGCATAAGCAGGGCCTCTCGCAGCGCGCCGCCGCTGCTGAGGTGGGACGCAGTAAAACAGTCATTTTGAATTCCTGAAAAGATCTTGAGGGTTATAGAACAAAAAAGTGAAGTGGCAAAACCCCCCCCCCAAAATGTCCCCAGCGCTGAGCCGGAGGACCCGATTGGCTGTCCATCAAGACACTGGACGATCCTCGAGCCAAATGAAGGCCAATAACCATCACACGGCAAGTTCTACTTTGAAACCTTTTAACCCCCGCCGTAATCTAGCACATTTTCTGCAGTTCGGCTTTACCCAAATCTAAAAGCTTCTTGATCGGATCTTACAGACTATTGGACAGAGTAACGCCTCTTTTGAAAGCTAAGACCCACAAAACTGATCTGACACTTTTCTTTGCGTTGTCGTCACCTTTTTGTCAAATGAAGCTTCAGTGCAAATTCAACATGGAAGACTTACCTGCAGCCTCATCCCCGGCAGCTCTTCAAGAAGTCACAACCCCATCCCAAGCCACACCGTCCCGACCGCAGCTGCTCATCCCTGCTTCAGCCATTTCATCGCCAGAATCCCCTTCCAAACCTTCCTCGTCCATCACCCAGCTGTGCTGCGATCCTCCTCCACCCCTCCTCCTCCTGGCCTCTCCTCCACTCTGCTCATCACTGTCAACTGGCCGGCCCGGGTCTCGTCCTCTACCACCATCAGGGTCCGTCTAACACTTGTCATCGCCATGTATTTCATTTGTAACGCCATTCTGTTTCTGTGAGTCTTTTCAGGTTGAAATGTTTGTTGCTTTTTCATCACTTTCTTTGTCGCTTGTTTTGTTGCATTTTTGCTGCATTTTCGTCTAATTTTTTCTCACTGTTTTGACACTTTTTCAAGAGGCCTTTAGATTTGGGTAAAGTCAAACTGGAGAAAATGTGCCCGGTTCGGTGGGGATTAAGAGCTTAAGATCCAACCGTGCAAAATGTGCATTTTTGCCATTTATCAACGGATTGGGGCTGTATTACTCCGCTAAAAGTAATAGTTGCTCAGTTAAAGTACTGAAGTAGTCGCAATAGAAAATACTTAAGTATTCAAAGCAGAAAGTACAAATCCATTTAAGTGTTCTCAAAAGTAATCTTGGGACTTCAAATAATGAATTAAAAAATTTAGCCAGAAATTACACTTTGCACGGCATCACAAAAGGGAGAGATCTCCTTCCTTTTTGCGAGTCACTGACATTTGACAGTTACATCTGGGGGGGGGATTTTTCAATGACAGAGCTGACACAAAACATGACTGACATTATTTTGTCTCGCTTCGTCAGGTATTAGATGGCTGCAAGTAGCCTTTGTTACAAACCTAATCACAACTAATGGTTAACAAATGTATACTGTATGGCGCTTCTGTAGAGCTTCTGGTGTTCTGTGTGCTAAAGATCTTTATGGTATTTGTCAAATATTAGTGGGGGAGCATTGTTCTGTAGTGAAAACGTTTTGAACATATTCCTCACGTCCTGGTTGACTTTGGAATCAGGGAACTACAACAAAAGCACGTGAAATCTGGTTCCCTTCAGCGTCTATCTGAGCACAGCCCAAGCTCTCTTGAAATGTGAATTATTTATGCCTCTTCATCTGTCAATCTCACGTTTTATCAGATCATCCGAAACATACCATTTCTCTTTCTGCTCTTCTCCCAATCAGGCGGCGGAGAAAAGAGAAAAACCTGCACATTTTTGAAAATCTTTTAGTGAGAACTCCAGCTGTGAGGAACAAAGGCCTACCCTTTCCTTCCACATGTAGCTCCCGGCAGGCCCCCGTGCTCCTCTGCTGCCCCCTGGTGTGATGGAGCTCTGGGTAGAAGACGTTTTTATTATTTTATTATTTTTTTGTACTTTTTCTGATAGTAGATATGTGTGGAGGCTCCCCAGAGGACAAGCAGGAGGTAGACCAAGGAAAGTCCCAGGAGCTCCAAGGACAAAAACAAAAAGCCATCCCCTCCCCATAAAAAAAAAGTTTAGAATAGGTGTTGGTGTTGAAAGCAGAAAAACAATTGGAAACAATAAGAATGTACTGAGAAGTGTGAAAGGTTACTTGCAAAAAATATATTCGTTTAAACCTATGCAAATATATCACTCTACATAAACCTAACTTCCATTACATATTTTAATCTGTCAATATATGTTTTTAAATATATACTGTATATATTTTTTCAAAGAGCAAGAATGCTGAATATTTTTTAAGCTATTACCAACATCAAATTGCAGTCACTACGGAGCATCTACCCATTAGCATCATGATGGTAATAGCTGTGCAGTCAATCCAACATGCTACATTTCCTTTTGTTGCCAGTAGAGGGAGCAATACACACCAATTCGAAGCTTTTTCTTTCTGACTGATTTCCGAACATGTGCATTGTTATTGAGATAGAAAATATGAAATATGGATATAAAGAAGTTTAAAAGTCAGGAATGAAGCATAATAAGTGTGTGTTTCTTTTGTACGGTGAAGAAAAAGTAGCACACACCTAAAGATCTTTGAGGTGCAGATGTTAAAGTGATAGTCTGGAAGTCTAAATGTATTACACATTTCATAAAATGTTCTAAATCGACTACCTGGTCTTGCATTTTTATATTAGGTGAGTAACAATACATATTGTTTTTTTGTTAAGTCCCTCTTTATCGGATCATAGCGCTTAATCAGGGTCTAGTATCCTCCCATGTTGACCAATGAGACGACCTCTTCCTGTGAACCAGCCTGTCAGGTCCAATCAGGAGGGAGGGGGAGGAGCTTGATCGTTTACCATTTTGCAAACGAAGAGAGGCTTTATGGTTAAAAAGGGGAGAAACTTGATTGTTACTTTCAATTCTCTATCTATCCTCACAAAGATGAACTTAGGTTTTATTATTGTAGCAGGATTGTATAAGAACTGATCACGCTCTTAAGTGGAAAAAACACACACCATCCCATTAACTTTTATTCTCATTGAACCAATGTCTTTTCTCTTGTACAAGTCACAGACGGAACATTCAGATGTGATCAATGTGTGATTTATATGAACAAATGCTATGTTATATTGTGTACGTAGCCTCCCCTTTTAAATGTTCTGTGTGTTTTATAATTGTTGTTGGCACGAGACACATTGCCCAGGCACAACAGTTCAAAACCTACTCTGTAGCTAATACTGACACATTTACAGAAATGTTCCTTCTTATGTAGTGTCCCTGTCAAACAAAGGTGGGGAGAGTAGCCACAATATTTACTCAAGAGTAACGTTACTTTGAAATTATTTTACTTAAGTACAAGTGAAAGTAGTGGCTCAAACAATTTCTCAAGTAAAAGTAAATAAGTGAGAAAATGTTACTTGAGTACTGCGAGTAACTGAGGAACTGTTTGAGCGAAAAGTCTACATTTATTTTCAACGACTTCATAAATAGTGTGAAACAAAATATAAAATCATGTGGAAATTCAGATATGTACAAAGACAAGTCAGAGAAAATGGCAGAAAATACAGAAAAGTAAATACTAAATCATTTGAAAGATCAAGGTGCACAAGACGATATAGATCAAAATGAAGCATTTGCCACTGAACAATATTTTTTTTAAGGAGTACAGGCACTTTGTTATAATTTAACTTAAGTAGATGTAAAAAGTACTGTATGACTACTCTAAAATTTACAATTTCCTCAAAAAGTTACTCAAGTACATCTACTTGAGTAAATGTACTTGAGTACTACCCGCCTCTGTAAATACACGAATAGATAAAACTGATTAATATGGACGCCTTCTGTGGACCCACCACCTGCAGGAGGAGCCATAGGGGCTGGTGCAATGTGATTTGGGCAGCTCCAACAGCTGCCCCCACGACCCGGCAACAGACAAGTGGAAGAGGATGGATGGATGGATGAATATGGACGCAAACCTTTGTTCCTCAGCACCAATGTTCCATACACTGTTCCCCGCTTCTTTACCTAAATCTTTCTTCATATACCACTGCAGCACTTTGATCTGTACTTCCTGAAGTTTGCGGATGCGTAATAGAATCTAGAAGTGTCCTCCACATTTTCAAAGCTCACAAACCAACTTGTTCTGAGCAGTTTTGTGCTCAAAGTGTGTTCATCACAGCGCAGCTTGTTTGTTAGCATGCTGTCAGCTCAAAGTGGTGGCTTGCATCTTTTGTATAATTCTTAATGCCAGCAGAGGCTTCTCTAAAAAAAATTCTATTTTATCTTTAGGCCCTAGTCAAAAAGTCCTTGCTTCATTCATGTGGCTCTAATCCATTGGATCTCTTCTTCTTCTACTGCTGAAGCGCTCCGATCTGTACTAAAGGCTGGAAGTGTCTTTTGCATAACTGAAATCCCATAAATCATCACAGGAACCATTCTGAGCAGGTCAGTGTGTTCATTGTGATGCTACTGATGTGTCAGCATGCCATTAGCTGATAGTGAAAGCTTTTTTCCCCGCTTTTATAATGTGTCATGCTAACTACTGCCGGCAGAGGCCACTCTAGACCAATTCGAAAAGCTCTTTTTTACGTGACGTGTCTACTTTATTATGACGATCAAAAGGACACCACATGAAGCACAGAACACCTCTCCAGCACTGAGCTCTCTGTTGGGGCGCGAGGTCAGGAGTGGGGTCAGATGGGGGTCACGGAGTGCGGGATAATTGATCTCACCTCCAGCGTTGGTCTCCGAGCGGGTTCCAGGTGAGGTCCACGGGGAGGTGGCTCGGGTCCGTTTGCAGAAACTTTCAAAGAGCTACTTCGTATTCAGAATCAAATATTACTCAAAGCGTGACATTGTAGGTGATGAATAACAATGGTAAGACACGGACTTGGGCTGCATAACAAAGTAAGGTTTTCTTCGGTTGCCGTCATTGGCCTAGAAATAGGAATGTTTTGACAAGCTCTCTTGGCAAATTTCTGTCCAAACCTGTTCAACTAATCTAAAGTGGCTCAATTAGAACAGTGTGTTGCCGAATATTTATATCTATAAAAACACACCACACCCATAATTAACAATGCGGTGAGGAGAAACCTCCCCAGGCCTTTCCACAAACCATAATTGCTTGTAAGAGACGCTTCTCATCCAACATGACATGGTGCAATCATTTGGATTAGAAATAAATTTGTCACATCTCAGGCCCTACATGCAAAGAATGTTTATTCGGTCCTGATTAAAATACTAAAACAATCCTTTTTACACAAAAACCCGCTGAGCCAGGCAAGCAACAGAAGAACTAAAGAGTACAGTCTATTTAGCCAAGGAGTTAAAGCTGCAGTGCACACACTGACCTGACAAATAAAACATGACCCGTGCAACCAATGCAGTAGCTCAGTGACTTATAACTGGGACTGCGTCAGGACACCAAGGCATTCAAGGATAACGAGCGACGCCCTGAATAAGAATATTCATCTTTATCAATGTATCTATTCATAGAACCTTTTTAAAGTTTATTTTCATAGCGATAACTGATTAAGTGAAAGAACCTCATCGTCAATCCCCTTCACCCTCTGTGCCGTCTTCCATAAAGCAATGGTTCTCAACTGGTGGGTCGCGATCCAACAGTGCGTCGCAAATCTTTTCCAGAAATCCTTTCGTGCAATGGGTGCATCCGAATCGAGCCAATTGGTAAGAGGTCTAAGCCCGTGTGCATCAGCATCCGCTATGACAAGAAGCGTCCGAATAGGGCTGTCAGTGAGGAAGGAGGTATACGGAAAGGAGCCTCAATGCTTCCTAGCATACCTCCTTTAGCATAGGGACCTCTGGAGGTTCCTCACTAGCGATTAGGAGCTATGTGCCATCCCATAAGCCACTGCACCGCCGTCACTTCCCCTGTTGTTTATTATTATTGTAGAAATTCGGCAGCAGCCAATGTTTAATTGCTGACAAAGTGTAGCAACACTACCGGAGACTGTTAAAAGACAGCTATTCTGTTGCTTTCATCATGATCTCAGCTTTTTAGAATGATTTCATGCTTCTGCATATGGATGCTGCAAAAAAATCTATAATATTTAACAAGTTCAGTTTTTATTTGTGTAGCGGCTCATTATGCCGTTTTTCCATACTGAGATATGTTCTTACCCGAGTTTAGACGAGTTGATGCGTACCCGTCTGGTCTTTGTGCCCGTGGGAGAGGTTGGCCACTTCTAACTTCACCCGCGTTTGGAGCCATAGGAATATGCTGGGAGAGGCCAAATGCTAACAACATCTTTGGTCGTTATGTGTGACTGAGCGCACACACACACACACACACACACACACACGGACCAGACAGGTACGCATCAACTCGTCTAAGCTCAGGTAAGAACATCAGAATGGAAAAACTGGCCTGTTCCTTTAACTTTAACCTGATTTTAATTTTGCATATCTTCTTTTGTATGGCGCGAGTTGCCTTGTGTACGAAATGCGCGGTGTGTAAATAAAGTTGCCTTGCCGAATGTCTCTACTCTCACTTCTTTTTTCAAATTGTGCTCCGTCCTGTCCATTGAACCTCTACACTCTTACCAACCACAAAAAATAAAATACAATATAAAAAGGTTATTGGTTGATATGCAGCTTTCCTAATAAAGGCTTGGATTTGTATTGTGTTTTTAAGCTTTAAAAATACTACCGAGGACTGTTATTCACTCTCGCCCAAGGACACAGCTACAAGAATACACCAAAACAAGACCCAGATTAAAACCAGAGACTGTTCAAAAATATGGTCTACATATCCTAACTTTACGATCAATAAGAAACAAAAGAAACATTTGAATATATTTAGTTTTTTCAGTGCATGGACGATAACAACAAATCAAAGTCGGAAAGCAAAATTTCTACTTTTTTCATCCTTATGCATGTAATTTTCAAACCAAATGAAAAAAGAAAATATTCCCCAATTACTTTGCCGTTAGCCATGTTTTGCACCATCACGCTCTCGTTTAGTGTCGCCGATGCGGTCGAGCTGCCTCCAGGTGCTCCGCTAATGTTCGGTGGACTTGAAATGATTTTCGTCCACGGTGTAGAAAACATGGCCCTCGTTTACCAGGAACGCCAAGGACTTCCTGTCGGGGCACAAGCACGGGTCACACATTCAATCACTTCCATTCAATTCCACACAGGCTACGAAAATCGCCCGCTGGATAATTAGAAATGCAGAGATAGTAACGAGGGCGAGTAAAAGGGCAAAAGAAGATATTTGATGAGAAATATACACTGTCTGGACAAAAAATAAATAAATAAAATAAAAACACCACCTGGGTTTCATAAAGCTATGAGGCAAAAAGCTCCCATTGGAGAATGACTACATATTCAGCAATGTTATGTACCCAATAAACAAAGAGCTGATTATATAACCAGTTGCATGGGAGTTTTAATTAGGCTACAGCAGTTTATAATAGACATTAGAAACATTAACCAGTTATCTGCCATCCACCACCTGTATGTTGTGTTTTACTCACACAAACAAAATATAGAGGACCACGGCACGGTAGTACAGCGGTTAGTGCTCTTGCTTCACAGCAAGAAGGTCCCAGGTTCGATTCCCACCTGGACGGGGCCTTCCTGTGTGGAGTTTGCATGTTCTCCCCGTGTCTGCGTAGGTTTCCTCCGGGTACTTCGGTTTCCCCTACCACTAAAAACATGTGCAATATGCCAGGGTGAATAAGAGTGTGTTTGAGAGTGCGCATGGGGGACGACGGATGGAAATTAGCCCAAGGCTACAATCCGGTGTAACTTGCACTGTCCCAACCAAATAAACCAAATAAAAAATAAAAAGCAATGGAAAAACGCAACATACATGTGACGAAAACGTGACAAAAAAAAAGTTTAGATCAGTTTTGTCGGCCTTAGCTTTCAAATGAGACACTACTCTGGCGTAACAGGCTGCAAGCTTTTGGATTTAGGTAAAGCCGAACTGGAGAAAATGTGCCTGGTTAAGAGGTTCATAAAGTTACACAATAATATACCAAATATTGAGTGCAGTATTGAAATTGGAGTGGACTTTCGCACGGCACTCCTCTTTCACTACGTCTACACATTCAAGTGACTCCAGGTGAAAAGATCATATTTTTCAATTGTATAACACGGTCTGCTGACTGAAGAGCTACACTCCCTGACAAAAAAAACCGCTCCCACGCTCATGTCTCCTCAACAACGTGGGCCCGATTAATCCTGGCATTGTCATCTTGGAATATGCCCGTGCCATCAGGGAAGAAAAGAATCCATTGGTGGAATAACTTCATTCATTCAGGATGTTCAGGCAGCAGCTGATCTCACTCTACATAGAACCTCGACCTGACCAAATGCAGCAACCCCGGATCCGAACAGTACGTTTAACTTAATTAGCGCCTTTTCTTTTTTGGTCACGCAGTAGCATGAAGCGGGAATAATCTTAAACCATCCAGCTAAAAAACAACTGCATATCGGAAAGTTAACTTAACCCCCGCCTGAACCGAGCACGTTTTACCCCGTTAGGCATTACCCAAAAAATTAACGGTTCAAGAAAAAAAACCTTCAAAATAGCGACAAAAATGAGACGTAAACAAAAGATGAAAACAAGAAAAACTTGACAAAATAGCAACAAAAAATTAAAAAAACGCAAGGAAAAAAAAAGTCACATAAAAAAAAGTGACAAAACACAAAAAAAAGTTTCAAACATGTACGACAAAAAAGCGACAGCGCGGCGACAAATCTTAAGATCAGTTTTGTAGGCCTTAGCTTTCAAATAAGGCGTTGCACTGGCCTATGGGTGTAAGCTCCGGTCAAGAAGCGAGAGAAATGAGCTCGGTTAAGGCGGGGGTTAAAAAAGGTTAAACCTCCAAACGGTTGGAATGAAAACCAACCGTACCGGACGTCTTCGATAGCAACGTAATCCAACAGTGTGACCAGGTCCCGGAAACTGATGCCCACGTCGTTCCCAGAGTGCTGGCTGACGACATGCATCACCTACAAAACAGAAAAGGATCTAGTTCTGGTGCTATACTTTTAGACCGTGAGGGAGGAGAGAATTTTACACACAAAATCGACCTTTCATCATTTTCCCCACTTATGTTCATCGAGTTGCTCATTCTGAACGTTTACCTCTACCGCTGTCTTTTATTTGTATTATGCATTCTCACTAAATTGCATGTGCGTCAACCTTTCGCCTCCTGCAGTCCCTAAAGCGGCATCTTCGAGAGTGTCCGTCTCCACCCACCTGTCCCTGGACGGTGGATAGGCCATTTTCTACATGTTCTTCAGCGGATATCTGGACCCCATAAGACACGGGTAATGCGTTCATGTTCACGTCACAGCCCTGGAATCGACACGGACAATTAGACTGAGGAAAGATGTGAAAGACAAAACTAAGGCAAAGGTTGGGGCGCACCTTTCCAAAGAGTTGCATGTGCGCGTACACCACTTCCAACATGTGGGAGGTGATTTCATTCCAATCCGTCACACAACGGATGTCCTTTGCCAACAAAGACTTTTTTCCCTAGAGAAGAAGTGGGGAAGTGTAATGCGCCATAGACTTTTTTTTGTGGCATGTACATTTATTTATTTTTTTAATGTTACTTGGAAAACCCGCAGACTGCCATGCACTTTCACGTACACGCCTGGTTCAGGGTCCACCTGAGCGGAGGAATCCTGAAAGAAAACACGAACTTCAAAAAATAAAGCATACTTTTACGACATGTATATCTACAGAATTGACAAACCATGTGCAAAAGTGGTCAAATTAGATATTACATAAATAAAAGTTCAAATATTATTTTATATTTTTATATATTTTGATGAGTTAACTCATCAAGATGTCTATAGTTTTTTGCATTTGTACTAAGAAGAAGAAGGCTTAAAAGGTGCATTATGCAATGTCTTAGGCGGAAAAAGAATTAATTGATTTGTGTATGTTGTACGAGTGGTCAGCAATGGGCCTTTACTTTCCATCACAGTGGCCACCACAACTCTCCAGGATCAATGGTTTTGTAGGTTTTCTGGTGAAATGCTCCCATCAGCAGTAAAAACCTTCCAAGTAAGTGATAGAAAGTAAAGGCGCCATGCTGACCACTTATACAGCCCCTGGGTCACTACAAGGTCAAAAACGCACATTTCACATAAAAAGTTGCATACAGGTGAAACTCAGAAAATTAGAATATTGTGAAAAAGTTCATTTATTTCTGTAATTCAGTTTAAATGAAAAGAGACACTTTGAGCCAACAATAATAGTCCCTTTTCACAATAGTCTAATTTTCTGAGATTTTGAATTTGTGTTTTTTACAAGCTGTGAGCAAACATAATCACATATCAAGCTTTTATTTGTTATAATTTTGATAATTATGGCTTGTATAAACCCCAAATAAAAAATCTCAGCAACATCTCAGGATGAGCGCAGTCTGGGGAGGCTTGTCAGGAAAAGACCATTCAAAAGTGTGGGGGACCTTCACAAGGAGCGGACTGAGGCTGGAGTCAGTGCATCAAGAGCCACCACACGCAGACGGATCCTGGACATGGGCTTCAGATGTCGTATTCCTCTGGTTGACGCATCCTGGTCTTCCATAACACCTCAGTAGTGCCACGGGCTGATGGCATCCATGTCACGCAACCACATTAAGGCAGTCATTCAAGTAAAAGGCCCAAACCAAGTACTAAGTACATAATGATTATAGTTTTCAGAGTGCCCACATTTCTCTGTTTAAAATCATTATTTCATTGATATTCTAAATGTTCTGAAATTTTCATTTCAGTTTTTACAAGCAGTAAGCCAAAATTACAGCCAAAATTAAAACAAAGGCTTGACATACGTCACTTCGCATGCCATGAGTCTATATCATATTATCTTGGTCACATAAGCGCTGATATTTTAAGCTTTAAAGTTGTAAATGGTGCCAATTTGGAAGAAAAAAAAGACTAAGAAGGGAGGGACTGGGCTGAATAGGTTTCAAATTGGCCTGGAGCGTTCTCTTCAAGTGCTAGTAGGAGGCGCCGGGATGAACACTCCGTAGGGATGGGAATCGAGAACCGGTTCTACTTGAGCAACCCATCAGAACCGTACCTCTCCTTCTTTAAGGATGCCGTCATACGTCGCAGCCTCTTTATATTATAAACCTGCAGAGCAGAGATGCTGCAGATCCAGGACTGCAGATACGCGCACCACTTTCACTTCATCACAAACCAAAGTCTGTGCCGTTTTAGGATCCGAGCTGCATGTCATAACGAGTCCGTCTGAATCTGTTCTATTTTTTATTTGGAATCGATAAGAGAATCGATAAAGAACCGTATCGATAAGAAAAATTGTCAATGGCATTGATAAAAACGTATCAATTCCCATCCCAACTAATGAGCAGGTCCAATGATGGATAATGGCCTTTAAAACTGTGGAGGAGCGTTTTGTGGACTACACAACACAAAATCAGGCCAAATGACCATAGATTGTACCAGACGTGCCAATCTTACGAACATCTGTGTTGATCCATTGCCTGACGCTTAAGGGCGGTCCCGTCATGTCATCCACATAGTACTGGTTGTAGGTGGCACAAGGAGAAGCGCTGCGGACAATGCCAACTATAGACACCTTTAAACACACAGAAAAAGGAAACGCATTGCGACATCAGAATCCGGTTTAATTAGTCTTCTCTGCACAAGTAAACAATTAAATATTTATCGTTCAGACTGCGCTTCAAGGATGTCTGCTTTTGATGTAGAAAATTAGAATGTTTCAAAATATAATAGGAATGGACATGAATAAAGAGCTACCAAAGCGCACTGAAAGGAGCTGAATGAGCCGCGCGGATCCTGCAACATAATAGATCAACTGAAGCAAATCGACGGTTGTATGTTTGTGCACGGAAAGGTCAGATTAAAATGTGCACAAAAGCCATGAGCTCCTGAGAAAGACGACAAATCCAGCGTCCCTGATTAGGGCTCACACACTAGAGGTCGACCAGTATGGGTTTTTCTAAGGCCAGCGCAGAGTTTGATTGGCCGATGCGGATATGCGCCGCCAATATTATAGAACGCCTCGTCTATAATCCTGTGTATGAGGCTTCTAGATTGTAAAATGTGTCAATGTTGTTTGTGACAGCAGGGGGCGCAGGGCTCATTTATTCAGGACATTCATGTTTAGCAGGGAGCTCGTATGAAAGACAAAATGGAGCATATTCCACACACACAAAAAAACTAAATCTCTTATGCTTTCAAGATTACAAGCAAAAGTCTGCAACATAAAATATATAAAATTGTTGTACAAACTTGTGACCAATTTCCCTCTAAGGATAAACTCTGACTGAGCTCTTTCCAATGCAAAAAAAAACATCACTTTCGGTTCTGGAGATATCGGCCTTTAGCGGCATTATCGGCCGATAAACGATATTGTAAAATACCCAAACATCAGCCCAATACATCGGTCGACCTCTAGTTTGCACGGGGCATAAAGCGGTGTCCAAGAATGCCATGAAGAACACCATCAATACATTTACAGCTTCAACTAAAAGGGATTTGGGAAAAATACTTCAGCATGGAGTAACTTTTGAGCAAGTGTCTGATTTATGTAGTGATGTAATCTGATTGATAAAGCAAAACATTATGTGAAAATCCTGATATGTATAAAGAATACGCCATAAAATAAAGAGTTTTTTGTTGTCGTCAAGACTACATAAAACTGTACATTTCCTTGTTGGCCTAATCAAAGTGTGTCATTTAGAGATTTTGTTACAGTGGGACGAGTAACTCCGTGAGAAGATGGATACTACAAAATGGGGTTCTTGCCTGGTTGAGCTCCAGGTCGCGGATTGTAAAGACCTCGTTGTAGACGGGGCAGGCGGACAGCAGCTGGGACACAGTGCAGGGCAGGATCTGCAGCGTCGCCGTCTGTATTCAAACCAGTCTGTCAGAGTGGAGCAGATCGAGCCCATTTGGTGATTTTTTTTGTTTTCTTTACCAATCTTATACTGTGTGTGTAGGTGCACCACGTCATACAATCTGTTACTTTAGGCGTTCCTCACCCTCATCTCTGCTGGCTTGGTTACCTTCATCCAGCCGGGCAGCTCCCTGGAAGTCTCTACTGAAACACAAATTAAAAACTTCAAAATGAACCTTCCCTGTTAGAATGTTTGTGTTGGAGTCACCTTGGTTCCACATGTTTAAAACGGCTTCAGGGCGACACATTTGAGGCTAAAAAGACAAACCCCATGCGCCCAAAGAACACAACAGAGCGCCAGGTGAATGGAGTTAGGCCGATTACAGAGAGGAAGTCCACGCAGATGCATCAGCAGTTTCAAGTTTTATTTCAAATCCATCAATGCAACAGTGATTGACAGGTTATTGAAAATACGCAGCAGAGGAGAAAACGTTAGAAAAGTGAAAGAGGTTTGGTTCAGTACAGGGAATTTACATGAGGGTATTGGCATCAGGTTGCCAAGCATTGCACATGACAAATTTGGAAAAATTTAATCCTGTTTTATTTTGTTTTGTTCATTCATTTTAGATAATCGCCTTTTGACCGTTTTGGTTCATGAGCCAAATATCCAGTCAGAATGCAGACAACACACACTTTGGCCAAAACCAGTTGACATGAATGTAAAATAAATTCATCCGATATCCTTCTTACGTGATTATTTTTCTGTATAAAGGCTCTTTTTTTTTTTACCCAAATGTCAGAAAGAAAAATTCTAACTGAAATTAGAAAAATACATTTAAAAAGTTGTTGGGTTTAAAAAAACACATTTGGGTAATCATTTAGTTTGACATAGATTATACTCCTGCTAGTTTAACCATGGGACTATTGCGCTGTAATTTAGTTGCCCACACATCTAGTATTGCAGTGCTGCTTCATTGCCACAAGGTAGCGCCACAGATGACATTGAAATATAGTTAAAGGACGCATACATGTTAATGCAAAACCTTTGTTTTCAGTATATTTGTAAACTGAGACATTTTCCAGAAACAACCATCTTTGAGTGCCGTGCATAATTAAAAAACATCTCTATCGACCGTGAACTAGCTGGCTAGCTGTTAGCATTATCGTGACAGTACAGCTTCACGGTTTTAAAAAGTGTTTAGAAACTCATTGGGATGTTAGGAATCCGTTAGGAAAGTTGAGAATGAGTTTGGACCACACCTAACCACCTAAACTTTACCCGCGAGCTCCCTTATTGTTTGTAAACAAAACAAAAATCAGGTGCAGGGTATTAAATCAAATAGGAAAAAGCTTCCAGAAGGTCGCCCATGATGAAGTAGAAAATGCTTGATCCCTTGATGCCTATTCAAAATCTCTTGAAAGCTTTTGTTGTTCCGTTACAAGTCCGGATGAATCAATCTCCGTGCCCCACGAAAGACCAGTTTTCTTATACAAACAATATGCAGCAAAAAACAGAATTCATCACGAGCACATTGACAGTTATAAACTTGAAATATAGCACTTTTAAAAAAAAAGTTTATTAATGACTGACATGAACTGAGAAAGAATGAGTTGACAAAAACCCGACACAGCTTTATACATCGCGCGGAGCTCTAGAAAACAGAGCCCCGTCCAGTTCAACTATACATCGACCGTGTTCATCCCGTACACCCTTTACAGTATGTACACATGTGCAAAGAAAGTTAGCAAGACTTAACGAAGGGATTAGCGCAGTTTTTACATCAAGTGAAGGAGCCGCGACATTCTTTTGTACATTTGCTCAACTTGCTGCTGAGCCACTAGTCACAACCAACCCAAACATAATGAAAGCACTTTGAAAATAATTTTGAACACTCTGGGAACTTTTGGGGATCTGGAAATTCTTTAAAAGCGTGCCATTTCACATTTTTAGAATTGAATACCACTAACTACTTGAATACAGTTGATTGTTCAAAAAAGTAATTTGTAAACTTTTGTTGTTTATAGCTTTATAATTGCATTGATCCTCAAAAAGTCATGGGCCTACAGGTGCCGAAAGTGAATAGACTTGTGCACAACAGAGTCTTTAGAGTTATAATGGGCCCAAAATAAATATTTTTTACAGGGATAGATTACAATTTCAGTCCAATAAGGTTTATTTCGGATGCCAAGATTTTTTAAACAGAGCAGTGTGTTTTTGTACCCGACAGTTTCAAACCATAAGTTGATCCAAACTTGCGCACAGTTAGCAAGACGGCAACTCCGGGGAACTTTTCTGAGTCCATTAGCCTGTTCAATGTATTTTTTTCCCTACAGCCTTTAGCCAACACATATCGCAAATTATTAAAGATGTTTTTAGCTGTTGTCAACCCATCGACCACTTTTAGTTTAATTTATGATTACACAGATCTTTTGAGATTTTACTTTAGCCATGAATTAGCGTATTAAAGTGGCCTCAGAGCTAAATGCTAAATCATATTCAGTTAAGTGGCATCGGATCCACATCCAATGCTGGTTAAACATAATTTTATAGTATGTTCATGGTGGAGAAACCACAGAAATGATATAAATGCCATGAAACGTACATGTCATACCTCGCCATGATAGATACAGACGGCATCGCATCATTCAAGGGGGCGTGACCTCGCCGAGGGGGAAGGAAGTATCTTTTGGGAAACACAATTATTTTTCACTCTTTTTTAGCCGTTTTCTGGCGGAATATAAACTTAATTATCCCACACTAATAAAGTGAAGTCTAATTTGGGTCTATATGGATGTTTTTTCACAGCAGATTGTTCAGTACAAGCAAAAAAAATGGCTGTCGTAGCTAGCGCTAGCATGGAGAATGATACTAACATGAAGCATCATGTTAGCATTCTCCATGTCTGTATCTTTATCGAGTAGGAAACTATATTCATATTCAGCATTTGTTTCAGTAGTTTTGGAGGTATTATGCTCCTTCAAGTTAGCAACATGCTACATGCTAACGCTAGCTACGACTGCCGTTTTTTCGCTTCTACTGAACAATCTGCTGTGAAAAACATCCAAATGGACCCAATTTAGACTTGACTTCATTTGTGTGGGATATCGATTTCTATGTTTTCCAACTGCCATCACCAAGATCGCAAAATCATCGGAACAGAGGACACCTTGCCTTAATCTTGGAGGCAATAGAAATGTGTTAACTTGTGCTCTGGGACAGTGATCCGGGATGAGAGGCTTTTTTTGTTTTGCACACCTGGGATGCTATACGGAAGAAGTCGGACAGCAGATGGCGCAGGAAAAATAGCACAAAAATCTGTTTAAATTAGCACACAAGACGTGTCACAGACAAATAGCATGACAAGTACAAACGCTCTGTGGCCTGATACAAGAATCTTGAAAATGAATTGTAATTTTGTCAAGTTAGAAAGTTTTGCGTGTGTGTCCTCATGGCTTTATCATTATTGCCATATTTCTATACATTGTAGTCTACCAAAAACACATGAGCATTGTTTCAGGTGCAAATCAAGTAAAGACAGAAATCAAGTAGGCACCATGATGAGAGAAAAGGAGGGCAAAAACATTAAAAGAATTCCCTCCTGCCACATAAAAAAATAAAAATCTATGACCGGGTACCGCCAGAAGAAACCCACGAACTTCCGCCTTATAGAAACGCATGTCACCAAGTCCAGACTATAGGAATTACACTTTCAGGGTGCGGAAATTATGCATGACCTACAAGTCAAAGAGCTGCCGAGCGCGATCCGTCGCCAAGTGCAGAAACCACTTAATAGGCTTAGGAATTAGTCTGTAGGAAGCATGAAGAATTAAGGATTATAATTCGAAAGCCCGAAGGAAACGAAGCAAGCGGTGACACAGTGAGAACAGATCGCGTTTAACAAGAGTATTATGTGTCAAAAAGAGAAGGGGGGGGGGGGGGGGGGGGTAAAAATGCAGGAGGTGGATTGAAGTAGCTGGAGCCTTTTCACTTTGTAGGTGAGAGAATGCTAAAGCAGACTGCTGGATTTGACTAGTAAACAAATACTAGAGCGCACCAAATCCAGCCTCACGGAGCGCCGAGATAAAAGACTGTAGGATGGAGGAAAGAACAAGTGTTGAGGTGAATTTTGAATAGTGGCTTTGACAACAAAGAAACCAAGTAAAGAAATAAAGAAACTCATCCAGGGCTGCACGGTTTGAGGAATATACTGAATACTAACTATACTTTTTTGTCTCTTAGCATGGCGATTGCAGTTAGATTTGCACTTAACGTACTGGAGGCAATATTTAGTCCACAGTGCACATTTGAAACAGGTTCAGGAGCATTGACATTAAAGTGATAGTCTGTAAGTTTGCAAAGTGAGAAGAGATGGAGTGAAATTTGAAAGTAAAATATCCAATTCCTTTTTAACCATAAAGCCCTTCTTAGATTGCAAAAGGAGGAGAGCAGGAACAGAATTTTGTTTTAAAGTTAATGATCAAGCTCCCCCCCCCCCCCCTCCTGATTGGACCTGACAGGCTTGTTCACAGGAAAAGCTTGTCTCATTGGTCAACGCGAGAGGATACTAGACTCTGATTGGTCACTGAGATCGGGGAAGGAGGGACTTTACAAAAAATAATATATTATTATTATTACTTGCTTTACATCAAACTGTAAGACCAGATTTTGCACATTTTACTTAATTTGTAAAACATTTAGACTTCCAGACTACCACTTTAAGAGAGAAAACTGACATATGAACTGCTAAACTGTTTGTAGAGCTCTAAACTACGAGATTAGCATGATTTTCTTCACGATAAATCCAATGGAGACTGATGTTTAACTGTTTTCAGAGGAAAGTTGACATGCAGTACAGTGTGACCAGGAACTGTCAATTGTGATGATTTACATTGCCATTTAGATTCGATTGTCATAAATTACTGGACACTACGGTCCTACTCAAATGTGCACAAATCAGCACCAACTGAGCAGCCTATCCAGTTCGGAAATGGCCAGTCAATGAAGCGCCAGAATGGATGCAACTTCTTTTACTTACGGCACAGACTTTTGGATTAGTGGCATTTCCACACAAAGGGTTTAGGCAACATACCGGTTAATGGAAACGCATTCCAGAACGCCTTAAACAAAGGCGAGCGTGATTTCCTGTTACTGTATAACTGTGGTAGGGGTAACTGCGGGTCATTGCAACACGTCTTTGTTTACAGAAATGGCAAAAGTCGCTCACAGGAAGTAAAGGTTTCCTGTGGCTCGAACATTCTATTACAATACAAATCACAGATAAATTGCACGTCAGTACTTGATTTACCCTGCAATCAGCCAATAAATATTTAAATTGAGAGGCAAAAAAGTTACAAAAGTTAGAACGTCGGCTATGTTTGAAGAATGTGCACTTGGCGTATTTTATCACGATACAAGAATGGCCCCCCGTGAATGATGCTCAACTGTACTCAGCCACATAGTTTCGGGATTCCATTTATTTATTTCATTTTTACCATGGAGTTCATTTTTGCAATAGACTTCCACATGACTATCATGCTTTTAAACTATTTTCAAACTATTTAAGTATCTTTTGAAAAGTCCAGATAAGAAATGTGTGAATTTTTTATTTTGCAAATTAAAGCAGAGTTTGGGATGGGCGGTTGATTGTGGCAACTATCATTTTAATTTGTTTCTATTTAAATACTATTGTACTTGATTGTGACAGCTTTGGACATTTGCTCCTCTTAAGATTTCCACACCCTGCAATTACCGCTAATAGCCACCTTACCAGATCCGTTCATCGCTAACGGCTAACCCTCAACCAAAGTACCATTACTTTTCTCTCATTAGCCGTCAAGTGCTTGTGTGGCTCCATATCAACAAAAATTACGATCCATAATTTATTTATTTTTTACATTCTGGTTCACTTGTTAGGGGGGCGTATCTCGGGAGCTTATCTCAAAAAGTGTACCACAAGCACCTAATGCCTGTACCCTGGCTGATAGCGTCACAGTCACCCCACTAGCACATCCCCAACCAATACCCACCCGAAAGAGCAGCGTTGTAAGGAGAGAGAACAAAAGTTTATCTTCACGCAACAAACAATGGTCTATTTCCTGTCAATAAAAAGAGCAGACTTACCTTCCGACGTTTGCCTTCAATTCCCATGATTCTTATTGGTAATACCTGAGCAGCCAGGACTGTTTAATGCCAAAACTGTACGCTACAGTAATGCTGGTGTTGTAGTACCAGGCAGAGAAGTATTGGCCCTTTGAAGGGATGGATGGATGGAGGGATGGATAGGGTGGTGGTCACAGGATGTTGTCTCGTATTGCGCGGAGCAAAAATCTTAGCACCGAGTTGGGAAGATGGGATTTGAAGGCAAACCTGCTACAGCTTGGAGATGTCTCTGCTCTATTTATATGAACGTACTAGAATTTGGTTTCAGCCATTCTTATAAGCAAAGCGAGCTAAATTTAATATCATATGATTTTTGTTCCGTTTAAGTTAGTAATTTTTAAAATATCAGTTCTGGTCTGGAGTTATTAGAGACCAAAATGTTGGGTAAGCAATAGGGAAAGCATAGATACCACAAGTAGAATTTTGTGTAACGCAAGAGCAATTGAAAGGTTGTTCTTGTAACAATGAAGGAAACCAAAATCCATAGTCAAGTTGTCTATTATTTGGAAGTTGTGATGTGTTTAGCCTGAGACAGAGCTGCAGTTTGGTGCAGCAGCAACAACAACAGGTGAATGGTTCTCTTGGTTTGAAAAACACAGCGAGTACAGGACATCCGTGTGCTTGGACAGTGGCTTTAGTCATGACAACAATACGAAGACTACTACAGTTATTGTCTGTAGTAAACAGTAATCCCCAGAGTGCCTAACAGTAACTCATGTACGTTAGGGTATTAGTCCGCGGTGTGTTCAAGTACCATCACGTATCCCAGTCCATCTCTCTGCACGCGATCCGCACCAGTCTTAGCTCCAGTTCGAACGCGTCGGGCCGTTCCTGAGGGTTGGCCGACAACATCTCCCTTATGAGCTGCTTCATATGGGTGTTCATGCTTTTTTTCCGGGCCGGGATTAGCAACTCCATCTTGGGGTTTTCCAAAAGTGCTTCCCCAAGTGGCACAATCTCTGTGCCCTGCTGCACGTAGCTGCCCAGGAGCTCCTTTTGAGTCTCAACATCCACAAAGGTAATCCGCTCTACCATGGCCCAAATGATCACCCCGAGAGCGAAGATGTCTGCCTTAGCCGTGTAGTGCCCTTCCCACACCTCGGGCGCCATGTAGAAGTCCGTTCCGCACGCAGTTGAAAGGAAACACTTGTTGACGCTAGCTGGCTCCTCCGAATTTAGCCCGGAAGTCGAACATACCTTGCTAAGCCCAAAATCTGCAACTTTGAGGGTAGGCTCCATAGAGCCAGTTGCCGTAGAACTTTGTGAAATTAGGATATTGTCCGGTTTGAGGTCACGGTGGATGATTTGGTTGCGGTGGAGGAAGGCTAAAGCGCTGCCGAGCTGGAGCATGAAGCTGGTGTTGGTCTTCCGGCTGGGTTTACGGGACAGAAGGTAGGCGTTCATATCCCCGCCGTCACAGAAGTCCATGACGAACCACAGGTAGTAGGCACAGCACGGGTCAAACGCAATCTCGCCTTTGAGGGACGTCTCCACCAGCTGAAGAAACACAAAGAAATGTTATGGTTTATCATTACATCAGGTAATGCTTCTTCAGATAACAATGCATTGTGGATGTGGCAAGAAACACTACATTTGATTAAATCATTACAAAGTGAAATAAGGTGCGCCTCAAGGTTGCATATTTGGACCAATGAAACAACTTTATTTTATTTTTCTTAGAACAGTCAAAATCTATCATTTTCAATGTATAAAAACCCCAAAAGGTATATTGAAACTATTTAAATATTACTGGTGTAAAAACTTAGAAACAGACAATATATGAGAAAGA
This sequence comes from Proterorhinus semilunaris, assembly GCA_021464625.1. Lineage (NCBI taxonomy): Eukaryota > Metazoa > Chordata > Actinopteri > Gobiiformes > Gobiidae > Proterorhinus > Proterorhinus semilunaris. The sequence goes on from CM038360.1 coordinate 23,039,132, forward strand.
AAGGCTTTGTTGAGAATCAAAAAACAAGGAAACAACTCACACATTTGTCTATATAGTAAAAGTAATTCTCTGGCTAGGATTGAGACACAAAGCCCAACGCTTCCGTCTGCTTGCTGCACCATTGAAGACAGGCCTAGGACGTGAGATTGCATCACTAAGCGTGTTTTGATCATGTTTACTGACAAATGAGCAGCAATGGGAAATGCTCAGAGCGTGAGAGAAGAAAAGAGGGGCTTGAGAACAGAGCAGCGGTGCCGCCGTGGCTTGGCATTCGTACCGTGTAGTCTCTCCGCTTCTGTTGTGAGTGATTTTTTTAAATCAAAGCGACGTCTGGACCCTCTCATCTTTCATGCTTGCCCGAGGAGCAGACTTCATTTAATCATCTTTTTATTTTTGACAATGGCCCAAAAACGTGCTACATTTCATCCATCTCAAATTCAATTAGTATTAAATGGCTTCTAGCGAGCAAAATGGACTGGACCAGCTACAGGTTTGGTAACGGAACCAAATTCTGCTAAACTGACTAAGCTTTTAATCATGTTGCAATAATGTTTCCAGGACTCCACTGAAAAAGACATTCTGAATCTCTGTGGAACTTTCCTGGTTAAATAAAGGTCAATAAACATAACACATTGAGGAAATGAAAAGGCCCCTGCAGCTACACTAACCTGGAAGATTGTTAGCAACACAAAAACACTCCCTGGTGGAATCCCTGCGGTAAACAAATGACTGCTCATTGTCTGCTATGCACCACAGGCCGAGGCGAACCGAATAGATGCCAAATTATCCCACAGTTGGCGCGGTCAGATAATTCCTCCCCATTATCATTTGTTCTTCTGTAAGCACGTACTCGAACATTAGGGGAGTATAAAAAATAGAAAAAAGGCGGCGGAAAAATAATGGGGATCTGGGAAGGTGTCCAATGCTTGCTTTGCAAAAAGTTGAATGGGTGCTCTTGACAATGGCCCCCGCGTGTTGGTGCTGAGTGACTGTAATCAGCCGGCGGGGAGGCAGCGCGGCATGACAGGCCACAGACAGGCTGGCTGAGGGCGCCCCCATTACCAGAGGCCCCCGCACCCCACCTCCGAACTGCCACTGCGGACGGCAAAACGCCTGCTAGGAAACTCCACAGGCTCTGACAGATAGGATCTTTCACCGGCTTTTCTGTTTGTTTCTTGATCTTAATAGAACATTACTCACAACTGGTCCAACGAAGAGTACAAAATATAAAACATCTACTTGCAATTCTTCTGACAGGCATTTCTGCATTTGGCTCAAGGGTGGTCAAATTGGCAATAAAGTTGACTGTGACCTTGATCAAAGAGTACCAAAATAAATACAAAATCAGAACACACCTCTCCCCTCTCTTTCTCTTCACCTCTTGCACATTTGGGGCACTGCAAGTCAAAAGGAATTCTAGCCCTTACATTCTGTTTCTACATGACTCGGTCTCTAATGAGGCGTGTAGCCACAGTTGAGTGTTTCCCCATACATACTTTGGAACTTGGACGCCTGCCATATACTCAACTGCCCTGCCACATAATCAAAATATACCAAGAGTCCTCCTGGTTCACACAGTTCGCAAAGAGTGAAATATTAACTGCCAAACTTATACAAAAATCACATGCATTTCACACACACACTATAGAATAGACCAGCCATTCCCAAAGTACGGGACGTCGCGGCCCCCTTATTGATCAGAAAATCTCTTGGGGGCCCCCAATAATAATATATTTACTCTATTCTGATGAGTTTGTTATTATTTTACAGGTAGAATAACATAAAAGGAAAAATTTAGTCATGACTGTAGGCTAAATACTGGTTTAAAATAGTATAATGTAGCAAAGAAATGTAGCTTTCCTTAAAAAAAAAACATTTTTTCAATGTACTTGCTTTGGGGGGCCCCTGCAGTGCCTCTGAGGCCCCCCCGGGGGCCCCGGACCCCACTTTGGGAACCACTGGAATAGACAATAAAAATATGCAAATGGGAATTTCACTTCCAATGCAATGACTCTTTCTTCTCTATCATAAAACAAGTTGGCAAAAGAAGTATGCAGATCTTGGTAGTTCTGGGCACTTGATAATCTGGTTTTAATTATGTAGAAGGACCACACCTGTTTTGTTGCATGAGAGAAATGCCTGGCACGTAAGACAGGAACAAAGTCATGGCACATGTAGGCTGTGTCAGGACACTCAGGGGAAAATGGGGTCAACTGCTTTCTCGTGTTCTCTCCATGTTACCTGCGTTTGTCAGAGTAACTCAATACACCCACCAAACAGGCAGACGGAAAAAAGTTATTTCACTCAAAAACCTTTCCCATTTAAGCAACTCAACAACCGCTGAGCTAAAATATGGCAGTAAAAACCAAAGAGAAGATTTGGGGAACGGGACTTTCTGCTTCTAAGTTCCGTGGGAAATTTCAAATGCCCATAAGTAATCCATGTTGATTTCTAATGGGTAATTTGGAGCCATTCAGATCCACTTAGCCTCCATTTGCAAATGCATCCAAATCCTAATGGGACTCCGTACCAGCTGTAAGGAGAGGTGCTTTTGTTATTAGGCTAAATTTGGTGCAATTGTCCGTCAGTGGAACATGTCCAAATGTTTACAGCTGGTACTCTCTTAGAGTACAAGGGGGAGGATGAGGAGGATAACGATTAGGGCCGCAACAATTAGTCACCATCATCCACGATGTCGACAACAAAAAGGAAACGTTTTTCCATCGTCGCTTTCATCTGTTTTTTTGTTCAAACACCGTCATTTAGTCATTATTTTGGCTTGTTTTCTTGCATGACAGGAACTTTGGGGGACAGTGTTTTCACTTAACTTTCCTGAGGGGGAAGAAGATGCGCTGCTACTAGGCAGGAGCGTCAACAAAGAGCATTAGAACAAGAGCGAAACATTTCACCGTCAATGAACCCAATAATCACTAACATGCAAAAGCCAAACCGCAGTTATGATGTACGAGCACTTGAAACCAGGGATGTCACGGTTACCGGTGTAGCGGTAAACCCCGACAAAAATATTGACGGTAATAATTACCATCTTGTTTTTGAAAAACTATATAATCTCGGTGGATTACGGCGCCCGCGGTGTCGGCAAAGTGAGCCTCACCGGCCGCTGTCTCATCTGCTGAAATGCTGATGTGGGGACTTTGGGTTGAGGGAGAAGGTAACGAGTCGCCCCACAGTGCAGCTACAGCGCCACCGCCAGCATAAGCCGTGTCCGGATACCTCTGGCACAAATGCGTTACAGGGCTGCTGGAGGGCAGATTAAAGTTGGTCGCCAATGCAATAGATTCACTCTCGCCGCATTATTATGAATTTAACAATGATTACTGTCTGATGGCATTTTTCCAAATCTGCAGAGTGAAAGCAAACTGGAAGTTCGCAAACTGAGAACAATATTCCTAATATAGAGGGTTTATCTAGTTACAAATATTCTAACACGGTTCTGGCGCTATAAATAGTACATGTAATAACCTTGAAATGATCAACAATTCATAGTTATAGTTCCTTTACTTTGATGTGAAAAGTTGATATGGCTTTGTCTGTATTTTTTAAATATAACAAACACTGTTACACTGAAACCATTTCAGTTTGTGTAGGACTATCAATGCTTTCTGAACTTATTAACACACATAAAAAAAATACCGCGATAATACCGAAAACCGTGATAATTTTGGTCACAATAACCGTGAAGTAAAATGTTGATACCGTGACATCCCTACTTGAAACACAAGCATCCAGAGCTTCCATAGGGCTATTTACTGTTAGTATTATAGTAGTATTACTATTATTACAGCTATTTACACATTCTACCTTATTTTACAGCAACAGTCAAAGGCAGTTTATTTTTGTCTCTACTTTGTATATAATACAAAAGTTATTTATTGTGACTTTTATCTAAATTTATCTTTATCTTTAATTGAGGTCAAGTCTTGAGTTAGCCAAAGATAATTGATATTATCGGATCAATAGTTGCAGCCCCAATAATGATAATAAATTCCATAAAGAGCTAAATCAGTAGTTTTTAGTCATTCATATAAGATAGGAAAATCAAGTACCTTTTCATCGGTGTCTTGTCACAAAAAACGAAATATCTTTAGCAAAACATCTTTGCCATCAGGTTCTTGGTTCAGTTTAACTTTCCCATATCCCATCCATCCCCTTGAAGATTCAAGCGTCCTCACCTCCAGATACAGCGGGGAGTTGGACCCGTGGCTCATCCTCTGGGCGAGCTGGTCCCTCTGCAGGATGCACTCCTCCAGGTGGATGACGTTGGGGTGCTGGCTCTGGATGCTGCTGAGGGCCCAGAACTCACGCAGGGCCAGCTCCACGTTCTCCGGCGAGTGGCAGCGGATCTTCTTGACGGCCATGCGGGCCCCTGTGCGCCTCGCCACGGCCTCGTACACCACGCCGTAACTGCCGCGCCCCACCTCCTGGATCAGCTCGTACTTGGCCTGGCTGCTGACCATCCTAGTCCTCGCTGCGTCACCACAAAAGAGACGGAGAGGTCAGAAGGAGCACATGTTCCATTTCATACGTTTTACTTTTCTTTGTTAATTTAGCATTTTCTTTAAGAAACTGTTTCAATATCATTTTGTGCAACACTTTGGGAGCTGCTCGTTATTAGATTAGATTAGATTTAAATGTGTTCCAGTCTTTATTGATAAAAAGTGCCCTAAACAATTATTGTATGTCTTTTATTTGTGTAATAACCTGATTGAGCTAAAATAAAAACAAAATAAAAAAATCTAACCAAATTAAGTAAGAATTCAAAAATGTGTAATTGAATATGGTGCAATGTGACTTGGGCAGCTCCAACAGCTGCCCCCACGACCCGGCAACGGACAAGTGGGAGAAAATGGATGGATGGATGGATGGATGGATGGATGGATGGTAATTGAATATTTAGACTAGTCATATTACCTGATTCAGTGTATTCTTAACAAAAAGTTTTTCAGAATAGGAAGGAAAAGATTTTTGTAGAATAAAATACACATTTTACTTTATTTCACAAATAAATATTTTTCTTTCTTTTTTTGTTTGTTTGTTTTTTTACATCAGGTGGCCTACAGTTAGAAACTGATGTGAAACTTTGAAACAGATTTTACTGAGCTTGTGGCCAAACTGTTAATATTACGCCGAATTTACACCAGGAGCTATTACTGGATGTGACGTACGAGGTACGTTGTACGCGCACATTTTCGAAAGAGCAAATTTACACACACGGCGTCAGAGCAGCTAAAGCTACGCTTGTGTTCGGGTGTCTCTTCCCCAAATCACTTGGAATAATTTTGCTTATAAAAATGGGTAAGTAATAAAATTTCTCATATCATACATTTTGTGTTGAGCATCGTAAAGTGTGCTGTACTTCTCCACCTCGACAATCAACTTTTCGTCGTCCATTGCAAACACAAGGATGATGCGTGTTGTGAACTTCTAGTGTAAATATCATGATAGGTTAGAATGGAAAAAAGTGACGCGTGTATGCTGCGCTACAACGCTTACGCGCTGTAATTGCTCTGGTGTAAATTCGGCGTTATAGACAACATGAATGAACCTGAATATATATTCGATTCACTGCAGTAATTGTAAAATAGAGAAGTTACAATTTTTCATTCACTGCTCAAAAAAATACATACAATTTCTAACATCTATAGAAAACTAAAATACCAACCTTCATCGACTGCGGCCATATTGAATTCGACAGAGATGACAGCCATACTTTTTGAGGGACGGTTAGTAGAATGAGTCTCCATAGTTCACATTCTTTCCACACATGCCCAGAAAACAAGACAATAGCTTTTTACACAGGTCCCACAACAGGCGCAGGGACAAAACCTAGCATTTAACTGGTTGCAATGTACAATCCCAACACAAGAGGCCACTGTATTCTGCAAACATGACCCATAAACATTATTTGTTGGATTAAGTTACACAATAATCCAAAACACCCCCTTTTTTTCCTTTGGTAGGATCATAATAGGCACTTCTTTATATGATTATGAAAACAAGCTAGTTATGCTTGCACCTTTAGTCCATTCAGAACTTAATCACAACTGTTATATTTAGCACCAGCACCACTATTACTAACATACCAGGTCTCTTTTACCAACGCTTTGCATGAACCTGCTCTTCTATTACACCCATTGGCCAATCTACCGTCATTGTCAAACCACAATTTTCTATGATGTCAAGCATCTGCCACTTCCTTGTTGATAACTCTGAACATTTAGTGAAACTCATAAGGACAGGCACAAAAATATAGGCAGAAAGATTAAGTAAAGTATAATATTAAAGATACTACAAAAGGGGTTTACCCATGGGTGAGAGTAGCTGTGATTAGAGCGGAGGAGACTGGCCTACCCTAACTCCTCTCCATTGATCTATATATTCAGCTGGGTGCAGATTGTGACCTTTGTCGCTGACGAAGCCTTTTGGATGAGAGGCGAAACGTTCGAAGACTTCAACTACTGAGTACAGAAGATGAATCAAGTACCTTTATTGAAGATGGACAACTCCTGTACGACTGAGAACTTACACAGACATACTATACAAAATACAAAAAGATGTGCAACTCAGTTCACTATGTACTGTGCATTTTGATTATAGTGCAGTAGTTTCCACACATTTTACACATGTTCAAGCCTCAAAAGGAGTAATAACATGACAAGCACTGCGTTGACAAATCCTAATCTAATCTATAATGTCAATGGCAAATGTATGTTTATTAAATCTAAGGCATATCTAGTTCATCTTGTATGAACTAGATATGCCTTAGGCATATCTAGTTCATCTTGTATGCACTAGATACAAGTTCATCTTGTATGCACTCTAATTGTATGCACTCTAATTGTAAAAACAAAAGGATATGGTGAAAGAGATGACTTAGGAATCTTAAATTATTAATCACATTATTCATGCACAGATAAATCTGTGTCAATATTCAGCCAACTTGTTAGAGAAAAGGGAAGGATTTACCCAACAATCAAAATGATCAATTCATTTCCAACTTAGAAAATGTCAGACTTTTCCACTTCAGAGCCACCTGTCACTTTCACATGGCACTGACAGGACGGGACAGTGGAAGTGCACCGGGGCCACTGACAGATTGATAGCCGATGTGCTAACTGGGCTAATTGCGCTCTCCCTGGGACTGATTAGCTAACACAGCTCTGGCCTGGCCACCGACAGCGAACAATGTTGTTGGTCTGCTAACGTTAGCTAATCACGTTAACACCAGCTAACAAAGAATGCAGCGATCACCAAGAAGCTACAAAGGCAACAATCTTAAAATCCTTCCCAATAAATCGAGTCCAATGGCCACTTAAGTCCAAGGAATGGAAAGGGCATGCATGTCAAGCACCAGGCAGTGGCAGTTTATTGTATATGCATGAGACTGTCAATAGGAAATCCAACCCGGATTTCCCCAAAACACGCACACCTGTCAAAGAAGTAGGTGACGGGAGCCAGCGCATAAGCCGATCACAAGAGTGGCTGCAGCTGGAGGAAGCCGCGGGTAGATCTCACCTTTAAAGCGTGTGTCGGAGGCTCATTTGTTGTCTCTCGCTGGCAGCCATTACCGCCGCGGCGCACACTGACTGCACGTTCAGCTCGGATGTCTCGCGCTGGAGGGACGGGAGCGCGTGCAGCTGCGGAGCGCTGCAGCCGCAGCGACGCAGCGAGGGCACTTCCGCTCAGGGCTTTCACAATAAAATTCAGACACTTTGCATTCTATAAAAGAGAATGCCATGTCTGCATGTTTAATTTGTTCATTAATTTGACGTTCTAACTTGTATTATTTCACTTGTCCATTCATTTGAGGGTCGATTTTGATTTATAATTAAATAGAAACCACTATTGTGTTCTTGAATAGGTGTATCAGTCCTATTTTTTTAAAATCATTAATAATTTTCTCCCACTTTATCTGGGCCGGGCTGCGGAAGCAGCAGTCTGAACAGAGATCCCCTATACGCACACCTCCTCCAGCTGTTCAGGGGCGATCCCAATGCGTCCTTAGGCCAGCTCAGAAACATGGTCCCTCCAGTGTCCTGGGTTTACCCGGTCTAATCCCAATGGGACATGCCTGAAACACCTGCCCAGGGAGGCGACCAGGAGGCATCTGAAACAGAAGCCCGAGCTGGCTCCTCTCATTGTGAAGGAGCAGCGGCTCTACTCTTAGCTCCTCACTCACTCTCTAGGGGTCCACCAGCCACCCTGTAAACTAATACAGTAACTCATTTCAGCCACTTGTATCCGTGATTTTGTCCTTTCGGTCATTACCCAGATCTCATAACCATAGGTGAGGTTAGGTAGGAATGTATCAACCGACTCAGCTCCCTCTTCACCACAACTGTCCAATACAGTGTTTGCGTTGATGCATGGGTAAAGATGTGCCTATTCCCAACCAACACATGAAAACAAAGGTCAGTAAACACAAATGTCCATCCATCCATTTTCTTCCGCTTTATCAGGGGCCGGGTCGCGGAGGCAGCAGTCTCAGCAGAGATGCTCAGATTTCCCGATCCACGCACGCCTCCCAATAGGACATGCCTGGAAGACCCAGGACACGCTGGTGGGACTGTGTCTCTGAGCTGGCTTGGTGTCGCCTCGGGGTCCCCCCAGAACAGCTGGAGGAGGTGTGCGTGGATCGGGAAGTCTGGGCATCTCTGCTGAGACTGCTGCCTCCACGACCCGGCCCCGGATAAAGCGGAAGAAAATGGATGGATGGATGGATGGATGGATGCACGCCTCCTCCAGCTGTTCTGGGGGACCCCGAGGCGACACCAGGCCAGCTCAGAGACATGGGCTGTTTCCCAATTGCCATCCGTCCTCCGTTTGGCCAATTCGTTGACGTCCTCGGTGGTGGGCTCCTCCAAAACGGAGCCGACTGTCATCTCACCGCCGCATTTGAGCTCAATTGGAACGGCCTCCGGAGCTCGCGGCTGCATCATGTCACGTGTCAAATCATACAGTAAAATGTCAATCTATGCTTACAAAAACTACCGTTTCATGAATAAAAGAGGCCAGGAGGCTGTTTATAAACTGGTTTTGGTTCCATGTTAACACTATGTATAGATGTGCTTCGACACGCTTCGGAATGTAAGGCCTGTTTCACACCGCACGTGGATTCGTGAACGAATTCGTCTTCGAGTCCCTCTCATACACTCGCAGGGCTCGCTTCAAGTCGCGTCCTGTTGTGCAGATGAGAAAGCTCTTGTGTGTACAGACCGGCACCCAGGCGGCGCGCAGGGTGCTGCCGCCCCTGAAAACAAAAATGGAACTCAAGCTCATTTTTTTCCACGTGTGGGCTGCGCAGCAAAGCGGCTTTCAGCACTAAATGTGCAAAAATCACTTTTATAAAGCAGTTTCACGTCTATCCAATCTTGTACTTGGAATACATAAGGAAATATAACGTATTAATAACATAATTTTTCATGTACTACTACATTTACATTTTTTTATATATGCATAAAACACATTTTGCACTTTAAGGAGACATATCAGTTGTATTCCTAACATATAATTAATAGTGCTCCTTTAGAATGAACCACGAGGAGTTGTTTTGAGTCCGCGCTCCGTGGCAGGCCGGGGCCACACCGCCGGCGTGCGAAGCGCTGTGTTGCTGGCGCCAGCTGAGTTTTTACTTAGCTCTAATTGAAGCGGATTGGAAGTGGCCACACTGTCCGCGCTTACCACGCGGAGGCACAGCGCGCTAGTGGCGCCACGCGTTCAGAAGATGGAATCAATCCTATTTTTGGGGGCGTACGTCAAGCTTTGGTCTATAGTGTCCCGAAGGAAAGACTTCTAAAATCGATGACATATTATATATATGACATATACATGGGCATATACATTTTTTCATAGTCTAAAATAAACGGCTAGCATGAGAATGACATTTTAGACAATATCAAACTTTATTGATATAAATATTTTTTATGTATAAAGCGCTTTTCATAGGCTACAACATAACATTCAAAGTGCTTTACAGATTAAAAATGCATTTAAGAACATTCATTTTCACCACCCACACATAATATATTCTCTATGGCCTATATTTAATAGTGAGTAAACGTCTTTTCAATATTGTTTGTAAATTTATTCTTTGGGGAAATAGGGAACATTTAACCTGTACTCACTTCTTAGCTTCTTTGTTTCAACAGACTACTTCCTACAGCTTACTACTTAACAAAAGACCAAAGGACTCACCATCCCCCAAATCAACTTCGGAGTAAACATATGCAAATGTGTGTAGGAAGGATTGTGAGGTCCTAATGCTACAGATTCAGGGTTTATTGGAAAATAATTTATACATACAAGGCTAAGACATTCGTATCCAGCATTAGGACCCTGCACACCTTTTAGAGACTTTTTGCACAATCTATGTTGATAGTACGCATAGTCAATGTTGCATCTGTATAAAAGGTGGATTTCCATTACAACAGTAAAAATCTTCCCCGAACTGTATTGTAATTACATTTAGTTACTAAATCAGCGTTCAGTAGTCACTCAAATAATTTTAATACAGGGCGAAAGCGAGCATTGTGATAGTATGTAAATTAGACATGCCATAATTCATGAATGTGCATTGATTTGAATGTGTGGCAGTCTGAATACAGTTCGGCTCTGCGGTCGGCGTGCTGTGTGAAACAGGCCTAAGCAAAGCCGTCCGCACGTATGACACCGGGGCCACACCGCCTGCGTGCGAAGCAACGCATTGCTTGCGTTCGTGAACAAAGTGGGTGATGACGCGAGAGTGGCCACACCACCAGCAGCGCCGCGCTACAAAGGAGAACAGGCAGATGTAGCCTGGTTTTACCATACCCTCGTACTTGTTTCGTACAAATATTTGACCGGAGTTTACGGATGGCAAAGGCCAGGCTAAGGCAGATGGGGCTTGGACGCACGTTTGGTCTGTACGCACCTTTACTGTATGAACATTTTGGCCTAATAACATTTCTGCAAGGATTTGCAAGAAATTAAATTGAAATATTAAATATATTTAGCAGGTCCAGTCGCTACAATTACAGAATTACATGAACAACCATATTCCTAATTTCTCAATAAATAGGCTTATTTATTAGGCCTTTCATTAAGTTTATATAAACCTCTTTTTTACATCTTTATTCGCTTACAAATAAAATAAAAATCTTTTTTTTTTTTGCCCAAATGTGGAACAAAACTTTTTAAAGTGAGTTCCAACTAATAACGTTTTGCGAGAAAAGAAACAAAATATATGTTGCAGTGCATCATGGGTAATTTCAGCTCTCCGAGGCAGTGGAGGATCCACAGGTGCATCCTTCGTAAATGAGCCAAACGGAAGAGTCGAGCTGCGAGGGGGCGAGTGGTCTGAAAACACCACTTGGCGGCGCTGTGATGACGTGGATTACGTTCAAAGTGGTCAAGACGCCAAGGATCCTGGCAATTAGGAAACAGTCGATGTCCCACCAGCGTGTCCTGGGCCTTCCACGAGGCCTGCTCCCAATAGGACATGCCTGGAACACCTCCCGAGGGAGGCGACCAGGAGGCATCCGGAACAGATGCCCCACCTCAGCTGGCTCCTTTTGACGTGGAGGAGTAGCGACTCTACTCAGAGCTCCTCCTGGGTAACTGAGCTCCTCACCCGATCTCGGAGGGTGCGCCCAGCCACCCTGCGGAGGAAACTCATTTCGGCCGCTTGTATTCGTGATCTTATCCTTTCGGTCATTACCCAAATCTCATGACCATAGGTGAGGGTGGGAACGTAGATCGATCGGTAAATCGAGAGCTTTGCCCCCTGACTCAGCTCCCTCTTCACCACAACAGTCCGATACAGTGACCGCATCACTGCTGACGACGCACCGATCCGTCTATCGATCTCACGCTCCATCCGTTTGACCCGTGGTATTCAAATCAATTGTTAGGCATTAAATCAGGCACATGTTCACACATAGAAAGTAATAGACCACTGTAATGTTTTGATCAAATAATCATTTAATTAGCTTTTTGTGTAAAAACAAGAATGCCCCAGACGTAGGCTAGAGAATATGAGTGCAATTAAACTAAATGGATGGGGAAAAACACAAAGCTATTCAAAGTCATTTATTATAATACTACACAAAAATCATTCACACCAGCAAAATAATTTAAATAAAATACAATTCATTAGGCCTAGTCATTGCGGTCGGTAAGTCCCTGAGCATGGTCAAAAGTGTATTCTTCTGTTTGGGTGTATCTAGGCTCTTGTGGTGAGAAGGAGATATCATATCAGCAACAGTCGAAAAGATGGTTAAATTGTGAACACTTTGGTAACGCTCCAAAACACAGACTTGACTTTCAGCACATTTCTTTGGTTTCAAAATACAGCAGCAATAAGCAAAAAAATACATTCTTTGGAGGTAGAATTTGAAATAAATAAATAAATACAATAAAAGCACAACATATACAAAAACAAACCACGTACAACAATGGATTTTGGACATGCATTCTTAACATGGTCCATGATCCCAAACAACCTGAGGTAGACTTGTATAGATTTTTGACAAGACAAACTTGGTCTTGGTCAAATGTGAGAAACTACACACTAAAAAAACGTGGACGCGCAGAGTTCGTTGCAAGGCAGTAAAGTGAACATCTTGTAAAAAAATAATAATAATAATCTACAGATGCATTTAAAGGCCTGTACAGTTACACCCCATTTAAGTCCTTTTAAGTAAAAAAAAAAAGCTAAGATCTAAGAGCAGAACTTGCCCTCATGCTAACAATAATCTATTCTAAAATATTTACAACAAGTCAAACATTGTTGACAGATTAGATCACACACACACTTGAGGCAGAGAGTTTAAACTAAGAAATCTACAGTGCACAAGGGCTGCGCAATTATTCGCAATCGAGTCAAAATTGCAATTTGGAATTTGCGATGTGGTTGCAATTAGAAAATAGGTTTAGATCTTTGCAATTGCTTGGCCTATCCACATCAAACAAAAACTGGCACAAAGTTCAACATCTTCTATGAGCAAATCAACTGTTCAACCGTTTCTCCAAAATATTATTGCGAACCCTGTAGTTCTCAACTACAAAAACATAATCTATATTCTATTTTATTCACTTAATAATTTAGCGATTTACTTTGGTTTGAATGCTTTTGGATAGGTTTATAATCTGCACAGTAAACTCAATCTTGATTTTGAAAAAAAAAAAAAAATGCACACACAAAAATCGTACAAAAATAAAAACATTGAGCAGCCCTTGAGTGCACAATACACACGATTACAGAGAAAAACAGGTGTACAGTAAAAGGTTGAGCCACTAGATTACCACAAAGCTCACAATTGAGAAATAAACAAAATACACTGTGAAGCTGTTCCACTATTTCAAAACTCCATCTAAAGTCCATAACTGCAACAAGGAAAAGTTGCTACAGTTTTATTTTTCCCTGAGTCCAATTTAAGACATGTACCATTTTCCATAATCCAATATAATCTCAGCAGTCGTAACAATTGTCAAAGTGATATGACCATATTGAAAAAAATACTTTCACTCACTTGGCTCAATAGTCAGTGCAGAATACAGACACTTGGCTTTGTAAAAAAAAAGTACAGCCTATCCATGGGTTTCCCGTTATAAATGCCATTTTGAGGACTTTTTACCATTCAAAAATAATTGTTGATTGCTATGGCAAGCACCTAATATTTAATCACTTGAGACCCATAGATTGGCTTATGCGAGTTCTCATTATACATGGACACCACCAATGATGAGGCTGTGTGTTAAACATTCTTTTTCTTTTCCCCCGATTAGGTGACAGAAAATATCTGCCGTACAATCATTACAGGTCTTGCATACAAGTTCAAACTGACTAAAGCTCGGAGAAGAATTTCCTTCCCAATGGAAGATCATTTCTAGGTTAAGGTACTTGTGTTTATTTATTTTTTTAGCATATTATCGTTTTCACTAAGCTCCCTGCACAGAGGCACCTGGCACTTGGGTTGAGACATTCGCTTCACACTCCTGAATTCCATATGGTGGACATCAGTTCAGATACAAAATCTATTATTACATTCAATCGAATAGGATATGTCACATTTAACCAATAAACACATTCCAGAAATGTATCTACTGTTGCATTTCCTAATATTGTTTTATAGAAAATTACACTGTTCTGTATACTCACCATGTTAAAATGCACAGGGTACTACAATTGCTTCACACCTGAGCCTGGTTTGGTCAAACGCCTACAAACTAATGGGAGCAAATTGTCCCCCCAAAAAGGAATCAGTGTGAAAAGTCACTTTTTTATGCTTGGTGTAAGGTGTGAGCATGAATACTCATTCACCAGTCGTTATCATGTTCACTTTGATTACATTAGTTGTTCACATAGACTGTAAAATTAAGAATGGATCTGAGGGAGTGAGGCATACGTTAGTTAAAAAGGAACAGGCCACAGTTTTTCCATACTGAGATATGTTCTTAAACGAGCTTAGACAAGTCGATACGTACCTGTCTAGTCTTTGTGCATGCCCTCAGTCACGCAAAAAGACCAAAAGATGTTGTTAGAATTTAGCCTCTCCCAATATATTCCTATAGCTACAAACGGGGGTGAAGTTGGAAGCGACCACGCTCTTTCACGGGCACGCACCAAGACCAGACAGGTACAGTGGGATGAAAATGTATGTGATCGCTTTGGAATTTCTCGCATTTCTGCCTAAATTGGTAATAAAATGTGGTCTGATCTTCATCAAAATCATAAGAATGATTAAACAGTGTCTGCTTAAACTAATACCACCCAAACATTTAAATTTTACCATATTTTTATTGGCCGTGACATGTAAACATTCACAGGACAGGGAGGAAAAAGTAAGTGAACACAGGAATCTCGCTGAACTGCAGCAGTTTTGTAAAGAGGAATGGTCCAAGAGGAATTCCTGATTGTTGTGAGCGTCTAATCTGCAACTACAGGAAAGCAGTTACTGCTGCAAAAGAAGAGACAGCCAGCTATTTAATACAAGGGTTCACTTACTTATTCCATGCATGTTGTGAATGTCTTAGGTTTTTCTGCTAAATATCTTGATAAACTTGTGAATTATTTTTTCTATTGATGATATCACGTTGTCCAGGCCCTGAGGCAACTAAACAGCCCCACACCATGATTCTCCTGCCCCAGACTTCACAGTGAGGATCGGGTTTTGATGTTGGTGTGCTGTTCCATTTGTCTTACACACATGACGTTGTTTGTTCCTCCCAAACTATTCAACATTGGGTCTAACAGTCCACAGCATATTTATCCAGTAGTGTAGTGGAGCATCCAAGAGCTCTTTTGCAAACCAAAGTTGAATAGTTTGGGAGGAACACACAACATCATGTGTGGAGGACAAATGGAGCAGCACATTAACATCAAAACCTTCTCCTCACTTTGAAGTATAGAACAGGGAAAATCATGGTGTGGGGCTGTTTTGTTGCCTCAGGCCCTGGACAATGTGCCATCATCAATAGAAAAAATATACACAAGTTTATCAAGATATTTTGCAGAAAAACCTGAGACATTCACAACATGCATGGAATAAATAAGTGAACCCTTGTATTAAATAGCTGGCTGACTCTTCTTTTGCAGCAGTAACTGCTTTCCTGTAGTTGCAGATTAGACGCTCACAACGATCAGGAATTCATCTTGGACCATTCCTCTTTACAAAACTGCTGCAGTTCAGCGAGATTCCTGGATTCACTTCCTTTTTCCTCCCTGTCCTGTGCATGTTTACATGTTATTGCCAATAAAAACATGATAAAATGTAAATGTTTGGGTGGTATTAGTTCAAGCAGACACGGTTTAATCACTCCTGTGATTTTGATGAAGATCAGACCACATTTAGTGACCAATTTAGGCAGAAATGTGAGAAATTCCAAAATACCTTTTCAGGCCACTGTACTCATCAACTTGTCTAAGCTCAGGTAAGAACATATCTCAGAATGGAAAAACAGTGGCCTGTTCCTTTAAGTGATGATGTCATCGAGCCACTTCCGGGTCCAATGGAAGTTTAGCCATATTCGCTATAATGGTATTTAACTGAGTTTAACCTGCTTTTGAGCTGACAAGGCTCTTTTTAAACATATGATCGCAAAGAAATTTTACACTTACTCTGGATATCCTCTAGTGATGCTTTTCTGGCATTAATTAATCAAATAATTTGTTTTCCCATACACAATGAAGGAAAGCTTATTTTAAACATAAAAATATCTTTGTTTTGCCTGGAGCAATGGGGAGATATATTATTCTAATTAGGAGTAAAAGAGTTTTTGGCCTTTTATCGGTTGTTATTTCAGCAGGAGATTCAAGTTGCGTTTTTTAATTCTGTTTATCTATGGAAGTCTTGACAGTTTGGACCCGGAAGTAGTTTATTATTGTGTGTGATGTCACACTTAACGTATAATGTTCAGCGCAGGCTAGCAGAAGCTTGTTCATGTTAGCAATTTGACTGCGTTTTTGGAGCCAGCTCCATTATTAGGAATAGGGCAAAAATAATAATAGTAAAGGATAAAATTAGGACAATGTTGCGCATGTTAGGGCAAACGCGTAGAGGCAGGAATGACAAGACTGTGTTCAAAAATGATTTAAATAGGGGCAAAAAAGTTTCAATGGGAAGTCCCACAGGAGTTACGATCTTCCGGATGCAGCCGCCATTTTCGTACAGGAAGAAGCCGCAATAAGTCCATTCTTAATTTTCCAGTCTTTGGTTGTTCATCCAACTTTGGGGCATACCAGGGTCAGGTGAGTTGCACAAAAGAATTGAATTTGCCCGGAAAGTACACCCGAGTTCACGTCAAGTGGACCAAGTGTGACTGCGCCCTTAACTGAAGTACGGTGTTTACGTCTTTGGGCAGGATTTGACCTGAGAATTTAGCCGTTCATTTGCATAATTCTGGTAAGCTTGCATGCGTGCGTTTGTGCCATTTCACCCCATTCCAAATATTTGATGACAGCTGAATAAAAATACATTTAATTGTGGGTGGCCCATGCAAACCCTGACCACCCCTTACACACGCCCCTGGTTTACATAGCGCAGTACTCAACGGCACGAACGGAGTTATCCTGCAGTTCTCCAATAAGGGCGTGCATGCTGTTAATAAAGTGTTATGATCAAAATGGGGCTGTAATCAAGTTCTCTCTCCCGACAGATAAACATTGTTGTCATTATCATTCATTTGTGAGGCCAGTTCAGTTGTGTCAAACATTACGGTGGACTTTTCTCAATTGCGGGCTGCACGCTGCGAAAACTGTACCGGTTGAATTCCGGTCAAATCTTGTGAAACGCGACACCAGGCGGAGCTCTGCACTTAAACGGGGGTGTCATTGCATTACTACAGTCATGCGATACACTTCTCATGCTACACGCTGCTATGTTAGAAGGCTCTGACAGGCCGATTACGGAGATATTCAGAGAAAGCACAATGTCCACTGGGCTACATACGTGTACATTTCTCTTTATCCGTGATTGTTTCACTCTTGTGCTCAGAGACTTGTCTGGAGCTTAATCCCTTGCCCTAGAATCACATGGGAGTCTTGATATGTCTGCAGTAATCGTAAAATCCCTGCCACTAAATATTTGGACAGTAAAAAGTAGTGGACAAGCAAGGAGTGTTTTGAAGCTCATGCGTGGAGGTTAGAGATGACATATTGTTGTAAGGTTCTTATTAAAAGCACATCTGTGGATACCCGTACTATTCTGTGCCTTTAAAATCCTGAAACATGGCTCGTTTTGTTTCTCAATCGCAATGATCTGTCTCACGGACTGTGGCAAAGTGGGTCGGGTGTATGTCGCATTGTGCCATGATCAAATGCAGGAATGTCACAGCAGTGTAATCGGGATATTGCATCAGAAACTGTAATGGAAATAAACGTAATTGATTTAAGAAATACTGTGCATGTAAGAGTGAAGGATTTTTGTCAAATGTGTTGTTGTCAGCATTACCGTGACGATATTGCTACACTTTGCTGCCTGGGAGTTGTGAAATATGTTTATAAACTCATCCCTGAAGTTAGAAATGTGTTTGGAAAGTTGAGAATGATTTTGGACCAAACTAACAGTTTAAATGAGAGTCACTCACTTGTTGCGTAAACCAAAAAAAAAACAGCAGCAAAGCTTTGAATTACTTAAGTTTGTATCATTTGCACATCGGTAAGTTTGGGACTTTTCCCACGAAGCATCATTGCGATTGAGAAACGGCCTTCCCCAAACTAACCACTACTCAGTCCACTCCCGTCTACTGTCCCGGTCAAAGTGTCCCAGCGAAGGGGTCAGTCGGTCATCTCGGTGTCCGTGCCTCGGCTTGGTTCTCCCTCCGTCTCCGTAGCGGCGGCCCCTCCCGGAGTGTCCAGCGCGGCCCTCTGCTGCACTTTGAGCGGACAGGACGCCACCATGTGCGACAGGCTCTGGCAGAGATGGCACTTCTTGGGCTGGGGGGGGAGCTGACACTCCTTAGCGTGGTGACCCGGGGCTCCGCAGTTGTAGCATCTGCAAAGGCAGGATAGCGCTTACATGAATGTACTCGGAATGCACTTGGGTCGGGTTGCAAGTTTGAAGATTTATTTTTTATTTTTTTTATCTGGCAACATTTGATTTTATCTAATCATCTTAATTTATCTTTTATTTGAATGCTTATTATTGTGCAATATTGCACCATTACAAAAAAGATTCCTAGTTTGTGAAGCCTTTCCCTGACAATGGCAATAAAAAAATATTAATTTCTGATTCTAAATGCCCCAACCATAGCTGCCACAAAATATATACACTCAAAACAAATGTATGAAAATATTAGAAGCAACAATATCTGATCGACACCTACAACAATTTGTCTATAGCCTTAACCCAAAAAGTTGTCATTGTGAAATTAATACGATTACATAGGGGTTTAGAAAGCTCTATTCTAAAATATAGAATTAAAAGTCTCATTGACTTTGACTTTTTCCCAGTAATCAATGTCGTTGTAATCAATTTTACTCTGTAAATTATATTAAACCATGCAACCGCTTTGCTCATCTTTAAGAATAGTGTCGTTCTTACTTAGGCCACATGAGGGCGCCATATGCTAGCGTTTACAAGCTAATCCTCTGTCAGTGAGGAGCAGCTGGGAAATGGGTAATGGACTGGAGCTCAGCTAAATCATGTGGGAGTCTTTACACATTCTCACGTCAAGAAACAAAAATCAGAATTTCATCTTATGACACATTAAAGCTGGGGTAACTGATTTTTTCCTGTTCAAACTGTGAATTATTTCGTTTTGGCCCAAACTCTTTCTAGCTCTCACAATCCCTCCTGCACATCTGAATTGTCCAAGCAAATTAAATATATTCATGTTTCACGCCCGAGCACAGCTTTGAGCGGTGGCAAAATGTCACAGGGGGGGACAAACCCCAAAATAAATTGCACTCATTTAGATTCTACTTCTATCTTCCGTCACCCAATAAAAATGAAGGTGAACACAATGCAACAAGGTCAGTTTTTGCTGTGTTTAACATACTCTTTGATAGCAAAAATAAATGTACTACAAAAACAGTAAGTCAGGTACTCCCTCCTTAATTTAGCACACAACATTTTGTCAGACTCGTATTATAATTGCATTTATGTCAAACAAACCTTTTTGATTGGATGGAGGACAAAGCCAATGATAATAGGGCTCACCAAATTCCCCCAAACAAAAGTACGATGGCAGCTAGTCAGCTTTGTGGTGGCTCAGGAGCATAAAACTCAATATCTGTGCTATGATTGTCGTTGGAACATGGTTGGTCAGCCCGTGTGTCATGCCTTTAAAACTCTTAATATTACGTTTTCCGAAAAGTTTTTTTTTTTTTTTAAAGGGATTTTTGTTTTACTTTCTGAACTGTAGTGGTGACTGCTGAGCTCCATAGCCAGCAATATTTAAATTTCTCAATTTGGCAACACAAAAAAAAAAAAATACACAAAAAAAAGTTCACTTTGTCCAATTTGTTTTTATGAATGTGTAAAATGTAATTGAGTGCACAGTGTTGAATGGCCATTGTTATCGCTGAATCCATTTCAGCTCGATTGCTAGTTACGCTAACAATTGTGCGCTAAGTGAAATCCTATTTGTGCATTCATGAGGTGGAGGGCACAGGAAGAGAGAGCGCGGCCATTTAAACAGGCCGCGCACATGCTATTGATTTTATGGACGATCTAATTGGCTTCCCCGCGATGGCCTCCCCCTCCCCCCGCTGCAAAACACGCACGGCAATGGAGCTTTCTGTGAGTCATAAACATTTGATTTGTGTGTGGAAAAAAAAAGGGGGAACAGGCAATGAAACCATTCCCCTTGCCCAAATATCTGCTGTGTGTAACTACTGCTGGGATGATGAGCCGAAGCAATTCCAGCAGCCTGACCGGACCTGGGTCATACCGAAAATACCCAAAAATGAAAATAAAACTTCAAGACTATTTCAATCTTATAATGGAAATGTTTCAGATACATCTTCAGCAAAATATGCAGAAGATAAAATAATGTAATTTGCACGTTACCATTGTCATGACAACAATATTATGACTTTTGTGATAAACAGAGGTCTCAAAAAAAACTCCTTAAGCACATTACAAGAAAAATATATATATATATAGCAAAAATAATATATATTATTAGTTATTAGTAATAACTATGTTGTAAGTATGTTGTAAGTACACCATGGAATAATGTGTAGAAGTGGTTTGGAGGTACACACTTTAATACGGTTCAGGGCTTACAGTTAGGGTTAGAGTCTTAACTCTTATTACATTATGTACCTCCAAACCACTAATACATTCCATTCTGAATATAACAGATGAGGTTTAAGGCGGTGATTCCCCGGATCATTTCAAGATGAAATAAAAAATGATACTATTAGTATATTTTTGAGTGTAAAACAGCATATATTTTGCAAAATAAATGTAAATATTAAAAAGTAAAACATGTTTCTGCCCTAAAGCAGCATATCTTTATAACGTGGGGGTGCCCGAGTTGTTTACGTGTCAATTTTTAGGGTCCCAGCCTAAAATGTTTGGGAACCCCAATGATCACACATTGTTACAGGGCACATTATATTGTACTAAATGTGTATACATATATCAAGGGCGGTGTAAAACCACCAACCATCATATTCACTAGAGCAGTGTTTCTCAACTGGTGGGTCCAGGAACCCTTTCAGAGGGTTGCGAGCCGTTGCCAGAAAACATTATTTCAAAATATATCTAGAGTTGATTATTTTTAATCATGATTTCAGCTTTTTTGGCTTATTAAATAATATTTTTTAAAGTTAACAATAATAAAAAATATTAAGTAAAACAAATTCATTTCTGTTTTGGGTCGCGACATGTGATTTTAACAACACCATACCAGTTGAGAACCACTGCACTAGAGCATGAGGCCCCTTTAGCTCTGTAATCCGGCCCCGAAGATCAGTTCTGAGAATATCCACTACTAACACCGATACACTGGCTATGAAGGGTGAACAACACCACTGGTCTCTCACTGATATAATCAAAAGGTATTATATTTCTGCTGATGTTTTTGTTGTCGTTTCATTTTAATGTAGTTTAAGCAATTAAAGACTATTTTGTATTCCTTGGAAAAAAACCAAAATGCAATAGCCCCCATGGAGAGTGTACAATGTGGCCGATTGGTCAAAAGGTTTGCCGGTATCTGTGCTAGAGTTTTAATCACTGCTCAAAATAAAAGATTTTTTCTTTTTTAATAAAACATATGTATTTTAAGAATGTGCTTTTGACAAGATTCAAAGATCCAACTCTCCAGGTAGAAAGAAAACAATGGGGATCCAAAAATGTGTGCAGTATCTAAAATGAGGTTTCCCGAACTACAAAAAGGCTTAAAGTTTTGCTGAAACATAGTTATACTGAAGATTCTGCCAAAGATTGTACCCAGCTTTCTTTAGTTTGGCCATTTTTGTGATGTTTATAGTTTCACTTCTTTATTGACACTGACAGGAGGTAAACCATTTTAAACTGTTGCCCTGCCGACCATGTTAAGTCAATGGGAAATGCGCGAGTTACTTTCTTCTATATCACTTCCTGTCAGTAGCTTAAATATTCAGGCAAAAATAACTTTTCTGCCCAACAAAATGATAATTATGAAACTGCCATACTATGAATTTAATGTGTTGTGTTTTTTCGCAGTAGTCCAAGTCCCTGATGGCGTCATTGGGTAAAGCCAGAGAATGTCTGAACCAGATTGTATTTTGAGGAAAACCTGACCTCTTTACCCTCCGCCTTAAAGGAGTGCATTTTCTCCAGTTCGGCTTTACCCATATCTAAGAGCTTCTGGACTGGAGGACAACAGTGGAACGCCTCATTTGAAAGCCATGGCCAACAAAACTGATCAGAACTTTTTTGTCGTCTTGTTTGTGTCACTTCTTTGTCGTGTTTCCGTCGCGTGTTGGTCACATTTTAGCTGTCATTTTGTTGTATTGTTGGTTTCCGGTACATTTTCGTCACTCTTCTGTTTCTTTTTCTCCTGTTTTTGTTACACTTGTTGCTCTGTTGCCACATTTTTGTTGCGTTTTCATCCTCGTTTTAGTTGACGCTTTTTTTCAAGAAGCTTTTAGATTTGGGTAATGCCAAACTGTAGAAAATGTGCTTGGTTCAGGTGGGAGTGAAGAGATTAAAGATTAAATGCAATTCTTATAAGCCACTTTTTTTTTTGTTAAAGGTTATATGTTGAATTGTGATAAATTTGGGGTTTCCCTCTGAAGAGGTTTGAGAGTCTTCACACTGGCTCAAACATTCACATCCTCAAAAGGCATGTCCAAAAAAAATCTAAACCTCAGCAAATTGTCTGAAGCGGGATTCTTTTGCGTATCCCCCTGGCCTCTCCTGCCCTGCCCCCGCTCCCCTCTGCAGCGGTCAGTGATGGTCAGTATCGATCGGGGCAGAAAGGTATAGAGCTCCTTTTGTTTGACCACTGCGCTGAGCGACCTCTGATCCCTGACCCCCCCCCCCCCTCCTCTCCCTCACCTCATTTACGCACCGCGGCCTGATGTTGCCATGGCAGCGCTGACCTCTCACCCGTGGCCCCGGCACGTACATCTGGTATTTATTAGATGGATAGGACCTGCCTTTCTCCTCACAGATCCAACATTTACAATTCAAAACATGAAAGGAATAAAAAAAGTATGTGTGTGTGGTGTGTGACGGAAACTCCAAAGTTTGATGACTGAATTCAGAGAGATTTCAGAAGCAGCTTGGAAACAGAAAGTGAGTGTACGGAACTCTTTTACCATCAGACGGCATCAAATACTTAAAGATGGCTGTATAAAACGACCCATCTGTAAACAATGTTTTTATAACAAATCGCGAATCTAATTGCAATCGCAATACTTGGCCGAAAATAAAATGGAAGAGGGAAGCTTGTTAAACGGCCGAGCCCGAGAAAATCAAACAGAGCATTGACATATTGATTCGACCCAATGCCCATTTCAGAAATGCTAATGAAGAGTCAAAGATGTAACCGCTGCAAACTTTCAGGCCGAGTAAAGTGAGATGTCCCATGCTGGCACAGACCAGTGCGTCGCTGATGAACACAAACTCCATGGCCTGTTTCACCTTCTACTAGGTTTCCTGTTTCCTGGCAGCTCTACCCTCAGCATCTTTCTAAGCAAGTATACACTGTCCCTCTTTTGTGCCTGTCCATCTCGATCTGAACATGGACTATACTCCTACACTTCACTTCCCTATTTTTAGACATGGCGCTGAGCATTATTTTGTCATCTTATCCGGTTTATTACCAACAATAAAATCTAGGGGGGGGGGGGGGGGGGGGAGATGTCAGCACAGTTCTATGGTGCTCTGTGGGTCCTTTTGTTAACACCAATGAATACACCGTCTTCTTCTGCACAGCATAAATTAATAACATAGATATTATTTGTGCCTAAAATAAAAACATATTTCCCCATTTTCAAGCAGCCCTTATTAGACATGTTTGACACAAGACTCACAATACTGATAATATAGCAATATGAATTGATATTTTATAAATTATATGTAAATATTTTAAAGTCAACTATCAACTATTATTATTTGTTGCTGCATAAATCACCACTATTCAACTATTTCAAAACTACTGAAGCTAATCTACTAAACATGCTTTAACTGTCATACAGGAATACAAGCAAAAGTGCACATTTTTAGAGCCCAGATCACAAGGCATTAAGAGGTAACTTTAAGCTATCCATTTCTTCTGAGAGCTCAGGTATATGAGAGGTTTAAATCACGAGGGCATGACAGAGGCTGACTAATAATATCACACTAATGTTTCAATCCAGCCATCCGCTATATCGCCGCTGTAATGCAAAATAAAGCTTCACACTTGATCAAAATTAGGGCCGCACAAAATATCACCAGATTATTGATACTATATCAGGTGACGCAATATCCATATCCCAAGAAGCAAATTCACTGAGGTCTTCCATTAGACTTACATGTACACATTTTAATGTCAGCAAAGTCGCATTAAAAAACACACGGTCACTTGAAAAAGTCCAAAGGTTCCGTGTCGGTCATCATTTTATCCATGTTTTGGTCCTGATTTTGTATTTTTTGACTGAAATTGTTTAGTAAAAGTACTGTAAGGGGATCCGCCAGCATTCCCCCAAGAAAATGTTTACATTTAGACCCCCTTGAACACTATTTCCTGCATTTTGAGGGACGAATGTTCTGAAGTTTTCTGCATTTTTTATTTTTTCACATTTAAATCAGGTATTATTGCAACAACAATCGATTCGAAAAAGGAAACAAAGCAACAGAAAAGCCACAGCGTAGGAGGCCCCTACGCTCAATTGCGCTGGCGAGAACACTGACGTTGTTTATTTTTTTTTTGCACCCACCTGTCAGTCTTGGATCGGCGTTTCTGGTTGCCCTTGGATCTGCGGTCACTCCCCAGGCAGGGGGCTCCGTCGGGCCCCGTGACCCTGAGGGACTCCAGACCTTTGGAGGACTTTTTAAACGTAAACTCCACCGGCTCGCCCTCTCTCAGGCTGCGGAAACCCTCCATGTGCAGTTTGCTCTGGGACAGGAGAAAAGAGGGCAACTTTTTGACAACATTCTTTCACACAGAAAATGTACAAGAAATTAAATTGTTATAACCATTTATTAGTTTATAGTCCGTTTAATTGAAAACACTGACGATTTAACACTGATATTAACTGTTCGCCAGGTAGAACAACATCTGCAACGCAAGCGATCTCATAACTCTTTTTAGACATTTTCTGGCGGACAATAAACATATTTATCACACACCAATAATGTCAAGCCAAAATCAGGTCAATATGGATGTTTTTTCACAGCAAATTGTTGAAAAAACAGCACTCGTAGCCAACATTAGCTTCATGGTTAGCATTGTCAGTTTTTTAAGTATTTATGGGCTGTTGAACCACTTTGCTCCTCTCCATGTCCCTTATCTTTATCCAGTAGAAAAATATATTCATAATTCAGCATTTGTTTAAGTAGTGGTGGAATAATAATATTTTCCCCCATCGCTGCTTCAAACATGAGCAATATGGGCAATTGAATAATAAGCAATAAATGTGCGATATCCTCCAGATCGAGGCAAAAGGGGTTGCAATATGCAGCAGAGGGATATATTCAAGATATTACACAATCCAACGAAGGATAAAGGACAACTATTGACACTAAAGGATACAAACAGGTGTCAAGCAAAATCAGAGAAACCTCATGATCTCTTCCTTAAAACGCAACAGCACAGCTTTGTGGACCAGTTGTGCTCTTGCACTGTCAGGTAAGCACTCTCTTATAGGGTGACCAGATGAGTTGCCCTGAAATTCGGGACGGGGGAGTTCATGTTTTTTTATTTTTTTATTTATCATATGCCACATTCATAATTACACACATTATGCAATCAATCACTCAATCACATTATGCACAACTGCAAATCTAATTAGGAAATTATTTATAAACAACCGCATTGTCCTATTTATCGTTGGCCTGTCCACACTCCAATAAGCTCATCAATAGATATATAATGGAACTTCTGATTGAAAGTAGCCCTAGAAATCCTTTGGAGTCGAGTTCATCTGGTTTTATTACAGACAGAATCGGTGCAGCCTCGTGCTGCTCAGTGCGTTGTGCACAGCTCTATCTGTCACCTGTGCCTTCCCTCTCAGCTCATCACAACTTTTCCTCACAACCTTTCACGCTTTCACAGGACAGAGAGTTGCATTTGTCCCGCTGTTAAGTGAACAGTAGAGAGAAAGAGAGAGGGAAGAATGTGCCACGGTCCCGCTGTAGCGCGCTGCGATCAGTGGGTCACCAGTTACTTAAAAAATAGAAAACAATGTGTGAAAATCGGTGATTATCAGTCGAGTTGTCGACAAATTGTCTGTGGTTTACCTCAAGGTTCTATTCTGGGCCCAAAATTGTTTAATATGTATATTAACGACATTTGTAAAACGTCTGAAATACTTAAATTTATCTTGTTTGCTGACGATACAAATATTTTTGCATCAGGAGACGACTTGCAACAGCTGTGTCGGATTGTTAACTTGGAACTCAAAAGTGTCAATAAGTGGTTCAAACAAAATAAATTATCTTTAAATCTGAGTAAAAGCAAAATGATGATATTTGGCAACTGTAATTGCAATGCTCAGGAAGCAATTCAGATAGAGGGTGTTGTTATCGAGCAAGTGCATGAAATCAAATTCCTTGGTGTGATTATTGATGACAGAATTACTTGGAAATCTCACATTAAATATATATCTACGAAAATTTCTAGAAGCATTTCAGTAATAGCAAAAGCAAAGCACATTTTAAACATCAAAGCTCTACATACCTTATACTGTTCTCTGATTTTGCCCTACTTATATTATTGTACTGTGGTTTGGGGTAGTACTTATAAAAACACAGTTAAACCAATAATATTGTTGCAAAAAAGAGCTATCCGAGTAATTCATAAAGTTGGGTTTTTGGACCACACAAACTCATTATTTCTAAAATCAAAGATCATGAAGTTTTGTGACATTGTTGAGTTCCAAACTGTACAAATGTTATACAAAGCAAGGTATAAATTGTTACCAAACCAAATACAAAGAAGGTTCCAAGAACGTACTGGTCGTTATGAATTACGTGATGAATTAAACTTTAGGATTCAGAAACATAGCACAACTTTGAAAAGTTTTAGTCCAACAGTTAATGGTGTACAATTGTGGAATAAACTGGAGATGGATTTGAAACGATGTCCAAACATCAACCTGTTCAAATTTAAATACAAACAAAAGACTTTTGAAATATACAGACAAGAAGAAATGTGTTGCCACTAGGGGGAGCAGTAGGATGGATTATGTGTATTTTTCCTCTATAATCAAGGAAGAGTGTTGCTGCTTGGAACGGTTGTCATTCTATTGCTCAAATTCACAAACGGAGAATTAGGGTTGGCAGGTTATGGATCTGTTGAGAGGAATCCTCCCAACGGGCTCTAAACCTTGTCTTTTAATGCACCACTCAGCATAGGAACATCATCTACAAATCAGCTGTTAGGGGGTTTGTTGAAGGGGAGTTACTGCCCTCTTCAACTGGCTCACTCTCTGGCTTTTTAATGCACCACACTATGCAGGGCTACAGCATACTTCACATATAACTCAATTAAATAAATATATAATAATGATGATGATAATTAAACCCAAATTAAAATTATACTGAGAATGGTAATGACAACTGGAAAGTATCAAGATCTCAGATTATAATATCTATTAATGTACCTTTATACCATAAAAGTAACTATGTAATCACGGGTAAAAATATGCAAGCAATATATTAAGTAACACATTTTTTTTTACTTGCTTTGTTCTAGACATCGTATATGAAACTAGATTGTTGTTGTAGCTGTGCGTTGTTTCAATTAATTATATAAAGAGTTAATATATTTTTGTTGTTTGTTGTAAGTTGGTCTGTATGAATGTAGCTGCTTGAAATGTTTTGAAATGTTCTTTTTTTTATTTTATTGCACTTGGGGGTGGGGGCTCATAAGCTTTTTGCTTCAGCCCACTCCTTTTGAGCACAATGTGTATTGCTCAAATAAACAAATAAACAAATAAACAAATAAACAAATAAACAAGGGCTGCTTTAAGAAATGTGAACCATTTACGCACATGTTCCTAAACGCACTCCTCCCGGTCCTGAGCAGGAAAAAGGTTGGGGACCCCTACTTTAGAACATTCTTCAGACCGCAGTTTTTGTCAAGCCCCTCTTCCATATTAAGAGCGCATGCAGCACTTTCGACATTCTAAAAATATTTTTTGGGACAATTTGGGTCGGATTCGGGACGAGAGCCTGGATTTCGGGACTGTCCCGATTAGGTTGAGTTTTGCAATAGATGTGGTGAATTAAAGTTTGTTTTTTTCTTTGATTGATCCTGGATTTGAGTCATTCCTTCTTGAGTACAGCAAAACGCAATTCCAACCATGGGCTTTAGTAAAAATCGAGAGAAACATCCCACGCAGCCAGTACATTGAATGCTGTCAAGTGTAAATGACCAGGCTAGTAAGGCAGTCTGGTGAGTGGAACCGGTGCACAAAGGATTTGTTTCCATTTGAGTAATGTATGTATGTATGTATGTATGTATGTATGTATGTATGTATGTATATAAAATTTTACTATCACTCTAAAATGAAACAATCTGTTATTCCACACGTTAAAGCTTAAAACAATGTCTAGGCCTGTTTGAGGTGTCTGCACTTTAAAAGGACAGAGAAGAACGGCATGACATATACATGTGTGGGGGAACATGTTCTGAGCCCTGAGCAACAATCTTCTCTATAGTCATATAAACTTGGACAAAATCACAAAATATCCCACAATGGCAAATGCCAGCTGAACTTTGCGTAAGATGGAAAAGTTGATTTTAACGTTTTACTGGTTACAATCATGATATTAACATCTTATTTAGTGCTTTTCCTGGCCCTTTAAAAGAGACTAGACAGAGTTTAAAAATGCTAAAATTATGTATTTTCTACCCCTACATGTTCCAGCAGTGTCCTAATGTGTAGAATGAGCCCAGACCTATTCACTACGACTGCCGCTAAAATCCTGCACTCAAAAAGTGCGAGTCCGAGGTACCGGCATGCACGAGCTTAATACAGATGCAACTGACATTCAGAAACTCTTTTTCCTGGCCCCATAGAGGATCGTGTTGCACAAGTTTTTGTGGAACGTGCAAACTCCACACACAGTTAGGCCCCGTCAGGTCCGGAATGTACCCACAGACGGTCTGTGAGAGCGCTGCTTTCTGTGCCACCCATTCATTCATTCCCCATTCTTGGTGATGCTAAACAAGCCACTGCTGCCCGGGATAGAAGAGACTTGAAGAGAGACTGCCTATCTATGCCATCCGCCCTTCGACCAACACCAACCACTCACTCGTACCGCGTTCACAGTCTCCCATCAGGGTACTACTCCCTAGTCCCAATCTTCGTATCTTCCAAGATGTAACAGGATCAGGCTTTCACAAAGTGGTACGGCTGCAGAAATATCTTGTATTGTTTTCAGAAAATGGGACAATGCAACACCCAGGACTGTAGCTTGATCCGGGCATCTTAAAAATCCACAGCAGTCGCACCTGGTCATTTCCACTGCATCGCTTTAGCCCCTTAAAAACACTAAATGCCTTTTGACATTTCCTCGGTAGCATAATGGCTTCCAAAAAGGTGTCCGTTTTACGCACCGAGGAGCTAAGAGGTGTCAGGATTAAGTCAATGTAACCCGAGGTCTTAATCGCGCCGCGTCTACGTGTCCAGTTCTGGCGCTCACCTGGTGCACGAACACATCCACCGGCGGCTCCACCGTGGCTCCATCCCGGCAGCTCATGGACAGGAAGCCGAAGCCCATGCGCACGTTGAACCACTTGCACACGCCGCTGCCCCGGGACACTTGGGCGGCCTCGTCTTC
Organism: Proterorhinus semilunaris; assembly: GCA_021464625.1. Lineage (NCBI taxonomy): Eukaryota > Metazoa > Chordata > Actinopteri > Gobiiformes > Gobiidae > Proterorhinus > Proterorhinus semilunaris. Next base: position 23,069,062 of record CM038360.1, read on the forward strand.
CTCGCTCGGCGCACTGCCTCCTGCTCACACACGGGAGGGGGACAGACACACACACACACACACACATACGGGGTCACTATGGAGATGGGGACAGGACAGTCACAGAAGTGTAGTATAGTGTGTGGAGCGGGGTGACACACACACACACACACACACGAACGACACTGGACTTCCTAAACCCGGTGCGCCCGTGGCTTACCAAAAGCTGCCTTGTCTTTTTAAAGCCTCTCAAGTTGCGCTGGGATGGTCTAGTGCCCTTTACGAGTTTGCGACTAAGCAAGTACAAAAAATAATCCAATGGACGTCATTTCATCCTAAATTTGCCTTAACCGAGCGCATTTTCTCCAGTTCCACTGTACCCAAATCTAAAAGCTTCTTGACTGGAGAGCAACAGTGCAACGCCTCATTTGAAAGCTAAGACCTACAAAAGTGATCACATTTTGTACGCGTTTTTGATGCTTTTTGGTCATGTTTTCGGCATTATTTGTTGCTTTTTTGTCACTTTTTTGTTGCGTTTTGTCGTGTTTTCGTCGCGTTTTGGGTACAGCTAAACTGGCAAAAATGTGCTCGGTTAAGGCGGGGGTTAAGAAGTTAATTTACTCAAGAATTCATAGACATAGATGCATAGACTTAAAAAAAGCTGAGAGCTGGCAACAAAATATGAACAACTGATTGAAGACATAAAGCAATTTACAATATTTTATTATCACGGAGGCCAAAATAACTATAATGTCTGTAGTTCTGTAGCTAAAGACTCGCGGGTTACGATTGCAATAAAAATATTTAAACATGTCTGCATAAAATGTATGGAGAAAAAAAGTGAAAAGAAAAGCAACAAGAAAAGCAGCTTCTTGCAACAACGACCGTAGCGACTTGTTAAAATAATAATAATAAAATAAACATGCACGAAGCTGTGGAGGAAGGAACAAGAAACTCCAATACCTTCTGCCATGACGAGTCCACTCCACGGCCTCGTCCAGGAGAAGCAGCCCGAGAAAAAGCTCACATCCAGCGGCCTGAACGCATTGTGCTGCTGCTGCTGCTGCCCTCGGGTCCTCCGCGCTCATGTGTGGCGTCCTCGCTGCTCTCTGACCTCTCTCTCCCAGGGCCACTGTGTTCGGTAACGGTACGCTAACCCCCCTTCCTCCTCCTCCTCCTCCTCCTCCTCCCTCACTACTGCAGCTGCACCTTCGGGTCAACTACACGTGATTCTCAATTCCAGATAAATCACACATGGCTTAAAACGATAGTGAGCCAAACGGTGAGAGCGCAGCCAATGAGAGGGCGAGATGCGTTAGCGCGGCTCGCATTAAAAGAAAGAAAGGCCCTCTGGGAAATATGCATCTGTGGCCCCGCCTTATTTCTGCGCTGACTTCTGTGACAAAGCGAAATGCCAAACGTTTTTTTGTTCTTGTTTTGTTTTTAGCGCGCAGGTTTTTACGCGCCTTTTGCGCATGGAAGCAACTGACCACATTAGTTTCTGGCTACATATTAGTATTTCATAGGGTGCAGGTTATTTCCCAATATGACTTTAAGTATTTATTTAAGTATTATCTTTTATGTTAGCAACTGATGGTACATTGGCTGCATCTTCTCACAATTGTGTGGAATTCCTGGTCGGTTACAAATGTAGGGCTCTGGGTTAGGGGTTAGCGTTGAGTTCTTTGAGAATTGAAGTGGCTTTATTTGAGATGCAGATTCAGAAGACAGTAGAAAGTGGCCATTTGTAAACTTGTTATGGTGGAGTGTCTTTATCAACATGTTTGCTTTGATTAAAAAGAAATAATAATAAATAAAATAATAAAGGACATACATATGCAAGAAATTACATGTAAACATTACTGGTGTAAAGCTGGTCCAGTTTACCCAAGTTAGTCTTCTTCTTCTTCTTCTTCTTCTTCTTCACCACACAGAACAGGTCAAAAGTTACTGTTATTTTCAATTGTGTGTTTTATGGATAGTAGGTATTACAGTTCCAAGCTGAATGGACGAGTTACTTCCAAAACCCTGCGGTGGTGAAGCTCCATTGTGTTTACATGACCGAAGTGAATGCTTTGTAATGTGTCCATACAAGTTCAGTTTAAGTTTGAACAATGAAAAAGACTGAATCCAGAATGTAAAATTAGTATTTCACTCATGTCTTCCCTGATACAGAATCCTTCCCACATTGCAGGACACCAAAACCAAAAAGTTGGTGTTGTAACGCTGATATCTTTATTAACTATTAAGAAAGCTGGGTTAAATTTTGTCTCGCGTTACATCTCGCCGCGTCTTCCCGGCTTCGGCTGTGGCACGTGAGTCATATTTGTGGTAGAAACAGTGCGTCTGGATTTCACCTAGCTCTTCATGTATCTGTGAGTCATGGGCGTTTGGCTCCATGGAAGATGTGTAGGAGTCTGTTCATTCACCTGCTCATTAATAGCTAAATAGGAGCTGGAGACGGTGAGAAAGCCACAGGGCTGAGTCATGCCACGTCCAGTAAAGGACACACTGGCACGGTTACGGACAGTGCAAAGACAATGGAGAGCTGAGAGGCTGATTATGGTTCATTTTGGGGGCACTCAATAAAATGTTTGTTGGAATGTTGGAATAGCATGCTACACTTATTGCACTAAAATGATTCTGAATTATATAACACACCTATTATAGCTATAGGTAAATTAAAAGCCGAAATAGAGAGTAAATGAGTAACTACTGTAAACTATATTCCTTAAAGAGCTTTCACAGACTATGGAAGAACAACAAAATACATTACAGTGAAAAAAAAGTATATATGCACAATTCCACAGATTTTTCAGTCTTAAAGTAATTATATTGTGGCATTAAAGTTATACATATATGTTAATACCATTACTATGCCTTGATCTGTTCTGCAGCGTAACAGTAGGTGAGGACTTCAGGTTTGAGAAGTTTGAATTCTTTTTCCCATAGACTTTATATCAAGAGCTTTCCCAGTTTGATGCAAGCCATTCAGCTCTGTGGAAACTACAGAGTAAACACAGGGTTGCCATGCATCAGCTGCCAAACCCGACCAAATGATATCAGAAAAACTGACTCTGCCACCGTGCTCCTCCGATGACTCAGGAGCGCTCCTTTATAACTCTGAAAAAGTTGCTCTGGAAGAAGCGGCATAAAAAGCCGCTCAATTCTGTTTTTTTTACTGCAGACTTGGCAACCCTGAACACAATTTTCATCAGAACATGTATCTGAAATTTAAATAATAAAAGCAATTTCAATAAACTTTATTTATATAGCACTTCTCTAAGCAAACTGTTCATGGAAAATAGCGCAATAACACAATAGAACCAATAACCAAGGTGCACATAATGACACAGTTAGTTGTGTCCAAAAGTACAACACAAAATTACCAACATTACTGTAGATTTGTTCCTAGGTGCCAGTATAAGTGGGGGGTGGGGGCCGGGGTGCTCCTTTTTATGTGAATACTGTGATCAGGTATTCTGCCCAAAACAAATAAACAAAGCAGGTGACAGCGCACAGCCTTGGATGGTTGCCCTGACTGACAGAGGTGTGGCCTGATTAAACTGAGTGAGTCCATTCATGCTCCAGTGACAAGGCGTTTGACTCAGCGTGGCGATGGGATGGTCCACCGGCTTTACCCCCACAATGCACCCTCCTCGGCAGCCCACCCCCTGAGGTGACCCGGGCCATTCACAGGGACCGGGGAGGACAAAAGCCTGGCACGTGCGCTTTCAGAGCCACCTCTGACCCCCACACGCACCATCAATCCACACATTCTTTTTGGGAAGACTTTGAGCCCATCTGCCATGCTCAAAGTTTTACTTATAACCCTGTGGCAATAGTTTAAGACCTTTAAAACTGTTATAGAGGAGATACAGCAATAGCATAGCAGCGTAAGCCAAATGACTTACTACTATTTGATTTAAAACCCGGCCCAAAATGTTCCGAATGAAAAGAACGCCTGTGCAAATATTTGAAATGACCTTCTTTATACTCTTGAAAGCCAGACCAGTATGTAATTATGTTCTTGTTTGTAAATATATATTTTAAACATGAATGTAGCTCGATATGCTCTGAGGACGGAATGTAGCAAAATTATGTCTTCCTAGACCTACGTATATGGAAATAACCAAACAACAGTTTCCTGTCAAGTCCTATTGAAATATATACATATCTAAATAGTACGCACCAGAATGTTAAATCTTAAGTCAGGATGTTAATACTACACAGGAACAATTTTGTGTTTATAATGGCTGCTGTTTTAGCCTTGAAGCTAATTTGACGATTACAGAAGTTACAATTATGTTATCGCCAAAGTGTGTTTCATGTTTTTTTTATAATGAAATCCAGCCTTATTTTATTATCAATTTATGTTCAAATGTGGACAGGAAGTCGCCTTTATCCCACACTGGCCAACAGGAAGGTAAGTAAACACATTGCACATGCACAGACCCTATTTCAATCTCCAAATTTCATCAACTTGAAGACACTAAACCTAACCTAACCTTGGTTCCGTGAGTGAAAAATCTCTACTCTGTTACATATGAAGAACTGGAACTTCAAATCACCACATGCTGTCTTTAAGTCATAATTTTAGGAGCAGAATTTAAAACATCTTAATTATTTATTGATTTATTGATTCATTTATGCAAAAGGTAAAATACTTAGGTTTATACAAGAATGTAAGAGGAAAATGTTCACATAAATGCTATCATTAAAACGGCATTTCTCAAGCTGTGAAAGTGGCATGGCACCTTTACTTTCCATCACTGTGGCCTCAATGATGCTCCAGGATCAATTGTTTTTAGAGTTTTTGATTGTTTTCATTGTGAACGGACCATCTCAACTACAAAACTATTTATACTGGAGCATTGTGACCACCATGATCGAAAGTAAAGACTCCATGCAAACAAGAAACACAGCTTTCTTTTTTTTTTACTGGCATAACAAGTTCCATAATGCACCTATACAGGCCATTTACCATTTTTTTTCTTTTCTAGTGGTGGAAAGAAAGGTGTTTTGTCCTCTTTTAGTATATTGTAAACTCTTTGAGTGTAAAAGTGACCCTCAAAAGTGACCCGTGCAAGTTGTGAACCATGCTTTTAATTTTGTCCCAGTGCTACAAATGCTATAGAGTCTGCACCACAACCAACAATGTCATTTACTGACACCCTATTTCACAGTTTGTAATAAAACAAAAGTCCAGTCTAGGATCTCTAAGCATAAACTGTTAGTTGCTGGCCCAACTCTCAGAGTACCTCGTCCTGATTCTTCTTGTGAATGAATGATATGCATGTTGCGGGCACATGTGCGGTTTTGTCAGAGTGCAAAGTGAATCAGGTTGGACTGCCACAATCATTGCACTTATAAAGTTTGTGAAATAATAATTCAAGATAGCAGAAAAGTGATTGGTGACCAGTTTTGCCTCTCCCAGTTAAACGCAAAACAAAAGTAAAACCAAAGGAGTGGTTTTCTGTTTTCTCTGCGCACCACATATTTCACTCTGATGCACCTATAGCCCTGCAATTATTAAACATATTTCCGAGCGCACATTGCATTTGACTGTTGTAGGCTCTGGTCCCAGTGGGACGCCTGTCAGCTGCCCTCTGACCTCCATCTCTTCAGGGGAAAGCGCTCAATAAGCCTGATCAATAGCAAATCTATATCCTCTGCCATGTTGTGACAGATATCCCTCCCACAAGCACCTTCGATGCAAACTGCCCCGGGACACCTCCAGGCCGGGATTTCCTTATGCAAAATCACAGAGAAGAATGTTATATCAAAACTTGAGATTAACACGGGTCACGTGCTGATATAGATTTTATGTCTGTGGCTTCAAAACATGAAAAAGAGCCTGTATAATATTAAAGTGGAGGACATACATTTATTTCATGGTAGAATTTGTCTTTTAACAATTATAATGCAGATGATTAACTTTTTTTCAGAGAATATAAATAATCAAACTAAATGTTTTTTTAATTTATTTTTTTTACTCATAGTTAGTGGTTGTGTGAAGCTAGTTATGGTCAAACAACTTTATTTATTTACTTACTTACTTACACGTGGCAATTTCATATCATTCAGTCCATTTTGTAACAGGGGAATCACCAGAAGCGCGATGTTTATGGACAGGGACCCACAGTAAACTGAGTTTACTCTTTTTAAATCATAATGAAAAAAGAAAGTACAAAAATGACTCTGCTCAAAAGTTTACATATCCCAGTTCTTAATACTGCATATTGCCCCCCTTTAACATCGATGACAGCTTGGATTCTTTTGTGATAGTTGTGGATGGGCCTTTCTATTTTCACGGATGGTAAAGCTGGCCATTCTGGAAAATAAGCCTCCAGTCCCTGTAAATTCATGGCTGTCTTGAACTGCACATTTGAGATCTCCCCAGAGTGGCTCAATGATATTGAGGTCAGCAGGACTGGGATGGCCACTCCAGAACCTTCACGTTATTCTGCTGTAGCCAATGAAAGGTCGACACGGCCTTGTGCTTTGGATAGTTGTCTTGTTGGAACGTCCAAGTGCGTCTCGTACAGCTTCCAGGCTGATGAGTGACACTTTTCCTCCAGTATTCTTCAATAACATGCTGCATTCATCCTGAAATCAATATTGACCAAGTTTCCTGTAGCTCACAAATCCTCAAAAGGTTTTCCATTTGGTTTCATCATTCCAAATGACATTGTTTCAGAAATGTTGAAGCTTGTGTCTGTGCTGTTTGGCATAATGTACTTTGTGGTTTCAACAGAATCCTGCATTATCCACTTCTTGATTAGAGTTTGAACACTGCTGATTGATATTCTCAGTACGTTGGATATCTTTTATATTACCCTTTCCCATTTTATACAATTAAACTGCTTTTCTTGCAAATCTTCTGACAATTATTTTGCCTTCCTCATGACTCAGAAACCAGAAATACCAGTGCAGCACTGGATGAAAGATGCAAAGGTCTGTCCGGAGCCCAAAAACTCACTGACCTTTTATACACACACAATAATTGCAAACACAGGTCACAGGTGAGGACGCTTACCTTTAGTAGCTATTCAAACCATTTGTGCCGACTTGTATGCATGTGATCAGGCCAAGATCACCAGGGTATGATCAAGGTAACAAATGATATCCTCATGAACACCAACGCAGGTAAGGTCTCAGTTTTAGTTCTGCTGGACCTGAGCGCTGCCTTTGACACAGTGGACCACGGGATCTTACTTATAAAACTACTACTACTACTACTTCACAGGTTAGAAAACTGGGTGGGAATCTCTGGTACTGCGCTAAACTGGTTCAAGTCCTATCTCGAGGATAGGACGTACTTTGCCGAAATTTGGCAACTGTGTCTCAGAAAAAATTGCCATGACCTGTGGAGTCCCCCAGGGGTCAATCTTGGGACCCCTCTTATTCAACTTGTACATGCTTCCATTGGGTCAGCTAATAAACAGCAACAATGTGTCGTACCACAACTACGCAGATGACACTCAGATCTACGTGTCACTGACGGCAGGTGAACAGGGGCCTGTAGATACTCTCTGTCACTGCATCGAACAGATCAGTTTGTGGATGCAAAACAACTTTCTCCAACTAAACTCAGACAAAACTGAGATCATTGTTTTTGGCCCACAGACACAAAGACAAAGTGTTATCAGTCACCTTGAGTCTCTCTCTCTAAAACCAAAAAATCAGGTTAGAAATCTAGGAGTAATCATGGACTCAGACCTGAACTTAAACAGCCACATTAAAGCAATAACATCAACAGCTTTTTACCATCTGAAAAACATTAAGATCAGAGGAATAGTGTCAAAACCAGACTTGGAGAGACTCATCCATGCATTTGTCTCCAGCAGGTTAGACTACTGTACCGGCTGCTCACTGGCCTTTCTAAACGAGCTGTTAGAGCTGCAGAACATCCAGAACGCTGCTGCTCGAGTCCTGACAAGACCCAGTAAATACGACCATATTAGTCCAGTGCTCCGGTCTCTGCACTGGCTTCCTGTCGCTCAGAGAATATAATTTAAAAAAAGCTCTGCTTGTGTACAAGTCTATTCATGGTTTAGCACCAAAGTACATCTCTGACATGTTAGAGCCGTATGAACCATCTCGGGCCCTGAGAACTTCAGGGAGGGGTCTCCTGCTGGTTCCCAGAGTCAGGACTAAACACGGTGAGGCTGCGTTTCAGTTTCATGCAGCTAAAATCTGGAACAGTCTTCACGAGGATGTGAGACAGGCCTCAACTCTGACAATGTTCAAATCCAGGCTGAAAACAGCTCTTTTTACCCGAGCATATGAAAACTGAAAGTATTTTATCTGCACTCTTGCCTTTTACTGTCATTGATTCCTTTTTATGTTGATGTTTTATTGATTGATTTATCGGTTTTCTTTTAATTTTATGCAACTGTGAAGCACTTTGAATTGCCTTGTGTATGAATTGTGCTCTACAAATAAACTTGTCTTGCCTATGTAAACTTTTGATAAGGGTAATTTTGGCAATCAATTATCATTATGATTTAAAAAGAGCAAACTCAGTTGTTTGACCATAAAAGGCTTCGCACATCCACTAACCATAAGTAAAAAAAAAAAAAGTTTTGCGTTATCGTTCATATCTCTGAAATATAGCCAAAAAAAAGTACAACTGTACAACTCAAAAAATAATAAAAAATGTAATACAATCTTCAGTAATCAACAGTATTACCTGCCCCCATCTGTTTTAAATATTATGTCACATGGAATCCAACTATAACATTTGAAAAAAAGGACTAGCCAGAGCGGCACGGAGCAAAAAGGGGGATCAGGCCCAGGGAAGTTTGGTTATTTTATATACGGAAGCCACTGTGTTGTACTTCGTTGTGCACTGGATAAATACATTTGCCAAGAACATTTCTCTGTGTGTATTTGACTGAATGAAAACAATAACAAATTGCTGGCTAAAAGTAGTTCACTACATAAACAAAACAGTGGAGGTTTATTGAATCGAAATTGGGAATTTTAGCAGAACGAATATTCCAGTAAATAACAGCAAATTTCAATTTATATGTAATGCACTCTGCTTCACATGGACATAATAAAGGGGTGCTAAACCTGTCTCCTGAACACATGATAGGAGGGGACTTTGCTCAGTTCGCTGTGGCAGTGAGTTTTTATGACCGGCAAATTCACCACCAGAGGGAGCCAGGGAACTAAGCCTATGACAAAATACTCCCCAGGCTTAATGTTTTTTTTTATAGAGTAAACTTTTTCCCGAAAAAAATGACATGAGAAAAATGACGGGGAAAAAAAGAAGTTAGTTAGAATTTAGTTGATCAATTTGCTTGTACATGTTTTTAAGTCTTCAATTTCAGCACCATGGACAGGTCAACTCATGATACACATGATACAATCGAGCGCATTTTCTCCAGTTCAGTTTTACCCAAATCTAAAAGCTTATTGACTGGACAGTCTATAGGCCAGAGTGAGTTGCTTTTTTTTATTGTGTTATTGTTGCTTTTCTGGTACATTTTTGTCGCTCTTTTGTCACTTTTATGCTTTTAGATTTGGGTAAAGCCGAACTGGGGAAAATGTGCTCGGTTCATGTGGGGGTTAAGAGGTTAATAAAAGATTATACACACTTTTGTGTAAATGCGCCCGTCATGTGCACGTTTATCTTGGAAGTCATGTGTCTATTCACATTCAAAGCTCAAACAAAACCGTAAACACACAAAAAGGTGATGTCCAGCAAATGTTTCTAGCAATACCCTACATTTCTATAGTGAAAAAAGAAAAACATAGAAAAGATGTTGATCACACATAGGCAGACTGCAGTGCCCTCTTGTGGCTGATATGGGTCAGTGATAGTGTCCTTCAATTGCAACCTTTTTTTTTAAATTGTCTGGCCAACCCAAACATGTTAAAGTTCCAGCAGATAATTGACAAAAAATGATATTGTTTTTAATACTATAATAATCTTAAAGCAAATTTGTTCAAATACAATTATTATTATTATTGATAGCTTGCTGTATATAGACTATTGATCAATGCTCAGGGCATATTCGATGAAGTTCACTGAAAATTAGGCCACAGAACCAAACCAATTATGTGCGAACATGAAATGAAGGTTACTGTATTTTGGATATTCATTCATTTATTCAACCCGCAAAAACGTGAACAGGAACACCGGACCCGACACTTCTTCCCCCACATCGTTGAGACGAACAATAGCCAATCAGATGACTCAGATCAAGGCTAGTCCCGCCCCCTGGCCGTGTTATTCTCGGAAATGCCTCTCTCCTCCTTCTGCGTGCGATATATCAACGCTTTTGCTGCTACGACTCCTTCCTGGTACAAGCGGGGAAAGATGGGTTGAAGACGCACTGGAAGTACCAAACGAAGGACTGGGGACAAACAGGTATCGTTGCTTTGAATCATGTATGTTTCGGTTTTGTCGTAGGGACGAACTGTTGCGTGCTATGTCGGGATTTAGCTCAAAACAGCGACGGCTTGGGGACATCAGTAGAGACGACGGCCATGGAAGCACATGGACTTATCTGTAGCCGAAAGCCACGGTTTAACGCGGAATGACTTGGAGGTGAACTGGTGTTCACTGATGTTCGTACAGGCGTTATGGTCGTATTCTGCCTTTTTAGCTCGACGATCGACTGTGCCGTGGCTTCGCTTTTGCGGCGTGTGGGTGAAACAGCGTTGTTCAGCACCACAGACAGCGACCGGACCCGAGAGTAGGCTATAACGTGATTATAATGTGGGTTTACTTGTCCAAGCAATTTTATATAGGGGTCTTTTTTCTGTTATAATGTCACAGTGAAGGGTAAGATTGACGTTTAAGATCGTATACAAAGAGAAAAGGTTCTAGTTCTCATGAGGCAAGGGACTGAATAGGCTTCACTACTTTATTTGTATTAGTATAGGCAGTATGTTGAAGTAAAACAACTGTATGGATTAAAAAGGTATATTAAATGTTGTTGAAAACAGTGTGTAAAATAAAGCTTGCCGAGAGAAAGTGGCAGTCACCGCTTGCAAAGGAATTATCAAATTGATTTAATAGATCAGTTCACTCAAGCTTTGACCATTCTTGAGTTACCATGAGATTTAGATGGACGACGCCCTGGGCAGTCAGTGGCCAAGGTGATGTTTTGACACAAAGGAAGAAAAGTAACTGTATCATTAAAAGTTTCCTTTGAATGCAACGCGATATCACAGATTTGCTTTAGCGTGTTCATAATATCACTCGATCTTTTGGTGTTAAAAGAGAAAATGAATCTGCACTTTTGAGTCTTCAAGCTTATGGACAAATCTTTGTGGAGCCACATTTGACTAAAAGCCCATATGCACAAGACAATAATGTTCAATAAATATAAAATGGCATGTATTTTTAGAAAAGCCCTTCAGAGGACTAGATTACTACGCACTGTAATGCTATCTCTACTTATGTGCAAATGTAATGGCCTATATCTTGTAACCGGCTCTGATAACACATTCTCTTTCAGAAAGCCGATCCCACTTGCACCGCTAATAATTCAAAAGGAAGTTGAGTGCTATGTGACTATGTGCGTCAAATAAGCCAGTGCTGTTAAGTAAAGTCTTGTAAAGTAGGTGGTTTTCTCTCCATATAATTTAACAACATAGGGGAAATCAAGCATGCTCTGCACAAGAGGTTATATCAGCATTGTAGGGAGAGCAGCAGTGGTCCGCAGTCAACTGTTACGTCTGGCTAGAGATGGAAAAAGGTGCCTAATCTCGAAATCTTACCAATCAACAACATTTCCCTTTGTGAGAAAGTAGAACAGGAAAAAACTCTCGCACACTGTATACTTGAAACACCAGTGTTCCTTTTATTAGATGCAACGTTTCAGCCAGTGGCCTGCATCAGGCAAAATGTTTTTTTATGAATGAGAAGCCATCCTTAAATAGGGTGTGGCCTGCTGCATCACAGGATGCTGTCATAATGGCCTATGGAAAAACATAGGCAGCATATGTATACAACATACACATTGGTGTATGCATAGGCTGCCTACGTTTTTGAGGAGACCATGACAAACTTTTGAAGAAAAGAGAAGCGTACTGGATTGAAACTTTACAGACCCTTACACCCAAGGGATTAGATGATGAGCTTTTTTTGAATGTTTTTCTATAGAGATTCCAATGTCATGTTATGTTTATAGTCTGTGTTAACTTCCTTGGTGTACATATTGATTTGCATATATGTAGCAGATCTTCTCTATTTTTGAGCTGTCTTATATATCCACGTCCCATATGTATTGCACGTGCCACTAGTTTTTATTGTATATATGTACATATGTATATTTTATTCACTATAACCTGGCTTTGTTTTTTGTGTTTGGATGTATGTTGTATGCATATACTGCCTACGTTTTGCCATAGGCCATTATGACAGCATCCTGTGATGCAGCAGGCCACACCCTATTTAAGGATGGCTTCTCATTCATAAAAAACATTTTGCCCGATGAAGGCCACTGGCAGAAACGTTGCATCTAATAAAAGGAACACTGGTGTTGCAAGTATACAGTGTGCAAGAGTTTTTTTTCTGTTCTACGTTTGGCTTTCAGGCCTTCTCTTACGCACCTGTTTCATACAAGAGATGTGCGAAGTTAACCGTCTTTTATTTATTATTTCTGGCCTTTGTGAGAAAGTAAAAACAAATATTGAGATATAATTTTATTGTCAATATCGCCCGCCTAATCTGTTCTTCAAATGTCATTGCTTCAGGCCGTGACCATGACTCGACTGCGGCGGAAGGCCCTGGTGGCGCTCTTCCTCTTCACCCTCTTCATCTTTGGAACCATGATGGGCCTTCGCACCCTCAAACCCAGCGACGGCTTCTCCGACATGGCCCCCGGCTTGGACTTCGAGGGCGGGCACCCAAACCGGAGGAGGCAACAGGACAACAAAGGCCTCACGGCGTCATCTCCCCGGTCGCAGATGGGCAACGGCGACACCAAAGTAGTCTTCACCAGATCGGACCGCGAATACAGCATATTCTACGACGTGCATATCTTCTACTATCTGTGGTACGGGGCGCCCAGCATGGACACCAAGTATATCCATTGGGATCATGTGCTGGTGCCCCACTGGGACCCCAAAATCGCGGCCAGTCACGCCCAGGGGAAGCACTTGCCGCCGGAAGACATTGCGGCTAGTTTCTACCCGGAGCTGGGGCCCTATAGCTCCAGAGATCCGATCGTGCTGGAGAATCACATGTCGCAGATAGAAGAGGCCGCCGCAGGTAAATTGAGCTACTCCAATGCACAAGGTTGAAATTGCAGCTTGGTAGATTGTGTCGCTTTATTGTTATGTTATTGTACTGAACCAGGTTTTGCTTTTGATATGGGCTTCCCTTTCTCACGTGAACCTTTGACTAAATACTGCAAATAATGTGGGCAGGTGCAATGACACCAAAACCCCCCCCCCCCCCCCACGTTGTGACACAGCAGGTAATTGTCTTGTTTCGTGGCTCTACTTTTTCTGTTTAATATTCTCTTGGCAAATGTTACTCTACGGATGACGCTGTGGATATTGCAAAAATCTGTCTTGCTCTTTTTTGACAGAAATGCAAATTGGAGCTGAGTTCTTTTGCTAAAGCCAAGCCAAATGCATTATTTTGTTTTCTTACTTAGTTAGCGTACCACCATAGCCTATTACTTGATAAGGAATGCCCAGTGGTGGAAGCAGTACTCAATTTGCTTACTCAAAGCCACACCGTGTAGAATTTTAACCAAAAAATAAAATTGAAATACAAGCGTTTATTTTATGACAGATATTTTCATCATTGAAAAATACCTCATAAATGTACAAACAAACATGTGCTTTTGCAGTGAGAGGCTCACCTCTCCTAAGACATGACTGTAACTTTACCGGGAGTGGGTACGTGTCCAGCACGTCTCCATGGAGATGTTCACCGAAGTCAGCAACATTTGAGATTTAAATAGGTTCTCATCCAAATCCATTCTTTGATTACCCACTGCAAAAATAGTATTTTCTGTGTCAAACTGGTCATTGGGAGCATGTTTTGTACTGATGGCAACAGCATAGTCCAAAATGTTACACAGTGTGCCTTTAAGAAAAAATATTGATACATAAGCAACAAATTAAAAGCACCAGATTAAAATTCAGCTTCTGTCAAAATATAAAAGAATCCACTTTCATACAAACTTTATATGTTAAAAGTATTTCAGATTTTAAAATATAAAAGGTTATTAAACAATTGAAAGAGTTAAATATATGGCATTTTATACTATTGTGTAGACTGCAGATTTTGATTCACTGACTGAGGTCATAAAGAGGTCACTGTGAAAATACACACAGTACAGTTCAAAATGCGTTTAATCCAAATCAAAAGTGTAGTGGAGTAGGAAGTACGGATACCTGCTTTAGAATGTGGTGACGTAAAAGTATTCATCATGACATGTCCACCCCTGGGAAAGCCCTTTCGTCCCAAGCTTTCTTTGCAATGTTTTTTCCCGTGCTGATGTGTGCTGCAGGTGTGGTGGTACTGTCCTGGTATCCTCCTGGAGTGGCCGACGACCACGGAGAACCCTCCGAAGACCTGGTCCCTGCGGTTCTGGACGCGGCCCACAGACACAGCCTCAAGGTAACTGGTGAGACCACCGGTAGGTTTTATACTTTTCATTCAATAGTGTCATGCTTTCGCTTGTAATGTTTATTCTTTTTTTTTATTTTTTTATTCAAGCCATAGTGTTGACAAAACTGATATTTTGAACAGATTGTGTAACCTAAACTCACACATAAACGGTATTCTGAAAAAATAATGATATTGTGTAAATAATTAGGATACACTCCATCTCACATGAAATATTTCGAAAGCCATTTGTGTAACTTAGCTTGGCTGAGTGCATCAGATGCTATGCACAGTGACAGCTTTGATGCTCTATGCTTTTACGAAAGTTTCTAACAAAGAACTGTCGGGACAAATTTTAGCCCCTGGTCAGAAACATCCACTGCTTGAGTGCTCGGATGTGTTCATGTTCAAGATAAGATTTTATATCAAAATTTTAGGTTGAACTAAGGTTTGAGACCGGATAGTTGGTAACCCAGCTAGTTCGGCTGGTATTTATTTTCCCTATATCCATTAGCATTTAGCCATCAAACATCGCAAATTATGAACAATTCCAGGTGTTTTCAGCTGTGGTCAACCCATCAACCGCATGTAGGTGAGGTCAAAGCCTAGTTAGAATCATTAATGAATGTACAAACCTTTTGAGATTTTTCTTTAGATGACAATTAGCGTATAATAAAAGTGGCCTCGGAGCTAAATGCTAAATCATATTCAGTCACATTTCTGCTTTTTGTGGATCGGGTAGACATCAAATGGACATTAAGCAGCATCTAAAAATGTTAATGACAAAGTAACCAAATAAGATATATAAATGAAACTTATATGTCATACCTCGCCATACTTTAATAGAGGGATTGACTTCTCCATTCTTTTTTATAGGGAAGCAATTCAAACAACAGGCTCAGATAGCTAAGTGATGTCCATGTTTGAGCCAATATTGTCTTTGTGGAAGTCACTGTCGCTTAAAATAAATATCCAATCAGAAAAAAAACACATGTTGAACTGGATACATCTTTCATTTTAAGCCCTTAAACTCACTTCACTAATCATTGTAAAATAGTTTTAAAAGAGTGAAACGAATCACAAAATGATGAAGCTGGTTAAGAAGCTGCCATACCCTCAACACCAGTCTCTCTTCTTCTCTCTCAGTCATGGGTTGAGTTGTCGTTAATTAATAGCTGTGAAATGGGCTTGATTGTCCCGATCCAGCAGAGAGCACCGCTGGAGCAGAGGACCCAGACTGTGGCTCAGACTCATCCATAAATCCCCTTCAGCGCTGTTCTGCTAATTAATCATAGATTGACCCCTTTAGCCCGCTGCACTTGTGGTGTTACACACAAGAGAACAACGTCATTTTTGTGTCCTCTGAAAAGGACATGGTAGGATAAGATAGTTTTAGGCTTTATACGCTACTGATACATTTGAGATATGTACTAATAGGGTTGTAGTTAGCTAATTTATTTGAAAT
This sequence comes from Proterorhinus semilunaris, assembly GCA_021464625.1. Classification (NCBI taxonomy): domain Eukaryota; kingdom Metazoa; phylum Chordata; class Actinopteri; order Gobiiformes; family Gobiidae; genus Proterorhinus; species Proterorhinus semilunaris. The sequence continues at coordinate 23,085,096 of CM038360.1, forward strand.
TCCACAAAATACAATTTCCCCCCCTACTTTTAGGTTAGGAATTGGGTCCACAACCGCAGACATCACAGAAATGCCGTTACTTCTCTGAGGTTATGAGTGTTCTCTCCCCATTGAAATGAATGGTGACGCCAGTCCTTACATTATATATAAAGTATGGCATGTTTATTTCATGGCATTTATATCAGTTCTGTGGGTTCTCCATCATTAACACATAAGATGATGTTTATTTATTTATTTATCAGGGACCATGCATTCAACATAGTTACAATTCATGTTTGCAGCTGATGCGGCGCATAAAGATCTTCTAGCTAGTGCTAATTCGTAGCTCATGTCCCTGGTTGGGCCTTTCGAAACAATTCACAATAGTAAAATACAGTACTACTGAATTATATTCTCACACACAACACGACACATTCTTTCATTCTCACAGACTCAGTGCTATTTACAAATGGGTACAGCTTTGCTCTGCTTAGTGGCCATTCGATGTGTATCCGACCCACAAAAAGCACACACCACTGAATATGCTTTAACATTTAGCTCAGTGAGCATATATAAAGTATAATCTCAAAAGATAAATTGGGTTTGGCCTCACCTAATGTGGTCGATGGGTTGACTCCTGCTAAAATACATCTGGATTGTTTATAATTTGGGAATGATATGTGACCGCTAAATGCTAACGGCTATAGGAAAAATATATTGAGCAGGCTAACAAAAGCAAAAATGTTTCCTGGAATAGCTAGTTAGGTTAAATTCATTTTTTTTTAGGTCCAAAAACACTGCTCCCATGCCCAACAAATATAGAGGTCGGGGAAAAGTGTTTTTATGTGAACAATAACTCCAGTATCCAGTAACTTTTAAAATCTCCATTGGTTTATTATTGCTGCTAATCCCATGATGCTTAGCAATATGACATCACGGTCCTGAACTTTATAGGCTGTCTACTCCATAAAGACTTTCAGACCATTTCCCCCCCTAACGCAACCTATTAGTTAATGTAATGTAGCCGTTCTGTGTTGCAACACGTCTCAACTGAAGATCCAAACCTTATTTCAAAAAGTAAAAAGAAAAACAGTTTTTACAATGATCTTACCTTTGCTGCCTTTCAAAGATCCCAGGCGGTACAAGGTCGGAGAAGCCAAACTGTGCCGCGTCTCCATGGAAACTCTTTATAGACCGGCTCTTTTCAAATGGAGCGTTCACCGCCGCGTCCTTTGACTGCAGTAAACATGGTGTTCTGAATCCCAGATGACAGGAGACATAAATCACACAGTACAAATTGTAACCATGAATACTGATCTCAAGGATCATGTGCCAACAATCCAATGTTATGGGGGAAATCCAACATTTATTGTGTTAAGCCCTAAGCAATGACCATTTATATTAACATCCAAACAGTAAACAAAGGAGCTTGTGGACAACTTATTCAAAGTGGCAACGAATGCTCAGCAGTTTTCCCCTCTTTCTCAGAGCAGCAAGAGGCAGAAATACCTACCTGAGCCTTGTTATTACAAAACAAAACACCCATTCTAATATGGTTTTAGCACAGATGCCAGACAGTAAACTGGATCAGAGCTGATTCAACACCTTTTGTTTAACAGTTAGTGTTTGCTCCTATTTATGCAACGTGTCAAAATGTAAGAAAAGCAAAAGACACTTGGAATATAGCATTCTTTAAACAAATACATGTAAAAAATGGCTTAGAAATGTGTCTATAATTAACTCAAAATATCAGTAAAAGTATAATTACCTGTACCTGTAACTGCTGCCCCACTATTGGTGAATACATGGATGATAATGGTGTCTATGATAATGCTAGCTAGTAGTTAGCATTATAAAATCTCCAATGATTTACTTTTATATCTTCAGGATTTGTGTAAATAATTAAAAAAATATATCAAACTTACTTTTTTTATTATTATTATCATTACTCAAATGTAGTGTTTATTATGTCTATGTTTTTGTAGTGATTGGTGTACCATAAAGAGCCTTTAGCTAACATTTAGCGCAAATGGTTATGTCTGGTTTAAAAAAGAAAAGAAAAAAACTGCTACAAATGTTTCTCACAACAATGTTATGTAACCAGCATATGGTATTAGTTATGGTTGAGGTTGAAAGGTGCAGAAATGGTCTTGAATATTTATTATTTGTGTATGTTTGATACAGTCAGTCATGAAAAACATGCATTAGCTGACATGAAAAACCATCTGATTACTAATGGTTTTTCATGTCAGTGGTTACTGTTATTACAACCCTGGTGAAAACATCTCCCTTTTTCATATTTAAAAACATCCAGAGATATTGTTGAATAGTTAATGCTAGATTTGTTTTTCAAAAGTCAGTTAATGGGATGCAAAAGGAAAGCCTTGTCCCTTTAAACTCTCCTACGCCTAAAATGCATTTGTAAACTCCGCGCAGAGCTCGTTCAGTCTACTGCCTGTCATGTTCTCTATCCTCAGATAAACCTTTGCAGAGACAGAAGTCTGTGAGAGCACTCTGCATTGTGTCAGTTATTCTCTCCAGTCTTCGTGTCTCTCTCTCTCTAAACCATTTATCACAAATCCTCCAGCTTTTTCAGGCAAAACCGCGTTTGTCTGCTGCAATTGTATTACATTCAATGGCAAGGACTGACAGTTTTCGCTACAAAGACTGATACTGCAGATATTGTGGAAAAATCTTATTAGAAGATTTCAGGTTTTACACTCCCGGGTTTCAGACACATGACCTTTTAAAGATGCCATTTATCACTTGAAATCCAGTACTTTTTGTTTTTACATCAGCTACTCCGACAGTAAGAGAAGAAAGGACTAAAATAGCTTGGATATGCACACAGGAAATGGAACTGCACAATTGAAATTCAAATTGAAACTTGAATGCTTGCAATTAGTATAGACTGCAGTACAATATCATTGGCTAACAACATATTTTGTCACGTTTTGTCGCTCTTTAGTCACTTTTTTATTGTATCATTGTTGATTTGTTGCTTTTCTGGCACATTTTCGTTGCTCTTTTGTCACATTTGTTGCGTTTTCATCCTTGTTTTTGTTGCTTTTTTTCGAGAAGCATTAAGGTTTCGGGTAATGCCAAACTGGAGTATGAGTTAATGTAGTGAAGTCAATGTAGTGAAGTTGTGTAACTTCAAAGTTACACAACTGTGCCTGTCTGCTATTTTTGTTACGTTTAAGTAGTTCACGAGGTAAGAACAAAACAAAAAAAAACATTGTGAAGTACAAGCCTCAACCGAGCACATTTTCTCCAGGTCAGCTTTACCCAAGTCTAAAAGCTTCTTGACTGGAGCTTACAGCCGATAGGCCAGTGTACCGCCTTATTTGAAAGCTAAGACCTACAAAACTGATCTTTCCTCATTCTTGTTGTCACGTTTTTGTCACATTTCTATTGCGTTTTCATCACATGATGCTTTTTCTGACATGCTTTGGTCACATTTTTGTAGCTTCATCACAATTACATTACACACAAAAAAACTAAATGTGGCAAAAAACGCAGTTGGGTAGGTCTTAGCTTTCAAATGAGGCGTGACATAGACATATAGGCGGTAAACTCTCCAGTCAAGAAGCTTTTAGATTTGGGTAAAGCCGAACTGAACAAAATGTGCTCAGTTAAAGTGGGGGTTAAGGGGTTAAAGACCCCTGACAAAAATCAAAAAAGAACCAATAAAATGAATAGATAGTAACAACAATACAATTATTAAAACAACCTAACAATAAATGTAAATCAATGGCATGAAAGAAGTCATTTTAAAAAGAGCCTCATTTAAACTATAAATCAACACATAAAGAAAAGGCTACACAAAAACAATAAACTGGATAAAAGCCGTGGAAAAATCTACAGATCTTGATGACGGTGATCTGAACATATTCTGTGCAAACAAAACACCATTTTCAACATCAGAGGCGGCCTTTGTGTTCATAATAAGCACGGCGAGTAGAGATTACAGAACTGAGTCATGCTGCTTACATAACATTGTGCAGGCTGTAAAGATTCACTTTAACCCTTTACTTTCCAGGATTTTTTTTTTTTTACCATAACCTAGTTTCAATGTGGTGACATGCAGCATTTGGTTTGGCAGGTGGCCTTCCACATCCAGCCATACAAGGGGCGGACGGAGCAGACCATGCATGACGACATCAGATACATCATTGACAAGTGAGTGTGACGGGCACTTTCTCCTGGACTCTGAACCCCCCACAGCCTCCCCGCTGAGCTCGGTTTTCTAGGTCCCATCTCTGACGTTGCTCCAGTGAAATGAGAGGAGGAGCGTAGTTAAATATAGATGTCTTAAGGACCTGCCTGTGCACTGCAGCGGGAAGCCATTTCAAAAGGAGTTCAGAAGTGACAAGTTGCACACATTTTATTTCTGGTAATAATAGTACAAAAATGTGTATGAATAAAAGATGAATACCCTGCTACATGGACTCTCTTAATCCCAGCTGTGTTGTTGCCAGGGTTTGACAAACAGGCCAATTGCAAGTAGATTTTCATTGTGACTGGTTTCCAGCAATGCGTATTCCTTTCTTTTTTTTTTCTCTCTCTCAATAGATCTTTTTCTTGGTAAATACACATTAAATAAGGATTCCAGAAACTCTGTATCTCTGAGAGGCGGTCAAAGTACTTGGTTTCATTAAGTGCAGTAAAAGACTATACTACTGGTCGAATAACACACCAGTACAAGGAAAAGTTGCTCAGTCAAATGTTTACTTTTTTTGCTATACAAAATACTGAAGTATTCAAAGTCGAAAGTACAAAGTAGTATTCAAAGTACTATTCAAAGTAGAAAGTTAACACAAATACTGCAAAGATCCTTAAAAACTGTATTTAAGGACAGTTCTTAAAGGTGCATTACACAAGTTGACAGCCAAACAATGGTCAGGAGTTTCTCAACTGATTTAGACTAATGTTGGTGTTCTGAGTCCGAATATCACATGCATTTTGCTCTATCAGGTCAACTTTTTGAGATACAGCCATAGTGTTACGGATTACGTACGACTACGTTATTATGAATTCTGCTTATCAAATTTGATGGAGTAAATAAAAACTGAATGACTTTGGATACGTTGACTTTTATTTCTTGAGGAAAACGGAAAAAACGTCAAGGGTTCCTCAGCTGATGATCCGCAGAAATTTGTTTTTGACGCAAAATCGATTTTTAAAGCATTTCTGTAGCAAAAAATCCTGACCTGATTGAGCAAAACCAAGGTCATTTTCGGACTCAGAGCATCAAAATTAGTTTAATTCAGCTGGAAAACCCTGGACTATTTTGGAAAAATATTTTTTTGTTACCCAGTGTTATGGAACTTTTTATGCTAAGAAAAACTTGATATTTGTGCATAATTGACCTACTTTCTGACCCAATGGCTGGGTGGTTAGCATGACAGTTTTACCTTCCATCACGGTGGCCTCTACAGCGCTCCAGAATCAAGGCAGGTTTTCTGGTGAGAGGGCCTGTCAGCAGTTAAAACCTACCAGAAACACTAAAACAATTGATCCTGGAGAATCTTAGGCCGCTGTGATGGAAAGTAAAGGCGCCACGCTAACCCACACAGAAAGTTCAATTACGTACAAATATCAAGGTTTTTGCATAAAATGTTGCTTAATGTATCTTTAAGTACATTTGCTTAATTACTGACCACCTCTGGTGTTTCCCCAGGTATGGAAAACACGGCGCCTTCTACAGGTTCCAGTTGAGCACTGGTCGAGTCCTCCCTCTTTTCTACGTCTACGACTCGTACCTCACTCCCACTGACTCATGGGCAGAACTCCTGACACCCAAGGGCTCCCATACCGTCCGTGGTACCCCCTACGATGGGGTTTTTGTTGCCCTTATCGTCGAAGAACGCCACATGAGCGACATCCTATTCAGCGGCTTCGACGGAATCTACACTTACTTCGCCTCCAACGGCTTTTCCTTCGGCTCCTCTCACCAGAACTGGAAGGCGATCAAGGCGTTTTGCGACATTAATAATATGCTGTTTTTCCCGAGCGTCGGGCCGGGGTATGTGGATACGGCGGTCCGACCGTGGAATAACCACAACACGAGGAATCGCGTGAACGGGCGATATTACGAGACATCCCTGCAGGCGGCACTGTCCGTAAGGCCTGAAATTGTAACTATTACTTCCTTCAACCAGTGGCACGAGGGAACCCAGATAGAGAGGGCGGTTCCCAAAAAGACAGCGACTCGACTCTACTTGGACTACCTTCCGAACCAGCCGGAGCACTACTTGGAGCTGACGCGCCAATGGGCAGAAGACTTCAACAAAGAGAAGGATAAGTGGTTAATGTGAAGATATTCTCGACTATGACAATGGCTTTAGTGCAGTGGGGCTTAAGTACTGGTGTAGCTTCGGGTCCTACCTTCAGTGTATAAGACAGATAATCAAAAACCATCAAAACAATTTATCAACTGTGATTTTAGGTAAGATTCTGTGACCTGCTTTTGTTTACCCACCAGACGAGAACCACAGCTTTGGAGCAACGTTAAGGACTGAATTACAGGTCCCATATTATGTGGAACCGACTTTTACCTTGGCATATTGTTTCCTCATTAGAAACTTCCCCAGAATTGCGTTTGATCGGTAAACGTTTAAGTATTTTGCATATTTGTGGACGTTTTTACTTTCCACTGGTTTTGCTTTGTGTGTGTGTTCTTAGACAATTTTTTTCCGACTCGTTTCTCGCCTCACTTAAACAGCTTCACAACTTTGTGCAAGTCCCTGCACCCTCTGCTGCAACAGGGGTGTTTTACACAGAGAAATCAGGGCTGCATTTCTTTTCCATTATGTTTTGCATACACGTACATTATGCAATTTATGCAACAACAACAAAAGTGGGAAAACCATATGAAGGTGTACAAAACTGGATTAATAGTAGCACAATATAGGACTCTCTAAACATGCACTGTTTTGTATCAGTAAACATTTTTGTGCAGCCTTGACTTGACTGCACCTGAAGCTCCACCCAGTTAAATCCATTCAACCATCCATGTGAAAAGTATTACTTTATAAAGAAAAAAAAAAAAACGTTTATAGCTAGAATCACGTTGCTGCTACATGAAACACATGAATAAGCAGACCGCACTTCAAGATAGAGCCTTTGATTCCTGGTAATAGATTAGTCCACTTCTGTTTCAGCACCAAAAATGTGGCCATGTACAGTAACGGATTTCATGTTTTCCCTTTTTTCTAAGACTGTTTTGTTGAATGTTTGGCACATCATTAAAATGTCTGACTGTTTACAATAAAAGAGTGCTTGAGAAAAGCTGTGATGTGTTAAGTGCTGCCTTCTGGAAAAACAAGACGTAGCCTTGGGGTGACATCTAGTGGTTCAATCCACACAAAACCCCAAAGAAACAAATGTGGCACATAGATTGGGGACGGTGTCAAACTGTACAGGGCACCATTTGTACTATTTACAAGTTTGATGAAGAGGCTTATAGTAATTTTGTGGAATCATAACGCTATGACTATGAGCTTCAGACGATATTATTCCCAAACGTCACCAATAGTATTTTAAAGTAGGCCATGTCTTTCCTTTTATAGCCTATGACAGAAATTCACAAATGAACAAACATTTGGTAGGATTCATATTCTGAATAATAATAATAATAATAGCGGTTAATCCGCATGAAAAAAAGTATTGTTTCATCAATGTTTGTTGATTTTTTTTTCCAGATACTCGTGTCATTCTGAACATTCCAGTGCTCATATTAACTCCACTAAAAAGCATAGCTAGAAACTATTGTTTTAATGTTCACTCACTCCTCTGTTCCAGCATTGTATGGATCCACCCAGGTTCACCTGTTCTTCAAACACGGAAAAATAAAATCAGCTCTATGATTAAAGCATAATGTACTGTTTTGTTTCGTGTTGCACTGCGTTTGTCATGAGCTTAAACCCTTTTTTTCTGGTACAATCAATGCATACATGGGACGATGGTAGAGCAGGTCGTCCTATAGCCAAGAGGTTGGTAGTTCGAATCCTGGCAACTAGAGTATGAATCGGGGAATGGTTCCTTGATGTAAAGCAGTTTTAGTGCATAATGTCGGTGGAAGAGCACTGTATAAATAGAGACCGTTCTTGCCACAAAATAAATTCTAAACGGTAAAAAATACTGAATTGTTCATCTACTTTTAAGAGTTGCAGTATTTCTTAAGATGAGAAAACTTCACAAAATGTTACATTGATTGATTATGGCTGTAATCTGCCAAGAGGTGTTTACATAAATGTATCTGTGTTTTCATTAAAAAGCACTGTTCCAAACAAATGTAAAATTATTAATGTACAAAGAAAGTTTTGCTTTGAACTAAAAATCATTGCTATGCACAATGTAAAAACAGTGCCATAGAAGCAAAGTAGACAATGACAAATACGAATAAATAACTTTAACAGGGCAGTAACTTAAAGGACAACTAAGCACCAAATCAACTTTTTTGAGCTTATAAACTGCATTAATATGTTTCTTATAGTGCTCTCTACATGTCCTGGTCAATTTTTTGACATTTTAGTGCAAATTAGATAAAATCTCACTTTTGAGCCTAAAATCGTCTGTGTAGCGCCCTCTCTACATTTTCGGCTGCACTACATTTGAATCTCGTGCCCGTCCTCCCCATTGGCTCTGCAAGCGGTGTGACGTCACGTTGTGTGTGTGACGTCCGTCGCTCTGCTGCTCGGGTATAAAAGCCAAGTCTCGCACACGCCCCCGTAGCGAGTTGGAGTTGGAATAGCGAGCGAGCGTTTTACATCGATTTTCAAGTTAGCAATTTATTAGCATAGTTTTAGTTAGTTCTTTAGCGCAGCGCTTCTAGTGCAGTAACTTTAGTCAGGTAGTTTAGTAGCTGTTTTGTGACGTGAGCCCAACATGCCGGTCACAGAGCGGCCAGGGACCGGCCGCACAGAGCGGCCAGGGAGCGGGAGGATGAGGAGAAAAGACCCGAGACGGGGATTTGATCTACAGGCTCCGCTCCGTGTGTGAACCACAGCACTCACATCCCCGACATCTCCTCCTTAAAAAAGACAAATGTAACCCCAAAATACCCAGATTCACTTATTTAGTGACATGGCTGGATGTTTTCACGTTGAAACTACAGACACGATAAAGCTGTATCGGGCAGACAGCGCTCATCAGGGCTGTCAGTGTTTATGAGACGGGGCTGAGGGCTTTTTACTGTAATCTCCCCCAGGGAGAGCTCACAGACACCGGGGGCAGCGGTTAGCCATCCCCTGCCTTCGAGGCTCAGAGCGGGGCAGAGTGTGACTGAGTGTTCGCTAAAGGAGGAGGAACGGGGAGATACGAGCGCCAAATGTCCGCCGCGTGTGCTCGGCATGTAGCCGGTACGACGGGCTCGAGAGTCCGGGAAAGTGGCGCCACATGTCCGGAGAAGCTAGCCGGTGCGAGAGGCTGAAGTGTCCGGGAAAGTGACGCCACATGTCCGGAGAAGCTAGCCGATGCGATAGGCTGAAGTGTCCGGGAAAGTGGCGCCACATCGTCTAAATGCGGCATAACGGGAGTCAGTCAGTCCCGGTCACACATGGTCTGAGACTGTCAACAGAGCAGAGACCGCCCACACACTCCCCCTCCCCGCGTCCCCCCAAAGCCTCCCGCCACGCCTCTTTGGCTGAGTTTTTTGAATTTTGGGAGTGGGTGGAGTAAGATCTGGAAGGGGTGTTTAGTAGCTCTTTAAACAATCTGAATCAAGGTAGCCCACCCTGAACATCCAAACATCTCTAGACTTCATCGATTACTCCAGAGGCACAATCGATTTGAAAAGGTTAGACAATGCGCAGCAAATTACAGCTATTTTATCAATCAACGCCATGGAGTCATTCAGTTGTATATCCGTGTGCCCAATAGGCAGACTTTGCAGAATATGGTATTTTTTTGGAACTAAGCCGGTTACTCTTTCCACCTGCACACGAACACTTGCCAGTTTCCTTGTTTGCTCCGAATCGTACGCGGACAGCCGTCTTTTCCCTTTTGTGTAAACAGAAGCACAAAAAAGTCCGACACCATCTTCAACGTCAAAGCCTCGATCCGCGAGCACAACATCCCCGGGCGACAGGTTGTTCAGGATCCCGCACTCTTCGGCAATATGCTGGTTGCTTGCCATCCCACCCCAAGCGCGAGAAATGTATGTGATCTCACCGTGAGGGGCAATGCCAATGAGAAATTTGACAGTGCTGCTCCGGTCTATACAGTTTGAATGAGTTTGTGCTCTGGCTGAAATGTTTGTGGGCTTTTTGATGAATACTTTGAAACAGTCAATAATAACCACGACTGTATTTCCAAAAGCTGTCCTGAACGACACGGGCATGGCCGATTGCAGAACGCCCCGCTCTGGCCATTCTACCAGTGATCCTAATCGGGCGTGGAGAATATTAATGAGCTCCACCCAAATTTGGGACACTGTTGCCGTTGAAACTTTGAATCGGTAGGCGAGGTCCTGGGCTTGGAGGTTTAGTCTTAGACGCATGAAAACCATAATGAACTGTTGAAATTTGGAGAGTGCCAGCGATGTTGGCGCCGTCATGCATGGCTCACAGAGATGGAAAATCTGTATCAAAGCTGAGTAATTCGGCAGTCCTGTGTAGAATCTTGTTTTCTCGTTGTCCTGAAAAGCTTCTGGGTTAAACTCAGCATCCACGATTTCCTTTGTGAGGCGGTGGATATCATAATCGAGGCCAGTAACGGTATCCTCCAGCCTTCTGAGGTCCTCCATAGTCAGCTCCGTTTGACACATGGAATCTACATTGATGAAAACATTGCATTTGAATGGGAAACAGTGCAATTGTTTTAAAATAAAGAGCTGCATTTACCGGAAACCTTCTTGTGTGAAGCCTTGGACTGGGGTTTCTCATTCTGACGCCCAATATTAATAGTTGGGATCCAGTCCTGGGAGTCCGCATCATGCACAGCACTAGGACGACCTAATCATGGGGGGGGGGGGGGAATAGCCGATTGTTAAACACATATTACACTTTGTTGTTGCTTTCTTCCTTTGCTTTTATATTGTTTTATATTGTTATATTGTGCTTTTCCGGCACATTTATGCTCGCCTTTTCATCTCTTTGTAATTGTGCTTTTTCGCTTATTTATTGTGTTTTTGTTGCATTTTCATCCTCGTTTTCGTCGCTATTTTGACGCTTTGTTCAAGAAGCTTTTAGATTTGGGTAATGCCAAACTGGAGAAAATTTAGGTGGGGTATAAGAGGTTAATAATCAAAAGAATCCTATTGCATCTGTGCTGGGCGCTAAAGCTGGGCAAACAAAGCACATTTATCCGTTTTAAAAGACACAAAGACAAACTCGGCGCAAAAACAGTATGTAAAAATAGGAATTTATGTCACAAATAACTAAGAAAATACAAAATGCAGGTCTTTTTGACGGAGAGGGACATACCGGGGATTTTCTCGATAGTGACCCAGTGTTTGAGTCCCAGTACTTCAAATTATGTTTGGCTGGACCAAGAAAGTGTTCAGGAAATAGTCCTATAAAAGCTTTTACTTTTCTTGTCCTTTAAAACAACACACGGGTCCGTCATGTCAGTAGCTTTGGCTACTCCCCGCTTTTGTACTGTAGACTCATAGTTTCAACTTTTGCCCCAAGAGTGTACTGGTTGTAGATTGTTGCGTACCTATGTTCCCCGGATTTTTTTTCTTGTAGGCGAGTTGGTACATCAAATAAAATCACAAGTCATGAGGAGTGAAATGTCATACATATATCAATTAGCTTAACCCTGACCTAGCCACTAACCTAGGGCTGAACGATTAATTGCATTTTGCAATGTGCCTTCATTTCCCTTTGCATCTACTGCATATGTGCTCCGTAGGTAGTACAGACGCAAGATATAAACACTAAACTGCTGTATGAAAAGGATTGGAAACTCCGATCCGAGGCAGGACTCCGTGTCATGTCTTATTTTGCTGAGGTGCTGTTTAAGCTGAAATGTCACTAAATGGCTGCGAGTCAAAGAGAAAGTAAAGTGTCTGTTTTTGGCGCCGTCTCCTTGCGTCAATGTTTTTTTCTTTCTTCATATTGTCCAAAGTTACATCCCAAAACCAAAATGCTGCTCCTAATTCCACTGTGTTGTGGCGTGTGCTCCATCTGGCCTCTCCGTGTCCATCAATAACGCACATCTGAAGCAACTACGAGTCGCAGCTCAGACCGGGATTTGATTGGCCGAAATAATTAATAATAAATATTTTATTTTGTATTAATTGGGAGTTTGATTTCCTAAAACCTTCCCAACTAGTTAAAGCAGACGTTTATTTTCCTGCACGTATGGGTGATGTTACTGACTGGATCAGTGAGTTTTATCTTTTACTTATAGACTGTACTGTTAAGTTCAGACAGTTTTTAAGAAGTGCAGTGCAAGTCAAATTAATCCAATATTGTTTATTATGAAACAGACTGATTTAGTGCTTGTGTTAGGTGAAAAATACATGAGAAGAGGACTTGCAACAATAATCGCATATTTATTTGCCATCGCAATATTGAAGAAAAAAAATCGCAATTAGATTATTTTCCAAAATTGTTCAGCCCTACACTAACCTTAAGGATAGTGGGCTGGTGCCTAATCTTAATACATTGATGTTCCCCCACTTCTATTGACGGGGGGAACATAAGTACCGGCCGGGGAACATGGGGTCAGCCCATTAGTCTAACGTGTCATTATTACGAAAATGTACCATTGAATAGGGGTTTAAAAATAAAGTTAGGTTCAGGCAAGAGTCCACTGACCTTAAGGTTAGGGCCGGTGGTTGTAGATGGCCCTCTAATGATTAGAGGGCCATTAGAGTCTAATCCACAACAACTGGTTTTCGGAATAATGACACGTCGGACTAATGGGTTGTCGGAGCAATGGCATGGCACTAGGAAACATGGGTACTGGGGAACATAGGGCGGCCCACATATTGTTAGTGTAGCCTTTTCATACGTACTTACTTTCAGGGGACGTGCCATCATACACGCCTTCGTCGTCACTTAGCGGAGCCGCAGGATCTTGTAATGACGAGCCTTCTCCGTCGCTTAGATCAGTTAAAAGCCTTTTTCGCCCACGTTTTGGCGGGCACGCCGTGTGGTCAGCTGGAGCTTTTCGTCTCCATCCGTGTGGCTTCCAAGATAACTCCGTTGCGAGCATCGGCTCGTCATCCTCAGACGTAGGACCTTTCCCACCGACAAAATGCAGTGAACAAATATACGTGCTGCCCTTTATCTGCTCCACAAGTTGGAAGTCTGCTCGTCCGCATAGATATTGCCACCGCGTTGCCTTGTCCGTTTTTTGTCTGGCCGATTCCCTTTCCAGTTGGGTCATGTTGTCGCGCATCCTACCGGGCTTTGGAAATGGGATGAAAAAAGTTCCCTCGGGCAACCGGTCCGGATATCTAGAGTCTGAATTGCACAAGCCCCAACAGCAGTGCTTAGTTCCTTGGGAATTGAACATGTTTAGTTGCAGAAAACCTTCGAAGACCGACTATCGATGCGACTCAGAGATCATAGCGCCACCCCGTACCGCAAAATGAGCACTTGTTTGGCTCGCTCTACACCCCATGATGCTTTGCGGCGCTACGTTACGATCTATTTTTAGCTAAAGGACGCCATTACCCATGGATCTATAACAATATTACCAGATACAAAGTGGTCGGTGCACACTCGGGCGTTCCCTGACACGTCTCCCGCTGCATTCACTTTCAGATGTTGCATCCATTCCCGCCGTCTTTCCTCAGTTAAGGTCTTTTTGTCAACTCCATAATAAGTTGTCACTTTGGGAATCCTATAAAAACTTTTCTTCTCTTGATGTGGGCGGTTAGAACAGCCATGTACACCATAGACTGTATAAATAAGGTGTACACAGCAGAACTTTGGCATAACAACGCTACATCCGGATTCCCATTTAAACCACTCTTCTTCGTTTGTTAAGGACAGCTGGTACGGGCTCGCCGAGCGTAACACCGCCACCCTCCGGATATACTGTGAATGATTATTCCGGGTTACACATACACTTTGCGGCAGCAGCAGTTTTCAGTTCTGGCGCATCAATTAAAAGCATAAACAAAGCCAGAGATGACTGCATTTCCACAAAAATACAGCCTTGTTTGAGCATGTAAGGAAAACAAAAGTAGTCCTTGTGGCAAATAAATGTGACAATGATACTGGATGGAAAATACGAGTTTTACAACTCATGAAAACATGGTCTACTGTTTAATGTACCTTACGAGTCTCACATTTTCCAGTGTCACATTTATCTATTAAATGTTAAGTTTAGTTTGAGCAAATATGTCCAAGCCAGTGTCTTAAATTGTATCACCTTTCCAGCACTTTCCGCCTTGGCGTGCTAAGCCAAACCCAGGATTTCAAATTGTATTTCAGTCAATGTTTTCTGAATGGTACAACTAAGGGTAAATATATAAATGGAGCAAATCTCATATATAATGCAAATATTCACAGAGACAAGAGCACAGATGAGTATTGTTTATTATGATCAATGTTGTTGTTTCAAAATGAGAAAATAGAAAGGTTGCCATAAAACATCATTACTTACATATAAAAACAAAAAGTTAAAAAAGTGTAAAGTGTCAAGAGAACACTACAGCAAGCCCTGTCTTTTCAGATCCTCGTACGTCTTCTTGTTCACCACATTTCCAATAGAATCTTCGTACTCCTCCTGTGAAAATATAGATTTTTAAATCCTTTGTCTAACATTTTAGGTGAAGGGTATTGTTGAGGATTGAAAGACTAACCTCTGTGTCAGGTTGCCATCTTTCCAAAGACTTCTGGGACTTGAGCTTCGCCCACACTGAACAGAAGCATAAAAAATGTAAGCAATAATGACATGTCCAAAAACAAAGACAAAATCTTATTATGAATTGAACACATACAAGAAACGGCGTCTTCAATCTGTGTGACGTTGGCAAAGTGGGCCGTGTTGGGGATTCCCAAGCAGCGCATTCCATGAGCGTGTCTCCATTCCTATAGGGAAAAATACACAATACAAAAATATGCAACGTTTTAATGCTTGACATTTACATACACTACCAGTTAAAAGTTTGGAAACACTTTCAACACTGTTTACATTGTATGATTCTCATCCAAGACATTAAACTAGAAAAATAGAAAATAGCAGGAAACACAAAGGGTGAAATAACACACAAGATGTTTTCTAGGGCTGGGACAAAATATCAGATCGGAGTTGGGTCGCAATACTTTTGGCTGCAATACCAAGTATCGATAAAGTATCAAGTATCGCAATACTTTAAAGGATCTGAATCATGCTATTTTAGCCATTCCAAAGTAAAGTATAGGCATTTATATGATATATTGACCCTCTATCACTATGGAGTACTAGTTTTTGAGAGAAATAAAAGTATTTTCTGGGGGTATTTTCCAAATCTGGAAGACAAGACGCTTCAATTCACTCCGCTCATTCCACATTTGCAGTATTATAAATATAAATTTCGCTGCCAAAAGTGAAGTTACTTCACATAATGCAGTTATAAGGAGTTGACATGTGCAACACAGTTTCATAAATGGCTAACACGCGTTTTGATTGACTCACCACTCAGCCTGGCCTTCCCATTATCTGGTGTTTACGTTATGGCACTCGCGTTGGTTATAAAAGTTAAGCCACTTTGATGCTGGCCAAGGTTCACCAAGCATCCATCAGGTTGGTTGATAGAACCTGATGGAAAGAAGTCTGGCGAGTGCACTCTTCTTTAGGAAGGTTGACTAGTCCTGTTCCTCTAGGAGCCAAACGCACATCCGTGACATTATCGTTGGGTAAGAAAAAGGAACAGGCGGTGTCCAGAGTAGGTTAGAAAGAGCTCCGTCTTCACAAACATGACTTCTGTTTGGATCCTCTGGGGGTGCGTTTGTTAACCCTCCCGGGACAGCACAGCGTCGGAGAGTTCCTTTGTATATTCTTTTTTTCCCCTTTATTTCTCTCTTACAACAAAAATCATGAAAAAGCCGTTTTATAAATTAAAATCAGGCCGTAAGGCATTACATTCATGGATCTAATATAATATCATTACAGACGTCGAGCACTTCCGTTCCTTTCTGACGACACAACAGAACAACTCAGTCGTTTACCAGGAGAGGGCGGAGCAGCTGCTCAGAGCAGGATTCAGGATTGCTTAGAACTGTGTGAATGAAGCCAAAAACCGCTCTGGGGTGTTTTTGATAAGGAAAGAGCATAACAACGTGGTTAAAAGCTCCAAAAAGTCGATTTTGCATGATTTAGGACCTTTAAATACTTGAGTTTAGAGGCATTTTTATCATCACTCTTTGTTTTCCAGTAACCGTTGCACAGCACTTTGTTACATTTTGTGTTAATGCACTTTTTATTCTTAACACTTCAATAAATTTCAAATGGCATTTTGTTTATACATTTTGGACACATGACTTTTTAAGTTTAACATATTACTTATCATAATTACAAACTGGATGTCTGTGTAAGTTCTCAGTCATACAGGAGTATGTGATACAAACTGGATCACAATACGTATCGGATCAGCCCCTAAGTATCGTGACAAAAGTACATCGTCCCAGCCCTAATGTTGCCATCGTTTATTGGTTTTCCCATTGAGCTTCATACGGTCGTCATCTAAAATATCTAAAACCCACTTAAATAGTTTGAAGACCATTTCTGGTGACATCGTAAAATCCGGTGTGGCTTGTTTACATGCACGAGACCCATGTATGTTCATTAACATGCACTGTCCCGAGCAAATAAACCAATAAATAAAAATAAAAACTCAATGAGAAAATGTCAAATAGTAAGTAATCAAAGGAAAGGGTGGCAATTTTCAGGACTCTACTTCACCTTTATTTGTTTATGAGTTCATTTATAAATTAGTGCCTTCAGTGAGAATCTACAATATAAACAGTCTTGAAATAAAGGAATAACAACACATAAAAAGTGTTTCCAAATTTTTGACCGGTCCTGTAGTTCATAGTATGTAGCACATTACACAGCAAAATACCTATTATTTTTGGTAATAGGCTGCGTTGATACTGCTGCTGCTTCAGATAGTTTTTTGGTTTTGCAGTACTTTCACAAATCTCAGTTGTAAAATGCCCAAATATCGGCCGAACTCAAGACAGCGTGTAGCGTTATGTTGCTGCGTTTGCAATATAGGCCCTTGGTGGATAAATTATTTACTTTTCTTGGCTTCCCTTAAACTTAACTATTGGTGATTGATATAAGGCAGGGAAATCCAGTTGACATTTTAAATTGAATATAGAGCAGGATATTTACCGCAAAGTGTCTCTGGAAAGCCTTGGGTCCTCTGTACGTGTAGTTCCCACAGATCTCACAGTTGTAGTTGATGTTGAGTCCGTGGAGTTTATAAAGCCAGTATGGAATGGGCTAGGAAAAAGAAACAAAAAACAGAGTCATTACAAAACTTCAAAGCAAATAGCAACTAACTAAAGACTTTTCAAAGTCCGTAGCTGACCTTGCCGTCCCAGCCCAGCGGCAGGTTCTTGGGGTTGTAGATGAGCTCGTTGTCCTCGTCTTCGCTCTCGCTCTCACTGAGCTGCTCTTCCTCCTCCTCTTCGCGCTCCTCGCCGGTCCGCGCCTGCTTCCTCTGAACGTTTTCGTGTGTCAGCTGCCTCTGCTCCTGTTGAATAGTAGGAAAAAAAGTCAGCCACATCAAAACCATGCAGTTTAATTGAGAGTAGGCTAGCAACAATAATTGAACTAAAATCGCAATTTTAAATGGTGGCACTTTGGATGTCATTATTTGTGATAGTTCTTGTTTTTGTGCCAACAAGAAATACATATGCTAAAAATAAAAACCTGATAATTTAGTGGAGACCAGGTCAACCACTTTGTCCATTTATCACATCTTTTTTGATCCAAGATGGAACATTAGTTTATGCGTTTATGTTGGATGAACGGAGGCGATAATGAGGAAAGGGGAGCAGAGTGAAGAGATGACCCCATGCCCATGTGTTGCTTTGCGAAGCGCAGGTAGTTGCATTTAAACTATTGCTCGTTAAGTGTTACCATAATCCCATAAACAAGACACGGTATGTAAACTGGAACGACTGTGTGGAAGTCATTAGGATTTGATGCAGAGGATGGGTACGTTTCTAACTATTGCACCCCAGTAGGCGGCAGCAAAGTGAGCTGCTATTAAAATTCCAAATAAGAAAAAGAGGGGGAAGCATCTTTGTGCTCTGAATCTTGATTGTAAAATATAAATTGCAAATCTGGTCACAATATGTACGACACAAACTTACTCCAAGAATCTCCACGTATTCGTAAACTTGAGACTCCAGGAAGCCAATCTCCTTGTTACGCTCTACGTCTCTGTGAAAAGCGATTGAAAGAGTAAGTAAAGGCATTGTTGAACGATTAGTTATACATGTTATATTTACTTTTTGGGGCCCTTGGCTTTCGGGTTCTTGGCAAACAGAGAAGGGTCCAGTGATTCCAGCGACTTGCCTTTAGTGCTAAAGAGCCTCTGGGCACGTTCTTCAAGAGTTCTGACAAAACAAAAGACACTTTAATGTGAGTATTTTCACTTTTCACTGGCAAGATGCGTGTGCTTACCCTCCGCATTTCAATCCTAAAGCCATGAGAGCCGACTTCAACCTGTCCAGACCCAAAGAAGCCAACTCCTGCAAAACGTAACAAATTAAATTCTCTAAAACTGCATAACTGACATTCAGAATCCATCAAGTAAGCGGCTTCACCTCCCAGGACGAAAACGCGGAGAGGTCCAGATGAGCGCCGGCATGTGTCAACGCGCTGCTGGCCTCTTTCTACATTGATAAAATGCAAGCGAGAAACATTGCAATGAAAACTACACCAGCTGTGCCGAGAAACTCATTCAGGAACGGAAGGATGAACTCACAGGCCAGCCGGGGAAAGTGCCGTTGTCCCATTTCTTTTCAAACTCGACCAGTACTTTGTTATAGAGGTCGTTTTGATCCTGCAGCGGCTTCACCCGGTCTGTGTACTCCTGCAAATACTCCAGCAGCATCTCCAGATACCTACAACACCAAGGACACATTACAATGTTTTTGATACTCAGACAACTTCTAAATGGACACTAGTTGTAAATAGTTTGTAAGTATGTAGCGTTATCATGGTTGTTTCATAATTAGTTGTTACGTAATCAGTATTGCTCCATTTTGGGGTATGGTCGGATGCTGCGGGTGTGTAGGGTCTATTTTGTTTTGCTGTTGTTTCCTTGTTGCTATTTTGTTCCTTTGTTGTTCCACTATGTTTTGTGCAATGATGATTTTAATTGTATTGATTTTGGGGGTGGGCGCTTATAAGCTCTTGCTTCGGCCCACTCCTTTTGAGCAGAGTGTTTGCTGCTCAAATAAACAAAACTAAACACTTTCAATCCAAAAGAAAACCCTTATCAGCAAATCACGAGGTAAAAAAGAACTCCATATCAATATACTGATAATTACACTGAAAACAGAGCTGCAGAAACAGAGCACAAGTACAATAGCGCAGGGTGTGAATAAAAACAGCAAGGCTTAATAAAATAATATGCAACGTCCCAGTGCACATGGCTAATTATACATGAAACAATGTCTCTGCAACCAAAATACACTTTCAAAGACTAAATGAAGACATCAATGAACTCATATTTACACAAACAGAGGCTATAACAATGCATAGAAACTTCATTTAGGTCCAACAATTGGTCAATTTTAGGTCCAATTGTTGTCGTCTTACCATATTTTACTTTTTATTTTGTATCTTATTTATTAATATTCCTTATGCATGCCTCCTAAAGCCTTATATTTTACAGTTACAGTTTATTTTATCTAAATTCTATATGTTTTATGTTGCATGTCCACATCAAGAAAAATTCGGTTTGTGAACCTGTTCTCAGACAATGGCAATAAAACCTATTCTGATTCTGATTCTAGCCTTGTTTTGGTCCCAATTTAATATTTGTTACGGTTATGCTACAACAAAGTATGATAGTAACTGGTTATTAAAATGTCAATTCATTGTTTCAATTTCTTTTAGGTCCCAACTTGGATGCTCTGACAGCCAGATAAAAAAGACCGCTTTGCCCACGAGCAGCAGCAGCTCACAAAACCTATATTTTTAGCGAGCAAGTTTGTTCTTCATAGAAATGTTTATCTGATTATATAATCATGAGCGCATTTGTTTAACTTGCTTGGGAAAACATCCTACCTCTTGTATTCAGCATTCTTCCTGTCCTTGGGGATGTCGAAGAGCTGGTCGAATGAGGATAAGTAGGTGATGTAGTCCAGTTTCTGTGGGAGTAAAAGCCGACAGAGTGAGTGGACGGGGCGGTTAGAGCAGAGCGTGCTGTGAATAATTCATGTGGCACCTCAGCGCCCTTCAGGTTGATGTATTTCAGGTAGCATTCGTGGAGGTCTAGGTAGCGGCCGTATCCCTCCTCATCAGTGAACTCCACCAAGTCTGGGAAAAATCACACACTTTATCAAATGTACACAACAATGAGCATGAACTATCATACAATTCGTTGTTTCATCTTCTCCTCTTTATAGGTTTTACTATATACGGTATAATCATGTCCACTCAAGTACAAAATCAATGCTTTGTACCTATACTGCATTAATACTTAGATGTTTATACTTATTTTTTGGCCAAATGTCCATTTCTCAGAGCAAAAACAAACTGAGTATCAAAAGATTATTTTCCCCCCACTACCAGTAGCCTCCCAACTTTTTGGTACAAAGTTCTGCTGCTTTGGTTGTTCCCATACAATGTAACTAATGATGAGTTACACTGATAGCTGGTCATTTGGAGGGGAACTCATTATTGTAATATGTAGACGCCCAGTTTAAAGACAGGTTTCGTCACATCTCAGATTAAACGCAACAGGTACACATTAACAAATCACAGACCTGTTCTTTTGACAGTGAATTTAAATGATATGAGGCTATCTGTGACTAAAGTTTACAGGTTTTCCCTTCTTTTCATTACTATATCGTTTTTATGAGTCCACATAGCAAGACATTTTAGTCCTAGTTATAGTCTCATGAACTACTTTACTAAGTTAGTTTGTCAGCAAAATTATGACTCTGACTAAAACTATGACAAAACATTTTCTATCCATCCATTTTCTTCCACTTGTCCATTGCCGGGTCGTGGGAGCAGCCGTTGGAGCTAAAAACATTTTAGGCGAAGTAATTAACACAGAGTCACAGGAATGCAGAGATGTACATACTCTGAGCCTCTTCACTGGGGTTCTCCTTGGCCGTCATCAACTCGTCAAATTCAGCCGACATCGGAATAGAAATCTAGTGGGGGAAAAAACACACTGGCGTAAATTAGTGTGTTCTCGAACTTGATAGAAATAAAATGTGTGTGTGCAGTACCTCATTTGGGTGCTTCCTGTGAAACTCTTTGATGTGCTTGAGCCTGTTGTAGAACTCTGCAAACTCATTGGGTCCAGAGATGGCAGCCAGTTCATCTCTCCTCATCCTGAAGCAAAATGTTTTGATGTTTAGTAATTACAAAAAGTTACTGTGCTGATACAAGAAACCAATCCTATGAACTTACCCATCTTTGTCATCATAGGAGTCTCTGAGGTTTGCGCACACTTCCATGTATCGCTAGAGCAAGACAACAAAACGTCAGACGAGTACTTAAACAGGGAATTTTAAAAGGTGCACTATGCAACTTTTTATGCAAGAGAAAAAAAGACATTAGTGCATATTTGACCTTTCAGTGACTCTGCGGCTGCTTGGGTGGTTAGCATAGAGCCTTTACTTACCTTCCGGACAGCCTGTAGGACGATTCAGGATAGTTTGTTTTTTAAGGTTTCCCCTGCTGATTGAACTGTCGCCATTGGTTACGCATACATTTCATTACAAAAATCTACCAGAAATCCTAAAAAGCTTTAAATAACGGAGTACCGTGGCTGCCAAAACAATATATAAAAATATATAAATAAAATAAAGATCCATCCATCCATTTTCATTTTCTTCCACTTGTCTGTTGCCGGGTCGTGGGGGCTGTTGGAGCTGCCCAAATCACATCGCACCAGCCCCTATGGCTTCTCCTGCAGGTGGTGGGTCCGTAGAAGGACGGCCTCATGGTTCTAACCGGGCCTGTTGGTCTCTCATAAAATAAAGATACAATTTGCAAATAAAGGCATGCATTTATTATAAGTGCATTTATTTATTTATGTAATTATTTATTTTTGTATTTATTTATTTTGTATTTATTTTTTTCTGTATTTTTTCTTCTTCTTCTGTATTTAGTTATTTCTGTATTTCTCTTAATGTATGCAAATCATGGGGTGGGTCTGGATGCCGCTGCTGTAAGGTCATTGGTTAATCTACATGCACACATGCCTTGTCCAGCATAGTCACTGCCAAACACGAGCTCTGCTTCAGTCTATTGACAGTGGCACAGAGCGGGTCATCTTGTGACTGGAGGATTGGCAGTTTGAATCCTGCAGGGGCAAACTGTCGTCGTGTCCTTGGGCAAGACACTTCACCTGCCTTGCACCCAGTGTCTGCGTACATTGGTGTATGAATGAGTGTGAACGCGTGAGTGGATCCTTGTTGGAAAGCGCTTTGAGTGTACAAAGGCGTCAGTGGGTAGAGCGGGTCTTCTCATGATCGGAAGGTCAGGGGTTTGAATCCCGCCTCCAGCATAAACATTGCCAAACATAAACTCTGCTTTAGTCTAGCGTTTTTCCACCTACATTAGGCACTCAAAGCGCTTTCCAGCAAGAATCCACTCCACTCACCAATTCACACTCTCATTCGCCTTGCACCCAATGTACGCAGTCACTGGGTGCAAGGCAGGTGAAGTGTCTTGCCCAAGGACACAACGACAGTGTGCCCCTGCATGATTCGAACTGCCGATCCTCCGGTTACAAGATGACCCGCTCAACTATCTGTGCCACTGTCAATAGACTGAAGCAGAGCTCATGTTAAGCAGTGTCATTAATGCACTCATAATAAATGCATGCATTTCTTTGCAAATTTTATCTTTATTTTATTTATTGTTTTGGCAGCCACGGTCCTCCATACACTATAGGGGTCACCAGGATGGAAAGCCAAGGCACCAAGCCAACCACCCATACAGCCACTAGATCACAGGTCATATACGCACTAATATCAACTTATTTTTTTACATAAAAAGTTGCATGTGTACTTTTAAGATGCATCAAGCTACAGGTTAGTTACAAGTGAATTTGCTCTTTGAGGTCAGTCTTTATATTAAAGTTACATGCTCTAAAGCTAGAGACCCCAAAGTTTCTATGATGAGGGGAAAATATCCGTTGAATGATAAAAAGGTCATCAGTTGATGTAATAATGACTTGTATAACATTAATTGACTATTTAGCAGTACACGTAGAATAGATTACAATTAGAGCATTTAAAACAGATTATAACATGAAATGAAATATTAATATTTTCTAGGTAGCCTCCAAACGCCATTCATCTGTGCTACAACACTGTTAGCATGGTAAGTGCTACCATTTACTCGAAACTTACATCTAACATTGCTCTCGTTCGATGATCTGAATTAATTTGCTCCCGAAGCTGAAAAATAAGAGAAACACAAAAGAATCGAAATAAAGCAAGCATTAAATAATTCAAACTACATCCATGCTAAAGCTAAGATGCTTAAACGTATTACCGTCGACTTTTTGTGCAGCATTTCTTTCATTTTGGCATCCATTAGCCGCTCTTTCTCCTCGTGGTAGCGGCGCTGTTGCTCCAAAATACTTTCCATGTTTATAGAAACCCCTAAAAGCCAACTAAATACGAGTTATATCTAATAAATTGCTCAAACGATGTGGAAAAAATATGCTACCGTATTGGCTACGTTTGTTTTCAATGGCGCATGTTTGGCTAACCGACTGCGACGCGTCTTGGTTCCGTGGGGAAACACAAACACAGCAGAAAGGTTCCGCTTCACTGGGGTCGGTCAGCATGGTCACAGAGGTTAGAGCTTGTTGCCTTGGTGTTGTCGAACCACCACTAACATTTTATTTCAGTTTTATCACCACTTTTCATGCTGTAATTGTAGTTATTCCAGTTACTAATTAATTTCCATGCATATTAAATAAATGTATTGCAAAGTTTATTGTGGAGAAATTACCTGCAATTTTGCATCGCCTTCTTTTCACAGTTTGAAGTTTTTCCTCGTAAAATAAACAACAATTAAATAGAAAGTTGTATTTTGCATCCTACGCTGCTTTCCACCGCTTCCTTTGTAGTCTGCAGTCATCAAAGGGTGTAATAACACTTCACAGAACAGAGCTGGTGCGCCCTCGCGTGGGGACACGCATGAAGGCAGTCTGGACAGTCAAGTAAGATTAGACAAAGAAACAACCACCGGAAAAGAACCTGTGTAATTAAGATCCCCAGTTCTCATTGGTTTTAATAATAATGCAAAAAGACAGAAAAGAGATAGACTGCTCTATTATGCTGCTTTATTAGGTATAGTTTTCAATAATAACGTATAATATAATAAAACACAAGGCTTGTATTTTATTTTACTTATTGAGAGAAATGTTATGAGATTTGGCTTTAAAGTATTTTAAAGTTTAAAGGCGCATTGAGTTGCCTTGTGTACAAAATGCGCGGTATAATAAAGTTGCCTTGCCTTCTAAATTTCTTTTTTTCTGGGGATTTCTGCCACCACAGGGGACCCATTGTAACCTATATTATACACGTTTTAGTGGGATTGGAAAAACTCAACATGAGAGCTTCCAACCTACCAATAGGCCTATAGAATAGCCTGTGCAGATCCTTAAACATAGATAAAATAATAATAATAAAGAAAAACGGTATCTTATTTTGCAAAAATAAATAAATAATAATAATAATAAAAATAATCTACAGTGAATTATTTTAGGTTTAATTAACATTAAAGTCTGCCATTTGCCAATGCTTTTGCATTTGCATTAAGAATGCCATTTTCATTATATTACACATAATGAGTAAATATACAGGCAGTCCATTT
This sequence comes from Proterorhinus semilunaris, assembly GCA_021464625.1. NCBI lineage: Eukaryota > Metazoa > Chordata > Actinopteri > Gobiiformes > Gobiidae > Proterorhinus > Proterorhinus semilunaris. The sequence goes on from CM038360.1 coordinate 23,110,065, forward strand.
ATTTACCATTTTGTTTATATGTTTTTACTGATGTATAGACAATTATCAAGTACTAAATAACTTTTTCAGTGCTTTATGATACTTTGTTACCTTTAACAACTAGTTGGCCCTTGATGCATGGTCAAGACTATAATGGAACTCAGAGGAATTTATGTAGAATACTCTTATACATAGTACAGCACAGGTATATCTTTTTTTATTTTATTTGTATTCATATTGATTTTTTTCACATCGCAAGTCGAAGTGTAAATGTTTTAGCCGTAAACCATTCGGGAAAGACTTTGAGCTTTTATTTTGACGGGGCTTTGCCCGTAGCGGAAGCTCGGTATGTAATGACCGCTATCAGGATATTCACGCTTGTTTGGCACATTCTCCAACAGCAGCAGCAGTCAGTCAGAGCAGTGGACACCCCCGAGTACGGATTATTACGGACTACATTGTGGACATTGTAAACAACCTTCTCCCGCCGCCGTGCGTCCAGCCTGCGTAGCAAAGGTGAGCAGACTCTTCACAGAAGCCACATTTATAAGGTTATCTTCCGAGAGAGTGCGAGAGATCCACAGGGGCGGGAGGGGGCGGCGGTGCTATCGGAGCCTGTCGGGGGGGAGCGAGAGAAGAAGGGGGTATCCTTTCTGCCTTTTGTGCAGGAGCGAAATTTGGCAGCGGGGCTTTCTTGCTCCACCAGTAAGCTTCCCCGATAAGCCACATTTCGGATGCTATTCGGGTTTGTGTTGTTCCAGCTCAGTGGATCAAGCTGACTTCTTACAAAAAGAAGCGACCGATTGCTCCTTACCGGGTAGGGGAGGAGGGGTGCTTAACACGATTGCATAGATATCACTTTTGTGGACTCATGGATAACTTCACTCTCTCAAAAAAAAAAAAAAAAAAAAAATAGAGGCTGAACGTACCCCCTAGCGCGCGCACACGCCGCGGGGATGTGGCAGAGAAGCGCAACGGAAAATTGTTAACAGCCCCTTTTTTTCTCTCGGTGTCGGTGTCGGTGTACACCCACTGCACCAAACGGTACTTAAAGATATAATTACAACTTCTTAACGGGGTGCTAGCTTGCTCCAGAACAGCTTTGGACAAAACTAGTGTTGTAAAAGCGACATTAATGCCGTTGGATACACGCAACCTCTCGATCCGAATAAGTAGTCGCTCATACCGTTGTTTTAATTTGACATTTTTTGTGTCGGCAGAACGCAATTAGCATATCATCTATTTAATTAGCTTGAACATTTGCCAACGAGCTAACTTTTACGGACATTTATGACGTTTTAGGTTGTATTCGTCCAGAAAGTTATGCTTTGGTAAATGTCTGAATAGGTAAAAATGTGACAGTAAATGAGATGTTGTGACTAACTTGTTAACTTGTAGTGAGCTAGCAATGTACCTTATGGTTACCACATCTTGGGGTCACTCTATTGCATGATCATTGGTGATACATTGAATTGTAAATAGTCAAGCTCATGAATGTAAGAATGTGGTTATGTCTGCTCACAACTAGGGCTGCAAATAAAGATTATTTTGGTAATCGATTAATCTACCCAGTATTTTTTTTTTTTTTTACAATTAATCGATCAATCGCTTGGCTGTGAATGGTGTAGGAACATTTTCTTTTTTCTTTTTTTTTTATCACATAAAGCGAAAGTGCTGATGGAATAAACTTAAAATTAGTGTTTGTTGGAGGCTCTAATTCTGCTTTCATAATCGGTTGAGACACAGACAGATATTTATGAAATGTTCAATGTACAAAACACAACAGCAACTTTCAAAACAAAGTAGGTTTCCGTCCCACAAAAAAAAAGTCATGTCTTTTTTGCTCTATTTGAGTCTGTGTTTACTAGAAGACAATTGATCGATTACTAAAATACATGTCAACTATTCCAATAATCGATTAGTTGTCGATTAATCGATCAGTTGTTTCAGCCCTTCTCACAACAATGTAATATGACGACCTTAAGGGCTCTGTACCCGTTCTTATGTTTACAAACATTGAAAGAGGGAGTGAGTAACATTTTGTCGGTTGTGCTCCATACTCGTTCCTTAAAGTCCTAACACATTCGTACCTCTGGCCACACTCTCATCAGGGTAACTCTAGCAACTCGTTCCTAGTGGATAAAACCGCCTTTGTATTAGACACACAGTCTTTTTCTTCCACAAATGTGTACTTTTACAATATTGTCCACTCAAGAAGAACAGAACAAGTTTCATTCCCTTACAAATAGAAAATTAGGGCCTTTAATCTGTACTGTGCAGCTCGTGGCATGTCTTGTTAATGCCACATCATTTGAAATCACGCTCCTGTGTTGTCCTGACCCATATAATCCCCTATTACCCTCCATTGCGGCGCAACACTGACGGTCTAATTGCGCCACGTTTCTGCCCTATTTGTTAAAATGTCAAACGCCCCTCATCTCGCCAAACCCACTGTGGTCGTCTTTGCCGAAACAATCTGTGCGCGCGCTCGCGGCCAACAGGAGCCCCGAGTAAAGCTGGCTCGCTGAACGTCCTCTTCATCAGCCGCATGCATTTTTCATGGCAGATGGGGAGAATGCAAATACACACACTCACCTTGAGGTTAACTCTCGCAGCGTCACAGAAGGGAACGGATTTAGTGAACGTGACCTTGTAGGTGTCTTTCATTATTAAGACTCATGGATTGTGACCAGTCGGGGTTCAGCTTGGATGATTCGGAGAGCGCCGCGGCGTGAAGAGGACAGCTCCACTTTTTTATCATCTGGGGCTATTGCCTTTACTGCTACGGGCAAAACTCCATTTATTCAATGTTCATATCATTGGGTACTTTCGCTTGAAGAAATGATTGGGTACTTTTGTTAATAACGTGTTTGTTTTTTTGCAGTTCATTACTCGTAGATTAAAGTGATAGTCTGTAAGTTTGCAAAGTGAGGAGAGGCAGTAAAATGTGAAAGTAAGCAATCAAAGTCCTCCCCTCTTTAACCAGAAAGCCCTTCATTTTGCAAAATGAGGAGCGCGGGAACAGAATTTTCAAAAGTAAACGGTCAAGCTTCCTCCCCCTCCCCTCCTGATTGGACCTGACAGGCCGGTTCACAGGAAAAGCTTGTCTCGTTGGACAACGGGGGAGGATGATGCTAGACCCGGATTAGTTACTGAGAAGTAACATTATGACTTACCTTACATCAAAATGCAAGACCAGGTGGTCGATTTTGAATATTTTATGAAATTTGTAATACATTTAGACTTCCAGACTATCACTTTAAAAGGGGAAAACGACAAAGCCCACTTTATCAAAATGCTTTTTTCTCAGATTGTGGAGACGACATCTGCAGTCAGCAGCGCCTACGAGGACCAAATGCCAACCTCGCACAATAGTGACGTTTTTGTCTGAGCGATATTTCAATATCTATTTCCTAGCCTGATTTATTGAGCGTAGAGCCCCCGAAAAATAGACTTTTTTTTTTCAGGAATAGCAAGCTTATCTTGAAACTAAACAAGATATATTACTATCTTTGTATATAATCAACAAAAGTGAAAACAAACCAATACATTTTGAACTTAGCTCTATCTAATATTCCGATTTCATTGTTAAAATAATTGGCCATTTTGGCCATTTTCACGAATAAAAAGCCTTATTTTTCATCTGAGAACGTTGAATGAAAGAAAACTTGCAATACATGTCCTCTCAGATTGATGTCATTAATCTAAGGCAGTGGTTCCCAAAATTTAACGAGACAGAAATCACTTAAAAGCAGTATTTAAACCTAAAATACTCCCTAAACTATACATTTCATTAAAAAAAAAATGTAGCTTTTCCTTTCAAAGTAATGTTCAGTTTCACCTTTTTCAATCCGAAATAGTTCCGAGTGTTCCCCCTGCTAAGCCCTCGAGTACCCCCCGGGTTCCCCCATACCCCTGGTTGGGAAACAATGATCTACAGCAAAACTTCACATTTGAAACATTTCCCCCGATTCACCTGCAGTGTCTCGCCTTTAACCTTGGCCGGGCGGCTAAACCATCCAAACTCTTGTTGCCATATTTGCTTGTCATGTTCAAGAGCCGTTGACAATGACGGTGTTATTACACCACAGTGCCCCATTGTCAGTCAGACAATCCAGTCAATAGCCGCGCGTCTCCATAAAAGTAAGTGAATTGCTGGAGTGTTTCCATACGGGCTGCTGCCGTGCGTTGTGGCAGAAATAGCTGGAAACTTGCGCCATCGCTCTTCCACCCACACGCCATAAAAACGCAGTCTATTACAGAACCTACAAAAAAGTCCCCCTCAAAATGTTGACATTTAAGAGAATACATGAATTTGTAACCATTAATGTTGTTTATTTCTGTTTTGTCTGTGGAGCGCAAGGTTGTTTTTTGACTATATCAGGTGCTTGAAATGTTTTACCTTTGGGATAAAATGGCACTACACGTTAATGCCTTTAATAAACACCCAAGAGTAAATCCTCAAAGCTTTGTTTAATACTTTATGAATACTGTTTAAATAGCTGATTATTGTTAAAGGTTTACAGGATGGATTTCACATCAATCTTTACCTGATCTGAGCATACCTTTCCAGTTTTTTGTAGTCTCACATTCTAATCTACATCTCCAGGGCTGCCTCAATCTAACCGCTTCAATATTATACTGGAGTGAAACATTTGATTAGTTTAGGACATAATATTCATTCATATGCGCAAATAAAGCTTGCCTTTATGGAGGGATTCATTAATGGGGCCTGTATGCGTGATTGTGCATTATACCTTCCACCGAGCAGCTCTGCGGTTACACAGGAAGGATAATTCGATGCAGCTGTTCTCATTTACATAAAGGCCACATTTCCTTTTTTAAGGGACTCTGTGATTTGCCTGCGAGTGTTCACTTTCACCCAACATAGCGGACTCACTGTTTCAACTTTTCTACACAGTTCCCTTAAACAGAAATGGTCCATTGCTCACTCTGGTTCAAGTACGTACTATTGTAAGGCAAGGCAAGGCAAGGCAACTTTATTTATACCGTGCATTTCGTACACAAGGCAACTCAATGATGTAAGACATCACGTTAAACTGGGTATAGTCCAGAGTAAGTTATTCTGTTTCACCAAGTCATGGGTAAGTTTTTGTCCTGGGTTATTCTCGTGTAGGGAATGTATTTCACTTTAAGTTAAGTCCATAGAAAATATGTTTGTCTTTTTGTAGTAAAATGGTATTATATAGCAGCACAAGAGTGAAGCAGTGTCTTTAAAGCTTGGCTCTAGACCAGGGGGGGGGCTATTTATTTTTACAACAGATATGTTGCATGTGTAACACGCAATAAGTTAAAGGGCTGCAACAACAATAACTTGTATATAATTCTGCTCAACTTTCTCCTATTGCAAAATGAACTAAATTATATCTGGATCTTGTTGATGGTAATTGTAAACATTGTAAAAACTGACAAAATACCAACTGATGTAAAGTGGTTGAAAAGTTAGATACTGTTATAAGATCGCTCTTCTCTCTGCTCCCTTTTGTTCAAACTACATCGACTTAACAGTTTTGCTGTTTGTATCTTAATGTCACTTTTTCAATGAAATAAAAAATTAAAATGGAAAGAATGAATGGAGAGTGTGACCACTGCGCAAAGAAGAAATCCATTGATGGAATAACCCTCCGTCATTCAGGATGTTCAGGTCGTCAGATGATCTCATTCTTTGGGTACATAGAAATACTAAACCTAGACCTGACCAACTGAAGCCGCCCCGGATCAGAACAGTTACAGTATATCCAGCATTTATTTATTTATTTTGGCCAGGGAGTGCATTATTTATTGTACTGGCACGTAAGTATTTTGGATAGCAGAAATGGCCAGTTACTCTCCCTCTTACTTAAAATGTAACGGTACACTGAAAGGGCCGGGTACCACTTATCACCAGTATGAATATATAAAAAAAACGGGTACAGAATAAAAAAAAAAAAAACGTTTTCTTTAGAGTTTTGAAGCCTGGCGGGTCCTAAGACGGTGCGAAAGGAAGTCATTTGATTGTTTTTGAACAAACGATACAAAATAAAAATAAATCATTTTTTATTTTATGGCATAAATAAACATTATCTTTTAGTTTTATGTCTAATATACCAAACAAGTGAGACAAATATTTGGTTGCAGCTGTTAAGTTTTAAGTGCATGTGCCTGGTTTGTGGATTTGTACTTTTACTTTATTTTTTCATTTTTACCTAGATTTTAAGGTGGTATTTAGTGTTTTAATGATATGATGTATTGTATGTTGAATGGCCTTTTGTGCTCGTTCTACCCCTCATGAAGCTAAGTGGTGCTAAGTGGTGCAGAGTTGTGCGACCGCCACCGCACGGTGCAATTTTGCCTGTCAACAAGAGACAATTCATCCTCTCATTAGGGGGATCTAAATGGGGGGGTTGTGCGTTCCTCGGTGTGACAGGCTCATAGACAAGTATTGTGTGGATCGCAGCTGGCCGTGATCAATATCTGCGTCAGTTTGGACAGTTCGATAAATAAACAAAGTAGTCACGGTTACGTTTTAAGCTTTACACGTTTACCATAATATCCGACCTTTAAGGAAACAACCCGCAAATCGTGTTCCACTTTGTAGAGCACTGAAAAGTTGCTGAAAACGAAATAAACCACGCCGTGTTCTTTAAATTCCCATGCGGCGGCTGCTGCTGCAGTGGTTTAGGGCACAGCCGGCTCCAACGGTCCAAATAAAGATCACGCGCAGCTCGCTCGTGAATAAAAATGACTCTCACTTACATCAGTAAAATGTTAAGTGCTGACTTTTTGCACATGTTGTAAAAACCTTTTCACTCGCCGTCTTCTCCTTTAACTTGCAGCCAAATTTGGAAATGTCAAAAAGTCAGCAGAATGGCTTTAATGCGTCTGCAAGTGTCGAAAAGGGTTTCTGTCTGAGATCCGCTGCCCTTTCCGCCATCCAACTGATGAAAATGTGTGATAAGATTTTAGTTTTTCCCTCTGTTTGACTTACTATTATTTGCCAAGTAAATATTGTTTTTTCTTTAAACGACCGACAGCACAGGAGGGAGAGACAGTCAAGGATTGCAAATGGTTGAATCTGGGGCTCAAAACCCATGACAATCACAACCTGATTGTATTGTTGTATAGTGTTGTATAGCTAAGTGTCATTGCCATAATAATTTTAGTTTTAACCTATGGGTTAGCAATAGCTGCAGTGCAAATGATGGTGGAAAATAAGTATTTGGTCCATAACAAAAGTTCATCTCAATACTTTGTTATGCCCTTTGTTGGCAATGACAGAGGTCAAACGTTTTCTGTAAGTCTTCACAAGGTTTTCACCTTGCTGGTATTTTGGCCCATATTTCCTCCATGCAGATCTCCTCTAGAGCAGTAATGCTTTACACGGATCAGTCGTCCTGGTCCCTTTGCAGAAAAACAGTCCCAAAGCGTGATGTTTCCACCCCCGTGCTTCACAGTAGGTTTGGTGTTCGTTGGATGCAACTCGGTATTCTTTTTCCTCTAAACACAACGAGTTGAGTTTTTACCAAAAAGTTCCATTTTGGTTTCATCTGACCATATGACATTCTCCCAGTCCTCTTCTGGATCATCCAGATGCTCTCTAGCAAACTTCAGATGGGCCGGGACATGTACTGGCTTAAGCAGGGGGACACGTCTGGCACTGCAGGATTTGAGTCCCTGGCGGCGTAGTGTGTTACTGACGGTAGCCTTAGTTACTTTGGTCCCAGCTCTCTGCAGGTCATTCACTAGGTCCCCCCGTGTGGTTCTGGGATTTTTGCTCACCGTTCTTGTGATCATTTTGACCCCACGGGGTGAGATCTTGCGTGGAGCCCCAGATCGAGGGAGATTATCAGTGGTCTTGTATAGGGATGGGTACCGTTCGTTTTTTTTCGATACCACTACTTTAACGGTACCTGCTTTTCGGTGCCGGTTCCTTAACGGTACTTTTTTCGGTACCTATGTCATTTTAATTCAATTAAAATAACGTGTATAAAAGGAAAAAGTCCTAAAACCGCAAAACAGAAGCTCCACAGGTCGCAGCAGCGTCACCTGTAACTTCATGTTTTGAGCACAATTTCCACTTAAGCAGTGATAAAAAGAAATAAAGGACGTTATTACCTCCTGAGCTGCAGAGACAGATCCACATCAGGACACGGGTTTCTTTCGGATAAACTTTTCTAAACACACTGCGCTTTGACGAAGCACTTTCCCGCCAAAGATCCTTACATGGTGTGAGCGCTCACTCTGCCACTAATAATGTACAACAACTGTACAAAAAATGTCTAATACAGAGTGAGCGCTCACTTTTCCACAAACAATCTTTGATATTCCTCTCGCTGCAGCTGCTTGTAAAGTTGTAAACAACAGCCCGTAAACTCAGCCTCCGGGTCTGTCGCTAAAGGTAAACACGTCTTTCTTGTTGTCACTGCTCTGTTTTGTTTTTCAATTTGCCTAAAAACTCAAATTTCTTATTCAGTCCTGGTTTATAATAACTGGTTTAGTTTGACTCTGGGTTTTACAACCGGTGTAAGTCCTGGACCTGGTTTAGTCCTGGCGCAGACCGCGGCTGAGCCGTCTCTATTACAAATGTTTAGTACGTTATAGCTTTGCTTCTCTTTAAGTTATAGTTTTAAGTTATAGTTTTGCTTCGCTCCATTTGCGCTGAAGCGGCTCATTATCTGCGCACACGTTCATGTTTTTTTTAGACTCGCTGCGGGTCATATATTGACTTCTGGAGAGAAAAAGAACCGAAAGTTGGCACCGAAAGAATTTTAGTTTTTCGATACCACCCCCGACCGGAGCTTTTCGGTCGGTTCCAAGTAGGCACCGTTTAACGGTACCCATCCCTAGTCTTGTATGTCTTCCATCTGTTGTCAGCCTAGATTTGAACATTGTCAGAATACTACATTTTCATGTCATTTTTGCTCTATTTGAGTTTGTGTGAACCAGAAAATGATGAATCGAGTACTAAAATAGTTGTTTGACTATTTCAATAATCGATTAGTTGTCAATTAATTGATTAGTTGTTTCAGCCCTAGCCAAGTTTGAGTGAAAAAAATGATCTCCATTGTGTAACTGGATGAACAATATCCCTCTCTCCCTTTGTCTTTTCTGTCAGCGTAGTCTTTACTCTCACGGACAATTAATGAGTAAAAAAAAACACAATATGCTTCGACACCTGCAGTGGCGCTTATGGCCTCTAGGGGCATGAGTTACTTAGTTCTGCTTTAATTACATGGGAAGAAAAAGCCTCTCATTTCTAAATCTTCTAACCTTTTTCATAAATGACCTGATGGGCTTCCATAGTAATGAGACTGACATCCGACTTGGACAATTAGCCGAATATCTCTCGCTGCTTCTTTCACACGGCTGTACTCTACAGCAGTGGTTCTCAACTGGTCTTGTACTGGCATGGCGTTGGGGGACCCACAATTACCAAAGAAAAAGCCAAATATGACTTAGACTTAATATAGTGTAAAATATTGTCTTTTCCTAAAATTTTTACTAAAATTAAACAAGCCAAAAAAGCTGAATTTATGATAAAACCAACCTGAGAACAGACTCGAGTAGATACTTTTTCTGTACATGTGTTTTCTGGGAAAAGCGACCCACTGAAAACGGTTCCGTGACCCACTTTTGGGTTTCCGGCCCAGCAGTTGAGAGCCACTACTTTATAGTGTTCATTCTTAACCAAGACAATCCTTTCTTTTTCCCAGAATCATTATGTCCAGTGAGGTGCAGCCGAGGCCGGACGACAGCCCTAACACCAGCGGGGGCAGCTCGGACGCCGAGCAGAGAGAGGCGGCCCCCCAGGAGCAGCCTGGCCCGGAGCAAAGGGACCAGGCTCCCCCCAAGAAGAAGGAGGCCAAGATCTCCAGCAAGACGGCCGCTAAGCTCTCCACCAGCGCTAAGAGGTGAACAACTCAATGCTGCTGTTTTTTTTTTTTGCTTGAATTGACGATTGAATAAAAGCTACTAAGGAAAAAAAAAGCTACTATTCATTTGCTGTTGACTTTGGGATCAATCATGCAGAACTAACTAACATTTTTTGAGTTGTTTCAGAGTCCGTGTGAATGTTAAATGTTTTGGATCGAAAGGAAATCTCCCTAATGACACACAAAAAGCCCTGTTTCTGCACGACGAAAAAGAGACGGAATGTAAATCAGGATGACACGTTAGTTCTTCACATATGGATTCATTAAATTCACTCCGAAAAAAGATCGGTTTCGTGTTCCTTTGATTTGTTCCTGAAAAAGTAAAAAAAAAAAGCTTCATCGTCCACATCTTGATATCCTCGTAGCGCTGAGCATTAGCGAGTCGGTACAGTCGACAGTCAAGTAGCTGGCAGCTTGGCAATAGCTTCATTTCTCAATTTCCTTTTTTGATGTATTTTTGTCTTACCAGAGAATGGCTCATGCTGAAGTAGGAACAAAAGTGAAGCTGAGTGTAAGATAAGCATAACTCAACCGAATAATCTTTGTGCTTTGTTCCAAATTGAAATGGGGGAACTCGAAGGAAATGAAAGATGAAAGTAGCTTCGTGGTTGCAGTTGATGAGTGGTGCAGTAGTAATTCAACCATTTTGTAACCCTTTTAGCAGCCGTAGCATTATTCTTCAGTTTGTGCAAAACATAAACTCGTACATGAACTTTTTCCAGCTGCATTTTGAAGTTTCGACATTATGCCCCCCTGAAACTGATGCGCTGTGGACTGAAACACACGCCAGAGCCAGTGAGTTTGGCTCCAGCCGTCCCAGGGCACGCCACTTTTAGAGCACTCTGCTGTTCGTCCCCACAGATCACTGCCAGTTCAAGCACTCTTTCAGTTAGGGACAAAACACTCACTGCACAATGGGCCGGCACATACTTCTGGTAGTTTTATCAAGGCTTCACATCATGACTTGATAAACTGAAAGACCAGTAGATCAACTTCTTGAAACCAGAGGGCAGATGTTGATGATGCAATAAAGGAAGTCAATTCCAGATTTGTTTGTCAAAATGTCTCCCTCAAGACCCTTGACGCTGATAATAGGGAGGAGGAGGGGGTGAGGAGGTAGCTGCGGTGGGGATAGTGTGAAGGAGGGTGGCTGAACAAATAGGCAGGCCGATGGGTCAGAGACTGCCGTTGACTTGCGAAGCTGAAACGATACGTTGGAATAAAAGTTAATCGCTATCTTCACAATCAACAGATTTTAAAATGCTAAGACTTTCTGCCAGTACAGCCATTAAAATGTTTCAAGACAAATATGCATTTTATAAATCTTCATTGAATGAAAACTTGCTCAGGTGACAAGTATTGTTTACACTGTTACGAAACGGCGCTTCATTGGCACCTACGTTTAACACTAAACTGCATATCTTGTCTGCTGACGGTGGGCCCTACATAAACTTGATAGAGCTGGGACGCACTCAGAATGGTCACATCTAGGTTCTCTCATTTATATTTAGTTAAATAACGGTCTGTAAATAATTAGTCATGACTTCCTTTTACTTTAGAATGCGCCAAAGCTGCCTCAGAAAACCACAGCATCCCAAGGTTTTCAGGAAGTCGAAACATCTTTCTCTGTCTAGCCCCGATGTATGTAAAAGTATATGTTAGGTACGCTGCGCATTGAACTGTCAATGTGCGCATCATTCTCATGTAAAAGCAAAGCGAGAGAGGACACTACTGGGTTTTCTTGAAGACTGTTGCCGAGTAAACGGCTCCTTGAGTTCAGTTTTAGCGTCATGTGGTTCAACTTTGTTTGAAACAAATGTATGAACTAATGAATTGTTTAGAAGAACAAGAATGGACAGATTAATCAATAGCTAATGTAATTTTTAGTTGGGAGTTGGTCTGATTGCCTGAACAGAGTAGATGACAGACTGTTGAAATCACCTTTCAGCTTCATTCCAGATAAAATAGTATTCTCTTCAAAATAGCCATTTGACCATTAAATCCAGGTCTAGGGTGAGCAGTTACAGCGTCCCCTCTTTGATTTGACACAGTGATTTAATTCCTCACATCGGCAGCTTGACAACACTAGTGCAGATTCAGCAGCCGTCTCTAATCAGTCTGCCCTTTGTCTCCCCTTGCACTCACGTCCTCGCCACTGACCCACACCCACCGCTCTAACCTCTCAGCACATGACCGCTATCCCCTCTTGAAGAGTGTCCCGTTGCCTCATGTGATCGCCGTGTCTTTAAACATATCCACATTTCGCTCCTACAAGGATGACGGATGTTCTCTGCCTTTTTCTCCTTCTCCCCCTGCCACTTCCGAAGAATAAAGACAGGAAGCCAGGCCGATTGAGCGAGGAGGGATGACATGCCTCATGCCTCTTTAAAGCTGAAATTACACAAAGCCATGGAATTTATGACAGCGCCCGAGGGAGGGCCGGGCACAGCCGAGGGAGCGTGACCATTTTCAACTCGCTTACCATAACACAATCGTTTCCAGCGGTTGATTGAAGCGAACCTACTATATCATTAGCTCGCATTAGACGAGAGTGCCTTTAGGGCTGTTGCAGAAGGCTAAAATACACTTTACATGGAGTTTGGTCTTCACATATTTGGCCCATTATTTTAGAACCTTTACTGTCATTGATGCATATCATTAGTCTAGACGTCCCAATTTTTATTCTTTGTAGGTCCTGTGATTTGAAATATTGATTAAGAGAGTGTTAGGCCCGCTTCTGCCTTTTTCTCTTGAGGCAATACCATCTTCTGGTAAGTTTCTACAAAAGCCTTTGAAGAATTCAGCAGATCTCTTTTAAAATTAGGCGCTGGTCAGCTGGTTTCATTGGGATAACCACTGAGAGGACATTAAAAACTGGAACCAAAGAACCCAGCAAAAGTTACCGTTTAGGTCGAGTCATAATTAGATGGTATGAAGTCTGATAATACCGTTTTTTTCTTTTCCCGTTGTCATGTTGCCAACAATCTTTGGGGGTCATTTTGTACATTTATACCACGGAAATACAACAATTCAACAAGCCACTTTCTCTTTCCATCACAATAGTATGAACATTCATTCATTTCCACCACCAATCTTCGCATTGTCTACTATTGCTACTTCTGTGTGCATTTCTCTTGCGTGCCTTTGCTAAAATGAAAGCCCCTCAAACAGAAAGCGAGAGCGACGTGGCGTGGGACACAGACGCTCAAAAGATTATATGAGAGATAGCCTTAACCACATCAAACTTAAATAGCTGCGGGAGTTCCTTCATTATAGACAGTCTCACATGGACAATATGATTTCAATTCACTGGTGGCAACGCTCACAACTTCGGCTACATTCCGAAATTAAAACTTGCCTGAATCACATTTGTCGGGACTTGCAGAAGCGCAAGAGTGTGTAGAGCTGGAAGAGGCTCCCGAGATTTTCTTTTTTTCTTTTTGAGCCGTGGAACATTAGAGAACGCAGGTGTTTGCTAAAAGAGGCCAAAGAAATGACCGGCGTAATCAGTCCTTTGCTGTTCGAATCCCCCAGCATTGTTCAACTTCAATCTCCCTAACCAGTCCCCTGCTTCTACCGACAAAATGTGCCACCTCAGGATATACCGCGGATACAGTTTCAGCGTTCGGGGGCGCAGGGCGACTCCATAAGCGCAGAGGATCGTATTACATGCCCCTTTCGCCGATAATGTCTTTCCTGTTTTCTGCTAGTGGGTGATTGGCGAGCTGTTACGTCTCCATCAAGGCCAGTTTAGAAATACCGCCACCCGCTTAAGTGGGCCTCAATCACTGCGCGTTAGATGAACGGCCGCCATTCTTTGAGGCTCACCTACACTAAATAAGAGCTCAATGTAAAGAGAAAGCAGATTATTCAAAGCAGGTGTGTGTTTGAAAAGGCCTAACGCACCTCATTATTTCAAATGAAGAATGGATGTGTAAGAAAACAAATCTCGAATGTTCAGTACAACATTTGCTGTTGTTTGGTAATAGCCACAGAGGTCTCTCGGGAGCCGGCGGTGTCACTCTTGAATGACAGAATCAATATGTGATACAAAAGATAGTATTAGTATTTTCAATTTGGTTATTCACATTGTCAAGAATATGGCAGCGATGGCGTGGATAAAGGACTTTTCATGTGGCAGACTAGCTCCTGGAGAATGGCCAAAATGAGCTTTCATCACAGGTGCCTAAGTGTGTGTGCTTTAGCAGACAGTGTGTAGGAGCAGCAGCTCTAGAAATCCTGAGATAAACCAGCTGTGGTGGCTTGGGCATCTGTTCTGGATGCAACCTAGACGTCTCCCTTGGGAGGTGTTCCAGGCACGTTCCACTGGGAGGAGGCCTGGGGGAAGTTGTCTCTGAAATAGCCTGGGAAAGCCTCAGAGCTGGAGTTAGTGAGTAGAGGGAAGTGGACGGAACCATGAGGCTCTCCACAACATCAACCATGGACGTCTGCCGTGTCTGATGCTTGAATTTTCTCATAAGCATTCAACTTTATTCGATCCCATACATCAATGAAATATACTACATTACCTGCTAGCGTTTTCCGATGACACTGACATCACAAAGACGCTTCCACTTTTAAGCAGCTGAATCTCTTTCATCCTTTGCCATTAATCAACGTCTAATGATTCATGTCAAATTTCACATGGAGGTCAAGATGAACGCTATTTTGATATCAAGCCAGCATTATCGCTGGCATTTGATGGCGTTGACTGATGGAAGTGGGTGGCTTTCTTGTCATGCCGCCTGCCTTTACATTAAAGCTGACATTTATTAGCTGTGCCTTTGCTCGTTTGACATCTCCGTTCTTCTGTCATATTTGCAATTTCTTGAAATGATTACTTGACGACAGATCTACAGCAGTGCCCTTCTCCTTTGCTGAACTCCGCTCTGATATCTTTTGTGCTTTGGGAACTCCGATGTGTGTTTGTATTTATTTCAGTTTGATTTCTTTGAAAAAGTGAGGGAAAAAACCAACTCAAAGTCATTCTCTTCTAAGTAGCGGGCGGATAAACGAGTTTAGTGCCGCGACTTGTCTTCAGCCGTCTCGCTCTCGCGTCACTCGAGAACGTGCTTACAGTTCTGTCACCTAAATCATGTTACCTTGGCTGCTCCATCCAATCTGGGCGAGGATGTTTCAATATCCGAGAATGTCCAACTTTTTACCCAAATGGAAAAACAACCGGGGGTTCAAGGCGATAGTTTATAGTCATGGACCTAACTGTAAACCTTTTCAAAAGATTGTAATTCGTTCATTTTCCACATTCTAATTTAGAAATTAAAAAAAATAAAATAATAGTTAACAAAAGTCCGATCACTTTCACTTTGAGCCTTCAGAATCGGACACCAAATGACAAGATTTTCTTCCCGCCACTTTGACCCCGAGCCGTGCGCCTTGGTGGTCGGCAGAGATGGTGAGTCATCGTTCCTTCTGGCTTTCAGCTCCTCGTTTGTTTTCCAGATCCCACAATAGCTGCCCCTCCTCCATCCCCCCGCCGCTCGCTGTTGTCAAGGGCTATTTTCACTTTTGGCAAGAAGGTGTCGAACTGAGTCATCTTTTGTAACAAGATCTTTTAGGTTATTGCTGCTGGCCGTGACAGACTCTGCTTTATAGTGGGACTGTGACCTTGGAGCACTTGGAAGAATACGGTCTCAGAATAGCTGTTAATTTAAAAGGTGTTGGCACAAACTTGAGACTCAGTCTGAAAGTAAATATGACAGACGGGCATTTGTGCTCGTTCTCGTGCAGTCAGACAACGCTGCAGTACAATGTAATGTTATTTGTATGAAAATTATACTGAGAACTTTTGTACAATCAAGTGTTTGATTACGTCTCACTTAAGATTTTGCACGGTTCCTGGAAGAATCAATGTGTGTTTTTTTTTTTTACCATGCCATACCATGGCTCATTTAGCTTTGATCTTCCAGTCATGCAATGGGTTGCGTTCACGTTATAGAATTCTATTTCAGTTTGAGGGCAGGTGCCAATACAACTCTATGGGAGAGAAACAGTTTTTGAAAGAAATTTCCAAAAAGAAAATGTCCAAATGTTTTCTCTGATCATCATGTGATAGTGATTGGATTCACAAACCTGTTTTTGAATATTGTCTCCACTTTTGGACGCCTTTGTAAAGAAATAATTAGACATATGTTCATACTTGCTGGAAGATATGACTTTGAACTTGGTGACAGCTTTTGTTTCATCTGAATTGGCCCAGGAATTACAGAGAAATTAACAATAATTTAGGACTAGAAATCTGCATTTTGAGCGTTACTACGGTTACAGCCATGGCATTTTCAGTGGCCCTCCACCTCAATTTTAAACTATAGGCTCTTTAGATTGTTATGACGTCACCTGAACGCTACCTATTCTCTCAAACTTTTTATGCCTAACATGTGTTTTAGTACATGCAAACATAAAAAACAAAAAAAAATGCATTCAGAGAAAATATTTCACCGGTATGTTTTTGAAAGCGCATGCATTGTTCCTCTGTCTCTCTCAGATATATTCTCCCCAGGCAGCGCTGAGCCCCGCGGTGCCTCCTTGGCAGTGTGACTATTGCACATATTAATTGTGTTTGTCGCCTCTGAAAGAATTTATCTTCCGAGCATTGACTGCCTGTCTCGCTTCTTCATCCCTCTTCCAATAGCAAATTATTTTTATGTCTCCTCCAACAAACAGCTGAGGAAACCGGCCGCTGAATCAATATCTCCGCTCCATTTTAGTTGTTTTATTGAATCGCCGAATGTATTTTTACACTTGCAGCACAGCACAAGGGGGGGGAGAGTAAATGGCTTCTGCTTGTGCTAAACTGCAGTTGTTTACATTTACTGTAGATCTAATTTGCAATACAATACTTGAATAGCGTTAAAACTAGCGTCGTTTTCTGGGGAGGCTGTTTCATTTCTCCGCGTTGATATTTCACATTTGGTCTGATGAAGCACTTCAGTTTCTATCTATAGTGCAACAAAATGCGTTTTCATGAGAGAAATGACCAAAGGAAAAATGATCACTCAAACCTGCGCGAATTAAGCTAAATCCAAAGCTCAAATAATGTTTAGCATGATTTAAAATGGAGATCGAGTTTTTGAAGGAGTCCTTTATCAGTGTTATCCTAGTTGTGACAAAGTATGATTACAACTAAGAGCCCCTTGAGAAATAGTTCCTACCAAGCTAAAAAACAAAACGCAAATGGATGTCCCTTGCTGTGCCCTGATGTACTTACTTGTTTTGGTTATTTATCAAAAATCAGAATGATGTGATGCAAAGTTGTGAATAGGCTCTGAATGTCATCCTCCTGTGAGTCACCTCCGCTCAGAATAACCTACTGGATTCTGAAAGTGATGTGACCCGTGATGTGTTCTGCTTTTAGTAAGTTGTGCTCATCAAACATGAGACAGCGCAATGATGAAGCCTTTCATAAAAGCACCTGGTGATAGCAATTGATGTGAACAATGTGACAGTATTTGAAAAAAGAAGACAATTGTGAATCCTAATCTGCCAATTTAGGGATTATGTTGTTACCCATTTATTCTGTCCACCCTTGCCTGCACAACAAATATATCTTCTCTTGAGAATTGTTTTGTTGCTGAACAAAATCGTCTTTGCTAATGCCCATCTGGAAAACGTTTAGTTTTGAATTGTTTTGTTGCACCGAGGCACAATGTCAGGCACAAAACCCAGTCCTTCCAAAGTAATAAAACTTAATTGTGTGCTAAATAAGTCCTAAAGATGTAGGGACATTGTGAATAATAATCAACTTTTTATAGGTTTCAACCATGTTATAATCTAATGTCCTCATCAAAGGCATACAAGTATAGGCGCAGTGGATGTTTCCTCTTGTCTTGAAATATACATCATTGTGTTTTGTTGCATTTGCGCATAGTAATCCTGCATATTTATCCAAAACATCTGCCCAGAATCTGATATATACGTCATATATATCCATATCCATGGAGGGCTGATGTGTTTTCAAGTCGAGACAATTTCACCAAACTTATTCTGATCATATCCATGGTCAAACTCTCTTCCCCTGATTAGATGCATTATTTTAAGTTATATCAAAAAAAAAAGAAAAAGAAAAGACTATGGTGTCTAAGGAAGCTGTAATAGCTTGAACAAACCACGCTGTAGAACCTTTAAAAGTGTAACGAGATCATAAGCACCGGCGTCCCCTGTCCAGCCTGTTAATGTTCTCCAGTGGTTTTGCCGCGCTGATTTAGCACCTGGCAGCCGGACACTTCTAATCAAATCACTGTCAGTTATGTAATGAATATAACCAGGAAGAAAGCTGACCCGCTGTGTCCTCTCATTAATCCTGTTTTTCTCCGGCCCATGTGAAGCGCTCCCCACGGCCTCCCGATAGCACAAGAGGAAAGGGGGGTGCTCATCACCGCGGGCAACACAATCGGCCCAGATACATTTGAGATACGACGACTTTATCCGTCACGGCCTTTTGACATTATCAGTGTGCGTTTCAAAACAGTAAATATTCCAGCGCGACAATCGCGGCTCGACAGGACTGTTCAATGGCAGCCCTAAGAAGCTCATTAGGAAATCAATGAGGTATTCACTTTGTACGCTCCCAAGATTGATTTCTAAGCCGGGATTTATATAACTGTCCACACGCTGGTGATTACGAGCAGGGTTCTGACGCACAACAGGAAAGTGCGATATTTGACTTAGCTATGCGAGTTATGGTATGAGTCATTTTATCCACCTTTCGCACATACTACTATACCATAATGTCAATAAAAATGCATTTTAAGTGATATGAAACTTTTAGCAGTTATACAGTCGATTCAAAGTGAAACAAATGGACTGTGTAAATTGTTGGTGACGTAAAATGTTAATAAACAAACATCAAAACATAAGTCACCTTTGGAGCACTAAGGAAATTAAATGAAGTGAAGTGGACCGAGGATCGATCCTTGTAGGCTACGCTTGCGCAATGGTCTCTTAATCACAGTTTTCATAAAATACTGAAACATTACATACATTTACGCAATGATAAGAAAAAAAATCCACCAATTAATTGGATTTGTTTATTGTTTTATTTGGTTGGGACAGTGCAAGTTAATGAACAAGCCACACCGGATTGTAGCCTTCGGCTAATTTCCATATGTTGTCCCCCATGTGCACTCTCAAACATACTCTTATTCACCCTGGCCTATTGTACATGTTTTTAGTGGTAGGGGAAACCGGAGTACCCGGAGGAAACCTACGCAGACACGGGGAGAACATGCAAACTCCAAACAGAAAGACCCCGTCCAGGTGGGAATCGAACCCGGACCTTCTATGAAGCACGAGTACATTGTGGTTTTATGCTTTTGCCAGGAGTGGAGGCGACAATTAAATTAGATATAGTCACCTCCACGCACAGCCTGGGTTCCAGATCAAGTGGAGGAGTTCAAGTATCTTGGGGTCGTGTTCACGAGAGAGGGATGGATAGAGCGTGAGATCGATAGACGGATCGGTGCGGCGTCAGCAGTGATGCGGTCGCTGTATCGGACTGTTGTGGTGAAGAGGGAGCTGAGCCAAGCGGCAAAGCTCTCGATTTACCGATTGATCTACGATCCCACCCTCACCTATGGTCATGAGATTTGGGTAGTGACCGAAAGGACAAGATCGGGAATACAAGCGGCTGAAATTAGTTTCCTTCGCAGGGTGGCTGGGTGCACCCTTCAAGATCGGGTGAGGAGCTCAGTTACCTGGGAGGAGCTCGGAGTAGAGTCGCTGCTCCTTCACGCCGAAAGGAGCCAGCTGAGGTGGCTAGGGCATCTGTTCCTGATGCCTCCTGGTCGCCTCCCTCGGGAGGTGTTCCAGGCATGTCCTATTGGGAGCAGGCCTCGTGGAAGGCCCAGGACACGCTGGTGGGACTATGTCTCCGAGCTGGCCTGGTGTCGCCTCGGGGTCCCCCCAGAACAGCTGGAGGAGGTGTGTGTGGATTGGGAAGTCTGGGCATCTCTGCTTAGACTGCTGCCTCCACGACCCGGCCCCGGATAAAGCGGAAGAAGATGGATGGACGTTTTATTGCAGAACTCGTCATATATCTATAATGTCAACAATTGTTTAAAAAAAAATATATATTTTATTGTCAATACTCCTGACAACCTCTCTCCTGCTAATGATACAATATAGCATCTCTCCTTTATATTTGTTTTGTATTACGCTGAAAGCTATTTTTGTTTTGCTTGTTTCAGAATCCAGAAGGAACTAGCAGAGATCACCCTGGACCCACCTCCAAACTGCAGGTGCGTGTTTGCCGTGACTCCTCCGACATTTCTGCTCTGTGTGTGTTTTGTGCACAGCGTGAAGGGTGTGAACAGACATTGCCGGCTCAGGGAATCACATGACTCGCTTATGTGGACAGATTATTGTGTGTTTGCATTCGCCCCGGCACAGTGAATGGCCCTTGTTCTGCGCGAGTCAGCTAAAGGATAAAATAAATAGGTGTGATAGCCCTGATTGGCAGTGTTTACTATTGGGATGACTGTAGCACTGACGTTGTGTTTGCTCACACTCCCAAAGGGTGGGAATGGGGGTGTTTATTTTGCATTCAGCTCAGAGCGTGCAGGAAAACCAGAGGTGACTCCTTGCCAATGTCTGCGTAAGTTAAGAGCTTTCCTTGTTGGCGGTCGGTTCGATTGGGCTACTCAGCGTTTGTTATTCTTGAATGATTTGTTACAGAGCCAGGGGGAGCTGCAGTGGCACCAAGCACCTTGACATTGCAAGTGGCCAGTTACAGAGATCTGCCTTTACTAAGGGATTGCCTACGGGGCTGTTTACACTGCTAGGAAACACGGCTATGGTAGTATTGGAGCACCTATAT
The DNA here is from genome assembly GCA_021464625.1 of Proterorhinus semilunaris. Lineage (NCBI taxonomy): Eukaryota > Metazoa > Chordata > Actinopteri > Gobiiformes > Gobiidae > Proterorhinus > Proterorhinus semilunaris. The sequence continues at coordinate 23,130,807 of CM038360.1, forward strand.
TTTACACTACAACACATCTTCAGTTGTCCATAAACAATTTATAGTGACCTACTTTAGTGACTTTACTTTTACCAGAGTGGCGTCAGAAAGCCACAACATCCAAAAGTTATCAGGAGGTTGAAACGGGGCTAAAGTATCTTCTACTGATACATGTGTGTTAAAGCATATCAGAGATGGGTTGATCTTTCTAGGGACTATTGCAGTGTATAGAGTGCCTGTCACAAAAGTAATTTTTTTTATGCAAAAGACAAGCTGTTTACGTAATGTTCATGATCCAAAGTTAAACCTTAAAAAGAGTAAAGCAATGGGCCTTATCTCGAATTTACAAAATAAATATATAATAGAGTGATCAAGAGTAAATGCCCAAAAATAATCTTTTAATGGCCCAAGAAATTATCTGCACAAAATGCCCTTACAACAAGAACAGACAAATGATTGAGCTAACCTAAGTCAATAGGAAAGAACCCAGCTTAGAGCCCTGCATTTGAGCCCGAGGCCCGAGGGGCCCGACGGCCCGAAGGCCCGCGGGCCGGGCTTCGGGCCCATTACCGCATCATTGCGTCGGACACGGGCCGGGCTCGGGCTTGGTTTTTTCCCCCCTGCCAATGCGTTGTGCTGCTAATTTTTAACCAACTTAAATGGCGACATTAAATGCAGCACCCGCTCTCCTCTCTCCCTGCCCACCTGCTCTCTTGACCCGCCAACTCAACACAAACATGTACCTGCCTTCCCCGTGGACCGTGGCGTGGGGGTTTTCCTCGCCGTGCGTACAGCTCTGCAAAGCGGTCGTATTGAGAGAGAGGACCGGGCGGTCCGCGTGCGGATGTGCTTCTATCGATGCTATGTCCTCTCGCCCCGTCGTTAATTATAATACATCCATGGTCTTGACCCGCCACCTCTTGCCACAAACATGTACCTGCCGTCCATGTGGGCTGTGGCGTGGGGGGTTTCCCCGCGTGGGCAAACCTCTGCAAAGCGGTATGGAGAGAGAGGACGGAGCGGTTCGCGTGCGGAGTGCTTCTATCGACGGTACGTGTTCGCGGGAAACAAATGCATGCGTGTTCCTCCCAACAATAACAAATAAACACTGTGCTTTATGTTACGTTTAGATAGAAGTGTTTATTTATTCATACAATACAGGTCAACTGTTGCAGCGCTGTTTAATCACGCATTTGGAAAATATTGGAAAGGGAGCGAGAGAGAGAGAGAGAGAGTGAGAGGGAAGAGCCGGGCCGCGGGCCGGGCTCGGGCCCAGAAATCAGGCCCAGCTATTGTACAAATGCTGGCAATTTGGTAAACCTTGCAAACATGGACATTATGTAAACTGAAATACATTATTTATTGAACTCAGGAAGATAAAGGTGAATGTAATGTGCTATATTTGTCATCATACAAGTCGTCATACAGAAGTAATCATACCAAGTATTAACTGTATAGTTCAGCATTTCATTTTCTTGAATGATTTATTACAGACTCGAGGGAAACTTGAGGTGTCACAGAGCACATTTACACTGCAAACAGCCTGTCAGAGGTGCTGGCATTTCCTGTAGGCCTGAGAAAAGAGAGGAACTCAATGATGCGTGCACAATCCCAGGCTCAGAAATTTTGGCCACAGCTGAGCTCAAAGCCAATCTCGGAGTATTTTACCCAGCACTAGGCGGGCTTTTCCTCTCTCGCTCAGTGGAACTTATTGGGTCATTCGAAACTCAGCATGGCGGTGCAAGTTAGCTCTGTTCAATATCCATCTCATCTGGAGCTTTTCACTTTAGCCACAGAATGGTACAGCTGTGTTATGTTCACGAGAAAAGCATGCACTGTTTATACATCTTCGGGATTTCACTCACACTGTACATTTAACTTTGGTGGGGAATGAATGGAAATAATGGTGTTAGATTTGGCGTAGGTTTCCGTGCCAGATGTGCTTTTCCACTTATGCTTTTACTGGATCAAATGTGAAGGGAACGTTATAATAGTAGTCCTAGTACGGATCCTTGTGGTACACCCACCTACCTATGGCTAGAGCTTTTTTTCTTTCTAAATATAAGTTTAAAAATCCAGGGTAGCGGATGATGATTGAAAAGCACTAGTGGTATTTTTGTTTGATTTATTTTATCCGCTTGAGCTGCATCTTTAAAGTTACTGTTGCCGATTCATTGACACAGGCGTTGTTTGCAATTATTGCTGTGTAACGTGCCATGCGTTTTTACTTATTACCATATAAAGTCAAATCACATTGATATCTAAGCAGCTTTAGGCATTGGATACATTTATTGAAATAAAAAACATGTCTAACATATTTTTGCTAGCCTTGATTTTCATTGAAATTCTCCTGATAATTGTTTCATAGTCTGCCCCATAAAAGGACAAATAAAACATTTTTTCCAACAATCTATGGCCTTTTTTACTCCCTGACATTGCGAGCGTTCACTAAATGGGTGGATCAAACTCAGTGAAAGTTAAAGGAAAAACATTTTCTAATAGCATATTTGGAAAGTAATAATTATACTTCTTAAAGCCCTGTCAGAATCTCAAGGCTCCTCAGATTACACACATGAGCTTGGAGCAGGGGTTAAAGAATATGCAGTTTCCTCTGGTGTGAATTTCGAGTAAATCAGTGATTTTATTGCCGCTTCTCTTAGCCTCAAGAGTTTTGCATATTATGCCAAAGGTCATTGTATCTTTAATGCAATCAAAGACTGGAAAAAATCAAAATGCACAAAATGGCATTCAAAATCCCCATGAATGATAGTTCAAAGTGCTGAGAGTTTTTCTTCACATTTTGTCATTTTTACAGTTGATGTTTTCAGGTAATGTTTCAATGCCTTTTGAAAAGCTTTGAAATAGCCACAAATCGTCCTGTCAAATAATATGTAGTAGCCCTTTTTTAAAATAGCTGTTCAGGAGTATTAACATTTGAAAAAAGACTCAATACAAAGTAATATAAATATAGACATTTTGATTCTAAAGTGATTATTGTGCCGTCTTATGGCACGGTGGCACAGTGGTTTTCACTCTCGCCACTCAGCAAATAGGTCCAGGGCTAGATTTCTGGACAATGTTGGGGTCTTTTTGTGTTGAGTTTACATGTTCTCTCTATCCCTACAGACATACAAGTCCCCTTTGAGATCAGGAATCCCCTGAAAAAGATATTTGATTTTTTTTTCTGATTAAACAACGTCAAGTCACGTCAAGTTTGAGCAGCTACAAAACAACACCGCTGCCTCTCTCGTGTTATTAAGAATCCCCGTGTCACTGTGTGTTTGTCGCCTCTCGACTCTCAAAGACGAGCCTAATCTGGGTGAGGCAAGCCATTATGTTCTCCGACAAAAGAGCCCAAACAGCAGAGGGGGGGGGGGAAATAAGTTTCACGGGTGACATTTGTGTAGAAAATGACATTGGGTCAAAGAAGCGAAGGCCACGCTGAAAGAAGACGAGTGTGAGCTGTGGGAGTTCCCGGTCATAGTAAGTGATGTGTACAGACTGGCACGAGGAGGAGAGTGGAAAATGATCGTGTTGGCTACAAATGTATTTATTCAGCAAAAAAGTTACTTTTGTTCATGTGATGTGAATAAGTAGGACATTTGAGTCATAGAGAGCCTTTTGTATAGTAAGATTCATAAGGTTTAAACAATACAATGCAAACAATGATTAAAACATTAAAATGGCTGAAATGTGTATTACTAACTTCAGAGATTTTTAAACAAGTCGAGAGTTTGTTGTTTTTTAGAAAGATCGGCACCACTTTGAATAAGTATCAAGTATAGCTTAAGGACGTTTTTCTGTGATATATTGTTAAATGTATTTAACAGTCGCACCTCACAGCACAGTAATTCAATGGTAACTATATGGAGTTTAAAAATGTTAAAATTTAGTTCCAGCAATGTCCTAATGTGTAGAATGAGCCCAGACCTATTCACCACAACTGGCTCTAAAATCCTGCATCCATCCGATTACTACGCTATAAAGCACCATAAAAAAAATAACACATTGATGGTGTCCTTAATAAAAACTCAGAAATTGTGTACATGAGTAACAGCTTTGAAATTGTCAATTGTCAAGTACAATGTGTATAGAAGAGGAAATTCCATGAATGGTCGTCCAAAGGCAAAGGAGTCATTGCTAATGTCATCTCCCCGCTCGCTGACAGCATATACACATGGGTTAGATGGCTGTCATTCATTGATTAATAGTTCTGTTGTGTTTAAAGGAGTACCCAATTCTCTACAGTAATTGAAATAGCCAATACACTAAATATACCCATTTTGCCGGCTTATGCTTTGTCCTGAAAATGAGATTTCAGCGAGCAAAAGTCCATGCTGAAGGAATCCCCTGTGACAAATAGATTCAGAGGGTCATAAGTGAGAAATTAGCCTCCTCTGGTGAATTCCGGCCCAGTGGCATTGATAGCAGCCCGTGGAAGGCTCGGCTCTACTTGAAATGTAGATTTCTGCATTCATGTGCCCCTAGGGGTATTTTCCCTTCTCTTTTACAGCTCCCAAATTCCCCCGCCAGCCTGTCGCATCCCTCCCCCGGTGTTTGATTTAGCCTTCAACCACAACAATCAGGATTCAGCGCGCTCTTTTGTTGCAATAACACAATCGAGACGAATTCCTTTAAGCGCACTGTACCTCGCTCGTACGTACAAAGGCGCGGACGTCTCCTGCAGGCTTTCTTCACCTACTAATTGATCTGACAGTGTTAAATAGGTTGCGTTCACACGGGCCGCGCTCAAAGGCGTCAGATGTGAGGGCTCGCTGTACGGACGCTGTGATGCCGCTCATTAGCCCGCAGGCTTGGGCTCTTTCTGCGCCTGCCAGGATAAAGCTGTGCTCGTGATCACACACGCTCATGCAAACATCATCCCTGGCATGTTGTCTGACGCTGCCTCACAAACACGTCTCTGCTGCACAAGCGTGAGGCGCGGAGAGAAATGGGGCTAGAGATTGTGATAACAACCTGTGTTATTGTTGAACATTGCAATTCAACATGTACTCTGCTAGGCTTGGAAACGGAAGATGCACGAACAGCATAATGAAGACTTACGGCAAAGGCACAGTTTTCCTGAACGGTGTTAAAAGCTTAGAATTGCAAAGGGTTACGCAAGGCTACAGTCTGAGGGAATTAGTAGTGCAATGGGTGAAACCTACTTCCAGGAAGCGGAAATTTTGCAATTTTGAGCACAGTCTGAGGACATACTATACAGTATTTTAACATCAATTGTTTACACCAGTCACTGTGAAGTGGCTACATATGTCTGGGATGACATATAGCAGGGGTCGGCAAGTTGGCTTGGCTTCGGGCCAATATTCTTTTACGCCGATAGATGGCGGGCCAGCCGGTCAATTGATAAGAAATAGATTTATTCATGTATGGATATTCAATACTAGATAACTCCAAACTATACATATTTTTTGTATAGTTTGAACCCACAAACATCCGAGTCTGTCGGATGTTCGTGGGTTACACAGCACTGGCAAAAAATAAAGTTAGCACTGCATGGGCCAATGACGGAGTGCAATAAAGACAGAAAAACACAGCCGTGCCTCCTTTTTAATTTCTCCGTGAAAAACAGTGGCACAAACAGCTAATTTCATGGCCACAGCCCCACACGAAACAGCACAACTTTATATCACCAAACGTTCACGAGAACCACCGTTTCAAGCTACATTTCAACCGCGAACAGAGTTTAGCGGCACTTACTGAGTTTGGAGACTAACTGTTCAGCTTCACCTCGCCACTAGTGGCTCGCCTCTCTCCGCTTTCTCCGCTGTCTCCTCCGCCTCCTCCATCTCGGGGCTGAGGCCCGTCTCCTTTTCTTATTAAATCCACTGAAATACGTCCCGCTTCTTCGTGTCGCCGACTTTTATCTCCATTTGACAGAACTATAGCCAAGTTGAAGGCGATTCTCAGTCGTTAAGTGTGAACCCCCAGACGTTCTATAAAATCGTGTAGTGTGTGCGGACCATAGACTGTAAAAAAGAATAGACAGCTCCTCCTCACTCCTCCCCGTTTACCAAAATGACCACGTTCGTGGGGGAAATCATGGCGGATTTACAGGCTCCTCCTCTCCAGCTCTGACGAAGCATGTTCCTAAAAAGGGCATAAGGGAGGGATCTTGACTGTAGACCCGGCCCTGCTTGGCCCTCGCGGGGCGTGTAATGGGCGTGTATTTCTGTTGTAATCACGCCCATGGCCAGGCAGCAACGTAAACGGCCTGTCAATCAAAGTCAGGCTCTCATTAATTATGCAAGATTTCGAAAATTAATTTCTACAATAAAAAGCCTGGTGCCCCATATTGTTTTTAACCCAGCATAATCACAGGAGGAATATCTAGCTCTAGCCACTTCTAAACCATTAGGCACTGGGCATTAAAGTTGTTTTTAACGTGTCTAAAGTCCAATGCATTCCAATGGGGGAATAGCGGCATATGGAGGTACTACAGCAATGGTGAAGCAATGGCGGCCTCCAGTGTCGTAGTCAAAAAGCAGAGCAGTCAGCGGCCATTGGTGCGGACCTTTAGAGTTAAAATGCAACAGTGGAATGGTGTTGTGCCAAACAAGCAACGATCAGGGGCAAAACATTTGCAGATAAAGAACAATTAAGTCTCTGTTAGGCATTTTATTTTTATATCCTCTCGCGGGCCAAAAAATATTGGCAACGGGCCAAAAGTGTCCCCCGGGCCGGACGTTGCCGACCACTGACATATAGCCTTAAATAATCCCAAGGACGAACTACAACAGAATCAAACGGCGTCTGATATCTTGTAGTGATGGGATTTATGGGTCTTTCCTGGAGCCGAGTCTTTGGGATCCATTCATTTCTGTGAAAAAAATCTTGCACCACAACTAATAAAAAGAGGCTGCAACTGTCTGACAAATCATTTTTAGTGCATTTAGCTTTGACTTTAGTGCAAAAAAGATTTCATTCGTGTGGCCTGGTCCATTGTTGGGCGGATTCTTGTGTTTGTCCGGGGGAGTTCTGGGTAAAATTAACTGAAAAAAGATCCGGCTCTTTTAACAATGGAGATCCGAACCGTTCACCTTAATAAAGCACACTCATGAGATACTGTCAGAGGAACAAGTGTCCATTAGCCTTTCTCTGTAACAGCCCCATCCTCTTGTTGGCTTGACTGATCTGCATGAATCATGCTAATCTTACTCTGTAGATATGGTTTAATAATTCTCTATTGGTTGTAGCCTTAAGTCGTTTCCCATTTAAGATTAATATAGTTGGTACAGCAGTGTAAGATCGCACCTGCTGTATCCAACAGCTCACTTAGATACTGCTTTGAAATGAATCAACTTTGTGTTTTCATGCTCTGCCCCGTTTCCTCAAGTGTTTTACTGTTTAAAAACCTGTTTTTACAAACGTTAGGCAGATATTTAACTGTTCAATAAGACCAAGTTAGATCAAGTTTGTCCCTTATATGTTGCCGTAGCAAGCTCCACTCACCTCAGTTAAATACACGTTGTCCAGAGCCAGGTTGATTAGGCACTGGGCGAGCTTTTCGACTGCCAAGGCCAGGGCCAAACTAGTCTGACCAGGGGTAAGTAAACACGGGCTTCTGACTGTGGTGTTAGCCTAGCATGTTGCTTACCTACATAGTTCATTTTTTAGCGACTTCTTTTGTGTTTTATTTGCCTTGGCACCTCTAAATGATTCCATATCCCACACAAGAAGGTTGCATTTGTCCACAACGTTTTGTTCTCATTGTGACTTACAAAACTTTTAATTACGTTACAGCGTGCTCATCTGTTGGGGCGCCGCCCACAACCGCGGTTGTGTCGTGTGGTGGAAAAACAGGCGTGTACTGGGTTGAGTCGAATCGCGACAATACGAGCACATAGACGGCGGCGTGCGCCATAGAGCTTTGTGGAGCAACGACTTCGAGCGGGAGTTCCCGAAGTGTGGGGGTCGGGACCACCCGCTGACTTCGAGAAACAAGTATTTTTGTAAACGTTCGGAAACCGCTGTAGCAAACGAGTCCTAGTTTCCGACGCTACATTCGCCACGTGTTGCAGTGTAGCATCCAAAAGTCGTTTAGGACTTGCTTTTACGCAGTGTCAATAAACCGAAGTGCGTTTTGATTTACAAACGAGATTGCTAATTCTTGTTGGCTCATCTTTTAAGAGCTCTAAGAGGAAATTTTTGCATCATTCCTTTTAATCATTGTTGTCACCGTGCCACGGGTGTAATTAATTGAATGTGACAAGCAGTGAGGAAGGGTATGTAAATAGGCCCCTTCAGCAGACACATTACATTAGCCCCCCCCCCCCCCCCCCCCCAAAAAACCCACCCCACCCCTCCCTCCCTCCCTCTCTCTCCCTCTCGTTCGCCCGGCCTTCCTGCCTGCTTTGTGCTCCTGTGTGCGTGTGTGTGTATGTCTCTTTCGTAATTACCATATCCTTTCATGATGGTCCTGGCAGCGTTTTGATAAGAATCCCCCATAGGCCGGAGGGAAACAATGCGCGGATTCCAAGGAGGATTGGCCGTGCATGCTTTCTCTCTCTCTCTTTTTTTTTTTTTCATCCAGACGGGCCTTGGCTGCCACAGACGAGGACATGCCCGCTCTGTATCACAGTTAATCTTAAGAAATGGCAGCCGGCAGACACGGGACTGATCTTTGGGTGTCAGGTCTTAGCGCAGCGCTCATTGACAGTTAGCATAAAGTGGCAGCACGTTCTGTCAAAGGCGTGACGATGGGCACCGAGCTTGTCGCGCGGGTTTGTGGCGTCAGCAGGAAAACAACAGGAGTTATGTCCGTGTTACCGAAGCCGGTGCAAATTGCAATGAGTCATTTTGATGTTTGGGGTAAGGTTGGGTGGACTTTTTATTATTGTCTCCACAGGGCAGTTTGTCTAAAGTCGAACTCAGCATTCTTGCCAAGTCTGCTGCGTGTGGAGCACATGCAGAGGATTGGAATTGCGTTCTACTACTCCGAGGACCTGATTTACAAAGCCATGCGCTACATTTCAAGGACCATTTAAAATGTGCACATACTTTTTAATCTAATTTGATCGCGTTTATGAGAGATGCAAATCTTCACTGCACCGGCTTCTTGCTTGCCTGGAAGAAAAAAAAACAGACTCACTGGTACCAGCGATTGAGTCTGGTAAGAGTCCACATCAACTACATTTCCAGAGCGGAACGCACGCAAGCAAACAGGAAGCGGAGTAAACCAATCAGCGAAGGGCAATCAGTTATTAGCAGCGGTAGTAATTTACCGCTTACCGCTGATTAGAACAACACGTGACTGCAAATAAAGCGAGCGCCCGCCCAGACTGATATCCCCACGTATAAAACAGTATAAAACATACAGTGGGGGATCGTTCTGGATGCCGGGATGAATTCAGCTTTACTGCAGTCGGCTGGACCTGATCAAGAGATTCCTAAAATCTCCTTAAGTGACTGCATATTGATATTGATTCCACACATCCAATGCTGAACCAATGTCTGACTCCCCATGAGCGGTTTTAAAAACAGCAGAGAGTAGAGCGGGTCGTCTTGTGATCGGAGGATCCCGAATCCCGCATGCGCATGCTGTCGTTGTGTCCTTGGGCAAAACACTTCACCCACCTTCCTTCCAGTGTCTGCGTGCACTGGTGTATGAATGAGAGAGTGAATGGGTGACTGGTTCCTTGTAAAGCGCTTTGAGTGCCTAAAGCAGGTAGAAAGGCACTATATAAATGTGACCATTTAACATTTTTAACTTTCTCAATTTTGTGACTGATATCTAATGTGATTAAAAATTCTGAAGCTAAAATATTTGTATTGCTTGCTTGAACTAATCAAGGCTGGGACCGGATTGCCAGATTGGCCGCTGCTAAAAAGGCGACGACGGCTGCGATGGTAGAGCGGCTCAACCAATAACCGGGAGCTTGATTGTTTGAATCTCAGATTGCAGATTGTTGAACCACACGTCTGACCCAACATTCAGTCTGTGAGTGTCTGGTTGATGGTGGTGGGAGGGGTTGATGGCGCAGATTGGTAGCCAGGCTTCTATCATCTTCCCCACGGCAGCTAAAATAATAGCTGACCACTACTGAGAATGGAGTGAATGAATAATGTCTATGAGTAGCACAGACTTGTGAAGCGCATTATTATTATTCTTAAAGATCTCACTGCTGATATATAAACTGGAGCAGGGAAGTGACAAACAAATAATAAATATAGTAAAACCGTATTTGCCGTGGCATTTGTGAAGCCACGCTGTCGAATGTGGAGCTGACTTGAGACTCCAGCCTCGCAGCCGCAGGTCGGTGACGTCACGGGTTTATCTTGGGTCAGACGGGGGGGGGGGGGGGGGAATCTCACATTACCGGACCTAGAAGTGTCAAGCCGCGAGAGCCATTAGCAAAGCAGCGGGCTTAATGCAGCACTGCTTCAGCGCATTCTGCCACATGTGGGATGAGCTGGCCTTGTGCTCCGACCCCCCCGCTGTGGGGCGTGGACAAAAGTAGGGACACGGTTTAATGAGGGAACGTTGTTGTGGTTTTTGAGGACAGAAAAGAACCAGCTTTAATGCATGTTTTGAAACTAGAGGTATGGGTTTTTTGCAGGCTGATTTCTGGGCGATTTTTAAAAATGTCTCGTCTATAATCCTATGTATGAGGCTTCTAAAATGTGTCAGTGTCGAACTTTGGCAGGAGAGGGGGCTTTATTAGAGGCAGGGGGCTGATTTATTTAGAACATCAATGTTTAGTAGGTACTTCAAAGGGAACTCGTTTGAAAGTAGATTCTGGAACAAAAAAAATGTACGTCTCTATCTCTTATAGCTCCAAAATTAGTCTGCAAAAGATGAAATACGATCCGTGCATCCGAGGTGCACAAACTTGTGTGATGTTTATCTGCTCTAAAGCCTATGGAGTTGTGGGGGGCCTCATAGGGCTCTGATTAAGCTCAATGCAAAAAAACGGAAAGTCTCTATCACGTTCAGTTCCGGAGATATCGGCCTTATAACGGTCAATAGCTTATATTGTTAAATACCCACGGATCGGGCGAAATGTTGGTCGACCTCAAGTTGGAAAGAACATTTTCCAAAAGTGACTCTGTCTAAACACAGAGTTACTGAATCCTGCAGCAGCCATTCTGGCAGTCTCTTGTTTTATTGTCCCACAATGTCACACACTGTAAATAGATGTAGGGTCTTCCAGTGCCTAAAATATCTTGCTGCTGTTGTAAACCCCAGCGCAGCAGAGGTGTCCAGGGTGATTCACAAATAGCTAAGTGAGTGTGACAAGTTCTCCATTACCCACAAGCCACATTCAGCTATAGCTTTATTTCGGCTCCGTTTGTTATGTACAGTGTGCATTGTATCGCTCCCGCCGAGGAATAAACTGCAGCTGGGAGTGGATGAAAACCTGACTTTAACGGAAAATGCATCTTTCAGGATATACTGGTTTGCTTTCCTGACTGAATCATGGTTGAGTGGTTGGCCACCTTCTGTTTATTTGGCCATTTTATTCTCTGCGGATGGTTTCTAGGGGCGGATCATTTTGTAAAAAAAAATGGGGAAAAATTGGGATTTTCCTGACAAGTGCTGCGGAGACACGATGAACATTTGTCTCTTTTGAATTTGAATTGATTGTATTTGATCAGGGACAATGCACAAAAAACAAGAGCTGAAAAGAAGAGATGTCGTGCCAGGTTACAGCAAAAATACTAATTTCCACCCGCAGTCCCTGGACAGGTTGACGTTATACTTACAAAAGTTCATAAAATGGATACAGAATAATAATACATGAACGCATTAGCAATTGGGAGAAAACTAAAATATGAACTGCCAAACTAATACAAGAATCCCTTGAATTTCAGGGCTTGTTTCCGAGGTCTGGGTTAGCCCTTTTACACATAATAAGAGGGAAGAGATAATGCCCTTTTTTCACATTGCAATCATTCAAATCCACCCTAGTTATAAGTGCTCTTGCTTCTTCTAAGTGCTAATAACTGTCTCGACATCAGGGAATAAAATAACATCTTTATTGAATTGTGATATAATCAATTCATTAGTGCTAAATGTGGAAGACAATAACTTCCAGTCACATCTGAGTTATAGTATGTGGCCCATATTAAAGCTTCCTCGTGATCACGAGTATCGTCACGACTCATCTCTCTCCCTCAGCAGCTGTTTCAGTTATGAGACGTGTAATACATCAAAGTCATAAAGAGCAGTCAGATATTGGCTGGGTCAGGCTCCTCCGCTCTGTAAAGCTCCCATAAGTCCACGAGCCGTTTCTTTGTTCGCTTTGTCTCAGTGATGGACAGAAAGAGAATTATATGTTATTGACTCTGCCTGTCCGCTCTATTTACAGACGGAGAATAAAAATGTCTTCATGGTTCAGTGTAGAACTGAACAACGCTGGAAAATATCGGACTGCGGTTGCTTTTCTGTCCAGGATTGCATGTCCATAGATTTGCAGACTTTCTTTTCAGAGCTTTTTGCCCTGTCACAATCTTGTTCTCTCATCAAAAACAGACTTCGAGTCGTGTTTCGACCTGCGAGCGCATCTTTGAGTAATCTTTGTCTCTTATCCAGTTGCTATTCATAGCACCACGGCGGCAGCTGCCAAAAAGCTCCCTGTGTTTCCAACAAAAAGCTCCCCCTGAGGTCCTGTGTATCCAGGGAATGCTTTCCTCACCTCTCGATCTCCTTGTAAGATTATCCTTCCAAAGATGCAACGAGAACAAGAGGAGGGAGTGGGAGGGGCTTGTGCTAGCTCACGTGGAGGATCAGTAAATGAAAGTCGTGGATATTTAGTTTCAGCTGTTTTAGATTAATGTTGTATTTTCTAACAAAAAAAAAGTGAAAGATGGCGATAAAGATGACGAATGATCGAACTACAAATGTGTTCAAAAGAGCAAGAGTGTACCAAACGTTCTGAAAAAGAAAGTATGAATTTTAGAAACTGAGCAAACTGAGTATCAAGCTTCAGGGTTTTGAGAAGAGAGACATATTTTTGAGAAATGCGTTCAATCTAGGCTTGGGCGATGTCCCCTTAACCATCGTGATGGACGATGTCATCCAAACCCTTGCACTCTCAGCTCCGATGTGAGATCCATCGCGGGATTTTAAAATGTTCCATACGAAAAGCAACGTGAAACCAAGCGGCGTTAAACAGTAGCTGCTTTTAGAGAGATGGAGAGAGTGAGAGCCCCACGCATCAGAAATAGAGCAGCGCTGCGTCTTTATTTTACTAATTACGGCTAACACATTAGAGCCCTGCACGAGCCTGATTTCTGGGCCCGAGCCCGGCCCGGGCCCGTGAGGTTCGGGCCCGAGCCCGGCCCGGCCCGACAGACTTTCAGAATTATCAGGCCCGAGCCCGGCCCGCGGCCCGACTCTTCCCTCTCTCTCTCTCTCTCTCTTGCTCCCTTTCCAATATTTTCCAAATGCGTGATTAAACAGCGCTGCAACAGTTGACCTGTATTGTATGAATAAATAAACACTTCTATCTAAACGTAACATAAAGCACAGTGTTTATTTTTTATTGTTGGGAGGAACACACATGCATTTGTTTCCCGCGAACACATACCGTCGATAGAAGCACTCCGCACGCGAACCGCTCCGTCCTCTCTCTCCATACCGCTTTGCAGAGGTTTGCAGAGCCCACGCCACAGCCCACATGGACGGCAGGTACATGTTTGTGGCAAGAGGTGGCGGGTCAAGACCATGGATGTATTATAATTAATGTCGGGGCGAGAGGACATCGATAGAAGCACATCCGCACGCAAACCGCCCGGTCCTCTCTCTCAATACGACCGCTTTGCAGAGCTGTACGCACGGCGAGGAAAACTCCCACGCCACGGTCCACGGGGAAGGCAGGTACATGTTTGTGTTGAGTCAAGACAAGACGAGGTGTGAGAGAGCAGGTGGGCAGGGAGAGAGGAGAGCGGGTGCTGCATTTAATGTCGCCATTTAAGTTGGTTAAAAATTAGCAGCACAACGCATTGGCAGGGGGGAAAAAACCAAGCCCGAGCCCGGCCCGTGTCCGACGCAATGATGCGGTAATGGGCCCGAAGCCCGGCCCGCGGGCCTTCGGGCCCCTCGGGCCTCGGGCTCAAATGCAGGGCTCTATAACACATCATGGCTTCAGGCTTCTGGCAGCTACTTAAACTAGCGTGCATATTAGCTATATTCGAGATTTAATTTACAGAGCAATCCCTGCATAGTTTGTAAGTTTACAAGGCCTACAGAAGATCAGCGCGTGTTTCTGACAGGAGGGGGCGTGGCAAAACAATGGTGGCTCTCCATCGTGATGTTGCTCATCCATCACGATGGACGATGATATCGTTTGATGGTTTGGTGAAGTCTGTGGCATTAGCGTCTTCTCAATCGAGAAAAAGCTCTTAACAAATGCGTTCTTTGTGATTCAGCCGTCATTCATCCGTTAATAGTATTTCATCTCGCAGTCCTTGAACATTGCATAAATCCAATCCGGCGAAGTGTCGATAAGTGAGAAGAAACAAGGAAGCGTCGACTAAGACCGTGTTATTTCAAAATGGAATGCTTTTAAATGAGGCTGCTGCGCAGTCAATGGAAAGACAGGAGTGGAATAAAGATTTGTTTGAACAAGCCAAGCTCGGCAAACAGTCGGCGCTGATAAGGATTTAATCAGATTCCATTATTGCTCTTGACACTGAGGCTGAGGCCTGGCCGTGCGCCCTCAGATCTATATTGCATTAAACCGTACCGTAAAAAAAGCACAACTGTTAAAGCCGGACAATTCCTTCACTGATTTCTGCAGGTCCCTTGGAATAAAGACCTCATAATATCACTGGCACATGAGACAGATATCAGGTGACTCGGCCAAAGCCGTTTAAAACGTTCCACATCAATGTTTGAAACTTGGTGGAGGCAATAATATACTGCAGACTCTTACCCACAACGCTCTTCTCACCGGCCCGTTAAGCGGAGTCTGGATTAGTGACAGGTCCAACTGACTGAAGGACAGCTTCATCCGCCCGTGCCGCCAGGAAGCTGAACGCTCCCCTTCCCTCCCTCTGCTAGCCCACTGTTTACGATTGTCTTAGTGTGCCAAGGGTTTGAGAGTATGGATGTGACAATTCTAAATGTTTGAATCCATATTATTATAATTGTGAGGGAAAATATTGCAATTTTATCATTATTTACGGATTAAAGGAAAATACATTTTATTTTTTTTAAACTTTAAAGCGCGTCTAAATGTTAAGAAACAAACACATTGAACATTCGCCCTATGGTATCTATTGTCTTTAAACCATTACATAAAAAATAGATAAGATGGTCTCATGATTGGAGGGTCGGGGGTTTGAATCCCAGCTCCTGAAGAGGCCCGCTGTCATTGTGTCCTTGGGCAAGACACTTCACCCTCCGTACCTCCAGTGTCTGGTTGGTATATATTGGTATATGAATAAGAGAGTGAATGGGTGACTGGTTCCTTACTGTAAAGCACTTTGGGCCTGATGATGGTAGAAAAGTGCTGTTGAGACCATTTATAAAAGAGTAAAGAGGCAATAGAATACTGTTATTGGCCATTTCTAAAGGAAGCAAACTAGTATGAATGAATGAATGACCGCTGGGGACACTACTGCACACAGCTCAACAGGTGAAGCAGAACAATTGAACCATCTGCAAACAAAATATTACACTCGTCCTTTTTTTCTTGTAGAGATATGGTGATGGATTGGTCTGGACTTTGGACCAGTCTCTGTTCACTGGTACCTGCTACCTGGATAATTACAAGAGTTTCCTCTGGGGGCGCTGTTCAGTACTCTGATACTAGGGCTGGCAGCATAATAACGCATTAAGGCAATACGATGCATTCTTGTGTCACTATTAAACTTCAGGTCTGTTCCACAGTACCTCCACAATGTCCTCAACTAATTTTCATGCGTTCTTGTGTCACCTTTACACTTCTACTCACTCCCACAGAGTGTCCTCATACCCCTCACCAATTTACAACAAAATATTGTTTTGCCTCAGTATGGTGTTGACATTTTGTGAGAATTCCAGTGTAATAATTTGTGAACACTACATAATTTTGTAATGGTGATGCAAAAGTGTAATGGTGATGCAAAAACCCTTTTTTTTTTTCAGCTCAGTGTGGCGTAATGCTGATAATCCTATAGTAATAAGTTCCTCATAGACAAATAGATATTGTTCATCGATCTCGATGAACAATATCTATTTTCTCGTTTAAGAATTATTATCACAAAAAAATGAAGGCATCTTTGCGTAGTTTTGTTTTCGCTTATAAACATAAAGACCACATGGCTAATTTGCATAGTTGCCTAAACCTCTGCGCTGGTAATCCAGCTGTTGCTATAATTAACTAAACCAGAGGTCAAGAAATGGCGGGCCTCAGTCTGGTTCCGGACCCACGCGCCAACCCGTCCGAACCCGAAACTTGGATCCAAACTTTGGACCCGACTGTGACTCCTGTTTTATACTTTTAGAATCGGCTGCAGAATGATTGAAATATGGCTCGCTAAAGATTTAAAACCGAGAAGACACTAATTATGTAATAAAATGTGTACGTTCGATCGTTAAGCGCACAAATAGCACGGCTGTTTCTCAATCGTTTAAAACAAAAGAGCAGCGAGCAGGACCAAACCTGGACTAAACCAGGTCCAAACCTGGACGAATCCATTAAAATGCACCAGAATGCAGGAAAACGCATCTAAAAAAAAAAAATCTCCCGTAGTCTCCTTGAAATCTGTGGGAAACATTGCTCTCTCTGCCCACTCTGTGATGACACTGAAGCCATTAGTAGAACTACAGTTCTAAAACAAAATGAAAGCCTAATAAATTCAGTGTTCAATCAATATAGTTGTCTTTCATATGCACCACAAAAAAGTGGATAGTTTTAATTTATTAATCATAGAATCTACGTGTTCTAGTCTTTGCGTGTGCTTTACACGTGGAAGTATTGGCACCAAACCTGAATGGATTTAAATAGAATCTCCAAGCCCGCATTGGTATTGTGCTAACATTTATCTACACATGTGGACTTCAATGTGATGGTTAAGCACAGTCCATCTGTCACCTGCGTAACATTAGGAGCTCTTTACTCTGTGGTTAGCATTTCAGTTTACTTTGAAACCACACATTCAACTTGGGGCGTGTTACCTGATCTTCTGCTGTCAGAGCCTGTCAGACTGATGCCACAGACAGATGAACGTCAAGCACGGAGCAGCTATTGCACTGTGTCCAAGTGAGATGATGTCCATATGACTAAAACATTTCATAAGATCGTTGTTTTGGAAGCAGGGATGAACAATATAATGCCTGTTTGTTGTTGTATATACAGTCACGCAACATCCATATAGCACGAAGACACAATATACCACAAAATCTTCTTGTTTGCAACACGATGGCCGAGAAGGGACTAAAACATCTGAGCTTCCCGTGACACCGTCTGAATGTCATTTAAATTCACAGCCATCATGTCAGGAAGTTTTGTTGCATCTCTATAGTAATTTGGCAACAACAAAAAACCTACCATGAATCCCATTAATTATTTGCATAACACCTTTTGTGCCTTTTTCTTTTCACATACATTCCACACTGGAGATGTTTTGTTTTTTTGCATCTACAGAGCTTCTGCTGATTTACTCTCTTTAATTCTTCTCATGTTCTTGTAAAACATTGTAACGCATTAATTTCACTTCAGGAGCATGAATAACCATTAAAGGTACTCTTGATTTGTGACATGTAAAAATCACAAGAATATTAGGGAAATGCCGTGCGGCGTTGGAACTAATAATAGAATTTCTGCTAAGCGACAGATTTGGAATAGCATGTGGTTAATTTGTGCTGATGGCTGTTACCGAGCTAATAATACAAAGAGGGGCTGGTTGATGAAGCACCAGACTGCGGTTTCTATAACAACCGGATAGAATATGGTTAGGAATTGTAAAGAAAAGAAAAAAAAGTTGCTAAAAGACGTATTATAAGTGTTAGATGTCTCGCTTCTCATCCAGCTGTGCTGAAGGTCTTCGTTTTGGTGAGCAGACTTTTCAGCCTTCAATAAGATCTTCCATCTACCGTTGTCAAAACAGGCACTCCTTCCACAACCAAGTACATGACAAAATGCGTCTCGCATCAAGACACCTGTACCGAGATACGCAAATATGTTTAGCTAAGCATAGTCTTTATTCATAACGTATCACAAAATGTGAACTACTGTAATTAAAGGCACGCTGAGCTTATTCAGCACAAAACCTACATTTTGTGTACCTATAAGATCCTCTTTTCTTAAAATGTTTCATATATCTTGTATTATGGACACTATCGCGATATACGTGAATCGCGATACATATCATATCCTGAAGTCTGCATCGGGATACGTATTGTATTGTGAAGTTGTTGGCATTAACCAGCCCTAGCTATTTGGAGACTAAGATCATTAGAGCCACTGAAAAAGCTTCTTGGATGACCTTATTATAAACAGATTTGTAAAAACATTGAAAAGATTGGCATGAAATTCTTAATTTAATGTTATATTTTTAGATGCACCTTACTATCGGTTATTTTTTGGTTTATTTGGGTGGAGCCAGGTGGCTGGTGGACTACTGCAGTTCTTTTTATAGACAGTTGGGGGAGCCCTTATGTGTGGAACTGGGCCTGGGTTTAGGCAGGACAGTTGTTTGACTGCGTTCCATTGTGGATTATCCTTGTGGTTTGTGGATTTGTGACATTATTACCTCTGGTCTAATTGTGGAACTCGTATGTGAAAACTGGACCATGTTAAACGCACCTTTAATGTTATCCTGTAAATCTGGACATTCCATTCATTCAACTCCAGAACACGTGTCACGCTAAAAGCCAACACCCAGGCTGCAGACTGTTCATTACTGATGTGTAGGGGTGGGCGATATGACAAAAATAGAATATCACGATTTTTGAATTATAAACTCCCCATTTCGATTTTGTCACAATTTTTTTTATAGTAACAAAAATAACGTAAATTACACTCTGAAGAAGAAAAAGATTGAATGAATACACTCATTTATTCAACTTTGTGATAATCAACACAGCAAAAATACTTAGAAGTAACTCTATACATTAAAAAACACAATAAAACTCAAACAATAAAAGTAAAAGAGTAACACTAAGTTTGGTAAAGGCTTGATGTTTGGGATCTTTTCTGAGAGGTCTCTCTCATGACGTCGAGCTGCTTTGATGACACGCTCTGTCGCTGTCTGACCTTTTCACAATAAGAGTCTTACTAAAGCGATAACATGCAGTGACCTTTATTGTGTAAAAGGTAAACCGGAAGCAGTTAGTTACTTGACAAGAAACTGAGAGTCACAATGTATTTGGAGAACTTTTATATTTTCAAAGACATGGATAAACAGCGGATTTGTGAGCAGGGTCCAGAATTTAAATTAAACAATTGAGAAGATGCGGCACCTACAGGACTGTAAGGACGAAGGACACACTCGCTTCTTCGCACATGTGTCAGGTAAATAAACAAACACAGGCTGCGATCTACGCAAAGCAGCGGCGTTAGGGAGGAAAGACACTTTCATACTGCTGAAATAGAGACAGAACACTGGGTTTAAAAGCTCAGGATGGAGGAGTCTGGTCGTAAACACGCACTGTAGAGGAGCGGCTCGCTGCTAAATGCTCGCATTAGGCAGAAGGTTTGTGGCTTGACTTTGCTTCACTGACGAGAGAAAAGAGTCAACTGTGCAGAAGTGCTTAGAACCGTGATTAAATGATCCCACAAAAATGACAGATCGTCAGCTCTGGAGATCGTAAGACCAGCCCAGCCCTACTGATGTGTATACTTTAGTATGCACCAGTATGTTCTTGTACACTGTACCTCTTTCTATCAAGTGGTCCATACAGCATTCATAATATTTTATGACAAGCTACAGTAGTTCTTCCTCATTAATAAAACATAATTTATATGTTGTGAACTGCATTTATCATCCCCTTTAACAGCTTCTCAGTTTACACTATGCGTCCTTCAAATCAACAAACCATTCCATCTGTTTCAAACAATGTCAAGCAAGAGGAAAACGCCCCTCAGAGGCCTTTTGTTGGACAAATCCCAGGAGATTTGGAGAAGGTTTTAAGCATCGCTGCACAGATCTGCACTTATTTGACAGATAAGGACTTGTGCAGCCGGCTGAAATGACTGGAGCGGCCCTCCGCAGACCCGCGCCGCAGTAAATGTTCCATTAGACACACTCATAATCCATGTTGAGTCGATGAAATGAATGTTCACGTCTGCCGTGTCTGCCCTGCGGAGCCACTGTTCTTCTCAAGGACACGAGTATGTGTGGGCTACTGCACGGAGTTCAGACGACTTCTCAGAATGACACCATTTATGCAGTAAACGGCAATCGTTTCTGTGACACAAATGGTGTATTCATCTTTCATGTTTTTTCCTGATGGTCTGGATTCTGCTCCTGCAATATGAGCCTGATGCAGAGTAAACAGTGGTTAACAGTCCACTGCACAATTTAATACTTTGTTGTATGTTTGCAGTTGTGCTGCACATTGCAATAGTCACATATGTAGTATTACTATGACGATATCATTATGATAATTTGTGTGTCAAATTCAAGACTTCTGTAATTTTGTGATGCATTGTGACGATGCGAATATTGTGGTAACGATATTTGGACACCTTCCGTGCAACCCATAGACTAATCATGGCCTCATTCTTCTGGAAAGCGTAATGAAGTGGGAGGAAGGCTCCGGAAATTCCTTGCGCTTACAGACTTTCCATCAAAACTTGTTTGCCCCTCGTTAGGTTGACTTGTCATTCCACGTGTTTGTCTTAGGCGGAACATCCTATATTTTTCATTTTTTGCTAACTTTATGTCGCCCTATTCTAAATAATAGACCAGGCTCTAAAAAACACGCCAAATCGCTAGCATGAAGAAGCTTGTTAGCCCACACTTGTGAAGCCACTCGCCCTCAGTCCATTGCTATTATACGGTCTTGTCTTTCTTTTTTTTGTGGTATTAATCCCAGCGTCTGATGCAAATGCTGGAGCCTTTAAGTCACATTATTATTATTGAGGAGATGAACCACGACATTTTCAAAAAGTTGTGACTCTTCCTTGTATCCATCGTGAAGACACCTTTTGCCTTACTTCTGCCGCTATCACCTTTCAAGGTATAAGTGAAAGCCAATTTTTATTCTGCAGGAGTCCATTGGAGGTGAGGTGTGAAGAGGACCGAAATACCAGAGCATGGCTATAGAACGCAGAAAGGTTATAAGGGATTTTAAGACCTTTGCCAGCTCTATTCTCACGAGTTGTCAGTCAGCCTTTTTCTCCTCCTGACTCCTTTTGAAAACTGTGTACACTTTCCTATTCAAAGATCACCATCAGTCCGCCAAAGGAATTCAATTGCAATTAGCTTTTTTGTGGATCATCCAGACTCGCCTTAAGGGCAGGTGTGTAGCAGTTCTGTTAACACCAGCTTCGTTTCTGATTGGATAAACAAACGGGGGAAAGCTTTTACTATCAGGTCATACATTGAATGTGCCTTTGCAAAACACATTTCACCCAGTGCCAGACTGACACACATTTGGTTTATTGCATTTGGAAGTTCAGCCCATGCTTTCTGTTTCTCTTCTTTCAGGGAAATGTAATGAATTTCATATTGAATAATTGATGTAACGCAATATACGTATCTATGAACATGACGTGTGAGAAATAATCCACAAACTTCCAAACTGAAATAACCTGTCTTTAGTGCTTTATAAATATTTGTCCAGAATGTTTACCCTCTGTGGTGTCTAATGCTAATGTGGCCCATAATAATAATAATAATTTCAGCTTTTGACAGTCCAACGATGCTAATGAACGCCTGGTCTGTGTAGTTGTAATGTATTATTGTTTTTTTCCTTTTCCCCCTCTGTCATTAGTTTGCCACAGATGACTAAGCCCGTCTCCGCAGTGGTGTGTCATTACTGCAGCGCAGCCATGTCTGCACTGTTGAAGAACATTTACGGCAAAAATCACATCAAAAAAAGCAACCGATTGTAGTTTTTGTGTTGGTAAGTCGTGCAGTGTGTTGTGTCTCGTGTCGGTCATGCGTGTAGTCTTATTACTTCGGTCGGTTAAAAAAATGTGTTGCAATAAAATGCAGTAAAAGACATAATTTGCAACAGCAGTAAAAGACAAAATTGCTCCATTGTGGAAATGTTATGCTTTTATTAGGGATGCACATTCTGCTCAGTTTCATTCATTGAGAAATTTTCCAGGAAAAATCATGAAATGTTATAAGAAAAGAAGGATCGTTAACATTTATTTGCTCTTATCTTAATTTTAATACCCAAGGCCTATTGGTGAATAATTGATGAACCAATCAACAATTAACACTTTCTATGTGAAAGTGGGTCGCAGAAATCTATTTCAGCGCGTTGCGACCCTTTTCCAGAGTACATTTCTTTCTATAAAAGGGTAGAAACATCTGCATCTGTAAAAATCACTGTTGTTTTGGTCATAATTTCAGTTTATTTAATGTTTATTCAACATTAAATTGTGTAGAAAATACTGTATTTAATAATAATGAAGGTTAAAAGCCAGATCTTAGAGTTATTGAAATGACATGGCTGTCTTTTTTTGTTCAATGCATGTTAATTTTCTAATGTAGCAACTTCTGGGCAGCTTCAGGCGACTGTTGATCTGCAACTGTGATTTCATGAGGGTCTGGGGAAAGTTAAGATATAAGAGAAGGTTAAACGCCAGATCTGGATCTTAATAGAGATATTGAAATGACATGGCTGTAGTAGGCCTGCCGCGATAATTCCTATATCGAGTTATCGCTCGATAAGTAAAATGAAGGACGATAACATTTTTAGTCTCGATAAATGCACGTGCTGCGTGTGCTTAAAATAACTACAGAAACATGAACGCTATCACAACGCTGAGTGAGCGGAGCGTCCATCCAACCCGTCTCGCTGTACATAAAGACAGCATTGAGCACATCAGCCGTATCCCGCATGTATCCAGATCATTTGTAGATCAGCGCTGCTTTTGAAGAGAGGCGGGGTGTAAACAAAGTGCAGTGCTTTTACGGCGCTGCTGATTCCGACACTTTCTGTGAAGTTTATCGCGGAGCAAGAAGGAACTCGTGTGAAAATTCCAGCCAAAAGAACTCATCACGGAGAGAATAACAACATTAATACGACTGCAGGTTTGTCCAACGTGAGAACGAAACAAACCCACCGCCCGGTCAGTGAATCGAAGATTATCAGCGCTACTGTTAGCAAGAGGACCCCGAGCGCTTTAGCCACTGTCCAAATACAAGCGCGATAGTCCTGAGAACATTACTCAGTGCTTAGGTCTATGTTACTGTTCAAAAGCCAGAGAAATGCTGCAGCGGTTTGACAAACAGTCAACAAGTTTCCCAAAAAAGCTGCTTCACTCCGACAGCCGTGTGTACAGGTTATATTTTCAAAGAAAAGGAAAAATAACACAACATATGGCTACTCTACTTTTGCAGTAATAAAGTATTATCTGAATCCATACATTTAATATACATTTTATTCTAAACAGAAGTGAGTTTTTGTCAGGAAATATTTAACCAGAATAATACAGATGAAATATCAATATTATTGTTATTGGGATATTTTTTAAAGATGATAGGACATTTTTTTTGTGACAGCCCTAGTTCAAACACAGAACCTGGTGAGAGTGTAAGTTATGTTAAAAGGTTGAGACGCACAGATGGATACAGGGTCCTAGAATATGTCGACCCTTCTAGTTTGCACTTTGTTTGGTATAATGTGTTAATATTGAATGCCAAAAGTTCAATACATTTCAATTAAAATAGTTGCTTACAGTTTTATATCCTACAGTATTTGCATTATACTCAATATTATCGTTTATCGCGATATTTTCTGAGAGGATATATCGTCCTCAAAAAATATATATATCGTGGCAGACCTAGGCTGTAGTAGTTTTTTAAAATGCATATTTTATTTTCTGAGGCCTCGTCGTTGGCCTCAACCTGGGAAGTAGCGACTTCCTGCTAACTTCAGGTGATACTGATCTCTAACTGTTGTAGAGTGTTAGAGGCATTTTCACCGTGATGGTCTGAGGAAAGACGAGATGGATGCTCAATCATAAAACATTTGGAAAAGTTTGATCTGAATCTTAATAGAGAGACGAGGGTATAGTTGTGTTTTTATTGAAGAAAACAATGCCATCCTGGCTATATATAAAATAAAATGTATTAGCCAGGTTAATGGTCTCTACAGAAGTAGAAAGCTCTCCCCAGTCTACTGAAGAAGCGGGCTGAGACAGGTTTGGGCCGGTTCAGGAAGTCTCCAAGGGCAATGTTAAGATGCTTCACCACATCTTCTTCAAAAGCTGCCGGTTCTTGAGCTGCAGCCTTCAGGGAAGCACAGGCAGAGCCGTGCTCCAGCACCAGCTGTTTAGCCGCTGTTGTTCCAATCTTCTGCAGGTTTTTCAAGCTAATGTCACATTCTCGACCGACGATCAGCTGTTCCTTGATCTTCTCATTCAGGTTTATCGCCATGTGCACACTGTCCTGTCTGTTAAGGGATCTGGCCAATTTAAGCACCTTCTTGACCAGCGCATGAGAGAGAATGTAGGACACCGGACATCCACTGGAAGAGTTAACGTTAGGTGGATCATTCTCCTCAGGAGCAAGGACACTGTTCTCTCTAACGGGTTCAGCTGCTTGGTGAGCGTTGGTGAGGACACAAGTGGAAGAAGTAGATAAATGACTCCCCCCAAGAATGGGAATGCTGTCTTCTCCAACGAGTTCAGCTGGCTGGTGAGCACTGGTGAGTAAGCAACAGTCCGGACGTTCAGTGGAAGAAGATAAATCACTCACCCCAAGAACGGGGATGCTGTCCTCTCCAACTCTTTCGGCTGGGCTAACATTAGCCATGCTAATCACCACTCTTAATATACTTCTCTTCCCCGCTGACTTCTTTCCTTGACGATTGTCTTTCAGTAAATTGTTCACATCAGTTGGGTCTGACTCTGGTGGACTTGCCTCTGTTTTCCCTTCCTGGGGTGGAGTGCAGACATCTTGAGTAATGGGGTTGGTTTCCACCCCCATGAAGTCTAACCAAGGCTGTACTTCTGCCAACAGCTCCTGCAGTTCTAGTGCGAGCCGGGCGTTCAGCTCCACTTCTGCAGCTGCGTCATTAGCCTCAACCTGGGATGTAATGACTTCAACCGTAGCCTCAGGTGACTGTTGTTCTGTTATTTCTCTGTCTTCCTGAGGCACTGTGTCGACTAACTGTGAATCCTCCAGCTCAACCTCCTCCTGTGGTCGAGATGTGTCACTTTGGTCAGCTGGGGATGTGTCATCCTGAGGAATCACTGCAGGCTGGACCTCCTCAAGCTGGGAAGGGCTACCTTCAGGATTGTCCTGAGGGGCAGGAACGTCCAGAGGGGCAGGAACGTCTTGAATAGTAATGTCCTGGGAGGCATGAGCATCCTGGAAGGCAGGAGCGTCCTGAGGTGCAGGAGCGTCCGGGGCGGCAGGAGCGTCCTGAACAGGAGCGTCCTGAGGGGCAGGAGCGTCTTGGGCGGCAGGAGCGTCCTGGGAGGCAGGAGCGTCCTGGGAGGCAGGAGCGTCCTGGGCGGCAGGAGCGTCCTGGGCGGCAGGAGCGTCCTGGGCGGCAGAGGCGTCCTGGGCGGCAGAGGCGTCCTGGGCGGCAGGAGCGTCTTGGGCGGCAGGAGAGTCTTGGGCGGCAGGAGCGTCTTGGGCGGCAGGAGCGTCCTGTGGGGCAGGAGCGTCCTGTGGGGCAGGAGCGTCCTGGGCGGAAGGAGCTGAGTTTACCTCTGGCATAAGAAGAAACTCTTCTTTTGTGTTTTCTGGTTCAAGACACAGAAAGTTGTAGCCAAGTCCAATTAGTACTTTGGCGGCAGCGTTTTGTTTGGCCTCTCTCTTGGAGTGTCCCGCTCCAACCACAGTTTCTTCTGCCACAGTCAGTCGGACGTACAAGACCCAGGGGTAAAACGCTTTGTCCACGTTGACTACACTGTACTCTGCGGGCTTCCCTCTCGACTTGGTGACGATCTCATGCAGGCACTCTATGGGGTTAGCGGTCGTCTCAAAAGTAGGGAGCTCTCTCCAGAGCTTGGTCTTTTTGGAGTTTCCGCCCAGCGTTTTCCCTGGGAAGGGGATACGCCGAAGTTCGGGCAGAATCTGCTGTGCGGCCAGTGTTTTGGCGATGACTTTGGTTGGCCCTTCGGCCTCTGCCATTAACCTTCCAACCGTTAAACGGAAGGTGAAGGTTGCGTTGTGGATAGGGCCGTCTCTTTTCAGCTCGAGAAAACATGCATCCAGGCGAAGTTTTGCTGCGAGCTCAAATATCTCACAAATTTCATGCTTGTAATTGACGTTGACTTTTTTCTGTAAGGCCATTGTGAGTTCTTTTGTGTTCTCCATTTCAGTGGGAAAGTTCTCGTGTTCGTCCGGGGCGGCAGGAGCGTCCTGAACAGGAGCGTCTTGGGCGGCAGGAGCGCCCTGAACAGGAGCGTCCTGAACAGGACCGTCCTGAGGGGCAGGAGCGTCTTGGGCGGCAGGAGCGTCTTGGGCGGCAGGAGCGTCTTGGGCGGCAGGAGCGTCCGGGGCGGCAGGAGCGTCCTGGGCGGCAGGAGAGTCTTGGGGGGCAGGAGCGTCAAGGGCGGCAGGAGCGTCCTGGGAGGCAGGAGCGTCCTGGGAGGCAGGAGCGTCCTGGGAGGCAGGAGCGTCCTGGGCGGCAGGAGCGTCCTGGGCGGCAGGAGCGTCCTGGGAGGCAGGAGCGTCCTGGGAGGCAGGAGCGTCTTGGGCGGCAGGAGCTGAGTTTACCTCTGGCATAAGAAGAAACTCTTCTTTTGTGTTTTCTGGTTCAAGACACAGAAAGTTGTAGCCAAGTCCAATTAGTACTTTGGCGGCAGCGTTTTGTTTGGCCTCTCTCTTGGAGTGTCCCGCTCCAACCACAGTTTCTTCTGCCACAGTCAGTCGGACGTACAAGACCCAGGGGTAAAACGCTTTGTCCACGTTGACTACACTGTACTCTGCGGGCTTCCCTCTCGACTTGGTGACGATCTCATGCAGGCACTCTATGGGGTTAGCGGTCGTCTCAAAAGTAGGGAGCTCTCTCCAGAGCTTGGTCTTTTTGGAGGAGTTTCCGCCCAGCGTTTTCCCTGGGAAGGGGATGCGCCGAAGTTCGGGCAGAATCTGCTGTGCGGCCAGTGTTTTGGCGATGACTTTGGTTGGCCCTTCGGCCTCTACCGTTAACCTTCCAACCGTTAAACGGAAGGTGAAGGTTGCGTTGTGGATAGGGCCGTCTCTTTTCAGCTCGAGAAAACATGCATCCAGGCGAAGTTTTGCTGCGAGCTCAAATATCTCACAAATTACATGCTTGTAATTGACGTCGACCTTTTTCTGTAAGGCCATTGTGAGTTCTTTTGTGTTCTCCATTTCAGTGGGAAAGTTCTCGTGTTCGTTTCCTGTAGCTGTGATGAGAAATATGAAATACGTCTCGTCTCTGGCAAAGGTGTGAACAAAGTGAGCAGTAGGAGATGATGACCTACAATCTCAAAGTTGAGTCGAAATTCTGGGGTTGCTATGACATCATACAGACATACAATGACGTCGTGCTGAGATGGAATGTATGATAAGCACAGAATGTTTTTGGCGAACTTCCTGGTTACCAGGGTAACGATGACTTCCTGTCCACACAAATTAAAGATACATATACAAAGAAAAAAACAGTCAAATTAACAATTAACGTTTGCATGATGCTTCAAACATGATCATATAAGGGCGATTCCAGAGATGCCGTCAGTATCTATTCTATAGAAATATTTATATCTGCCAGTGAGACGCAGCTGACTCTCAACTTGAATATTGTTACCATAGTTGGCATCATTTCTGATTAGCACAAGAGCCTAAGGGATAGCAACAGCATCGTAATGTTATAAAATACTAAAAATACATAGTAAAAGAGTAGAAATGTGTGTGAATATGTTATTTTTGTAAATTTGTAACAAAATCAGAGATCAGCATTGCAGGGCATTTTTAAATTCTGATCGAGTGATTTGGCCGAGAACATCTCTTACACAGACTCTCCGCTTGCTCTGAACTACAAAAAAGCAACTGACAAAAAAACAATTCTACAAAAAGTTGTTTTTTCTTTATAAAGTAAATTTGCAATAATTGCAGATTGAAGATTTTGAATCTGCAGTCATTTTTTCCTGTGCATGCTGCTGTATAATTTTCCCTAGTATTACATACCGTCCTGTACAGAATGGACACGCAGCAGTGGTCGCCTATAGCGCACACACACATGCTTCCTGTTGCGCTTCTAAAGAGGAAGCTCCAGTCACATCAGATACACGGATACTTTCTCTTCCACTTGAACACATTTACATCCAACTGAAAATGTTAGGCTTGGACTGTTGACCGTTAATTCATTTGACAATATTCAATGCTTTTCCTAAAATGCTCCAACGTATTGTCCACCATTTTCTCCACTGTGTTGCTGCAGCCATGTTTTATCATTGCATTTAAAGGAGCATATACAAAACATTATACATGTTTATTTGAATGGATTAATCACTAGACATTATAAGGTACTGAAATAGGGGATTTTTGTATTTTTTACATTTGTATTATTATTATTATTTTGACCAGATAAAGCAAAAGTAATACTGCTTTGCTAGAGTATATACTGTCAAATTATATATATTTTTTTTACCAAAAACACTACATTTACATTTAAAAACCTCTTCTCTCTGCACATGGCGAGTTTTGGATTCCAGATAACGATTATTCAATGGCCAAATTTGTGCATTTGTTTGTTTATTAGGATCCTAATATAAGATATTTGGGTATTTTACAATATCGGCTGTCGGTCAATCTAACTCGGATAAAAGACGATATCTCCGGGACCTAGAGAACGCTACAAGCATAATTTTTGTCAGTAATTTTTTTATTGACTAAAATAACACTAAAACTAAATTAAAAGTTGATGTGACTAAAATGATGACTAAAACATGAAAAATGAAGAGACTAAAACCATCCAAACTTCCAAAGACAGTTTGGAAGAGCCTCATATACTTTAATATCACTGCCAAAGGAACAGCTCTGTGCTTTGTTCATGTGGAGAATAAACATTAAGCAGATGACTTTGATTAAATATGATCATAATAAATACTTTAAATACACATTTGACAAAATTAATCTTTGATTTAGCCGACTTTTATCTCCATTTGACAGAACTATAGCCAAGTTGAAGGCTTCGTAGCAGCAGGAGCCTTGCACTGCGATGTTGTGACACTGTGGACATTGCTGACCAAACTGGGACACGCACATGTTTTCGCACGCTCACAAACACGGCCTATCTTTGCAGATTTGGGGTCAGTTTTTGAAGCTGGAGGAGAAATGAAGCGGTAGAGACTCAGCCGTTTGTCAGAATCGTGTAGTGTGTTCGCGCTTACGATTCTCAGTCGTTAAGTGTGAACCCCCAGACGTTCTATAATCGCATCGAATCCAGTCGTGTAGTGTGGACCCCCCATTCTATATAAAATCGTTTAAGACTAGAAAAATTGTGTAGTGTGTGCGGACCTTAATGTGCATGTTTTTACATTTTTACACGCAGTCAAAACAAGCAAAGTCCATTGAGAGGTTCTTTCCCCCCGGATTTTGCGGCGCATCTTCCAACAACCAATGCACTTGCACACATTTAGCTGGTCAAACACTTTTAAATTTACTTTGTTCTCCTGTAAAAAAAAAAAAAAAAGTGACTTGAAATGTCTTGTTTGGGCTTGTCTGTAGATAATGGCCTGTGCCCTGCTGCTTGACGACAGCACCCGAAGGCCTCGGCGCTCACACACACACACACGCCTCAGCGGCGGTGGCTAATGATGTGGTAAAAAAGTGCAGTCGAGAAGAGAATGTCTTTAAGAACATTCTGTCATAGCACATTACACCTGTGACCACTTCTATTACCCCCAGTGAGCGCCATGTCGCGGCTATTGTCATTAATGAAAATAATCACGGATTTCCCTAATGGTATTTGTTCAACCTCGGTGCGGTGGAAGCCTGACACTATTAGATTTTGCAGGCAGTTATAGCCGCCTGCTCTTATAAAGGAATAGCTCAGGTTGGTGTGAAATGTCTCGCACCGCAGTCGTAACAATGATTGCCTTGCCGTGTGCAGTCTGGGATTATGTTTCAACTTTGGTGCTGAGATTAATTTTAAAACGCCCTCCTAGTGGCTGAATAAGTAAACCACTTAGAAATAAACAGTGTTGGGGTGTTGCGTGTTAGAAAAGTGAACCGAACCTGCATTTGTGGAAACAGGCTTACACAACATTCTCTTGGGTGCCTCAGCGTTGACATTTGACATTTTACAATTTGAAATAATGTCGCTGTAAGAGCTCAGGTAACAACGGGAAAAACCTTTCAGTGTCAGCGAGGACTGAAGCGCGGTTAGCAGCTTCATGGCGGCGTGATGAACACACTTTGGGTAAATCTATCAAGACAGGTGCTAAGTAGTGAGTGCAAGCTGGAAAATAGGGAATGTTGCACCATTTGAAATTGCGTACACCTAGGGCCCGAATCTGAGAGAACGCTGCTTTCATGCATAAATAACTCTGCGTCTTATCTATTTTTACCCAACGCTACTTGTTATGCACGTCGGCAGACCCATGGTAAATGACCCCCGTTGAATGCAAACCTGCTCGGAACTGATCCAAATGTTGGAGGACAGGTTCGGGTTTTACCTGGGTTGCCCAAGCTTATTTTTGATACATAGTTTTTTGATCATCAGCCTCATGAGCAATGCTTGTATCAACAAAAGTCTTGGACGAAAGACTGGGCCAAATTTCCAATGGTTGAAATTTCGTATTTTTATTTTGGTTGCGGCTTGTCATGACCAGATTCCCTCTAACCCCCTTCCCTCATGACTAACCCTAATAGTATTTGAATAGTATTAGGGTTTAGCCACAAAATCACCAAAGCTACAGAACCAGCGTTTACAACAACGCCTCCGACATCTTTCAGCAGCAGACAATCGCCAAACAACGCATTTACTAAACGTACAATGATATCAGTGCATAGCCAGGCAAATGTCAGCGCTTGTCGACGTTTGCAAAGTACGATAGACGAACCGCAAAGTAAATGAAATGAACATGTCTGCACTGACTTGCCCACATCGCCGCGAACGTCTACAACTCCAAAAAACACACCGCATTTCACGTCTGTGGTTGCCAGCTTTAAATCCCATCCAAACATATCCGTAACATCCGCTCGTGTTTATTCCAACTGGAACGCTGAAGAAATTATAATGAATTCGATTATTCGATACACCACGAGCGTATAGCTACTGGGGAAGTTTCAAAGACCACTCAAAGATGTGTGAGTGGCTGGAAAAAATAAGTCCAGATATGTTTTTGATGATAGAGCAGCAGTGTAACATGGTCAAAAGCTCTACAAAGTCGATTTTGCCTTATACCTCCCCTTTAACGCAAATGTATCTTTTTTGTCTTTCTGCACCTGGAAAAAAATGCTAAGTGTTGTTGGCAGTATCCAAGGGAACACTTGCAGTACACTTACTTATTTTTCAACACAAACTCAAGAGTAATGCATTTAATTTGTGTTCTCCCAAAATGAATATGATCTTGTACATGTGTAATTCAGTTTTTCTCCTCTTTTCCGTGTTCAACAAATCCCCCAGTCTGATTCTTGCGCAGTAGTTACAGCAGCCAGCGTGCCCTGTCGTGGCCCAGATAGAGCCCACAGCTGACAGACACTGCAGCCCCAGTCTCCTGCTTTATCTGGCCTCCACGTCGCAGCTTAACTGAGCCCGGGCTGCGGCAAAAAGCGCTAGATAAGGCAACTATGGCGAATGCCGAGGGCTCCCAACAGAAAAAAGACACACACAACTGTAAACGCTAATACCTAATGAGGGCAGAGGTCAACAGTAAGAGAGAGTGGAATGAGTGAGACTTTGATTCTCAGAAACTAGAGATGAACAGCTTTTTTGCTTCCAAAACCGACACTGGGGGATTTGAATATCTGCCAATATTTAACAATATCAAGAGACTTTCTTAAAAGTGGCAGCTGTGAGTGTAAAAGTGAATCATCCTCTTTTCTCCATATTAAGATCAATAAAGTCTTGTCATGATGTTACTGTTCAGTTATCAATTCTATCTATTAATAAACTAATGGAAAAACATTGTATTTCTACTTTTAACACAAACTTGAAATTTAAAACACCGCCCCAAAAAGATGCCTTTCCCCTCCAGAAAAGCGATACTCTCGGTGAAGAAAAACAGCTTTATTGGTGTTTCTGACACTACGCCGCTTTTACATCTTTCCAAAAATGGCTGCCTTTGATGTCAATACCATGCAGTTGACATGAGAAAAATATTTACATGAATCAATTCAGGCAAAATACCCTTGATATTTTTGCCCCATCAAACCCGAGAACTGACTTGGAGCGGCATCAAAGGCTCGGATCTCCAAACAATCACAAGAAAAGAGCGTTCCCACGCAGCAGCATGAGTGAGGCTATTACAGGCTGATTTTTTTAAAGAGGCTGGAGCGATTGTCTACAGCGGGCTGCACTATTGATCCGACAGCAGCAGCTTAGAGACACATCAGTGAGATATGATGGATAGAAAACAATAAGAAAAAAAACTTTCAATGTGTGCTCACGCCGGGCTGCGATAAACATTACAGCTTTCTTATATGACACTTAGGGTCGTTCATCAAGACAAAGAGCGTGCATGCAAGCTGGAAAAATGCATAGAGGAGCCCTTTGTTGCACCAAATTCACCTTGTGAAATGATTACAGTTTTAGGGTCCCAAATCCGCACATGAGAGAATGCTGGGTGGTTTTAGAGCGAGGGTAGATGAGATTTCATCTTCGTAAGATAAAGCTGTCCTTCAGTGACTTTCCATCACAGTGGTCTCTACAACGCTCCAGGATCAATTGTTTTCTAGGTTTTCTGGTGAGAGGGTCCGTCAGCAGCGAAAACGTTCCAAACAATGGATCCTGGAGTGTCTTAGAGGCCACTGTGACAGACCTAACCCCATACAACCGCTGGGTCACTGCAAGGTCAAATACGCACACATATCAACTTAATGCAGCTTTAAAGATGGGTCATATTGCCCTAAATAATTATCCCCCAAAAATTTCCTGCTCTTCAAATATGAATTGAAGTCATTATAAAGAACAATTGGGACATTCTGAGAAGTGACGACACGTCGCTTCAGTCTTTCATGATCCCCCAGCTTTTGCTACACGCAGAGCACCCACACTGAAGGACCACTTGGTAAAGAATTACCTGCCCTCTGAAAAAAGACTTTTCTTCCAAAAAACAATCGGTACTTACCATTAAGGCTCCTGCAACCACTGCTGTCATATAAACAGATCAACAATTTTTAAAGACTCAATGGGTTCGAAAACCTTTAAGTGCCGCCACTTTGCGAACTGTAACACTACCTATGTCATATACTGGCGGGACTGCTCCTGCGGATGTTTCTACATAGGCCGACAAAAAGACGCTTAAAAGACCGCTTCTCCGAACACAAATACACTACAAGGAGCAATTACCTCAACTGTCCTATTGCTCAACATTTCCAATCCTCTGTTTCATGTAAAATCAATCTCCTCAAAGTGATGTTCATAGACGCCATTCCACCCAACATCAGGGGTGGCGATTGGTTGTCTCAGCTCTCTCAAAACCTTTTGGATAGAAACCTTGGAAGCTTCTAAATTTCCTGGTCTTAATGATGGCCTGGAGTTTTCCTTTAGTGGTGGTTTGTTGGTTCCATGCTGTTGTACACATGTCTCTTTTGTACTAAATCTTTAGCACACTTGTGCAAGTGTTTTTCTGTAAATATTGAGCTCTTAAGTGTGATATTCTTACCTACCTTTTACCAACATTGTTCTTCAATTATGTTGTTACTTTGTAGGTTTGATTATTTCATGTCGACACATCATCTGTTGTCGACCAACTGTGTATATATTACTGTATATATCTGTATGTTTTTTTTAAACATCATGTGGCCTGTTCACGTGACATTTGTGTGATGAAGATCCTGCTGTGAGATCGAAACGGAGCGTAGGCGTCCCCCTTCAATAAAGGACTTTTAATTTATCTTCGGAGTGCCGCGGATTTTTGCCCAAGATAAGGCGCCCTTACTAGGGCTTTATTTTATTAATTGAGTGGTTTTGGTGAGTGACAGGTGCTCCATGGTAACGCTTCAGACTCCAACAAAGTCAACTGTTTTGACTCATGTCTAACAACAACAAACGACTGGAAATGCAGAAACCGAGAGAACAACTGGTTGGAGGGATGCATTATATGGGTCTTCCTCTCAAGTGTGGGAAAGATAGTATCGCTGTCTCTCGCGCGGTGCATCAACAGTTTTGCCGGTGATAGCCATCATTCTGTTCCTGTCTGTTTACAGACAGGAACAATCAGACTAGTCGTTCCGTGTGTCAGTCCAGTTACAAATGCAAAACAGTTTTGGAGAGATAGGACTACGCGATTGTCATGATTTGCCTGGGTGAGCTCATGATCGACGTAATGGCCCCCCCGCCTGGTTTAGAGAAATGTACGCTATGCATCAAGAACTGGCATTTGATGTATTGAGAAAAACGGTAGAAAAGGAAACACTTGTGAATTATCGCTATTCTTTCAGTCTCATGTTATAAGGTCTTTATGTTGCCACAGATTTTGCATTCACGCCGCGTTGTCCCACCCATACTTTTCGCCGCCGCCCTTGACGAGATTAATCAACCGCTCCGCTCTTCTCTTTTTTTTGCGGTACATGTCCTGCACCTCGCCCCGTGTAGGTCACCTGTCCACCAGATGTAGCAGCACGGTGCCTGGGGGAACCATTTCCAAAACCGCCGGCCTTGACTCTCTCTTTCCCCACCGCCCCCACCCCCCCTGTCCTTACACCAGCCTCCGCTCCAGCCAGGGCCCCGCGCCGGCATTAATCACCGCGCCCTCGGAATTCATATGTGGAAGAGACGCATTGCTCCGGGATGGTAAATCTCCGGTTAATTATCTTCATCCATGGCTCAGTTGGTTTTCCGGCTGATGTGGCTGCTGAATACTTAATGCGCCCTTTTGTGGTCGCCTTTCAACAGCTATCACTTTCTTCTTAATAGGGGGTGTCTCCTCTTTTACTCCCAAGGCCGATCGGCGTGGGGGGAAGAGGGCATTAATGCCGTTTCAGGAGCGGATAATGGAGGAGCGTAAATCAGACTTTGTGCCTTCCGGGCCAGAGGTGGGGTAGTAATCGGTTGTATTTAGGTATTTACTTTGCAGCAGTACTAAATTAGAAGGAAGTTCAAACCTAAGGGTGGATGAATACTCGCAGTTTGATGAATCCATGCAGCCATTGCCTTCTCCAGAGCCGAAATCTGTGACAGGAGTTCCCACCAGTGTTTAAGGTACCTAAAGGGAGTGGTATCATACGAAATCAAACTTTTGACCATGTTACAATGTTGTATCATCAAAAACAGACCCAGAGTTGTGTTTCCGGGCATTAGCGCATCTTTGAGAAATCCTTGAAGCTTAATCCTTTCATCAAGGAGTAAAAACTTTATCGAAACAGCTGTGCAGAAAAGGTTGGCAAGAAGAGGTAGTGGGACAAGAGAGTGTTCGCTTGAAGTACCAGGAAGTGAAACTACTGGACTGTTTTAGATCAATATGGCATTTTCTAACCAACAAAGTGTAACATGGATAAAGATGTGTTTGAGATTATGGGAAATACCTGCACAAAAACAAAAACTAAACTTTAAGCTTAAAACTTAACTAAAACTACTAACCATTAGCACCGTTTTTTTCCACAAAATACCTTTCTTTTTACTTTAGTACAACTAATACTATTATGAAAAACTGTATAGAATCAAAATGACAATTTGATTTGGCAATATGTATTTCTGTCTTCTGCTCCTTGGTAATGCGCCCCTTGAGCTGAATTACAATATAATCGCAAAAGATGAAGCAACTTTGGCCCGGCCCCTCTGCCCACCTCGTTCCCTTTCTTGCAGGCTCATGTGTGGGTAAAGTGGAACAGTTTGGCACCGGGACAAATGGCGCGGGGGCCGGGATGAGATTCTATTACGGCTTTGGCAGGGCGCGCCGTGGTAGACGGCCAGAGCAGCACGCACAGAGGGGCTCAGCTTCCTACGGGGCTTTGATTTCACTCAGGTGATGAATCTACGGCAGCTGCCACACTCCCAGGTAGAACGGGACCACGCCGGGACAGCGGAGGAAAACAAACAGACTCTCATTAATCAGATATAAAGCTTTGTAAGGGCGGTATGGTGCTCATGTAAGGGTTATGCTGGTGGTCAGTGTGCTTATTAAAGTTGGGTTGCTAAGCGCAATCTACTTTCTAGACCTTTCTACCATGATGTTAAAACATTGTTCGGTTTACTTACATCTTATTTTTGTTCGAACTGCATTGTTGAGGCTCATTCTGGTCTTTATGTCCTTTATCCACAATGCTTAGGGCTTTCTTCATCCTCTCACCTTTCCAAGAATGATAGTTTTTTCATGTCCGCGTTGTATGTCCAAAAAGTCGTAGTTTCTTCCGTTGTATTCTCTTCCTCAACATTAATTTGCATCCTGTTTTACTACATAGCTTCCCTTTTTCCATAGTCGCCAGTCCCGGCGACAATTTTAAGCACTTGGACCAAACAGTCAGTCAGTGTTTAAAGATTATAGAAACGATTAACTTGTGCTTCATTTCTTGCTTTTTTTGTCTTGAGTCATCATCTGTTCTCTGTAGTTGAAGTGCAGGACGTTTTCGCCTCTCATCTAAGAAGCAAAGTCTAGGATGGACGACTGAGAGCTTACACAGACATAAATGAAGTGACCGGCTCCTGACTACAAAGGTTCATTCAGCCCGTGTTCACTGAGGAAGTCAGGCACCACTTATTTAATTATGAAAAAGGGGAACAATGCATGTTCGCTTGTTGAATATTGGCTCAGGATTTGACATGTAACCAGAGATAGAATTTCAATAACTGTTGTCATGCAGACATATACTGTACCTTTGGGCCACGAACAATTCCCAGTTCTGTCCTTGGAATATGGAATCGTAGCGCTTCTGATGTCACTATTAATGCTTTAGATCACGAGGATTGCAACTTTGAATTGAAAATCTAGCTCAATCAACATGAAGGGAAAAAAAAAAAAAACGTTCATGGTTGTTTTTCATCTCGTACATTTCTCAAAAAGACGATCAAACAAAAGACATCCCTCAGATTGGCAGACATTTGCAACAGCAGTAAAAAAAAAGCCTTTGCTATTCCACTTTGTTACTGGACATCTGAAAGGAGCTCTTTTTTTTTCTCTCTCTCTCTCTTCTCTGCGGCTACAATGGACTGGCGGAAGAGCGCCCTGAAAACACGCTCTTCGTGTTGCCACAAAGCCGTGTGCGTGCGTGCACGTGTGTCCCCCGTCATTGAGCGAGTCCCAGATAGACTGAACGCTACTGCCCTCTGAGTGATGGCAGCCAACGCACGCGCATCTCAATAGAAGCTGCGACGCAAAATCGATACGGCGAGTGCAAACTAATCAATGCAACCATTATGAGCGCTATACACGTGGAGATACCGGGGCAGACTTTGATTTGGTTAGCGCCGCCGCGTCACCCCTTCCCTCTCCAAGAAAACCCCCTTTGTGTAATCAATGCCATCGCGACTTTTTTTCCTCTCTCTTTTTGACGGCGACTCTCTTCAATAGCCGCTTCGCCCGTGTCATTTAATACAGTGTTCATTTCCGCGGAAGTGGCCCGGGCCCGACGGCTCTGAGACGTAATGAAAGCGCGCTAACAAGGGGGGAAAAATGACAAAAAA
Organism: Proterorhinus semilunaris; assembly: GCA_021464625.1. Taxonomy (NCBI): domain Eukaryota; kingdom Metazoa; phylum Chordata; class Actinopteri; order Gobiiformes; family Gobiidae; genus Proterorhinus; species Proterorhinus semilunaris. The sequence continues at coordinate 23,168,626 of CM038360.1, forward strand.
GACACTGGCTTTTGAAAATGGCAACGCTGAGTCTGCACGTCTCCCTGACCTCGTGTGTGTGTGTGTGTGTGTGTGTGTGTGTGTGCGCGTGTAATGAAACAGGGCTTGTAGAAAAGGACCAGGAGTCACTCTATGCATTACTGTATTAAATGGTAAATGGTCTCAACTTATATAGCGCTTTTCCACCTACATTAGGCACTCAAAGCACTTAACAGCAAGGAACCTCTCACCCATTCATACACCAGTGTACGCAGACACTGGAGGCAAGGTGGGTGAAGTTTCTTGCCCAAGGACACAACGACAGCATACACCTTCAGGAGGCGGGATTCGAACCCCTGACCTTCCGATCATGCTCTACTATCTGCGCCACCGTCGCCCCAGGTATTAAGCTATTTAATGCTGACCGATATCGATCCGACACAGTCTTTTTGTGTTATTAAATTATATTATATGATATTATATATATATTATATTAATAGCCTAATATATTTTAGATATTAGTCTATTGCAGCCCTTTCTATATTATGCAAGAAGTTCGATTTAGCTTTGAATTTAATGTTGGGTATTACAAAAGGTAAAATGGGCAACAAAAACAGCATTATAATTGTTGCATTTTAAGCCCCTTCACAAAACAACAGCAGCAGATATTATTGTTTCAGCTCCATCTGCTTCTAAAGGCCATTCAGGTCTAATAAACACTAGGCATAAACAAAAGTGCGCACCTACAAGAGCGCTCTCATTTTCACTGTTGGATTGGATTCTTTCTGATTCCGCTGTAAAAGCTAAATGAAGCTCTGCAAAGGAAATAAGTAACTTTTCTCTGCCATTATTATGTGTTTGGGCAGCTGCTGATTGTTCTCAGTGAGTTTTCAAGCTGCAGGTGTTAGCGGCAGGTTAGCGGTAGTAGCCCAGCTCAGCGATAGCATTTCTGGTGATTCAGGACCGCGGATTCACAGCCAGCTTTTCGGGTATCTGACCATAGACTGTAAAAAATAATAGACGACTGCTCCTCACTCCACTCTGTTTGCCATAATAACTACTTTTGAGAGGGAAATCATGGCGGATTTACACACTCCTCCACCCCAGCTTTGACGTAGCATGTTCTTAAAAATGGCAAAATGCTCACAGCTTGTCGGTCAAAGTCAGGCCCTCATTAATTATGCAAGATTTCTAAAATGTACCCTACCAGCCTGGTCCCTTTAATTGTAACTAACCCAGCGTTATCACAGGAGGAATATCTAGCTGTAGAAAGTTCCAAAAAAATTAGGCACCAGGCTTTAAAGTAGTTGGTTTCTAATGGGAGACTAGCGGCTATATGGAGGTACTGCAGCAGTGTCGCGGTCGTAAAGCAGAGCAGCCAGCAGCCATTGGATCTGACGCGATCAAGTCATTAAATCCGATCCAATCCGATACTCTCTAAATGCCTTGCTACCGATACCAATACTGAATATTGGATTGGGACATCTCTAAAGCTATTCCTACATTATTTTAGACAAGCTGGTATGGGTTACAAAATGTCAGGCGCTTTTACTGCGATGGGGTCTTGGAGATTAGCGGAGACAGAACGGCTGCAAAGTACTTGTGCAATCACTTTGAGGTCATTGTGTTATTTTTACATTTAGATGTCAGTTCAGTGATGCTTTAAAGTTACTTTCAAAGACGAACTTGAAGGGATAGAAAGGGAGTCTGAGGTTATCCAGAAAAAAAAAATGAGAAAGGAGCTGCTTTTCATTTTTCTCTGACCAACATGCTACTTATACAGGGGTCCAAACGGGGGTTGTGTAGGGCTATAAAAGATCCCAGGTTCTAATCCCTGTTGAGCGCAGTCGGTAGGATATTCATGGTTTGGTTTGTGCCATCTTTCTTTCTTTCTTTCTTTCATTTATTTATTTGAGCAGAAACTTATTTAAAACATTTTACAGAAGAAAACAAAACAAGACTATTGTGCTCAAAAGGAGTAGGAAGAAGTTCAAAGAACTTATAATAAACCTACCCCTTATCTCTCATTCAAGTAACACAAAATATCACAAAGGATTTATCATTTACAGTCGTACAAAATAAATAAAGGATTTATCATTTACAGTTTTACAAAAATAAATACACCATATGGTATTTAATATGTATAGCAATTATATTGCAACATCACTTCATCTGACTGAAATCGACACATTTTTTACAAACTCAATGCATTGAACTTATGCATGTGTAAACGTTCGGTTTTAGTGAAACATATATATTTTTTTTTTTCATCCCTCTCTACAATACCTCAATCCTCATATACGGGCAAACCCCATAACAACAACAAAAAAGCGAGTGTGTGCCTGTCTGTGAAAATAATAGTAATTATGATACTTCACTAGCATAATTTTTAAAGATAATGTCTTTACATGTTTTTTTAAAGTGTACTAGTGTTTTGCTCTGTTTTGTCTCTTTATTTAGGTCATTCCACAATGTTATTCCTGCTTGGGAGATACACATACTTTTGAGGGTGGTGTGAACACAATGTTTCCTCATCACAAATTCTCCTCTTAAATTATAAGTTCCTTCTCTACTGCTAAACAATTTCTGAGTGTTCCTAGGGAGAAGGTCACGACTTGCTTTGTATAATACAACAAGAGTTTTAAATTTAATTAAGTCTTCAATTTTCATTATACGAGATGCTAAGAACAACTCATTTGTATGGTCCCTAAAACCAACGTTATGAACGATTCTTATGGCTTTTTTCTGAAGTTTTAAAAGTGGATCTAAATGAGTTTTATAAGTGTTACCCCAAACCTCCGCACAGTAGCTGATATATGGGAGAATTAAAGAACTATATATAATATGTAAGGCTCTATATTTTAGCAGATGTCTAGCTCTGTACATTACCGATATACTCTTTGCCATTTTTGATTGTATGCTTGTTATATGGGGTTACCAGCTTACATTATGACTTAAAATCACACCCAGAAATTTACATTCGTGAACTCTCTCTATTTCCATATTGTTGATTTTAAGTTTTACTTCAGTATCTTTGATTCGTTTCCCAAAAATCATCATTTTTGTTTTCCTAATATTCATTGATAGTTTGTTATTATCGAACCATTGTTTTAACTTGTTTATTTCTGTTGAGATTTCCGTCATAAGAAGCTGTAAATCCTTTCCTGAACACAGAATCGTTGTATCGTCAGCAAATAGTATGAATTTCAGTTTAGGAGAGGTATAACAGAGATCATTTATATATAATAAAAACAACATAGGACCCAAAATCGATCCTTGTGGCACCCCGCAAGTAATATTCTGCATTTCAGACATGCATTCCTCCAGTTGAACATACTGTTTCGGGTCTGAGAGGTATGATTTGACCCAGTTCAGTGCAACTCCACGAATGCCATATTTTTCAATTTTTTGCAGTAGTATTTGATGGTTCATTGTGTCAAACGCTTTTTTAAGGTCTATAAATATTCCTACAGAGTATAGCTTTTGGTCAATACTGTTGGTTATATCCTCAAATACTTCTGTTAGTGCTAGGGCAGTTCCTCTATTTTTTCTAAAGCCATACTGACTTTCATTGAGTAAATTATATTGTTCTATAAACCTATCAAGACGATTAGAGAAAAGTTTTTCAAGGATCTTAGAGAACTGAGGTAGAATCGATACAGGTCTGTAATTTGGCACCTCATGACTATCACCATTTTTAAATATAGGCACAACTTTGGCAATTTTCATTTGACTTGGGAATTTCCCAGTCTGGAGAGATAGGTTACAGATATGAGTTGTGGGCACTACAATTTCATGTATGACCCTTTTGATAAGAGTCATATCAATGTCATTATAGTCCCTAGATTTTTTGCTCTTACATTGGTTAACTAAATCTATAATTTCTTTTGTATCTGTAGGAGTCACACACAATGAATCTCTGCTTTCCAATACATTTTCTAGAACATTTGCATTGTCCAAATTATTAATTTGATTTGCCATTTCGGGCCCAATGTTAACAAAATAGTCATTAAACATATTTACAATGTTGCCCAGTTTGGCTTCTTTTTTTCCATTATGTGTGATATAATCTGGAACAGGGTTTTTCCCGGTGTTATAACACTATTTAATGTACTCCATAGGCCTCTCATACTATTTTTATTTTTCTCAAGCTGGTTTGTGTAGTATTCTTTCTTAGATATTCGCATTATATTGGTTAATTTGTTTTTATACCTTTTATATTTTGTTTCAGATTCTAAGGTTCTTTTCCTAAGAAATGTTTTGTACAGAGCATTTTTTTTTTTACATGCGTTCCTTATCCCTTTTGTTATCCATGGCCTCTCCTCCTTTTTTGCTTTCATTTTGTATGTTTTTGTTGGACAGTGTAAATCATAGAGAAACTTAAATATTTGCAGGAATTCATTGTATGCATCATCTACCTCATTTTCACCAAGAACTTTATCCCAGCTTTGTCTTGATAAGCTTTGTTGAAAGGCATTCATTGAACTTTCACTCCTGGGTCTATATTTTATCACTTTGTTGGGTTTAGTCTCCAAAGAACGGTCCTGTTTTACCTTGACTAGTGTAAATATCGGTAAGTGATCACTTATGTCATTTAATAAAATCCCACTTTGATGAACACTCTCCAACATGTTGGTAAATATGTTATCAATTAGGGAAGCAGTCGTAGCCGTTATTCTTGTAGGTAGTGTAATCAATGGATAAAATGTATTACTGTACATTGCATTCAAAAAATGTTCTGTTGGTCCATGACGCGTATGTTTCAATAGATCAATATTAGTATCACCACAAAAAATGATGTCCTTCGTTTGATCAGCATATATATTTTCCATGCTCTCTGTAAATACTTGTAAATCTGTTCCAGGAGCTCTGTATACACAAGATAACAGTATATTTTTTCTTTTCTCAAAAACAATCTCCACAGTTATGCATTCCATTACTTGCTCAATTGCTACACTCATATGCTCCACGACCTGTATATGAAGTTTTTTATCCACATAGAGTGCAACGCCTCCACCATTTTTGTGTTCTCCGTTTTTATGAAACATTTCATAACCCTCAAGTGTTAAGTTATAATTGGAATCACTATTTAACCATGTTTCCGAAATAGCAATAACATTAAAAGTAAAGCTAAGGTTATCAAGATATTCCTTTATATTATCAAAGTTGGCCTGTAGGCTCCGACTATTAAAGTGTATAATTGACAAAGTATCTTCCACATTTTCCATTAAAGACATTTGTTGATCTTGAAAATACATACATTTTTTAGTCAGATTGTTATAAAACTGAATGTCCGGATCAATGTCCTGCAAACCTGTTAGCGACTCATAGTTTTCATAAGTAAATGTATCAAATTCTTGTACCAAACTTGTGTCATCATCTTCATTTTCGGATGAAGAAGCATCACTGGACATGTTGTTCATGAGTGAAAAAAAGTTACTTTGCATTACCTTACAGTTACTTATAGTTGTCCAGTTCTCTAAACAGCTCTTCTCCGCAGAGGAATTAAAGGGAGAAGCGGCGTTCGATCCTAACTTATGATGACAGTTAGCAAGTAGGCTAGTCCCGGAAACTTTTCAGAGTCTGTTAGCCTGCGCAATGTATTTTCCCTATAGCCGGTAGCATTAGCCATCAATCATTAACAATTGTATTATTATACAAGTTTTGGGGTGACGGTGGCGCAGATGGTAGAGCGGGTCGTCTCATGATCGGAAGGTCGGGGGTTCGAATCCCGCCTCCTGAAGGTGCACATTGTCGTTGTGTCCTTGGGCAAGACACTTCACCCTCCTTGCCTCCAGTGTCTGCGTACACTGGTGTATGAATGAGAGTGTGAATGGGCCCCCTATGAGAGACCAACAGGCCCATTTGGAACCGTTTGGAACCATGAGGCCGTCCTCCCGTGGACCCACCACCTGCAGGAGGAGCCATAGGGGACAGGTGCCATGTGACTTGGGCAGCTCCAACAGCTGCCTCCACGACCCGGCAACGGACAAGTGGGAGAAAATGGATGGATGGATACAAGTTTTCAGCTGTTGTCAACCCAACGACCACATTTAGGTCAAAGCCTTGTTATACATCATGACGGAATGTACAGATGTGGCCACTAAACATAATTTATGTGATGTTTGTGCTTCTCCCCACTATGGGTTTGATACACATAAATTCACAAGCGTTTTTTTTTTTTTTTTTTTTTTTTTTCAGGCCAGCTAAAACTCCTCGCTTTCCACTGTTGTCGTCATGGTTCCTTCTCTTCCTGTGAACTCACTCTAGAGCTACATTTGACCTGGGCAATATGATTGATGGATAAGCATTTTGTTGAAGATGTCGTTTTGAGTTTTTTTGATATCACAAAATGTTACGTCCTCATCAAAAACTCGTGGAGTGGTGCTTTGTTTACCGTTCTTTGCGTTGCCGCATTTATCTGATCAAAACTATTCAAAAGTTTAAGTGCATTTCTCAAATCTATTTGTACAAATGCCTGCTCCAAATGCACGGTAAGTGGAGTGAAGTATTTGCGTCAGTGAACACATTAGATCATCATCACAATGCTTATCCACACTTATAGCAGATAAGGATCGAAGTTGGACATGACGCTCTGGTGTATCCATTTTGCCTGCTCGCTTTGCTTGCTCGGCTCTATTCAATGAAGAAAGAACTGCATTTTTTAGAGGGTTACACTAAAAACACAAATCCACCCAGACCATTTGAAGTAAGACTTCGATGTTTTCATGTGCAAAACTGACTTGAGGATTTGACGGTTGTACTTTTTCTGCATACATTATTTCTCCTCTAAGAGATGCGCCAAAGCCACTGGAAAAAAATTTAATGTTTCGGTAATCCGACAAAGGCTGTCTGATGGAGAATTGTATAACTACATTTTATAATATCAAGGCTAAAGTTGAAAAAGTCTGAACAAAGCACCATTTATGGGACCTTTTTTTCTTTCCCACCAACAATGGACACATTTTTTGCGCTTTACATTTCGAACTGGCCATATTTCATCCAATCATTGCGTGTGGATTTAGCCCGTCTGAGGGGAGCTTGTGATTGATGTTACGTCTGCCATTGGCGCTTGAGCTGTCAGTCTCGATGAGCTTCTGTCACCAACGTGTCACGTATGACAGACACTTACATCACCGCACGGCAAACGCTTCACTCCCAAACTTCAAAAAACACACATTACGGGCGTCTTTTTTTTTTTAACCTATTTTCCAACCCGTGACAGGAGTCTTTTTAGTCTAGTTTTTGTGTCAAGGAAATGTAGTTTTGTGTTTACTCGAGGGTGACAAATACAGCACATAATTCCCCCCAAACACTGCACTAAGCTCTGCACTGTTAGATCAAAAATGTGAACTTTCTGCCTAAATCTGCATGTACGGAGCAGATAAAAGACTCTGCGTGCTCTGTGCTTTAGTAGAGTAAGGTTTGGGGGAGAGTCTTCAAATCATGAATGATGGTCACGGTTTTGGGAAATTAGTTGAATCGGTTGGTGGCTTGCAATCAATGGCATTTAGTTTCTTATCCATTGAGAATCACTGTATTGCAATAAGTGACAAATGATTGGACTCGTTCCTGGCACGTCGAATCTGTTCAATTTTGAGTTCTTTTCTTTCTTTGAAAAGAAAGATGTCCGATTCAAATTGTTTGATCAGGAACATGATTTTTGTGTCCATTTGTCTCTTCTGTTAATTTTTTCACACAATTTAGCATTTGATGACCGAAAGTTTGATTTATTCAGCAAAAGAATTGATTTAATCTCGCTCTTCGAGATTAAATCTCGAAGAGCGAGATATAATTTTTATACAAACCTGAGCTCAAACAAAAACAAACAGTTTCCACCTGGATCATTTAACAGAAAATCTCCCAATTTCTCGTCCAAACATAATGCACCTCTAATCTAACTGGGATTTATGCATTTTATTGCAAAAGTTGATATTTGAATAACATAATTTGCCTTATTTAAATGGATAACATTTGTTGTAAGCACTAATTATCATTTCATTTCAGTGAAGCAGCAATTTAATTAAGAAATGTTGGGCAGAAAAGTTACTTTTATTTGAACTTTTAAGCCACTATAAACATCACAAAAACTCAAAAGTAAAGAAAGTTTGTCTTTTTTCCCCCCGCAAAATCCCTAATATAATTGTGTTAACTATGTTTTCACAAAAATGTATGAAAAAGCTTCAAAAGAGCGTGCTTTGTTGGAATGGTTTGTAAAATATCCCAATAATTACGTTAATGCATTATTGATTGAGTGTCTTGAAAAGCGCTATACAAATAAGATGCAATGTATTATTCAAGACATTTCTTCTCACATCGTGCGACCCTTATATATTACATCGACAAAAGCTTTGACAAAAAAATAGGAATCGATCAACTCCACACTGCTCCTTTCTGTCTCCGCGGGCTTGAAAGCGATGCTGCGCCCCACACACACACACACACACACACACACTTATTTCTTGCTGAGAGGAGTCGTTTGAAAAGATTTGTTGACGTTAGCGAAAGCATTAGCGCCGAACACTGTACTGACGGACTGTAATAAGTAATGAATTGTGCCACTGAATTAGTCAATGTCACATTATTCCGAACCATCTGCTCTCGCCGCATTTGTCTTGCGTCTTCTGCGGCCACACATTGTTTGCGAGAACTGTGCTGTGGAAATCGGGAGAGCAGCTAATCCATTTTCTTTTGTGGCGTTTGAAAAGATCCGCATATCATTGCTCCATTGTGCAGATGCTTTGGTGGCTTATTTGGAGGGACCTACTGTAACACAATTAAAGTGTGTTTAAAGTGGCTTTAGCGCGGTTGTGGTGGTTGTTAGGGTAACTGAAGGCGAGATATTAGTAAGATTCTCGTGCCAACACTAACATGAGCTCACCATATGCAATTGCCCTTGTTTGTGTCCAACCTGTAATCTCGGATAAAGTGTAGCTTCGTGAAGGGCATCTGACAGATAATAAGTATGTGAATCACCGTGCGCTACAATTTCTAGGAACAACAGCTTTTACTCACTTGTTAAATGGTAAAACAGCGCAACAAGAAGGTCCTTAGTTCAATTCCTGGGCCAGGTTGAGCCTTTGTGTGGAGATAGCATAATTATTCCTTTGTCTAGGTGTGTTTCCTCCAGGGATTTCCACATCTACCATTTACGTAGTCCTGACCAAACTCGGCTCATGGTCAGGGAAGGCATCTCCCGACATTGCCCTGCTCCTGACCAGTTGCCTTTGACACATTTCAGGGGGAAACAAAAAAGTGAATGTCCCAGTCTGATATTCAGTGTCTATTTCGGTAGCAGATCTAGGCACTTTGAGGAATAGCCCTGTCGCGATAACAACATGTGAAGTTTGATATATTGAGGGAGGAAAATATCACAATAAACAATATTATTGATGCCACTTAATAGGGCTGAACGATATTGAAGTAACTTGAGACATGCGATACGGCAGCGACAATGATATTACTGTTTCAAAAAGATTTGTTCCATTCTAAATAAATACAGTAATTAGTTTTTCAGCAAATTTTGATTAAGATTAAGACTTAAACAAAAGACTACATCAGGAACAAAACAAGAGTAAAATTGAACTAAGTTAGTAAATGTTTAACTAAAACTGAACTTTTACACATTAATAAATTCATTGTTCGTTTTTGGCAGAGTTCGCAAACAATTGTGTTGATCTCAGTCCGATGAAGACTTTAGTGATGTTGCAATATATTGTGGCTTCTTGCGATACGGATATTGCATCACCTAATATTTGTTGTGATATATTGTACCACTGAAACTAATTTCACTTAATTTAAAAAATGAAATTGCTTGTTCTAAATGTGTGTATTAACCTATCCTTTACAATGCATGAGTTGCAATGATCGTGAAACTCAATGAAACACAATTCACATCAGTAAATTTGTTCAAGTATTGCAAAAATATGAAAATTAATAGTGAAAAAATGTATAGTTTTTCTGTCATTTATTGCAATATAAGTTGATATAGTAATTATTGTGAAAGGCCTAGATCTGATCCACCAAAGGATTGTCCTAAAGCTACAATATATTATTATCATTACAAAGTATAGTATACAATATTACATGACAATAAAGACTGCATTGGATCAGTACGGGATCGGTATCGGCCAGCATGAAGTGTCTCGGATTGGGAGCTGAAAAAACCCTCACCCTAGCCCTATTTGTATTTTCATTTATAATATTTTAAAATCCATTTCTCCCGTCACACCATAAACATTGACTTTTAATCGAGCCGGCAAATTATCTTTACAGCGCGAATTCCCAAAACATGCATAAGACAATCGCGCATCGCTTGTCTGTTTACATTAGATTTAGCGACCATCGGGCCCTCGAGTCTTGTGAATGAAATGGCCTTCTCACTTGTTTATTTCCTCATTTGGGCCGTCGCTGCTGTTTTATGGCCCATATTCCTTTCGCGCCCGTGCCGCAGTGTTGGTGAATTAGCACGTCTGCCTCGTAATGGGAGCGCTAATGTCGACGGCTCCGGTAAAGGTTATCATAAAGACATTCGCCTCCCGTTGGCGCCTCCAAAACGCGACGGCTATACTTATTATTAGCTCCAATCATAACAGTTAAAGTAATAGCCTCGTCCAATGTCTGCTAACTGCTTCTGGGGGCTATTCATAGTCTGCGGGATATTTTTATTTTGGAACGGGGGTGTATGAGTTTAGCCCTATATTTTGTTTTATGCAGGCTTTAAAACTAGCCTGGTCTTGTACTATAACTTAAAATAATGTATGTGTGTGTATGTGTAACGTATATGAAAATATCTTAGGTTAGAGTTCGGGTCAATTTGGTGAGGATGTCTCGACAGTAGGATTCAGGATAAAGTTCATGAAAACCTCCGTGTGACGTATATAAGGGGCAAGGAATGCGCTTCTCTTTGGTCCTCATGGGCGGGAGCTGACTTTTTCAAACGTATTCCAATGAAGTCTTTACACCTCCCAAACACTAATAAAAGCTCGGCTCCAAAGAGTTTTTATTTTCTCTACAAATGGCTATGACCCACGTGAGAACGCTGGGCGAGGTATCATGTTTTCAACCAAGCAGTAGAATTCCAAAGTTTAGGCCTGAGACTTTGATTGTACAGGCCCTGGAGCCCTGTGGACACGGTGGAGGGGTGTTGCTGCTTAGACCGCCTCACGGCAACAGAGTTTCCCCGACTTTTTGCCCGTATTTGGAACATGCTCTATAGGAGGAGACTGAGCGGCCATCATGGATTCTCTCTTGAATAGAGTCATTAATGTAAACGGGGAGGATTGAGCACAGGACGTCTATCAGAGTGTTGACTGGCGTTTTGAATGCGGAGGAGAGAGACCGGCTGAATGTGCAGGATTACTTCAACACGCGATGAAACAAACACCACTTGCAGTTGCAGGCATGTGTTTGATTTAACGTTCATTTTGTATGATATAGTTCCCTTTTTTATCCTGAGCCTCTGATGAACTTATAACTACCCTTTAAAAGCTTGTTCATCAACACCAAGCTCACATTAAATGCTGAACGGGTCATAGAAATCAACACTCATTCAAATCAATGTTGATGGCTCTCATTAGCCACAGTGCAGCGCGGGTCTGGTCGGCCAAAACGCCGTTAAGTATATCCACTGCAGCATGGAAAAATGTGGTCTGTCCCAAGATTTGGCACAGTAGAAGACTTGTGAGGGCACTATTAGGGAATCATCATTTCCACAACGCTGCAGCCATCTCCACAATATCACAATTATGACGACAGTGAGGCAAACATGCCATTACTACCGTACTGTTTGGTTCAGACATCATTATTCCCAAGGACGTATTTTTTGTAACACTGCCCGCAGTAATTGTCCATAAAGGGCTCTGAATGACTGAGCGGCCTAGTGGCTGATTTCCCCCAGGCCTTTCTCTGGTGTCTCTGTGTTGCTTCATCGTACGTTAATAGTTTACCGGCGGGTCCCCGTATTGCACTGTCACTCTCTTTAGAGACGATTATTTCACATTCTGCTGCTGAGTAGCTTCCTCGTTCCCGCCCGAATGACACTGGACGGGCCGTTATCATCGTCGCTGTTTGTCATCCGTCCCAAACTATTCCAGGTGAGCGTTTCCACGAGTATCGTCTGCGCCTGTAGGACACACGCGCGCGACGTTACCATGGAAATTGGTCTGGCAGCGGCGCACAACGCACATGTGGCGGTCGGGGACGGAGCGTTGCTAGGCTACCTTCGGGAAGACCTAAAGGGAAGGGGAGGGGGGGGGGGGGGGAAGCGAATCGGTTTAGCACTGATTCAAAGGTCAAAGAGCGTCGCACCTTGCAGGCGGACACCGGACCGAAGAGAGGGGGAAAAAAAGGAAGCACAAGCCAACACTTAGCTTCTTTTTAGCCGGGCTTCACAAAGGAGTCAATGGAGCTTTTATCTCGGGGGCTCTGGGCCGTCACCTCCTCTCGGCGGCTATTCATGTGCGAGCTCTCGGGGCATGTCCTCGAGGAAAGCCCCATTCACCGCGCCGATGTTGGGTTACCGCTTTGAAAACATGATCTGTGCTCACAAGCTCTGGTGGCGACAAGGATTTTCGATGGTCTTTTTTTGTTCTTTTTTTTTGCAGTTGACTATGTAAATTTGCTGGTGCCTGGTGGTATTGACAAATCTATAATTATCCCCTGCCTACACTATAGAACAAAGCTCTCGGGAGGAGTCTCTTTTCAAAACACACACACACACACACACGAGTGACTGACCGCTGAAGCCCCGGCGTCGCCCGAGCACTTCCTTTTGAAATGACAAGAAAAGTCGAGGGTCAAGATTCAAGCTCGATCAGACTGTTCCAGGACCAGGTCTAAGAAGACGGTTCCGAATTGCTGATGGCCGATAATGCGCAGGCGAACACATTCCTGTCCTTCGAGGGCAGCAATGTCATCTCAACATCAGAGTGTCTTTGAAGCGGGACAATTCTATCACGAGGTCGCGCCAACGATTTTCGATATAGGCTATTTCTGAACAATAAGGTCCTTTGAGAGTGTTTTCACTACTGGCGAGCTGCAAAAAGAAAGGGGGGAAATAAAACCCATGCCAGGCCGCTTTGTTCCTAAATGCTGTATCGGCTATTGTTAATCCCGTAATCTTGTAATCTGGAAGAGAAATTGGATTAGCCCGCAGTAGTAAGGCTTCAAGAATGCTATAGGCAGTCGTGATTATATGGTCTCTGGAATCTCTTTCATGAATTCGAAGTGTTTTTAAAGGCTGGTCCGTGCATGGGAGACACAGGTCCCTCCAAATGACACAACAGCGGTTCTTGCAGGGCAGAGCAGCAGTCGAAACCATAGAAATCAGACAAATGTCAGCTCTCCGAGGCTGTTGTTTTCAAATGCGCACTTTTGGCTTCCCGGACTTGTCGGCTGTTTGCAATTAACGTTCTGTCCGGATTCTTTCCCCAGACAAATTATACACAGTAAAGCCAATATAAATGGCGAGATCGGACATGTTCGTTTCATGAAAATGTGTTAAAAATGTGGCTGTGGAATTCTGAAAAGTTTCCCAAAGTAGCCGGCTTGCTAACTCCCTTTCATTTATGGTTCATCTGACTGGAATGCAAATGATATAATGTAATGTAGAAAAAGCATTGATTCAAACGTTGATCATAAGGCTGTCTATCAAAAAGCCTTGTGTCCCGGCCCACGTGTTGAGAACCACTGCTGTCAGTTTTTGTTTTGTTTTTTTCTGTCATTCTTGATATCAACACAGCCTGCCTCTGCCTCTAAGATGTGTGTCTTTGTTTACCTACAGTTAATAGATGTAGCGCTGAAGCTGTGTGCGCTCCCCGGTGGGACAGTGACATTTGCACAGTGCCCTTGAGTGCGCAGACAGAGCCCGGGTCCGCCTCTGTCTGCGGCGGAGACGCAGGGGGTCCAGATGAATGTGCACAGGGAGGATACGATGGATATACTTACTGTGTGCCACTAAAACTGTAATAAAGCCTGGAAAATCAGCAGTCATAATCCGTTATGGATCACGTACATTGTTGTAAAAGAATGTCTTATCTTGTGATAGCTTTACAGTCGATTTGAGGTTGTTCATAAAAGTGAAAATTGGAAGTCAAAGGCTGCAAGATATTCAATTTGGCAATCGAAATTTCTGTCATTACGATTAGTAGTATCGTAGGAACAGGACATGGCCTAGTCCACTGATTTTTCTTTTCTTTTCTGTTTTTTTTTTTTTTTTTACATATAAAAATGACAAAAATCTACTTCTACAGAAACCTGACAATGGCATAAAGAGCCTAAATTTGTAACATTGATGCACATGAATGTACTTAGTATACAATAAATATACAAATTTGAGGTGTGGAAATTGGCATTGGAACTGTTGACTAGGGGTTGGCCTGGCCGACAGCTGATATATTGGCCGATATTTAAATTAATTTAATTAGTTTTTTAGTTGGTTTTATTTATTTTTTTATAATCATAGAAATATAATTTACATGGAGGTCGATAATATTTTTTTCTAAGGCTGATACCTATTATTGGGAATTTTGATAGGCCGATAATGATTGATTGATAGATAGATAGATAAATACTTTATTGATCCCAAGGGAAATTCATGTTTCAGCAGAAGCAAAATAATGATATGCACCGCATATGCATATTTTTGGATAATGTGTGGTCTATAATCCCATATAGGATGCTTCTAAACGTGCCAGTGTTGAACTGTGACAGCAGGGGCGATGTATATTCATGTTTAGTAAGTACTTTAGTAGTAAAAAGTCGGCTGGCCGATATACTGTCGACTCGATACCAGCCTTCATATTGCGTGTAATTGAATCAAAAGCGAATAAGCAGATATTACACACCCCTGTTATGTCAGCCTGAAGCACACTATGTTAAGTACTTGAAAGAATTTACACCTGTCAAAATGACTATTATTCTTCTGTAACAAAATCCAAGCATTTTTACCACTTTTACACAACTGTGTGTATTTTGCATCTTCCTGGTTCAAAGTGCTCGCCTGTGCGCAGCAAACTCTTTTGAGCTCGGAGCCGTTTTGGAAATGTAATTCTATGCCAAGAATTGCCGTGATGAGCGGCAATCTTAGCTGTTCAGAAGACATAATTACACCTACTGCGCCTTTAAGTGTCCAATTTCACAAGGAACTGCAATAGTTGTTATGCGCCATCCCAGTTCTAAATATAAGCGCATTACAGGTGCGACTCCCAGATGAAAAAAACGCCTCGTCGCGCGGGCTCACTTAGCACCGAGTACATCATAATAAACAAGCCCTTGCCTTGAGCATGCTAACGGCACATGTTTATGACTCCGTCTGGAACACCGTGTTGTTGGACAGTGAGGAGCGCAGGCATAAGGGGCCCCAGTGTTCCCGTGTCGCCCTTGGAAACCAGTGTAGGTTAATCCACGCCGGCAGTGTCAACACGCTCAGTCGAGACATGCAAATGACCTTTACGGAAAGCCCTCTGGTCTGAGATACTGCCCAGAATGAAGCCTTCCTCATGTCCTTGGAATAAGTTACCAGAAGCAGTTATTTAGGATCCATGAAGCCAGGTTTGAGGTTTATATAGCGTGCTTGAAGTATGATGGAGGGAATATCGACATTAGTAATCATTAAGAGTAAGGCTTCTGCTGTTGTATTGTTTATGGAAAGCCAGAAGTATGGGGTCAAACTAAACAACAGCTTCTTGCTCTTACCAAGACATGTTGTGTAGTGAAGGCAGTTTGTGCTCTGAAATGACGAGTTGAACGTGTATGTGGATTTCAGATTCCATTTCCGGGAGAAATGGGTGAAACTGCGGTAAGTAAACATCAACATCATGCTTACGGGTTTATCCGAACGCTGAACGCTGCTCGGAAGGTCAGGTCGGGGGTTCGAATCCCGCCTCCTGACGGTACACACTGTCATTGTGTCCTTGGGCAAGACACTTCACCCACCTTGCCTCCAGTACTGTCTGCGTACATTGGTGTGGTGTGAGTGGTTCCTTGCTGTAAAGTGCCTTGAGTTCCTAATGTAAGTGGAAAAGCGCTCTATAAGTTGAGTTAAGACCATGTTGTGTTAAAGTATTAAATGACAGGTTAATGGTAAATGCTTTTCTACCTTCATTAGACCAAAGCGCTGTACGTGACAGGAGCCACGACCCATTCACACGGATATTCATACATCGATCTACGAAGACACTGACCGTGAGATTTTTGTAACTCTTCAGTTTCTTGGTGCCCAAATGGAGATGGACAGTGTGGGCATCCTCTGCCACTCGGCCTCATTAGCTAAATTTATTATCTCATGCGGTTATTGATACGCCCACGGGGGCAGTGATAAATGATACCACTTGGAGCACTGCAGAGGTCATGGCTAAAGCCCACAGGGCCCGAGGAAACTGGGGTAGGGCTGTTTAGTCCACTCACTGACGCAGCTCCTCTGAGTCAGTGGATCCCCTCAAGCTCATACTCTGACTGTGTTGTGGTACTCGGGCAGTTTGTAGCGAGGACTTTTTTTCCATTTCTCTGCGCTTTGCAACATAAAGATGCTGTCTCAAGTGCTTTTTCCCTCGTGTTTACTGAGGATGTTGAAAGAGATCCTCTTCTAAGTGTGTTCCAATGCATCAAAGATGGCCACTTGAAAGAACCTGTTCCCTCTCCGAAAAACCAATTGGAGATTTTGTGAGTGAGCTAGAATTTTTGTCTTTCTCTTTGAAATACTATTTGCGATACTAACACTAGTCTAAAATATGTATTGCAGATTACCGCCTCATCTCCGCACAGACAGTGAAGATACAGACCCACTGTAAAAGCGGCGTCATCGTTTTGAGGGCACTCCATTATTCTGTCCTTCACCATTCGGAGTGTTGGTGCAATCTGGAGAAAGTGCATTGTTTGCGCGTCCCCACAGTGCTCCATAAATATGACACTCTGCGTGTGTGTGTGTTTGTGAAAAGAGTGTTTATCATTGTGGATTCATGGAGCTGGAGTGAGTCCCAGAGCGCTTTCTTCACTCACAATAACAGCAAAGAGCCTGCACTGCTTTATTCTGTTTTGGGCTTTGAACGTTTAATACTGCAACATAACAATGAATATATTACTTTAAAATAATGGGAATTTAAATGATTGAAGACAGCCATATCTTTTGTCAAAAGCATGTCTATCAAATCTCTCTCTCTGTGTTTCTTTCCTCTGTCTCCTTATATCTGTTATAGTGAAGCAATGAAGGCAACTAATGAACCTTTAAAACTCCTATAATATACTTTTTTCAGGCTTTTTAAACAACTGACAGATAATCTAACCTTGACTTTTCACATTCCACTTGGTAATCTCCTGTAGTTGCGCATATTTAGTCGTCCTCCTCCTTCCATTTTCAAAACAAGTGGCTTGTCTTGTCTACGTCACAGCGTCAACATCCATAAAGCACTTCTGTGTTTTCAAAGTCCACACATTTCTGGTCACGTCTCTTCCCTGCGCAGTTTAGCGTGTTTGATGCTGCCGTTTTTGTTTGCTTCATTTTGAACAATTTGGTTTTCACTCCGCTAATTATTGCGCCCTCTGCTATTAGTTTGCTAGTATTTTTCACAAATGCTGCATAAGTCTGTTCTTGTCTACACATCACAGAAACTAGTTTAGGTTATAGGGCCTTTAAGAGTGTATAAAGAGTGGACAAAATCCATTCTGTCGCTTGCAAGGATGGAAAGGTTATTGTACCAATTAAAAGGCTGTTGGCAGGATTCTTTGCTTTGAACAGAAAAATGAAAACATTCTGCCCTGCGACCTCTTGCCACTGACTTGTTTCATTCTGATAATCTACTCACATTTTCATAAAACATCACGGCATTCAAATAACCCTTCCAGAGAAACGTACACCATACCGAACCTGAATCGACTGCCAAAGAAGCCCCTTTACCTTTCTTGCCGTTTGCTCTCAACCCCACGTCCTTTGGGAACGAGATCCACAAGGTCAATATTGAAATCCTTAAACCTTCTCCGGGATTGCTCCGTGAATGCCTGAGCACATCGGACGCTCTCTGCTTCCTAACTACTGGGCGAATATGTGCCGGCGGAGGTGCCCTTGAGTGGGACAGCTGCCGCGGTAGCTCCACAAGGCCGCGCTTGTGTAGCAGCGCCGCCTTGTCTAAATGTGTTGGAAAGTGCAGCCGGGAGAGTCGCGCTTGAAAGGAGCGGACGGCAAAACCGCTACTTTGATAAATAGGAGGATTCAAGAGGCTACCCCAGGTGACTCTGCATCGGCCTAACAAGCTGTCGGTGAAGATTAGGGGCACAATGGCCGCCGTGACACCATCTCGCTCCAATGTGGACTCAGCATTCAGGGCTCTCGGGCGCAGCTGCGAGGATGCACAGTGTTTCTCTGCTCCACAGACCAGAAATGTATCGAGCCGTTGTTACTATCTGACTGATTTCTCAATCGTTAAAGGCCCTGTGCTTGACTTTTCTAATAAAAGATAAATAAAAGAAGTTGGTCACGTTTAAACCGCCGTGATCCAAACTCATTCCGAACTTTCCTCAAACATTAATAATCGAGGCGACGCCAATGAGCTGTGTCAATAAGCCATTTACTTAAGATGTGTGTTGAAATTAAATGGAACATACCGCGTTAAAACGGTTTAGTCAAATATTGCAATAATATTGTTATTGCACATATTGCCATAGTTCGAAGATGGGTCTATAACAGGGTCTCAAACTCATTTGGAGCGGGGCAAAAGTGAATATTAATTTTGGAACTTTTTTATTATTTGATATAATACTCTTTTAAATAGACTGCACATACGCATCACTATAAACTCCACTAGTTTAGTTTATTTGTTTATTTGAGCAGTTCGTCTGCTCAAAAGGAGTGGGCCGAAGCAAAAGGCTTATAAGCGCCCACCCCCAAAATAAAACCAATAACATTTTCATTCAACAAGCAAAGCAAGGAACGTAGTGCAAGGTAACCACAAATAATAAAGAACAATAATAAAAAAAACAACAGCAAAAGAATGTACTACAACACTCACAATATCTATATCGTCAATTACAATACATCACACCAAATCGGCTATTTTGACACAGACCAAACTTACAAAGCACTGTTTTAACTCGTCCAGTAATAAACAGAAACAAGTAGATACAAAACACAACAGCTGTTTCATTTCTTGTACAATGTCTAGTACAGAGCAAGTAACACATGATGATCATATTTACTTAATGACAGAGTGCATCCGACTGGGTTTTTCATCAGTCCACTTTATGTTACTGTAACAGTGGCTCACTGCAGCTGCTTCAGATTCACAGCATTTGAATATTTCCTCCTACACAGGACTCATCAGTGCGTCCAAGCAGTAACATACTGAACAGTGTCCTGTCTGTTCTTAATATAATATTGTGCGCACAATGTTGTGAGCAAATGAGCTCTTTATGAGCGAGAGGGGGGGGGCACAGCCACATCACTTCACTGTGAGGACATGACGCTTTTGAAAGTGGATCTTGATATTCTTATAAGAGACGGTGCTTGATTCCAAGCAGAGTGGGGGGTGCTGTGTCATCCCCACTGTCACTCTATGGTACAGGGTCATTTCTGAGTGTCATTTGGAGTAAAGTATTCTACATTAGAATTGTTCTACTATAATAGTAAACAATAGTCAGCAGCTAACTTAATAAACAGATGTGACGTGTTTACACTCCATAAATACGATGATTCAGAGTGTTATCGATCTGCTCACTCCTCCCTTTAATCAACTGCACCTGGCGTTACAGGTGGTTGAAGGGCCCTCTGTTCCACTGCTCTCCATGTCCTCCATGTCCTCCATGTCTGCTTTCCATGTCTGCTCTCCATGTCCATGTCTGCTCTCCATGTCCATGTCTGCTCTCCATGTCCATGTCTGCTCTCCATGTCCATGTCTGCTTTCCATGTCTGCTCTCCATGTCCATGTCTGCTCTCCATGTCCATGTCTGCTCTCCATGTCCATGTCTGCTCTCCATGTCTGCTCTCCGTGTCTGCTCTCCATGTCTGCTCTCCATGTCCATGTCTGCTCTCCATGTCTGCTCTCCATGTCCATGTCTGCTCTCCATGTCTGCTCTCCGTGTCTGCTCTCCATGTCCATGTCTGCTCTCCATGTCCATGTCTGCTCTCCATGTCCATGTCTGCTCTCCATGTCCATGTCTGCTTTCCATGTCTGCTCTCCATGTCCATGTCTGCTCTCCATGTCTGCTCTCCGTGTCTGCTCTCCATGTCTGCTCTCCATGTCCGTGTCTGCTCTCCGTGTCTGCTCTCCATGTCTGCTCTCCATGTCCATGTCTGCTCTCCATGTCCTCCATGGAGCAGTGTGTAGCGTGTCAGTCTACCCGTCTGAAAGTGCAGGGTTCAAACACAGCCTGTGCTGTTTTCGATCACTAAAGCTCAGGAGCTTGTTCAAATTGACAAATTGAAACTGCACTATAACATTGGTGCATGATTGTTTTTCAGTATTTTTTACTCAATAATTTCCTCAATTGTAGAAATATATTATGTTTTAAACCTGCAACATTGTGGGGCTGTACTGTTAACAATAAATGCTGCTGGTTCCTGAGGGGTCTCTCAGTGGCGCAGTGACATAAGATGCTCTGAGTTCCAATCCCACCTTGGACATTATCTGTGATTTCATTTGCAGAAAAAGCTGTAGACTCAGTGCTTGTTCAATACAGGAGTTGTAGTAGATATATTCAGTTGTCGCAGACACAGGCTTCCACCATTGCTGAATTTCTAGTACTGGATTACAGTTGATCTTGAGTATTAAAACCCCAAATGCTCTTGATGGAACCGAGGTGCATTTCTCAAAAAGGAATCATGCTTCCTTTGTCAAAGCCTTTTTAAAACAATTCACAGTTCCCAAAACACTGTTCTTGCACAAGACGTAGCACATTCTCACTCTTTTGAACACATTTGTCATTCATAGCACACTTAATGCAAAAGATTAACGCTTGTCTTTTGGCAACTGCAATTACATGTGAGGTATCACTGAACAGTGTTAACTGTCTTGCTGTGCTGTGTGTAGTATGTACTCGCAAGTTTTGCAAGAACGTGTGCTTTTCCGGTATTTTCCTAAGTAGGACAGGGTGATGAAGATGGCACTCAACCATAGCCATAGCCACCATTGAGGTCACTGAGGTCCGGACCACGGTGCGAATGAACGCTGTATGAGCGCTCCTGCAGTGCGTGGATATGTTTGAGAGAAGGGAGGAGAGCGAGTATATTCACGGTACGTTTCAGACGCCGGGCAGCAGAACGCACAAAAATACACAAACTTTGATCTACCACTAAAACGTAGCTTGGTACATAAACTGTTATTAATTTTGCAGCGTCTCAATGTGCACATGACGCACAGTGAGGGAAGCTTTTACTCACTTTTTGTTTGGCAAAAATCGGCTTTTGTAAAGGGAAATGAGTCCTGATAAAGGTTTTGGCATAGTGTTGGCTGCAGCTCACAGGAGCAGGGGCTGACACGGCCAGTAGAGGGGCCCCACTAGGACAACAAACTCAGAATGTTTGCAGTAAATAAATTCATTCATATATTAAAGTAATACCGGCTTTAAACACTGCAAAAAAATAATCAAAAAATAAGCACAATTGAATGAAATAATTACACATGCTCTTAAATGTAAGAAACAAAACAAAAAAAGGTCAGTGCACCTAAATTAGATAACAACAGATATAATTTAACTTGAAATAAGATGCATTTATTCTCTCCTTCGTTTTAAGTGCAACAACACAAGTATTGGTGCACTTAAAATAAATCCACTGGCAGATTATCATAATTGAGCCTGTTTTCAGATTATTATTTTTTTTATCACTGTGTAATGATAGCACTGCTTTAAATGGCAAGGCAAGGCAAGGCAACTTTATTTATACCGCGCATTTCGTACACAAGGCAACTCAATGCGCCTCAATGAAATATGGTCATCTAAAATACACCAGATTGCACTAAATTACATCTGTTCTGTTAAAGATTTCTGGGGAAGGACATCCACATCCCCCTAAAAAAAAAGATATATATATTTGGACCTCACTATTTCTAAAATCCTGGCTACCGCCCTGCGTCCAACTAGCAGATTAGTGATTCGCGTAGGAGATAATGGATTACTAATGTCCTGTGTGGCGTGAAAGCCGTTCTTAATCCGTACAGCATGTAATTTTTCGCGGGATCGTGAAAAGTCTGAGACCTCTTTTCTCCAGACAAACTGAGGTCACTTATACTCTGCGGACAGCTGCCATGAAAGATGCTATTCAGTTTTGTTTATTTATCTTCGTGGGTGGGCGGGGCACATCTGCCACAAGTGATGCCACAATTCGCCGCAACCAAAATGGAGCCAAGGATGAGCACAAAGTGGTTTGCTTTAGTCGCTGTAATATTCTCGTGCAGGTTTAATCCGAGGGCTGGGCAGGTACAAGATAAGCGCTTCGACAATCCGGTGGCAAAATGCTGTGTTGTTTTAGGTTTTGTTGCGGCGGAAATAGCTCTCGGAACAAGCTGAGACTAGGCTGAAACTGTAATACATCCGTACAACAGAGGTACCCGATTGCACTGCACACTGTTGCAAGAGTCAAACAGATATTACATTTCAAAAGCGCTAAAAAAAAAAAAAGAACGGAAAACGTGTGACTAAGCAACTGCGACTTGGGATACACGTCATATCGGCAAGGGAAACGTATGACACAATATCTATATCATAAGAAGCTAAAAAGTTGCTTTCTTCCGACTGAGATTTAATCATCTTTCACCGACCTAAAACAAACCATTGTAACTTAAAACTTGATGATTGGCAAATTCCCATTTTAGCCTCGTTTTGGAACTCCTTTTAGGATTTTTAAGTCTTTTATTGACACGATTTGAAAGGTACCCAGCCCGAAACACAATTAAAAGACCATTCTTCACAGCCCCATAACTGCCACACTGCTTCCGTGTTTCTACAGGTACTAATCCATTGCATTCATTGTTTATTGAGCGCTCCACATTCATAATATCAAATATCTGTTACTGCCGGAGTGATGACATCTTCATACGCTTTAAACCTGACAAAGAGAGTCGGGGTGACGCTTTGAATTTCCATCTACAGCTGCTACTGTTTATTGCGTCAATTAGAGTGACATTTAGTGGAATCGGACCAGGCGGTGGGGGAAGGGGGGGCCGTTCCACAAGTGCCAATATGTCAGCGAGACCTGGACATATTGAGTTTCCTTTCACAGGTACATAAATGCGGTGTCTGTACGTCGGAAGGCTAACTGTGCTGAGAGCTCAGTGCGTTGGGCAGTGCATGCAGATTCTGGCATTAAACAACTTTGATGCTTCGTGAATCACAGAGATCCATCTGATTAGCGGCTAATGGGAGAGTTCTGCTAAGTTAAATAACAGGACTGCACACATTTGATGATCAGAAATCGTCAGATCTGGAGTGCGTGCGTGTGTTGCCTGTGAATTAGGAAATGAGAATGTTGTGGAAAGTGTTCAAAATAGCGACCAAAGGTATCCCACAATGAAATTACTTAGCGAGTGCTGCTTTATGCGAGCTGTGCAGGGAAATGGGAAATGTGGGAGTCAGTGACGAGGCATCGTTTTCTCAGATTTATGTGATGACAATGCTATCGTTAAGACAGTTTTTTTACCATGTAGCAAAGACAAAACTTGGACATAATCTTAAATCATTCAAGTTTGTCAGTTTTCCGTCTTCATCCATTTGAGTATTTTACCAGTGAATTTCTTTCAAACGTTAATATTGATATGGATCTGAATGTGTTATGTAAACAGGGTTTCCACGGAGCATTGAAAGTCATGAAATGAACTGTCCCAAAATAAAGGCCTGAAACATGCATTTGATTCGATTACCACAGGCATTACATCAACATTTCTTAGAATGTAATGACAACATTCAACTAGTTTTAGTGCATTTATTTATTTATTATTATTATTTTTTTACTGTTATTATTTTTTTCAAAAAACTTCCCTAAACTTGGTCTAAAACTCATTCAGCTGCACCTCTGGCTGAAACTGGATTCAATTTGCGCTCAAAAGGTTCCCATTGCGTCCAATTTGCTTTTGAATGTCAAATCTTCCCTCATTCCCCTGTTTGATGGCATGTTTGCAAATATTAAAGGTGCATTATGCAACTTTTTAGGTGGTGGGGGGGGGGTATTCGTGTGCAACTGAACTTTTTGTGACCCAATGGCTGCATGGGTGGTCAGCATGGCACCTTTATTTCACGACGGTCTCTATGAACGCTCCAGGATCAATTGTTTTGTAGGTTTTCTGGTGAGAGGGTCCGTCAGCAGTGAAAACCTACCAGAAGCTCTAAAAAACAATTGACCCTGGAGCCACCGTGATGGAAAGTAAAGGCCCCATGCGAACCACTCACAGCTGCTGGGTCACTAAAAGCTCAAATATGCACTAATATTCGCCTTTTGCTAATTGAATTAATTTCTGGGGTTTATCCATCATTAACATATTACAGGATGATGTTTAGTGGGCATTAGATATACGTCTAACAGATTATGATTTAGTTTTTAGCTCAGAGGCTACTTTTATACACTAATTCTTATCTAGTTCTGTGTTGAGTGTTTTCTTTAGGCTTTGACCGCACTTAAACATGGTCAATAGTTTGGCAACAGAAAACATCCAGACCGTTTGTGACGTTTGACAGCTAAATGCTAACGGCTATAGTGAAAATACATTGAGCGGGCTAACGCTGAAAGGTTTCCCGGACTAGCCCACTTGCGGTCTGCTTACATTAGGATTTTTATTTCTGCAGCTGATTTCCTAGTGGTTGGGGCTCCTGAACATACGGCGGGAAACAGTTCTGTTCTAAGTGTTGTGGGTTGAAGTCCAAGTCAGCTCCGACAATTAGCTAAATGTCTCTCCCCACTCGTCACCCTCTTTTCTCCTTGTCCGGTCGAGGGAAGCCTATCAAAGCCTCTACACTTTTATTCAGCCAGTTGGCGCTTACACGGTACAGTAAATGCATTATCGTGAAATGCATGTTTAAAAACAAGATGGTTTCATGGTCTACACGTAATCACTTTTAGTCTAGTAATCTCCCAGCAGTCTTGAAGCTTCTCCGATAACTATAAGCCATTGAAGCAAATATAAGGAGAAGCCGAGTCGTCACGGATAAATAAGAGTTTGCGCACCCCGGGGTGAATCTCGGAGGCCCGTGCTCTTTATCATTCTGACAGCTTTCCGCAGCCTACCCAGGTAATAAATATAGACGCTTGTCTGCTCTCAGGCCCATTTCTGTTGCTCTGTCAGCCCGCCACTGTACCAGGCCTCTGCAGAGCGAGGGGGAAGTTACGCGATCACGGTTAAACATTTGCAGATGTCGTGCGACGCATATGGGAAAGAAAAACGGGCGGTTAGCCGAGCTTAGGAGGCCGAGCGAGCGGTGATTGAAATGCCTACGTCGCAATAGGATTTGACTAAAAGGGTTTCTCAGGGCCATTAGCGGCCGTTTGTGCCATGAACCGGCACTAGTTGTTATTTAAAGTGATGTCAATGTAAATGAGACTGGAACACATTTGATGAGGCGGGGTTGTTTTTGGTCGAAAAGAAAAATGATGAAAAGCTACAGGAGAAGATAAAGAGAAGGACGGGTTGTGTGGAAGAGTTGGATATTTCAAACAAGTTGGACCTATTTTTAAGACAGATGCCAAAATAAGTCTGTATAGAATCTTGTAGGACTGCACAGTATGTCGCAAAAATGATTGTTATGGCAATATTAGGTAATGCAATAAAAACATTATCACAGGAAACCACAATCTATTAAGGTCTTCCATCTGGCAAAGATTTAACCTTCCCTTTCAGGGAATTTTCAGTTGTTAAGTCTTGTTTTGAAACAATTTCCTTTGGGGGAAAAAAAAAAATCTGAATAATTATAGTTGAATTCTGAGTGTGTTGAAATGGTTTAGTAAAATACCGCAATAATATTGGTATTGCAATACTGAAGACACTTGATCAAGTATTTCCATTTTTTCCTCGTATTCGCCCCACAATTTAATCAGTCAATTTGACTTATTGATGACTCCACGGCTCCAATGTACACTTGCCCATGATGTGATGAGCTTCCGGACCAACTTTCAATGTAGACTGCCTGGCCAAAAAAAAAAAAAAGTCGCCACAAGAAAAGAAGGTCACACACTCTAATACTGTGTATCTGGTTGGATCGCCTTTAGCTTTGATCACAGCACATCGGCTGTGGCATTGTTTTAATAAGACTCTGGAATGTCAAAAGATCCAGCGTTGCATGGGCGTTTTCCACCAAGATCCGGCGTGGCACCTGCACAACACCTTCTCCAGCACGTCCCAAAGGTTCTCCATGGGGTTGAGGTCTGGACTCTGTGGTGGCCGATCCGCGTGAGAAAATGACGTCTCGTTCACAATGTGAGCCCGAGGAATCCTGAAAATAGTCGGGCTCATTTGCCCGTTTCGCTTTTCGGTGCTGCGCATGGTCGACGGCATTTCCCCCACGTCTGGCGCTGCGTGTGTCAGTGATGGGAGTTGAAGGAGTGAACCCAACAGGGGCATCTGGCCTAATTCCAGCACAAAATGGGATTGGATTAGAGCTGCTCTCCACGCAGCTGTGTGTGCTTTACGCTCGTCTGCTCTCCTCCAAACCGTAAAAAACAGCTAATGTCACATTTATGGTGGAAGAAAAGGGGCCAGTAAAATTTTTAATCTGGACATATGCTTTATATTGCTTAAGCTTTTTTATATCGCTTTCGATTCAATTTGGTTTTGTGTGACGTTTTGCTTTTGCTGCTGCCAAATTTGTCGGTAAGATGTTTTCTTTTTAGTTATTGTCGAAACGAAAAAGCAAATTGTGAGATATTCGTGAGTCAGATCTGTCCCTGTTTTATAATTCAGTGACGTATCATGCAAGCTACATTTTTTTTCTTGCTTTTTAATGACGCTGTGATGCTGTTTCTTTGTCAAAAACCTTCCTGGAATAGTACTTTGCATTTTAGGCAATCCAAAATGCTTCACAGTTTCTTAAAATGAGATGAATGCAGATTAAATCAATCCATCAAACACAAAATCATTATTTAATAACATTAAGGTCAAAGAGTGCAGATAAAATACTTTCAGTGTCATGTGCAGCTAAAAGGAAGTGCTTTCAGCCTGGATTTGATCATTGTCAGAGTTGAGGCCTGTTTCACATCTTCTGGAAGACTGTTCAGAATTTAGCTGCGTAAAACTAAAACGCCGCCTCGCCGTGTTTAGTCCTTATTCTGGGACCAGCAGGCGACTGACTGTTAGAGCTACGTATATGTACTTTGGTGCTAGACCACATAGAGACTTGTGCACAAGCAGAGGTGTCTATTCTATTCTGAGCGACAGGAAGCCAGTGCAGAGACCTGAGCACTGGACTAATATGGTCGTGTTTACGGTTTGGGACTCGAGCTCAGAGTTCTGGATGTGCTGCAGCTTCTCTGACAGTGAGCAGCCGTTACAGTATCAACCTGATTAAGATGCAATACCTTTGATTTCCTTCGATCACAATGTTTTGCTGATGTTTTTGCTTTGGTTTGATTTGGCTGTTTAAGCTCAGGTCTTAGTCCATTGAATAAGTGTCTTTTCTGTGCACAGACATAATTTTAAGTCTAAAGATGTGGAAAAATCAATGCTGAGATTCCCAAAAGTAGGTTTTCAAGCCATAACTGTGTATCTTGGAAGACATGGAGCTCATTGTTGCGCTCAGCATTGCACTCTGAGGCTTAGAAAGGGGAAGTGCACATTGTATGAAGAAACTAGTATCTGGGATGGATAAGATAAGATTAAAAAAAAAAAAAACATCAGCTTCACGTGCTTAAATTATCAGCTGATTATCAAACCTTTCCCTGCATTCCACCTGCTGCTCGCGATTAAATCCTGTCCTATTTCTCTCTCTGTCTTTGAATGCAGCGCGGGCCCCAAAGGTGACAACATCTACGAGTGGAGGTCGACCATCCTGGGCCCCCCCGGCTCCGTGTACGAGGGGGGAGTGTTCTTCCTGGACATCGCCTTCACTCCAGACTACCCCTTCAAGCCCCCCAAGGTGAGTGGGAGCCCCGGGGCTATGAAGAGCTCCAGATCAGCCCCCCCTATCCCCCCTCCTCCCTTTCCTTACTCGCACCCCTCCTTTCCGCAGCCCTCCACACACACACACACACACACGGCACACTCTGGGCTTTCGAACAATAGCGCCATTGTCCCAGCGGGCTGTCAGCTTTTCACCCTCACGTCCAACAACAATGGCTTGTTTTGGGCTTGTTCACCCGCGGAACTGACAAAATAACGAGTGCGCTCTCCAAAGGCTGATATAATAGTCATTTCTATCTAAATTTGTTTGGATGGTGCGTCAAACAAGCCTGAATCTGTGGTTAGGAACAGCCTGCTCCTCTTCCAGTTATAGTTGGCAAGATTAATCGCAATGAAATCCAAACTTGAATGATTGCAATTAGCAAATCGGAAAAGATGGACTTACCTTCAGTATCCTGCCCTGTCAGGATCTTATTATTCTGAACTGTCCTTAACTGCTTATTGTTTCAGCCGCTACCAACATATTCTCAAAAACATGTGACACTGGACTAGTTTAGCAGTTTATTTTTCAGTCTGTTAAGTCACTGCTTTATTTGTCATTGTACAACAAAATTGCGTTCAGGTGCTGGATTAGTCCAGAAGGCGCCGCCATTTTGGAACCAACCTGACCAGCATGTTTTTGGAGGTCGTGGAAACCGGAGTATTGCCTTCAGCGATCCTCTGAACCAGTGCAGCGCCTCCTGGGTTTGCCCTGTTTCAGAGCATGGTGTCCCGCACTGGTTAGCTCCTCCACCTCCTCCTTCCTCTTCCTCCTGCGCAGCTCTCTCCGCCTCACAACTCACCATCGTCAGGGAAGAGCGTAGCAGATAAATATACTCCGTCTTATTCTCCAGTGAACAAACATTAGTCAGAACGATAGTAAGGATAGAAAGCTTGTGAGGCTTAGCTGTGAGTCTTGCCCAGATACCTCCTCGTTTGTCCCTTTTTTGTTTTGTTTCCTGTAGCGCCTCTTGTGAAGCCTCCACTGTGCTGCAGGTGTGTGGGGGGCTCTTGGTGCCTCTTCGGTGTTTCAGAAGAAGAAATGTGTAGGTCTCAAATGTCTTTAGCTCATAAGCTAGCTGTTTGCTTACTTAAAAAAAAGGCTAATTCCTTACTAGTACAGATGCAGTAAAAAACCCACTGAACCTCACAAAAACAGAGCAAAGATGTACAAAAGTATCCAGTAAAACGATGTGGAACACAGAAACTCCAAGTGCAGTTTGCAGAAAAAGGCACACACAAAAAAACGCTGCTGTATCAAGAGAGAGGGAAGTTGCCCTTTGTTTACTGAAATCTTGTGCCAGTGATGTCATCAGACAATGTTCTGGCTTCCAGCTGTCGCACACCTGGGACAGAGCCCTGTGGCCCTGGACATATCGCCTGGTGACATCACTGGGATCACCACTCACCTCTACATCTGGTGAGCGTTACAGTCTCCAAAACCAGCCTTGAGGAAACTTTCTGGAGTGAAACATCAAGCTTCCATTTCAAAAGTTGGTCAAAGAATACGATTGAGTTACAAAGGACGTCGTACTCGCAACCAACAATATTGCAACTGCGATTTGACTTCCATCAATTGTGCAGCCCTACTATACAATAGCTTTGTATATAACGGGTGTAGATGGACACAAGATAAACTGTTGTCTTTGAGCTTCGAACACGGCATTGTTCAAACCAACAGCCTGTATTATTCATGAAAGCTACTGAGAATATCCCAAACAGCAGCTTTTGCATCTTAATTATTTGCTCTCCTCCTGTCGCGCTCGCTGCTGTAGCGCTGTGCAGCATTTGGCCTCCCTCCAGCGAGCAGCCAGCCTGCGGCTTTGTGGGCTAGGTGTGTGCAGAGCAGCACTCATGCACGTCTATACTCACCACATTACATCCATTCAAGCCTCCGCCTCTGCTCTTGGGTTCGAGAAATATTTGTTGGTTAACGTCTGTCAGCTATTGAGACTGAAATGTCAGCTGCAAAGAGAGAGCGTTTGCTTCGAATGAATGCAAATCAGAGAGAGGGCAGAGGAGACATTTGTAACTGTAAATATCACAGTTGCTTTGAAAATCTTGATAATGAAAGTGTTTTGTGATGCGCTGAATGCGACGCTAAAGGCCGGTCCGGAATTTTAATGACTATCATGCAGGAGTCATGAATATTCTCAGCCAAATGAGAACAGCTAAAAACAACAACAACCGAGCAAGCCACCTCTTTTTGGTCCTTAAAATGAGCCTTTATTTTGCAGAGCGTTTGTTAGCCATGTAGCCTATAGATTATGAATCATTCCCATTAAACAATACACAATACTTTGGATTAATCTCACATGATAATTTTAAGACTTCAACTATTTGGTACTCCGAGGTGATAATTGACGCTTCCAGATCAGCCATGTCCAGATCGGAGCGGAGTCTGTGCTCTCCTGCGGTGTGTTATTTTAGTCGGGCTGTGAGCGTTGAGGAGCACAGGCCTGACAGCTGCAGATGCTTAGTCTAACCAATCATGCAAGAACGCTAGCCCCATCAGGCCAGCTGCTAACTCCAGCTGATCATGTCAAACGTACAGAAATGTAATTAAATCGTCTCTGACTTCATTTTAAAACTGCTTAAACCTGTTACAGCAGAGTAATCTCAAGCACATTTATAATACTGATCAATAACGATCATGCACAGCTATTTTATAGTCGTCCGTGGCCACAAATGTAGCTGTTCCAAAGATAAAAGTCTCCAGGAGCTTGTTTTTTTTCTCTTTGATAACACATTTTTCCTGACCATTTGCACCTCCCTGAGTGTTTCTTGAATGTCGCTGTAAGTGAATGTCTTGGGTTGGGGGTGAATCCAAGATGAGCGGACGGGGAAAGAAAGGCAGCAGCCTCGGCGTCATATTGGCTGCTGAAGAGTTGCAGGGTTATGCAGTAGTTGCAAGAAAATTGTAGCTTATTGGAACATTTGCGCTACAGCTGCAGGATTCTTGGAGTGGCTGAATTGGAAAAAGTAAAAAGTTTGCTATGCGCCCTGTTTGTGAAATATGCCTCTTTCTTTTGGACTGAGCTGTAGCCGACACAAGGAGCACCAATGTAAAAAGGAAACATAAAGCTAATGCTCTTCATTCATCAGGAGGTAAACACTGACACAGATCAGGCGTGGTGTTATGGCTCTCGGAGGCATGTGTGGGTTGGTGTTAGGGGTGTGCGCGTTGATCTACTGTACCAAAGCCCGTGCACAAGCTCAAGCAGACTTTAAGGTAATTTTTTCACTTTTGTTTTCAATTTGACATCGATTTTAAGGAAGATTACAAGGCAGCGCGATGTAAAGAGGAAAATAATGTGAAGGTTGCCACAGAAGAGCAGCTTGTAAGAACCACGCCTCAGTCGGCCTTTTTTTCTTAAATAACGCCTCTCCCTAAAACCTGCGCCACATGCGGATGGGGGACGACGGATGGAAATTAGCCCAAGGCTACAATCCAGGGTGGCTTGTTTACATGCATGAGACCCATGTATATTCATTAACATGCACTGTCCCGACCAAATAAACCAATAAATAAATAAATGCAAGATTGCGCGTGCACGTTGCGCGCGGACTGTGCCAGGCACAAGATCTGGTTTAGTGTTTTAGAATTGAAGCTAAAGGCAAACATTAATTTGATATTAACAAATGATAAAATAGCCTCAAAATGTGAAATATTTTTTATGAAACACATGGGTTTGATACTTATTTAATTTTTCTCTTTTTATTTTTAATTTATGTTAAAATATCGACACCCTACACTGGCCTACCGGAAAAGTATTACGTGCGCATGACCCTATACGATACAAGGCTATAGGCTACAGAAATAAGACTGTATTAGCCACCTCTTGTTGATGGTGTGAGAATGTTAGCTTGCTAAATATTAGCAAATATTAGCATGTTTTTTAATAAATATGGATAAACAACAAAAACATTGTTGTAAATATTCCAAAATATTGTGTCAATAAATAAATAATCCAACCAAGACGTTATTATATCAGCCCAGTGATATTTTTCGTATTTTCATATTGAATAAATGAAATGGAGCTAGCATCTTGTCCTGACACTATCAGTGGTGCAAAAAAGTTTATGAATCACGAACAATATTTGGACTTTGGACTCCAAAAGTTCAACACAAAGCTCGCCACGCTTTATCACTGGTGCCAGTGTTCACGGAGAGCGCCATTATTCACTGTTGATTGTGTGGTGGATGACACCATAGACGCGCAGACCCGAGCTGTTCTGGCCTGTGTGACATAAGGCCAGCATCATTATGTATTAGCACGAGCATGATAGGATTACAGGCTGGTAATGAGACAGCACTGGGCCAAGCTGCATGGCTGCGTGTGCGCTCTCTGACATCCAAATAAATCCCCCTGCACAATGGAGCGCTGCTGTTTCACCGCGCCGTGTGTCAGCAGTCTTTGTCTTCTCTCTATTCATGATGTGTTCAATGATGGGGCCCCGTGTGCTTCAGAAAGCCACTCCTAGAAAGATATGTTATGAAAATGGCTTTTGAAAAATACCTGGAAGTAATGTGTGTTGTTCTGAGTATTCAAATTGTGTTTCAGCTTGAACAGGAGGTAAGTAGATTTGAGACCCCCAAATACTAACACAAACTTTAAAGGAGGGATATTTTGAAGAGTTTACTTTTCAAAACTTCTTACAAAGAAAAAAAAAAGGTTTGTCAAATGTTTGTCGTTTGAGAAAGTCTAATTGGTTTACGGCTGTCATGGTTGGAGGTGGTGTGAGGAAAAATAAAACCCAAAATGCAGGACTGCAACGAAACTGGTGATGTTTAATAGACAAAAACCAAAGAACAAAATCCAGTGACACAAACCGGGGCTGACGTAGACAATGACACGACAAAGGACAAGGGAAACACAGGGGTATAAATACATGGAGGAAACAGGGCACAGGTGAAACACATCAGGGCGGGGCAGGCAATCAACACAAGGGAAGCAAAGCAAAAATCACACAGACCAAAAAGACATGTCAAAATAAACCACCAAGCACAGATGAACACAAAAGCAAACCAAAACAGGGCAACAAAAGACCGAATCTTGACAACGGCACTCCTATGTAACACCAGTTTGGGTCCCAAGGCCCTGTTCCAGATATTTTGATATTTTCCTGGTGGTGGAATTAAATTAGTTTTGCCCTCCTTCAAGTCTACATTTGCGAAAATACACTGGGGCTCAAGAATTAGCCAGCAAGTTTTTGTTTGCATTATTGTAACAGCGACCCTGAAAAGTGACCCTGAAAGTTGCGAAACGTGCTTTTAAAGGAATAGGCCACAGTTTTTCCATACTGAGGTATGTTCTTACCTTACGCAGAGAATTCTATAGGAGTGAAGATAATTACTGCGCGGACATCAAACTGCTCCTAAGGTGTTATTACGCCTTACAATATAGTGTCCCTTTTTATCCGCCTAGAAAATCAACATGTTTGATTTTGTTTAACTAGACTTGGATCGTGTAACTACTCACGTAACCGTATTTAAATTGGGAAAACGTGGAAAAGCTCGGTCGCTTCTAACTTCACCCCGTTTGGCCCCATAGAGGAGAGGCTAAAGGCTAACAACATCTTCAGTCTTTTTGCATGACTGAGCGCACCAACTCATCCAAGTATTGAACTTTAAATGTTCATCTTTAAAAGTGCAAAAACAATTGGCTTTTACAATACGGCACAATTTATTCATTTTAAGTGTTAAACTTTAACATGCATGAATTAAACATTTCGAGTTCACTGCCAAATTAGCGGTTTGAAATGTCAAATGTGTATCGAATAAAGTTGTCTTGAAGTTAATAATATATTCATCTGAACGTACAAATGCTTTGCCTGCTCCCGATGCTGTAGAAATATGGAAGGTTACATAACTGTTGACAGAGAGAACATATTTCTTATTCAAGTGAAAATGTCATGGCTCATCTGTTTGTTTACCATCATGGAGGCAAAGCCAGAGGAGGCGGCGGTGTTAATGAGACAATAACAGCGGGACAAAGGAGGCGCTTGTCGGCCCCGCACCGTCGGATTGAAGAAAGCACCGGGGCCAAAGGGCACGCCGTAATGAAGCTCGAGGTCAGGCGCCGCTGAGCGCTAACGGCTGCAGGCCCGTGTCGGTTAGTCTGGAGGTCGCCACTAAACTTTTACTGATGACTTCTCTAAGCTCCCGCACGGGCCTGGAGTGGGCGATTCGTCAAATGCAATAGTTGGTATTTTGAATCATCTCAATTGCAAATGTTACGATTTTCAAACATGCGAGGCGTATCGTAAGGCTATGACTGCGGTACGTTTACCCACTTCTGGATCGTTTGCCATAATCTACAACTTAATTTCATCCGAGCTTTAGTTACGCACTTAAACTTATGGAACGACTGGGTCTTCCTGAACTTGTTTGTAATTCTGTCAAACGGAAACTAAAAGTAGAGTGGATTTCAAAAGTAAAGGAGACGGACACCAGTCTGGTGAAGAAGCTGCATTGTTCGAAAGCACAGTGAGCGCCGCGGTTGAAACGAGGCTGGAAAAAGCGGTTCTTGTGATCTTTTGGTGGTACATTGTCGTGCTGTTTGGCGTTGTCTTTGTGGGGCTCGCTGTGGCCATTACTTGGTTGTTTGTGCCACTGTTATGACAGAGAAATGAGAAGGGAGGTAGCTTTTATGTTAGTCTGTGTGTACTCCGCTCTGTTATTGGCCGCTGCTTTCCGTGTGTTCAGTTTTGTGTCGGTAAATCCGCCCACGCTTTTCCTGTGGTTCCAAAAACTCAACTGGGGCATAGTCTCGTCTTTCTGTCGCTCATATTACACGATGATTCGAGCGCGAGTCGAGAATCACATTGCACCAGCCCCTATGGCTCCTCCTGCAGGTGGTGGGTCCACAGAAGGACGGCCTCATGGTCCTACTCGGGCCTGTTGGTCTCTCATGAGGGGCTTCTGAACCGCTCTTTGTCTGACCTGTCACCGAGGACCTGTTTGCCATGGGAGACCCTACCAGGGGCACGAGGCCCCCGACAACAGAGCTCCCAGGGTCATTCAGGTGCTCAAACCCCTCCACCACGTTAAGGTGGCGGTTTCAGGAGGGGTAAAATAAAGCATTTGATTTCAAAACCCTGTTCAGACACACAGCCGCTGTAACGCGTGGCCATGGCCTAACTCTGTGACTGTGTCTCCAGGTGACGTTCCGCACCAGGATCTACCACTGCAACATCAACAGTCAGGGGGTGATCTGTCTGGACATCCTGAAGGACAACTGGAGTCCAGCCCTCACCATCTCCAAGGTCCTGCTCTCCATCTGCTCCCTGCTCACCGACTGCAACCCTGGTGAGAGAGCGACACGCACACACACACACACACCAATCACGGTTTGACTTTGGCAGCTCTTCCCGGGGAAGCGCAAACCAAGAACATGAAATGAAACGGCGTGTTGTTTTTTTTTTTAGAGTGGCAGAAATCTCGCTGGTGGGGATTTCCTTTGTTTTGTTACTCAACAGATTGCAACCTGGAAGTGTCCCCCACAATCACTGGATCTGTTCCGAGCAGTCGTGCACTCACAGTATTGTTGACTTAAATGTTGTAAGTCCTGGAAATGTCCTTGCTGCTTCCCCCCAATCATACCCCGATCCGTTTTTAGCCCTGACAGGTGACTGACGTGTCCTTTCTGCCTCGACATTACCCAGTGGAGAGTGTCACTGCTGTTCGGTGTAGCTCCACACACAAGCTAAAAGTCGGAGTGACAGAGGCAAAGGCACACTCACAAAAAGACATCCGCCATTAGGATTATCAGAAGAACCAACAGGATAAATACATCAGGAGAGAGGTATATTGGGGGGAAACAGTTTTGAAAACAAAATATCTAAGTGTGATTTATTTATTTTTTTGCTTCGCTAATTAAGTGACCCAACGACCTTTAAATTCACTGCAGCGCTGTTAGGTTAATGAGTGACGTTCAGGCTGTGTTTGAATATCCACGCTATTATATTTTGCAATTACCGCCGCTATAAAAAAGTGAAACATGCGAGCTCATGGAAATCAGTTGGATAGGTTCGTCATTTGTTCAGGTCACTCTTTTCGTAATTAGAGCGAAGTCATGAGACGAAGGAAGATAGAATTTTTTTTAAAACAATCACACCAATTTGCTTCCTTTAGATATAGCTAACAATCATATTCTATTGCTTATTTATTATTTTTAGATTATTATGTATTTATTTTTACATACATTACAAGGGTAAAAGCATAAATAAAAGATGACTTGAATGAATTGTCAATAGGTTTTCAATTAAAATAACCCTTAGATATTATTTTTAAAGTACATATTATGTCTTGTTTCTTTTCTGTGAACATTTAGACATTACTGTGAAGGTTTTGGGAAATCGCTATGTTCTTGCTAGAATGCAAGTTGCATGCAAGTTAGTTATTTTATACTCACTACTGCCACCTCAGGTCTTATGCGTAACTGCAGCTTCTATATTAAGATCGTGCATTACGGAACTTCGGACCCGAATTAACAACTTTTTGAGTGACAGTGCAGGATTTTAGAGGCAGTTGTGATGAATAGGTCTGGACTCATTCTACACCTTAGGACATGGCTGGAACATGTAGGGGGAGGAAAATACTTAATTTAAACATTTTTAAACTCCAAATCGTCCCTTTCACTCCGATAATGGTGAATAATTGTAATGGGGCAATATAGACCACAATGCAATACGAGTGTGATTGTTTTTTGAATTAGACTCAGTATGAATAAATACGGGTACTGTTTTAATCGCACGTCACGTATTGTTGTACCTCTTGAATGTAAATAGTTTCGGTGAAAATTCGCTAACGTTAGCTGCTTACCTTTAGCTTGAGCTGATATATGATCGTCAGCTTCCCTTCAGACAAAAAGGCAATAAATAATCCAAGTCATTATCTTCAAATCCATGTTGAATAAAAC
This sequence comes from Proterorhinus semilunaris, assembly GCA_021464625.1. NCBI lineage: Eukaryota > Metazoa > Chordata > Actinopteri > Gobiiformes > Gobiidae > Proterorhinus > Proterorhinus semilunaris. The sequence goes on from CM038360.1 coordinate 23,205,593, forward strand.
GTATCTGACTAGTATTTATACATTAATATTAAATGCATGTCGAGATCGCCAACAGAATGAGCAAACTCCATAGTTTACAATACAGTGGGGCGCTGTGCAGTAAAATAAGGAGTTAGTTGCTTAGGAAGGGTCCATATTGTAGCTGTACCTCCTCATTGGGTAAAGCATGATGTCAAATGTGGATATTTCTTGGAAATTGGTGACACGATAAGAAGGAGAGCATTTATAAAGGCAAAGATCATAACAAAAGGCTTGAATTCATACAGCAGTGACTCGATAAGGATCTCTGGTGGAGATTGTTCACACAAGCCCCGGTGGTCGTTCGTCACGCTGATAATATTTCAACTGAGAATGGAAAAGAAAGCAAAGACGATATGTGGAATTAATATCTCTGTTCCAGTTTGAATTATCTCGAACGCTTTTGTATTTTGGGTACAATAGCACCGAGCTGAACTGTGCTAGTGTTTCCATCCTTCGCAATTATGCAGTGAAAAGCCAAATTTGATTAACTTAATAATGGAGTATTGTGTTCTATCAATGATATCACATATCGTAACTGCAGAAGACGATGGAGTGTGAGGGTTTTGCTTATTAATTTTTTTTTATTAAAAGGAGATGTCTCATGTAGGAAGACGGTAGTGACACGCTGTCATTTATTTAGATTGATTACCTCCTGGTTTTAGTCTGTAAGACTTCAAAATGAGGAGAGAGAGAGAGAGAGCGAGAAATCGAGGAGTGTTGTTCCGATACCAGTTTTTCCCATCTGAGCCGATACCGATACTTGAGTTCAGAGTAGTCGCCGATACCGAGTACCAGTCCATTAGCACAGCAAGTGAATAAAAATAATAACACAGCCTCTATAAATATGCCAAAACCTACTGCACATGGCTCATTATGTAGATTAAACAAAGTCTGTGCACTGTACCTTATGCTGCTTGATTTCCCTTAGGCAAAAAAAAAAAAAGATAACACAAATGTGATTATTAGGGGTTTATAGCCCAAAATACACAATTTGGCAACAGACAGGTTTGGGTTTAGATACTCACCGATACCGATACCAGGAAAATCTATGGTATCGGCAGTGTCAGTACCTGAACAACCCTACAATCAAATAAGATGGTGGAGAAATTCACTTGTTACATTCGGCTCTTACGCAGGGTGTGCAGAATAGACTAGAGATGTGCTAATGGTCAAATAGTAAAAAGAGGTATCTTATGTATAATGAGTAAAAGCAAAAATCTTAAGGGGCAGAAATATAAACGATGAGAAATGACAAATGAAATAAAAGCTAGAACAGACTATAAAAAGTAGAATATCAAGGTCAGCATTGGCAGTGCAAAGTTTACATCCTAGTGCAGGTTGTCAATAAGTGACGCTGGTACAGGGAATATTGCACGTAGTTTTGCAAAGGGGTTATTGCACATGTTACTTTACAGTCTTGCTGTACAGTCTAACAGCTGTGGGGGTGAAGGCCCAAATCCCACAACCCTTCTCTCCTGATTGGACCTGACTGTGTCTGGTTCACAGAAAAGCTCGTCTCATTGGTCAAAGTTTTGGCAGCAGGGATTCAGATTAGTTGCTGAGGTCACCAAAGGGAGGGACTTTGGAAAAAACAACAACTTGCTTTTTGTCCAATTGCAAGCCCAGGCGGCCAGCTCTATGCAATCTATTAAAATGGAATAACATTTAAACTTACTGACTCTCACTTTAAAAAACGTACACCAAAAAAGTACACAAACAACTTTTACATTTGGAAAAAGATTGCTTAAATCAGCATCGCTCAAATATTTGATTTGAGCACGTTTCCTTCATATTGAGGAACACAATGAAAAAAATAGCAAACACATCCTACCCTATGGCTTTAAAAATGTTAAACTCCAATGTGTTGTACTCAAATAATTCAGTAGCCTCCATTCTCGATAGAACCACATTCCTCTGTGTAGATACTGATAGTTCATAGCTTCTCGGTTAAGCTATAGCGTATGCAAATGACGGCGGCTGCTGCTGCTGCTGGAAGGATGTCAATTGATGTAGTTGTGCTAATAAAAAATAAATTAATAAAAACATTGTTTTTAAGGGGAGGGGGGAGTCAAAATAGCATAGCATGTCCATATAAATCTCTTTTTCATCTGCCAAAACAAGAAATAACAATTTCTCCTGTTGGCGGACTATGGTAGGAATTTGTGTTTCATAACGGTATTCTTCAGAGATTTAAAATCCACTCATTTATTCATCATCATTCAACTGACACTCAAGGTCGCACTCAATTGAAATGTGAATAATAGACGTAATTTAGTGGCTAATGACTCAGGGTTTATTTGAGTTAGCGGCGCTTTAGCTTAATGTCTTCTAGCAATGACTCCATTCATTACATTATTAAAGCCATAGTGCATAGAATTTCACCTCAGAAATAAGATAAAATAATTGAAACGACAAGCATTGATTCCATTATTGGCCTTTTTATTCATGACAAATACCTAAAACAGTCTCTCATTTGACGATGCTTGCAGTGGGATATCAAATACAGTTGGTCTATGGTCACTTATAGACAGGTTTTGCGCTTTGCTTTGACAGAGATTTAAAAACATTTGGTCCTCTCACAATTCCTTTTTGTTCGATAAATTATAGAGAGAATAGCCTTGTCTGAATAGAAACAACTTTGGTATCACTGGCACATTTTATTGTCACATCACCCAGTCCTACTTTACGCCAATTGTTTGGAAGCATGTTTGACTTCTGTAAAGCAGTCCTGTCAACTCTGTCTTTGTATTGCCATAAGCCTAACTACAACTCCTATAATTCCAAATATTGGCTCAGCTGTTTTTATTTTTCCTTTTTCACTGACTGGGCTCCCACAGGGCTCCATTCTTTGACCTCTATTATATCTTACTACTTCCCAGTTAATATGCATCAATTTGGTGAACATATCATGCATAATTGAAGGCAAAAAACACTTTTAGGTTCAGCATTGATATTTTATGTTTCTTACATTGAAATAATGTCTCTGTAAGGATAAGACAGTAATGACCTTGAGCTCCCTCTGTAGGCTGCAGTTGGAATGACAGTGACAAACAACCTTTCAATTTCTGTTTACCTTATGAAAGAAAATGTATTGCATTTAGCGACAGGTACTTGCTTTTGTGAAATGGCACACAACTCTACAGCAACATACATTATAATCCGGAGGAGTAAGGGACAGGGTGATTTGAGCGGTGAGTGGTGTGGAATGAGCTGGGGGTTGATTGTGGCAGACCCGCGCTGATAGCCTGTGTGCTCTCGGCGGGGATGGCTCCTTTGATAAAGATTCACACACAAACACACACACACCCTCCCTCCCGTCTACTACAACTTCTCCTCCTCCTCCTCCCCCCGCTCCGACACGCTGAAGGTCCCCGCAGCGGTATAACATTTTCGCACATCGCAGAGATGAAATGAGCTGATGCCTCGGACACAAAAGGGACTTGATCGACAAGCGTATTCTTTGATACGTCTCGTCTTCTTTCTGCGGCTTGCCTCATCTGGTTCACACAGGCTAATCTGGCTCGACAAAATCACATCTTTTTTACTGATATTGACCCGTTTGCGCAAGAGATTAAGACTGTAAAAGCGACACCTGGATTCGAAGTTTTCTTGTGAAACGGGGCCTTAATAATCAGTGTGCTCAATGGCATCCTTCTTTACTGGATTCTATGTTGAAATGATCCAAGGAAAGTGACATGGTTTCATTTTTTTTTTTTTATAGCCCAAAAGCAGGTACAATAAATAGGAAGTGAGATGCCTGTTTTGTTCTGGTTTTGGAAAGTAATATTGCTGCATGCTAGTTGTTCCCCTTTCAGTTTGAACTGTTCTGCCCCCAAAAAAACCTTTGCCGAAAGACATTCAGTTTATGAAAAAAATGTATTTTCTTTGACTGTCTTATGTGGATTGGAACAATGTCGCGAAAGTGGAGGAACTAATAATGCCACTATTGCAATGGTTTGCCAACTTTTCCCATCATGTTCCATCCCATAAAATATATAACCTTCCAAGTGTCACCAGACTTGGATCCAGATCAAATCAGGACTAAACCGGGTCTAGTAATACGCATTACTGAAACTTCAATTCAAATATCTCCATCTCTTACTCAATGCTTCTCCAATTTAATGGAAATGCACAGATTCATGCACATCTAACATCATAAATTGTAATGATGGTCAAAATGTGGCTTTTACTATTTTACAAATCTTAGTCATAATCATTACCGACATTTATCATCAGCTCCTTTGGTGTCTACATTAACTGCCCAGTCCGTCTCACCAGTTCGTTGCCCTCGGAATCGCCCTCTTTCCGTTGCCCCAGCCTTTAAAACTCACATTTACACTTATATATTTATTAGCACATCGTGTTTACACAAGCAGCCGTGCATCGCCGCTGACATCCAATTACCTGCCGCCCGTTCTAAAACGCTCGACAAACCTTCACGCGTGCTCATCAGCATGCATGGAGGTTTTATTACAGGGAAGGGAACCACAGAATCGCCGTAACTCAGCCGAACGGCACACTCAGGCTTGTATCGGATGACGTACGGTGCGGCGGACACTTTTATTGACAGCAGAATAAAATTTGTTTGCGGTTGTAAATCATGATTGTAGATCATGGTGAGCTTGGTGAACGGCTGTGCCGATGTTGAGTGACTGTGGCTGGATCGGCAAAAAGTTCTGGAACTTTATAATCCACTATTCTCTTTTTCAAATACTTTTGGACTCCTTAGTATCCTCCATCACCACATTACTGAACATTCCAGGTTATTAGTTGCTTTATCCCTGTAAACTGTTGTAAAACTCAAAACACAAACATGCCGATGCTCAGCTACATACCCGCAATGATATTTTTGCTGCAAGAAAAGCCAATATAGGAACGCACGGTCCACCATGTAATCTTTAGAAAGTATGATTATTCAAACAAGTCTAAGCTAATCTCAGAGGTGGGTAGAGTAGCTAAAATATTTACTCAAGTAAGAGCAACTTCACTTGGAAATTATTTTACTTGAGATGAAGTAAAAAGTAACGGCTGGTTTATACTTCAGCGACAGCTCCGCGTTTACGTGCTGGACGCACGTGGGAGACAATCAGGGAGTTCATGACGGCTGCACCTGCAGCACAAGGTGACTCCGCGGCAAGTGCTGCAGAACGCAAGTGCCGTGATTGGTTGATCCTTTTGCAAAACAAGGAAACGCACAACAAACTCCTTCAGTCTCACTCTTTGAAGTTATTTTTCATGAATATATTGTTCCTATGATTTAGTGCTTTTGTATTTTCACTTTTTATGTTATTAAAAAATTTAATGGACATAACGTGGAGGCAGAGGAGCTACGCGAAAGTTCGAACGATTGACGCTTGCGTCAAGTGGACGGGGCTGCGGTGGTATAAAAAAGTATAAAAAGGCCTTAAAAAAGTATAAAAAGGCCTTAATGCTACTTCAGTACTGTGAGTAATAGTACAGATGCGTCAAAAAAATGCGTCGAGTAGAAGTAAAAGTACCATATGGCAAAACTACTCTAAGAAGCAATTACTTCAAAAAGTTACTCATGTACATTGTCATATTTGTAAAATGGTAAAAGCCACATTTTGCCAGTCATGTACATGTACTGTACTTGAGTAAATGTAACTGAGTACTACTCAATAGAGAATGCATTTGGATAGGAAGTACAGGCGCTCGCAACTTCAGGTTAGCAGGACCAGTGTAGCTACACTGTACAACAAGCCAATTGATCCCCTGTGCAACATGAAGGGGAGTCGGACGGGGGCCAACCTTGAGTCAGTGGCATTGACCGTACAGGTGTTACTGCCACCGATTGTTCCGGAGTGTCCTTCATAAAAGGCTTTTAAATAGGACAGCCAATTTTTACTTTTTACCTTTATAGAAATGTTGTAGAGTAGAAAGTATTATGTTTATCTTTTAAATGTATTTGAGTAAAAGTAAGTTCTCAACAAAAACACTACTTCATCCAGTACAGATACTCAAAAGCTCTACTTAAGTAAGCTGCTATCCCTATAGTTTATTCCTCTACAAACATGTTATGAAGCATGTGAATTTTGTATTTGTTTGGTCGTTCATATTTCAGTTACCTCTCGAATGTTAATGCTCCTGTGCGTGCTTAAAATATGCTCTTTGAACCAGATTTTCATTTATTTTAAAACATCAAATGGAAAAAAAAATCCACTTAGATCCAGTTTGCATTTCCTTAAATCTGCACCCCTAGTTCCAGGAAGAAGCAGGCTAGACATTCTACACCTGTCCCCACGTTTCCCATTGGCTTGTATATTGATCAGTCCAACACTCGTCTTACTTTGGGTCAATTTCTCGTCATATCCTGCCTGAGAAGCCTTGCTGGGAGAGTTATCCCCCTCATAGCAGGGATGAGTAAACGGCACTAATCCTTCCTGGGTTTCAATGATGGAGGTTTTTACAAGCTTACAGGCAGATTTCTGCATGAATGAGCGCCTGCATATCAAGACTTGGTAGCTTCAGGCGGCAAGAGCTGACTTCAGTGTCAACAAATGCCAGCAGCGAGCCCGTTTTTCTTGTCCTCTATCCAAAGCTCAAAGTGACACACCGGTTAAAGGACTGATGGATGGGAATTTTGGCTCTGGTAATAATGTCTTTTGTTGGTGGAAGCCTAGTACCATTTGTTTGGAAGTGTTTTCGACATGTTTTTGGAGGTGTATTTGAATATTCAATAATGCAGTCTTGTTAGCTCTATTACTTATGCGGTCTATACTGCCTACTAATCTTCAAGGAAATATACGTCAGGTTTACATTGAAAATACATGGGGGACGCTCCTCGGGGAGCATCTTCTGTGCAGTGTGTTTTGAAGCTTTTCGTGCGTGGGAAGCTTTTGACTGACATCCCTCGAAAGTGGCCGACGCTAGAGTTGGAATTGTTGAACTTTTTGGAGAAATTCACAAGCGTCGACCAATCAGGAGCTTTCCCCAACAGTGACGTGCGTTGGAGCTGAGCCACCGGGACAGATCCTATGCGGCCCGCAGATGTAAAAAAAAAAAAAGTCAGAGTCACGGAGGTTAGCTTCATCGTGTTGTGAACCGGAGCTACAGCAGCTCCGGGACTTTTACCTAAACACCCAGGAATAAAACCGGCGACAAGAAAACGTATTTGAGTGGCTGGATCTGCGCCGGGAATGTGTTTGGGCCTTGATGATGCACAGAGCATTCCCAAAGCTCCAATCGATGTGAAAACGAGAAATATGCACGAATAAAGTCTATTAAGCCCCATCTACATAAAGCAACCGTTTAACAATGATCACATCCTGATTTTTAAGTTTATTGCTCACATTTTATCTACAGCGGGCCGTAGTCGATCAGTTTTCTCCCACGGCAAACGGATAGCTCGCATTGACCCCATGAAAACAAGTATTATGCACTAATAACGTTAATAAAGCCCTTAACTACACAGAACAGCCTTTATGATGGTCACACACTGAGCTGGGCTTGACGCATTTGTGGTTTATTGCACTTATTTATCAACAATGAGCTGTAGGCGATTGTAACAAGCTAACCGGGCTAACCTAGCCTATAGCTACTTGCCACCAATGTCCCTTCAACCGTATGGGCTGGATATGAGCTTAAATACTGGGGATCCTGCGTAGACCATGGGGGTATAGTTAAAGATCCATAGGACATGGCAGGAGCAAAGAGGGAGACTAGTTAGCCTCCGAACAACTGTAGTTTTCAGGTAAGAGCTGCTTCCAAGATGGCTACGAACGCACTCTGAGCTTCTTGACGCTCGGTGACATTGTGACAAGCGTCCAACTAGGGGCTTTGGGCGCGATTTTGAAGCCCGAGAAGCGTGCGGTCTGAACGCAGCATTACAAGGAACACTATCAGCAAGCATTTCAACATCATAGCAACACGAACCGCTTTCCTCCATCTTTTGATATCACTCCCTTGACGTACGGGTGCTTTGAGGCAGACTGAGGGAGCGGGGATTGCGCGCGTGACAAACGGATACCGCTGCAGCCACCTCAAAAACAGAAACGGGAAGAAAAATGGTACACCATTTCCTGATAGTGTACAGAACTTCATATCCCCCGACAGCAGGAGTCCCCCCCCCCCCCCCCCTCCCGGCGGCTAATACAAATTTTAAGACGTCTTTTTGGATGTCCACCAAGAGAAAAGGCACAGAGGAAAGTGGCGATATACGGCACAGACCGATGGCTGGCTTATAGATTTTTTTTTTCCAAATGTTATACTTATTAGGCTTTCGAATTATATTATTGTATATATTTATAAAACACAACTATTAAACAATAAATGATCAATAAAGACAAAACATTGGCAGAACTTGGAACAAATAGTCAGTGGTGGTCAAAGTATCTTGATTCCATTGTGTAAAAGTACAGATTCTTCTGGTCAAATAATACACAAATGATTACTTAAAGTGCACATATCATGCACATGGGGTTACAGAATAGACTTAAGAACTTTATTTTGGGTGCCTCAAGACCGATATTTGTAAGAATTTGGAGTGATATTGAAATACAGGCGTGAAGACTTGGACTGGGGCTTCTCCTGCTGGCAGCTGTGGGGATAACTTATTGAAAAGCGAACTTCTTGTTTCGATTTACGGCATGATTTACAGCTTCAGCACGGCGTGATAAACACACTTTGACCACAGAACAGCTCAGAACCGATACAATGTTGGATTATGGGCTTTAATAATGTAGAGGACAGTTTGGGGTTTTAACAATGATGCAGTTGTATTCAGAAAGTACAGAACGAAGCGCTGACTACGTAAAAGAAAAAAACAGCAAACTGTAACCGCTTTGCCCAAGGATTACTGAAAACTGTGAATGGAGTGAAATACCACTGCAGGCTTTGACGAGGGAACGATGTTATAACATGGTTTAAAGCTCAAAAAGTAGATTTTGCACGATACGTCCACTTTTAGTCAAAGCGATGAAGTATTTGCTGTGGACAATACTTAAATATTAAAAGTAGAAAGAACAAGTCATTTTAAACAAGTCTTATAGCTTTGGGACTTCAAACAAACAAAAATTTCACCCGAAATTCCCTCCTGTGCTGCAACGTGACGGGCACAAACCTTCTTCCTTGTGATGGCATTTGACAGTAGCAGACATCTGCACAGCGCCACCTACTGTTCTGGAGTGTGCATTATTAGGCTTTTATAATGATCAAAACACATGGCCAAATGTACTTTTTACTTTGGAGCCTTTATAGAAATGTAGTGGAGTAGAAATTATTATATTTACCTTTCAAGTGTAGCGGAGTAAACTTTTATCATATTTTCAGTGATTTGCTCCACCTCTTGCCAGAATAATTGTGTGTCTGTGCTTTGCCAAATACACTAAAGTATCTTTTTTTCTTTCCACATTCGGTGAGCGTGTCTGATACCTCACTTGTTCCTTTGACCTAAACCACCAGGACGCCTCGGGTAGGCGCCGCGTCGGTGGAATGGCGAAGGCGGTGTTAGGGGGGCTGATTAACTGTCATCCCCCCCACGCTTTAATGAGATACGTGCCAATGGTCTCCGCCTGCGAGTCTACAGAGGGAGGAGGAGGAAAAGGAGGATAGAATGGGTGGATATTTTTAGGGTATACCACAGGGGCTTGAGGGTGGCTTTATTAAAAAAAAATAACGTAAGATTTTGATGAGGCAAGAATCGGAAAGAGGAAGCAATAGCGAGTGGGTCGCAAAGGAAGGAGGAGACTGTCGATCAAGTGTGTTTTGGTGTTGGAAAAGTAGTGCGCTCATTTCGTCTCAGCGGTGTAAGGAAACGCTAGCCCAGCTTAATTAGGACGAGATGTAATGATCAAAGTGCAAATCCAAATTTGAGTGAAGCCTTCGAATGAACTTGAACAACAGCAGATCCTTGCTGATGCATTTAGGCCCGTCTCGCAGCATTTAAGATATTATGACAAGACCAAAGCATGAGAGAATTACGTTTCCATGCCATTTTACCAGGTTTTGAGGATATTTGTTGGATTCTACCAGTCTGTGACGCTCCTTTCCAAGAGCAGCAGGTGTGTTACTGTGGACTCGCAGCTGAGGCCTGCTGTCCACAGTGAGCCAGTGATCTGGACGAGAAACCGTCCAAAAAGCCCAATCCAAATGCTCTTTTGTTACACTGCCCAAGAAAAAGCGACAACGACCAAGTGCTATTATTCTTTTTTTTTTGCCAACAATATACTTTAAACTTTAAACATCCTTTAGTTCATCTTTCGTGTATGAGGATTTTCTTGACTTTTTGGAGTAATTCCATTTCTGATCTAGCTGTATTCAAGTAGCCACATTTTTGTCGTTGTTGAGAGCCACTCCTCCATAAGTGTGTGTTGAACGATAAATCCAAAATCCACAATTAAATCAGCCAATTAATGATTTACTCAACGTTCTCTCATCCGCCTTTCCCTTTGTGTCCACAGCTGACCCTTTGGTTGGAAGCATCGCCACACAGTACCTGACCAACAGAGCGGAACACGACAGGATAGCCAAACAGTGGACCAAGCGCTACGCCACATAGACTGACTCTGTCACTGCTGAACGCCCCCAGCCCTACAGCCTCCTCTGACCCCCCTCTGAACCCTCCCGTCTGAGATATGGAAGCACACCCACTCCTCTCATCCACCGGTCCCCCCCCCCAAAAGACGAACTGTTATCTGTTCCATGCTGACTTGAAAAGCTTCTTTTTTATACAGAGTCTATTGGGATTGTATTTTCCAATACACTGAATGTGGATATGGTCATGAAAAGCTTTAATACTGTTACTGTTCTTGTCGATGTTGATGTTCCTATTGTTAATATGGGGCTGGGATTGTAGGAGAACTGTTAGTTAATCTGTATTTAGATTGATGTGTGGGTCTTCAGATGTTTGTGTTTTATTAGGATGCATGTGTTAGGATGTGTGCATGCTTGTGAACATTTGTAAAACAATTGTATTAATTGTCATGTATTACATAAGTACAGAACAACCAGCCTTGTGTATTGCCTTGTGTGACTAGAGAAGCTGAGCTTTTCATATTATGGATTTTGGTGGAGGCTGCAGTTCAACTGTTAGTTTGTAAAAAGGAGAAAATAGTGTGTGAAACGTTTCTTCAAAATTCAAACGTTGGTCGCAGGGCGCTGCTCTGTGGTCACCCACTGGTCTATACAAGATGCCTGAGCGGGATGGGTCACTTTTGTTTTCTTTACAAACTGTGCAAAACATTTTTGGGGGTGATTCAAAGTATGGTCACTTTTGTGAACAAAAACAGTGCACGAACCACCATCGAACGTAAGCGCACGCTTTGAAAGGGGTGGAGCCTGCATGTGGGACATCAAACACATGGCAGAGTGAGTGTTTTAATGAGTGTGTTAATTGTTTTTTTGTTTTCGCTCTGTTCTTTTTTGTAATTGAAACTGAATTTTGATGAATTGAACAGAGCTAAAGTTTACCTTACTTTAACTTGAACATCCTGATATCACCCTTATGGTTTCACACAACATGAACAGACATTGTCAACTGATTGTCAGAAATTTTTATTGCAATAAATATCGTTAGCGTCCTAGCACAATCACCATGTTTTGATGTTTTTTTGCCTTTGAGGGAGAAAAACACCTCTTCTGAACCCTCATAAAGACGACTCAGGCAGAAGGTGACTGTGGTACAAGCCTTCTGATTGGACATAGTCGATGACACCTCATGATGCAGCACAGTTTGGAGAGTAGAATGAAACAAAACAAATCTTAATTTGGAGACAGACAATATGTAACGCTACACGACTCCATTGAGTATCCCACAAAAGGAGTCCTAATCGGCCTTAATTTTTGATTGTAATTACGTTGGTCCACGTGTCTGTCGAGAAGGTCTGACAAGTAACTTGGCAGTCAGCAGCTTCATCCCTCTAATACTTCTATTCCCTTAAGTAATAGCCCCTAGTTACACGTGTAAATAAGAACGCACAACTCCACGGCATGGCGGGCCTGTAGCTGAAAACTTGCACACACACAAGCCTTAGCACAAATCTCAGTACAAATTCCCTTCCAGTTCCGCGCTACGATCACAGCCCCATATGGTATTGCGTTGTTTCTAACGTTGTTGCCACCCTCCTTTATCTAAAAGTGCGTGTGGATACTCTTGTTTGTACGTGATGGTATCGTGTGAAGATGATTGCAGCGGCGAGTGCTTTTTAGTGAGATTTTCTTTTCTTTCTTTTTTTTCTTCAGTGTTTTACTTCAGCTCCTGGTCAAATATTAGTGCATGGCGTTCCGGAGACCTGGTGTACCGTTTCTGTTTGGGGCAGGCGTGGGCCTTCACCATGTATGACGATAGCGCTAGATTTGCTGTACATTTTAATGCCTTGTGAGATACAATTAAACACTGGTTGTAACGTGGTGCTGTGGTGTTTCCGGCCTTGTTATTTTCTCATTGTGAAAATAAAAAAGTGTGATTTTTTTTTTTACGCATCTGACCACATCCTGTGTCAGATGAGCTGGTTGGGCGCACCGCAGAGGAGGGAAACTGAATGTGGTAGCCTAAGTAGTTGTAAGAGTCATCGCATCATGAGTTTGACAAACCTGCCGCTACTTTCATTTGGGGATTAGGTTTGATTCATGTTCTACAATGTATAATGTCGAACATTTTTGTTTTTTGTTTTGTTTTTGTAGGGCAGGGACAAATGTTAGCTACACTACAGCAAAGGCACATGTTGACATGCTACTGATAATGCAGCGGTTGGATATTTGTATAACACTTTACTGGATACTCAATCACACTTGACATTATTCATACACTCCATGCTTGGTGGCGGTACACAAGAAGGTCCTGCCTTTACATTAGCTATCTGCATTTTTTCAAAGAAGTTACTACTTTTACTCCACTACATTTGAAAGATAAAAAAATACTCTCTAATCCACTTCATTTCTATAAAGACCCCAGAGTAAACGTATGGTCAAAAGCCTTATGACGCTCACTCCAGAGCAGTAGGTGGCATTGTGCAAATGCACTAACGCGAGCAAAAAGAGGTAGGTCTTGGGCTGATTCCGAAACCATTAAATTATAGCCTCTAAGTACTAACACTAGCAACTAATGCTTAACCTTTCTTGGGGTCAACTGTTGGATCCCTATGCAGTTGGTGAACTTCTGCTTCAGCAGCATTTGCCCAATTCGACCGTCCTTACCCAGGGGAAGGGGAAGTGACATCACCAACAGCTGCTGTTCTTCTTCTTCAAGGTTATTGGCAGGCAAACAAAAGCGCATGCCGCCACCTACTGTATTGCATATGCAACATAGTGTCCAAATAAAGACATTTAAGGAGAGAAAAAAATAAAATCCAAATGATCCTTCACATTTCCCTTTATTTTATCTCAACAGCTGTTTTATAAAGCTACAGTATGCAAATTAGCCATGTGACTTACGTTTCTACTAAATGAAAGCAAAAGCACAAACTGCCTTCATTTAAGCCATTTACTGAGGCAGCTCTTTAAAACCTGACATGTGACTGTGCTGTGGTGACGACAACATGTATTTCGTCACTTTTATAACGTTTGGCTTGTGCAGAATCTTTTATATATATATTTTTTATGAATTGTGCACCTGTCAATTAATAGTGGTTGCATGAAGAATCAGTCCTTATGGGCTTATGGGATGGCACATGGCTCCTAATCGCCAGTGAGGTAGCGTCAGAGATCCCTATGCTAAAGTGGCTATGATAGTTAGCACTGAGGCTCCTTTTCCTAACTCCTTCCTAACTGACAGCCCAATTCGGACGCTTCTTATCATGGCGGACGCATCCTGTTTGGCGTTAGACCTCTTACCAATTTAATGGTTTTAGACACGGCCTTGGCTTTCAAATGAGGCACTGGCCTATTGCTGGGTTTCAGGTGACATCACAGCGTTCTAAAGGCCTATAATATTTCATGAGGTGGGGGGCAGGTAAAACGATTTTGTTTTTGAGGAGATTTGTGGTGTTGTACAGAGATCATGGATCCAGTCAATGATATTAATGATCATTTGTGTAATTCATGTATTTTCTTTTTAGATACTACTCGTGAATGTGTAATGCATTTAATAAGAAAAACTGGCTCATGTGCCCCACTGGGTACTGTGACATCGTCACATTCTAGAACCTGAAAACAACTTATAGGCTGTAAACTCCAGTAAAGAAGCGTCTAGATTTGTGTAAAACTGAACTGGGGGAAGTGCGCACTCAGTTAAGACGGGTGGTAAGAGGTTGATAAACATAAACCTGATGTGTTTCTTGTAATGGAACCAAAAACACTATCCATCCAAACATAAAGAATCTATATCCATTGTATGAACCTGAAGGCTGGTTTTCTAGCATTTTTGTTTCAGTGACCCTTAAAAGTGAAGATGCAAGTTGTAAAATGTGCCTATAAACTTCAGTAAGAAAGTGTTTAGACCACAATGAACATTTACATTTAGTAGCTTCCTCTTTCATTGTTTAAGTATTTTCTACAGCAGATACTTCAGAACTTTCACTGAAGTAATAACTTGGGCAACTTTTACCTTTATTAGAGTAATATATGATTAGCACTTTTACTCAAGTAATCAAGTACTTTGTCCACCACTATCCCTGTGTCTGTAACTTTCGCCTATACCTCCAAACATGCTGGTCAGGTTGGCCCATAATGGCTCAGGAATAATCTTCCATAGGATCTAGGCTGTTTTGTTGACAACAAAGGAATTTAACCCTTGTGTGGTCCTTCAATTTTGCACCCTTTAAAGACCCTAATGTCAAAAAATGTACACTTCAAAAAAGAGCCTGAAAATTACCACACATTCATATTTTTTTCTCCTTCTTTTTACAAAAATCCTTCAGTGGCTTTTGGACCATTTTGGATGGGCTGCGGCTCCAGTGGCTTTCGGGTCAAAATTTCCCAAGGACCACACGAGGGTTAAAGTTCAAAATCGAGAGGAATCTTCATGTAAAGTAAAACCATGAAGGGCTTGAGTGTCACATAACCGTGCAGAGGTGTTCTAAAGCCATCAGGCCAATCGCTGTCAAAGTCCAGATGAATCTTACTGAGTCTTGCACAGCTGCCCTCGGGTAGACAGGAGTGGGTGACGAGGACACAACCGTAGGGTGCACCTGCGGGAGCCGGGCTTCGAGCCGCCATTAAACCGCGACCCGGTCTACCATCTGAACCACTGCCAATCTGGAAAAAAATCATCTCCAAACACAAAATTAAGTAATGTAATGCCTTATTATTGTTTGACAGAGAAGACATTCAACGTTTTGCCCATTTCTGTTTCATGTGGATAGGCGGCCTAGTAATTCCAGAACCATTTAGCATAAACCACGTCCTAACATCTGCATTTTACCATCACTAGGCAAAAGAAATCCGGACTTTATGCTGGTTTAATATTAACCTCAGTCTCATTAGAATTTTACAACATTGTTTCGTATGTGTGCTCCAGCTCGATCATTGAGCCACAATGAAGTGTTCCTTTTGAATGGCTAAAAGTCTACGCTCTGTTCTTTCATCCATTAACAAAAAACATACCGATGATTTTTCCATAACGGGAAATAGTTTTACACAGAACCATTCCGTTGTACTATCACCCATTCGTCACAGCAGCCCGACGTGCCCCTATTTAAAATCTGATCGTGTTTCTGTGCGGTCAGCACATAGAGGGCTGTCTAAGCACTCGGCTAATCAAGAGGGCCTCGGGCAAGCGCACTTTCTGCACGTTTCAGCCGTGTTGGAGTGCCTCCGTGAAAGAATCAGGCCAAGACCGTGCTTTGTGAGAATTGGACGCAATAATTTCAGTTTTTGTATTGCATGGCGGGATATTACTGAGGGTAACCACCAAAAACATGTACAATAACCCCTAGATGGCAACCCTAAGATTGACAGTAAAGCTAACTTTACTTACCAGAAAAGATGGCTGCCGCTACCATGCAGTTTTTTCTGATCTGCAAACTTTGCTTTTTCACAACCCAGTGAGAAGTTGGCTGTACCTGTCATTGCCAATCCCCCCGTATTGGGAGCGTTGACAACAGATCTAAACAAAGGACTCAACAAAGTGTTTCTTGTGCAATGGCCTTGTTTTGCAGCAAATCCGACTGCTCTGCCGCCTGTTACCCTGCGGTTATGGCCGAGGTACTGAAGAAGGTCGGAAGAGTGGGAGTTAATTACGGTTGGCAGAGCAAGGGAGGGGCATGGGGTTACAGCGGGGCGTTGGTGAGGGGGGGTTTCCTTCACATGTCACTCCGGCCCCACGCAAAGGGTGCAGGATTAGTCTTGCATGGAAAAGAGCGGGACGTTTGCGACCGCAGAAAAGTGATCGATACGAGTGAAAAGGCCACGGTTTTAACACTGAATAAACAAGTGCTTGAAGTAACGGCAAGGCAATAATGGAGCATGGAGTTATCGGTAGGTTTATTGAAGGGCGAAAAGTAATATACTGACAAAAACGGCAGATGATGTTGGGGAAATATCTGTTCCACTGTCTGGGTTGGCAGTATATAAAAAAAGTTATAAAAAGAAGTTGCAATTTGATTTTAATAGCACGGCCCTTTGTTACCCATTGTTCCGCTTAAAGTGATAGGCTGTAAGATTGCACAGTGAGGAGAGTTGTTTGTTTACTTTGAAAGTAAACAATCAAGTTCCCCCCACTCCTCCAATTGGACCTGAACGCCACTCCCAGCTTGCACAATGAGGGGAGAGAAAGAAATTTCCAAAGTACTTGTGGAGATCAGCAATGGGAGTGACTTTAGAAAAAAATATAATATTACTATATGTATATATATATATATATATATATATATATATATATATATATATATATATGGTATATCAATATTACTTACGTTACGTCAATTTGCAGACACAGGTGGTCAATTATACACAACTTCTGAATTTGTAAATCATTACAGACTATCACTTTAAACCTTATCCGTCATCCTATTTGTATTTTGTATCTGACGGAGGCCGTTTTCATCTCTGCTGTTGGCTAGTAACTTCTACGAGCCAAATAAGCGGTGTCAAGCCATGATTTTCCTTCAAAGCCGGTCAGCTTTAGCTCTGTAACCTGACTCCACTTGTCTAGGGGTAAGTAATAGTTGAAGCCCGAGTAACAAAGAGCACTGCTTAATGCTAACATTTCTCTGTAATTAACTGTTTTCCAGAAGCTTCTCTCTGGCCCAGCTGCTGCTTGTTAAGCTGTTGGCTACATGCTACCAAATGTCCATAAATATGTCACTTAATAATTCGCCAGACGCTCTACAGCCACCGCTTTGTTGAATGTTTATTTAAGCCTTTTGGAAAAGACTGTCTCTTTATTTGAAGCTATTAATAGTCTTTTAAAGTGTCACTCCAGGTCCTGTGTTTCACTTTTGAGGTAGTAAGTCAAGCTAATGGCTAACAGTAGCAATGGTTTATCACTTCCTTCTAGTGAATATTCAATCAAGGTTTAACTATTGCACACTTCATTATTTTTATTTCATGATCTTGTAAAAGCCAGATACAATAAACCTATAGCCTACCAGGATAACTGGCTATGTGATTGTGTCAGTGTCATGTGTGTTTTTGCTGTAAAACACAAACATTCGTACCAGTAGTCGACACTGACATATGGTATTGATAAGACTTTGAAGTAGGCTATTGTAAGTGTTTGATACATCAGTAGATAGTCCAGTGTTTTGCTCATCTTTTGAGTCTCGGCACACCAACCATTAATTAAATCTGGTTCAAAAAGGTTTCTCAGGCTCACTGCAATTGCGACATATCTTCAAATTAATGTGTAAATCAGTTCGGGCATTTTGCCTGGGAACTGCGAGTAATCTATCCCACCGGTGCAGTGTTGTGCCACTGCCAGGGCCCACTTGCCATTCAGTTACCAACTCCTGAAGCAGTGATTCGATTTATCACGAAAGGTTGTCCATCTATGGGGGTAGGGAAGCTTGCGCGGTCAATTATGTCCTTGTCAGAACAGCAGCCACTAATCACATGTCTAAAAAAAGACAAAACAGGGGAATCTTAAGGTCCTCTCCCCGGAAATTCTTAAGAAAATTACTATTTCGACTGTTTTCCGTATTTTCTCTTTGGAGTGTTTTAATCTTTGATGTGAGCAATTATGTTTTGTCATTATCTAAGGGGCGACCCAGGGTACAGTGAGTGGTAAATCGTCGTATGAAAGTCGGGGTTTGGAATCCCGGCTCCTGCAGATGCACACTGTTGCTGTGTCCTTGGGCAAGACACTAGCTTCCAGGGGCTGTGTACATTGGTGTGTGAATGGTTCCTTGCTGTAAAGGGCTTGGAGTGCTTACTGTAGGAGGAAAAGCGCCATTTAAGGTTTAGACCATTTACCAGAGCTGGAGGCCCGGTTTTGGCCCTTGGGCCCGACGTTGCCTCCCACAAGGCTAATATAAAGTAACGTCTGTCTTGATTTATCGGACGGTTGTTGTTGTTGTGAATCTATGTTTAAACTTTTATGACCAGATCTTGCTCTCACTGCACATCTCTCTCCTCTCCTCATCTGACCCGCTCTTCCCCGGTTTGGCTCACGGTTTTGGCAGAGGTAAGTGCGTGCTTTTATTTTGTACCCGCTGACCGGAAGCCGCGCTGGCGCTCACTGCGGTGACTTTGACACTGGTGCGTCCAGTCGGCGGAGGGAGGCACACACACGGGGCTGCACACACACAAAGAAAGGTACCGAACCGTCCATATACAAATATCTCCTCTCTCTTCTGCGTTAGCACCGGTGTGTCGCGTGCGCTCGGGAGGGCTCGGGCTCGGGCTCGGGCTCATGTTTCCGCGTTTCGCGTCTGGGGAGAGCAGAGAGAGAGCAAGCCCGTGTCCATCCTGTGGTGGCGGCGGGTGCCTGCTCTCTCAGATGAGCTGCGTGTCGACGGATACAGATCCCCCGAAAACGACACGGAAGGCTTTAATTTCTCCGCGTTTCGCCTTTGGTGCATCGCGGTCGGACAGCTCCGCGCAGGCACTTGTTTTGGCCCAAAGTTTCCTCCTCCCCCCCCCGGTGGGGGAGACTGTTGAGGTGTCGTTTGGGCTTTCCCTTGACTGCGACATCGCCCCCCTCGTCCATCTATTTCTGCTTTTCCCTTCGACCTTTCCGCCGCGACACAAAAGTACAGGTCCCGGGCGAGCCTGTTGTCTGCTCGCCCGTTCCCCCGGTCCAGACGTAGGCCTTGGCTGTGGTCGAACTATTTCGCCGAATGAGTTCCTTTTGTCGCAGGCGAGGAAAGCTTTAAAACACCGGCCGACTGCAAACATTAACCGAGGTCACAGTTGCGTTATGAAAGAGCACGGTTGGCTAAAGTTCCTCAAATATCAACACGAGGGCCCTTTAAACCCGGTGGAACTAGTTAACCCGTGTTAACTAGCCCTGGCATGCTAACTCCTGAACCCACGGCAGGTTTAGGACAGTAGCGTGGACAGGGGCGATAAGGCGACCCTGGCGATGTGCTCAAAACTGATATGTGTGTTTGGACAATGACAACAACGCGCCGATTGTGTTTGAGTGAAAATGCCTCCCTACAACGTCTACAACTTAGTTTCCCTGTTGGGTGTTTGGGCTTGAGCTGTACACATATTGGTAGATAATACATTACTCATACAACCAAATAGGACGAAATAGAGAAAAGTTCTCAAGCCCATATCTGTAGACGGGCTTTTGGGTTGTTTAAAGCTGCCTTCATGTGGTCCCGTAATTATGGTAAATACCACGTGCCGAGGAGGAAATTGCACATGAACGCCACCTCATCTTATATTTTCCACTGGGAAACTGGGAGATCATTTTGATGCCTGAGTTCCCGAGATGACACAACCGTTGACCTGTCAACACCACAGAGAGCCACGATAATACCATTTTCTGTCTTTTAGCTGATCGTTATGAAGCCGACACACTGCATTTAGCTGTTTAGCTACTCAAATGTAATATAGTCTCTCTTTCCACATGTGTTGTCTATATGTTTTTTTTTTTTTTTTTATCAAAGTATCAGTAGTTCAGCGGTGTGTGGACGACTTTCTCACCTGAATTTATTTGTTTATAGTGCATTGGTGTGTGTCATTTGTGAT
The DNA here is from genome assembly GCA_021464625.1 of Proterorhinus semilunaris. Taxonomy (NCBI): domain Eukaryota; kingdom Metazoa; phylum Chordata; class Actinopteri; order Gobiiformes; family Gobiidae; genus Proterorhinus; species Proterorhinus semilunaris. The sequence continues at coordinate 23,225,648 of CM038360.1, forward strand.
GTATTCATTTGCATTTAAGTTTGGCGTTTTCTAGTTTAGACACAATTTATGTTGTGGCCATGTTTTGTCCCATTTAGATCTTGATCCAGGCCTGGCAGCACTTGGAAGGTCATAGATTTTTTGCGGTGGCATTTGTGGTGAAAAGTGTGAACCATAAATCTATTAGGCTATTTTATATGGCCCGCTGATTAAAGAACATCATTGCTGTCAAAGTCTTATGAGGTTGAGGGGCGTGTTGTAATGGAAAACACTAAAACAACCCAGAACATGACTTGAGAAGTGTTTTTATATTACGTACATCTATTGTGTGACTGGAGAGGCGGCTTGAAAAACATTGGCTTGTGTTTATACTTGAAATGGATGTTTTGCATTACAGAATCACAAATTTAATATAATTCCTTGCAGATGTAGCTCACACAAATTTTGGACGCACTGTACGAATACTCCCTCATCCCATGGTCCATCTCACGGTCAGTTTGAGTGCCATGGTTTGAAAAATGTTGAAAACCGGTCTAGCAGCTCAAGATTGTGTGTAATTACACCCTTAAATCTAAAAACAATATTAGCCCCAAACAGGAGCCGGACAGGGCAATCGTCATTCATCCTGAACTAAACCGTCTTATGTGTCCATCAACTTGTATCTTTTTAATGTCTGTACGTATCCGAGCAACTCTTCCCGAAAAGCATGAACACCATGTCTTCTCCGCAGGCTCGGTATGTCGGATGAAGATTCGCGTGCCAGCTCCAGCTCTTCCTCGTCGTCATCGTCAGTACAGCAGCAACAGCAGGACGCCGGTACCCCCAAGAAACGAGAGAGCAAAGGCAGCATGAGCAAGACCTCCAAACTCCTCTCCACCAGCGCCAAAAGGTCCAAATAGTTCTGATATTCATGTGTGTGTGTGTGGTCAGTGAGTGGGTAGAGAACATTAGCAAGTCGCATGCTCTCAGTGGAGGAGGAGGAAGAGGAGGAGGATGTGAGGGGGCCTTCACACACATGACCATTGAAAGATTTGCTGTTAGGAGTTGGCTGATTCATACATCTCACGAGACGAGGCGATATTGGGTCACGGAACAATTACGAGACCATTTTTAGATAGGAATTTGGAAACGTTATAGATATCTTTTTCCCTACATATTGCATGTACAATATATTCTTTAATACAATTGCGTTTGATCAATTATTTAGATATTAAATAAGTCTATTGCACTTTATTCAGGATTTCAGTGACATTAAATTGGATTCAAATTGGCATTCATTTCTTATTTCTTCGATGAAAATCACATTGTTCAACTTTTTTTGCTGCTCGAGTTAATCAGAAATATACATATTTTAAAACAAACATTTTTTTACTCAACCGTTGCCTGTTGTATCAGATTGGAATAATTTCCAGTCATTCCTCTGTTTAATGCAATATTTGCTAATTTTACAGAAATTAAATATGCCCAAATTCTTTGCGTTTGTGGCAACAGAAATATAGTAAATGGCCAATAAAAAGCATTGGACTTGCTACCACCTGTGTAAACCCTGTCATTAGACGCACATACAACATGGTAATAACATTTTGGCCATCTTTCTTTGGAGCAGATTATATCCGTGAATGTCGGTCCAGTCGATATAAACTAAGCTACATTTGTTCAAAGAGTGAACAAATGTAGCTTGTTGCTTTCTCTTCTATGCCAAAGTTAAACATAACCAAGTCGTCTGGGATTTATCTCCAACGACGAGAAATACATTTGGATTTTTTTCAGGATTTCATGGCACGAGGTATCGGCCCATCCCTAGCTGGCATTCAATATTTATGTAGATGTTTTTAGGTAGTGTAAAAGCACGTACAACAATATCATTAATATATGAGAGACCAGCAAAAATAGCGCTGCATAAAAAAAAATAGTACTTCTCATACTATATCTTCTTGCTTCAGTGTGTCTTTTTCATTAGCACATTTGTTACTGACACATGCTTTATTACCACAACTAAACTCCAAAAACCTCTAGAATAGAGGTCGACCGATACAGGTTTTCCTAAAGCCAATGCCGAATTGCTCGACCGATATTTTTGGCCGGTTTTTCCATATGTCTGGTCTATAATCCTGTAAAAACACAAATACTTGGCCGCTCCAACTTTAGGTGATTCAGTCATAGGCCCAATCCCAATTCTCCCCCTTAGCCCTCCGTTTAGCCCTTTCCCTTTGTTTTGCGTGTTCACGAGAGACGAAGGGGTGTCCCAATTCTATTTTGCGGTGAGGGGTAGGGGTGAGGTTGAGGGCCACATAGCCCTTCAAGCGAGGGTTTTTCAGATGCACACTTCAGACGAAGGGGTAGGAGGAGTTTGACAAAACACGGAAATAAGCTGCGAAATGAATTCACAAACATCATCAATAAGCACTCTTACAACATTTATAAAGTTTCAGAACGCTTCGTTCATGACTTTATTCGCTTTGTGCAACAATTAGAACAGTCCATTGCTTTATACGTGTCAGTTCTACGTTTTCGCTTTGCTGCTGCAAATGCTCCGTGTATTTGCGCTGTATTGACTGACTGACTTCTTTCCAAACTTTCGATACGTCGCTAATGTCATAACACACGGGGTTCATCGCTGCTGCACCCGCGGTCTGTCTCCCCGCGCCGCTATCCTCTGAGCCCGGGTCCGAGGCTGTCTGTCCCCCCGCGCCGCTGTGCTCTGAGCCCGGGTCCGAGGCTGTCTGTCCCCCCGCGCCGCTGTGCTCTGAGCCCGGGTCCGAGGCTGACTGTCCCCCCGCGCCTCTGTGCTCTGAGCCCGGGTCCGAGGCTGACTGTCCCCCCGCGCCTCTGTGCTCTGAGCCCGGGTCCGAGGCTGACTGTCTCCCCGCGCCGCTGTGCTCTGAGCCCGGGTCCGAGGCTGACTGTCCCCCCGCGCCTCTGTGCTCTGAGCCCGGGTCCGAGGCTGACTGTCTCCCCGCGCCGCTGTGCTCTGAGCCCGGGTCCGAGGCTGACTGTCCCCCCGCGCCGCTGTGCTCTGAGCCCGGGTCCGAGGCTGACTGTCCCCCCGCGCCGCTGTGCTCTGAGCCCGGGTCCGAGGCTGTCTGTCTCCCCGCGCCGCTGTGCTCTGAGCCCGGGTCCGAGGCTGTCTGTCTCCCCGCGCCGCTGTGCTCTGAGCCCGGGTCCGAGGCTGTCTGTCTCCCCGCGCCGCTGTGCTCTGAGCCCGGGTCCGAGGCTGACTGTCCCCGGTCTAAGCGCACCTCGCCAGCCTCTGCTCAGGCCCGGGGCTCAGAGCGGAGGCTGCGGGTGCCTGTCCGCGCCCTGTGCGCACTGCGAGCGGGTCTAACCTCTGCCCGTCCCCGCTGAGTGGCTACAAGAACTTTGTGATACCTTTCAGTATGAAAAGCGCTTTATAAATGAAGTTTGATAGATTGACGAGCGGATCGGCTGATCTCTGGCAGCTCTGGCTGCAGCCACAGCGACACACGGACAGGGGGAAGGAGAATGTAGCGCCGAATGAAGCAGAAATTGATGACAATCTGTAGGGTTTGGGCTGAGTTTAGGTGCTTGTTTAGGTTTTACAAAACAGCATCAATCAAGTGATGAACTGGTTCAGTAGAAACATGCTATAGAGACAAGTAGGCTTGCTTTTTATTTACATAACCTGATTCATCTGAGTTAATAGTAAATGCAGTCAAATGGAGGGCTGTCCCATTTCTTAGGGCGGTCTTTTCAACCCTCGCCCTTAGCCCTTGGTTTCAGGGTGTAGGGGGCAAGGGCTAGGGGAAGGGCTAGGGGTAGAAAAGAGAATTGGGTCTCTGTCCCATAGTCTGTCCCATAGTCTCTGTCCCAGCTTTGATTAGCTTCCGCTAGCATTAGCATGCTACCGTTGGCATTAACATACTGTTGCTAGCCAAGACATTTTGCGCGGCGATCAAAAAGACAATTGCGGAGGTTAAACTTGTATTCAACAAAATCAAATCAAATCAAACTTTATTTATAGAGCGCTTTTCATACAAAATGTAACACAAAGTGCTTTACAGTGCTTAAAAATCATTAAAAATAATAAAAATCGTCCCCACCAGTAAATATACATAAATAACTACAACCCCACCACCCACCACCCGCACACACAGACACACAGACGTACAGACAGCCCAGCAGTTAAAAGTCTTAAATAAAAATGGACATAGAGTTGAGTACGTAAGGCTGGGTACAGATGGACCGAAAGAGGAAACATCATCCAAGGAGCCGTCTGCACCAGGAGCAGCCCATCGCCCACAGCCACAGAGCGCCAACCCAGGGGGCCCGGAGTAGGTGTAGGAGAGACGTCCTACCTCCATCCAGGCACCCCCAGGAGAGCGCCCGCACGGCCACAGCCAACCAGCACTCCCGGGGCAGAGGGCTCCCTCAGAGGAACCACTAGGAGAACATAAAAAATAAATGAATAAAATAAATAAAAATAAATAAATAAATATTTAATAAGAGATACATTAAAAACAGCTAAAACTGTGCGTGAAATAGCACAGGATAAAAGAGGGAAAATAAAGAAATAATAGAACTAAAACCGGTAAATAAGGTTAATATAAGTAAATATTAATTAAAAGCTAAACTAAAAAGGTGGGTCTTGAGCCTGCTCTTAAAAACATGAACGTTCTCTGCGGTCCTGAGCTCCTCTGGCAGGTCGTTCCAGAGGCGAGGGCCATAGTATTGGAAAGACGCCTCGCCGTGAGTCTTTCTGTTGACTTTAGGAATAACTAGGAGACCCCTGCCAGAGGAGCGAAGGGACCGCGAAGGCTCATATGGTAAAATCAATTCTGAAAGATAAGAAGGACCAAGACCATTAAGACATTTAAAAACCATTAAAAGAACTTTAAAATGGATCCTGAAACACACGGGGAGCCAATGCAGTGACTCTAAAACCGGTGTAATGTGGTCCCGCCTCCTGGTCTTCGTCAGGACACGAGCTGCTGAATTTTGTAAAAGTTGTAAACCTGAGATACTCTTTTTGGGAAGACCAGAAAGCAGGGCATTACAGTAGTCGATACGACTGGTGATAAAAGCATGCATTAGCGTCTCCGTGTTGGCCCGAGAGAGAATGGGGTGGACTCTGGCTATGTTCTTTAGATGGTAAAAACCTATCTTTGTGATATTCTTAATGTGTGGAATTAAAGTCAGCTCAGAGTCAAAAATCACACCCAGGTTCTTCACCTGTGAGGAAGGATTAAAAGACAATGACTGTAGTTTGGGTAAAAGTTTCTCTCTCTGGGCCTGAGGACCGATGACTAAAACTTCAGTTTTGTCCTGGTTAAGCTGGAGAAAGTTTTCTGCCATCCAGGATTTGATATCTAAAATGCAGTTAAAAAGTGCATCCATTGGCCTGGTGTCCTCAGGAGACATGGAGATGTACAACTGTGTATCGTCAGCGTAACTATGAAGGTTGACTCCATGTCTCCTGATGACATCACCAAGAGGGAGCATATACAGGTTAAAAAGCACTGGGCCTAAAATCGAACCTTGAGGCACACCACATGTAATATTATGGACCTTGGAGGAGCAGGTATCCACACTCACCATGAATGTCCTGTCTGTGAGGTAGGATGTAAACCATTTGTGGACAGCACCAGAGAGGCCGATGTGTTTTAAACGAGTTAAAAGAATAGTATGGTCGACTGTATCAAAGGCAGCGCTCAGATCCAGTAGAACCAACACTGTCAACCTTTTGGAATCATAATTTAATCTAAAATCGTTTAAAATCTTTAAAAGGGCTGTCTCGGTGCTGTGGTTTACCCTAAAGCCAGACTGAAATTTCTCAAGGACGTCATGTGCATTTATAAAGTCGCTAAGTTGGGTAAAAACAAGTTTTTCTAAGATTTTGCTTAAAAATGGTAAGTTGGATACCGGTCTAAAGTTGTTAAAATCATTACGGTCCAAATTGCTCTTCTTCAGCAGAGGCCTCACCACCGCCCCCTTAAAGGCAGCAGGGAAGACCCCCGTCTGAAGGGAGCAATTCATCATGTGTAAAAGCTCGTCTCTAAGAGATCCATAGAAAGTTTTAAAAAACGGGGTTGGGACCGGGTCTAAAGGACATGTGGTGGGCCTCACTGAGGAGAAAACTTTATCAAGCATCTCAGCATTAACCTGGACAAAACTGTGCAGTGTTTCCTCTGGAACAAGTAGACAACCAGATGTATTTAAAACCGTGTTACTTTGAATAGATAAAATATTACATCTGATAGTGTCTATCTTTCCCCTGAAGTGGTCTGCAAACGCCTCGCAAAGGGAGTCACTTGGAGTAAAATTGGTCTTGTTAAAATCAGGATTGATTAGATGTTCTATTGTAGAGAAGAGTACCTTGGGATTGTTTTTATTATTGTTGATAATTTTTGAGAAGTAGTTGTTTCTTGTGTTTCTTACTGTGTTATTGTAGGTTGATTGTTGTTCACGGAAGATTTGGTAGTTTATGGTAATTTTGTTTTTTCTCCATTTTCTCTCTGCCACCCTGCATTGTCTTTTGAGTTGTTTAATTTCCTCATTCCTCCATGGAGTAATTGGTTTTGTAGGGAGTTTCTTGGATTTTAAAGGAGCGATAGAATCAAGCGCTGACTTGAGTTTGCTATTAAAATTTTCAAAAATAAAATCACAGGGGGCAGGTAGAACAATAGGAGAATATTTCTCTAAAACATCAATAAAATTTGCAGCCACTTCAGGGGTGAGATGACGTTTCCTCACAGCTCTTACCGAGGTCTCCCGCTGGGTAAAACTGGTGATATTAAAAAACACACAGTAATGGTCAGAAACAGCCAAGTCAATGACAGAAGACACAGCTGTGGACAGGCCATACGTGATGACCAGGTCCAGACTGTGTCCTCTGTCGTGAGTTGGCTGTGTGACGTGTTGGGTAAAATCCATATAATTAAGAACATTTAAAAAATCCCTAGCAACAGGGTCTAAAAGATTATCTATGTGTAGATTAAAATCACCAGTTAAAAGAATCATATTAAAAGAGCTATGTAAAAGTGATAAAAACTCAGAAAATTCCTTAACAAAAAGAGGGCATTTTTTGGGGGGTCTGTAAATAGTGACACATAAAATGGGGGGATTGCTAAAAACAACTGCATGGTGCTCAAAAGTGGGGAATGGATCAAATAAAATAGGTTTGGTGGCAATAGTGTTTGTACATATGGAAGCAGTGCCACCTCCCCTTTTCCCATTCCTTATTGAAAAGGTGCTGCTAAAATTAGGTGGGGAGGCCTCAGCAAGAACCGCGGTCGCATCTGTACCCAGCCAGGTTTCAGTTAAAAACAAACAATCAAGATTATTATCTAAAATCAGGTCATTCACAATAAAAGACTTCTTCTGCAGAGAGCGGACATTTAAAAGAGCCATGTTTATTGTGGTTTGAGATGGATTAGCTGTGGACTGTGGGGGGGCTTTGGGGAGGGGTTTTAAAACGTTAATATGGACAGGATAATTCCTGTCCATATTAACGGGATAATTGCATGGAGGGTTGTGTTGTGTCCGCTCTCTGCTAGTGATGACAGGGATGGTTTGTGAGGGGGGCGTGGAAACGATAGGAGGGGGAGTGTTGGCGGAGGCTGCACCTGCGCGTGATTGACTGGAGGCAAACCGTCAATCACGCGCAGGTGCGGAGTGGACTGCCAGGGTCATGTTCTTTGTGAGCAGACGGCTGCCCCTCAAGTTCAGATGTAAGCCGTCGACTCGGAAATGAGAGGGTCGGTCCATAAAAAGGCTAAAATTGTCAATAAAAGAGGTTAGAGGTCTACATACGGATTTAAGCCAGCAGTTCAGATGGAAGGTCCTGCTAAAATGTTCATCGCCACGATTCAGCGTGGGGAGGGGGCCCGAGATGAACACAGACACACCTTTAAAAATCCATGGTCTCAGAACGCTGAGGAGTTCTTTAAAATCCAGTTTTGTACGCTCCGATTGTCTTTTCGATACGTCATTTGTACCCACGTGGACGATCACTCTATGGACGGATGGGTGCATGGACTGAAAAATGCCTGGGAGTTTTTGTGTTATCCTGGAAACTGTAGCACCTGGGAAGCAGTGGGTTGCGGCGTTATAAAAACGGACGTTTCTGATAATGGAGTCTCCTATTATGAGTGTTGTGGTGGGGAATAGTGGCTTTGGCTGGTGGGCGGACTCGGAAACATCACCATGTGGAGAGGACGGAGGAGAGACCAGGGCCGCGGGCTGACCGATGGGTTCAAGTCCCGCCCCGACAGGAGTGGATCCTGGCTGCTGTTGTTGCGCGCCCTCGTCCGGGATCACCGGCTGCACCGCGGGTTGTTGTGTCCGTGGCTCCGCCACCTAACCAATTTTCATCCCTCTCTCTTTGCTCTTTCCAATGCAAAAAACATCTCTATCATTGGAATAGTCTTTTCTACTTGTTAACTTCTAAATATATTTAAAATTTTCTTTGACAGAATTCAGAAGGAACTGGCCGATATTACGTTGGATCCCCCACCAAACTGCAGGTGAGTGTTTTGACACGTGAGATTCCAATATTCTGAGGCTTGGATATAAATATGTCGTGTTTACGCAGGAGCTTTACGTGCTTAGCCGTAAATTATTATTTTGTTTCTGTCTCTGCTGTTCCGATTGATAAGGGATGTCATGGGCTTTGCAATTCAGAGCTCCCTGGCGTCATTTGTTTCTCTGTTACTGCATTGTACTAATGGATAGAAAGCTGTCAAAGCACAACTTCATCACTCACTGGGTTTTCAGTGTAGTCATTTCCTCACAGCGGCCGCTTTACTCACTCATCCACAGGCGACACTTTATTGGCGATCAGCTGATAAAACTCTTAAAATACTCCCCTGCTTGTGTCAAGGAGTCGTGACAAGCCCCAGTCTAGACGTGTGCCAACAAATGATAAATGATCGATAATTACGGCTTCAGTAATGTGTGTTGAAGTTAGTTAGCTGGTTTCTGGTTTAGACGAGAAATCCTGGATGATCTTTCTCCTCAGGTATCCGATTTCTCACTCACTTTTCGACTTCTTTCTGACCTAACAGTTTACGCCATCTTAACTGCTACTCGACAGACTTGTTGTTCGCGGCCACTAATAACATAGAATCTGATGCAACCTTTAAATGCCTGTGGAGCACACACCCATTTACCCATTTTGCAACAAGTCTACCTGGCCGACTGTTGGATCCGATCTCTGTTTTGGCGGTGTGACGCTCGCTGAGTAAGGCCTTAAACATTAGCTGTAGGGCGCTGCTTTGATTCAACACGCCTGAAAGACTGAGCAAAGTCAACGCGTGAAATTGTGCGGAGGAGCCGTGCGCTACCGGCCGACCCCCGCGGCGGACGGGATTAACCGCTCACATCGAGAGTGTTTGAGGGCTCGGGCGGCTCGCAAGGGAAAAGATCAGAAGAGGATATAACGCTCGACATGTAATGAAGTGTGTTAATGGTTTTGAAGTTGGATTAACATCGTCGCTACATGCTTTTTAATAATAATAATAATAATAATAATAATAATAATAATAATAATAATAATAATAATAATAATAATAATGGAAAGGTAAAATGAGTAATTACAGTTTCATTGTGTCCTTGGTGCCAGCCCTAAACCCTGGTAAAAAAAAAAAAAAAGATGAGATTAGGAAGGGCGTCCTAGCAAAATGCTCTTCAAAATGTTCGAGGAGTTGTGAGAAGAGAATATAAAGAAAAAACTTGTGGGGGGGGGATGGGTAATACATTTAAGGTGCATTTGGGGGATGTTTCTGGAGATATTTATGGAGATTGTTCCATCATCAGAGAAAACCTACCAGAAATCTGAAGATCAATTGATCCTGAAGCGTCATAGAGGCCAATAGAAAGCCAAATATGCACAAATGTCAAGGTTGTTTGTCTTTTCCTCGTAAAGAGAAGTAGCATAATGTACCTTTTTAAAGGTGCATTTCATGTGGGGAAAAAAGTTGATATTTGAATGTATTTGACCTTGCAGTGACTCAGTGGTTGTATGAGTGGTCAGCATGGCGCCTTTACTTTCCGTCACAGTGGTCTCTAGGACTTTCCAGGTTAAAAAAAATTGAAGTTTTTCACTGCTGATGGAGCCTCTCATTAGAAAACCAACAAAACAATTGATTCTTTAGCAATGTAGAGACCACAGTGATCGAAGAATATAGGCCACATGCTGACCACTCAGCCGCTGGGTCACTACAACATCAAATACACACAATCAACTTATATTTGTTAGCATAAAAAGTTGCATAATGCACCTTTAAGCTAAACATATGTTTTCACTACTTTATGGTCCTTTTCATTCATGAAATTTCTTTTCGATTTTATAGTTTTTTCTTTTAACTGAATAAGGGCCTTACAGAAAAATATCAAATTGCATTTTTTCTTATGATTGTTTCAATGGTGATTGGATTTACAATCATTTGAAATCAAGACGGTGCACATTTTAAACAAAACATTTGAGAGTAGCCTAAAACTCTCATACAACATGCTTTGAGTTCTAAACTACAGAGTTGGCATGTTTTTATAGGATATTTTTTCTCTTGCAAAGAATAGGCAAGGCAACTTTATTTATACCGCGCATTTCGTACACAAGGCAACTCAATGCGCCTAGTAGAATATTCTACTGCTGCCCCAGACTTGCACGTAATTGCACCATTCAGATTAAGATTTTGATTTGATTGTGACTGCAAAAAGCCTGATACTGCATAACACGACCTTCTAAAACCTCTCTTTCGACCGTTAGCTGTAAATTGTATTACCGTCTGTGGTGAAGGTCTGGTTCTAAAAGCGTGTAAATATTGAATAAGGCCGAGCGCCGCACCTTTTGTCCCGCTGTTCTCAAAGTGCACTGGGAAACGTTTCAATGAATGCTTTCCCTGCTTTTTACAGTCGCCTTACATATTGAAAATCCCATAAATGGCCGCTCTCATTGTAAATCTCCGCGTTTATTACTGCAGCCATGGCCAGCACTGACCCGTCATTATGTAGTACTAAAGTGACCGAGACCCTGAGAAACCTATAAAGTGGTTTTGAAAGTAGGAAAGAGCCGTCATTGTAATTTTGAATAGACAATAGACTCAAACTCCAGGGGTTTTTGGTCTGTTTGATGTGTTTAATCTTTGATCCATTAAGCCAAGGTCCTAACTTGTTCTTTTAGAACACAATTTAAAAAAGGAACTACAACAGTTTTATTTTTATTATGTCTGTAAGAATTAAATGGTAACAATGAAATACAGGCGCTAGAGCTGGCTTTGACTGGCTGCCGTAGAAATAACTGATTTATAAAAACAAACTTTCTGTTTCGATTTACGGTGTGGTTTACAGCATCAGTGCTGCGTGATAGATGCACTTTGGGGGCAAAACGCCTCAGAACCAATATAATATTGCATTATGGGGTTTATAAAAATGTGTACAACAGTTGTTGCGCAAAAGTATTCAGGAAGTACAGAACGAGGCGCTGACACTGTTGAAGAAGAAACGGCTAAATGAAGCACTATTATCCGAGGATTACTCAAAAATAGGTGAATGTTGTGGTATAGCGCTCCAGGTATGTCTTTGACGAGGGAGTAACGTGGTCACTGGTCATGGTTTAAAGTTCAAAACCGACTTGATTTTGTAGAACATGTTGATTTAAAGCTAAACCATAGCAAATGGACAGTAGTTAGATCTACCCCTATTTTGTTTTGTTGGAATCAGGTCATGTTTTGGCTTTCCAGCGTTGGCAAACACTGCGCTAAAATTAGAACTCCCGTAGTTTTAGCCAGGAGTCATTAATGTAACAGCCAGAGGGAGGGAGTGCCCAATTCGAATACTGATGTACATAAATGTGTTAATAGTATTTATATCATTCATGTAACACAGTGAGTCATTATCTTTTTATCTCCAAATGTGGCTTCTGCAGTTTACAACTCACATTTAAATGGCCGACCTTCTGCTTGTTACTTGTTCTTATGAATAAATTCACTTATTCTAAATCCATTCTTCTGACTTCAAAATCTGGATTATGCAATGATTCCTTTTATCTGGTTTTATTGCTCATAATGAACGCTGCCTCTTCCTTTCACACACACTTGTTGGCACTCCGCTGTCAACTGCTTCAGACTGCTTTGAATTTTTCCCTTTTATTTTGCTCTTTTCACATGTGAAGGCTTAGATCTTCTCAATAAATACACCGTTTATAATTTATTGCCTTCTTCCTGGTTGAAAGCACCGGCTAACAGGGATGCAATGACTCTAAAAAAGTAATTTAGACATCCTCAAAGAAAGTGCAGTAGATTCAACATTTAACATTTGCCACTGTTGCCACACAAACGTATCCTTGAATATCATCTATATCAGGCAGCTCTTGCGAGGTGGAGGCTGCCGTTGTCAACAGTGGTTTTGCATAGAGAAAAAAGGCCCGTCCCCCGGGAGGAAGTGGCTGCCCCCGAAAGCCGACAAAACAAGACGTTTTCATGGAGGTTTTGTGTTGTCGAGAGGCATTTAAGGCCCATGTCCAGGTGTAAATTATTCATTTGGGAAGCATACAATTCACTTTCATCTACTTCTTTTCTTTAGCAGTGAAGTAGCAATCGATATTGGCTCAATATCGCATCAGCGGTGACCTCAGGAAGCCTTGCAGAAATCCAAACGGTCAAATGATTCAATGATCAATGAAACAAGGCAAGCGTACGGACTGCCGTCTTTTTTGCTTTAACCTTCACAATAAAAGCATGTTATTAGTCTCTCATTAGTTTAGTTTAATTGTTTATTTGAGAAGCAAACACTGCTCAAAAGGAGTGGGCTGAAGCAAGAGCTTATAAGCGCCCACCCCCAAAATTATACAATTAAAATCATTTCACAAAAACATAGTGGAACAACAACAAAATAAACCCTACACACCCACAGCATCCGACCATACCCCAAAACTGAGCAATACTAATGTAACAACTAATTACGAAACAATTATTTACGAATATGATATAACGCCACATCCTTACAAACTATTTACAAAGAACTATTATTTGTAAATAGTTTGTAAGTATCATAGTTCTAAACAGAGCCCACACTGCTCTGTGTACAGTCCACACCATGTGACTGGAGTACAATGGATCTTACATTTATTGCACAACCACACATTAGTTGTAAGTATTTAGGCGCATTCTACTTCTAACGGCCCTGACTTAGTCTGTGAACTTTCCAACATACATATTTGTGGCATCCCAATTCTTCACAGGGATTATTTATAGGCATGTTTTACGGGTCACTTTCACAGAAATGCTGAGAAAAAATGAATAAAATGAATAGCCTGAAACCTCACGCAAAACCTGTTTGTCAGTTTGTGCCAGAGTCATTTTGGTTTTGGGCTGAAGTTGCGTGTGCAGCCGCCCAAAAAATATCATTAAGATATGAATACTCCATATCTGTTCAGCCTACTGTCGGGAGCATGACATGAAGTACAATACTACTAAGACTATGGTTATGATTCGCGAAGCCAAGGAAGATAAGAACATGACATTTCCTAATGTGTGTCTTGTCAAAGGATGTTCTGCATGTACCAAGTACCTCGGGCACATTATCACTGAGTCAGATGATGAGGACATTAATAGACAATGCAGAGTGTATGTCCAGGCCAATACTCTGAGCTTTCGCTGTTGTACAGAGTGTAAAGCTGACTTTGTGTACATCGTGTTCCCTTGTACACGGCTCACCTCTGGAGTCGTAGGAGCCAGTGTACGCGCGTTCTTTTGAAGAAGCCGAGATGGTGAAGAGCTACAGAAATGTTTGTCAATGCCAGAGTTGACTACGAACTGTGATGTACAGCTTCATGTGTCAACTTTAACCTCTTAACCCCCACCTGAACCAAGCACATTTTCTCCCGTTTGGCTTTACTCAAATCTAAAAGCTTCTTGAAAAAAGGATTAAAATGACGAAAACGAGGATGAAAAATGGGACAAAAAAGTGACAAAAAGAGCGATGAAAAACGGACGTAAACACGACAGAAAAGCAATAAAAAAAAAGAGACAAAAATGTGACGTGCAAAATGTGCAACAGATTAGCGGGACTAGTTTATAGCTAATTGCCCCAGGATTTTCCCGCCACTCGGAAAAAGCACAGACTAGCATCGTCCCAAGTTCTGCAAAGTAGTTTGGTGAAAAGCTAAACCAGATTACTACTTTCATTGCACTCAAGCTTTCAAAGGACCCGCACTTTACCATCATCTACAACAAAACGAATACAGTATACTTAAAAATAACTTTTCCTGATGCCTTAAACTCCCTCACTCCAAATGAGCAGCGTCACACAGACCAGCCCCCGTCCACTGCTCGGCACCCGCTCCAAAGGTCAGCGGCTTTACCCAAATGAAACCTCTCAAATGTCACCACCACTCACACACTCTGCAGGAATACGCTACGGGCAAAGAAGGGAATGCATCTGCCTCCCCTGTAACATATATATATATATTAAAGAGTGAAGCCATGCCAGTGACTGCAGGGCCGTGTGTTGTCGGGCCAAAGAAACCCCCGTGCGATTTGGTGGAAATGATACAATATCTCTTTGCGGCGCCGAGGTCTGCCGCGCCGACCGCAACCAGGCAAATATTGGCGACGCGCGGCTAATGGAAAACACATGCAAATGTTGTTGGCGTAATGCAATATTTGGGAGAACGTACAGGCTTAAAAGGGCTCGTGGTCTTCATTTTGCAAGAGACAATACCTACACTGTACAATCAGTAAATAAAAATTTTATTTGAACATATGAACCTGGTATGTTCCATAATAAACGGTCTGGTGCTGTGAGTTACGCCGCTCGATTCAAAATGTATTTGCTGTGACGATTGGAGGATTTATCAGAACAATCCTTTTATTTACAATACAATTTTCTAAACGCTTACATCCTCTTAACCCTTAACACCTTAACCAAGCGCATTTTCCCCTGTTCGGCTTTACCCAACTCTAAAAGCTTCTCGACTGGAGAGCTTAGTCTATAGGCCTGTGTAACGCCTTATGTGAAAGCTACACAATGTTTCTAAACCGATCTTTTTCCTCGCGTTGTTGACGTCACTTTTTTTGGGACTTTTCTTTAAATCACTTTTTTTGTCACGTTTTTGACGCTCTTTTTGTTCTCACACTTTTATCGGTCTTTTGTTGCTCTTCTGTCACTTTATTGTTGTGTTTTTGCCGCTACTTGTTGCATTTTTTTTTTTACTTTTTTTGTCGCTGTTTCGACTTTTTCTTTCAAGAAGCGTTTAGATTTGGGCAAAGCCAAACCGGTGAAAATGCGGTCTGTTCAGGTGGGGATTAAGAGGTTAAATACACGCTCTGCAGATGCGAAAACCTCACAGCATACATTTGTGTTCTGTTTTTGTTACCTTCATTTTATCATTAGAGTGGAAGCAGAAGATTTACTGTACTTTGCGATTGTATTTATTCACACACTGTGGTATCGGCGACTACCACAAGCCCACGTGTCGGATTGGGAAAAGAATGTCTCTGATTATCGCTCCGTATTTCCTGTTTTGAAACGCCTGCGCTCTCAAGCATTGATTATAGCTGTCGGTCATTCATTCAGTTTGTTTACTCGCGCAGACACATTAAGGGGTCAATAGTTGTAAGGTCAAAGGTCAGACTAATAACCCCGGTTGTCAATTTTAATTTGGTCTTCGGCGCCACATTAGTGCTCAGCTGCCGCATAAAGGCTCGAGGACAAACGGCCATTCGAATGTCGTTCGAACGCTCGGCAGCGGACATATTTCAAAGCACTTCATCAGGATTTGAACAGGTTAAATTTAATGCCATTGTTTTGCTTAAATACTATATTCTTAATACAACAAATGTAAAAACTCTTGGGGTTTTTCATCCCGCATGATTTGTAAACAGTCAAACCAACAGGGGAAATGTTTATTAAAAACTAAATTTGACACAACGGTAAAACGTTTGACACAAAGGATTGTAACATTTCAGTCAAAACTGCAACAGAATTAGTTGCAGAGCCTGGTTCTGGTGTTTTTGACAAATGTATTCAGTAAAAATAGTTCCATGTCATTGTTGTGGGTTCTTTCTCGAAGGACTTTTAAGTGAAAACACGCGCATCCACCGGTCCTTAGCCAGCGTGCTGGAATCAAAACAGTGATGATGGGGAAATGTTTTGGGTTGTTTTCTAAGAAATTTTGATTTAATGCCATGTTGAATCCAATGACCGCTTCTCTTCTTTATTATTACTTTGATTACTTCATTTTGGCATAATTCCTGTTAATGCTTTTTAATGTCCCGTGGAAACCCTGTTTATGCAACATGCTGTCATATTTTCAGTTAAAAGTACGGAGAAACCTTAGCATAAACACATCACATTTAGCAGTATTTGAAACTTGGAGGTTACCCATTCAGCTGGAGTGTGATTTGCATATTCTGGGAGGAACTGCAGTTTGTCATGATCGATAACATAAGCTGCAATAACATTATCTTGGCTGTGATAAGGTTGTAGTAAAATAGCAAATAGCTAAAGGTGGTTGTCAGTCTAAAGATTAGATAAGAGAATATTTGACTGTTGCGTGACCGGTAATGTTTACAATTATCAATTGGTCAGCTCATGCTTGGACACGTGGTTTACACATAAATGCAAAACAAATGACGCTAAAAAAAACTCTTAATAGATGGTAGTAAACACAGTATCTGAACTAGACACTTGCAAAGGCAATGAATATTCAGCTTGTTACAACTGCAAACACTGACACAAATGAGGTATTTTAGAAGTGTCTTAATCTTTATCAGAAGGTAAGAATAAGGTTTTGAACACTCTTCCAAATGAAGTTATTTCATGCACAAACAGTACATTCACATGCCTGACCAAACAGTGGTTATTATCAAAGCAAACCAGTACGATGATATGAACAGAGTAAACTGTGAGTGAGAGAGAGTTTCCTGAAGTGGAAAGTGTTTTTATGATGTGAGTGAATTAATGCTTCCATGTATTATTATTCTGAACACATTTTATGAACTTTTGTAAGTATAACATCTATCTGTCCAGTGGGAATTAGAATTGTTGCTATAACCTGGCACATGACCTCTCTTTTTTAGACTAATGTATTTTGTGCAGTGGGTCACAGGATAATTCCAGGGGATTTGCCTGATTATGTGTGAGGCATATTTTTATGTCGTTTGAACGTGCCCTGTGGGTCGAGACTAAAACGTGTGACAAACCATTTGACACTTAATGGTGAAAATTATACATTAGTTCCATAATTCCGACATACAGTATAACTTTACACACATACAAAAAACATCACTTAATCAAACTGCAGTATTGCAAACTCAAGTAGGAGCTCTTTGTTATTGACGAGGCATTAAACCCGTAGTCATATTCTTCCATTTTCACCAGAGCCCCCCCACGTACACTAGCCGCTCTATTGTGACTCACTGTTTACGGGCTATTTACTTTCCTATCCTTTTTAAATATATTTGTCCCGTGTCGTCTTCCAGCGCGGGCCCCAAAGGTGACAACATCTACGAGTGGAGGTCGACCATCCTGGGCCCCCCCGGCTCCGTGTACGAGGGGGGAGTGTTCTTCCTGGACATCGCCTTCACTCCAGACTACCCCTTCAAGCCCCCCAAGGTGAAACCCTTCACGCTACAGCACTCACCGTCGTTCTCACAGGAGCCACTAGAGGGAGCACTTGTCCTGCACATTGACACACTGTGGACTCTCACGTTTACAAAGTGCTGCTTTTCAGTCATGACAGATTTGCGTTCCGCACATTTTTCATTTTACAACCTGGCCCTGTTTTCACCACTGTAGCTTTGTAAGTATTTCTGTACTTCAAAGGAGTATGACGATAGCCGAGATGTGCTGCTTTGGCTAAGGTTTGGTTTGTGTGGTTTAGGTTTAAATCCAACAATGCCGCTTGTAGTCTCGGTTTGTCTTGTATTTTTTTTTTTTTTGAGGTACAGAGAGCTAAATAAAACAGGCTTAAAACAAAAAACAATAAAGGAAACCATGCTAAAACAGTAGAAACAAATATAGCATAACATTCAAAAATCTGAGAAAAAAAGGAAAGACAAATTATTGTTTTCTTTGTATTATTTGTGGCGTTTTGTGTCTCCAGGTGACGTTCCGCACCAGGATCTACCACTGCAACATCAACAGTCAGGGGGTGATCTGTCTGGACATCCTGAAGGACAACTGGAGTCCAGCCCTCACTATCTCCAAGGTCCTGCTCTCCATCTGCTCCCTGCTCACCGACTGCAACCCTGGTGAGAGAGGGACCACATTATACCAGAGTTAGATGCAAGATATGTGGAAAAAGAACGTTTTGATTTTGGTGTTATTCATGTCCTGTGTCAAAATCAAACGGCTGAACCTCAGCAAACACTGTTGTTGTTCAGTCACAGTAATGTGGCTGGTTGGGCATCTGGTATTTAAAAATCACAATCCCACTGGTTACCAACCCCTGAGAAACAAAACTAATTATTTAAAAAAGAAAAGAAGCCTTGCCTCATATATATATATGGCAGTGTTAGCCAGTACTGTACAGGTTGAAACTGATGGATTGAGCAGCCAAACTTTCCCTGACAAGTTGGTTATGGTGACACAGAACGACCACTATTTATTTTATATTTAATCATGCTGTATAATTGTCATTTATTGAATTCCATGTTGGGTATAAATGTCACTTACTGCCTCAGTATAAATACTGTATTAAGCAGTCCTTTTTGAACAGTTTAGTTGTGTTTATAACAAAAAGGAATAATTTCATAACCCACTGTGCAGCTTGTTTGGGGGAGAGCATAAACTGTAGGTTGTCATCATAATGTCCTTGAATAATGGGATTGAGATGCAGTGAGTGCATTACAGCAGGAAGCAGTCTGTTTTCCCAGAGCACTTGAATACTTCAAATACTCTTGAGGGACATACTGTTCTGTGAGCAGACCAGAGCTGGTCAGCTGCATAGTTAAACAGATGAGTCAAAAGAAGGCAGGAGTTCCTCTGCAGGTCCGCAATGAAGCACTAACAGACGTTTCAAAAAGCCTTTCTCAGGTAAAATATACTTTTTTGAGCGAACAATATGTTGTATGTGTTTAATTCACACACGTTTCAGCATATCTGCTTATTGTCTTTAATCGTAACAAAGAAACTCAAAGTACTCAAGTAGCATTAGTGCAGCAGTTAGTTGTTTGTAACGTTTAGCAGTCCGTGCCTGCACATAATTTCTCTGGGTGCTCTGGACTCCGTTGCCACTTAAAAACATGTGCAATAGGATTCTCTCTGATGCCAGGATGAATGGGAGTGGTTTGATGATTACTGGATGGATGAAAATAGATAGAAATTAGCCGCGGACAAATTAGCAAATGTATGAATATTTCTGGGCATTTAAAGTAAGTAGTTCTTGTATGGGTATTGCTTAGCGGGATTTTAATTCATGGTATCAAATGCGTTCCACATGTCTAATCCCAGTGTTCTGTGTCCACAGCTGACCCTCTGGTTGGAAGCATCGCCACACAGTACACCACAAACAGACCTGAACACGACAGGATAGCCAAACAGTGGACCAAGCGCTATGCCACATAATCTCACCAGGGGCGGATCAGTGGAATGACTGGCTTGGGGCTGTTTCGGGGGAGGGAGGGAGGGAGGGGGGGAGGGGGGGCCTGGAGGGTCTCAGTGTGAGTGTATGGAGGCGGGGTGGTGGATTTTTATGCTTCACGACTGAAGTCTTGACTCCCTTGATGTATTTTTAAGTTATCTCTGGCCCTACTGCAATCAGGCTACTACTTTGTCCTTTTTTATTTTATTTTTACTTTTAGCTTGTGCTTAAAGATGGACAGTAAAAGCGCTAGGTAAAATGTGTCCGCATGATTTCCCAGTCCCATTGAAATCAGTGTGCGCTCCCCTCTAAAAAAGTATTTTACACATGTAGCGAGGTAGATCGGAATGGTTGTGATTTGTGTTCTGTATTGATAAAAAGCTGTTCAGTTCATCCCAAATAAAACATGACCAACCCGACTGTTTTTTTTCTGTAGATCTAATGCAGCTTTGAGTCACTAGATCAAGAGCTAAATACTGAACACAAATGTATTACTATTTAAAAAAAAAAAAAACACTTCAGGATGGTCCTTCGAACCGGATGTTAAGATAAACCAATCAGGCATGCACAGATTTCACACAAGAAAATCAGATCTCGATGACCAAATGTTTAGAAAAGTTCACCTTTATTCAGTGCTTATACAATTAAGGACAATTAGAAGACACATAAATGTTAAGACAATTAGCCTTGCGGAGCATTGCTGTTGACACCAGAGTTTTTCAAAAAACTTCCATTCAGAAGCCATTGAATGTGGCTCATTAAAGTGACGTAAATAAGTTAGGGAATAAATATTTCATCTTAACACTGACATTTCTAACATAGCTTATACTAGCAGCCCCTAAGACCATACACGTACATAAAAATTGAACTGTACCATGAGCAGTATTGCTGTCAAGTTAAAGGTAGGGTATGTAGAATTGTTAATACTATTTTAACTACATTCTACCGTGTCCCCGGATAGTCAAATATGAATTTTCTTGATAAGTAATATCTCCTTTTAGATTATGTAAAAGTTGTCTGTTTACATTTTTGCTATGGGTTGCCAGATACATATGTCTATAAGGTGTTCAACCTAAATATATGATAAATTAAGACAACCCCGCCTGCCTTTATTTCAAAGTGCCATTTTTACACATACCCTGCCTTTAAGTATGAGATGATAACATTAGAACATTAGTGGTTCTAAAGTCCTAACAAAGGACAAAATCAGTGCTGTATTCAAATCCATATGACGATTTAAAAACACATGTTGGCGAATTGATTAAAGTCACAGCAACAAAATTAGATTATTGTAATAGGAAGCTAAACTTGGCAAAGAGTTTTGATTGTTTCAAAGCTTTGGTTGAAAAACAGTGAAGGCTGTTTGAGTGATTTACAAACCATATCAGCATATTGACTTTAGCATCAAAACAATCAAGAGTCAGAAAATGCTGATGGAAATCATGTTTTGAGTGCAACAATAGCTAATCATGCATACAGTGTAATGTTTTTGATTGATTGGTAACGTCACATCTGTTAATCACTTGCCGTGGACCATGTTTGTAGGTGAAAAATGAAAAAGGCAGTTAAGTCTGGAATTCTGGATACTAACTAGAAATAAAATTGGGCACAAACGTAATCCACAAAAACACTCTTTTGGGATTGGCAACTGTAAAGTATGCTTGAATTAAAACAATTCTCAACAAAAAGTAAACAAACAAACAAAATCCACCATTGCAGCCACTTACCTAATAGCTAGCTAACTACATTTCCAGTTTTCATTCTTATTGCACCATATAATTTGACACCGACAGTTTTAAACCTACCACCCCAAACAAAAAGCTCTCTATCCTATTCTCTCACAATCTAGACGTGCATATTCACATATCATTGGCGGAGGTGCCTTTGCTTTTACGTCCGGGCAGTGGGAAGGCGGACTTGCTTTGCGGCTGGGTGAGGCGGCTGGTGAGCTGGGTGAAGGGTTCGATGAGGGAGTTGCGCTCGGACACGCTGACCTCCCAGAGCTTCACCTTCTCGCCCCGAGCCCACTGCTGAGCCACCTCGGAGTCCACCTGCCGACGCTCCCGTAGGTCTGTCTTATTTCCCAGCACGATCACCGCCACCTGGAAAACAGACCGGTGGAAACTTAAAGTTTCGCTAAAATTGAAAATGCAGGCTGCGTTCCAGATGACTTCTAAGACATCAGGTTCCTAATGTGTAATGGCAAATGGCTTCACCTCCTTTTTGTCCCTCGACTTGTCGATCTCTTTCTTCAGGAGGTCCACCTTCTTGAAGGATTCCAGGTTGTCCACGCTGTAGACCAGCACAAAGCCATCTGCCACAGAGTAGTAGTGCTTAGGCAAGTCCTGTCCATCGTGGAGTCCTTTGGTGTCATAGAGCCTCAGCTGCTCCTTCACTCCTCGGTCTGTCTCCACCGACGCCACATACACGTCCTCCAGCGTCTCAGTCCACTCCGAACCTGAAACGGTATGTAGTTACTACGTTTCATGCTGGTCTACGTGTCATCTACAATAAGAACATGGTCAACATTACACATACAAAGATGAAAATTACATTAACCTCTTAACCCCCGCTTTAACTTAGCGCATTTTCTTCAGTTTGGCTTTACCCAAATCTAAACGTTCTTGAAAAACGAGCATCTAAATAGTGACAAAAACGAGACCTTAATGATGAAAACGCAACAAAAATGAGACAAAAATTGACACAACAAAAACGGACAAAAAGTTGAAATTGTGACAAAAATGCGATGACTTTTTTTTTTAAGTGATGGCGACAACGAGGAAAAAGATCCGTTTAGATCAGTTTTGTAGGTCTTAGCTTTCAAATGAGGTGTTACACTAGATAAGCTCCAGTCGAGAAGCTTTTAGATTTGGGTAAAGCTTAACTGGAGAAATGCGCTCGGTTAGGAGGTTACTTAAATAGCATTGTGGTATTGTTGTTCGCTTGTTCACTTACCTACAATGTGATTGCCATAGAGCAGTTGCTCCAGAATTGCAGTTTTTCCAACTGCTGCTTGTCCACACACCACGACCTTACAGCCTTTCCCCATTTTAGATCTACGAAGAGGACACACTTTGATCACTCAGACTGTCATATTCAGACTGTCATATGATGGATTCTATGAAATGCATACTGAAGAATTAAATCACCAATCGGTCGTTAACAACATTAGTTTGTTTACACTGTTTAGTGTTAGCTTGATTTGCCATATGAGCACATTGTTTACATTTCTTTATTTAACGACACTTTAATAAACAAAACGTTAGACCAAAGATAACATATTACCTTAATTTTCCAAGAAATAAGCACAATCTCAGGTCTTGAAGCGTGTGATTATCATTTGGGCATCCATTCTTTTCCGCTACCTTTTGACAGGACTTTCATTTCGCTGCGCATGCGCTGTGTTTATTATTCTTTCCTTTCATACATTTGCTGTCACAGTCGTCAGCGCTGCGTAGAAATTATTGAAATGTCATGTATTTTAAAAATAATACATTTTATCAAACGGTTTTGGATCATATTGCGGATTATTTTTCAACTAAACTACATTTCCCATGAGCGCCCACACAGGAAACCGTCTTGACGTTTTCATAAGGCATGCTGGGTAAACTCGCTCTCTCTTTCCGGCTGGGACGCCATCATGTAAGCGACATTTCCAATGCTTCGACCCAAATAATATCCATTAAAATCGTTCATCTAAAGAAATCATCTGCTATTTTCATTGAGGGTCTTTAATAGGGGGCTCCTTACAATGTCTACCTTGTGATTATTTATTCGAACAAATCGTTTACGGGACCAGATTTCCCCGTTTGTTGAAGGCTTGGGGCTACGGTACCGGTGGCTGCTTACTGCCGCTTTCGGAGTAGAAAACGTGAAATGTATTCGTATTATTAACGTACAATCTGAAGAACTGCGTATTGTAATTCATGTTGCCGTCAGTTAGAAATATATCTTGCTATTATCGCTAGGCTTCGTAATGTGTAAGCTTTAGCGTCAAAGCTAGCATGCTAACTGTTTCGCTTATAATACAGACATGTTGTATTTTTTGTTTTTTTCATGAACTACGTGTTACTATGAATATATAAACTCCAGAAATATTATGTACATTACGATACATGTTCACTGTTCATTCATACTTAACAAATGCAAGAATCAGTGCACAAACTGCATGTGGATAGTTTTGTCATGTGTGATATGAAAATGGCTGTGGGGACAATCCTATTTTTGTTTTTTTCCTACAGTGCACAAATTACTATTTCTCTAGCCCTAATGGGCATCTCTTTTCATTCAAATATTTATAACCGATCTCTTTCCAGATAAGTCAACATGGGAGCGTATAAGTATATGCAGGAGCTATGGCGCAAGAAGCAGTCCGATGTGATGCGCTTCCTGCTCCGTGTGCGCTGCTGGCAGTACCGTCAGCTGTCCAACCTCCACCGTGCTCCTAGACCCACCAGACCCGACAAGGCTCGGCGACTGGGCTACAAGGCCAAGCAGGGTAAGTGTATTGGGAATTTGTGTTTGGTAGAATCCACATGATATTAACACCCGGCCAGCTCTCGACATGAAGGAGCAACGGCTCTACCCCAAGTTCCTCACCCTCTCTCTGAGGAAACTAATTTCAGCTGCCTGTATCTGCAATCTTGTCTTTTCGGTCATTGTCCAGATCTCATGACCATAAATGAGGCTGGGAACGTAGATCTACGGCTAAAGGATGAACATGTGGAACTTGAGATAACTGCTCCTGGATTTGAAACTGATTTTGACCATTTATACTTTCCCATTTTCTGTCTTTGTTTTGTAAAATTGTGCTTTTGAGCTACTTTGAATAAAATACACTAATTGCTGGCCCCCTCTCTGCTTCTTCAGGTTACGTAATCTACCGTATCCGTGTGCGCCGCGGAGGCCGCAAACGCCCCGTGCCCAAAGGTGCGACCTACGGCAAGCCTGTGCACCATGGCGTCAACCAGATCAAGTTTGCCCGCAGTTTGCAGTCCGTCGCTGAGGTAGGCGGTTTATTTGATTCGTTTGGCTTATGTGCGGTTTGGCAGTAAAGTTCAAGCCAAATTATTTGATAACAAGGTTTTAGATGGTGTGAACCGTTGAGCATCAGTGATAAATTGAACCATTACCTTAGTAATCCTCTGAAGGCCTCAGTCTCACCACAGACCTGGGCTTTCATGTCTAGAGCTCTCCCTGAAGTGCAGCACCAGAACCACCTCCACGTATCATGCACACGGTTTATTTTTAGTTTAATTTGCTTCATGGCAACTGAACACTTTACTGGTTCCGCCTCAATTCCCCACACAGCACACGCATGGGGACGGCTTTGTTTTGGTGCAAAACAAACACAGAACAGGAGAGGGAAAGATATCGACCTGAGTGTGTCCTGTCAGTGCTTCAGGCAGCACGGTAGCACAGCGGTTAGCGCACTTGCTTCACAGCTAGAAGGTCCCGGGTTCGATTCCCACCTGGACGGGGCCTTTCTGTGTGGAGTTTGTATGTTCTCCCTGTGTCTGTGTAGGTTTCCCCTACCACTGGAAAAACATGTACAATAGGCCAGGATGAATGATGTGTGTGTGAATGCATTGAGGTGGTCAGTTGGCGCAGCGCTCCCCCAGGGGAAACTGAAGCTACTAACGTGGCTTATAACCACCGAGTATGGAGTGAATGTAAAATGCTCTCGTAAAGAGCTTTGTCAATCAATCAATCAATGGTTTTGTATAGCCCAATATCACAACAGGAGTTGCCTCATAGGGCTGTAACAAACATTAAGGCAATAAAACAGAGCAGTAAATAAGACAATGTAAAGTTCCGGTGAATCAAATATCCAGGCAAACGTAATGTCCAAATAAGCGTCAGCAGTGGGTGGCGACGAGCAGCTTTGTGACCATGTCTGTGAAAGGCGCTATATAAAGATCTTCTTAAGTTTAGGTTAAAACTAAGGAATTACTCACAGGAATATTCTTCTATATCTTATTGCATTTCTAACATCCCCTGAGCCATTGTGCATTTCTGAACATTTCCAGACTCATTTTTAATAAATGGCTGTGCTGCTGTAACTAGCAAATCTGTTTAATTGAAGTTCTTGATGGAAGCTGGTTTTAAACTGTTCGGTCAGTGTGATCACGTGTTTTAAAAATATGAATGTAATTGATGTTGATTGTACATGACAATGGATAGGTGTGGATGGGATGTCACTTTGCAGTGATGCACTTTGAGCACAGACTGATGAGTTGTTTACCTTCAGGAGCGTGCTGGTCGTCACTGCGGCGCCCTGCGTGTGCTCAACTCGTACTGGGTGGGCGAGGACTCTACGTACAAGTTCTTTGAAGTGATCCTGATCGACCCCTTCCACAAGGCCGTCAGACGCAACCCAGACACCCAATGGATCACAAAGGCCGTGCACAAGCACAGGGAGATGCGCGGCTTGACCTCGGCAGGAAAGAAGAGCCGTGGCTTGGGCAAGGGCCACAAGTTCCACATCACCATTGGAGGCTCCCGCCGCGCTGCCTGGAGGAGACGCAACACCCTGCAGCTGCACCGTTATCGCTAAGACCATATGTGAATATTTACTACAAAATAAAGGCCTTTTTATGGGGACACTGCAGCGTATGTGTGGTTACTGTGGCTCCACATGTGACAATTCTGGCAGGTAGGGGTCAGTGTTTACACATGGTAAAGAATTAGATTCAACTAGTATGAAAAAGACCAAGAAGCTTGTGTCCATTGTGTCTTCCACATGAGATTCATTGGTGCCAAGTAACCTGAAAGCATAAAGCTGCTTCTTGCTGTATTTACTTAGACTAATTGGTCTATGGCAGTTGATTTACACCACCTTAGTAACTTGATTTGAGGTAGAGGACCATACCAACAATGCTCAATATTACATTTCAAAACGCACCAACATATTTCTGAAACTCATGGTAATTGTAACTATCTTAAGAATAAATAAAGTTAAGGGGCCGCACTTTTTTCCACCTGATCTATGGGAGCAAGTTGTAGACGCCTGCCTTTATGGGATACTATGTATAGCCTTAAAAATGTGCAACTGGTTCAACCTGGCAATGCTGTAAATGTCAGACACACAAGTTCTTAAACCTTTTATAGGGCACTCATTGAAATACTTTGAAATATATAATATCAACTTAAGAGTTATTGTTTTTTTTGTCAAGAAAATACTGTAAGTATGAATTATAGGTGCGACGGGCAAATGTCCAAATATGGACACAACTAATTAACTTTAGGTTTAAGTGGTGTATGATCAAATATGGTGCCGCCTTCATGCTGTAATTTCACTCATACTACGTCTTCCAAAACCAACACACATAATTTAGCACAATTATTCACCAATAAAATGTGTGAGTTTCATCAACTTACCATGGTTAATTTTCAAGATGTATCGAAATGTACCATGAATGTAGCCAGACGTGGGTCTTGTTCAGGCTTCAGAGGAAGCAGGAAGTTGATAGGTAAAATATAATAGATCCATGGTAAAATGCCACAGTATTGGGATCTGTGATGTAGGGCGATCTCTTCTGATTGGCTGAGGACTATGTGCTTTTTTACCTTACTGATGTGCAGCAGGGAGGCCTTATGTAAAGTGTGCAAGTAGTCACTTGCCCTACAAGGGTTAAAATCTAAAGGATTTTAATGTGTTTGTAGTATAAACCAAAGGACAAGATTTTTGGTAGAAAACATGCAGGCTCTACAAATACGAATCCAGGAAATTTAGCTGTGGGCTAAATGTTGCAAATATAATTGGTTGATACAAAGTCACACGAAAAGTCACAAAGGTATGAACCAGAAGAGAAGTAGCTGAAGTCTGATAAACAAGGTGCCATCTTGCTCAACCTGAAAGTATAACCACAGCTGTTTTTTTCTTTTTTTTCTTTTTTACATAATAGATTATTGGGACACGTTTTAGGCCCCTGCCTTAAGGGACACTAAGTATAGCCTTCCTGTAGCATTTGAATAATTGGTAGCCTACAGCATTATGCAGTTCATGTTGTAAATGCGCTTTAGAGACTTGCTTGGAATTACTTTTCCTTTGAATCCAGAATTCCTACCTTTTTCTTAAACTTAATAAACTACCATGGGTTGCTTGAAGGCTTACCATGTCTGAACCACTGAATATTGGATCTACTGGGAGCCCATTTCTCACATAGACCTACTAGAAAGGGCAGCCACGCCAATATGCACCCTAGGTGGACCATTAGCAAACAGATTTTGCACGTAGACTATCAATGTAAGATAAACAACACTGGTACTAAACCCGAGTTAAAGGTTAACCTCGGGTGGAATAAAATGTTGTGCTATTACATAATGGTATCAAAGTGATTCCAAGATAGCAGCTACACAAACAAGATCACTACACGCACAGATAAGTTTATCATAAGCAACAATATCCATTTCTATTTGGATGCACAGTCCACAAAATCAACTCAACTGGACATTTCTTCACTTAGATGCCCGACCTTCCGACAGTCATCCAATTCTCTTCTTCAGAGGCAAAGGCGTTATTTGTCATGGTTTGCCTGGTGACTGTCTGTCTAAGCTCTCAGTCGTACAGGAGTTGGCCATTCTTCCATCTTTTTGACTCTAATGTCTTATATCTGAAAGCTTCTTTTAGTAAACCTGGAAATAGCTTCAGTATTTTGGAACCAAATACAATTTGAAAGTATTCTCCCCAACACTGAGTACGTCTTGACAAAACGTCACATTTCTGTCACCGCTTTGGCCTTTACCTGAGCTGCCTGGTGTAACTCAAGAACTCCCTTGTTCTCGCTGACCTACTTCAGCCAAAATGCCAACTCCTACTTTATTTAGAACTTTTCATTATGCCGTCCCTCTTTACCCTGACTGAACTCTCGGTTCTGCCGCGGTTCATCTCGACAGACAGTGGCTGCTGTCGTCTCCTCCAGAACGCTATATTTGAGTCGTGATGTAGGCGAATGAAGCGGCTGGCTGTGGGCGGACTGCGCGCACGTGTTATCTCGCTCTTACTGGAGTGTAACCCAGTCTCTGTTTGTTTGGGTGAGGTCGCTATCTCTGTGTCGCGGAAACTTTTAGCAGTAGAACAAAGGAAAATTCCGAGGGCTGGACGATATGACAGAAGAATTAATCACAATGGGTTTTTTTCTCTCTCTCTCTCTCTCTCTCTTATATTGATCGATCTCGATTTTTGATTCGATTTTATTCTTTCATAATAAAAATAAATACATGTAGCTGATTCACACCTGTTATTCAAACCTCAGCTCAAAGACAAATGCTTCCCCGCACTATCATTTAACACAAAGATCTTCCAAACCTAGGTGCTGTTTCTGCCACCTGTCGACTATAGAGACCCAAGACCTCGTGAGATCTGGAAACTTTCAAATAACGGAAGATTCAGGGGAAATGTTTATTCAACAGTAAATTGAACACAACTAGCAACTTTTGAGCAAAAGGATTATGTAAAATGTCTACAGCTGAATTTGTTTTAGACCATTGTTTTTTGTGTTTCTGACGAATGTACACGGTAAAAATTGTTGAGCAATGTCAATGAGTAGGTTCTGTCTCTAAAGAAAATGTCTTCATATATTATTATATTTTCTAAGAAATGTACATTTAATGCCAGTTTAAATCCAATTGAATGTTTTTGGATGACATTTAAGGCCTTCATTTTGGCCAGGAAGCCTGGCGAATGTTGTGTGTGAGTGAGTGGTTGGTGGTAGACGGAGGGGCCGATGGTGCAGACTGGTGTCCTCGCTTCAGTCAGTCTACCCCAGGGCAGCTGTGGCTACAATAGTAGCTTACCACCACCAAGTAAAAAGTGAATGAATAATGCAATGTAATGAATCTTTGAGTGTCCAGAAAACCGCTATATAAAATTGATGCATTATTATTATTATTAGGCCCGAGCGCCATCAGGGCTGGCAAAGGGGCTCTTGAAATTGTCCCGTGCATATACATATACATATACATATAATGCAAAAATCAACATTGTAATTGTACAGAGCCCATAAAAGTCACTGGGACCCAGGACCCAGGACCTCTACCATGAGGTAGGAATGCGCGAGCGCTTTCTGAAAATATATAGTTTATGGTACCCGCGTAAGCGGGAACATTGTCATAAAAAAAGGTAGCCCACTATATATTGTAAGGTGTCCTTACCGGAGCACTTTGACGTCTGCGCAGTAAGTGCTCCTATTTTATTACGCCTTACAATATAGTACCCCTTTTTATATGCTTAGAAAATCGACATGTTTAATTTTGTGTTATTAGACCTGGATCGTGTAACTTTCCACCTAACTGTATTTAAATAGGGGAAACGTGGAACAGCTTGGTAGCTTCTATCTTCACCCCAGTTTGGCACTGCACCTTTGCTGGGAGAGGCTAAATGCTAACAACATTTGCGTGACTGAGCGCACGCACAAAGACCAGACAGTTACAAATCAACTCGTCTAAGCTCAGGTAAGAACAAATCTCAGTATCTCAGGCCTGTTCCTTTAATAAATGATGAGTTAACACTTAATTCGTCAACAACAATTCATTAGCGAATAACTAACACTTAATAACTACTTAACTACTACAGTTCATGCCTAACTCATAATGAATAGTTCTTCACATACATTTCATTTCATTTTATTGAGAGCCCCATTAGCTCCTGACTCATTACCTGGGGTCTCCTTCATTTTCATTACAAATGTTACATAACAAAAACAAACAAAACAACAACACACACACACACACACATACACATAAAACCAACCGTGGGAGCTCAATGTGAAACCAAATAAAAACATTATTGCCACACAGCACAACCGCCCAACTAATTTTTGCCTTACTTTTGGAAAACATGTAAAAAAAACAATGTATAGGAAACACATTTTTCCCTCATTGCCATTCCAACAATACAAAATGACCTGGGCAATTATGCCATGCGGCCAACGATATCCCATAAAACCAAAAAGAACTGTCAGTAGATATGTAGAATCGACCTAAAACAGCAATAACAGCATTTTTATGATTATTATCATCATTTCCATCTGACAAAGTAAAACCAACAATCCATTACCTAAACAAAAGTAAAACATTTACCGTAATCAAAAACATTTGGAGTTTTGTATGAAGCATGAATCTCAACCTAACAACTCGACTATATAGTCATCGCTTTCACACAGGACTGCAACTAACAATCACCATCAGCTGATGAGTAGTTTCCTTTATCATTTGTCATGTTATTCACTCATCTATAATCAGACAGTCAAGATAAACTTAGTTTGTAGTTGCAGTCCCGAGCTACACCCACAGATCCCATAACCCACAGCACCAGCTTGGAACTCGCCTAGCACATTAGCGTATTAATCAGAATTCATTCTTGTGTAAACAAAAACACCTTTCACTTCTTTGCAGGCAACCATGGCTCTGTAACAAACAGTCTGATTAGTTTTACTACAGGGTAGAGCACACCTTGTTACACTGGGCTGACGTGTTCCATAAGAAAAATGACAATTTATTATTTTTAGGTATTTAGGACTTTAGGTATTTTTGTCATAATAATGTTCCTAATAAATGTTATTAGGAAGTACTTTAATCTACATGACTGAGGCCCTCTGTATGACTAACCTAAAACAATCCGTGCTGCTTTGTTTTGAGCTACTTGTAACTTGTGTAGATTATTTTCACTTGTGTTTGACCAAACAACTGATGTATAGTCTAAGTATGAAAGTACAAGTGATTGAACTAGTTGTTTGGTCAATAAAGTTCTTCTTCTAAAGTTCTTCTTGCCCATACTCCTCCCCATTTTCTGCAATACATAATTAATTTGACTGGTCCACGACAGTCTAGAATCTACTATTACTCCAAACAATTTAGCTTGATCTACTTGTTCAATTATCATCTTTCCTGAGGTCAGATGTAACATCGGTGTTGTTTTCAAAGGTGTTTTGAACCAACTACCGTGCATTTAGTTTTTTTAAACTAATTTGTTAGCTCTGATCCATTGAGTTACTAAAACCAGGTCCTCATGTAGAATGTTATTAAGTTGGCAGTGTGTTTGTGCAGACGCAACTTATTTACATGACTTATTTATTGTTAAGTAGCTATTAAGTGTTAGTCACACTTAACTAATGAATTGTTTATGATGAATTAAGGCTAAATAAGGTGTAGTTATTATAAAGTGTTATAATATATATATATATATATATATATATATATATATATATGTTGCAAAAAATGCCAAAAGAGAGTAAGGCGCTACAAAGTGACATGTTTTACAAATCCTCAACACTTCTTATTTTGTATTTTCACACATGGAAGTTTTTATTTTTTTTGGCTAATGAGAAAAGACAGAAGTAAAAAACAGTCCATTTGTATTTTTTTTTCTTTAAGCCTTTACCCTCAAGTGAAAGACCATTTTACATAAGACAACAACAAAAGCTGCTAGACAACAACAAAAATCGGAAACATTGAACACTGAATTTTTGAATGAAAAAATATGCATTTCTTTACTTTCTTATTTTATATAGTAAACATCCAAGTGCACATGGCCTCAGAGGAACCCTGCAGATGTCACGCCCCCAGACAGGAACTATAAAAATCAATGACTTTTACATCTAAAGAACAGCTGTACTTTGATATAAATATTGATATACATCTCCATTGTACAGTATTAGTCACGTGTTTCCACACCATTGTAGAAGATATTACAGCCTTTAGTCTGTAATATCTTCTACAACACATTCTTTTGGACTATGTGTCTGATGATAGTGATATGGGAGATACACAACAGCATATCTAGTGTTTATATCTCAATAACACAATGTTCTTTTTGTGCAGAAAAAAGCTTTGTACACTGGAAAGCGCTATGTTAATGGAACAAGGGCAAATTAAATGGCATCCGGCGATTGTTTGCATCCTCGCGCAAGGGGAAAAAGGTAGACCTATTTCAAACTGTTCGACTCATTCAGCGACCACACCTGGCAAGGCAACAGTAGCTGTTTATCAAAAAATCTGTATGTAACTTTATTTTTCATAAGTTATGAGCTGTGCCGTTTGGCCCAAAACACCTTGTTTGCATCAATAACTCTGCGACTCGTGATGTCCTTGGCAGATTTATTGACACAGGAAAGGTTGAAACTACAAGTGGAAGACAGAAAATACACAGTGTACTGCAGAAATCAATACAACAGAAACAAGCAGTCCTAAAAATGCTTCGATGTGCCGTCTTGCCCTGACGGAAAATAGACAATAGTCACAATAACCAAATATCTTGCTTGCACATAACACACAGAAAACGATGTGTTCCTCCCACTAAGTTTGTTTTTTGTTTTTTTTTGTGTGCAAAATACTCACCCAAAGCCCCCCAAAATATGGCCTCGATAAAAGCTAATCTTAAAATTGATATAATTTTAAAAAATAACACTATTTTCCCATCATTTCCCTTTCCTGTGCTATTCTGCAAACCATCGGTCTAAAAGTTCTCAAAAAATCATAACTGGAGAGACGTATGACTAAAACTCATCCATTCTGACACAATTGTATTTGAATGCCTTCACACAATGCTATAGTTGAGACTTGTTTCTTGGTACGGATGTATTTGTCAGTTAAGATAAGATGGCCTTTATTGATCTCACAATGGAGAAATTCACTTGTTACATGGAGTTTAACCTCAGCATAACACCGTTTGTGTTTTGTCCACTTTATTGACGCAATGAATGCGAATGCGCTGCCACTGATTCTCTAAAAGTCGATTAAGGCCTCAAGTTACCAAAAAATCTTTATTTTAAGGTTTGTGTTCAGTTCAGCTAAAGTAGCACTCCATACTGCAGTGACGACATCAGTTGTCCCTCTGAACATTGTGAGCCAACGATTATTTGGGTCACATTCTACTCATTTTGTCAATGGAAGAGCGACATACTGACCCAATCCACACTTCACTTAGTGTTTACAACATCGCTTGACTGTTTCTGACTTGGTTTTCAAACTAGCTAAAGTTGGGTTGCCTAAGGGATGCCCTCGCAGACAAGAGTTGCCCTTCAACAATCCTGATTGATGTCCCTCAGCTGCAGCCATTTTTAACTGACCCATCGACCCCGTTGAACCGAGTAACTGCTGCACTGCATGTACTGGTCACCTAATAACCAGGCAGCAAAGACCCGAAGAGCAGAACCTATGACCCATATGTTCTTTTAGAAGTGAGCTCTATTTTAAATCAATGTCTTGATATTTTCGAACCAATACACTTTGGCTAGTTGCAGTTACTGTTGGTGTTGTTTCACTACTATTTTTTACCAACACCGATATGTGGGTTCTGAATGGCTGCCGATACCAAATCCGCTCTGATACCACACGTGTGGACAAACAAAACAAAAAAAAAGTATTTTCTGTCTCTGGAATTGTTAGTTTTTAGATCTTGCTGAAAGAGAGAAACATTGGTTATATCAATAAAGTCAATTAAGTCCCCAAAAAGCTGAGGGAAGCCATGTGACGCAAGGAAATCGAACCATAAAGAAAAATAATCTTGCTGATCGTGACAATGCGTCTCTTCCATGATATGTCTGACCCAACTTCCACAAAAGATGCTCTGCTGATGACACGGATTGGGCGGGAGCCAACAAGAACCATCTCTCACATTACTCCCTCTCCTTTGTGCTTGCATACATTGGTGCGTGGGGCAGCGGTAACCTCTGACCTCTGGCGCACCGTTCCCGCAAAAGTAAGCGGAGAACAGGGATTGTACAGGCGTGGGACTGCTTTGGCCATAAAGAGCCCGTATTGTGAGGAGTGTGGAAACGTTAGCTGAGATACGGAGTGCCCTGGGAAATCCACCGTGCTGCGCATTGGGACAGATCCGGACGCTCGTTTAGGAGGGCAGCAGACAGGAGGGGAGCGATTGTGTGTCACGTTCACCTAGAAACTATGCGGATATTTGGCCACTCACGTGGGAGAGTGGGAGAGAGTGGTTCGGAGGCAGTAAAGGCCAAGGGACGTTCTGTGCTACTTGGAAAGTCCAACATTTCATGAGGCGTTAGTTACTTGGTGTTAAAGGTTTGAAAGCACTGATCTAGGACAGTGGCAAGAGGAACTGTTTCACTTGGCTGGTCCAGTAATGTCATGGGGAATGAGGGCTGCACAATATATCACACAAATATTGCAATATTAGGTAATGCAATATCCGTATCGCAAGAGGCCACAATACAGTGCCTCACAAAAGTACTAATACACCTTGCACTTTTGCACATTTTGTCATGTTTACAACCATAAACATAAAGATGTTTTACTGAATGTTCACACACAAGTAACAGACATATGTGAAGTGAAAGCAAAATAATACATGATTCCACCATATTTGACACTGGGGATGGTGCACTCAGGACGATGAGCAGTGTTAGGTTTGCTCCATACATAACGTTTTGCATTTGGGCCAAAAAGTTCAATTTTTGTCTCATCTGACCAAAGCACCTTCTTCCACATGGTAGCTGTGTCCCCCATATGACTTCTAGCAAACTTCAAACGGGATTTCTTATGGCCTCCTTTCAATAATGGCTTTCTTCTTGCCACTCGTCCATGAAGGCCAGATTTGTGTAGAGTATGACTTATAGTTGTCCCATGTACAGATTCCCCCAGCTCAGCCGCAGTACGTCGCAGCTCCTCCAGAGTTATCTTGGGGCACTTGGTTGCATTTCTGACCAGTGCTCTCCTTGTTCGGTCTGTTAGTTTAGGTGGACGGCCGTGTCTTGGTAAGTTCACAGTGGTGCTATACTCATTCCATTTCTGAATGATGGATTGAACAGTGAGATGTTCAAATCTTGGAAAATCTTTGTATAACTTAACGCTGCTTTAAACTTCTCCACAACTTTATCCCTGACCTCTCTGGTGAGCTCCTTGGCCTTCATGATGTTGTTTAGTGACCAATACACTCCGACCATAGCTCTGAGGCCCTCACAGAACAGCTGGAATTATGTAAATGATACACTTCACAGTTGTCTGTTACTTGTGTGTGAACTTTCAGTAAAAAATTTAAAATAAAATCTTTATGTTTATGGTTGTAAACATGACAAAATGTGCAAAAGTTCAAGGTGTATTAGTACTTTCGAGAGGCACTGTATATCGCAACATTACCAAAGTCTTTCATATTTCATCTTTCAAAGGTCGACACCTCTTTTCATTTAAATGTGCAAAAGTTCCGATTTTGTCATACAATGCCCGAGCATCGCTACAAAAAAGATGCAAGCATTTTGGACTCTGTGGTGGCCGATCCATGTGTGAAAATGATGCCTCAA
The DNA here is from genome assembly GCA_021464625.1 of Proterorhinus semilunaris. Taxonomy (NCBI): domain Eukaryota; kingdom Metazoa; phylum Chordata; class Actinopteri; order Gobiiformes; family Gobiidae; genus Proterorhinus; species Proterorhinus semilunaris. The sequence goes on from CM038360.1 coordinate 23,261,438, forward strand.
GCTACCTGAACCACTCTTTCACAATGTGAGCCTGATGAATCCTGGCATTGTCATCTTGGAATATGCCCGTGCCATCAGGGAAGAAGGAGTCCATTGATGGGATTTACCTGGGGAGGATGTTCAGGTTCAATGCAGATAACAGATAACAATCTTTCTGTTCATCCTCCACACTATGTTTAATACTTTTGTGCAACATCTCGACTTGCTGAAATCTAGAGAGAATAGTCATCCCGCACTCATCATTGCAACACCTCCATGCGGAAACGGCAATCATTTAAGCATCTCATTTCAAAACCCGTTGTGACAGATTATTTATGGACAGATGGAGCAGATGGAACTACAACTGACTGACCATTCTGTGACAATGGTCGAATAAGAATTCTTCTGGACATCTCACTCATTTTGAACTCATTTTCAAACACATTCTTTTGGCAATGCGCTCGGTTTTTCTCGGGTCAATGAATCAGTTGACCCAGTGAATCAATGTGCTTGAAATAGAACTTTAATATTTACTTGTACAACATTTTTGTAATGTAATCAGTTTTACTAAAGCTACATTAATTGTCGTCGTAGTGTCCAAACCAACGACATAATGACTGTAGCATTTGGGTCTGACATTTATAAAAAAATATATAAAATGAGAAAAACGTAACATATTATACGATGATACCGACCCACCCCATTGCTCTTGATCTAAGTTGCTGTTTTTAAACTGTCATTGCCCTTCACTAATGAAATGTGTTGTTTGAGTGTAGAATTTATTGGAATCAAATTGTACCACTGGTGGCCAATAATGCACTTGGGCCCACTTTGTACCATTATCAACGCTGAATAATTTAGACAAACCAACCAAATAAATAATGAAAGAAAAAACGTGAAATGGGACTTGGACGTGTCAGACATTGCCTTGGGATTTGTCATGAACTTGCCTGTCTCTGACTCCAAACTTGGTTCCTGCTTGAAGCCAATTGAAGGACTTGCTCCCACCTCATCTTCCAGAGCGCATCCCATTTACAAGTAAGATACAGTAACACGCATAGACTCCCGATAACCTGGATCATTATCTGTCATACACCATCTTGCCACAGTTCCCACGGTGTCCACGGTTCCTAACTCCAAGTTGTGCAAACTCTGTGCATTCATGTAAACGGCACGTGGGCTTCATGTATGTATCTGATTCTTTAAATTAACAAGATATTGTCAGACCTTTCCCCAAATGTAACATAACATAGGAAGGGGTGTGGCGTGCGAATGCTCAGGTAACACATGAAAACCCAACTCCTGTATGGAGGGAGCAGGCCTTGATGACACTACAGATTGTCGAACAATCAAGTTTTGCCGTTTGTGGTCGACATACTCCGGGACAAAAGAGTCAACTTTTCTTTGCCATTCGACCCGATGGTTTTGTTGAAGCTGAAGGTGCTGAATGAATCAAATCTGGAGTTGCAGCTCGGATACACGTGTTGAGAAGAAACGAGGTTAGAATAGAAAAAACATGAGATGCCATACAGTGCAATCGAACTTGTATCCCCTTTGTACACCTTTCAGGTCTGCAAGAATAAACGTGCTCCAAATTTAAATTGATACAAATCATATCATATTGAATTAGCTTAGATTGGTTCCGATATATATAATTTCTAAATATTACGTGGGGAACATCCTGACTTGATGTAGGAGAAGAGACTAAAGGGACCGTCATCAACATGCAAAATTTTCCGGTTGTAAATTTTATGGGCAAACAAAATGAACCACTCAGTTCAGATAAAAGTGTCACGCGACTCCACAGACTCTGTACAATGTTAAAGGAATAGGCCACCGTTTTTAAATACTTAGATATGTTCTTACCTTAGCTAAGACGAGTTGATATGTAGCAGTCTGGTCTTTACGCGTGCGCTCAGTCACATAATCAGAGCACAGACGGTGTTAGCATATAGCCAGTCCTCCTCTGCTCTATGTGGCCAAACAGAGGTGAAGTTGGAAGCTGCCAAGCTCTTCCACGTTTTCCCTATTTAAATACGGTATCATGAGCCTTTGGACGATCAAAGTTTAGTCACACAAAATTAAACATGTCAATTTTCTAAGCGGATAAAAAGGGGAACTATATTGCAAGGCCTAGTAATATTCCTACGCCTTGTAATATAGTAATATAGTTGGCCACATGGAGGAGAGGCTCACAGGTCTTGCGAAAGTGAATAATAATAATAATAATAATGCCTTACACTTATATTGCGCTTTACAAGCCTGTATTACCAAGTTTCTCAAAGCGCTACACTGTCGTCATTATTCATTCACTCCATACTTGGTGGTGAGCTGCTGTTGCAGCCACAGCTGCCCTGGGGCAGCCAGTCTGCGCCATCGGCCCACCACCTGCCACTCACTCATACACCAGGGTACGCAGACACTGGAGGCAAGGAGGGTGAAGTGTCTTGCCCAAGGACACAACGACAATGTGCACCTTCAGGAGGCGGGATTCGAACCCCCGACCTTCCGATCACGAGACGACCCGCTCTACCATCTGCGCCACCGTCGCAGTGCTGTTAGGGTAATAAAAAAGATGCAGAAGAAAAGATTAGTGCCAGTTTAAAGTAGAGTCTCTGAGGATTAGAAACATGTAAAACAATAAATGTTTTGATTGGGGATTCATAAGATATTGCATTTTGAAAATTATGGTTATTTTCACCCAAATAACACGATTTTGAGGTCTTCGCAAAAGTACAATATTGCACATTTTGGAATCAAAGGGCTTTTTGAAGACATGAAAATTATGAATTTAAATGTAAAATGTAATATTCCTATTGGATGTAATGAGGCTGTGATCAACTGTTCCAAAAGCATTTGGTATGTCCATTAAGAAATCATTATCAACTCTTTTTAAAAGCAATTTTTTTTTTTTTTTGTAAAGGCGAGATAAATAGTGACTGATTACCACTTTAGCTGACCACAACATGCCTCTAGCAAAAACTCCATTGATCTTTTGTTTGGCTTGTCTGCTTTAAGAAAGGCTTATCTATGACTGCTATCATTGGCATTGAGAGAGAGAGAGTACTAACATATTTCATTGAAGATTTTGATCCAAGTGATCAAAGGTTGCCAAATGGAATCTGTACCCGCTGCAGAAACATCCTCCTGGATGTAGACAGGGGAAAGCTTGCTAATCTGGATGATCCAGTTGATTTTTCAACTTTGAACTTTCCAGCCCTGACAAGAGCATTTGGAGGAGTCACTGAACTTAAAGATTTGCAGAGTTGCTCGTGCAATGTTTGTATGAATGCTAGGGCCAACCCTGGTCAAGAAGGTCATGAATTTGGTGGCAAAATCAAGCAAAGGCCTTTTCCTGTTGGAAGGCCACCGTTGCCATGTCCTGAAAGGAAAGAATCTTTAGGAGCATTATCTATTTTTGGCCTTATGAGAGCCGAAGCAGCCATTTCTGCACCTCTTCGATCTTGAAGCATCTCATCTTGCAGATGCTCCTATCAGAAATACCACAAGGTTGTGGATATTGGATCCCTTTGCCAATCACCTGCCTACAGCGCTTGCAGATTTGGACTGGCTTAGGCGTGGCTAGCCTTTCAGGACATGGCAAAGGTGGCCTTCCAACAGGAAAAGGCCGTCGCTTGATTTTGCCACCAAATTCATGACCTTCTTGACCTGAGTTGGCCCTAGCAATCATACAAATACTGCACGGGAAACTCTGCAAATCTTTAAAAAAAAATTGTAAACTTTATTTATCAGTTTCATACTAATTATAAACAGAACAATCTTTTATGTTTACATAATACCCTATTCCCTCCACCCGCCCAAGGCTCTAAAAAAAAAATATATATATATATATATATATAAAAATAATTAAAAACATTATTAATAAATAAAAAAACTAAATAATTACAATTAAAAATAACATAAAAAAGGGGGAGGAAAGGACAGGAATTCCCCAAAATGACATTATATTTATAAAACAGTAAATAACCAATTACGCATCAAAAGAAAAGAGTTTTACATAATCTACAAAGGGCTTCTAAGTAACAACAAATGTCTGTTGTGATGATATTTTATGTCTAAGCTTTTCCAACGGTAGAAAAGAAAGCACCTCCTTTAACCACTGAGAAAATGATGGGGCCCTGCTTGATTTCCAATTAAATAATATTAGTGGGCGAGCGAGTAAAGTTGAAAATGCAACAGCATTTGCTTGAAAGCGATTTCCCTGTGATGATGTTATTCCAAAAATAGCTAATCTAAAATCAGGGGCTAGATCTTGACCACAAATGCGAGACAATACCTGAAAAATATTTCTCCAATAATTGTCCAAACAAGGACAGGACCAAAGCATATGGCCTTCAGAGTCGGGCTATGACCACATCTCGGGCAGGCTGCATCTATTCCTGGGAATATTCTTGCCAATCTTTCTTTTGTGTAATGAAGGCGATGAAGTACTTTAAACTGGATTAAACCATGGCGAATACAAAGAGAAGATGTATGTATACGGGTCAAACAGGACTTCCATTCCACCTCTGATAAGACAGCACCCACATCATTTTCCCAAACGTTTCTTGTTTTCTCCCACAGTATAGGTTTTGTTTGTTGCATCACTTTATACAGTACAGATACACGCTTCCTGCCAAAAGGGTCCAAATCCAGAATTTCAACTCTGCAAATCTTTAAGTTCATTGACTCCTCTCTTGCTCTTGTCAGGGCTGGAAAGTTCAAAGTTGAAAGATCGACTGGATCTGTCTACATCCAGGAGGATGTTTCTGCAGCGGGTACAGATACCATTTGGCAATTTTTGATCACTTGGATCAAAATCTTCAATGAAATATGTTAGTACTCTCTCTCTCTCAATGCCAATGATAGCAGTCATAGATAAGCCTTTCTTAAAGCAGACAAGCCAAACAAAAGATCAATGGACGGAGTTGTTGCTAGAGGCATGTTGAGGTCAGCTAAAGTGGTAATCAGTCACTATTTATCTCACCTTCACAAAAATACAACAATAGCTTTTGAAAGAGTTGATAATGATTTCTTAAATGGACATACAAATGCTTTTGGAACAGTTGATCACAGCCTCATTACATCCAATAGGGATATTCCATTTTACATTTAAATTCATAATTTTCATGTCTTAAAAAATACCCCTTGATTCCAAAATATGCAATATTGTACTTTTGCGTTTGTGTACATATTTGTTGTAGTGGTCCTTTCCGAGAATTTGTTGAAGTGGTATTTGCTATAAGCCCTCTCCCTTCAAAGCTGGAAAGTTGTCAATTTTTCCATTGTAATTCATACGTGCCCCCGTACTTTGACATAGTGGAAGGTATAGCGAGCAGAAAGTGGCTTTGAAAACAGCACTTTCTGTTTCGTTTCCACTAACATTACTATTACTCTCCATTCAGGCTACTGTTGCATAGGCTATTGCCAATATGATACTTAGACCTATAGGCTTCTTTCACATTTTTATTTTGTGCTTCCAAATGTTCTTTAGGCTATACAAAATATAATTTAATGGCTCTTTTTTACAATAATAAAATAATGTTAGAACAAGGATTAGGCTGCATCCCTCTGAACAGTATCATGCTCTTCATATTGAGACATTTTAAAGTAGCTTAAATTGTCAGGGAGTGTTTCTTGTTTCTTTGTTCACTTTTGCTCGGTGAAAGTATGTCAGTGGGTTACATTGACACCAATAGAGGCCGTGGAAGGAGGAGTCGTTGAACTGGGTCACATGGCTGCGCTCACGTCGACGATAAAATATACAGTCAGAGCCAGATCCTGCCACCGCAAGAGCGCAGCCTCGCGTACTGCATCTCCTCACGACAGCTCGATTTAAATGAAACTTATCTTTTTTCATTTTCTTTTTTGGACAGCATCGAGACAGCATTAACCACGACGCGGATTCCCATTCGCTCCGTTTGTTTATTCGAAGAAGCCCCGAGCGCATTGGAAGACCTCAACACGTCTTCCTTGGCGTTGGATCAACTTGCCAACAATAATTCGAGCAGTAAAGCTTTGCTGGTAGATCGGCGACCACGGGAAAGGAAGAGGAGGAGAAAAAGCACGTTGCATTTCGTGTTTTTGATTAGCTTCGTGTAGGTAAATGTTGTAGCTTCGTCGAGAGAAATCAGCGACTTTCCAGTTGCTGAACACTCCAAACAGAAACACGGCTTCAGCACTAAGGTAGCACAGGAGAGCCCCGAAAGACCAAGGACATGGAGTCGACAAAAGCCGGTGAGTGTGGACATTATATGGAGTTTAATCATGACTTGCTACATGTTGGCGCTGGTGTTCTGCAACAGGCACAACTTGCGCATTCTAGAAAAGGGAGTCAAAATCATATCGAAAGTAAAATGAATGGCCAGCTTTTCACGTCTACGTGCTATTTACCTTTCAAACGTTTGCCCAGCGACTGCACGGTGACGTCTATCTGGGTTAGCAGTTGTTGTTACCCAAGTGGCTGTCTCGAGCGGCTGCGCTCACATGGACCCGTCAGCCCGGCCATGTGCACCTGTGTTTACGTTGGTTGTGCGTCGCCTCTAATTGGCCGAGATGCGCCGTGACGTGGCTATTGCATAATTTGTCCCGGATGGCTCGCGCGTGGAGTCGGCGCGGGTACACGTGCGGGTACACGTTTGCCAGCGGCGGCAGCGGCTCGGTGACCCACTTTCACCCGGTAAGAAACATGCGCGTAACACGTGGGGGCGGGAAAAGAGGCGGCGCCGGCGATATGTAAGCGGCCGTGTGACTCTTGAGATATAGCTATGCTCTCAGAGCTCGTGTGCGTGTTTTGTAGCAGTATTTCCATTTTGTAACATTGTTGCAGCAGATTACATTGAATTTGTAACACAATTTTATTATGAACCAGGCCTTAAAAAATGACGTGACGTCGCCGAAACACGAATGGCATTTAAAGAAATTAACCTGCTGAATCAAACATTTTGCGCTATTGAAGCTTTATTATGTCATATAGGCCTATTGTATTAGTTTATGCATTTCATAATAGCAATACTAATAATGACGTAGGTTATTTATTTGACTTTTAAGCATAATTCATTTTGCTGTTTCATTATGTTGTGGCACTTAACACATGTTTTTATTTTTAATGGTATTTCGATATTCAAGAAACCCCGCCTTGAATCAAGACTGTCCTGGAGTCGAGTCACGTTGAGCCTGCGGTGCTTTGGCTCCGTGAACGCAGCATTCCTTTGAGAAGCTTGACAGAATTAGGGCACGTTTTGTTCACCATGCCATAAAAAAAATGCACATTTCCTGCAGTCTGTTATTACTCTGAGCCTGTTAAAGAGAAAACAGCCCCCATCAAATGGAGTTTTAAAGTTTTTATTTTTTGACAATTTAAAGCAATCGTGCCCTCTTCAGAATGTACTTGCATTGTTTCCAAAGCACTTATTCACACTTAATACACTCTGTGTTGGCTTTATTTAATTGCTACATGGGGCACTTTGTAACATGTTGGTAATGGCTACGGAAATACATTACAAATGATTATTTCTATCCTGTTGGGAATGTTACTACTAATACTACACCTGGACCTAACATGTGACCGGGCTATCCTATCCTATTTATATTTAAATACCCCTGATCGTTTTTACCCTGTCAGAGGATGTGAATGAAGTACTGGGCAGGGCCAGACTACCTACTACGCTCCCTGCTCAAGCTCACATTATGTAACGCCTGTTACCTAATCAGGGCGAGTGGCAGGGTAAGAAAATCAGGTCAGCCTATGTCGAAGGGAGAAAACTGGCTCAGCAGCAGCAGTGGTCCGTCTGCTGCTGCTCTACTGGCTGTGCTCCTATGATGATGTGTCCTCTTTACCTTAAGCCTGTTGCTTCTGGGGCTGCGAGAGCTCAGTCATTTTGGAAGCGCTGCACATGTCGCTCTCGGATGCTTCCGGTTGATGCTGTGATAAAATAATTACTCAGTGAACTCTGTTATCTCTTCAGGCCAGGGCCACACACTGTGCAAAGGAAAACACACAATAAAATAATTACATTTATAAAGGTTTGAATGAGTCACGAAATCCACCCACATAGTAAAATCTGCAGCACTGTAAACTATACTGCTTTGCGCACAAACGGCAAACAAAATGAAATAAAACTATTAATGTAACAGTATCACTTATTATTCAAACAACTGATGAATAATAGTTGCTATAAAAAGAATGTTGGAAAACACTAAGCGATGGTTAACAATGGTTTTTAAGTGGAATAGATATAAAAACAGTTTTGCACATTTGTAAGTTCAGTTGAACTTCAATAAAAACAAATGATAAACAAATGAAAATGTCTAAATAGAAATGAACGGTCCCACATTTGTGCTCGTTGTCTTACAGGTGTAATAACCTACATCAGCTCGTCCAGCTCGTCCTCCAGCCCAGAGTCCTGCCACAGCGACTCGTCCAACGGCAGCTACCAGTCGTCGTCCCCGCCCCACGGCTCCTCTCCCAGCAGGGCCTCCGGGCCCCCCACCAAAATGCCTGCGGCGCTGAAGGGGCGCGGGCCCTCCACCGCCAAGTGTGGCATCACCAGTAAGAGACCAGTTTGAAACCTACAGTTATAACGTTATATCTAGAGAATGCGTTTGCTTACTGACCCCTTGTGGCCAAATGCAGACAGTGTGCCTGGTAGAAGGAAACATTATGCCATAATAATTGTTCTATAGCTACACAATGTTACAAATGTCTCCCGCTTGAACTGAGCTTTTAAGACTAAATATAGTTGCACATTCATGTCGCGGCAAAGGCTGCATAACCCGTAGTTAAAAGAACATATTGGGATTTCAAAGGTTAAACCACAGCCCACAGTCAGAGTACAGCTTTTTAATCCATATTGTTTATGTCCCTAAATATATGGGGCAGAAGTTTCAGAGAGGCTCCGCTTTTAACTGGCGTCCTCATGTGAACTGGGACTATTTTTAAGGCTTGGTGTGTCGTGATGTGAACTGTCTGCTCTGCGTGTGTCTTTGGCAGAGCTGAACGGACTGGTGTTGCCGTGCAAGGTGTGCGGAGACGTGGCGTCTGGTTTCCACTACGGCGTCCACGCTTGTGAGGGATGCAAGGTCAGATTCTCTTTCATCATTATTCAACATGAAGTAGCAGTAAACACTCAAGGAGCTGGTGAAGCCGTCTCAACTTAAAAGAAATGGATCGTGCCCTTATTACAAAAAGGCTGAGCGCACGTGCTTTCACAACAACCCCAAACTCCACCGTGCTGTGACATTGGAACTATAAGTGGGTCATCAGTCCCACAGCCATCTGCACGATGAGTGAAACTAGTTCAGTGCATATTCACGCCGCTCCATGGCCTAGATAGCCGTGGGGAGCGCAGTCAAGTGACAAACTGCAGAGAAGACACTTTCATAAGAGTGGATCCAAATGCACTTCCTCTTATTAAACCTTCAACTTTTACTGTGATAACCCCAAACAGAATGCATGGGCTAAAAAATAAACATTGAATTGTCCATCGAATTTCTACAGAATGCCACAATATTGGAAGGTTCACCTCAAAGTGTGTTTTGTCCCACAGGGCTTTTTCCGGAGGAGCATCCAGCAGAACATCCAGTATAAGAAGTGCCTGCTGAACGAAAACTGTCCCATCATGAGGATCAGTCGCAACCGCTGCCAACAGTGCCGCTTTAAGAAATGCCTGATGGTGGGCATGTCCCGGGACGGTGAGTAGCTCTCTTCTCCTCTTGGTATGGAATAGTAAATAGTCCAGGCTCTGACCTGTGTGTGTGTGTGTTGGCTGTCCAGCCGTGCGTTTCGGGCGCATCCCGAAGCGGGAAAAGCAGCGTATGCTTCTGGAGATGCAGAGTGCCATGAACAACATGATGAACAGTGATCTGCAGAGCCCCGCCCTGAACATGACCAGAGCTCCGCCCCCCAGCACCGACGCTACCTCAGACACAGGCACCTCCTCCTCGCCCTCCACTTCCCCGCGCTCCAGCCAATCAGACTCCAGCTCGGACCCTGAGCCCAGCGTCTCCATGGACACCAGCTCCGCCTCCTCCAGTGCGTCAGACAGCGGAGAGGAGGAGGTGATCGGGTCAGTGACCCGCGCTCACCAGGAAACCTTCATGTACAACCAGGAGCCTCCGCCCACTGACAACAGCACAGACTGGAACCACCACAACAACATGATCACCATGGAAACGCTGCCAAACCCACAACCCCAGGACACCAGTGCCTGCCCCTTCAAGGCCTCCTGCCCTGTCCCCGGGGCCCTGGAGGCCCCTGGGCACAGGGCTTATGGTCGCCCCGTGTGGAGGGGAGGCAACAGGATGCACCTGGTAAGAAAGGTCTATGTGCTCTGTGCGTTTTTATCCTGTAAGTCACTCTGACGGAGCTCTGTATGTCTCCTGCTCAGGTGTGTCCCATGAACCTGTCCCCTCACGTGGACCCGGACAAGTCGGGTCACTCAGTGTGGGAGGAGTTCTCCCACAGCTTCACCCCCGCCGTGCGAGAGGTGGTGGAATTTGCCAAGAAGATTCCCGGCTTCAGAGAGCTGTCCCAGCACGACCAGGTCAGCCTGCTGAAGGCTGGCACCTTCGAGGTACTGCAGCACATACCACACACATACGCGACACACACACACACACATACACCTACACGCGTCTACGCAACACACATGCTGCGACACACAGCCCTTTCACCACAAACTCGACACCTGTATACCATAAATAGATTGACACAAAGGAGCCAGGCTTTGTTTAAAAGGCACAGCAATGATTAAAACAAACACAGCTCAGTAAAACCTTAACCCAGTGTAATATGGACCTCTGCTGGTGCCCAGGTGCTGGTGGTGCGGTTCGCCTCCCTGTTCGACGTGAAGGAGCGCACGGTCACCTTCCTGGGGGGTAAGAAGTACAGTGTGGACTGCCTGAGGGCCATGGGGTCCGGGGACCTGCTTAACTCCATGTTCGACTTCAGCGAGAAGCTCATGAACCTGGGGCTGAGCGACGAGGAGATGAGCCTCTTCACCGCCGTGGTTCTGGTGTCTGCAGGTAAGCCTGACCGGAGACTCTTCCACATCCATGACACACTGAGTCATCAAAGTGCTAAATGACTACGTTCTCATAGTTTGGCCCATGTTTATTGTAAAATAATCTACTATTTTTTAAGCTCCTAAATTGGGTAAAGTGTTGAGTGTGTTCTGGCGACACATTCTTTACCTTTACCTTCTCTGCTGCCCCCTAGTGTGCACATACATTGTTGATATTGCTCTGTACATAGTGTTAAAAGGCCCAATGCCTATTTTGTTTTGTCTCCCCGCAGACCGCTCGGGCATCGAGAACGTGAACTCCGTGGAGGCACTGCAGGAGACGCTGATCCGGGCGCTCCGGGGCCTCATCATCAAGAACCACCCCAACGAGGCGGCCATCTTTACCAAACTGCTGCTCAAGCTGCCCGACCTGCGCTCCCTCAACAACATGCACTCCGAGCAGCTGCTGGCGTTCAAGGTCCATTCCTGAAGGACCAACGAGAACAACTTCTGCCTGACCGCCCACGTAACCTGGTCACTAAAAGTTGGACACGAAATGGGGAACAAACTGTTTTAACAAAGAAAAATCCAATCGTACTGTAGGGCGACGTTGCCTCTTCTGTGAGAATGACTTATACAGAGAAACGCGGGGATTGATGTAAATGTCTGTGTGGAGTAAAGCCATGTTATCACTAAGTTGCAATTTAAACATGACGAACGGGCTAAAGCCGTTAAATCCAAGTGGACGCAAAAAAGTAGATCTGTACAATTAATTTATACAATAATAAGATCAGTAACTTTGCCATGATAGACGCTCATGTTTGTTGCCATGTTTCAAATGTAGCTTGCCAGTGCAGCACAAAAAGCTCAGTCAACTACTTCAATTCCACAAAGTCTTGTCTTAGAATGTAAAAGGTTGGGCTAAACTATTTTGAAAGTACATTAAACTGCAATTATTATTATTATTTTTTTCGTACAATCAATTTCACTTTGCTAATTTTACAACTTCCAGAAGCATTTGGACATAGGAAGTTAGCATGTTTTATTCAACCCAATGGAGATGGGATAATTCTACACAGGACCTTTTATTATCCAACTTACCCAAGGCCTTTTCAATTTGTCTATTTAAATTACAATTTTCATTTGATTGCAACTTGAACAGAAACTAAGCTACCATTAGCTTGATTCTAACATTATGCACCTTCTTAAAGTGATAGTCTGTAAGATTGCAAAATGAGGAGAAAGAAGAGGGGGCATTTCCCAATGTAAACAAGCAAGCCCCCTCCCCTCGTGATCGGGCCTGAAAGCAACTCCTAGTTTGCAAAATGAATAAAGAGAGAGAAGGAAAGGCCGGTTACCAGGAGAGCTCGTCTCATTGGTCAAAGTGATGGGGTTCTCAATAGTGCCTGAGATCAGCAAAGGAGGGACTTTAGAAAAACATCATTATTTATTATTACTTCCGTTACAGCAGATTGCAAACCCAGGCGGTCAATTATACGCAATTAGAAAACGTGTAAAACATTTCAACTTAAAAAAAAAAATACATATTGTTTAGCCCTTAATTTTTCTATTTGGCATTTGGATTTCTTTGAATGTATTAACTTTTCTATAGTTTTTTTTTTTGAACTGCTGCATTGCTCTTGGTGAAAACATGGCCCTCTCATACATATCATGTTGAATCTGTACAGACGATGGAGGCACTTTCCTGTAGTTCGCCCGGCGTCTTAGTATTCATAGTGCAATATGTAACTGCTTTGAAAAAATAGTCAAACTTAAAACCACAGCACTTCTGTTTTTTGTTTTTTTTACCTTCTGGACACTGGCTATGTGGGGAAGACGCAAAAAGAAAAGACTATGAACTTTTATTTCAAGGTTGTAATGGCAGTCGCGATGTATTTTTTTTTAAATGTATTTGGGCATTGTGACAAATCAGAAATGGCCACCTCAGAAGACGGACGGCGAAAAAAAAAATAATTGCAAATGGAAATCTGAATGATCGTGTGGTAGTTTTCAGTTTGATATGTTGTTTTCTACTGTAATCTCAGACCATGTTTGTATCCGGGCAACGCTGCCTGCTTCTTAGCGTCTGGTCCGGGCACTTGAAGCGGGACGACGTTTTTTCTTTTTTAACATCCCAAAAAGAATTCCTCACAGCAGCCCCCTCCGTATTGCTTGAAAACTTTATTGTACAGATTGTATAGTGTAGAGTTTCGAAAATAGAGGAACTTTATGAATAAACTATGATTGTACTTTACTGATTGTCGTTGACGTAAGTTACAGTGCGAGCCGCGGATTTCTGTCGTGTTGTAATTTTGCGCTGCCCCTTTGATGGAATGTGTGGACATCCAGAGCTTCTGATGTTGTGCTGACGTGTCTCTGTTCTCCTGTCAAAGGATTGCAGTATGTGCATAGATTTCTATATGAAGATACTATCTCACAGAACTGTATAGATGAATATATGGACAAATAAATTTTATGCAATCTGTGGCTGAGTGTCCGTTTCTTTGTATTTGCAAATGGCCAGTTCCCGGGAGTCAGTCCGAGATTGGGATTTGTTTTGGATCGTCCCATTTGCAATAGTCTGTGATGAAAGACAAAGGAGGGTTTGACGTTTTATTGGCTTTAACTGGATCAAATTCACATTTTTAATTCAGCTTAAAACCATAAGCTTTACTGTGCATGGGGAAAAAAGTGGTAGTGTAGATTTGTCAGCAGATGGCGCCACTCCGCCACTTTCTGAATCTCCAGCTGAAGCGTGAACACAGTTTATCAATGAAAACACTGGCTTATGTATAATGATATATATGATGTATAACGGTTACATGTGGTGATGTTGTGGCACAACTGGGAGGCTGAGATATTCTCCAGTCATTAGTCTTTCGTCACCTGCTTTACTGAACTGTTGTTGGAGGGACCAGTACAGCCCACAAGAGGGCACTCAAGCTAAGATCCTGATCAACTTTGCTCATACATGAGCTTAATGGCCTCTGAAGGCTTCTGTTTGTTGGAGGCTTTAGCTCAGTGAGTTGAAAGCGTGGTTGGAAAAGTGTACTGTTGGTAGTTCTAATCCCACCAGCATTGTCTGTAGTCATAATTTACGTGTGAGAAGTAAAGTACTTTTCTATATTTATTCAATTTAATATCACAAGAATAGTACAAGCCACAGGACAACCACACAGGCCGGACTTGAATTTTGCTCATATTAATGACATTGGGTTGAAAGTATGCTTTCTGTAAACCACAGATAGTGGGTTTGTTTCCCACTGCCCCATCTGTAATAATGTTTAACTGATGTGAGTGAAGAGAATAGGATTTATACTGTACAAAGGTGTTTATTAAATAAGTCGTGCACAACGACTGCCAAGAGTTTTTCTTTATCCTCCCTAATGCATGTGCACAATTCATTCTGCTCAAATTTATGACATTTAACTAAAAGCAGTGCTTTTCATAATTACTAAATAACAATACGATAGCCGACAGAAGTCTCTCACAGACAGAAGTCAGAACAACAGCACAATGACACAGGTGGGACCTGAACCCACACACTCTGGACCTAAGACTTTAGGACTTTAGTGACTTAACCACACAACCACATCCACTTTACAGATGTACACACTTCGTTTTACTGAGATTAATGACGTTTAAAAGTCTTTTGTCCAGAATGTCAGCAGCTCAGTGAGTAGAGTGTTTGGTTAAAGCATGTTGTCTTTAATACAAAGGTACCGTGTTCAGTTCCTGCTCTCTTACAGACACTGGATAGAAAGTAGTTTAAACTTGTGTTTTTAAACACTGTGGAGTTCCTTTTGGGATTATTATATTCGTACTTGAAGGTTCTGGTTGGGGGTGGCCTTAGCTCAGGGAGTGGAGGAGTCAGCAAGAAGACCTGAGTCACCTGTGATCTGAGGTTTCTGAGTTCAAATCTCAGTCAGACTCATCCACTCTGACCGAGATCAGAGAAGCAACAGTGGACAGAAGCCCAGGATCCAAATGCTCCACAGGGCAAGTGTCCAAGAAGGTCCTCCAGACATTGGATGCCCTGCCTGGCGCACTGTCATAACAGAGAGAAGTGTTATAATAATAGAGAAAACATATTACTTAAGTTCAAAAACCCTGCAGGCCACAGACTGAAGTAGAACTGACAGGACTTGAACCCACACTCTACTAACAGAGGATACCTTTTATTGTCCTGCACCTTAACCACTCAACCACATCAGCACACTGCCTCTTACTGTCAGTAGTTATTATTATTTTTTACATAACTCTATGGATAGTTTATTTTACTCAGATCTATGGCATTTTGAGGCAGGTGTTTTGTAAATGCATGTCATTTGTAATCTGATGGCTGTAAGATCCGTTCACAGGCATTTAACGCTCTCTCCTTGTGCAGCTGAGTTTTTTGCCTTTTTCTGCAAACTGCATTTGTTGTTTCTGTGTTCCACATTGTTTTTCTGGATACTTCTGTACGTCTTTGCCGTGTTTTTGTGGAGGTTTGGTGGATTTATTTACTTTGAGAGTCTAAAATGGTCCTGCTAGCTTATTAGCTAAACCCATTTGAGACCTACACATGTCTTCTTCTGAGACACTGAAGAGGCACCAGGAGCCCCCACAGCTGCAGCACAGGAGGTGTCACAAGAGGAGCTACAGGAAACAAAAAAGGACAAACGAGAGATGGTGAAAGACTGTTGTGGGGCAGAGGGAGGAAGGAGGAGCTGACCAGTGCAGGACACCACGCTCTGAAACAGGGACAAACCCAGGAGGCGCGGCACCATTTCAGAGGATCAGAGGAGACAGAGGGCGCAAGCCAGGTTTCTTCTGAGTGCTACAGTTTCCCCGACCTCCAAGGTCATGCGGGTCAGAATGACACAGTGGCAACGCGGCTCAGCCGCAGCAGCTCAGGACTAACACCTGAACACTATTTCGTTGTACGCTTGTACAATGACAATAAAGCACTTACTTACTTACTTAACAGAAAGTTGTTTTAATTTAGTTATTTTTTATAAATTCTAAATTATAATACAAGAGTCTTGCAGCTCAGACACGATCACACAAGTTAGATCAACAGGACAATGGCTTAGGTGGGATTTGAACCCACAACTTCTGAATCAGAGAGACTTTAGAGTGCTCTGTGACTTTAACACTTTTAACACTTAACACAGCCAGCTAAGAGTTTTTTCTTTACATAATTATTACATTATGGATGGGCACAATTAAATGAATGACATTGAAAACCATGTCAAATGAAATGCTGCCGCTCAGTGAGTAGAGCGTTGGGTTAGAGTCATGCCATCTGTAGTAAAAGGTTACAGGTTTATTGCCTGGTCTTACTAACACTGAACTAAATCTAAAGTCCTTGTTCAATATTGTGAGATTACTTTGGTGGTTAAATTTGTTTGAGGGTGGCATTAGTTCAGGGAGTAGAGGGAGTTGATAAGAAGTTTTATAGTACAATGTTTTTTTCAATGTTAGTATTATCACAAAAAAACTGCAACTGCAACAGAGTATGCCCCGGCTAGAACCCAGAAACCTTTTAAGGCTGTGACTTAATCACATCAACACACTGTCACTGTTGTAAGTTATACTTAACTCGAAGGACAGCAGTCTGTGATAGGCCGATGGATGATCAAGGCACGGGCTGTGCAGAAAATAAAAAAAATAAATGGGCTGGGCTGGCCCAATTTGAGGGAGTAATGAAAGGGGCAGAGGGGAGGGGGCTGATCATGTACCACTGATGCGCCTGTGATGGGCCATTGGACGATTCTATTCCAGAAAGCACGGGCTGCGCAGAAAAAAAATATACAAAAATCTAATGGTGTCATCTATAATCTGAAGGTCAACCTGAATCAAGATGGACCTCTATTTTTTCATTTATATTTAATTATGATTGTTACAGCCCCAGGCCTCCAGGCTCCTTCTTTTTTGCATTACTTTTGTGTATGTGCCGTCTTTCCCTCCATGGATCTCGGGCTGTGATATCCATGGATGTGGATATATGGTTTTAAGCTCGGTCCTGATCGGTGCGGCATCTGAACAACTGGCCCCTAATCAACCCATTGTTGCCCACACCTTTAAAAGGGCCACGCCTCGGAACATTCAGAGCTGCTGATCTTTGTGGCCAGTATGCCATTCTGTGTCCCTTCGATGTTTGTCTTAACGTTTGTGTGTCCTGGAACACTCGTTTTGTTAGTGTTTGTGTTTCTTTTTGATATGGTCACTTTAAAGTGACGTGGAATTAAGGGCGTTTTCACACAGGCTCTAGTCAGGTCGACTTAAAGGGACTTTCGGCCCGAGAGCGGCACTTTAGGGTCAGTGTGAATCTAACCGCAGCACTTTAAGCCGGTCTAAACAGCCGCTCCGACTGCGGCTGAAACAGGAGGTCTCGGAGCGGCGCATCTCGCTCTCTGAGTCGGAGCGGTTGTGGTGTGAATGCGGCCGACCTCTGGTGAACTATTCTCGCTTTGATGCCTCTTTGCACGAAGAAAGAACGACCACGCGCTGCATTAAAGAACGTTTGGATTACTCTGACGAGACAAAATGGATTAACTTTAAATCATCAAGGTCCGCCTCTCTTTCCTGTCTTCCCTTTCCTGCTGCAGTGAAACCTTCCTCTCCATGTGCTGATACATTTGTCTACATACGTCTGTAAGCCTCAGTGTATTTAACCACGAGGGAGACGAGTGACCACCGCGTAACAACGGGGACGTGTGCCTGTTCGTGTGTGCATGTCAGTGTCGGCACATTGACAAGTCGATGCGTGTTGTCATGGGAATAAGTTCGTTGAACAGCCGATCGTTGTTACGTGGCTGATGTTACGATGTTGTGTGCGACTTACTTGTTCACTAACTTTGGAGTAAAAACAGTTGGAGCTGAGGCGGTCTCGAGGCGACCTACAAAGCTCCAACAAGTGTGAAAACGGCCTAAGAGACACTTGCTTTGTTTTGTATTTATTAGGCCTAATTTTGTTAGTTCACTTTTGTGATCTTAGTTTGTGATCTATTGTAAATAGCCGTAGTTTGTTACTTTGTTAAATTTACCTTTTACACTCCCTTTATTAAATTACAACTTTATTCAATATTTTTTATATCTTTTTTGTTACTGCCCGTTTACTTAGCTGAGCCGGGTTGTAACAATGATCACAAAAACACTGCAGCCCATAGGACTATGAATAAGGCTGGACTCAAACCCACCACGTTTATATTTGGGAACAATGAAAGTACATTGGAAGGCACACATTGACTTTAATATGAGCACACCAGAGACTAGGGTGCCGCCAGTGTTTCTCAGGACTGTGTTTAGGAGAACTCTGGATGAAACATCTTAAATGTGACAGTAATGTCAGGCAGTCTTGTTGCGATAGCCGGACCCCTGGCG
This sequence comes from Proterorhinus semilunaris, assembly GCA_021464625.1. Taxonomy (NCBI): domain Eukaryota; kingdom Metazoa; phylum Chordata; class Actinopteri; order Gobiiformes; family Gobiidae; genus Proterorhinus; species Proterorhinus semilunaris. The sequence goes on from CM038360.1 coordinate 23,279,788, forward strand.
GCGGGTTGAGGGCCTTTCACGCCGTATGTGGCGTATTTTACCTTTCAGTGACCCAGTGGTTGTTAGCCTGGCGCCTTTACTTTACAACTCTGTGTTTTGTAGGGTTTCTGGTTGGTTTTCTGGATAAAACGTATGCATAATAGTAAATCGCAAAAAAATACAAGGAACCCTAAAAAACAATTGGTCCTGGGGCATCATAGAGGCCACCATGATCAAAAGTAAAGACGCCATGCTAACCACTCATACAGCCGCTGGGTCAAGGTACAAAGTCAAATACGCACAAATATCAGCTTTTTTCCCGCATAAAAAGTTGCATAATACATCTTTAAGTAAATAATCCCTGTGTCACCAATATATTGTGCAGCCCTAGTTTTCACATTTTAGACACCAGACACCTAAGAATAAACTCCCTCTTAATTCTAATGTTCAATGTTCTGTTGCTAAATAGCCATTTAACATACTCCAATACTCAGTTGTCAAGACAACCACTCCAAGTGAAATACTATGACAAGGAGTCCGTAGAATCCCCAAATGTCACAGACCAATATCAAAGTAGAAGGCATTTATTCAACATGCAAATAACCAACCACGAACACGCACATTTCTCAAAACCATCTTTATTCTCCACATCCAGTTCACATTAGCGTCATTCATTCATTCATCGTCGCAATTCAGAATTCTCAAAAGTCCTCCACATTCTGCCAAGAAAGCCGCCCTGAGTCGACTGATCGGCGGACAGCGCTCCCTCCAGTCGAATGTGAGTGCAAGGCGCCAGTTTTTGGACCGTTTTGCATTCGCTTTTTTCATCTTTTTTTTTTTTATAGCTAGCACAAACCTCCGACCTGGACACAAACAGTTCTCGCGGCTATCTCTCTTTGTTTTCCAGTGGTTGATGGAGGGGTTGACCGAAGAGACACTCAAGCACACTAAGGAGTCGGTGTTACGTGAATGAGTTTTATTTATTGATTTTTTCCCCGTAAATGCTGGTACTTTGTGCTGCTCATATAGTGAAGACTTACTACTGCAATCCGTCAATGCATACGTTTCAAATCTTACCCCTCAACACTTGTATCGGAGAGCAAGAGTTTGACTTGTTTTTGTTTTGTTTTCAACAACGCTTTGCATAACATATAATGCTAACAACATCCGTAAAAAAAAAAAAAATCTGCAGTCTGAAAATATACATCCATATTCCTTTGTACGGCAAAATAGCTTTTTCTATGGTGCATCTCATGTTATTGGTTTGTAACTGAGAAACCAAGCGTAACAACGGGTGGGAGAGGCGAGACGCTGCCGTGGAAACCAGTGCGAGGCATTGATCGGGTAAACGTGCGATCACCGATATGCTCATGCTAATATATATGGTATAAAAGGTTACATTCAACTTGTATGGAGATCAAATTGTGACAAAAATAAATAAATAAAAATCCTACTAGCTTGCCATGTTTCACACAAAAGCAATTTTAGCTCTAAATTCAAATTGAAAATAGAAATCAATCTAACATTTGTATTATCCCTTAAAACTAGAAATTGTCCATCCATCCATCCATCCATTTTCTTCCGCTTTATCCGGGGCCGGGTCGCGGGGGCAGCAGGCTCAGCAGAGATGCCCAGACTTCCCGATCCACGCACACCTCCTCCAGCTGTTCTGGGGGGACCCCAAGACGACACCAGGCCAGCTCGGAGACATAGTCCCACCAGCGTGTCCTGGGCCTTCCACGAGGCCTCTTCCCAGTGGGACATGCCTGGAACACCTCCCGAGGGAGGCGACCAGGAGGCATCCGGAACAGATGCCCTAGCCACCTCAGCTGGCTCCTTTCGACGTGGAGGAGTAGCGGCTCGAGTCCGAGCTCCTCCCGGGTAACTGAGCTCCTCACCCGATCTCGGAGGGTGCGCCCAGCCACCCTGCGGAGGAAACTCATTTCGGCCGCTTGTATTCGCGATCTTGTCCTTTCGGTCATTACCCAAATCTCATGACCATAGGTGAGGGTGGGAACGTAGATCGATTGGTAAATCGAGAGCTTTGCCGCTTGGCTCAGCTCCCTCTTCACCACAACAGTCCGATACTGCGACCGCATCACTGCTGACGCCGCACCGATCCGTCTACCGATCTCACGCTCCATCCGTCCCTCACTCGTGAACACGACCCCGAGATACTTGAACTCCTCCACTTGGGGCAAGGACTCCCCACCGACCTGAAGCGGGAGAACCACCTTTTTCCGGTGGAGAACCATGGCCTCAGATTTGGAGGTGCTGATCCTCATCCCGCCCGCTTCACACTCGGCTGCAAACCGCCCCAGTGCGCGCTGGAGGTCCTGATTTGATGAAGCCAACAGAACAACATCGTCTGCAAAGAGCAGAGATGATATTCTGAGGTTCCCAAACCGGACACCCTCCGGCCCCTGGCTGCGCCTAGAAATTCTGTCCATATAGGTAATGAACAGAACCGGTGACAAAGGGCAGCCCTGCCGGAGACCAACACGCACCGGGAACAGGTCTGACTTACTGCCGGCAATGCGAACCAAGCTCCTGCTGCAGTCATACAGGGAACGGACAGCCCTTAGTAGAGGGCCCCGGACCCCATACTCCCGGAGCACCCCCCACAGGGCACCACGAGGGACACGGTCGAACGCTTTCTCCAGATCCACAAAACACATGTGGACTGGTTGGGCGAACTCCCACAAACCCTCGAGCACCCGATGAAGGGTATAGAGCTGGTCCAGTGTTCCACGACCGGGACGAAAACCGCATTGTTCCTCCTGGATCCGAGGTTCGACCATCGGCCGAATCCTCCTCTCCAGCACCCTGGAATAGACCTTACCAGGGAGGCTGAGGAGTGTGATCCCTCTGTAATTGGAGCACACCCTCCGATCCCCCTTCTTGAAGAGAGGGACCACCACCCCGGTCTGCCAATCCAGAGGCACTGTCCCTAGAAATTGTCACGCGACTTATATGCAATATTTTGAAATATTGTGCCATTTTATTTCCCATAATATACAACAATATAAACAGTACATCCAAATTCCCTAAGGTGAATGCTTCTGCTTATGCATTTTTTGTTTATCGCCATTCATGTCTATTTGTTTTAATCTGTTTGGAAACCTAACAATAAAATGAACAGCACCAATGAGGGACTTTTGTCAAAACAAATTGACACATAATCATAAACCGTTTGGCTGACTCTCAGAATGGCCCTTTTCTGCACTTTTTTTTCCAGGAACCTAAATCATTTCCAAGGCCAGAGTAACGTCATATTTAAATAACGAATAGTTCCAAGTCCTTGGTTTCTGTGCCTGAGGTAGTATGTGCAGAGACAAAAGAGCAGCTATTGGTACAGTACAGTACAGAACGGCTCTTATTGGTCAAAATGGATTATGTATGTCGATTAGAATAATACTGTGATAGTGAAAACGATGTGAATATTTAAACTCCTGAGTCTAGTCTAAGATTGAAAAAGAGGTAAGTGAGTTATGCCATAAAATGTATCTATTGCTAAACCGACTGTAAAACAGTCAGGCATTTGTTTCTTTGCCAGCTAATATGGCAAACTGCTTTAAGAAGATAAAAACAGTTTTTGAGATGCAGTGTAAATCAAACACAGAGGCGACCTGATTTAGTTCCTGAGGTTAGTTCCTGGGACATTTTGGTCCAAAGGGCCATGGAGATAAAACCTACAGTAACGCTTTACCAGTGTCTATAAATGAAGTTTATAGACGTTTTTGCTTATGATTTAAAATTTATCCAGCTTAGCTTTTCTAGAGCTTTTCTGAACATCTCAACAGACTAACCATTCTCCCTTGCTTTCTGATTGGTTACTGACTCTGCTGCTTTCTCTTACACTAAACGTCCAGGTTCTTCTAATGGGATCTTGCTACATTCCAGACATTGGAATACATTTTATTGGCGTAAAACAGCAAAATGTATAATTTAATTATATCACATAAAATGAATTATTCCCATGGTTTCCTAAATGTGATAAAAAAATAATAATAAAAACAGGAGAAATACATTTACCTGGTACGCCATTCCATTGTTCATATACAATCCAATCAAACAATTGATCAGCCAGTACGTAACTAATAAGAAGATGAGAAATGCCAAATAATGTTTGTGACACACTTCAAATGGCTCTTCTAAGACCTTATATAATAAGATGTGGCTCAGACTCAGGCTATAACGACTGCCATAACATGGTAACATTTACAGAAGCTAATCCGTGGTGCACGTAAACATGATCAATGCCTCTTCCACCAAGGGCGCTCTCTCTCCCCACGACTCTCCCTCTGATTGTCTCTGCATTTATTTAGTATGTACAGGAGGTGTGTATGTGAGGTCCGGCTCGTTCAACACTGCAGCAAAAATATCTATTGCTTTGATAAAAAAAAAAAAAGGCATGACTTCACAGAAAGGAGAAAAGAAACACAAGCTGCTTTCAAGGAGTAGTGTAAGAAGCTTTCAAAGCGCCATTTACAAAGCCCATGGTTGTCACATCTGTACACTAGCACACAGAAAACAAGATGAGAATAGCACACCAGCCAAAAGAATGAAATATAAAATAGCGCTACAATTTCACAAGTTCACCGGCGTCGTTTAGCGCACTGATGATCACTTTTTCTATTATTTTGTCTTCTCTTTTTGGCGATAATTTCCCCACCAGGACGTCACATTAGCGATGATTTTAATATACGAGTTTGGTATATGCGCTGTACCTTAAACATGATATTATTGACAGGCAAGGCTACCGACTATCCCCAGACTTGTTTTACGGTATATATATACAAATAGAAGTGGACATATTATGCCAAACTGGCAATTCTTTTTCAATCATGTTATGTTTGAACTTGAAAACACACATAGAATAATCTTGTTTATCATTAAATTGTATGTTTAGTTAAATTGCCTACCTCAAAATGGACACAAACGCTTGGTTTAAACTCCACACATGTAAAGGCAATCAGGAACGGTTCTATACATTTTTAAATGAATATTTACCTAATAATAAGCTATAATATTACATTTTACTTTGAAGATATTTAATGATGTTAAGATGTAGAGATAATAATATATTCCTCTGTTTGGTAATTGTGGATTAGAATTTTAGGCTAGAGAGAGATTATGTCTCTCAAATCATCAACTGAAAATTAGGGGGCTTACATAATGGTTATAATAGGACACTTACGGAGGACCAGAACTGCCTGGACCATTAGGAAAAAATACAGAAATCTATAAAATAAATTCTATTATTCTATAAATTTTTTGACAATTACATACACATTACGCTTAAAAATAATTACACATATATTTGAAAAAACATATTTATCATTCCAAAAAATATAGTTTTATATATTTACATTCATATTTCCACATTTTTATATCATTTATGTCTACTTTTTTTTAAATTCATTTATGGACTTCTGTATTTCAAGTTGTTTCTGGTCCTCAACAGGCACATACAAACTTATAGATTCATACTAATAATTATTTGCCACGATGTCTGATCATCACGGCAGACACACTGCCCATCAATAATATCTAATCCAGTACTGTAATGTGTATGCATGCTTTCATAACAAAATGCTGTACTTCAATGGATATTACATTATTACATGTCTGTTAGCATTAGCACCATGATGTCAGTTTTTGTATATATAAATTCCCCTGTGCTTGGATAGTAGTAGAAAGAACAAAAACACATCTCTGTGACATGACCTTGATAAGAACTCTCCCAGTTAAGTGGCGATCGCGCTCTCGACAGCCTGCAGGACTCAGCGCAGGGGGAAACATAACTCTTGCTTTTGGCACAGCATGTTTCGCTGTCACATAGAACAAAGTGAGCGCGCGAGACTGAATGATTGTCTTTTCCTGACATCAGAGTCATCTATGTGCTTTATATAGTCCTCGCGCGCTTGGACAATGGTAAGTAATGCTACTGCGATGGCCCTGTTATTTTTCTTTCGAGTGTCGAGCCTTTTGCAAGTTCTTAAAGACACGTTTTAGTACAACTAGCGAGCAGATGGCCAATTTATCGTGCCTTTCAGCAGTGGGCCAAAAAGTTAAGATTCTTGAGAAGTGCTTGTCTGGAATTTTGGATCCGTTAGCCCGCAAAGCACACTAGCAACTCTCCAGGTTACTTTTGTTTTTGGAGTCAAAGGCTGTGTCCAAAATCACTTCAATCAATCAATTCAATTTTGTAGAGATATTTCTGGAATCATGGCTATAGTTTGTATTTGTAGATTTTAATATGACATTCTGTAATATTCATTCACTTTTTTAATAAACATTTCTTAAATAACCATGAAAAAAAAGCTATACCCAGTGGCTGTTTGAGTCTCCTTGATAGAACCTGGTGCTGTAGGATAGACAGGTGACAGAGCAAGAGTTAGCAGTGTTTAATCATTTGTAAAGAGACAGATTGAGATTGTTTGAACATGTTCATAGGAAGATTCAGCATAGATTTAGTGAAATTGGATACAGCCTTCAACCATCATCTATATCTACCACTACGATTTAAAGGGGAATCAGTAAAAATGTTCGGAGTAGAGTGCCGCTATGTAGTGTTTACAGTGCATGCATCGAGCTCCATCTAGAACATGCAAATTTGGACTTTGTTTTTAATTGATCACTCTTTTTCTGAATAACGGGATATCAAACAAAAGTCAACATCTAATTTCAACATCTACAACAACCTGCGTGTTACTGCACTGAGGAGTACGTGAGGATCGACTGGTGTCGGAGTTGACAGTATTACGGGTCTGAACTGAACCAGATTGCATTCACCGACTTGTATATACGACAGTTAGTAACCGAGAGCAAGCAGGCAGGAAGAGAGATACGGTAGCTAGAAATTAGAAACTTGAGCAGCCATTTTAAGAGGAGAAAAATTGCATGTTTTTTTTTTCCTAGTATGTGTTCTAAAAAATAAAAAATAAAAATAATCACCAAAAATACACCAACTGTACAATCATGGACACACATAATAAAACTATTTTCGAAAATCTGAGGTGTGAGAGGTTATATCTGAAATAACAAAACAAACGGAGAACAAAAAGGACAACACAGATGTGGAAAATGATTTGTGTCAGAGTTGGAATTTTAAATGTGAATATGTTTAACTCTAAATAAGAAAAAAAATTGAGGGATGGATTTTTCAAAGTGTTATATTTCATAAATATAAATGTTGATCCATTGATCAATTACTTATGCTTGACATCCAGGCTATTAGGTGTAATGTTTTTTTTTCACTGTGAATTTTACACTGAATATGTGATTGTTTGGAAATACACATTGCTTATAGGGCAGCTATTAGTTTGACCATTAATCGATTATTTGGCTGTGAATGGCGCATGAAAATATATATATATATTTTTTTTACTACATAAAGTTAAAGTGGCGCCGCTTGAGGACATGTTGATGGAGTAAACTAAACGTGACCGTTTGTAGGAGGATCTCAGTGCTTAAAAAAAACACTACAGCTACTGCTCAAAGCTGTGCATGAACATTAACAAGTGTGAACAGACCATTCCTGGTTTGAAAGCTAAGAACCTCCAGAGTTTAGCCACTGAGCTGTAAGGGACTGGGGGCTGCACTGACACTGATTGGGGCTTTATCAGAGACAGGAGCAGGAATTGAGTACGTTTTAGAGAGTCCCTTTATGTTTATTGGCCATCTTGCCTTTGCTCTGCCCGATCCAGTCAGATCTCGAAGCTAAGCAGGAAGGGCCTGGTTTGTACTTGAATGCGAGACCATTTGGGAAAACCAGGAAGCCTAGCGAATGTAGGGAGTGAGTGTTGGTGGTGGTCGGAGGGGCCGATGGCAGTGACTGGTAGCCTCGCTTCCGTCAGTCTACCCCAAGGCAGCTGTGGCTACAATAGTAGCTTACCACCCCCGAGTATGATGTGAATGAATAGTGCAATATAAAGCGCCTTTGAGTGTCCAGAAAAGCGCTATATAAAACCAATGCATTATTATTATTATTATTTCCAATAAGAGTGGAGCTCATTCTGCTTTCTGATTGGATAATTGTCCTGAAACATAGATAAATTAACAAATGAAATGTAAAATGTACAACACATCTACATACCCTAACTTTAAAAAAACATTCATGTTATTTTTGCTCTTTTTGAGTCTGTGTAAACCAGAAAATGATTAATCAATAGTTAGCCACTATGAATCGATTTGTTGTTTCAGCCCTAAATGCGTATTCTGAAGGGGATTTTATTATTTAGATTTTTTAAAGAGACGAAAACACTTTGAAAACTGTAAACTAAAGACAACAGTCTTTAAAAACAATTCAGACACACGTTTTGAATACTTTTTCCCCAAAAAAGTCAAAAGAAAATCAAAGAAAAAATATTCCAAATCTGGTGACGCAAATCATTTTCCAGTCCAACACAAGTGTTATTCACATGTACCCGCGGCGCTGTAGGGAATGGTTGGTGTCCCGGACAGAGCTGCTCCTCTACGCTACGGAATGAAGTCAGTAGTGCTCAGAGCTGGAGAGTTGGGCGTTTGGTTGGTTCCATCCGTATAGACACATGCACACGCTCGCGCACACATACACACGCACACACACACACACACATACATACATACAAACAAATAAAGGCGCCCCCTGCGGGTCAGTCTTCGAACACCTCCAGGAACAGAGGGGGGAACAGCTCGTTGGGACACTCCACTTTCATGTGGAGGAAGCGCGAGGCGTGGCAGGCACCGATCATGCGCAAGTCCGTCACCTTCATTAGCAGCTTGGGCCAGAAGTGGGCCAACTTGTGTTTGCGGTAGTTGATGTAATGTTCAAAGGCCAGTAGGAACTCCTCCTGGCAGCGCTCGATCCGCTCCACGCTGCTCAGCCCCGGCCGGTCTGGGCAGAGAAAGAGTTGTTTGAGATTTTCAGTCTTCAATACATTTGGGGCTTTCTTTTTGACACGGTTTGGTTTATTTTTGTTGAACTTTTTGTCAGCTCTGTAGCTTATGCTGCATTCGTGTGAACTGAGGATCTCGGAATGTCGGAATTTTGATTTCACACACACACAAAAAGTATCACCGATTAACTGAGCAAATCTTTTAAATTTGGTGCAAGCGAGTTGAAAGTTAAACATTGGCTTGATGGTTTTATAAAATATCATGTACATTTATTATTAGCATTTATATCAGGCATTTTTCTTGCTATTATGTTACTTAGAGGACAATGACAGCTCACACTGAAATCAAGAAAGTAGCAGTGTTAAAGGTCCTATATCATGCAAAATCGACTTTTTGGAGCTTTTAACCATGTTGTTATGCTATTTCCTTATCAAAAACACCCCCAGAGTGGTTTCTGGATTCATTCACGCAGTTCTCAGTAATCCTCCTGAATCCTGCTCTCTGAGCAGCTGTTCCGCCCTCTCCTGGTAAACGACTGGCATGTTCAGTTGTGTCGTCACAGCGGAACGGAAGTGCTACACGTCTGTAATCTAATGCCTTACGGCATGATTTTCATTTGTAAAATTGCTTTTTTCATTATTTCTGTCGTAAGAAAAAATCAATAAAAAAAAAAAAAAAAAAGAGTAAGTGCCTGACGCTGCGCTGCCCCTGTACCGAAAACAAACGCTCCCCCTGAGCGTCCGAACGGTCTGAACAGATGGTCATGTCATGTTGCACCGAAAGTTGTGAAGAGGGAGCTTTTTCTAACCTACTCTGGAGTCTGGACACCTGTTCTTTTTTCTTACCCAACGATAATGTCACGGAGAAAACCGCGTTTGGCTGCGAGGACTGGACTTTATTCAACCTTCCCAAAGAAGAGGCCATAGAAGTTGGAATTTCCCTCCGGGATTCAGCGACTATCAGCCACAATAGTGTTTGTCTGTGCCTGTACTGATGGATGCTTGATGAACCTTGGCCAGAATCAAAGTGGATTAACTTTTATAACCAACGCAAATCCCATAATGGAAACATCAGAGTGGTGAGTCGATCAAAATGCATGTTAGCGTGTGTGTTAGCGTGTGTGTTAGCCATTTAGCCATGAAGCTGTGTTGCACATGTTAACTCCTTATAACAGCATCATGAAGTAACTTCACTTTTTGCTGTGATATATATATTTCTACTACTGCTAAAGTTGTATGAGCGGTGAGAGGGGGCGGAGTTAACTGAATCCAAGCGTTTTGTCTTCCGGGTTGGAAAAATACCTCCAGAAAATACTTATATTTATCACAAAAATTAGTGCTCCGTAGTGGTAGAGGTACAATATATCATATAAAGGCCTATACTTTACTTTGGAATGGCTTAAAATAGCATGATACAGGTCCTTTAAACTACAAGCTCACATTAGAAGTCAGGAAGCTTGTTTTGACTCGATTTATCCAGTTGCAGAGGGCCACATGAACATTGCACAAAACCTAAAATTCAACTGCTGAATTGGATGAAAACGGCTAAAAATACATGAAATAACTGCTGAAATATTTCGACAAAATTAACAATTTATTCCAGTTTTGGGATCTTGGGATGTCGATGCCCTGGTTCAGTCTATCCATTGTAGAATCACTGAAAGAATAAAAGAGCTCGTCTGTGACAAAGTAATGTCTTGTTCATCACATGTTGTAGTATTGAGCTGTAGCAGTTATTGAGCGCGTGTCACGCAGTATTGCTGGACAGACTGCCACTGTAAATGCTCCACTGCCGGCACAGATGGGCCAGAACTCTGGACTCCACAGTAGTATTGATCTGAGGGAGGTGCCGCACACCGCATTGATTGAGGCCAACACTGTACAAACCGTTATTGATTAATGAGGGCTTGGTATGGATTTCATGTCAAAATATGTACTGCCTTGTATACGTGTTTGTTAAGATCAGTGTATTAAGATGTTACTGCCAATTAAAAGACGATACTAGGATAGAGGAAGTGTTTAATAAGAGTAATTTCTTTAAGTTTGGTGCAAAGGACCATGGTTTGTGACAAGCCTTTTCAACCTAAGGTCCGTCCCTAGTTGACCTCCCCATTATTTCCACAGGTCAAGTCAGATTTAAAGTAAAAAAATAAAATAAAAAATATTAATCTGCCTTAATTTTATTTAAAGCAGTACTAAGTAACTTGTTTACCTTAATGAATCCTTTCCGTAGTCCCTCTGGGGGTGTTACAAGTGTTAATGGGATGATTGAAGGGTCTTTCATCTCCCCTTGGTGTCTCTGGCCAGAAAACCCCAATTGCAACTTGACTGCTACCGGGTCGGAGCAACCAATACACACTAATAGAATCACGAAGAAGAAGCTAACAGGCTAACGGGCAAAGCTAACTGCGGGCTAGCGCCACTTAAACAGTATTTATTAAGTTTAAGTGAAAAAAATTATTTCCATTGTGTAATTGGATGTACAATATCCCTCTCTCCCGTCGCCTTTTCTGTCAGCGTAGTATTTACTCTCACGGACAATTAATAAGTAAAAAAACGCAACATGCTACGACACCTGCACCTGCAGTTGTGCTTATGGCCTCTAGGGGCAAGAGTTACGTACTACTGATTTAAGATTTGCATTCCATCAAAAGCAATCAAAAGCAAGTTGGATACAAGAAGCAACTTTGGAGAAAAAATGTCACCAAAACTGCAGGTGAATACATTTTAAACCATGCTTTTTACAGTATACAAGAAAAATAGTCAAGCAATGGCATTCTTTACTTTCTTAAAGAATTTCAGATTTAATGCCAGTCGGAATCCAATGTACTACTTTTAAATAATATTTAATTTTGGCCTTATTAATATAATGACTTTTAATGCTATTTAAGGCCCTGCAGCAGATAATAATGTTGTACTATTATGACAGTAGATGCCATTTTGGATGGTGATGGGCCTTTGTAGTACCTGGAAGAGACACTGTGAGTTAATGTGTGTGTCAGTAAGTGGTTGGTCACAGCACTGATAGCACAGGGAAGTGCAGCCGCGCCTCTGTCAGTCCACCTGAGAGCAGCTGTGGCTACAGGATGACCAGATCATAACCAGCCAAATGTGGGACAGGAAGCGCTTTTAAGAAGAACAGCAGGACACTGAGGGACATTATTTATAGACATAACATAGCACCCAAATGATATATATAGTTATAGTTCTGTGACAAACTTGTCATTGAACTGTTTAGAGCTGTCACTGAGCTCATGTCTCAGTGTCCCGTGCCAGTGAGTGAGAGGCAGGCTTTAAAGTAGAATATCCAATCAGAAACGGCCTAACATGTAATAACGCGGTGCTATTGGCAGTCACGGTCTGCTGTGGCGGTGAGTAAGGGGCATTGGAATAAAGTTTTTGCAGAAGAGTAAAATGCAGGACACGGCTTCAATATGCACGAAGCGGGATTTCAGTTGAAAATGCACACAATACGGGACATCTGGTCACCCTAGTGGTTACATGTGTGGCTGGATCTAGGCGTTTAATCGGCAGACTACCAATGGATATCACACCGATGGGAAGGAGGCGAGAGCTACAAAGTGTCCAGAGTCGGGCTCAAAACTACCTCAATTATTCCATTCAGGGATGTATGGGGGGAAAAGTGATTTATTTTTCTGGGATATACAGAATCTTATAGAGGTGGGTGGCAGCTGGTGATTTTATACGTCTGGGTGAGATGTTTTTGAGGATGTTTTCAATGCTCTTGCCACCTATTAGTATTAAAAACTGTCTCTTGTGAATACAAATACAATTCCTTTCCCGGTTGTGGACTTTTAGTAATGAAAAGTGTTAAGATGCTGGTGTTTTGTGGATTTAATGCCTTAATGCGTTCTCACCAGACGAGAGCAGGATGACGGCCTGCAGCAGGGCCACCTCCGAGTCGTCCAGGTTGAAGGAGGACAGGGACACGCCCAGGTCAAAGATGGCGTCCGAGACCACGCCCAGGCCGCCATTCTTCAGCTGGCCCCGAGTCACCGCCATCTCTCCGTTTAATGTTAGCGTCTCGCTCTCCGGGTCGTACCGCACCGCCGCTCTCAGCGACATGATCTCCATACAACAGCCTTTCAACAGGACAATCTGGTCTTCACAAGGCAGCTGCACACGCAAACATGCAAGCACAGGTCAGAACCGGGAAGCTGCACACGCAAATACACAAATATACGTCAGAACCAGGCAGCTGCACACGCAAACACAGGTCGGACAGAGGAGTGAAGCGGCTGACGGTAATCATGTGCTGAAGAGGATGTGTAACTGGTTAACGAGGGACGGCTACAATTATTTAGCATCATATTGTTCTCCACAGAGAAATATATGTTCCTCCATGGGATTCTACTTGCCACCCCTATGATTAGTGATTATTTTCCCTCTTTTTTATAGCTAATGTCTGGGCTCAAACCCACCCATCCAAATGAATCCGGTAAAGCAGCTCTTACCTCACAAAACATAGGCAGTTTTTTGGCAAAGTCCACAACTCGGGTTATGGCAGGGGTGATTATTTTTGTAAACTGACTGAAGGCTTCTATGTCCACTTTGTTTCCCTCAGGAGGATTTACCATCGATGCATGACCAAATTCCTCGGGCTGCAGGCACACAGCAGGACACCGGTTAGCTTTGACCAGCGCGGTTTAATGAAGAGAGAATGACTTTGTCTTACCTTATCTTCCTTTACCCCCGCTCCACTCTGGTCAGGAGTATAGAATAAATTACATGTTATTTCATTTAGAAGCATAGCTTCCTCGACCTGTTGGATAATCAACAGGAATCGTGAAGTTTCAATGAAGAACCCGTGTCAACTTAAAGAAAACAAGTTAAACTGAAGACACATGAGAAAGAGCAGAGAGAGCAACACCACATCAGCAGGGTTTCTATGGCAACATACAGGTCAGGCCTATTCCAATAGGGCCAAGCCAAAGCAAACGGACACACTCTATTGATTATGCCAATATATTATCATAGATGTGCAAAGACGTCACTGTGTACACCAAATGTATGATGTGAAAGTCCTTTCATGCAACAAAATGCAAACATTTACCTAGTCAGGCCATATTTATAATTTAATTATTATTTTAATCCCTCGTTTGGGGGGATTAATTTCCGACAAATATAGTACCTGAGATGATATAAAAGTGTGTGATGTCCGTGCTTTAGTAACTGATTTGGTCTGTTGTGCTCTAGGATTGTACCAATTTACAAATGAAGAACTGAAGAACAGTCACTTTTGCACAACTTTGTAAGGTTTTTGGCACATGTTAAGATAAGCCTTTATTGATCTTACAATGGAGAAATTCACTTAATAAACGGAAGACTCTATCCCCCGAGTTACTTTTTTCCATTGTCCTGGTGTTGCCATAAAAACCCAATTAAACAGCAGCAATACAATTTAATCTGCATATGAGAGAAAAGCAAATTAGTCAAAACAAAGGTGTGAAATCAAAAGCTGCAGAGAGAGAGGAATGAGAAGGCACCAGAGAAGCAAGTATTAGTCATTAGTGATTTTAGATTATTGCTTAGAAAGGTCCATTTCTAAATAAATGCGGAGAACACACGTGCGTCTGTGGTCCAGCTAATTCTCCCCACTCTATAAGGAGATACAAAACACATGAAGTATTAACACAGAAAGGAATAGTGGAGGACACGGGCTCGACATTGTCTTCTGTATGTTAGATGGGCACTATCCAGGGAAGATGGAAAACAGCCGGTTTTACAAACCAGCAGTAACTGTGTGCAGTAGGTTCTATGTCTATAAGTTGAGGAAAGCGGTGTGTGAGGCTGTAGACCTGCAATGTAAACTACAGTCACCAGAGGCCACCAGTGAGCTACACACCGCTCCTTTAAAGGGAAAGTGGACACCTGTAAACAGGAAGGACTTGTGCTTGTGTTGTAAATGAAGGCACTTATCCATATAACACATACTGTCCAAAGTATGCATCATATCACGAGTAAACATTTGAAAGCATTAAATACTGAATATCTGGATAGTTTGTCAATCTAACATGAGCTTGGCACAGTGACGGCGCTGAGAGGCGGCCGGGTGTCTCACCAGGAACTTGCGTTTCTGTCTCCAGTGGTTGCCCTGTGCGTTGGTGGCCATATGTGCCTCAGTGACCATACGGATGAGCTCCCACTCCTCCTGTGTGGGCTCCATTCGGTCCAATACAGTCTTCTGCAGCTCCTCCCTCTTCCTCTTCTCACGGTTCTCCTCGATCAGCTTCCTCTTGGCCAGTCTCTTGCTGTCGTCTAGAACCACTGACACACAACATGAAACCCGAGTCATCAGTGTCTCTTAAGCCAAACATTTTTAAGGTTTACAGATATTTGAAGAACTGTATATTAGAACTGTATGTTAAATAGAGTTTGGAACATACTTTTTGTATTTTATGAAAATTAGTAAAATACAGGTCATGCAAAAAAATGTTTTCTTTCTTAAAACCATGTGTTAAATCCTCAAAAACTTGGAGTAGTGTTTCATTCGCCCATGTTTCCGCCAATCCTGCATATTTAGTACGTCACATGGAGTAATGCATTAGTTACTCTGAGCTTTAAAGTCTACACGCCTTCACCAAACTTGTCGACGCTAGCGTCAGGATACTGCTGCTGCTTTTTGCGGTATTTTGCACGGAGATCAAAAGCACGTTAAGGTTAGTGTAAAACTAATTCGGCTTCAAAATGAGCGCGCACATATTCACTTTGATTAAGTTGGTGAAAGTTTTGTTTTCAAAATGGAGAGAGCCATAACAGGTAACGGTTCAGTATCAGATATTTGACATCAATACGTGATCGCACGTTTTTTTGCAGGTCTCTGATACCAGAAACGGATCGGTGCATTCCTAGTTCTAATCCCATTTTTCTTCAAACCCCACTTCCCATTTTGATGCAGCAGTGGAAGCAGGTTGTGCACCCCCTGCTGGTGTATCGTATAACTACACTTAATAAAATCATAATCTACAGGGGTGTTATCGAGACACTTGGACCATGCTATGTTTAACACTACATAAATATCTGTCCTAAAGTAGTTTAAAAGCCAGAATGAAACCTAGTTTAAGACCTATGACAACTTTCAAAGCTTTTAATCTTTCCAACTCACAGTCCGTGGCCATCCCCACCGCGATGCACTTCTTGAAGCGACATTCCTGGCACTGGTTGCGGGTCACTTTGTCGATGGCGCACTTCCCCTCGAACTTGCAGGCGTAGGTCGGGTTGAGGTTCTTTTGGATGGTCCGCCTGAAGAAACCCTACACGAGAGAACGTTCCCGCTCAGACAACGGCCGCCACGTTAGCGGAGCATCAGGCCGCCTGCTCCAGACTTACTTCCTTACCTTGCACCCCTCGCATGTGATACAGCGGTAGTGGTAGCCCGTGGCTTTGTCCCCACACACAACACATAGCTCATCCTTGTCTAGGTAACTCGGTATGTACCCTACGAAAGAGAAACGACAGCGGAAAGACATTTTTGAAAGAAGTTTCATTGAAAAGGCGATCCCGCTGCATTTGTAATCAGCGACAAGTGGGTTAAAAGGCAGAAGGTTAGTTTGCTGGAGCGTTGCAAGATCCAAAACAAAAAAGAGATTGTAAAACCAAGCATCCTCACATTGATCAATATTTGGGGGGCGCTGGAAAGAAGCGGTTAGCCTTCTGTTCCCCTGATCAATATTTAGCCCACGACCTGCTTCATGTGTTGAATTAAAACAAAAAGTCTCAATCTGTCAAGTTAAATGGGCAAAGTTTACGTCAAAAATACTCAAAAGAAAAATCGCAATTAGATATCTAGAACCAACTCCAAATGGGAATGTATTAAAAATAACTACAGGATTGTTAATATATGGACATTGTTGACCGAAAAGAACAAACTCAAAAACAGCTGCTTGTATGATATCAATTTAAACCAAAAAACAGACTGCCGTTTTGTGGGTTTCAAGAGACAAATGCAAATCATCACAAAAACGAATTATCAAGCATGGATTTAAATAACTTTGATTATTTGATTTCAGAATATCAATCTGGTTTTGAGCGGTTTTGTAAAGTATTGAAGCCACCCTAAGTAAGTCAGAAACATCTCGGAACAAGTGAAATAATCTAGGTCAAATAACCAACTGAATCTTAACATTGTCAAAATGTAAAATATTATGCTCAATTTAAGACATTCCAACTCATTTGCACTACTAAAGCAGAAAGGAAATTAAATGAAAATCCCAGGTGTTACACCTGGTCTGTAAAACCACTGGACATCCGACAGGGGTAATGTCCGATAACCAAAGTTAGACAAGTTGCTAGTTTTATCCAACGATACCACACATTTCTGGATATTTACTTGCCACAACTCAATTACACTCAGGAAACATATACAGGAAAATACCCCATACTCACATCATGATTTAATACAAGTCGCAGCTAAGTAGAAACTAAAATAGTACTTCTTAATGCCACAAACCCAAAGAAATGGCACGCACATTTCTTAACCTTTGCAAATACTGGGGGAGGATACGTTTCAATATTCAAAAGCAATTTGGACATAGTGTTAAATTGTAGCTAAAACTGCAGAGGAATGTGTTTAAGACTTTTGTCGACAAACTTATGCTGGTGCCATTATTTTCCAAGACGTTCTGATCTAATGCCAGTTGGAATCCAAACGAGAAACATCACACTTTTACCGTTACCTTTCTTGCTCGAGCCTTGGGTCCAGTGCTCAAAGTACGGTTTGATCTCGGCGAAGTAATCCGGCTGGTGGTAATGACCGAACGCGGTGTCCACGTCACAGAACTGGGTTTTGAAGAGCGAGGGGGCGCCGGCGTACGCGCAGGAGTAGTGCTGCGAGGAGGCGGCGGGGGGCCAGGCCTGCTCTTCCACGATGGGGGGGTGATGGTGCAGCGTCTGGACGTCGCAGGGCTGCCCGAAAGTCTGACGCTGACCGGAGAACATGCACGGCTCCAAGGGCCCCTGGTGCAGAGGGAAGCCCGGGCCGGCGGGGTGAGGCGGCGGCTCGAACATGTCGGCCACGCAGTAGTTCATGGCGAAGGGAACAAAACGGGTACGAAAGGAAGATTCCGTTGTCTGGTGCTCGGCAAAAAATATCAAAATATAAATCAAATTAACAAGTCAATGTTAATTTGTTAAAAAAAAATAAAAACTAAGAAAAATAAAGTTTTAAATTTAGAAAGACAAAAAATGTAAAAAGATGTAAAAAAACTGAAATATATGAATAAAAAAGAATACTTGAAACTATTTATAAACAAAAAAAAACTAGAGAGAAAAACTGGCAAAAAGAAAATAGTAAATTGGCAAAGACAAATGTAAAAACAGAAATGAATAAATAAAAAATGGAAGCTGTCGCTTACCAAAGTCTGTATTTAGATCTGGCACAGACCGCTAAAATAATAAACGGAAAAAAGGTCCGTAAAAAAAAAAAAAAAAATGCAAAGAATAAAAAAAAAATCTTTGAGCGATTGTGTACTCGCTACCGTTGTTTATCTTCGCCGATCCGCAGAGCTCGGGTAAAACATGTCGGCTCGGCCCCGCCCTCGACTGTTGGGCCGAATTGGGACGCTGAGCTGAACCTTGTGACCGATGCCCTAATCTTTCACTCGACAAATCCTCCAAGACACCGGGCCATGTTACGGAGTAATCCGACACACCTAAACAACAAAATATAGCCATAATTACCTCTACCGAGAAGACGGGGAGGCTTCTATCGGACGGCCGGGCCGGCTGTGGGTCGGGACGTCTCTCTGGTCGACCGCAGAAGAACGAACTCATGCGTATTTGTAGCAACTATTCGAAAGTTTAACAAGATCTCTTGGCTTGGTTTTATATACTTTAAAAATAATCAGCACAAGTTTGGACATTTCCAAGTTTCTGATATTAAGAGCTGAGCCGGGGGTAACTCTAAAATCAATATGGAGCGCAGACGGGACACGCCGCCTGATAGTTTGATATGATGATACAGCTGCTATAGCCTTATTGATTAGCCCCTGTTCAATAAAGTTGGGATAAGCCAAGAGGCGGGAAGGCCATTTGTGAGCAGGAGTTTCACAAAATGTTGAAGTCACACTAGTTACAACTTTACACTTTAAACATTTTTGAATGGATTTGCAGAAAAAGAGACTAGTACTTTCCTGTTGTGTGCCATGAGGATTTTACTTTCATGCACAAATAACCCCCGATTCAAATGTTTCCTACAGTCTTAATGTGAAAGACAATCACCGTCATGGCATCATCGCTCCTCTCTGTGTGTGTGTGTTTTGATCATTTGTTTAATTAGCAGTCGTGGGGCGAACATCTGCTGCAGCTTTAGTGTCTCCTCTGTGTGACCTGGCAGAGATTTGTCTTTAACCGTGGTGGTCCGGGGCGCTCAAATCCCCGCCGCGACGTGCCCCTGCCTGAACTCCGAATCACACCTGCCATCGCTTTATTGGGGCTGATCAATACGGCCACGTGCCAGATTGCGCCCGATAATCTAATCTCATTTGCTCCTACGCTCCGTGGTAAACGGAAAAAGACACAGACTATAAAACTAAAATTCGAAAGATGATAATCAGATCAAAAGGGACAGAGCTTTAGGCGACAAACGCTGACAACGATAATCAACTTTGCTCTGGCACTTCAGTGATATCCGACCATATAATTACCATACATGCTGCATGACACAACCGTTCCACAATCTAAACATGTTTCCGCTTTTCTGAGAAGTTCCGCACTTTTGGACAAGTAGAGTTGGAGAACAGACCAAACCGTTGCTGAATCACAAATAGTCAGGGATTTGCTGGATCCTTCACTGACAGAAATCAAGAGAAAAAAAAGAAGTCCTCTCAGTACGCCTTTGCAATCCAGCCACAGTATTTTAAGCGTGACTCTCGATTTAAGCTTCGACTCGTTTGTATTTAATAGTTAAGAGCCTTGGGAGGCACTTAACATGATAATATAGGTTTAAGTGCTTAATATTGTAATATCATTTGCAATATTATGCTCTTCAACTCCTTTAAAGCTGCATTATGCAATTGATATTTTTGCGTATTTGACCTCGTAGTGACCCAGCGGCTGTATCAGTGGTCAGTGTGGCGCCTTTACTTTCCATCACGATTGTCTCTACAACGCTCCAGGGTCACGTTTTTGTTTAGGTTCTCTGGTGACTCAGCAGCGAAAACCTTTAAAATAATTGATCCTGGATCGTTCTAGAGGTGCCATGCTGACCACTCACAGCCGCTAGGTCACTACAAGCTCAAATACGCAAAAATATAAACTTTTTTCCCCATGTAAAAAGCTGCATAATGCAGCTTTATATCTTAAAAAAAATAATAATAATCTTTCTGCGTGACAAAGACTGACCAATAGTCAGTCCCGATATTCTAGATTGTCATGTCATGATTTCACTTGGAGCAGAGGCCGATACAACTCAAAGGGAGAGAGACACATGTCTAAACAGAAAATCAAAACAAATGTTTTCCCTAATTAAGAGAGAAGGTGAGTGCATCAGTTGTAGAAAACAGTTCAGGTGCTCTTCGAGGACAAAAACAGAGAACATTGCATGAGGACAAAGGCACTCTGAGTGGTAAGATAAAAGTCCTTTAATAAGCAGAGGACGCTAACGCGTTTCTACCTGGTACGGTCTTCATCAGGGCAAGTGATTTAAAAAAAACAAACAGGTGCGTTACATAGCTTAAGGGCATCACGTGAGATCATCACGTGATGCTCTGTCAATACAGGGTAACCCAAAAATAGACATGAAGATACAAATTACAGTGGTAATTTCCAACAGAACATGGAACAGCCTAGAGACATAGAAAAAATAGAAAAAGGGCAATACATAATAGCACAAAATATGTACAAGGGACCTTATGACACAAAATAAGTTTGTATAATATTTTTTTGTATAGTTTAATTAATTTATTAAATATTAATTATTATTATTATTTTTTTTTTTTTCGAATAAGATGAGTGGTTTAACTTTAATTAGTGGGTGGATCAGATATATTCCAAGAAACCTTTCTATTAACTTGTAATTTAGTTCAACAATGGCCATTGTGTGCTAATGGAGAGTGATTTAATTTATTATAGTTTAGTTAATGTATAAAACTTAAATTTTTTAGATTTTATAAAACTTGTTAAAAATGATAGCCCATGTTGGGAAAAATGTTTTCCCTAATCATGATCTGGAAGTGATTGGATTCATAAAACTATACCACATTCTTCTCATGGCTGAAAGTCGTTACAGTAATATACAACCGATAATGCCAAAGAGCATAACACAGCTCTTGGTAAACTTCCTGCACGCTGGCCTTGTGGAGGCATTGATTTCACTGCGTCTTAATCCACTAATGCGGCAGGCGGGAACATGACATTAAAGGCCGTCCGCGTAATTATGTGTGCAGGTATAATATGACACAAGCCACTTAGAGCTGTCATCCAACTCGGTCTGAGGGGACCTGTGCTGCTCCGGAGGCTCTGGACTGTAATCCCATTAGACGTGGAGCGTTCTCCTGTGTGACCCGGACTTTTCAACACGCGCCGACAAGCTCACATACTTCTGATCACTCACAGAACTGCTCATTCACATCATCTCTACCCATATACTGGTTCTTTTTTAATGTTACAAAAAAGTAACATTAATTGAAGAGCCTCTCTTTTGATCATTGCTGTATGGGTCTTGGTTCAGAGCTGCTCCAGAGATCAGCAGGACCAATGGATTTCTTTTCTTTTTTCCTAATAGTACAGGCATAAAGTCAGGAACAACACAACATGTTTGACAATCGAGCGATCCCTGTTGTTTTGCCGGATGTTTTGGTGAATGGTAGGCAAAAAGGTGAAGCATCAAAGCCTCTAACGCTGTTTTATAAAATGACCAATCTGTTACAGCGCAAGGAAAGCAATGCCCGGTTTGTCAATATTTCTTTTGCCTTTCATAGAAGTATTATTATTCATTGGAATACATTAAATTGCCCCCCGGACATAACAATATTGCGATCGCCAGGAATGATATTGCAAACCTATCAAAACAAATGCGTCCCATAGAAGAGGCAAAAGACTTCTACTTTGTTTCAAAATGAACGTAGTAAACAGAATGAATTACACTGCAAAAACTATATATAGAATATAGAAATAAGACACATTTTCTGATTTGAGTAAAACATTTCAAGGAATCTCTCCAAGTCATGTTTTTTTTACATTTAAATAAAAATAAAGATCTTGTCGCACTCAAAAACAGACAAAAACAATCGAAATGAGATTGTTGTTGATGTTTTTTCGAAATTTAAGTGTAAAAAAACGTGCCCCATGGAGGGATTTTTTTAAATGTTTTAAATCAACTTTACTTATTTCATAAAATGTTGCTTTTTTTTTTTCTTTTGACAGTATTAGTCAGAATATAAATCTAACTTTTATATAAAAAAGTCTCTTGTACATAGAATATCGTCACATTATATGAATGAATTAATGATTTTTTATTATTGCCTATACAAAGTATGCTCCGACGACCGCTTTTCCAGGATTTACAAACAAACGTAGCCAATTTATATCCATTCAAACTAAACCACTATTTCACCTGCTCCAGAACAAACCATTACAAGATGTTTGTCCAGTTCTTTGTTCTTGTTGTGAAAGTTGAACGGCTACTTTTAAATAACGGATGATTGAAACAAAACTTATGAGGCTTTTTGAAATGCCAGACCCGATAACCGTTATCTTTAATGTTTGGCATCTGTTCATGCTCTCTCCAAAGCCGGGCGTCGCAAAACGATATAAAGTTGATATAAAATGGCGGCGCGTCTGAGGAGTTAAAAGGCTTAGTCCAGATTAAGCCTAATGTGCGAGTGTGGATGTGATTTGAATGCAGCAGCTGGTAAGAGCGGGGCCGACGGGGCAAAGCTGCTTCCCGAGACGCGCTGATACCAGTTTAACTTTTGGACGAGGTGACGTCCTTGGCGCCCGTTAATCTTGTTTGGAGTTTGTTTAACAACTGTCTGCAGGCGCTTTCAGACGAGGCCGAGGCGAGGGCTGTGGTCAATACGGTGTCTCAATTAGACACAAAGGGGAGACGCTAATCATTTGGAATGTTATTTCAACTTTCGGCTGTACTGCTAAATAATGTTTGACTTACTTCACAGATTGGCTTCATTTGTTTGAAACTAAGTAAAACATAAAAATGGAAAAGTCAAATTCAAATTTAACAGTTTTTAATGCCATTTTTAATGTCATATATTTTATTTCTTAGGATTTGGAAACATTTTATCAAACAGAGGAAAGATAATCGATTAAAAAAAAAAGTGGTACACTTCAGCCAAAACTGCAGCAGGACATGTTTTTGACCATGTTTTTTTCAATCCTATACAATAAAAACTGTTGTGCGATGTCATCACTTTCCAATAAATTGTATATTTAATGCCAGCTTGAATTCAATTTAATGTTTAAAATAAATAAATAATGAATTTAAGGCCTTGATTTTGGCAAAATTGATTTCATGACTTTTAGCGCTTTTTTAATGCTTCGAGGAAACCATGGTAATAAAGGCAAATACTTCTGGAATATGATTACAATTTCATGTATTGAAAAAAAAAATAAAAAAATTTGTGTGTGCATACAATTGAGATTAAAAATATTGAGTGCATCGTCTGAAGTCGGGATCCAGCGTCACCATAAAATGACAACCGATTTGAATTTGTTATACATAATATAACATACATACATAACATACATATTTTGCCTTATTGTTGGATTAGCGTGTATTAATCCCAAAGGGCTAAAATCCTAGTAAAAACAATCAAACAGCAGTCATTTTAACAAACTCGGGTGGTGTTCTATACTTTGCAGTTGATAAATATAGAAAGAAACCGTTTCGTGGGACAGGCAACCCACAGAAATGAATACATAACTAAAGTCAAAATGATTCATGTGCAGTGGTTAAAGGTGGTGAACACTGTTACTGTGAGATTGAGTCAAGGCCTTGGCAATTGGCTGAATGTCACTCCCTGCTCTCCATCCCGTTTCACCTTGTGCTGTCCTGTCGAATAAAGCCTAAGGGCTGAAAATAAGAATAGATAATACAGAAAAAACGTCATGCCGTAACAAGTCTAAATTCATGACTGTATTCAGCATCACTTACCTCACCTGCCTTCTCACTACGCTCTGCTCCATAAAAGAAGTGAAGGTCTTTCCTAAAATAGTAAGTCCTGAGGTCTGTCCTTCTGCACTGCTCCTAAAACATTCTTTTCCCTCCATCGTGCTCCAAATGTGCCTCTACAGTAGTGTGTCCCTTATATCGGCTCTACTTAACCTCGCAGACAAATATACTGCTTGCTGATTGATTGCAGTGGGGTTCAAAGGCGGTCAGGGCCGCTGGCCTGTCACTGGGCCCTCACTTGACTCCGGGGCCCTGAGCCAGATGTCCCCGGCTCCTCTGCCTTAGTCCGATGGCCTGAACCGATAAAGGTTCCACTTTGATGGGATTATCTCAGACCGAGCTCCTGAGGCCAACGATACTCTCCACCTTAAGGTTTTAGCTGGTTATCATTGGTTATTACACTGCCTGACAAAAAAAAAGGTTACATGCTTGTTGTACTTTAGCTTTGACTGCCGCACAGATTCACTGTGGAGTTATGTCAATAAGCTTCTGCAATGTCAAAAGATCCTCTAATTCATTCACTTAACCAAGATCTTGTATTGATGATGGGAGACTGTGACCACTGCACAAATCCTAAAGATTCTCAATGGGGACTCTGTGGTGAAAATTATGTCTCGTGCTTTCACAATGTGAGCCCAATGAATCCTTACCCTGGCCAGCCAGGCTCCATCCTTTTACAAAGATATGCAGTCTGGGAGCGAGCGCGATCTCAGCGATTTCCCGGTGATCGTGATTGACAGACGGGATCGACCAATTAGAGAAACGCTGGATATTTACGTTTTCACGAGGAACACTTCCAAAGCTGTTTCTTGCTCAAGTTTTAGGGATGTTATATTTTCCAAATGATTTAAAAAAGACGAAAGAGCCGAAGAAAACTGTATCAGTCTCAATCTCTAATGTGACCGCTTCTGTTTCTTGATGCGATGAGTGGACCGATACTGGTAAAATCAGGAATTGATTGGCAGTAGCTGCCGAGACGGTTCTTCTTTTGAACAGGAAGGAGGAGTGTCTGGCTGGCCCGACAAATGAATCCTGGAAGTGTCAGGTTGGAATATGCCCGTGCCATCAGGGAAGGACCTGGTCATTCTGGATGTTCAGGTCATCAGCTGATCTCATTCTATGGGCCCATAGTCAGGGTTTCCCTGAGGAAATTTGGTAGTCAAGGTGATGTCTGTAGAGCGGTATGTATTTCGCCGGCCTCGCATGCGCCGCTTGTTCGTGATCGTCCATGCAAAAAGTAAATTTGAAAAAATTATATATGCCTAGACTGGATGAGCGTGCACTAGTGATCCTGCGGGTCATCTTTTTCCTGACCCGGCCCAACCCGACCCAATGAGAATCAAACCCGACCCCCCAAAAAATGGGTCTCGATTTGCCGACCTGTTGTCCGTGACTTTACTGTGGAGAAATGACGCTTGTTTTGTTACTGAGTCGCCTTTGAAATCTCTTATGGACTTATCAAGGACATGAGGAGCACAAACTATCACAAGGCTTTACTTTTACCACGTCATGGACAACATTCTGTCAAACTAAACACCAGTTTGGAACAAAAGTAGCCCAGGAGCAGCCGACCTGTCGCTGCGTGACGCTGCTTGCTCGGCTTATTATTTTAGCTGTGCCTTGCTTTTTGCTGCTGCATCAGTTTCATCAAACAGTCTCAGCATGTGCTTGGGCACTGGCGTTATGCCGCATTTGGAGCGATGATTAAAGTCATACAAGGGCTATAGGCGACATCCCACTCTCGACACAATGAGAAAACCAAACATGCTAATGATACGTTTACCCCATAAAACTGGGCATTCAACAAAACTACTTTGAGTGACATTTATAGATAAAAATGCACTTGAAGCTCTCAACAATGCAGCCTAGCATGCATCTTATTAATGTTAGCGTCTTCTTATAATGTTCAAAACTATTTATTTTAATGTACCAAGTTGGGTACATTTTTGTTAAAACAACTGTATCGTTGATGTTTGGATGAAGAAACTATTGAAAACACACAGATTCAGGTCACTCAGCAAAAAAGTCAGTTGGATGTCAATCTACCAAATAACGTCTGCCAACTCACTATCCAAAGTGAAGCAGAGTATTGTGAATGGAAACACTTGTCAGATGAATATGCACAGATGGTCTACATTGTGCAAGAAAGTCCTCCGCTGTGACTGCCAAGACTTTCAACAAGGTTCTTCTGCATATTTTATCATGACATTATCCGACGGCAGGAGCCTGGATGTACTGGTTTGGATGTAGACCAGCGTTTCTCTACAGGTGCTGAGCAGTTCTTGTCTTTTTTCTTTCTGTTCTTTTTTTGAGTTAACGACGGACTGGTTTAAAACTCCGTGGTTTAGACTTGGTTAAGTGCTACTCAAGGGCTGGGTACCGTTGGTGCAGGGACGGCATTAAAAGAAGTGTACCTTCAGCTCAAATATATATATATATATAAATAATGTCTTTTTTATTTTTCATTTTTCCCCCATATTTTTTTTTTCACACAATTGTTTGTTTCCCAATTTTTTTCTCCATTTTGATTCTCTCTTTTTTATTACTAAAATATTTCCCCCAATTTATTTCCACATTTTCCCATCTTTGTTTTTTATACATAATTTCCCCTTATTTTTTGCCACAATTTCTCCCATTTTTAGGCCTTATATAGTCGAATATACATTACTCTGACGGTTTGAAAGATTTGAGAGCCACTGTTGCAATACCTATTTTCCTTTCTTTTTTTATTCGCATTTGACACATTTGCTTTCAAATCAGCTGTTGACAATGCGGCGCTACAGACAATACGGTTCTGATCCTTTTGTTCAAGTAACTGCCTCGTTTTATGGAGTTACGCTTTAAAAAACTAAACATAACAAGGACTAAAGAACATTTTAACCAACACCAGAAAAAGTTTGCGCAACCCTACTAAACATCATTATTAAGCGATGAACTTGATCTTCACATATAATGCAACTGCAAATAGTTTAAAACCCACTACCATCTGAAAGGATTATGATTAACTGTATAATGTGCCATAAAAATGTCTGTCACTGTAATGTAATACAGCGACATAATGAGAGCGCTCAAAACCGTGTCACTGCTCTCCAAGACGTGACAATACCAGATACGTTAGCACTTAGAGAAAATGTGATCATAGATTAGTAATTCGCCACACGAGCAGCGGCGTTAGAAATAAAAGAGTCAGGTTGTTAGCAGCTTCAAAAAGGAAAAGTCATTCAGACGTCATTACGACTGGGTGATATGGCAAAACATTCACATCGTTCCTGTCATTTGATTGTGTTAACATTTTAGACTTTTACAGGAAATTTGGATTCCATAAAAAAACAAAAAAACATATCAACGTATACATTTTTAACAGGAAACCAATGAATGAATGAATGTTCGCAATAAGCGGTTTAAATATTGCACTGATTCAGTGTTTCACTAGCTGTACAGTCGGGGAAATAGTGGATTCAAAGGCAATTTTTCTTACATTGTGACGACAATATATCCACACGGCACAAACCTTTTTCAATAACTAAAGTCCTCGCCTGATTTATTGAGTTCTGAACACCCAAAAAACAAGACGACATTTGAACCATCAATTTAAACTGCAGAAAATATTGGGATTTTTACACATGAAATCTCTTATTTTTTATATGAAAACATAAAAATATAGAAATGTGCTTGTTTTTGTTTTTTATCTACAAGAGAAGTAGATTACTAGTAAACTTGTCAATAGTGATGGGATTTCTGGCTCTTTTCTGGCTCTTTTTAAAGCAGTACTAAGTAACTTGTTTACCTTAATAAATCCTTTCCGTAGTCCCTCTGGGGGTAATACAAGTGTTAATGGGATGATTGGAGGGTCTTTCATCTTCCCTGGTGTCTCTGGCCAGAAAACCACATTTGCAACTTGACTGTTGCAAATGTGGTCATGACGTCGCTCCGGTCATGACGTCGGATAATGTCATGACTGGAGCAGCCAATACACAATAGAATCATGAAGAAGAAGCTAACAGGCTAATGGGCAAAACTAACTGCGGGCTAGCGCCACTTTAAACAGTATTTACAGCCAAGTTTGAGTGAAAAAATATATTTCCATTGTGTAACTGGATTAACAATATCCCTCTCTCCCTTCGCCTTTTCTGTCAGCGTAGTATTTACTCTCACAAACAATTAATACGTAAAACACGCAACATGCTACGACACCTGCGCTTATGGCCTCTAGGGGCATGAGTTACTTAGTACTGCTTTAATGGTCATTTGAATAATAACCAGATAACTCACAATATGTGATGTGAACAAAATCTCGCACCACAACTAATAAAAAGAGGCTGCAACTGACAAATCATTGTTAGTGAATTTAGATTTGACTTTAGTGCAAAAAACATTGTTGGACTGATTCTTGTGTTAGTTCGGGGGAGTTCTGGGTAAAACTAACCGAAACGAAGATCCATCTCTTTTCACAACTGAGATCAGATTTGAACTGTTCACCATAAAGAGCCGTTCAAACTCTTAACGCCCGCCTTAACCGAGCGCATTGTCTCCAGTTTGGCTTTACCTAAATCTGAATGCTTCCCGACTGGAGAGCAACAGTGTGATGCCTCATGTGAAAAAACAGAAGGTAGGAGTGCTGCTTGGAACTGTTTTACTTATCTTATTTCTTGTTAAACAATGGTGCTCTTTGTGATGCCTCATTTGAAAGAAAAGTGACTAACTTTTTTGTCAAATTTTTGAAAACCTTTTGCCGTGTTTTCGTATCTTTCTATGTCGCTTTTTTGTAGATTTTTTGCCATGTCTTTATCACTTTTTTATTGTGTTGTTGTTGCTTTTCTGGCACGTTTTTGTTGCTGTTTTTTTGCTGCTTTGTTGTTTGTTGTCGCTCTTTTGTGGCTTTTTCTTTCGTTACTTTTTTTGTCGTGTATTTGTCACGTTATGGTTGTGTTATCATCCTTGTTTCCATCGCGATTTTGATAATTTTTTCAAGAAACTTTTAGATTTAGGTAAAGCCAAACTGTAGAAAATGTGCTTGGTTCAGGTGGAGGTCAAGAGGTTAAAAGAGCCAGTCCGATCATGGACATCGCATCACTACTTGTCACGTCATTTGTCATGTGATGGTCACATGAGCAGCCCTATTTTAAACGGGGCTCACACCTGTGATGTTCCTGATGAAGACTCAACAGCCGAAAAAGCTGTAAATTGATTAATCAATTTGCAAATTCAGAGCGAGACTCCTTCCCATTTTCCTAGATTTAAAAAAAAAATCTGTCAGTAATCCACAGTAACAGCTTCTTTAAATCAATTCTGCGGAGTTTAGATTTTTTACAAACGATTCAGTGCAGCCACCATACCTAATGTGATTCTATTGTGACATATTGATTGCCAGTTGATGTCGAACCCTTGTCTATAAGCGTGTGCATTTTACAGTTTCACCCAGCCATCAACCATCGAGCATGTTAAATAGTAAAAATATTGTTTTATGTTTTCAAAAGCAGACCGTTAAATATTAGCCTTGGTGAGGCCATATTTAACTTCATTGGGGATCATGTTTATTTAGATTTCTGATGTTTTGATTTGCTCTATAAAAAACAGTGAGAAGCAGCTCTGGTTAGATCAATTTGAAAAATGGCTAAAGCATTCCCAAAAGCCAGCGCTGTGAGCAGTGTGTTCTGAAAGGGCCCTCGATGTGGGGGCTGTTAGAGCGTCCCAGAGAGAAGCGGGAAAAGAACAAGCGGGCAGAGCCTGTATTACCATTCTGCAGCGCCTCATCTCTCCAGCCGGGGGAGCAATTTTCTGCTGGCTCTAAAATCAGATGGAGAGAGGCACTTTTAACATAAGCAGGACACTGGGTCACACGGGGACGAGTCAGGCCGCTCCGACATCTGTGGGAATCTGGAAAACGCCACTGCTGCACATCCACAGATATTAGAGTACCTTTGAAACCTCAGCCTTTTAATACAGGGATGGTTCATGTGATATTTTCGGAATGCTTTGAAAACTCGTGAATCCAAATCTGTCAATTTATTTGCATTTATATAGAATACCACTACAATAATCCAAGTCAAATCATAGGAATATTTTTGAGCAAACTGCTAGGCTGTGTTCACGACATTCTAGATTGTCAAGTTTGCTGTATTGTTTTCATTAGAGCTGCACCGATCCAGCTTTTTGGCTACCGATACCGGGGTTTGAGGATCCGCCAATATCCGATATTTACCGATACCAAGAGACTTTCTTATAAGTGGCTTTCTCAGAGCGAAAAACTTTATTGACTCTTTTCTCCATTTTAAGATCAATAAAGTCATATTTGATTGCCATGATGTTACAGACAATGATGTTACAGATCTATTATCAATTGTATCTATTGATAAACTCTTGGATAAACATTTAACGAGAATCACTGGACTTTTCTACACTAATTATCCTTGGGTAAATGACAGGCTTTAGGTTACATTAATATAAACAACTCACATGAAGTGATCTGATCATTACAAATATGTCAGATCAGTTATTTCTTAAATTAAAATACAAACACTTGGCTGAAGCATTGGCTGATTTTATTTTATTAGGCTACTTTAGGTATTTCTATCATAGTTTCTGACCCAGCCTTGATTCGTTTTTGTTAGCATTAGCTGCTGCCATGCCATTGGTCCGACAACAAATTAGTCCGACGTCTCATTATTCTGAAATGTACCATTGAGCAGAAGTGGCATTAGTCCGACATCTCTAAACCAGTTGTGTTGTGGATTAGAGAGCCATATACAACCACGGGCCTAAGGTCAGTGGACTCTTGCCTGAACCTAATTTTATTTTTAAACCCCTACTCAATGGGACATTTTAGGAATAATGAGACGTCGGACTAATGGGTTGTCTCACTAATGGCCCGACCCCATTAGCTCCCGCCAGGTTTAGCATACTGATGCTAACCACTGAATTTTGCGTGGCAATTAAAAATACATTTGCGAGGTTAAAACTAACTCAGCGATTGGATTCTCCTGGTTCTCCACTTTACAATGACATACAGCATGTTCATATTCACTTAGATTTAGGTGGTAAAAGTAGTGTTTTAGTGTTTTTAAGGCGTTGGGAGCCAAAACTGGTATTGGTTCAGTATCGGATATTTGTAGCAGATACCCAATATCGTATTTTTTCTAGTATCGGCTCCGATTTCTGATACCAGTATCGGATCGGTCAATCCCTAGTTTTCATATGAAGTGTGGAACAACATCTGCAAACTCTCTACATGACATGTTGAAACTTATCACTGGGTCCACAAACTTGTCACATTAGTCATGGACACAATCGCGTCTGTGTGATTGACTAATGCCACCACTTTTTAATACTATTCAGAGAAAAATAAATTAATGTAGTCCATTTGTCCGGACAGAGGAAATTAACTTTGTGGCAGTTTTTGTTTCTTGTGGTATTTACAAAGATATCCATAAACCACCTCAATTACATATGTAATGGCCACTTGCACGGAATGTAGCATAGCAACATGATAAGCTAGCCGTGTCTTGTTGAAATAAATACATATTAGAACATGGCAGAAAACATACAGCAGTTGGATCATTTCAACAACATGTTACAAACTTTTCTCAGGATGTATAAATACTTCACAGCAGGAGACTTGTGTGTTTACTGCTAAAGGCTAACGCTAATTTGATGCCAATAGCATCAATGCTAATAATAGCATTATAATCTGAACAAATTTTTTACGTTTATTTAAGCTTTCTTCTTTGAAAAAAACAAACATCTTATTTCATTTTTAATATACAGTACGTTAAAATGTGGACAGGAAGTAGCCTTTGCCCTACGCTAGCCAACAGTAAGTTAGCCAAAAACAGTCCATGCACAGAGCCTATTAAGACTGTTAAACAGGCCACCGTTTTTTCATCCTGAGATATGTTCTTACCTGAGCTTAGACGAGTTGGTGCGTACCTGTCTGGTCTTTACGCGTGTGCTCAGTCACGCAAAAAGACCAATGATGTTGTTAGCATTTGGCCTCTCTCAGCATATTCCTATAGCTCCAAACGGGGTGAAGTTAGA
The DNA here is from genome assembly GCA_021464625.1 of Proterorhinus semilunaris. Classification (NCBI taxonomy): domain Eukaryota; kingdom Metazoa; phylum Chordata; class Actinopteri; order Gobiiformes; family Gobiidae; genus Proterorhinus; species Proterorhinus semilunaris. Next base: position 23,311,831 of record CM038360.1, read on the forward strand.
AGCGACCACGCTCTTCCACGGGTGCGCACAAAGACCAGACAGGTACGTATCAACTTGTCTAAACTTAGGTAAGAACATAATAGATTCCTTTGTAAGGCAAATACCACCAGTTGTGAATGCAACCTAATGACATTGTTTTCTATACATTTATTCTGCTAAAACTAAGGCTTGCAATTTAGGTAATCGCGTCAGATGACGCATTTGAAACAATTTAGCAAGTTTTGAAGAATGTGCTTGGGCCTGTCATGTCTTGTGTGACTAATGTGTGTGTGTTTTCTGTTGACCCGAAAGTGCGCCACACCTGACATACTGCTGGGTTCAGGGCCAAGCCATCATCCTCGGAGCCTCCTCAGACATCTGCGTCTAACCTGCAGAGAAACAAACAAAACAAGTTTATCACTGTGTTGCATTTTGTTGGTTGGAAACGGCTGGATTGATCTAGAACAGCGTTTTCAAAAACTCCCCTTGGCCTGACTTCCGCACTGACAGGAAACCAGTCAAGTTATTTTGTAGAAAGACCTCAATCTTTCCCCAAAAGCCCTCAGAGAAAATCATCCACACTGTCGGTTGTTTTAGCCAGTATGTGGTGACACCTAGTGGCGACACAATGAAATTCAGGTGATGGGTTCAGCAAGTTCATCATCGAAGTCGCTCCCCATGATGAAAATAGTGAAACCTTACTGCATAAACCGGCCTATACAATACATTTTACCGAATAAACCACATTTTGTTGCATTTTCCATCATAACGTATGTTAAATCTAGCATGTCCAAATAAACCGAAAGAAGTCCTTTCAGTGGTTGCCATGTTCGATCATGCACATGGTCACTTTGAGCGGGTTTCATGCCAGATGTCCTCCTGGGCTTTGGATGGACACAGTGTGCGGCTGGAGCTTTTGGCTGAGCATCAGGGAATCAAACCCATGACCTCTGGCGCTAGACGACCACAGTGACTGAACACTGACGTCACAACTTACAAGGCAACATTGTGTAAATTTGTTTGGCTGATTTTCATTCTTGTTTTAAATTGTATGACAGTTGGGTGCGTTAATGAGTTTGCACTAAACAAAACCAAACCAAATTTACATTAACATCAAGGTCTTATGCTTTATTCAGGCTGTTTAAAGTCATTTAGAAACCCTTGCACTGATATTTCTGTAGTATAACTTAAACCAATGAACGTGTCTAAATTAGAAGATACCCATAAACAAATATTATGAAATGTAGTTATTTATATCCAATAAATTCTGAAAGAAAGTGTAACACCATCTGATAAGTTAAAAAACAAATGGCTTCTACAACTGGGTAATGACTAGGGATGCGCCGAGAGCTCTCGAGAGCAAAATCCCATGAGATTTCTCGTCTAGGTGTTAAGTAATCTTACGATAGATTTCTTTTAAGGCTGTTTTTAGGAAGGCTGCATACAAATATAGGCCTACTTACTGTAGACGGCTTAGTGTGCTTAATATTATCTTTATCATTATCTGACAATGTGTACAAAATATATTGGTTTGGACTTAAAAAAGAGAAAGATCATTTGTTTTTCACCTCTTACCCCCAACCTCCACAGAGCGCATTTTCTCCAGTTGCCATCATGCGTCAGTCACTTTTTCATCACATTTTTCATCGCTTTTTTGTCGCATTTTTTGTATTTTTTTTGTCACTATTGTTGCGTTTTTGTGGCTCTTTTGTCACTTTTTCATTGCTTGTTTGTGTTGCTGTTTTGAGGCTTTTTTCAAGAAGCTCGCCAAACTGGAGAAAAGCTACAATTTGAGGCTCCACACCGCGGTTACTAACCATCAATCTCCTGTGTAAGTGTTTATTTTATTATTGTTATTGATTACGATGTGTTAGTGGGTTATTGTTTTAGTTTTTGTCTGGTGTGTGGCATGATTCACAGTGGACTGACAGATGGTATGGTAAAAAAAAGTTTATCTGCTGTGCTATCTCGTGGGATCTGGATCTCGGCCGACGCCCTAGTAATGATCCCAAACAAACCTCAGAATCCACAATGGATTACATCAAGAGGAGCAGCCTGAAGGGGTTCCCATGGCCTTCACATCAAACAGAAAAGTGTAAAAAACGTGGCGAAAGCAATGAGTGACAAAAGAAGTGACGCAAAAAAAAAAACAACAACAAAAAGTGGCGAAAGCGTAGGAAAAAACATGACAAAAAAAGCGTCAACAAAAGATACGAAAACGCTTTAAGAAATGTGACAAATACGCGGCGACAACGTGACAAAAAAAGGTACGGTCACTTCTGTAGGTCTTTCAAGTGAACCGAGCACATTTTCTCCAGTTTGTCTTAACCCAAATCTAAACACTTCTTCAAAATAGTGACAAAAATGAGACAAGGATGAAAATGCAACAAAAGAGCGACAAAAACGTGACCAAAAAAGTGAAGAAAAAAAAGTCACAGAAGAGCAATAGAAAAGGAACAAAAACGTAACAGAAAGTAATGAAAAAAGCAACAAAAGAGTGACAAAAATGTGACGTCATCACAAGGAAAATGACACATTTAGATGAATTTTCTAGGTCTTAGCTTTTGAATGAGGCGTAACTCTGGCCTAAGAGGTTAATCGTCCCCTTGTTTCAATATTCACATTAACAGAAATGTTGATCCGGGATAGCCTAAACGTTCACACCCCATTGCATCTACTGCAGTGAAAAGGCGGTTCAGTTCGAAGGGAATGGTCCAAATTTAGATTCAAATTCCGTGTCCGAGTCAGTGTTTTGGTCAGAGTCCGCATGTCAGCAGTCGGCCGTGTTGCAAGGGTGTCGTCATCGCCTCGGTCCATACGGCTCCCCTCAAATCAACGGCACAGACAGGGCTTGGAGACTGGTGAATAATGGATAAACATCAGCGTTCAGGAGACAGGCCCGAGCCGAGCGGAGGATTCACAGTCCATTTAACAGTTTCCCTCTCAGCTCGCAGCCGCTCCACCTCCATTCATCCTTAAGAGTCTGTTTACACCGGGATACGCTGCGAGAGGGTAAGGCAGGACAAACGCACTGGGAAAATAAGTCAACAAATAAAGTCACGCAAATTGACCGTAAACGCAGAGGCAGGTTGTAAAATACGGAACGATATATATATCTAATGTAAACCGCAAAAGTGAAAAAGTCATAAGTAGCGTTCAATGGACTTCACAATATTCGAACCAGCCTGTTGTTTAAAAAGCGGTGGTCTATGGTGGTAACTATGGTAACCATAAAAATGTGGATGTTTTTGGCTTGGTTTATGGTTAATATCGCTGTAATTCCTGGGCCTATCCACAAGAAACAAAAACTGGCACAAAGTTCAATGTTTTCTCTGTCTGTTCATATTCGAGAGGTTAAAATATTTTCTCTTAAAGTTGTCCAAAGATGGTGTCATATATATAATTGGTGTGATTATTAGGGCCGACCGATATGGATTTTTGGGGTCAGATACTTATACCGATATGAAGGGGGTTGGCCGAAAACCGATATATATAGGCCGTTGTGTGAAGTAATTGAATCTGATGTGATTTTTTTTAATTCTCTCAAATAGCCTATAATCAAACATTTATTATTATAGTAAAGGTTTCAATCATAAACATGTATACAAATATATCTAATAGAGGTTGACCGATTTGGGGTTTTCTAAGGCCGATGCCGATATGCACCAAGGATAAATTTGGCCGAATTTGTCAATGTTGGACAGGGGGCGCTGTATATTCATGGTTAGTAGGTAGAGGGGGAATGTTTTAAAGACAAAAATCAATAGATTCCAAAACATAAAACAGCAAGTATCCGTCTCTTATTAAATTTTAAGCAAAAGTCTACGTCATAAAATACAAAAAATAGGTACAAACTTGTGCCCAATTTTCACAGCAATGTTTCTCCACTCCCCTGAGGCCTAGTAAATCTTGGGTTCGGTTTCTGAGATATCTGCCTTTTTATCTGCCGACATCGGCCAATAGCCGATATTGATCATATAATATTGGCCCGATATATGGATCCGACCCTAGTGAATGAAAAGGCATCGCAAAACTACCACAAGAAATGGACCAAAAACATGGCTGGAATTTATCTAAATTAAGAAAATTATAACTAAATTTTGCCACATCTTTAAGCTACAAACAGCTTTTGTTTTTGGTGGTGTTGGCAAAAAAAACCCGGCACATCTCAGCCAGATGGAAGACCTCAGCAATTTTCTGATACATTGTGGTTTCTTGCATCTCTCGTGTCGGCACAGGAGCAATACTCAGGAGAGTGGTTTGAGTTATGGCTTCTGCTATTTACAATCAAAAACCTACTGTAGTATGGACTTTCAATGCAATGCAAATCGCAGGTTTAATAGGAATTTGCTATGTAGAAACCCTGTCACCTATGACTGCATGATTGTGGCAATGTCCATATTGAAAGAAGTCACAATATATTGCAAAATCACTTCCGTCTGACTGAGACCTAAACGCAACCCAAAACAAAATCGTATGGCAACTTAAACATGTGAAAACTTACCGTATTTTCGGTACCATAAGGCGCTACTTTTTTCCACACGCTCTGAACCCTGCGGCTAATTTATAGATTTTCCCACGTTTTACATATGACTTGTACATGTTTTTAAAGGTAGGGGAAACCGTAGTGCCTGGAGGAAACCTATGAAGACTCAGGGAAAAGATGCAAACGCCGCACAGAAAGGCCTCCTCCAATCGTGTACTCAACCTGGGCCAGCGCTTTGATCCGGCACTACACTATGCTCTTTCACTCAGGACAGTTTTGAACTCACAGTGATTAAATAAGTAGTTTGGCGTTTGCCTTTAGTGCGTAAAAGAATGGAAAATGCAGCGCGATGTTTATGAAAAACGAGTGAGGAGGAGATGAGAATGAAAGAGAAGGGACCGTTTCCTGTGGAGGTGCTGCTCGTGCGCATAACCTGTCCCGCCCCGTGCACACCTCTCGGCCCTGGTGCAGTGTGTGTGTGTGCTCTCATGTTACAACGTGGCTCCACAGACACCTGCGGCCTTTTCTTTTTAAATTGAGTTGGTGCAGCTTAAATCCAGGTGCACTCAATTATTTGCAAAGGAAATTGTAAGACACACAGTAGGCAGCGTTTGCGGTTAGTTGCAATCATTCATACAAGGATGGATTGCTATTGAAAGGTTGCGTTCACGTGACGTCACAATATTATAAACAGCCAATAGCTGTTCGGACTTGGTTTATGGTCAATGCCTTCTCTGTCATTATAAATAAAATGAAGCGATCAAAATTCTGGCATAATGATGTCCAAAAGAGGTGACAAAATTCAAATATAATTTTCTGCCAAAAGAGGAATATGGCAAGAATAATGGACAGGGAAAACATTTGTGCATTTTCAGGTATAATTTAGATTCTTAGTAGTTTTCAGTCTTAATAATCCCAAATGTAAACGCAATCTCTATTTCAAAATATAGACCAAAAATAATATCAATATCTGCCAGAAATGTTATATTTTATATATACAGTCTTCATCAGTTTACAAGCCCGTTTCCATACAATCCCATGCTACAATGAGGAGCGAGTGTTGAGGTGACAACAGCGAAACCACAAATACCGTGCCGTTCTGTGGAAATTGCACCCACTTTGGCTTCTTTTGTCTGCCTCTGAAACGCAGCCTATAACAGTGAAGTAACAATGCAAGCAGGTGCACGGCGGTTTACGGACAGTTTACAACAGGTCTTTTCACTTGGAAGCGGTTTTCGCACAAATCGCTGCAGCCAGATTTACCTTTGCACTTTAAAAAAAAAATTTAACAGCACATTCTTTGTTTGGGCCTGGTGCACATTTCTGGTACTCGCTTAATTTCCCCTTTTTAAAACCGTGAAAGGAGGAGGTAGTTGAGAATAGAGCGTTGGCTGCTGCCCCAACTCATTCCCATCTCATATATAAATATATTTTCACACAAAACAGTTCCTTTAAGTAAGTAAGTAAGTGCTTTATTGTCATTGTACAAGTGTACAATGAAATAGTGTTCAGGTGTTAGTCCTGAGCTGCTGTGGCTGAGCCGCGCTGCCACTGCGTCAACCTGACCCGCATGACCTTGGAGGTCGGGGAAACTGTAGCACTCGGAAGAAATCTGGCTGCCCTCTGTCTCCTCTGATCCTCTGAAATGGTGCCGTGCCTCCTGGGTTTGTCCCCGTTTCAGGGCGTGGTGTCCTGCACTGGTCAGCTCCACCTCCTCCTTCCTCTTCCTCCCTCCGCTTCACCACTGTCTTTCACCATCTCTCATTTGTCCTTTTTTGTTTCCTGTAGCTCCTCTTGTGACGCCTCGACTGTGCTGTAGCTGTGGGGGCACCTGGTGCCTCTTCAGTGTCTCAGAAGACATTTGTTTAGCTGATAAGCTAGCATTTTGTATACCTTTAAAAAGCTGCTTTCTTCAGGACCATTTTAGACTCTCAAAGTAAACAAATCCACCAAACCTCCACAAAAACACGGCAAAGACGTACAAAAGTATCCAGAAAAACAATGGGGAACACAGAAACCACGTTTTCACGTCTGGGGACTATCCCCAAGACCCCTTATCTCTGGGGACCCCAACCGGCGAACCTGGGCTCAGATCAGGACCTCCAGAGGCTTTATTCTGTATCCAAGAACATCTTTATCCTAAACAATATCTAAGTCTGTATTAACAGCAAAGCAAAATAGCAAAATTATTAATTTGTTGATCAGCTCTTGTGTGTAAAAAAACAATAGTGTATATCTGGATGGAGCAGAAGGTCAAGTACACCACTAACCTGACGCTACAGTTAGCAAAACAAATTTTGTAGCATGTGCTCGAAGGCATCCAGATTTACGAGCAAGGATTCAATTAGTTTCATTGCTGTTGTTCATGATGAACAAAGGACAAGAAGGGTAAGTCTAACTGGTTTCAAAGTAGGTGTTTCAAGGTAATGTGACTGCACATGCTTTACAGCCTAAAGTGTCTTGCTATATAGCCACGTCCCCAAAGTGTTCCTCGTCTGACTGGAGACTACTATGCCCAGAGCAGGAGTTGAATGGTACCTCTAAAAGTGGCCCAGTGCCCCTGTTCTTCACTGTCCGAAAAGAGAACAAAATATGGGCTGGTACTGAAACTGCATCATGAGCGGCAAAGGTTCTTCCGTTGGAAAACACCCATTTTCTCCCACACATCCTGACTGTTCATGTGAATTCAGCGCGGGCGCATACACGGCTTTGGGAGATGGCGAACCGAAGCAGGACAGACTGCCAAAGAAATGAATGACGCTGATTTAAACTCTCCCGAGACTCGAGACTCTTTTGGGTTAACAATTGATGAAAGTGCTATACCAGAACAGACGAAAAAGACAAAAGACTGGACAAAGCGGAGGTAAAAACAAGGTCCTTCCTGGTTATTACGGATTTAATGACAAATTAGACCTGGGATATTGTTCCCCTCGCCGTGCTATCCATCCATTGTATCACACCATGCAGAAAGTGAATGAGTCAGTGATTGCGAGCGCAGCTGCCTTCCCGAGCATTCTGGGAAACGTGCACTCCACTTTGCCGCGCTTTACCCCGGAGAGCGGTTACTATCCAGACAACAGCTGGAGCGGCACAGGAGACTGGTGCACCCATTTGAACAGGTTTACACGCACGCATGAGCACACATGATAATTACCACGACAGACTGTAAATAAGCGTGTAAAATAAACTTCTTTTTCTCTTAACCATGCTACAACCAATAGATGTAGCATGGGCGTCGGTTTGCCTGGGGACCGTGAGGACACCTCGCCAATAATTCAAGTTGTCCCCACCAAGCTCATGCATAGAGCCCATTGAGAAATCTTTCACAGAGACTTTAGACAGATGTGGGTGCAGAGATGTGCGGGTTGCTTTGGGATACGGTTCATATTTCATTACGTACAGTAAGAAACACACGATGTCTGTACGCTATAATTAGTGCAGATGTTTTGCTTAAAGTCGGTCAGAAAACAGCTGTCATGCGCTTACCATAAGTTAGTTTTATTGACAACATTGCGAGAGAGGAGTGGCATGCTGCCTGTTCCTCGAATACCAGGCACAGCAGTGAAGGGAAGGGTAGAGATTGGATTAGAACAGACTGAATTTTAGACATACACAAGCATTTTTAAATTTACCACTACTTTCGGCTTATCTCTGGGAAAAGGTCAGTTTGTGTGGGGGGGTTTTTGTACAGCGTGACGACTTCTAACTTCACAGTTTTTTTGGTTTTCGTTTATTTGTTTATTTGAGCAGTTTGTCTGCTCAAAAGGAGTGGGCCGAAGCAAAAGGCTTATAAGCGCCCACTCCCAAAATAAAAACAACATTTTCATTTCACAATCAAAGCAATTGTAAGGTAACAAATCATAAACAAGGGAACGAAGGGCAAGGTAACAACAAATAATAAATAACAATAATAAAGAAACAGCAAAATACTACAACACTCACAATTTCTATATCCAGTCAATTATAATACATCACACCCAATCGGCTATTTTGACACAGACCAAACTTACAAGGCACTATTTTAACTCATCCAGTAATAAACAGAAACGAGTAGATACAAAACACAACAGCTTTTTAATTTTTTGTACAATGTCTAGTACAGAGCAAGTAACAAATGCTGATCATTAATATATTTCTTACAAGTTGTTACCAATGCCAAACATTAGTACATTACTAGAATCACTAGTGTAACATTACCGGAGGTCACTATTTTTATGGTATAAAGGAATGTTACGATGCAGTACATATTAAACTTCATGATCTTGCTACTTCCCAGTTGTCATTACCATCCTCAGTATAATATCAATTTGTGTACAATTTCCTCTTTTTTTTTTTTCATGTATAATGTATTATGAAAGCCCTACAGTGTAATGCATTAAAAAGCATTAATCCTTATTATACCCCGAGATCTTGCTACTTCCCAGCTGTCATTACCATCCTCAATATAATTTAAATTTAAGTTTAATTATTATTATTATTACTATTATTATTTATTTATTTAATTGAGTTATGTGTGAAGTATGATGTAAGCCCTGCATAGTGTGGTGCATTAAAAAGCCAGGGTGTAGAGCGGGCCAGTTGAAGAGGGCAGTAGCTCCCCACCAACAAACCCCCACCCAGCTGCCCTAACAGCTGATTTTGTAGATGGTGTTCTATGCTGAGTGGTGCATTAAAAGACAAGGTTTTGAGCCCGTTGGGAGGGTCCCTCTCAACAGATCCATAACTTGCTTACCCTAATTCTCAATTTGTAATTTAAGCGATAGAATAACAACCATTCCAAGCAGCAACATTCTTCCTTGATTAAAGAGAAAAAAATACACATAATTGATCCCACTGCTCCCCCTACTGGCAACGCATTTCTTCCTCTCTATAAATTTCAAATGTCTTTTGTTTGTATATATATGTGAACAGGTTGATGTTTGAACATCGTTTCAATTCCATCTCCAGTTTATTCCACAATTGTACACCATTAACTGTTGGACTAAAACTTTTCAAAGTTGTGCTATGTTTCTGAATCCTAAAGTTTAATTCATCACGTAAATCATAACAACCAGTACGTTCTTGGAACCTTCTTTGTATTTGGCTTAGTAACCTTGCTCTGTATAACTCTGTGATCCAAAAACCCAACTTTATGAATTAATCGTATTGCTCTTTTTTGCAACAATACTATTGTGTACTAACTGTGTTTTTATAAGTACTACCCCAAACCACAGTACAATAATATAAATAGGGCAAAATCAGAGAACAGTACAAGATAATGTAGAGCTTTGATGTTTCAAATGTGCTTTGCTTTTGCCATTACTGAAATGCTTCTAGAAATTTTAGTAGTTATATATTTAATGTGAGATTTCCTTATATATATCCGGTAGGTGTAATTGTCACGAAAAACTGGCATGAGCATGGTCTCCGGATAGAGAGTGAAACATTGGCAGCTGTCCACTGCATTGTATTTAAACATTGCAGACAGCTAATCTAATACAGATTAGCTGATGAGATGTTTATGTTGACAGCGGCCCAAGCCAACAGCAGTGGGCAGCTGTGAGGACCCATCTCCAGATGTTCTGCCAGTCTAATGGTCAGAAACCATTATGCATGTTTTGGTTTAGTAATGTTCATTGTGTCTACTTGTGTTACTAGTATAACTTTCATATGGATGATACTTCTGATGACGGCCTGCAGATGGCGGCTGAAACATGTAAAGCTAAAGATTTCAACTTCTCTAATCCTAGTGTCTGACCAAATAAACCCTGAAAGTTATAGATGCATGTTTTGAGGTGATGGTTTTAACTGGAGCACCTGGAGAAAACCCAGGGAATCGAACCTCGGACTGTCTTGCTGTGAGGGAAGAGCACTAGTGATAGACAATGCAGACTTAATAACTATTTATTTAGAATTAGTCTGTTATTGCTTCACCTCAACTGAACTGTCAAGATAAAGAAAAAAAAATCACCCACTCAGAATTTATTTAGAGAAACAGCCCATCATTCCCAGTAGACAGTTTGCCCTCACTCTTCCAAATCGGAGTTCCACATTTTGAATATATTATGGCAGTCAAACTGCCCATCAAAAGTTGACTTTCACAACTCAACATGCCCAACTTTTCTCGGGCTCTGAAACTCTTTACAAATCATGATATGATTTGTAAAAAGTTTCAGTTTAAAGGGAAGGCTCTGATTGTAATGGGCTGAAAGTGGAAAATTGGCTCTGAATTTTTACGAGCCAAGTCTATTTACGAAAGGTGCTCCTATTTTTTTATAATTTTAATAAGAGAGATACGCTCAACAGATGGCTATTTATTTAGGTGGGAGCAGAAATGACATGGCTGAGTGCTTCTGAGGCTCACTAATTGCCATTTCTGCACATTAGAGTCCCAAATAAACATAAGTGACAATAATGGAGTGGCACCGCGGGCTAGAATTAGCTGCAGTCGCAAAGCCAGCCAGTCCGGACTTCTCTGCACTCCAAATTCATTCAACTATACATAGCACCAACTCTCAAATGGCACTCGCAAAAATAGACCAAACAAAAGGAAAAGTATTGTCATTTTTTAAGTAATGTCTTTTACTTTACATGGGGGTAGAAAAGATATGGCACTTTAAAATGATCGGCCTCTTGCAAATATGGTATGGAGGTTATGAGAGAAACCAGGATACTCCCGATACTCTGACGGCATCCAGAACACCGTATCCTGGTTTCTCATTATTGCTGACATACCGAGCATGAGAAAAACAGGGCAGGAGCAGAAACTTTCCCACAGCAATTGCAGCTTGCATCTGAGCTTCTAAAACTTTGTATCCTTTAATAATAAACCAAACATCACAGTGTACTTTTCAAAACAATCACTTTGTCGCTCTGCAGTAGTTCAAGTGTGTGTCTGAGCTACTCTCAGAATAAATCACTTTGGGACTCAAATCTATACAGCATATTTTCGACTTTTCAAGTCTAGACAGCGCTCTAGTCTTCATTGCCTCCTTGGATAGTTCTTGTTAGTGTTGTTTCATTTTCTCTCATTTGTGTTGTTTTATTCTTTGCGATCCAATACTGATCATTTGGCTCATTACGCATAATAAACATCCATACGCTTTGAGTTATGCTGCTTGATTCGACCAATGTTCTGCTTCCACTCTTAAGACTAAACTTAATGTTCGAATGTTTTTTTTTTTTTTTTTGTTGTTGTTGAAGTTTTAGGGGTTTATTACAGGGTAGCCGTGTGATCTTAAATAATTAAAAAAGTATTACATTTGATCATACCAAATTTAAGGCCTTAAAAGCATTACATTTAACACAAAATTACATTTTCAGTGCATTGGCTTAAATTTTCTTTAATCCTTGTGTTAGAATTAGTCGCATAATATTTTAGTCAAAGTATGCCTGAAAATAATGTTACTATGAGAATAAGATGAGATAGTCTTTATTGATCTCACAATGGAGAAATTTACTAGAATTTACTAGAATCGAAATACAGGTACTCGTGCTAATTAAAGTCATTGCAACAGTACGGTACAGTTTGCGTCAGTAGTAACAGGATGTGATGTTGTGGTAACGCTCACCGTGTGTGCTGTGCTTCCACATCAACACCTGAAACTAGCTCAGTGAAACTCCTTTTTAAGAGTCTGTAAATTAAGACCGCATTGGAAATGGAGCCAAAAATACACAGAGTTGCACTAGTAGCGCGGGATGCTAACGCTAATGAGAGACGTTTTAGGTTGCATCTTAAAATAATGTGTTAAGCGAGTGTGGGAAGCGAGTACTGCACTATAGAAACGTGTCCCGAGTGTCGCCGCTTCAACTGCGGGCATCGACCAGCAGCACAACTTTAACCATGGCCCTTTGTCGTGTGACTGACACGCTCCTCCAGAGTCCCGTCCCTCCAGAACCATAATCGTTTATAGCCCGTTTTGTCCTGGTTTAGATATGGTCCTGTGCAGGAGATGGTTTGACCTGAAGTGGTTTGACACCTCTTAGTGTCTGCAGAGCTCCCACAACCAGTATTCAAGAGAAGTATAAAACTGTGACTTGCATTTCAAGGGCCTCTTTTACAAAAACACAATATGGTTCTGGATCAGGTATTTGCCGATACAGATATCAGGAAAATCTGTGGTACTTTGTGGTACTATAAAATCCAATACCAGTTTCGGCATCTGAATGCCCCCTATTTTTTTGTGCCTGTGTTTAGAGAAATTTGTTAAAAACGTTAAGGCTCGTTTATGCTTCCATTTTGTTGCGCAAATACTGTAGATCCGTGCATTCCAAGCATAGTTACCGTCACTGCATTTATGCTTCCATACTTTCACTTTTATAATGCAATAATAGAAAACAATATGGCACCACACGCAATGAGTTTGTTTATTTGCAAATGGTTCAAATCACTTTTTGGCAGCTTAGCCGAATGTTCTACTTCACCTGTTGAGCAGTGTGCAGTAGTGTCTCATGTACTGTTACGTTGCTATGACTCTGCATAAACAAAGTGACTGACAGAGTGCACGGACAGAATCACGATCTCATCAGGAGACGGACAGGACAAGAGTGTCCGTATGTGTTTCGAATGGAGAGCATAAACTGTCAACACCCTGGAGCCTAAATATCCAGGATACTAGGGACATGAGTAATAACCGGGACACTCTGACACATCCTTTCTTCCTGCTGGAAAATACGTAAGCTGATGTTATTGCAGCGTTTCAAGGTTACCACTACTAAACTAATCTGCTTATGTGAGTATTTTACGAAAGTTTTACATCCTACAAGAGTCTTTCCTGTTTTCCTTTAGGTTTAGGTCTGTTGCGAAGACGGGGGGAGGGGGGGGGGGGGGGGAGACACATTGATTCTGTCCTTGACTTTGCAGAGACAAACAGGAGCCTAGACAGAGGGACAGCCGCACTGGGACAGCCGCACTGCTTCCTTTGTACCAGACCGCTGTGTCATATCTCCCTGTAAACCGAGCTCTGACAAATGCTCTGTGGCTGCATTCATTTTGTTAGTAGCAGTAGTAGTATACAAATGGGTAGTGATATAGTGTCAATAGCAAGTTCGCAAGCCTAAAATGAAGTCCATGGCTTTAAAGAAAAAACTAAATGTTAAGCTTAAAATATACATGGTAAATGGTCTCAACTTATAGAGCGCGCTTTTCCACCTACATTAGGCGCTTTACAGCAAGGAACCTCTCACCCATTCATACACCAATGTACGCAGACACTGTAGGCAAGGTGGGTGAAGTGTCTTGCCCAAGGACACGACAGCATGCACCTTCAGGAGGCGGGAATCGAACCCCCGACCTACCGATCATGAGACGACCTGCTCTACCATCTGCGCCACCGTCACCTCCATTTGCCATTAAAATATACATAAAAAAAGTATTGGAAAAGTATTGGTGTATAGCGAACAACAGCACGGCCAAAACAGAACCTTGAGGGACCCTTCCACCACAGAATACAATCATATTTACTACTCACCTACAGCATGTTTAATTCATCCACATCATTGTATTTGATAGGACAAATTGAATGAAACAATATATGCAAAAATACTACGAAATTAATCTTTGTTGTCAACTGGATTGGGTTGTTTGAGTTAAGGAAGTTTCGCCTCTCAATCTAGACTTTAAATCTTGGGAAAAAAATGTTTAACCCCTCAACCTCCACCTGAACCGAGCACCTTTTCCGTTGTTGGGTCGTGGGGGCAGCTGTTGGAGCTGCCCAAATCACATGGCACCAGCCCCTATGGCTCCTCCTGCAGGTGGTGGGTCCACAGAAGGACGGCCTCATGGTTCTAACTGAACCATGGTTCCAGTGTCTGCGTACATTGGTGTATGAATGAGAGTGTGAATGGGTAAGTGGATCCTTGCTGTAAAGCGCTTTGAGTGCCTAACGTAGGTGGAAAAGCGCTATATACAGTAAGTTGATACCATTTACATTTACCATAACCGGGCCTTTGTCTGACCTGTCACCTAGGACCTGTTTGCCATGGGAGACCCTACCAGGGGCACGAAGCCCCCGACAACAGAGCTCCCAGGATCATTCGGGTGCTCAAACCCCTCCACCACGTTAAGGTGGTGGTTCCAAGAGGGGTACTCAACAACACTTCCTTTAAATTAGCTTATCCTTGCTCTTTGCTCTCTTTGTCAGCAAACAGAGACTTATGTATTTCTCTCTTCTGACACTTGGAAAATCAATCGGCTTTTTCTTTGAGTGTGTTTTGGAGCGTGTCTTCAAGGCTGAGAGGCCACTTACCCCCCCCCCCAACAGTGCGAGACATAAATTCTTACCCAGATCCTGAAGACATAGTACAAGAACACTATGTACTGTTCAACACAAGGGCTTACTGAGCACACTCTAAACATGGGTGGCATAAGGGAAGTGTGTGCATAGAGGGAGATCTAATCATCTTGGCCACTTTAGCTTTGTCACGTTTGATTTAAAAAGTTTGGTCCTATTTAGAATATTTAATACCAAAGAATAGCATTTCAGTATTTCTTCAGTTCTGTTGAAAAAAATATGAAACGGTAATCCACTTAAAATGGCTGTTTTAGCAAGAAATGATTTCTAGTAGACACAAGAGGAGCACCAAAATGATTCAAATGTGTATGGATAACACTGTTTGGACTTTCAAAACAGAGAAGCATCACTTCATTGCTAAACCAAAACAAGGATCCCAGATATTCCAGATGTCTGATATTTTTTTGATTTTGTGGTAGCCTAAATATTACAATGGGCTGATTACTGCTAAACAGGGCTAAAACAGGAAACAGGAAGCAAGCTAATGGATCACACATGGGATTATTTTCCTCACTGTATAAATAAACACACATCTAGTTGTTTTTGTGCATATTTATCCACTTATGTGTGTGGGGAGTTCCTGTAGCCAAACATTTTGTTATTTGTCACCAGACTTCTCATTACTATTGCAATTATTTACTAGGCACTGTGGTCCTCCTTTCAGCACATTCTAAACTCAGCACACCCTTTTATGATTTCTATTAGTAGCTTTTATAGGCTACATTGAGCCATGGAGGGGTGAACAAACAATAGATGTGAACCCTCCCCTAAAAAAAAAAAAAAAAATGCCATAAAGCTAACAAAAACCCACACAAAAATTCTATCATCTGCTTATATCACACTGGAGGAGACGTCTTCTTGGTAGAACATGTGCAACATGGAGCACATCAACGTCATGCAGCATGAAAGAGAAGGCACTTAAAAGCTCTTCCTTTGACTTTCATCTTCAAATGGATCCGCGCCGGCTCATTTCTTCCCCAAAAAACATAAAGCATAAAAAAACAACAAGTAAAAAGGGCTCAGGGCAGAACTTTGGGATTTTGTTTCAAGTTGCTATTATATAGTAAGTATTCAAAGTCAGAGATCAAAGCCTGTACTTTCCACATACAATCTTGCTTGATTTTAGAATTTGAGTTTAGGTGTAGTTTAGCATATCCCTTCCTCTAGTCTCGAAATACAGTTTTGTGTTGTAGTTTGTGTACCTATGTACAGTTACGGTCAGTTTTGGGGAGAATACTTTTTAAATGTATTCCGTTACAGAATACTGAATACTTGCCTGAAAATGTATTTTGTAACGTATTCCGTTACTCTGGGCAATCAGAGTACTGTATTTTGAATACTTTCAGTACTTTTTAAATACACCATATATTATTGGAGTGTATAGTTTTGATGTAGGATTAAAAACATGTGTAATTTCATTGGACTGCCGTTTACTAATGCTTAATTTGCTTATTTACCACGAATTAAACAAGCACAAAGTGCTTAAAGGTGCGCACACACTACACGATTTTTCTAGTCTTAAACGATTTTATATAGAATGGGGGGGTCCACACTACACGACTGGATTCAGTGCGATTATAGAACGTCTGGGGGTTCACACTTAACGACTGAGAATTGTAAGAGCAAACACTCTACACGATTCTGACAAACAGCTGATGTCTCTACCGCTTCATTTCTCCTCCAGCTTCAAAAACTGAACCCAAATCTGCAAAGATAGGCCGTGTTTGTGAGCGTGCGAAAACCTGTGCGTGTCCCAGTTTGGTCAGCGATGTCAACAGTGTCACAACATCGCAGTGCAAGGCTCCTACTGCTACGAAGCCTTCAACTTGGCTATAGTTCTGTCAAATGGAGATAAAAGTCGGCGGCATGAAGATGCGGGAAGTATTTCAGTGGATTTAATAAGAAAAGGAGACGGACCAAAATCATGTGTGCGGACCTTAATGCTCACCGGGGGAAAAGGTATCTGCTGTCGCAAATGTGCAGCCGCTCCAGTCTGCAGAGTATAACACTGAAAAACTATGGCTCGCACGGGGAGCGTGTTTGAATGCTCAATGGATAAGTTTTCATCTTTATTTTTATATTGGGAGGACAGTCTTTTTATGAACCATTGGAACATTCCTGCATTTTACTTTGCATCCCACTCGACAGAGGAGTTTGGGAAAGTGTGACAAACTGCAGCCTGTAGCAGCTAACCGGTAACTTAGCTTACTGCTACTGCTAACAACAACCAGCTTTCACTCTAAATGATTGAAAACACAGCGAAAAGGTAAGAGGTAATTTGCCATCTTCTACCTTGTGGGTTGACTCCCCTCCTCCTCTGGGCTGCTCCTTGTGTGTGTGTTTCCCTCGTGTGAGCGGCGGTGTGCGCGCTCGGCTGCGCCTGCACTTTATTTAGACTAATTTAACATTTTCTCTTTCTTATTAATGACGTGCAGTAGGATTGGATGATTAAACTTTAACAACGTATGTATTCCCTTGGTATTAGCAAAGTGAGTGTATTCTAAATACCCTTTGACTAAAGAGTAACTGTACCGGAATACAGTTACTCAAAATGTGTATTCTAAATACGTAACGGCGGTACATGTATTCCGTTGCTCTCCAACACTGGTTACGGTAAAGGAGTTGAGCTGGAATACACAGCTTTTGATTTGCACAGTTCTAGCTCAACTGGTGCTCTGGCAACACTTTCTCTTTTCACATGGGCCGCTGCACACACAGTCTGAGCCGGATACCTCCTCAGTCAGCAAGTTATGTAGAAAAAAAGATCATTTGTAAACTTTTTCTACATTGAACGCTAATGCCTTTGACCTGCCTTTTTCCCTTCCCTTCTTTACTTACACTTCTCTGTCTCCACCGGATTGGACTGCACCAACTTGAACTAAAGTGGACGGGTGTGCCACTTAAAAATCCCTCTGAGTAAATAGTATCTCCCTGCCACAATGAATGAAAAGTTCGATTAGTCATTATTTAATTGATTCACATGACAATTACACTTGTGTTACTTCGTTTATACTGTATCTGGAACAGCAGCCCAGGCTCCAGCTGCAGCACAGTTAAAGCCTTTAGGCCTGGAATAGCACGACTGCGGGAGTCTGTTATCAATGATTTTATTCCGACGGCCCAAAAGCACCACGGCCCACCGGGAGACGTTCCAACTCTCCCGATTCGATGATCCCTGATCCAGAGTGCCTAAATTTTCACACCCCACCGTATATGTTATGTTGTGCCAGTCTGAGATGCTACAAAAAACTGATACACAAACCGGAGACATTTCCTGGAGTTGTGTTGAGTGTAAGGTCAAACGAATATGACGGACCTCGACTAAAACGAAAAGCAAGACAGTATGCAAAACAAATCCTCCATTTATTTCATCAAAGTTAAATGATTTGGAAAATAACCATAAGCGTACTGCAGCCTTATCAGAGCTGAGAATGTCAGCTGTCACAACAAATCCAATTGAGTGTACGCAAGACAGAAATGTTTTAAAACCAGCGGAACAGGGCGATATGCATCTTGCTAAAACGTGGCGTTCTGATGAGAGATTTTTGGATAAAGTGACCCTCGTGGATGGGGTTTTTCTGAGATACTTCATTACACAGATGAATCATTGTGGGCAGAAGCGCGGCAGATGGTGTTTTCATTAAAGAATTCATCGCTGATAAAAGAATAGAGCAGATGACTTAGGGGCGACTCGGATTACACGAGCGGACGGAGCTGTGACACAAATGGACGGGAGGAGCGCAGGGGCTATTCAGGGTTTGTCATTTTTATTAAGGCGAGACGCGGCAGGTGACAACAGGGATTTTTCACGCAATGGTCAATATTTCTCCCTTAACATCTTAGAATGTGCAAGACCAAACTCACCGTCTCGTGCGATTCCTGCTGTAGGTATATATAGAGGATGCATATCATTTGGGACTCAGCCACAGCAACATGGCAGAAGGGGGGCCCCACCACAACGTTTGAGACGGACGCGAATCTGACCACAACGCCAACTAGAGCAACAAGAAGCGGTCATTATTGCCCTACTACTTCGGGAGAGAAACGGGCCAATCTGGAGACGACAACAAAGACGTTGGTGGGTCCAGACGTGAAACACTCGCTCCCCAGCCGCTCACCATTCGCTTTCTTCCTTGCGCCACTCGCTTTTGGACACTATCCAAATCAACTGCATCCAGTCGCAGCTCGTACTCTATTGTGACTGCGATTTCTTAGAAGTCTACTTTGCGATCTTTGCGGCTGATGGCAATTTCAATTTTGGCGCAGAACAAATGGGGGACAAAATCGCTGCGGTCAATGTGCCAATTGTGACCGGCCCTTTACAGTCCACACGTCCCACAACATCTCCACTTAAGCAACTCCTACAGACTCAAAACTTCCCAGCCGTGGAATATTTTCAAGGTTTTTTTCCGAGGAACTTTTTAATACCATCTTATTCCGAGCCAGTTTAAATGAGCTTTGAGCTGCAAAAAAACAAGACAACATTTGAACAGATTTTTTTCACTTACAAATAGTAAGGGATGGGACGATCCGCTTTTGACATTTTTTTAAGTGTTAAGACTGTAAAGTACATTACCACTGCAAAATATAGGTTTGACATGAAGTGTTATGTAACTCTTCCTTTGAGAAGTATTAGTATTGTGACTAAGGCGTACGAGATCCAAAAGCCCTCTGAAAAATCTTTGTGACTAAATACATAAAAAAATATATAAAACCACACATAACACATTACTGGGTCGATCCATTATGTAGATGTTGTTGCTGAAAATATAGACAATTTAAAAAAGAAAAAGAAAAAAGTCACTTAGCTTAACACAGAAAAAATAAATAAAAACCCATCTTAATAACACACTGAGAAGGTCCTGAATAAACCTTGGCAGAAATTTGTGTCAACTATTCTAATTGTATTAGTAAAACTAACACTATGGAGTAGATCAGATAAATGCAAATAATCTCATCCAAAGAAGTCATTGGTTTTTATTGACGCAATGCCCTGTAGTCATAATTGTTAAATCCAGTACTGAAAAATGGTCAAACAAACCCAAAGAACCCTGTCCATAAATAAATGATATAAATAAGTGACTGTAGTGACCGGGCTTTAAAACTTAAAAGCTGTAATAGATAATAGATACCATGAGCGCAAAAAACGAGAATAGAGAAAGTGTGGTGACACCTCCTCCACATAAACAGCCTGTTGCGTCAAAATGCAGATATCGGCTCTGGTCTGACATTTACTGTGCTTTGCTCACACAGGAAATTCTTGTGATTACAATAATTATTGATGCTACTGTTAAAGCTGGTCGAATAATTAACATGCACCCTATTAGGGCTGTAATCAACCAAGGAAATGGTTGGTCAACCAAGAGTATGGCACATGTAGCGATTAGTCGACCAAAAAAAAAAAGTATTATTATTCAATTATTAAAAACCATTATAAAAACGGTGGCGCAGATGATAGAGCGGGTCGTCTCATGATCGGAAGGTCGGGGGTTCGAATCCCGCCTCCTGAAGGTGCACATTGTCGTTGTGTCCTTGGGCAAGACACTTCACCCTCCTTGCCTCCAGTGTCTGCGTACACTGGTGTATGAATGAGATGAATGGGTGAAGCCCCCTATGAGAGACCAACAGGCCCATTTGGAACCATGAGGCCGTCCTGCAGGAGCCATAGGGGCTGGTGCGATGTGATTTGGGCAGCTCCAACAGCTGCCCCCATGACCCGGCAACGGACAAGTGGAAGAAAATGGATGGATGGATGCTGCAATTGAAAGCCCTCGACTAAACGACCGAAGTTCGCAGCCCTACACCCTATACTGAAACTAGAGACGTCCCAGTATACTACAGGCCAGAAAATATCCCAAAATGTAAGGAAGAGCTGCGATGAGAAAAAGGCAGTTTCATTGAAATTTCATTATGACCAATTAAGCGACAGTACAGAGAGCATCGGAATACGTCTATTGGGAAAGAACAGGCTTATACTGTTCAATTGCGTGTCTCCAAGTGCAGCCCAACTTGGCAGCTCTTTGTGGACAGGGGATATGGGCGGAGTAAAGTGTGACTCAAACTTGGACTCATTGAGGACTTGATGAGTTTAAGACATTTGAGACGAACAAATATCTTCTTCTGAAACACTCAAGAGTAGGGACGTCACGGCTACCGGTGTAGCGTAAACCCCAGCAAAAAATGTTGACGGTAATTACCGTCTTGTTTTTGAAAAACTATATTATCTTGGTGGATTACCGCGCCCGCGGTGTAGGCAAAGTGAGGCTCACCGGCCGCCGTCTCATCTGCTGAAGGCGCTCTCCGTAGCTTACAACCAAAACAAAACTTTCTCGAAGCTGGAATCATGTCCAAGACGACAGCGCTCAGGACGTCTATCAGCTTCAAACAGGACCAAGTCTGAAGTCTGGGTATATTTTGGGTATTTTAAGAAAGCCGAGGGACAGTTGATAGAAGACAGTTATCCTGTTTGCGGCGCTATAAATAGTACATGTAATACCCTCCAAACGATCACCAATTCATAGTTATAGTTCATTTACTTTGATGTGAAAAGTTGCACTTTTGATATGGCTTTGTCTGTATTTTGTAAATATAACAAACACTGTTACACTTTTTTGAAACTATTTCAGTTTGTGTAGGACTATCAATGCTTTCTGAACTTATTAACACACATTAAAAAAAACACCAAGAACCGCCAACACCTGCAGCACAGCAGAGGCGTTAAAAGAGTCGCCACAGGAAACAAGACTCACAGCTAAGCTACAAAAGCCTTCTATCACTACTACTGTTCTGACTAAAGTACCTTTCACTGGAGAATAAAATGGTTAAATTCGTCAACTACGTTCTCATCTATCACTCAGCTCAACTGTAAGGCGGAGTTTCACAGGTGACCCTCAGGTGAAGAATGGCATCAGAGCCTGGGAAGAAGGAGGAGGACAACGAGGAAGATGAGAAGGAGCGAAGGGAGCTGCACAGTAGGAAGAGAAAGGAAAGGGTGGAGGAGCTGACCAGTGCAGGACACCACGCTCTGAAACAGGAACAAACCCAGAAGGCGCTGCACTGTTTCAGAGGAGGCAGTACTTGGGTTTCCCCTACCTCTGTAATGGCTGGACCCATCTGAACTAATGTCAAATGACTGTCTCATAAAAGCTTCCAAAAGTGGTGACAATATTTAAAGGGATGTGCTCGATGTTGATCAGATGCAAGGACTTTCAGCCATAAGATAAACGTAGCAGGTTTTTAAATCTAATCACTTCCAAATGATGATCAGGGAATCATCTGTTTTGAGATTTCTTTCCAAAACTGTGTCTGTCCCAGTGAGTTGTGCGGGCACTTGCTCCAACTGAAATTATGACATGACAACCTCGAATGGCATGAACGCTTATACCACGAAACTCAATGTATCGGAACATCTTGGTGCAGCCGTTTCCAACCGTGTTTCGTGATGTGTTAAACAGTGCACAGTGGATTGGTCGGCAGTTATGTGGACCGGAGCCTTACCAGAGAAGAGTGCTGGAATGACTGGGGGCAGCGCGGCAAACAGCAACACCTGCCAACAACAACACAAACACAGAAAGGTCAGCAAGAGCAGCCAGTAATGGTGTTAAGTCACAGAAAACATTAACAGGCACTCAGAGCCACGTACACGCCGTACTATTTTACTGCACATAAAACATTGACATCACCAGCACAGCTTGCATACACGAGTTGGGTCTGTAGCTAGTGTGGCCAGTCATCTTTATTTTATATTCAGTACAAAAACAAAATATCTGAGGGCGCAGACAGGCGTCGGATTTCAAGTAATCTTGAGTCTCTTTCTCCTCGGGGAGATCGGTCTCTCACATTAACCACTAACCACTTTACTGGATGTTGTTAGAAAAATGCATTCACAAGGAGACTGGAGAACTCTCACAAATCCAGCTCTGAAAGTTTTAATCAGGCAAACGGAGAGAAGTGTCAGGCAGACTTAAACTGGAGTGAATCTGCCAGTACACTTGAGGGACTGGCTAAGAAATGATAGAAATGTTCTCTTGTGGCTTATTTTGTTATAATTGCATATGGACCTCTTTGTTTCTGAAATTTGATTGCCCACCATTGAGGGATCAAAGTCTTGACCACCTGTGTAGGTGAAAATTGAACAGGAGATGCTGTTTTTTTCCTCACCATATTTACCCCCCACCATCTGTAAAAAGGGCTGTTGTTTTTGCAGACATTTGTGAAAACGAAACAAACAGTGCGTTGTCTGATGTATTATTAACGATTTTTGCGGGCCCAGTGGTAACGCTGATGCACTGTTAGCAGGCTAGTTGTTGTTGTTGTTACGATTATGTGACGGTGCTGCTCTACTTTTCTCATTAAAAGTTGTGAAACACCCTTATAAACACGTTAGGATAGACTTTTCAGTTCTGCAACAAACAGAATATAAGCTGTAGTTCTAAATATTGTCATCCTTGTCTCAACACTCGCAGCGGTTTGTTGCGGTGCAGACAACCATTGCAGTATTTAAATACTCAAAATGTTAAAGATGATTAAAAACAAATCCGATATTTAACATTTTCTCCTTGGGGATCAGACTAAAACACACTTCAATAAGGAAAAATAAATACAACAAAAACTGTCAAGCTTCCCCCAGGACTACTTTTGGTTTCCACATCCTACAGTTGAAGCGAGAATATAGAGTATAAAGTGACAAGTTTGCCACAGTTTGTCCTCTGTCAGCATGCCAGGAAGAAGTACGAACAACCCCATCCTGCTAAGATGACCTATATGCAACCCTATATTCCACAAAGCGGCTTTTACAGCGCGCTGGAACCTCTAGTGTCTGGCATATGTGGTTAGGAATTCAAAGGCTGGGCGGCGAGATCCCAGTCTGCATTTCTACTGTTTCGTTTTGAACACGCTGTCCTCTCTAAAGTCAATATATCTTAGGATGAGAGCCCCCTGGGGCAGAGAGGAGATATGTAGAAAGGAAAACGGGCATAAATAAAGCAACAACAAAACACGTGAGCTGAATAGTATTTGGTGAAAACAATTGGCGAGAGAAGACAGTGGAGGACTGCAGAGACTTTTAATCCCACTGTTGGGGATGGGACCACCCAGTTCCAACAAATGAAATATCTAATCAAAATAATAAGAACCCTGCTGGGAACAACGGTCTTATTCCAGCCATCCTTGTAGTTGCAGAACTTATTCTACAAAACATTAGTTAGTGCATCCATTATGAAGCATAGGATC
Organism: Proterorhinus semilunaris; assembly: GCA_021464625.1. Lineage (NCBI taxonomy): Eukaryota > Metazoa > Chordata > Actinopteri > Gobiiformes > Gobiidae > Proterorhinus > Proterorhinus semilunaris. Next base: position 23,335,798 of record CM038360.1, read on the forward strand.
TCCTCAAGGCTGCAACATAGGTCCAGTCTTGTTTACCATATACTGAATGAAGTTAAGTAAATGGTTAAAATCTTATTTAATAATGTATTTTGTATTTATTTGCGATCAAAAGAGCAATGCCATTATGCCATTAACTGAGGTGTGGATGAGTTATGGCTGCTGACACACGCTTATCACTTTCCATCAGACCTAATGACGGGTATAATGAGACCATCTTTCCTCCCTCTGTGTTTTCTCTCTTTCTAATTAATCCACTCGTCACTACAAACCAAAAGCAGCAAACTGAACCCCCTTTCATTGGCTGAGCAAATAATTGCTTTAACAATAGCATAACTGAAGGTGTACAATACTAATTTCAATTTGACAAACTTTTTTGTATTTTAATTTTTTTAATTTTTTTATTTGAACAGGGACAGTGTACACTATTCATTAACCTCAGAAAGGAGAGATGCATTGTACCAGGTTATAGCACTTGTGCTAATTTCCACCTGCAGTCCCTGGGCAGACTGATGTCAACAGACAAAGTCTTTGATTATAAGGTTCTTTGCAGGTGAAAGTGGAGATTAAACTTGTTGATGTTCTTTATCGTCTAATTTTGGAACATGCAGCCAAAAAAAAAAAATTTAAAAAGCCAAGTATGTCCGTACGTTTTCTTTCAGGTCAAACCACCTACAAGCTAAACAGTTCAGCCGTGTGCCGACATGTAAAGTTGATGTCACGACGCACTGCTATTCCCCGTTCTTTAATGTGTGTTTTGATGAGAAGCGACACAGGCGGACCAAAAATGAAAAGAAAGTGTGCCAGCCAGGCAGACAGCGAGTTAGGGATAAAACACCCACCGATACTCTGTTGCCATGGAGACGGGAGTTATATTTGACAATGTGACGCACATTTTTAAGCATTCTCTCGGCTCATTCTCGTCCTCATGGCTCAAAGTGCACCGAGTTTAAATTATGAAGCCTTTTTTCCCTCACAGATATTAAGACAAAGTGACAATAATGCCCAGGGACTGTTCATGGACAAGTCGAAAGTCTACCAAGGCATGGGGTAAATTACACTGGCCTCGCAGCGCTGTCAGACATAATTAACTAATGAATGTGTCTGACAAGAAAATCAAGGAATTGGATATATTAAAGTGCGCAATTTGGATGATGGAAAAAGATCAGAACGAGGATTGTTCTAATAAATCAATTGTCACTGTCTGGACACCGAATGATATTTTTTAAGTAGAAGCACCTCCACCAAAGCAAGTATCTATGATACAACCACAACTTACCTACAGTGCATACTGCAGTATACGTTTACTATTCAAGTATAGTATTTTCAGTAGTTTAGTTTGTTATAATGTTAATAAGTCTGATAAGTCAGGGATACTTCAACCTACTCCTTTTGAGTGTGCAAATTCACTCCTTTACCCATTAATAATATGGGTGAAGGGGGGAAAAAGAAAACAAAAATACTTGCATGGCAAACTAGTGCAACCGTACAGTTCAAAAAGGAGTGGGAAGAAGTTTGAGACTTATTAAATCCCCACCCCTGCCCTCTCAAATAACAGTATTCAAATCACTGCTTCCTGCTGTTCCGCACAAAAACAGCTGCAACAACAAGGTAGATAGGAGGGGGGAAAAAAATCATACAATGTTTTAATTTTCTCTTATTCCTCAGCCTCCGGTTTTCCCTACCACTAAAACATGTACAACAGGCCAGGATGAGTGTGTTTGAGAGTGCGCATGGGGGACGACAGATGGAAATTAGCCAAAGGCTACAATCCGGTGTGGCTTGTTCATTAACTTGCACTGTTTCGACCAAATAAACCAATAAATAAATAAATAAATACCACAATAGGAAATACTAAATCTACCCGTTTGCTCTAATTTGATGATGTTGAAAGTTATTTTGGCCCCTCAATAGATATCCGCCTTCTTGTATATATATATATATATATTTTTTTTTAATATTATTATTATTATTATTATTATCATCACCATGACAGTAGAGAATGTGCATGGTCCCTGTAGCCAACTTTATGAATGATTTGTTTTTCTACAATCATGCAGCCCCATCCCACAGGTTACAAACAGGGTAAATTGTCGTTGACCATTCACTATTAGAAAAATGGCATAGATCATACCTCTCATAGTTCCAACAACTGATTCTGTATTTCTCATGACTTCAAAGTGAAAAGCAAAAAACAAGAACAAAACAGTCGAAAGGAAGATTCCTCTAGACTTTCATCTTTGGAGGTTTTGTGGTTCGCAGAGTAACAGCAGAGCAAATACAAACCACAGCACTCTTGTGGGCAGCGTAGGCATGCACACAGAATAACCACACCTGTAACAGACACAGTTTAAGACGAGCCATAGGAGCTATAGGAGGGAGAAGAGGTACTTTTTTTCTACAGTATAAAAACAAGTTTGCCGCAAGTTTACGAATGGAGACATAGGCCCATTTATAATACGTTTTTACTTTTGGCTGTTTATTGTATTGACTGTGGAACTCGATTTCCATATTTTAAATTGGTGATTTTAACTTTTTTGCAGAATCGTTAGTTAAAGTCACGAAGAAGCCTCTCCGTGTTTAAGCTACCAGTATTAGTATATTTAAAAGCATAAACTTTTAGGTTCAAACCGCCTTGATTTAGGAGATTTCGGAGCGTGCTGTAGGGGCGTGACTTTGTGTCTATTTACATACTGGGTAAACACCGCGGGGGAGGAGGCACAGCTGCTTTGGTTTGCGTTGTTGACACATGCTTTAGCAAACAAATGCCACGCAAAAAAGGCAGTTTTATACATACGCCTATTGTCAATCAGAGAAATAGCGCACGCCGTGGTGGCGTGTGCGGCTTCATGACTATGTAACGCTTCCCCTGTGTCTCACGGAGGCCACTGCTACTTACGCCGGAATACTACTGCAGAGGTTCGTTTTTCTGCGTGAAACCAGTGAACCTTTCCAGGCTGACTTTCCCAGTGCAATTGATGATGCCCGGCTGTAAGCATGCACAGCGCCCTGCTGACTAGGGCTGCACGTTTTCAAGTTTTTCCATTAACCGTTAACCGAGGCCCTTAGCGGTTAATACTCGGTTAACCATTAGTGTGCGCACTAGGGATGTAACGATTCACTCAAGCCCTGATTCGATTTCCGATTTTAAGTTCCTGATTTAATTTTTTTCCCATTTATTATTTTTTTACCTTCTTTTAAAGAAAAGGAATATGACTCCTTCATACCAATGTTTCTTTTGATTTAACATTTGCATTTTTGTCCTTGTAACAAACTGCAAATGTCTCAGAATAGAACTTACAAGATTTACAAAATATGAAAATGAACTATAATAATTTTGACGTGTGTGTTTGTAAATTTACATGTTTTCAGCATAAATAAGATATGTAGCAAAGCAAACAGTTTGAGACATATCTATTTTATTTTACCAAACTTCTTTTTTTTGCAGTTTGAACATAATACTACCATTTAGAACTAATTTTACAGTGCAGTTTTTTTCACCCTCGAACGCCTCACTCCCTCTGGTGCTGCCTTTGTAAACATAAGGAGGAAAAAGACATGACAGCTCCTGTAGGTATTGGATTATTTGACAAACGGACATTTGATGAGGATTTCAGCAGAATCAGAGCAGGTTGGTCAGATGTTTGTCAGTTTATGATCTTTGGTAAACTTCTGTCAAAATGCTAAACACTGCGTTAGCCGCTAATGCTAATCTCGTAGCCGCAAACTTTAGCTGCGTGTGTTGCTTCGATGCCTACACGTGTATGTGTTTACATGGTGTGGCGTGTGTTGGGGGTGAGGCGGGGAAGGTGTGGAGCTTGTCTTGAGGTTAACTCGCTGTTCCTAACGATGCAATGTGAGAATAAAGCTAGTCCGGCAAAATGGAGTAGCTGAGGGTGGCTCTAACATCAATTATTTTATGTTTTACATCGATTCACATTTTACACATATTAAGGACAATAGGGCTCTAAATATGTAAATATTTTAAAACGATTTTTTGTTAATTGTGAAAGAGTTTTTTCAAAGGGTTATTACATGGCTGGAACACATTTAAAACAAAATGTATTTATACAAATAAAACGCCGTGGTAATGACAAAGCAGTCAAAGTAGGTCACTGACTTGGGTTCACGTGGCCCTACAGTATTTTTATTTTATTTTACCTGCAGTCATTTTGCCCGCTTTTTTTGAAACATTGTGCAAAGAAACAGTCATTCATGCGTACAACAACAACAACAACACTTCTCTCCACCACGTTTTAACAATAACGAGAAAGGCGAGTTTTGTGCCTTTAGCTTACCTAGCTACCTCCTAAGTGATGCCCGGGTGTCGGCTGTTGAGATGGTACAACAACGAAGTTGAAATATATCTAAGCACTGCAATGTAATACTTGCATTTTGATATGTCATTCTCCGTCATGACGGCTTGTCGTGAACAAATGTTTGGGAGCTCTCTGGTGGTGCAAAAATGTATTACAAGTATTTTCAATGGCACGGCAAATTATACACGCCAGTTAACCGAGCAAAATGCTTATACTCGGTTCCGCAATTTTTAACGGTTAAGCGGTTAACCATGGACACCCCTACTGCTGACCATTACGTTTCCCGAGCCAACTCCTTGCCTTCAGAGCGTGATTTAAGACAGAAGGATGTAGCGCGGATTTGCCAAACTCTACATTGAAAACAACTGAGCGAAGAAAATTGATTTACCACGAGTTTGCTGAGCAGAAGGCACGCAAAGGTTACTTCAGACGGGTGAGTGAAAGTGAGTCTTTTTTATCGCTGGTGGCCGCTGTGCCATCGTGTCTTTGCTTTTTGATGAGGCTATTGTTGTGCTGTTGTAAGCTAACGTGGGGTGTTCAGTGGATTGGATTTGTTTGTTTTTGGTCGGATGCTATGTGTGCAGGTTAAGGATAATATAACGGACAGAGAACTCTCCCAGGCGGAAAAAAGCGTGCTCTCCAAGGGGCTGAATTTTTCCATTACACCCAAATCCATTCCTACAGTGGACATCATCACAGCAGCAAAATCAGCCATCAGGAACAACAGGATGACTGAGTCTGAAGTAGGGGACCTTCGACTGAAAATCTCAGCAGCCCTCAAGAGCTCCAGACCTCCTCCCTCCAACATCTCTGTAGAGGAAAGAAGAGCTTTGGCAGCTTTGAAGAAGGACGAGAGCATCACCATCCTTCCAGTGGATAAAGGTAGATGCACAGTTATCCTCAACACAGCTGACTACGAGACCAAGGTCAAGCACCTGCTCTGTGATGAAAACACGTATGAGCGACTGAGAACAGACCCCACCAGCGGGTACAAGAAGAACCCCCAGCTCACACTGAATCCGGTTAAGGTCCGGTACGGCGTCCGCAAAATTAGAAAGTCATTAAAATCAATGTAGCACACTCACACTGCTCCGCGAAGTCAGGCTACCGAGGCCATCCGGCGGCCTTCCGGCGGCAACGGAAAGAATCCGCAAGAAGTCCATTTTTGCCAGATACCGGCGCCCCAACGGATCAAGCTGACAGAAAAACACGAGCCAAACAGGAAGTCAGGTCTCATGAGAGAGGAAGATCCGGTGTATTTCAAAATAAAATCTGTCCGCTTACTACTTATTTGGTCTCGTTTACGACCTGTAAACGCGTATAATGTCGTAAACATTTCTCCATTACCAGTGACACAGGGGCATTAGTGCAAAGCATCCACTTCACTGGGGAGAGTCGTTGTACTGGCAAATACGGCTTTTGTTGACAAAAACGACCTATATATGGGGCTATTTATGACGTGAACTCGCGCCAAGAGGGAAACTCACGTGCGCTTCTGTTCTCGCGAGGGCCGTTTCTGTGCCTGGCGCAGCATCTGGCGCCGGAGCTGGCCACAGTGTCAGCCGGACTCAATGTGAGTGGTAAACCGGATTGGATCAGGACTGAAACCGGACCGGACCCAGTTTCAGTGTGAGCCGGGCGTTATAGGGCACCTTCAGAAACAAGAAAAAGGAAGAAATAATTGACAAAAAGCTGTATTACAAGCTTTACCCGGGAAAGGCTATTCCGTGTATCTATGGTCTGCCAAAAATACACAAGGAAGGTTTTCCTCTCAGACCCAGGAAACAAACCCAGCCACTGGTTCAGATATGTAGATGACACGTGGATCAAAATTAAACAGAAGGAAGTGGCACCTTTTACAGATCACATCAATGTTGTGGACCCCAGCATTACTTGCCTTTTTAGATTGTAAAGTTATCATAGGGGAAAACGGACAACTTCAGACAGAGGTTTACAGGAAGAAAACTCATACTGACCAGTATTTGATGTTTGACTCAAACCATCCACTCCAGCACAAACTATGGGTCATCATGACGCTCAGACATAGAGCTAAAGAGGTGCCTACCAGTGTAGAGGGAAAGACCAAAGAGGAGCAACACGTCCAGAGAGCCCTCTCAGAGTGCGGCTATCTTAACTGGTCTTTCACTAAAGCACAAAGGGAAAGAAGACCCAAAGAACAAGACAGACAGACTACAGAGTCCAGAAGAAAGGGAGTTGCAGTGCCGTATGTAGCCAGGGTATGAGAGAAACTTCAGACAATCTTTAGGCAGCACAGGATTCCAGTGTACCACAAACCGGTGAACACACTGAGACACAAATTAGTTCATCCCAAGGGCCAAAAACAGGGTAATGTGGTTTATTCTATTTGATGCAAAGAACATTGTATTGGAGAAACGAAACAGGTTTTACAGAAGAGACTTTATCAACACCGAAGAGAAAGCACAAGCGGCCCTCAGTCGGCGGTGCACCTCCACCTCAAAGCCGCCAACCACTCCTTTGAGGACGGGGAGGTCAAAATTGTAGCTAAAGAAGAACTTTGGTTTGAAAGAGGAGTAAAAGAAGCTATTTTTGTCAAGAAGAAAATCCCTCCATGAACCGGAATGGTGGGCTCAGATTTAATCTCTCGTCACTTTACTCCAAGCTCCTTCGGGGAAAACCGACAGGGCACACCCAGTCCAAGGGAACGGCACCTCAGCTAACAAAAGAACAATAGGCAGGTAATTAGCAGTGATCAGCCATGAATAGGACAGATAATGGGAAGTGATCATCTATGAATAGGACAGGACTGACCGATACTGAAGTGAGCAGATCGTTAGAGACCGGAGGGTGCCCGGTTTGGGAACCTCAGAATCTCATCTCTGCTGTTTGCAGACGATGTTGTTCTGTTGGCTTCATCAAATCAAGACCTCCAGCGCGCACTGGGGCGGTTTGCAGCCGAGTGTGAAGCGGCCGGGATGAGGATCAGCACCTCCAAATCTGAGGCCATGGTTCTCCACCGGAAAAGGTGGTTTCCCTGCTTCAGGTCGGTGGGGAGTCCTTGCCCCAAGTGGAGGAGTTCAAGTATCTCAGGGTCGTGTTCACGAGTGAGGGACGGATGGAGCGTGAGATCGATAGACGGATCGGTGCGGCGTCAGCAGTGATGCGGTCGCTGTATCGGACTGTTGTGGTGAAGAGGGAGCTGAGTCAGGGGGCAAAGCTCTCGATATACCGATCGATCTACGTTCCCACCCTCACCTATGGTCATGAGATTTGGGTAATGACCGAAAGGACAAGATCGCAAATACAAGTGGCCGAAATGAGTTTCCTTCGCAGGGTGGCTGGGCGCACCCTCCGAGATCGGGTGAGGAGCTCAGTTACCTGGGAGGAGCTCGGACTCGAGCCACTACTCCTCCACGTCGAAAGGAGCCAGCTGAGGTGGCTAGGGCATCTGTTCTGGATGCCTCCTGGTCGCCTCCCTCGGTAGGTGCTCCAGGCATGTCCCACTGGGAGGAGGCCTCGTGGAAGGCCCAGGACACGCTGGTGGGACTATGTCTCCGAGCTGGCCTGGTGACGCCTCGGGGTCCCCCCAGAACAGCTGGAGGAGGTGTGCGTGGATCGGGAAGTCTGGGCATCTCTGCTGAGACTGCTGACCCCGCGACCCGGCCCCGGATAAAGCGGAAGAAAATGGATGGATGGATGGAACTTCAAATCGCCGCTACGTCTCCTCCAAATATGATCAGATTTCCATGCGTTACACATTATTGGAAAGCTTGGAGACTACACTTTAACAATCTGTGAAAATCTCAAAATGCTCCAGAACCGACTTGTGTCCCTGATTGCTGTGGCTGTTCACAAATGTACAATATTCCACTGTGTATAAAAATATCCTCTTGCAGTCAAAGTGGAAAGTCTCGCCAAACCCCAAAACAAGCTCTGATCAAAGACAACAGATCTTTTTTTTTTTCTGCCAAAAGGACTGTCTCTTTCTCCCTTTGATATTTTAGAGCTTACCCTAAATGCACCAATTACCCACAGTGCACTTCTGCTCGGCGTTCTGTTCGGTTAAACGTTATCCCCCGGCATAAAAAGCACTCGCTAAATGGATTCGAGCCTCTTAATATGCATTTTTTCCAATGATTTGTCCGCTCCATTAGGGAAAATAAAACATTACTGCAACCTATTAGAATGGACTTCAAGAGGACATTAGGTGACTTCAGTAGATGTGGCGGAAAACAGGGGAACGAGACAAATTAAATTACATATTATCGACGTAGAGTGCATTGATTATTGAGTGCACTCGCCCGTTGTTTTGAGGCGGTGACATTTACATTTGTAATTGGTAAAGTTAAGGGTCAAACTGGGTGATTTCTCTTTGTGCCTCAGTATTTTTGGGGAAATATTTCAGAAGTAGCTTAATGACAGGCTTTAATGCTTTTGAAAATATGACTATGATATGGTAATAATTATAATTTTATTTCAGTGAAGCAGCAAATTAATGATAGAATGTTGGTCAAATAAGTTATTTTTATTGAATTTTTAAGCTGCTGAAGTGACACGAGAAGGGTCTGAACGCAGCCGATGGAGGGGCATGTAATCAGCGGAGCTCAACTTCTCCAGAGGAAATGACGTCACATCCACAGGACATCTTAAACTAATCCTAACCTTGAGGATAGTGGAGTTTAGTAAAGGTGTTTTAGGTAACACTTTACATGACAACCCGGTAACTACTAGGGAATTTCCTAGTAGTTACAATGGTAATAACTAGTAACATATCAATAAAAGTGGTAGTTCTTGTGTAATTAAAGTAGTAGTTAATAGTAACTCTGCTCAATAACTGCTAGGTAATTGCCTAGTAATTACTAGTAATAGATATCAATAAAAGTGGTAGTTCTTGGGTAATTAAAGTAGTTGTTAGTGTTATCGGGCTGAGTTACTACTAAGTAATAATCTAGTAATTTCTAGTAATAAATATAAATTCAAGGTTCTATGGTAGTTGAAATAACTCTGCCCAATAACTGCTAAGTAATTCCTTAATAATAACAGTACTAATAATTATTGGGTTATTAATGTGGTATATTTTTGGTATCCATAGGGGTGAGCTATACATGCTCATCAGTAAGTCTTACATTGTCAGTGTTATCGGGCTGAGTTACTATTAACTAGTTTAATTACCCAAGAACTACCATTTTATTGATATTTATTACTAGTAATTACTAGGCAATTACCTAGCAGTTATTGAGCAGAGTTATGATTAACTAATAGTTTAATTACACAAGAACTACCACTTTTATTGATATTTGTTACTAGTTATTACCACTGTAATTACTACCGTTATTACTAGGTAATTACCTAGTAGTTACCGGGTTGTCATGTAAAGTGTTACCGTGTTTTATTGAGATGAATTGTAATAGAGGTGAGGTGACGTCATTTCCTGTGGAGGTCTGGAGCTCCACTGATCATGAACTCATCCATCAGCTGCATTAGGGCCCTCTTGAGTGACAGAGGTAAAGTTCAACAGCAGTTTGTCTCACTAATTTCCCATAGATATATTATGGTTGGCACGGCAACAGTTTAAAATGGTTTGCCTCCATCCATCGTCTTGGTAAGTGATGTCACTCTAGTTCCGGGCTCTATTCACTATGATGGGATTTTGCAGATTAACCCCTGGCTCACACTGAATCCGGTTAACGCCAGGTACGGCGTCCGCCAACTTAGAAAGTCATTAAAACCAATGTAGCACACTCACACCGCTCCGCGAAGTCCGGCTCCGGCTACCGAGGCCATCCGGCGGCCTTCCGGCGGCAACGGAAAGAATCCGCAAGAAGTCTATCTTTGCCGGATACCGGAGCCCTCACCGGATCAAGCTGACGAAAAACACGCGCCAAACAGGAAGTCAGGTCTCGTGGGAGAGGAAGATCCGGTGTATTTCAAAATAAAATCTGTCCGCTTACTACTTATTTGGTCTCGTTTTCCGCCTGTAAACGCGTGTAACGTCGTAAATGTAAACATTTCTCCATTACCAGTGACACGGGGGCATTAGTGTGTTTAAAGCATCCACTTCACTGGGGAGAGTCGTTGTACTGGCAAATATGGCTTTTGTTGACAAAAACTACCTATATATGGGGCTATTTATGACGTGACCTCGCACCAAGAGGGAAACTCACGTGCGCTTCTGTTCTCGCGAGGGCCGTTTCTGTGCCTGGCGCAGCATCTGGCGCCGGAGCTGGCGGAGCTGGCCACAGTGTCAGCCGGACTCAATGTGAGTGGTAGTTTGGGGCAAACCCGGACCGGATCAGGACCGAAACCGGACCGGACCCGGACCGGATTCAGTGTGAGCAGGGCTTTAACCTGCTGTAGAGACGACTGCAAGGCTCTTTTTAAACCTCTGATTGCACAGAAATATTAAATTTTTAGTAATTTTCATGTTAAACATTAATTATCAAATAATTTTTTTCCATACACCATGAACGCTTATTTTAAATATGAAAATATCTTTTTTTTTTTCCTGGAGAAATAGAGGCATATATTTATGTTATTTCAGCAGGAGATTCAGATAAAGTTGTGTTTTTTGCCGTGTTTGTCGGAACTAAACAGCTTGGACCCATAAGTAGCTTATTATTGTGTGGGTGATTTCACACTTAACAGCCCTATGTTACCTCCTGTCGGTTTCCAATAAGGAAGTTAAACTATAAACATCGCAAAAAAGGTCAACCTAAAGAAAGCTTGGTAAAATATTTAGCAAAATCTTAAATATAATTATGTTAACTATGTTTTCATTCTTCAGCGTACTCCTTTTGAGCTTTTCAGTGTGCCTTGCTTAATAATTGTATTCAGCGCAAATTGTGCCCGTTTATTTTTTACACAAATAGCTCAAATAAAAGAATAAATAAATAAAATGAAAGCAGTTGTAATCAATGTATTATGTTGCAGATTAGCTCTGACTGAAACGAAAATCTAACTAAATGAAGCCTAGGAGTTAATTCAACCTGGTAGACTAATCTCGACATCACCAAACCTCCAGCCAATGACCACTTCTGAGAGGGCCTCAGCGATCAGCGCAAGAGCCGCACCTCCTTAGAAGCCAATCATTGCCCTCGGTACTGCTTTTAAGCCCCAGCAATCATGGTTCGTTCTCCTCCCAGCTGCGCTGCGACCCACCTCCACCCCATCTCCGCCCACGGCTTCTACCGGCTGCATCTTCGGGCGGCACGGTAGTACAGTGGTTAGCGCTTGTGCTTCACAGCTAGAAGGTCCCGGGTTCGATTCCCACCTGGACGGGGCCTTTCTGTGTGTAGTTTGCATGTTCTCCCCGTGTCTGCGTAGGTTACCTCCGGGTACTCCGGTTTCCCCTACCACCAAAAACATGTACAATAGGCCGGGATGAATGATGTGAGTGAGTGGTTGGTGGTGGTCGGAGGGGCCGATGGCGCAGATTGGCTGCCTCGCTTCCGTCAGTCTACCCCAGGGCAGCTGTGGCTACAATAGTAGCTTACCACCACAAAGTATGGAGTGAATGAATAGTGCAATGTAAAGCGTCTTTGAGTGTCCAGAAAAGCCTATATAAAACTGATGCATTATTATTATTATTATTATTATTATTATTATTATTATTATTATTATTATTATTATTATTATTATTATTATCTTCACGGGTCTCCTATACCACCACCAGTGTCCAGGCTCCGGGGGAAGACATCCCTGACTCCAAACTGTTCGTCCTACGCCGACTTGTACATCGATGTCTACCACCGGGGTCTGATCGCCAAAACTAACACTCATGTCAATAGATCTTCCTAATCGCTGCTTTTGTCTGTTTGAGTCTATCCAGGTTGAACTCATGTGAACTATTGGGACGTGCGCGAGGGTCAGTGAGAGCTAGGAAACACATTTGGGAGGCAGTTAAGAGATTTGACTCAACTACCAACGACTTTCATGGTTTGAAAATGGTGTAATACAGACAGGGCATCTACAATATCAATTATATCAATTACATAGGAAAGTCGACAATACGAAGTACCCGACACCACATGAAAGCAGCATAAGCCTCACTGAGCGGGGTGGCGTCTGGGGTGACAAATCTATCCCAGGCCATACGCCATGAAACTAGTAGCTGAACAATGTAAAACAAAAGTAGTTACAAGAGGCAGAAGGTATTGAAGTGGTGAAAGAGACAAAAGGAAACGTGTACATTTGGATTTAGAGCCACACTGCGTATCATTTCACTCAATTAATAGACGCACAAATATGAACTTCTGTTTACACATAAAAAGTTGCATAAATGCACATTTTAAGATTTTTTTTTTTTACTTTTGAAAAATACCTAAAAATGCTGTGAGCGGCACATCTCTCCTCAGACCCGACTGTAACTTTACTGGGAGCGGGACGTCTCCAGCTCGTCTCCATGGAGATGTTGACTAAAGGTCAGCCAAATATGAGATTTAAACAGGTTAGGTCCTCATCCAAAGCCATTCTTTGATTACCCACTGCAAAAATAGCATTTTCTGTCTTTAGCTGGTCATTTGTAAAAGCTAGCAACGGAATAAAATAAAATATTACACAGTGTGACTTTCAAAAACTACTGGTACACAAAAACATAGTGAAAAGCAGACAAACATTGAAGGGAAACGTATCGTTTAAGGGAAAAGGTCTGATAAATTGCAGAAGAATTGAAAAGAAAGTAGGATAACTTTGATTTATGGGATGTTTACAAGGATTAATTAGGTGGCACGGTAGTACAGTGATTAGCGCTCGTGCTTCACAGCTAGAAGGTCCGGGTTCAATTCCCATCAGGGACGGGGCCTTTCTGTGTGGAGTTTGCATGTACTCCGGTTTCCCCTACCACTAAAAACATGTACAATAGGTCAGGATGTATGAGAATGTGTTTGAGAGTGTGCATGGGGGACGACGGATGGAAATTAGCCCAAGGCTACAATCCGGTGTGGCTTGTTCATTAACTTGCACTGTCCCAACCAAATAAACCAATAAATAAAATAAATTCAACAACAACAAATCGCTATTTTGAAGCTATCTCACAGGCACGAAGGGCAAAAAGATTGCAATTAGCAAGTCACTAGTTTAGCTGTTCTCGTTTCAATCTTTTCTCAAATATGAAAGATTATGGGTGTAATATAATATAAAGAATTTGGAAGAGAGGTCTGAGGAGCCACATGTTTCCACTGTCCAATAAAATCCCCCCATAATTAAATAAATGCTCATAGATAAGAAAACAAGATAAAGACTTCCGTTGTGGTCATTTGGAACAAGCTGACCGTTGGCTTGCACTCTTGCTGTTTGTTGACAGTAATCATAATCGAGTGTCGCTGTCACAAGATCGGCTTGTTACTCCTAATGAGCTTTGAAGAGACACTCGCACTCGATGGCTCACTTTAAAAGGCCAAGCTAATGATTTCTTAAGTCTGTCTGGGGCGGGGGAACACTGTCGGGCACGTGCACTTGACATTTCCTCCAGTCGCGCAACTTCCACCGGATCCAGAATGTAATATTCATGAAGCTTAAGTGTAAATGCAATAAGAAGCCTGGTTTGTCGGAGGTGGGAGTAGCCAGAACTTTAGGAGTAACTTAGATATACTGCCACCATAAAGGCAGAGACAAGAAATACTCTGAACAAGAAAGTACAAGTTTTTGTCTCTTGCAAAATCCCTCATTGTGGCGTGATATATCTCAATTAAAAATCTCATAAAAAATCATCTCTTGAACTCCATTGGTTCATAGCAAATTGGAGAAATATGGTCCCAACACATGCAACTGCAGTTTTCGCTGACATTTTGAGCAAATTTTACAAAAGTTTTAACGCTCAAGTGGCCCCCTATCTCAAATATTCTTTTAAATATCTACATTTTCCCCACCTCCTCTAGTGGAATGTTTGCATATACTTACATTAATACATGCGTACATTGTTTGCATTTGTGGTATCTTTTTTTTACTCAAAGGAAAGAAAATCTAAAGAAAATCAAAGTAGAAGTACAAGTACTGAAAGGTACAGTTACACATTTGTCACTTGCTATATCGACACATATAACATATTTAAATGTAGTTTTCCCCAAAAAGTAGTTTTTAGTTTTAGGTTCAAGGTTTACTAAAATATTTTTTTGTTTTAGTCCATGAAATATAAATTCATTTAGTACACTCAACAGAACTTAAATGATTGAATTCAAACATGTTTAATCACATTCAGTTTCATGAAGCTTCTCCCACATGAACAAAGCAAATCAAAAATATCTGGACATCATCATTTTAGTCTCATTAGTAAAAGTGAACAATGTCTGTGGCTTCAAAAACACAAAAATTGTGCCTAAAGTCACAATCCGTACGGCAACACGACAGGGACAAACCTTCTTCTGTCGTGAGTCAATAGCATTTGCCAGTACATCTGCACAGCGCCACCTACTGTTGTGGAGTGGGCATTTTAAAAGGGCCCATCTCACCGAAGTGAGTTGCGGAGTCTCCAACTAGAGACAAGTTGGAGACTAGAGTTTCCGCTGGTCACGGAGATGTTTCCGAGACGTCCCCTGGAGACAAGGCGGGCGAGTCTCCAGGGAGTCTTGGTGAAAACAAACATGTTCGATTTCAGCGGAGTCTGCATGGTCTCCGAGAGGTCTACGCAGTCTTAAGCAGCGGTGTTGACGTTGCGAACACTATTTGTTGTCCTCAACCTGTGAGACTTTTCTGTGACGTCCCTGCAATGTCTCCGAGACCCGTTTGATACCAAGGAGATGTCAAAGAGACGTATGGAGTCTCTTTGAAAGCGGCGACCCTAGTCTCCAGCTAGTCTCCAGGCCGGTGAGATAGGCCCTGAACAAAACACATGGCTAAATGTACTTTTTACTCGAAAGACTAATAGAAATGTAGTAGACTATAAAGCATTATATTTAAAACTTTTGTAAAAGTAAAGCACAGATCCTAAAAAAGCAAATAAACTATAATGTTAACCTCAAATTTTGCATAATTCGCAATGCTCGTCTACGCGTACACGTACAAAAACGTACACGCCTAAAAACGGCCATAAAATCAACATACATTAATATTTTTTCCACTTTTTGCATAAATCTCTTAAACTAGTTGAAAGCTTTCCAAACACGCACAATTTTCAACAGTTTCATACAGTACATTTGTACCCTCTACATCCCAGTTTCATTATGTAAAATATGCCTATAGCATCTGGGCAGTTGTGCGCAGCAGTCGGGCTGCGGGGGCGGTTAATGACTCTTCTGTAGCGAGCGGGAAAACAATATTAGAGTCTGGGCGAACGGGGCGGCCGTTAAGTGCCAGTACCTTTTGGAAGATGGAGCGGGTAAACACAGGCGGCAGCGGGGGCTAATGATGTCACGGCTTACTGAGGGGAGCTGTCAGCGCCGGAAGGAACGAAAGGGGGGGGGGGGGGGGGGGGGGCGTTGAGAGGAGAGTCCACCACAGACGTGACCTGCGATGACGGCAAGACGGGGCCCTCAGTCTGTCTGCAACACACACATACAACCGGGCTTGTTACAGCTGACAAGAGGCAATCGAGCAGAGACACACGTGCGAGATACATCGGTAATATGGGCAAAGATCAGTTCAGTGATCGTATAATCTCCTCTGAAAACAACAAAGAAACGGTCTCCAAAAGGATTTATCTTGAATAAAACATTCTAGCCTTGGAGTTTGGACCTCCCCAAACATTAAACATTGAAGATTAGACATTAAATGGATGTGACTTTTAGTTTAGCAGCTTCTAGTTCAGTCTACACCGGCATGACATGATGGTCCTGGACATGTTTAAAAAGTGAAAACCTAATCAGAGACGGCGCAACACTAATGTTGTAGAGAAGAGTGTGTTTTCCAGTTTTCAGAGATTTTGTAAAGGCTGGGGCCACACTTTTTTCAAAACATTAAGTGCAATTTCAGAAAAATAAGGGGTTCAGATGAAGATACAAATTGTTACCAAGCCAAATACAAAGAAGGTTCCAAGAACGTACTGGTCTTTATGAATTACGTGATGAATTAAACTTCAGGATTCAGAAACATAGCACAACTTTGAAAAGTTTTAGTCCGACAGTTAATGGGGTAAAATTTGAGAACAAATTGGAGATGGAGATGAAACGATGTCCAAACATTAATCTGTTCAAATATAAATTCAAGAAAGAAAGAAGAAGAAGAAAAAATTAGCCGCTAGGCCACTAGGGGGCGCAATAGGATCAAAATGCTTTTTATTAATTAAGGAAGAATGTTGTTGCTCTCAACGGTTGTCATACTATTGCTCAAATTTACAAATAGAGAATTAGGGTAGGCAAGCTATGGATCTGTTGAATGAGATCCTCCCAACGGGCTCGTAATCCTCGTCTTTTAACGCACCACACAGCATAGGAACATCATCTACAAAATCAGCTAGTTAGGGCAGCTGCGTAGGGGTTTGATGAGGAGCTACTGCCCTCTACAACTGGCCCACTCTACTCCTGGCTTTTTAACGCACTACACTGTGTAGGGCTTATATAATAAATGTACATAATAAATATTCACGAGTATAATATGTATATTAATCTGTCTTTTTAACATAAAACTAGTGACTTTTGGTAATGCTAACAATGTTAGGCATGGTAACCGTCTGAAAGAAATGTAATGATCGTTACATGCTTTGTACTAAACTTTGTACATGAAACTAGACCGTTGTTGTAATTGCGCTTCTTTTCTGTTGATGTACGAACACTTCAGTGTTTTGTAATTATAGTTCTTTGTAAATAGTTTGTAGGTATGTAGCGTTATCATAGTTGTTACGTAATAAGTTGTTACGTAATCAGTATTGCTCCGTTTTGGGGTATGGTCGGATGCTGCGGGTGTGTAAGGTCTATTTTGTTCCTTTGTTGTTCCACTATGTTTTGTGAAATGATGATTTTAATTGTATTGATTTTGGGGGTGGGCGCTTATAAGCTCTTGTGTCGGCCCACTCCTTTTGAGCAGAGTGTTTGCTGCTCAAATAAACAAAATAAACAGATAGCAGGGCTGCAACTAACGATTATTTTGTCCGTTCTTCTGTAGATTACTGTGACGATTAATTGGTTAATGAAAAAGCTAATGTGGCGCTGCTCGAGGACACATTGATGGGTGTACACTTGGCGTGAATTTTTGTAAGAGGCTCTTAGTGCTTTAAAAAGGTCATTGCAATTGTGTTTGCTCAAAGCTGCACGTGAACAAAAGCACGCGTTTCAGTGAACAGGCCATTCCTTATCTAAAAGCCAAGTCACTGAGCTTTGACGACTACAGGCTGCACTGGCACGGATTTTCTTTCCAAACTGGTTTAACGGATAAACCATTTTGAATCTGGCACCGATAAGACTGGAGCTAATTCAGCTTTCTGATTGGATAATATCATATTCCCATGTCCCATGAGTGGATCTCTCCTTCTGTGGTTCTCCTCAAGGTTTCTCCCACTGGGTTTTTGAGTTTCTCCTCACTGAGGGTCTAAAGACACAGCTCGTCACTAGGGCTGGGCGATATGGCCTAAAATCTATATCATGATATGAAAAAATAAATATCACGATAACGATATATTTGACGATATAATTGACAATAGACGAATTACTTCAAAATCCCAGCCTCACGCCTATTGGGAAGATTCATTCAGTGATATTTTATTCTTTTTTTTTTTTTACGGCATAATTGTCTTCCAAATATGATCTACTCAAGCAGTTTACATCCTTCATTTCATTTTTACTTTGTCAGCTTGTGTCCCCGTGTTCTACAGTCACCGTTTATGCTGCTCTGATGGAGCAGAGCGTAACATAAATTATATTGTGTCCACAACGATATAAAAAATTACAACGATATCAAAACATATCACGATAACGATATGCGATACGATATGGCCCAGCCCTACTCGTCACCACCTGCTGCTGAAGCTTATTTACCTGAACTCATCGTCTTGTTTACTGCTTTAAAGTTTGTACAGTCCTGTGAGGCAACTCCTGGCAACCATTGATTGATTGACGACATTTACAACGTACACAACACTCTACAGACCATGCCACGCCCGAGCGCTATACCAACACTGTTCGCCACTAACTTAAGTACACGTGCTCTTAGCTCATTTATACTTCTCTTAAGTGATGCATTTCCAAAAGAGAAAAAGAGTGAGGACTTTTAGCGACAAGGCACTTTTCTTTTTTTTTTTTTATGCAAAAAAGCGGAGAAAATCACGACTAAAAAGGTTCCGATCAGTTTTGTAGGTCTCAGGCTTTAGACCGGAGATAGATACAAGCATTTTTATTATTGTGTCCAAACTAATCGGTGTTTACTGCTCAATAAAAAGCTTCCGATTTAGAGTCACGGAAAGTCTGTTTGAGCATCGCAGTCATGGTAACCCCTCAAGGACTCCAAAGAAACACTGACAGCTTTTTGCTCAGAACTAAATTAATTTGATTTGACTCTACACTGATGCTGCCAAGATCTTTCTTTTTTTCTCCCTCCATAACGCTCATAAATAAAAAATAAATAATAAACACAGAGCGACGTGGACACAATTATCGACTCGAACAAAGCGCCGCATTGTGCGAGTTTTGGGGGGAAAGTGGAGCGGAGGAACGGGACGATTATTTTATTAAATCTTGTCATCCGCAAAACGAGGTTGCCATAGAAACGTCCCAGTTGCGTGTGTATCTTGGGTAAAGCTGGGTACCGTCACATTTTTTCACCAATTCCAGTACTAAAGCGATACTAAAGCGGTTCACGATACCGATACCTGAACGATACTTTATTCCAATACCTCCATCCATCCATCCATCTTCTTCCACTTGTCCGTTGCCGGGTCGTGGGGGCAGCTGTTGGAGCTGCCCAAATCACATTGCACCACCCCCTATGGCTCCTCCTGCAGGTGGTGGGTCCACAGAAGGACGGCCTCATGGTTCTAACCGGGCCTTTGGGCTCTCATAAGGGGCTTCTGAACCGCTCTTTGTCTGACCCGTCACCTAGGACCTGTTTGCCCTGGGAGATCCTACCAGGGGCACGAAGCCCCCGACAACAGAGCTCCCAGGATCATTCGAGTGCTCAAACCCCTCCACCACGTTAAGGTGGCGGTTCCGGGAGGGGATATTCCAATACCTATACTCAAATATTTGTCGTCTAGAACCAGACAACAGAACAATAATGTTTAGAAGCAAGATAAGCAAATTTACAATATCATCTCCAATGTCAAAAATGGGGATGATTAGAGGAAATAATGGGGGAAAATTAGGAAAAAATGTGGGAACAATTCAGAAAAATGTGGGGGAGGGGAATTGGGGGGGAAAATTGGTAGAAAACAGGCAAAATATTGGTGATAAAAAATTGGCAAAATGAAGAATAAATTGGGGGCAAAAATTGGGAAATATGTGTAGGGAGGGGGGGGGGGGGGAATTGGGGAGAAAATGGGCAAAATAATTAGTAATAAAAAACTGTCAATTGAGGAAAAAATTAGGGTAAAAATGTAGCCTGGCTAACGCCAGATTGCTGTGTGCGCTCAAATCCTTTCAAACTTCACAGCAGTCTTGGGACCATGGCCAAAATCTCTGCATAGATTTGGGGACCAAGCACAGAACAAGGAGGGACGGTAAGACGATGGCGCACTGTTCGACATACGGAAGCTTGTAGTTTGTTTACGGATAAAACAAAAAAAACTTTTATTTACAGATCCAACATGACAGCAGCAGACGCTTTCGATCAAGCTTTTAGACCGTGTTCTATTCATAGTTTAGCTCGAAAATGTACATCTGGTACATCATACGTCAGCTGATACGATTGGCTATGGCTACGATGTGCAGACGCATGATCGACAAACCACACCTCCCCTACGAGAAAATTCATTGGTCCCCAGACTAAATATCACTTGTGATTTTAGTCTTGCGTTAGCCAGGCTAGTAAAAAATATTTATTTGAGCTGAAACAAACAAGTAATGCTGTTCCTGGACCTGTTGTTTTTCAGTACCTGCTTTCGATACTTTGATATTTTCGATACTGGTAGTACCTAAGCTTCCGAGCGTATCCCAAACTGCAGCGGAGCGAAGGGCGGGGAGGGGGAATCTACGGCCGCGCTTTTTTTTAAATGTAGGAAAGAAAACAAACCGGGCTGTTTACTACAATTGTGCTGCATCCCAATTATTAAACCATTAAATGTATATCAAATCAATAACCAATCATGAATTAAATTTGAAACCGTTTTTGCAAGATGTTTCCGTCTTTTTTTTGTAACGCTCCTTTTTTTTTTTGTACCGGCGCTGCGGCTCGAGTCCGGGTGAAACGAGGACACTGCGTCTCCAACAGTCTACAGAAATCACAACGCGCACAATATGCCATATCTCTTACTCTTGTACGCTGATATTACTCTAATAATCGCACAGTGGTGGAAGTTCTTTAATAATAGGAAGAGACACGAATGTAATGACTGTGATTAAATGTAAAGCAGTGCACGGTTTGGATAGAAAATGCAGCTGCTGCTCCAGCCGGTTCCTAACAGGGTTCAAACGAGGACAGCGTGTCAACGTCGTGCTTCTATCGGTGCGTTACCCACTCATCTTTTTTTTATATATATGAAATGCTGATGCTAAAGGGTTGTACTAGATTTATTCTTTAGACCGATGACTGCACCAGTTTTCAGTCATTTATGTTCATGTTTAGATGCTTAACCACTTACCTGCCATTATGTTTTGCTCACACAGATCTTAAGAAATATTTTCAGAAACGGCGAGTTCTTAGCTCTCAAATGAGGTGTTGCACTGGCCTACAGGCTGTACACAGAAACGTAACAAAAAAGCAAAAAAAAAAGACAAAACAATATGACAGGAAAAAAGTTTCGCCAGTCGAGGAGCTTTTAGAGGGGGGTCTTAGATTTACTCACCGTCTAATCTGAACTGGAGTTCTATCTATCGGTCTGTCCCTGACGCCGTCATTTCAAACCTCTGAGACGTGTTCGTTTAGTTCACGTTTCAGTCGTAGATCCGAACGCTCCTGGACGTGCACAGTGTGGATTTGAAACCGTGAATCGCTAAACGTGTCGCATGTAGGTATTTCCCTCTAAAACCGCTCAGCCCTGACATGACCGCAGCTGCTGCAGAAAGGGTCAAATAAGGACACACACAAAAAAACAAAACATAAATCACACCCATTACACGTTTTATCTTATGGAATGAAACGCCAAACAAAATAACCCGTCCTCGATGTTTTCCCAGTTCAAATCTACGTCGTTTGAGCGCGCGCAGTATTGCCGTATTAATTGATAAACTGGGATTGTTTTTTTGGAAACAGCGGTGCACGGCAAGCTCCAAAGCCGCCGCCGCTGCTGCTGCTGCTGCTCCAGCCCGGGGTTAACCGAGGACAGCGCGCCTCCCGCAGTCACAAATCACACCGTGCTGGGAAACATGCGCTCAGGAACACGCGGTCGCGAGTGGAATCGTGAAGTGCGGACACGTTATTGCATCTTGGAGCGCGTTTTTGAAATGATGTAAAGACCGAGAGCCGTTGAGAGCCATTTACGGTTAATGTGAGGCAGGGCTTATCGTGACGCGTAAACGGCGTGCGATCGATAGCGCTCGGTAACAAGCGCCTACGATTTGTCCAGCGCACTTTACTTTGGGACGGAGCGCAGTTTGTGCCCGCGCTGCCTGCCTGCCCGTCTCTGTCGGAGTCCAGGTCAAGCGAGGACAATGCGCCTCCCGCCTGTGTTTTTTTTTTACGTAAGCGTACACAAATCCCGCAGTGTTGGGAAATGACGGAATAAAATAAGGTGAAGCGACGTGAGGATGCACAGGTATTTGAAATGAAAGACTCGATCAATGTTTTCGACTATTTTGTCTTTTGGTACCTTTATTAATCTCATTTGTAGCATTGAGGGAAAAAAAAGTCTATCACGAATACGAGAACAAGCACAGATCATATTTATCTCACTCCGCTCTGGGTTCAAACGAGGACAATGCGCTTTCGACTGTTTTTCATGTATTTTTTTCCCCACACCCGTGCCAAACGTTTTTGTTGTTTTGGTGCATATTTCGGAAGCCCAGAGGAGAAAATACACACAAAACAACTGCAACAGAAATCTTCGTATTGATGACAGCATTGCGGAAACACCACAGTTGGTTTAAAAAAAAAAAAAGAAGACGAAGAAAAAAATAAAAAAATGAATCCTTTTCCCGAACATCAAAGTACACGCCCTTGCCGAGCCGACAAGCCGTGCTGCATCCTGGGTAAAATAGAAAAAATAAAAAAAGGAGAGCGGAGGAGAGCGAGAGGACAACTCAGGACACGGGCAGAGGGACTTTAAGGATACTGCAGTAAGCCGTTTGCAGACGAGCGAGGAGGAGGAGGAATCAAAAAAGGAAAGGATGCACGTAAAGAGGGGAGGGGGAGAGAGAGAAGAGGGGGAGGATTGAGGTGAGGGAAGCCAAAATACAAGTGAGGCGAGGATGGAGGAATGCGCCAAACCCGATATCGCTCCCGACACGATGCCGGCTCGGGGGGTCAGCTCGTCGGGTGGTTACGCGCGAGTCAGCGGAGAGCCAAAGAATCCCTGCCAAAATAAAGCTAAATATACATATATATCCATACTGATGTACCAAATCAAATGGAGATTTGCGGCAAAAGAGATATTAAAAAAACAGTCGGGGGCCATTTCTGTGATATTTTGGGCTTCGGAACGATGCGGTTTTAGTGTGTATTTTCACGGCGTGCGCGCGGGTGAATTTAGGACAAGGAACAGTCGCCTCAAATGCACCCGGATTTTACAAATACAAGGGCAGACTTAAAGCAGGTATGAGCAAAATATAGGGACGAGGACGGGCTTAAACATGTGAGCAATAATACTAGGTGATTCATACTCAACGAACACAAGTGCAACTGTAGTTTACGTAATAAAAAAATATGGAGACTTTGGTTCATTCGGTTCTCCAAACGTAGCGGCATCTTTAGCCGGTACTGGCCGTGTCCTTTAGCCAATTAGAAGGCTTGTTTAAACCAAATCCAAATGGTAAATTTATATATTCTACCTGCTTTAGGCGCTTTACGTCAAGGAACCAGTCGCCCATTCACTCTCTCATTCATACACCAGTGTGCGCTGACACTGGAGGCAAGGTGGGCGAAGTGTCTTGCCCCATCGTCTTCATGAAGGTTCAGAAGTTTTTATTTTCCCATCTTAAAGGCTCTGTACCCATTTTTTCAAACAAGCAAAACGTTATCTAGTTCAGTGTAAATTGTCTGCAAACACCATATACTACAAGGGGGTAAAAGGGATCTGACAGTGGTTTGATCTTTTTCACTCCATTTCTAAAAGTTTAAAGCAGTCATTTCGTGATGAACAGAATCACATTTCAACAGTCCACCAAGTCCGTGACCCATAAATCCAAAACAAAAAAGATTACGGTCAAGAATTTTTGATTTCCTTGCAACGGTTTGTTGATTACCAAAAGAGAAAAAAAACAAGTCCTTCATTTTCAATTCCAAACCTGTGTATACTCTAAAAAAGAAAACCTGCCAACATAACAACCTTGGCCATGAAATAAGAAATAAAAGTCAACGGAATGACTGCGGAACTGTACCACATTTTAGGCAGCCTTTAATTCCTAACCACCACAAAACAATAAAACTCCCCAAACTACGCATGCGACCATAGAAGGTAACGGCGCCCTGTTTGCTGAAGCATTCCGAGCAAAAACACATGTGAGGTGAGAACGGAGTGAATGACAGAAGAAAGTGAGTGTTAAGTGACTTGTGTTATGCCGCGGAAAGCGCTATACAAAACAAGATTCCTTTCCATAGTCATTATCCAGAGATCACTTATTCCCACGACATGTTTGACAGTTTTTAATCTACACACAAGAAGTATCGCTGACAAACAGCACCGCGAGCATGGCAGCCGTGACGGTGCGAATCACGACCGGCCGGACATTGCTCGCTGCGCTTTCAGGTCGAGCCTTACGACACCGCAAACGCAACACTCGTCTGCCGCGAGTGCCACTCTGTCTATAGGACATTCCCTCTGCAGGGAATGAGTGCACTCGCGGGGAACATACGCTCACGGGCTGCAGCCAGTTGTGACAGACGCGGTTAGCAGGCCACAGACGCTACCCGCTTCACACGTGTCAGATGCGTACATTAGCAGTCAGTGCGGTTACGCAACGAAGGGAAAGTCCAATCTCTCACCTATTTCGGACTAGAACAGGATTGCCCAAACCCATGTAAACCCAAGAAAATTTTGATTGGGGGGGCAAACCGACTTTTCCCATGAGTTGATCGGTGACCTGCCTAAACACTGAAGACCTTGGTGTAGACCATAGGTGTATAGTTAAAGATCTGTAGGACATCGCAGTTAACCCCAGAACAGCAGTTCGGTCTAAAAGCACCGTGGGCTAATCGGGGCTACCTGTTTGCTAACAACAACATAGCATCCAATAGTCAACTGGAAATAGTGCGCATAGCCATCAACCCCCTGCTGGCCTGGAGTTGCACCGCTCCTCTGCTGCTCCCAAAGGACATATGGATCAGTGGTTGTCATGTAGACTGGGACAAGACGAGTTCGACAGGTTTTAGAGGAAAATGGGATCCGAGTTGAATCTTTAGCCTAGCCAAAAGGTACTGAATGGCATGGATGCTTTACATCAGTGATTCTTAACCATAGGGCCGCGGCCCTACTCGGGGCCGCAAGCGCCTCCTTCAGGGCCGCGAGAAGGAAACAATTTTCCACCTTTGGGCCGTGTGGGCCGTAGAGCCGCACGATGGATCTTTGAATGAATGTTCCTGGGGATATTCACTTGCAGTACACTCTCCAACCACTATAGGCAGCCACGCGCTAGTCAGTATATATTCAGGAGATATGAACCATGCCAAAAATAAAATCACAAAGAAGAAGAAGAAAGTAATGGAAAAGTTTTGTAGACGAAAAAAAGACAACAGCGGGACCGGCCCTCCTCAAAAGACTAAATTTTCTCGCAAGTACAATCCTGACTTTATCAAGTTTGGTTTTGTCAATGGAGGTAGTGAGGCTGAGCCGAGAGGCCAGTGTGTGGAGTGCGGTTTAACGCTATCGAACGAAGCACTGAAACCTTCGAAGCTAAAGCGGCACCTGGAGACCAAGCATCCAAAACTTGTGGGAAAGACGGTGGACTTTTTTAAACGAAAAGAAATTGCACTGCAGACGCAGAAACAGTGTGTTGCGTCTTTCACCGCAGCATCAAAAGGAGCTCTCAAAGCTAGCTACCTCGTAGCTAAACGGGTAGCTCAGAGTAAAAAACCTTTCACCATCGCTGAGGATTTGATTCTGCCAGCTGCTGTTGATATGTGCCGCGAGTTGGTAGGAGAGACGGCTGCCAAAAAGTTACTTACTATCCCACTCTCCAATGACACTGTCAGTCACTGCATTGTTGACATGGCCACAGACATTCGGCAACAGCTTATCGAAAGAATAAAAAGTAGTCCATTTTACTCGTTACAGTTAGATGAGTCTACTGATGTATCCAATGCAGCGCTATTGCTTGTGTTTGTGCGCTATCGCTGGGAGAACAGTTTGCATGAGAACATTCTATTTTGTGGAGAGCTGCCAACGCGAGCTACGGCCCATGAATGTTTCCGCTGCATGGATGAGTTCTTCAGGGAAAACGGCCTACAATGGAAGAATTGTGTTGCAGTGTGTAGTGATGGTGCAGCATCAATGACAGGACGGCATCACGGCGTCATCAGACAGATACAGGATCGCGCACCAGAAGCGAAGTGGACGCACTGTTTTCTCCATCGTGAAAGCCTGGCAGCCAAGAAGATGTCACCAGAGTTGCACGAGGCAATGACTATAAGTGTAAAAGCAATCAACTTCATTAAAAACAGTGCTGTGAACTCACGATGTTTTGCTAAGCTTTGTGAGGACATCGAAGCAGACCATGTGCAGCTACTTTATCATAGTGAGGTGAGATGGCTATCAAGAGGACTGGTCCTTAATCGTTTGTATGAACTTAAGAATGAAGTTTGTTATTTTCTTAAAGAAAAAAAATCCCCTCTTGCGCTGCACTTCACAAACACTGATTTCATTTTCAAACTAGCCTACCTTTGTGATATTTTTTCACACCTAAATCAGCTGAACACATCACTTCAAGGGAGAAATAGCAACATATTTTTTGTTGCTGACAAAATCCAAGCTTTCAAAAGAAAACTTGCTTTGTGGATTAAAAGGACTCAGGAAATGAGGATGGATATGTTTCCCATTTTGTCTGACATTTTTGTTACCTCACCCCAAGTGAGGAAGATCACTGATTTAGTTTCTCAGCACCTTTCACAACTGGCAGGAAAGTTTGATGAGTATTTCCCTGAAGATCCTAGTGATGGACACTTATGGATTGTGGATCCTTTTTCTGTGGATCCTACGAAGAATGATGTTGCATTACCTTCAGAACTGGAATCTCAACTTCTGGATGTCTCCACTGACAGCACTTTCAAGGTAAGATATGTTGGAATAGATTGTATTATTTGTGCTAATTATTAACTGTGCTAATTTACTAATTGTAATGTTGATTTATTGAAGATGCAGTGGGACAAACTGGATTTGGCCTCATTCTGGATTGTTGTTTCCAAGGAGTACCCAAGTCTTGCTCTCAGAGCTGTGAAACTGCTTCTCCCTTTCACGACTACATACCTTTGTGAATCGGGGTTCTCCATTGTGACCACAACCAAGACTAAAGCCAGAAACAGACTCCGCACAACACTAGAGGCTACTCTAAGACTGAGCCTTTCACCCATTCCACCCAGACTGGACCTGATCATATCTGGGAAGCAGGCGCAAGTGTCGCATTAAGAGAGAGGGAATCTTATTTGTAGCACTTTTAACATGACTTTTTTTAATCCAACTTTTTTTTAAGCACACACCCCTCACAGTAGGAGGAACTCTTTTGTTGTTGTTCTTGCAGTTTGGTTGGAAAAATGCTTACTGCTGTTGCTTAATTTTTTTTTACAAATGTGAATTTGCACAATTAAGGGTATAACTTGCACTTTCTATACATTATTTTTAGAATTATATTTTGTAATTTTATTTTTTTCATTATATTTTATAACTATTATAATTATTTGTTAAAACCTAATTTCTTTCCAGTAGTTTTTGTTTTTATATCCTCTCAATCATAAATTTATGTATTATCCTGTGAACATGTGCAGGATTATGCGTATGGTAAATAAATATACAAATGTTTTTCCAGAAAAGTAATTATTATTAAACGGTAACATAACTACTCAATTCACATCACTTCAAAAGTGAAAAAGAAATCACAACAACGATAAATTGTTTTATTGGGCCCCGGGTTACCTTGCACTCAAAATGTTGGGCCCCAGGGGCAAAAAGGTTAAGAACCCCTGCTTTACATGAATACTATTGGCAAATAGTTGTTTTGTTATATCCCAGTATAGTAATCGCAACAGAGCTACAAACTTGGGGTGTAATAACTCAGACTGTATCCCAATGTCCACCCAAGACCTAACCCCTCTGTCGCTACAGTATATAATTAATGCGCTACATAGCGGACTAAATAGTGCACAAAAAAATGCACTCATTCTGTTGGCGATATGTAAATAATGCGTTATCTGGTGCCTGCGTAAACACAACGTTTGCTAAATGCTGGTTTAAAACGAATTCCAGTAATAAAGATCAATCAATTCAAGCGACTACTCAGTATTCATGATAAAAAAAAATCTGTTAGACATGTTTTAATTAACACAAATTTCATGTTAATGAAGATAACAGGCTTGATTACGGAATTTCTTTGCCTGGAAAGGGGAGGCTAGCGATCATTTAAGAGTGTGCTATAAAGCTAAACAGTGAACATCAGTGACATTTTGCTGTTTAAATGTATTTAACAGTGGTTTAAGAATGCCAATTTGTATTTAGTCCTGTTGTGCCTCAACTACTGACCTCAGTGCTTTTCAAGATGCATTTAATCAGTGGTCATTCAGATACCACTACAAAAAACTATATAGTACAGGGACACTAAAATCAATAAGATTAGGAAGGCCAGCCATGTCTCTTTGACGCTTTGATAGTGTTGCCAGAGTGGAGTATGCGCTCCAAATTCAGGACCTTCCCGCCACAATATGCCGGAGTGCAGTCACTTACTGCCCCGCTGCAGCCCTGAGAGGCACAGGGAACTATTCCTGCCTGACACCACTAAACTACCAAACTCTGTGCTTTGAATTAACTGCACCTCGCACAGTTTACCTCTCTGTAAATACTGTACATTTATATTTGAGATTCATATTTTTCTAATTCATGTGTACTACATGTGTACTTATACAAAGTATTATGCTTTTGGCTGATATGGTAATAATCTCAAACCCATCTTTATTACCATTATACACTTGCAAAATGCAAAATTACGCAATCTCCTTGAAAGCCCCATCCTCTTGCTCTCCTTCACAGTGCAGTTGTTTCAATAAAGAGAAAAATGGCTGTAATGAAGCTATGGTGAGTATTTTTTCTCCGCAATGAAATAAATAAGTTTAACAAGCGATTGAGAAGTGAGAAATAATTGTAATGGATACTTGGAGCATAGCAAGGAGCTATTTGGGGACTGTTGCCACGATGCGAAGAATAGCCACTGGAAAAGATTTAAAGATTACTCAAAAATGTGAGAGACTTAATATTGATAGACCTCTGGTGCTCACTCCTCCTTTTAAGCAGTGTTTGTAAGGTGTAAAGACTCCATTGGAATCCCTTTTAAAAAGTGTCTATTGGAGTCGCCCCTGGCCACCAGCTCCTCGCCATGAGGACCAAAAATGAAAAGCTTTCATCGCCCATAGGTCAAAACACAGTTCCAGGTATGTTTTTGATGAGAGAACAACATTGTAACACAGTAAAAGTAATTGTCCAGATTATTTGTTGATGAATAAATATAAGAATAAATAAAAAATAAAAAGTAAAAAGATGGGACTAAAAGTATCAAAATTTCCTATGACAGTTGGAAAGAGCCTCATATCATGCAATTTCACTGCCAAAGGAACAGGTCTGTGCTTTGTCCATGTGAGAGACGCTCCATGAAGCAGTATTATAAAATAATATAAATGTGAACTAAACTTTCTTTATTAAGTTTAATAATAAACTTAATAGTTCTTTGTAAAACAGACAGAAGTTCCCCTTGGGCATCACGACACCCATTCTCGTTTTGATGCAGTGCACTGTGGAGGAAACAGTGTGGACATTTGGACACAGACTTTCTTTAGACGGCGAGTGGTATTCGCAAATAACCTTAAAATAGCACGGGATATTTCAGTCGCCCTCAGAGTAGTGTACGTTTCCTTTTCGACGGATTTTCCTCATTTTCCTGTGCAGTGTGGTCTAACTTTTTTTTCCACAGCAAATAGGAGGTTTCCACAGACAGACACAAGCAGGGGCTGGGAAAGAAAGAGCCGAGCCGAGTGCCAGACAACCCGGGACCGTCGCCAGCGATTGGACGGACAACATCTTGGCGCACAAACTGGGAACTAGCTAGCTACAGCATTCCAATCGGGGAAAGAAAAATTAAAGAACGAGACAATGATGATGATTTTTGTAAACAACGTCGTCTGCCATGCAACTTGATCGTTCTGCGTTACAGACTGAACGACCATAAAGGGCTTGCGCAACGTTAGTGAAAAAGGATTTGCAAAGCGATCTGCAAATAGGTCAGTAATGGGCATCCCAGGATTTTCTATCCAAAAACTCTGCCTCTGATTGGTTTGCGTCCAGCGTCTCTGGGGCCGGGACCTGGATACCGTGCTGGCCCCTGCCCTGGGAGCTGTAGGACGCCTGCCAGGGTTTAGAGAAACAGCACAGACAGTAAAAACACTACGATTTCAACATGCTGTTCAGGGCACGCTGCTTGTTGCTTTGCAGCAAGTGTGTCACGTTGTACTTAAAAGGTGACATGTTATCGTTAACAGACTTTTGTTGCATTTTACAAAGCACCCTTCACCAACACAAGGTAGGGATAGCAAAACAAGTGCAACAGCCAGGGTTTAGCGGTGTGCAAGAAGTCCACAAGACGTCCGTTGGAATCCTCACATTTGATAATCAAATATCTACTGTACAAGGAGCTGTCATTGTGCCTCTGCTTACAAGCTTCTACAACAGGCATTTCAAGGGGTGTGGGATATAAAAATACAGCGTTGTAAATGTAGGGAAGACACCTCATTATTAGAACCCAGGTTATTTGCATTGTCAATGTGCAAATTCAATTCATCTGCAGTAAATCTTTTAGGGGGTCATGTAATGTTCTACAGCAGGGGTGCTCAACCTCTTTGGACTTACTTTGGAGCTGCTTCTGATGAGAGAATGTCCAGGAATCTTTAAATGAATCCCTATTTTAGGCAGAGGAGATATAGCCTTTTTATTATTGAGAAACAGTGAAGATACTCCATTAGAAAAATACATTATCAAACTGAGAAAAGAATATCTAATTTGATAAAAGTGACCTATATAATGCATAATCTTATGTTTTACCTTTGTAGCACTTTGGTAAACGTAGTTGTTTTAAAGTGCATTATAAATACATTTGCCATTGCCATTGCCATTTGTAAGATAAACTAAGCCATGCATTTGGGAATGCAGGGTCCCATGATCTACTGGCACTGCCTTCGAGATCTACCAGTAGATCACAATCTACTGATCAAACATAAAAAATATATTAGTGTTTGTTTCATTAATAATCGGTTTCATCTCTCTCTTTCTCCCTTTCATTCCAGGATAGGCACCTGCTTGTTTTTTTTAAAGCTTGAAATGTTCCGACTTTGTCGCCATGCAGCTACTTAGTCGTTTTCAAATGCTGCCAAGTGAGTACATCCAAGTATTTTAATCTCTAAAATTAACAAAAAAGTCTCTTGAAGCAAAGTTGTGGCTCTGATTGTGGTTGGTTGATTTGAAAATGTGTTGTGTCATTCTGCAGCTAGGGGCCGTTGGAGAAGCAAGATCGATTTTTCTGGTGCTTTCCCATTTTCCAACAACTGGAAGAAATGCTTGCCAGCTCCCAAAGATCACACCTGTCCCACTAATGCTTTGGACAATGCAAGGTCTATGCTGGTTAGAAAGTATCTTTTACTCAAGTCTCAATTTCTATGAAATTATATTAATACATCTTGCTGATTCATAAAATTACATACATATTTTTTTCAAACCTCAGCTCAAACAAAAACAAATGCTTTCATCAAGTCTCATTTAACGCACAAAAGTCTTCCATTGTCTCGTCCAAACGCCCACACTATAGTTACTGTTTGAGCCAAAGAAATTAGCGTAAACCTGTCGATTATAAAGTCCCATGACGATTATTGAGAATGACCAAAGAAGACAATGCGATTTCGATTAAATTTCGATTAATTGCCCAGCCCTACGATAAGCTATTCGTTATGATTTTGTTTCATCAGAGGCTTTCCCCCTCACTCCCTCCACACGCTGACCTGATGACGCATCTCGTTACTCTTATACAGTACTCAATACACCTTTAACAGCAGAACAAATAACATATGAAACAAAGGAAACATTTTGATACTTCCATTTATCAATTTGTTTTTATTGTTTAGAATTACATTTAAAGTGCAGAGGTTTTGCATCCTGTATCCGTTGAACGACTGATAAGTATTCCATTTTACCAGCTGTAGACAGAGATGAAGACATTCCCTGGAGATATTGTATTGTTAAACATATGAGGATTAAACATATGACAGGGTTTATCATATCTATTTGATATGATAAACCCTGTCTGTGTTCTGCTGATTTAAATATTTGCCCTTATTTTGTGTTCCCGTGCCTGTGTTTACGAGGTGTTGGGGCAGGTGAAGGGTCTGTTGGGACAGGTGAGGGGTCTGTTGGGGCAGGTGAGTTGTCTGTTGGGGCAGGTCAAGGGTATGTTGGGACAGGTGAGGAGTGTGTTGGGGCAGGTCAAGGGTGTGTTGGGGCAGGTCAAGGGTGTGTTGGGGCAGGTCAAGGGTGTGTTGGGGGCAGGTCAAGGGTGTGTTGGGGCAGGTCAAGGGTGTGTTGGGGCAGGTCAAGGGTATGTTGGGGCAGGTCAAGGGTGTGTTGGGGCAGGTCAAGGGTGTGTTGGGGCAGGTGAGGGGTGTGTTGGGGCAGGTCAAGGGTATGTTGGGACAGGTGAGGGGTGTGTTGGGGCAGGTCAAGGGTATGTTGGGGCAGGTCAAGGGTGTGTTGGGGCAGGTGAGGGGTGTGTTGGGTGTGTTATATGTTGCGTTGTCGCAAAAGAAACTAAACTTTCGCTAAACGCAGATACATCAATATATGATAACAAATGTGTTTCTAAAGCTCAGTTAAAACACTGAGCTATTCTTACAGTGGGTCATAAAAATACAGCATTTGGAAGAAGACCTAATGTAGTTAAAATGCACATTTGTTTGCACAGGGAGATGAGCTGGTGATCCTCTAGCAAAAGTCTGAGGACAGATAAACCCATTTTCCAGTAAAGATGCACATTTCCCCCAAAACTCTCCAACAAAAACACCTGTGATGAAATTAATTCTTTTATTTGATTTTATTCAGTGAGTAGAACATTTGTATCATGATGGGGTTCATTGGAATTCATCAGTCACAACACATTTTTCTTGTTACATTCATGATGTGCCAATGTCAACATGAACACTGCTGGATGTTGAAGGACATGCAAATTATATTTAGCACTGCTGCCAACATACATTTCAGATAGCATACATTACAAACGGGCCAAAAATGTGACTGAGTCATGGCCATCTCAAATGCTTCTTGTAATACAATAGGCTATATGTATTACAGATTTCTGTATATATTTGTATATATTTTAACTGTTTTTGTTTTTGTAGAAATGGCCATTGGGTGTGGCTTCCTGATTGATGGGTACCACCCACACTTTGGAGAAGATTTAAGCCACCTGAGCTGGTCCACTCCACATACATTTTGGTTCAAAGAAGAAAAAAGAAAGATCTGATGAAGGCTAATGCCGAAATGTAATCACTATCATTAAAATTTGGACATCGGCTTACGAGTGTGCGATTATGAGTCATGGCCATGAACATAGATAAACGACTTATAATCTTGCAGTGTCACGTATTGAAGGAACCATGATTGACACGCCTATGTTAATTTGTCTTTAGACTGCCTTTACTTTTTTATTTGCACACGCCTGAGGGAGTATTGCTCAAACAAACCTCACCAGAAAAACCAGAAGCCCAGAATAGTGTTGGTAGTTTCAAATAAACACGACTACTGACACAGAGGTAAACACTTCTTGTCGTACTGTACAAAAGTCTGACAGTGATTAAGTGGTTTCTGAGGAACTGAATGGACAGCGTACATTTACTTTTATAAAAGTGTGTAAATTATGTATATATTTTTGAATGGCCGGTAATTCTTGTGAATGGCCGACATTTTACGACCCAGCCGGCCAAAGTGGCCGACAAAAAAGAAAAAGTCTAGCGGAACCTCTAATTAAGAGTACATCCATTTAAAGTTTTAAACATAATTGAGAGCAGAGGTGAACAAACGTGCTGGCCCCAGAGATCATCTTTATCGTTACAGGTACAAGTAGTTAATATTTACAAGAAGAATCGTAAAAATCTCTCTGATGTCTTTTGTTATGGAATAGGAAAAAAAATTGTAAGCCACGAGTGACAATCAAAGTCAATTGACCTCTTTCCGAGCCGATCTTTCACTTTCACCTCCTGCCTCCGCTCACCGTGAGCCTCTCGCAGCTTCGCGCTCGTATTACACAGTATTGCATGGCTCTCAGGACAACGTTCAGATTAGCCCGTGTACAGCTGTGGACCCAGGATGAAAGCAGCGCGCAGACCTCCTTTAGACGCCGTCGCATAATGCGGATTAACTTCAAAAAAGACAATAGCGCACAACAAGACGCAGCAAAATCATTCCAAATTCTTTTGTTCGCAGCAGGTAGCGTCTGGGAGCATGCTGGGCTTGTTTTTTTGGCAAAAGATTGGAAATGGCCAAATCCGAGGATACGAGGAAGATCGAGTTTCTCTCTTCTTAGTATGGCATAAAAATGTTTACAAAAAACATCTTGTGGAGGTTTCTTTGTTCGTACGCAGCTTTTTAACATAAAATTCAACGTTCTGCTAATAAAAAAACAACAACGTCCTTGAGGGCCCGGTCAACAGAGCTGTTCTTCAATAGAAGGGGAGTTTGAATAGTCTTGTTTACATGGCCATGTGCTTGTATTCTGGTTTTATTGCTCTTTAAATGTAATGGCTTCCTCCATAGTTTGGTGAACTTAAACGTCGAGTCACATGTCTATAGCCAAAGCCTTTTTGACTGATATGCATTTACTAAAAGTGAAAGTTATGCATTGATTCCTTGTTATCTAGAAAAAAAAGGATCTTGGTTTATGTAGTTCCTTCTGTAGAGTTCTTACTGAGATTTGAGACACATATAGTTACACAACATTAGTCACAATAGAATGATAATGATTTTATTCAGATTAATTTTATTGGCTTTATTAGCCTTTTGCACTTGCCTAAACTTAAGAGCGCTAGTACTTCCCTTCCCATTCATTCTGTATAGGATTGAATGGGCTCAGACGTATTTGAATAAACATTTATATGAAGGATCACGTGGTGGAAAGTGAGTTCCTGGTAGATGATAAATGACTGCACGCGCGGACAAGGCGGCTGTGTTTATAAGAGTAGGTTTGTTTTGAAACTTATGGCTTACATTTGATGCATTATACATTTTAAAATAGTGCCTGAACTAATCTGCACGAAAACAATCAGGATGTAATTTCGCATTTCTTTGCATGTTAGCCTTTAGCTACAAAACAAATTGAGTTCTCAGAGCCCGAGATGGTTGATATAATCCCAACATGTCAGACCTTGGCTTAAACACAAGCAGAGCCGTTTTAAAGTGTATGCTCTGAGCGACAGGAAGCCAGTGCAGTGACATGAGCTTTGGACTGACGTTTATCATATTTCCTTGTTCTTGTCAGGACTAGGGATGTCAAGATTAACTGATTTTACGATTACCACGATTATAAAAGGACGCGGTAGATTATCCGTAAGAATTTCAGAAGCCACGGTTTACCGCGGAAATGTTTCACGCTGACGTACGAGCCGCTGCACGCCATAAACAGCGCGTAAACTCACCGGTAGTTGAGCGAGGCAGAAGGACGCTCTCCTCCAGTGTTGTATCCACCCAAAAACGAAGGTCCTGGGTGACGGGTCAGACAAAGAGTGGTTCAGAAGCCCCTTATGAGAGACCAACAGGCCCGGATAGAACCATGAGGCCGTCCTTCTGTGGACCCACCACCTGCAGGGGGAGCTATAGGGGCTGATGCAACGACCCGGCAACGGACAAGTGGAGGAAAATGGATGGATGGGTTGTCCTAATGTTCGGAAATAGCCGCCCCAACTGGCTCAGGATGTAAACAAAAAGCTAACGTGCTCCACTCTGCTTCAGCAACAGAAAGGAAAGTGAAACCACGCACATGTGGAAATCAGCTGTTCAAAAGAGTCTCCTTAGATGTTTTGATGAACAGAGAATGAAACGTGTTTACAAAATGACTGACAAATAATTAAGCAACAGTATAACTTTTAAGAACACGAAACCTAGCCTAGACTGTGGCCTAATAATATATAGTTAAATAATTATGATAATTATGGTCATTATAAAGTAGTAAAGTTGACATTGTTTTGTATTATTCAATGTAGGCCTATTTATTTTAATGCAAAACAATCTTAAAGCATTTTTCATTTTTAGAAACCGTGACTGTTTACAAGTTAAAGTATTAAAAAGCTTTTTAAAGACAAAATAAAAATACCAGTTCTTTCCTTTCATTCGGTTGATAATGGAGTCCCTTCAAAGTCATGACGATCAAATGAAGGCAGGGAGACACACTGTGATTTGGCACACATACTGAGGAGACATTAGGGCCGATCCGTCATATCAAACCCAGACCTGCTTCTGAGGAGGAGGAGCGAAATGGAGCGGGGGTCCGTGTGCAGGGGAAGCCGAGCTACAAGACTGATAAAAATCAAACTATGATCTCAATTAGTTTACTCGCAACTGTCAAAATTGTAACAGCTGCAAATGAGAGCTTGAACGGATTGAGAGTTTGAACGCAAAGTGTATTCTTTCTTTCCATCTTTTCCACCCATCTTTCTATTTTTCCATCAATCCATCCTTCCCTCCATACGTCCGTCTACAACCATCTTTCTACAGTATCTATCAACATGTCAATCTATTTATCCATCCATCCATCGTAAATGGTGCCGATTGTTTTAAACAAAAGAGTCACACTTTTAATATGCCTCTGCTATTTGCACTTGTTTTAGAGCTGGGATCTCCAACCAGTAGCTCAGGAGCCCTTTCTTAGCTTTGTAGGCCCTTTCCAGGCGGCTCGCCAAAAACTTTCTACATTTCACTATACGTTTGATGACTGACATTTTAGATACATTTTCTTTTTGATTTGAACATGTTGGACACAATCTACAAACATTTGGGTCAACATAGTAAAGTATTCGGACAGAACTCAGTCATTTTCTTTCAAATCTCCTCTTGGCTTCGAACTCTCCAGGGTGAACTACACCTAACCGCATTATACACAAATGTTACTGAAGTACAAGTTTGTGACGTTTTTGTTGCGCAAAAGTAGCTCATCGGGTAAAAAAGGTTTTAGAGGGTTAGAAATTATTGTAAAGCAATAGGGATTGTCCCTACTATCTATCCATCTGTTTATCCAATTATCCAACCACACATCTACCCATCTCTCAGTCCATCCCTCTATCCCTGCATTCATGTAGAAAATCTGTGTGTAACTGGCTGTAGTTTGATACAATTAATTTTTAGAGCCCAATATTACAACAGGAGTCTCCTCACGTGACTTCACATAAAATGATGATTTGATCAAACAGGTTCCCCCTTTGAAAATCAACAATGCAACAGATGAGATGGATAAGACTTTAGCAAACATTTGCCAGTTCATAGTTCACTCGTCTGTTCCATAATACGAATGCTCGTGGATGTGTTTGAGGACTTTTCCCAAAGGGGTTTAGCAGCTCTGCACACAGACTTGTTTGTGTAGAGAAGAGATCGAGAGAGTGAAACCCCAAACGCTGAGGTCACAGTTGGAACCACATCTGGATACGACATCTGTTCATCACCGAAAGCCTCCTCGGGCCAAAGGAGGCAAACAGGAGATCTACAGTGATGTTTGATCTGCATCTGAGGTTTGCAAACAGCATTAGATGGTGGTGGGTGAAATGGTGACACTGATATTGACGAATCAGAGATGCACAGAACAACAGGTTTGTCGATGTACTCATTTGGTTTTCACATATTTCTTTTGGAAAACCGG
This sequence comes from Proterorhinus semilunaris, assembly GCA_021464625.1. Lineage (NCBI taxonomy): Eukaryota > Metazoa > Chordata > Actinopteri > Gobiiformes > Gobiidae > Proterorhinus > Proterorhinus semilunaris. Next base: position 23,373,392 of record CM038360.1, read on the forward strand.
AATTGGGGTTTTGGGAAGCTTGGGCCACTTTTATCTTGGATAAGTTTGCTGTGACTGATCCTGTCTCTTTGTATGTGGTCTTCAAAGTAAGGTTCAAGGTACTTTGTCACTCCAACATGTCAAAAAACACGACAGAACGAAGTTTGGTCCCAAGGCCTCTTCTCGCGCTGTGTTAACAACCCCTGAAGTTGCAAGAGTAAAAGTGACAAGTGCTACATGTTTTTATACAGACCTGCCCTATGTGTGTCAGGCGCTGCACAGCCAACACCGGGGACTGTGGAAGGAAAAGGAAATACCAACAGGCCCCCGAAGCCCAGTGGCTGCATGTAAAGTGAGTGCCCCTCCTGTAAACAATATCTGTGGCCCGCCGCTAAATATAGCCACCGACAGTGAGACACGCGTCCGGCTGCCCATGCGCGGAGGGGTTAAACTCAAATCCGCGCTGTACACACGGAGCAAAGAGCCTCCGTCTGGGCCGCCTTCGAAGGGGTGAATGCGAGGTTTCAGGGCAAAATCCTATAATCCACAGAAGGCAGCAACAGAGCATTCAACATTTCCCTGAGCTGAATGCAAAGTGGATACAGCCTTGTGTGCTGGATGCGAATGGCACTAAGTTCGGCATAACTCTTTGACGGACAAACCTGATGGCCCAGTATGAGGAGTCAGTTAGCGCTGAAATACAGTTGTACAGATGGCAGTACTGTATTGTCACGACCCCTCCTCTGCCTGATGGGGGCGGGGCCCTGCAGCCAGGGGCGGTGCTGCTGGTAATTGGAGCCACCTGGGCTCCAATTAGGAACTTTGTTTGTTCTAAATAAAATACATATACTGTGACTCAAAAGAGAAATTGCTGCCAGAAAGGGGAGGGTTGAATCATGCTACAGCTTCAGGCTTAAGTGTCTGGATCCAATAACTCACAGAAGGAAATAAAAGGAAGTGTTTGCAGAACGGCCGCAATGATGCTAAACAATAGGCTCACGAAATAACTTCCACTACAGCCAGGTTGCTTTCTGTCAAAAATGTTGATCAAAAAGACCTTTGTCTTGGTTTTGTATTTAAAAATACAAGAGATAAAAATGTATGGAAAATACAACGTTCAGTGTGTCTGATTACTGGAAATAGGAAAACGTTTTATTTTGATGTGGTCCAACAACACAGTCATTATTTATTTAAGTGTGTCATATAGTGCAGAGAACCTGTTTATCCTAGACCTCAACAAATATGACCTCAATTCATCTTTTGTTTATTGTTATTCATTTGGTTGTCAAATTGTCAACGATGGGTAAAAAAATACAGATAAAAAGGAAAAGCCCTTTGTTGAACATTGAATATTTTCTGGAATTTTCATCATCTGGTACATAAAAAAAATCTCATAATTCAAGGTGGAAGTTGGTTCTGTAAGACAGATTGGGATAGAGCATTTCCAAATGGTGCAAAAACAGACTTGAGCACAGCTGTCTAAGCGTGATTTTCCTTCCAGAGCTGAGCACGTTGCTTAAGTAAGCAGGGCCTCGCTGCTTAGTCAACAATGCACTTGCAAACCGGCTGCTTTCTCTGTGAAAAACCCTACAATGCTGTTCCCGGTACCAAAAATATTCCCGCACATTTTCAGCAGTTCAGTGCACAACTGCATATTAGATGGGGAACAGCAGTGTGCCAGTGCACGCCCAGGCCGGAAATTAAAACCAGAACCCAAAATAGTCTAAGACATGGTAAATTCAGGGAGCCCAAACATGTTATTAGAAAGCTTCCTCTGCGTGTCAGTGTGTGCGCGCGGTTCCATTTGAGGAGAGCGCCCTCTTCTCGCCTACACATAAGAAGATTTGGTGTGCTTGTAAGTGTGCTGCCCCTGGGAAAGCTGCGATGGGGAAATACTTTCCCAGAGTTGGCGTCTATCGCTTCATTCCCCTAGCATCTGCAGTCTTGTTTTCTATCCAATTGCTGCTTGAAAACCTTTCCACATGTTCTCATACAAAAAGATGCTTTTCATTCCCTTGTTATCAAATGCTTGATTACACAGACATTACCAATATAACGGAGCAAGGTCACAGCCCTGAGGTACACCTTTCTACGAGTTCTTCTAAAGAATCAGGGACTTTGTCAAAGCAGGGATTCCAATTGTGATTAATGGGTTACATTTGATAACTATTTCGAGGGGGAAAAAAGTCAAGACAATTAGATTAATTGACCAAGTACCATATAAACCCAGTTCTCAAATGTGACACCTCTGCTGCATTCTATTCAAGCACAACTCCATCTGGATGACGGATTGGAAAGAGAATATTCCTTCAGTTTATTCAGAGTGAGTCATAGGTTTTCAAAGAGAGAGAGAGAAAAGTTTGGTGCTGCCAATCAAAAGATCCTCCACAGTCACATTATCTGTATAACTCCAGCTTTGAAACCTGAAAGCAGAAGTCTGATTCACAAAGTCTTTCATTCCATGTCTACGTCGTTTCTTCACATTACAGGCAGATTTAATTAGTGATCATAACATATACGACAGGGTTATCTACTAAAGCCTACAGCCTGGTTAAGAGTGTTGTGGAAGACAATGTGTCGTTCATAACCTGTTGTGAACATTCTTATTGACACTGGCACATGGAATATGGCAGGAGTCCAAAAGTGTCAATCTAATTTTTACGCATGTGTGAACAGGAGACGCGGCATGATAAGGCGTGGTGTCTGGCCCACGATCAACAGATTACAGAGGGAGAAATGCCGCCGTCGTTTTGAAACTGGATCGAGCGAGCCAGTTTGGAATAGGCACAGCATGTTTTGGAAAAAATGTGATGTAATTTGCCATCTGGGATTGAAATGGGAGTGATGTGCTTAACAAAAATAAAAATAAAAAAATACTGTCAATTCCCTAATAAGATTAGTCATTAAATTAGTCTTGGAAGGCAATTATGTTTTTGTATCATTTTCCCTCTGCTGTGGGGCATTTCCAAGATTGTTTTTTTATGTGCCAGACGATAATTACCTGTATGTGATTTTTATGAAATACGTTTTTCTTCTTCTTCCCAGTCCAAATCAAGCATCCCTTTGTCACAACAAATTCTGCTCGCATTCAGGGCTTGGAAGCTTGGAAAATAAAATCCTACGTCGCAGCTAATCTACCAGGTAATTATGAGTTACAAACTAGACAAACAATGGGTGAAAATGATTAGAATACACTTACGTAAGCCAAACGGTTCCATTTAGTGTATTGCAGAAATTTCCTTTCAAGCCAGAATTTCACAAAAATAGTGCCATGAAATCCTGTTTGTGTTTCATTGTACCACTTGAGGAATATCTGTCTCGCTCCCTTTCAGTATATATGCTGTGTGAGAAAAAAGGCTGAAAACAGGGCCTTGGCGTTATCCTGACTTCTAAACCGCACTGAAGATCAAAGACAAACTGCTTTTATGGAATATGAAATGGAAGCCGTCATCTGTAATATTGGTCCAGTGGGAAGAGTTTCACCTTGTTATTAGTCCAACCTATCTCTATCCAAAATGGCTTCCCTCAACTTGTTCAACAGCCTCTATCTGCTCATTGACCATCAATCCTCATGATCTGGGCTGTCTGTCAGGCTCATTAGTATGAAAATAAAAAATTAAAATAAAATAAAAAATAATTGATTGATATATATATATATATATATATATATATCAATCTGGTTTGGGGAATCTAGGCCACATCACAAGGCCGCGAAGTGAGCCAAACGGCATGCACAGGGAAGGTGTCTGGTCGCACATACTGTTTGGAAGGGACGATGGTTTTGTGCACCCTGAGTGCCCTGTCTGGGACTATGCTCTATATTTCTGTCAAAGTGCAGTCAAACTAGGCCAAGACCAAGCACAGCTGTGGGGAAAGGGCCCTTTGTGCTGGGGGTTCACCCTGGAGGAACAGAAATTTGGCAGATATAGCAAAAGAAATTCCGTGCAGCAATTGACCGCATCTCTAAATCTACTTGTGGAATCATATGGAAAATATATGAATGAGAAAAGGCTTGGACAGGTCCTATATCATGCTAAATCAACTTTGGCAAGCTTTTTACCATGTTTTTAAGCCATACCCTAATCTGACACATACCTGAAGTGTTGTTGTTCGGTTTCGTCCATGCATATTTCAGTATTCTTGCATATTTAAAATCCTTGCCCAGACTCCAATATACGTCACGCAGCGCAACTCCCAAAACTCTTACATTTTGAAGTTTTAGTTTTACTTTGAACAGTTTCCCTTTTCACCTCATTAGCAGCAGTGGATTCATGCCCTCTGCTGATGTTTTGCGGAACTGCACAACATTTTGGGCCCGATCTTGTGTTTCTAAACGCAGACTATAGCGCTTTGTAGGGGCGCACTTTCAGATCTTGCAGAACCAGTCCTGGCACAGTAAGAGGGCAGGACAGACTCCCGTGGCCAATGGCAATGCCTTGTAGAGCAACGTTTATCCTCCAACCAGAGTCCGAGGGCAAGGGAGAGGGGTGGTGGGGGAGAACATGTGCTTTTAGTTTGGGTCACTCAATTACTGCTTAGTGCAGGCTGGCACCTTCTTTGGCACAGTAGGTCAGCGCGCACAACCCCCCAACAGTATTCTATTAACAAACCACACACGCCTTATTTTGCTAACCTTTTTTATCATAAGCCGCTTTGTTTACATCGTACTATCATGTATGTAGGTTGTGCGTCACGTTGTTGAGTCTTCATAAGTTTGTGGATACGGCATCGTGCACATGTTTGATGCATGCGTTTTCGAGCACTGGCTGATGTGTGGCGCGGTGAAGCTACCTGGCCACTGCTGTCTCTGGTGCCACATTGGACACGCAGTTTTGGATTTGATCAGAACTACAGGTGGACTGGGATACGAGGGACCTCAGTTTTACTTCTGGACTTCACTGGGAAACATGTGGGAAATAGGCAAAGTTCTGAAGAAAAGCCCTAAGTGGAATCATGCGATCTGACAACATCTGACACACGATGAGCTCCCTGGTGCATGTCACCTTAAAACACAGATTAGGTGTGATGTTGTGACACTTGAAGGCGTGTGTGATTTATTTATAGAAAACTGTTAAGTAGCTGTTTTCACGTCAGGGGTGTGCACGTTGAGCTACGGTGCCAAAGCCTATGTGCCGTTCGTACGCCCAACCAGACATTCGCTTGACCGTTCATATTTAACTTTATTTATGTTGTTATTGGCGTTAGACCGGTGACCGCTGTACTAGGGACAATAACCCAGGGGTTCTGTGACGCAGTCGAGCTGCACCTTGAGAAAGAGAGAAAACCTACTGTTGCACACGAACAAATCATAATCGATGTTATAAAATCACGCCCTGAGCCTGTGCTTTCAATGTGTATACTTCAATTTAAAGAGTTACTAACCGGGCGTGCGGGAGGGGTCTGGGTCTGTGATTGACAGGTCTGAGTCATCTGACTTTGACGTTGCACCTGTAGCGCTACTCGTAAACAAAGTCCAAACACGGAGTTCCAGCGAGCCAACTTGTTTAGCAACATATTCCACTGGGACAACTCTACAGGTCTCTCTACACAGGAGAAGCATCTTCACAGACAAAGGCCTTGTACCTGAGACTGCTCTGAGGCACAGGGTTATTTTATTAGAGTGATTCTTGTAATTTACAAAGCTAGCGGTTTAGCATTGAGCAAGATCGATGTTAGCATCGCAGCTAAGGGACCAAACGTAATTGTCCTGGCTGGCCACTTTCAGAATTTACCGATCTATTTTAATGTAGACTTTTTATAGCATGGGAAATATATCGGTGTCCTCAGCAGAGCATGTGTGAGGTATAGAGACATGATTATATGTATTGTAAAGCTTTATTTTATTTTTCTTACAGCAAAGTGCACAAAACATGTCGCATAAACAAAAACATAAATATATAATATGTACGCTACACTTCCTCCCCATCCTAATACAGTACAATAAACAATATACACTAAAATTACACACACGATATTGAACTCTAAAACCAATACTAACAAACTAAATTCAGCTAACTAATCTAGCAATAAAAGCAACTAATGACTAAAACTACAATATTCAACAACAACTCTATAACACTACACAATTATCTAATACAAAAAGCTATGCTAAAAAAATCTACCTAAATGTTATAACTAAATCGCAAACTTGATTAGTTATAAAGACTGATCGCCTGTAGATGGCGCCTCACTGACGGTTTTAGGCATAAATTTGATCTTTCAACTAATTTGCACTAAAGTGCCAAAATTATGACCAGGATATGTAGACAACACTATTGGACACTCATTTATACCATTTATCAGCAAAAAAAAAAGTGGATTTGAGGGCGAGTTTTCCTTTAAGTATCAGATTAAAAATTGATTTGAAAATCAAGCCATTTGGACTGATTTTATTTCATTACTTTGTTTTCAATGTGACATGATAGGCCTACATGGATTCTAAAGGAAGAATACAAGGCAGCACTATGTAAAGAGGAAAAGAATGTGAAGGATCCATAGAAGAGCAGTGCTCTGAGTGCTGCTTGTAATGAACCACACCTCAGTCAACCTCTTTTTTTTTTTAAATAAGAGGCGCCCTCTCGCTAGTGGCGCAGCCACATAGCGCAAAAGCAGCGCCACGTGCAAGACGGCGTGTGTTCCACGTTGCATTTTAAATTGCAATCTGGCCCTTTAAGTCCTAGGGGTATGTTCATTAGACGTATACATTCATTTCAGTTCTGGAACAAAAGTGCTGAGAATACAGTGTCCACAAGAACTTTAAAAGGTTGAGTAAAGAATAATGGGTAGTGCATTGAGCGTAATTGGTTATTTTCTGACCTCCGACTTGTAAAAATGTCCTGGAACGTCGCTCGAGGTCATAATCAGAATGGCCCAACTTCAGAATACAACAATGGTGGCCCCGTTGAATTGGACGAAACTTTATCTAGCATCTGGTGTGTATAAGTCCGCATTTTCCTTAGCTAGCTGTTATACAATTGGCAGTGTTGCTTACTTAGCGTTTACTGGACTGCTCTGATTTTATTGCAAAAATATGCAAAAGGTAGCCTTTATTAGTGACTTACCCAGTGTCTTGTCTTTCAGAGGCCTCATTTCTGAACTTGCTTAAATAAATTGGGATTTTAGAAGATCCCATGGAGACAAGACCAACCCTATTGCCTGATAACAAAACACTATTAAAATGCAGCGTCGTGACATTTAGATGGTTATAACTAGTCAAACAGCACGGCCTTAAGCCTCTGCGCCGCCAGTAAACATGACTGCTGTTCCTGCATCCATTAGTGCGCCCGGGTAGTGTTTCCACAGCCCAGTCGTTTGGTCTGTTCCCTCCACTGTCTGCCAGAGAGACTGCTCGCGCTCGCAACATTAACATCAACACCCAGCGCCCATTAATAACTGTGATATTGCAGCGAGCTTCCACTCAGTGTCAAACAATGTGTACGCAGCGAGATGGATTGTGATTGTAACATGCTATTGAGGTGACGCGGGTGCAATCGAAGGTTCATTGGGGTGTTGACAACGCATTTAAGATGAGACTTGGGATTTGCAACTGGAAATAGGACGTACACTGCTGCTAGCGTTCCGTAAGATGGTGTTCGTTTAATGTCATTATCTTAATTTTTTTTGTTGAGTATAATTTGAGCCACACAGTTTCCCTTGTTGATCACGAACCCTGGCCGCACATGATCACGCAAGTGCACCGCTTGGACTGATGCCAAGAGGAAGAAGGGCAGACCGCCATCATTCCCATTTAGGAAACATTAACTCTTTCTTACAGGTTTGCAATAGATACAAAATCTATCTAACAAGACTGTGCTATGGAAGCTTGTGTTGGTCTGAGCTTTTAAAAAAAAATTGTCTTTTACTAGTATTGCCGTCAATACCTTTTTGGGCTCAATATTTATTGTCTGCATATGTATTTGTATTTTCCCCCAATTCTAATACTTGTATTATAATTGTAATTTATGTTTATTGTGGAATACTTAAAGTTTAAGTACTTTTCGAACAAAGCTTTAGTGTCATTTTTCAGCTTCAGAGTTTGTTTCTGTGGCATGAAAAGGTTCAATATACCTGGATCAGACCTAGCTTTTACAATACATTTGTCTACATAATGTATTAGGGCCGTTCTGGTCTAAAACAGGGAATACAGAAAATATATTTTGACCCGTCTATGTTTTTTACAGGTGAAAAATATGGACGTAACTATTAATCGAACATTTATTTAAAATCGATGTAAACCGCAATAAATGTGTAAAAAAAAAAAAGACATCTTTAAAAATCATGTATTTTCATGTCTGGTAATTTTTTCTTTTTGCAATGTAAAGTTCTCTTACGGTTTGTTGAAAAAATTCAGATGTTAAAATAAAATTAAAATCTTTTGGTTATAAAAGGATTTCATTTTGAAAAAAAGAAATCTGAACTTGAAATTGAAAATCTTTTTGAATCACGGCTTGAATGCATCATTAAATACCTAGTGAAAAATAAAGCCTGCGTCTTCTGGCATTGTTATTTTCCATGTCGAATAAACTCATTGCTAATTGTTTCCCCTTTCAAATAACAAAACCTCAAATCCAAGCCATACGTACTGCTTTTTCTATGTGTGTGTTTGTGAGAGAGAGTGGGTCTTGTTGGGAGCAGCAGTGGCTCTAAAAAGCTATAGCTGGGTACCACTTAAACACTCAAAGTTAGCCATCTTACCCGGGCAACGTTTTGTGGAAATGATTATATGGTCTTAAGTTTGTAATGTGATTCATTCTGTCATCTCTTGCTTCCGCTAGAAGCATTGACACTGTGCCGCAGTCAAAATAATTGGATGAAAAATCATAAAGAACCGATTTGAATCCATCAGTTTGGTTGTAACGTTTGTGGATATGTGCCTTGGTTAGCTTCGCTGCATCTTGGTGTCACTTAAGGTGCCGTTGTGCCTTGATGAAAGTCACTGAAAGTGTTTCGCATGAGAATCTAAAATGGTGCCAGCTTTCACCGCACACCTGACTTACCTCTGCTTTCCCTCCACCGCTGAAAAGATTTCTGAATGCCTATTTCTCCTGACAACTTCGCAATATAAAACATCACCTTCGAAATGCTCAAACTGATTCAGCAGCATCACGCTTTTTCTGGTAGAAGTTGCGCGCTCGTAGTTAATTCATTGCAAGTGCTCGAGCAGCTTATGTGAATAAACAAATGCTTAGCGAAAGACTGATTTGTATGGACTTGGAAGCGGTTTTGAAGGCTCGGGTGTTTGTTTTGCGTGAAAGCGGAGCAAACCCGCGGACTCATGGATGATGCAGTGTTATGAAAGATTATGAATAAGACATTGCAAACACGTGGGCTGCCACTCAAAGCTCAGACCAAAGGATGTTGTAGAGGCAGCCCTCCCGACTCATCTGTGTGTTGATACATTTGATCGATGCAGCTGGACATAATCTTGATGTATAAAGTTGGTGCTCCACAGCAAAAGGCAAGAGTTTGATTCAACATTTGGCTAACAGTTAACACTTTATAATAACTACACCTGATTAAGCCTCAATAAATGATGAGTTAACACTTAATTAATCGTGAACAATTCATTAGTTAAGGGTGACTAACACTTAATGACTTAAAGCTGGGGTACCGGATTTTTCCTATTCAAAAAATGAAATGTTTATTTTTGGCTCAAACTAATTTATAGCCGTCACAATCCCTCCCGCACACCCGAATTGTTCAAGCAAATTAATTAGTGTGCACGTTTCATGCCCACATACAGCTTTAAGCAGTGGCAAAGTGAAAAAGAAGGGACCCCCCCCCCCCCCCAAAAAAAAAAATATTGCACTAATTTAGATGATTTAGCCCAATAGTTACAATAGTTTAACCGACTGGAGACAAATGCATGAATTAATCTCTCTAAATCTGGTTTAGACACTATGTTTTTTATTTTAGCAATGTTTTTTTAGGTGGTAATAGGCCATTGATGTAATAGACCTGAATTTTAAGTCATATTAAGTCCGAGTCCATGATTACCCCTAGATTTCTAACATTATTAGAAATCAAGTCTTTAATCAAAATCAGAATCCGAAAATGAGCTTGGCACAACCGCTGAAACAAATTCAGTCAAAGTCATCTACTCAAGCCTTTCGGATGCCTCCCTAACCTTAAGCTCAGAGGCTGGCGGTAAGTCTTACAAAGTTGTTTTACACAATCTTTCAGTCCCCATTGTCAGAGGTGGTAGGCTACAACTGTAACCACAGCTGCCCCCCCCTCCAACAGCCAACTGGGATCAAACCGCTCCTTTTGAGTCGAGCGAGCTTCAAATTCTTAAAACCATCCATTTTCCTTTTCTCAAGTTTGAAAAAAATACAATAAAAAAAATCTAGCTTTGGACATCGTCATCGGCTATAACGGCCCGGCCTTTCAGCACCGCAGGGAAAGATGGCGCATTGGGGGCTAAGTGGAAAAGCCATTACATCCATCAGAGGCTTTCACAATAGGCCAGAAAGAGACGGCGAAGAAAGCCCGGTCCAACTTTAAAAAGTCATTAGCCCTTCACTGATGACGGATGACAAACTACAGAAGACGGGAAGAGAAGCGCATTTAAGTAACTGTATCCAAAAAAATAAATTAAATAAAGCAATAGCGTAGAGCGGGTTAGCTTGTCAATGGAGCTTAACAGCGCGGCCATCAAAAAACACACATCAGTTCACTTTGGTTTTTACTCCTGAAGCGCTAGCCAAGTGTGTTCATCAAGGCGTCATTCATTTGCTGTGAGTGAAATCTTATATGCACTTTTCAAACATGCGTCACTCTGCTGCCTGCTTTTTTCTTCTTCTTTCTTTTTTTACGTTTTGATGTATATAAAGTGTTGGTAAATGTTCCTAATAAAATGTAAAACTCCACAGAACTGACTAGAATTCATAATTTGTTCAAACACTGTTTATTTCCTCAAAAAGTCTATGGGGAATATTTATGAAAATGTACTCCCAGAACCTTGTAGCCGGGCACAGTTGAGCTGCATTTCCTTAAGATTACCGAACTCAATCCCGACTCCCTGTCCTACACATCGTCTCCATATTTATATTGACTTTTTGCTGAACATACCATCTTTGTTCCACTTGTTCCGTGAAAGAACATTTTCGTTTTTTCTACTCAGATCACTGGGTGCAATTACATTCAAAGAGGAGTCTGCAAACTTTCCTCAGCAGCAGCGTTTTGACAGGTACCATCCCCACCTGCCGCTTTCCCTGCAGTACAGCAAGATCCTGACGTCTTAAGAAGCGGCCTCATCCCTAGGGTGCAAAGGAAAGTTTCACTTTGAATTCCAGCTTCAAAGAAAATATTATAATCACTGCAAAAAGTTTCAAAATTTGCGAGCTTAAAGTAAGGTGTAAATGAATTATTCTGCAACATTAAAACCCATGACGACATGGTGATCTGAAGGCGCATCTGTCGCACTTGTGTTTCCGTCAAACATTATAAATAGGTTTTGCGCCGCACAAGCAGAGGGACGTGTTGGAAGCCCAAACAAACAGCAACCTAAGCAGCTGAATCTGGGAGAAAGGACTTTCGATCATATGGCCTGCTATTTCAATATAATCTGCATTTACCCTGCATCAACACTTTTGCACTTGGGCAAGAAATGTCTCATGATCCAAATTTGCAGCATGGCCTTGTGGGAGTTACAAATCTTGACCTCATTTTGCTTCTCTTTATCACGCACTATCCATTCAAAACTTACTTACTTTCAGACGGTATCACATCTTTACTCCAATGTACTAATTTTGCCTCCAACTTACAGTAAGCGAACAAAAAGTTAATATTCAGCGTCGGCGCCCGGAGCTCATCGAAGCGAGAACCGCTGCAGGAGCTGTTGATATGAAAACAAAATCGAGCAATGACAAATCCCTATGAAGAACTGCTATTGCTATTGTAATTTGGGAGAGTGGAATGAGTCAGCACCAGCATTGAAGGCCATGGCGGACAGATGGCCCGTGTGAAAGGGGTTGAGAGAGGAGAGGGGGGAGCGCGAATTAGACGTCCCAGAGACAATATCCAATAGTGCAGAGGGAGAGAGAGAGAGCGAGAGAGGGCCGTGGAAAAAACAGCGGGTGATGAAACGGCGCGGGGCCAAGCCGAGATGACCGGAGCAGCCAAAAAAAACAAGGCTTATGTAACCGGGCCGCACCGCTAAAGGCTCCCACTGCAAGCCGCCTTAAAGAGACACACGCCCCAGACAGCACTCAAAAGCACTGAGGCGTCAAGAGCTCTTCGGATAATGGAGGGGTAAGATGAAGAAGATGGGTTTTGGCAAATTTTTCCTTGCTATTGACACACTTGCAAAAAAAATTAAATAAAAGGGATTTGAGTGTTGCCAACACATGGTGTTTGTGCTCCAGGGGGATAATAAAAGAGAGACACTGGTGGAAGTAAAGTCATGGATAGTGTCAATAACAATTCAATTAGGTTTGAAAAAAATATGCAAACTGAAAGATGACACGCTTTTTTGAAATGTAATCTTGGCATTCGTTATCTTTGCAAGACAGGGCGTGACTGCGACATGACTCAACATTCAACACACAGCTTTTCAGGAAGTATTCATATATTATACTCAGACTTTAGGGTATGAACTTACTACAAGTATCTTGCATCTTTTGATTGCAAATGAACAGTAAGACTTCCCACATTCCCAATAAAAAAAAAAAAAGTATGATGATAATACATTTATGTTACTACTTAAAGAGATAGTTTGATGCCACACTGCGTAACATTTAGCAGGGAATAGAAAAAATGTGTAGCTTTTTTTCCTTACAATGTCATAATTCGTTTTCTGTCAGTATTGCAACTGTGTTTTTATTTCAATTTCCTTGTTTATTAAAGTGATAGTCTATAAATTTAAATTTAACAAATTACGTATAATTGACCACCTGGGCCTGCAATTTCACATAACGCAAGTAATATTAAATAGGTATGTTTTTTCTAAGTCGCTGTATTTACCGATCTCAAGAACTAATCAGAGCCCCCGGTGCCATAGCTTTGACCAATGAGGTGAGCTTTCCTTTGAACCAACCTATCAGGTCCGTTCAAGGGGGAGGGGGAGGGAGCTTTATCGTTTATTTTGAAATGTCTTTCAATTTCTCCTCATTTTGCAAACTGGAAGTGGCTTTCAGGTCGAGTGAGGAAGGGGCAGGGATGATTGATTACTTTAGAAATGTCTATCTCTCCTCATTTTGCAATCTTACAGACTATCACTTTAACCACAAGCAACAGACAACCTTTAACGTTTTGTTGACCTGTTTAAAAAATGCCAAATTGTGAATGTGAATTAGGCTTACTACTGACTTACTTTATGAGAATAATGAAGGCGTACTAATTAATCACCTTTTCTAGCACAGTCACTTATACTTAGAATTATAATTAGGCATAAAAGAAAAATCATAATTTATATTGTAATATGTATTTTATTTGTTTGCAGCATAAACACTTCCTTGCTATCTGCTCGTATTATGATTCCCTGAGAGACTGGCCTAAATAAAGTTCTTTAGGTTTTGCAACAGTTTAGTTTTTCTTGTGACCTGGCAACTTATAGCGTCAAATGTTCCGCATTGTGACTTTAATTAAAACGAACTAAACAAAAATCAAGGCTAGTTGCTTGTTATTAGATTAAGATACATCAGTATCAGTGCAAGGCCAGTCAAGTGGTATGACCTCTCAGTTCAGTCTAAATCTGTAATGTATCGCCTATAAAAAAGGTGTTTTATAGAGCTCATGGTTGAAAACCACAGTTAACAATCGAGCACTAAAGAAAGACTGGCCCCACAACAAAGTTAGCGTCTCTTGCCAAATCTGGACTTTTTAAGAGTGTATTTGGTCGAAAAGTTTGCTGTAAAACGCACGCCATGATCTGCTTCATTGCAACTAGATTAACTCTTTCCGAACTTCATTCTTAAGTGGATTCTACCAGAGCTAATGTATTACTTTCTGCTTCTACTCCTTTGCATTAGCCGCAAATGAGGAGTGAATTATTTACTGCGCCATAGAAAGGAATTGAACTTTTTCCAAGATTTGCATTCAAGTGGGTGTTTTAATAAGCATGGATCTACAAAGCGGAAAACACAAAAGACTAGATTAGCAAAAACTTTGAGGAATGGAGTTTGCTTTGTACTATAATAGTCGGCTGCAAATATGGTTTGACCCCAAAAAAATTGCTACAAAAGGTTTTTCAATGGTTTTCTGTAGTATCAGGTGTGCTTATTAACATACTAAAAGTCTACCAAAATCTGACCACTGGAAAGGTGTAATTTCCAAGATGGCGTCCAAGATGGGCGCCAAATCCTTAAAATGCCCATTACTCCTTTATTATTCATCCTAGACAAGTCATTTTGGTGTCTAACCCCATGTTTTAGGTATCTAGGAATCCAATGAGCTTGTTCAAATTGTAGTGACATGATTGCATAATTGTTAAATAGAAATGGTGGACAAATACTCTATGCATTAATATTAGCGAGGTTGTCACGGCAACGGTACAAATTTTCCCAGAGGCTTAGAGGGACATGGATGGGCTAATTTTAAAGCCCCACCCCTGTTCTTCCCAACGCAATAAAGATAAGTCTGTACGACATTTACTCCCAGAGATATTTGCTAAAGTCTGCGAGGTGAGCGACCATGTCGGCCCTGACATGGTAGACCTGGATGGGTTTTAACCTCTCTGTTATCTCAGCATATTAGCAATTTGCTATTGCAATCATTTCACTATAATGTAAATATGCTAAGTGATTACAAATCTCTTATTTATTTTTGAAAAGAATGCCTTTGATCTGCACTAGATTTACAAATAGTAATTGTCACACTCGTCCTCCCGTAAAGGTTGATTATGTGGATTGTCACAATTTTCCACTTGACATGGTCCACAAGCAGGTGGTGGTCCATATCCTCTGTAACTACACCGTGGTATTCGGCAGTTGTGCTATTACAGTGGGCTATCTGCAGGAGACTTATCAGGGCAGCAGTTTTATCGGTAAGAACTGGCATGAACTAGCCTGGCCTTAGCCATGCGCAAAGTCCGGTCAATTATCATTTCCATACATGTCCGTCTGGGTATGATCTCAGTGACCGCGTTACATCGGTTGAATTTCAACCTGCCATTTAGTGAGCGGGTAAAAATGCTAGCGATTGGGTAAAATCAGATCCAATCGTTTAAAAGTTTAAAAGGAGTTCACCCCTCCCACCTGAAAACGGAGCTCAATTGTGAAGATCCACAAGAAGAAGACCCTTTGTATGACATGGGTACGAGGGTATGGTGAGACCAGGCTAGACATGGACCACTTGTCCTCAAATTTCCATCCCCAATCCACCAAATTCATGTCCATACCATGATCTGGTAATACACTCTGAGCAAATGGCATTTATGATATTCTTTGCTTGATACGTCATTATGGTAAAGCAACCGTAGTTTGTGACGGCTACAGTGAAGGTTTTCAATGCAAAAACTGAGTTTGTGGAAAAATAAGATTACCTTTCCACACCTTCTAACAAACAAGGACTTATTGATCTTGTGACTGAGGAACTGCAGAAGATAGACTGCAGTGTTATCAATGCATCAGGAGATGCAGACGTGGACCTTGTGAAGGCTGCAAACAAGATGTCACAACATCAGCCCACGACCTTGATATGCGAAGATACAGACTTACTCATTCTTCTTCTCTACTAAGCAGAGATGAACAATTAGGGTCTCTATTTTCGTTCGGACAAATCCACAGTTCCTGAGATATACAACATCAGCGAGATGTAACAAGTCCTGGGGAGTGACTTGTGTTCTCAGTTGCTGTTGCTTTCACAGGTTGTGACACAACTTCCCAGATTTATAGTGTTCTAGAAGAATGAGAGATAGAATTTTCTAAAAAAAAAAATGTATTACTTATTACAAAACCAAACGTTTACATAGATTTCATTAATATTTGGTAGAATTGCCTTTAAACTGTGACTTTGACTTGGGTCAAACGTTTTGGTTTTCCCTCCACAAGCTTCCCACAATAGTTAGATGAGTTTTGGTCCATTCCTCCAAACAGAACTGGTGTAACTGAGAAACATGTGTAGGCCGCCTTGCGTGCCTATGCCTTTTCAGCTCTGCCCATACATTTTCAACTGGACTGAGATCAGGACTTTGTGATGACCACTTGAAAACATTGACTTTGTTTTCCTTAAGCCACTTTGTGACCAGTATTGGCAGTTTGGCTTTGGGTCATTGTCTAGTTGAAAGACCCATCTGTCCAAGCTTTAACTTCCTGGCTCTTGAGATGTTCGTACAATTTTTCCACATAGTTTTTATAATATTTACAAAACGTGACAATTTATATCATTCAGTTTTGTTGATATTGAGGTTCGTTTTGCAAAAGGGAATCCCGAGAAGCGCAAAGCTTAAGGACAGGGACCCACAATTAAAACATACAATCAAAGTGCAGAAGCAAACAAAATACATAATTACAAATTACAAAAATTGCCTGTTAAATGTACCTATCCAGTCTCTACACATCATAATATTCCTGACATTCCATGCATTCAGGGGCCAGACCAACATGTGACCAATGTGATTTTTAATCATAACGTAGCAATACATGTTGCTTAAAAATATTTCTAAACACGTAACATTAATGTGAGTCCTTTCTTCATAATCTATTTTGTGAGGTGCACCAGTTCCTCCCGCAGCAAAACAACCCCAAAACAAGCCTGATACTGACACCCCCGTATTTCACAGTTGGGACGGTGTTGTCAGGCTGCAAGATTCACCCTTTTTCCTCCAAACGTGACCATGGTTATTATGGCCAAAATGTACTTTATTTTTTTCCGTCAGACCACAGGATATGTCTCAAAAAATGTAAATCTTTATCCTTTTTTTATTTGCAAACTCCAATCTGGCTTTTTGATGTTTCTTTTGGAGTCAGAGCTTCTTCCTGGCAGAGTTCCATCTCAGCCCATGGACTTGTTTCACTCTAGATAATGACAAACTCTTACCAGGTTCAGCATCTTCACCAGGTCTTTTGCATTTGTTCTTGGGTTGATATTTACATTTCAGACACAGCACGTTCATCTCTGGGACACAGAACCCGCCTTCTTTCTGATCTGTATGATGACTGGACATTTCCATCATTGTTTGAACCAATGAACCTGAACCTTCAAGTGTCTGTAAATTACACCCAAGGATGAACCAGACTTGTGCTTCAGGTCATGACATCATCATCTGGGTTTAAACTGTTTAAAGGTTTAATAATCTTAGTGTATATAAACGTCTGACTGTAAAAAGTGATAAAAAAAATAGTGAGAACATTCTATCTCTCATTCCTCTGGAGTTTGATGAATAGAAATGATAAATAATTTTGACCTAAGAAGTGTATGTAAACATATGGTTCTCAATCTGTGTTTGGTGGCAACAGTACTGATTCACTAGCCTCTTTGTGCTATAACCTTTTTAGCAACGTATCCCTCATACCGAGTTCTCAACTTAATATCATTTGCTCAGAGCGTATTGATAATGTGGATTGGAAAGGGGAGTGACATGAATGCGGTGGATTGGGGATGGAAACTGGAGGACAGTCGGTTTGTGCCAGTTCTTACCGATAAAACTGCTGCCCTGATAAGTCTCCTGCAGATAGCCCACTGTAATAGCACAACTGCCGAACACCCCGGTGTAGTTACAGAGGATATGGACCTCCATGCTCACCTACTTGTGGACCATGTCAAGTGGAAAATTGTGACAATCCACATAATCAACCTTTACGGGAGGACGAGTGTGACAATTACTATTTCTAAATCTAGTGCAGATCAAAGGCATTCTTTTCAAAAATAAATAAGAGATTTGTAATCACTTAGCATATTTACATTATAGTGAAATGATTGCAATAGCAAATTGCTAATATGCTGAGATAACAGAGAGGTTAAAACCCATCCAGGTCTACCATGTCAGGGCCGACATGGTCGCTCACCTCGCAGACTTTAGCAAATATCTCTGGGAGTAAATGTCGTACAGACTTATCTTTATTGCGTTGGGAAGAACAGGGGTGGGGCTTTAAAATTAGCCCATCCATGTCCCTCTAAGCCTCTTGGAAAATGTGTACCGTTGCCGTGACAACCTCGCTAATATTAATGCATAGAGTATTTGTCCACCATTTCTATTTAACAATTATGCAATCATGTCACTACAATTTGAACAAGCTCATTGGATTCCTAGATACCTAAAACATGGGGTTAGACACCAAAATGACTTGTCTAGGATGAATAATAAAGGAGTAATGGGCATTTTAAGGATTTGGCGCCCATCTTGGACGCCATCTTGGAAATTACACCTTTCCAGTGGTCAGATTTTGGTAGACTTTTAGTATGTTAATAAGCACACCTGCCACTACAGAAAACCATTGAAAAACCTTTTGTAGCTATTTTTTTGGGGTTAGGTGTTTTTTTTTTCATAAATGCAGCCGCCTATAAAGCAGACACCATGCTATAAAGTTTATAGCAATAGCATCATTTCTCGACCTATTGTTTGCTACATGACTGTGTCTTAAAAAATATTGCAAGGATAAGCAACTACAGGGCCAAATGGTTAGATGAAATTCAAAATTTGGTAACAGTTAGTAGCATCCAAGAGTTCTACGCTGAATGGAAAGTAAAAAAGTCCTTGGTGGGCCCAATTAGCATGAATAGAAAAAGGTTTTCCAAGCACTAAATGAGATATTTTATTGAAGTAGTACATTACAATTCTTTACTCATAATCCCTCTCAAGGCCTTCATCTACGGCAGCCCTGCGGGGACATTTTAAAATGTAAGCTTTGGTTGAAACAGCACATTCAATAAAAGCATAATTGTGCTTTCAGGAGCCTCTGCATTGATGCTTCGTATTTTGTGGCATAAAATATGTAACGAAATGCACAGTATGTGGGGAGCAGGGTCAATGATCCATGGTAGAATGTAAATACAAGACAGAAAGAGAAAACAAGGCACAATTTTTAGCTAGCAGCAGGCAAACAAATCAGCGGTCCTCTAATAAACTCCTCAGAATGAGTCTAGAGATGGATAACCGACTCTGAAGGAGGAGACTTCCTGGTTACGGTCTGTTATGTAACAATCTCACGTGACGAGTTCAACAGGAAATTACCAAAGTCAACAGGATTACTCAAACGTGCGTGAATGAAGCCAAATGCTACTCCAGAGACAGTTCTTGCTGTGGAAGGGTCGTTTGTTTGTTGGTTTGTTTTACACATTGGCAAACAACAACAAACAAGTTGCTACAAAAAAAAGGCAAGGAATGCGGTGAATTTTTAATATTCAAAAACAATCAGATGCAACGGGAAACTCTTGAGCCAAAATATTGTGTACGATTTCAGCTGAAACTCCTGCTGGATGTGTTTCAGACCATACAGTAACTTGTAATTTCCATAAATCTATGCAGTAAACATAGATGAGAAATGTAATTTGTCGCAAATAAAATTAATCTAGAGTTAGTTTTAAGGCCTTAAATTGAGTACATTTAAAGCAGAACTAAGTAACTCATGCCCCTAGAGGCCATAATGCACCACTGCAGGTGTCGTAGAATGTTTGCGATTTTTCACTTATTAATTGTCAGTGAGGGTAAATACTACATTGACAGAAAAGACAAAGGGAGAGAGCCATATTGTACATTGTGTCATAACTCAATGGAGATAATTTTTTTCACTCAAACTTGGCTGTAAATATTGCTAAAGTGGCGCTAGCCCGCAGTTAGCTTTGTCTGTTAGCTTCTTCTTTGTGATTCCGTTAGTGTGTATTGCACCTATGACCCGGAGGCAGGGAAGATTTTCTGTCCAGAGACACCAGGGGGAGATGAAAGACCCCCAATCATCCCATTAACACTTGTATTACTCTCAGAGGGACTAAGAAAAGGATTTATTAAATATAAACTGTATGTGTCAGGGCAATTCAATTGGTGAAACCTCAGTTTCTGGTCCATACTGTTAACTTCAATGTCACCTAAAAGTTGTTGGAGCAGTGATGGCGGATAACATGACTCAAATGAGCAACATGTGTTTGTAAAAAAAAAAAAGAAAAAAAAGTTGTACGCTGAAAAACAAAAAATGCTATATAAGCTAATATTGCAAAAATATGTTACAATTCATAAATGTATTTCATATGTTTGTTTAAATAGACACCCCCCTTATTTTTAATTATAGTGTCTAAAGGAAGCTAAGTGCTTTTTAACAGTGAACTGCAGGAGTTGTACCTTGGAGTGCCACAAGGGGGCGCACCAGTAATAAGAGTCAGGGCCAGAGGGGCCTAACAGCAGAATAAACCCTGCAGTAGAGTGCTGCGCGAAGCAAACGCATCGTCTTCCTTGTTTCCTTCTCAGGTTGGTTAAATGTTCTTTGAATGTCATATAAACCATACTGGTGTTGAGTTAGGACTTTTGTGAAAACATGTGTAAAAGTGAATACTGAAGAAAGTCGACTCACTTGGTAAAATTAAATAGATTAGCTCATGTAAAAGACTTTAAGCTAACGTTAGAGGCGCCACATTAGAGATAGTGCGCGTGCCCGTTTGAATTTTAGTTTTATGTTGGTTTATAGTAATTGTGTGCCAGTAGACAATGTAATTGTTGTTCTGTACTTTTGTAAAAGATGTTATTAGCACTCAGTTCAGTCATTGAGCCCTGTAGAAGTTAAGTTCAGGCTCAAATGTGAGTTCTAGGCCGCCATTAGAGACGCCGCCATATTGAAGCAGATGTGTCTTTTGAAAATGTGTAATTTGGACTAGGGCTGAACGATATGGACAAAAATTCATCTCGATAGTCATGCCAGATATCTCGATATCGATACGATATAACTATGGGTTAGGTGAAAACCAAGCATTTTTCAGAAAAATAAAAACATAACAGTTTTATTGATGAAAATCTATATTATTAATATCTTCCTTTTTTCAATTTTAATGTTTTGAATGTTCATATCGCGATATCGATACAATAACGATATATCTTTCAGCCCTAATTTGGACAATGTTGGATAATAAGCAAAGCAACATCAGATAACTTTATTGATTATTAGAAACTACAAAGATGCTGTAAACTAAATTGCTGCATAAAATGTGAAGAGTTGAATACATTTGTAAAGGCAGAATAAACTGCAGCAGAGTGATGCGCAAAGCAAACTAATCTCTCGTTTCCTTCTCAGGGTTTAACAATATCACCCCTCTCGGGCGCATGCCAGGCGCGGGAGAGGCAACATACACAATGGAAAAAGATGGCATCTTAGAAAATCATTCCCCTTTAAACGCTGTGCTCCAGGCTTTTTAAGTGATGCTGGCCAACAAAAGTTCTTAAAAAAAAAAAAAAAAAATATATATATATATATATATATATATATATATATATAATTTAATGTATTTTAGATCAAAAATTATTGTTGTCACGGAGACGACAAAGAAAATTAAGAACACACAAAGTTCAAGAAGCAACTAATTATTGCACCAATATCCTCGAAATCATAGTGATGAATAATGTACGTATTCTACCTCGCAACTTCTTAGTAGGATGGCAATTCCCCTTCTGAGCTGGCAACCTGGCTCCCCCATGTCACAGCATTTGTGCAGTAGTTTAGTTTACTGTAATGTATTTGTTTATTTGGTTGGGACAGTGCATCCACTTGCACTCTCGAACACACTCGCATTCATCCTGGTGTGTACTTTTTGTTTTTAATGGTAGGGAAAATAGGAGTACCCGAAGGAAACTAACACAAACAGTATGAGTAAATGTTATCCTGAAAAGTTCATTTTAGTTTTTTTGTATACTGGTAAATTACAATTAAGAGGTAAGGTGTAAGCCACACTTTACCTTCACAGTCCTTCTTATAAAGGTCTCTCACTCAACCAAGTGGCAAATAAAGAATTTATTTTAATTACTCACTATTGTAATCAAATTATTATTCACAATTACTTTATCCATGGAAATTTTTTGTAACAATGTAAAGCAAGCTAGGAATGTTTCCCGAGTTAACTGGGAAACGTTCCAACTTTCACTTCACAGTGTTTTGTGTGTTATGTCTTATTAGGTTAGCTCACTAGTATCAAGGGGTGAGAGATTAAATAAACGAACAACTTGAAAAATTTGCTCTTTAGTAACATGCTGTCAGTATTTGCAGAGTGAAACTTTTACACGGTCTACAAAAAATCATTATTATGATAGTATTATATGAATAATTTTACTGAAAGTCTAACATCTTCCTTTCTACCAATTAAACATGTACATTCACCTCCGAGTTGTGTTGTGAGAATATGTTACTTAGATGCTTGTTTTTTTAGTCTTCAGAGAGTGCTTTGGACAAACCAAGAATGGTAGCTGGGATTAAGTTGGAGGACTTGTAACTGAAAAAATATGAACTGACAAATAGAGGAAATGCATAATGGCAACATTTCAGGTAAGATGCTTGGGTTATGAAATGAGTATTACAGAAAGCATGTCATAAATAATATAGGTGCTATGACTGAAGTAAAACCGTGAGTTTTGGACATACAGCAAACAGCACTTAAAACTTTGTTTCCTTTACATTTCTTCACCTGCTTTGGTGTTAACATATCGGAACTTAAATAATGACTTCAAAATTACCTCTTTAAACATTAACCAAGTGTTAACTTTTGCAAATTGTAAGAAACATACGACAAACATTAATGTTTTTTGTTTGTGTGTGTTTGTAATATAAAGCAGGGACGCACCGGCTATATGTCGGTTCTGGAAGAGCACAGAAGGGCCGATGGCTCAAGGGCCGGTGGGAGGGCGATCTCGCCCGGCCCTGCAGTTACACAGCGGAGAAGAAGAAAGAAGTTGCAAGCTCGTTGTGCGACTACGCTGCAGTCATCTGATGACCTAATAGGGACTTGGTGAGAGTGTGCAAAGCAGGCGGCCAGAGGTGTAAAAACACTGTTTACTAGTGGCAGCAGCGCCACTCACACCAAGACTACAGCACAAGAAAAGAAGATGTAGCTGTTGATCCAGGGCACATTAGCATATTACACTGCACAGAGACAGTCAGAAGAACCTGTGGAAGTTCTACCTCAGATGATCTCTATAGGGAGTAAGCGGTGAGCAACACTAAGCCACACACACAACAGGGCTTGATTACAATAAATTGAAGGGAGTTGTTAGCTATAAGGTTTCCAAACACAACATACTTAAAACCAGGTCATTATACCATCTGGTTTTGCAGTATGGCATGTTCCCATGTATCCATTTGATGTGTGTAAAACATTGTGTCTAAGAGGATATGAAGGTGCAATTAGTTTGAAACTATTTTAAAAACATAATTTTGGTATTTTATTTAACAGCTCTGTTGTGGTTGTTAATTAGTGACACCAATTATGGAATAAAGATTTTCATAAATTATGCTAATTTGGGCCAGGCTACTCATAGTTTCACTTTTTTTATATATATATATTTGAAGAGAAAATATACGTATCATGTAGTTTTTTGAAGATACATGTTGCTACTACTGACTATGTACCAGCAAAATTTGTCCCTTGGAGTATTTGAATTTAATGGGATTTAGCAGCTGCAGATTAGTGTCAGTGTCTGCACACCTCAGACAATTTTCTATTTTGAAAGATTTTAGACATAAGGTTCAGATTTTTGTATATTGTACGGTGTGCTCTGCTTTTCTTGTAGTATTTGTTTTGTAAATGTAGAAGTCTGTGAAGACACAATTCCATGGCTCAATAAACTAGAGTCTACAGACTGTTATAATATTCATTCTACTATTTCATGTAATTTTGATATAGTGTTATATTAAATGAATTTTCACAATACACCTGATTTTCTTTGAAAATGTGCATTCATATGTAAAAAAAAAACATTTGATAAGGCGTGCATTATAATGGATGCTGGTCTGGATTCTGGTCTACAACGAGCAGGATGCTGGACCCGCAACGTCAGCGCCAGAACACAACATATGCTGGTCCAGGCTGGTTTTTACAGCAGGGTCCAGTTCAAGTTAACGGAAACTTGGTAACTGTGTGGGCCTGCCCTTGTATCATGGATACGACGCTTTTTACCTAAACTAACTTTACCTCTCCACTCACAGAGCAGTGCAGCCAGGGGCACCAAAGTGGAGATGAAGGCTCCACGGGCTCGTCTCCGCGGTCCCCATGAATAATTCAGTCGCGCTCCGGAGCCCCAGAGCATCTTTCAACTTTCCCTCAAGCATGAAAACAGCGCCGCCGCATCTCACTCTCACCGCCGGCGGGCACCGTACCATCCATTCCACACACAAGGCATAAAAGGCAGCGCCATTAGGACAGGAGAACGTCAAGACCACACAATCAGATGCTTGGCTCCGGGCGTCCACATATTTACAGCTAAATCGCACTGGGATCGCTCATTCTCCGCATAAGAAGACTTTGAGAAGGAAAATAACATCTCAATCCCGTCAGGCCTACACGGTGGCGGCATTGGGCACTAATGACACATTTGTTCCTTAAACTTATGAATAAACATGATTTTCACCAAGAGAAAGGAACACAGTTTTTTTTTTTGGGTCCATTTTGACTGTGATAATGTAATATATTAGGGCTGGGCGATATGGACCAAAAGTCATATCCCGATATATTTAGGTTGAATATACGATATACGATATACATCCCGATATTTTTTCCACAAAGTGAGAGCTGTGAAATGAAATGTTAAGTCAAAGTCAAATGCAAGTAGTTTTAATATTTAATATTGTGATTTTATTTAGATTTTTTTTTCTACTCCATTTACTGTTAATAACTTTTTATTGCATATAACTAAACTATAGCAGAGACAATGAAATAGGACTTATTAAATCATATGAAATATAATTCAAAATAGTCCATATGGTCATTTACATAATTAACAATAAGCTTATACTGCTAAGTTTTAGTTATTTTTTTTTTTTTCAAATAGCCCAAATAATTTCTTGATATTTGCTCTTGATTTAACTGTGTTTTAGTCAGTGGTTGTGAGATGAGTTCTTATCTTTATCCAAAACATTCCCAAACATAAGCCTCCTAAACTGAGCCACAAACCACTCTTTACAAGCTGCACGGTGAGCCTGTGCAGCTTGTAAAGGAGGCACAGACGTGTGAATCCGGAGTTGAGGGAGTTTATGATCAGTGCATCAGAATGGGTAGCAGCGAGGGAATGGAGTGATTAGCGTTGCGCCTAACGCAATGCTAACGGGGGAAAAGCAATAGTCCTTCGCGGTGGCAGCATTACAAACGCTGATATTTTCACAGTACATCCACAATCTACCGCTAACCTTAATTAGACCAAGAAGTAAACAAAAGCACATGGCGCAGCGCTACGTCGCCACCATATCTCGCCGCTACATTCACTATGGGCCGTAGCCATCAGCTGCATGGGCCATGATCGCGTGCCTCCCTACATATAGCGTGGTTTTGTTGCTATCTGATAATTGTATCCGAATCATCTCCAAATGATTGAGCCACTGGTTTTTCTTTAATCAACCAAGGGGCTCTCCACCGCACACTTCACATACGTTTTGCTTTCTCCATGTTTGTTGAAGAGTGCCTGAGTGTCTAAGGGGGGGGCGGGGCCGGGGCGCTGGGAGCAGTGCAAAGAGCTCCGATCAGCGGCTTGCATGAAGCAAGTATTACAGCGCAAATTTGGACTATATCGATATATACGATATGGTCCAATTCCATATCTCTTTTAAAAATATATCTATATATTAAATATCGATATATCGCCCGGCCCTATAATATATAACATTTTTATGTGAAAGAGCCCTCCTGACTGTTCCTAGGATTTGTCCTTCCAGATGAACACTTTTAGCCAAGAACTATTTTTGCAAATGCCAAAAATCTGCGCAAGAAGGCGCTCACAAATTTGTGCTTAAGGACGGGTCATGAATGAGGCCCATTGTTTGTAGAGGTCTTAACCAGCAGCTTTTTACAAATCCCAAAAGAGACCGATTACTTATTTTCAGAGCACACAAAGGCTGAACCTATTAGCCGACCTAAAAAGTTGCCAAAAAATGTAAATAGTTATGGCTTAATGTTTCTGTGTGTATTCTGCAGCTTGTAGAGAAAAGATGGTGTTACCAAAACACTTCATAATAACTACACCTTATTTATCACTTTATAGCTACTTAACCCCTTAACCGAGCATATTTTCTACAGCTTTACCCAAATCTAAAAGCTTGTTTGACTGGAGGTCACAGCCTATAAGCCAGTGTAACGCCTCATTTGAAAGCTAAGGCTTACAACACTCATCTATGTTTCATCCTTGTTTTATTGTCATTTTTGTCACATTTTTAAAACATTTCTTGGTCAAATTTTTCACGCATTTGTGTCACTTTTCAATCACATAACAAAAAAATTCAATGCATTTGTCACATTTCCGACAAATTTTTTTGTCACATTTCTGGCCCGTTTCAGTGTAATCAAGACACAAAAACACACAAAAACATAGCTCTGCACATACTTGACTTATTCATTGCCAAGTAGTTATTAAAGCTAAATAAGGTGTAGTTATTATAAAGTGTTACCAAGGACTCTAAACGCTTTTCAACTAAGATTGTTGTGAAAATGGCTCAAAATAGACAAGACACTTTCTTCTTCCCAGCCAAACAATGCAATATGTTTTGGATGATGGCGTCTTACCTGTAAATACGTCAGCCATGAACCATACGCAGACACATGGAAGAGGAAAGAAAACACAGGTTAGTCAGCCAGCCAGTCAGACATTTGAGAGTACACAGTGTGTGCATACAGTAGGTGATTTATCTGTGTGACCCACTGCTGCCACGACCTTTGCCTGCAGTGAGGGGAAAGTGTCTGTCAGCACAACGTTGGCACAAGATCAGAGGAGTAACCGGCGGTCCTCGACGTTCTCTAGTCATGATCAGGAGGCAGGTTAAAATCGGAGGCCTCTTTGAGCACTCAGCAATTATTCTACCTGGGTAGAATTTTAAAGCCGTGTAAACAAAGCTCTAGGGTGTCAGAAATAAGTATGGAAATATCACGCAAAAAACACCTAACCTACTGCTGAAGTGCTCCGATTTGTAGTTCCTGGATTGTGTCGTGTAATCGAGGGAACGTGACCCTGAAGTAGTGTAAACAAGGCACAACATATTTGCTAGGGTGCCGAGAGTCAAATTTTTCCCCACTGTTTTATAACGTGTCATTCCTACTGCTGCCACAAGACGGCGCTCCACGAGTAGACGTGAACATTCGAAACATCCAAGAAGCTTGTATGAAGCAAAAACTGAAATAAGGCTAAGATGAGAAAAAAAAAAATAAGCTGTGTGGACTTTGCCTTTACCTCGAGCCAAAAATAATGACTATGAAGGAATCTCTTCTTTTCTCTTTTCTTAATATACTGTAGGAATATTTTTAAATGATCAAATGTTACGGGCAAATGCGGGATTACACCGTTTCCAGCGATACAAAACATACAAAATACAATTCTTGCAGTGGGTAATCAAAACATGGCATACTGCATTTGGCTGCCTTTAGTCAACATCTCCATGGAGACGAGCAGGAGACGTCCCCGAATCCAGTAAAGTTTCAAGTCAGGTTCTAAGGAGAGTTTGGTCTTTTCTAATAGAAGTATCAGTAATGAAATAAATGCCTGTATTTTATTCTCTTTATTGGTTGAAATGTTATGCGGTGTGGGTTAAATATCCCCCCAAAAAAAGATGTTCAGCCTCAGTTATGAGTATGCCTGCCGTAAACCTTTGCCCGAGTAAAAAAATGAAAGAAGCAATACTCTTCTTGACCACGAGATTGAGCTACTCATCCGACTACAAGTTAACTTTACTTTAAAAGATAATGAGTTACACATTACCGATTTGTCTGATTGTTGTTGCAAGATATCATTTTACTTGTTTGTCGTACTCGTTCCCTTGTGTGTACAGTATGAATTGGTGTCACTCACAGCTTTATCTTGGCTGCATATCATTTCCTTATCACGCAGCCCCTTTTATGATACAGACGGAACACAACGCTGTACTCATCATTGTTTTGGTGTTATGCAATGTACTGAACAGCAGCTGGTCAGGCACGTCCGCTCACTTGTCTTCCTATGGGGGCCATGAAAATATACATCGACTTTAAGGGAGTGCTACACTAATGAAAAGGATGTGAATAAGAGGTGGAAGGAAGTTCATGTAGTTCACACGGTTCTTTGTACGTTATATGCATACGTGTGACTTACAGTGCCTTGCGAAAGTATTCGGCCCCCTTGAACTTTTCGACCTTTTGCCACATTTCAGGCTTCAAACATAAAGATATAAAACTATAATTTTTTGTGAAGAATCAACAGATTGGGAAATCTTTTTGTATCCAAATCCGGCTTTAAACTTCTCCACAACAGTATCTCGGACCTGCCTGGTGTGTTCCTTGTTCTTCATGATGCTCTCTGCGCTTTAAACTGACCTCTGAGACTATCACAGAGCAGGTGCATTTATACGGAGACTTGTTTACACACAGGTGGATTCTATTTATCATCATTAGTCATTTAGGTCAACATTGGATCATTCAGAGATCCTCACTGAACTTCTGGAGAGAGTTTGCTGCACTGAAAGTAAAGGGGCTGAATAATTTTTCAGTTGTTTATTTGTTAAAAATGTTTGAAATATCCAATAAATTTTGTTTCACATGATTGTGTCCCACTTGTCTTCACAAAAAATTACAGTTTTATATCTTTATGTTTGAAGCCTGAAATGTGGCATAAGGTCGAAAAGTTCAAGGGGGCCGAATACTTTCGCAAGGCACTGTATAAACTGCTTTGGGGCACGTCAGCTTTGATATTTTTTTTAGAACTTGAAATTGCATGGAAAGGAGACCATCATCAACAAAGCAGCAAGAGTTATGCTGCTTTGTTGCTAAAAGGTTTGGCAGGAGTGTCCTCTAAAGATACTAACAAAAAAACAAAACAATACAAGCTTTCACTTTCAGCTAACGCCATGCTAACAGATAAATTGCTTTTATCACGATGCCATTTAAGCGCAGGACAAGTCTGGTAATAGTTTATGGACTTTAAAAAACAAAATTTTCTTCTGCTGCTGCAGAAGCCCTCCAAAGTGAACAGGATTATTCAAAAATGAAGCAAAATACTGCGCCGAGAATGTTTTATGAAAAATAACATGGTTAAAAGCTCAAAATAGTCTAATTTCTCTTGTTCATGTGTGTATAATGAAAACATTGAACTTTGTTGGCAAGTAAAAAAAAAAGTTAACCCTTAATCTATCTGACCTGTGTCAAAATGGCATGCCAAAATAAACGCAGCAATATCTCAAAGTTCCAACATGTTTTTGCCTATGTGAGGCCTACAAAGGAAATTAGCATAGCATTAACATTAGCTAACATGCCCATTTATAAAAAGAGCCACAGAATTGAAAGGAAAAACACACATGACAAGTAATTGTGCATATTATAATTATGTTAAGCTTCTGTTCTGCGAGGCTGGTCTAATGTACTTTTAGCAACCCGCTGTGTGATTTCGCCTCAGCCCTGCAATTTCATTCTGCATAATACTGCCTCATTTAGCAGCATTTGTTAGCATACAGTCACTCAAGCTAAGTGCTACTTTGTCTCCAACCAGGCTATGAATGTTATTTTGGGGTTTAGTGAAATAGTAACGCGAGACAAAAGACTTCCCTGCACTGATAACACCCGGCACAGGAAAGCTGAAGAATACGAGAGGTTTTCTCTTTCTCTAATCATTGTTTACTTTGCAAGAATAAAGCTTGTGGTACAGTATTAATAATAGTTTTCTACCAGTGAAGTAGCAATTTTGTGAAGAATAGTTGGAAAAAGAAAAGTTGCAGTCTTTGTTAGAAAACATAGTGACAAAGGGAGAGTTCCAGTGTACATTTTTAAGCTAAAATGTTTTAGTGAAATATTTGTGAAGCCATATAGTATAATCTCTAACTAAAGTACAATATTATTTACTCTCATGGAAATGGGCTCCTCTTTGTCCTAATATTGTGTATAACTCAGTGGGCCAGATCTTGTGCCTGGCGCACTCGGCCTCTGGCGAACTGAGATTTTACGAGTGGCGGAGCCTATTGCCTCTGCGCCTTGGCCACTTGTGACAGGGTGAAGCAAGAGGAGGGGACTGCTCTGATGGGGGCACCGCTGACATTGATTGATTGATTGGATTTATTTGCGTGATTATTTACATTAACATTGTTGCAGTGCAGAAAATAAATAAAGTAACAAAAACTCAAAAGGAGTAGGCCGAAGCACGAAAGCTTAGAAGTGCCTACCACCGAGATAATATAGTTTTTCAAAAACAAGACGATAATTTTTACCGTCAAAATTTTTACCGGGGTTTACCGCTACACCGGTAACCGTGACATCCCTAATGTATAAACATTGATTTTTATTTACAATTTGTACTTTTTTCTTTTCCTCTTTCCCTTAATAACCATATCCAATCATTACTTATAAAACACCAGTCATAATTCAATCAATTGATCATTGATTTAGTTATTATTAAGTATTACATAATCAACGTGACCCATTATTATTGTCATTCCCATTTCCACCGTAAAAATATTGGTTGTGATTGATTCATTTCCTCGTTTACATCGCGCTGCCTTGTGTTCCCTCTTAAGCATGATTAGCTCTCACAGGTCAAACTAAAAACTTTATTAACCCCATCGTGAGCTAAACAATGTTTGTTTCTCAAGAGAAAGAGCTACAGCCGCGCTTGGTCGTAAACACGAAACTAAACAAATGCACATGTTCACCCCCTACTTCCCGACAACCCCTCTCCCTCCCAGCCGCAGAGTCGATCTGGTTCCCCCTTAAATGCACTAAGTCTGGAGTGGCAAGATCACAAAGTGCGCTTCTCCTTAGCGCAAAATGTTACGCTATAGTCTGCGTTTTGACACACAAGATCGGGCCCAGTGTGGCTTAAATTGTTAATCCCCTGAAGCATATTAAGCGGGTGAAACTGCTTTGGGGTCTAGACTAAAGCCTCTGAAGGTCCGGATCCGACCCAGGTTTACCAGTTGGGGGACTCCAGCTGTGGTTGGATATGCGCCTGATACTGTATATGCTGCTACAGTAGCATCCACTGCACAGATGACAGAGCTAAGTCTTGGAGAGGTTTGTGAGTTTGTGCTCTGAATGGGATTAGGCCAGTGGGGCCTGATTACTAAGAGTCAGTCACTTAATGCATGACTAAATCAGATTATCATGGTGCAGTCGCCAAGCACAGCAGCTCACTTTCTTCTGCTCCACCTGTGCCACTCGGACACAGTCTCACAATCTATTGACACTGTAGACTTGAGGTTGATGCTGGCAGACGTGATTCATATGGTTTATGATTCCTGAGTGTTTGTGTTTGAAGAGCAGACAGCAGTTTGTGCTAAGATTAGCGTCTCCAAAGTGGGCCATGGCTCTGGCTGAAGCGAGCGGTGCACAGTTGAAAGGCAGAAATAACAGAGTGAGTAAAAGGTCACGCGGGCGTAAGACATGACTGCTGCTTTCACTGTAAAATGCGTGGCCTGGCACCCCGCCTGTCTTTTCTATTGGAAAAACACTCATTCTGCGGCCACGCTCGTGTTTGTGAGCCAGCTTTTCTAGGAACTAGGAGCCGTTTTTTTCTACCGACTGAACTTTACATTTGTATGCGCCGCAGTAACCTCGGCGAACCAGTGTGTTTGCCGATCCACGGGGGGTTCCTCTTAGAGAAATGTCAAAGAACTTTTCTTCAAAGCCAAAATACAGCAGGAATTTGTTCCAGGCTGACTTGCTAAAATATCAATTAAGATAGTCAAGCTCAGAGGCCAACAAAGTTTAGGGAGAACGACTTCCGATTGGCCTGTATTTTTGTTCCATCAAAGTGAACAGGCTAATTTGTAGATCGTTCAAAACATAATCCATGAAAATTATAGACGTAATGCATGAAAACCTCCGCATTTTACTATGGGAGCCAGCTTCTTCCCAACTGGAATCGTAAGATACTGTCATGTTATCTCACCCACTCACAGCGCGCATAATGTCCACTTGTTCTCATCTGCCACTCGTTTATTCCATGTTTGTGTAATTAGTTATTACGTAATCAGTATTGCTCCGTTCTGGGGTATGCTCCATTTTGTTTTGCTGTAGTTTCCTTGTTCCTTTTTTTGTTCCACTATGTTCTTGTGAAATTATGATTTTAATTATATTGATTTTGGGGGTGGGCGCTTATAAGCTCTTGCTTCGGCCCACTCCTTTTGAGCAGAGTGTTTGCTGCTCAAATAAACAAACTAAACATGTTTCTGAATGACTAACGTCTTACGTCAGAAATGTATATTCTTTTATGTAATGCTAAGAAATGCCACTGTAATTTGTTTTGTCCATGTTGTCATTTGCGTTCCTATTTGGCTTTCCGTGCTCATAAACTCCATGTGAATAATTAGAAAAGTTTGAACCACAACCTCTGCGAAAAACAGGAATAGGGCCTTTGTTGTCTTTTTTTAAGTTTTAAATGATTGTTTGCCTGTAAAGCACATTGACGTACACCGACATGACGGGACGCTGCAGGTGAATGGGGAAAAAAAGTTAATTTAGAGATATCAATTTGAAACTTTTGCAGTAAATTA
Organism: Proterorhinus semilunaris; assembly: GCA_021464625.1. Taxonomy (NCBI): domain Eukaryota; kingdom Metazoa; phylum Chordata; class Actinopteri; order Gobiiformes; family Gobiidae; genus Proterorhinus; species Proterorhinus semilunaris. The sequence continues at coordinate 23,405,926 of CM038360.1, forward strand.
CGGACATAAATATGAGTCATAAGCCACAATATAGATAAAAATGGTGGGTAAACCTAATTTTGAGAAAACGGGCTCTAAAGTGTAGCGTCAGCACATGCGCCTTTATATCGCTGCCTTTCTTGCCGCTGAGGTCTCCCAGAAAGTAAATGACCGTCATTTGGATTACGGCGTCATCACAGTCGCCTTTCTTGCTACACGTGGATACCAAACTGGTCAATATTTGTGAATGAATACGTGTGGGAAATACCTGGCTGTATGTTTTCCTGAAAAAAAGAAATTTAAATAAAAAAGTCTAGAAATGTTGAAAAATCCTAAAAAAAGGTTTGGTCGTCATTAGATACACAGAATCCCCTCTTACAAAACACAATCGTTTTCAGCCCATGGTTATAAAAGTACAGTTTCTTCATACATTCCGTTAATCATTTTCATTCGTTTCTTTTACTTAGCAACAGTAACAAGATGGCAACAATTTACCAAAGCATTATCAAAACAGACGAACACTGTGGAGATGCAGAAATGCGACCGTAACTAGTTCCATGTGTCCCATATGCCTCTAATACACACCAGAGCATATCTTTTTAACCCGTTCTTATTGATGGGTAGTGCCACTCAAACCGCAAGCATGGAAACCCGGTTCAAAGCTGAATTAATCCACATTCCCAGAAATCTATGAAGAGGTCGCTGAAGGTCCAAGTGTCGCTCTAACGAGACAGAGCTGACTCGAGTTATCCAAGTTGTTTGTAACCTTTAAGAAATTCAAATCGGATTACAAAGTTCTTCAAATGTGTTGTGTTTTTGTGTTGAAAGCCTGTCTACAGTAAGGAAATTCCACTGCGATATCCTTTTTTTTTTTATAGTAACAAAGAATCGTCTTTTAGTAAAGGCTATATTTGTCAGAATTTGGCAAATTACCACATTTTACAGCTTAAAAAAAAAAACTCTGCTGTTTCAGTCCGTCTCCGCGTTAAAGGAGACGTGTCATGAAAAAGAGACTTCTTTAACCTTTAAACCAAGTTATAACTCATCAACAACAGTATTTTACTCAATTCTTTTGAGCAATCCCATTCACTTTGGTCGTTTCCTCTTCTCCCGCAGCAGTGCTCTGATCTTTACTGCCACTCTGCCACACTGCGCTCAAAATGTGTTTGTCACGTCGTCATGAAGCCACTGACCACGCAGTCCCATGAAACTGAAGGTTTGTTTTACCAAGTCATTCTCACTGCTGCCTGCGGGGGGAGCTCCAGGCAAACTCCTCACCAGCCCTGGCCTTTGTGCACTCTCTTCCACCAACTGATGTCATGAGGTAGTTTTTTTAGGAAGTGCTTTTAACAGTCCATCAACATTTGTCTGACTCGCTCTGATCATTTCAGAGGTCAGATTGCCTTTGCTACAAAACATGATTTCCGCAGGCTACAGAGGTTTCACTCCTGGCAGAATGCGCTCATTATGTTCATATGCAAAATCATTTAGGGCTGAATAACTCCACCTGTTTCCACACTTCGCTGCAAAAGAAGTTTGTATCGACAGACTATCCGAAACCGCCTCAATTTGCATTCTTGAACATATCCCAAGAAATCATTGTGCCGTCTGCCAACTTATTACAGCGCAGTTTAAGCAGCCTATCATGTTTTCACAAATATAGGTTAAGTATAGGGCTAATTCTGTGCTAATCCCAGCACTGAGATGCGTTTTAGCGCCGACACGAACACAGAAGTGGCCTTGTTTGCTTCCTAGCCATTTCCCCTAAATCTGGCTGAATCACCAGATTACTTCGCCGTCTATAAATCTAATTAGCCGGATGTGTCTTCCTGAAAATCCCAAAAGGGAGACGCACAATTGGGAACGGAGAAAGCCTGTTCAGCAATCAGAGCTGTGTCCGCTGTCTGCGCCCTTCAAAACAAAGATGCACTTAGTTCACTTGCTATAAATAATCTAACAAAGACCATTCACAAATAAGAGCCCTCATACAGTGTTTAGTCGCCACATTGAGAGCTGCATGATCATGGAAACGTGTCTTATTGTGATTATTCTGACAAGTGGTGAGAGTGCGATTATAGACACACAACTTGAAATGAGACTGAAATATCCTAACACACAGAATATGGTGTTTTATTTCATCAATTAAACTTTTATTGTCAGTTTATATTTCAGACAGCTCTGATCAAGGTGACAAATTATATCCGTATGAACAACAACGCAGGTAAGGTCTCAGTTAGGGCTGGGCCATATCGTATCGCATATCGTTATCGTGATATAATGTTTTGATATCGTTGTGATTTTTTATATCGTTGTGGACACAATATAATTTATGTTATGCTCTGCTCCATCAGAGCAGCATAAACGGTGACTGTAGAACACGGGGACACAAGCTAAAAAAGTAAAAATGAAATTAAGGATGTAAACTGCTTGAGTAGATCATATTTGGAAGACAATTATGCCGTAAAAAAAAAAAAAAGAATAAAATATCACTGAATGAATCTTCCCAATAGGCGTCAGGCTGGGATTTTGAAGTAATTCGTCCATTGTCAATTATATCATCAAATATATCGTTATCATGATATTTATTTTTTCATATCATGATATAGATTTTAGGCCATATCGCCCAGCCCTAGTCTCAGTTTTAGTTCTGCTGGACCCGAGCGCTGCCTTTGACACAGTGGACCACGGGATCTTACTTCACAGGTTAGAAAACCGGGTGGGAATCTCTGGTACTGCGCAAAACTGGTTCAAGTCCTATCTCGAGGATAGAACGTACTTTGTCGAAATTGGCAACCGTGTCTCAGACAAAATGTCCATGACCTGTGGAGTCCCCCAGGGGTCAATATTGGGACCCCTCTTATTCAACTTGTACATGCTTCCATTGGGTCAGCTAATAAACAGCAACAATGTGTCATACCACAACTACGCAGATGACACTCAGATCTACATATCACTGACGGCAGGTGAACAGGGGCCTGTAGATACTCTCTGTCACTGCATCAAACAGATCAGTTTGTGGATGCAAAACAACTTTCTCCAACTAAACTCAGACAAAACTGAGATAATTGTTTTTGGCCCACAGACAGAAAGACAAAGTGTTATCCGTCACCTTGAGTCTCTCTCTCTAAAACCAAAACAATCAGGTTAGAAACCTAGGAGTAATCATGGACTCAGACCTGAACTTAAACAGCCACATCAAAGCAATAACATAATCAGCTTTTTACCATCTGAAAAACATTGCTAAGATCAGAGGAATAGTGTCAAAACCAGACTTAGAGAGACTCATCCATGCATTTGTTTCCAGCAGGTTAGACTACGGTAACGGCTGCTCACTGGCCTTTCTAAACGAGCTGTTAGAGCTGCAGAACATCCAGAACGCTGCTGCTCGAGTCCTGACAAAAACCAGGAAATACGACCATATTAGTCCAGTGCGCCGGTCCCTGCACTGGCTTCCTGTCACTCAGAGAATAGAATTTAAAACAGCTCTGTTTATGTACAAGTCTTTTCATGGTTTAGCACCAAAGTACATCTCTGACATGTTAGAGCCGTATGAACCATCTCGGGCCCTGAGAACTTCAGGGAGGGGTCTCGTGGTGGTTCCCAGAGTCAATAATAAAACACGGTGAGGCTGCGTTTCAGTTTCATGAGGCTAAAATCTGGAACAGTCTTCATGAGGATGTGAGACAGGCCTCAACTCTGACAATGTTCAAATCCAGGCTGAAAACAGCTCTTTTTACCCGAGCATATGAAAACTGAAAGTATTTTATCTGCACTCTTGCCTTTTACTGTAATTGATTCATTTTTATGTTGATGTTTTAATAATTGATTTGATCTGTTTTCATGTAATTTTATTCAACTGTGAAAGCACTTTGAATTGCCTTGTGTATGAATTGTGCTCTACAAATAAACTTGCCTTATTTGTTTCCAGAAAAAAAGCTTACATGTTAAGCGAGTAAACTGGCCCAATGCCTGAAATTCAAAGACTTTTTTTTTTGCTGTGTCTCCCCTCATTATTGAACTGTATAGCGCATGTACAAAAAGTTAATTGAATGTGCAAGTCAGAATAGCCTAAATTTTGCAACAAAAAATATCAAAATAAAATAATCATTGCCATTAACCGAGCGGCAAAACATTGATTAGCGACGGCCTTAATGAAGCACATAATACATGCTAACTAACAGAGTTTTATTCTGTTTTGGCACACAACATCTTGTGTGCATCTATTATTCTGCTGTCCTGCCGTTTATTTGTTCTGCTCCGTCAAGAAGAAATCCTCAATCTGTCATAGCCCTGTCTGCTGAATTAAGGAAACAGCAGTTGAAAAGGAAAAGAAGTGGGTTTTATTGTATTGTATAAATTGTTCAGAGGAAATGGTTCATACGGGGACAGAGAAGGCTGTAAAACAAGCAACTTTATAACGAGAGGTTCCATTTGTTTATGCTTTTGAAACCCTAAAACCATTAACAGAACCATTTTTACCACAGGCCATGCCCCGTGCTGCCTACAGAGGGCACTCCAAACACAAATTGAGACCCTCACCAACAAGATGCCATTTTGATGACCTCTGATTAACATTGAGTTAGTCATTAAAAGGAATAGGCCACCGTTTTTACATACTGAGATATGTTCTTACCTTAGATGAGTTGATGAGCACCTGTCTGGTCGTGTTGTTAGCATTTAGCCTCTCCCAGCAAAGGTATAGCTCCAAACTGGGGTGAAGTTAGAAGCTACCAAGCTGTTCCACGTTTTCCCTATTTAAACACAGTTACGTGAAACGTTACACGATCCAAGTCTAGTTAACCAAAATTAAACATGACGATTTTCTAAGCTTAAAGTCCCCCCCTGCATGTGCTGTACTCAGGCTGGGCCCCCCCCCCCCCCGTCCGCGCAGTAAAATGTCGACAACATTTGCGTGACTGAGCGCACGCACAAAGACCAGATAGGTGCTCATCAACTTGTCTAAGCTCAGGTGAGAACATATCTCAGTATGGAAAAACAATGGCCTATTCCTTAAACAGTTAAGAAGCACTGCTGTAGGGCTGGGTGTTGCAAACAACTTCATGATACAATTAAAAGACTGTATAAGCTGTTCGCGTGGCCGAACTGAAGCTCGTTCATGCTAGCAATTTGGCAGGGTTTTTGGAGCCAGTTCCATTATTTAGAATAGGGTGAAAATAAAAATAAAAAGTGTAAAGGGAAAAAGGTTGGGCGATGTAGCGCGTGCTAAGACAAACACTTGGAGGTAAGAATGACTAACCCCGTGTTCAATAATGACTTAAACAGGCAAAAATGTTTCAACGAAAAGTCCTGCCCAAGAAGAAAGCCACATTTAGTCCATGATTAATTTGCAGTCTGTGATATCTCGAATCAGTGTCCATAATACAAAACAAATTCCGATGTAAAGTATCTTTGATCTTACAGGTGCTCCAAGTTAAAGTTTTTTATTATTCTGAATATACTTGCGAGTTGAAGCGGTTTGAGTGTGTTGTGATTAGGGATGGATACCGTTCGTTTTTTTTCGATACCACTACTTTAACGGTACCTGCTTTTCGGTGCCGGTTCCTTAATGGTACTTTTTTCGGTACCTATGTCATTTTAATTCAATTAAAATAACGTGTATAAAAGGAAAAAGTCCTAAAACCGCAAAACAGAAGCTCCACAGGTCGCAGCAGCGTCACCTGTAACTTCATGTTTTGAGCACAATTTCCACTTAAGCAGTGATAAAAAGAAATAAAGGACGTTATTACCTCCTGAGCTGCAGAGACAGATCCACATCAGTACACGGGTTTCTTTCGGATAAACTTTTCTAAACACACTGCGCTTTGACGAAGCACTTTCCCGCCAAAGATCCTTACATGGTGTGAGCGCTCACTCTGCCACTAATAATGTACAACAACTGTACAAAAAATGTCTAATACAGAGTGAGCGCTCACGTTTCCACAAACAATCTTTGATATTCCTCTCGCTGCAGCTGCTTGTAAAGTTGTAAACAACAGCCCGTAAACTCAGCCTCCGTGTCTGTCGCTAAAGGTAAACACGTCTTTCTTGTTGTCACTGCTCTGTTTTGTTTTTCAATTTGCCTAAAAACTCAAATTTCTTATTCAGTCCTGGTTTATAATAACTGGTTTAGTTTGACTCTGGGTTTTACAACCGGTGTAAGTCCTGGACCTGGTTTAGTCCTGGCGCAGACCGCGGCTGAGCCGTCTCTATTACAAATGTTTAGTACGTTATAGCTTTGCTTCTCTTTAAGTTATAGTTTTAAGTTATAGTTTTGCTTCGCTCCATTTGCGCTGAAGCGGCTCATTATCTGCGCACACGTTCATGTTTTTTTTAGACTCGCTGCGGGTCATATATTGACTTCTGGAGAGAAAAAGAACCGAAAGTTGGCACCGAAAGAATTTTAGTTTTTCGATACCACCCCCGACCGGAGCTTTTCGGTCGGTTCCAAGTAGGCACCGTTTAACGGTACCCATCCCTAGTTGTGATACATTTTGAATAAAGCCTGCGGTCAAACAAGCATATTCAATAGATTTCCCTATATCATTTGTGTATCACCATACACATTCGATAAGACACGAGTATTAACTAGTACTCTGTAACACTATATTTCTTATGCAACATATTGAGCTCAATTGTGGTGGGAAAAAAGTAGAGCGTCGGCAGAGGGCACACGAGTGCACTCTGCGCCTCAGTGGAAATTGGATCTAGTACCTTCAGGTTAAACTGCGCAGTGAAGCCAATTATTAAGAAAACTGGCATGATCAGAAGATGTCTGATGAAGGCATCAAAGAGGGGGTTATTATGCTTTCTGAAGTAATTGGAAATAATTTCAAACGCATTTTGATCATTATCGTACACTTTCTTGGTTAGGAAATATTATATTGATCTAAAAAAAAAAAGCTTCATTAAATTCTCCTTTTGCTGTTCATCCTGTGTTCAACAAGCACTCCCCTGACCCCTGTCTCGCTTAGCCTGGCATAAAGCCAGACTGACTTTATTTATGCATTTATAAATACATATAAAGACGGTCTGGAATTGTGGTAATAGGACGCAATTTCCAAATTGAGACTCGAGGCGGGGCTAACGATCCCAGTTTGAACGAGAGCGAACCAAACACACACACAACGACCTACGCTTTGCGTTTACGTCCTCCGCCATGTTTGTTTGTAGTAGGGCTGAACGATTAATTGCATTTGCAATTTTATCGCGATATTACACAACGCGATTTCATAATCGCAGGGCACGCGATTTGGGAAGTAAATAGAGCAACGAGATATGGCAGCAAAGTCCGCTCCGTCGCGTGCTTTTGTTTACGTCTCAGTCTAGTTAATGTGCGCGGTAGATTGTGGATGTACAGTGAAAATATCAGCTTTTATCATGCAGCCACCGCGAAGGAATATTGCTTTTCTCCGTTAGCATTGCGTTAGCCGCAGCGCTAATCACGCCATTCCGTCGCCGCTACTACACGCTCTGGTGATCACAGAAACTCCCTCACCTCCGGAGTCTACGCCTCTGCCTCCACAGACATATATAGGTGAGTCTGTGCTGATTGTAAAAAGTAAAGAGTCGTTTGTGGCTCAGTTTAGGGGGCTTATGTTTGGGAATGTTGTGGATAAAGAACTTATCTCAAAAGCATAATGACGTTTCATGACCATTAAGTATCCGCGGAGGCGATGTGCCATGTGCCTTTATTTACCTTTGCGTCTACCGCATATCCGCTCCGTAGGTCGTACAGACGCTAGATATAAACACTAAACTGCAGTATGAAAAGGGTTGGTAACTAGGATCCGAGGCAGGAGTCCGTGTCATGTCTTATTTTGCTGAGGAAATGTGCTGTTTAAGCTGAAATGTCACTAAATGGCTGCGAGTCAAAGATACGCGTCTGTGTCTGGCACCTCATGTCCCGTCTCCTTGTGTCAGTGTTCTTTTCTTTCTTCATATTGTCCAAAGTTACATCCCAAAACCAAAATGCTGCTCTTAATTCCACTGTGATTTGGCGTGTGCTCCATCTGGCCTCTCCGTGTCCTTCAATAACGCGCATCTGAAGTACTACGAGTCGCAGCTCAGACTGGGATTTGATTGGCCGAAATAATAAAGTACTATTTAATAAATTAAATAGCTTATTTTGTATTAATTGGGAGTTTGATTTCCTAAAACTTTTCCAACTAGTTAAAGCAGACGTTTGTTCTTACTTTCCTGCACTTTAGTCTGGGTGATGTTACTGACTGGATCAGTGAGTTATTTTTTTTTCATATCTATATAATTTAGCATTTATTTATAGACTGTACTGTTAAGTTCAGACAGTTTAAGAAGTGCAGTCCACACACATTTTGAATAGGTCAAGCAACAATTTTGTTGCAATTTTCACTTCAAATATTGTTTATTATGAAACAGGCTGATTTATTGCTTGTGTTAGGTGAAAAATACATGAGAAGAGGACCTTGCAACAATAATCGCATATTTAATCGCAATCGCAATATTGAAGAAAAAAAATCGCAATTAGATTATTTCTCAAAATCGTTCAGCCCTAGTTTGTAGTCCACACGTGCAGTCAAGTAAATGTTCCGGTCAAAGCCCTCAAAGCAGCTTCTTGCTGTGACTTTAAGGACAAGTCCAGCTCATTTAAAACAGAAGAAAGGGCACTGGTAAAAGATCATTGTGTCGCGGCGCCGCCATCGTCATTGTTTTGGTTACGGCCCGGACCTGGCAGTATCTACCATTGAGGTCACCGAGGTCCGGACCTCGGCAAAATTTTAGCTTTTTTTAAATGTCTTTTTTAACACATTGAATCCTTTACTGCCCAAATGAATGTTGTAAACACACACTTATTCAGGTGGAAGAGCCTGTTCAGATGTGGATAAGCTTGTTTTGGACCCAAATGTGTCCACTCCAAAACCGAATCTCATGAGCTGCTTTGCGTAAAACTCCGGAGGCCGGGAGCGCGGCTGAGGCTGCGTCAGCCCTGCAGCAACAGCAGCGCCTTTAGCATGAACCGTGACAAAATCTGATCGAGTTGCAATTTCTTTACTTATCTGTCATAAAGTGAGAGGAGCCTGTGTGTGCGCCGTCAGACTGATGGTGACATTGATTTACAACAGGAATTTTCCTCTCATTCTGATCCAAGGAGCGAGAGGAGAAGTGTTTGTGGCCGCATCATTCCCCTCCTCTGCCGCGTAGCTTTGTATCTATCACATGCAAAGATTGTAATGTCCTGCGTATAAATGATCTTCGCTTTAATGAGAGCTTAAACCAGCGCATTCACCTTTAATGTCACCAGTGGTTTGACAGTACGACTGAGGGAGACGCAGAGGGGGCGGGGCCAGAGCGCAGAGTCCAAACAAGTGTCTGATGTTCAGAATGAGTGACAAAAGCAGCAGAGTCCTGATATTTTTTTATTTATTTACACTCAGGTGAGCAAAAAGGGGAGGAAAACCTGCTTCACTGTAATAATGGATGAAATAGATATTAAATCGATATTTTATTTCGTGATAGCATTGTGTCAAAGTAGGGGGTACGTGACTCGTCACCTAAAGCTTCAGGGAGTACACGGCTCCAAAACGTTTGGGAACCACTGGCCTGACACAGTCTATCTGGTCCTACTATTTCCTCCTCACTGAAACAGAGAAAGAGATGAAGAGGTTCAGGCAAAGTTAGTCTTCAGGGTCACAGGGGAAAGAGATGCTGATGCCCCGCCTCAGGTCGACAGCAAAAAAGTGAGAGAATCACAAAGAAGACGGGGAGAGAGAAAGTGCAGCTGGCGTCCATGGCGTCTCACAAAAGTTTGACACACTGGGTTTTGACATTCATCCTGTCTAGTCGCATTCAGTCCAGGGTCAGTCCTTAATAGTCCTGTAGTCTCACTCAGTCTAGTCCTGTGTATAGTTCTGGTATAGTCCAAGTAAAATTCCTAGTTGTGAACCTGTTCATAACAATGGCAATAAAAAGTGTCTTCAGACTCTCCAGCACGGCGAGGAAAAACTCAAAAACACAGGGGGAGAAAAGAGAAACCTTGAGGAGAACCACAGAAGGAGAGATCCACTCCCATGGACGGACAGGCTAAATAGACCCAGGGCCAATGGGAGTCCCTCAGCAGATGAGCCAAGATCGCAGACAGTCCAGTCTTTTACAATTTCGTTCATCATTCATTTACTCCATACTTGGTGTTGGTAAGCTACTATTGTAGCCCCAGCTATCCTGTGGTAGACTGAAGGAAGCGTGGCAACCAGCCTGCGCCATATGCATGTCCGACCTCTACCACTCACTCACTACATCCACCCAGAATTCCTGCTGTTCCCAAACGGTCTCCAAAAGTGCAACAAAACGCAATTTTTGAAAACCGCTAAAAGAGGAGATGAAAGTGTTTTTCATCACTTAAAATACAGGAAATTACATCTGAATCTTTAAAAAGATTCTGGAGGAGGACCCCCAGACCCCCGTTTAAAAGGAATTATCCAGACCTCACTATTTTTTAAATACTGGCTACGGCCCTGGGCCTGGAGGACCACTGGTGTTTGATAGGAAATCCTAGTGCGGAAGATGACGTACTATTAACTCCCGCCCCCCGTATTATGATTGGCTCGTCTTGGTTTTGCCGGAGTCAGCGAGATTCAAATCGCACAATTCCAGACTGTATCTCCATGTATCTCTTAACATGGAGAATCAGTCTGGCTCTTGCCAGGCTACGTCTCGCTCCCCTTCACAACAACCCTTTGAGGCGTACTGTCAGGACAAGTGCGGACCAGAGTCAAAGCGGGCTGTAGTCAATAAGCAGTCCAGATGAGAACGTGTGTTTTCCTCACATGGCCTAACCACAGCGAGAGAATAAATTCAAAGTTGGACACTGACTGCGTACAAGTACCTCAAACAACCCCCAAACTCTCACTTTAAGACTTTTGTGACATCCAGTGAGAACATTGGTAGAAGCAGCTTTCAAACAAGATTCATTTCATATTTCAAAGACTAAAGCGCACAGAGAAAACACTTCAAAAACCTCCCAACCTTCAACGAAAAACTGCATTGAAAACATTTGCCTAAAAGAGCTGTCCCTTTGGTTGAAGCGAGTCGACGTGATGACTCAGAAGCTGCATGTGTCAGAGTTGGACAGAGTGTAAAGGCATGTGGCACGCAGATGAATGAGGGCGATGGAGGTCAGTGTTGGCAAAGGTGAAGACAGACGTCAGTGCTATGAAGTCTGCTCAAAACGCATCGAAAGTGGGTTTGCTGCGAATACAAGCAAATGGCAATTCATGTTATAAACCGGCAGGAACCTTGACTGCGGCAGGTACATTTCGAACTACCACAGACTGAATAACGTGAAGTAATACAACCTTCATTTTTTCTTTTAGCTTCAGTATGCAGTGTTGGAGACGAGTTCATGTACTTTTTCAATGAGCCGTTTTATGATTAGGAAAAGCATCTTCCCCTGCGGTTAGCCAACACGCTAGCTCTTGAGTCTTCATAATAAGAACAAAACTTTGTATAATAAAAGGGGAGGGGGGGGGGGGGGGGGGGGGGGGAGAGACTGTGCATGATGCTTTCCTTTCAATCTGTAGTAAAAACTATTGATCCCCCAAAAAAAGTAATAGAATTTTGCTAGTACATTAAAACATTTTAGAATCAGCAATAGACATTTGTATTGAACATTGTGAAGCAAACGTTATCTGGGAATCGGCTATGATTATTATCAGCAGGCAGTAGCGTGCATTAGCCATAACATAAAAAGTCAGTAATAGAACTTTGAGTCTCGCTACAAAATGATCGCCAATAATAAAGTCAAGTTTGTTTGCAGTCGGTATCGTTCTTCATTGGAGTGAAGTGGGAATTGGTCCAAGGCGGTGTGCCGTATGGAGAATCGTGAAAGAAACCCTGCTGTAGCTTATGCCGCCCGCGGCAAAAGAAGAACAAGCTTCCAAGGCATTTAGCCAGGGAGCCGCTGGACACACTTCAACTCTCCTCTGCGTGTCCCGGGATGACCCACCTGAAGTTTGAACTCCGTTAAACAAAATGCAGACAATGCTCACAGTTAGAAGCAGCTGGGAGTGGGAAACTGAACTGGAATTAAAAGTGGGATTAACAGTTCATGTACAAGGATTGTGTGACATTGTCTAATATGCAGTGAAAAAAATTAATGGGACACATTTGAAATAAAAATTGTTTGGCTTTTTTATGTACGGTGCTTTATGTGTCATTAGACACACGATGTACAAAGAGTTTTTGCAGACTGGAGGGTTACTGTTGAGCCCCAGCGAAAGAGATCCCACAGGGCAGAGATGAAGGACCTTCCTGTTGTGAGTCCAGAGTCTTATTAAAACGTCTAATGATTATTTAATTTTGACGATTGCCGTTTATTTTGGCACATTCAAGTCTATCATTATCTCAGTATTTTCAAAAGATAAATTTTTTATTAGATTTTTTTGCCCTTAAGCTTTATTGCACAAGACAGCACAATGCAAAATGGCGCGGGAAGAGACATTTGGCAAATCGTCTGAGCTGGGACTCAAACCCACAGGGTAGACGGACTGAACAGTGTTCCCTCTAAAGTCTACACTAAACCAGTGTTTAGTTCCTCGTAAAACAACCGCTAGAGTTTCACCACGCCGACAGAAGCGTAAACCCAAATGCTCAAAAAATAAATGAATTTTTAGTTACATTGGCTTTTCGGGGGGTAATTAATAATTCCAATTATTATCAACTTCTAAAATTTCTTATTCTTAATTATAATACAAGTTGAAAATAATAATTATTGTTATTAAATAACAATAATCATTATTTCATAATTGTTACCTCACTTCAAATCCTTGAGTCATTTTTCAATGAGTCATTTTATTGATCAATTATTTTGATTTTTAATCATAACGTTGGGTTGTATTGCACTTTACAAGACGAGCTTCTCAAAACACTACACTGCACTCATCCATTTACTAGCTTGTTGGTGTTATATTTTCGTTAACAAATGCAACATTGCTGTTATTTTTTTTAATCACATTTAAGTTTGAATATAGTATGACGCCATATGTGTCATATTTTTAATTGCCATTTCCCAACCATCTCTTGTTAATTACCAACCTGCTGTGAAAACTATTAAGACGGTCATGCAAATATGAACTTGAAAATGGCATGTTCAAGCTCACACTCTCATTCCTCTTTTACGATTGATGGACAAGTCAGCACGAAATGGAGTGTTCATTTATGGATGTCACTATATCAATGATTGTAATCAGTGGAACTTGCTTAATTTTGTTTGGTATGACACGCCCGGCAGCATTTTGGATATTCAACCTTCAATGTGAGTACCGGCCTGCACCGCCCTGTACCCCGGGGGCCTATAATAGCTTTCCACACTTGTAATTGATTTGTGGCACGAGAGTGAAGGTCAGAGAATTCAACGCCCTTAATTATATTAAGATAGCAGATGGATCTTGTACAGGCTCGTGGAGTGTTTATATTAATATATCAGTGGGTCATTGATTGGAGGGCTTATGGGTAATACTGGACAGTGGGGCTTGAGGAGAGACTAAACTAATACAAGATGTTTGTAAAAGTAAATAGAGGGTTAGCAAGGTTGTTTTTAACATAATAAGATCCTATGAAGACACAGATATTTTGAGATTCAAAAGGATAGTGTATGACCAACTAATGCCATTGTGATTTGCCAATTGCATTAACAAAGTAATCATTTGGTTGTCCCAAAGAGAACAAACAGAAACAATGCTATAGCTAATGTTTTCCAAGAAGCCATGACTGTAAAATAATCATTAATGTACACATATATACACACACATATATACACACACACACACATATATACACACACACACATATACATATACATATATATATATATATATATATATATATATATATGCAACAGTTTCTATGACCATTTGCAGGACAGGCTCCAGGCATAGGCAAACTAGACGGTCACCTAGGGCTGGAAAATGCGCCAAATTGTGCATTTAAAGTCTATGCACCTGCCATCAGCCCACTTTCACATATCGTTGGAACAGAGAGAGAAAAGCTTTCAAACGAAAACTTCCTGGTTACCCTTTGCCTCCGAGGAGGTGTGTTACAACATTGCAGTAAAAATGAGTGAATATTCACATCAAAAATGGCTCCTTCCTCGTATAAAACTGCTGTGTTACATGTGTCATGGTTGCGCATGGATGGATCATTTTTATCTTCAAAATGTCTCCAAATGGTGGAGTAAAAAAGCCAAAAGACAGCAAACAGGTGGAATTGGATTGAATTTCCCAACCTTTATACATAGTCCAGGGTCGATGAAGGATGGTGGAGGATGACGAGGGTTGCGAGGTTGGAGGGGAAGTGGCATATTTGGAATCATCCCAAAAGGAACCGTGGTAAAAAGACAAAACAGCTACAAGTTGTCAGCAAGTCTAGTTATATCACCACTATACACTTACCGCCAACAATTTTGGTACTTTCCCATTTCTAACTGTCGAATTCAAACCTTGCAGAGAGACTTCCTTTTGTAAATTGCTACAAATTGCTCAAAACAAACGGCACCTAAAAACCTTCGCACTGGCTTTTCACACTGACGCAGGTAAGCGATTTCATAAGGCAGCGACTGTAAAAGTACAAATTAGCAAATCCCATGTCATATCGCAGACTCCGCACCGCCTCATTAGCGTCTGAAGCCAAGTTATTTATGAGCCACTTGACACGCCGACGTATAGAGTGAGGGGATTTGATTTGAAGGATTTATGGGCCAACCCCAGAGAGTTCATGAACGCGCCCGGCGCTAGCAGTTGTGTGTGACAGCTGCAAAGGAGTCTCGTCTTCCTGATAAACGTGGTAGTCTGGTAGTAGGGCATCAATGTCAGGGTTATCGGATATCGGACTAGTCTATAGCGTTTGGAAAGGTGAGCAGGCCATAGTGAATGTGCTGGACCAGGTGCGGTTTTTAGGGAGCAGTGTTTTTTCTTTTTTTTTCTTCGATGCCTGAAGAAATGTGCGGTGAGTCACATTTTTGAAGTTGCTCAATGTTTAATCCAAAATTTAGACAAGTTGTCGTCACTGGCTTGGGTCTTTGTTCACTTTTCATTCTGACACAGCTTGGGCCGCAAAAGGATAATTTTTCTTGGAAGGATATTGTAATGACATTTTGATCGATTTATTTATTTATAATGAAAAATAAAATGGACCATTGTGTCCAAAATAAAGTACTGCATTGAAGGAATGCTTTTATTCCACATAACCAACTGCAGCCTTTGTGATCGCAACCCTTCCAATTGCTACATCTGTAAGACAGTTCACAGGGATTTTAGGATCTCATTGTTTCCCAAACAAACGTCATTAATAATGATCCTCATTAGCTGTACCCTTGGTGCCAGTTAATCCTCCTAGGGTGCAAACTGTCCTCGCTTTTGGCCCATACTTTAACTGTCGCTTTTGGACATGTTTTGAAAAATGTTCCCATATCACTCAGCCCTGGTACAGTAAAATGATGACAGGCTGCAATTCAATAGAAAACACCCTTCAAGGTCTAATGCCACAGGCAGCACCATCTTTTTGAGTTAACACTGCGGTACTTTATGTAGCCATGAGCAAAGCGAGCGAGAAAGCAAGAAATAACCCAAGTCTTTCCTGTCGTTTATCCACTGTGATAAAAGTTTAACTAGTTAGGTATAACTTTGCAGAGTCCCAAATTTCGAACAAGCAACGCCGTGTTGTCTTGCAGCAACCGATTCAAAACTTTTCCAGAGTTACTAAGAGAGTGGGTGCAGTGAATTACAAAATGCTGTCTTAGAAGGCAGCCAGTCAAAACGCCACAGTGAGAAAACTGGCAAAGTGCTGTGAAACTCAAGCTACAAGCCAGCTAAATAAAAAAAGCATGATTTTCGAGTTTGGACAAAAGAAAAATGTTCAAATTGCACGTTGCCAACGCAGCTGAAGGAAGCTTGACTCCATTATGAGGCAGAAGTCCACATGAAGAATTAATGACTCTTGTCGGCTCTATAGACTCTCTGTGTCCACATAATGTCTCTATTGTGCCATTTGTCCATCTGCTCACATCATGTTGGACACATCGCATTTAAAACAGCCTTTGCAGTTGGAGTCTAACACATTGATGCAACAAGCAGCCGGAGAACGCATGAGCGAGTGATCAAACCGTGAAGAGGAAATGTGTCGCAAACGCCTGTGACAATAACTACAAAGTTATGTAAAATAATCATTGATTTTATTGAGTTTTCTTTAGTAAAAGTTCTGTCAACAAAATACGTTTAAGTTTAGGTGATGTGAACGCAAACTAGAAAGCACAAATCTGTTGTGTTATAACTTTGTGGCACCTGAATTCACCACCTGTACGGCGACACGACCGTTACAAATCTTCTTCCTTGGTGTGAGTCGGTGGCATTGACAGCACTACATTGGCACATCGCCATCTACTGTTCTGGAATGGCCTTCATTAGACTTAAGTGGAAATGTAAACCTGTTACTTTTACTTTGGAGCCTGTAGTGGTGAGGAAAGTATTACTTCAATCTTGAAACACAGTGGAGTAAAATTAATAAGTTTGAAAAAAAAAAAAAAATCACCTTGTTACTGAGCACTTGTAAAAAATAAAAATAATTGCTCTAGTTACACATTTTCTCTAAAAGCCTTTAACTCAGGCGGATAATCAATGTAAAAAGGTTCTGGGTGTTCCATCATCCCACGCGTAGCAGCCAGCAAAAAAGTGTTTGTCAAGAATTTTTAGGCAGTTAAAGAGCCTTGATTTTTCGTTTCTCGAACATGTTTTTCATACATAAACGCCACAGAGCTTCATTGAACATTACCAAAGCCGTTTCATCCAAGCAATCTACATGTGGAACATTCACAATAATATCGTGCGACTTTACATGAGCAAGTAAACTGTAGTTACGCACAGTACCAAACATGCTCGTCGTCAGCTACTATTCCATGTTTGGAGTGCAATGTTATGGCGAATGCTTTACATGGCGTTCGTAACACTAAAACATTTCTCGTCAAAAGGACTCCTCGCCATGGCCCGAAAATAATCATTGATGGAAATCGAGTGAGCGGGACATTTCGGAGATAAGCCGTGCACGCTACGCCTGGGGAGCAACGCTGAGCTCCAAGTTTAGCCTTATATGTGGAGTGCAGAGTCGATTACAACGTCATCAAATTTAAATCCAAACCATGCAAGTCGGGCTGACAGAAATCCCTGAAGTGAATGCTCTTTTGTTTTGGCTTACAAATAAATCTAAAAGCAAAAGTTGCGTGTAAGCTGGACAGATATCACACTATAAAAGGAGAAACCAAATCTAGCGTTAGCATTTTAGCGTGCGTGTGTTTTTGTCGAGTCTACAATGTGGATAATGGAAGAAGCAGGTGCTCTTTGAATGTGCACATCTGTTCGTTAATAGAAGGTAGTGTGTCTATGCGGGGAAAACCACAAACAACCTGTGGCATTCTATTGTGTGGGATCAATGGACAAACAAAATGGAGATTATTAACAGCTACAGGCAACACATTAGTTTGCAATGAATTTGAAGGGAAAAAGCGGTTGGGAGTGTTTGAAGTACAATAGCCATTAAAGGAATAGTAGTTCTTACCTTAGACGAGTTGATGCGCAACTGTCTGGTCTTTGTGCGTGCGCTCAGTCACGCAAATGTTGTTAGCATTTAGCCTCTCCCAGCACAGGTATCGCTCCAAACTGGGGTGAAGTTAGAAGCTACTAAGCTGTTCCACGTTTTCCTATTTAAATACAGTTACGTGAGCCTTTACATGATCCAAGTCTAGTAACACAAAATTAAACATGTCGATTTTCTGAGTGGATAAAAAGGAGTACTATACATTGTAAGGCGTAATAATGCCGTCCACGCGGTAAAGTGAGATATTACTGCAGGTACGTTGAAGTGCTCCGATCTTACTACAATATAGTACTCCTTTTTATCCGCTTAGAAAATCAATAAGTTTAATTTTGTGTAACTAGACTTGGATCGTGTAAAGGCTCACGTAACTGTTTAAATAGGGGAAAACGTGGAACAGCTTGGTAGCGTCTAACTTCACCCCAGTTTGGAGCTATGGATATGCTGAGAGAGCCTAAACGCTAACAACATTTGCATGACTGATCACACGCACAAAGACCAGACAGGTGCACATCAACTCGTCAAAGCTAAGGTAAGAACATCTCAGTATGTAAAAACGGTGGCTATTCCTTTGAGCCTTTGTAACGCAACTGTCTTTAGGTAGCTTGTGAGCCTTCAATTTATTTTGTCAGTTAAAAGAAAGACTATCAGGTCAATCGGACTAGATCTTTTAAATATAAATGTATATATATATATATATATATATATATATATATATATTTTATACTTCATTTGTCTTTGCAGCTTCATAAAAAAGCTCTTTCTGAAGTCCTATGTATCCACCTCACCTCACGATCACTTTCTAAGGTCAATCCTCTCATCAAAAAGTAAAAACACTTGCCATAGCTTCACTATGGCAACACAGACTATTTCTTCCCCCTCTTTTTGACTCTTTATTGAAATGCGCAGCGAAGGGAGCAGAAACAGGGCTGGTGGGAGTGGCTTACATGGGGATCGTGTGAATAACAGGAAGTGAAAGTACTGGATATTTTATTTCTGCTGTTTTAGATTAATATTGCATTTTCTAACATGTTTGTAAGAGAGTGATAAAGGTGTATTTGAGATCATTATGAAATGATCTCAAATCATATCATAATTGCAAAAAGCAACAGACATAATAAGCGCCAGAATAAACTGGTGACAAATTGTACTTTTTACCAAATAATCCTAAACTTTAAAACTACACTAAATTGATCAACAAGAATAGTTGAAGTGCAGCGCAATTGATCATTTTATTCAAAAAAAACTTCTTCTGTGTTTCCATGTAGTGGCAGAAAACACAACACTGCTTGACTCCTGGTTGTACATAAGGCCAAAGCTCAAAGCATGTTAGTTTAGCAGCAGAGTTGCATCAAAACAAACCCCTTGTAAATTTGTGTCCGTGCTGGCTTACCTTAGGTCTCTGCGGGCCCTCTCCCCTTGCCCTCGCTTGCCCTCGGTAACGCTGTCCCGCTGCGAGTTAATGTCTGGATTCCGTTACTTGGACCATGTCTCGAACCCCTCGTGGCCAAGGCGATTTTCCTCACAAGGAACCTCCACCACCTGCGGGACCCATGAGTGAACCATTAGGCGCTAATTGAAGGCTTTCACGGTAACGCAAACACTTTTCTCAGCTGACTTAGCCACCCTTCATTACCCCTTATCCGGGCCTTTTTCATTCAACGCCTTTTGGAAACATTTGTGGACGTTTACGGTTTTAAGCCAAATTAAAGCCACGCTACAGAACATTGCAGATTACCTTTGGATGTTTGAGTTTTTGCTGAAACTGATCCCTGCACTGAAGAGCCCCCAAAGGACAAAGTTTTACAAAACCTTTTTACATCAAAGTAGCACTTCAGTCTCCCAATGTTTTCAACGCTTTAGCTACGTCACAACGCAAAACCCTGATGAATAAGCAAACATGCAGTGTTAAGTTCAAAATGTCAATAAATACTAGAATATATTCTTAAATATACAGTATTATGATAAGGTTTTCAATTATGTCAAATCCAGTGGACGTAGGACTGGCAGTGGCGCTGCCTACATATGCTATAAGACTGGGCAAAAAAAATATTAGTCTAAATATTTCTTAGATATTATCCGTTGTTGACCATGTGGTGGTCTGTTCACATGACATATATGCCACATGATCTATGGCCACAGCAGGAAGAGTAAAAAAAAGTCCTTTATCCTCTCGAATGAAAGGACTTTTCGGAGTGCCTCGGATTCTTGCCCACTCTACACCATTTTTGTAAGGGCTTTTAATTTTTATCATGTTCTTAAAAGGGACTAGATGCAAGTTGGTCATTTTTATACTCGCTACTGCCACCTCAAGTCTTGCGTGTAACTGCAGTCTCTATATTAAGCTCGTGCATGACGGCATTTCGGACCCGAATTAACACCTTTTTGAGTAACAGTGTCGGATTTTAGAGGCATTCTACACATAAGGACATGGCTGGAACAAGTAGGGGGAGGGAAATACATACACATTTTTAAACTCCATCTAGTCCCTTTAAATATTGTATTTTACTTATTTTTAATATTAGTAACAGCGGTGTTTCACTATACAAGTCTCATGATCATAGAACATAAAGCGTTCTGTATTCCTTTATTGATTAGCTCTTTGCTATGAATGTTGCGGTTAACTTGCCAGTAGGGAAAACTAAAACAAGATTACTATAATAATTAATCACTGATAATTAATGGTGAAGTTAATTTGGGGTCGGGCCAGTGCATGTTAATGAAGCCACACCGGATTATAGCCTTGGGCAATCCATCCCTCATCCCCCATGTGCACACTCAAACACGCTCTCTTTCACCCTGACGTATTGGCAGTGGTGTGCCGTCAGGGCCAGCAGGACCTTCTCTGCTGGCCCTGACCAAATGAGGGGGGAAAAAAGTGTAAAATGTTTTAATAGTATGTTTAATTTCTCATTTATTTATATAATGTACAGTTGAGTCGATTATATAGATTGTGTTGATGTGTAACTGTAATTTCCTACTCAAAAAGAGCCTTAAGACACCTCTGGCGAGCTGCTCCTCCTCAGGGCCTTCTCCACAGATTTTGCAGGCCAGCCAGCGTCACTGATAGAATTATCAGCCAATCAGAATTCGATGTACATTGACAGGGCCTTCAGTAGCTCAGTAGCTTCCCCTACGTTTTGTTCGCCTGGGAAAACCGCCAATGTAACCGCGCATGACCAAGATGGTCAACCGGATAAACAGATATTCCTCTTGGAAATATCCCAATGAAGTGGATTCATTGATCACGGATTTTTGGGGCCCCTTCCTCATGAAAAGCTTCGAGAGCACAGCAGCGGGACGTAGACGCTTGGCTCCCTGGACAGGAGAAGAGTTTCTCCGCGTCAGCTACACTGAGACTCGGGCAGGGAACAGGTACAAGACTACGAGCACGAAAACTGCGGAGGCACCGCTGCTTTGGTTTGCCTTGTTGATACATCCTTTAGCGAACAAGTGCCATGCAAAAAGGCAGTTTTATCCATACGCCTATTGTCGATCAGTTTATATGCGTTTGACTGTGTGAAACCCTGGTTGCTGTTGAAGGCCCTGACTGAAACCCCACGGCCCGCCACTGCCTATATTGTACATGTTTTTAGTGGTAGGGGAAACCGGAGTACCCGGAGGAAACCTACGTAGACACGGGAAGAACATGCAAACTCCACACAGAAAGGCCCCGTCCAGGTGGGAATCGAACCCGGGACCTTTTAGCTGTGAAGCACGAACGAGCGCTAACCACTGTACTACCGTGCCGCCCTACATTTAACATGTAGTAGTGTCAAATTAATATTAGCCTTTAGCTTCAAGACAAACTTTACTACCGCGGCACGGTAGTACAGCGGTTAGCGCTCGTGCTTCACAGCTAGAAGATCCGGGGTTCGATTCCCACCTGGACGGGGCCTTTCTGTGTGGAGTTTGCATGTTCTCCCCATGTCTGCGTAGGTTTCCTCCGGGTACTCCGGTTTCCCCTACCACTAAAAAACATGTACAATAGGCCAGGATGAATGAGAGTGTGTTTGAGAGTGCGCATGGAGGACGACGGATGCAAATTAGCCCAAGGCTACAATCCGGTGTGGCTTGTTTACATGCATGAGACCCATGTATCTTCATTAACATGCACTGTCCTGACCAAATAAACCAATAAATAAATAAATTGTATTAATACAGGAGTCCCCTCTTTTTCTTTCTTCGGCTGCTCAATTATTGGGACAAATAATATCCATCCATCCATCCATTTTCTCCCACTTGTCCGTTCCCGGGTCGTGGGGGCAGCTGTTAGAGTTGCCCAAATCACATAGCACCAGCCCCTATGGCTCCTCCTGCAGGTGGTGGGTCCACAGAAGGACGGCCTCATGGCTCTAACCGGGCCTGTTGGCCTCTCATAAGGGGCTTCTGACAAATAATAATCATGATTATTTCAGCCATAATTGAAATCACGATTATTCCCACAATTACTTAGTTTCTTTTTTTTTTTTTTACAAAACAATGCCAACTATACTATTTGGACAATTTGAAAAGTTTCTAAACAAATCCTTGATTGAGGCGTCGGTGCTCTCACAGCTGCCCCCTGCTGGCCTGCACTGACATCTGCAAGTCGCAGGATGATATCATTAAGGCGTGCCGTTTGTTGTCATGCCTCGTGTCGGGCTAAGAACTGTTCACTTAATAATTGTTTTGTCTCGATTACGTGCAGTGTCTCATAAACGTGTAGTGTGTAGTAATGAAACTCGCAATTGAATTTTGATTAATTGCACAGCCCTACTTTCTTCTTCTCCTTTTTCATTTCATTAGTCAGCACAGTCCTGGTGAAAATCACACCAAAGGGGAAGAGTGTCAGTTGTTACAGCTTTGCTGCTCACTTTGGAAGACGGCCTAGAATCGGGGCTCAATACCATTTCACCACTCAGGCATTCAAATATCTGTCAGCTATAGTGTTCAAACATTTCAATGAGACCTGGATGAATTCCCCTAAGAACAAAACAAGGATAAGAAACAGTTGAGACACCAGGAAGTCAGCATTATGTCGCACAGAGACGATTAAAGAAATTGGGCAACAAATAACACGATTAAAACCTTAAAAAATAAAAAGTCACAGAATGGGACCTTTAACTGGGTTAAATTGGCTAATGCTTCTTTCTAAACATTTCTTATTCAAAATTCATTAACCTAATTGCTGTTTGCGCAAAGTCATTTCTTATATTAAGCTTGATTGCGACTTGGTGCTCATTTGATTGTGCTCATGCAGACTGATAACTAAGCTCTTCCACATGTGACGAGGAAGTGGGGGGGGGGGGGGGTGTTCAGTAAAGGGTCGGCGCTGATTGCCGAAATTGCTTGATAATAGTTCAAAGCATTATAATTTTTGCATAAGACAGATAACATCGTGCTGCCTTTTGAAGTACTTTTAAATTATTCTCTTTTGATCTATTCTATAGTACAAATTAGCATTCAGGATGTGTTTTGTTTGAGTGAGTGAAGCCGAATATTATACGCGCCAGAACAGAATAAATGGCTGTTTTGCGATGTACTTGCAAACAATTATAACACTTGTGCGCCGTTACTTGAGCTGTGATCAGAGATTTGGAGCTCCCTCTGCAGGTGGCGGGACAAATGAGGAACAGAAAAGCACAAAACGCAAGGTTTAATTATTCCCAAACGGCATGGTAGCAAAGCAGTGGCGCCGTCATGAACAGACTTCGAGTGCAGAGCTGCTCAGAACGGGTCCGGTCTGACGATTTATGGATTTCGAAGATGTGAATTATAGTTTCGAAGTTTATAACAGTGAACATTATGCTGCAGAAGAATGAATGGAATGAGGGCAGAGACGAGAGCTGCAGCAGAGGCAAGAAAGCATCTGGACAGAACTCCAAATGCGCTCAATGTTGGAACCTGTGTCTTTCTCTCATTGATAAAACAGCCACCCTGCCTCTATTGCTAAGAGCGGCCGCTTTACTCACTCATTTCATTGGTAAGCAGTGGACAAAACACAAAAACACTCCCGTGCCTGCGTTCATAGGAGCTCAGTTTCTATCAGGATATCACATTATAACATGGCTAAAAGCTCCAAAAAGTCAAATTTTGCATGATATGTCCAAAAAGAATGTGTTATTAATTCTTTGATTCCCTTCTCTGCGGCTCACACAAAGAGCGCACGGCAGCAATTTCTCCGCGCTCCCTTTTTGTTGGAATGACCTTTCTGCCTCAATGTTAGCTTTTGAATGGGAACTCTTCGTTCATCTTGACATTTGGTAAAATGCCTAGCACGGGATAACGGAACATGGCTCTTTATGACACTTCAGGTAGCATGTAACGGCGCCGGCCTTCACGCGTCTACTGCGGATGATAGTTCTATGTGGATGAACATATCGGATTTTTGACCAGTTTTTAAAACAAGCGTAACTCCAATATTAGAGGCTTGACCCGGAAGCGCTGCACGACCCCGTTGTCATAGCAATGTTAGCATCATCTGTGGAAAAACTTTTGATGCGTTTTGTGCATGGTTTAGAAGGTGGAGGCAGCATCAGAACGAAGGGATTGAAAGAGAAAGGCTACTGCAGTTTTATGAGAAGAGCAAAAGCACAGAGATATGACGGATGTCGGGAAGAACCGTTATTTTTTATCTGCCCATCATTTCTGGAAAAAAAAAAGGTGTGAATTGCTGATGTTGTTTAATGCCCATATGAAATTACCAACGTCCTCAAAAACTTTTTACCGAGGTCCCAAGGTAAAACTATAGCGAATAGGCCTGAAATCTACATGAACCATATGAAAATCAAAATTGTTACTAAGCTCGTAGTAAGGTTTCAAAGCCATCTACAGTCTTTGCAGTTTGTTTCAGAAGGGCTTATATTACTACTTACTTACTCATATCATTTGTCATATGTGTGTTCTGTAATATACACCATTTTGCATAGATTATGTCTCTTTTCTTGCCAACTTTTATACTTCGGTTTGTCAGTTTTCTTTGTAAGCACTTATTATACTTAGGGCTGGTGCGTTAACTGGTACCGTGCTGGTATTGTTTAACGGTTAAGCGGTATCAGTATGGAATCGGAAAAAAATAAATAAAAGAAATGGTCTTTAATGGAATAAATGAACATTATTGTTCTGTTTTCTAGTGCTAGAAATATTTGAGTAAAGGTATCTGAAAAATGTATCGTTAAGGTATCCAGTGTTGGGCAAGTTACTTTATAATGGTAATATATTCAACAGTGGGATGAAAATGTATGTGAACGCTTTGGAATTTCTTGCATTTCTGCCTAAATTGGTCTGCAACTACAGGAAAGCAGTTATTGCTGCAAAAGAAGAGTCAGCCAGCTATTTAATACAAGGGTTCACTTATTTATTCCATGCATGTTCTGAATGTCTTAGGTTTTTCTGCTAAATATCTTCATGAACTTGTGAATTAATTTTTCTATTGATGATATCACGTTGCCCAGGCCCTAAGGCAGCTAAACAGCCCCACACCATGATTCTCCTGCCCCAGACTTCACAGTGAGGATCGGGTTTTGATGTTGGTGTGCTGTTCCATTTTTCCTCCACACATGACGTCGTGTGTTCCTCCCAAACTGTTCAACTTTGGGTCTAACAGTCCACAGTATATTTTTCCACTAGTGCTGTGGAGCATGCAAGAGCTCTTTTGCAAACCAAAATTTAATTGTCTGGTGTGGGGCTGTTTTGTTGCCTCAGGCCCTGAGGCAGTACAAGTTCATGAAGATATTTAGCAGAAAAACCTAAGACATTCACAACATGCATGGAATAAGTAAGTGAACCCTTGTATTAAATAGCTGGCTGACTCTTCTTTTGCAGCAGTAACTGCTTTCCTGTAGTTGCAGATTAGACGCTCACAACGATCAGGAATTCATCTTGGACCATTCCTCTTTACAAAACTGCTGCAGTTCAGCGAGATTCCTGGGTTCACTTACTTTTTCCTCCCTGTCCTGTGCATGTTTACATGTTACGGCCAATAAAAATATGATAACATTTAAATGTTTGGGTGGCATTAGTTTAAGCAGACACTGTTTATTCATTCTTATGGATTTTGATAAAGATCAGACCACATTTTATGACCAATTTAGGCAGAAATGCGGGAAATTCCAAAGCGTTCACATAAATTTTCATCCCACTGTACATTAGTTAAAGCTTTAAAAATGTAATATGTTTATATTGCATATTACCGTTTTAAAAATGTGCTGAATTACACTACTTTTAAATGACTGAGTTATTTTTGGCAAAATATAAACTGAAAATAGTAATAATGCCACCGAGTAAAAGTGCAGTCAAAGGTTTCCTTTTCTTTCGCTTTCCCCATTCTCTCGTATTTTGTTTTGATGACGTTGGCTGCATGCAACTGCGTATCTTATACATCAGTATCCAACTTAAATCAAATCAATCAAATCAAATTTGGTTGAGAGTTTGGTATTTTTTTTGTTCGTACATCAATACAAACTATAACTGGAGTTACTTAAATTGTAATGACCAATATATTACCATATTTTGTGTAAGTATTACGGGTGAACGATAGACAAAATTTCATCTCTCAATATTCATGCCAGATATCGCGATATCAATACGATACAATATAACTATGGGTTAGGTGAAAACTAAGCATTTTTCAGAAGAAAAAAAATACAAAAGAGTGCAGTTTTATTGATGAAAATCTATATCGTTTATATCTTGCTTTTTCGATTTTTAATGTTTTGAATGTTCATATCTCGATATAAATACGATGACGATATATTTTTCTTTTGCGATATTCATATCTTGAATGTTCATATATAGATATCGATATGATAACTATATATCTTTCAGCCCTAGTAAGTATTATGTCATATTCCATAGTTACTGAAAAAAAGTAATACATTTTTGTAACTCGTTACTTTTACAATACATTCACCGCAACACTTAGTTTAGTTTTATTTGTTTATTTGAGAAGTATACATTCTGCTCAAAAGGAGTGGGCTGAAGCAAAAAGCTTATGAGCGCCTACCCCCAGGTATGCCCTCATAAACACTGCAGGTATTGTACCCAGCGCTAATGATACTGAGGCATTTTACGCTTCAACGCCAATTTAAGCCTGTAGATTTTGTTCACGACATTTATAGAATTATATCATATTTTTAATTATATAATGTAATTTTAGTAATAATTACAGGGCCATCGGCCCTGGGTCTCTATAGCCTGTCCGTCCATGGGAGTGGATCTCTCCTTCTGTGGTTCTCCCCAAGGTTTCTCTCGTCTCCCCCCGTGTTTTTGAGTTTTTCCTCGCCGTGCTGGAGAGTCCAAGGACAGGGGACACCCACGCCGCTCGTCCCCACCCACTGCTGATGCTTATTTGGACTTTGTTTGCCTGGATACTTGATTCGCCTGGGCTTTATGCTGCGTTTACACATAAGCACGATGCGTTACGAATGTCATTTTTCCGTCATTCGTGACGTTCGTGACGTGACTTAACGCATCTCAATGGGATTCTTAACAGAACGCATCAGTTCGTGACATTCGTGACGTTCGTGGAGAAAGTTTTTGTCTGTCAAAAAATCTTCCACGAATGTCACGAATCCCCCTCTGTTCGTGGAGTTCGCAGCGGAGCGTGTCCTTTCGTGAGGAGTAGTGGCGCTTCGTAATTCAGCGTGAGAGCATTCGTAGAGCAGAATCACTGTTTTCACGCTCAAAATTGGCAGAAACACACGCTACGCCCAAAGTAAATGTTCGTACCTGCAGTGGAAAAGTGTCACAAAGTCGGCCAATCCGCGCTCCAAGTCACGGACAGCACCTGAAGAAACACTTTCAGCACCCCGAGCCACTGCCGCTCCTCGGGGTGCTGAAAGTGTTTCTTCCTCCTGCGGTCGTACCTGATGTTCGGGAGTTGGAGCCAGACGAGCCCAATGACTAAGGGGAGAGCACGGCCTCTGCTCCGCCTCCAACCCGGCGGCAGAAGATCACTCCACTTTCGCCCAATTCTTGACAGATTTCGGACAGAACGCGAATATTCCTAGTGACCCGTAACAGCGCGTGGCAGCGCGCAACACCACGCAGCAGCGCGCAACACCACGCAGCAGCGCGGGACGCATATTCGTGACCGTGCGTAATAATTCGTGCCATTAATCGTAACGCGTAGTAACAGGTCGCAACAGTTAGTGGCGGCGCGTGAAACCTCGACCCCGAATCATCAAATTCGTGATCCTTGGCCACGAATGTGCATTTGTGGCATTCGTAACGCATCGTGCTTATGTGTAAACGCAGCATTACATTGTCTTGTTTGCGGCTCTGTTTTATTGCCTTAATGTTCGGTGCAGCCCTATGAGGCCACTCCTGTTGTGATATTGGGCTATACAAAACCATTGATTGAATAATAATAAAATATGAAAAATATAAAAGAATAATAGTTAATAAAGCAGATTTTAAATGGTTTTGCTCATAAAATTTACAGAAGGGTAAGTAAGGTTGTTGGTAAGGTGATTTTATGAGGCATGACCCGGGAAGATTGGGATGCCCTGGGGTTTGGAAAAATTCCCTGTTACCATGGAGATCCGTCATGTTTGTCAGTACGTTAGCAAACATTTTCCATAGAAAAAAACATTACCTAAAAGCAGTATATAAAGTGGAGGAAAAAGCAGTGAAACAACTCCTTTTAGCTACTGAGGTACTACCAGTAAATCCATCTAGCTCACTGCAGTGAGTGTTTTAATGTGAACAGTAACTCCAGCATTTTACCTTTGAACGTCTCCACTGGTTTATTACAGCTGCTTAGCGATATGACATCACGATCCTGAACTCTATACGTAATCTTAAAGAGCTACTCACTGCTCCTGACTGGTTTGCTGTGAAGCCTTGGTTAAAGGATGGGTCAAATTTCCCTATGGGGGCAACAAATAAAGAAGATTTTTATTCTCTCCAAAACCATCGCAGCCGTACTGGATTAACGATTTTTAGAAAGTCCATCTATTCACCACTTTCACACTCTAGCAACAATATAGTTACTTTTAAACTGCAGTGTATACAAAACAACAAATACAGCATGCATTTTTCAGTCTAGAACTACTTGTACTGTGTGCTGCGGTCGAGAGCAGCCCGACAAGTTTGAACAAAAAAAAAAACGTAAATGGGATAATAACCCAGGACGCTCGGTGCCAATACGTTTCAGGTTCCAGCCTACTGTATGCGCCTCCAACATGAGCGAAATGTGTGCGCGACATTACCGTTGTTGTAAGCTACATGAGGTTAATCTGAATCCTACAGCCGGCGCAGAACATGGGGTGACCTCAAACGCTCTCAGCTGCGAACTGACACTGCCTTTATGGTGGCTTGGAAACTCCCGCCTTTCTCCTTTGCTACATGTTAAATATTAGTCAACAACATAGTATAATTACTTACTAAAATGTATGCATATTGTGCCAGCATAACTGCTTAGATTAAGGGTATTTACAAATAATGGAAAAGGGCGTGCACAAATACATGTCATTAATGTGCAGATTCTTTTGTGTGTTTGGAACATTCCTGTATTATAAAAAGTGTCCGCATTGAAAATGAAAGAGAACATTGTCGGCGTTGTTTTAATGTGTAAAATAACCAAAACTCTGCTTGTGCGTTCAAAAATCACATGCAAGAAGCCTTTAAATGTACGACGTTTTCTGGGCGCTCGTGAACGCACCAGTTGAACCCGCTGTCACCACTACAACCACGACCTGTCAAAAGATACAAAATGTACGTTTGTTTGCACTGTTATCTTGGGTCAATTCGGTGAAGGAAAAATAGTGATAGACGAAAACCAAAGCCGCTATGCATGTACAAAAAGGGAAAGTCCATTTCGAAAGGGTCATTGCCAGATGTTGACAGCTGGAATTGGCGACTTGAAGTTTAATTCCGTCGCTGTTAAAAGTTTACGTAAGTTGAAAGATCATTTTGGAGCGATAGCAAGTCGGTTCACAGTGCTACGTACTTTAAAATACATAAATAAAAAGGCCACTCAACTTTGTATTAGACTCACTCCGAAGCTAAGGCTCGAGTACGTTCTGTTCCTTGCGCTGTCAAAACCCCGTGCCAAATATCTGTCAAGGGAAATTACTTGTATTCTTTCGCTAAAATACATTTGGCCAAAATAGCACACATGTTCTTTTCTGCCTTGGCAGGGTCTTGCAGATGTAATAGAATTATTGCATGGCAACTTTGACAACAAGTTTTGCCTCCGATATCAAATGCAGATTAACGCAACGGCGTTTGGTTGTTTTTCGGAGCAGAAATGAATCCAATGCAAAGTGCAGTCTGTGTGTAAACGTTTCGTGGCAGCTGAAAGGAATTGTTTTGCTTTCGGGAATGTCTTAAACCGTGTTGTGTCATGTTGTGCAGCCCTCATGTGAGCGCCACTTCTGCTTCGGATAACAAAAAACACACGTGGGCTTTGCAATAAAAAACATCTTAAAGCGTGGCGTAAAGTAGGCAATTAGCTAAAAGGCTGGAAATATAGTGCCAGGGCTACCACTCACGGAAATTCCAAGCGCCGTCATTGCTCGCATCTTGTCCACAACTGTTCCAAAATTCATCCAACCTACCTATGCTGGAGGACAAGTCCGTGTGTTACATGGAGTCTGCCGGCTGCTCGTGCATTCCTCTTGAGCTGGAGCGGTGCTCTCCGTGGGCTAAGTGAGCGGGACACAGGCGGCAGCAGCAGCGAGTGCTTTAACCTGAAATGACCCGAGCGAGTGCAATTGAGGCTCCGCGGAAGGATATGCCAGCTCTTGCCCGCGTGTAGACTGGCTGAGCGGAGCTGCGAGAGAGCGGCGCCGGGGAAAGGAGCGCTGCTCCGGGCATAAGAGAGCTATGTCCACCGCCGATGTCCGTGTGCACTGTCCCCAACCAGCAACTTCAAAAAAATGAAGCTCGAAACAAAATGCAGGCAAAACTGACAGCTGTAGCGCTGCGCACAGCTCACTCCGAGCACTCAGAGAGCTGAATCATGGGCAGGAACCGACCAAAAATAAGCCTCGCCCTTATAACAAAGTTTTTTTTTTCTTTTTTTGACGGCGGTTGGCTGTTATTACAGCAGGCCTCCTGGTACATGCCCAGTGCTCACAGACTGACAGAGAAGGAAACCACAGATTGCCTAACCTAAGCTTGTAGACAAACTATTTGAGATGTCGCCTTTTTGCTTTTAAGATTAGAAATGTATTATTTAGGCAATCTCTTTATCAAATTATATAGTGCAAAGATTAGTCTTTCTGGCAGGAAAACAAATAGTCTTGGCCAGTCTACAAAGCACCCCTCCTGGAACCGCCACCATAACGTGGTGGGGGGTTTGGAGGGAATGATCCTGGGAGCTCTTTTGTCGGGGGCTTCGTGTAGGGTCTCCCATGGCAAACAGGTCCTAGGTGATGGGTCAAACAAAGAGCGGTTCAGAAGCCCCTTATGAGAGACCAACAGGCCCGAGTAGGACCATGAGGCCGTCCTTCTGTGGACCCACCACCTGCAGGAGGAGCCATAGAGGCTGGTGCAATGTGATTTGGGCAGCTCCAACAGCTGCCCCCACGACCCGGCAACGGACAAGTGGAAGAAAATGGATGGATGGACAGTCTGCAAAGCAAATGTCTCTAGTTGCATAGGCTTCATTAATATATATATATATATATATATATATATATATATATATATATATTAATATATTCATGGTTAATAGACCATAAAACCAGCTTGTGGGGTGGCAGCGGTGAAGCTATAGCGATAAAGTCACATACATTAGGTTTATACGGTCGCTGTGCGCCACTGGGCAAGACATTTTAACCACATTGCCTGACTTGACACTGCAGAATTGCTCAACAACAACAACAATGTGTGAATTCACAAAGAGTGAATGTGTAAATCACCTCAATGAAAAATAAAAATCCAAATTAATATCTGAG
The DNA here is from genome assembly GCA_021464625.1 of Proterorhinus semilunaris. Classification (NCBI taxonomy): domain Eukaryota; kingdom Metazoa; phylum Chordata; class Actinopteri; order Gobiiformes; family Gobiidae; genus Proterorhinus; species Proterorhinus semilunaris. The sequence continues at coordinate 23,437,404 of CM038360.1, forward strand.
TATACTTAGTGATTATGCATTCATTCATACTTCTTCACTCCGTCAGAAATTGCTATAGGCTAACAGAGTTTATTAAGCGACAGCGATGAGCTGACATGAGCTTAACATGAGGGTTTAACTGTGATCCACAAGTTAAGTCTCTTTCTGGGACTGTTAACAAGTTAAAATCAAAAGATTATACTTCAGGCTTTTAAAACTACTTATGAACACATTGGCCTTGGTATTTGCGCGGTATACCTCAAAATAGTATCAAGAAATTACCCCCAATGGCATTTGATCAAATGTAGTTATACAAAACACCAGCAGAGGGCACACAACCCCCTCCAACTGCAGTGATTACGGATGTGATTCGAACTGAAGTAGGCGACTGACAATGGTGGAAGCCGTTGGACCTGACCGTTACAGAGGAACTTTAAGGAATCCTCCGTATGACTTTCACTGAAGTGTGGGCTGGCGTTTGAATGCGGAAAGAGACGGACCACCTCGACCTGTAACATGTGCAAATGGGAACAAAACCCCACTCGAGGTATGTTTTGGATGAAGATATCACATTATATCATGGTTAGTTTATTACTTACACAAATTGGACACTACCATTCCTTGGTCCGTTACCTTTGTACATCATAGAGTGCAGAGGACGTTTAATAGATTATTCTTCAAGTGCCCTGGATGGATGTATATTCATTCACCCATTCAACAGCAATAGGTGACGTGAAAGGTAAGAAATAAGCATTTAATAGTACATCTAAACTTTCTCACACAGTCACATATTGTTTTAACGTTTGCCTGGAGGCTACTGCTGTTTCGGCTTGCCATATTTACCCTTTGCTTTATGTTTTATTGATTGATTTGATCCGTTTTCTTGTAATTTGATGCAACTGTGAAGCACTTTGAATTGCCTTGTGTATGAATTGTGCTCTACAAATAAACTTGCCTTCCCTTTGCTTGCCGTGCCATTGTTCTGACCCGGGTCCAAGTGAGCAAAACGACAGTTTATTTAATGTGATACCTAAAGCTTTACTCTACTGTATGTTCCAGCACACCGTGTAATTCTCCTGTTCTTGCAATCTTTTCTCTTCAAAAGTGTGCTTTGGATACATGCAAATCAAACCAGCATGGCTTTAATCCACCAGTAAGTATTAAGTAAAAGTTACACATGAAGTAAAACTATCACCTAAAAGTCTACTTAAAAGTGTGAAAAAATAGGGTAAATGCAAACACACACGTTATAACACAATAATTCAAAATAATCTTTCTTAACAACGACGTATGACGTCACATACATTTGCAGAGGCCTCTCTTTCCAAAAACGTGTGTTTCTGGCAAATGTGAGGTTTGTGCATCTCAATGTTTTTTTGGCCCGTCTTCAGATCCCAACAAACTACAAGCGGTGCGTCAGAAAACTGCCACAGAGCGTTCAGGGTACAGCTCAGACGGAGACACCACAGCCGTATCACAGCCTCTAGACGAGTCCTGCCTCAGAGAGACGACTGCGGGGTCTTGATAGTCTCGTTCTCCACCAGGTCCAACTGACTGAAGGCAGGTTTCATCCTCCAGGCTATATCCCTCTGTTGCCCCTTTTGTGATATTATTTGTGTAAAGTTTATTTGTTTTTCTAACACATATGATTCTCTGTACGTGTTTTAGATGGTAGAGTTAAAATAGACTGCACTGCAAGACATTTTTTTCATATAAACAGTAACCATAACTATATAAGTTATTTTAAAGTAAATTACTGGATAGCTGCTATATGAGGTGCTTTTTTAATTTAGACATGGTTTACGCCCAATTTGCATTTAACTTGGGTCTATTTTATACCCTATCTAAAGTACTTTATAAGGTGGTACTTTGCGTGAAATGTTAGAGAAGCAAGTTGTGATAGTGATGTGTTTGATATACCAGGTCAAATGAAGTGAGTCTGGAACGCCTCCATGTCACTCAGAAACATGTGCTTGATCTGTACACACTGATCTCGCCTACTGCAAATGTCAAAGGGACTTATAGTATGAACGTTGTTGTGTGTTGTGGCCTGCAGAGAAGAGCATTGTGATCAGCTGGGCTTGCCTTGAAGAGAGGGTATGGACTATAATCATCCTCATTGTTCCATCCCGAGTGTCTGTACAAATAACACATGCCATAACTCAGCTTTGACACTCATTTGGCTTGTGTTGCCATGCTCTGACATCATCTGCAAACTATACTGACGGACAGGGTCTTTGTTTGGCGATTTTTTCCCCCTGCGGTTAACTTGCATGATATTTGGAGGAAAACCTTCAAATCGACAAAGCGTAAATTCAAAACGAATGTTGCGCACCTCCATGGGTTGAGCACGCCCCCCATTTGCGTTTGGCCATAGACTTTGTTCCCAAGTCCCCGTGCGTTCACAGAATAAACAAACACAGAAATGATCAATTTTGAATGTAAAAGTCTAATCCAAAGGTCCCTTGGTCTCCCTGTCTAAGTGCGACTTTGCCAACTTTCAGACACAACTGCACATAGTGTACATATCATTACAGCCCGGTTTTATTAATAGGGTTGGGGATTGCGTCACCTCCTTGGCCTTGTCACCAGCTGCAGAAACTAATCTGAGGGTAGAGTATAAACCTGTTAGTCTCAGTAATGAACACACAACCTAAAAGCAGCCAAATGTTAATGGCCACTCTTGATTGTCCAGGGGAAGCGCCTAACTACTGTATATGGAAGATACTGTTTCAGAAATAAACGACCCAACAGTGACCAAACAATTATTTCTTGTTGGGATATTTTTTTGTTGATTTTCATGTTACTTTTAAACCATAATATAATGTTGTTTCTTTGTAGATATGAAGACAGAGGGAGTTCCTCCCCCCCTCCCTCCCCCTTATCTTCAATGCCTGAACAGATATGGTTGCATTTATGAACATGTCTAATGATTTACACATGGTTGTAAACATTTTTGTTCACGTGCGTAAGCGGGCTTTTATGAGAAAACAAATAAAAAATAAAAATATGATGTACTGCAGATGTTTGTTTGGGAGAGATGGCTTGGTTATAAAGCAATAAAGTCCTCCCCGCTGATCACAAGCCTGGTATAGCAACATGAAGGGTATTTGACCTGGAACAGTCTGTAACACGACTGGTGCTCAAGATTCCACTATTTTAGACTTCATTTATTTTGATAGTCGATAAAAAATTGCTTTAGTAATGCATTGGATTCGAGTAGAGGTGTTTATTTGATTCAGAGAAGGTTTAGACCTCATTTAGTCCCGGTTTGATTATGATCTATACGTAATGGTACTTGGAAGGTGAGGTCCTGCTTGGTGTGAAACGCTTGAGAACCACTAACTTTGATCAAAGTCAACGTGCATAGTTCATAAAACTTGACTAGATGTAAGAAGGTTCTCGTAATCTCACAACAGAATGTCCAGTAAAAGTGGTCAGACTCCACATTTAACTGCAAACATCAAATCAAATAACTTGCTTTGCTGTACTGTGTGTCCACTGAGAATATATTGTGGAGAAAAATGCTCCTTTCAACTCTTTATTTTTTCGTCAATATACTGTAACGATGCTTTTGTACCCGAGATTTAGTCAATTTAATCTGTATAAGAAGAACCTATACCTTTGGTTAAATCCAGCCAGTGTGAAAGCCTTTATTGTGTATGATATGGTAATCAGGGGAACAGCTGGAGGGAATTTAATCCTGCGCGTTCCCATTAACCTCCCTCTAAAGATGCAAACACGATTATTACACTAGATAATATGGACTTTGCTAGGAGTACAAACATTTGCGGACATAAAAAAAACAAAACCTAATCCTCTTGTGTTTGAGAAAGGAAGCGCTGTCCCAGTTAATTAGTTTCTATGAGATGTAATGTCTTTAGCAGAGTGGCTGTGGTGGCTTATTTCCACAAAAAACACTACAAAAGTTTAGACAAGTTTAGACTTCAGAAGCTTATGCTACAAATGAAGATAGGTCCTGGGGTCCTGCACTGCGGTCGGCCACTGCTCCTGCAGACACGGTAAGTGATTCAAAAGCAGTTAGCAAAATAACCATATGGGGCCAATATGTGATTAGGACATTCATCAATGTTCTTCCGTCCCCCAATGGAGATATTCCTGCCCAGTATTCGTGTGAGATGAACATTTCACATCTCAAAATATTTACGTTCATGTAATTATATAAATAGAGGTCAGAATAAAAATAACTTTTAGTAGTAAAACTGGTAGTAGCAGTTTTACTTGAGTCCCTCAAGGGAGAATGTATGGGCCACTACTATTTCTACTAAGTGAATACGGCCGTACAAGCTAATAAGTATTTGGAAATTAGGAAATCTTACTTGAAACAAATCATGAAGCAGTCAATTCTCTCTCTCTTATTCTCAAATACATGTTTTGTACGTACACACACACGCGCGCACACACACACACACACACACACGGGTTTTACGCACGATCAACTTTTACAATGTTGTTTTCTCATTAAGACATACCACATTGCCATCATTCATGCATGTTTTAATTATCAACTAAATAGTTGAACTTTGATCGGTAAGCGCTAAACTACATCGACTAGCTGGGAGAGGCAGTGGGCAAGGGCGAGGGGTCTTAATGGGAATGAGTCAATTTGCATATTGAACTGACTGAAGTAAACAATTTCTCAGATCAAAATATGTATAACATGTAAGCGAGTGATCAGTATGCTTTGAAAATGACCACCAAATACTTCATGAAAGCCTTATTCCGCTGCTTTAATTTAATGGTCTTTTGGCATTCTTCATTTCATTGCAGAATTCAGTGTCTATTGTTGGACAGAGTAAAGAACATGATTCATAGATAAAAATAAAGCCATTATAGAGTCCAGAGATGGCCCAGAGCTGTGACTGAATGGTGCCTTTAGAACATAGCGTCTTCACAAGCTTCACCATCACATGGGCAGTCCCCATCACATGCTTCCATCACAAGCCGCTGGTTAGTGGTTTGTAAACTCATAATAATCATTTCTGCGGAACTATGTTTAATTTCAAAGATTTCGGAAACTTCAATGACAATGAATAAATCAAAAGAAATGTGACAAACACTGTTCTTTAAACTGTAGTTTGAGGCGATGATTCCAAATTTGTAGAGAAATGTATTCTTATTATTGTCAAAAGGTGATACTCCTCAGTTTTCAACTTTATTTAGACTGTATCACTTCACACAGTTGCCAGTAGAGGGTAATTCCATGTGTTTTGTATAAGTACTGTACATTCTGGAATTACATAGCGGTTATACATTTATTATTTTTAGTTATACAACATGCAACTTAGACTAGAGTTTGAATGGTATAAGAAGAATGGAAGAAGCAATTACTTATTACTGAACATGCAAGATTCATTTGTAAAGTTTAGACACCCAGGGTGTTTAAATGCTCCGGTCCAACTTTCGGTACGCTGAAATTCATTTGATTAAGTGACACTTTACGAAGCCTATAGCCTTTAGCTTGGTGGTATAAAACTATCCATCGTCAGGAATGGAAAGCACTATTTGTATAAAGAGGCTAATAGCTCATCTGCAGACAGTGGTGAGATGTTCTGTTGTGGCATATGGCGCAGTTGGAAATTACATCAGTGAAGTGTACTGCCAAGTCCACAGAAGATATTGCAGCATATAATGGGGGTGACATTTTTCAAGCAGAACAGGGGTGAAGGGCTAAGATGACTATAGCTCTTTCAACGATTGTATATAAGAGAGGATAATGTCCCTAAGTGACTTGATACCGTATTACACAATATGCTCTTGGACAAGGGATGTACATTTTGTTCAAATTCTTTATCGATTCATCGGTTGCCTGATTATTGATGAAACTGTGCAAAGCATTTGATACAAACAGGAGCTTTTTCGAAAAAAATAATGATGAACCACAATAAAATAAATAAATAAGACAAACTCCAGACAAATTATTTCAGAAACATTTGCTTAATTTCATATTTATTTGACCTAATTCTGCTGATGTTGGTATATATTTTTTTAAGCTGATGACGCCGATTAATTGATAAACCAATTAATAACACCACGCAGGAACACCGCACACACTCAAGATAAAACAATGGACACCATGGACACAAGGCGGAGCACAGATGAGCCAGGTAAGGAAACACCATCCAAGGAGCCGTCTGCATCGGGAGCAGCATCTCGGCTACAGCCACAGGGCACCAACACAGGGCACCCAGAGGAGGTGCTGTAGAGACACCACGCCTCCATCCAGACACCCACAGGACAGCACCCAGGCAGCCAGAGGCAGAGGGCTCCTCCAGAGGCAACTGGGAAAAAGGTAAAAAGCGGAATCAACCTCAAGGTGTCCGGCTTTCAGACAAGCGATTACCCAGGTGAGCTAAATCTCCAACTGTAAACGGCCTGGTCCAAATTCTAAAGATCTCAAACTAAGCTCCCAGCACGCTAGCACAGCTCATGCTAGATGTAACAAGGTGAACGTTGTCGTAAAAACCTGCACACTCTGAGCAGATGTAACACACTGCATTGCAAAACACCAAACACTGTCCCGTCTATGCATTTACAGTGGGAACCAGATGTTTACATACACTATATAAAAACACACTTGTGCATTTTTTTTTTTTTTTACTGTCTGACATGAAACCAGGATTAACTTTTTGGTCAATTCAAATTTTCAAAATGATCTATATTTGCTAAATGCCAGAAGAATGAGAGTTAGATTTCTTTACATTTTTTTGTTTTTTGTTTTGTTACTTTCTACAAAGTCCGAAGTTTACATACACTAAGATGACTATACCTTTAAACAATTTGGGAAAGCCATGATGATCACGATGTCATGTCCTTGGAAGCACAAGTCTGGTTCCTCCTTGGGTGCAATTTTAAGAAGCCCGAAGGTGCCACGTTTATTGGTTCAAACAATTATACGCAAGTATAAAAAAGATGGAAATGTCCAGTCATCATACAGATCAGAAAGAAGGCGGGTTCTGTATCCCAGAGATGAACGTGCTGTGCCTGAAATGTGAAGATCAACCCAAGAACAAATGCAACAGACCTGGTGAAGATGCTGAACCTGGTAAGAGTTTGTCATACTGTACCGAGGGTACTCTGCCAGGAAGAAGCCCTTACTCTAAAATGAAAAAGACAGATTGGAGACTTTAATTTTTGGAGACATATCCTGTGGTCTGACAACAACAACAAAAAATGTTAATGAAATTGTTTGGCCATAATGACCATTGTCACGTTTGGAGGAGAAAGGGGGAATCTTGCCTCCCTGAGAACACCATTCCAACTTTGAAATACGGGGGTGGCAACATCATGCTGTGGGGTTGTTTTGCAGCGGGAGGGACTGGTGCACTTCACAAAATAGATGACATCATGAAGAAAGAACTCTATGTGGAAATGTTGGAGCAACATCTCGAGACACCCAAAGCAACTGCCAAACTGGTGACAAAGTGGCTTAAGGACAACAAAGTCGATGTTTTGAAGTGGCCATCACAAAGTCCTGATCTCAACCCAGTGGAAAATGTATGGGCAGAGCTGAAAAGGCATAGGCACGCAAGGCGGCCTGCAAATGTGGCTCAGTTACTCCAGTTCTGTTTGGAGGAATGGACCAAAATTCCTGCCAACTATTGTGAGAAGCTTGTGGGAGGAAATCCAAAACGTTTGACCCGAGTCATACAGTTTAAAGGCAATGCGACCAAATATTAATGACATGTATGTAAACTTTCGGCTTCGTAAAAAGTATTATGAAAACATGTAGAAATGTCTATCTCTCATTCGTCTGACATTCAGCAAAGAAGGAAAAGTTCATTCTGGTTTCATGCCAGACAGTGAGAAAAAAAAATGCATAATGTATCTTTTTACTTTCATGTGTGCTGTGAATGACTGCGGCGTTCAAAAGACATTTGGGGAACTGATTTGTGTGCATACTTTTGAAAAGAATCATGTCTTTGAGAAATAAGCTCAACGGGTTGGCGGTTTGGTGCCGTGTATGGCATTTAGTGGCTTATCAATTTCGGGATGTATAATGCCTGGTAGGAGAAGATGGATGAAAACATGAGGAGAAGTGAAGGAATCAGCGGCATAAACAATATCTTTAGCTGAGGGGGATGTTCTGTCAGCGTAAAAATAAACAGCACTCACTTTGTCAACCCCAAAAAAAAAAAAAAAGACGCTAGACAAAAGCTGCGCGGCCTCTGCCTGGAGAAAGCGTTCTAACAGAAAGTGTCACAATGCAAGTGCGTCAAAACCATCTGGTGACAACAGAGCGCATGTTGTGAAGTTCTGTTCCCGCAGCTCTCGGTATGTCGCACATTCATGGACTATATATGTTCTCTGCCAGTGAGCGTCAGACGGTTAATGATTGTCATGCTCCCAAATGTAGTATAACGTCTGTGACAGATTAACAGGTTATGTTGGCAAGAACATCGGCGACCTGAAGCCTGGAGACGAGCACTGACGGAATAAACAACTCATAAACAACCATTTTTCCACTTTCTCTGACATCCAAAGTCTTGAACGGTTTGTCAGCGAAGAATAATTGTCACATCCCTCGTGAATCAATTATAATCCAGTTTTTACATTGCTTTTCTCGTGTCTAGTGTACTGCCTAGTATTTGCCAAAATTACATTCAGTGTTCTTGATTGCACATATTTCTCACCACCGTGGGTGTTCTTAAAAGCTGCAGCAACAAGTGAATTTCTCCGTTGTGCGCATCAATAAAGTCCTAGCTTATCTTATCTTATCTTATCGGACTGGACAGTTTAGAGTTGAAGGGGCAGAAGAGCAAGGGGCAGCCCCCAGCAAACCCGTGACCCTGGGATCTGAACAGTTCCGATGTGTAACTATAGACTGCCAGCTGCGCCAGAGGTCACATACTTTCAGTGCGATGAAGTTGAGAACCGCTGTATTGTAAGTAACTGTCCTTCTTATTAAGGACAGTTACTTATTATTCTATGCCTCAGGACATTTCGAATGTCCTGAGGTAATTTTCAAAATCTGCTTGGAATGTTGTTTGGTCCGTCGTCTGGCTGATGTTGTTTGCAGCAAAATGACCTAAAAACATCTGTGGTTCACATAATTTCTTTGAGATGAGCCATCTCTTTTTGACGTGGGAAAACATACATTCATGCCTTGCTCTGCCCCTCCCATACATCACATATTAAGACTTTAAAGACAGTGAATAGATAGGCGCGTCTTTATACTGCCTTATGTAATAGTCCCGGCTGCTTCACTACGTCCCACAAATGCCCAGACAGCTCATAGCGAGACTCCCTGCATATTACACAAGTTCATTCATCATCTGTAAGTACCTCATGAATAATCTGTGCACATGCATTAAACATGGGAGCGTGTGAGCCTGCGCTATAGTGGACTCCCTGGCTGTGTCCCCCGCCGAGTCGTTACATGCACACGTCTGAGGCTATTGTCAGACATGTCGAGGCCGCCACCATACAAACACATGGGTGACCCCCTGACCCCACTCGTGCCTGTCAGATCCACCGCTGCACCTATAAATAAAGGATGTGTGGAAAGAACGAGGGAGCGGGCTATGTTTGGCTACTTGTAATGATGATGTCCCACTCCAAGCAATTTGCCGTCTATAAAAACATCCACAAATGGAAAAAAAGAAAGAAAGAAAGAAATTATTATTTCGCCCCTCTTTTTTGGGTAAAAGGTTACAGAGATTAACGTTAGTGATAGTATTAGTAAACCCAAATAGCTTACTACAATGTGTGAAGATGGTGAAACAGGTTTTTAGGTTAGATAAGTTTTGAAATTATGGAACCAGTTTGGTGATCCTCAAACGTGGACCGAGGTGGTCCTTGGGTTTCTTCAGGGTCATCTGCAATGTTAGACTTTAGGCGGGTGTTCGGGTTTAGGCTAAATTAGACAATTTAGGTGTATTTGAAGGTCTTTTCAGACCTGGTCTAGGTCCGATTGGATCTTGATCTAGGTCTACTAGTACATTGAAGGGGGTACCTGGTAGGGCTGGGACAAAATATAAGAGGCTATAGGACCGGATCACAATACGTTTTGCTGCAATACCAAGTATTGATACTTTATCAAGTATCGCAATACTTTCAATACTTGTGTTTGGAGGCATTTTAATCATCACTCCTTTGTTTTCCAGTAACAGCACTTTGTTACATTTTGTGTTAATGCACTCTTTAATCGTAACACTTCAAAAAATGGCATTTGGTTTATAAACTTTGGACACATGACTCTCATTTCAAGGTAAAAGTATTACTCATCATAATTACTTACTGTATCGCAATACGTGTCAGATCGGCCCCTGAGTATCGTGATACACATCTGACGAGGTGACTTGAGGTGAAAAGTTTGAGAAAAAAGCAATTGCAAAAAATCTGCATAGTTGTTTTCTCACCAGCTTTTGTAATAATAGCTCACCACTACTGTGGTGAGCTATTATTACAAAAGCTGATGAGCAAACAGTTGTGCAGATTTTCTGCTATTGCTTTATTATCATTACTTTTTGATCCAGCACACTGGCTCAGGACCGATGGATGTGCGTGTCTTCACCTACAAAAAGTTTGAGAAAACTTGGAATGAACCAGTGGTTCAAACTACATTACTTGGTATTTTAAATTGATGGTGGGTCCCGACACCATACCAGGTGAGACGCACTGTTCTAAACCAGGGGATCACAAACCTTTTCACAATATTGTTGAAAAAATAAACATGGATTAATAATTTCTCTCAAACCAAAACACATCAGTGTCCATGTTATAAACAAATGGCAGCTTCCCTCTCTCTTGGTACAGCAGCATTTTTCCCTTTTTTTGTTTGTTTTTGCAAACTGTTTCTGTGTTCCACGTTGTTTTACTCGATACTTTTGTACATCTTTGCTGTGTTTTTGTGAGGTGGGAAAAACTTGAGGACAAATGGAAAATTATGGAAAGTGCTTTTTTTCTGCCCTTTTGTAGTTAAAGGAAGTTGTTTCAACTCAAATAAATGATACTAATGTAAAAGAAAATACATCGAAGTAAATGGAATAAATCAAAATTATGAATCAGTTTTATGGTTCTATAGCCAACCAAATATATTAGTATAGGTATCGAAAAAAGTAGCCTATTGTTCAGGTATCGGTAACGAAAACCAGGTCGGCCTATGAACATCCAAGTGTAACATGACGGGCATTGCCTCACATTTCTCCTGAAGCTTTGTCAAGTGCATTATTGTGTATTGTGACGAGCTCAAGTCCATACACGCTATGATTTAATGATAATCCAATGCTGCGCTCTTGAAAAAAAAAGAAAAGAAAAAAAAAAACGCCCAAGACGAGACAAACGCGCTTTCTTTGAAAGCGCGTCGATAGGCCTACGTAACACGCTGGAGCGGAGAGAAAGAACACTGGTGGGTTGAATTGTAAAGTAGTCTAACCAACGGCAGCTGTGCGAGTCTGCGAGCGAGGTCGTGTGAGGTGAGGACACGCACAACACACACACACCGGGGCAACGGGCTGGTGCGTATTAAAGACGCGCGCCATGCTTTTATACGCACACACGTCCAAACCAACAGCTGCAACTCAAGGAGCCTCTGAGGGGGAGCATTCACGGGGGGTGTGCCACTGCCCCGGTCCAGGAGGGTGATAGACGTGCGGTAGGCCGGCTTCGGAGTAAGGGCGGCGAGTGCTGTGCAGAGTGGCAGCAGCGCCTCGGGAATCGGGACGGGCACATGTGGGCGGCTCGCTGCTGCGCTCGGATTGGTCCAAATGCGTCCTGGGGTTTCAGCCAAATATGTAACAGGCCAAGTGGCGCGCGCCGTGGTCCGCTGAGGACATCTAGTGGACAGATTATGGATTTGACGTTTTCTCCTGTCCTGACACGGTGCTGCCAAATGCCAACTGTTGATCAACAATGGAGTGACTCGTTTCGCATTAGTGAGTGAGTGGTTGGTGGTTGCCTCGCTTCCGTCAGTCTACCCCAGGGCAGCTGTGGCTACACTAGCAGCTTACCATCACCAAGTATGGAGTGGATGAATACTGCAATGTAAAGCGTCTTTGAGTGTCCAGAAAAGCGCTATATAAAACCAATGCATTATTATTATTATTATTATTATTATTATTATTATATTGCCATTTGATGCAAACGTTACCAGAGTTAGCCTGAGGCTAATTTACACATCTGCAGTCCCTGGCAGGGAACGGACACATAACAAAAAAATAAATAAGACGAGATTCACAAAACAAGGGGTTGACCAAGGAAGACAAACCACATACAACATTACAGATTCAATAAAAAACCCTTCGCCCTCATATGAAAAAGTTCTAAAAGAAATTATATTTTGTCCAGATGTTACAGTGGTGGTTAAATGGCTTTCTTTTTTTTAATAAAACATCTTTAAAGGCTTGCTTGTACACTGACTCCAAAGGTCTAATTTGTCGTCTCTACAGTAAGAAAATAAGAGTGTGCATGAATATCGTGGCTGCCTGCAAAGAGAGACAAGATCTAAAATGTCTGAAATTGATTACATTAAACCTAATTTTCATGTTCTTTAATATGTATTTTGAAATTTAAATTAGAATCCAGTGTGACCCCAAGATATTTAAAATCAGACACGGTGTCAATTTTCTCACCCTTAATGAAAATGTCTAAAGTTGGGGTTTTGAAATCTGTTTTCGAGAAGTACATGGCTTTTGTTTTGCCCACGTTCAAACCCAGACGAGACTGCTCCAGCCATTCGGCCACAGAATCCATAGCTTTGGACAGCTGTTCAGCTGCCAGGTGACTGTTTTTAGCAGGAGTATACACAATTGTATCATCAGCGTACAGTTGTAATTGCACACCTCGACAGCATTGTGGGAGGTCGTTAACATAGAGGCGTAAGAGCAAGGGGCCTAACACAGACCCCTGAGGCACACCCTTTGTGCACCTTAACACACTGCATCCTACCGGCCAAATATGAAGTCACCCATGCCAGTGTTTTATTCAAAATGAGAGAGTTTAGAAACAAAGCCTTCTTTAAATCTAAGAAGACTGCACCAACAACTCCTCCCTTATCGAGCATAGATTTAATTTGCTCAGTTAGATGTAGAGTGGCAGTTTCGGTGGAGTAGGCTCTCCTGAAGCCGAACTGTAGATGGTTCAAGCTGGTACTAATTGAATTTAGATGGGTTGTCATCTGCTGAAATACAATGTTCTCAGTGATTTTAGAGATTATTGGTAAAAAAAATACTTGTTGACCTATAGTTGACAATGTCATGTTGGTCTCCAGCTTTATGAATTGGAGTAACCACAGCCTGCTTCCAGTTTGTAGGAAAAACACAGTGGGTGATTGAAAGATTGATAAGGTGAGTAATGGGTGGAACCAAAACGTCAGAATATGTTTTGATAAATGCAGCATCAAGATTATATCTATCCTTGCATTTAGCATTTTTCAGAGAGCCTATAACTTTCTGTAGCCTACTTGCACTTTGCTTCATAGAACAATGTTGTCTTGTGATTTTCTGTAAAACTTGGCCTATCAGATAAAATGAAAATAATTTAAGATGATCTTATTATTAGATCCTGGACACAGATCAGCTTCTATCTCTTTATCACTTCATACACCTACACATCTGTAAATACAACCCCGCTGTTGTTCTATGTCAAATTGTTGTCGTCTTACCATATTTTACCTTTTATTATTCATCTTATTTATTTAATACTGTTATATTCTACCTGGAAAATAAACAAATAAACCAACGAAACAGCAGCGTAATGTGGTCAACTGGCGCCATCTAGTGAACAGATACAGGTACTAGAAATTTGCGGTGGTGTTTGTAGAATGTGATGAAGGCTGAGTACACAGTTTTTGAAAGAAATCTCCAAGCAGGAAATGTCCAAATGCTGAACCAGATTATTATTTGGAAACAATTGGATTTACAAGATTGCCTTTTGTCTGAAAGTCCTTTCCTGTCACCAACGTCAAGCACTTGTTTTTGAGTACTGTATCCACTTTTGGAGACCTTTCTCAGAAAATGGGACCTTCAGTTCATACTGTATGTGCTGACAGAGAAGAATATCTACTTGGTGACAGTCATAGACCTAAACCCATTTTTCAAAAATCTGCATTTTGGCGATGACAGTAATTATCACCACATAATTCTAAGATGCCCCCACTTCACTTTAAACTATAAGGTGTCTGTAATGTCATGTAAATGAAACCTAATACAGACAGTTCGAGATAAAAACAATGTCCTCAGTTTTTCTATTTTTTCCGGTTATTATTTGATTGTATTGCATTGCATTTGTTATTGTTTTACATTCCTTTGTTTTTCCTTGCTCATGACCAGTTACCTTGTGTATTACCTTTTGAAGAAATTGTACTTCTTAGAGTAGTTTTATCATAGGGCACAGTGTACAGTGCCTTGCGAAAGTATTCGGCCCCCTTGAACTTTTCGACCTTTTGCCACATTTCAGGCTTCAAACATAAAGATATAAAACTTAATTTTTTTGTGAAGAACCAACAACAAGTGGGACACAATCATGAAGTGAAACGAAATGTATTGGATATTTCAAACATTTTTAACAAATAAACAACTGAAATATTCGGCGTGCAAAATGATTCAGCCCCTTTACTTTCAGTGCAGCAAACTCTCTCCAGAAGTTCAGTGAGGATCTCTGAATGATCCAATGTTGACCTAAATGACTAATGATGATAAATAGAATCCACCTGTGTGTAAACAAGTCTCCGTATAAATGCACCTGCTCTGTGATAGTCTCAGAGGTCAGTTTAAAGCGCAGAGAGCATCATGAAGAACAAGGAACACACCAGGCAGGTCCGAGATACTGTTGTGGAGAAGTTTAAAGCCAGATTTGGATACAAAAAGATTTCCCAAGCTTTAAACATCCCAAGGAGCACTGTGCAAGCGATAATATTGAAATGGAAGGAGTATCAGACCACTGCAAATCTACAAAGACCCGGCCGTCCCTCTAAACTTTCAGCTCATACAAGGAGAAAACTGATCAGAGATGCTGCCAAGAGGCCCATGATCACTCTGGATGAACTGCAGAAATGTACAGCTGAGGTGGGAGACTCTGTCCATAGAACAACAATCAGTCGTATACTGCACAACTCTGGCCTTTATGGAAGATTGGCACGAAGAAAGCCATTTCTTAAAGATATCCATAAAAAGTGTCGTTTAAAGTTTTCCACAAGCCACCTGGGAGACACACCAAACATGTGGAAGAAGGTGCTCTGGTCTGATGAAACCAAAATCCAACTTTTTGGCAACAATGCAAAACATTATGTTTGGCGTAAAAGCAACACAGCTCATCACCCTGAACACACCATCCCCACTGTCAAACATGGAAGTGGCAGTATCATGGTTTGGGCCCTCTTTTCTTCAGCAGGGACAGGGAAGATGGTTAAAATTGATGGGAAAATGGATGGAGCCAAATACAGGACCATTCTGGAAGAAAACCTGATGGAGTCTGCAAAAGACCTGAGATTGGGACGGAGATTTGTCTTCCAACAAGACAATGATCCAAAACATAAAGCAAAATCTACAATAGAGTGGTTCACAAATAAACATATCCAGGTGTTAGAATGGCCAAGTCAAAGTCCAGACCTGAATCCAATCGAGAATCTGTGGAAAGAACTGAAAACTGCTGTTCACAAACGCTGTCCATCCAACTTTACTGAGCTCGAGCTGTTTTGCAAGGAGGAATGGGCAAATATATCAGTCTCTCAATGTGCAAAACTGATAGAGACATACCCCAAGCGACTTCCAGCAGTAATCGCAGCAAAAGGTGGCGCTACAAAGTATTAACTTAAAGGGGGCTGAATGTTTTTTATTTGTTAAAAATGTTTGAAATATCCAATAAATTTCGTTTCACTTCATGATTGTGTCCCACTTGTTGTTGGTTCTTCACAAAAAATTACAGTTTTATATCTTTATGTTTGAAGTCTGAAATGTGGCAAAAGGTCAAAAAGTTCAAGGGGGGCGAATATTTTCGCAAGGCACTGTATGTTCTCTTACTTAGTATAAACTTATTGTCACTTTTTCCCACTGTGAGTAAATATTTTATGCAGCAAATTTTGATGTATAAAATAGATTTAGATTGTCTCCTGCACCTTGCTCTTTAGAATGATTTTGTTGTTCTGTATTGTCATGCCATTTTATTGGAATTTTCTTTGCAAATAATTACCTTCATGGCGTCATTGAAAATAAATCTGACTTTTTGCTTTACACTTTCTCCAAGTACTTTTAATTGAGTAATTGTTTGGGTCACTAGATTTTACTTGTACTTAAGCACAGTAACATTACTCTTATCTCTGCAGATACCAGAAGTTGATTTTGTGTGCCTCGGATTTCATTTTGCAATAAGATTATTCTCCGACAATCGGGATCCTGGAGAGGACCAGATCGCTGACACAGGCTGGATCCGGTGAGCGCTCCTTCGAGTTGTGTGTAACGTTACTCTTACTTGAGTAAATATTTGTGTCTCTACGTACACCATTCCACCCGCTAGGGGGAGTAGTTACATCACCGTTTGCCTTGTAGCAGGTAAACGCTGCAGCACAGAGACAGATCCGCCGTATTTATCACGCCAGTATCTGTGTCGTACGTTACCGGTGGAGATCTGACCTCACGCTGACCCTGCCGGGGTTCCCCTCGAGCAGCGCATTAGGCCAGATCCATGAGTCCTGCTGCTCACTGATAAGGATTCACTCCGCAACCGCACAATTTATACTGGTAAAGAAAGAAAGAAAGTACAATGCAAGGGTTCCACACAAAAAAAATGAATTTTTAAGTGCACTTTGCTTTACTTTCTCCCCCAGGTTTGTGGTGTGGTTATGTCCCCCAATTGCAAGATTGTTTCTATAATTCCCCATAAGACAACTAATGTGTCTAACTCTTGTTATCACCTGTTTTATGGTTAATAAATCTGTCAGTACTGAGCCTTTGCAAATAAAACAAGGCAAAACAAATGTGCACAAGGTTTAACATCTCACCCGTCGGCACCAATGTACTTATTTTATCTTAAATGGAAATTCCCGCAGAAATTCAGATTCTCCCTCTAGCTCTGACACCAGAGTGATCCTAATGTACATGTTTTCCGCGGTAGGGAAAGACACGGGAAGAAGCTCCACACTGATCTGTAGCTGTCACGTGAGATCTCGATCCTTGCGCCACAATGAAATGTCCCTTTTTTCCAGGGAGAGGACTGCGGAGTCTCAATCCGTGCCAGGTCCAACTGACGGAAGGACAGCTTCTTCAATATCCGTCAGGCTGGGAGGAAGCTGAACTCTCCTCTTCCTTCCCTCTCTTACCCTTTGCTGCAGGGGTGTCACAACTTGTTTTCATGGAGGATCGCATATTGCTGTGTACACAGTGTGGAAGGTCACCTAACAGTGCAGTGATCACTTCAACTACCATTATTTAGCCTTGAAACTAAATTGCACAATAAAATGTTTGTTTTGGAGGTTATAACAGTGTAGAATTATGAAACTTAAAAACCTAAAAATGTACATCTCTGGCAATGTGAGCTAATTCAAATAGGCAGTGTTTCTTGAGGGTACTTAATATGGACTTAGTAGTACTTGGAATTATTTACGTTTTTTTTTTCGCGCAGTGATTTCTTTTATCTTAATTTAAAGGTGTATTATGTAACTGTTTATGTGAAAAATAAAGTGGATATTTGTGCATATTTCACCTTGTAGTCACTATGGCACCTTTACTTTCGATCACAGTGGTCTCGAGGACGCCCCATTTCCATCCACAAAAATATTTTTCACATAAAAGATAGAGGCCGGCCGCTCGTGCTTCACAGCTAGAAGATCCGGGTTCGATTCTCACCTGGATGGGGCCTTTCTGTGTGGAGTTTGCATGTTCTCCCTGTGTCCGCGTAGGTTTCCTCCAGTTTCCCCTACCACTAAAAACATGTACAAGAGGTGAATCCAGTTAGGCGTTTCTGACCATTAGCCTGGTTCCACATCTGGAGATGGCTCCCTGAGTGCAAGCCCACGCTGGCAGCTCACTGCTCCTACAGGTCGCCCCAGCGACATTGAGGATGGGTCAAATGCAGAGACAAATTTCTCTACGGAGATTAATAAAGTATAACTTAACTTGGCACCTAGTCTGCCGGAAAGTACCCGAAGAAGACTTAAGAAAAAGTTGCAAATTCAATTTTAACTTGATCTTTGTTATATTTATTTTTGTACCTTTTTGTTAAGATTTTAAATTTAAAAAACAGTAAATATCTTGCCCCATGGACAGATTTCTTAAAATTAGACTCAAATCAAGAGTCTAATCAAGACATAAGTTCAAGAAAATGTCACTTATTTCAAGATTACTGTTTGCAATGTACAAAGCCAAATGTGACAAATAGCCTAGTTGTTCCTCCTTTAAAATGTTACACAAAGCACCTTTAGAGACAAAACATCTTTTTCTATGCAGTTTTCATTGACCATTTTATAAATAATCAACAACGCCCTAGACGTAGGGGGTACATGTAGTACAAATAGTAGTTCCAAGGGGAACGCAAGGGGAAGCAAGACAAAAAGTGTGGGAACCACTGCAATAAGAGGCCTGAGGGCACAAACACATTGTTTGAGGGCCGTATTTGGTTCCTGGGCCGCACTTTGGCCACTCTGTCGTGTACACATTCTCAATTACTCTTTACAATAAGGGTTTGAGAGAAACACTATTTTGGTTCTTTGCACTTTTCAGGTGGTAGAATTATAACCTTACATTTTCACCAGTGCATACGAAATGTTTATGATAGTATTAGGCTACACTTAGCCTGGCCTTTGCCATCCGTAAACTCCGGTCAAATATTTTTCCCTGCATGTACGTCTGGGTTTGATCTCAATGGCTGCGATTCAATCGGTTAAATTTCATCCTACCATTCAGCGAGCGGGGGAGGCGGGTGTTGTAGGTGACGTCAAGCATAGCTTGACTCGGCCGGGCGCATTACTTCACAACCAAACGCTAGCGATTGGGTAAAATCAGACCCAATCGTTTCAAACTTTAAACAGAGTTCACCCCTCCCACTTGTAAACGGAGCTCAATTGAGAAAGTCCAGACCCTCTGTACGAAACAAGTACGAGGGTATGGTAAAACCAGGCTAGGCTACACTATGGTAAAATTGAAAATTCCACCTATGTCCAGTCTGACATTAGCCTCTCCTCATGATTACCCCCCACCCACCGCCCCGACCCTGCGTCTCCAAAGTCTTAACCTAATCTGATTACCTGGGCCGCCGAGTCTCAATGAGAGCTCTGGCACCACCTCATCCATCTCGGTGAACATTCCCGGTGATTTCTCTCTGTCAGTCTCCATGTGATTAGAGATCCACTGTTAGAGAGAAGGGAATATGAAGGGGATTTTTCAAAATGGGATGAAACCCCCAAACTGTCAGCCGAGTGAAAGACTGATATGACAATATGAGCACGAGGCGACGGGTAATTCCGACTGGCGTTATAACTGTCACACGCCACATAGGGATGTTGAAGGAGACATGCCATTTAAATTCTACTTTTCTGAGGTTTTAACCGTGTTATAACGCTGTTCTCTGGTATTTCACTTAATTTACGCAGTTTGTGTACTTGAGTTTTTAATGACTTTTATCCGTCATAGAGGAAACCGTCCACACTTTTAAAGTCTGTAATCCATCACTGGACCAGTTTTGTGCTCAAAGGCTCTATTCCACATAACGCGACTCAACACGCCATGATCTATGTGCATGTATCGACTCTACACACACACACACACACACACACCTGCATTTGTTGTGGGTGGCGCCCCCACAGAGGAGCACGCTGCACAGATCGTCATTAAAAGTTTTGTAAGCCGCGATGACAACAAATGTGGACAAATGCTGCCTTCTGGTGGGGGTTATGGAACCATTCAGAGGTGCCAAGGCTAATAAAACAGAAAAGAAACCGCTAAAACATGAACTATGAAGGTAAGCAACATGTTATGCTAACACCAGCTAAATTTGTGCTAACAGCGGCTGAATGCTAATATCGGCAAAATCCCCTTTTAGAACAGCGGTATATTGTTGTGAAATATTAAATCCGTATGACCTGCCTGTTTAAGTGAGGGCTGTTCACTCTCCCGTTTGCCTATCTGCAGCCAGCAGTCTGTTCACATCACGTTAGCCAGAGTTCGGTCCCAAAACGTATACTTGGTCAGACCGGTTTTGGCACTGGCCACTGCTTTGGAAAAGTTCGCCAAACGGGGTTGACAAGGCATTAGGCTGATACGTGCCTGCCTGTGGAAAGGCAGCTCAAGTGTGTTCATCACGACTCGTGGTGGTCAAAGTACTTGATGTTAGAAGTACAGATTGAGCTCAAATATTATTCCAATACATACAAGTAAAAGTTGCTCAGTCGAAATTTGACTAGTGAAATCCCTACTGTATACAGGGCCTCTCGAAAGAACTTTTGCACATTTGTCATGTTTACAACCCTGAACATCAAGATTATATTTTGAATTTTAATGACTAATGACTGCAGAATGTTCACACCTTGCCCTAACCATTAAATAGAGGCCACCTGTGCGTGATCTACTCTCAGTATAATTCCAGCTGTTCTGTGAGGGCCTCAGAGCTATGGTCAGAGTGTATTGGTCACTAAACAACATCATGAAGGCCAAGGAGCTCACCAGAGAGGTCAGGGATAAAGTTGTGGATAAAGTTATACAAAGATTTCCTAAGATTTGAACATCTCACGGAGCACTGTTCAATCCATCATTCGGAAATGGAAAGAGTATAGCACCACTGTGAACTTACCAAGACACGGCCGTCCACCTAAACTAACAGACCGAACAAGGAGAGCACGGGTAAGAAATGCAACCAAGTGCCCCTGCAGAGGGCACCCCAGGCCACTCCCTCACTCCTTACAGTCTTTTCAAACCTTTAACCCTAAAATTGCGATACTGTTTGTTTGTGATCTTTATTGTGACCTAAATAACGGGGGACTTTTTTTTGCCAATTGCAACCACCAAAATTGCGATTTTAACACAGTTGTGATTATTTGTCCAGTGGAAAGAAACTCTATTCCTGTTTCCTAAAAGCAGTATCTAGTTTTGACCTATTTTTAAAGTTTGTTAATAGACAACAGCATGCCCCCTCAGGGCTTCCATAATTGTTTACATGGTCTAGTAATAGCAGCATGACAATAGAGGAAAATTTGCTGATAGTATGGTATTCGAATTTTTTTTACCATATCGTTTTACTTGACAGCATGTCCCTCTAGGGCTACCATAGGTATCCTAATGGGCTCACTGTGAAATAAAAATAGAGGGAAATAGTGTGGATGAGATTTTGAAAGGTGGGATATGTATCATTATTGCAGGAACATACAGTTTTCCCCAGATATGAGCTCAACATGTTCATATCAAATATTCATTTTACTGGCAACAATTGAACCAATCTGCGTGTAAACCAATGGCAACGCAGAGACATTAGGCTTTACACTAACGTCAAATTGACAGAGTCTGGGCTATTAAGACATGCTCAAAATAACCTCAAAACCCAATAAAATGTTTGGTATGCGTGCGCTTTCACACGCTATTTTTTCAGTTGCTAATAGTCCATTTAGTGGACTACATTATGTTTAGCCCAGTTAGCTAAGCACAGCTGCTTATGATCTGTTAGCATTATAGACATAGGCCTAATACATCATAATGAATTTACTTTTATGTTTCAAAATGTCGCTATATTTTTTGCAGTATAATCTGTGGTCATAAGGCCCTATCTGACAGACAATAATGAGAACGTTATGAAGGGATAGCTTTGGAATTGTCTAATCTTTACATTAGCTGTACACTAGCGGCATCAATATGACAGCGGGTAGAGGTTTTGTCATGTGATTGGCAAAAAAAAAGACATTTAGATTTATTCATTTATTCATGATTGAGCCCCACACTTACTGTTGCCTGATCCAATGGCTGAAACCAGAAATGCACATAGTGGGTTCTCTATATATTTCCACAATCTCAGCATCTGTCCCCAATCAAGTCCTAGTTAGTGATACTGCAGTCAATCCAATAGCCTATTAAAATTCAGTGACGGCACACTGGAGGTTCTTAGCTTTCAAATGAGGAACTATATGGTACTTATTGTTTAGACATAGTGAAACTTGTGCTTGTGTCTTCATATGCCGCTTCAGGCAGTCTAGTTTTGTACCACTAAGAGCACATTCTACAAACATTAAAACACTGTTCACAAACAAACACGCCTTGTAGTGAGAGCATTTTGAATGATGATCCGGACAATTCCAGTTAAGACGCTTGAACTCACTGTTGAAAATGAGACAGACTGAATATGAAGGATTACTCAAACAAAAGACATTTCTAGGTAGGCTATGTTTCCTGATCTCGAATGTACAGAATAGATATAAAGTTGTGCTACTGTAAGCCAGGCTGAGCCCTCTTTATCCTCGCGTTAGCTCGATAATCACTCCCATCTTCTCCATCACGAGTTCCCCCGTATCCCGTCTAACCCATCTGTCCGTGCCAATCAATGGCCCTCAGCGCTCCGGCATTGATCCCGGACCCAACAACATTCATTTCTCATAGAAGCGTATCTATTATTCATAAAATCTATGGCACTATTAATTCATGGGAACAGAATGAGGAGGCAGAATCGACAATTTGTTACCAGGTGAAAATACTGCTGTACATACTAAAAATGTACAACGTTTTTTCAGTTCAAACAGTCGGTGAGTTAAGAAAAACTGTAAGATCTATTACAGTTTTATATGCTTAAAGGAATAGGCCACCGTTTTTCGATACTGAGATATGTTCTTACCTTAGCTTAGACGAGTTGATGCGTACCAAAGGTGTTGTTAGCATTTAGCCTCTCCTCCTCTCCTCTTCTCTCTAAACAGGGGTGAAGTTCGATTTTCTAAGTGGATAAAAAGGGGTACTGTATTGTAAGACGTAATAACTCCTCCAGAGGACTTTGACGTTCGTGCAGTCATATCTTCACTTTACTGCGCGGACAAAGTACTCCTAAGGTGTTAGTACGCCTTACAACATAGTACCCGTTTTTACCTGCTTAGAAAATCGACATGTTTAATTTTTTGTAACTACTCACATAACTGTATTTAAATAGGGAAAACGTGGAAGAGCTTGGTCGCTTCTAACTTCAACCCCGTTTGGCCACATAGAGAAGAGGAGGAGAGGCTAAATGCTCTCTTCAATCCATCATTCGGAAATGGAAAGAGTATAGCACCACTGTGAACTTACCAAGACACGGCCGTCCACCTAAACTAACAGACCGAACAAGGAGAGCACGGGTAAGAAATGCAACCAAGTGCCCCAAGATAACTCTGGAGGAGCTGCGACGTACTGCCGCTGAGCTGGGGGAATCTGTACATGGGACAACTATAAGTCGTACTGTACACAAATATGGCCTTCATGGACGAGTGGCAAGAAGAAAGCCATTATTGACAGGAGGCCATAAGAAATCCTGTTTGAAGTTTGCTAGAAGTCATATGGAGGACACAGCTACCATGTGGAAGAAGGTCCTTTGGTCAGATGAGACAAAAATTGAACTTTTTGGCCCAAATGCAAAACGTTATGTATGGACCAAACCTAACACTGCTCATCGTCCTGAGTGCACCATCCCCAGTGTCACATATGGTGGGGGGAGCATCATGCTATGGGGCTGCTTTTCCTCAGCGGGGACTGGGAAGGTTGTAAGAATAGTTGGGAAGATGGATGGAGCCAAATACAGGGACATTTTGGAGGAAAACCTGCCGGAGTCAGCAAGAGAATTGAGGCTGGGGCGGAGATTCACCTTCCAGCAGGACAATGACCCTAAACACAAAGCTAAATCTACAATGGAATGGTTTAAAAACAAACATATTAATGTGTTAGAATGGCCCAGTCAAAGTCCTGACCTAAATCCTATTGAAAATCTGTGGAAAGACCTGAAAACTGCTGTTCACAAACGCTCTCCTTCTAATGTGACAGAGCTTGAGTTGTTTTGTAAAGAGGAATGGGCTAAAATGTCAGTGTCTAGATGTGCAAACCTTGTAGAGTCAAACCCCAGAAGACTTGCTGCTGTTATTGCAGAAAAAGGGAGTTTCAGTAAGTATTAATTCATGCTGTATGAATACTTCTGCACGCCCGACTTTTCGGTTTTCTATTTTAAAAAAAAAAACAGAATCATGCATCATTTTGCTTTCACTTCACAGTTGTCTGTTACTTGTGTGTGAACTTTCAGTAAAATAAAATCTTTACCTTTAGGGTTGTAAACATGACAAAATGTGCAAAAGTTCAAGGTGTATTAGTACTTTCGCAAGGCACTGAAAATGTCTCGAAGGTGATGGCTAGGGTTCATTTGATGCACAATAAAAGTTAAAATTGCAAAAGGATCTGAACCGCTCTGCATGGAAAACAAACATCCAGGCTTTTAATTCTATTTTTAGTTTGCCCTGAGATGAAAACTCCTATACCCAAACAAACATCCTTTGGTGAAGTGTTTACATCCTACGTACATTATTTTCCTCCATTATTGCAAAAGTAGTAGGCAAGGACGGCAGCAATACCATAGCAATCCTCTTAGCCATTGCGCATGTAGCCCTTCAGTTCAAGGTCAACGCTATTGGACTGTATAATTTGAACTAATGTATGGAAAAAATGAAATACAGTTGTACTTTCTGAGCATTCAAAACTGCTACCAAGGAAAGTGAAGCAGGCCAAATACTGTACAGCTGAAAACACGAGTGGCCAGTGGAGGCAAGACTGTTTCGAGCGCTTCGCAAGGACATCGACTTAATATGCAGGACTTCTTGATGGAGAAACAACATTATGAGATGTTTAAAGGGACCATGTTAAAATTAAGTATTTTCCTCCCCCTACATGTTCCAGCCATGTCCTTATGTGTAGAATGAGTCCAGACCTACTCACCACAACTGCCTCTAAAATCCTGCACGGTCACTCAAACAGTTGTTAATTCGGGTCCGAATTGTCGTCATGCATGAGCTTAAAGGAATAGGCCACCGTTTTTACATACTGACATATGTTCTTACCTTACCTTAGACTAGTTGATATGTACCTGTCTGGTCTTTGTCCGTGCGCTCTGTCATGCAAACGGAGCACAAACGCAGCCTCTTCCACATACTGTATAGTTCCAAATCAGCTCCCGTTAGAAGCTACCAAACTCTTCCACGTTGTCCCTATTTAAATACAGTTACGTGACGTGTTACACTACAAAGTATAGTAACACAGAAATGTAACATGTCGATTTTCTCAGCGGATAAAAGGGGGTACTATATTGTGAGGCGTAATAATACGAGGAGCACTACGTCCGCGCACTAACTCCTAAAGACTTTTCTCCCGCTCACTACAAGTCACGCTGCTTCTATTGACGGAAGTGAGCGGGGGAGAAGTCTTTAGGTGTTAGTGCGCGGACGTAGTGCTCCTCGTATTATTACGCCTCACAATATAGTACCCCTTTTTATCCGCTGAGAAAATCGACATGTTACATTTCTGTGTTACTATACTTTGTAGTGTAACACGTCACGTAACTGTATTTAAATAGGGACAACATGGAAGAGTTTGGTAGCTTCTAACGGGAGCTGATTTGGAACTACACAGTACGTGGAAGAGGCTGCGTTTGTGCTCCGTTTGCATGACAGAGCGCACGGACAAAGACCAGACAGGTACATATCAACTAGTCTAAGGTAAGGTAAGAACTAGGGCCGGGACTTTAACGCGTTAATTTAGATTAATTAATTACACAAAAATAACGCGTTAATTTTTTTTGACGCATTTTAATCGCACTTGTTTTTACAACGCGGAACGTTTCTCACTGGATGAGTTTAGGCTGACCGATTATACTGGAGCACCAACTTGTAGCACAGTCAACATATAATTTATGTTTAACATTATTTTTTATTGTAAACGCAATCCGGTGTGTACTTCGTGTTGTTATTTACGTGCCCAGCTGAGGCAGGCGCGCTCATTGTATTTCTTCACGCATGTGTGCGCGCGCCCTCAGTCCCAGTCACGCACAACATGGACTAAAGCCCGGGTTTGAAGCGGGTACAGGACTCTGAAAGACTTGGAGTTTCTGGATACTGCTCAACAGGACCGGTGAGAGTTTTCCATTAGTTTGTTTTCGGGTTGCGTAGTGTGCTTGGACGGGCGCGCGCTTCAGCTGCGACCTCGCGCTAATAGTTTACGTGCCTTTAAACCAGCTGTTGCTAAATCAACAAAGTCTGTTATGGCCTCTGAAGCAACAATAAACAATATTTTGTTGCTTAAGCTCATGTATTCAGTCATTATTCAATGGTATATTAAAAATCCATATGAAAAAACTTACTTCTCACTGTTCTCAGGTCAAATATTTGTATGCGATTAATTTCGATTAATTAATTACAAAGCCTGTAATTAATTAGATTAATTTTTTTAATCGAGTCCCGGCCCTAGTAAGAACATATGTCAGTATGTAAAAACGGTGGCCTATTCCTTTAATACAGAACCTGCAGTTACACGTAAGACCTGAGGTGGCAGTAGTGAGTATAAAAATGATCAACTTGCATTTAGTCCCTTTAAACACGTAAAATGAACAATAAAAAGTTGTTAAATAATTGGTTTTGCTCTGTAAACATTTCCACACAATTTCATCACACGTTTGACATAATCTCGAGCAGTGATTGAATCTTGATGGTAATGATTTGAGAGGTGCCCACAGCCACAAATGCTTGAGCTATATTAAGACACTGATGAAACATATTGTAATGTGGGCAATAGATATGCACACGTCAGTTAGAATTGTAAATAAAATGAATAAAGTTATTTTCGGAGTCCAGTCAAAAGAAACATGTTTAGGTATTAGATATTCGGTTGTGGAAGCTTTGCAATGAAGAAGCTGTTCAGACAGAGCTAAAAACAAAGACCAAACGCGGCGTTGATATGGAGGGCAATCGGAGAGCTGAAATCATCATGAAGCAAACTACAGTATATCAACTGTGTGTACTGTGAAGTAAATACAACATCGCAGCATGTTAACCAGATTATTTTGCGTCACAAGAGTCCAAACGCAGATGCATTGGACACAAAAAAGGCGATGTCTTGACAATGGATTCGGAGTAAATCTCCCTATGCCCTGTCTTGTTCCGCTTGTGTGTAAGTACCTGACTCACTCCAGCGATGGGAGACAGACGGAGTGCAGCCTACGGTTCTGAAATATGAAGGACATTAGAACCGGCTGGAGGTGCGGAAATCATCCTCCTATAAAGATACAATCCTGTAAATGCAGCGGTGAACAGAGGGACGGAATAGTGAAAAACACAGATATAAAAGGAGCAACATAATCTTGAACTTTCAGATAATACTGCTGTTGTCAAGACTAGATATTTCAAAACGTGTGACAGAGGAGGCAGAAAATACCACTGGAAGCAATAATTAATCAGAAAGAACAAAGGCATCTCCATGTACGTATCCCTTTGGTTGGGTTTCATCCCCATCACATTTTTCTGGGCGCCATTTTGTTAAAAATGTCTTTCGCATTTTCACCATGCGAAAGACAGAATTTTCAAGACCGTTTTTCCATCATTCTAAAGGCTCAAAACCAGTTTGGAAATTTACATAAAGGGATTCTCTCCTACTTTCACAATCCAACTCTTCCAAATCAAATCTTAATGTTAGAGGTTCTGACCTTTGCTTTCAAATGAGGAATGGCTTGTTCCCCTTTGTTTCCTCATGTGCAGCTTTGACCAACCTATGTTTGGTTGTAGTTATAGTGCTATATTAAAGTTACTCTGTCTCTAAAGGAAGTGAAACTATAAACATCACAAAAAATGGCCATACCGCCTTTCCTCTGCCCAATCCCGTCAGACCTTAGAAGCTAAGCAGGGAAGGGCCTGGTCGGTACTTGGATGGGAGACCGTTTGGTAACACCAGGAAGCCTATAGCGAATGTAGTGAGTGAGTGAATAGTTGGTGGTGGTCGGAGGGGCCGATGGCGCAGACTAGTTTTCTCGCTTCCGTCAGTCTACCCCAGGGCAGCTGTGGCTACAATAGTAGCTTACTGCCACCAGGTATGGAGTGAATGAATAGTACAATGTAAAGCGTCTTTGAGTGTCCAGAAAAGCGTGATATAAAACCAATGCATTATTAAAATGGCCAAACTAGGGAAAGCTGGGTACAACCTTTAGCAAAATCTTCAATATAATCGTGTAAACTATGTTTTAGCAAAAGATGTGTCTAATGTCTCATACTTTTACTTTCTTATTGGACACCGACAGGAAGTGACATAGAGAGAGGGAAACAATTTTAAACTGTTGCCGTGCAAGCACTGAAGTCAAAGGGAAATTAGTGAGTCAAACTGCTATGAAATATTACCTTCTTCTATGTCACTTCAGTAGCTTCAAAGTTTTAATACGTTTTTTCTGCTTCATTAACATTGCTGCTTCACTGAAATAAAATGATAATTATGCAACTGTTGAACTTGCAACCTATGTTATCCATCTAAATAAGTCATATTTTAAAAAGCATTCAAACCTGTCATATGCACTTTAAAAGGGTGTCACTTTATCGTCATATGGAACTTGAAAGCTTGTAAAACATACATTTTCTATGTGCCCTTTGCCGCCATCGTAATTGTAAAAAGAATTAGTAGTTTACCAAAATAATTAGTTATTGCCCTGTTGTCTTATATATAGTATTTATTTGGGTTGGGACAGTGTATGTTAATGAACACAAATAAGACATGCATGTAAACAAGCCACAGCGATAGTCATGGGTCATACAAAAAAAAAAAAATCCTCTGCCTCTCCAAACTGAACTCTGTCACTGGCCTCGCGAGAACTGCTAACTGCAGTGGGTGGCAGGTGTCACGAGGTTAGCGTAGCTTGTCAGGTCTCTCGTTTAGGTACGTCATGGGCTAATTTCCATTCACAAACACTCTTTAATCCATGGCCCCTGCGTTTAAAGTGTAGACATTTGTCAGCTTTCATCAAATGCAATAAAGCTACGAAATTGCAACCAGTTACAAAATATGGGGCACATGTTTTTAACAACTGGGCCACAATATCTGAATATGTACTGAGTAAATAATTGATTAATATGTCGAATATTATATCCATTTTAGACATGTTAGGTCAAGTATCGTAACAGCTGCTCCACTCTTTCCCTCTCTTGAAGTTTTCACCCACTTCCTCTTCCCCAAAAACCCAAAATACATTTTCTCAGCCTCTGGGATACCTCCTCCCTCGCTTGTGCACCTCCTACCACAGCCAGTCAATGAGCGTGGGAGACTAATCGCTTGTCTGCCGGCGTTGACTAAAGCCGCTGCCTTAATGGCGTGGCTCAACGGCATTCGGCGGCGATAAGAACCCGGAGGTTGATTCCCTGTCAGGCTGAGGACTTCCCCGCGCCCCGGCCCCTATCGCTCTCCTTTTCTGTGCCCCGTCCCGACGCCAGGACAAGAGGAATGCTCGCTCAGCCTTTAGTGCTGATAACAACATCATCTTGCGCCACCGAATGGGCCCCGGAGAACATTAAGAAGTCAATGGCGAGCGCTACAATATGGGAGGTGTGGAGAGGGGACGGCCAGAGGAGCAGGGGAAGACACCGAGAGGGTATTTCTAATGGGATTACGGGGCATTAAGGCTTTGCAAAAATAGCTCCAAAAACATCCGATCCGAAAAACGATTAAAGCGTGGAACTGGTGTGGAAAATATTTGATTTAGAGTATTGAAAAACATTAAGATTTGAATAGGATAAAGGTAAACACATAGAGACAAAAGGGTGTTTAGTTTATTGAGTGCATGCACTTTGGCAATGGCTAAGACCTTCCACAACAAAATGATGGAGGGGAAAATGATGGATTTCTTAGGGAAAATACCTTAGGGTTTAAAAAAAAAAGAGGAGATGCAGTGGTTGTGGCTGAAATGGCAGTTGGTGGTCAAATTTGGTTGGGTTAAGGCAGGGGTGCCCAACCTTTTTGTGTTTGCGAGCTATTTTGAACAACAGCATGGCCCCAAGATCTACGATGCCAATGGGTTTCAATAGGCCCAAGAGGTATAGAGTCATGTTTAATGACTCTATGGCCCAAGAGGTATAGAGTCATGTTTAATGACTAAAAATTAAAACATTTTATAGAAGCATGCACTATCAAATTGATCAAATGTTTCTAGAATGAGTGGAACGTCATCTATCGGTTGAGCCTGTGTTACGGATTTTGACTGTAATGACTTTCACCAACCCTTCAAAGACACACGGGCACGCCTCGACTGTCAGAAGAGGCGGGAAACTGCAGCACAAGACGCAAGACTATCTCTGCCTGTTGAGCTAAGATTAGTCAGGAGAACCTAGATGGAGAGTTTTTCCTGTTGCGCATTTTTCAAGATTGCTGCTGCACTCAAGAGACCAAAGAAGATGAGAGACAAGATAATCCTTTATTGATCTCACAATGAAGAATTTCACTGCACAGAAGCATGGCGCTCTTCTTCTATTTAATCAATAAATTAATACATTTAATATAACAGTAATGGAAAGAGCATACCAACTATTTTCTGATCATTTGCGAGTAAAACATCTGACCTGATTGTATTACAGACATAGCATGTTTCTGCCAAACGTAAATGCCATAAATGGACTGTAGATTGGTTGCAATATGAAAATATGAATAACTCGAATGTTTGAGCAGTCAACATGAAACAAAAACAAGAAAAGTACACACACCTGAGTAAAGTCTCTACATGAGGTTGGTGGGGACATGTCCTCATGGTCCTCACGCAAACTTACGCCCCTGGTTTCAGCTTGGCCATTTCAAACAAATCCTGTTAGGCTTTTGTCTTGACAATACAATCGTAAAAAAAAAAGAATAAATAAAATAAAAATATTTTAACTTGCAATGGGGCGACGGTGCAGTTGCTAGAGCGGGTCGTCTCATGATCGGCAGGTCGGGGGTTCGAATCCCAGCTCCTGCAGCGTACATTGGTGTATGAATGAGAGAGTGAATGGGTGACTGGTTCCTTGCTGGACAGCGCTTTGGGCGTAATGAAGGTAGAAAAGCACTATATAAGTTGAGTCCATTTACCATTTTACTTTATTATGTAAGGAAAGGGGCCGAAGACCAGTCTCAAAGTCTTGAACTTGTGCATTGAAGTCATGTACTCATGCTAAATGCTCCAATGACAGTCCTTCATTGGTAACGCCTCTCTCAGTGTAGAAGAACACTCATTCAGGGCTCTCTTCTCTCATCCCTCATGAACAGTGTTCAGTTGCCTGTTAATTCTGCAGAAGTCGGTGCTTTGTCCTGGAACTTTGTGGGTTTTGAATTACATTTCCTTTGGTACAGGGATAACATAAAGTTGATCAAAGTATAGAATATAAAATGAGTTGGCTAAATCCCTTTGGTATTTATAACTACCCTTTGGTCACATGAATGCAATTAGATTTGAGATCACGTGCATATCAGAGCAGGTTTATAGATTTGTAAACTGCAGGTTTTACTTAATAGTTCATAACAATATCACCTGAATACTTGCCGTCTTTACGTTTTGACAATTGCAACCCTTCAAAAGTGTCAGTTTTTCGACTAGCTAGCACTGTAGCGCCAGCAACCCACCTGAAAACGTCACTGATCACTCCTGCACTCTGCGGATCCCAACGCAGAGGTTCTTTCGGGTCTTTGTAATTGCGCACACATATTAATCTAACTCCGGCGCGCCGCAGTTTCTCCTGCCGCGTGCTATGCCAATCTGCAGCAGCCCGAATGTGGCGGGCGTATTTAGCATGTAACTCAGCGGCGCCCCTGTCTCGTTCCCGTGCCCTCCGGCGTCGGCAGAAGGTGATGGAAAAATGAATCAAAAGCGCGCAATCGCTGTAATGTTTGAGGAAACTGGGTCACAGCCTAAATGTGATGTTGACATGCCCCTCCTCCTCCCCCTTCCCTCCACCCTTCCCTGCACATCCCAAATTCTTTCAGCTCCTGTCTGCAGAGCTGCGAGAGAAGGTATTGGGCTATTTAAAGATCCTATTATACTTTTTCAACCGCTCATGGCTTTTTTAAAGAGTTTTGGACATTTTTGCCTTTATATTTATAGCTCAGGATTGTGTCGTCAAAACCCCAAACAAACATATCCCATAATAATAATAAACCAATGAAGATTTTACTATGTGAAATGCTGGTGATACCGTTTTCAGGAGAGCATACGTGTACAGATTCACAAGTTTGTTTCACTGATTTTGTTGACACTGTTTTGGCTAATGTGATTCAATAGACTTCACTAGCTGCTCATTACAAAGACGGTGGAATTTGGCCGTAACATATCATTTAGTCAACTCTAATGCCCCATTCCAGCTTATATGCTTCAGCGCCATAAGAGCGACACCGTAAAACCAGTCCACTGACAGTAAAGGAGCATATTTATTCTTTTCTTAACCCATAATAAGTCAGTAAGTGCTGTATTTGTCATTGTACAATGAAATTGCGTTTAGGTGGAACAACCTGACCAGCGTGTTTTTGGAGGTTGGGGAAACCGGACTACTGCCTTCAGTGCTCCTCCTGGGGTTGTCCCTGTTTCAGAGCGTGGTGTCCTGCACTGGTCAGCTCCTCCTCCTTCCTCTTTCTACACAGCTCCATCCGCTCCACAACAGTCTTTCACCATCTTCTGGGAAGAGCGTAGCAGACGAATACGATCAGTCTTATTCTCCAGTGAACCAACATTAATCCGAACAATAGTAGAAATAGACGATTTGCGTGGCTTTGCTATGAGTCTTGCCCAGATACCTCCTCGTTTGTCCTTCATGTGTTTCCTGTAGGGCCTCTTGTGACGCCTCCACTGTGCTGCAGGTGTGGCGGGCTCTTGGTGCCTCTTCAGTGTTTCAGAAGGAGACATTTGTGTAGGTCTCAAATGTCTTTAGCTCAGAAGCTAGCTGGTTATTTACCTTTAAAAAACCTTGGTCCTCTGTGGCTAGTACCGACTCCCCGCAGTAAAAAAAAAAAAAAAAATCCACCAAACCTCACAAAAACACAGCAGAGATGTTCAAGAGTATCCAGTAAAACAATGTGGCACACAGTAATTACAAATGCAGTTCTCAAATAAAGGCAAGAAAAGTATGAAATTCATGCTTGTATGTTATCCTATTCGGGTGTGTGGCTTTAAAGACCCCATATTGCTCACTTTCCAGTTTTTAGACACCTTTGGGCAGATTAAGCATCGACACATCTTATATGGCCTACACACAAAAGCAGTTCAACCCTATTTCCGGAGCAGGCAAAAAAACAGTGAAATTGGAGTCATCCTTTGGGGTCATGCATTGTTTATTTTAATGTCCTTGGTGTTAGTTTTTTCCTATTCTTAATTTAAAATGAGCCAACAGGCCTTGACATCAATTGTAGCCAAACACATGGTAGATGTGAAAATGCAAGTGGTAATGGTCAGTGTTTTTCTTTGTTGTGCACATCAGTGGTTATCAAATGCTTCACAAAATGCTCCATATAAGAAGAAGAGGAACAAAATAAAGTTTCTTTCAGAGAACCAAAGATAAAACCTGGTCGATAAGCAAAGTCAAAGCTTGGGCTGAATCGGATCTAAACTCGGGATAATACATACAAAATAGCATTCAATTATTATCAAAGTAGGTCTAGCCCAAAAGAGGACTTGATGTATGCAATTATCCGGAAATTACACAGGCTACATTGTAGAGGAAGATTATTCCACAATGACTGGCTTATGTCTTAAAAATAAAATAAACAAATAAAGATTAGCCAAAAGGTCAATACTATGGTTGTCAGCCACAAGTAACATTTTGTTGTCAGGCACTTCTAACTAACCGATGTCTAGTAAAGTCTGCAGTAGCCTGTGCTTTTCTACTGTATACAATAACATTCCCCCCCCCCCCCCCCCCCCCCCCCCCCCCCCCCCCCCCCCCCCCGCCTGCGTGAGCGCGTGTGTGCGTGCGTGTCAGCGCCTCCTAAACGGCGGTGTCAAGCGGTGCACCGTGTCAGAGCGAAGAGCGCGCCCCCTTCGCTTTGGCACGAGACCCCGCGCGGCGTTCTCCGTCCGCGCTCCCACGCACAAAATAAATCCCCCCCTCCCAAAAAAATAAAATAAATCGCGCGTAAGTAACGATCCTTTGGACTTTCCTTCGCCCCCGCGTTCGCCCTTGTGCCAAATCGGACTTCACCTTTTTTTTTTTAATTCTTTTTTTTTTTTTTTTACGCGTCAGAGGGAATTTACTGCACACTTTCTCCTCTCCCCGGGTCTGGTGGTTAATCTGCCGAACGCGAGGACGCACGTCGGGGATAGAGATGTCAACGGAGGAGGCGACGTGCACGTGAGTCCCATAACCCATGCTTTGTCTCCCATGTGCGAGCGCTTGGTCATTTGCACTTGTGCGTAAAAAGTTGAAGCGCGCTCGGCTGCGGGCGGCGTGTAATTTGTTCTGTGTGGGGGGGTCATTTCGGAGTTGCCACTTAACGCGCGCGGCGCCACAGTGGTGCAAGACAGAGCATCGACATTTTGGAGAGGGGGGAAACTCCGCAGGAAAGCTTACGTTGTGATTAGTTTAAGTGGATATTGGTGCTTGGATTTGGAACTTGTACGGCCATGTCTTTACCTGTTGAGGTACAGGTGACCGTTGCAAGCCAGTGCGTGGAGATGCTACTCATTGGCTAATTTCCGTTTTTTTTTTTTTTTTCATGCAACAATCAGTATATGTATCTGGAGATGTGCTACGACAAAACACATTCCAAATGTAAGTTTAAGTTGCAGTAACACATGTTGTGTTATCCGCTTTTGGTTGAGAATGCCTTTCTCTTATTTGACCTTTTGATTGACGAGAAAAGTCACACTGGGATTGCGAGAGTTATTGAGCAAGACATTAGCACAACTTTGTGAATGAGCAAAACGACACACAGAGGTCCACACGCGACTTAAATCTGGCGATTCGAGGTGCAAGGACACACCGGCGTCATATTCCCATGCACTTTTACAACCTGCCCCCGCGGCCTATAGTGTGAGTTTAGGCTTTGATATAAAAGGTTGGCAGGTCAATCCCAGTCGTGTGTGATTGGTGGTGGTGGTATGTGTAGCATGGGCGCAATTTTGCTGCCACACTCCTGTCATTCTTCCCTCAGAGCAGGTGTGGCTCCAGAAATGGGTGCCAAGCATCCGGAAATCCGCGATGTAGTCTGTGACGACTTTGAACAATGCACTTTGATCACGCGCTTATTTTATTATTCATTACATTCTATTAGAGCTAATATGTGGCTTTGTTTTTAAGACTGTCTTGTATGTTTTACACATGTTTGACTTTGACGTCTTTTCCGGTGTTTGGTCATACTACAGATGTCAGACAAATGACAAATGAATCTTGCTCGTGTTTAACAGTTGTAAAAGATAGTGCATGCCTGCGTTGCACATTGGGGCAAAGCTTGTAAAATCACAACGGCATCAAGTGTCACAATTAACACGGAGACAACAAATGTAAATGACAAACATGTATATCAACAAATGATACAAAACGTCCGATTCTCTAGCCTCGAGTCATGGCTTTGTTAGATTTGGATGCAATTAGACTCGAAAATGTACATGCTTTTCTCATGGTAATTCAAGGTATTATGCAGAAGTACTCCACAAGTACTTTATTCATCATATCCTGACGTACGCAGTCCTCTATAATATCCTTACATAGCACCCCCACCGTGTCTCCTCCTATTGTCTGCGCCCCCACTGTATAGGGCTGCTTTCTTTACCCCTGCGTCTCCCGTCCCACCTCTGCCGCGCTCATTCCCCATTCCCTTCAAGGCTCCTCTCCTAAGCCCTTTGATGTCTCCTATATCCTAACCCCCCCCTTCTCCCCTCCCACCACTCTCTCCCGCTTCCCTCCGCTAATGTTCTGAGATTGACTTATGAATCTCTTTAATTAACCCGCGTGTATGCGCCGCGCAGCCGCTCCGCCGTCCCATCGCCGAAGCGGCCACAAGGGGGGGTCCAGACCAAAGCCGTGACAGACGACCGCACCGGAGTGGATTTAAATATGTTTATTTTTTGTTTTTTTGTTTGATTACATTTCAAATAATCACGCTGCTACATCAGGCCCCGCATTTTGAATTACTTTTACATATTTGATAATAGCTTGCACTTGTATTGGGCGTCACAAGTTCCTCAAAGCGGAACACTATGGCTCCATACTCTGTGAAGGTCAGGGCTGACTGACTAAAAAGTACCACTTATTGTATTAAGGAAAACATTGTTCTACTAGAAAAGAATTTGGACCAACAATATAGATTTTTTTTTGTTCAGTGGATGCTTGTTTTGATGTCTGATGGATCCTGGGACACTGTTCGTCCCAGCACAAATACATGATCAAACGTACTGTACGCCAACAGTATCCTTCTGTTTTGTGGTTCTCGATGTTTAGATTTTGAATAATTCATAACACGTACCTCTATTGTACACCAAATATTGTTAAGGTTACTACGTTTTCTCAGTCATAGCGATGGCACGTTACTTGTGTAGCCACAGCTGCCCTGAGGAAGTCTGCGCAGTCAGGCCCCAAACAAAAATCACCCTAACTACCACTCCTGCTGCTACAACAAACAATTACAGAACATTAAGTGACACTGACTGATGATCTAAAAACATATATATTATATTGTTTTGAGGTCTGGGGATATAGAGATCATACTCACCCTGTTTTCCGAAGTCAAATCTATTGAAAGATCTAATAAACTATTTCAATAATGATGTTCAAAGTTAAAAATGCTGTTTTACCAGCCAGTAATCAGGATTTCTTTCGACCACAGGAGGCAGAGTATA
The DNA here is from genome assembly GCA_021464625.1 of Proterorhinus semilunaris. NCBI lineage: Eukaryota > Metazoa > Chordata > Actinopteri > Gobiiformes > Gobiidae > Proterorhinus > Proterorhinus semilunaris. The sequence continues at coordinate 23,474,124 of CM038360.1, forward strand.
AATCAAGGGGGTACATGAATGTCAAAACTCCAGTTGTCCACACCACCAGGAGGAGTTTCTGCCTTGCTGCTAGCAGAGTAAAAGCTTCAATGTGTCACTCAAGCAAAGAACCACAGTTTGCCAATGTATAAAACATGGTCTTCACAAACTGCAGAGCTGAAAATTGGTTATTGTTCAAATAGAGCGGACATTCCTTCGTATCAAGATATCATTATAGGTTGTCCATTCAAAACCATCTTATAGTATTTCTTTCCACCTTTTTAAAATCTGAAACCATTCCTAGTTACTAGGTGCTCGCGTACTCCCAGGAGTCCATCAATAATCGTTTAGTAAAACGTGAGGAATGTAAAAAAAAAAAAGAAAAAAAGATATACACAGAAGAAACAAACATGGATGAAAAATGGCACCTTTGTTGTCTTTGAAATCAATACAAGAAAGGAGAACTTCGCGAATGGTGCTTTGATTAATAACAGCAATAAAAAAAATAAAAATAATGATGGGATGAATAAAAAAATACAAGAAAAATAGAGAAAAATTATGATAAAAAGATAAAAAAAAAAAAAAGTATTAATGAAATGCGGCTGTGATTAAGACCTCATCTCCACCATGAAATTTTAATGACCGCATAGAGAAATATCAAAGGCGGGTAGAATGGCCCCGAGTCTGCCTACATAAATAATGCCTTTAATTCCGTCAAACCCGTGGTGCTTTCATGTGATCAAAGTGCTCATCAGCTATTCCATACATTCCGACTATTTTCGCCCGCATTCGGAAGAAAACAGAAAAAAGAAAGTTTGAGCAGTTGTCTCATTTCCAGAGCGCTTGGTGACTTTGCTGATGCGTTTTATTTATTTGGGGGGGGGGGGGGGGGGGGGTGCGTGCCTGAGTTTCCCCCGCGCGACAGTAGGTGGCAAAACGATCTCAAGGATAAAAAGCGGAGCGTTCATTATGACATTGCTGAAGGGCGAGTTTGAGGGGGGGGGAAAAAAAAAAAGACGACGATGAGGCTGCTGCCTTCAAAGAGAAAACTTTTTTGAAATGTGCCTGATGGATTTGACTTTTGTTAGAGCTTCTATACTTTGAGTTTTATATAGCCATATGAAAAGGCCGCAATTTGACACTTGCCTTTGTATAGCTGAGGGAGGGGCTGGCATCCAAGTACTTGCATTGGCCAGAAAAAGTACGTCAAACACTGTGACTGTTGAGTATTAGAGGGCCTGTTTCCTGCTACATGGGCTTTTGACGATAATTCCCCCCCCCCCCCCCAAGTGCAAGTTCAATGACAGCGGGTCTTAGCAGTTATAGGACCTGTAAGGAGCAAAATATTGCATATATGGGCAAGACGGCACTTTTCCCAGGGCCGTTCCCAGCTTGTGTGTATGCGGGTGCGTGTGCGGGGGGCTGCTTCTCGGGGGGCCTCGATTTTACAACCTCTAAAAATAAATAAAATGAAAAATATATGCGGTTTACCTTCTCGTATCAGATGACAAATGCTTCTACTTTCCACATGCCGTACCATCTCAGACGTCTGGCCTTACGATTACCACCTGAAATAGATCTAAAGTGGACTCAAGGTGAAAGTGTTGATTTTTCACTCAGTGGTCGAAGTGGAGATTTTTTAACGAGTTTCCTCCATCTCCATCTTAATGATCATCTCAGAGTGTAAAAATGACCAAACTCACCGTCTTTCCCAGGAGTATTCATTCACAAATATTGACATATTTTACAATCGCGTGTTCTACGAAAGGTGCCCGCGATTGCGCTGTAACCCAAATATTGTATTTTTCCTTCTGAGAGGGATTTTTCAATATCTAATTCAGCCTGATTTATTCAGCTTTGAACCCCCAAAAAAACAAGGCAAAATCTTAGTTTTCACTTTGGTTAGCTTATTAAAAAGCTAAACAAGATCCAAAAGCCCATCTGAAAAAAATCTTTGTTACTAATATGTCAATAAAATAAAACTATACATTTAAATCTGGATCTATCCATTATTTAGATTTCGTCACTGGAAATATCAGCAATTTTGGGCATTTTTATTCTGATATGAAAACATAAAATGACAGAAAGCTTGCAATACATTTTTTTCTCGTACTTATATCAGTAATGTACAGAAAAAGTTTCAAATTGATATCTTTAAATCATTTTTATCTTTCCTATTCACCTGTAGTGTCTCGCCTTTATTTTGTCTAAGCTGCATGTAAACTATGTCTAAACCAAAAATAAAACAGAAAGGGAAGATGTGAAGGGGCAAAATTGACATTTTAGAGCTTATTTTTCTTACCATGTTACAAAATTGTTCAAAAAACATACCTGGAGCCGTATTTCGACCCACTTGCACAGCTTTGAGTAATTTTGAATCTTCCCCTGAGGTCCTAGGAATCCAGGACAAGCTTTCCACGACTCTCCACAAAAAAATAAAAATAAAAAAAACACTCCACACTTTTCTTATTCCTCTTTATTGAAACAGCTGCGCAGCATAGAGGAGCAAGAGATGCTGGTTGTGGGAGAGGCTTACACAACCAGGAAGTGAAACTATACTGGATATTTTGTTTCAGCTGTCCTAGATCGATATTGCATTTTCTGACCAACAACGTGTAAGACAGTGATAAAGATGTTTGAGATTATTGCAAAAATCTTTAATACCCCTCCTTCAAATCATAAATTCAATCATCTCAATTCCAGATGACCCCGGGTACAACCTGAAGGAGCCTAAAGGCCAACGTTTGTGAAACACTGAACTAAAGCCCAATAAGTTCGATGAATATTTCTTGATGGGTCAACTACATACGTCAACATCTACCACCTTTGGGGACACATCGCTCTGAAGTTTTTGGTTAAAACAGGAGCAATCTTTCCTGTTTAACTCGGCTGTTTCCCTTCATATATCCAGGGATTTCCAAGTCGACAAAGCTACTCCTTGAATGCCAAGAATCCTTTTGCTTTGACTCTTTCCACATTTCTAAGGCCATTTCAGAGAGCTAAATATCGACAGGACTTGGGTTTAATCTATTAGGGTTAGGGTTATGCAGGTAGTAGCGGTGGCAGATATGTTTTCAAATGACCAAAGATCGCCCTTGTTGTTCCTGTGTGGGTTCATAATTTTTTTCCCCTCTTTCTGTCACACTGTCGGCTCATCTCCGTCACTCTTGCAGGAGGACTGTGTCTAAGTGCGCGCCTATATGCCGCTTCTGTCGAGCTTTGTGTGCGCTATAGCCCTCAGAAGTGGTGCAACAGCCAGAGTTTGAACACAAGGGAGGAGAGAATGAAACGGTATAAAGTTACATACAATGGAATGGAGCGGGGGAAAAAAACAGTAGCAAGAGTTTCGAACTTTTAACCGTGTAATGAAAACATACCTGGAGCTGTATTTCTATGGGCTATGTCTCTCAAATTTCCTCCACTACTACAGCACCTGATTTCTCACCAACAGCTGGTAGCATTTTCTTTTAACCCAAAATGATAGATGCCATCACTTGTTTTCCATACATAAAGTAGATGCTGTGTAATAATTTATAATTCTATCATAATAATAATTGGTACATTGCCAGCTTGTCTCCATGGCGATGTTGCTTAGCTTTGACAACGGGTCCCATGTGAGGTTTGGATACGGTGGGGGTCTTCTTCTAAATGCATGTTTGGTATAACTGTTTATGTTTGCTAGAATATGAGGGTATGATATGATTAGTTGTGATGTAGCAATAAGTAGGAATAGAATTGAACTAAACTAAACTGTATGGGTTTAAGATGTCAGATGACATCACAGTGCCGGTGTTGTCTCTGTTATCCATAATCTACTGACCTTATGAGTTTTACGCCGCTCCTCTATGCTTCACCGCGAGCCATGGGTGACAGGTAGAAGCACACCGGAGAGTTAGCCTCCAGTCCTTGTTTTTGGACTGACTATGAAAGTCCGGTCACTGACCATATCTCTGCTTTAGTCCTGTGAGGTTTGAAGAATAAATTCACCTCCTCGTCTCTTCTGTAGCAGATTTTAAACTCATGAAGCAGTTTCATTTTCACGATGTGTTACTGTGTGTACTTTCCAAAAAAATGTAATACGCATGCGCTATCTATGGTCTTGTTCTGTATCAGATAATGTCCCATCCATCCATCCATTTTCTTCCACTTGTCCGTTGCCGGGTCGTGGGGGCAGTTGTTGGAGCTGCCTGAATCACATTGCACCAGCCCCTATGGCTCCTCCTGCAGGTGGTGGGTCCACAGGAGGACGGCCTCATGGTTCTAACCGGGCCTGTTGGTCTCTCATGAGGGGCTTCTGAACCGCTCTTTGTCTGACCCGTCACCTAGGACCTGTTTGCCCTGGGAGACCCTACCAGGGGCACGAAGCCCCCGACAACAGAGCTTCAGGATCATTCGAGTGCTCAAACCCCTCCACCACGTTAAGGTGGCGGTTCCAGGAGAGGTATCAGATAATGTCATCAGTGACCTGTGCTACATTCTTGTTCTATTATCTATGGCAGTGGTTCTCAACCTTTTGGAGCCGCGACCCCCATTATAACAGTTAAAGGGGTTTGTGACTCCTTTGCCCGGGTCACACCGTGAGAAATAGAAACATTAGCCTACATAATTCTTAAAAACAAAGAAAAAAAAAACAAATGGCTAAAATATAATTCATCAATTTATGAACAAATAACGCCACTCTGATAAAATAGCAGACATATGCTACAATAAAATATATTGTATGCTTATAAAAATATGTATATTTTATCTACATGATCTGGCGGCCCCCCAAATTTGTTTCGTGACCCCCTTGGGGGTCCAGACCCCCAGTTTGAGAACCACTGATCACCACTGGCAGATGAATCACAGTGGTTTCATACACACGACTGGCTTGGCTTCATGTGAAGTGAATTTCTCCATCATGTATCTCATCTTATGTGGATGCACACATTTAGTTGGCTCTGTGTTTATAGAGAACATTTTTGAAACTACGTATACCTGTTTTGTCTTCATGTGGATATAGCCTAAATCAAACTTCTACATGTGTCTACATTTGTTGCAGAATGTTTTACTGAAACAGCAGCTGACTCTCTCCCCAATCAGGGGCATAGGTAGCAGCAGTTGGAACTGATTCACAGTGATTGGAACCACACGATTTGGATTTGGAAGCCAAACTTCATCTTAATTATGCCTAATATTATTTAAGTAATCCCAGTCCTCTCTTCACAAAATGGATAATAACAGAAACCCATATGTTTCACTAGCCTGTCCCAAGTTATATTTAGTCTGGGGACCACCAATTTATTTTCTCGTAGGAGAGGTGTGGTTTATGATTGTCCATAGCCGATTATTGGGCGCTATGAATGTCTATCATATGCGTCTGCACTCTGCACGTAGCCATAGCCAATCGCATCAATTGTATCAGATGACATACCTGCTCTAAACTTTCGAAGTAAACTATTTAGAGACCGGTCTAAAGCTTGATCGAAAGATGGTGCAGCGTCTGCTGCTGTCATATTGGATCCGTAAATATATATATATATATATATTATTTTTTTAATTCATAAACAAACTACAAGCTTTCCGTATTTCAAATAGTGCGTCATCGTCTTGCCGTCCCTTCTCGTTCTGTGATTGGTCCCCAGGCTGCTGTGAAGTTCGAAATGATTCGAGCTCACACAGCAGCAAGGGTATTCCCAGGCTAATGTTGCACCAAATTTTGTGCTGATTCAGGCTATATCCATTTCAAAAACTTTCCCTATAAACACGGAACCAGTTCAATGAATCCACTCATGTATTGAAAAAGCTGTGATATATATACACAGAGCGTCTTCCAAAGAAGATGGCACTTGGGTGCAGACGTTTTGAAATACACCGCAGTGAATATGAAACTGCTCTATGGATTTAAAATCTACAGAAGAGTCGAGGAGGTGAATTTAACTTTCAGATCTCACTGGACTAAAGTCCAGAAGCGGTCAGTCAATGAACTAGTCCTGTCCGTCCAAATAGAGGCTATTTCCTTGGTGTTTTGCTCCGTGTCACCTGTGAAGCAGAAGAGAACAGGAATCTGCCGTTAAAGCCACAATAAGGTCAGTAAATTATGCACAACACACAACGCTGGAGCTGGGATGTCATTGTTTTAGGAAAAATTGTGAAGATCGTTCCACTCTGGGACCTAACTTCAAAAATTATCCTTTATAGACGCCCAAAAACGCTGGCTTTGTTTGGATGGTACATGTTTTCGTGTGGATGGGGCTTTGATGGATAGCTTCTTTGAAATGTTTTAAAGTAATGTTTTATTTCTTGTAATTTTCTTGTTTTGTTGCCTTTTTGCAATATGTTTATCAGCATGAACAATTTCAACAATCTGAGAATCTTTTTGTATGTAAACCTAGCCAGTAGAGCAAATGAAAAGATAACTATTTAAATGACGCACTATAAATATGCCATAGTTCAGCAGCTGTCCATATAAACATTGATTTGTTACAATGAAAAGACAAAATTATCCCAAAGAAAGTTCCTTCATCTCAGCTGCTCTGGTTTCATACTAGAATATGCACAATAGGCTAATCCTCCAGCCGGGCACTCCCGAGTCCCATCTCCTTACGGTGGTACGCCAGCTAAACCCCCTTTCTTTGGATGCATCTTTTATCTCGCAAGTATCCAACTAACCAAACCTTCCCTTTGTACACAACACAGCTTGATCTGTTTGCTAAGCACCTTTCTGTTGATTATACTTTCGTCCATGTCCTTTTTCTGAAGCTAACCTTTTTACCTTGTGTTGATGCGTCTTATCTTTGAAGACAAACTTATATGGGAGGAGTGTGACTAACACGATTGTTGTGGGGCTTTAGACTTGTTTCCCCCCAGGGCCAGGGACGCTCACAGTCAGGACTTCTCTGCTCCTTCATGTGAGCGCTGGAATCTCTAATGGAAATAACTTTATTAGGATCAAGTGAGGTTTGAATCTAGAGCAAGGATAAAAAAGAAAATTGCGTGGAATGCTTTCCCAGCCCTGAACCAGTTTTTCTGTCGTCCTTTTGCCCTAGAGTATGTTGTTGGAGCAAAAATGGTAACACTTTAAATAAGGCATGTACAAACACAAGTGAATTATGAACTAACAGCAAACTAGTAATTAGGGATAAGTGTTTGCAAGCACAGTCTTGGTAAATTGGCAGCTCAGACGAAATACTTGTGACCTGCAGGGTCCCCCAGGGGTCGATTCTGGGACCCCTATTGTTCCAGCTGTACATGCTTCGATTGGGTCAGTAAAACGTGTCATACCCCAACTAGGTAGATGACACTTTGGTGAACTATAAAGCCTGATTTGTGGTCGAGTGGCCATTTTGACATAAACAGTGAAAACATAAAATTACTTTAACATAAGAACAATATATTATGAATGGGAAATAAATAGGAAGAGGCTCGTTGTCAGTTTCCTCGTGTTGCGTGTGGATCAACCCATCACACATGTGTTCTCCAGTATGTTGACGTGAAGTGACATCCGGAAGGAGACGCACATATGCATTTTGTCTGTCTCCGTAGCCGCAGCTCCCATGAGTTCACTGATTGGCTGCCAGGTATGTTCAGCATAGATGGGAGGAGTTGACAGTTACATAAAAAAACTCCGGCACAGTGTCTCACTCTTGTAAACATGAGCTGACAGTTGACCAAAAACCAGGCCTAATGGCTGCTCACTGTCAGACAGCTGCAATAAATCTAGACGGCTGGTGCTCGTAACCAGTAAATGGGACCATAATAGTCCAGTGCTCAGGTCTCTACACTGTCATGCAGAGAATAAAGTTTGTACTCAAAGCATTCAAAGAGCAGTAGAGCTTTAGTTTTAGTCTAGTTTCAGTCATCAAAAATATTGCTATGACTTAGTCTTAGTCAGCAAAAATATGACTTTACTAAAACTATGATAATATTTTCATCACGAAAATCTACACTGGTTATGAGTTTTGCCATAAGCATACTCCTCGGCAGTCTGAATGTTAGAAAAAAAAAAAAGTGTTCTTTAGCTTCACAAGTTCATACTAGATTTCGCTGAATTTGTATACCCCCCACCCCAACACAAGACTTCGCACAAGAGAAATTCAAAATGCTTTTTAAAGTCTGTGTGAGGAAGCCATAGATGTTTCCATGTCCCGGTTCCTGTTCCTCCAGCTCAAAGACTGTTTTCAACTCACAAACACACGCTGCAGAATCTCTTTAAACCTCTTCAGAACCACAACATTTAGCATTCTGTCATCTCAGGTCGTTTATGATGTACAAACAAAACAAGGGAGAATATGAAAATGTTGTTTGTTGCAGCGTTTTACAGTTGTCGGCATCTTTGGTTAAAAAGAGGGATTGTCAGTTATTGAAAAATATGCAACGTCCTCGGTCCTTGTGTGGTTAAACCTTCGGACTCTGTGCTTTCTTTGCGAATGTTGACAAGCTGACAAGGAAATCAAGTTGTTTTGGAATAAATATTAGCATTTGACAGCCAGTTTTGTTGGGAGAAAGTAAATGTACAGCGTTTGCAAAAAATAGTTGAACCAACCATCGCGTTTGCTCATGTGTTTGTCATTAGCTGTGTGAGGCAATTGAAACAAAGCTGAAACGGTAACTACTTGAGCGGGTAATTTGAGACTTGTAAAGTGAAAGTGTCAGGCCTCAAATACTCACAGCCAGTGTGTCCGCGGCCACAGATCTACACTTAAAGCAAAACTCTGAATAGGCCTGTATTTCTGTCTGTGCAGGCTTTTCATGGCAAATGCAATGTTTGAGGATCATCAGAGCCAGGCCCCACAGATCTGTAATAAACTCCTTGCTGTAAAGCGCTTTGAGTGCCTAATGTAGGTGGAAAAGCGCTATATAAGTTGAGACCATTTACTATTTACCAAGGACGTTGCTATAGTCCTAATAATCTATTGGAACTAACTGGAGCTCGGGGCGGCCATATTGTAATTTTTTATTTACTCTTGTAATTAGACATATTTAATCATACTAACGTGAAAACGTCTTGAAAATTTGAAATTTGCTAATAAAAGTCTGTATTAAGAATGACGCGTGTATAATGAATGAATTACCAAAAATTCCAGGCTATATAGAATATAAGCCTGAATATAAGCCGCACCAAGATTTTTTTTTTTTACATGCATAGGCTGCACTGGTCTACAAGCCGCTGTAACTGTTCCCAAGCGCATTAGAAGCGCCATCAGCACTGGAAATACTGGACTTTTGTCTTCAAGAGCGGTCTGTTTTACCAAGAGAACGGAGAGCTACAGGTACATTTACTTGTATTAGTGTGTTACAAACTTATTATATTGTTCTTTAATTGTGCGTGTGTTCAGTGAAGCCAAAGTGCTGCCCGCTCAGCGACTCCTCCTCGGGAGTGTGGCCGTGTTTAGAGCTGCCTTCCTGGATCTTTCAGGCACAACCAGCTCTGACACCTCTTTTTGGACTAGATGTAGTTTAGTTGGGCTTTAAATGGGTAAAACAGTTTCAAGAAGAAGATTGATTTAATAACTTGTGCCAGTGCAAGGTTTAAATTATAGTTTTCCCCAGTCATGTGGAAAATCCAGTGAGTTTTAGCCAATCCCAAAACCAAATAAATAAATCGAGTTTTAGTCGTTTGTCTCTTGCTTTGGCAGAAGATGGCGCTGTTTCTCAGTCATCTGTCTGACTTTTATACTAATTTTTCATGTTAGCCATGGACTATAGACAGACCGGACGGCATGTCTTTGTAAAGACTATAACGTATAGCAGGGGTCCCCAACTGGCGGACCTGGGTCTTGATCCGGACCTCCAAGGGTTTTGCCTGGACCCCAATGCCTTTTCATGCTCTCAATATACTTAATATCTATGGCTGAGTTTAACATTATCTAAACAATTTGAATAACATTAAAATAAAATGTAAAAATTAATTGATTCATTAATCAGCTCTGCTATGTCAATAGACAACCTCATGTTCATGTTTTAACATTTGTTTTAACTTGCAAAAGAAAAGTTTGCAAGGCAAGGCAACTTTATTTATACCGCATTTCATACACAAGGCAACTCAATGCGCCTACCTGCAGACCTTGGGCTGATTTAGTTGGGGACCCCTGACATAGTCTTGGTGGCCAGGTGTTTTTTTTTTAGCCCTCTCACATTTTTTTTATCCCCCTATTAGAATATTTCTTAAAGTGCATTTGTTTTTGCTAAAACATAGTTATATAACACACTTAGATTTAAGATTTAGCAGAAAAATATCCAGCTTTCTTTAGTTTGACCATTTCTGGTTTCACTTCCTTATTGGACACTGACAGGAAGTGACATGAATACAGGCAAAGAAACCTTTGTTTCACAACCATGTTATGTCAATGGGAAATTAGTCAAACTACTATGGAACTTTACCTCTATCTATGTCACTTCCTAAACATTCAAATAAAAATACATTTTATTCCCAACATTTCTTCATTACAATTCACTGAAATAATTATTACTTATTTATTACAACAGATGTTATCCATCTAAATAAAGTTATATTTTTAAAACCATTAAAACCTTATGCACTTTAACCTTTCGCTGTATCCTGAATACAAGCTTTTCTAAATACCCTCAACAACTCAAGCCATTTAAGATTCTTAACACATATTTATTGACTGTTCACTCGGTTGGGTCTTTTGTCCCTGCCCTTAGTGGCCCTTCTTCTCTTGGTCACTGGAGGGCTACAGGGCTTGAGGAGCAGCCCACGGATTCTTCCCATCCTGACCTTTATATCCTGCATCTTAACCTGGAGGTCCCTCTTATAGGCCCAGAGTTGAGAGATGCGGTCCTGTTCCCTCTGTTGTGCAGCCTTCAATCTCCTCGTGTGACGGGCCGCACGTGAGATTTCGCGATACACTTCCAGCAGCTCCAACTTGTGCGTCATCCTCCGGTTTTGAAGTTTCACGATGCGGTCATTCTTCATTTTCCCGCGCGCCTCCTTCGCGAGGGTACGCAAACCCTGGAGAGATTTGAGCTTGGCTTCGTCACTCCTCTGTCGCGCTCGGACGTCCCGCCTCCGCACCTCAAGCTGTGAGATGGAGCTGTTGTAGTGTTGAAGCAGGTCTTTGGTAACGCGAGACGACGACGTGTCCAGAAGAAGGCCTTTGATCTTCTGCAGTAAGGTCAGTTTCTGCCGCCACAGCGTTCGGAGCTCTGCGTTGAACCACTCTGGTTGCTTGTGGATGGACATCTCTGGATCCATAATGTTTCTCGATAAGACGTTAACTCCTTGAGCAAGTGTGTGTGACTATTTTTTAAAAACACACACTTTCTGAGGATCCAATTGTTTTGATTCCATTTTCCTGTTTGTTTACCTTTGTTTTAGTGTTCCATTTTTGTGAATTCGGTCGCTGATGTTTGGACAGGCGCAGGCAGCGGAAATGCCAAGAAATGTTAGCCCTCATCCCACCATCACCACGTGCATAGACTGTAGAGCTTATGCGTGTGATGTCATAAAATAGCAAAAGAAATTGAGTGAAATTTGATTTGTCCCTCCATTTGAGGTTCCATTTCTATGTAAACAGAAATAGAATCTACAGTGCCTTGCGAAAGTACTAATACACCTTTAACGTTTGCACATAAAGATTTTATTTAGAATTTTTTTACTGAAAGTTCACACACAAGTAACAGACAACTGTGAAGTGAAGGCAAAATGATACATGATTCTGTTATTTTTCAAAAAATAGAGAAGTGACAAGTGGAGCATGCATAAGTATTTATACAGCATGACTTAATACTTTGTGGAACCCCCTTTTGCTGCAATAACAGCAGCAAGTCTTCTGGGGTTTGACTCTACAAGGTTTGCACATCTAGAGACTGACATTTTAGCGCATTCCTCTTTACAAAACAACTCAAGCTCTGTCAAATTAGGAGGAGAGCGTTTGTGAACAGCAGTTTTCAGGTATTTCCACAAATGTTCAATAGGATTTAGGTCAGGACTTTGACTGGGCCATTCTGACACATTAATATGTTTGTTTTTAAACCATTCCATTGTAGATTTAGCTTTGTGTTTAGGGTCATTGTCCTGCTGGAAGGTGAATCTCCGCCCCAGCCTCAATTCTCTTGCTGACTCCAGCAGGTTTTCTTCCAAAATGTCCTTATATTTGGCTCCATCTATCTTCCCAACTATTCTTACACTCTTCCCAGTCCCCGCTGAGGAAAAGCAGCCCCATAGCATGATGCTCCCCCACCATATTTGACACTGGGGATGGTGCACTCAGGACGATGAGCAGTGTTAGGTTTGCTCCATACATAACGTTTTGCATTTGGGCCAAAAAGTTCAATTTTTGTCTCATCTGACCAAAGCACCTTCTTCCACATGGTAGCTGTGTCCTCCATATGACTTCTAGCAAACTTCAAACGGGATTTCTTATGGCCTCCTTTCAATAATGGCTTTCTTCTTGCCACTCGTCCATGAAGGCCAGATTTGTGTAGAGTACGACTTATAGTTGTCCCATCTACGGCAGTACGTCGCAGCTCCTCCAGAGTTATCTTGGGGCACTTGGTTACATTTCTTACCAGTGCTCTCCTTGTTCGGTCTGTTAGTTTAGGTGGACGGCCGTGTCTTGCTAAGTTCGCAGTGGTGCAAGGCCAGATTTGTGTAGAGTACGACTTATAGTTGTCCCGTGTACAGATTCCCAGTACAAATTCAAAATAAAATCTTTATGTTTAGGGTTTTAAACATGACAACATCTGCAAAAGGTCAAGGTGTATTAGTACTTTCGCAAGGCACAGTACATAAGTGTAACAAACAAAACATTTTCTTCCCCCTGCAAGTCCTTATTTGTGATGTAATGTCAGTCATTTGAAGAAAAAAACTCAATTGCAAATTAAGCACCCAAAATATATGCTGTGTATGGTATGATGTAAACATCTTAATATTACATTCTGATGTGGTTCACAAACAAAATTAAATGATGTTAAGATTTTCTGGTTAAAATTGTGTGTGGTCAAGATCATTCAAAAATAGAAAAACCCTGATGAATCCACAAAAATGTAACGAAATTACCTTTTTTTTTTCTTGCATTTTGTCTATATTACTTTTTATATATATGAAAATTGTAGTCTCATGCAACGGCTTTCAAACCTTTCACACCTTGTACGACCTAAGAAAATATTTGACCTTCCAAATACCATCAGATCTAGATGAAGATTAAGTCAGGGCTAAACCAATTAGACCCAAATTGGCCCAAATGTTATGAAAGAAACTCCCACACTCAAGTTGATTCCTTGCACTTGTTTATTGGCTGTCTCCTCAGCTGGAGCGTCAGTCCACAGTCCACAGTGTCCAGCGTCCTGTGGCCCTTCTCGAGGTCAGTGATGGTCCGACTGTCACTGGGGCTTCAGCTCTGGGTACACACTCAAAAGGCTCCTCCTCGACTCCTGGGATGTCCCGCTCCGCCGTGCTCTGTCGGGATTTTTTCTGCAGTCTGGCGTCAATATCCTGCAGCATCTTCTGGAGGTCTTCTATATCAACCTGGAGTTGCGAGATGCTCTCCTTTGCCCTCCTTTGTTCTTCATCTTGCAATCTGTTCATACGTCTATTGGCCTTGGCAATGGCTTTGTTCACATCCGCCAGAAAGTAATTGAGACTTGTCACCCTACCGTGAATTGTCTCGATGCATTTATTCTTTTCCTGCTCGAGGGGTGGCCTGAGGGTACCCAAGCTCTGGAAAAATATAAGGCGGGCCTCCGTTTTGTGCAGCAAAGCCTGGATGCCATTCTTCTGAGTGTTAAGCATTGAGATGAAGCTCTCACGGTGCCGAAACGGGTTTTGGATACGCCCGATCATGGCTTGAAACTGTGAGATGAGGTCTTCGATCTTCTTCCTGAGTGTCTGGAGCTCCGAGATGAGGGTCTCTGGATGCTTGCAGTTGGACATCTCTCAAAACTTAACTTTTCAGTCTGGCGTTAACTGTGCTTGTCTTCGATGTGCGTCTGTGTAGAGTCATTTAAAAATACACTCTTTTTAAGGGTCAACTTGTATTGATTCCATTTACCTGCTTTGTTTACTTTTGTTTTGCTTAGTATTCCATTTTGGCGCACTGCAGAAGTTGTTGCTAGATCGCCGGCTCGGGAGGGATGGTCTGCTGTGATTTTGTATAGACCTATGAGTTAGTTTGTCAAAAAAATAGATAACCCTAATCCTAACCTTAAAGTTAACCATATCCCTGGCCCTAATCCTAAAACTGGGGTACCTAATTTTCCCACACAACTTAAGTTTTTTTTGTATTTGGCCCAAACTCGTTTCTAGTACTCACGATCCGAATTGTTCAAACAAATTGTTTATATGCACGTTTCACGCCCGTGTACAGCTTTGAGTAGTGGAAAAGTGGACAAGGGATGACCACCCCTAAAAAAATACCACTCATTTAGAGTGGTATTTCTATCTTTTATGGCTCAATAAATAATTAGGTGAAGACAATTTAACAAGATCTGTTTTTTGCTGTGTTTATAACTCACTTTGAGGTGGTAAAAACAGATTTACTTTTCAACAACAAAAAGTCAGGTACCCCAGTTTTAATTTGTGTCGTGAAATGTCACATTTTCACAACGGACTGTCCAGAGGCGTAGGTTTCCATTAGGCAAGGCAGGCAGCTGCCTGGGGCCCCTAAGCCAGCAGGGGCCCCCGGAGGGTCGACAGATTTGACAGAAACAACCAAGAGAATACAGTCAGTACACAGCAGTAGTGACACGGTGCAACGACAATTGCCGTTGCCTATTCCCTGAAAGGGCCCCAAACTCCCCCCTCCCCCACCTGCTTCTCAGAGGAGTTGGAGGGAGAGAGAGAGACACACTGCGCAAACAAGTGTTGGAGTAAACACAGCCAGCTACGCATCTCCTCCAACTAAATGGAGGAGATGCATTTAGTTTTTGCTGCTTCTGGCAGCAACAACGAAAGACAATAAGGAGAAAGAGGAAGGAGAGCAAGCCACCAGTGAGTGTAATAAATTACTGTAGTTGTATGTCTCTGAAGTGCCTTTTATTAGCTGTCCCCATTGTTTGTCACGCAAATATCATCAACAAGCTAGCGTTCGTCTGCTGAAAACCTACCAGAAACCTTAAGAACAATGGATCCTGAAGTGTCATAAAGGTTGCTGTGATGGAAAGTAAAGGCCTAACCACCCATACAGCTGCTGAGTCACTAAAAGGTACATTTATAATAATAATAATGGCAAGGCAAGGCAAGTTTATTTGTAGAGCACAATTCATACACAAGGCAATTCAAAGTGCTTCACAGTTGCATAAAATTACAAGAAAACAGATCAAATCAATCATTAAAACATCCAACATAAACATTTATCAATGACAGTAAAAGGCAAGAGTGCAGATAAAATACTTTCAGTTTTCATATGCTCGGGTAAAAAGAGCTGTTTTCAGCCTGGATTTGAACATTGTCAGAGTTGAGGCCTGTCTCACATCCTCATGAAGACTGTTCCAGATTTTAGCTGCATGAAACTGAAACGCAGCCTCACCGTGTTTAGTCCTGACTCTGGGAACCACCAGGAGACCCCTCCCTGAAGTTCTCAGGGCCCGAGATGGTTCATACGGCTCTAACATGTCAGAGATGTACTTTGGTGCTAAACCATGAAACGACTTGTACACAAGCAGAGCTGTTTTAAATTCTATTCTCTGAGTGACAGGAAGCCAGTGCAGAGACCGGAGCACTGGACTAATATGGTCATATTTCCTGGTTCTTGTCAGGACTCGAGCAGCAGCGTTCTGGATGTTCTGCAGCTGTCTAACAGCTCGTTTAGAAAGGCCAGTGAGCAGGCCGTTACAGTAGTCTAACCTGCTGGAGACAAATGCATGGATGAGTGTCTCCAAGTCTGGTTTTGACACTATTCCTCTGATCTTAGCAATGTTTTTCAGATGGTAAAAAGCTGATGATGTTATTGCTTTGATGTTTAAGTTCAGGTCTGAGTCCATGATTACTCCTAGATTTCTAACCTGATTTTTTGGTTTTAGAGAGAGAGACTCAAGGTGACTGATAACACTTTGTCTTTGTGTCTGTGGGCCAAAAACAATGATCTCAGTTTTGTCTGAGTTTAGTTGGAGAAAGTTGTTTTGCATCCACAAACTGATCTGTTCGATGCAGTGACAGAGAGTATCTACAGGCCCCTGTTCACCTGCCGTCAGTGACACGTAGATCTGAGTGTCATCTGCGTAGTTATGGTACGACACATTGTTGCTGTTTATTAGCTGACCCAATGGAAGCATGTACAAGTTGAATAAGAGGGGTCCCAAGATTGACCCCTGGGGGACTCCACAGGTCATGGAAATTTTGTCTGAGACACAGTTGCCAATTTCGACAAAGTACGTCCTATCCTCCAGATAGGACTTGAACCAGTTTAGCGCAGTACCAGAGATTCCCATCCAGTTTTCTAACCTGTGAAGTAAGATCCCATGGTCCACTGTGTCAAAGGCAGCGCTCAGGTCCAGCAGAACTAAAACTGAGACCTTACCTGCGTTGGTGTTCATACGGATATCATTTGTCACCTTGATCAGAGCTGTCTCAGTGCTGTGGTGGGGCCTAAAACCTGATTGGAAAGTATCAAACACATTGTTAGATAGGAGAAAGTAAGTGAGCTGTTGATATATTACTTTCTCCAGGACTTTTCCTAAGAATGGTAGGTTTGATATGGGCCGGTAGTTGTTCAGTATCTTGGGATCAAGGCTGCTCTTCTTTAGAAGAGGCTTAATGACCGCGGTTTTCAGAGACTTTGGAAATGCTCCAGTCTCAAATGAAATGTTGACTAACTGAACAAGTTGTGGTAACAAGCTGGTCAGTACAGACTTCAGAAATCTAGTGGGTAATTCATCAAGGCAGCATGTGCATGAACTCAGACCGGAGATAACCTCTTCCATTGTTTTGTCAGTAACAGGTGTGAAATGTGTCAGCTCAAGGTGTTTATCTGGTGGCAGGGTTGCTATTTGTGTTGCTGAAATTATGGCATTTTTAATGCCTTGGACTTTGTCATAAAAAAATATTGCAAACTCATTGCACTTAGATGTAGAGATTAGTTCTAAGGGCAGTGAAACTGGAGGGTTAGTTAATCTGTTTACTGTGGAAAACAGAACGCGAGAATTGTTTCTGCAGTTTGCGATGATTTTAGAGAAGTACTTCTCCCTTTCTCCACGCAAAATCTGGTTGAACTCACAAAGCACTTCTTTGTATATCTCAAAATGAACCTGGAGCTTTGACTTGCGCCATTTCCGTTCGGCTTTTCGGCACTCCCTTTTCTGTGCCCTGACCGAATCTTCACTTCTCCAAGGTGCCCTTTGTCTATTGTTAACCATTTTAACCTTGACAGGAGCAATAGTATCCAAAACATTTAAGACGCTTGATGTGTAAGAGTCCAACAGATTATCAACATTAGAACATGGGGGATTTTCAAATCTGATCATTTCCATAAACTGTGTCCTCGTTGTATCATTTATGTGTCTTCTCTGAATAACTCCAGGCCCAGCCTCTGGTTTGGGTGTAACAGACAGGTCAAAGAAGACACAAAAATGATCAGACAAAGCAACATCAACAACATTCACATTTGATATATTAACACCTTTTGTAATAACTAGATCCAGAGTGTGACCTTTGTTGTGAGTCGCTTCACTCACGTGCTGAGTTAAACCAAACATTTCAAGAACAGCTCTAAATTCTCTTGCATGCCTGTCATTGGTCACATCCACATGCACATTAAAATCACCTGAAATAACCAAACAATCAAAATCAGTCAGTATAAATGAAAGTAATTCAATGAAATCTTCAATAAAACAATTCTGTGGTGGTTTGTAAATAGTCATATAAAGTATGGAAGATTATTTTATCTCCATTTTGAAAGACACATACTCAAATGATTGAAAAACCCCAAATGACAATTTGTGGGTGACTATATTGTCCCTGAATATGGCACAGACACCCCCGCCCCTTTGGTTTTGGCGTGTTTCAGACACAAAATTGAAATTTGATGGACTACACTCAATCAAAACTGCGTTTCCAGTGTTTTTGTCAAGCCATGTTTCAGTTAAAAACATAAAGTCTAGATTATAAGAGGAAATAAAACTATTTATTAACAAGGACTTGTTTTTTAATGATCTGACATTGAGTACAGCATGTTTGAGATTTATCTGTGTTTGAGTGGATGGAATCTTTTTGCAAGGGATATGGATTAGAGTTCTTTGATTGGACGGTCTGACTGTCCCTCTCTTATCTAATCTAAGTTGTTTGACAGTACTAATTGTTTCAGAAGAACACACTCCCTTTGTGGACCTCTGGTTGGTTTTGAGTTTGCTGTGCATGGTAGCAACGCAGAGGCCCCTAATGTCCTAGACAGCAGCAGTGACGCTGCTAGAGATAACAGCTGTGGGCACCGGTGGTGGGGGCCGAGCTGGGGAGACCTTGGGTGAAAAAGACAGAGGTGGGAGAGGGGCAGGATACTTCTTTGGGGATGAAAGCCTTGGCCTTGACATGATTGAAGAGCGGGGAGTCATTTGAGTCCCTTGTTGTATTAAGGTTTCAAAATGGATGGGGAATCCCATAGGTGAGTCTGGGGATGGGAATGATTCAGAAAAATCTGAGGAGGGTGTAGATGCAGCAGTCGGGCTCAAGGCCTGTGGTGGAGCTGATGAAAGTGCTCCTTCGGCTGAATCATTTACTATAGATGCAGGTGGTACCGAAGCTGAGCTTTTCCCCGGAGATGCAGATGCGGATGGTGCTGCTGTGGCTGGATCCTTAACTGTGGCTGAGTCCTTTGCTTTAGGCGCTGATGGCGCTGCTGTGGCTGGATCCTTAACTGTGGCTGAGTCCTTTGCTTTAGGCGCTGATGGCGCTGCTGTGGCTGGATCCTTAACTGTGGCTGAGTCCATTACTGTAGGCAGTGATGGTGCTGCTGTGGCTGGATCCTTAACTGTGGCTGAGTCCATTACTGTAGGCAGTGATGGTGCTGCTGTGGCTGGATCCTTAACTGTGGCTGAGTCCTTTGCTGTAGGCGCTGATGGCGCTGCTGTGGCTGGATCCTTTTCTGTGGCTGAGTCCGTTCCTGTAGGTGCAGATGATGCAGCTCCGACTGAATCTTTTATTGGGGGTGCAGGCAAGACCTTTGCTGGCGAGCCAGGAGCTCTTCTCATGCTCCTCTCTGCTCTCTCTGGCCGCTCAGGCCTCCACTGGTTTTGCAGAGCATGGAGGAGATTTTCCGTCAGTCGTCTCACTCCACCTCTGCTCAAATGTGGGCCATTTCCTTTAAACAGATCGTCGCGTTTCCAGAAAAGATAAAAGTTCTCTATGAAATACAGTCCTCTTGACTCACAGACATTGGACAGCCATGTGTTCAACTGAAACAGCCGGGAGAATTTGTTTATTCTCCCATCGATGTTTGGGATAGGTCCACTGATGAAAATTTGTATTGCATCTTTATCCAGAGAATCAAGTCTCTCAAAAAGTTTATTAAACTTTTCTTTCAGGACTTCCGACTCTCCGTCTTTTATGTCAACAGCACCAACATGAATAACAAGTTTATTTATCCCAGGGTTATTTGTAATCTCCTTGTTTAGAACATCTATGATGTCAGAAACGGTGGCGCTGGGATAGCTGATCGTAGTAATTCTCTGATTGTTTACATTAGATATGGCTCCGTCTCCAAGCACCAGGATATCTCTGGCCTTGACACTTTGCACCGTTTTTCTCTCCATCTTTGTTTTGACTTCTTGTTCTCTGTTTCTCTCTGACTTTTTCTGTTCGTTATACTCATCCTCTGAGAGAGGTGAAAATCTGTTTGTTAACTTTATTCCAGGTGCATTTTTACCAGCATGTTGTCTTTGCTTTGGCCTAGCACCAAGTTGTCTCTCAAGTTTTGGGAATGTTATGGTATCGTTTAGCTTTAGGTTGCAAGTATCAGTTTTTCTAGTCTTCTTACCGGGTTCCACAGGGAGCGTGTCATTAAGTCCTTTTTCCGTCTCCAAGGCATATATCTTGTCCCGCAGTAGGCAAATTTCTTGTTGATACATCCGACAGCTTTCACAAGGAGATGTTTGCGTTACTCCCTTTGCCATGTTGACAAGATTGTTGTCGTTGGTCCGTCAAATGAGTTGTAAAAAAGGAAAAATTATTAAAAAGCCTTGGTTCACTTAGAAGAAAAGAATAAAATCATATCCAAGACATGTGCCCAAAAAATAGAATGATTAAAAATGATTAAAAAGCAAATAAAGAGGCAAGCAGCGGCAGCAAGCAGAAACACGTCTGCACTCTTGATAAGCAGGAAGCCAAACTACTAATAATAATGCATTAGTCTTATATAGCGCTTTTCCAGACGCTCAAAGTCGCTTTACAATTGTGGTGCATTATTCATTCACTCCATACTCGGTGATGATAAGCGAGGCCACCAGTCTGCGCACATCAGCCACCACCACCAACCACTCACACACACACTACATTTGCCAGGCTTCCTGGTGTCCCCAAACAGTCTCCCATCCAAGTCCTGCCAGGCCCTTCCCTACTTAGCTTCCGAGGTCTGACGGGATCGGGCATAGCAAAGGCGGTATGGATTAATATCATTAATATCTTTCTAATTCTTAGCTGTTGACGACAAAATCCCAAACTCTCTTGCTTCAAAATAACCCGTCACACGCAAGTTAAATATTCATTACTGTGACGGTCCCCGTGCTGGTGTTGTGGTGGCCGTGTAACCGTTTGGTGTTCCTCTTGAGGTGTGGACAGTGGGAGGCGTCCGGGGTCCGTGTGGAGTTGGCCTGTTCCCGGATGATTTGCAAAATTGGCAAGGCAAGGCAACTTTATTTATACCGCGCATTTCGTACACAAGTTTTTTTAATGTTTTGGGTGATGTATTGATAGTTTTATTGAAAGTTTGATCACTGAGGATAAGGATCAATAGGCTTCACTGTTTCCTTTCTCCTGTGGACAAGGACAGCGGACAGCGACGTTCTCCCCAGACTCCTCATTCACTCCTGGGAGGTTTGGCTCCTCCACATTCTGCAGACTGGCCTTCAGCCTTTCCAGGTGGGTCCCTCTTTGGGGTTGGAGTTCTAAGATGTGGTTTTGCTGCTGCTGTCCAGCATGGATCACTTCCAGAGAGCTAACAAACCCAGTGATAATCTCAAAGATTTTCAGCACATTGTGCTTGTTAGCCCAACTGGTTTCAGTTGTCTCGATGAGGTGGTTCTTGTGCTCCTCAAGAGGCTGGCAGGGTGGACCAATAGCACGGGCTCCATGAGGTCGGCTTCTTCTTGTTGCATGCGAGCCCAGATGTCACACTTAATGTGCCAGTGTGGGGCAATGCTCTTCGGGAACTCCAGCACGGCTTGGTGGCGCATTTGTTCTTTCTGAAACTTTGAGAAGAGGCACCCAAACACCTGGAGGTCAGTCATTAATTCCTCCCTGCTAATCTGGCCGTTTCCACTTGGAAAAATGTCTTGGAACGCCGCTCGCTATGGATATGTACAGAGAGCTCCGATTTTGGATGCAAGATGATGAAAGTAGCCTAATGGCTGCCCCCAGAGAGGGGGGCAGCTCACGATAAAACTTTAATAAACCATGAACGTTTTGTGTTACTTTTGGTCATAGCCTTCAATATAACGGTATGTAGCATATTCACATTAATGTAACGATAGCATCTTATTAGCTAACTGTTGTAGCATTAGCCATTTTGTTTACATAGGAGTTTATTCAGCTGCAACGCTCTGAGGTCGTAAATTGTAATTTTGTAGTGGGGAAAAATACCAGTTACCACCCTGGAACGCACCATAAGTTGAGCCATAAACCACAATACAATAATTACATCAACATTAATCGCTGCTCTTCAGCCAATAGTCTCAGGCAATGGCTTTCAAACCTCTCACACTTATAGTATTACATAATAAAATTATTTGACCTTCCATGTACCACCAAATCTAGATCAAGATTAAGTCAGGTCTAAGCCGATTATTGAGTAGACCTAAATTAGACCAGAACCTCAAGTTGTTTGAGATTCCTTGCACTTGTTTATTGAACAAATGAATAAATAAAGACATGTATCAATGGCATGTGTCCATACAGTGTAGTGACAAATACACCATCATTCTGTATTATAACGGCTTACACTTGGAGGCTTATTTTTTTATCAATCGATTCAAAATGTATAACACTATTTTGCATTACTTTCAATTTGAATCTTAATTAGACAATCTCAAGATCGTCATATTTGCGTTTCAACTGTACAAAAATGGAAGAAACTGCTCCAGGGATGTGTTTTGGTAGAATTTTTGGTCTTGATGATGGTTCTAATAATCACTGTGTGCAAACTATCCATTCGCTAAGCCTTATTCTGTCTATCAGCAGATTAGGGCTATACATTACAGCCTATTACCTTACCATTTCGCCTTGATTGCATTATGTGCTAAAACTGACCGCTTAATTACAGGCACCGAATGAATAAGACACGCTACACGGCTGGATGGCGTGTGGAGCGCTGAGGAGTGCAGCAGGAGAGCCTTTGAAGCCGTTGCTAGCTCTGGGAATCCTCGCGCGCCTCCGGGGCAAGGCTCCTCTCGCTCCGCATCAATAATGAATGAAAGATATCTTGTTCGGTGGAAGACTGAACTTAAGCGGCATACTGATGCGATGCGCCCGGCCTTATGTAAAAGTTGCGTCAGGCTGTTTGCTGCGCTTCGTTACACAGATGAGCTGAGGGAGAGAGCAAGGTGATGGTGCGCGGCGGCTGGGGCGTGAACCGGCTCAGGCCCAGAGGGGAGTGGAGTTTGTGTCTATATGTCTGTTTTGGGAAATGTATGTGTTATGTTTTAAATAAAATAAAATAAAATAAAAAAATTTGAAACACAATTGTTGGAGCAGATTTTGGGAAAAACTAGCTCAGTGGCAAAGTGTTCGCCCTCCAATTGAAAAATGTCAGATTTGGCCAGAGCATGTCATTGTTTACAGCTTTCAGATCTCGCCTCCTTCCCCAGGGAGAACCCACCTGGCTGTAGCGTTGAGACTGTGGAATGATTTTCCGCACGCCTTACATTCTCTTGAGTCGGATGACGCTTAAAACCCACTTAAAACCCATTCTTTACAACTTGCTGAAGGGTTGTTTCATGACCATCATGTTTATTTTAGCTGAAACTTGCTATTGTATACATGTATTTGTATTTTGTTGGTCTTACGTTTAAAGCAGTACTAAGTAACTCATGCCCCAGAGGCCATAAGCGCCACTGCAGGTGTCATAGCATTTTGCGTTTTTTTACTCACTAAATGTCTGTGAGAGTAAATACTTCGCTGGCAGAAAAGACAGAGGAATATTGTACATCCAATGAAACAATAGATTTAGTGTGCATTGCGCCGCCAACCCGGTGCAGGGAAAGTTGCAATTGTGGTTTTCTGGCCAGAGACACCAGGGGGAGATGAAAGACGCCCCAATCATCTCATCAGCACTTGTATTACTCCCAAAGGGACTACAAAAAGGATTTATTAATGCAAACACGTTACTTAGTACTGTGTTTTCACCTTTATGTTAAAATGAAAATACATTGCAACGTACCTTCGACATCTGGACATGAAAAGTCTAGAGGTCTTTTCATGTCCAGATGTAAGACATAAGGGCTTGATTTACTAAGCATGTGCACAAATGCTTAAGAGGTGCCAAAAACAAGTGCAGTTGAGACTTTTCGTTAAAAGGCCACAGCTCGAACTCATTTACTTATCAGATTTGTGGTACTAATAATTTTGAAAACAAAGCATATGCAACGCCCAATAAAATCTAATACTGATTTCAAGCGGTACTTGCAATTCAGCCCCAACTTGACTTAAAACCGCTGTGTAAATGCATTGTTCAGCGTTGGTTTTCCGCCATGAGATCAATATGGCTGCATCTGATCTCATGTTGTGTCCTTTGGCAAGACACGTCATCTGCCTTGTCTTTAGCGTTTCTCCTGTTTTCGTGCTTCAAAGACAATAACACCCTTTATCAAACCATCACGTGTTGAATTCCAGACAACCCGCTCCGTAAAACGCCGATGACAGAATGTGAAGGTCGAGCTAATTCCGTGTGATGGTTCTACTTTCATGTGCGTTCCGAGGCAGACTGGGATTCCTCCGCTGCAGAAGTTACTTGAAGGGCATGACGCCGCTCTCATTTAAATAGCGAGCTAATTTACAATGCTAATTTTGCCGTTCTCTCATCGGAATGGTCCCTATGCAGTGCAGCGATGAGCTATAGGCAGGGCTGTCATGTGCACGGTGCTGTGTGGTTGTGGAGTTTCAATGTTCTCTCCATCTTTGTGTGGGTTTTCCGATTTGTGTTTGTCCTTTTTGCTGTGCTTTGTGTAGGGTCGGCTCAATACTAGCATGCTGCACCACGGAACATGTAGTAGTAATAGTTTAGAATAAAGAAAGTCCCAGTGGAGTATAATGAAGAATCAACTGATAGGAGTATCATGCAAAAATGTACTCTTTTGAGAGGTGTTTTTACATTCACAATCTCTCACTATGGCCACACAGAGATTACCGCCGAGAGATTCTCTCAATATTCGGGGAGCCCAAAGTGCGGCCCTCAGACCATTCTTTGGTGGGCCTCAGGCTCCTTGATTTAGCACACATCCCCAGAGATGGTACTTTTTACTGCAAGTATAATAACACCAATGAATTAAAAGCTCAAAAGTTTACATTTTCTTGTGGGACAGAGCTGCATTGTGTTAAATAAAGGTGTGAGGAACTGCACTGAGCGCCGATTTGCAGCGCTCCACGCTGTATACACTTCAAAATGTGACCCTCAATGAAAAAGGTTTGGACACACCTCGATCTGGTGTGTCAGCAAACTTGTTCTGATCTCATCCGTGTTGTGTAGCAGAGATTTTAAAGACCTATTTTTGTGCAATAAAAACACAAAGTCACTATTTCCCAGAGGTGGGCAGAGTAGCCCAAAAAATAATACTCAAATAATTACTCAAGTAAGCGTAAAAAAGTACCTGGAGGAAATTTGACTTGAGTACTGCGAGTAACTGAGCGTAAACGTTTGATTCATGTTTCAGTTTTGACATGAATAATGACAAACAAAACATGAAATTATGTGAAAATTGTAATATTTTCAAAGAAAATCCTGTAAAAACACATACAAAGAAATAATGAAAAATTAAGTAACAAAACAAAAAATACATCTATTTCACAAGTCAAAAGGAAGATTTACTCACAGAGGCAAGAGTTACTTTTTCTTTTTTTACCCAAGTTTAATTACAGATCCATCCATCCATTTTCTTCCACTTGTCCGTTGCCGGGTCGTGGGGGCAGTTGTTGGAGCTGCCCAAATCACATGGCACCACCCACTATGGCTCCTCCTGCAGGTGGTGGGTCCACAGAAGGACGGCCTCATGGTTCTAACCGGGCCTGTTGGTCTCTCATAAGGGGCTTCTGAACCGCTCTTTGTCTGACCCTGGGAGACCCAACCAGGGGCACGAAGCCCTCGACAACAGAGCTCCCCGGGTCATTCAGGTGCTCAAACCCCTCCACCACGTTAAGGTGGCGGTTCCAGGAGGGGTAATATTACTCAAGTAGAAGTTAAAAGTACTGCATGAAAAACTACTTGCATCTACCCACATCTATTTCCTGATCAAATGGACTCAGCTTTAGCATAACTGCGTGACTATCACCTGAAGAGATGACAGTAACATTGGAACACAAACAAAAACAATGGAGATATTGGTTTATATATTGAACTCTTCATGGTTGTTTTTTTTAAAGTGTTGTTTTTTGCACTGCTGCCCTGGTCAGCAGTGCAAAAACATTATTTTTTAAAGGCAAAGTGTATAGGCAAAGTCAAAACGAAATAGGTATTTTTATCGACACGGCTGTCCTTCAGAGTCAAAATGTGACGAAAAAGGTAAACCCTTTTTCGTCGCATATGGACTATTTAGGTTGACCATACACAACATCAACAAATCATAATACATCGCAAACTTCACACTTTTATGGAGCAAAAAGAATGTTTCCCTACAAAAAAAAAAAAAAAAAGTCAGCTATAGGGCCTTTAAAGGACCCTAATTATAAGTAATTATTTTTGCTGCAGCACCACATTGTATTGCAACACATTATGACAAAGTAATTGCGTTTTTTTAAGATTCTCTGTTTGTGACCAATATTGCATTTTTATCAGATTGAAATAAGTCTGGCAAAAATATAGGTTATATTGTCGTGAAATAAAACTTGGCGCATGGTGCAACTCAGCAGTAAACTTTCCTCTCCGTCTCCACGTGAAGAAGCGGCGGCGGAGGAGGAGGCAGGCTGCTGTCAGAATACGACTTATATTTGACATAATGGTTTGAGGAGCGCGGTCTTTTCCAACGCACCTGAACACACCGCCTCCCTCTCTCTCGCCCGAGTAACAAGCTCCACTTATTACCGCGCGCTCCCTCAGCCCAATTAAAGCTCATATTGGAGGTCGCATCCAAATCTGGAACAGATTTTTTTTTTTCTATTTTCTGAAAGTGCTGAAAGTTGGCAGCACAAAAAAAATATAGGGATAACTGCAAATGAATGCTTCCGGCAAGTGCATTATTTGGGCTAATTGGGCGGTAAATACAATGCTAAACTTTCCAAATAATTCGGGGAGAGCGATCTCTGGGCCTGAACAAATGTGGGACAATTCTGGTTGGCTAATGACATTCGGTTGCGGCGCTGGAAATATCTGCTTGCATCTGCGCAATTTAAAATTCAGTTGGTATTGCCCGGGTGGGAGGAGGAAAAGAAGTATTCCGCGATCGAGAGTGTGAGTGTGTGAGTAAAGCAACGGACACTACTTTGGCAACTGTCCTCTAATATAATTACTTGGGTGTGTTGTGTAGGCCGAGTCTCATGGGATAAACTAATTAGGACTATCGCCATAGCAATAGATACCAACGGCAACGCGTCATACAAGGGGGTGTGGCCTAGACGAAGGGGAAGAAACCCTTTTAAATTTTTAGCCGTTTTCTGGTGGACAATAAACATATTTATCACAAACAAGTAAAGTCAAGCCAAAATCAGTAAAAGCGAAAAAAAAAAAAAAACGGCAATAGTTGCTAACATTAGCATATGTAGCATGTAGCTAACGTTAGCTTACTGGTTAGCATTGTCCATTGTTTAAGTATTTATGGGCTGCTGGGCCAATTTGCTCCTCCCCGTTTCACTGCATCTGTATTTAGTAAAACAACATATTTCATAATGCAGCATTTCTTAACGTCATGGTGGAGAAATGGGAGTTGAAATGGGAGGGAATGTTTCGTTTTTTTCACTTCTTTGTTTTCTCTCTGGCCGTTTCGAACATCACCATAATATGTTATTGGTACCATAATGAGGACTTTGACAACTCTGCAATAAATAATGTCTGGATGAATTAAAATGACTGGATTAAAGAATATCAGACGTTAATTTGAACAATTCTGGCTATCCAAGTATAACAATCTGTCAGTGGCGTCAGTAAATTAGGATTTATTAGCAAACTGCAAAAAGATATAGATGCAATAAGAGACACGGCAGGTGAAAACATGGATTTTTCATGCAGTGGTCGATGTTGACATTTTAGCAAGTTTTCTCCCTTGACATCTTAGTTTTTATTGTCAGAGTAAAAAAAAGAAAGAAAGTAAACCCTCACCCTTTGAGTAGTATTCACGCATATTTTCAGATGTTACAAAACTTTACGGCCTGTTACTGTTACTTGCCTGATTTGTTAGGCTTTGAACCTTTGTTTCTCACATGACAAAATACAATGAGTTTCTGAAAATATTGGCTGTTTTGGCAATGTGTATGCGTAAAATGTCTCATGTTTATCTGAAAACATAAAATGACACTAAAATTGCAATAGATTTTTTTGTACGGCCGGGACTTTTTGCGATTAATTATACAAGGTTTTATGCAATAAATATATTAATCGAAATTAATCACATTAATCACAATTAATCCCTTTTCCCTGCAGATGTTGCTTAGGCACAAACAACACGAAAAGCCCAAACTATTAGACTGTCAAACCTGTCACACAGTTAAGTGCTGACAAACCTATTTAAAAAGATTATTCTCCAAACTGCGATTGTCTTTGAAGTGTTTGAAATGATCACACAGGCCTCACATCTCCACTTTAAATGAGTTAAAATGCAGGAAAATACAAAAAGGAATACAACCCCTAAAAAATAAACAATGCTTAAAAGTGATTTATTGCGATTAATTAATTACAAAGGCCATAATTATTGAGTCCCACCACCAATTTTTTAGTCATATTTATGTCAGTAATCTATTTAATTCTAAAAGTAAATGTTACTTTTTCCACTTTGAGTAAATATTATATATTTATGTTTTTCTGTATGTTCTGCTATTTTCTTTTATGTTTTGGTTCACACGATTTATGGCATCATAGTAAATAAATCAGACTATTACACTCAAACAGTTACTCACAGTATTCAAATAACTTTTTTAAACTTTTACTTGAGTAATTGTTTGGGTCACTACTTTTTATGTGTACTTGAGTACAATTATTTCAAAGTAATGTTACTCTTACTTGAGTAAATATTTGCCTGGCGTGCCAGACACTCCTCCTTTCTGTTCGAAAGAAGAACCATCTGGGCGGCTGCTCGCGGCCAATCATTTCACGATTTTACCCACATCGGTCCAATCACGCACCAAGAGACGGAAGCCGTCACCACCATGCACTCTTCCAAAACATTAAAGATGGCGGCCGATACACTGTTTTCTTCTGCTCTTTCGTCAGTTTTAAATCATTTGGAAAATATGGAATCCCTAAAACCGGAGCAAGAAACATGGTTTGAAGCGTTCCTCGTGAAAAAGGACGTTTTTGGAAAAGCTTTCTGCCGCTTGTTACTGCAACGTATCTAGCGTTGCTCTAATCTGCCAATAACGCCCACCGGGACATTGTTGAGGTCATGCTTGCTCCCAGACGATATGTCTTTGAAATATCTATGAAAAGGCATGTCGGCAGGCCAGGCAAAGTACATTTGTTGGCTACTATACCACCTCTGGCGGTGTTTGATCAAATCTTTGAAATCAAATTGCCTCAGGAAAAACTATCCAATCACGCTGCTCGGCTAGCAGTCTGGCCAATCAGATTGCAAAACATGAACATTCCTTCTTCTTCCTATTATTATTCCTTTTTTCTATAGTATTTATTTATTACTTTTTTTAGGCAATGTTCTTCTTGAACAAAAATATACTAAATAATGAATTATAATAGCTATTGTAATTAATTAGCCGATTATACTAGCTTGATATAATATACTATTTTTGGTATTGGGTCAAATATATTTCTGTCTTTTTCAGTCCCTTTATAAATGAGTAGTTTTCAGTTTTAGTATATCTGTGATCCACTAGTCAGCCT
Organism: Proterorhinus semilunaris; assembly: GCA_021464625.1. Lineage (NCBI taxonomy): Eukaryota > Metazoa > Chordata > Actinopteri > Gobiiformes > Gobiidae > Proterorhinus > Proterorhinus semilunaris. The sequence goes on from CM038360.1 coordinate 23,503,439, forward strand.
TAATCTGATGAAGTAACTGCACTGCAATGCAAACACCGGGCGTATGACAGGACATAAGCCTCTGTTTTTGTGCTCACTTTTAGTGTACGCGTTGATGTTGTATTTGCGCCCTCAACTTAAAGATAGTTATCTGACGCCATAAGGGAGTTAGTATTAACCATACAGCACAAAAGTAGGTCACTCTTTGACGGGCCAACAGAATTGTTTCGGCGGGCCACATTTGGCCCGCGGGACCCACTTTGGGCACACCTGTCTCAGACCAGATATTCTAATTTCAAGAACATTTTTTTCGCCGTATGTATCATGGAAAAGCGCACTCAAGATTGCACATCTGTACTGAATTCCTATTATGTGAAAAGTCCTCATATTTCACTTCAAGTCATGTGACTGAAACCCATGAATCAGCAGTTCAAGCGCATTTGGCCGATGAGAATAAAATGACGGCAGCTCAGTAACCGCCCTTTCTCTTCTCACCTGTACGCGGACATTGTGGTTTCTACAATAACATATCACAGGACTTTCCATAGCTCCTCCGCGCTCCTCCAGGTCGTCTACTGGCCGTCGATGATGTCAGCGTTAGCAGTGGATCCGTCCAGTCACCTCTCTCTGAACCTTACGTCTTTGCCTTTGCCAAAGCGCCTGTTGGCAAAGCTCCGCGCGCACTCTGCCAAGCGTCTGTAGGCTGCTCTGTGGCCGCTAAGGGGGGTAGTCCTGGCACAGCGCCCCCTACCTCCCCCTCTCCTCCACCCTCTATACTCAAATAACAAGAATGTCCTGCGGGCGTACGGTGCCTGGTAAATCCGAGCAGAGCAGGTAAATAAACGCTGCAGTTTTCTGTCGTCTAGATTCATTAACCATAAAAAATAAAGTCACCTCCCTAAAAGGCCACACTCGAAAATTTCGTTCGCCGTGGCGCCGTTTGGCCAGGCATTATCATTCGGTATAATCAGGTTTCTGGACCATGATCTTAACCAAGTGCAGCGACCCCAGATCCAGGTGGCCACTTTTTCTTTGGCCAAGCGACCGCAAACATGTTCTCAAGTCGTCGCCTGTCATTGACCCTCGTGTCTGCCTTGCAAACCGGCTTTGACAGCCTTCAGAAGGCTTTCTTACATTTTCGCCTTTTGTTGAACATAGACAAAAGTGAATTCTGGAAATAGTTCCATCGTTCACAACCGACCCCCTGCCGTCCCCTCTCTTGATGATACAGAACTGCAGCGCATCAGTAGGGCTGGGAACGGTCTCATTGTTTTTCCATACCAGCACTTTAACACTAATACCTATACTAAATTAAGTCCCATTAAATAAAGGACTTAATTAATTCGGAGTGCCTGGGATCTCCGTCTGTCTTCAAGTTCCTGAAGAGCACCACTTTGTTACCCACTGATGCACTCGCCTTCTCTCCTCCTCACTAAAATATTTGTCTAGAACCTAAAAACAAAAAAATAATGTTTATTTATTCCATAAACAAATATAAAAAATATAAAGATTTTTCAATTTGTATCATATATTTAAGCTGAAACAACCAAATAACTTCCTTTAATGCTGTCCCTGGACCCAATACCATCAAGACTTGGTCAATATTTTTATTTAATCGATACCAGTAGTACCTAAACCTTTTTTTCGATTCCATACTGGTATTATTTAACGGTACCCAACCCGAGTCATCAGCACATATACGGCTCTCTTGGTTGTGTTTTTGACTCTTTTTTTTTTTTTACGATTTTGATTAAAGTCGAACTGGAGAAAATGTGCTTGGTTAAACAGGGGTTAAGAGGTTACATTTAAAATGGTTTATTGTTGTATAATGATAGTATAAAAGTCCCATTTGTTTGCTCTCTCTCACACTGCCATCTTCCGGGTTGGCTGGGCCAGGCTGTGCCAACTGTCTTTTACTGGGCCAGGTAGATATTCTCAGTCCCGTTTATCTACTCCTTATCTAACATGAGTAGACTGGGGTCCTTCACATTTAGCGACTGTCTGCATTGAACCTGGGCTGGACCTGGCCTGATGTTGAAGCCAAGTAGTGGACAACGTGGTCTTCGTTAGCACTTGGCGTATGGCGACGGTTGATCGAAATGTTTGCTCCTAACATAACATTGGGGCTCTTTCAACTAACTAACTGCTTTATTTGTCATTGAACAAGCGTACAATGAAATAGTGTTCAGGTGTTAGTCCTGAGCCCCTACCATCGTGCGTGCGAGCGTGGTGTCCTGCACTGGCCAGCTCCTTCCTCTTCCTCCAGTGCAGTTAATCTGTTTTGTTCTCCAGTGGACGTCCATTAGCCACAACAATAGAAGACTTGTGTGGCTTCACTGGGAATCTTGCCTGGATACCTCCTCATTTGTCCCTTCCTTGTTTCCTTTAGCGCCTCTTGTGACGCCTCCACTGTGCTGCAGCTGTGGGGACTCTTGGTGCCTCTTCAGTGTCCCAGAAGAAAAAATGTGTAGGTCTCAAATGGGTTTAGCTTATAAGCTAGCTTGTTGTTTACTTTTTAAAAGCTACTTTCTACAGGACCATTATAGACTCTTTGCAGTAAAAAAAACACGGCAAAGACATACAAAAGTATCCAGTGTGGAACATAGAAACCACAAATGCAGCTCGCAGAAAAAGGTTAAAAATCGAATGTAGCTGTACCAAGAAAGAGGGAGGTTGCTGCCTAACTCTACTAACTAACTAACTAACTCTTTGAGATATTGTGTTGCATTGTAATGTGTTATAGTGCTGTAGTACCATTTCTGTTAACAGTCACAATGAACTGTGGAATTCATCGTATCCATTGTGATTTTATAGTTTTTAGCAAGTTGTGATCAGAAATCAACTCCCAAATCATTATTATCTATTTATTAACTTATCTGTTAGCGGGAATCTAAGCTAATGCGGAATCCTTCCCTTCGATCTATTAAACTAACAAATCACCCATTCTGCAAAGCACAATCTTGCAAAAATGACAGTTTGGCCAATTTTTCCAGGTCCACCTAAAATAAGTAATAAATTAATAAATCACTCCTCCATTAACCGGATGTAACACTGATTTTATAACCCCACTTCTCTCGGCCGTTCCTGATGTTATTTTCCGACACAAGCTGCTAAACTTCAGCCCAAAACCTGCTGGAAAACTGCCAGTCTTGAGGTCAGAAAGTATCCAAAACTACAACGCAACGTGAAGTCACCATAGATTTGATCAGGCTATGTACATACGTACTGTATTAGCAGATGGACACATTTCCCATAGCTTATAGGTGCTGAGCAAACGGAGAGCGAAAGGGGGGCGGGGTGTTACAGAGTGGTTAGATTTATGGAGTGCTACATTCCACACGTAATTTTGGGGAATTTTCCAAAGTCAAATGCAGTTCACAGGGAGGCCATGACCGCACACTCTGACCCGGACCTAATCTGTCTCCATGTTAGCACACATTAGCCTGTCATAGCATTGTCAATCTTTGTGTGTGTGTGTGTGCGTGTGTGTGTGTGTGCGTGGCTCTGGAAGTATCCCCTCAGATTGGAAATATGAGGCTGCTGTATGCAAGTTATGAAGATTTTCCAACTCCTTCATTTTCCACCTGAGACAATTTAATTACAGTAATGCATTTAAATTAGGTCTGGTTTAGTTTCCAATGAACGGATCTAGCCTTTCCTGGAAGTATGAATAAGATCTCAGAATTAAGAAATTGGATGAATAGAATTTCATCGGCCCACGCACACCAACATCACGGTATGGTTAAAATCATGGATGAGAGAGCATCTATTCTTCAGACTTTCTTTTCAGATGTGCAGCTTTTGCTCGGAAGGAGAGTTAGGCTGGAATAAGCTAGCCTGTCAAGTCCAGAATGATCCCCCTCTGTACAGAGATATCAGGACGTTTGCCGCTGCTGCCAAACTCAAATGGATCTGTGCAATCAGATTGGTTTATTTGCTTTTATTCGCTTCCTGTTTGCTTGCGTATGTTCCAGTGTAGAAATGTAGTCGACTCTGACCAGACGGTACGGAAAAGGCAGATCATTTGGAAAAGAGACACTTAAATCTCCTCTGTAAAACACAATCATTAGTTGTATGCGTAATATATGGGAAAGTTGATTTTTGGGCGACAGTGGCACAGTTGGTAGAGCGGTGCCCTCTGTCGTTGTGTCCTTGGGCAAGACACTTCACCCTCCTTTCCTGAATGGGTGAGTGGATCCCTGCTGTAAAGCGCTTTGAGTGCTTAATGTAGGTGGAAAAGCGCTATATAAATTGAGACCATTTACCATTTAGGGGATCAAACGCTCTAGCCGCTGTTAGCACAACTTCAGCTGCTGTTAGCATAACATTAGCTCATTGCTAACCTTCATAGTTTGTCTTTTACCGGCTGCCTTTAAATGTCTTCTTCTGAAACACCCCACACCTGCAGCACTGTGGAGGCGTCACAAGAGGCGCTACAGGAAACAAGTAAGGAGGAGAGGAAGGAGGAGATGGAGCTGACCAGTGCAGGACGCCACGCTCTGAGACAAAACAGAGACAAGCCCAGGAGTCGGTGCACCGTTTCAGAGGATCAGAGGAGCACTAACAGGACTAACACCTGAACACTATTTAGTTTTATGGTTGTACAATGACAAATAAAACACTTACTTACTTTCCTCTAGTTTTTGGTTATAGGCATTTTAGAATAATTTATGTTTTACATTCAGTAATGCATATTTCAGTGTTCCAAAGTACAGAGTAGAGTAAACCGGGTGGAGCCGTGTCCTGGTCCTAAACCGTAACGCATTGAAGTACCAAACAAACTATAACCCATATGTGCTGTGAGCAGATGTTATACAACTATGTTCTTTTTATTGAGCTATGGCTTGATTTCTCAAATGAAATATTCCAAATGCATTTCTATTTTAATACAATAGGTTTTGAGTGTTTGGGACCTGGACCATAGTCGGTCCACAATGGCCCTGGTTCAGACTCTATTTTCGATAAACCTGTTCCTTTCCTTCCATGGTCTGTCTGCAACATAGTCTTCAGACTCTGTTGCCCGTTTGTGTCGTTTTGCCATTTGCTGTATGGACTTTGACACGAGTGTGGAGGATTTCGGGGGACTGTCTTTCGCCGGAACAAAGACTGTTGTCATTGCACTCGGAGTCTTAATAGTAGATCTCTGTGTTTTAGATGCTTCAAAAAGCGTTTGTTTACTTTTTCAAGCCTTAACACCTTTAGAACCAAAGTCATGCTAGTATTGAGTGTTAAGTTTCAGAATTTGCGCCGAATTTCAAATCCTGGTGTCCAAAACCATCACCACAACACTGCCCTTGTCGTCATTATGGCCTGATAATAAAAACACTGACCTTCCCTTTGCCCCTTGAACCCAAACCCATCCGCACCTTCCCTCCTCCTCTCCATCGCTCCTATAGGTCCTTTTTTCTTTTTGCACCGCCTGATAGTTCCCACCTGCATCTCAGTCCGGTCACGTCGAGCGGACCTCAAAGCTCTCCTAAACTCCCCTCACATCATCGCTCCCGCGCCACGCTTTGATCTGGCAACGGCTAACGGCCCGGGCTTCTTCTCCCTCCGCCGCGATCCGCTCTAAAGCTCTCGGACTTCACATATACACCCCCCCCCCCCCCCCCTCTCCCGCTTCCCCATCTGCAGCCGGGCATTGTGGGATTGATACAGCTTTTCTTTTTCTCTTTTTTTTTTTCAAACGGGGGGAACCTGATTTGCGGCGCTTTAGCGAGATGGACTCTCCAGAGGAACAGACAAAAGGCAGAGAGGGGAAGGCCGCGGCAGAATACAAATGCATACTTTCATATTGTGGCCCCGGAGGATGAGGGGGAAGCTTATGGGCCAAAAGCTGCTGCCAAACAAGAGATCAGGGTTCCCACGCTTCCTGGAAAAAAAAAAGAAAGAAAAACAGGGTTTCAATGGCAACGCAATGTAAATAATGTGCGTTGCCGGCGAGAATGATAGCAGGTTGTAGCGCTCTAGGTATTACGCCAACACCTCTGTTGTCACGGCTGTCTTTTGCGTGAGAGAATTGGCAGGTATTACATAGAGATTGGTGATCTTTGAAGAACTTACAGTGAAAAAAACGTGTGAACCTTTCATGACCCTCGAAGGTACGGGTTGTTTTCAAGTTGTGTCAAAACTCTCGTTTGCGAGCCGCTTTTAGCCCATTTTTCCCTCTGAAGTGATATCTGCTAATGCTATTGCGTTGTGTCAGACAAAACAGACTTAAAAGTGCTTGAATTAGCTGACTTTGTGCTGAATTTGAGTAGATTTAAAAAAAATGTTTTATTGCCAATGGAAAAATGATGTCCTTGCCTTTGACATTTTTGTCTCATTGCAAGTGTTTTAGTTTTAGACGTAACCTGTTACTTTCCAGGGATTAGAGTTACGACAAGGGTTAGGAACGGCAAATGTGTTTCACTCACACAGATCGCACACATTATATAGAAGGTCTCTCTATAAGCTTTGAGATTTGGATATGCATAACTGCTAACCCTAACCCTGAACCTAACCCTAAGCCGGCAGGAAACCGGTCAAAGTGAATTTCTCTTATTTTCAGCCAAGGAATGCCTGTTCTATTGACAATCGTATTTCAAGTCAGTCCAACCCCCCTCAAAATCAGCATCAATTCTCTAAGATGGCTTTCCCCCAGTGTAAATAGCCCCCTACTTCATTTTTAAGGGTCAAATGCAGACGTCGTTCTTGCCACCTAGAGCAGTGGTTCCCAACCTTTTTTGTCAGTGGTAGTCTGTGTACCCCCTGCCTCAAGGGCGCTGCCGTTTATTGGGAAAGCAATCACTCAAAAGCGCTATTTATAAGTGAAAAGAGGTTGCGTTCTGAAAAAAACTTGAATTTTGCCAAGACTACAAATTTTACTGCAAAATATAGCTTTTCCTATCAAAATAATCAGTTTCCCCTTTTTCCCCCCAATATGAAATAGTTCCAAGTTCCTGCTATGTCCTCGAGTCCCGGTATCCCTGGTTGGGAAACACTGACCTCGATTATGAGATTGGATTTCCCTTCAGACAATTCTGGCTGAATTAATCGCAATATCATTTTTTGAAAGTTTCCACAGGTAATGATTCGGGACCGGAATCCATTGTTTATGAGTGGCTGCGTCACATGAGCAAAACTTGTGAAATTTGATTACAGTCCTGAATTTCTTGATAACAATATTACCAAAAATATCCATAGGTATAAGATAAAAAAAAAGAAAAGAAAGGAAATTAGGACCAAATCAAAATGGATCTCAATGTGAAAAATCATGACTAAAATTGAACATTTGCATATTTTTGTTCGGACTGTGTTAGCAAGAAAGACTTCGATGTTTAGAATTTATTAGGGCTTCCTGCAATATAGACAGTGTATTTAGTTACAGAATACTGAATACTTGCCTTATAACGAATTGTAATGTATTGCAACGTATTCTGTTGCTTTGTCCAATCAGAGTATTGTATTCAGAATACTTTCACATTGATTTGCATTATATGTATGCATTAATACGGCGTAGAATTACAAAAAATGCTGCACTTGTTGGAACACCTGTTATAAACATATTTAACTCAAAAACACTCAGCAGATCACATGACGCACATGTGTATTGTTTGTATGAACTGTGGCATAAGGAGTTCTAAACCTTTGTTTCATTTTAGGAGGAAATACAGATCATTAAAAGTTATTGCTCAATAACGTTGTAATGCAATTTGAAGCTAAAATGTAAGAAAGGAACTGCATTTTAAATACTCTACAGACGATCTTGGAGGTGAAGGTCCTGGGCTGGTGTGATTACACGTGGTCTGCAGTTGTGAGGCCGGTTGGATGTACTGCCATATTCTCTGAAACGCCTTTGGAGACGGCTTATGGTGGAGAAATGAACATTCAATGCACGAGCAACCGATCTGGTTGACATTCCTGCTGTCAGCATGCCAAGTGCACGCTCCCTCAATGCTTGTGGCATTTTGCTGTGAGACAAAACTGCACATTTCAGGGTGGCCTTTTATTGTGGGCAGTATAAGGTACACCTGTGCACTGATCATGATGTCAGATCGGCATCTTGATGTGGCGCACCTGTGAGGTGGGATGGATTATCTCAGCAAAGCAGAAGTGCTCACTATCACACATTTAGACTGATTTGTGAACAATGTTTGAGAGATATGGTAATATTGTGTATCTGGAATGAATTTTAGATCTTTAAGTCCATCTCATGAAAAATGGGAGCAGAAACAAAGGTGTTGCGTTTATATTTTTGTTGAATATAAATATAGTGTCGCCTCATATTAGCAATAACAACAATTTGACGGCATCTTTCTGAGCCTCTGTGATTCAGTTTGAAGTAAATCTACAGCTGTCTCCACCTGCGCCGACAGAAATGAGCAGGTCATACTCATTCTGTGACGTTTACTTATTGTTCTATAGAGTAGTGCCAGACAGATTATTTCGAGCGAGTCGTGCCGCCTGCCAGGCTTAAGCGCCGGCGTCCCCGCACTCTCCGTCTGAACCAGAAAAGAGGAGATTTGTTTGTTTGTCTAATACACTCCAAACAACACGCCTCACTGTGAGCCCCCGTGACCTTACTGTACTCATGCGGCCATTGATCGCAGACCAAACCAATATAATTCCACCATTATGTTTTCTCACCGGTCCCCGCCGCACATGTACAATAGTGATGAACTCTTCTGCCACGGTGACAAAGCGCGACCTCGGCGTGGCCTTTCCCTCCTGTCACTGCGCCGCGCTGCGAGCGATGGACGCATCCAGCGCCCGTCGATGACGCGCGCACCCCATCCCTCCCCGAGCCCCCCGACTGAAAGAATTCAATTTGTATCCACTAAAGCCGCATTTGTCATAGCCGCCGTGCGCTGCCGGGCCCTCTACCCAGAATGCTCGGCTCCTCCGCCGCTTTGATTCGCGCGCACATCAAGGTTGGGGCAGGTTTCGGGAAGGATTGCTAAGGGGTCGCATGCAGAATGCAGTTGGGGACGGATCGGTGATGTAAGTTATGGAAGTAAATGAAAAGCCCAGTTATATGTGCAGGTATATTCATGTAAATGTTGGCTTTTGATACAAGTGGGATGACAGGTGATGCTTTACCCAAATCTAAAGCCTTCTCGACTGGGGCTTACAGCATACAGGCCAGGGTAACGCCTCATTTGAAAGCCACAAGATTGATCTAAACCGATTTTTGTGTGTTGTTGCAATGTGGCCGTTGCATTTCTCTTTTGTTGTTTTTCTAGTTTTCCGTCACATTATAGGCACTTTCTGTTGGCCTTTTGTCACTTTTTCATCTCTTTTGACGCCATTTTGTTGCGTTTTCTTCTCCTTTTTGTTGCTGTTTTTTGACGCCAAGCTGATGGTCACAATCACCGGCCTGGGAGATTCTCCTATTGTACATGTTTTTTTGTGGTAGGGGAAACCGGAGTACCTGGAGGACACCTACGCAGAAACTCCACACAGAAAGGCCCCGTCCAGGTGGGAATCGAACCCGGGACCTTCTAGCTGTGAAGCACATGCACGAACCGCTTTTGTAACTAAACACTTGTCCAGTTGCATTGTTTTTAAACCTAGAAGCCCAGATAGCACCCCAGAAGATTTTGGGCCAGTGTAGCAGACTAAATTGTGAAATAGACATCTGTTCCATGATGATTAAAAAAATACGGCCAAATACATTTTAACATGCGCTAGCGGCTCGAAACACAACCCCACGTCCGTTTCTGATGAGAGAACATCAGAAATCCCCGTGTTAGAGGAGGAAATGAAAGCACTGCGCTCCGGCGGAGAGAACGAGGGGTCGAGACCTCCGGATGACCCCACGGAGTAGGTCAAATGGAGAAACGCAGACGGGCAGCCATCTTTAAACGGGTTAATGAAATCACCGTTAGAAGGTTAGCATGGTAATGCTGACTGAAGACGCCGAGATGGATGGAAACAAAGCAGGGTCTAAAATGGAAACCGAGACGACAGTGCTTTACTGGCCATTGCATTATACTATATCGATCGGCGTGTAGGAGTTTTTCCGCTTTGTTGGTAATTCTAATGAAGACACTGGAACTGCAGAAGTAAAGATGAGAGCAACATCTGCGTCACTGAGAAGGTCACTGCCCCCAGTAGAATCTCTCATCCATTGAAATGAATGGGCTGAGATTGTCTGGGACGGTTTATGTTTCAAATATGAAAAGGCAAAGGAAGTATCTGTTGCTTCAGATAATTCATAGAGAAGACGTTCAACGCTTTTACACTGAGCAGCTGAACCCCACTGTTTATATTGTTATTGAATAAACTTTATGCAGCATAGTTTTCCAGATTGTGAGAGCAAAATATAGATGGTTCATTCACGAGGGCTAACGTTAACGTGTTTCAAGACCCAGAGAATAATTAAATAGGCTTAATGCTGAGGACGTTTAATCAGGCTGAATATTTTCCGATTAAAGAAGTCACAAAGGGCATGATACATGGCCACCAGGTGGAGCTGTTCCCCCAATAATGACCCTTGACAGAACATGGTGATCAGCAGTGTTTGGAATAACGCCGTTTAAAAGAACGGCGTTACGTAACGGCGTTATTTTTTCAGTAACGGAGTAATCTAATTCATTACTCTCCCCGTCGGTTCAACGCCGTTATCGTTACTGGGTAAACAAAGTGGCTCGTTACAATTGGACTGAATGAGCTCCGCGGTGTCAGCTCATGCAGCAGGAGCAGGGGAGAGGGTGGGCGGAGTCTCACGGAGACTCACGCTGCCTGTGTGCGCAGAGCTCGTGCTCTCTGCTCCAAAAACTACGTGTGTCCCCGACCCGCGGCTCGTCATCCCCACAGCGCGGGGCGGCCGCGGGGGAGAATCGAGTTGATGATCATTGATCTGTTGTGTTGAACTTATTTTTAACGAAAAGATGCAGAATCGGTGGAGACGCGTCTTTCCCCGCTCCCTCTCGCTCTCTCAGCTCTCTCCACTCCAGAGAGACAGCAGGCCGATAACTTTCTGTTAGGACATTAACCTTATATTTGCTGATTGTTTTACGTTTTGTCTGATGAATGAACAGAGAGACTTTATGCACAATGCCTGTGCGTAAAGTCTGCCCTGGTCGTTGGCACATGTTTCTTTTACTCCTGTTCCTCCCCATTCTCTTTGAATACGGCCGCATTCCGACAATAATAAAACAGCGGCACAAATACTGGTCAATACCATTCAGTCACAGAGGCCCCCCCTCTACTCTACCCCCCATTCAGTTACTATGGACATCTTTTACATGATAGTACATAAATACAAACACCTGTCTGTTCTACTCAGTTCAACTGACTATTGAAAACTGTAAAAAAAATCTAAATAGTTTGATATAAAGCCTTTTTTTTTTTAAACAGTAACGCAAATAGTTACTTTCCCTGGTAATGAGTTACTTTCATTATAGAGTAATTCAGTTACTAACTCAGTTACTTTTTGGAACAAGTAGTGAGTAACTATAACTAATTACTTTTTTAAAGTAACGTTCCCAACACTGGTGATCAGTAAGATGGCTCTTCTTTTTAGGGCTGGGTACCGTTTCGTACCAGTATTTTAACGATACTTGGTTTTCGATACCTGAACAATACTTTTTCCAATACCTTTACGAAAATATCTGTCGTCTAGAACCTAGAACCAATAACGTGTGGAAGATCTGCAAATTTACAATATTGGGCTCATCTCCAATGTCAAGAAATCTGTGGGGGATGATTTGGGAGAAATTGTGGCAAAAATAAGGATTTTTTTTTGGAAAAAAATAGGGAAAAAAACTGGGGGAAAGATTGGGAAACATTTAAGGAAATAGGGAACATTTAGTCAAAAAAATTAGCAAAAATTAGGGGAAAATATTGGAAAAACAAGAAATAATTGGGGCGAAAATACGAAAAATATCTGTAAAAATCATTGGGAAAACATTGGGCAAAAAAATGTATTAAAAAAGGACATGCTGCTTTCGATACTAATACTTGTTCAATATACCAGTAGCAGTGGCGGCTGGTCCACAGGGGGCGCCGCCCTCCCTACAAAAGTTTCAAAAAATATCATCATTATCATATATCAATAATACAAAATATTCCATTCTATTTTCCAGAAAAGCCTTTAGGAGATTTACACTGGATTTATTCATTACTATGTGTGAATGCATTGTCTCAAACCGAGGGGCGCCGGTCTGATGTAAGTAAATACAAGTCCCTGAATTTCTGGAAACCATGTGACTACAGGCTTTCTCTCTTAGTGGCCGCGTTAACTTTCCTCAGACACTCCCACTTAGATTAGCAGCCAATTAATAATAACAAACGTCAATCGTTTTTGTGACGTGCATGTGTAGCTATCCAGTGTCGGTCAATGGCAGAGGTGCTCTACTGTAAACAATATACGAGTAGCAGCGCTGAGCTCACGTACAAACTCAAGGGAGGGAAAAACTTCTCAGTTGAGCGACGGGAGAAGCTTTGTGTTGTTGCCTGAGAGGAGGTGAAAGGATTTTGTCAAACTAATGGACTTCGGACAACTTTCTTCAGTCAGAAGTCATGTCTTAACAGACTTTGCTGGAGGTAGCGTTACGATGCTAACTAGCTCGTCTGCTTGTTTAGTAAAACTTTGGGACAACCCTCGCTGACTTGGACAGTTATGTCCCAGGACGTGGATATTTGATGGAGAGAAGATTCAGGACCGTGAGGGGAACGTCTTTCATTCATTCACTGAGGAGGAGCTCAGGTGCTATGGAGAGGTACGGAGACTGTTATTTCTGACCGGATAATTTGTCTGACAGTTTACAGGTTTAAACTATGGTTTAAACTATACAGGTTTAAACTATGGTTTAGACTATACAGGTTTAAACTATGGTTTAGACCTTATGAGAGACCAACAGGCCCAGTTAATTGTGAGGTCGTCCTTCTGTGGACCCACCACCTGCAGGAGGAACGGACAAGTGGAAGAAGATGGATGGATGGACACATTCATTTCATGCTTCTTTATGGTTTATTTGTGTCTTTTCATAATATTCTCCATAAAATAATGAAATAAAATGCTCCAAATATAACTTTCTTTTTGAAGTTAAAAACAATGTTTGTAAGTGTCTTTTAAAATATAATTGAAAGTAGGTATGGACAACAGCGCCCCCTCCCAGGTTTTCATATCACCAGCCCCCACTGACCAGTAGTACCTAATCTTTTTTCCCGATACCATGCTGGTCGTTTAACGGTACCCTACTTATTTTCTCCATTTAAACTGAACCACCTTCCGATTGTCTAATGACAATAGTTGGAACCAGACAAGATCAGAGATTTGGTGTGTTCCGCCAATAGACTAAAAGGATATGTTTTCACCCAGAGGGCGAGGGGGACTTGGCAAAAGTGCTCGAATGTCGCACCCATCAATAGAGTCCGGGACTGAAGGCAATAAATACGATATAAATCCACTATGATTTATTGGTAAAAGGAAACAATTGTCAAAACATTTTTAAAAAGTAGACCGCATCAATAATGTACGTTGAAATTCAGCTTGAAGACTCCATACCTAATAACCAATTCCACACGTGTGTTGTTTTGGCAGACAGGAAGCACGCCGCCAGTCCAAACAAGATCAGGCCAGCATGTTTTCCCGATGGTCTGTCTGCTCTTTATTGGCCTCATCCAGCTCCAGACTCGGGGGCCCGTCCTGAACCACTTCAAAATGAGACCTTCTCCGGTGTGTACACAGCTGCTTATATGAGGAGAGGGACAATCAACCTGTCACTACAGCATGTCGGGCACAACGTTTGGCCCACAGCTATAGGAGCGTCGAAGTTTGTTCAAGTAATACCGGCCAAAAAACTTTGATGTTCTTTTTAGCATATTTTGCACATAAAAGCACATAAACCCCAAATGTAAATATGATTTTGCGAAAGATTTACAAAATAAATGAGTAAATAATCTGGAGTAAATGTGTGATGATCGATGTTGGTATATACAGTAGTGTTCAAAATAATAGCAGTCCAACATGACTAACCAGATTATTCACAGTTTTTGGTATAAATCATAGAACTACATGGACAACAATTTACCAGTAGGTGCAGTAGATTCTTAGAAACACAGACAGGCCCAGCATTCATGGTACGCATGCTCTTACTTCTGTGTAGTTGAATATTCAATTGAAAGGGCTGTGTTCAAAATAATAGCAGTGGGGAGTTCAATTGGTGAGGTCAATCATTTTGTGGAAAAACAGGTTTGAATCAGGTGGCCCTTATTTTAGGAAGTCAGCACATGTTATACATGCATTTCACTTTGAAATCCTGAGGAAAAATGAGTCGTTCAAGACATTGTTCAGAAGTACTGTGTTCTTTTGTTAAAAGGTTGATTGGATGGGTTAAAACTGCTAAAATGATCTCCAACGCGTTAAAATGGAAAGCAAAAACACAGAGACGCAGAAGAAAATGGAAGACTACCATTCGAATGGATCGAACAATAGCCAGAACTCCAAAGGCTCAGCTAATGATCAGCTCCAGGAGGATCAAAGACAGTCTGAAGTTACCTGTGAGGACTGTGACAGTTAGAAGACGCCTGTGTGAAGCTAATCTACTTGCAAGAAGCCCCTGCAAAGTCCCACTGTTACAAAAAAGACATGTGCTGAAGAGGATATAATTTTCATCTGGCCGAAAGAGAAATGGAGAAACATTTTGTGGACTGATGAAAGTAAGATTGCTCTTTTTGGGTCCAAGGGCTGCAGACAGTTTATCAGACGACCTCCAAACTCTGAATTCAAGCCACTCTGAAGACAGTGAAGCATAGTGGGGCAAGGATCATGATATGGGCATGTTTCTCTAACTATAGTGTGGGGCCTATTTATCAAATACCAGGGAATCATGGGTTAGTTTGGATACATCAAAATACTTGAAGAGGTCATGCTGCCATATGCTGATGAGGAAATGCCCTTGAAGTAAGTGTTTCAACAAGACAATGACCCCAAACACACCAGTAAGCTAAATCTTTGTTCCAGACCAAGGAAATTTATTTTATGGAGTGGCCTGCCCAATTCCCAGACCTTAATCCCATAGAAAAACGTATGGGGTGACATCAAAAATGCAGTTTCTGATACAATACTAAGAAATTGAGGAATGTTGTCAAAGCATCTTGGGTTGGAAGTTGCTTGACTCTATGCAACACTGATGTGAAGCAGTTCTAATAAACTGTGGTCATAAAACTAAATATTAGTTTATTGATTCACAGGAAACTTAAGTCCAAATGACTCATTTGCATAAGAACCGCTGAGAAAGAACAAACGCTAATGCAGCTATCTGTGGTGAACAGAAGGACAGGATTTGGTAAATATTAGTAATAATTGAACAGTGATGTTTATAAAGAGTTGTTTATTTAACACATCATTTTGACATTTGTGCAGTTGCTTGTATTATATTGAAAATAACATTAAATTCGTTCCAGGAGGAAATGTAGTGTATATTGTACAATGTCACTTCCTGGTTGTTCCTTCCGCTGGGTTAGGAAGGTTCAGATTGCCCTGGTAGCAGACGGAGCACCTGAAGCTCCTGTTCCTAACTGGAAAAGGTTCCTCAAGGTCGACTTCATGACGTCAGCCTCAAAGGTTAAGGAAAAGGAGAAGGAGCTATCTTGACACTTTTTAGATGCAGCCTAAGGGAGTGGTGAGTGGTTGGTTGTGGTCAAAGGGTCCACTGGCGAAAATGTGAGCAGCCAGATATTTTGACATTTCAGAAGCTTCTTGACACAATACCAACACGAATCTGTGCTGTAATCAAAGCTAAAGGCTGACCAACAAAATAATAGAGCGGGTGAACTTTCTTTTGTCATTTAAAATAAGTGTTACATGATAAAATAGCTGCAATAAACTTCACAAGTTCAAACCAAAGTTTGTGAAAGCCGGCCGTAATGTTAAGGTCCACTTCTATGTGCCTGTCCAACATCAACATACTGCCCCCTGATGGCTAGCGCTGTTACTGCAGCATTGTGTAAGAGGCCTCAATGTAAACGTGACCCAGAGTAGAAGTAGTAAAATGATAGAGTCCAGTTTTGGCGCCGCAGCAACAATTCCTGCCAGCCTTTCACTGCGATGAAAGTTTTAGCACACGCTTATTTGGCAACTACTATCCATACTGCTCGAAGTCTTTATTAAGTTTTCTATTTCCACTGCTGTCAGAGTGAAAAATTCTCCACCTCAGTCCAGCTCTGTACACTTATGGCCAGAGCACCTGCAGCATCCTCATCCTCCTCCCCCCCCCCCAGGTCTATTTCACAGCGCTGCAATACAGGTTAGTGAAAACGCAACTCCTCTCCAATGCGCGCTTTGCCAGCATGATGAAAGAGCGGTGTAATGCGCGAGCCGTCCATACATAAGTCAGTTATATTTACTGTTACACTAGCAGCTGCCTCCTTAAGTGTCCTTGGAGTGCGAGTGGAGCATTAGAAACAAGTGTAAATCCCGGAGCCGGCCAGAGTACTGCTACAGGGGTTTTACGTCCCGTCTTGTTTGTGAGGCCCGGTGCAACTTGTCGGCGTCCACTTGAGGGTGAACTGACTTCATGTCATTGTAAACAGGTACAAAATATTGTCTCGACATAATTTTCGCAATCCCACTTCAGTCTCCCATGGCACCCCAGGTGGCCCCGGCCTGAGTTTTGGGAACCCCTGGTGTATAATGTAGAGTAAATGAAGATTAAATGTGTTATATTTTGCTGTGGCATAGTTTCAATATGTTTCTTCAATGACAAGAGATCCAGTGTTGCAATAATTTCCCCCCCAAGATCTTCACGGTTGGAGACTGTCACCACTGCGCAAAGCCTTCTCCAGCACATCCCAAAGGCTTTCACCACTCTTTCACAATTTGAGCCGGATGAATCCTGGCATCGTCATCCTGGAAGAAGAAATCCATTGATGGAGTAACCTGGTCATTCAGGATGTTCAGGGAGTCAGCTGATCTCATTCTTTGGACGTATAATGTTGCTGAAGCTAGAGCTGACCCACTGCTGCAACCCCAGATCATAACGGTTAAATCCAGGTGGACACTTTTGTTTTTTTGGTCAGGCAGTGTTAAATCTGGTGTAGTGCGTCTTTATCTGAGCGAAATGTCTCTTTAGATTGTCCGTCTGGGGTCAGTCAGCATGTTTACTTCACGCAACTCAATGCGCCCGTTTGCTGTTTTTGATGACCAGAGCTATTTTACTCCCATAAAAATATAAAATCACTTGCTCTTAATCAAATCCACACAGCTCTTTCCCAGGTGCCACCTGTGGTGTACAGTAAAACCAATGGGTGAGGAAAGCCCTGCTCTTTGGTCCTCATGGCGGGGAGCTGACGTTGCTGTAATACCACCCCCTGGTGGCTAGGGGCGACTCCAAAAGACACTTGGTAAACAGGATTCGTATGCAGCTTTGGGCCTTGTTTAAACCGCTTAAAAGCCTGGCTCCAAAGAGTTCCTTTTCTAAAAGTTGCCATGATCCATGTGACAACGCTCGGCAATGTGTCATATTTTGAACCACGCTGGTGTTTGTACATCAGCACTAAAAAGTGGAAGCCTAAATATATGATTGACTCTGGAGCTCTGTGGAGGCTCCGTCCGCTCTGCGAGGGTGCACTTTCCCGCCTTTTTGCCCTTTTAAGGAACAGGCTTCGTAGGAGGAGAAAGAGCCATGTTCATTTCACAGACCACTCGGGATCATTACTATGAATGGGGCTGAATGGGACCCACCAAACCCTCTAAAACTCAAAGACGTTTTTGAAAGGTATTTAAAAACGCAAATGAACTCTTCATATCTATTGTCCACATCTTCAATGTTACTTAGTAGTATATTTTACAAACATTATACCACTTACTCAAACTGTGGATTCTAAATATGTAATCCATTACTCCCCCCACATAGTGCTTGCAAACATCTGCACATTTCAAGTGGAACACATGCTTATAAGACCATCTAACTCACGACTGATGATAGTTACTCCATGTAAATTGAGTGGAGGAGGTTGGCACACGGCTCCACTGCATTTGTCCACATGAAGCAGTCCTGTCAAAAGTCAATCAATAATTGGGGGGAGGACCTCTCAAAAGACCCATTCTATCTCTAGCTTCTAAATGCCGGATTTCTCTTCCTAAATGCCAGCGCTGGATTTATGCAGGCTCATCGGTATTAATATTTCATTTAGCCAGGTAATGATATAGCAATAACAGACTTATCCAATTGCCATAGATCACTGCTTTGCTTCTCTGGATACAAAGTGAAGGGATTTAAAATGCTTCATGAGGGGAAAAGGAATAGCTTTAAGAGAAACATATTTTGGAGCCTCGAAAATGTATATATTTTCACTTTTTTTGTGTGGCATATAATACACTTTCATATATAGAACTATATGAAAGTTTTGACATTCTAAAACAGCTGAGGGGCACGTCAACAATGGCCATTTAATGCATTAAATGTCAAGCTTTGTAAAAAAAAAAGAAGCCACAAAGTAATTTCATTAAAAGGAGAGATGTTATGCTTTACTGTGGATAACATGCTGAGATTTAGCGCCTTCATATTCTGAGCAGAACAGTTTCTCACTCTTTACAGCCTTACTCCAAGACACAGCAGGTGAACACATTGATTTTTCACGCAGTGGTCAATGTTGAGATTTCTTGCTAGTTTTCTTCCTTTACGTCTTAGTTTTAATGTCAGAGTAAAACAAATAATACCAAACTTACTCAGCAATATCGCCTCGTCTTTCCCATGCTTATCAATTCACAAATATGGACATGAATGGTATCCATGAGTAGCAAGAAAGGCGACTGACGCTGTAAACCAAATATGGTCATTTCCTTTGTGGGAAACAACTGCGGCTAAAGCAGTGGGGGGGTCCGCCCCCTTTCCTCTGAAATGAGTTGTGCTAGTGGCAGGCCGTGATATTGCACCCTACGGCTCAAAAGCCTTTTTTGCCATAGACAATAATGTAAAAGGAGCAGCCTGTAAAATGGTCCACGGGGCATCTGGAGTTTCAGACTAAGGCTAATATATTTATTTAAAATGACTATTTTTAGGTCATTGACTTTTTTTCTTCGTAAAAAAAATTGTAAAGCATCAAAAATAATTTTTTTAACGTTTTCCAATGACTTGACGTCACCAGTGCTGTGGACGTGCACGAGCGTGTGCGTGAAGACTCATGAACGAGCAGAGGTCTTCCCCGTTCGGTCTAAGCGGTCTGAGAGCCAAACAGCCAAACCAAACAGACAACAATAGGCAAGGCAAGTTTATTTGTAGAGCACAATTCATACACAAGGAAATTCAAAGTCCTTCACAGTTGCATAAAATTACAAGAAAACAGATCAAATCAGTCATTAAAACATCAACATAAAGTTAATCAATTACAGTAAAAGGCAAGAGTGCAGATAAAATACTTTCAGTTTACATATGCACAGGTAAAAAGAGCTGTTTTCAGCCTGGATTTGAACATTGTCAGTTGAGGCATGTCTCACATCCTCATGAAGACTCATGATAATACGGTAATGAACGGGACTGGACTAGGACAAACGCTAACAGACACCTAAAGTAAGTCTTTTCTTTACTCAGTACTAAAATGTATTGTGAACCTACACATGGCAAGCGTGTTTAAATGTTAAAAAGTAGAACATGAACAACAACAACAATTAAACTAATGAAGACGTGATGTTTTTCTGATTAGGCTGCACGGCTTTGAAAATAGCTTTTTTGGTTCGATAATGTGATGCTGTCCAGTAGTGGAAAGCAAAAATAAAAAGTACAAAATAAATCGTTTTTAAGCGCATTTATTTTCGCAAGGTGATCCTCTTCAAGCGTTTTGTTAAGTTGGATCAGAAACAGCACAATATATAAACAAAGCTGACGTTTTCAATTGTTCATGTTGAAAAACGCACTTGTAACTCAATTGTGTATAAATGTTGTGATACACTTTTATTTACTTATGAACAATAGCTAACATACATGAGCTTTTTTATTTGGTACATTAAAACAGATTAGTGTAAATGCAGAGTAAAAGTCATTTGACATTACCTCAAATAAGATAAGATAAATTCACTAACCATACCAAAAATAAAAAGAATGATGCCTTTAATTCCAATACCTTTTCAAATTGTACAGAACCGTTTACTTTGTGCAATTTAAAATCATTGAGCAAATCTTGTAATGACCCGAGGCCCGTCTGAAGTGCGTCAGATGGAACCACCACGAGCCTGAGACATGAGTCCCAGAGCTGTAGAGCCTTTTACACCCAGAGTGAGCTTCAGAGTGAGGTGGAGCATGTGGCTGGGCAGAAACTGATGGTTGTGGACAGTCGCCCTGCAGAGACACAAAGGACGTGCACATATCAGAAGAATTGAGTTAGTTTGGTTTATTGTCCCCGAGGGAAAATTCGTTTTCGAATATACCTAACTCTTTGGCATGAGCTTAAAGTGGAGATATTTTACAACCACTTACCTTGGATGTGTATGAAGGACCATCTCTGAACTAAACCCCTGAGCAGGTCTGCCTCGTGGGGGCTCAGTCCTGTCTTAGGAAACGCTGTCATCCACCACAAACTTCTCTGTAAATAAACAAAATTAAAAAAAACAAATGGTAAATCATTTAAGTTACTTCAGTGGTGATGTTTATACTTTTCAGATGACGTAGCTACAGTACCAATAAATCCTATATCGAAACATAACAAAATAAGCATGATTTCTGCACCGGCGACGTACGTTCGAAGGGCCGCTGTAAGCTCCGGTTGTTGAGAGCGGGGATATCGAGCTTATTAAGCCCCGCACTGACAAACTGACCCCCCAAGTCATCTTAACATAGTAGCTTCATCGCCTGAAATGGCCTTAAACATTCATTTTGTATTTAAAGAACGATGATATTAAGAGATTTGACTTAAGGCGTAATGGCGTCCGCTCCGCTCTGAGGCTTCGTCGGCAGCTGTGTTCGCGCTCCCGCTGGCTTCACCCTCTTGAGCCGTAGGAGCCTAGATACAGGTGACTTTAAGGCCCGCTGTCTCAAAATGAGGATTTCTTTACACCCTTGCGACATTATCTCAATCAATCAAAGTTTATTTCTATGGCACTTTACAACAACACCAGGACCACAGCACATCGCAGAAAGATCAAACTATTTAAAACCTCAAAATGATTACATCCAAGACATAGTTCAGTGTGTTCTATGTGTCAAAAGACGATTTGAAGAGATGTGGACTTAAAAAGGGACAGTGAGTGAGAACAGGCTGTCCCCCGGTTTCGGTGCGACGACCACAAAAAGGAATGATTTGTGCCGGGACCTGAGCACGTCCAGAACCATTTGATTGAAGGACCGGAGAGCTCTGCTGGGGCGAGTCCAAATCGCAGTTAAATATAACGGAGTGAGATCACGGAGAGCTTTAAAAACAAACAAACATTTAGAAATCTATACGAAAACGGACCGGGAGCCAGTGCGGGAGGAGAGGACGGGAGTGATGTGGCTGTGTCTCCACGTCCTGATGAACCGGTTAGAAGACGGGCTCCACTTAAGTAGCTCCTTCAGAATCCAAATCCCGTCATGGACTGAACACATTCTGAAGATTTATTTTTTTCAGAGAGATTTTTCAATATCTCGCCTGATTTATTGAGCTTTGAACTGCAAAAAACAAGGCAGTTTTCAATTATAAATGGCTCATTCAAAAACAATATCCAAAATCCCCCCAAAATAAAATCACAAATAAACCTGACTCAATCCATTTTTATATGTTTTGTTGCTCAAAGAATAGGCAATTTTGGCCATTTTTATGCATAAAATGCCCTATTTTTTATATACATAAAATGTCAAAAACTTGCAAATGCATGTTTTTTCCCCCTCTTTTCTGTATGTCAGTAATTTACAGCAACAGTTTCAAATTGACTCCTCTAAATGTATTTATGTTTTCCCTAAGCAGTTGCAGTGTCTCACCTTAAAAACAAATCTCTATCCACTTGAAACCATAAGTGCCACATGCTGCCTCCGTGCTTTAAAACTGCCACATTTTGAATCACAAAATGTGTCCATTGTTTCGCCACAATAGTAAAACTACCATAACCCATATTTGAATTGCGCAGAGCACAAACAATCCCCATTATTCCGTCTGTTTTCCAAATACTTGTCCTATCCACGGTGAATAGACTTTTCAAACACTGCATACATTTGGGGATAATGCTAATACTCCTCTACGGCGGAGTGAATCTTAGGTCAAATAAATGTAACCGCGTTGTGTCTGCGTGAAAAGATAAGGCTGCCTTTTTATAGGCACACTCAAATCTCCATTCTCAAATATGGAGCGGCACTAAAGTGTGGCCACCTGTCTTGGAAATATATGAGTACATGAGTTCATTTTGAGGTAAAACAAGAGTCGAGGAGAACCCCCGCTGTTCCGTTATGGAGGGATTCAGAGGAATGTATTTGAGTGTTTTCACATTAAGGGCAAGTAGCAACTTACAAATAACAAAGCTGGAGAGAGAAGTTCAGCAAAATATGTCCATAAGTTTGTATCGGGCCTCTGTGATGAGTCTCTGGTTATTTTGCAATGGTGGTCTATTAAAGTCCTGCTATGGACCTGGTTTGGAAATGCTTTGTTCTTGTTTAGACCTGATTAAGACATGTTTCATATATTGGTCTATGCTAAACAATTAATTATTATACTGATTATATTTAAAACATTTATTACCCAATGGAAGGGCATCTGGCTAGACTATGATTACAGTAATATGCTGTGACATGTCGACTATTAGCATTACTAGTTTACTCACTACTTCAACTAAAACTGCTACTCTCACATTTACAACCACTACAAGAACTCTACAGTATCATTACGACATTTACCACTACTACCATTGATATTCACACATTAAACACATGTACTACTACTACTACTACTACTACTATGATTAGCTCTAGTAGCACTTCTATGTAATAACTCCTTCTAGTATTCTTCCACTAAGTGTAGCACACTTATAATAACGGATTATTGTCAACGTCAGTTTGAATTTCAACTTAATGTCCATGCACATTTGTCAATGTTAGTTCTATTTAAACAATCCAAAGTGCTGGTCAAGCCGGTGTTGTTTTCGTCAACCAAGACTGTTCACCGTATTCCGGTCCGCGCACATTTGCCTCTTTTTGCCTCGTCTCGGCACTTCCAGAAGAGCGCAAACCCCGTTCATTTAAATGGAGAACAAGGGAAAATGTTCGCCGCCAAAATCTGACGTTTAGTCGATTGATTCGTGTAAAATGTCCACTTGCACCAACACGTCAGGACTGCACCGTTTCTCTGCGCGGCCTAAATCGGCTTTGTTTTCCTGTAGTAACTGATTTCATCTTGACTTCCCCAGTCCTATGTTAACTGATAGGAGAAAAGGGGCGGGCACAATTCATGGCGGCGCCCGCACGAACCTCCCGGAATGAGGTGAATGGCAAAGTCATTCTGTTGCCGCACCTTCATTCAGGATGATAATGCAACGGCGACGAGCTAAAAATACTAAAACATGATGAGACGTTTGAGAGTTCCCGTTTGACGAGACTACACGTACATGGATACTTTTATAAACACAGATATTTGTCTGCGTTTGGTGCCCTCTGGCCACACACATCCACATAAATGACGTAAACGCTCTGCAAAGTGGAGACTTTTGTCAAATCAAATGTATAAACGGAGAGGTGTGGACAGAAAACCTGGATATTTATTTCTCCGAGCTGCGCGTATCCATGCCAACGTTATTAGTTTGAGCAATAAATGAGCTTGGGGAAGTGGCCTACTTGTTTTGGATTCCCATTCCCATAATCTTTTCAGAAATTGATCGGTTCTGTTTTTCTGAGCCGCTTGTCACGTTCACTCACAGACTCCAAAAAACTCTTGTTTGCGTGGCCAAATAGTAGCGAGTGAAAAGTCTGTGAAATATTAAAGATGCCTGTGAGCACCCTCCGCCGGGAACTCACTCAAGAGCTGAAGATGTCTGCTTATCTTCATCCTCATTCTTTCTGAAACCCTTGTAACAAAGCACACTTTCTACAAACACGTTCACCCAATTACATCGCGAGAACGACTTCGAATGAGCACATGCAAATTCACAGCGCGTTGAACCTGATTCATCATTTAAAAGGACTTTTACGGAGCTCAGGAGTTGCCTAACCAGAGGACAAAATGGCGCACAGAAGAGGCAGAACACTGGATGACAATGAATGAATAAAACGTTACAGATTGGATCGTGCAGGAGTCGTGTTTGTGGTTGATCCCA
Organism: Proterorhinus semilunaris; assembly: GCA_021464625.1. NCBI lineage: Eukaryota > Metazoa > Chordata > Actinopteri > Gobiiformes > Gobiidae > Proterorhinus > Proterorhinus semilunaris. The sequence goes on from CM038360.1 coordinate 23,527,617, forward strand.
TTAGAGATGCACGCACTTCTCCAACCCAACGCCGCAATGCAATACCACCCGAAATGACTTGGGTCTGCGCCATTTTACCCTCGTTTACACCAAAGTGAGTAGAAATGTTGAAAGTTGAAAGTGCAAAAATGACCAGCATGGCAATTAATATAAGCAGTAGTAGGATAACATTCATTATTATTATTTTTTTCTTATGTGATCTATCAATCAATCTATCTACAGTATCTATCCATTTATCTATCTATCTATCTACAGTATCTATCTATCTATCTATCTATCTATCTATCTATCTATCTATCTATCTGATATTTTCTTTTATGTGAAATATTATTTGCAATGACACAGTCTTCATAAGATTAGATTCTATGATTTAGTTTATCGATTTGAGGGGCCATTCTTTGCCCATAATCACCGAAAGTATATTTATCTAGCTTTTAGGATCAACCAATCACAGCTTCTGAAATGATGACTCATACACAGCAACGGGGTCAGCCACACCTCCTCACTATGATAGGAGTTTTTGTCCATTTCTTGCTCAGAGTTCTCTGAGAATGTTCTGGAATAGTGAAGACTCTTTGCTAGCCATTTTTAGGTTAAGTTAGGAGCTCTCTGAGGATTCTCAGAATCTTTAGGAATACGGCCCCAGATCTGTAAAGAAATTTATGCTGTGCCCTTTTAGGGATTATGAGAGTTTAAAATCTTAACGGCACATGCTTTTTACGCCACTTAAGCGCTACTATCTAGTTTGAAAGTGCTAACTAAAAATCAGGCCATAAAAAGGAAAGGGATTTGATGACCTTTCTTGGAGTAGCCATGTTGAAATCAAATAGTTGAAAGCAAGTGTAATGAACATTTTTGACAGTGTCAGGTTAGTTTATGTTGGCATTTATTCTTTTGGCTCTGTAGATAATTATCCAATTAGAAACAGAATTTTTTCCTGATCAGAACAAGTTTACTTTGCTTGTTTGAGGACACTTCAGATGGTTTAAGGTAATCTTGCTTGAAATAAGAAAGTAAAACTGCCAATGGGACATCTCAGAACATGTGAAATAATCTAGTGAATCAGGTGACTAAATCTTAACTAGTCAAAACCAGGGTTCGAAATTAACTTTTTTGATCACCAGCCAAAGTGGCTGGTAACTTTCTGAAGTTACCAGCCAATCAGAATTTCCATTAGACAAATTTTTACGTTGCGAAAATAAGAGATTATGAATGCCACTGGATGAAAATGTGATAATAGGTATCTAAAACGTCACCAGTAGTGTAGTGTTCATGGGAAATGTAGGACAGAGGGGACAAACCACCCAGAGCGTCTCTGACATGATTTGCATGATTGGCTCATGCTAGTGATGGGATTTTCAGCTATTTTTGGTGAACCGGATCATTTGGATCGGCTCACCAAAAAGAGCCGACTCTTTTGGCCCCCAAATGGCTCTTTATGTTTTTTTAATATATACACTTTAAATTTAGGAGAGATTTGGATTAATGGCTCGTTAAATGAGCCTCTCTACTGCTCCCTGCACAAAACAACTATAATCAAGAAAGCAATTAAAAAGAAAAGAGGAATTAATTTTATTAGTTGCTATAATAATGTGATATTGGCTTATAGTGGTCTGTGTTGTCTTCAGGAATCAAAGTAAATTTTTTGAGGTGGTAGAGCCATTGTTTATTATAGCAACATACACTTTTAAAGCTGCCATTAGTTTCATGTATGTACTCTTTTATTTACAGTCAAAATGCTTCTCCCATAGCTTCTCCCCAGTCCCTCTGCGGCCTCAGCTCCGCCTCCGTGAGCTGCTGGAGCCTCGCGCTGAGAGAGAGTTACAGACTCCAGACATAACTGAAGTTATTACTTAAGCCAGGACTCCTGTACGTTTGTAATGCGCTCATACACATGAGAGGAAAAGGCCGACATCGCGTCGTTTCGCCGCTCCGCGCGTCATCGCATTGTTTTCACTCCACAAACCCAGCGTAACTTTTTCTAACCATAAAACCGAAAATATTAAGCGGATCTCTCTCAAATATAAAGTGACTGAAAGCTATGGATGCGCTGACTACATTTATGGAGTAGTTTAAGTTTATAGAGATCTTGATTTTGTGTAAATAGCAGGTTCATTCCTCGCGAACGGGCTGCGCCTGCAGAGTTCTCCTTTCTCCCTCTCTCCCCGATCCCATTCTCTTTACTCGTTTACTCTTTGCCTTTCTCTATTTTTCTTGAATGTAGCAGAAAGCGGGGCACGGTGAGCTTGATAAACATGCAACATGCAAAAAATAAATAAATAAATAAAACGGCTCGCGGGTGAGGCTCGGCTCTCATCTTTCACTTAAAAGAGCCGGCTCTTTGTACCGACTCGTTCGCGACCGACCCATCACTAGCTCATGCATCACCGGCCAAACTGGCTGGTAGGTTTTTTATCGGTACCCGCCAAAATGATTTTTAACCCGCATTTGGCGGGTTGGCGGGTGTTAATTTCGAACCCTGGTCAAAACAACTCAAATTGAAATGATTATCCTCAAATTGAAACATTTAAACCAATCTAGTTATTCCCTTTTTGCAGTGTACAGGGGCGGAGCTGAGAGGAAAATTAAGGGACTGGGCCCCCTGAAAGAAAAGTGGCCCTATACATTTAGCACTTTTAACTTTTCTGATAACTTATTTATTGGCTTTACCTGCACTACTTTTTTCAGTTGGGGTGACTTGATTATCATTTTGCACCGTCGGTTTAATAGAATACAAGTCCTTCCTCAAAACTTTCAACCCACATTCAATCACTCCCACGTTCATTGTCATTAGCCTCTCGTGGCCCCGCCCACTCCCGACCATCTGAACTGCTACTGATGGCCTTCCGTCGTTTGCTCCCACCCACAGATATGAACTAATGCGTTGACTCCATGACACCTCGAATGGGCCCCCGAACGACTAGCCCCTCCATTTCCTGCATTGCACTCATCACTGCCCGGTTTAGGCCGTTGCACGTTTTCATTGTAAATACGCGACCGGGGGCACATTAGCGGCTGTTGTTGGGATTTCATAAAAAGATAATGAATAGTTGATGAGGTGATAGAATAAGCATTGGAAGTGCAGTCATTGTTATGGCTCCAGTGGGTAATTCATTCAGTGTCAATACCAGCGCACTCCATTTGTCCAACATGATTGAAAGGGGAATGCCATGATAGAACAGGAGCCAATTATTGCGATTATGAGGGCACTACGAGAAGGCACGCTTGTCATGGTCGCCGAGTGATGCTGCTCCTTTAATGGCAGATGGAGTTCCCTAAAAATGACACTATGCCTTTTCCTGAATAACAATGGTGGACTGGTTGGCAGTTTGAATCCTGGCACTTCATAATGACCACAGTGTAGCGCTTTGAGAAAGGAAGAACAAAGAAAGGGTGTATGACATGACCCATAACCCTGTGGGGAGACGGTGGCGCAGTTGGTAGAGCGGGTCGTCTTATGATCGGAAGGTCAGGGGTTTGATCCCAGCTCCTGAAGGTGCCCACTGTCGTAGTGTCCTCGGGCAAGACACACTTCACCCACCTTGCCTCCAGTGTCTGCGTACATTGGTGTATGAATGAGAGTGTGAATGGGTGAGTGGTTCCTGTAAAGCGCTTTGGGCCTGATGAAAGTAGAAAAGCGCTATATAAGTTTACATTTTACAAATAATGATTCCATTAGCCATGTTTGTTTGCATGGAGACCGTTCGCTCAAATCCACTTTTTATGAGGAGAGGAGGTGTAGACTAAGTAGTAAGTAAGTGCTTTATTGTCATTGTACAAGCGTACAACGAAATAGTGTTCAGGTGTTAGTCCTGAGCTGCTGCGGCTGAGCCGCGCTGCCACTGTGTCATTCTGACCCGCATGACCTTGGAGGTCGGGGAAACTGTAGCACTCGGAAGAAACCTGGCTGGCTGCCCTCTGACTCCTCTGATCCTCTGAAATGGTGCAGCGCCTCCTGGGTTTGTCCCTCTTTCAGAGCGTGGTGTCCTGCACTGGTCAGCTCCTCCTCCTCCTCCTCCTTCCTCTTCCTCCTGCTGCTCCCTCTGCTCCACAACAGTATTTCACCAGCTCCTCGTTTGTCCCTTTTTTGTTTCCTGTAGCTCCTCTTGTGACGCCTCCACTGTGCTGCAGCTGGGGGGGCTCTTGGTGCCTCTTCAGTGTCTCAGAAGAAGAAATGTGTAGGTCTCAAATGGGTTTAGCTGAAAAGCTAGCATTTTGTTTACCTTTAAAAAGCTGCTTTATTCAGGACCATTTTGGACTCTCAAAGTAAACAAATGGATGGATGGTTGAAGAGCGCTGCTGGTGATGAGGTGAATGAATGCAGCTGGTAGGTCTTCCAGGTTGAATTTGCGCAGAAGCTTCATTTTTAGTATCGAAATGAAGTTTAAAATTTGAGTATCGTACACTATTTTAGTTGAATAGACAAGCATTCTAACTGATTGTATTATAGGGTCTGAATTTCCTTATTTGCAAACAATCAAGAAGTTCCAAAAAGTCCATATCCACAGCTCGACACCGGGTGAATGAAAGTGGTGGGTTGGAAAGATAGAAACATTGTTGGCTTTTCAGTAATCTCCCTCTCCCTCCTCTTGGCACCCCGCACTGTCATGGCAGTCATACTTTCATAGCCTGACAGCACTATTCTCACCTGGCTCTTCCTCTGTCAGCTGCATCTTAATATTTCAACCTCCCTAGCTCTCTCTCTCTCTCTCTCTCTCTGCTGAAGGGGTTTGTGCTCTACTCTTCTACTCCACTCACCATAATTTGGGGAGGGGGACTCTTATCTCTACACCCCCCAGCCCCAAAACAGCTCTAAATGTTTTATCAGCGCTTGCAGTGGTTGGTGTCAGGCGGGCTACATTACAGTCCGCAGGCCCCTTGTATATCTGCATGTTGTATCAAAAGGATTTGCTTAGCGGAATCACGAAGCCTGGTGCAACGATACGCACATACAACGGAGCTATTTGGGAGGGTAAACCGCGAACAGAACTGGTGATATTGGAGTTACTTGTCGAGTGCATTATTAATTTAAAAAGATATAAGTTGCTCACAGCAAGGCAATGGGAAATGTTTCAGTTTGGGGATTATTTTTAGCTCGTAATTTAAAATGTTCTGAAGCCCGCTAGCAACAACTTTAAGGCAAAATACGACAGTGTTGAGTTGTTTCTCATTTGCAAAAAGAGCTATGCCATGAAGTAGCAATAATTGTGTGCGTGTCAAGAAAGACTATTAAAGAAGTTCATTTTTTTCTTCTTTCCCAAAATACACTTTTATACTGTAAAAATATTAACTTTTGTCATTTTTATTTAATTAATATATATTTGTTAAACAATATATATATTTATTTATAACCAACCAAATATACTTTAGACTGAGAAGACGCAGGTTAGGGATCAACAGTTCAATCAAGAAGGTTTCCCCCTCAAAAGTGAGTAGAGGTGGAACTTAGAGTGGAATATCCAACCAGAAACTACTGAACATGTCAAAGCGCGGCTGTATTGGCTGTCTGTCCCACTCTGAAAAAAGGAAAATAGAATAGTAAAAAGGACCTACTTTGGAGAAATTGACAGACTGAACGCACAACTTTTCAAACATGCATGAATGAAAGAAAACCTTGTGGTATGATTTTGAAAAGGAAACCACATAACGTATGGTCAGGAGAAGTGAAGATTTGGTCAGGGCACAGAAAAGGGAGTGCCGAAAAGCCGAACGGAAATGGCGCAAGTCAAAGCTCTAGGTTCATTTTGAGATCTACAAAGAAGTGCTTTGTGAGTTCAAACAGATCTTGCGTGGAGAAAGGGAGAAGTACTTCTCTAAAATCATTGCAAACTGCAGAAACAATTCTCGTGTTCTGTTTTCCACAGTAAACAGATTAACTAACCCTCCAGTTTCACCGCCCTTAGAACTAATCTCTACATCTAAGTGCAATGAGTTTGCAATTTTTTATTTATTTTTTATGACAAAGTCCAAGGCATTAAAAATGCCATAACTTCCACAACACAAATGGCACCTTGAGCTGACACATTTCACACCTGTTACTGACAAAACAATTGAAGAGGTTATCTCCAGTCTGAGTTCATGTACATGCTGCCTTGATGAATTGCCCACTAGATTTCTGAAGTCTGTGCTGGCCAGCCTGTTACCGCAACTTGTTCAGTTAGTTAACATCTCATTTGAGACTGGAGCATTTCCAAAGGCTTTGAAAACCGCGGTCATTAAGCCTCTTCTAAAGAAGAGCAGCCTTGATCCCAAGACAACAACTACCGGCCCATATCAAACCTGCCATTCTTAGGAAAAGTCCTAGAGAAAGTAATATATCAACAGCTCACTTACTTTCTCCTATCTAACAATGTGTTTGATATTTTCCAGTCAGGTTTAGGCCCCATCACAGCACTGAGACAGCTCTGATCAAGGTGAAAAAAGATATCCGTATGAACACCAACGCAGGTAAGGTCTCAGTTTTAGTTCTGCTGGACATGAGCGCTGCCTTTGACACAGTGGACCACGGGATCTTACTTCACAGGTTAGAAAACTGGGTGGGAATCTCTGGTACTGCGCTAAACTGGTTCAAGTCCTATCTCGAAGATAGGACGTACTTTGTCGTAATTGGCAACTGTGTCTCAGACAAAATTTCCATGACCTGTGGAGTCCCCCAGGGGTAAATCTTGGGACCCCTCTTATTCAACTTGTACATGCTTCCATTGGGTCAGCTAATAAACAGCAACAATGTGTCGTACCACAACTATGCAGATGACACAGGCAGGTGAACATGGGCCTGTAGATACACTCTGTCACTGCATCGAACAGATCAGTTTGTGGATGCAACACAACTTTCTCCAACTAAACTCAGACAAAACTGAGATCATTGTTTTTGGCCCACAGACACAAAGACAAAGTGTTATCAGTCACCTTGAGTCTCTCTCTCTAAAACCAAAATATCAGGTTAGAAATCTAGGAGTAATCATGGACTCAGACCTGAACTTAAACAGTCACATTAAAGCAATAACATCATCAGCTTTTTACCATCTGAAAAACATTGCTAAGATCAGAGGAATAGTGTCAAAACCAGACTTAGAGAGACTCATCCATGCATTTGTCTCCAGCAGGTTAGACTACTGTAACAGCTGCTCACTGGCCTTTCCAAACAAGCTGTTAGAGCTGCAGAACATCCAGAACGCTGCTGCTCGAGTCCTGACAAGAACCAGGAAATTAGTCAATGTCAATGTCAAATTTATTTATATAGCACACTTAAAACAGCCACAACCGCCCAAAGTGCTGTACAACAAACATTATAAAATACAATTGAAGAGTAAAAACAGTCACAAAATATACAACAGTAATAATAAAATACATGGGATCTGCTCAGCTTGTGTTGAAGGCCAAAGCAAATTAAAGCCGCAAGCGGCGATGTAGGCCCTCGCCCCTGGCGCAGCCCCCCTTGCGACCGCCTCCTTTGCTACCGCCCCCGCTCTCGCCCAAACCTGCTCTCCCCTCGGCCTCACACACAACCTGTGTGCTCTCTGTCTACTAACTCTTGCTCTTTGCAGCAGGGGGCGCTATAGCATGGATCATTTTTGTGTTCATGTAAAAAGATTCAGGGCCATCTGGTGTATAAGTGATTACATTTAAAACTCAAAGGGACAAAGAATGCATAATAATGATGCTCTCAGGAACACGTTTACACTGGCCACGCCCACATCTTACACAATATGATGTATATGTAATATAATTTTTTGTTTAGTTTATTGTGTAGAATATACCGGCAAAATGGGAGATAAATAATCCAGACTGCAATATTCAAGGTATAGATAGGTGGCGCTATAGTGTTGAGCACTGTGAAGTTATTGAGCTCTATCTGTTCAGACCGTGAGTGTCCTTATGTCAGGCAAATATGATCCAGATTGGATAGAGCGCATGCCTGCGAGGGGTTGTGAAATGTACTGCAAAAAGGCCTTTTTTTTGTGGGGGTGCCATTTTAATCTCTTAACCCCCACTTTAACTGAGCACATTTTCGCCAGTTCGTCTTGACCCATATCTTAAAGCTTCTGGAAAAAAAGCGTCAAAAACACAGTTACAGAAATGAGACGCAAGTGCAGGTGAAAACACAGCACACAAAGAAATGCACTTGGTTCAGGTGGGAGTTAAGAGGTTAAAAGTGAAAATGGCCGACATCCTGTGCGTCATTGCCACGCCCACACCTTCGAAAATATCAAACACATGTAATATATTTTTGTGTTCGATTTAATGTGTAGAATATACCTGCAAAGTTTCATATAAATTGTACAAACTAAATGTTTCAAGGTATAGATAGGGGGCGCTATAGTGGTGAGCACCGTGCAATTATTGAGCTCTATGGATTCATACCATAAGAGGCCTTATGTCAGCCAAATATGATCCAGATTGGATAGAGCGCATGCCTGCGAGGGGTTGTCCAAGGTACGGGAAAAAAGCACGTTTTTTGTGGGGGCGCTATGTGAAAAGTGTAAACGTTATCAAAAAAAGCTGGCTTGAAAATGTAGCTCCATTTCTCTAGATTCTATTGAGCCATGTTTGAGCTTATTCTGCAGAAAAACCAAGGAGTAGTACATTGAAACATCTGGTGAGAGATTTCTTCTCCAGGATTTCAATCCAAGATGGCCGACTTCCTGTTGGTCAGAGGGCGGAGCTACAATTATGTTTTGTGACCATCTCCATGTGCTCTATCACTGTGCCAAAGGGGATTGGCCTATGCCAAAAATGCATGTCCCCAAAAGAATGGGGGTCAACTTTGAGGGGGCGCTGTGGAGCCATTTTGTTTAGGGCGTGTGCATGTCGCCCACTGACACGCAATTTTTGCCGACTCTGATTCACTGTGCCCATTTCTGCGTGTACTTTTGCTCGGGAAGGCACTGAAAAACAGGATCTTAGAGGCGGAATAATAATAATTAAAGCCGCAAGCGGCGATGTAGGCCCTCGCCCCTGGCGCAGCCCACCCCTTGCGACCGCCTCCTTTGCTACCGCCCCCGCTCTCGCCCAAACCTGCTCTCCCCTCGGCCTCACACACAACCTGTGTGCTCTCTGTCTGCTAACTCTTGGTCTTTACAGCAGAGGGCGCTATAGCATGGATCATTTTTGTGTTCATGTAAAAAGATTCAGGGCCATCTGGTGTATAAGTGATTACATTTAAAACTCAAAGGGACAAAGAATGCATAATAATGATGCTCTCAGGAACACGTTTACACTGGCCACGCCCACATCTTACACAATATGATGTATTTGTAATATCATTTTTTGTTTAGTTTATTGTGTAGAATATACCGGCAAAGTGGGAGATAAATAATCCAGACTGCAATATTCAAGGTATAGATAGGAGGCGCTATAGTGTTGAGCACCGTGAAGTTATTGAGCTCTACCTGTTCAGACTGTAAGAGGCCTTATGTCAGCCAAATATGATCCAGATTGGATAGAGCGCATGCCTGCGAGGGGTTGTGAAATGTACTGCAAAAAGGCCTTTTTTTTGTGGGGGTGCCATTTTAATCTCTTAACCCCCACTTTAACCGAGCACATTTTCTCCAGTTCGTCTTGACCCATGTCTTAAAGCTTCTGGAAAAAAAGCGTCAAAAACACAGTTACAGAAATGAGACGCAAGTGCAGGTGAAAACACAGCACACAAAGAAATGTACTTGGTTCAGGTGGGAGTTAAGAGGTTAAAAGTGAAAATGGCCGACTTCCTGTGCGTCATTGCCACGCCCACACCTTCAAAAATATCAAACACATGTAATATATTTTTGTGTTCGATTTAATGTGTAGAATGTACCTGCAACGTTTCATATAAATTGTACAAACTAAAATTTTCAAGGTATAGATAGGTGGCGCTATACTGGTGAGCATCGTGAACTTATTGAGCTCTATGGATTCATACGATAAGAGGCCTTATGTCAGCCAAATATGATCCAGATTGTATAGAGCGCATGCCTGCGAGGGGTTGTCCAAGGTACGGGAAAAAAGCATGTTTTTTGTGGGGGCGCTATGTGAAAAGTGTAAACGTTATCAAAAAAAGCTGGCTTGAAGTTGTAGCTCCATTTCTCTTGATTCTATTGAGCCATGTTCGAGCTTATTCTGCAGAGAAACCAAGGAGTAGTACATTGAAACATCTGGTGAGAGATTTCTTCTCCAGGATTTCAATCCAAGATGGCCGACTTCCTGTTGGTCAGAGGGCGGAGCTATAATGATGTTTTGTGACTCTCTCCATGTGCTCTATCGCTGGGCCAAAGGGGATTGGCCTACGCCAAAAATACATGTCCCCAAAAGAATGGGGGTCAACTTTGAGGGGGTGCTGTGGAGCCATTTTGTTTAGGGCGTGTGCATGTCGCCCACTGACACGCAATTTTTGCCGACTCTGATCACTGTGCCAATTTCTGCGTGTACTTTTGCACGGGAAGGCACTGAAAAACAGGATCTTAGAGGCGGAATAATAATAATAATAATAATAATAATAATAATAATAATAACAAGAAACCGGGGGAGAACAATAGTCCCTTACCAGGACAAAGTCCTGGCTCGGGCCTAATAAATGAGTTTTCAACAACGACTTGAAAACATGAATGGACTGGGCCATTTTGACATTCAGCGGAAGGCTGTTCCAGAGTCTCGGAGCCGCTACGGCAAAAGCCCGGTCTCCTCTGGTTTTACGCTTAGCTATTGGCACCTCCAGAGTCATTTGATTGGAGGATCTCAATGTACGACCTGGATCAGATGGAGCCAACCCATTCAGGCATTTAAAAAACATCAACTGTATCTTGAAATGAATCCTAAAGCTGACTGGAAGCCAGTGCAGAGAGGCCAACACAGTGCTCCGGTCTCTGCACTGTCACTCAGAGAATAGAATTTAAAAAAAGCTCTGCTTGTGTACAAGTCTTTTCATGGTTTAGCACCAAAGTACATCTCCGACATGTTAGAGCCGTATGAACCATCTCGGCCCCTGAGAACTTCAGGGAGGGGTCTCCTGGTGGTTCCCAGAGTCAATAATAAACACGGTGAGGCTGCGTTTCAGTTTCATGCAGCTAAAATCTGGAACAGTCTTCATGAGGACGTGAGACAGGCCTCATCTCTGACAATGTTCAAATCCAGGCTGAAAACAGCTCTTTTTACCCGAGCATATGAAAACTGAAAGTATTTTATCTGCACTCTTGCCTTTTACTGTAATTGATAAATGTTTATGTTGATGTTTTAATGATTGATTGTATCTGTTTTCTTGTAATTTTATGCCACTGTGAAGCACTTTGAATTGCCTTGTGTATGCATTGTGCTCTACAAATATACTTGCCTTGCCTTAGATCTACTTTATTGTCTTAAATCTATCCAGATACGAGTAGTACATACACACTCCACTCTGAAGGACCCTCTTGCTGTGTGGTGAAAGTACTAGCCACGCAGTCATCTTCCCGTTATACCAATCTTAGATGCAGCAAATGTTTCAAGATGTGGATGGATTTTGAGACAATTCAACCACACTGTCGAAACACATTTACAGATATTGTGCCCCATGTACAGATTAGCGTTGACAAAGCAGTTGGCGTAATCTAGCACACAGCACAGTGGGAACGCAGCGGGATCTCAGGCTGTACAAAACTATGACACACTGACCCAATTTAGACACAGCCAGCGGAATAAGGCAAAAATGGAAAGCCTTTCGATGTTACGTCACTGTATTTGGAAGTATGATGGCATAGTCTAAATGTGTGGCAATCCTGAAAGTATGGGTCAAATGCAAAGGGCAAATGTTACTACTAAGACGGCCTTTAGCTATTATCTTCCCCTAAGAAGCAACTCTTTCCTTTCACAATGCTAAAGAAGACTTGCCAAATGGTCCTAAATTATAGATATGCATTGTTAGCATGCATATCTAGCATGTTAGGTTGAATGGAAATGTTTTAAATATATTATTACCGCAATTGTATTACTTGCTCTTTATACTAAAGTTTGAATGTGTTGTGACATTTATACAGGCATTTCTTACCCTCTTTTTGTGCAAATGATGTTTACTCTCTTACTGAGTCAAATACCCGGTAATTTCATTCTGCATTTGACCGATTATCTAGTGTCCTGTGAGCTGCATTAGTGCAGTGCCGGGGAAGTATGTGGACAATGTATATGGCTTCTTAAGTAGGACATTAGAATGACAAGATTTAGAACCTGTAAGTACTTTTAAAAACTCAAAATTTACTTATTTTCAATAAAACATTATTGCTAGGGGAAGCTCTGGTGAAGGTTTTCACTGGGGTGAGCTGAGCGGTTATATGCTTCCTTAATATGATGTTGGGGAAAAAAACGGCACATCACTTCCAATAGTTGACATGGGACATACGTAGAGATTGCTCAAACGTGCGTGAATGACTCGTGTCAAGGCTTCTCGCGTGGTCTGGATGAGGGAACAACATTATGACATGGCGGAAATGGATCCCCCTGCCTTTAAAAATAATGGCTTATTGCGCTTTAAAAGCCTGTATTACCAAGTATCTCAAAAGACTACACTGTAGTCATTATTCACTCACGCTATACTCGATAGTGGTAAGCTACCGTTATAGCCACAGCTGCCTTGGGGTAGACTGACGGAAGCGAGGCTACCAGTCTGTGCCATCGGCCCCTCCGACCACCACAAACCAAGTCTGACGGTATCGGGCAGAGTAAAGGTGGTATGGCCCCTCTAAATTAAAATAAAATAATTAATAAAATAATAATACATTAATAAAGACCTCTATAAATTAAAATGAATACTGTCAATGATCCTTATTGTGTTTATATAAATATTTTGTAAATGGAAAACAAAGGTTTATCATTGGAAAGATGCAACTCTCTGCATCATGTGGAAGTCATGGCCTTTAAAGGCCCATAGCTTCTGATGATAATTATTGTTTCACCATGATGTGGGTTGCTTAAAAACGATGATTTACTACAAGATACTATAATAAATGCAAAATGCGTTTTTGTCTGTCTCCGCATGTACCCCAAAAACTTAACAAAAAGGCTGTTATTACTATTTTTACTCCCAAATCCCCGCCTGGCGTCTCCCGCGATCGCTAACACAACATTTTGAATTCATAATACACTGATACAGCTTCAGTCCCTTTCACTGCATGGGAATGATCGCGCAGAACAAACGATGCAATCAATTATTTAGGCCCAAATGAAAAGCACAAAGGAGCCTGCAGTGCGCTCTTCAAATTAGGTCAGTTTGAGAATATTCGAGTGGGGAGAGAGTTGGTATAGCTGCTGGCGATGTGAGCGATGCAAAAACAAAGATGGCGCCTCGATCGGGGAGGATAAAAATGTGAAAATTATAGAGATTGATAAGATATGCAAAGTCTGATTCGCCGAACGGGCTGTTTGGTTTATGATGATATTTCTGCAAGCGTGAGCAGTATCCGTGGGGAAAATGGTGACTAATTCGGGACAGAAAGTCATTATATCTCATTTTTATTATGATTCATTAAGTGTATAGTAATTAAAAGGGCCCCGGGAAAACACATTTCATATGGAATTGAACTTGCGCTCAGAGTGGGAAGAAGAAAGCGTTGTATCGATTAGGACTGGGGATTGTCTGCCAAGTCACAGTGAAACAGACTACTGTAAATTGAGGCAAGATGCAGTTTTCCATTTTACAAAGAGTTTTTGTGCATAATTCTTATTCAATCACTTGACAATTGTGTATTTTTGGGAAATGACGTTTGCTTCCGAGTAAGGCCGTCAACTTCTCAAAAAAACTCTGCTCAACCAGATGATGTCATGAGGTAGTGCCCCATGTTATGTTTATAATGTTCGCACAGCTTCATGGGATAATTCCAGTGCTACAGTTGCCTTTACAAAAATAAGAAGTATTAGTCTGACTTACAGGAAGATCTTAAACTATTGTTCTGTTCTTCGTGAGGTACCGGTAACTTCTCTGTTGACTTGTATTATTTGTACGTATTTTATTAAAAATCTGCCATGCTCACACTAAAATATACATTTCTATATGTACAGTGTCTTATATGACTTGTGTTTTGACGATTAAACTTACCTGTAGGTTTGCACAATATTAAAACAAGTGTGGTATTCAATAACTGTGTTGAATATTGCTACACTACTACATCATTCATCATAGCGATGCATAAACAGGTAGCAAACCTCTCTCCCTCTTGGTACATCGTTTTTTTTTTCTGCGTACTGCATTTGTGTTGTTCAGTGAACCTTTTACTGCAGAGAGCCCGCACTAGCCATGGAGCTAGTAATTTTGATGGTAAACAAACCGTTGGCTTATGAGCTGAAGACATTGGAGACGTACAAACTTCTTCTTCTGAAACACTGAAGAGGCACCTGCAGCACAGTGGAGGCGTCACAAGAGGCGCTACGAAAGAAACGAAAGAGGAACAAATGAGGAGAAGATGGTGAAAGACTGTGGTGGAGCGGAAGCAGATGCGCAAGAGGTAGGGGAAGAAGGAGGAGCCGACCAGTGCAGGACACCACACTCTGAAACAGGGACAAACCCAGGAGGCGGTGCGCCGTTTCAGAGGAGCACTGAAGTAGGTACTCCGGTTTCCCTTACTTCCAAAAACATGCTGGTCAGGTTGGCCCACAACTAAGACTAACACCAACACCTGAACACACTTTTGTTGTACAATTGTACAATGACAAATAAAGCACTTACTCACTTACTTGCGGGGAAGACCACTCTGAAACCGTTTGAGACAACACATACAAGCAAGCTCTCAAGATCTTGGATAGAAAACCAAAGGGAGGGGGTCGGGTGTGGGTGGAAAGTGTGTGGGTATAGGAAAGTGGGCGGATGCAGCTGGAAGTGTGTGGGTATGGGTAGGCTGGTTGGAAGTGGGTGATGGGTGTGGGTTTGAGAGGGTGTATAGGACTGTGTGAGGGAGTGCATGGGTGTATGTGCAGAATAGATGTTTGATGACTGATTGTTGCTTTGCTGAGTGAGTGGTGTGTGGTGTGTAGCCAGGCCTGGTCCGGTTGGGGACAGAGGATGGAAATTAGCTTTAGCTATAATCCTACATTTTAATTATATTGTATTATATTTTTGTAAGGCAAGGCAAGGCAACTTTATTTATACCGCGCATTTCGTGCACAAGGCAACTCAATTGTAAATGCATTGTCCCTTTTAAATAAATAGATACAAATATTTATTGCAGTATTTTTCACAGTATGTTCCATAAAGGAAAACGTGTATCGACATTTTTTTCCCCATTAAATTGTGTTTAACAAGTAAAACAATTGGCTTAAAGAAATACTACCTAAAGGAACCAACAATGACAAAAATTAACTTTCCACACATTTTTATATTATCGTGTAGTTTTGTTTTAGGCTGTGCTTGTAAAAAATTGTATATCTCACTCAGATAATCTGGAATTATTCAGGTCACTATACTTTCCTTCCTATATATTAGGCCTATGTTGTTGAACAGCATTACTTTAACTTTACTCACATGTCATTTTGAGCTTCACTCCCCTCGTCTGTTTTTTTTTGTAGTTAGTCAAAATTCGCAACCCATTATCCGCCCCTGAGCTGATCCATTCCCTGTGGTCCGGACGCCGAGGCTTGAGAATGGACAGCGCACTGGATTTAATGAGGGCTTACTTCGGATCGGGCCCCCCTGTAGCAGGGGCCCCTACAAAGAGCGGCAGCCACATTACCATTACACTAACCAAATGAACTAGCACTCTCCCACTGAGACCTAACTTGTCACGGGATAATCACAGAAACCACCGTGACGCACACACTCGACTGCTGTCATTTCGGCGCAATGGAATTCTCAAAGGGAGCACAGTCCGATGAATATATGCAGTCTTTTCGAATTTTACGTTAGCATTTTGTTATGCGAGTGATGAAGGGGGCATGACAATAGCATCGGCAAGTGTTGCGTTTTAGTGACATTACAAATAAGTTGTACCTCTCTGAACTATTGAAAAAAAAAAAAGATGATGAAAATGTTTGTTTCAATTATGCTTTTCCCTTCAGACGACCTGTCAAGTTATTGTTTGAAATCCTATAACCGCCTTTTTTTTTTTCAAGTCTCTGACCTTTGTTGGTTTGCTCAAAAACTATTAAAACAATCACACAATCAACATTATTGGAAGTTATGAAAAATTAAATACTTTAGAGGATTTAGAACCTTCAATAAGAGAGACCAACATGTTATGGCCTCATCGACGTGACACCACTTCAACACATTCACAAGCTGCTTTCATTTTCATGCTCGAACTATGACAATGGAGTACAACTTGCTTAATAATAAAATTCTCGGCAGGAGCGGTGAGAATGGGAATTTGTGCTACTGATTTACAATGGTTCCAGGGCATGGTATCTCTGTGTTGCAGAATGTCCTGGGAGGGCTATTCTGAAATTCGGATGGAGGGTTGCAAACCCACGGCTAACGTTTCTTTCTCTTTTTTTTTATATAATATAAATATATAATATATTTTCATATTTTTTTCATATTTTCAAGGCTTTTTTGACATCTTTAGAGGACGTGAAAGTTTTGATGTAATGGATTGACATAGGAGCAACACTGCAATTGTCGAAAGAAAGTTTCATGGGAAACAAAGTGATTAATTGTGATAATAGTATTCCTATATGCAGAAAATCAGTATGAGAAAAACACCAAAACTTACTGAATAAGTAAATAAAAGGACTAAACAAATACATTTTACAGGAGACGGTATTACATTAATGCCCTCCAGGAAGTATAAGAGGGTCCCACAAGGGTAAATTTTGGTACCTATGTTATTCATTTAAAATTATACAAAATCAAATAAAAAGATTTATAAACCGTCTATTATCCATGTGCTGTTTACTGCATTTAATAGTCAAATTTATTATGCCATATGATCCATCTTGGTCTCCATTTGGGCCACGATTTAGGACTAAACATGGTGAGGCTGTTTCAGTTATGCAGCTATAATCTGGAAGAGTCTTCCAGATGAAAGGAGAAAGGCCTCAACACTAACAATGTTCACATTTAGGCAGAACAACTTTATTTTTAGCTAGAACTGCTTTTATCTGCCTTCTTCCCTTTTTATATAATAATTATTTATTGATTATTATTTGTTTTATTGTACTTTTAGCATATGTGTAAAGTACTTAGTGTATGAATTGTGCTCTATAAATAAACTTCCCTTGTCTTGCCTTGCCAATTTCATCCCATTATTCACACCATACATTTCTTTTTACATTCTCACAAACTGCAAATTACTCTCACATACTCTCCCGAGTTTAAAGTGTTTGCACTGACACATGCAATGAAAATGATGAAGTATGTGGAATTTGTCTATGAAATATAACAGGCGCACTGTAACATACAGTAATTGATGCCATTGTAAGTACAAGAATAACCAGCAAACGAGCCCTATATGTGCCCAGTGTCATTACGCCCCGCTATTTTAGTCCAGGCACGGACAATGTTGACTCTGCAGTCAACTCTCTTCTCTCTTCATTAAAAACCTGCTGCTAATCACTTCCTCTCCTCCTGTTAATGGATGTCCCTTTGTGTCCCAAGGTCTTGGAGGAATAACATGCGAACAATAGCACACATTGTCCAGCAGGGCGGCGGGGACGGCGTTTTTTTAGAAAGCACATGACAGATTTGCAGGCGCAGAATGGAAAGGCAAACAGCAAACAAAGATGAGAACATTCACGGGGCGCTAAATCATGGGATCCCGCGGCCTTGAGCGCGGCTTACATCAACACAGGACTGCATTCGGACTGGCATTAATGAATGGTGAGAGGAAAATGCATAAATAAATGTTGTGAGACCTGGTGACGCTTGCAATCTATTTTTATTCATGCCGCAGTGGAGATGGGGTAGAGGAGGTGTGCATTTTATAAAGTTTCAATCTAGTTTTGTGACTTTTCTGAGACAGTGACCCTGCAATTTGTGAAATGTACCAATAAACTAATCCCTGCGAATGATTTGGATGCCACAAATAAGGAATTTTAGGAATGAGTTTGGACTACAACTAACATTTTAATTTAGTGGCTTCCTCTTTCATTCTTTGTCATGCAAAAAGAAAGTACTTTAAGTACTGTACTAAGAAGAGTTTGAGTTTTTGAGGATTTGTACTTTACCTGAGAAGTAGTTTTGTGGAGAACTTTTAACTTTTAACACATTTGAAACATAATACAGATAAACATAATACTTTCTACTCCGCTACACATCCACAAAACCCACAAAGTAAAGAGTAAATTTGGCCACGCATTTTGTACATTTAAAGCTAATGTGTCAAACACAAGAGATGAGTATGTAAAAAAAGAAAAAAAGAAGTAAATTCCAGTGCGGAGTTATGCATTTTTAACGAAATAACCAAAATGCTCACACCAGCCACTAGGGGGCAGCCAAATAAAAAAAAAAAGGAAATAATTCCACACGTGTCCAGCAGAGGGCACTGACATGATGAGCGATCAGGATATAAACAACACACTATAGCCACGTGGTAAATGCCCAGGGGCAGCTGTGGCTACAATACTATACAGTAGTGTATTTGTGACACAGGCTTGTAAAGTGCAATACAAGTGTAGGCCGTTATTATTTATGAGGCTATAGTCCTGTCGGGCTTTTTACCAAATCAGCACCATTTTAAAATCACAGCTCATTATTATAAAATGTATTTACTCAATAGTATTTTCCTGTTCACATGTGGCTCGCGACCCGCCGTGGGAGTTGAATTTCGGCCCACGACCCAAATGAGTTTTGACACCCCTGATTTAAAGCCTTATGAAATTGCACACTCAAGATCAATAGGTGGCGCCGTGCAGATGTTCACTCAATGCCATTAACTCACAACAAGGAACAAAGTTTGTCCCCATCACGTGGCTGTACAGGGGGTGGATGCGAGCGTACCTTTTGTGTTTTTGAAGCTGCAAAGTTTGAATTTATAGCACTTATTTATCTTTTATAGACTCTTTTTAGACCCATTTTAGTCAAAGATGGAGGGTCAAATAGAAGTGGATGTGCAGAGTATAAAAGAGCAGGAAACAGTGTAGGGACATGCCATTGAGGCCTCCCTGCATAAGTCACTGACCATATGCTTGAATAATGCAAATGTTTCGTTAATTAAACTACAATATTGCATTGTTTCTGGCAGTTTTTGCACTCTCACATTGCATCCTTGTTTAATTACTTTGTAACAGCAACGCATTATCGCGATTCGCATACGGCACTAATTACGTATCAGCGCTTAAACGGCATTCCCAGCTCCCCCCGCATGTTTGCTACTGATTGTGCGCGGCTTCATAAAGACATCACCGCTCTCCCCCGCCCGCCCGCATCATCCCGCCGCGCTGACATCTCCCTCTCTCGCGCTGTACAAAGCGCTCATATTCAGCATTTTTCCCCCTCCCGGCACCGCGTTTTATGCGCATATCGATTCCTCCCGGAGCCTCGACACACTTCATAATGAGCCGCAGAGGCCAAACAGATCCACGCTATGTTAAACGCTCACGCCACGGACTAGCACTGCTGTCAAAGAGGTCCATGGAAGATCAATGGGGACCACTGGGGGACGGATATTTGTTTGTTGCACATTATGTCACGTTACTGCGAAGCCGGGGATGGAATCACACTTTAGAATCTGCTTTATGAAAACTGAAAGGCTCGACAATTTTGTTCGGTGACATCTATCACTCAAATGCCAGAGACGGAAGAAAAGAAAAAAACACAGTCGATTGTGATTCGATATCAATAAACCTCGCAGTCCTGATGTACACGATAAACATTCAGTGGAATAACAGCTTATCTATGGATATGGAAGGGAACAGTCTGTGAAGTGAAAACCATTTCAGTGGTGAAGCCCTGAGAAAATGTCAAAAGCAGTGAAGAATCTATTTCAATCAATCAATCAAACTAACTTTATTTATAAAGTGCTTTTCATACAGAAAGGTATCACCAAGTGCTTTACAGATTACAACATTTAAAACAATATGCCCCGCATCATACATCCATATATAATATATATATATATATATATATATATATATATATATATATATATATATATATATATACACATACATATACATATTTCACCTTTATTTGATTAAAACATAATTCCATATGTGCTTCAGTGAGAATCTAAAATGTAAATAGTATTGAAATAAAAGAAAAAGCAATACATAAAAAAGGTGTTTTCAAACTTTGCTCGCCTTTATATATAAATAAAGGGAACACTTGGAGTTGCCTTGTGTTGCTCAAGTGTTCTTTATTTTTTTTTGAGAAGTATGTATTTGACACTACTTTATTCTACTAAATAAATTCCCCTCTGGAAAATGTAAACTAAAATGCCGTACATTCATATGAAAATATCAAATGACAGATACATATATTTATGTTTATTTATACACAAATCCTCAGCAAAAATTATTAAATCTATCAACCCCCAATCACCTGTAGTGTCTCACTATATATCGTTTTTCACTCATGCCAGTACGGTAAATAAAACACGCTTTGTAACACAAGTTAATGCCTGTGAGGCAATGTGTGATTTAAAGGATCTGTATCATGCTATTTTAGCCATTACAAAGTAAACTATAGGCATGATACCTCTACCACTACGAAGCACTATTTTTTTTAGAGAAATATAAGTATTTTCTGTGGGTATTTTTCCAACGAGAAGACAAGACGCTTCAATTCAGTTAACTCCGTCCCCTCTCTCCGCCCATGCAACATGACCAGTAAAAGAAATATAAATATTACAGTAATAAGTGAAGTTACTTCACAATGCAGTTATAAGGAGTTGGCATGTGCAACACAGCTTCATAAATGACTAACACGCGTTTTGATTTACTTACTGCTCTGGCCTCTCCATCGGGTGTTTCCATTATGGAAAGGACTCGCGTTGGTTATAAAAGTTAATCCACTTTGGTTCTGGCCGACGTTCACCAAGCATCCATCAGTGACGGTCACAGACA
Organism: Proterorhinus semilunaris; assembly: GCA_021464625.1. NCBI lineage: Eukaryota > Metazoa > Chordata > Actinopteri > Gobiiformes > Gobiidae > Proterorhinus > Proterorhinus semilunaris. The sequence goes on from CM038360.1 coordinate 23,548,551, forward strand.
AACACTGTTTAGGCTGATAGTCGCTGAATCCCGGAGAGAGATTCCAACTTCTGGGGAGTGGATCCTTCTTTAGAAAGTTTGAATAAAGTCCTGTCCTCGCAGCCAAACGCACTTTTCACCGGGACATTATTGTTAGGTAAGAAAAAAGAACAGGTGTCCAGAGTAGGTTAGAAAGAGCTCCTTCTTCACAGCTTTCAGTAAAAACATGACATCTGCTCAGACGCTATGGGGGGGGTTGTTTGTTTACTCCGCAAGGGCACTTCCTTTTTAATTTATTTTGATTTTTATTTATTTATTACAACAGAAATAATGGAAAAGCTGTTTTATAGATTTAAATCAGGCCGTAAGGCATTACGTTGCAGACGTCGAGCACTTCCTGGTTCCAATCTGACGTCAGATTGGAACAACTCAGTCATTTTCCAGGAGAGGGCGGAGCAGCTGCTCAGAGCGCAGGATTCAGGAGGCCAAAACAACACTCTGGGGGTGTTTTTGAGAAGGATTATAACATGGCAAAAAGCTTGATATAGGACCTTTAAATATATATTAATTTCAATTATTTGATAGGGACAAGTTTGTACTATAACTATACTATACTATACTGCTGTAGTGAAAATGAAGCCACATGTCTAGTTTATTGCCTGGTTAGATTCTTAGGATCTGGCTGGGCTTTCACATTGGCCAATTGGCAGTGACAGCTTTAAAACAAAAAAATCTAAACATAAACAACTTTTACATCAGGTCAAACATTTTTTAATTATGAAAGACATTCTTACCTTCCCTACCTATATGAGGGAAATGCACATGTCCTGTTTCAGCGCCACAGTTTAGCGCCCTGGACACAGTAAAGGCCGACTGCCCAAAGGTTGCTATAATAGTATCCACAAACTGCACAAATGGTCTCTTCCCTTTCTGCTGAATCCAGAGGAAGTATCATACATTATATATCCTTGTGTTGGTGTGGTGATACAGCACTTGTTTTGACAGACCACCTCCTCCTGTTCTGGTTTGGTCTGACACTCTGCCTCCTCACGTCAGCTCCAGCCCTCTCCCGCAGGCTCTGCTCTTCCCCGAGTCTGCACTGTCAAACCTCAGCCGTGCACGAGGAAAATCCGCCTCCCTGCACCCATACCTGCGAACCCATACCCACGCTGTCCACCTGCCCTGTACCCACTCGCCATTGTCCATTTAGGAAAACTATTTACCTTCCCCATTTCCGTTGAGGGACTTCTTTCACCCCTCTCTCAAACCGTCTTCTCTCCTTCCTCGGCCAAGATTCTGACGACGCTGTAGCAGGATTTGTCCTCTGCATCCGACCCATCCCTCACTGGTGCTGCCGTCGAGAGCAGTGAGCACCGCCTGGGGACCGATCTCCATATCTTGAGCTAAGTTCACGGTCAGGTTCATTGGCTATACCATTACGCCGCTCTCCCTACACACCTTATACTATTCCATTGTTACTGACACAGGAGAGTCCAGTTCAGATTAAAAACCTTTCTCAGGGTATGTACACATTCTGAAAAAGCGTTACAATCTGAAAAGGCCGTCTGAAGTGCTCTCAATCTGGGCTTAAAAGTGTTGGATGGAGGAAGTTCAGTAAATTTCCAGTCGTTTTGCAACATGCTCCACGAGAAAGGAGCAAACAAAAGCCTTTTCTTGAGTACGGTGCGGGTAAATGGAACAGCAAGCGACAAATGATCATTTGAACGCCAACAGTAAGAGCCAAGGCTTCTCCCTCAGCGTGATTAAAGTACAGATGTAGGAGAACAGACGGTGGGCCAATAACACCAATGTCCCAGTCTCTTGGTAGGCAAAGAAGGTCATCCCCACTCAACATTTTTCATGCAGTAGGAATCAATTATTTTCTTGTGGTAAAGGAAACTTCCTTTGGCACCATAGATCTACATTGTAAACCGTCATTTGTGAAAGAAAAACAGAACCAAATAGAGCGTATTTGGCTCCAGCGCAAACCAGGAAGTCAGAGGCTAAATTAGCGCTGTGTTAGCATTGGCTGTCCGCCTTGTTCACGTGCACTCTGCCTCGCTATGAACTCTGACTCAGACGATCAGGAATTCATATGTGGGTTTAGGAAACAGCTGAGAGATTTTACTCAGCTACCTCTGACTTTCAGGGTTGTAAATCAGAGAGAACAGCTTTAATGTCAAAGTAAATAAAAAGGTCTAAACTCACTCTTTACAATATTTATTTATGAGGTTTTTCTCTCTGCTGTGTCATTCCGCCGTTGTGCACGATAGTGTTGTAAAGCTTTCAACTTCTTGCACAATGCTGCGTTTTTCCAAATGTCATCTTTTCCTTTGTGGTAGATATGAACCGCAAACGTGCCTGGTGGGACCTTCGCCAGCAGACGATGTCACAATACTTTAGTTTTGTTTCATTTATTGTCATTGTAAAAAATATGAGCGCTCCATTGGGAGATCAATAAAGTCCCGTCTCTTAAGGCACAGGTAAAAACGGTAAGAATACTCTGCACATTACAAGTACAAAACTAAAAACAACTGTTAATGCACGAAAAAAATATATATATAAAAATTACAAATGGATTTAATCAGAGGCATATCTGAGACTTGCATTCAGTAGCTGGATAGCTTTAGAATAAAAACTGTTTGCCAGCCTGGCAGTGTTTGTTTTTATAGTCCGATAACATCTGCCTGTTGGCAGAAGCTGAAACAGGTGATGTGGAGGAGAAGAGTCATTCATTTAGAATGTTTTTTATTTTATGGAGACAACGCAACTAAAAAATGTCCTCTATTGTTGGCACTTTTGTGGTGATGATTTTCTGGGTGCTTTGAACCACTCTCTGCAGAGCCTTGCTCTCAGCAGCTGAACCACTACTGTCCCACACACAAGAATCCCATGTAAGAACGCTCTCACAGTAGAATGGTAAAAGCACAAAAGCAGGTGTGAAGGCAGGTCCACCTTCTTCAGGACTCTCACAAAGTGGAATCTTTCCTGAGCCTCTTTAACAAGGCTGTTTTTTGTTGCGTGACCATGTAAAATCATCAGAAATGCCCAATGACAAAGGTCATTCCCTTCCTCCTTTAGAGCCTGGTTTCACAAATGTAGTTTTTCATTACACTCTTGTATCAACAGCGCCACTTTAGTAGAACATACAGACGCCAGAATTTCCGGTCTTGTAGTTTTTTCCAGAGAGAATTTTTTACATCTTATTCCCAGCCTGATTGAGTTTTGAACCGCACAAACCAAAACAAATTTTACAAATGTGTCTCCAGGATTATGTAGCTTATTCTAAAACGGAACTAGAACAAGAGAGCCATAATCTTTGGAACAAACGTCAACGTATACTATACATTCAACCCAAATGTTCGATTGGCCCTATTACAGGAAGATATTTATACATTTTCTGTCCCGCATTCGTCTGCTGTGTCTCGCCTCAACATATCAAACTCCTCTCTGTCCTGTCTGCTCGCTCTCATTGTTCCCAATACCCCCCCCCACATCTCCCACGGCAGCTGCTAACACTCGGCGCCCGCCCGCCCACCCGCCCGGCATCGATCGTTCAGCGCGGCTAAATGGTGCGCATCGTGGCACAACCTGCTTTTTGGCACACGACACAAATTTGGCCCCTCTTCCTCCATTGCTCTTTCTCTCTCTCCACACCCTGTCCTGACACTTTCACGAGGAATGACAATAGCTTCATATCCGTGACGGCCCCCGCGCCTGGCTGCCAATTCCGAGCAAGATTGAATGTATCTTTCGGGAATTTCCGATGCTTTTTCATTCCCGGTTCTCTCCACACACCCACTGCCCAAACGATCAACAAGGGCGTCGGGCGCGTGACTGTCTACACCCCCCCCCCCGCCTCCAGAGAGATGGAGATTTGCGCGGACATAATGGTGATCAAAAAGGGGAGCGGTGGGGGGATTGGGTTCTTTGCGCACAACAGTTGGAGAAAGCAGTTTTGAGCGAGTTGATTGTGTGAAAGGTCGGACGGAGGGTGAGGGAGAGCGGCCAGAGATTAAATGGCGCAGTGAAATGCGACGGGGAGAGGTCAAAAACTGGAAAACGCTGGCAGAAAGTATTTGGGCATGCCATACATAAGTGCATTTGACAAAAGATGGGGCTTCCTGTAGAGGTTCTGCAGAGATGTGTACAGTGCCTCTCGAAAGTACTAATACACCTTGAACTTATACACAGTTTTCATGTTTACAACCCTAAACATAAAGATTTTATTTTCAATGTTTTACTGTAAGTTCACACACAAGTGCAGAAGTATTCATACAGCATGAAATAATACTTACTGGAACTCCCTTTTTCTTCAGTAACAGCAGCAAGTCTTCTAGGGTATGACTACAAGGTTTGCACATCTAGAGACTGACATTTTAGCCCATTCCTCTTTACAAAACAACTCAAGCTCTGTCAAATTAGAAGGAGAGCGTTTGTGAACAGCAGTTTTCAGGTCTTTCCACAGATTTTCAATAGAATTTAGGTCAGGACTTTGACTGGGCCATTCTAACACATTAATATGTTTGTTTTTAAACCATTCCATTGTAGATTTAGCTTTGTGTTTAGGGTCATTGTCCTGCTGGAAGGTGAATCTCCGCCCCAGCCTCAATTCTCTTGCTGACTCCGGCAGGTTTTCCTCCAAAATGTCTCTGTATTTGGTTCCATCCATCTTCCCAAATATTCTTACAATCTTCCCAGTCTCCGCTGAGGAAAAGCAGCCCCATAGCATGATGCTCCCCCCACCATATTTGAGCAGTGTTAGGTTTGTGCCATACATAACGTTTTGCATTTGGGCCAAAAAGTTCAATTTTTGGCTCATCTGACCAAAGCACTTTCTTCCACATGGTAGCTGTGTAGCTTTGTATAACTTAACGCTACTTTAAACTTCTCCACCGCTTTATCCCTGACCTCTCTGGTGTGCTTTAGTGACCAATACACTCTGACCATAGCTCTGAGGCCCTCACAGAACAGCTGGAATTATACTGAGAGTAGATTATGCACAGGTGGCCTCTATTTAATGGTTAGGGCAAGGTGTGAACTTTCTGCAGTCATTAGGAATGTTATAAAGGCAATTTAATGCACCCTGAAAAATGCTGTATAAATACTTATGCACGCCCCACTTTTCACTTTTCTATTTTTTGAAAAATAACAGATTCACGTATCATTTTGCTTTCACTTCACAGATGTTATTTTATTTTGTCTGTTACTTTTGTTTATGGTTGTAAACATGACAAAATGTGTAAAAGTTCAAGGTGTATTAGTACTTTCGAGAGGCACTTTATATAAACAACTGTGCGTGCAGTAATGATCCTAAACCTTACTATCATTACTAATACAAAACCATAAAACTGCATCAAAAGATAGACTGTCTGGAGTCAACCAGTCTGATCTGGGGTCACTGCAGTTGGTCAGGTCTAGGTTCAGCAACTCTATGGGCGAAGAATCGGCCGAATCCGCCGACGACATGAACATCCTAAATGACCAGGTTATTCCAGCAATGGATATCTTCTTCCAAGATGACAGGATTTATCAGGCTCACATTGTGAAAGAGTGGTTCAGGGAGCATGAGATGGATTGGTCACCACAGAGTCCAGATCTTAACCCCAATGAGAATCTTTGGGATGTGCCGGAGAAGGCTTTGCACAGTGGTCACACTTTCCCATCGTCAGTACGAAATCTTGGTGAAAAATGCAACACTGGATCTTTTGACATTGAACAAGCCAAACACACTCTCATTCACCATGGCCTGTTGTACATGTTTTTAGTGGTAGGGGAAACCTACGCAGACACGGGGAGAACATGCAAACTCCCCACAGAAAGGCCCCGTCCAGGGTTATATTGATCCTGGGACCTTCTAGCTGTGAGGCACGAGCCCTAACCGCTGCGCCACCATTTTTGACATTGCAGAAGCCGATTGAAACGAGGCTCCAGCGAATGTGTGCAGCTCCAACAAAATATTACAGCAGGTGGCAACGTCTCTTTTTACACAAAGAAAATAATTTTATCAGAGAAACAACAGATTTGGAACAGTGCATTGCAATGTGATTAATAAATAAATAAGCTTAAAACTATATCACATTGAAGGCGACATACCATTACAGAAATGCGATTTGGAGCCTTTAGCCATGTCATAACCTCAATCACAAGTCCTTCATTACATTAACGGGACATGTTATAATCTTGTTCCCGCATCGAAGTATTGGTTTTGAGAAATCCTGTATTTTGGTATTTTCACATTTGGATTCAGTTGCATAATAGATTAGATCATAACTGAATCCAGAAATATCACATTTTTAAAGTCATAAAACAGTGACCATTCGCTCAAGCTGTGTTCCTGCATGCCATTAGTAAAGATTGTTGGCTTGTAGTTTTTATGATGCGATTCTCCCTGTCCTCCCTGAGTACCAAAAAAAAAAAAAAAAAAAAAAGATATATTGGCCCCAAAACATACAGCATCACATTATTCTGTTGGACCAACTAACTTCTCTTGAGCTTTCCATTCCACTTTGGCTCCTACCTGTTTACCATGCATTACCGTGAGTTCACCTTTGGTAGCTCTCCCCCAAAAACCTCCTGACACACTTCCCCCCCATGCTCCTCGCCATGATCCCCCCCCCCCCTCACCCATCCCCACATCCCAGCATCTACCTTGGCCACCTCCGTCCCGTCAGCGCCTTTTGATAAATCCATCACCCGCCACTCTCTCTCTCTCTCTTACCCAATCAGGGGCCTCGGGGGCCTGCAGGGCCTGGGATGAAATTTTAATGGCGAAGACGGTCGGGCATGAGCGCAGGTATTACGCCCGTAACAGGGAGAAGGTTCCTGGGAGAGACGGATGGAGCGAGCGTCCAGGGGGGAGGGGGTGCTTTGATCAGCCGGGCGCATTTCCATATCGCCCTACGCCAAGCGCCCCCCCCCCCCCCCGCTAAATGGAAGAGGACATGGATTACAGGGGAACGCAGAGGTGCCAGGGAGAGAGCTGGATGGAAATGAGAGGCGGTGTTTGAATTTTCCAATCGTCATGATCATTACCGTGTATATCTAATACCTGATGCGTTATCGTGGGTTTGAAATGGACTATCACTCATGGTTAAATTCACTGTTTGGTGCTTTTAAACATGTTCTAAAGTGATATCCCCGTCAAAAAACATTTCAGGACGGGTGTTTTGTTGCACATTTAGTCCCTTGTGACTTATCTGCTCGGTGTTACACCCATGAAGCTCGTCCGTGTTTCTGAATGGTTTGCTTCAATTTGAACAATTTTCATTTTTCACCGAGCACCAGATGCCTCAACATCTGAATGTCATCACAAATGTGTCTTAGAATAATGTGCGCGTGCGGAAAATAACAAAGTTGATCAAGAAAAAGTTATAGTGCCCAAATTAGTTTGAAAAGTTTGATCGGCCATCTCGCGTGGTAGGAATTTGGACGCACTTAAATTAAAGGCACATTGCGTAACATTAGGGAATATTGTGGCGACAGTGGTGCAGAGAGGAGAGCGGGTCGTCTTCTTGACCGGAGGGTCGGCGGTTCGAATCCTACAGGTGCACACTATCATTGCGTTCTTGGGCAAGACACTTCACCCTCGTTGCCTCTAGTGTCTGGCACTGGTGTGTGACTGGTTGGTTTAAAGTGCTTTGAATGCCTAAAGCAGGTACTGTAGATAGGTGTTATATAGGGGAGAGTGGGGTCAGATGAGCCACTTTTTGTATTGGTGGTTGTTGTGTAAAAACAGTATACACTAGATGCAAAATTGCATGATTACTATACATTTTGGGATGTTTTCTATTCTTTTGCATCTTCAAAAATTATCTGAAGTATATGTTTTTTAAGATGTTGGTCTTTAAAAAAAACTTGTCTTGTGGCTCATTTAACCCCAGAGTGGGGTAAGTTGAACCAGATCTTGGGGTAAATTGAACCACCAGATTTAAAGGTGAAATTAATACTAAACATCATAAAGTCCAATTTCCCATTAGCAATTTTATTCCAAAAACCTATTATAACAAATCTTTTTCTTTTCGTATGCTCCTTCTGCAGATTATGACATTTTGTCTCTAAAAAAAAATCCCAAATAATTTCATGTAATATCTCATTTTTCTTTGCTCATCTCCACTAGACCCAGAACCCCCAATAAACAATGCAAAAACTATAGAATTGTACATTAACATTTTCTGTAATATGGAGCAGAGGCGGCTCAATTTACCACAATGTTTTTGGTAAATTTACCCCATTATTTCTTCTTTGAGAATACCAAGAGAGTTGTATTTATTGAAGTAATATTCCAAAATTATTAATCTGCTTTTATACCTAACTTAATGAGCAACCAACAACAGGAAAAAAAATTCACCTGCATGTTTTTATTTGTTTGTGACGATCGCTTTTGGGATCAGGCCAACAGCGAAAAAAACCTTTTTCATAAAGAGTGGGGTTATTTTACAGCCAATGTTTCATATTTTTCAATCTATAATCTCACATTTCAAGAAAAATGTTTTATTTTCACATACTAGTTTTCATTTTACTGGCTCATCTTACCCCACCCTCCCCTAAATATAAACCATTTACCATGTATACAAAAAACATGCTCTGAATGACCAGACAGAAAAGACTAATTTTGCAGTGGGTAATTATAAAAGAATGGATTCGGTTGAGGACAAGTTTTTTGATCTACTTCGTCAACACATGTCAAACACACACATTTAAACCTTGCTCCATCTATGATTCTGATTGAATCCCTGAAAATACCCCCAACGTCTTCCACCTTTGTCATGTTTATCTCAGTAATCTAAAGCAGCAAACATCTGTCCCTCGGTCTCTCGCTGGACTTTTGGACGTCGGCGTCTGTGTACTATAAGCTCGCATTTGCACGTCTCCATTGCTCCACTTTCAGGAATCGATTTTTCTTTTTTTTTTCCTTTTCTTCACATACTAATCCTCATCCCCGCTGCCGTGCCATGTTGAGTCCTTGGAGGAAGCGGCGTGTATTGTGCGGAGTTGGCAGGAGTAGATGAGGGAGGGGGTTGGTTTGTGCGTGTGTGTGTGTCTGTGTGTGTGTGTGCGTGTGTGTAATGTTATAAAGCAATCAGCAAAAGAAAGAGTGCGGCGGTGACAGCCAGTCGACCCCCGGTTTTCCCCCCTTTTGAAGATGGTTCCAGAAGCTCCCCGAACGGCTCTGATCGGACCATTACTCAGAGCCAGTTAATCTACTTCTGTTAATGTGCCTTTTGTCTGCGGAGTAATCGCGTATGTGCACGCTTTGATGTCCAGGCGTGCACATGTACTATGCATCTTACAGCTCCATTCGTGATAAGCCTTATATATATAGTGCGCTCTTTATAGTGGCATGGATGTGAACGGGGCTTTTTTTGGTTCACCACAACTGAATGATGTAAAATTACAGCTTCAGGGCGGTTTGTATCCACGTGGTTATTTTTAAACAATGCCTGCGTTTCAACCCCTAGAAATACGTACACTTCCTGATCGCGTCCATTTTGGTGGTTAGACGGCATCTCTGGCATTGCCCATATATAGTCATGTTTGAAGCAGTTGATGGGGAAAACAAAGGAGAAAAATCTAAAGTTTGTATATTTAGTCCTAAACTACTTTAAGAAAAGCTGAATTATGAATATCTTTTTCTACACAATAAAGACATGGAGAGGAGCAAAAAGGTTCAACAGTCCATAAATACATAAATAACGGAGAATGCTAACATGATGCTACATGCTAACGTTAGCTATGACTGCCATTTTTGCGCTTCTGCTGAACAGTCAGCTGTGAAAAAACAAAAACAAAAAAGTTACGATCAGTTTTGTAGGTCTTAGCTTTTAAAAAGCTTTCACACACAAAACATTTACACAACCAAGACAGGTCTCTGTACAACAACAAGTCACACTTTGCTTTGGTGGTATTTTTACCTCTCAGTAGGGTAAAATGAGTTAGCCGTAGAAATAAAAAGGAGAAATGCATTCGATGGTAGCGTATAGTGACAATTAGCAAGCTGGCTAGTCCGTTAAACTGTTCAGCGTGCGTTAGCCACCTCAATGTCTTTCTCCCAGATGTTTTCAACTGTTGTCAACCCATCGACCACATTTAGATCAAAGCGTAGTTAGAAATCATTACTGAATGTACAGATCTTTAGGGATTTTACTTTAGATAAGAATTAGCATATAAAAGGGTCTTCTGAGCTAAATGCTAAATCAGATTCCGTTACGTTTCTACTTTTTGGGGGGGTCAAAAACGCATCCAATGGCCACTAAACATCATCTTATAGTATGTTCATGATGGAGATTGTATTAATGCCATGAAACGGACATGTTATACCTCACCATACTTTAATATAGGGCCTGGCTTCACCATTCGTTTGCATGAGGATGAATTCAAAAACAGGTCCGGGAAGCTGTTGGCAAACAGAAGGAGCAGCTAATGCCGTTTCTATGGGCCGTGCTACAAAGCGGGAGCCTGTGCAGGAAGTAAGAAGAACACTTCCTGGTTTACGAACAGCTAGGGGTGGATGATTAAAAAATGATACAAGTTTAAGGTGTATCCTCTATCATTGCGTTTAAAAGGTCCAACCGTGGCCCAAACTCGTTTCTATCCTTTCGAACACACTCCCAACATCCCAGTTAGTAGCGTTAAAAAACAAAACAAAAACAAACAAAAAACAGAAGGAAAGATAATGCTAACTACTGTATCGCTCAAGTTAAGCTAATAGCATTATGTCATGTTTTCATAGTTTTTGAGAAGATAGAACATAAAGATGACTGCGAGAACATGCCTCCTGATCGGCTGAGGTTGACCATCCTTTGTGTCAGTGTGTCCAGGCTCAAGACACTTTACCCGCTTTTCTCTCTGTGAAAGAGCATCTTTGCGGGACAATAGATTCGCCCACAGAACTGTTCTGACCAAAATAAACACAACAAAAAGACCAAACTATAAAAGGGGCATCTGTAGCAGCATTATTTGCAACGCCACGGACATTAAAGCATTTTGGAAACCCACAAATGGATCTGCTGCCTTCCCAAATTGAGAGTCTATTCCGGTTCCCTATTTTCTTTTTTTGTGACACACACTAAATTGCGTATAAAAAGTCTCCAAATGCAAATGAGGAATAATCATCCACAACTCTGGAACACGCCGATCCTTTGCTTTCGCGCTGGCCTACTTTTTTCCTTGGCGTACGCATGCCGCGTCTGTCGGGCATTTGCTTGTTTGTCTGGTTTGACGATAATAGCCGCCGCGATCGTCACCCAAATGTTTTGTCGAGTCAGACTTAGTCACCAGCGACAGAACCAAAAGGATTTACAGCAGCTTAGCCACAGTTAGGAATTTCAAATTTGCCAGCGTCAAATGACTCCTGCAGACGGCGAGGCGCGCTCCTCTTTTCAAAGCCGTGAAATTGCAGCAAATTTGAATTGGGGCGAGACTGTGTTGTCGTCTTGAAGATTATATTTGACGAGCAAAACCGCGCGCGCAGTATGAGTGTTTCTGACAACAGGGCGAATCTTGACTGGGAGTAAAATCCATTCTGTTAAAGCGCGTGTGATGGGTTTTCGGGGTTTTATAATTATGTCTGAGTTAGACTGGATAATGCCTGTGGTAAGGAGTGATCATTTTGCATCCGTAAAGTGGCAATTTCACAAAAAGAGAACTTTTTCTGTTTTAAAATCATTGTGGACGCAATAAAGAACGCACTGGATTACAAACATGATTTTTATCATGACACGAGGCTGGACAGACAGGTGCTGCACACTCCAAAACAACACGTACTGAAATAGGCTAATATCCAGGAGCGTGAAATGTCAGAAATGTAGGCTGGTAACACTATTCCAGCTTGTGCTTAGCTGCAACCGCGCAGAGTCTTTTTTACAGCAGTGGCTCCTCCTGAAGTGAACACATGCGAGTGACTGATCGCAAGCCTTTCACGTGGCCAAATAGAAGCGACAGCACGATTCGTGCAGTTAGGTGTGTACGTACCTTTAGGTCGTAGGTCATGCGGTGACACAGGGACAAAGATTTAAAACAGAACTGTCGAACAAAGATGAGCTACGACCGACATCAGGCAGTGTCTGATATTTCTGAAGGCTTGTCACAGAGAGAGCCTCTTGTCACTGCAACTAGGATCTCTGTCAGTGTCCTGTCAACACCGCACCATCGCTAGAGAGAGCCATAAGCAACAGAGGCCGGGCATGAGTGGGTCTGACTCCGCATTCTACCTTTCCCTGCTCTTTTAGGCACTGGCCTCAGATAAACACATGCAGTTTGTAGCCTGATATTGGCTACAATAAACCTTTGTCGTAGCGACGATTCTCTCTTTTAACAATGGAGACAAGTTCAGGCTCACGATTTTACCATCCCCACGTCGTGCAATGTGACATCTAAAAGTCTTATTAGACAAATACAATTCCACAGTGTACATCAGCCATTAGTCGTTTGAAATGAATGCTATTGAGTTGTTTTGATCATAATTTCAGCTTTAAAGCTATACTCAATGCATGTTGAATAATATAGTGTGGAAAATACAGTATTTTCCATTCTAAATAACAAATGACACTTTTATTTGGGGTGCTTGTCCACACCACACCAGCCACACCAGCAACACTGTGTTGAAAAATACAGGTTGGAATTATATTAACATACTCTGTCCTATGGCCACTTTTGAGTAAGTAGCAAGAAAGTATTGAGCTTGTTCTTGTTCCTAAGTCCTTTAATAAAAATAACAATGAAAGACTACAACAATAATGGTCAGTGATCAGCCCTAAAAAACAAGAGTTGAAATATAGTTATATACTGATGACAGTGCATTTCCTATAATCTATATGTCTGCTTTGGAATTCCCTTCCACCAGAAGTGGTACTGTAATCGTCTGAACAGATCACGCTGCTCATAACATTCCGTTTCATCTCATCTTAAAATAAATTTGCCCCTCAAGGAGTTCAAGTACAGTAGGAAACTTGCCTCCGTCTCCTTCTTTTTTTTGCTGATTAAAGGAAGTGTTCGCTGTGCATTTTTTAATAACGTATAAATCGGCCGTATGCTACACAACGGATTAGCTTAGTGGATATTTTTAGTGTCGGCGGAGTCAACGGATGTGCATGAAGAAACGTATTCCAGAATTACATAAGGAACACATTTTGCACATACGGTAGAAAACTGCAAAAGTAAGGGAATGAGGTGTGGATGAAATGATTAGCCCCACATTAGCAACACATTTTCTTAACTTAAAGGAGTTGTATCACGCAAAAAAAAAAATCATTCACGCAGTTTGGACTAATCTTGTTCATTTCTTCTTCCATTGCAAAAGCACTCTGATCTGTATTTTGTGGCTTCAGATCGGCAATTAGTCCACCACCGCAACAGTTCTGCGCGCGCGTGTTCATCATGGATCCAACAATTTTCTAGCATGCCGTAAGCTACAAGTGAAAGCTTGCATTCTTTTTGTTTATTTATTTATTTGATAAGGACAATGCACATTACTGAACATCTGCATTGAAACAACAAAAACAGACATAAACATGCCGGATTATAGCCACAGGGCTAATTTACATTCGTAGTCCCTATAGGCAGATACAGAAGTACAAGTCGCTGTCTCACAACACACTCTGTCCTGTCCGGTTTCTAACTTCCAACATACATCGCCATTATTTCAACTTCAAAATATCAATGTGGCCAAAATATTGTTTTTAAACTTCAATTATGCATATGTCCACTTTAACTTTGCATGTGTGTGTTTTTATTTAATTGAGCATTTAATCAATTAAAACTGTCTCTTTGTAAGGTTACCCTAGAAGAAATGTTTAAATCCTGAATGCACAGTCAAGTTGGCAGTACTTTGAGCTTCAAAGGTTAAAACCTCCCCCATTTTCTCTAGTTCAGCTTTACCCAAATCTAAAAGTGTCTCGACTGGAGTTTACAGGCCAGCGTAACGCCTCATTTGAAAGCTAAGACCTACAGAACGCATCTGAGATTTTTCCTTGCATATTTTTTTTGGTCATGTTTTTATTGCTGTTTTGCCGCCTGTTCTGTTGTGTTTTTGTCGCTTTTCCCATCACTTTCTTCCGCCTGTTTTGCTGCATGTTTATCGCCTGTTATGCTGCGTTCTGTAGCAAGATTTATGGAAATGAACCACTAAATCTTTGTTTGGAAGATATGTGGGACAAGGAAACAAACTCGTACTCGTTTTTTGCCACGCTATAACTGTGCTCTCCGGAGGGAAGAGCGGAATGCGCCGAACAACAAGTCTCCATTTCATGTAGTTCCAAAGTGATCGTCGGTTGACCTTTGAATTGATTCATGGGTTTTTCTAATCGATATCGGCCTATTCAAAGGAATATCAATTCAAATCGATTCATCGCTTTTTGAAACCCAGCCCCACTTCACTGACAATGCCAATAAAACCTAATCTAACCAAAGTAGCTGACGGTTTAGCCCAATACACTTGGACAAAAAAACAAGCCCAGAATTCCCCAACTCTAGTACAGTCAAACCTCGTGAGACATACCTACACCGCCGGCAACCTTGCGCAGCTCTGTTTGGAGTGCTACTTCTTTAGCCTGGCCCGGGGTTGACCGGTGGGCCGGTCCCTCTTCCTCCCTCCCTCCCTGCAGCTCGCCTCCAGCCCTGTGTTTGTGCGGACCGCGCTGCTGTCGAGCCTCCCAGCGTTCCCCTCTTCCACAGCGGCGGAAAGTGATGACACGCAGTTTGACAGAAAAAGTGCAGCTAACAACTCTTTTTCGGGAAGAGTTCTCGGGGAAAAGAAGAAGAAGGGGGGGGGGGGGGGGGGGGGGAGCGTGTCATTAGAAGTGAGAGGCAGTGGCCGAAAGGACTCTTTTTTTAATTAAAGAGTAATCAGTGGAACTTGTTATTGGCGATGGCCTGGAATGAACTGTTTGGGGGATAAAACTTAAAGGGTAATCATTAAACCGAAAGTGTTGTGGAAGCATTTTGACAAGACATTTAAGAGGGCATGCCATGCAGAATTGACTTTTCAAACCTTTTGACCATGTGACAACGTTTTCTCCTCAAAACCACAACTGGAGTAGCCTTTTCAGTCTCACAGTTAATGGTCAAAGTGCTTGGTTTCATGTACTGCTCTTGAAATAATGCCAGGAAATCCAGACTCTTGCGTCTGGTGACCGTGGCATCAACAGCGTTCAGAGGTGGAGTAAACAGGAAGAGGTGTAGCCAATTTACGAAGGGCAGATTCAAATCGGATTGCACAGGACCGCTTGAGGTTTCTCGAGCTGCGAGCGAGGGCGTGGGGCCCAGACTGGAAAAAAATACTGAGGGGGATCATTCTGGACCTGCCAGGCTCGGTCAAATATTACTTCAAACAGAAGTGAAAGTTGTGAAATTATAATACATCAACTCGTCCAAGCTAAGGTAAGAACATATCTCAGTACGTAGAAACGGTGGCCTGTTCCTTTAAGCTCGTGAATGACGGCACTTCGGGCCCGAAGTATAACAACTTTTTGAGTGACAGAGCAGGATTGTAGCGGCAGTTCGGTCTGGGCTCATTCTACACATTGGGGCATTGCTGGAGCAAGCCAGGGGGGGTAGAAAATACGTAATTTTAACATGTTTAAACTCAGTCTAGTCCCTTTAAGCATTTAAAGTACACATCAGAAGAAAGTGTTGTGAAGGGCAGCTTCGAAAACACGAAAATTGCACCCGAATTCACCCTCTGTACAGCAGCGCCACGGGGACAAAACTTTTCCCTCGTTTTGAGTTTGACAGTACATCAGCACAGCTTTCAGTGACCCAGCGGCTGTATGGGCGGTCAGCTTGGCGCCTTTGCTTTCCATCACAGTGGTCTCTAGGACGCTCCAGGATCAATTTTATTTCTGTTTTTGTAGGGTCTTTGGATAGAATGTAGAAGTCACCATGGAGACAGATCCATTAGCAGTGAAAACCAGAAACCCTTAAAAAAAAAGATTGGTCCTGGAGCAGAGACCACCGGGATAGAAAGCAAAGGCGCCAAGCTAACCACCCATCCAGCCAATGGGTCACTGAAAGGTCCAATAAGCATTAATATTAACTGTTTTTCCCACATAAAAAGTTGTATAATGCACTTTTAAGTTACTGACCACCCTTGCTGTAAGCTAAAAACGGTAGCGGTTATATCATTTTGGAGCGGGGCCAGCTGGTAAGGGATCCTCAGGTCTGTCAGTATATACTAACTAAACTATATGCCGCTTGCCATCTGAATAGTGGGCTGAATCTATTTGTAGTGAATCCCAAATTCTTCAGCTGTAAATCCAAGGTTATAGAACGCCCTCCCCTCGCACCCCGCACAGGTCGAGCATCTTTCTGTCTTAAAGTCAGCTCTTCAAACGCACCTTTGATCTCTGGCTTTTTAAGTGAGATTTTCATGGTTTTATCTCGTGGCACGATTTGTCTTTTATTGTGATGTTTCTGGCCTTTGTTCTGTCCTCATCGCTGTGGATTATTGTTGTGAACGTGTGCTGTCCTTTGGTCTGCAGTGTATGTGTTGTTTCTATCTCAGAATAGAAAGAGTATCACCAATATAGATGAACTCAAATGCAACACAGGATGGAGAAAAAGGAAACCGACACACCCGAACAAGCCCGATCAACCGGGCACCAAACAAAACAAAGAAGGATAACCAAGGTTTCCCAAACAGGACTTGTTTATTTATAGGTCAGCAACAGAAAACAGATCACTTGACAACCAAAATCAGAATCAGAATCTCTCAATAATTTCAGAGGGCTTGAAAGTCTCTCTTCACAGGTTGACAATCCAGCAAGAGACTGACTGAACTGAGGGAGTATATATACCCTCCCCCGACCTGACGAGGGAATGGGGAGCAGCTGTGGAGAGCAGGAAAACTGGGCAGGCAGGAAAACAGGAACGGGCAAAATCAAGGAGCAGGGAGTGAATCAGGACGTAAACAATGACTTAACTAAGCAGGATCATGACAAAGAGTCAAATGGACATCCATTAACCTAAAACAAATCTAAAAGCTTCTTGGGAAAAAAAAACACATCAAAATAGCAACAAAAATGAGGATGGAAATATACGCAATAAGGCAAGGCGTGTTTATTTATACCACACATTTTGTACACAAGGCAACTCAATGCCCGACCAGTGAGTGATTAACAAGCTACAAAAAACACACACACAAAAAGCGACAACAATGCAATGTAGAAGTGACAAAAACACGTCAAGAAAAGCAAAAAAACATTTAAGAAGAGACTTGCCCCTCAGCAGATCCAACCGGTTTCAGCAGCACAGCAGGAACCAGCACACAAAGAAGAAGAAGATGGCTAATACAATTCGACCTCAAAAGGAGCCACAAAAAAGATACAAAAACACAACACAATGCATCAAAAAAGCAATAAAAATAGCAAAAAAAACTTCAAAAATGAAAAACAAAAATGCAGTGGCCCGGGACGTCTACTGGTGCAGCAATGATCTAAAGACAGGTTTTTCAAAGGTTGGATGGACTGATGAGATCAGCGTGACCGAGTGAGAAGGCACTGCTTACAATGCTTACAGCATTTTGCCACAGTCAGATATACGCGCTATTCCAGGTTTATTGGCAATTTGAGCGTTGAAGTGACCTGGGTGCTGTGCCTATACTGCTCATTCCTACGGAGACAATGAAGTAAATGTGAAATAGCGGTGAACTGCGGGCCTCCCTCTCGCCTAAGCGCCGCAATAACACGCCCGCTTGTCCCTGGCGGAGTAGGTTGCCTGTTTACGGCATATAGGCGCTGAATGCACTTGATCCAGCGCTTGTGTCAGACTGCGGAAAAAGAGTTTGTTGCGAGCTTCCCGGAGCGATGGGAATTGGAGCGAGGCCAGACCGAAAGCTCTCTCCCGCAGTTTTGACGGTTTGACTGGTCTCAGCCTCTGGCCTCTTCCTCCACAGCCTGGCTCTCTCCTCTGTGCGCTGCCAGCTATATGGATGGACTCTCTGGACAAACGTATTAGATGGCAAACAGTGGGCCGCATAAGCCAGGGGAAAGTGAGAATATCCAAATGTCACGCTGCGGCGCTGGCATGGTATTATCCTTATACCGTAAGTTTTCTGACCGATGAAAGTCATTTCTAACTTTCCAAACAAATTCCGAAGATTATAAGAAAGTTTCACACTTTACGAGGGGCAGAGAGGCACGGGTTAGGGTTAGACGAGTTGATGCGTACCTGTCTGGTCTTTGTGCCCGTGGAAGAGCTCGGTCGCTTCCAACTTCACCCACATATGGAGCTATAGGAATACATTGGGAGAGGCCAAATGCTAACAACATCTTTGGTCGTTTTGCGTGACTGAGGGCACGCACAGAAGACCAGCTCAGGTAAGAACATATCTCAGTATGGAAAAACGGTGGCCTGTTCCTTTAAATAGATTTCACCCTAATATTCTGAAAATGCAGATGCATTGACTTCGAGAAGCTTTGGTCCCTCGCTCCTTTTTAGAGCTTATAACCATGTTTACGAGTATGTTTCGACCCACTGGCACATTTTTGAGTAATCTTTGAATCATCCCCAGAGGTAATTCTATAGGCACCACAGCGGCAGCTCCCAAACAGCTCCTCCCGAGGTCCTATGTGTCCAGGAAATGCTTTCCTCACCTCTCGATGCTGGGCTTAATCCTTTCATCGCAAAATATAAACCCTCACCATCACACTTCACTACAACCACACACTTAAACAGAAAACCTGTTTCTCTTGAAGGTGCGTAGCAAAGGGGAGCAAGCCTCGCCCCTTTCCTCCCTCCTTCCTCTCCTGGATAATATTTCAATATGTGTGGGTCTTGTCGGGCCTCGTGTCGTGATAAAAGTTTGTAATCCATTGAGTTCCTGCGTCCGTGTTTTCATGAGTTTAATGAAGCGTATAATTCCTCTCATCCGAATGCCTGGGCTCAGGAAAGGCATTTCAGGTTTCAGCTGCTGTGTAGTCATAAAGCTCCTCCTCCTCTTTTCAGGCGGCGTTTCCGTTTCACTTGTGTCTCTATGATGGAGGTGAGGTTATGTTGCTCCAAATTCAATGATCTGTGTCCTTTTTTCAGTTTTTTTTTTCAAAAGCTGTGCCCCTGGACTCCTTCCTGTCGACGACGCGTTCCCCCGCTCTGAACAGCTGACCCGCATTGTGGACTGATCAGACAGTATTTCACATTGACAATACTCAATAATCACCACACCTGCTGCAGGATCCGTGTTAGATTTTAATGCACCGTTAGAGCTGGGCGATTTGTTCCTCCCCAAAAACATCTTTGATTCGATCCCCCCTTTGATAGCAAAGGCAATCCCTGTAAACAAAACAAAAAATCAAAAAATGTGCAGTTTTTAACTAAGATTTTTAAACATCCATATTTCTAATACTAATAAGAAAACGATTTTCTGAAAATATGAATCGATTTGACTTGCCAACTCAATTTTGAATTCAAATAGATTTTTTTTTTTTTGCCCAGCCCTACTGGGTATTTTGTTCCAGCTGTTTTAGATCAATACTGTATTATAAGTGTAAGATGGTGATAGAGATGTGTTTGAGATTGAGATTGAAAAGTTACTATCTATTGGTAATACTTTTCCAGTTATTACTTCTGATGACTACATTTTACGTCTTGCTGACTAAATAATTATGAGTTGTCTGATAAATATTTGGGCCACCTCTGGAGCAAAGCTGTCCCATATTATAAAAGTCTGGACAATGAGCAATCTAGGTCCATTAAGATCAAGAATATTCCTGAAAACATTTTCTATCTCCATTTTTGAAAAGCTTTTTTTCAGTCAAAGTTTCCAAACAAACTTGAGTCCTGAGTAGCTGCTCGCCACTTTTATTCTCCCATCTCATGACAAATATATTCCATCTCTCTCCCCAAATAATTCAAACTCCCCTAACGGCAGATACATCATTATCTCGGCGAGTACAAAAAAAGAAGTAGAAGAGAAACAGATTTTTTCCAGTCCATAGAATTTTGCTACTAATCCTCACAGTACGGCAATTTAAGGCAACAGCCCTCATCAAAGACACGTTTTTTTTGGGGGGGATCTGTCCGAGACTTGACGGACTTGAAAAGCAGCACGCTCCGCTTTCATTCCCCCCCCCCAATATTTTATAATGAAGACCACTGTGTCGAGCAGAACGGCGCTGTCAAAAACAAAATATTGTCAAGCACCGGTTAATCTTTTATCAGCCGGATTTGCGCAAGTTTCGGCACAGAAGAAAAAAGCCGTACCAACCATAAAAGTGTCCAGAATTTCAGCATCTACTTCCAGTTGTCATCAGTATCTGGAGTGATCAAACAGCATATGCAAACATGGTTACTTTTTTTATTTATTTTATAAACAAATGCATCCTTTACAATTCTTAAAGTTTATCTCAAGTAACTTTTGCTGTCCTGCTTGCTTTGGAAATTTGCATAAATTTGCCTGAAATGTGGGATGGGCACGTGGGTAAACAAAGCGTTCTGAAGGGATGAATCCAGATACAAAGCAGTCATGGGGAAACGGGAGCACCGTCAATACAGGAGGGATACACAAAAACAACTCCTAACTCCTCTTGTTTGTTGGAAATGAAGTCTCTTTTTTTTTTTGCTCATCGATGGAATGACTCTTGACTGAATGCCAAAATGTTTACCCGTGTCAAAAACAGTTGCTTTCACGTCTAATTGATCGCTTTATAGTACATCGCCTTTCATTTCCCACATAGCCACTCCCACAGTTCTGTCAGGGCAAAACCATTGACTTGTGACTCCTGAACAATGTTGTTTCCGGACCTTGCGGTTCTAGCATTGATGTTTGACGGTAAACTACATCCATAGAGTGAGAACAAAATATGGACGTTGTACAGCGAGAGATCAAGAAAAGGAAGGTCTAAAAGGGAAAGAGCCGGACTGGAGAAGTCAAGATAAAATCAAGTCAATTCAAAGCCGACTTTAGGCCGCGTAGAGAAACGGTGTAGTGTTAATGAACGGGCTTTGCACTCTACCGGTAGAGTCAGTACAATGGAAGTGCCAATCCGTGGCAGAAAGAGGCAAAAGTGGGTGCAATAAGGTGAATATAGTGAATGATAGGCAGTGACATTATGCTAATTGGTCCTCGCACACACGTGCTTCCAAGTTGGTATTCATCAACCTCAGAACACACGTGCGGGGGATTTTTCCCTACTTACTTTAAGAATGTTTCGTGAATCTAGCGCAGTTTTCTGACAGTCTTCGTAAGAGCGGAATGTAAGAAGTTTTTTAAGAAGGTGTTCGTGAATGAGGCCCATTGTGTGTCGAAAGCAAAGCAATTGTCTGTTAGAAATATATCATTTGTTTTATTATAATGATCCCCAAATAAGTGTTTCAAACAAAGGTCACATGTGCAGAGGTTAGCGCTCGTGCTTCACAGCAAGAAGGTTCAATTCCCACCTGGCGTCTGCATGTTTTCCCCGAGTCTGCGTAGGTTTCCTCTGGGTACTCCGGTTTCCCTTACCACTAAAATACGTACAATAGGTTCCCCTCTGGAGCCAGGACTCCCCTGCAAATAAGATTCTTAATCTCAGTGGGACTTTCCTGGTTAAATAAAAGTCAAATAAATAAAAACCAGATCAAAATCTGCCAGGCCAAATCTGAAAAACATAATACAAAAGACCACAAGGCTGTATCTTAGGCCCTTTACTTTCATTTACATTAATGATTTTCTGATGTCCTTTATTACTGGATGATGATACTGTATTTTTTTGTTTGTTTTGTTTGTGGAAACCCTGAGTCATTTAGCGTGCTCCAAAGCAACATGTTTTCAAAAAGTAGTCATCTGGACAAGTTTGCGTTAGAGTTAAACTCTAACATAATACGTGAAATTAGCAATGATAACTTCTCTTTTCTCTTTGTTCAGTAGTCCTTGTCTGTTGGCTCCATTTTTTTAATACATAACTGTAGTAATTTCTGTCATTTCAATATACTTGTAATGCAGATCCACGTCTCTGGTGAGCTAGCGCTAAAATAGTTTTGCGAATGGAGAAAGTTTTCCCGGGCAGGCAGAGCTAATTGGCCGGATAGGAGCTTATTCAGGACAACAGCGGTATTGAGGACAAGGCTGTTCCATGCAAAGTAGATTACAGCCGCACAGAGAGGAGAGGAGAGAAGGGCCAGAGACCGAGCTGCCTCATACTGTAGCGGTGCTCGTACGGAGAGTGATGATCCATGCACTGTTAGTTAGAGAGGACATAAACGTACTCCTGTCCTTGTCCCGGAGTATAATGTTGTGTATTAAAAGAGGTATGATGACCACCCCTCTTCCCCCGACCCCGCTCCCCAATCAAGGGTGAGAGAAATCAAATTTCAAATCATTCACATGGTTGGACAAATAAAAATCTTGAATTGAATTTAGGTCTTTCGTAATTCTTCTCCGTCGCAGCTATGGGGCACTTTACCCACGTTGCCCCCAGTTTTTGTGTTTGTGAGTTAGTGAGTTACCCCATATAGACATTACACGTTAGAAATTGTAGGTATACAACAAACCACTGGCAGAGGGCACTTTCCCACTCCTGTATAGTGCTGTAATGAATCATTGTAAGTATGTCTTTCCCACACACATGACCAGAGTCCGCCATTTCGGGACCTGGGCCGTCACACACGTTAATGGCGTTGTTGATTTTTGGGGTGGTGCTAGAAAAACCTTCATTGAGTGACCCATGATGCTGAATACAAAACAGTGTTACACTATATGTTTACTAGCCTTACCCCCCAAGGACAGTGCCATCCTAAAGGTCACCTGGGGGACCTTAAAGTCACTGCATGGGGCCCCTGAAAACGTTGAAAACATTGATTTTGAAAGAAAATTGCTATGTATTAGGGAAAATCTACGACTTTAAGGAGTCCCCCACACCTGCAGCACAATGGAGGTGTCACAAGAGGCGCTACAGGGAACAAAAAGGGATAAACGAGGAGGTATCACACAGCTAAGCCACACATGCCTTCTTTTGTTCTGGCTAATGGACGTTCACTGGACAACAGATTCACCTCTAAGCTCTTCCCAGAAGATGGTGAAAGACTGTTGTGGAGCGGAGGGAGTTGTGCAGGAGGAAGGAGGAGGTGGAGGAGCATATAACATACATGACATTACAAAACAAACATTAAGTTGACAAGGCATGTAAGGTAAACAGATACATACAGTATTGCTATACGTATTGGCCCCTGATTATCGTGATACATATCGGATCATGACTAAAGTGTATCGTCTCTGCTCAGTCAAATATTCATTGCTATGGCCGTAAAACATAGGAAATTATTTTGTAACGAGTGGATCATCGTTTTGGGGGGACTTTAGAACCTTTGCAAAGCCCTTCTAGGAACGGACATTGCAAATTAGCCTTGGCTATAACTGTTGTAGTGTGGTACATGTTGATAGTTCACACTTGTCCCTATACAATAAATGAATGAATAAATAAATCAATAAAATAGTGCGATCTTTCATTTGCGTGGGGGGCCCGCAACACCCAGGACTTACACAAATACTTGCCCATTTAGTCTGGCAATCCAATGTACACCAAGGTTACACCCCGCCATTCCGACACCTCCCCGCTCCGACATCGAGGTCTAATTGTCAGAGTGGGGGTGTTTCCATATCAAACATCCCGGCACTCAGACATTTCCCCCCCCCCCCCCTTTGTCGGAGTGGTGACACTTTTATCTTTTGCCCGACGTCCCACCATTCCGACACACATTAGTTCGTTAGTTTACGAACCGTAACCTTAGCGTAGCCCTAACCTTATGGACCTATTGTCGGAATAGAGGTGTCAAAAAGTGTAGGATTTGACGGGATGTCGCAATGGAGAGGTGTCGGAATGACCCCGTACACCAAAGAGTTTAGACAGTTTGGTTTTAGTGTCTTGACTTTAAACTCAGAGGAACTTCAAGGACTACACCGTGTGATGTATAATCGAATGACAGGCACGCTTGTTTTGAGGGCAAAATAAGTCAGACAGTCTAAAAATGCTGGATTAAAGAAACATGAGACAAATTATGAGGAAATGGCTTTACAAGGTTGTTCAACCACAAAAACTTTGCAGTTCAAAGATCTATCAGGCCCATGACTAAAAATGACCATATTTGTGTGACGAATTGTAAATGTCCACTAATAGGAAACCACAGAGAATAACTTGTACCGAGCCAATGAGCTGAGTATGCTCCCCACTGCAGGCCTCCTTCCTCTGTTTGGTCATGGAACAATATTGTGTCTGGCTGCGCTCCCGGGTCAGAGCGGACAGGACCGAAGGGTGAGTGAAAGTTTACGAAAACAGCCGCACATGTGGCTTCCCTTGAACTTCTCAGCGCATTGGGGAGAGAGGCTTATTTCTACAATGTTTACACTTTTAATGACACGTTATCTTCCAAGTCCTTATTATTACCCGGCTAATTACAGCATTTGATAATATATCTGCCACTTTGGCCTTCATCAAAGTAGCAACGTAATGCCGGCCGGATCGGGAGGAATGATATTGGATTTGGTGTTCGTAAGGAAGTCGCGCAGCAGTGCAGTTGTTTGAAAGAATTGCATAACATTGAAATGAATGTAGATAAGCGGGAAAAGGGTCTTAATGTTGCAAACTGTGAATTAACTGTCCAGGCTTAACTTTATGATAAGATACAGTTTACATACGGGAATTAACTCGACTTCAGAGCTTGATTCATACACATTTGCGCTGCATTTTTCTATCTTGTTTCCAACAAGAAAAAACAAGTTTCCCCATAGCTCTCAGTCGCCCTGGAGTTTTTATTTTTGAACAAACTCCAACGATCGAGTCCAGTTGACGACTTTACTGCGACACTACTATATGAAAGTTAAAGTACAATTGATTTCTGTGTGTACTCAAACATTGTTGAGTGAAATAGGTCCAAGGAGAGACGCTACTAACGCTCGAAGTTGGTCACTAGCAAGAGCTGATTAATAGTGAAGGCAACTTGAGCGCCGAAATGATCAGAATACCAGTCAACATGTTGGGCTTAAACAAAATGCAGCATCATAGAAATAATATTTTTACACCGTTAAGAGTTGTGGCCTGATCAGTACTATTGATATAGTTTTTAGTAAATATACAGCATGGGATTTACCTAATTCTACTCTAAAGTGGATCTTTGTCTATCACTCATTACTGCCACCTCAGGTCTTAGGTGTAACTGCAGCTTCTATATTAAGCTCGTGCATGACGGTACTTCGGACCCAAATTAACACCTTTTTGGGTGACAGTGCAGGATTTTAGTGGCAGTTGTGGTGAACAGGTTTGGGCTCATTCTACACCTTAGGACATTACTGGAACATGTAGGGGGAGGAAAATACATTTTTAAACTCTGTTTTTTTTAAACTGTATAGTCCCTTTAAGGTGAGACAGTGCAGGCGAATTGGGAAACTTTTTAGATAAGTGAACAAATCTGAAAACAATCAATAAATAAATCTATTATTGTTTTTATTTGGATGGATACCAAACATATCCTTATTTGTGAATGAAAGCGTGTGTGAAAGGCATCGCAGAGGGTGACTTTTTACATTAAAACTAAAGCCTGGTTCACACGGCAAGATTTTAAAATTGTCGGCCGATTTTATGAAGCTGAGAGAAAAAAATCACAAGTACAACAGTTTTGGTCGTACAGTGTGTGAACCTCTCGAGATCAAATGTGACTTCAGAGTAAACAAACATGTCGGCTAGACAAGAGGCAGTGGCGATAGTTTGTAGGTGACTTCCACCAGGTTTTTCGGTACACCATGACAGCTGTTTTGATTTTGCTTCCCCCCGTCACCCAAAAAGGTGTTAATTTCCAGTTCAAGGCAAGAGGGTCTAAACGCAGTCACGTGATAATCGGAGCGTTCCTTATGCCTAGGTCACAATCAGTCATACGACTTTTTGGCGTTTTCCAAATTGCTGCGTTTAATTTTTGTCCATGGAGAACGTGGTTGTGGTGTTCACATCTCCGCACACCCAGCGTACAACCTTTGATTGAAATGTGCGTCATACGGAGGCTGCTCGGACGTGCGGCTGTTGCTTCATTCGTACAGCCCACGCATGTAAGTCGTAAGACCAACCTGCAATAAACGCACTGACCGTGGGTTCCAGGCGGGCCCGTATGAACAACTGCACACGATCTGTACGTCGTGAGCACCAACGCCGTGCATTTGTCACAGACATTATCTGGCAATTTGGCACGGTATAACCTATATCAGAGTTTTCGTGCGATTGATGCACTCTCGCTGAACGAGCAACTCCCGATCGACTTACGCAACATACGGAGGCCGTGCGAGATATCTCAACGTGAGTTGGCCGCACTAAAGCTTCGTAACCTGAATATTTCGTTTGTTTGTTTCGGCCGTCTATGGCTCGAAAATGAGCACGTCACACGCCGTGAGAGCCCGTACGACCGGTTGTGACTTCGGAAGAGAATCGGAAGGGGAGAATCGGGGCTAAAAAAATTGGCCTAATTATCCTGCCGTGTGAACCAGGCTTAAGATGTTAAAGGAGAAAATTAGCCAAACAAATCTCTGAGCGCCTAAAGTTGTGCTTTCAAGCTCCCCCTGCTGGCAATAGGAGAAACACACGCTTATATTTTAGCTCACAACGTGCAAACAAATCAACGGCATGAAAACAACTGGAGCACAGAATTGCTAAAAATGGGTCAGATGTTTTTGTATTTGCAAATGAGTACAGTAACTTTTAAGAGATGTTTACAAGTAATATATACACACACAAGAATGGAAAAATTTTGTTTTTTTAAACCTCCGTACCTCCGTTTGCCACAACGTGCAAACTACAGAAGCACACCCTATTAAAAGGAACAAACAAGTCTCTCCGTGCCTGGTTTGAACTGCTGTCTGCATGTTTTCGCTGCGTGTTCGCGGGTCTGTGAATTAATAACAACCCAACAACCTGACATCCCTCGATATGAATAATGCATTTCCCATAACTCCCCGTGTGATGCATGATACCAATACGCCAGCGCGGTCCGACATATAGACCCGTGGAGGGGAAAAAAACAACAACCACCTTGATTTACTGAAAATGATGGGGGGATGATTTGGTAATTGATCCTGTTTTCAGCGATGGGGAGTCGATAGCTGTTGGGGGGGGGGTCTCGTGAGGGATGGAAACGTCGAAGCGCGTGCAGCCCCCTGGGGGCCGCTGACCTTTGTGTTAGCAGCACTTGGCCCTGTTGTTATGAGTGGAGTGGGGATACCAGAGGTCGGCGTGTCCGGGGACTTCCGTCTGTCACAGGGAGGAGGAGGAGGATCCGTTCAATACAAAGACACGTCACAGGGAAAAGAAAGGGATCATGGCATTGGTAGAGTCCAATAAGGCGAGTATTCTGATGTGTTAAAGCGAAGTGGACTCATCACTTTGTAAATGGTTCTTTCTTCCCCTGGAATGTATAAGTAGACTTTTGTATGGGCGTTTTCGATGAACACCACCACTGACCTCTCACTCAACAGTATACTTGTACAAGACGGCAACTGAGACAGCCAGTTCCACTCGATGTGAAGGAACAGAAGCTCTACTCCAAGCTTCCCACGGAGCAGACGCACAGGATTGGATTTGCACACAATTCACTTCCCCACGACATACAGTAAAACACTACAGATGAAAGCATACTTTTTTCTTTTTGAGATTTATGACTCGTTTTCTCTCTTAACATTTTGGTTTTGATGTTGTTGAATTATTAATATACATATTTGTCATATTAGGCTTTAGTGATTATATATAAAACTGTGTTGATGTAATCTGTGCTTTAAGATTCATTTGAATTTGGCGGACTTTTTATTACTGCCCTATTGTTGTGTTTGCGGCTGATCCACTGGGGGGCAGTGTGTTGGAAGGAGGAGTCAGATTGCCCAGAAGAGGTGACGAGAGCATTCCAGGAGCACTGGTTGGTTAAAGGAGGACACACCTACTCCTTTGTGTTATGTTGCGCACCGATCTCTCACCGATCTCTCACCGATCGGTCAGCATGTAGCTTAACAAGACAGATGTGCTTTAGTTTGTAATATAGGGAATAAAACAAGGATTTTTGAATTTGAACAGACCGAGTCTCCATCCTTTTGTCCATATAGTAAAGAATGCGTTTTCAACAATGTTGAAGTGGAAAATAGAAACGTAGGCATTTACCTTACTAGCCTGTATTGCACGTTCTCTCAACTTGGGATTTGTTTTTCTTTTTACTACAAATATCTAAAATTACCTCTGAAAAAATTAAATAAAATCTTTGTTTCTAATATATCAGCAAAATAAAACCATAAATAGACGTATTGAGATTTTGTCACTGAAAATCTATTATGCAATTTTGGCAATTCCTTCTCGATCCGTGACAAACAGAAGCAAAAGTGGGTGGGGCGGCACGGTAGTACAGCGGTTAGCGCTCGTGCTTCACCTCGATTCCCACCTTTCTGTGTGGAGTTTGCATGTTCTCCCCGTGTCTGCGTAGGTTTCCTCCGGGTATTCCGGTTTCCCCTACCCCTAAAAACATGTACAATAGGCCAGGATGAATGAGAGTGTGTTTGAGAGTGCGCATGGAGGACGACGGATGCAAATTAGCCCAAGGCTACAATCCTGTGTGTCTTGTTTACATGCATGAGACCCATGAATGTTCATTAACATGCACTGTCCCCACCAAATAAATAAAATAAAATGCCTTATTTTTTAAATCCCAACCCATCTATTTTTCCTGCATCTATATGACTTGAATTGAGAATTTGATGACATTTCAGACTGGATCCAAGCTCATCTCGCTTGAAATAAAAAAGTGAAACTGCCAATGGGACGAGAGCAATTTTTATTACCCCATTGGCAAGTAAATTAATCTGAAATTAAGTCAGAAACGTGTCAGAAACATCTCAGAACAAGTGAAATAATCTAGGGTAAATGCCCAACAAAATCTTGTTTGGTCAAAAGAACTTAAATTATTGGGCTAAAATTGAGACATTTAAACAATTATTGTTATTTATTTTTTGCAGTGTAATTTCCTCCCCTATTCCACAGCACTGTCTCGCCTTAGAATAGCCTTTTACTGATTCCTTGGGACCATATTTTATTCCCGTCACATTTTATAGCTCAAATCCACCCCCACATATCACCGGCAGAAAACTCCAGAACCCTCTTTATCCTTATTTCACTTGAGCTTGACACATTTCTTCGTTGCGCACTACATTTTATTTTTTAACAAATTCCCCTTCTGGGTGGGAAAAATGGCTCGGAATCGCGCACCCATGCATCATTTGTACATTTGGCTGGTAATGTGTCTGTATCTTTGCTAATGGTGCTTTTGCTGCCAGCAGTCACACATATCTGATGTTCCTCCCCGGTGCGTTTGACATTTTTATTCATGTCGCCGACGCCTCTCCCTTAACTTACCGTTGTATTTGTCCTGATAATGTTTCTCTGTGCAGTGAATTGCTTGACAGTACATTTCTATCCGCGGTGATAGATGCTTAAAGGAAAACATCGGTGGTCCTATTTTTCTACACCGTGGAATCCATAGCGGTTGCTTTCCCCAAACGGCCTGTCCGCCTTTCTCCGCCGCGTGTCCGTTAATTACAAAGTGCCGTAACATTTCACGGTAATGGCCTCCTTACTGCAGATTAGGGCATTATGAGCGCAGTTATACGGCAACAGTTTATAACTGGGCTAAGGAGAAGTGAGCTGTGAAGAGCGATATCTCCACCCCGCTCATCTGCCGTGGCTGGCCGACCTTGGCGTGAAGATTTATAATGACAAAACTCCACTACACAATGTCCTGTGTGGGTTTTTTTTTTTCTTCTTTTTTTTGGCCAGCGTTTTGTGATATTGTTGTACAATAAATGGTTCCCAGAGTCAATAAGCAGTGTGTCTTTGAGCAAGGACTTGTTTTTTTCCTCGACAAACTGCAACAACAGCATGAGCAGTGCAGCTTAAGGAGGAACATCTTCCCTGTGTCTATTTGCCTTTTAACCTCATTTCGATTGTTCTGAAATGCTCTTTTAGCGCATCTTCATTTGCCTTTAGAACAATCAAGGTTAAGAAGGTAGTAAAGACCCTGTACCTTTTTCTTCTTTTTACCGCCACTGAATGTGTTGGGCCAGCTCTTGTGCCTGGCGAAAGGACAGCACAAGCTCCAAACCATAGACATAATAATAATCATAGACAGCGTCTCCTCAATCCTCCCCGTTTGCCATAATGACCACGTTCGAGGGGGAAATCATGGCGAATTGACAGACTCCTCCCACCCTGCTGTGATGGAGCATGTTCCTAAAAAGGGCATAAGGGCGGGATCTTTACTGTAGACTCGGCCCTCGCGGGGGACGTAGTTCGGTCGTAGCCACGCCCGCGCCATTAGCTGTATTGCTAACGGCCTGTCATTTAAAGTCCGGCTCTCATTTGTATACGAGAAAACCAGCCTGGTTTCTTTTATTGTACCTAACCCAGCGTAACACAGGAGCAAAATCTAGCTGTAGGAAGTTCCCAAAAATTCGAAACCAGGCTTTACAGTTGCTTAAAACGTGTGGAAAGTGCAATGCTATCTAATGGAAAACTAGCTTGTTTTGCCGCGCACATACGGAGGCACAGCAGCAATAGCGGGCAATGTCTGCCCCTAGCGTCGCGGTCATGAAGCAGTGCAACCAGCGGCCATTGTTCCAAACGCGATGGTTGTCTTCCGAGTGGCGCTATGTGCCTGCGCCCCTGGCGAAAGGGCGTCGCTTATAGAAAGCGAGAGGACTGAGGCGTGGTTTATTACAAGCAGCACTGACAGCAGTGCTCTGATGGCAGCCTCACATTCATTTCCTCGTTTACATCGCAGTGCCTTCATTTGTTCATCCTTAAGCATTATTCTGAAAGGTCATGCGGGCACCGCCATGAAAAGCCGTTTTTAGGCGGCGCAGAGAGTTGACATTTTACACAAATCAATCTACTGAGCATCAGATTTTAGCGGTGAACATTTTCACCTCGTTACTGTGAGGGTGACCCTGAAAGTTGCGAAACGCGCTCATGGAGTTATCCCTGTGAAGAATTGGGATTTCTGAAATGCATTTTAAATTATGTTAGAAAGGAGTTTGGCTAACAGCTAACAGCTAACAGTAAACGGATGCTGTTTCTTTCATTGTTGTAACAACTTTTAAGGTCTAAAAGGTCTTTAGTTTCAAATGGCTTTGACAGGCGTTAAAATTGTTTTGTAGTTTGTAAGATCATAAACGACTTTGAAAGGTCTAATAATGAATTCACGATTCTGGTCTTTGAAAAGGTTTGCAATGTGTAGAAGGGACTTTTTTGTATTGTTCAATATTAGTGCTTCTCCTTTAAGTAAATAAATGTTAATATCCGCATATGTTTAAAATGTGTAGCATTTTTGACCCATTTAGGGCTGAACCTTTTTTTAGATAGTTTATTTGCAGACTTTCCTGTAGGGAAATCTGTTCTCTGCACCCTGTCAGAAGCAGTTGGCGACTACAGTGCGAAGCTCTCATAGGAAACCCACGCTGACACGAGGAGGCTTGACCCGACCACAGAATCGAAGCCAACAGTGACCGCTAACAGTGACCGCTAACAGTGACCGCTAACAGTGACCGCTAACAGTGACCACTAACTGCTTCTGTGCCATCGCAATTTGAACGGTCACAAAAACCAAGTTGCAAACGCCATTTTAATGACTACCTGACTTTTCCCATTTTGAAATTGTGGATAACGGCGGTGCCCCAACTTGTTTCTAGCTCTTGCAATAGCTCACACGCATTCATATCATTTGCTTGATTGAATTATTTGCACGTTTTGGGAGCCTGTACACCCTTTTCTATCAATTCAAACACACAATATGGCAAGTGTGTGCATTTTTATATAACTGTGCCATTTTTTTTCATGATACAAAGATCCATTGTCCCTTGTCAAAGTTTACGTCTATATTCTGACAACGCAGGAGCAATGATTGATAGCTTGCGCAACTAGCTTTGATGACACCGTGTTTTTAACAGTTTCCTATGTATATATATACCGAGTACTTCAATGCCACTCTGAGGAACTTTATATTTTTGGTTTCAAAGTGACAAAAGGAACAAAACTGTCAAAAACAAAAATTGCATAAACAACCAAACAGTGATATCTTTTTAACACCAGTTATTCCTTTCCTCGCAGCGGACCATGCCTCTGAGCGGATCACCCCCCTCCTCCGTCATGCGCCTGCGGGGAGTCGAGGCGGTGTGTGCCCCTGTCTCCAGCCCGGGGGTCCCCTGATGCCCGCCGTCCCTCCCCAAACCCCCCTTCCCCTCTCTCTCTCTCTCTGTGTCTCTGTCTCCTCTGACTCCTCTTCGCCCTCGCCCCGCCCCGCGCCCCCGCGATGAAGACCGCCAGCCGCGCCCAGCCGCCCCGCAGTCCCCCGCTGGTCCAGATGAGGCGCTACAGTCCCGGGGTGTACCCTTTCCTGTTCCCTTCGGTCATAAGCTCCCTGCCCCAGCTGCCCCCCGCCTCCTCCTCCCCCCACAGGCTGCAGATACAACAGCCCTCCAGCAGTGGGAGCACTCCTTCTCCTGTCGGTGAGTCCGACGGGATTTTATTCTTTTGCCGGGGCGGGGTCGAGGTGAAGCTCAACACAAGCCTTGTACGTTTGAAATGGATACAAAATGATTCATGGGTTTTCTTGCTATGGGCGCCATTCTAAGGCCTTTGACTATTCGGAAGATATTAGTTTATTAGTGGCCATCAACATTTGGCTGCAGTATGAGCTCCTCACTAAGCAAAGAAGTAACAGGACGCCATACAGTAATACTCATTTTATCATGAGCAGTGGGGGAGCAGTGTGTCTCTTTAGGCGTGTATGTTACACGGGACAAACCTGTCCATGTAACTGTCTCCTGAGGTTCAGCCCCTAAAGTACTGTGATACTGCAGCTTCTGAAAGTTTGGAAATCTCTTGATGATTTCTGTTTTGTCACAGCAGCCTGATACTAAAATAATACACGTGTATTTTCTGTTGGTTCAAAGTACAGTGATTTCCCTTCAATTAAAAGGGGTAAATGTGAACACTTGGTCAATCCTATTCATTGCCCATGAAACAGAGCATGACAGTGTTTAGATAAGCCTGAGTGTAGAGCTTTCAAGATTAAAACCAACATTTGGAACATTTTCATCAGCAGATTAAAACCTTGGAGTAAATTGGTGGTATACTTCCTGAACCCATAGTTTTTGTAATGTTACTCAGACCATTGTGAGCTCTAAAAATGCACCCAGAGAAAACGTCTCCTTTTTAAAATCGTACATATAATTCTTAATTTGAGAAAATTGCATATTAGACGACAGCAAAAGGAGCAGCTGAAAATATTATTCATCATTTGAAATGCACCAGAATGCCGGAAATGTCATCTAAATCCTTAAACCCGCCGGTTGCATCTGTATTCATTGTATTTTGGAGTGTCTCTTGACGTCTTCAGGCTTATGTTCTGTGACTATGAGGAGCAAACGGCAGAATGTGTGTGTGCACTCCACTGCCCCGCATTGATGTAGCGATATCACACTGTGGACAATAATGTTCAGTCAGATGAAAATGTTTTGCTTTAACCCGTGGATTAACATTCCCAGCACCTTTACCTTCCATCACAGTGGCCACTATGACGCTCCAGGATCAATAGTTTTTTCGGGTTACTGGTAGGTTTCTATCTGCTGGTGAAACTATCTCCAATACACATGCAATCCGTCCAGAAAACCTACCAGAAACCTGAAAAACAATTTCGGTCCTGGGCGTCATAGAGGCCGCCGCAATGTAAAGTAAAGGCGCCAGGCTAACCCCCAATACTGCTGCTGGGTCACTACAAGGTCAAATACTTCGAAATATCAAGGTTCGCTCGTTTTTTCGGGCAAGAAGTTCCATAATGCACCTTTAAACACTGAGAGTATATTTAGGCATTGTCAGTATGGTCATAGTTTCTTCTTTTGGTAACTATTGTATTCAATATTTGTGGCGTTCTTCGTAATAGCCTATACCTTGTTTGAAAAATGCCGCTGTAAAACTGGACCAGCCAGTAAAAAAATACCGATACAGATAAACACTTTCTGAATTTAGAGTTGCTCCAGTCATTGAAAATATGTATAAAATGCATTCTTCGGACAAAGCAGATTTTCATTTTTCCAAGATGATTGGCCAGCTTCCAGTATGTGTTACATCACGTGCCACATTTCACACGTCATTAATGAATTAGTGAAACCCAGTGGGCAAAGTGAAACGGAGCATGTTTGCCTTCTACCTTATTGTAGCACCTTGTCTCCATTACCCTCACTGCAGTAATGTTTTGACAGACTGTACCTATTGTTGTCTGGTTCTACTCTCCCTCTTTCATCACTACACCCCCGCTTCACTCTCTCTCTCCCCTTCCACTCGTGCTGTACATGAAACCAGCAGCAGGCAGGTGCACCCTGGGGCCTTTCTCTCTCCCCCCCCCCCCTCTTCCTCCCTCCGCTGTCTCCCACTGAGCAGCTCTCGCGCGGCGCACACCTCACATGGAGAACCTCAATATTGAACAGGTTTATTTGTCAGGGGTTGTTATTCTTCTTGGTTGATTCTCCCTTCCCCTCGGTTGTTGTGTCTGCAGATCCTACATCAAGCTAATCAGTGTGCCTTTATTTCTTTGATATATAAAACATTTGACCTTTGCTCTGCTTAGCCCTCTAATCGATTAGAAGCATGGAACATTGCACTGTGACCTGTAAACCTGTGGCTAAGCTTAACGACTACGTCCGGTTTGAAGGACCTTTAATTATTACGTTGTGTCTTTGCTTTGCACAACCCATATACCCATACATATATGTGTGTTTCAATAATAATGCAATTGGATGCTGTTTAGCTGTTTGGGCTTTTGCTGTTTAATTCAGTTTCAAAGGAATGTCCCAAAACATTTGATTTGACCAGTAAAACAACAGTATAAGGGTGACAGTGGCTCAGATGGTACAGAGGGTAAACAAAAGGTTGGCAATTCAATTCCCAGATCCCACATGTGCAGATTGTCGTTGTGCCCTTAGACCAGACACTTCACCCTCTACCAGGAAAGTCGAATGCGAGTGAGTGGTTGGTGGTGGTCGGAGGGGCCGATGGCACGGATTGGCAGCCTTGCTTCCATCAGTCTATGCCAGGGCATCAGTCCATCTGAGGTCTTGCATTATTGGTTCATTATTAAAATACATTAGCGATAAGTCCTTAAGTTTATTCCTTAATTGTGCCTTTATTTAACAACAATGGATAAAGGAAAACATTGTGACTAGAGAGAACACTGCCTGTGACAAAATAAACTAGCAAGCCTCTGGCCAGTGGGCAAACATGTCCAGGTGAACTGAATGAGTAACAAACCTTTGCGTCACATATACAGCCAAAGATCCACCAAAAAAATGACAATATATTGTAACTAAAGCGTTGATTGACTGCTGACTGCTACCTTACACGGCCAATGATTGACGTGTCTAAAAGTAAGAAAAGAAAACTTCAGGAACGATGGGTTCAGTTCAAAGTGAAGAGTTTGATGCACGAGCACTGCACAAAGACTCAACTCAAAACACATGAACCCACCAGAGAAGTCCTTTGGTGGTGACATCGCTCATATTATTTACAACATTAGACAAAAGCACACAATGCAGGCCTGTCTGATTTGGATATGACTGATGTCCAAGATGAAACAACAACCGGAATTGAATAAAAGTTATGTTTGTGTTTTCAGACAATAACACGTTTGTAGTGGGATCCCATGAGGCGCGATTCAAACCCAGGGTGAGGGTCTGTGAGGGCCCCGCTCAGCCTGACTCCTACCTCCGCCAGGGATGGTTCAAACAAGATACTGGGACGAACCACTAGAATGCAAACATCTCTGGGGAATACGGGTGTCCCTGTCGCACTCCCTCGAAGCTTCCTATCCCTAACCGGAGATGATAATCAAATGTACTCTTTCAAACGACTCCAAACAATGGATCTGTGTTTGAAAAGAACAGGTTCAAACCAAAAGTCAGAAGTGAAAGTATTGTTTTGTGCAAGGGCCTTATTGGAAGAGACTGCAGTGTTTGTTCAAAGTCTGGTTCAAATTCATTGGTTCTGTCAGCGATTTCAACAAGGGACTTTAAGTATACTTTGATTGCCTTCACTTTATATTGTCTATATAATCACACATAGGCCAATGCTATTTAATGCAATTGGTGCCGGTTTTGCAGTCTTTACATACTGTATATATAAAAGAGAGCGCCCAAGTTTTCCAATACTATTTTAATAATCTTTTGTACTAATGTTTTTCAAATAATATTATTTAACAATAGAAGAATAGACCCACAATGAGGGACTATTTATCTTTTCAAAATCATCATCTTTAAAATGATGGACATACAAATTGTAAACTGGTCTTTGAATGGAGTTGTGTTTGCACCATAGAAATGTTTCATATGTTTTGGCTTTCTGAACAAAAGATTACTTCATCTTTATTGTGAGACAATCTTCTGCTGTAGAAGAACCGATCTGATAAAGTAAAGTTAAATACCTTTCTGCAGCGGGTACTCCTTGTCCCGCGGTGGTTCACTAACAGGCTGTATGTGTAAGAAACACATCCGACGTGTCAACGCTGGTTAATGGGTGCTGTCAGCCCCCCTCCTCAGCCCATCTGTGCCCCCTCCTCCTCGCTCCATCTGCCGGAGCACCCTGGGGAGGGGAGTACCTGTACCCGCTGCCTCTCTCTGTACCAGCCCGCTCTTATCAAAGGGAGCGCGCGCCTTCACATCTTACCCGGGCATGAATATTTCAGACACTGTTTGTAGCCGCCTCACGTAAGCAGAATTCTGATCATGCTCAGGTTCATCACAGGGTTAAAAGGACTAACTCGACTGCAGTGTGTTACTGTGTGAATGACAACACATTTCTTTCTCTAAAATGTAAGTTAGCAATGCTTTGATTTTTCCCCTTAAGTCTGAATCCGGCATTTGACCCATCCATCAGTGCTGGATGGGTCAACCTCTAAAGACCGGTGGACGATCTTCGGATTTAGAGCCAGAATCCTGCAAGAGTTCCGAGGGGCAGGATTACCGCTTTGAGATGCTGTCTCTTTTTCTCACAGCAAAGATCTCTACAAAGGATTGGTAAGAAATTATAGTCCCCTTAGTGATGGTAGGCTATTTTTTGTTTCACATTTTATAACTTAAAATAATGTTTCTCTGTGCAATCAAAACACACCGACTTGTATTTTTCTGCCACAAAGAGGATGAATCAGTAAACTGTTGCTGCTTGGAAAGATTGGAAGGTGATTGGAGCACTGAAACGATCAAATCGAGTCCAGTAAAAAAAAAAAAGATAGGGGGCGAGCGTGTGGAGTTTATGAAAGGGAGATGGGTACGAGGTTACCGCAAATTGAATGAATGAATCAAAGCAAAACTTTTCTATTTGATGAGATTTGTACGACATTCGACTCATCCTCAAATGCTACTGGGGCAAGACATAGGCCTGCAATATGTCCAAGAGACAACAATGACCCAAATCCATGATCAAACAGAGACGAACACGGATGAAGATGAAGTTAAACACTTTACTATTTGTACATTAGACGACTTCCTTTGGTTTCTGTCTAATTCTTCTGGACACAAGCACTACTTTCTTAATCAGTTTGTGATCAGGAGTACCTAACTGGGGGATTAGCTTATGCATGTTTTGTGTTGATGGGGGAACTTGGAGCACTCACAGGAAATCCACCCAGACACAGGGAGAACCTACAATCTCCACACAGAATGCCAACGCACTAATCGAATCAAATCCTGGACCTTCTTTTTAGCATGATTGTTTCTACACACAGTATGTGAGCCAAAAAAAGAAAAAGCCATAACTTCAATCCCACTACTAACGCTTCAGAAAACTCTGCAAAAGCCGACAGTAACTTCTACATTGTAGGGAAAAGAAGTGCAGATTTAAGGCTTGTATCACTATCAGATGCAGTGCATTGTGTTCCTCCTCCATGAGTAACAGCGCCTCAGCTTTATACCTTCAAAAACATCACTCACGCTTTGACAGATTATCTCCGAAACATTTGCATAAAAAGAGATTTCTCATCCGTAAACGGCATAAATCCCGCAGACGGAGGGCCAGATAAATGCGCGCGCCAGACGATATTTCACATGTTTGTGATACTTCCGTTAAAGTAATGTCTTTGCTGTCAGCTCCACTCCTCCACTCCTCATCTCCGCAGCTCCTGTCTGTCATCAGCCTATTTTTTTCTTTTTCCTTTTTTGGATTCAATTGTATTTAGGTCACACGCGGTTTATGAATAATTTACGCTTCTGTCACTAAATGTGGGTTAAATAAATAAAGCAGTGTTGATAGTTATGACAGGATAGAGAAAATTATATTAAATTCCCTCACAAACGTCAAAATGTTTTGCCTTCACAAGGGAGATAAACAGGAAGATGATTGGGGTGCACTGAATAGGATAAAACTGTGGGTGAATTGGAGAGAAAAAGAATCCTTTAAAAAATGGGAATATGGCAAAAAAATTACCAAAAGAATGAGTTTTGTATAGAATGCCCGGTGTAAAGTTCATTTGCTTTTTGTTGTTGACATATAGATTTAGAAGTAAGTATTGTGAAAGGGTTGTTAGGGTCTATGCGACTTTCGCTCTCTTCCTATATACTTCCACCGCCGGCATTCACAAACTTTGGTTCACTCTCAACTGTAACAACGGCAGCTACATATTTTAGATTCTGCTCTATGTACTGTTTTCACAAAGGGTTTAATGTGTTCCACATGCAGAAGAATTGGCAATAAAAACTTTGAACTTTGAAGATGTGGCGGAAAAGGGACAAAATAACTTCTCTTTCATTGATTACTCCACCACTATTTCAATAAAATGCTAAATTATGGTTGTATTGTCTACCAAATAAAAATAAAGACACAGAAGAAAAAAGTGGTTCAACGGCCCAAATTTGTAAACATGCCTTTCAGTCATGTGACTTTTGTTGTTATGGTGGCCATTTTGAATACTGAAGTAGAATTAGGCAACAACATGGGACAATAACTCTACTCAGGATGAAAATGAAAGATTGAAAGTGGCATTTTTATGTACTCGTAATCATTGCTCAAGAAGATTTCAGTAAAAACACGGCCCCAGAGACCAGTGAGTCAGTGTTTAAGCTGCTCCAGACCTTAGCATGCTACAGGTTTGCATTTAGCCTCTCCAAGAGAAAGCCCTGAACCACACTCCAAACATCCAGCCTTGGATACAACATGTGACAGAGGTCAGAGCTGAGCTGTTACTGTAGTATTTCCTCAGTGTTCATAGATGTGAGCCACACATGTTTATCATGTTGAAGCCATTGACAGTTGATTGAATCAACTATCAATGGTTGAAGCTAAATGTTAACCGATAGCCTGCTAACGTCTTGAGCAGCTTAAACACAGTCCGAGACTCTGTTGACATGACAAACTGTAAAAATCACAGAGAAAGATTTCTGTTTCCTCTTTGATGGGTTAATTTAGTCTGGGGAGTGAAGCAGAACTTTAGTAAACGTGCATCTCTGGTGTTTTTGAGCAATGATTACGAGTACATAAAAATGCCACTATTAATCAGTTGTCTTTCATTTTCAGTAGAGTAGATATATTGTTACATGTTGTAGTATTGCATAATTCTACTTTGGTATTCAAAATGGCAGCCGGAACTATGCGTGAAGTATTGGAAAAGCATGTATAACAGGGAATGCTAACCATAATTAATAATAACATTAGCTTCATGCTACATGCTAATGGTTGCTTCAAGTGCTTCACTTCTTTCCCTTCTACTGGACA
Organism: Proterorhinus semilunaris; assembly: GCA_021464625.1. NCBI lineage: Eukaryota > Metazoa > Chordata > Actinopteri > Gobiiformes > Gobiidae > Proterorhinus > Proterorhinus semilunaris. The sequence goes on from CM038360.1 coordinate 23,588,261, forward strand.
ATTTGTTGTGTAAAACATTCATAATGACCCGATTTTAAATGGACTTTATTGGTGTGTGCTAAATATGTATAGTCCATGAGAAAACGTCTAAAAAGAGTAAAAAAGAATAATTTCCATAACGCAGCCTACCTCCCATACGTGCCATACGGGCGGGCATGGCCTAGCCCGCCCATAGGGCACGTTGCTGTCTGCAACCTCTCACCTATAGGTACCTTCCGCATGACGTCACGCCAACTAAGTTACTCCATCTTGACGGGATACATGCTAATGAACTCCAGATAAACTCACACCAACGTTTCATTTAAAATCTACATTTCAAAACCGCTGAAATGCCTGAAACTTGTTGCGCAGTTGGATGCAACAACGTGAGAGATCCAGTTGCTGGTATTTCGTTGTATAGAATACCAAAAGAGAAGGAACGAAGGGAAAAATGGCTTACCGCGATCGACCGAAAGTCACCAGATGGCGGAAAATGGGAGCCAAGTGCGTACCAGCGCTTGTGTAGCCAACACTTTGCATCAGGTAACTAACTCAATTGACGCTAAACGGTATATTTTTTATATATCATTAAAATTAAATTCAAAGGAATCAGGAGAACTAGCTCGTTCTGACCAGTTAATGTGACACTTCCACTCCCCACACGACGGGGCTAGCTAGCAAAACAATGCAACGAAGTTGTGTTTATCTTTTGTGGATGTATGTATGCCACTTTTCTGCTCTTTGAGCTGGCATTGAGCATTTCTAGCAATGTGTTATCCCATAATATTTTACATAAGAGTTCATTTGCAAAAACAGATAAGTGCCATTGACAATAGTCAATGTATGCTTGTAATTTTCGCTTTGTGTAGCTGTGTTTGAAATGACCACATCTATTTTAGTGAATCAGAAATATCATATTACTCATTCTTGATCAAATTGATGTAACTTTATTTTGACTGGAGTCACATGTACAGTAGTAAACATGTAAAGTTAGTTTGCAATACATTTAAAACGGAGCAATCTGTTTTTGCAAATGAACTTTTAATATTTTCCAAGAGAAAATAAATGCCTTTTAAATATCCCCAACCGTGGCTGATACCCCCCACCCCCAAGAAATAAATGTTCTGGTTGTCGGACCAAAGCCATGTTAAAAACCTCTAGGACTGAACAAAATTATTCCTTTTTTCAGGAGCAAAGAGTGACCATCCATTACACCCTGACTTTGTGCCATCCATTTTTCCTCACACATCATCACCAAAGAAGAGGCAAAGTGTGGCTGCGATTGAAACATTCACCCGCAGACAAGAGTGCAAAAGGCGGCGACATGAAAATGCCAGAAAAGATGAGGCAGCAACTGCTCTGCTTGACCTTTCTGTGTCTTCCGACCCTGGACGTTCAGCCACTGATGCCACAAATCCAAGCGGTGAGGATGATCAAACTCCAGTAGCACAAACTCAACATTGTGGCAGTGATCAATGCACTGAATATTTTAATATTTTAGAAAATGAATGTCAGTCACTGAGAAATGAAGTTTATATGCTGCGAGAGAAAGTAAACCATGTGAAATTTGATGAAGTCTGTTTTAGGGGAAATGATGAAAAGGTAAAAACCATGACTGGCTTTCCGTCTTTTGAAAAACTGAACGTTATATTTACAAGTGTTAAAGCTCATTTGATGATTAATGCTGCACTAAGTCCATTTGAACAATTTATTATGACTTTGTTGCGTTTACGTTTAAATGTTACTTTAACTTTTCTGTCATTTATTTTTGGTATAAGTCTGTCTTCAACATCACGTGTTTTTCATCATTGTTTAAATGTTATGTACATCCGTCTGGTTCCTGCATTAATATGTTGGCCGGGAAGGGAAGAACTTAGAATCTCACTTCCATTTTGTTTTAGGCAAAAGTTCAAGAGCTGTGTTGCCATCATTGATTGTTTTGAGATTTTTATTGACCGCCCTCAAATGTTTCTTGCACGTTCACAAACATATTCAAGCTACAAGTCACATAACACCATGAAGTATCTAATAGCAGTTACTCCACAGGGGACTGTATCCTTTATATCTGAGGGTTGGGGTGGGAGGGCCAGTGATAAACATATTGTAAATAATAGTGGTTTCTTGGAAAAATTGTTGCCTGGTGATTTAGTCTTAGCTGACAGGGGCTTCACGGTTTCAGATTCTATTGCTTTATATTCGGCGGAACTTAGAATTCCAGCATTTACAAAGGGAAAAACTCAACTTGATCCCATTGACCTTGAAAAGACTAGAGGGTTAGCATCAGTAAGGATACATGTTGAACGTGTAATAGGGCAGGCACGGAAAAAATATAGTATATTGGGAGGGCCAATACCAATGTCCTTATTAGAGGTGAATGGAAAAGAAATGATGTTAGATAAAGTGGTCCATGTTTGTTGTGCTTTAACTAATGTCTCAGAATCCGTTGTACCTTTTGAATAACTCAAAGTATACACTTTTACAAGCTTTGTCAATCAGTTTTATTGACTGTTGTGAGATGTCAATTCAAACAACTGCAGCAAAGCATTAATGAATGAATGTTTAAACTTTGAAATAAACTCTTGTATCCTCTTATGCTGTCTTTGAACAATGTTAATCATCTTTATACATGGAAGAAAACGACAATATTTATAGGTTGTGTTCACATTCTAATTACAGTTGGAGGGTAGGGGCTAATACAACTCTATGGAAGACGGACAGGAAAATTCAAACAAAGTCACAAACGTTCTGCGTAATTATTTCATAGTGATTGGATTCACAAACCTGCCATATTATGCTTATGGCTGAAAGTCCTTTGTATTGGCCAATATCACACACGTGTCTGAATATTGTTAGAATGTGATGTCACATGAACTATTACACTATGTCACATCTTGATAAAGAAGGTATTGTCAGTTTAAATCATGTTCTGTTTCTTCTTCATGTTTGTGCGACAGGCAGGGCATTTCCATAACTTGGGTATACGTTTTAACTTTAAACAGTCAACATGAAAGAACTTTATCTCACATCTACCAGACTTACATTCTAGCATTTTGTCACTACTTGGTTCATGACAGTAACAAACACTATTTGACTTGGTTAATACTGGCTTCAATACAGGGCAAGATATTGTTTTAGCTACCAGGTTTGGTAGAATTACCGACTTGTAGAACAGTTGTATGTGCTGCATAATCTGACTCAAAAATATGTCATCTTGTGTTATTCGCTCCACAAATATCCCTAATTCATCTCCAGTTGCAGTGTAAACAACAAAGTCACAAAAAGAAGCTTCTGTGACTAACAGTTGGGCCTGTACCTGATAATAGTACGGATGGTCTCGTTTTAATGTGATGTGACCTGACTCATTCTTCTGCAGGCAGAACTTTGCATCTTTGCATGCATCAGTGACATTGATATGCTTATGGTTGAATGGACATTTCACCTCAATAATACCCTCGCCACAGCAAGAACAAGAAATCAAACCATCAGGTGATGCGCCTAAGTAGGGATACTTTGGGTTCACCTTAAAACCTGATTTGCTAAAGTACCAATTATCGTGTACACTTAAAAAGGTATCACAATAGCACTGAACAGCATTTTTCTCTTCTGTACAACCCCAAGATGTTGCCTCACTTGAAAATGTATGCACTTCGGGGTTACACATTTTAGACACAAGTGACACAGAAGGTTTCACAATACTTGTGTGACAAACAGAATAAACATTGGAGGCGGTGATTCGTCCAGCTCGCTGTTGCATCCATAGTTTACCTTTTGATTGGTCTTTGGTTGCCTCTTCAATTAAATTACAGTCGGCCACTGTAATAGCCATATTATTAAAGACATTTTCACAAAATGTCTCTAGCTCTTCAGAGGACATAGTTCTATTTGAAGGATTATACAAATGGGAAAGAGGAAGAGGCAGTTTACAGTTACGAGGTTGGTACCTTTCTGCATGACCAGGAATAATTGATAAAATTGCTGCCTTGGTGGGTTTTTTCTCTGCTTTCTCAGTTTCCGCCAAGGCAGTGTACATCTGAGCCTCTTCCTCAGCTGACATAGGTGGAATTATACAGTCAGAAGTACTCATTTTACTTCTCTTTGGTGATGTAAACATCATGTCTTTCCCCTGTTTTGGTTCCACGGTTTTGATGGACGAAACACCAGACCAGGAACATGTCTTTGACGTGCACGATATGGATTTCCGGTGATCTGAAGCAGCCATCAGCACAAACAGGGTTGCGGCAACATGTGAGCAGCATTCGCCCAGACCAGCCATACAATTACAGTGGGCTGTGCGGACTTGGCCATCCAGGTTGACAGCTATCCAAGGCCTGAGAGGTGGTTCGCTAGTCTTCATTGAATGCTTCACCTGAAAATACAGGATAACTATATTCATTTCAGTTGATAAAATATACATGTACAATTCAAAATGTTTCTGTGAGCAAAGAGGCCAGGACGAAACATGGGAAGCACTTTATTATTTAGGCCTACTAATAAATGAATCAGACTTGATATCCAAAATATCCAATATCCAAAATATAACGTTTACATAACTCAAATTAGTGGTATTTCTCATGTCTTTACTATTTTAATGGGGTCCCATAGTACTTTTCAATCGCATATGCATATCTCATAAAATTATTGGCCTATTGAAAACTGTTTTAGCATAGAAGGATTTACTGTCAATGTAAGATTTACTGTTCGTTAATCTGTGAAAGATATCTATACAACAAGCTGGGCCTCCAATTCAGTATTATTAGCCAACTGGTTTAGCGAAGTGGCAAGTAACTTACCTTACTCATGACAATGAGAATATCCTTTCCTTTTGGTTGCCATACCGATGTATTCGATACCCACCCTGACTCAAAATATCTGTATGCAGAAAGGCTTTTATATGCTTTTAATGATTTTCCTGTGTATGAAGACGGAAAGTCTATCAAATAACTGTAAATATCGCCGAACTCGAGTGAAGGTACGTTGACCGAGAACTTCACGTCAGTAAATAACTCGGCCGGAAGCTTGTATGGGTCTGTAATATCCAACAATGACAGTTTGTTTGCGTATCTAAGTGCCGCATTTCCTTGTAAGTGAGTTGTAACAGATGTAGGTAAAAAAACACTGCATAATTGTGTGGAATCGCGATCGTTTTCTGTAGCATCCGCCATTTTTGTTTCCCTTCAAAATGTCGCGCGCTTACATTTCCAGTCACGTGACTGGGAGACACCTATAGGATCTTTGGGAACGCCCAAAAAATTGTCACATTTAAGGTGGAATTGAAAGAGGAAAAATCACAGACATTGAGAGAAGCAAAGTCCGTAAATACATAAATAACTGAGAATTCTAATCATAAATCCATCCTGCTGTATCATCCTGCTTAATGAGACTAAACACAAAAGGACTTTATCTGTGTTCTGTATATAGCCGAGGCTAAACTTTAAAGTGTAGCTCAACACACAAACTTATGCTCCATGGCGACGCAAAAAAACAAGAGGGGGCTTCCCTCTCTCTTGGTACAACAGAGTTTTTTTTATGAGTCCATAATGGCCATTTAAGGAAACAACTTTTGTAAAAGTAAACCAACTTAGTTAGTTTATGAGCTAGACATTTGAGACCTACAAATGTCTTCTTCAGAAACACTGCAGAGGCACCAAGAGCCCCCGACACACCTGCAGCACAGTGGAGGCGTCACAAGAGGCACTAAAGGAAACATGGAAGGGACAAACGAGGAGGTATCCGGGCAGGACTCAAGATCTTGAAAGACTGTTGTGGAGCAGAGGGAGCTGCGCAAAAGGAAGAGGGACGAGGTGGTGGAGGAGCTGACCAGTGTGGGACACCACGCTCTAAAACAGGGACAAACCCGGGAGGCGGTGCACCGTTTCAGAGGAGCACTACCTCCAAAAAGATGCGGGTCAGGTTGGCCCACTGTGGCGGCGCGCTCAGTCGCAACGGCTCAGGACTAACCCAACACCTGAATGCAATTTAGTTGTGCAATTGTACAATGACAAATAAAGAAGTTACTGTCTTACTTAATTAATCTACTTAACTCCGCCCATATTTGCTGCCCAAAAAGACCTGTCTAAGATGGAGAACTGCGAGCTTTTCGGAGCGTAAATTGCTGATGTTTTATCAGGTTACTGCTGAATGCTCACACTTCCTCCTCTTCCCGGTGCGTGGTCAGGGTCAGGGTCACGAGCTGCCTAATGGCATGGGGTCATGACGTCCTCCTGCACTTCCACGGAAGCAGAACAAACAGCTTCCCTAACCTCCCCATCTCTTTCTCTTCATCATTATTAGCCATATCAGCATTTACTTCATTGATCCCTTAGTGGCAGTTCTCGCACAGTGGGCCGCGTACACATTCATTCTAAATACAAAAACATACATACCAGTTACTTCAAAGAAAGATGCTGCATTTTAAGAATTTCAAATTACCTCAGCGACATTTGCTGAGTATGAAAAGTTGAACAGGTTCTCTTTGATATCTCTGCTTATTTCTTTCCATGTATCTCGCAGAACAAAGACGCGAGAGAGAGAAAAAAACAAACATTGATCACGTTATACAGCGGAAAAGGCTTCTGTGACTGATTCAAAAAGGAGCTAAGTATTTATTTATTACATTTTTTTTTTTTACCCCCACAGCTTCAGACCTCTCCATGCACTCGCCTCCTATAGTTCAAACGCAGTTCACATCTCTGGGAGTCTACCAACCCCTCCCTCCGCGCGACACGGGAAATCCTTTGCATAATATGTCGCGGCACATTCCATACATGGACCAGCATGTTCACGACTCACGCCTCCGCACTTTGGTGTCCGATTTCCAAAAGGAAGTTCGTTGGCCGAATTGACTATTTTTATGGCCAAATTAGTCTTTTTTTCCCCCTAACTCCCCTTGCTAGACGAAACCCTCTTCACATCTGGCACGCATCTGGAGCTTGTTTTAATGAGGCCCGAACTGGTCGACTTGCCATCACTCGCGAGCTGTCAGGGGCCGAGGCGAGTGATGTTGATACATAAATGATAGCGCGCTTACAGAAGGGGGGAACCGAGAAGTGAGCGAAGCTAATTGGGGAGGATTGCTGTAGGTTTCTTTTTTTTTTGACTCCCCAGAGGTGGAGGCTGCTTCTATAACGCGGCGGCGGAGCGGCGGTGTGTGATTACTGTGTCTGGTGTCTCCGAGCAATGACAATGTGTGTCATAACAAGGAAGTCGTGGGGAGTGGAGGCGGAGAAGCCGAAGTGTGTGGTGGCCCAGAAGAAAGAATGATTTAGGAAATGTGGACCTGAAGCTCCAAGGCTTTACGGTCTGGAGCCTGAAGCTGCTGAGGAGACAACGATTTGTGAACAATGCAAACAATACAATGTCCAACTATTAGAATGTAACTTTGTTTTCTGCAAAGATCCCTAAAGGCCAAGTAATTAAGCTAATCCATTATTGTAAAAGGTGGCCAGTGACAAAGTACTTTAGTATTTTTGTTGAGAAGTTGTCACAAAAAGGCCCCAAAATAAAAGTATAAAGTTGGCTGTGTGTATAAAAGCCTTATGAAGCACACTCCAGAACAGTAGATGGCGCTGTGTGGATATGTTGTCAATACAACTGACTCACGTCTCAAGGAAAAAGGTTTGTCCCTGCCGTGCTGCCGTACAGGTAGGGAATTCGTGGCGCGATCTTTGTGTTCTTGAAGCCGCAAAGTTGCATAAACTGATTGGTACTGTCTTCTTCAGGACAGTTACATTATAATTTTACTGAACACCTTTTACTTTCATTAGAATAATATTTGACCAGTAGTATTTGTATGAAATGAAGTACTTTGACAACCCACTGGTTAGGACGGACTTACAGACCGCAGTTAGACACGAGTCATTTCTGTATCTGTCGACGCACAATTTTGGAAAAGTCCCAAACAAATATAGAGTAAAAGTCGCATCAGGTAAAGCGTCTGCCCTTGAAATGACTAGGGCTGAACGATATGGACAAAATTTTATATCTCGACATTCATGCCAAATATCTCGATATCGATACAATACGATATAACTACGGGTTAGGTGAAAACCAAGCATTTTTCCGAAAAATAAAAACATAATAATAAAGAGTGCAGTTTTATTGATGCAAATCTATATAGTTTCTAACTTGCTTTTTCAATTTTAATGTTTTGAATGTCCATGTCTCGATATCAATACGATAACGATATATCGTTGCTTTTTCGATATTAATATCTTGAATGTTTATATCTCGATATCGATCCGATAACGGTATATATTTCAGCCCTAGAAATGACCATTGTGTAAACTGCACTCTCCCTCAATAGGGCTCTTCTAGCATCCGGGTACTTTCAGAGCGCGGAATTAATCCGCGTTTTTTGCCTGTGAGTGACAGATTGTGTACGTTAAATTTACTTTTTCTCAGTAAATCCGGCCTAAAAGCTGTCGTGCGGTTGGATGTTCCATTTTGTCGGAACTACAGCTTCAATCTTGTAAATTGAGTAAGTTAATGATAATAAAAAGTTGTCTACAGATCTAAACAAGATGTGGATTATGTTTTAAAGTTTAACGTGACTGTGCCGGACACGTCAGGCTCCAAATTCTACCATTTACTTTAAACATAAAATAAATTGTCAATCAAATGTTTATTGTCATGACACGCGTATGCTAAGTCATGCTTTAGCTTAATCTAAACTGAATAAACTAGAAGTAAAGTTGCCTAAGAGCTTCTAAAACATTTTCTCGTCAGCATTACGTTTAATTTAGTTCATGATTATTAGTGAAGCATTCTAGGCGACCTCTTGGCAGTTTGTACAAACATTCATCGAGACCAATTAAGTCCAATTTCTATTTATATCGGACTTTTGCCTCAATAGGCAGGTTATCGTGGTAATCAAATGACGTTTCATCACAATCCGACATTTATTCACCTTAATAAATCCTCTCAAATTCAATGACAACCACCCAATGCAGCGATCTCCCATTGTTTTCAATGAAGCCGAGAGCGGTGTATTCACAGTGGTAATCCCCACTGAGTCTGGTATGCAGCGTGACAGCTGTTTGGAAAATGAGTACAAAATGAAGATGATAAAGCATACAGGCATTGGCTTTCAGAAGAATGGTTTTCTATGTTACTTTATGTAAACAAAATACCAATCCTAAGCGAACGCCATGCAATAGCGACCGCGCAGTCTCTCTTTCCTTTAGGGTAAGCTGTCTGTTGAAATGAATACAGAAGCTTCCATCAAGAAGGGTATCTGACCAAGGAAAAACCTAGCAAAATATCAACATGTAAATCACCACAAGCTGTCACAGGCCAGGCCCTAAAACCCCAGTGATGCCAACACATAAGTGATCATGTCTTACAGTGCGGCGGGGGGTGGAGCCGTGAGCTCAACTAATTGGCAAGGAGTGGAGTAGCAGATTCGGAGTCCCGGGAGCTGTACATGTGTGATGGTGGAGAGCGCTGATATGATTACCGTGTTGCATAGCCGGAGGAGGGCGGCAGGTTTTTGGGTGTGTGTCGTAACATGAAAGTGATGCTGGGAAGGGGTCCAATGTACGGTGGCCCCGAGGAGACAATAAGCCAAGAAAGAGGTACGATTAGAGGGATGCCTTAAGTATGCTGATGTTTATGGATTATTATTCTACGGTTGCACCAGAGATGGACCAGTTTTGTGGGAAGGCAAGAGTAGCACATCTTCATTGTGGTGGAGAAATGCTCCAATGGCTTAGTCGTAAAACTTTCTCTACATGCAGTAAGCTTGTGTGGCTGAGGCAATGATGACATTTCTAATCCCTGATTTCCCATTCCGAAAGTCACACTCCATTCTTAGTAACATTGAATGGAACTTGTTACTGACCCCGAATTTGCTCCTCTTTGAGAAGTGGCCAGTGTCGTCCCTGTCCACAAACCATTTATACACGTATGTTTGTTTCATATTGAACCACGTGTTTACTTGCTTTAGCCATCAGTTTTGTATCCTGTGAGAATTGCAAGTTAATGTTGAGCTAAATGTTTAGAAAAACAAGGCTATCTAATAATGAGCAACGTCCCAGGGAGATTTCCCAGACTGGAATGATGCAGTGTCTAACTCTGGTTAAATTTGTTGCATTTTAACAAGTCAAAATGTAGCACAGTGAGGAAAATTTATATAAAAACTTGCTAAAAAAAAAAAAAGGTGGAAGTCGTAGCTCTGCAGTATGAATGTTGTCCCATAGAATTTGAAACACATCCCACCTAAATGAACTGGTTTTAACCCTATCAAGTGGATAGTATCAAATCAGGCCCTTTGGCAGACGATGCTTTCCTGATTTCACTACAGTTACCTTCAGTTTTGGACCAAATGACCACAGTAACCACAGATGACTCAATCTACACATTTTGTACCCAGGAGTAAATAGCAGAGATTGTACAGGCTAAATGAATAAGCCACAGACAGTGAAGGAAGTCGTGTCTGGTCTGCTTCCTCTGGACCCCAGACCAATATCATGGACATGCCCAAAAAACAATTGCAGTTTATTCATTCTTTTGAGCCAGTATACACAACCCCTTAAACAAAATTCATAGACACTCCCTTTTAAAATAATGCAGATAATCGATATTGGAATATATATATGGGAGGAAAAATATTTTAAGTTTTTTGTACATAAGAATACGAGATTTTATCCATAAAAAATGCCAATATTTTCCACAACTAAATCGAAAATATGGATTGCGCTAGGTTTGAATTTATGATTTGATTTTATTATATTAGTTACAACGATATTTTCCGAGGGGAATTTGATCTCGTTTGGTTTTTAGCGGGGAAAAAACTGTAAAAATTAAAATATTAAGTACAAGACGCTAACGGTCGGAGTCTATAGGAGCTTCTAATGTGGAGACATTGTTGCGAATGTCTAAAGAAAATCAAATTTTAAGAAAACAGGTCCTAAACTTTCTTTAGCCGCTGCTATGACTGGGAAGGACATGACCAATATTAGTGAATGAATATGCATACCACTGAGGGAAAAATCTACGCTTTCCCCTGCTGTGGATTTATTGGATGTTTCTTATAAAGACCATAATGACATTTAAGAATCGACAAACAACATATCGAAGCTTTTTCAGTTTGCTAATTTCAGGCATCCAAATCGCAGATTTCGACGAACCCCCTCCCCATGCTTGTAAACAAACTCTCCGTATACATTGCGGTCCTGGCTGTCACTGGCTAACATGCCAATGGCTCTGCTGACATACGTCCCTCCCAGTGCATTCTCCACGGTCGCCCCGCGTAAATCACTCAAACGGCCCCTTTTGTATGTTCATTAATAGGCCCGACATGCGTCCACACAAAGGCCCTGACTATTCTCTTCGATGGGCCCGTGATTGAAAGCCGTGCCCGTTTCAACCGCGCCATTCTCATTCTCGCCCTGTAGCGGCTTGTCGCGCTGTCTGTAAAGTTTATTTATGAGTGCTTGAGGATGGAACAATGGGGGAAAAGGCCCTCTCGTGTTTGCGTTTTGGGGTGGGGTGGACTTTAGGAGCATCCCATTGTTGGATGTGGCCAGACAGAGATGGGTGTGATCTGTTTTTTTTTTTTGCAGCAGCAGCTGTGGGTGGTATGAATTTAGGGGAAGGGGGGCGAGGGTGCATTTCATCACTGGGAGAACGGTGCGGGGGGAGGAGAGGGGGTGGGGGGAGTCAAGTGCAGGCCAGCGTGAACTTTTCCACGGATAGATTTGGTTCGGCTCCTGGAAGGCTTTCATGTGCTGGGAATTGGCTCTTACGGAGATTGGAATACAGCACAGATTTCAAGTGGAATACAGTATAAAAGAAGTATGTCGGAAAGTAGAAAGCAGTGATATCTGTACAGATTTTAGGCCTAATAGATTTTTCTAAAAAGTAGATAAATAAACAAAAAATCTGGTCTGTTTTGGATCCTTTTTAGGACTTGGTTTATTTCTGATTTGTATATATATGAATATAGTCCACAAACTCAAACTAGCAAAGGGTTAAATGCTTTATCAAAGAAGTGACTGCAGTAAAGATTACACCAGATACTGCAGTATTTTAGGGCTGTCTTGACCAAAATGTGCTAAGCAGATACTGTTCTGTAAGTGGGGATTTTCCTGGACAGCATTAGCCACAGTTTTCTTTGCTTGGCACTTGTGAATAATTTCATGAATCCCATCAGAAAGTGGGTTATGGTATGGGGTTAAGGTTCACCAGGAGGCATGCAAACTCCCCTGGCTTTATTTGTAAGATGACAAAACTCCAGAGTAGGGACGATTCGATTTTAAGTTCCCGATTTCAATTATTTATTCATTTTTACATTGATTCACATTTTAAGCAGGTTAAATCGATTTTAAGTCAATTTTCAATTAATAGTTACATCCCTACTCGATCAAAACAGTTTCCACTGAAGTGGTGGCAAGGCTTGCGTTTCTGCTTACGGGATCTCCCATCTTAAGACCCCAGGTCTTAACAGTTAGTTGAATCCAGGTGGACACATTCTTTGCTGGTCAGGCAGAGTAAATGCTAAGAAGTGACTGCAATTTGAGTGCTGAAATGAACAGAACCAGTTCGGTGATGGTGTACGGACTTAACAACATACTTCCACATCAAAGTTTTAAACCAAGCATGGCTGTCTAGTCACATTCAGATTCGAAGACATCAATCATCCATCCATCCATTTTCTTCCACTTGTCCGTTGCCGGGTCGTGGGGGCAGCTGTTGGAGCTGCCCAAATCACATTGCACCAGCCCCTATGGCTCCTCCTGCAGGTGGTGGGTCCACAAAAGGACCAACCGGGCCTGTTGGTCTCTCATAAGGGGCTTCTGAACCGCTCTTTGTCTGACCCGTCACCTAGGACCTGTTTGCCATGGGAGACCCTACCAGGGGCACGAAGCCCCCGACAACAGAGCTCCAGGATCATTCAAGTGCTCAAACCCCTCCACCACGCTAAGGTGGTGGTTCCAGCAGGGGGACATCAATCACACACAATCTCAATCCCTGAACATTATTTTAGCATGCTTTTGAGATACAACCTATCTTACACAGTAAGAAAATAAATTAAAAAAAATTAAATGTCTTTTAATAATGTCCTCTTTGATAGAACCAAGTTGCAGTAAACAGTTCTCCAAAGTCCACTCTTCCTCTCTCCCTTTTCATATGAAGGCTCAAAATGACGGGTATTCCTAAGCCCTGCACAATGGCGCTATATAATGTATGCGTGTTAGCCCGAGTCTGCTCCGAGCGATAAGTATAGCCCAGGCGTTTCATTCAGTCCGAGCCAATGCTCGATGAATGGGCCATGGATACTCCCAACATGCCTCCTGACATTTAAATGCACATTGGTATACCACTACATAGGCCCGGCTCGCGTATAAGTGTCCGGCTATTTTTACAAAGCCGGGAGAGCTGGAGAAAGTGTGGTCTGTTGTATTGAAGCAGCCCAGGAGTCGGCCGGTAATCTTTAGTTATTTTTGAAAGTGTGGCAGTTCTGAGGATGTTGGCTGGACTTAATGTGATGCTAAAAGTAGTGTGTGTCCTTAGAAATAGTCCAAAGTAGTTGTAAAGGTGACTGAAGTCGAATAGGTAAACTCCGGGTAACTCAAGAAACATGGTTTTATGTCAGAATGGAGAACACAATTTTTAGAAAATGTAAAATGTGTGTTTTATGAAAAGCTGTTGTTCATAGAGCCATCCACATCCTTAAAGTAGGGCATGTACGGTTTTACTGATAACAGTAAAGTAATGTTGATATAATCACAGTCACAAAAAAGTCATTACTCACTGGAGAAATTCATTATTGAATGAAACAATGAAGGTATGACACAAACACACACACATTCCACCATAAAAATAACATCATCATCACCATCAGAAGACTTAATGGACAAATAAATAAAAAAAGTGTTAAGAATATTTACGGAAAATGCCATGTATTACTTTTGTGGGAGACCACAGTGAAGAGCCAGAGGACCCTTCAGATCTTTGGATAGCTTGGGTCAGTACCATAGATGGGCTGGGATTACATTGCTACACAACACTGCGGTCAGACACATGGAGTGGTGCAGATGGTAGAGTGGGTCGTCTCATGATCGGAAGGTTGGGGGTTCGAATCCTGCCCCCCGCAGGTTGTGTACATTTGTACATCGACTGTAAGAGTTATGTTTGGTTTGTGTTATTGAGAGTGCTGTTTTTACATATTTTACTATGATGTATTTTATCAGATTGTGTTATGTGTGTAATTGTAATTTTATTCCCTTTCAGGAGGAGACATAACTGTTCAGGGACTAAAGATGAAAAATAGCTCTTAGGCTCATTCTTGCATAATTACAATTGTATAATGTATATTAATATGCACTGTCCTTATAATAAATAAATAAATTGGTGCAAAAATGTGTGTACGAATGAGATTGTGAATGAGTGAGTGGTTCTGTACTGTAAAGTGCTTTGAGCGCATAATTTAGGTGGAAAGGTTGAGACATTCACCATTTACCGCGGCATGGGAGCGCAGCGCTTAGTTGTGCTTCACAACTAGAAGGTCCCAGGTTCGATTCCCACCTGGACGGGGCCTTTCTGTGTGGAGTTTGCATGTTCTCCCCGTGTCTGTGTAGGTTTCCTCCGGGTACTTTGGTTTCCCCTACCACAAATAAACATGCACAATAGGTCATGATAAAAGATGCGTGAGCGTGGGTGAACGGTGGTGATCAGAAGGATTGTTGGCGCAGATGTGTGCAGTCGAGAAAGCGCTTCTGTCAGTCTTAGTGGCAACTGAAGCTACATAATATAGCTTACCCCCACCGCGTTTGGAGTGAATAAAGAACACATCTCTGACACTTTGTGAAGTGCTTTGGGGGACTTGTGTCATGTGAAAGCTTCCTTTCCATTTAATACACATCATGTCCTCTGACACCAGGCTTCTCTGAAAACTCTGAAGGAGGTAGTTTCATCTCTCAGCGGGAGGCCATTTTTAGCTGCTCGGCCTCATGTCGACCAGACAGAACGAGAAGTCAGACTTGAGGTCTGAAAACTTAACTCACAATCGCAAATTATTGAGTTGCCTGGGTTCTCTTATTTATATTTAGTCAAATAACGGTCTGTAAATAAATTGTGATAACTTCCTTTTACTTTAGAATGCACCTGAGCTAACTCGGCAACAGCCAAAGGTTTTCTGGAAGTTGAAACCGTCTACTCTCGGCGTATGTAAAGGCATGTTAGTAAAACAGTCGACGTGACCAATGCATTTTCCTGGAGACTATTTCCGTGTAAATAGCCACTTGTGTTTTGCGCGGATGGGAGTTACCAGACTCGGGGAAAGTTACCAAGTTTTGCTGTGCAAGAAAAAAAAGTTAAAACCTATTTCCAACCCAAACATTCTCCGATCTTCTGTGGCTAGCTTTGATGTGTTTTCCCAGTTGTACGAGAGCAGAGCTGGCCTGCGGTAGCTTTACTAAACTTTCTGGACTGGAAACTGACAGTGTGACAGTGCTGTTTGTTTTGCTCCCAGTGCTGATAGTACGTGTAGTTCTAACTGCCAAAAACAGCATCGCTAAACTCTCCATTTGGTATTTGTTTTGTACATGGAAATCACTGTGATGTCAAAACACTTGAGCGCGGCATTCCTGGTTGGAGGACATCGGCGCGGGGTTGGTGTGCATAGCACGAATCTTGAGGGCAAAAAGTGAATGTGAATTACAGTTACAGTTGTAATATAGACAATTACATTTAAAAGAATTAATGTGTTTTTTAGACAAGTGAAATTAGCAAGTATGTTACCATTGGCTGCAGTATGGGTATAAAAGCTCACACGCACACACAATGGACTGCACATTATATGTAATCATGCTGTCCCTCAATGAACGGGTCATTTAACAAGGATAATATTTTGGTTTTAAGATCTTAAACGTATTGGCAGTAGACAGTTCTGCTCAATTGTTCTTACTGCAAATTTCCATAGCTTTAAACTCTATTGTAACTAATTACAATCAGCGTTTTAAACAGTGGTTTTCCAACTTGTATGGATTCGGGACCCACCATTACCGAAGGATGAGTATAAAGGGAATGTGTGTGATGTCCGAGCACAACATGGCGACAGAAGCTAATGTTTAAAAAGTTAAGCCAAGAAACACTTAGTAGCTTCATACTGTCATGTAGAGAGAGAGTGGCTGTGTCCGAATGTCCACACTATTCCCTATATAGTGCACTATATAGTGATCACGCCATTTTGTAGGGGTGTCCGAATGTCCAGAGAGAAAAAAGTAGTGCACTCAAAATTTCCCACAATGCATTCTGAAAAGTAGTGAGCATCAGCGGTCACTAAACGGGTCAATATAGCCCACAATGCATTGCGAGAGTCGGAGAAGA
Source organism: Proterorhinus semilunaris (assembly GCA_021464625.1). Lineage (NCBI taxonomy): Eukaryota > Metazoa > Chordata > Actinopteri > Gobiiformes > Gobiidae > Proterorhinus > Proterorhinus semilunaris. The sequence continues at coordinate 23,604,569 of CM038360.1, forward strand.
ATGCCTGACAGCGACAGGTCTTTGAACTAAACAACACGACGGAATGAAATCAGCTGTTTCAATCGTGTGTTGCGTATTTATCATGAATAAATGACTTAAATATAAACAGTTACAGTGAAAAATGCTAGCGTTAGCTGCTTACCTTTAGCTCGAGCTGTTAAATGACCGATAGCTTCCTCTCAAATAATCCAAGCCATTCATGTAAAATACATGTTAAATATATCTGACTCGTATTTATACATAAATAGTCCCCTGTTTCATGAGTTTGGTTGATCTTTATCGCAGAAATAATTTTTTTCCGGAGTTTAGCGAACTTTTAGCAGATGTAGTCACTCATTCTGCTGGCGCTTCGGACACCGGGCTCTGACCTGCTTTCTGCACGTCTTTGAGCTAACACTGGAGTGTTTTTTTTTTATATGATAGTTTTAATTTTAATTTAAATGTCAAATAAAACGCCTGTAAAAGTGCCAAAACTGTCATTCTGTTTCATAAAATAAACGTTTGTAACAATAAATAAATTCAGAAGAAAAAAAAGAGGAAAAAAAATCTGCACGCCGCAGCGCGCCTGACGTCACGCAGCTCGGAGAAAGTAGTGGCTTCTGTCCGAATTGCCAACAGAATCAGTGGACTATATAGTCTACTATATAGTGCGGGCCTATGTAGTGAATGAGGGGTTAGGGAATAGTGTGGACATTCGGACACAGCCAGTGAGAATACAATTTGAAAGAGTGAGAATAAAATTTGAAAGTAAACGATCAAGTTCCTCCCTTAAACTCCTGATTGGACCAGAAAGCCATTCCCTGGTTTGCAAAATGAGGACAGCCAGAACAAAGTGCACAGGGTTTTAATGCTTATTTAGATGGATAACAACTGTTGTAAGAAATAATTATAATTTTTATTTCAGTCAAGCAGTAAATTAATGAAGGCAGAAACTTTATGTTTATTTGAATTTTTAAGCTACTGACAGGAAGTGACATAGATAGAGGTAAAGTTCCACAGCAGTTTGACTCATTTCCCATTGACATAACATGGTTGGCACGGCAACAGTTTAACATTGTTTGCCCCTATCTATGTCACTTCCTGTCAGTGTCCAATAGGGAAGTGAAACAAACATCAAAAAAATTGATAACCTAAATACAGCTGGGTAAAAATGATCTGAAATATGATTGCCTTAATGAAGTCTTAGCAATGTGTCTAATGTGTCATAATGCACTTTAAACGATCTAGCTCCCTCCCCCTTCTGTCCTGGTTGGTCCTGACAGGTCGATTAATCCGCACGGAAACGGGCTGGCGATGTCAAGTCAGGTCTGAAGCGAGGCGAGTTTTGATTGTTTGCGGTGTGTTGTCCATGGAACCTTACGTGAGGTGTTCTCTATTCTACTGTATTTTCCGGATGAAATATTACGCAGTGTGGCTTTAAAAATAACCCACTTCCAGAGCTGGTTGATTGTTTGTTTCTCACTGATACCATCACCAATTCACCGCAAAGCCTCTCCTGTCATCCATCCAGCGCAGTCCCATTGACAGCCCTCCTCTGGTCCAGTCTATCTGGTGGAACAATAGGTTGTCTAAGAGAGCCGGAGCTGTCCCGCTACAGTGCCACCGGAGAGGTTGCCTTTTCAGTGGAGCTAAGCCGTATATACTCCGGGGCGGTGTGCGATGTAAAGAGACGAAAGAGGGATAGATTCATGAGCGAGAGAAAGAAAGATAAAAGATAGATGAAACAAAGCGGCGCAGGATGGATGTGTTCAACATTGTAACACGTGGACATCAGTGTGAGTTGACACTAATTGAATAAGAACGAGATATGGCTCAGGGAGATTGAACGCTACGACATGACATACAGATAATATGCGCAACCTTTGCTTTTGCGGACCTAAGCCTTGCTATTTTACAGTTTATACTTTTAAATAATGTCTTCGTATTGAAAAGACAGTAAGGAGTGAGAGACCGGGCTAGTCACGTTTTTTTGGTTGGTCTGGAGTGCCCTCTTCAGGCTGCCTAGGGGATTACATGAGACAAAACGGCCAATACAAGCTTTCACTTGAACTACAGCAGTAGCAAAACCAGCAGTTTGAGTGCAGGGTTGGTCATAACAGTTTGGGTGATGACGTATGGACATGCCGTTGCAGATTTCGGGAACTGGCCATACGTGAAATCCGAGCTCCTCGTTATGGCAAAACCTCAAAGTGGAGGCGAGGTTCTATTGTTTTTAGTCGGTATTTCGTAATCATTTCAGACACATCCTGGTCACTACATGACATGTTGATGGTATCCCAGTCTAAAAGGTACGACTGGCCTGTTCTGTTCAACATCCGCTGCAAACCCCCCCATCAAAACAAGCTCTGATTCCTCCCACCTGCTCTGTGGATGTCGCTGCTGTCGGACATCGCCGCTATCGTAAGGGGCTGTTTTGGTTTTATGAAGTAATGCACTTTTAAGTAGAGTTTTGGAGGATCTGACGAGTAGTATTTGTGTCAAGAACTTGTTACTCTTACTCCGCTACAGTTGAAAGATAGATATAATACTTTTCTACTATATTTGGTCCTATTTTAAAAGCCTAATAATGCACACTCCAGAACAGACGTTGGCGCTGATTCTTGATGTACCTGAGTAAATGTAACTGAGTACTGCCCTCTGGATGACCTCTCTCCTCTCTGGGGCGCAGACGTATTGCCCTAATCACCCCCCTGTTCCGTGTCAGCTCCACGCTTCGGCTGCACGGAGCCAATCCCATCGACCTGGATGGGGACAGGCCTAATAGCACCTGATGAAAAGTAAGTTTGTTTGCACTGGAAGAAGTAGTCCCTCTGAGTTTTTTCTTTTTCTTTTGCCGTGTTCCCCCTGGCATTGTGTTTGTAGCTCCACTCGGAAACCCGCGGAACAATGTAGCAGAGGAAATGAAAGGCGGGTTGAACAGTTTGGGGCAGTCACACGAGGCTGGGAAAAGATGGAGACGAAAAGTAGCGCAGAAATTGTTTATTTTGGTGCATTTCTGGTTGTGTTGATGCTTTTATTGAGAGAGGGGACAGCCTTGCAACTGCCAATGTCCATTTGGTAGTTTTGTAGCATGGAATAATGTGATATTAGATTGAAATATGATCACGGTGAAAAGGGATTTAGGCCATGTTTCTTTACAAATCTTTTTCTATTTTTAACTCTGTACAGCAAACCTTCTGTTGAGTGTGAAGATTGAAATGTTGACAAAAGGTTTCTGTTGAATTCCGTTCCTTGAGCAGTGATTCTAAACCACGGGTTCGGGTCCATGGCGGGACCGCAACCACGTGAAGGATTTCACCCACATGTCAGTTACTATAAGACAGTAAATGCCAACTCATTTCCTGTCAAAGCAAATTGACTGACTGGCTTTTAATGTTTTGCTGTCTGTGGTTGTTGTTTTTCTTGACTAAGGAGTGCAATGCGTTGTTAATTTGGACCTAACTTTATGCTGCGTTTACACATAAGCACGATGCGTTACGAATGCCACAAATGCACATTCGTGGCCAAGGATCACGAATTTGATGATTCGGGGTCGAGGTTTCACGCGCCGCCACTAACTGTTGCGACCTGTTACTACGCGTTACGATTAATGGCACGAATTATTACGCACGGTCACGAATATGCGTCGCGCGCTGCTGCGTGGTGTTGCGCGCTGCTGCGTGGTGTTGCGCGCTGCTGCGTGGTGTTGCGCGCTGCCACGGGCTGTTTTACGGGTCACTAGGAATATTCGCGTTCTGTCCGAAATCTGTCAAGAATTGGGCGAAAGTGGAGTGATCTTCTTCCACCGGGGTGGAGGCGGAGCAGAGGCCGTGCTCTCCCCTGAGTCATTGGGCTCGTCTGGCTCCAACTCCCGAACATCAGGTACGACCGCAGGAGGAAGAAACACTTTCAGCACCCCGAGGAGTGGCAGTGGCTCGGGGTGCTGAAAGTGTTTCTTCAGGCGCTGTCCGTGACTTGGAGCGCGGATTGGCCGACTTTGTGACACTTTTCCTTGGCATAGCTACTGCAGGTACCAACATTTACTTTGGGCGTAGCGTGTGTTTCTGTCAATTTTGAGCGTGAAAACAGTGATTCTGCTACGAATGCTCCACGAATGCTCTCACGCTGAATTACGAAGCGCCGCTACTCCTCACGAAAGGACACGCTCCGTTACGAACTCCACGAACAGAGGGTGATTCGTGACACTCGTGGAAGATTTTTTGACAGACAAAAACTTTCTCCACGAACGGCACGAATGTCACGAACTGATGCGTTCTGTTAAGAATCCCATTGAGATGCGTTAAGTCACGTCACGAACGTCACGAATGACGGAAAAATGCCATTCGTAACGCATCGTGCTTATGTGTAAACGCAGCATTAGGGAAATAGAGGTCAGTGGGTGGAAAAAATGTGTGCTATTAATTTTGTAAAAACTGTTTGTTTGTGAATGGGAAAACAACAACAACTTGGAAAGACATTAGAGTCCTGGCTATGGAGGGGATTTTAAATTGTCCTGGAGCATCTTCTTAAACAGTGAAAACAAGCTTTCATTGTTCTGCTAATGGCAAGCAAGCAAATCTGTGACACACTTTGAGCACATCCTTTGTGTTTGTGTGTTTTTTTAACTAATATAACTAACTAAATAAAACCTTAAAGATAAACCTGGTTCATTATTTAGATTATGGTGCTGATAATACAGACTTTTAATTTTCATACATTTTTATATTAAACAATAAAATTATATCTATAATCTACAGAAAAAGTTTCATTCAATGGATATTTCTACATTTTCACCATTCACCTGCAGTGTCTCGCCTTGAAAGCTCTAAAAAGTTGATGTAGCTTGATATGTCTCACAGGTCCCCTTTCGGGGAAAAATATGCGCACAGTCGCTGTCATAGTTTTTTTTAAAGTGCTGAAGCTGCTGCACACTCGCCGTACAATGACTCCGCACCAGCCGCGTATAAATAAAACATGCAGTACTTGAAGCAGTCGGTCTCTCCTGGCCAACTCGCTGGAGCGGCTCCACTCCGGTCCTCTCTCAGGCTCACCAACAGGCAGCACACGTGTGTGCTCCACGCTGAAGAACTCTTATCGATTCCCTGCCGTGCGCCATGAGAAATGCCAATGCTCCCTGTTCCTGGTTCATCTCCAGTTCACTTGTCATTCTCCATAATTCTGACAAAATCAAGACGTTTAGCCGTGATGCGGTTATGGCCAGACGGTGCAAGCTCCGAGGGCTGATCTCTCATTGAATTAGAGCTCTGTGTTCCGTCGTAGCGTGCCAGCCGAGACCTCTGTGGTGAAAGGGAAGGTTTGAAGAATTGGACAATTCCGCTGTTCATAAATCCAGTGGCTCGAACAGCTCCAAAAGAGATGAAAGGGGAGTTAGCTTTGCCCCCTGGGGGATACGGCTAAGTCTAGGCCGAGCCATCAATTTCAAAAAATGAAGACAAAGTGGTCAATCATTGTCTTGACATATCTGGATTTTTTTAATACAGTATACTGCTACTTTGTGTTCAGAAGTGTCTAGAACCCCCCTTTTTTTCAAACATAAATTAAACTAGACACGGAAAATTCTCAAATCCCTTTTCATTCAGAGCGACATTTACGACTTCTCTCACAATTTATTGGTGATGTTTATTATTTATTTTTCCATGTTAATGCCAGGTCCCAGACTGCACGTCTTTGTAAATGAAAGGAATATTGCGTAGACCGGCTAGTCAGGCAAGTCTGAACCATACGCCCAAACGTAAACTGCGTCTGCGAAGGTCTTTGAGTTATGAGCTTGAACCAAAGAAAAAGTGCAGCCTGCAAAATTCAGCACTGAAACTGCTCACAGCTTCCCTGAGATTTGCACTATTCACCTTTACACTGTGCGCTTCTTTTCCTCGTCTCCTTGTTTCTGTTCTGTGGTTGCTCATAACAGCATGCTCAGTTCAATATGATTCATCATTTACATGCCGTCCAATCCCACACAGCACATCCACCTTTATTTATACAGGAGTCAAACACCTTGACATCCTGAGGGATCCGGGCCCCACGCTGCACGAGTATCAATCTGAGTGCGGGGCTGTACGCTGAAGGACGCGAGCTGAATCCTCGTGTGAACGATGTGTCCTGGAGTACCCTGAGAAAAATTACAATGTCAGTGGGACTATCCTGGTTAACACAGCTGAGGAGAAAGTCCAACCTCCAGAGTTTATTCACGGGAGGCCTGCACTAGTATGAGGACTTGATTTGTGACGTTAGGTTTGTCTTAGACTTGAGAATGCCATTGTTGCTAACAATGGCATTCTCAAGTAACCATTTCTTCAAAATGTGTTAGTCACCAAGAGTTTCTTCTGGCCACAATGAAGTTAGTTGTGTGTTTGTTGCGGGTTGTGTATAACCTGCAATTCAACATGGACTTGAGTTGGGATGATAAGATAGAAAGTATTTTGGTTCATGTCAAGGAACAATCCATGTAAAGAAATAGTCTCTAGGCATAAACTCCTCTAGGCACAGTGGTTAGCGCTTGTGCTTCCCATCAAGGAGGTCAAAGTCTCCGGTCTATTGTAGCACATAAAACATGTACAATGGGTCAGGATGAATGAGAGTGTTTGAGAGTGTGAGACAACAGATGAAAATCAGCCCAAGGCTACAATCCGGCGTGGCGTGTTTACATGCATGAGTCCCATGTATGTTCATAAACAGGCACTGCCCCGACCAAATAAACCAATAAACCAACAACCTGGTACAGTCATTACAGCGTCACCCGTCTTCAGCCAGGATTCTGGATCGACCCTTCTCCTTCACGCCCTCATCTTCTTGTCAGCTGTGCTGCAACCCACCTCCACCCCATCACCCGTCATGGAGTGGTCCATCGCTCATCCCTCCCATTCCACAGCCATTGTCCCGGCAGAGGAGGACGTCCCTAACGCCTCTACCACATATTAACATCAATTCATTAGACATGTCTTCTGTTTTTTTGTATGTTTGACAAACTTATGGAGTAAATAAAAAATCTGTCATAATGAAGTCATTATTCACAGAGAACTTTAGAATGAAGGCCTATTGAAAGCAAATGTAAAGTTTCTTTACATATATATAATATGTGAACATTTCATTTACAAATACAAATCTCCCAGTGCTTGACTTGTTGGCTTGTGCTAATGTGAAAACTTTGCACTCCCATAATGCCCTGGAGTGAACTGGCAGCTCCTCATTTGATCCCATTGCCTCAGAGGGATTACATTTACAGCAATGCATCACCAGGTTTGGACTCTCTGTTCCGACGGTTTTTAAAAAAGACTCAATTCATACAGATTTGATATTGATCTTTTCACCCCCGAAAGCTCTTTAAAACATATTTCCCCCGAATGCTGCGATGTTCTCACACACTCTTTGCAGCTGAGTAAATAACTTGTTGACAGTTGAGTACATGCCGTGCCTGTTCTTTCCGTAGTTCACAGATTTCCTTAGGCCAGGGCCATTTTGAGTTTGTTTTTCCCAAAAAAACTTCAAAATGAGATACTTTCAGGTATTACATCGTAAATTATATAGTATGTAATTTGACAGCTTCTTGTATGAATAAATAGATAAACATAATCAAGTTGTAGAGATAAAATAGAACCCAGATATTAATTTTTGTCTACATGAAATAATTCAGAATTTTGTCTCAAATATATATATATATATATATATTTGATATATTACATACAGTACAGTATATATATATATATTTTTTTTTTTGCTGTGCCATGGAGTAAATTAGAGAAAAGCTGAATTGCCAGCGTGAAATTAAGGACTTTTAACATTTTGGAATATATATTTAAATTAGGAATTTAAATATTTCACGAGGTGGAACTTTGAGTGAATTTAACACTTTGGCATGGCGTGTTTACTGTACACCCATGAGTACCAAGTCTGTTCATTAACGTGCACTGCCCCAGTCAAATAAACAAAAAAGGTTCCAGAACAACTGATCTGGTCTTGATACAGGCAAGTCTGTTTGATCGCGGGGTGATTTTTGTATCCATCAGTAAAATAGGGGCTGAACCTCCCAGAGGTGGCCCAATCTGTGCTTTTAAATGTGTTTTAACAAGAGGATAAGGAGGGGGAGTTGGGGTCCTCCCCCAGGAATTTCTTTAGGAATTGGCACTATTCTTCGGTATTTTTAAGAGTACTTTAACAGGTGCTTAATCATCATTCTCCAAATCATCTAGAGAACCAGACACAATACTCTGGGCGGTGGAACGAAAACCAGTCCCAAGAAAGGCTTTCAAACAGTTTAAAACGCAATACATGTACTCATTAATCGATTATACAGAGCCAAATGAAATGCAGGCGTATGTCAAAAGGCAGAATAGCCCATGACACATGAAAGTCGAACTTGAAAGTGTTCCCCACCTGCCCATCCGACTCTTGCCAGGAAACTGAAGTGAGCAGGGTGTTATTTACCCCTGACATCCTGGGCCCAGGGGCGGGATGACTTTCCTCCACCTCTTTCCTCTGCATGAGGAATGGGCAGATTCTCTCACTGACAGGGACCACAGCAGGGCCACCACAGGCAGAGCACACAGAGCTAAGTGTTTCAGGGCAGAGGTGAGCTCCCGCTGAGGCGTTCCAATCGGAGGGAGAGGTGCAGAGTGTGATGAAAGAACAGGCCACTCTTGATTTTTGGCTAGGTTGGTGCGTGTACCATAGCCTTGACGACCCAAAATGGCCGTTCACTTATTTCAATATGCCATGGTCGACTTCACACTGTGTTGTAGTTTTTATATTACAACCATAGGAGTGCCTAACTGGTGGATTAGCGATCAGGAAATGGCACTTATTACCCTCTGCCAAGAACCAAAACGCCACCAAAACATGACAGTCAGACATCAAAACAGGATTATCACAAGTCATTTCTACCTCGAAGCAAAACACCGCAAACAACGCCAGCTTTATGATTCTCTCTTGATCTGATTATCTCTACTAATATGCTAATAACGGCAGCGCGCGCACCAACCCCAATGCCGCCACGGAATTGCAGCCGAAATGAAAATAATCCGTCAAGAGCCTCAAAAAGTAAACAAAAGAGGCAGTCCCACCGCAGCACTTAGTCACAAGTGTAATCACCGCTCCTCCATCCAGCGGGGGACCCATTCAGGAGCTACTTAGGCTGTTAGCGCTAAATGAGCTAGCTTTATTGCCTCCCGGTTTGTAATGAGTCTCCCGGCCGTGGTACACGTCTTTAACCAACGCGCTCGATGTTTATTAGCCATTGTGGGAGAGGGCAGGGGTGTTCACTTGAGTGGACGGGCGGCTGCGCGGGAGAAAGTCTTTAGATGGGTTACATATGGGCCGGTGTATTAAGATAGTGAAGGTATGGCTTTTAGTGCAGAGGATTCTTATGTTAATTCTATCCCACACGAGTGAGCGCTTGCATATTCAGGTTGTCTCCATATTGTCTTCTTAATTAAAACTATTAAAGGTTTTTCAGAAGGTCAGAAGGTCTGTTTCCCTGCTTTACTAGTTTCGATTACTTCCTGTGATCTTTCTCGGAAGATGAAGTGACGAGTGAAGTAGGCCGCTAACAGGAACTTGCCAGCCGGTAGGCAGAGCTGGCTCAAAGGAGAAGTATCGGATCAGTGCCTTACCTGGTGACGTCTTACCAGGTAAACACTTTTTAGTAAAGCAGGTAAAACAAACCTTCTGTCTCATTACGAGAACAATCTTGAACCTCTTAAACCCCCACTTTAACCAAGTGCATTTTCTTCAGTTCGGCTTTACCCAAATCTGAAAGCTTCTCAACTGGAGCTTATAGGCCAGAGTAATGCCTCATTTGAAAGCTAAGACCTACAAAACTGATCTAAGATTTTCGCCGCGTTTATGGCTCTTTTTGTCGTATTTTTGGTGCTGTTTTGTACACCTTTTGTCACCTCGTTTGATGAGACGCAGGAGGAGCTGAGCCAGGAAGCACCCCATAGTGCTCAGAGCCTCCGTGTGCCACCAACCGTTCACCCAAATCTTCTGCCCCAGGCAAAGGTTCGAATCAAGTGGCCACAGGCCTGTAAGACGGCAGTCTGGAGGCAGTTCGACGAGGATGTCGATAAGGTGCTTGAAGCAACAGTTAAGGGAGATGCGGATCGAAGGCTGCAGGCAATGACGACCATCATCTCCAGCCTTGCTCAGGAGAGGTTCGGCGCTGAGGAGAAGCGATCAGTTCAAACCACCTACACCATGAACCAGAGGGCAACGAAGATCCACAGAATCCGGCAGGAGTTGAAGTCCATCAAAAAGCAGCACAAGGAAGCTAGTGAGGAGAAACGCCCCCCCCTGGAGGAGTTGAGAGCTGTCCTGCGGAAAAGGCTGATAACCTTGCGCAGAGCAGAATGGCACCGAAGGCGGCGAAAGGAGAGATCCAGGAAGAGAGCTTCGTTCATTGCCAACCCATTTGGCTTCACCAAAGAGCTCCTGGGACAGAAGCGTGATGGGAAGTTGCTCTGTTCAAAAGAGGATATAGACCACCATCTGCACAGCACTTACAGTGACCCTCTCCGGGAGGAAGAGTTAGGCCAGTGCAACATCCTTGTAGATCCACCTCCCCCCACCAAGGAGTTCGACAGCAGGGAGCCACTGTTGAAAGAAGTCCAGGAGGTTGTGCGCAAGGCTCGATCTGGCTCTGCCCCTGGACCAAGTGGAATCCCATACAAGGTCTACAAGAACTGCCCCTTGTTACTCAGGCGACTCTGGAAGATTATTCGAGTCATTTGGAGAAGAGGAAAGGTGGCACAGCAGTGGAGATTTGCTGAGGGCATCTGGATCCCTAAGGAGAAAGATTCCAAGAAGATCGATCAGTTCAGGATAATCTCGTTGCTGAGCGTAGAAGGAAAGATCTTCTTCAGTATAGTAGCAAGGCGCCTGACGAACTTCCTCTTAAGTAACAAATACATAGACACGTCTGTGCAAAAGGGCGGGATCGCTGGAATCCCAGGTTGCCTGGAACACACAGGAGTGGTGACTCAACTCATCCGGGAAGCTCGTGAACACAAGGGAGACCTCACAATACTGTGGTTAGACCTAGCCAATGCATATGGGTCTATCCCCCACAAGCTGGTCCAGACCACCATGACCAAGCACCATGTGCCACATCACGTTGCAGATCTGATCTTGGATTATTACAGCCAGTTCAGGATGCGGGTCTCTGCAGGAGGTGTGACATCAGAGTGGCACAAACTGGAGGTGGGAATAATCACAGGCTGCACGATCTCTGTGATCCTATTCGCATTGGCTATGAATATGATTGTCAAATCAGCAGAGCCTGAGTGTCGGGGGCCCCAAAGTAGAGGAGGGGTCCGCCAACCGCCAATCAGAGCATTTATGGACGACCTGACAGTCACCACAGAGTCAGTTCCAGGAGGCAGGTGGATCCTCCAAGGGCTGGAGAAGCTCATTCGGTGGGCACGGATGGCGTTTAAACCAGCCAAGTCCCGCTCGCTAGTGCTGAAGAAGGGCAAGGTCACAAACAGGTTCCATTTCAGCATCCAAGGGGCAAAGATACCATCACTGTCAGAACAGCCGGTGAAAAGCTTGGGCAAGGTTTTCGACAGCAGCCTCAGAGACTCCGCATCAGTCCAGTCAACCTGCCAGGAGCTGGACAGCTGGTTAAGATCAACAGACCGTTCTGGCCTCCCTGGCAAGTTTAAAGCGTGGATTTACCAACATGGTATACTGCCAAGAATACTCTGGCCGCTACTTGTGTATGAGGTCCCCATTTCCACGGTGGAGACCTTGGAAAGAAAGGTCAGCAGCTATCTTAGGAGATGGTTAGGGTTGCCCAGGAGTCTCAGCAACATCGCCCTTTATGGGAACACCACAATGCTCCGGTTGCCTCTGAAATCTCTGGAAGAGGAGTTTAAAGTGACTCGGGCACGTGAGGTGCTGATGTACAGAGACTCCAACGACCCAAAGGTGGCCCAGGCAGGTGTGCTGGTGAAGACGGGGAGGAAGTGGAGCGCACAAGCCGCTGTGCTAGACGCACAGGCTAGGCTGCGGCATAAAGAGGTTGTGGGAGTGGTGGCGCGAGGTAGAGCAGGCTTGGGGATGTTCCCAACTCCTTCTCGACATAAGGAGCGGAAGGGGAAGGAGAAGCGCCACCAAGTACAGGAAGAGGTCAGAGCTGCAGTGGAGGAAGGAAGGACGAGCAGAGCTGCTGGAATGGGGCAGCAGGGTGCCTGGACCAGGTGGGAGCAGGCCATGGACCGCAAGGTCACCTGGACGGAGCTCTGGCAGAGTGAGCCGCACCGCATAACCTTCCTGATTCGGGCAGTGTACGATGTCCTTCCTAGCCCAGCAAACCTCTGTATGTGGGGGAAAGTAGAAACACCAACTTGCCACCTGTGCCCAGCTCGTGGAACACTGGCGCACATTCTGAGCTCCTGCCCAACAGCGCTCGGCCAGGGTCGATACACCTGGCGTCACAACCAGGTGCTGAAACCTATCGCAGACACCATCAGCAAAGAGATCAGCAAAGGCGGCCGAGGGAGCAACACCACTCGCTCAATCGCATTTGTTAGAGCAGGAGAACTGCCACAAGCAGGGAGGAAGGCACCGGCAGGGATCCTGGCAGCAGCCAAAGACTGGAAACTCTCTGTGGATTTGGAGAAGCAGCTGAAATTCCCCCAGCACATTGTCAGCACAACTCTGAGGCCAGATATCCTCCTAGTCTCAGAGAGCACCAAGATTATCATCATCATGGAGCTGACTGTGCCATGGGAGGACCGCTTAGGAGAAGCTCACGAAAGAAAGATGACCAAATATGAACACCTGGTCACAGACTGCCGAGCACAGGGCTGGAAGGCAAGGTGCATGCCTATCGAGGTTGGCTGCAGAGGATTTGTGGGGCGCTCCCTCCACAAAGCCTTTGCTGCGTTGGGCATCGCCGGAACAACAAGGAGCAGAGCCATCAAGAACATCACTGATGCAGCTGAGAAAGCCTCGAGATGGCTCTGGATCCGTAGAGGAGAACCATGGGGGCAAGCGAGTGCTACCTGAACACAAGTCGCGGTCTGATCAGCCGCGGCTGGGTCGCCTGGGCGAGGGTGTCTGATGTTGAAAGACCCGAAACACCCAATGACCCCAGGTTACATCACTGATGATGTGTTCAGGTGCATCTGAAGATGTATCCTAAGAACCACCTCGTTTGTTGCATTGTTGACGTTTTTTGTCGCTTTTTGTTGCCTGTTCTTTTGCGTTTTTGCAACTTTTTATAAGTGTTGTTGTTAAATTTTTGTCACTCTTTTGATGCTTTTTTCATCCTCATCTCATGTCTCGTTTTGTCGCTATTTTGGTGCTTTCTTCAAGAAGACTTTAGATTTGGTTAATAAAAATGTGCTTGGCTAGGGCGAGGGTTTAGAGGTTAATAAACCTACTGAGGTTAAAAAAGGTTAATTGCGTTTGGGAGAGTCGGCCTATAGCAGTATTTTCTTCCTCTTTCATTGTTCTCTGATTGGTCAGAGCCGGTCACGTTGCACATGTTCCCTGGGCTGCCGATTATGCATTTGTGCTCAATTTAGCGTCTCTTTCTTTCCCTCTGCTGATATCTTTATCAGCACTTGAAGAAACTATTAGCTACTGTTGAATGTGATTCACTGTGTTTACACCCAAATCCGGAGGAAACCTTTTCATACAAATGCAATCTTAAAAAGGCACATTTCCTTTTCAGAACTCTGGGAAGGTGAAAAAATATCATCCTTTGTATCATTTCCTTTGTCTGTGTATTTGCCCCTACTTGAATTGCTGCATTGAATAAACCGGAACAAGGACGGCCATCTTCTTGTGAATGTATTGGTAATGGTAGTTAATAACACCCTGGCTTTCAGTTTTAAAGGCCAACCGCAGGATTATTGTGTTTTCCTGAATGTGGCCTTAATAGCCACTCGAGAAGCAGCTCAAAAAGACTCGTCCAAACTGGCGGTCTGTGCCAGATTCTCAAACAAAAACCCCCTCACATTTTGAGTTTTTTCAGGTTTTATGTTTTCCTCTGTAATATTGTATTCAATGCCATCATTTGCTATAACTGAAGTTTCATTTTTATTTTTTTGAAGGAAAGGAAAGGATCTTTAGTCCTAATTCTATAACGTGCTGTGTGCGCACCCTTTTACACCTCAGTACAGTTGTCTTTTCTTCATTTAAAGAAAAAAAATCGAACTAAATGTAATATTTATGTATGCTTATGTAGCCTTAATACATTTCTATCTATCCAAGTTGCTTTCATACTTTGTTTATATAGTCATATTAAGAAAAATAAAAGTTTAGGTTCAGTTTACAATCCAATCAATAAAATACAATGTATATATGCACGGCACTGTTACAAGGTTTCCGCAGGGCATCAAAAAGTAGGCTATTAAAAGTCATCACGTGAATTGTGCCAAAATGAAGGCCTTAAATGTCATTAAAAAGCATTACATTGGATTAAAAAAGGGCATTAAAGTGATAGTATGTAAGTTTGCAAAATGAGAACAGGAACAGAATGTTCAAAATGTAAACAATCAAGCTCCTCCCACTCCCCTCCTGATTGGACCTGAAAGGCTGGTTCACAGGAAAAGCTCGTCTCTTTGGTCAACGCGGGAGGATACTCTGATTAGACTCAAAAAAGGTGAATCAAGACAACTGGACTTATTTTAAAAAAGCGTGGACAGTCCTGAACACGGAATAAACACAAGGCTCAGATCACCCACACGTATGTGGCCAACTTGTATGAACAACTCAAACGTATCTCCTCCAAATACGGTGTTCAAACATCACTGAAACCCTTCAGCACCTTACGCTCCCGGCTGGTACTCGCTAAGGATAAGATCCCCAGGGGCAGGAAAGCAGGGGTGGTTTATGGCACCACGCAGAGGGGTGTGATCAGATGTACATCGGGGAAACAGCTCAGCCCTTGGAGAAGCGCCTCTCTCAGCACCGGAGACAAACATCGTCTGCTGTGTTTCTACACATGGAGGAGACGGGCCACTCTTTTAAGGACAGAGACACACATCTGTCGGACAAGGGGCAGCGGTTTGAGAGAGAGGGGTCAAGGAAGCCATATATGAGAGATCCATGCGCCCGGCCATAAACAGACGAGGGGGACTCAGGTTCCAGCTGTCCAACACCTGGGACAGAGCCATCCGGAGGACGCCCCAGACACGGCCTGGACCCGGGCCCCCACTTCTATATCTGGTGGGTGTGGTCACCACGGACAACAGCTCTGAGGAAGATGTCTCAGCTCTTTTTTAAAGTAAGTCCAGTTGTTTTGATTTGTTTCTTTTTAACTACCTGGGTGACTGAGAAACTACATTGTTTTGCACTCTGATAAGTAGCTTAGATCCGGGAAGGAGGGACTTTACAAAAAAATACAAAATATTACTTAGTTCAAAATGCAAGACCAGGTGGTCGATTTTGCACATTTCATAGAATTTTGAATACATTTAAGCCGGGTGTACACTGCACGATTTTGGCCGTCAATTAACAATCACTCGTCGTGGGGAAAATCTTTGGTCGTAGGTCCCAGTGAGGCAAGGACAAAGATTTAAAATAGAACCGTCATACAACCACAGACGAGCTACGACCGACATCAGTCAGTGTCTGACATTTTGGAAGGCGAACCACAGAGTGAGCCTCCTCCTGCTGTAAATAGGATCTCTGTCAGTGTCCTGTCAGCACCGCACCAGAGTCATAAGCAACAGAGGCCAGGCAGAGGTCCGACTTTACAGAACTGCACTTTTCTGCAGAAATAAACGCCGCTAGCTACTTGCCTTATCTTATTGTTTATCTTAATTCTGTGTTATATGTTTTATGTCGCACGTTTGCACCGAGAAAAAATCCTAGTTTGTGAACCCTGTTCTGAAACAATGGCAATAAAACCTATTCTGATTCTGATTCTGCTGTAGCCTGATATTCGCTACGATAAACTTTGGTCGTAGCTACGATTCTCTCTTTGAACCATCGCACAGTGGAGACGAGAGCAGCTCATGATTTCACAATCCCCACGTCGTGCAATGTGACGTCGAAGAATCTTATAAGACGAAACAAATCGCACGGTGTACACCAGCCATAAGACTCCTAGCTTCCAAATCTAAATTTCTTGGAAAATATTGACATGACTCAACTCTTTTTACCGCACACGTTTGTGAAGAATACAAACGCGATGATCTGATGCACTCCGCTACAGTTTTGGCAGAAATGGTCCACGTTTCTTCGCTCCAAAGTGTCCCGCTGTGTCCTATTTTGCCTTTGATGACTCAAATCTCCCCTTATTCCTCTGTGTGATGAAACGTTTGCAAATCTGGAGAAGCGGAATATGCATGTTTGCTTCCGTGCTGTGTTTACATGCACGCGTCTCATGAGTGCACTTGAAGAACAGCCACTCCAATGTCCTTGTGTCTTTGCTGCCACTTTACTCGCATTGCCCACTTCTCCAACTCATTTGGAAAAACCAAGCTTTGTATCATATGCTCTTCTTCCGGCGCTGACCCAAAAACGCAACCAGAACCGGCGCCACGCAGGGGAGTTAAAAGGTCACGTGGCGCAAATCCTGCTCGCCGCGCGTGATGCGTATTGAAACAAATCTATGGTTTCACGGAGAGTATCGCGTTGCCTCGCCCGGGACAGAATCCCACACAGCCCGCTCCACCGCGACACGTCTCCCGTGATGGAAAATACCGCCGCCTCTGCCACGCGCTTCCATCCAATCAATATCAAACAGGCGAAGTGCAAGTGTAACTAAATATAGGAGGCGCGGACCAGAAGCTGACGGGGAATTGGCTTAAAAAAACGTGCCAGGATTAGATGGTTCGGGGGGGTATGGGATTAGCACACTTGTTGCAAAACATATGCAGTGGCCTGTAATTGTTTTCACTTTTATGGATTATGGATTTAATCTTTATCAAAGTGGACAGTTCGCACACTTCATTCACAGCAAAAATGATTCATAGGCTTGATTCCCAAAGACGTCGAAGTAGGATTAGCAGCATCCAACTATTCCAAAGAGTGGCATTGACGGACGGGACAAACGCCAACGACAACTTTCCCCCCAAAACTGTCCCTAAAGTCTCAGTAGGACCTTTCCTTTTGGTCGTCTCATGTGGGTAGGTGGCATTCTGTGAAACAAGCTCCTCTCCTTGTGTGTGTTTTTGGGGGAACAGTTGTCGGGAGGATCGCGTTGACCACATGACCGACGTTGCTTGGAGTCGCCAAAAGAAAGCGCAATGTGTTTTGCTCCAAAGCTCACATTGCTTACACGGCATTAGTATTTCATTTATTCCGATTTGGTCCATTTAGAACTCATTCAAAACACAAACAATGAACTCCGTCCATGACCAGGCGCAGACAGAAGCTAAAGCTTTTAGTGCCTGACCTACAGTATATCTTCAAAATAACACATTTAGCATATTTTCCCATATAATATTCAATATATTTTCATTTCGTTGAATATTTTTCCATTATTGTTTATTCCTCTATTTCTAACTGAAAAAGAGACAGGAACTATTCCATGATTGAACTCCTTTGCTCTTAATGTAGTTTGTACATTTGTAGGTTGATGAGACATGCGTGTTTCTCTGAGATTATATTTTCTCTCTCGTTGGGTAAACAATATTCGCAAGCATTTAGGGGTTTTATTATGTTTAACTTGGTAAATAAACTTGGCTGTGTACAAATCGACCAAGTCAAACGTCAAGATTTTTTGATTGAAGAAACAGTGAATTACTCAGAGAATTATAAGGCGCACAATCAATTAATCTTACAGCCTTCTTTTGTAATAGAAACATTTTATTTGGTTTCATATGTGTTTCCCTAGATCACAATATACGTTATGGTGTGACAAGAGAGCCTTAGAGAAAATCTAATTAGTTTTAGCCTGTTTTAAAGGTGCCTTATGCAACTTTTTATACTTTTATGTATGTATAAATGGTGGTCTCATTGTAGAGACAACCATAATGGAAAGTAAAGGTGCCATGTTTAAATGGTCTCAACTAATATAGCACTTTTCCTACACTAGGCACTCAAAGCACTTTACAGCAAGGAACCTCTCACCCATTCATACACCAATGTACGCAGACACTGGAGGCAAGGTGGGTGAAGTGTCTTGCCCAAGGACACAACAACAGCATGCACCTTCAGGAGGCGGAATTCGAACCCCTGACCTTCCGATCATGAGACGACCCGCTCTACCATCTGCGCCACCGTCGCCCCTATGTTAACCTTTCATACAGCCGCCGGGTCACTACAAGGCCAAATACGTACAATTATATCCTTTTTTTTTACACAAAAAGTTGCATAATGCACCTTTAAAATATATTATCTCATACACTTGTCTAATAGTAAATCCTCAGATTCAGGTAACGAAGGCAAAGTGAATAAAAGGGTCCCAGAGTAAACAAAGCAGACCTTCAAAAGGAGTTTGAAATGTAACCAAGTAGCTCTGACAATGAGACAATGATGTCAGAGAATGCTAACCAAAAGATAACTTCGTAATGAAAAGTTCGCCTGTGGAATGCATATTTTATTTATATGTATTTATTTCCATCTACCAAAAGCATATACCGTATATACAGCATATGCGGGGGACTATGTGAAGTGAACGGACCCCCGCATGTGTGTGCGTGGGTGTCCGAGGGGGGAGCTGTCTGCCTTCAGCCAGCCTTATTAACTGATCATCTGGTCCACGCGCTGTCACAGCCCAGTGGGTCCTGGCAGCGGGGGCCGTGAGAGGGAGGGGGCATGGAGTACGGCGGAGCAATGATGCCAGAAAGCGGCTTATCTTGATGGATGGCTTCATTATCACCTTCTAATTACAGGTGGATTTTGGGAGGTGGATGCATTACCTGACTTTGGTTACACCGCGCCGCTGTAGGGGGTCAGCTGGTTGGCATAAGGGGGGGTCCGCGGGCTTCAGGTTCTCCGCTGAGGGCGCTATGCAAAATACATGAAGGCAGAGTGGGTATACCTGACGTGTCCAACCCGCGTCCATCACTGCACACGGGGACAGCATGTCCCGATGAGACCTAAGAGGGAGGCTACCTAGATATATAATTATGTCTTCTACTAAGGGTAGGCAACGTCAGGCCCGGGAGCCAAATCGAGCCCTTGAGCATCTTGGTGGGGGCAGAGGGTATATTATATTATACCCTCTGCCAAGATGATTTTGAGAAAAAAATGGGATGAGACGTTAAAGAGCTAAACATCGATTAAAGCACTTCAAACACTCCAGACCTCGCATTTTAGGTTTATATCAGTGGTTTTCAACTGGTGGATCGGGACCCAAAAGTGGGAACCATTTTAAGTGGGTCGCAAACCTTGCAGGGGAACATTGCTTTTAACATGTATGTGCTGGAAAATCACAAAAGCTTTCCCGAGTCTGTTAAAGTGAGTTAATTTGACCATGATTTCAACTTCTTTAATACTCATTCAAAAACAGATAATTCATGATTTTTTTATTGTTAATGCAACCAATTCACTATGATTTGAGTCGTGGCTTGTCATTAGATTGTAGTTGGGCCCACTGGTCTACATGACGTGCGAAACAGGTAATACTACATGTCCCAAACGTCACATTGTTGCCCTGAAGAGAAAAAGCGCCATCATTTTCCTTCAATAAAAGCTGGAGCAAATCATTTCTTGTATCCAATCGTGTAGGAATATCTTTCACCTACAACCTCCCTCATTCCACCAACCACCTGAGCCTTTTCACCACCACTGTCAGGGGTGCCCAAAGTGAAAACAAATTCCTGTGCGAAGGGACGAATGAAATCAAGCTTTGCCAAAAAAGATCAGATGCAGTCGCCTAATCTTTTCAGGGGGACGCACGCCGTTGGTGTTCCAGCGATTGTCTTCTCATTGCCCACTTTTGAGAGATATTTCCCCCATCAAACCTTGGATTCCTGCAGTAGAACGTCCCATCCCCATTCTCGCCGACACATTACCCAGTCTTTAGTATCTCGTCCACACGTGAGCCATGAACCTAATGCTGGCTGATCTTCTGGTATTATAGGAATGCATGTGCACCGATGAGATGGCCTGAAGCGGCAGCCCGTCGGTCACATGACTGACTAACACGCCAAGGGGTAAAGCTCGTCACGTGTGGGCTCTTTGTGGGATATACGCCGAGTGATGCCATGCCATGTTTGGGGCAGAAAGAGCTCATTACACAGATTTACCGCAGATCTTTTTTTTTTTTGTTCCTTTATCTTTTATCACTTTGTTTGCTTTCATTGTTTGTACATTTGAAATAGTTAGACTCATTTTTAGCACATTTTCTCTAGTTTGGCTTTACCCAAATCTAAAAGCTTCTTGGGGAACAAAAAACAAAGTGTCAAAAGAGCGACAAAAACGAGACAAAGGCGAGGATGAAAATGCAACAAAAGAGTGACAAAAAGAGCGATGAAAAAGTCACAAAAATGTGCGATGAAAACTCAACAAAAAACAAACAAAAAGAGCGACAAAAAGGGATTAAAAAAAAAGGGACAGAAACGCCACAAAAGAGTCACCAAAGAGCTAAAAAAAGAAAAATAATGACAATAAGCGATGAAAACGTGGCAAAAATGTGTTGAAAACCCCCCAAAAAAAGCAATGGGGGAAAAAAAATGGCAAAAGTTTTGAAGGTCTTAGCTTTCAAATGAGGCGCTACACTGGCCTACAGGATTTGGGTAAAGCTGAACTGGGGAAAATGCACTCGGCTAACTTCGCTAACACACTTTTCTAACGACCCAGATCTTCTCGTAAATGTTTGCACGTTTCGCAACTTTCTGCGTCCCGTTTCCAGGGTTACCGTCGCAATAAAAAATATGGCTTATTGTGTAACGCATAAAAAAAAAAAAAGAGAGAACGTTGTTTTAATCTGCCGGACCAAAGGGGACAAGGACATAATGTTTCCCGGCTTTCATACGTTGAGTCTATCTGGGGCTCTTTGTCCCAGATCGGTTCTGCGACAATGACGACACTTTATGCCCAAGTGAACATTCTTGGAACATTGTACGCCTTTGTACCCAGCCCCACTGCGGGGCGGATTTAAAAAGCCCCCCCTGCAAAATGGCTAATAATGATACTTTCATAATCCTATTGGAACAGCCAAGATGCACAAGTGCCACTTCGCAGGCTCGCGCTGGTACTTTTGATGCTCTCACGAGAAAACTACTGTACGGATTTACACAAGGTTTTAAAGGTTCTCGGAACTTTCCTGTTCGACCACTTGTGAATCATGCTGTCCGTGGAAGCGCTGGTACAACTGAATGTTGTAATATTTGTATAATAGTTGTATTGTTTTGTATCTTCACATGGACCTAGACTCTGATAAATAAAGATGAACAACTTGCTTTGTTGATTCTTGAGTAAAAATAAAATAATAATAATCTCATAATCTGCCATTTACTGAAGGAGGACAAAACCTTTAACTTTTATGGAGGTTCAAAAACAGCTATGATTTTTTTTTTTACACAAAACAAAATGCACGCACATCTTTGATTTGAGTTCCTTCCGTTTGACTTGGTACTGACAGGCAGACTAAAGATCGTGACGCCCTAAAATTCCCACATTTAAAGAGTGTTTCTACGGCTCACATTTGGAGTGCACGACTCTAAACTCCCCCAGTGGTGTGATATATCCAACACAAACTGCACTTCTATTTCGTAAGACGCTCCGGTCCTGTTGCTCAATGCTTTCTTACTGCCACTTTCATCGTCATCCTTTAGTCGGGAGACAGTTTTTAAGGAGTGGCATGTTTTTGTACAAAGTGCTGAGTGAAAGCTTAGCAGCTTTTTTTTTTCATTCATTTAAAAAAACCTGAAAGTCAACAGGTCTAAACCTGAATCTTAAATAATAGAACAGGAATAAAATCTTGATTTGAGTTTCTTTATATCTTTATCTTGGGACATGTGTAGTTGTGTTTATAAAATGTTAACACAAATATCCAACATATCATACCTCTAATAAAAATAAAAAAAATCCGGAGACCAATGTTCTGTGCGTACAATTTCCCTCTTTTTAATGTCTTCTCTGTGCGTCAGGTGAGGCGCTCTCACATAAATCCCGCTCTGTTGGGGGGACTCCTCCAAGCCGCGCGTAAATCTCCCACTATCGCCTTTTACGCACCACTTTCTCCGCGGTCCCCTTTCTTCTACACATCCATCTTGTTTAAAAACCCAAACTTATTCGTATATACAGTACACATGTGCTCCTCCTCGCTGCCTGTGCCTGCGCTTCTCCTCTCCGCCTGGCTCCGCGCTGCAGAGCCGCGGTGATGTCAGCCCGCCTTGGGTCACTTGAAGGTCAGCAGCCTCGGAAGGGTTCACGCAAAGTTCACTCGCATATATTAGGCAATTCAATCTCTCATTCCTCCGCGCGCGCGCGCTGCGAAACTAGTTGGGAAATGTGCCGCGCAACGGGCTCGTCCCCTCTCCCGTGCCTTTAGTCGCCGATCCGTTTAGATTTTTGTCCCTTTTTTTTCTTCTGCGTGTGCGTGGATAGAAGAGAGAGGCTTTCCCTGCTGTCAGCGCAGCCCGGGACAGAGACACACACTCTCTCTCTCTCCCCCCAGGCTTGTTGTTATTATGGAGGGGTCCCGTAGAAGAGCGTTACGCGGGACATGGACACTACTACGCCTCTCCTAGCGACCGGAACGGAGCAAAAAAAAAAAAAAAGAAGAAAAATCATAATTCCGGCACGGGACGAGTAGAGGAATCTGCCTTTTTTTTTTTTTTTTTTTTTGGTTTGCCAATAGGTGAATGAGCGAGGGGGAGAAAGAGGAGGGGGGAGAAGCAGCAGCCGCAGCAGTCGCACGGACAGGAGAAGACGCAGGAGTTTTGATGGAGTTGTTCCGTGTCGTGCGATCGTGAGGACGAATCGATCGAGCGAAGAGTTTGTTTTGTTTTGGGGTTCTTTTTTTTGTTTTTTTCTCCCTCTTTCCCCTCCCTTTTGGACATGTTCGACTGCATGGACGTGCTGGCGGTGAGTCCCGGGCAGATGCTGGACTTCTACACGGCCAGCCCGTCCTCGTGCATGCTGCAGGAGAAGGCGCTGAAGGCTTGTATCAGCGGACTGGCGCATAGAGAGTGGCAGCACCGGCGGAGCGCGCACTGTGGGTCCCCCACCCTCTCTCTCTCTCTCTCCACACACACACACACACACACACACACACACACACACACACATACACGCACACGCACGCACTTGTAACTTTTAACCGCTACTGCAGGTGGTTTGGCTCCTAATGGGGTCAGAGAGTGATGGATGACACAGGGCTTGATTTTGAGTTTGTGTTCCTATGGCGATTTCTTTCCCAAGTAGCATTCTTCTAATTAGTTTCATTGGTTAGTATTTGTATAGAGGGCACGCTTGTGGAATCATGGAATTGGCCTAATCATGAAAGTAAAGTGTGAGGTCAAATCGACCCTATCCGTTCATTTCTTAAAATAGCTATTTCTTTCACAAACTATTGGTAATTTGTTATAAATCTTAACACCCTGAGCCAGATCCCGACTTCTGTCCTTCGGTAGGCAGTAAAAGCGGACACGACTTTTCATCTGCGGTTGAACTTCAGCTGAATAGTTGTTGTCGTTTAACATTTTCTGCCGACAATGCTCCCCGAAAGTTGCTCCTAAACTCATCCCGGCGAAGAATCGGGTCGTTTGGAAAGTTAGGAGTGACTATTTGACAAAGTAAAACTCACGCTCACCCTCTTGAAAGTGTTTTGAATGAACCAGAACATCAGGCTGAGTCTTGTGGAGAAATGTCAAACTTGGCTTCTTCTGTGTTCGCCCCGACTGGAGGTCATCCTTCCGCATGTGTTCAACTTTGTGCCGTAACCCGAGTGAGAAGCTACACAGGGTGTTGTAAGTGAGATAAACACTGAATTGTTTGGCTTCATGTTAAGCTCTTTTCAGTCGTGATTTTGCCGCTTTATTATTGTGTTGTCGTTGCTTTTCGGGCACGTTTTTTGTTACTCTTTTGTTGCTTTTTTTTTTAATTTTGGGTCACTTTTTGTTGTTGTATTTTCATCCTCGTTTCCGTCGCTATTCAGGCGCTTTGTCCGCGAGTCTTTTAGATCTGGGTGGTGCCAAACTGGGGGAAATGTGCTCGGTTCAGGCGGGCGGTAAGAGGTTACATCGCTGCCCTTTTGTTATTTGTCCTATAGTTCTCGTTTCACTGAGAACGCAGCTTAACAAAGTGATCTCATTCTCCGGCCAAAGCAGCTCACGGGCCGACTCGAAGGGACGAGAGAGGGAGAAAGTATCTGGCTGCTCTGAAACGCAGAGAAAATATGAATCCGATATTGACCTGATTTTTTTTTAGGAGGGGGGGAGTGCTGACGTCTCCTCATAAAAGAAATTTTGACCAATGTATTTTTGCTTGAGGGTAATTATTTGAAAATGTATTAGGGAAAAACTAGAAACAGGTTGATTTTTTAAAGTCAATGATTAGGCGCACGTGACGCCGTTTTGATGAGTCCTGAAAAATTGCTCCATATTGCAGCCTGTACGTTCATGCAGGAAGTGTATTGTCAGTACTTTTTTATCACAGTAGTATAGTTGTAGCAATAGTAGTAGTTGAAGTAGCATCTAACCTTCGGCGTTAAATGTTGTCTGTTTTGATCCTGCATTTAATTCATCTAAATAGAAATGAGTGATGTAAAGTGGTAGTAGATGCAGTGAGAGTATAAACAGCAGTCATGTAAAAACATACCTTTTAGAGAGTGTAAAAATGGGGAACGTAGCATAGCATGTAATGTATCTTCGGGTTATTTGAAGTTTTACCCACTCATTTCAGTTTTCTATTTAAACAAGCAGTGTCTTTAAATTTTTTGCACTCTTTCTCAGACTTTTTCTCTCATAAACTCTTTGTGCATCGGCCAGCAAGACTGCATTTCGCGGATTTATCAATGTGCGGCTGCTTTGACTGGACATTTATAACTATAACCGTGACCTTAGAAACCCCATTTTGGCTTTGGCAGAAGTGTTCGGGGAAAGTGGGGAATATTAATATCAGGCACAAGCTACTTATTTTGAAAAAGAAAAAAAAGAAAAAACGTGGGAGATAGACGAGCCACCTCAAATGTGTGAAAAAAAAATGCAGATGTAATAAAAAAAAATCTGCATTCAAATGAGCATTTATAATAGGTGCATTAAATAATGAGTCCGAATAGCACTTTAAGAAAAAAGTGAAAAAATTTATTTTTTTTATTTTTTTTGGCACAACCCAAAATATTATGAAATGTCCCATGAAATTAGGTTTACAAATGGCAACAAAAAAAAAGCAATATCAGATTACACACCAACCATACACCAAAACTATGAAATATTTGTCTTTTCTATTTTTACTGATGTCTTTTTTTTTTTTTTAATGAATAAACATAAAATATATATTAGGAAATTAAAAATGAGTTTTATCAATTGGCCTCGCTCCAAAATAATCAACATTTTTGATCCATTATCGTCTCTTACGTTTGGGCAGGACGAGCCATAGGGGCTGGTGCAATGTGATTTGGGCAGCTCCAACAGCGGCCCCCACGACCCGGCAACGGACAGGTGGGAGTAAATGGACGTTTGGGTTCAGGAGCGCTTTAGCCGTGGGGGCGTGTCCTGTTTTCATCCGGGACATGACACGAGGCGACGGGGGCGAGTCACGACCACTCGCCCTGACGCTGATTTAGACAAATGACCCCCACAATGACCCCCACGCACACCCCACTCACCAGCTTAAACAAACACACCCACACACACACACACACACACACACACACACATATCGGGCACGACAGCAGGACATTAGGGTTTCCCCCTCGTTTCGCGATCTTTGCTTTGCTGTTTTTGTCGTGTTTTCTTCTCTTTTTATGCCGCTTTTTTGACGTGTTTTTGGTGTTTGTTTGTTTGCTCTTTTGTTGCTTTTTTTGTTGTGCTATTGTCGCTTTTCTGGCACGTTTTTGTCTTTTTTTGTTGCTTTGTCATCACTTTTTTTCTTTGCCTTTTTGTCATGTTTTTGCCACTTTTTAATTTTCTTATTGTTGCGTCTCTGACATGTTTCTGACGCTCTTTTGTAGCTTTTTTTTTTGTAATTTTTTTTTGTGCTTTTTTTGCTTTTTTCTTTTAAGAAGCTTTTAGATTTGGGGTTCAAAGGTTAATACCACATTTCTTTTGTTTATACACAATGAAAGCGTTTGCCGTGACCCGAACTCATTCCTTATTTCTCGAATGCGTTTCCAAAATCCCAATTCGTCACACAGAGATAAGTTTATGAGCACGCTTTGAAACTTCCCGGAATCAGTCCCATCACGGCTATCCAAGCGAGAACAAACCTTCTCCTTGCACAGCTTTTACAAAAACAAACCCACTACTTTTAAGATGGCTTTTTAAAGTCAAATCTGTGTAAAAATGATCCAGTCCGTACAGCGGCTCTTTGAAAACGGACGGATCCCTGAGATTCGGCTCCACCTCAAAGAGCCATAAATCTCCTCCGTATCCGCTCCGTCAGGCTGCGGCGCTGGGCGGTGCGTCGGCTGATGGATGGGCGCTCGAGCCTCCAGGCCAACGCTAGACACACACGTTTACCCAGCAGCGCTAACAGGCTCTCGCCAAAGACCGAGGATGGTGGAACTAGCGCTGTACATTTGTTTTTATTTTCCGGCAGGCCATAAAGCGTGTAACATCGAGTCAAGAATGTGGAAATGAGTGGTGGTTCAAGAGTTGGATGTGTCTGTCCCATCTTGCCCATTACGCGCTGCTTATTGTCTAAAAATACCTACATTGAAAAAAAGACTTCAGTAGAAAATGCACATTCAGTTGAATTACATTTTCTTCCCATTTCTGTACCAAGCGACATCGTTGGGCCCGTGCGCTGGGCTCTGTTTGTTTTGAGCGCTCGCCTGCCGCTGTGATTTAGTGTCATCTGATAAAGCCGCGCTCCTCGGGAAGTGTTTGCTCAAGGGCACGCAGTCACAAGTGGCCCTTATCAGCCGCAGCGAAAGTGCGGCGTGAGCCGTGACCTCTGACCCGCAGCGGTGTCCGGTAACATAATACAGCAGAGAGGGATCACCGCTCCGTAAGGGCTCACATTAGTCAAACATTGAGCTAATAGCCTAATAAGGAGGTGACTTTAGTTATTTTGTTATCTTTGAAATGTGTCTTTCTAGCTGCAGCAGGCAAACACTGTCCACAGACTAACATTAGCTTAAAACAATTAGATGCTGTGTCAATAGTAGATACTTTATAACAGACTGTAATGCCCAAAAGCTTTCATGCCTGAAAATAACTACAATCTTAACATTCCCAAATGTATTAGTAAAGCCACATTATTACTAAAGTAACATTTTACCATATAAATAGAGTCAAATACAAGCATTTATTTGACTACAGTACAGATACTGAAAAATGCTGTGAGCAGATCGCTTCTCTTCAGACTGCAACTTTACTGGGAGTGGGACATCACTGTCTCTTTAAATAAAGATTTTAAAATCAAACAAAAACATATCATGTAAAATGAACAAAATCTTGGCGTTGGACCACATTTAGTTTTCTTTGCCAGAGCCGTAGTCCCAGTGGACGGAGTGTGGCCTGATTTCTTCATTTGTATAATCAAATGACAGTGATAAACACCAGCGTCCTTAGTGCACCCGGCTAATGTTCAGAGTCATCGGAGCATTACACAATTGTTCAACGATATCAGCAGCACTTGTGTTCACTTTACGGTGGAGTTACACAAACACACTGAAACAAAGCGGACAAAAAGAGAAAGAAAAAAAAAAAAGAGTCCTGAAAACAGCTCATAAAGTTATAGCTAAATAACACACTGTAAATGTGATTTTAGTAACAGTAACAACTTTCCCCCATAATAATCAGATTCATGAATGCGAGAATGCTTTATTATTTTTGGTCTATAACTTACCTTGCCCCTGCTATTTATTTCACACTTGTAATCCACAAACATACAGTATGTCACTCTGTTTTGACACTGTATGTTTGGTCATTTTTTAGTAAAAGGGACAAAACAGAGAAAGCCTTTTTGATTTATATTATTTGATATGCTTTGAACATGCTTTAGATATTACTTAATATATTTCTATGCCTCCAGTGGTTTTCATTGGGTCTACTCTTTGTTGGAATGGATGCTAATTTGTTTAGCGCTTTTCACATGACACAAGTTATGTTATGTTATCTAATAATGAATTTATGTTCATTACTATCATGAGGCTAGGTTTTTTTTTCAGGCCCATTGTATGATACTGTGACTGACTTCTGTTAGTGAACGACCTTTCCCTCGATACAGGACTCGTCAGGGAGTCCAGTTGTAGCAAAAAGAAAAAAAAAAGTTAAAAAATGTTGTACTTCTAATGTGTTTAATGGAATTTACCTGCAGGCCAGCTATAATGTGTATAAGAAATAATCTCGGGGACCAACAGACATGATCTTTTGGTCCGGATTTGGCCCGCAGGCCGCTAGTTTGACATGTCTGTTCAACTATTATACATTTTACATGACTGAACCCAAATTGATGTGACTCTGGAACACTGTAAAGAGTTTTTTTTTTCACTTCTACATCTGCTTAAAGACTTCCCCCTCGCGATAAGTCCTGCTCTGATTCTTGCAATATAGTGTTGTTACATATCTCCATTAATACCCTGCAGCATTTATAACATCGAGACTTTGATTACGGCACTTAAACATGCAGATGATTACAAACCCAGTGCGCGGACTTGCTTTGGGGCACAGATGAAGGGGATAGAGACAAACACAGGAAACCGCCACGCGTTCAATGTAAAGCCATTTGTTTCATTTTGATCACCATTAAAAATTAACATCGGAAGCGTGGAGGGGAAGTGCCGCGGCGGTCAGTGTCAACGCGGCTAATTAGGACCCAAGAGGACGGCGCGATTCCCCCCCGTACGCACACGGAGAACGTGGCATTTCACTGGCCCCTGCAAAGAGAGTGAGAGTTTGGAGAGGAGGGAAGGGGGCGTGGTCAGGGACAGGAAGAGGCTAGGGGGCGTCCGGGAAGCGAGGAAGCCGGAGACTTGGGGTCATATTTTGGGCACTTAACCGTGTTAAAAGAGTTTAGGCTACAGGCACTTTTATGATTTCAGTGTCCAGTTGTTGTGCGTGTGGCAGCGACAATTTGCTGCATGTCTCTCCCCATTTTTTCCCTTGGCAGGTGAAAGTATTGATCGTTCACGCAGTGGTCGAAGTGGAGATTTAATTAGAAACTTATTTTTCATGTCCGAGTTCGATAAAACTTACCCCGTACAATGCTTAGTTTATAATCCGCGAGAAGCCATTAGTTGCTCCTACGGACTCCAAACTTTCCAGTCTTGGGCTTAAAAAGGTGTTGAAGTTTAATTCAATATATAATTCCCAGACTGATTTATTCAGGTTTGAACAAGATCACCCTCTGAAAATGGCTTTGTGTTTTTTCATCGCTTTTTTTGTTGCTTTTCTGACTCTTTTGTTGCTTTTTTTGTCGTGTTTTTTCCCTCCATTTTTTTTATTGGGTTTTTTATTGTTGCTTTTCCGGCATGTTTTTGTCGCTCTTTTGTCACCATTTCCTTGCATTTTTCGTCACTATTTAGTTGCTTTTTTCTTTCAAGAGGCTTTCAGATTTGCCAAAATGGAATGTAGTGTGGGGTTAAAGAGATTAAAGTTAAAAGAATTGTAAAGAATTTTAGCACCCACGGTAAACATCTCATGAACTCTAGTGTCCAGTGTCGCAACATTTTCCCTCAGAATGATCTCACCTCAAAAATGTAGAATCGGGACATTTGGGGTGGCCTCTCTGTGTGGA
Organism: Proterorhinus semilunaris; assembly: GCA_021464625.1. NCBI lineage: Eukaryota > Metazoa > Chordata > Actinopteri > Gobiiformes > Gobiidae > Proterorhinus > Proterorhinus semilunaris. The sequence continues at coordinate 23,634,320 of CM038360.1, forward strand.
CTTTTCCTGTTCTCTTTTTGTCTGGGTCAGGGTGGGTTTCTTCCGGCTACTCTGGTTCCACCCGTCGACCCTCCTCAAGCAAATAAAGAATGAATAGGAAACATCGTACAAGTTGTTTTGGCGACTCCTCCTTTACCTGTAAAATATGAAAAATGCGCGCCCGAGGGTTCACGTGCCACCGTGTTAATGCTTTGTTCATAATGGCCTACCAAAAGCTCATCATTAAAAGGTAGTGATGTAGCAAAGTTAGACGCTCCGCTCAGATGCGGCGCTGCAGCTGCTGAATGGGGGATAATTGGTGCTCAGTCTGTGAAGTGTGTGGACATGAAGGGCCGTTAGCAAAGCACGCCATGTAGCGAGGAAGTGAAAGAAGGAGGAGAGCGAGCAATGTGTTTGCTTCAGAAGATCGAATTAACCATTTAAATAGATAAGTATCTTTTGTAAGGCACCTTGAGTTACCTTGTGTATGAAATGCGTGGTATAAATAAATGTGCCTTTCTTATTGAGGTGTTCATAGGTTTACCCATACCGATCTACGTCAAAGAAAATAAAAAACAGTCAATAATATGCAACCTTGACGGTCTCATTCATTGCTTTATTATTTAGACTTAGTTGCCAATCAAGTTATTTATCTGTCTTCACTAAAAATGTGACTTGCGGACCGTTAAAAAGAATAGACAACTCCTCCTCACTCCTCCCCGTTTACCACAATGACCACGTACGAGGGGGACATCATGGCGGATTTACAGACTCCTCCTCCACAGCTCTGACGAAGCATGTTCCTAAAAAGGGCATAAGGGCGGGATCTTCACTGTAGACTCGGCCCATGCGAGACGTGTAGTTCGTGCAGCTCCAATGCTAACAGTCCGGCACTCATTAGTACGAGATTTCAACAAATTTTCTTTCGAGAACCAGCCTGGTTTCTTTAATTGTGACTAACCCAGCGTTATCTCGGGGGGAATATGTAGCTGTAAAAAGTGTTGAAAAAATAGAAACCAGGCGTTAAAGTTGTTTTTAACGTGTCTAAAGTCCAATGCTTTTCAATGGGAGACTAGCGGCTATATGGAGGTACTACAGCAATGGCGGCCTCCAGTGTTACGGTCATAAAGCAGAGCAGCCAGCGGCCATTGACCATGATTCGTAGCTGATTCCCCCAGTGGTTGCACCGTGGTACTGCAGCGTGGGGCCCAGAATGATTTCTCCACAAGAGAATAACTTTATTGCACTTTACATTTCAAAAGACACCTCTGGGTGTTGCTATACTCTGCAACTCAGTCTGGTCGTCTCATAATATCTTAAAGCCGTAGCCCCTTCATCAATTTACTTACTTACTGTACTGATCCTGTCTGTAGTCTTCACGTTTGTCGTCAGCTACCATTGTTTTAGCTTCACTTCAAATAGCATCCCTTTCCAGGAGTCCACAGAAATGTAAACCAAATAGATAATAAAAAACGTCAACAGACTAAAAACATTAATAAATGAAAAAAAAAAAACTTAAAAAACTGTCCATTTGTGTGTGTGTGTGTGTGTGCGTGTGTAAGTTAGCTTAGCACACTAGCTAATCATTTGCAGTACAGCACTCAACAGAAAACTCTGTATTCTGCTGACAAGCAAATTTTTTGGTCTCATTTCAACAGTTTGCCAAGCGCCGCTAAATATTAAATGTACTGTTCTGTCTGCCCACTACGAACTCATTACTGCGGCTGAGGCTCCGCTGCCTCACTAATTAAAAAATCATTTTCACAACTCAATTTAGGTCAAGGCAAAGCAGATTTAGTCTCATGCATCAGCTAAGACGCTCTGCTTAGTAATGCAGTGGCAGGAGCGCGCAATTATTTCCAACACTTTGGACTTTGGACATTTTTCTGATTGGATTTTAAAGTCGAGGGAAGAGGAGTTGAAGCTGAAACTTATAGATTACTGACATATCTGAACAAAATTGACTGTGAGCCTATTATTTCGGGGCAGAGCCAGGTTGGAAATTCTGGCTTTATTTTGCTGACACGGTAGATAAGATTGTTTTTACGTTAATAGTTCAAATTTCTCCTTGTTTTTGGGGGTGTTCAACGCTCAATGATTAAGGCTCGGATATGGACGTCAACGAAACCTTCAGATTTTTCAGTTGTGTTGTCTTTGTTCCTAGGTGAAAACTTACTTCTTCTTCTTTTTTTAAGTACGTTTTTACTTTATTTTACTTTATTCTACTTTATTTCATGGTAATATGATTGAATCTATCTTAAACTTAGTATAAAAGCTAGGGGTGTGTCACAAAGATTACGGAAAAAAAACAACAACAATAGCAAATGACCAAGAAAGATGGCTTGAATTTCCTTTGTAATGTTCTGGATACTGGACTCCAATGCCAGCATCCCCATTATCCCAGTTACTGGGCTATTGCTATTTTATACCATGTTTTCAATGAGCGGTAAAGTTGAATTCCAATTTTATTGCCAAACAGTTGGCCAACCACTTCATTATTGTCCTGTAATGATTCTCTCATCCCAATCAGAAGACTCAAATCACTTGGGGGAGCCGTTTCTGGTTCCTTGTGGTTATCACTCCTCTACAGGCCCGTACATGTCATCCTGATGGACCCCAATGTATTCCTGTAAAATGTAAAACAGCTTGTCCTATCCATCCACATGTGCTCTTTTTGGCAGATCGCGGAAAGGTTTAGGCGTCTTGAGGGAAAGCAGATCTCTGTGCTGGCCTGACATGAAGTTCGATGGTTTGCCCCCCCCCCCCGGGCGAACGAGTGAACATGTAGCAGGGCTGGATCACATTTGGTGGACTCTGGGTGAACTTTTGACCATTTCCTCCCAGGAGCGCATGGGAGCGTTTGCACCTCCAGACTGGGACAATATTGGGTAATCCCGGACAGACTTATGCCTCAAATCCTCAACTCTTCAGCTCCACATAAATATACAGCACCTCGGTAGAGCTGGAGGATATTAGTTTGAATGCCCACTTAAAGGTCTGGCATTGTACTTCAGGGTTGTAAAACTTCTTTGACTCACCTTAGCTTTGATGTTTTTTTTTTTTTAGTCAATTAAAATTTGACTTAAAAAATTGCGTATTACATTTAGCAGTGCTGGCCTTTTTAATGATGAAGAGGGATACGGACTGGGTAGTGAACTGGCAACAGGTAGAAACATTACACAACTTGTTTTCCGGCAAAAATCTACATATGTTGCAGGCTGTCATCTTAACCACTGTTGCTCAGATTATATAGGGATTCAGAAGACAAGCAGTGAGATCTCGAAATGTAAGAAAATATACTTGAACATAAACAAGAGTTTAGGGATAAAGCCTTATCCCTGGAGCAATCCAACCAAAAAACATTATTAGCTTGCTGACTGACTGCTTGTGGTTGCATTTGAGAGCTTGATATTCATGAGGCACATTGACAAAGTGGCTATCTCTTGCCTCACAGTAAACTGGTCTCAGGTTTGACTCCTCAACGATTTGGCGTCTTCCTGGTTTGACTTGAGTTCAATTTGCAAATATATACTTTTCTTTCTCTGTCAGACCATAACACCTACATCTACCTGAAAATGACAGACTTGCGAGTCCTGCATGCAGCTCAAATGATTGATTTTGCAAACAGTTAGTACAACAGTGTTATTTACATTTCAATATTTCTAGTACAGAGCACATGAGCGCGCCAAATCTGGACAAACAGACAATTGCGAGTGGCTCATGAACGCAGCAATAAACTCCCACTCATATCCCCACAGCCTCGGGCCTCACAGGAAATGCCTCTCTTTCTTTCTCTCTCTCTCTCTCTCCTCATCTTCTTATGTCTATGATGTGGGGTAATTGTCAGCTTCCTTCCATCACCTAGATTTATGCTGGTGGCTGCATGAGAACGGAATTGATTTAAAATGAAAATGAATAGCTCGGGGTTGGGCACGGCACCTCTCTCTTTATGAAGCGGTAGAATGGAGTTTTGTCCTCATTTCGGCGCGCCATGGCTGTGTCAAATCGTCCGTGTGCGCTCCGGGTTCTTTGCCATCTGTTGGTGCTGACGAGCGTGTGGGTTGCAGTTTGCTTGCCACGGGATTCAGACCAGGGCCAAATTTGAATATGAAGTTCTACGGATGTTTTATTTATTTATTTATTTATTGCCCAGATTTTGTTTGAAATGCAATGAACGGGTCTTGTAGGATAATGTCAGACATTTCCAAGTTTTAAGTCATCTATGCCTGTAGACTATCCCACTATGCAAGTCGACGCATCCTTCAATGCCACTTGGGTTAAATCAGGCAAAAGCAGCACCAGTTGACCATCCGCCAGATCTCGGGTTGAGGGAGTGGCTAGCTGGAATATGTACACGTATACGTGATGTCTTTTGGACTCAAACTCGGGACAATTTTGCCAAATGAGCAAATAACTGAGGCATAGAAACATGTCAGTGGCATTCTTGACCAAAGCGATACTGTTATTTAGGCAAATGTATTTGTGTCTGTTGAATTAGTTGAAGTTAGTTATTCTCTCTTATTTGGTTTTGCAGTTGTTTTTCAATCATTGTTATTTCATAGGGGACAGCGTAATAGCAATTTTCAAGTATCGTCGACTGGACTGGGTTGATTTAGTAGAGGATCTCTAGCTTGTGTTTGAATCAACCAAAATGTGCAGGGGTGGGGCTTAGGTCTGAGTCTGGTTAGAAAATCAGCTCACAAGAAATATTATTTGAGCAAATTAAATGCTAAAAATCATCAAACAAATCCTCACAAATCGAACTTATATTACTGGGGCTTATTGGCCATTATTTTGTAACTTTTAGTCTTTAGTAAAGGGTTTACAGGAGTGAGAAGAAGCGAGACCTCCTCAACTGCCAGTTCAGTCGACACGTCAGAATCTCTCTATGGATAATTCCTGAGAGCCTACACAAACTCAATGAGGAGATGTGGCACCAAATATGTAAATGATTATGCTGCATATTATAGCTGTTAAATTTAGTATAATAATCTGATTAAAAAAACACTGTTCTGTCGTAACTTAAAATGACTTTTACCGAAAGTCCTTCCACTTTTAGTTTACTTTTTGGAGCACAAATGGCCTCAACAGTGTAAACCAGTAGCGGCCCCCCATCTTTGCGAGCGTTAGTCTTGTTATCTGCTCCCCTTGCCCTGGTCCCGTCAGGAGAGCTATGTCAGTGATTCAATAAGCTGGGCCTTTCCTCTGGTATTCCCCTTTACCCCCCTGCACTGCAGCAGGAGCGTGTGCTTCAATCTCGACCCCGGCTCCACAGGGTCATCCAGGGGCCACTCAGGGGTCACTGCCTCTGTCTGCCCCCCCCCCCCCCCCCCCTCTCTCTCCTCACTTTCCCTCTCGCCTCTCCCTGTCTGTCAGCAGCAGCTCTAAGTGCGCAAGCATGAGTCAACTCTTGGCTTAATAGGGCAGAAAATGAAAAAAAAGAACAAAAAGGGGGTAGAAGACTACAATACAGGTATATATCCGTGGACCACCTACGTCTATTTTTCCCTTATAAACCATCCTCTCCCATCTGCTGGCGGGAGGTCAGGAGCAGCCAAGAGTTTCCAATAGCCTGAATGGTTGCCCGCCCTATCACGAATGTGTTTTTTTTTTTTCTCCCGTAGATGTAAGTTAAAGTGAGAGACCACCTGGGGAAGCCTATTAAACGTGCTGTGGTTGCGCGCGGCTGCCTTCGTCTCTATCAATGGGAACACCGGGCTGGACTCGGAGCATGCTGGATATGGGACATTTAGTGGGATGTGGAAGAGTAAAAGGGATGAGTCGTGCACAGAGAATTTATTGTTTGGGGGAATAAAAGGACATTCTGTAAAGTACTTTGAAATAAAAGCATCAGATGTTATGTCTGATGTGTATGACGACTATCATCAGGGGTTGGTTTTACCGTGAGGGAAATGTAGGCAACCACCTTGGGCCACGAACTAAGGGGGCCCCCATGCAATGAGCAGCTCGGGCCTGCCCAAAGATTGCCATTTTTTCCCCACGTCTGTTTATGTCTGCTGTCTCCTGGATTCATTTTACAAGTGAATGAGGTGTGAACAGAGAGTAAGCAAGGTTAAGGTTTTATCATTAACATGTTTGCAGACAGCCATTCATATTCTGTGAATATACTGAAACATTGTTACCATCTTAAACAAGAAAGCTTCTAAAACAGAAGTAGGCAAATTTGTTTTGTGGTGGACCCATTTTTTCTATTCAATTACTCTGATGAAATGTCAAAGGTACTGACTATGTTCTCAGCATTTGTAGGTACTTGATCTTTATAATCTTTGGGCCCAGTAGCTCTATACTGGAGGACCGTACTTTGCCCCTGGGCCTGATATTATCTACTTCTGGTCTATAACATCAGGCTACAAGTGTTAAGGTTAGGCTTAAACATAATTTTAAATAATGAAACGGTAGGACTGTATCAGATCAAACCAAACACAGTCCTGAACAGACTGATTTTATGCACTCCTGTATACTCCGGTGTTCTACACCAAAGTTATGAAATATCTACAGTGAGAAGAGTCAGTGGCGTGCTGGGACCTCATTTCGGCCCGTGAATTTAGAGAAGACCGGCCCACTTTTCTGTGGGGTTATAGGTCAGTGATAGCACACTAGTCCCGGTTCAAGTATGGCTTCGACACTTTTCTAACGCTTTCTCTTTTTACATGGGCCGCTGCACACACAGTCTGAGCCTGATACGACTCCACAATCAGCATCAAGTTATGAAGATAAAAATATGTATTTGTCCACTTTTCTACCTTTCACTGGCTTTTTCTCTCTTTACTCGCGCGGACACTTGTCTCCGCTGGATTGGACTGAACCAACTTCAAACTGGATTGTCGTGAGATTTGTCAGATTCCAAACTCTTGAAAATCACTCCTGCAATGTACTGCTCATTCAGTCTGCATCACTGGCATTTTGCTGGGTTTTTCATTTTGGCAAGAACAAGTACTTTTGTTTTTTCTAACAGCGATGTGAAACACATTTACAACCCCAAAATGATTATTTTAGACTTTTTTGAAAAGTATTCTAGAAGTGATTTGTTGTTTATGTCTGTGATTGTAGCAACTGCTTTTTATCCATCAGCATCTCAGGGACAACGGGAGCAGTTCAAATTGATATCACAGTACTAATGATTTTTGGACCAACAGTAACACCGCCATACGTCCACAGTTCACCCTACCCCATCCCAGTAAAGGATTTTCATTGAAAGTCTGTATGTCTGTATGTTGTATCCTCTTTGGGCACTCATACCACTCAGAGCTTCATTTAGTTCCTGCTTGCATCATTATTTTGTACTGCACTTTTTATTACTTTTTCATAACATGTTACGAAACCCTCTCTGCTTCTGCTTACCAAATGTAGCTCTAACGCTCTTCGCATTCTCTCCTCATGTTGTTTACTCTTAGTTAAAAACCACTCGAGATTTAACTTTTTCCTCATCCCTTGCATAGCACCATTATGTCAACTCCATCTACTTTACAATTCTGCAATAGTTCGGTTGCATAATAACACTTTGCAGAGACTTGTCCTTGTTGCCCAAACTTTTTCTTAGATAAGCCAGAATCAATTGCTTTTCTGAGCGTTCCAATTAACCTTACGGGACACCAAGACAAGTAGCATTCATCCACAGTTCCCTCAAGCAGGAGAATTTTACATCTTGAAATCTGGAATTTGCGGAAAAAGATGAACGAGATGAACTCAAGAGAAGATTAGATTTTGACGGGTAATTACTCTAATGTGACGCCACCGCGAGTAATTGAGCTTACAGTGAGTATGCAAAAACGAATAAATACCACATTGGAGATTGTTATTGTTGCATAACCTTGCATGCAAGCTGAAGTCGCACGGTATTTGTGAGTTCACAAACACAAGAATGCATGTTGCTACCACCGATCTGTTTAAGGCCGGACCAAAAGTGTTTTGATACTAATTTACAACGTGGCGACGACAGAACGAACGACTCAAGCCGGAGCGATCCCAGATTGATATCAGTGCTAATGTTATCAACACTGTAATATCAGTCTGGCTAAGTCAGGTTCATTTTTGCATGTGGTGGGACAGAGTTGAGTGGAAACTTTACATTTTCTCCAGCTTAACCAAAGTCTAAAAGCTTCTCGACTGGAGCTTACAGCCTATAGGCCAGTGTAGCGCCTCATATGAAAGCTAATGCTGCCTTCATGTGCTCTGGCAAAGATGATCCTTTCCGGTTGTGAAGTGTAAGTTATGAGGGCATTGTGTTCAAGTGCTTTTGTGTCATAGCAAAGTGAAACAGAAAAAAGGATAAAAAAGAAACACCAATACACTATAAACATAAATTAGCATGAAGTCATGTACAAACCCCTGAACTACTGTGTGTGTTTTAATAAAAAAAACACACACATATAGATTGTCTATTGTTTTTACAAGACGATTAGTATGGAGAAAAAGACGATATTAAATTTGAGTAGCTAAACAGCTTAATGCATAGTGTCAGCTTCATAACGATCAGCTAAAATACATAAAATCGTATTATCGCTGCTGTGTTGTCTTGAAAGGTCAAAGGTTATCTCATCTCGGGAACTCGGGCATCAAAATTATTTTCCCAGCGGAAAATGCAAGATGAGGTGGCGTTCGTGTGTAAGTGGTGTTTACCATAATTACGACATCACATCAAGGCAGCATTTTTTATTGCGTCGTCGCTGCTTTTTAAATCACATTTTTGTCGTGTTTTTGTCACTTTTTTATCGCTTCTTTGTTGTATTTTTATAGTTTTTGTTGCTTTTTTGTCACGTTTACGTCCGCTTTTTTATTATATAATTGTTGTCACAGTTTTTATCCTCGTTTTCGTTGCTATTATGACGCTTTTTTCAAGAAGCTTTTGGATTTGGGTAAATCCAAACGGGAGAAAATGTGCCTGGTTCAGGTGGGGGTTAAGAGGTTCATTTGACAGGGACCATGTGCAAAATACATTAAAAAAAAAAAGAACAAAAGATGCATTGTACCAGATTTAGCTAATGCTTTATGCTGCCTTCATGACTCATAATTATGGTAAATACCACTTGCCAAGTAGAAAATTGCACCTCATCTGGTGTCTTTCACGGGGATGTGTGTGTGTATATTTTTGAAGGCTTATATATAGCTATGTATGTATAAAATATATGTATATTTTATACATACATGTATAAAAATCTTAATACGTTTTAATTTTTTTCAATCAAAGCAAATACAAAGTAACAGTTGTTCAGCGGTTTGTAGATGACGTCATGATAATGTATTTGTTTGTAGTGCATTGGTGTGTGTGTGTGTGTGTGTGTGTGTGTGTGTGTGTGTGTGTGTGTGTGTGTGTGTGAGAGAGTGAGAGAGTGAGTGAGTGAGTGAGTGTGTGTGTGTGTGTTTAGTTAGATAAGAAAAGTAAAACATGCTTTCTGGTGCTAGCGGCTCCTGCTTTGTGATGCTAACATACAAGCTAGCTATACAACACATACAGCTCAGAAGCTCACGTTTACCAGTCTCATTTTAGGTGGATGTAAAACGTGAATGACGTGTGAAAAGTCGTGCCCAATGGGAGAGTAGGAAAAGTATGAGATGTTTCCTATGAAATATTCATTGAATATTGAAATTATGACATGCCAGGGTGAAATGCTTATATTAGCTAGCTGTTGTAGCTGTGTAACTGTTGTAGAACTAATTTGGATAATTAAAGCTTGAACTTCTTGTGTAGCACTATTGAACTCCTTTTCATTTGAAAACTTGATTTAAGTAGAGAGTGAAGCTTTATGAAAAGACATAAAGGGATACTGATATATGTTCTTACCTAAGTTTAGACGAGTTGATGCGTACCTGTCTGGTCTTTACGCGTGCGCTCAGTCACGCAAAAAGACCGAAGATGGTGACTAAGCTCTTCCACGTTTTCCCTGTTTAAATACGGTTACGTGCGTAGTTACACGATCCAAGTCTAGTTACACAAAATTAAACATGTCGAAGAGCTTTGTCGCTTCTACCTTCACCCCCTTTGACCCCGTAGGGGAGAGGAGGAGAGGCCAAATGCTAACAACATCTTTGGTCGTTTTGCGTGACTGAGCGCACGCGTAAAGACCAGAGAGGTACGCATCAACTCGTCTAAGCTCAGGTAAGAACATAGAGCAGTATGGAAAAAACGGTGGCCTATTCCTTTAAATTATAGCATGGCTTTTGCAAATGACGGCAATTTGCGGACTGAGATTATTAGTGGAGGTGTAGGGCACTGTGCCTGGCTAATTACACATTTGAATGGTAAAAACGTTTCTTGATTTATTAGAAGGAACCTCGTATCATCATGTACACGGGTAATGTGCACACTTGACAGTCCACACAATACAAAAGCCCGATTTAGCTGCCCACTGTTTACACTTTATTAATGCCGTCCTTGTAAGCATTTTTATTTGCATTTTTTGCAGCTATCGAGACCCAGAGCAGCAGTTCAGAGGAGTTGGTCCCCAGCCCGCCCTCCCCTCCACCCCCTCCCCGGGTCTACAAACCCTGCTTCGTGTGCCAGGACAAGTCCTCTGGATACCACTATGGGGTCAGCGCCTGCGAGGGCTGCAAGGTATTGAACCGGCGTCGTGCTCCCAACCTGCCCCCGCGCACCGCTGGGCCGCCATGCCTGTTTACGGAAGACACAGGCAGAATGAGTGAGATGCATTGTTGAATGAACTGGAGAGTAGAGGAGAGTTGTGGCATGAGGGGTGGGGTGAGAATGCAGTTAGAGTGAAAGTATGCATTGATATTTTTTTAATCATTTAAATCATGCATGGAGAAGACGCGTGTTGATTAAGGGCTGCTCTTGTTGCATCTTGTGTGTTGCTTGCAGCGCCCACCGATGACGACTAGAGGAAGAAAAAAATGGTAAAAACGAGACACGTCAGGCACGTTAACAAATCAATGGCACCGTGATAAAGGCTGTTCGATTGCGAAACTGCTCAGAGCGGGTCCTTTGACGGTTTATGGATTTTGAAAATGCGCAAACTGCAGTGTCTCGCCTGAAGCCTATGTATACATAGCGGGGTTTCGAAGTCACGCGTTGGTATTCCGGTGCCGTTTTTCCTCCAAGGTTTTTTCATCAGCCTGATTATCCATTCGGAGCTGTCAGGCAGAGTGGATGTGTTTTGACAGCAGTCACACATCGTTGTCATGTGGACAGAGACACACCGAGCGCAGGAATTCTGATCACCTGCTCCATATTTATTTGTCTACCTGTCATTCCACTCTCTCTGGGTTTACTCAACTTTTTTTGTAGCGCAAGAAGTGGATTGGAAATAGACGTTTTGAATTACTTGGGAAAAATAGTGAGGATTTGTTTGACTGGATGTGCCCAGAGGTAGATGTAGGGGTGCAATGATGTCCATTTCTTTTGGTTTTGGTATTAAACTTTGAACAGAAGCTTTAGTGCTGTACAGTCATTTGTCCTGTGTCTTTGAGCCATGCTTCTACTATGCCCTCCTGGGAGACTCACTCAGAGTGGGTGACTCACTCAAACCCACCAAATGTTGGAAAACACAAGGCCAATTGGAACTTTCAAATGATTTTTAAAAGTTCTTAGAGCCCCTTCACAGAAACAGCACGGAGAGCCTTGGATTGGAGGATGGGCTATTGAAAATGTGGATTCATATGTAACTTATAAACACATTTTGACATAGAGAATAGGGCTGCACGTTTTTGATTTCCATGCCAAACCAGACCTTGCAACCATTACATTAAATAAGTCACATGTTGCTAATATTGTTGTGTGCATTCAGGTCCGTTTTCAGCTGGAAATTGCCATTGCTTAGGTTAAACGCAATTGATGGGTTCTCTGACATAGAGCACGATGAAAATGCTGTTGCCTGTACACTCCAAAAATCCAAAGTATTTCGCGATGTACTGCACTGAGCTACTGCATTCTGTGAGAAAACTGAACTCCACTCAGCATATTTATAAGCTCCCATATTTTATCTTTATTTTGGCGAGTCCTCCTTTCCATTCTCAGCTGCCCTCAAATGTTCTACTTTTAGTGCATCTGCCTTCCTGACACTCTCACCCGCTTTTCGACAGCGGTTACTTAGCAACACCTCACACCTGCCAGATCATCCCCCCCCCCCCACATGCACACTCACATTATACTGTCTCGACAATATTGGCCTGTTATTAGCATGTTTGTAAACAAGCTCATAATAATTATCCCAGCGATTATGGTACAGGACCATGATGTGGTATTTGCAGTAAGTACCTCAACATGTTTTTCCTCAAATAAGCAGGGGACATTGCTTCTTAATTTGGCCACTAACTATTGAACGCTGGGTTTTTGTTTCAAATCGACTCATCACGCATAATTGTAGACTTAAACTGAAATAATGTTTGTGTGTGGAAAAGACAGTAAGGTTTTCGAATTGTCCTGGAGCGCCCTCTGTAGGCGACAGTGCGAATGACACATGATAGAACAGTGACTGCGAGAACGTTCACTTTTAGCTGACGGCGCCGTGGTGAACATAGTTTGAGCTCAGGAAAAGGGTCTGGTGATTGATTTATACATTTTGAACAAAGAAAGGAAACATTTTATACAGGAACAACTGCAGTAGAAGAAGAAAGAACCAAATTATAAAGGATTTCCTCTTTTGGACGAACTTCTCGAACCTATGTCCAACTTTAGTATATTGCCAGATGTTGTATGTTAGTGGAGCATGGACAATTTCTTCCCCATTCTATCACAACCACATTATATTTGTTGAGTCGTTACTTCATGGTCAAACGTTTGTGCTGCTTTTGTAAAGGCATCCATGGAATGCTTCCCAAACCGCAACTATGCCTCTGGAGTCGGGACAGAGAGGACTACGCAACCCCCAGGAGCCGCGTAACGAACTTGTGAATCCATATCTAACCAAATAGGACACGAGAGGTTTTTTTTTGGCTGATTGTTTTGCCTCATGTGTTGGTCGGCTGTGACTGACAGAGGAATGCGTGGAATCCTTTTGGAGGTCTGGCAGGACGGGGTAGGAGTGTGTTTGGAGGGAGGGGCTGGGTGTTTGCGGGTGAGGAGAGGGGCAGTGATCATCATCTCACTCAGCGGCACGTCCGGGGTCAGAGCAAGTTCTCGGGCGGACTCCTGCGTGGCCGCTCGCTCTTTGTTTCTCTCTCTCTCTCTCGCTCTCAATGCCGGGGAATTTGTATGTTTAAAGGCTGGTTTGAAGCAGTGGTTCTCAACTGGGACGCTGTCAGGGCCCACTATAATCAAACCGCAGTGCGAAGAAGATTTAAATCTAGACCCCCACCTTTTCTCCAGTTCAGCTTTACCCAAAATCTAAAAAAGGTCACAGCCTATAGGCCAGTGTAACGCCTCATTTGAAAGCGAAGACCTACAAAACTCCTCTAAACTGGTCTTTTTATTCGTATTGTCGTCACTTTTTTTACTTAAAAAAAAAAAAGAAGCTTTTTTGTTGCTTTTTTTGGGGGTCATTTTTCATCACTTTTTGGTCACTTCTCTGTTGCTCTTTTGTGGCTTTCTTGTTTTGTTTTTTTTGTGCCACTTTTTCATTGTTTTCTAGTCGCTCTTTTGTTGCATTTTCATCATTTTGACAGTTTTTCAAGAAGCTTTTAGATTTGGGTAAATCCAAACTGGAGACAATGTGCACGTTGCAGGTTAGGAGGTTAAATATCATGTAAAATACAGTATTTTCCCCACAAATTTAATGTTGGATAATCATTAAACAAACCTATAAAGCTGACATTTTGACCAATGATTCCAAACAAATAAACTGAAATTAGAGTGTTCTCTGCACCTCTTTGATCAGAATCAGAATCAGAATGGGTTTTATTGCCATGGTTTGAGAACAGGGTTCACAAACTAGTAATTTTTCTCGGTGCAAACGTGCGACATAAAACATATAACACAGTGTATAACACATAAAAATAAGCTAAAAAACTTTAAACTATAAGGCTATAGGGGCATGCATAAAAAATATGAAATAAATAAGATAAAATAAAAGTGACATATGGTGACACAACGACAATTTGACAGTGAACCGCAGCGGGATTGTATTTACAGATGTGTAGGCGTATAAAGTGATAAGTGATAGCAGCGGATCTAAGTGTGGACACACCACACAGTGCAACAGAGCAGATACATCCATGAGTCTGTAACTGAGCTACAGAGACTTGTTATTGTTCATGAGTCTGATGGCGGAGGGGAAAAAACTGTTCAAGTGGCGGGAGGTATGGGTCTGGATAGACCGTAGCCTCCTGCCTTATTTTTAACAGGATATGTCTAAAGTAATTTGAAAATGACTGTCTACTAGCACCTGTCCCCAAGAAAGCCTTTTAGTACTCCAGCAGTTAAGGCTCAGTGACTAAACTCTGGTGTTTCTTAGCTTTCAAATAAGTAATGGCATGTTCACATATAGAGAAAAGTCTGAGGGGACAGTTAGCCTTTTCTTGATGTTGTGGGGGAGCAGCGGTTCCACTCCGAGCTCCCTCTATGTGGCCAAATTGCTGTGCCACATAAATAAAAAAAGCTTCAAATCACAAAACGGAATGAAATTTCCCTTCGATATAACAAAAGACTTGCCCTGAACTCGAGATATTAGTTCAACTCCAAAGTCATTTCCAAAGCAGTTGTGCAGATTGTAACATCTGTACCATGACGGGGGGGATTTTTTTAGGGGGTTAATTCCGCTTGCTGTCAAAAATCCGGCCTTTCTCCCGCCACGCGCCAATGTAAAAATAGCTGGGTTCACGGCAGAGTGACCCTGGTCTTTGCAACGCCCCGACTCCACGGGGATTAGGCCCAGGATTCCTTTTTTTTTTTTTTACCGTGGTATTGCTTTTGCGTTTCCATGGCGACATTATTGTTTTGCCGTTCACGTCGGTGCTGCACAGCTGGAGGACGCTTTCACTGCTCACCGCTCTGCCAATTACAGCTGCCAATAAACCCAGGGATGGTGAACGCATCACTGAAGGTTTAAATGGTCAAATCATAAATGTTGAGGCACGATGCACATGCTTTCAGCGCGAGTATGGATGTTTATGTATAACTGGTAGAAACAAAACAAAAACTATTTCTCCAGCCATAAAAAAATCTGTTGAATATTCACATTTTGGGAAAGACTTATCCATGAGCCGTTACACATGATTTCTCTCTATAAGCATGCAAACACCAAAGAAATGACTCATTTGAAATGTTCCTTCAATGCACAGAAGTGACTTGTTAGTCATGTTTTCAAACCAGCAGGGCTTACGGACTTCACCAATTGTGATCAATTTTGGACAAATACGGAGGTCAGATTTGCTAAATACAGTATGTTACAGGTACACAAATACAGTTGGCGTTTTCCCACTGCTGGAACCTTCTGCTGGACGTGTTTTCGACAATGGTTATATGACGCATGTGTAGAGTACGCCAGTCGAAAACCTGCAGGATTACTGTAAAACCCACTACATTTTGAGCAA
This sequence comes from Proterorhinus semilunaris, assembly GCA_021464625.1. Classification (NCBI taxonomy): domain Eukaryota; kingdom Metazoa; phylum Chordata; class Actinopteri; order Gobiiformes; family Gobiidae; genus Proterorhinus; species Proterorhinus semilunaris. The sequence goes on from CM038360.1 coordinate 23,649,743, forward strand.
AGATACATGTCAGTCTCTTTGTTCAGAGACCAGCTCAAAACCTGGAATCCTGGACCGGAATCCCCTCCCCTCAGGGCCACTGCCATTTCGGTAATCTAAGCAGAAATGTTTAATCAGGACTTAAGTTGCATCGTATCATCGGTTGCATTGGCGCACGTACAGTAACTCTTCTTTCTCATCGTTCTCATTGAATGTGGGTGTTTTTTGGGCAAATACTGTACAATGCCATTCAGTCACATTGGCCTCAGTGTGGTGACCCCCCGGAGCATGTAGTGCCCGACGTTGCCTCAACGCGTTATGAGAGTATGAACGGTTTAGGCGCAAAAAAAGGCCTAATGTACTTTACTGGCTTTGATACGACAAACCTTTCAATAGTGGGGTGAACGTTTTACTCACTCCACCATTGTTATGTCTGGATTGGAATGTACAGTACAGTACACCATACTATAAAAAACATTGAATTCAAGCGCATTGGAATTCTTGTGCATTTCTTAGAATTAAGACACAAACACAAAGCAAGCCAAAAGGGTAGACTCAAAAACAACCGCGGGCATAAACATATTCAAGTCTAAAATGTTTTGAAGATGAATTGCATAAAACATAATTGTTATGACAGTACCTCATTTCAGTAGGTGTAAAATCTGCGGCTTTGCGTTACTTTGTGCAGCCTGGCGCAGCTTAGCGAGTGCTCCCCACCCAGTCTTTGATACTCTGTGTACAGTCCACTCTTTAGGTCAGCCGTGTACGGACAGCTCTCATTATAAATGTTGGAGGGCATGTGCCATATGCCCCTCCAGACGTACATGCATATTCACCAGCCCGATGTGATCTGACGAGAAGTCAAGAGCAGCTAAAGTCACCCTGTCAACCCCGCGCGGTATACTTAGACAATGCCCTTCGAACTAGAGGTGCTTCTAAAGTTCACCGGCTTTTGAAGATTTCACTTTTTATTTATATCTTCAAAAACATTGTAAATGATCAAACAAAATTTAAAAAACACAATGGGTCAGCAAAGTTTTTTCTTTTGAAGGACTGGATTAGAAATCTGATGGTGACTTGACATATTAGCAACAGGGCTATTGTCAACTAGGCCTGCCACGATAAGTGTTTTTTTGAGGACGATATATCGTCTCAGAAAATATCGCGATAAACGATAATATTGAGTATAGTGCAAATACTGTTGGCAATAAAAAGAAAACTGTAAGCAACTATTTAATTGAAATGTATTGAACTTTTGACATTCAATATTAACACCTTATACCACACAAAATGCAAACTAGAAGGGTCGACATATTCTAGGACCCTGTTTCCATCTGTGCTTCTCAACCTTTAACATAACTTACACTCTCACCAGGTTCTGTGTTTGAACTAGGCCTGTCACAACATTTACAACAAATAGTCAATATACAGTATCATCTTTAAAAAATATCCCAATAACAATATTGATATTTCATCTGCATTATTCTGGTTAAATATTTCCTCACAAAAACAATATATTAAATGTATGGATTCAGATCATACTGTATTAGTGCTAAAGTAGAGTAGCCATATGTTGTGTTCTTTTTCCTTTTCTTTGAAAATATAACCTCCTGTACACGCGGCTGTCGGAGTGAAGCAGCTTTTTTGGGAAACTTGTTGACTGTTTGTCAAACCGCTGCAGCATTTCTCTGTAACATGTAGACCTGAGCTCTGAGTAATGTTCTCAGGACTATCGCGCTTGTATTTGGACAGTGGCTAAAGCGCTCGGGTTGTTCTCGCTAACAGTAGCGCTGATTATCTTCGATTCACTGACCGGGCGGTGGTTTCGTTTCGTTCTCACGTTGGACAAACCTGCAGTCGTATTAATGTTGTTATTCTCTCCGTGATGAGTTATTTTGGCTGGAATTCCAAATGTTTTCTCACGAGTCCCTCTTGCTCCGCGATAAAGTTCACAGAAAGTGTCGGAATCAGCAGCGCCGTAGTAGCGGCACTTTGTTTACACCCCGCCTCTCTTCAAAAGCAGCGCTGATCTATAAATGATCTGGATGCGGCTGATGTGCTCAATGCTGTCTTTAAGCACAGGGAGACGGATTGGATGGACGCTCCGCTCACTCAGCGTTGTGATAGCGTTCATGTTTCTGTAGTTATTTTAAGCACACGCAGTACGTGCATTTATCGAGACTAAAAATGTTATCGTCCTTCATTTTACTTATCGAGCGATAACTCGATATAGGAATTATCGCGGCAGGCCTATTGTCAACAGGATGCTAATAGAAAGTGGTGAAGGTGATTAATGATAGCACTTGAGAGTGGAGAAATTCGCTTTAAATGAGACGTATCACGCTTTAACTGTCTTATAAAATCATTTTGCTAAAATTCCTGGATAAAGTTGCCTTCTGCATTATAAACAATCAGTGCTTAATTCGGCCCCATTTCCCCTGGTGCCAACAGGGGGCGTCCCAAGCCACATACAAGATCCCTCAAGGTAGTTTCATCAAGTCTATTTTAACGGACACATAGTAATTTAGCTTACAAAATGTTTCATTTTAAGCCCACGAAATGCTAGAAAATCAATGGCGCCATAATGAAGGCACACGGAGCGCAGCACAGCTCAAAGAAGAGCCATTTTTCAAACACAACATCCATCGAAATTCCAGACCAAAGTGCCACTGTCTGCAGACATTGATAAGCTTATCTGGTCATTCGGTTTCCTCGTGACACAACATTAGACATCAAAGTTGTTGTTGTTGAACTTTAAACTTGGTTGTCAGAATCAGAATTCGTTTTATTGCCAAGGTTTGTGAACAAGGTTTACAAACTAGGAATTTTACTTGGTTCAAACGTGCGACATAAAACATATAACACAGAATTAAGATAAAAAATAAGCTAAGAACGTTAAACTATAAGGCTATAAGGGCATGCATAAAATAAAAAATATTAAATAAATAAGATAAAATAAAGTGACATATGTTAAGACAACAACAATTTGACAATGAACAACAGCGGGATGAAGGGGTGAAGCAGTGCTTTGGTCACTGTAACGGGGAGGTAACGGGTTCAAACCTCCATGAACCGCATGGACAGAGGCACAACAGTACAGGCACATTTAAAATCTTGTGTATTTCCGTTAATTAAGCAAGATAAAAATAAAGACTAGAAAATAGCTGCAGGCCAAAATGTTTAAATGATAAACTGCAGTATATAATGTTGGTTGAACTGTGGCTTTAAAGCAGGTCATGTCAGGACACTTGCTGAACAAGCACTGCATATGAAAGCAAACCTGATTTGAGCTTAAGAAGACATCCTTAGATTCACTAAAGTAAAAAAGAAAAAAATCTAAAAAACATAAAACAACATGCTACACAAACACTGCATTTTCCTGGCGGCTTTCTTGGACTTGTTTTAAATAATGATGTGTTGAATGACTGTCTTTTGCCCTGCCCACGTACGGATCAGGTATGGTGAAATGTTCCATCTGGACTGGGGGGAAAAAAAGACGTCTTACATTATGCCAATGTTGCTTTTGCATAGGCTTTGGGTTGTCCAAGGATAGCTTTTATGAATAGGTGAGACATGTGGATCCACTCCCACTCAGCCGCAATCGGGTCGGGTCCTCGGGCGCTGACGCGCTTACTATGAACAAGTTTGACAAGCACTGAGACAACTCTATGCCTTTTTGAACGAGCCGATTTGATGAATAATTTTTCAGTAGCATAGCTCTCTAAGGCTTTTATTAAAGCAGGAGAGGCCTTTATGGACACAGACAAATGTGTAGTTTGAATGAATAAACTGTCGCATCAACCTTGGCTAGTTGGTGATGTGACAAAGTAAAAAATATGTAAATATTTCTAGCTAGAAAACTGCAACTGGGTACAGTTATGGAAATTCTACATTTGTATTTGTAGGATTGTCAAATTCTAAAATGCGTTTGACCCAGCCTTCAGTGACACTGGGGGCAGCCTGTACGGAGCAACAGGGAGACCGTAGTGCAGTGTCCGGGGAATGATTTTCAAATCTTGAGCTTGAATCTGGAGCCTTGAATCCATCCAAACACAAGGAAACGAAGAAGTCCATACAGAAAGGAACCACCCAGTCTGGGAATCGAACACGAGAACTTAACCACCTAGCAACAGTACGGCCCACCTCTTTCAACGTCTTTCCATTGGGATGGATTGCCACGACGAGTGACAGCAGATGGCCAAAATTGCGTAGTGTACACCCGGTTTACAGGTAGAGCGATGCATTAATTGAATGAGGGACAACACACAGTCGACCCCACACAACAACAAAAAATAATGTGTCATATTTGAGCAAGCGCTTACCTTTCGGTGGTCATCATTGTATTCTGAGACAATGGCAAGTTAAACAAAGTTATCTTTTAGCAACAGCGGTTTCCTGTTTTTGCACTCGCTTTGAGAACCGAAGATGCATTTGAAGTTTAGACAACATTTAACACTAGTTCATTCCAAATTACATTCCATGGTGAGTTCTTAAAATGTTGTACAGAGAGCAGAGATGTGATGGATGGATTGTTCTATATTGGCCCTCCATTTAAAATGTTTGACAACCTTTGGCATCCTTTTCACCAATGTACTATATCTTAATCTACTCCCACCAGGCACATACTCTCCCTATCTGATAGAACTCAGAGAGAGGACATAGATCTGCGCAGGCCCCTAGTCTCCATGTCATGATAATCCATACAGCTCGCCGCGCCGCTAACAGCCGATCTATAACGCGATTTGTCAACACTTTGGTACATAAAAAGGGGCCGCGGCGCCAACACCAGAGGAAATCAAAGATGAGTTACCCTGGCTCCTCTCTCCCTTCCCCCCCGATTCAGTGTGACTGAAAATGAAGCTGATTGGACTCCCGCGGTGACGACGTCTGCTACCGCCAGTAGTGGCAATGTTATATTGTGACACTTTGGCTCATTTGATGAAATTAACCTGTGAAGAATGGGGATGGTAGAGAAATGCGTTTGGAAAGTTGGGAATGAGTTTCGTCGTGGTTTGGGGCAGTTTGACTGTGAAGTACCATTCAGACATACCCTCATCGGACAGAACACCATTTCCCGTGCAAACATAATGAGTGTGATCCCTTTGTTTGTAGCTTCATTTAAACTGCTTGTTAAGGTGTGCAAGAAATTTCAAAAGATCTGTTTGCTTTTGCTACATACCCCTTTACTAAACCCACTGGTGTTCACAAACGTAAAGTACATAAGGCATTGGAAGCACTCAAAAGTACGACAAAGTACAATGCGAAAATCAACTGTGTTCTCGTAAGTATTATAGCTGCCTATTACATTAAACTTTTATTGTTAGTGCAATATCAACAGGCACTTCATGAGACCATTTCAACTGTAAGTATGCACTTTCCAAGAGGCAATGGGAGCAGTTTTATATCGCACTCAATAATGTAGCAATGGACTTTAAATTTTAAGTATATTGGCCATGATGTTGACAATGACTCCTCAGAATGTGTGTTTTGCTTGTGTTTTGAGTGATACGTTTTGAGTAATCTTCCGATCCTCCGAGGTGTCTGTTGGGAGCTTTGCAACGCCAGCTCATGCAAGGTTCGTTCAATTTCCCCCAAGCTACTCTCATGGCTCTAAACGTAACCAGAAAGCACCGTATTATCTCCCACGTAGCACACCGTATCTCTCACTACAAGCAAAACAACACCCTTCAGACCATTCTGATATTAGCTCTGTCCTCACAGCGTGCTATATCCGCTGAGACGGAGGTTTGTTTTGGTGTGGCGCGAATGGAGTAGCTCAGGGATGAAGGCGATTAGTAGCACATGTTGAACACAGAAGAAAGGCCAAGGGAAACTTTGACTGAGCCGTTAAGGATATACATTGTCAAACGTTTCTATCTGCTCAATCGGACTTCAGGTACAGTCAACTTTTGATGGCACCGTTTGGGAATAAAACTTTAGTAGGACAACACATTGAACCAAACAGAAATAGTGATGGATGGATGGATATATTCATGAAGGACTAAAAAAAAATCCACACAAGTGTTTCTTTCCAAACCCTATAAACCCAGAGTTTGCTCACTTGTTTGGGGACAGGTCACGCACAGGTCTGCCTGGTACAGCGTGTTCCCTCAGCGTGGAGATGGCTTGCGATCGCCGCGGGGGGCCCTCACAGGCTCTGGGGGCCCACAGACCGGCTCTGAATAGTGAGCAGCACCTGAAGAATAGACGAACAGTGGGGCATCTGAGGACTGGCGATCTGAAACCGACGCTTTATACGCAACACTCGGGTTCAAACCAGCCCTGGGCTTCCTTATATTGGGTATTACATTTTATATTTTCAAAAAGAAGCAAGACATTTTGTGGGTAGATTTCGTTCACATTATAGATTCAAAGATGTTTTTAGCTCTCAATCTTACAAGAGTTGCCCAGCGTAGATAAAGGTTCTTGAGCAGTCATCTGTATTCTTTTAGTTTTAAGTGTTGGACGTTCTGCCTCTTGAACAACAGGTAGAAGCTTTATCAGTGACACCAATGATCTCTGGCAGCAGGTGTACTTTTAAAGTGCTAGGGGATAACTTGTGCTTGTACCAGTAGTCATCTTTCATCTGAAATTTAGCCCACGAGTCATTGTTTTTAAATAAATTACTGAGAAAAACATTATGCACCCCTCCAGAATAAAGTGAAATCTTTACACTTTTGTCCAGAATGGATGCTCTCCTTTGCGCCCATGCCAAAAGCGTGTACCGCTTTCACTTCTAACTCTTGTTTCAGTATTTTGTGCCGTTGTAGCACACTGGTCTGTCTGCTGTCTCCTTTTGTTCCCTTAAGAAGAATAGCCACATAAAGGCCATGCGATTTGAAACCTCCCGCGCCGTGTCTGGTCCAGTCTTCCCCATTGAGCGCACGTCCAGGTGCCTAAGTCTCTCGCCTTTCTCCTTGTCCCAACAGCGCGGGCCCATCTGCGGACTGGAGGTGCAAATGACAGTGCTTGGGTTTCTGGGCAATGTCAGGGGAAGGAGAGAATGTTGTTGTTTTTTTCCCTCCTCCCTTCTTCTTTTATCTGAGGGGGTTTCAAGTTTGTGTTGAGACAATGTGAGGCTTTGTCCACGGCTTCCTTGTTCTTGTACTGTTGTTCTATTAGTAACGGATGGACCAGGGGGAAGTACATCATCAGATTAACTAATACTGGGTTGCTATAAACAAATAAGTCTGCGATTATTGAGGTAATATGTTAAGTAATAAGAAATATCTTGTCTCCATGCTGCCCAGCTATAATGTGCTAAGCCTGTTGTTTAGACATGTCTAATGTGCATTTTGTGAAATGTATCATGACAGTCATGAAGCAATGGTAGGTCTTAGTACCGGCAGTAGGAGTTGTAGCTACTAACAGACAATAAATAAATGGCACAAAAATGTTGTTTCAAAACGCAGACTATAGCATAACATTTTGCGCTTAGTAGGAGCGCACTTTGTGATCTTGCCACTCCAGACTTGGCGCATTTGGGGTGGAGAAACGGTTTTTCCTCCAACCAGATCGACTCTGCGGCCTGGAAGGCGAGGGACAGGGGGGGTGAACATGTGCATTTGTTTTGTTTCGCGTTTACGGCCAAGAGAGGGCCGAGCCGCGCCACAGCGGACGGCTGTAGCTCTTTCTCTCAAGATACAAACATTGTTTGGCTCACGATGGGGTTAATAAAGTTTTTTGTTTGACCTGTGAGAGCTTATAATGCTTGAGAGAGAACACAAGGCAGCGTGATGTAAACGAGGAAATAAATGTCAGCGCAAGTTGCGATGGAAAATCTCAGTTCGCTAGATCTGGCCCAAAGTGTCTTATTGCAGAAAGTTAAGGCACAAAGTTGTACATGTAACTATTTCGAATACTGACAGAGGTATTGAAATCTTAAAAGAACTGTCACAATTTGTTTTCACTGGTCTGGAGATTGGAGTGAGCAACCATTCCCAGTTAGTTTGTTGGTAGAGTCGGCTTCTTTTACGAGGAGTGTCCAATGTTTGAAAAATGTATAGTTTTTTTGAGGGGGGGCGTCCCTCGCTCTTGGTACAGCTGCGTTTTTTGTCTTTTTACATTTGTGGTTTCTGTGTTCCACATTGTTTTACTGGATGCTTTTGTACGTCTTTGCCGTGATTTTATGGGGTTCGGCCAGAGATGCACATAAGTCCCTCACCTGCAAGTCCAAGTCAAGTCCAAGTCCCTGACCCACAAGTCCAAGTCAAGTCCAAGTCAAGTCCAAGTCCCTGACCCACAAGTCCAAGTCAAGTCCGAGTCTGTGACCCCACAAGTCCAAGTCTCTGACCGCAAGTCCAAGTCAAGTCCAAGTCCCATGGTTTCTATGTAATGGTAATTTAGGAAAAAAAATATATGAACTATTTCTGTGGCCAAAGGCAGGCCCTGTCGTTCATTCAACTAGCCCTCCCACACCACTACTTCAGTTGTGTAAAAGTAACATCAGTATAGTTATCACAGCTGTACTCTGTCACAAACATGTCTGCAGAATTAGCTTCACAATGTTACTGACGTGCCCTTTATCATACAGTAAAACTCCACTGTGGATAATAATACTTCCAGTCTTACCTTGAAGGTTTACAGACTGTTGACATGAGTGTTCTATCTTCAGCCTGTAGCTACAGGACCTGCTATATCCACTGCCAGCTTTTGGTCTTTGACAAAATATTCCCTAAATAAACGGTAGCCTCGTAAAGGTAATGATTTGATCACTAATCACTTTACTGAGTAGTAGCTACAACTTATGCAGCTGCTCAAACTCCTCTTACCTCCGCCTTTTTCCTTCACTCTCGCTGTGGCGCTTATTAAGCACCAATGAAGGCTTTACATTAATAATGAGAGAAACTGTTTTGTGTGAGTGAGTGAGTGAGTGAGTGAGTGAGTGAGTGAGTGAGTGAGTGAGTGAGTGAGTGAGTGAGTGAGTGAGTGAGTGAGTGAGTGAGTGAGTGAGTGAGAGAGAGAGAGAGAGAGAGAGAGAGCGGCCGAGAAAAAAAGCCAGAATCAAGCGTCCAAACAGCGTGTTTAATAAGTGCGCGAGGGACTCGTAATGTTCACGAGTCTCAGACCACGAGTCCGAGTCAAGTCTCGAGTCTTTAGGGGACGAGTCCGAGTCAAGTCTCGAGTCTTTAGGGGACGAGTCCGAGTCGAGTCGCAAGTCTCTAAAAATAGCGACTTAAGTCCGACTCGAGTCCGAGTCCGACTCGCGAGTCCCCATCTCTGGGTTCGGCATCACAAGAGGCGCAACAGGAAACAAAAAAGGGACATAGGAGGAGGTATCCGGGCAAGATTCAAAGCTAAGCCACATTTTATCCCTACTACTCTTCTTGCTAATGGACGTTCACTGCAGAATCAAACAGATTAACTGCTAAACTCTTCCCAGAGGATGGTGAAAGTGTTGTGGGGCGGAGGGAGCTGCACAGGAGGAAGAGGAAGGAGGAGGTGGAGGAGCTGACCAGTGCAGGACACCACGCTCTGAAACGGGAACCAACCCAGGAGGCGCTGCACCGTTTCAGAGGATCAGAGGAGCCCTGAAGGCAGCCAGCCAGGGTTCCGGGTGCTACGGTTTCCTCTACCTCCAAAAACATGTGGGTCACGTTGGCACACAATGGTAACACCTGAACACTGTTTCGTTGTACTGACTATGGAGATGTGTCCGGGCCCCGATTATGTGACAAGAGAGATTGTGGATGCGGTCCCATGTTATTTTGTCCACAGGCAGTGACTTTTACGGATCCAAATCGTAAAGCTGCTGAACCCAGTACACTTCATTCATTCATGTATTTATTTTTTTTATTCAAATGAGTGTAAAAATCATGGCCATCCAGTATTCTGCATCGCTACTCCCTGCTAGTTTGGGATTGCAAAGCACCGTTTCTAGATGCTTCTTACTTTTTTTCTCCCGCCGGGCCACAGCATGCCACTGAACCTGCCCGAGTCCCTTTGCTGAACTGTGCAGGTGTAAGTAATAGCCCTGATTGGATCCACTGGATAAACACAACCCCCGCCCCTACCCCACACATCCCCAACCTTCCCAAGCTTGAAAAAAAAAAAAAAGCCCCCACCCCCCAGGCTCTCTAGTGTCCTATCCACTTTCCACGGGCCCGATAAGATGTCCACACGATTAAGCAAAACGAAAGCTAATCTCTCTTTCTCTCTTGCCCGGTGTAGCGAATACTCAAAGGCAACACAACACGCGGGGCTTAACGGGACGTCCAGCCAGAGGATAGAGTGAGAAAAAAAAAAATAAAAGGGTAGGAGGCGGGGGGCAGCCAGGTGGATTGTAACTGAATAATTCACGTCGGTGTAGCGGTACTTTCGTTTTTTAATCTGTAAACGAGACGGTGCAAGATGGCGGCTGCTGACATGTGATCGCCGGGCCATTAAGATAACAAGATATTGGATAATGATGTGGGTTTATCAGGTGTGTGTATGTAGGGAGTGGTGGTGGTGGTGGTGGAGTGGGAGTGGGTAACCTCGGGTCCCAGGTGGTCAGCCCCCATGTCCCCAAGCGGCCCCGGCGGTGCATCTTTACATGCGCTATCTCGCTAACACTTGCGCTGCAACGGAGCAAAGAGCGGGGCGCATATGTTTAGCGAGATAAAGAGAAAGGCTAAAGAGGGTTATTAGGAATGCAAGAGGCCGCTTTGTGTGGCATTGGCGGCGGGGCTGTCCCTTTTGTCCTGACCGTGCCGAAAGTAAGTGATCACAGCTACGCGCCTTTTGATCTAGTGGAGCCGTATTTATTTGTCAAAACCGCAACTCGTGATATTCAACGCAACAGCTCATTTTTCACACACAGTAGCACGGCTCAACTACACAAACAATAAAAACAAGGAGGTCAGCAGGCCGAGCGTTGAACAATGTGGACAAATATCCTACATCTTTGCGATGGAGTTTATGAAATGATTCTGAAGTGCCAAGGCAAAGACGTACTATGAAGGTAAGCTAATGGTGGCTAATGCTAAGCTAAAAGAGATTTGGGATTGTGTTGTTGCTAAAAGTTCAGGAATTTCTGGTGCATTCTATAATGAAAAAATAATAATAATGTTGATGAAAATATACTGGAGTAATTGCTCTCTTAAGAATATTCAGAAACTACAGTGTGTTATACTGTATGTACTGTAGTTGTTTTGCGGCTTTTCACTCTCTTTGCCTTGCAAACGGAAAAATTGAGGATATGGTGATGTTGAATTTATAACATTCAAACCTGAACTTTATGGTGGCTATTGCTAGCGACAGATTGTTGCACTCAGTTATGCAGTACTCAAGTAGAATTTTCACCAAGTACTCTTTTTTTACTTTTTTCCTGAGTAATTATTTGTGTCACAACACTACTTCTATCTGACTACTCTTTCTAGAGTAAATATTTTGTGTACTCTGCACCTCCGCATCTTAGGCACAACCAACCCAATGGGCGAGGAAAGCACTTCTCTTGTCCTTATGGTAGGTTGCGGACTTTGTTGCGATACCACCCCCTAGTGGCTAGGGGTGTCTCCAAAAGGAACTCTGTAATATGGAATCCTATTTACCTTATTCCGGAAGTACGCGTGGGTGCCGCTATGAATTGTGCCTGCCGCTTCACTTGTATTAGGACTGAAGAAGTCAAGAGAAAATCGGTTCTATGCGGACACAGAGCCATTTTTATGCCGCGCAGAGAAACAGTGCAGTGTTGACTTGTTGGTGCAAATGAACATTGGACATTTTACACAAATCAATCTACTGAACATCAGATTTTAGCAGGGAACATTCCCTCGTTCTCCGCTTAATGAACGGACGTTGCGTTCTACCGGAAGTGTCAATACAATGGAAGTGCCGTTCCGTGGCAAAAAGAGGCAAAAGTGGGCAGGGCGGAATAATAATAATAATGCATTGGTTTTATATAGCGCTTCTTTGGACACTCAAAGACGCTTTACATTGCATTATTCATTCACTCCATACTTGGTGGTGGTAAGCTACTATTGTAGCCACAGCTGCCCCTGGGGTAGATTGATGGAAGCGAGGCAACCAGTCTGCGCCATTGGCCCTTCCGACCACCACCAACCACTCATTCACTCACTACATTCACTTGGCTTCCTGGTGTTCCCAAATGGTCTCCCATCCAAGTACCGACCAGGCCCTTCCCTGCTTAGCTTCCAAGGTCTGACGGGATCGGGCAGAGGAATGGCGGTATGGAATAAGGTGAATACTGATTTTTAGTTTGAGCTTTTGGCTTTGATTGTCAGTTCTTGGAGAGGCATGGGCGGAGCTTCCTGCCTTTTTGTCCTTTTTGTAGGAGGAGCAAGGTGTGCCATATGGCCCCTTTACCATGAATAGGGCAGAATGGCCAATGTTTATCTCTTGTACAGTATAATATAGCTTTGGTCCAACTACATAATTTGTGAGTAAAATATCAACTCATGTTTGCTATGCCATCATGTTCAACGTCAAAGACCACCTGTTACTATTTTCCTCCGACTTCCCCAATTGTCTTAAAATCACGTTCTCTCAATATAATCCAATGGCACAAACAGTCCTTTAGCATACTAAATCAGTCAAATAAGACGGCCACGCTACTGAACTTTGCCTTTGTAAATAAGCACTGAAATAGGATCTTTCATGCTTTTATTGAGCCCTATAGCCCGCTGCCTTGTCGTCGCCGTGGTGCAGGTAAACACTTCAGTGCGACAAGGCGCCTGGGGGGAGTCTTTTGGTGGGACATTTGTACACTTCAAATGAGGACACCCACGGGGCACACAAAGGCTGAGGAAATATTAGAGCAGTTTGTCAGGTCAAAGCAGAGGACGGAGGGTGTTGGATGAGGCAGGTGCAGAGGCGTCCCACATTCACTTCTTGGGCAGTGGTTTCTCAAAGTGGGATTCTTCGCGGATACTTTTCGAGATGTGTTTCATTTATGCTTTAGTAGTGTATGCGGATTACCCCAAGTACGGGTGCAATTCAGTCCCATTTAGTTGTATTTAAACAATTTTTAGACCAGGTTTTGGACACAATACTCTCTGCTAAGAGCGATGATTGTATTGCAACTCCTCGGACGTTGGTCGAATATCTCAAACAACTGAGCCACTACCAAGTGAACGACACTCAAATTCCTCCAAATTGAACATTTTGATATCATAACATGGCACTTGGGCTGTGCAATTAATAAAAATGCAATTACAATTTTAAGTATTAAATTAAACCATTACAAAAATAGCATAATAGAGAAAGCACAGTGAGTACGTTCTGTTTGTGTGAGCGTCTGAACTACCAGCACAGCGTGATAGAACTGTTGTTGCAGCATCATTTGAATTAATCTTATTCGTAGCTCTTGAGATAACGCGACTGATAAGCGTTATCTCTTCTTTTGCTGAAAGAAGAACAGCTGTTTAGAATCCTCTATATCCTAGTCTTAAATCTCTTCTTCGGGGGCAGATCTCAATAGAGCTCAAAGCAAACTCGCATTATTTCGTGCTGCTGGGATGATTGTTTTTGTCCCTTCGCATTTCACGTGCTACTGGCAAATGTTTTGGTCCAACATAAACAAACAGTGCTATGTGATGAAGTCATCAAGCCACACGGTGTGGTTTGCTTGGGCAGTTGTGAGGGCTGGCCAGCAGACCGAGACCGAGATCTCTCAATAGGAGAAGAAGATATTTAGATTATTAAATACATAAAATATATACGTCGAAAGGAGCCAGCTGAGGTGGCTAGGGCATCTGTTCCGGATGCCTCCTGGTCGCCTCCCTCGTGAGGTGTTCCAGGCATGTCCTATTGGGAGGAGGCCTCGTGGAAGGCCCAGGACACGCTGGTGGGACTATGTCTCCGAGCTGGCCTGGTGTCGCCTCGGGGTCCCCCCAGAACAGCTGGAGGAGGTGTGCGTGGATCGGGAAGTCTGGGCATCTCTGCTGAGACTGCTGCCCCCGCGACCCGGCCCCGGATAAAGCGGAAGAAAATGGATGGATGGATGGATAAAATATATATATATTTTTTAAAGGCAACAAATAATAATTTAAATAATCGTGATTTAAATTATTAAACTAATCGTGATTATTATTTTTTCTATAATCGAGCAGCCCTACATGGCACTATATGAACCTTCTTATCCTTTCCCATTATAAGACTGGAAGCTAAAGTCTGAGGGCTGTACATGACTTGAAATACCGGCTCACAAAGTGGAGCTTTGAGAACACAGCGCAGGAACCTCAGGGGAGGTCAAAAGAGCTGCGGAAGCGATAACTTTGGTTGGTCACATCTGAAGAAGAGTGACATTGAGGAAGTGTGTGGTGTGTTCAGGGAAGTTCTGTTCTGATTTGGAGGAACAGAGCGATTACAGAGCCAAATCGACCAAGAAGACCGTGTTTCCTTCCTCGTGTTGCCTGCTAATCACAGCATCCTATGTTTGTTTCTCCCAAGCCAATGAGATAAATGCACTCTCTCTGTAGATATTTAGGAATTTGTTCACTGCCTGACCGAACCATACTGCGGGTTGTTTGTGTGGCAATTTTTGAGGTCGTGGGTGCTGGCCAAAATCGGATCCACGCCATACATCTAGACGATAAAAATATAGTTGCTCTTTGTTATTCGTTCATGATGTCAGTGCCACCAACTGACCACGACGATGAAATGTCATGTTCTTCCGCACAACAATAACAACCCGAGACACCCCTGTAGATATAGATCGTGTTGTGCTGTTGCTGAGCAGACTGACAGAGCTTCCCGTCTGTCTCTCACTCGCGGCCTCTCCGGGTCCCTCCGCGCAATGATCGTCCATCATCGCGGCCCCTTCACGCTCGCGGGCGTCACTGCCTCGGCAAAATGGAGGGGGTTAAAATTCCATTTACACAGGCCGCGCTGACGGATGGGACCTTGCCTTTTCATTAGCGGGGCAGGATGCATGATGGCTAACAGATTAGATCAGCCGACTCAAACGGATGACTCCACAGCCCATCGCCGAGCAATCGTCAAACGCCGGTACCCCCCCCCACCCCTCCCCCCCGCGCGCGCCATGACGACCAATCGCGGCGCGACATTGACGGTGCGCGACACTCCTGAGGTCACCCCCCGCCGTGTGGTATCAGTCATTTTCCTAATAGAGGCCCTTATCCCCGCCGAGGTGGATTGGACATTACCTGCGGGCCCTAGCTTGACGGATGAAGCATGAGACGTCCGTTCAGGTTGGGCGCGGGACCCCAAGGCTACGCCGGTGCTCATGTCATTTGGAGGCGGGAGCATGCAGGTCACTTAGCCTTGGAAATCAGTGACGGGGAAGAGGGTGGGGGGAACGTAGACGGATCTGCGTTTTGAGGTTTCAGGGAGGGTTTGTTGACAGTTCAAGGATCGAGTGGCAATGTGCTAATTTGCAACCATGCCCTAGGATACGATGTGGGGAGGGATATGCAGCAGAAAGTTGCATAGTACATGCTAAACTTTTTCAATGAGTTTCCATCAATGCCAGATTACCAGCACTCTGACAAATGCCAAGGACTTTCTGAGACTAAACCTGCATGCATACATAAAGCCAACACTAACTTTAGATTTTCAAATGATCCCTTTTATGTATGCGTGCAGGTTTAGCCTGTTTACTGGTCTGGAATTTGTTGCATAACTGTTAGAATCTGGAGGTGTTCTCCATATTTTCAAAGCCCATAAACCTTCACTGGACTTTATTTCAAGGTTACTTAAAATAAGTACTTTTGTACTTAAAATGCTCTCATGTAAAGCGCTTTGTGACCATGTCTGTGAAAGACGCTATATAAATAAAGATCTTCTTCTTCTTCTTGTCCTTCATTTGATTGGACTCCCAAGAAAGATTTATCTTCAAGAAATCTGTTCACGGGGCAAGATATTTACACATTAAGCTAAAAGAAATCACTGCACTCAAAAATTTATGAATTTACTTGAAGTAAAACTGTTGGTGTTTTATCTTAGAGTGTTGATATCTTGGCCCATGGACAGATTTCTTGACATGTCTTGACAGTCTCAAATCAAAGACAAATGTACTTATTTCAAGAAAATGTCTCTTATTTCAAGATTTGTTTTTGCAGTGTGCTCTGAGCTGTTCTGTACTCAAGCTGCATTTATCACGCCGCTATTGATTTGTTAGCATGCCGTGCAACATTTAAAAAGATCTACAATTCAAATGATAAAATATCAATGAGGTGCCCAAAAACAATTGGGCACCTCATTGGCCAAGCAAGGTGGCTTGTATCCTGTTCTCATGTGGAGGGTGCTCCAAGCAACATGCATGACATTTGACTCATCAGGGCTTTCTTAGTTCCGTGATATCATAGGAGAGCATTGTGTCTTCAGAAGGTGTTAACTCTTTCCTGTGGTTGTTTTTTTGTCTCCAGGGTTTCTTCAGACGCAGCATCCAGAAGAACATGGTGTACACGTGTCACCGAGACAAGAACTGCATCATCAACAAGGTGACCAGGAACCGCTGCCAGTATTGCCGCCTGCAGAAGTGCTTCGGCGTGGGCATGTCCAAAGAGTGTAAGCGCAAACTCCATCACACACAACATGCATGGCTATAGAGAGAGAAGAAATAACAAACCCCAAAACCAAAAAACTGTTTGCGTTAGTAGCTTTTACTTCTTACTTCCGACTTTCTGTTTGCAATATAAATGGGACTGTATCCAATAATAGTCATGTGGAAAGAGAAGTGGGATTAATGCAAATGAGCTCCGTTGAGAGAACACGGAGTTAGGCTCCATTTGCAATTCCAAATATATCCTTGTTACTGTACAGGCTTATATTTGCTGTCAGCGGCAAAACGAGCGCATTCATATTGTAAAATATACTCAAAGAATTAAGAATAGTATACAGTATGTGTAGCTAAATATAAAGTAATAGCGGCAGCAGGAGCAGTAGCAGTAGTAGTTTTTTAATGGACGCTGAAAGGTAAGAGACGGGAAGGTGGACAACAAAAGCAGTGGATGGAGCAAATCGAAGAAGACTGTGTCGCTAAAGCATGGACACAAAACATGACAAAGGATGATTGGATCACATTTCTTGAAGCACTGTAGGCATATTCCAAGGCTCATCACGAAGAGCTCCAGTGAGTTGTTTTTACCAGTGTAACATCTTTTGGCCCAGTTCTGCAGTACCTCATCAGTACCTGGTCGCGCACCTCATTTTGGGCGATCTGCCTGGAAGCCCACACCATCTGAACAGGCCCTGGTAAGTGAGATGGGATCCTCTGGCAAACAACATCCTCCTGGAGACAACCGCGAAGCAAAGCTTTTTTTTTTTGCCATCTCTGGGTCATTCTGAGTTAGGATCTAAAATAATAATCATGCAGTTGTGGTAAATTTGTAGCTTTAACAATAGTACACGTACTTCCCCCCCCCCCCCCCCCCCCATGTTGTAGTGTCGTCCATAAGAACAGTTGCATTTCACAGGTTATTGTCGGCTGTTGATTGCATCAGTATTAGTGGTGCAGGTCCACTCCTCGCTCCATTAGGCCGGAGGTTCGTTTCTCGGGTGGGCTGTACGTAGCTCTCATGAGGGGGATGAAGTTGTGATGGTGTCAGGTCGGACCTCCCGGAGTGGAGCTGATGAGGCCGTTGCCTGTTTCATATACATTTCAAACCTGAAACCCTTTATGAAATCGTTTCCTGTGAGCAGCGGGGTTGTATTTCAGTCTACTGTCAAATGGTAAAGCACCAACCCGGTACATTCCAAGGTAGCTGCGCATACACTGTTAGCTGCTGCCTCAAATGATTTCTCCCTCCCACACATCCAGATTCTTCATGTGGACAACTTAAATACACATTTTGAATGCATTTACTGCTTTCTAAGACTGTGAGGTAAATCAGAGAGGAACACCGTGCTGACTCTTACTTTCACATTAGCGATTAATAAAAATGCACTTTGACAATAAACACCAAAAGAAATTTGAGAAAAGAAGACTTGAATGTGCAAATGTATAACCACTTAACTCTGCTGTGACTGATTGCAGTATTAATTCGCCTAGAATATTTTCCTTGTAAATTGTCTTGAAGGGCCAAAAAAGGAGATATCAATGTGTGGTTTGGCAATTATCTAAATATATAAAGAAGTGGTACTACTGTAAAGTTTCAATAACATAGCATTATTATTTAATGTGTAATTGCTGTTGTAAAACAAGATGATGTCAAAAAACGGAAATGAATGTTAGCCTTTTTATTAGGCAACAACAGATAAAGCATCAGGAACGACTGCAAAATACAATAAATTAGATCCAAGAACCATATTATACATTCACCCAAAATAGAATGTTCACTGGGCTTCTAGTTTAGCTAATACAATCAGAAATATGAAGAAAATTCCAGGCGTTTTTAGGTTGACATAGTTGACCTAGGGTAAAACTTTTGCTTTTCAAAGAAAACAATACTTGACAAAGCATCAGGACCAACTGAGTAACAATAAATTAGATCCTAGAACCATATTATACATTCACCCAAAATAGAATGTTCACTGGGCTTCAAGTTTAGCTTTTACAGTCTTCAATATGAAGAAAACTCCAGACGTTTTTTTAGGTTGACATAGTTCACCTTGAATCATAACTGTTGTCTTGCTTGTAACAGACACACATAATCCTCATGTGCTTTTGATCCACATTACATGCCCACTCCATTTTGATGTCCAGCAGTTTGTTTTTTTCCACAATACAGACGGGTGACCTGCTCCTGGCGTCTCCACCCTCCACAGATCGGCCAAGCCTGACCCTGCTCCGGCATGGCCCCAAAGCCTGGCCATAGGCTTCCCTCTCACAAGGCCTCCTATAGAAAATAAATACACATTATTTACTGTGAAGTACATACACATTAGTATAAATATGAATTCAATGATCAATACATTTTACTAACTACCATTATTCTTTCAGAAAATAGTACTCGTAATAATACTCGTTTCTACAGCATGCATGCAAACTTATTGTATTGTCGACCCCATGTACCATCTGAAAACATGCTCTTGACGATATGTGCATTATTATAAAAGTGAGAATAACATCATAGTAGTGAGTATTTACAAAGAAAAACGTATATATTGTAAACTTGTCTGCGGGTAGCTCACGAAAATCCTGGTTTTGTGAATCTACATTTCCCGCGAAGAGAACCGCGCCAAACTACGCGCGCCCCGGTTACAAACAGAGAAAAGTGGCTTCACGCGCCTCTATGATCGTTGTACACAGATAACGTACATGCTAACTCATACTACAACGTACATGCTAACTCATACTACCACCATACATGTTAGTTTTGCCACATTCGCAAACTTACTCGATGCTGGACGATAGAGGCGGACCGGCGCCTCTTCCTCCTGTTCCGCTCCGATGACGACTTCCACCGCATGTCTCCTTCTTCGATAAACCTCCGGGGGCGTTTGGGGACAAGACAAGACCTCCTCGACATCGCTCTAACTCCCTCCTACTCGCTCCAACCCTCCAAATAATTAAAAAAACACTCGCTGACAACAAAATTCTCGCTTGAAATCTCCGCTGCTCCGCACAGTACGCGAGTGGCGCAGCGTATATCCGTCTGATTTCTTGTCTGTGATTGGACGGCATGAGTGACGCGAAGTAAACGGCCTACCGTAATGGCAATAACACTGAGAAATAGCGCAAGGGGTTAGCTTTCCATCACAGTAAACAAAATTTCGAGGGCGCCTTGACTTTTGCAGTTATGGGGAAAAGAACAGCGCATGCGCAGCTGTGTCGGCGCCGACACAGCGCTACAGCAGACTTAAGGCCTCAAACAACATTAAAAAGTATTACATTTGAATCCAACAGGCGCGAACACTTTTTTACACCAGAACTTTGTTGAAAATAAGAAATATATGGTCCAAAAAGTTGCAGGTTTTGCATCATTTGTCACACAGTCTTGCTCATATGTTCTCAGTTGTGGGAATTCCCATCATTCCTCTGTGTACTGCAATGGATACAAATCTTAAGAAATGATAAATGCATAGGTTATTCGCATTTGCGTGTAGGCATTACAATGTAATTAAAAGGCATTATATTTTACTTGCTGCGACTTGTATAAACCCTACATTACACGCTTTGAGAATCTTGTGAAGTTAATAATGCTAAATTAAGCTAAAGCTAAAGCTAGCCAGCATTAAGTATAGCGCGGTTTTCAAATTTCCATTATGAGGAAATTGTCTCTCAAATTGTGTTATTAATAAATGGGGAGGGGTGAGGAATGACAGTCTACTGATAATATGTGACCAGTCACTAGAACCAGGGACACAAGTCGGTTCTGGGGCATTTTGAGATGTTCACATATTATTAAAGTGTAGTCTCCAAGCTTTCCAACAATGTGTAACACATGGAAATCTGATCATATTTGGAGACGTAGCGGCAATTTAAAGTTAACAAGTCCAAAAAGGCCAAAGGGCTGAAAAACCCCTATGAAGTTTTGGGCAGTTCTCACCTCCCCACTTTCATGTCATGTCATGTTATGTGTATGTTGGGCCATAGTGATGTAGATAATGGACATAGTGTAATCAACTGTACAGACAATTCTTAAGAAATAGATCTAAAAATGAAATAAAATATAAGAGCTACTATAACAAATTGGTAACTATATTAAGAGCTAGCAAGAAAGATTATTATACAAATCTGCTTGAAAGCAATAAAAACAAGATGACAGAAATATGGAAAGTATTAAATAGTCTAATTAAAAAAAGACTGACCATAAACTGCCCTATAGATTACATTATCCATAATGATGATGAAAAAATAGAAGATATGAGTGAAGTGGTCGAGCAATTTAATAAGTCCTAAATATAGGACCCAATCTTGCAGAGAAAATCATCATCCTTAGCAATGTGATCGTATGCATATGGACATTATTGTAGTTATTAGGGATGGGAATTGATAAGATGTTATTGATATCAACGCCGTCAATAATGTTTCCTATAGATTTGATTCTTTATCGATACCTGACTTGTCTGTGTGTTGGGGAAAAGCAAGGAATTAATGTGCTTTCGATAAACTCTATCAAAAAAGACACATTGTTAGTTTTCCCAAGAAACAATATTAATTAAATTAAGCAAGTTTCCAAATATGCTGTGGCTCCTGCTGGCACTCAGCCTGCCTGGCAACCTCAAATATAATGGTAACATTTGTACTTTTCGTACAAAGGTGCGCTCAGACCGGGGACAGATTACGTCAGCTATAATAGCTGACATATTGTGCCAGTAGATATTGACCTTAACCCTTCCCTGCTCTTGATGCTCGTGTGGAACTCTTTGTAAATATGTTTGCATAATTTTGGCCGTCCAGAGTCCAGGAAAGGAGAACATCTGCCTGGGCCTATCACTCGTGCTGTCATGTGCTCCGCTGATAACTGCAGCGCCTCCACAACAGGGAGACGTTTGTTCTGTGGGAAACACACGCCCAGTCAGCAGTCACAATATTTTTCCAAACTATTTATTTTTCCTTGTAAGAGGTCACGGGTGCTGTTAATGTCATGAGACTAGTGGATTACAATACTTATAATACAGTCTGGTAGTGGTAAGAGAATATGTCAAATATCCAGATATAAAGTCCACAAATATTGGTGATTGTTTTACTAAGAACACATCCTGTCCAGCCAGGAGTACACTTTTCAATGTAAAAAAGTTTAGTTTGGAATCTTGTGTCTTCCCCCCAAGTTGACTTACAGGCATGTTAACGTTTGCATCAAAACAAACATGGCGGCTTACGGAGAAATATTTGAAACGAAATAAATAAAATCCCCCAGAATGAGAAATTGCACTAAAACTGCAGGTAAACAGGTAGAGCACTAACGGGCCCATCTCAGGACAAGAGTTGCCACTGGTCATGGAGATGTCTCCGAGACGTCGCCTGGAGCACCCGTGTAGGGTGAACCTACAACCGGTACAAGACTAATACCTGCCTTGCCTATGCAATGTAGGCGACACAGAAAGGTTAATTGTTAATGTAGGCTAGCGACCAGAAGGTCTAGGTTTCGGCTCAAAGGAGGGAGTGGACAGGAGGCAAGATTTAAATTAAGAGGTACCGTATATTTTAGAAAAATGTAGCAAAGGAAACAATCGTGCAAAATATATACAGTGAACCAATAGTATAGATTCTATGAATGGCCATTCAAAAACCAGCGCTTCAATCAATATTCAGTTCAAATCAATAACAAATCACATTCATGCACAATTTACCGAGTACATTCAAGTAACCTCGCGATTAAGAGTCCACGACCCCACGTTGGGGTTATCTCCAATGTCCGGCAAATCAGCCCACCTCCCAACCCCTCCACAAGTCCCGCAGAAACCCACATCTGGGTTGAATATAGCAGTCCAGGGAAAATGTCTGAGGGGATTTGGGAATAGTGTGTGTGTGTGGCAGTGACAGGTGAGTTGAGTGGGGAGAGTTCGTGGGCTACAAGGAGCCCCCTACCGGCCTGGCAGGAGCAATGCGATTAGATTCTTCAGTAGTTGCCAACTGTAGTCTTTAGGCCTGCTCCATCAGCTCACCATCAGATTAGAACCTAACCTGGAGAACAGGACCAAAAGCTCCAATGAATCATCAGGTAATATTAGCTGGTTGCTATAATTACGTTACATTTCAATGTTCATACTGTTCAACATTCAATCTATAACATTCATAAACATTAACCATATACCCCTTTCCAGCATATTAGTACATAGTATTCACGGGGACGGACCGTCATTCCGACACCCCGCCATCCCGACACACCGTCATTACGACACCCCGCCAATCCGACACTTTTTGGTACCGCTATTCCGACAATCATTTTGAGCGTATCTGTTTGCCTTCTGTCAACGCCACCTTCCCTGTTCATCCCCGCTGTCGGCCCAGGGGTGCAGAGGCTCGTGAGGTGGTTTTGGGCAAAGGCAGTGACAGGTGCAGCTAGTCTGTATTTTACAACAAAGCGCTGAAGTCCGCGGTTAATACGCCGCGCACTGTTGGACGTTTTACACTCGGACACTGGAGCTGTCGCTCACAGCGCTGACCGAGCCACGCGCTCCCCTTCGTTCAAAACACTGTCCGAAAACAAGGCCTTCTCCACAAAGCAGCGCGCATGGGTGTGCGTATTTGGGGGGGTCCAGTCACTGTGTGACACGGGCAAACACTGAATCTATCAAGACAAACAATAGCAATAAACACACGCGCTTTATGTCACATGAGTCTGTGCAACAGCGGCACATTCAGCCAGACTTTACTCCACAGAATCAGCATAAAAACACTCACTGTGCACTCGATCATCTGTCGTAGAACTCTTCACCTCTTTATCCATGACTCTCACTCATCTGGTCCATCATTAGCTCCATTTGGCAAAACTTATTTTTCGTAATCCACAACAACAGGTCTGTCTCCACCTGCTGCGCTCATCACGCTTGTTTTACATGTCAACAGTTGTAAATAAGCCTTAACACTTCTCCATGTTAGAGCCAAGGCGGCGTGGGAGATGCGCACTTCTCACTCTCCCTTTTTTTGTCCACAAACGCGCGAAAATTCGGGACAAATAATGATATAACAGTCGGGTTCTCCAGCGGAGTGTTTAGGGACTCGCTCCCAAACATCAGGAGGAACCACCGCAGGAGGAAGAAAAGCCGGCGGAACAACTTAAGCAGCTGATGTTAGGAGAACGATGCGAAAGACAAGTAGACACAAAAAAAACACGTACCAACGATCAGGGGAGGCGCACAGGCATTGTCTCTTCATTCATCAGGCAAAACGTAAAACAATAATAATTGTTGATAATTATCTTGTGTGTCGGAATAGCGGCACGTTGCATAAAAGATAAAGGTGTCACCACTCCGACAAAGGGTGAAAAAAATTGTCGGAGTGGCGGGACGTTTGATAATAAATGGAAACACCGCAATTTCGACAATTAGAACTCAATGTCGGATTAGCGGTGTGTCGGAATGGCGGGGTGTAACCAGTATTCACCTATCATCATTAGCAAACAGGTGTACAAGTTGACCATAATCACAAATGGATCACAAATAGATCTACATCATGTCAAAGTGCCTTGCTAAAGGTACTTAAGCTACAACAACTTGCATAGTGGATAACACTAAAGAAAAGTCCCATCAACTAAATGATGTAAATCGATACACTGTGGTGGATTAATTGTTTGGACACTTGGCAATCAATACACGTTCATTTCATGGTTGACATTTAGAAACAGGGCATAAACTTGTCAAATCTTCATGCTAACCGGCGCCCATAGAAATAACAGCGGTGGCTAACGCAGCATAACAACAACAAACACTCACCGGTTTTGCGATCTAGGTCTACACAAAAGCGCTTTTCCTCGCGGTTTGGGTCACGGTAGAAGACTCCTATGAGTTAACATATAAACCGGTTAAGTGTCGAGTAGAAACGAAGCGTTTAGAACAATGAATTTAAGCTTTAACCAACCTGGCTTGCCCCACTGCATCTCCAGACTGATGCGCAGCGCCATATTAGAACCGCACACTACCCCACGCCGCCCCATGTGACTCGATGACGTCACCGAAAGCAAGCGCAGCAATTGGCCCACAGCCGTGGGAAAAATTAATGAATGGGAAAGGTAGAACTGGCTGGGCACAGGTTTTATCACCTGGGTTACAATAAGGTTAGTCTCCAGGTAGTCTTGGTGAAAACAAACATGTGCGCACGCGGTCTCAAGCAGTTGCGTCACGAGACTCCACACGTCTCCTTGGTATCCGACAGGTCTCGGAGACATTGCAGGGACATCACAGAAACGTCTCACAGGTCGAGGACAACAAACACCTCTCGGGAACCATGCAATCCGTAGCAATCAAACCTGTTTGTTTTCACAGAGACTACCTGGAGACTCACCTTATCTCCAGGGTACGTCTCGGAGACATCCTCGTGATCAGCGGCAACTCGAGTCTCCAACTAGTCCCCAGGCTGGTGAGATAGGCCCTTTTTATATGCGCGCAATCAATCAAAGTTGCGGAGACATTGCGGAGAATGCCAGTCGCGGCAGTCTGTCCAATGTCTCCGCACCTCTCCTCCGGTGAGCTAGGCCCTTAAATCAAATCAAATCAAACTTTATTTATAGAGCGCTTTTCATACAAAATGTAACACAAAGTGCTTTACAGTGCTTAAAAATCATTAAAAATCATTAAAATCGTCCCCACCAGTAAATAACTACAACCCCACCACCCCCCACCCCACCCGCACACACAGACACACAGACACATATACGTACAGACAGCCCAGCAGTTAAAAGTCTTAAATAAAAATGGACATAGAGTTGAGTATGTAAGGCTGAGTACAGATAGACCGAAAGAGGAAACATCATCCAAGGAGCCGTCTGCACCAGGAGCAGCCCATCGGCCACAGCCACAGAGCGCCAACTCAGGGGGCCCGGAGGAGGTGTAGGAGAGACGTCCTACCTCCATCCAGGCACCTCCAGGAGAGCGCCCGCACAGCCACAGCCAACCAGCACTCCTGGGGCAGAGGGCTCCCTCAGAGGAACCACTAGAACATAAAAAATAAATAAGTAAATATTTAATAAGAGATACATTAAAAACAGCTAAAACTGTGCGTGAAATAGCACAGGATAAAAAGAGGGAAACTAAAGAAATAATAGAACTAAAACCGGTAGATAAGGTTAATATAAGTAAATATTAGTTAAAAGCTAAACTAAAAAGGTGGGTCTTGAGCCTGCTCTTAAAAACATGAACGTTCTCTGTGGTCCTGAGCTCCTCCGGCAGGTCGTTCCAGAGGCGAGGGCCATAATATTGGAAAGACGCCTCGTCGTGAGTCTTTCTGTTGACTTTAGGAATAACTAGGAGACCCCTGCCGGATGAGCGCAGGGGCCGTGAAGGTTCATAAGGTAAAAACAGTTCTGAAAGATAAGAAGGACCAAGACCATTAAGACATTTAAAAACCATTAAAAGAACTTTAAAATCGATCCTGAAACACACGGGGAGCCAATGCAGCGACTCTAAAACCGGTGTAATGTGGTCCCGCCTCTTGGTCTTCATCAGGACACGAGCTGCTGAATTTTGTAAAAGTTGTAAACCTAAGATACTCCTTTTGGGAAGACCAGAAAGCAGGGCATTACAGTAGTCAATACGACTGGTGATAAAAGCATGCATGAGCGTCTCCGTGTTGGCCCGAGAGAGAATGGGGCGGACTCTGGCTATGTTCTTTAGATGGTAAAAACCTATCTTTGTGATATTCTTAATGTGTGGAACTAAAGTCAGCTCAGAGTCAAAAATCACACCCAGGTTCTTCACCTGGGAGGAAGGATTAAAAGACAATGACTGTAGTTTGGGTAAAAGTTTCTCTCTCTGGGCCTTAGGACCGATGACTAAAACTTCAGTTTTGTCCTGGTTAAGCTGGAGAAAGTTTTCTGCCATCCAGGATTTAATATCTAAAATGCAGTTAAAAAGTGCATCCATTGGCCTGGTGTCCTTGAGATTTAAGAAGTCTTGCTCTGAACACCACAGCAGGTTCCCGACAGTCGTGTTTTGAGACAGCGCCGTCTGCTGTTTGGATGAACGCATAACAACAGAGTTTGGAGCGCACATCATTTCAAGTTTTATCAATATAAAAGGGTGCTCGTCTGCGTAATAGGGTACACATCCACGTTGTATGTGAAATATGACTGATAACTGGATTTAAATATCGTTGAGTGGATTCAGTTGATTGAGTCAAAGTGGATTTGCTCCAATTTTAGAGGCCTTTTTTTTCCGCACTAGTCAGAATTGTAAGACTAGTGAACACACACACCTGAGGCCACTTGTGAGAGTCATAGCCTGCCATACTTTTTGTTTACAGTTTCACAAATTAGAATAGTCTTTTTTTTTTTTATGGACCGGGCCGAAGATGAAGGACTAAAGCCTATTGTGTACTCAAAGACACAAGGAGGACTACACTAAAACAAACCCTGTCTTCCGTATATACTATGTCCCACCTTTTCAACAGAAAGGACACCTCAAAAACATCTGAAGGTCTGAAGGTGGGCACGATCTTAACAATTACAGGAAAGTCCTTAATGGGATGTAAAATGCGTAACAAAATTCTTTCCACATAAATTTGTTTAAATATTCTGACCAACATGGCATGGTGAAACATCTCCAGTCTTTACAGCCAGATGCCACGTCTAATTGTCTCCTTGTCACCCGGTAATTCGGTGTTCAGATTACCATAAATCCACATAGCAAGGTCGTTTTAGCCCGTGCCATCTGACGGTCCCTCTCCCCCTTCTTTCCTCCCTCTTCTTGGAGAGCGATCATCGTCGGTTACATCCACCTGGACAGTGGTATAGGAGCGGCCGCGTGGCAGGCTTCCCACAATGCATCACGTGCCCAGATAAATGGTGTTTATTTATCCCTGCATCTGTTTGCTCCAAGGCACGCTGGTATAACGCCCGGCAGATGGATCTAAGGGGGAACAGAAGGTTGGATATTAGGATGGGGGGGGGGGGGTGTCAAGAATGAATTGGCGTGTTCTGATGACGTTGGAAAGGACTGACTGACTAAATTAAAGCTTCTGTTTTTCTGTGTAAGAGAGAAACACCCTTTTTTTTTTGTCGCTCTACACCTTAAAGCGGGCTAAATTGTGACTTATGAATATTCTTTTGGGCACCTCAGCCTTGATATTACTGGGACCTGGTAAAAGGTAAAAAATCACATCAGTCAGTACTTTGGAAGGTAAAAATTCCCATGATTTTTACCTTTAGGATAATTCGGTTCTCAAGTGATTCTAGTCCTGCGTGAATTAACATGTCAGAATTTTGAAAGTTTATAACCAGCGCGATGAAGTCTAATGAAGGCAACATCAGCTCAAAATGTATTCAACTGTCCATTTAAATGACATATTAACACCATTGCACCTCCAGAGCTTTACTCCGAACCAAATGCTGGTTTTAATCTACCTAAAAAATGTAAAAAAAAGAAACACATTACGATCACAAACAGTCAGAGCGAGGGATTGAAACAGTTTGCTGTTTTATGAGAGAAGCAAAATCCCAGAGACATGACGTGGATGTGGCTTAAACTTTTGAATTACACGTGACAAAAACCAGCGTGGTTAATACCCTGATCACATGGGTCACAGCAATCTTTAGAAAGCATTTTCTAAAGATCCATTTAAAACGCTTATTTTGGAGTCACCTCTGGCCACTTGAGGGTGTGGTGTTGCAGCAATGTTAGCTCCCCGTCATGAGGACCAAAGAGAAGAACGATCCTCGCCCATTGGCACAGACCAGTAAGAAAAACATGGTACAGTCACACTGTGATCATGGATATATTAAATTAACTGGATGTATGCTGCCCTCCATAACCTGTTACCGATTTCATCAGATGATTGTTGTTCACATAGTGGGCTTTTGTTAAGAATATGGCATGATTTCACATGGAAAAAAGTTTTCTTTTTTAAATGTATGATACTTTTGAGCGCAAGCAGAACTAAACAGCAGAGTGTGTTTGGCTACGCAAACATGGACCATATTTATGATACAGATTAGCCATGTGCTCTGACGCTGACACAAGCCGAGCAGTTGTTTTATCCACATTATGAGGTAATCAACAAGAACTGGCTGCTCTGGGAGAGATTGTGTTGTTACAACAGTAGCCTGATCATGTCGCCCTTTGTTAAAATGTTATCTGCCAAAAAAAATAAAAATAAAAAATGGTTTCCGTTAAGACGTACAGATTAGTGTTTGGATGGAGACCCCTTGCCTCCCCTGACTGTCCACTCAGACCTCATTATAAAGCCATACATTCAAGCCCCCTCCCCCCCATTCAGTCCGACACCTCACTGCTGTGTATCTGCTCTCGTGCCAGGGGTCATTTACTCTTAAGTGGGAGGGTTTGTTGGAGGTGAGTGATGGCGCTCGTGGGCTCACTTGGCTGTCTCCCTAAATCACATCTGCCCCCTTCAACTCCTCTCTTCGCCAGCCGCACACTGTCAGCTGTATAGACGAACGATATATAGAAGCAGTTAGGGCGCATGCACACGACCCCTCCAGTCAGTCACATGTCGTCGTGGCGGATCTCTTTGTTAGCGCCAGATCTACTGCTGAGAGAAAATCTATACTTTTACTATTCTTTATTCTGGAGTGTGGCGGAAAAGTGCTTTTGGCCTGAAGAAGACTTTCTTTCGACTATTTTACCGTGAGAATAGGTTTAAATAGCATAAGGTTTATTGTCTCCAAAGGAAAACAGCCTTGGACTTACTGCCCACTGGGGAAAGATATTAGCAGCAATAAATAAGTGACGGTTAGGTGCAACAAATTGTAATTTTAAATATTCATATGATAAGCTACTCTGGTTTTCAAATCTGTCTTCGAGATTCAGTAGGGGGAAAAATGTCCTCCGAATGAGTGTGACGTCATTGCTTTGTTGAGCCGCGCTAAAAGCATGTTACGGATTACCCCTAGATTTCTTGCCATAACCATAATGCTAATAGCAAATCTAATCATAAATCTATACAACAGTGATGTCATGTGGTAGTCCTTCAACACACATGCGCTGCTGCTAAAAGCTATCTTCTATACGTGTATCATAACTCAGTATTCCTAATACTCTCTTAATACTTCATCCAGAGCATCCCAAATAGGTGACATGTCCGCTGAGTATGCGGGGATGTTTCCAGCTTCAAGGAATTGTGCACAGACCTTTGTGAGGCGACGGTCATGGATAAGTGGCACAACAATGGGACTCAGGATCTCGTCATGGTATTTCAGGGCAATTAAAAGGCCAAACTGAACATTTCAGAGTGGACCTTTATTGTGGCCAACCTACGGCACACCTGTATTAGCCTGGGAACCAGACTCACCACTGTACCAGCGAGTGAGTCTGGTCTCCGCTCCGTCGATTCAATTTCCAACAGCGGTACATACGTAAGCAAACAGGAAGCGGAGTAAACCAATCAGCGAAGGGCGGGCGTCTGCTGTTGATGTGGTTAATATTTGCGCAGGATTATGAATCACGGAACTCGCCTACTGTCGATGTGTTTTTGGTCATTTACCGTCAATTGGAGACACGCTCTTTATCTCTCTTGTGAGCCGTTCGTAGATTGTTATTGGGGGAACTTCCGCGTTCCGTGAGTGACACTGCTCGTGATCAACGGGGGCGGAGTGTCCAGACTGATCCCCCTCTGTATAAAAATATAAAATAATATAGAGGGGAATCCTTCTGGTCTCACCAGGCTACACCTATCTAATATCCATGCGGTCTGATCGGCCTGTGAGGTGGGAATGATTATCTCGGCAAAGAAGAAGTGCTCACTAACACAGATTTTAGACAGATTTCTGAACAATATTTGAATGGGTTTATTGTCTACATAGAAAATGTTTCATGCCTTTGAGTTCAGCCCATGAAAAATGGGGAAGTGTTGCCTTCATATTTTTGTCCAGTGTATGTTAGCTATAGGCATATTGAAGTGAATCCAACAGCGCTCTCTACATAATTTGCATCTCATGTCTTGGTCTCTTCGCCAGTGGCTGTGACACCCCCCCTGTGAAACTGTACACCGCAGGTCCAGATCAGCTCCCCGGCTCAGCTTTCCTCTGCATTTTTAAACATCACCTCTACCGCTCGCCGCCTCGCACACACACATGCACTTTCACTCTCGTAGCCATCACTGCTTATCAAACATCAAGGGGGAAATGAAATTGTATTATTCCTAAAAAAGTAAAAATACTGGCGTGCTCCCGGTCCGTTGGTTGGGAACTTCACTGCTACAGGACATTTCCGAAAGCAATTGTTAATTGTTGCATGTCAGTTGTTCATCTAAGGTAGGGGTTCCCAAACTTGACGACGTATTCATCTGAACTGGGGAGCCATGCAATAAAATACTACAATTTTCTTCTACTGCTACTTCTTCTTTACTCATTAATCATTAAAACTACTCGAACCAATCTCCCGACCCCTAGTCTAAACCATAAGAGTTGTAGGGGCCCCCAAACACCCTTTTGCATCAGATCCCCCTTATCTCAGAAACGGCCCTGGTGAGCGATGTCACGTTAGCGCCAACATCAAGCAGTGTCGACTAATGCCTCCGATCAGTGCTTTACATTGTTAACATCCTCCCATTAACCATCTCCTCCGGAGTGACTTCATTTCGCGTGTCAGAGTCAAAATTCACAGCGATGGAAGCCAGAAGGTGATCTGGTCAGTTCTGCCTGTATTATGTAATGGGCAGATATAGGTTGCACATATAGGTCAAAAACACGTGTAATGCGATTACTGTCTGCGTACTACGAGGTGACAGTAGGCCACAGCGCAAGACCACATTGAAATCACGAAACAAACGCTCGTAATTAAATAAAAGCTGCTTTTTATTCTATTTAGCGGGTGAAATGTTTCTCATTATAACATAGAAAAAGGGACTTGCTTTTGAGGTATTTGTAATCCTGTTTATATGTTGGTGCGTGTTCTGGGGGAGGGGTGGTATGTTAATCCCAG
Organism: Proterorhinus semilunaris; assembly: GCA_021464625.1. Lineage (NCBI taxonomy): Eukaryota > Metazoa > Chordata > Actinopteri > Gobiiformes > Gobiidae > Proterorhinus > Proterorhinus semilunaris. The sequence continues at coordinate 23,681,105 of CM038360.1, forward strand.
CGCAGACCACATTAGTATTGTATGTATGTATGTATGTATGTATGTATGTATGTATGTATGTATGTATCTATATAAATTGGTATGGGGGAACACAATCCAATTAAGGTTGATACGTGATTATAGCCAGTGTGGCCTATAGCTGTCATTCTAAACTAAAATCATGCCTTTTAGAATATGTTTATATAAGACTAAATGGCTACACTGCATGGTCAAGTTTAACTAAAGTCATTGTTTGGACCTTGGGAATACTGCCGATCAGATGACGACCTGAATGACCAGGTGATTATTCCATCAATGGATTTCTTCTTCCCTGATGGCATGGGCATATTCTAAGATGACAATGCCAGGGATCACGTGGATTGGGCGCCACAGTGTCCAGATCTTAACCCCATTGAGAGTCTTTGGGATGTGCTGGAGAAGGCTTTGCACAGTAGACATGCGCTCTCATCATCAATACAAGATCTTGGTGAAAAATGAACCCAACACTGGAACTTTTGACATGGCAGAAGCGCATTGAAACGCTGTCACAAAGAACGCATGTCGTAATCGAAGCCAAGTGGTGGTGATGTTTTCTTTTGTTGTTTTCTTGCCTAAATACGATCCGATCGTCGAACCCTACATCAAAAAACAAATTTTCTTTTGCCATCTTCAACTCCCTCCCATATCTATAGTGTGCTATTTATCACACGAAAACCTTGTCCATGCAACTTATCTCATTTCTCTTTTTAGTTTGCAAAGTAGACCAACGTTTTCAACTCCATATTGCACATGCGATTCCTTTTTTACAGCTCTCCAACCTTGTGATATAATGTTGGCCTGGTTAACTGCGTTGAGTCATAAAGCTACATTGCAAGATGCAGTCCCCACCCACTGTGAAACTTCAAACAAGGATCCTCATAAAGAACAGCCCGATGTAGATCAAGATTAGAGTTCCAACGGAGTGGCGTGCTTAAGGTTCTTTGTATGGAACCATAGGGCCGCAGCATGTTAGATAACTGAGATGCGAGGATGGAAATGGTTGGGTGTATTAGTAACGCACTGAAGTGGGAGTAGAAAGATGTGAGGAACTAAGAAAATGAGGTCTGTTTTACGAAAAGCAATGAAAGAACACCAAGTTTTGTCTCATTAGGAACATGCTCCGACGTTGGGAGGCATTATACAAGTGCGTGGGAGATGTAAAGCTCAAAGTTCAGTGTTTAGTGGTGGCATAGTAGCTCGCGCTCTTGCCTCACAGTACAACTTACGTTTCTGTGTCCATGTTTTTCACGTGTCTGGAATTCTGGAGGTTCCTGACAGATTGGACAAGATGCATTTAACCCATTTGAAGATGGGTCAAATGCAGTCAACAGGTGTCAGTGGCCAAACCTGTCAAAAGTATAGTGCGTTCATAGTTACAATTGAACAAGACACAAACGCTGAAAGGTTTACACTGAGTCAGCAATGTTCTATAGAAAGAAGCGTCTTCTAAAAACTTGCAGTAGGTTTGGGAGTTGAGTTTCTGTCCATCTTCAACTCAAAATTATCCATCTTTAATAGCACATGCCCAAACCAGTGCCCCTCCTCAACCCTCAAGAGTCAATGTTGAGCTTTATGACCATTACTGATCCAGCCATGGGACCATCCTTCTAGTTCATCCAGAGTTACTGTCATCTTTAGACAATCCAACAGCCTTTCAGTTTTATACAGTTTGGAGAAAAATAACAATATGGACAAAGAAAACTAACTTGTGTAATAATAATGCACGCACTGTAGACTGTATTTTGCCAGTTTTTAGAACCGCCGCCATTGTCCGATGATGCTTACTGACAGTCAAGTTCAGAGGGACTGGGGTTGGTGTTTTGTCTTGCGGAATCATTCTCTTTTTTTTTTTATTATCAAGAAATAATCTAAATCTAGCCATACATTAAAAACAGCATGGCCAAAACCTGCGGACAGTTAGTAGCCACCCTGGAAACCCTGCGCTCAAGACACATTCCCCTTAATACGGCACCCTCTTTTCCCTTCACAAAGCACAGCGCTCTTGGATCAAAAGCACACTTTGTTGTAAAACTGTGACGCTCTGTACAGCAAAAACACTGTTGAAGATAGTGATAAAGATGTGTGCATTATTTACATCTTGTGTGTTTGCTGTGGACGACAAACGTGAAGGAGATGAATCCATGCATGACGTGCAAGATTTTGATCAAAGAGTGCTTTTTGGAGAAGCATTTTGTGTCTTGTCAGCACTAGTAACTTGTGTATCACTGCTTCAGATTCTGTGACCGTAGCTTGCGTGGCTGATGAAAGGTGTAATTGTCTCCATTTGAGTTTGCCAATTAATGCGCCAGCAGCAGAGTTGCAAGACTAACCCAAGTTTTCTGGGTGAAAAAAAATCTTGCAAATTGTATCCACTTTTCAATTCTTTCCATCACTTTGGGAAGTCGGATATAGTCACCCGTCTGTAACCGGCATGTCTCATTCTAATCCTGTACCTTTTTTTTTTTTTTTTTTATCTCCCTCTTTCTCTGTAGCTGTTCGAAACGATCGCAATAAAAAGAAAAAAGAGAGTCCCAAAGCAGAGCTGGGAGAGAGCTACGAGCTGAGCGCCGAGCTGGAGAACATCATCGAGAAGATCCGTAAAGCCCACCAAGAAACTTTCCCCTCCCTGTGCCAGCTGGGCAAGTACACCACGGTAAGAAACGCAGAGCCCGTCATTGTAAAGGTCCCAGGCATTCAACAAGAGGCTTAAGGATGCAGTTATGGTGGTTAGAAGACTCATTAAAGCTGTTGACAAACCGTGAAAGGAGAAGGTAGCCCCACCTCGCTCTCACAATACTTTCTGCACATGTCGATTACTCTCGTCACTCAATTATATTCACATTTTGGCCGTGTGTAAAGTTGATTTTGTTCCTTATTTAGATCAGCAGTGTGTTTGCTTTTTTATGCTCACAAATATGCTACAAAAGAAGGCAAATCAGGTACAGCAGCTTTAATCTGCAAATATTTCATCCTCTGTCAAGCGCGATAAGGAAAAAAAGCGATATTTCACACAGTCATTGGGCAACTTTATACAGAACCCTTTCAACAAAGTCCGTTCCATTAAATTTTAAGAAAAAAGGTAAGCAATTGATTTTATATTCTGGTTGCACGTAAACAATGCAGGGCAAAAACAACAAAAAGTTCCCATGAATTTTTGTTTTAGGCTATGTTATGCAGATTTTGTTATATTTTTGCGCTTCTTGAGATATGGATATGGTTCTGGCATCACCTAATATCATAATGATAAATTGGACATCACTTAGTTTGACAATCAGAAGAGTTTGTGTTTTCAGACGTGTGGAAAAGTTTGGTTTACCACACAGTCTGCTGGGAATATGCTCTCTGAAATCAAAGCTGGAGCCCTTCTCATAATGCCTTCGAAAAATCTGAAAACATAATGTAGACAACACCAGGATTCGGTGGTCAAGTACATCCCTGTCATCCCCACCGTCTGCTTCCCTCGCGCTGCCGGACTGACACGTCAAGAGCAGTAACGCAGGCTAATCCAACTCGCATCTTTATTCAGGAATCAAAGCTGGCCTTAAGCTGTCAGTTAGCCGCTGGAGTGTAACATTTGCAGGCTTTGTGTCATGAGCGCTGTCACTTTGAAAGGCTTCGCCCCCGCCACCCCATGTCCCTCCGACTAACGGCCCACGGGGCGGGGGATAGGGAGGCTAATTCTAGTGGGACCTTGGCGCAGTCTTGACTGGACCCCTGTATCCATAATACTGACAGATAAGCTTTTGTTCCCAGCGGGGGCCATGACGGCTCAATGCAAAAGTCAATGTCACTCAAGTGTCAGAAAGTTTATCTTTTCTATGTATAAATTGGGTGGAGAGACGTTACATTTGAGACATTTTCTTCTTTTAGAGTAGACAGGGCAAACAGGCACTATATTTAAGTTACTGAAGTAACTAGCTACAAAAATATTGATTGTAAACTGCCAAGTGGGGGATTCAGCTCTGACTTGGAACCGAACTTAACTTTATACAACTTCCACATTATGGATTATCAGCATTCTTTTGGGCACCTCCGTATGAAAAATACACTATAAGAGTGAGGACGAGTGTTTTTTCAACATTTCGAATTGGCTTGAAGTGCTTTCTGCAGGTAGCTGTGGGAATAGCACAGGTTAAAATGGTAATTGCAAGCTTTATTTTTAGCCAACGACATGCTAACAAATCAATGGCGAATACCTTTTTGCATGCAGAACTACTCAGAAAGGGTTCTGTGATATAGGTATGTACTGTATGTAGCCTGGCCAGCCAACCACCTCTGCTTTCTGTTTCTGTTCAAAAGCAGGACCGTCTGAAACTCTGCTAACAGCCAATCATATCTCGAAATCATTTGTATTGATCCAATACCACATTTTTCTCCAGTTCTAAACAATTACAGAAAAACTTTAAACCAGTTAGAGATTCAAAGAACAACACTGTACAGTAAAGTGACATGAAAAACAAAAATATCTCCTACATCATGTGACTAGCTAAACAGTAAGCGGAACACAGCCACACTACGCTACAGGTGTTTTGTGTTCGTATTTGTCTCCGCTGTACTGGCCGATGCCATCGTAAAACCCCTAACTTCCTTGTTTACAAAGTACGCAGCATGCCGCTTGTCTTCTCTGATTGGTTAATATGCTTTTCAATCACGCCCATCGGAAACTCGAAGTCATGCCCGACCCCAGACGACACAATATTGTAAGGAATAGGAAAAAGCATGTAGTCTAGCTGGCCAGGCTAGCATGTCTGAACTTTGAAGATGTGTGGGACAAGAGTTTTATAAAAAAAAAAAAAATACTTGAACTCAGTACTCGGATTACTCAAACTTGCATGAATGACGTGAAAGACTACCCATGCCTTTTGATAAGGGAACATAATTGTAGCTTGGTTGTATAAACTCTAAATAATTTGCATAATATATATTTTTTTATTGCACCTAGGTGGCCCTGCAACTCCCTACCCCTCTCAAGGTTCCAACACATTTTCATTGCATGTTTGACAGGTGTCCTCTTTGCGCCGCGCTCCTCTCATGACTTGGTAATAACTACAGGGCTTGATTGACGCGTGGCCAGAGTTTTACCGCGCTGTAGATAAGTAAAGTATACATTACAGCCCGTGGGGAAGGCAGTGATTGACACCTCTGCTGCGGGACTTCTGCAGGATGTACAGTCCCCTGATACGTATATATAGTCTAAACTGTCAGATATACCGTTTTCACAGAGGTAATCCGCAAAGGAGCCACTGATAATGTTGAGGAAAAATCAGACATTTGCTGTCAGGGATTAGGGGTGATGTAACTGTACAACAGAGCAACGCAAAGCTCAGGGGATAAATTCAGCCCCCTCAGCAAATATCCTCTACCCCCCAAGATGATTTTTTTTGCAAATACTACTGCACACAAAGACTGAGTAAATTTTCTTCTGAGAAAATATTGTTTATTAATTTCTTTATATACAAAAGTTATATTGTGATAGTGGAATTTAGGTAAAGATGCTAAAAAAACAAACAATATATGGTTTGCTTATTAATAATAATAAAAAAATAGAACAAATGTAAGTTTGTTGGGACAAAATAATCTTTGAATCAAATAACATTGTTTTGGAGTTTTTTTTTTTGGCAGAAATGTTCATTTTAGGCCCAAGCTGCTTTTGGACATATTGTAAATTTTCTTCAAATTTACCTGGGAGGGAAGCCCCAGACCCCACTAATAGGTCGGAATGTTCAATACAAATGCGTGCTCTTGACTATGAGACACTGCAAAAAGTTTAAATATGAAAAAAAACGTACCCGTGCAATACAGGGTATGCAGCTGATGTCATTCTTGTTCTTGTTCGACCCCACACCACTCAGCTTCTTCAGTACAGTAGACACAAATGCTAACCGTGCAGCCGTTAGCTCAGGGCTGTACGTGCGTTAGCTTCTGTTACAACGTACAGTAAGCTCATCTCTCTCCCGGCACATGCTCTTTTCAATCCCCGCACAAAGGCACCTAATCAGTCTAAGCCCTCTCCACTCCACCCCTCTCCCGAGACGCTTCCCTCATTCCACCAAATAAACAGCCTTTATTCAGACCAAATCGAGCGCCTCTGAAAATAGGCCCATCATAATAACAATAATAAGCAGAATATCGCACGTGCAGCTATGATATTTTTTTCCTCCCCCCCCCCCTTCCCCGTTTGTCAGAGTGGCTTAATCTGGATCACTGGTAATTATGCTCGTCTGTGAGAAATTCCTCATTATTCGGGAACGGTCGGAAAACACAAGAGGAGATCCCGCGCTCTGAGATTAGGTTAAAGCTCCAATTATAGCCTGAAATATTCCAATCCGAGTGCGCAGCGATTTGCGGGTTCAGATGGAGTGTACATGAAGGGGCTTACGGGTCCACACAATGAGGAGAAACACTGACAGTGATGAGGGATGAAAACAAGGCACTGGCACTGAAAAACACATCACGGGGAAGAGGCTAAGGGGTAGAGACGTGTGCTTATATCAGCGTTCAAATAATACATGAGACTCCATTTAAAATGCCTTTTCATGAGGTCCCCCATAACATTTATATAGACCAGGGGTTCTCCGAACACTGTTTTCTTCAAATTGTTATCGTCTATTCACATTAATAGCCTACTGTAAGCATTTAGCTACAGGTTCATGCAGGCCTACACTTATGCCATTCCCTGTCGGCCCGCCTCACCTGCTTATTCTCTCTTGCCACAACTCGTTCCATTTGTCCGGATAAATGTACAACAATCAAATTAGGATTCCCCAGCAACTTCCTTGTTCCCCTTTTATTGCATTACGGGACCTGTGTAACGCACTGAAATTGCGAGACAGCGACTAGGAAGAAGGAGAAGGACGAAATTGTTCCCCCACACTGGCGGTGCTGTTCCGCCAGAGGGAAGAGCAAGATGAGTTGCTTTAATATTAGCTGCCACCGCTAGGCGACGTATTGCGCTAGCATTTTATCACGCGCGCTTCCCCCCCTGTAGATCAATAGATTGGCGCATCTAAAGGATCGTCGGGGTCGACGTCTTCCAGTTGTGGGTGATTTACGCCTGGTCCCGGGCTCGTCACACTTAACCCCGTGATATTTAAAGCCAGGCGGGATCCCCTCCGTGCTATTGTTTTGGTCTGGCAGTGCCTCATAGACGTGGAGATGCTAACTGCTAGCAGTGAGCGCCTCGAGGCGATAGAAGGGCCTCCTTAATGGGCAGTTGGAGAACATAAAAATAACTCTGGGCCAGATTTAGATGGATGGAAGAGCAGGCGCGGTTTTATTGAGGACATATTGGTTTCTGGTGTTGGGAAAGGAAAATATACCTGGTTTTGCTGTATGTAGGTGCTGATGCAGATACATTCTTATGATGTCTGAGAGACAGTTTAGTCTATCTGCTATTGATAAAAGTATCGTATTGTGATATGAAAAACATCCAAATTACGTGTTTTTGAAGCAGCATCTTGAAAAAGCGACTGCATGTCTTGTCAACTGTCAAGTGAAATTTGTCTAAATATGACAAAAATATAGAAATGTTTTGACTCTAGTAGTATTCCTGCTGCTCAGTTGATGGAAAAGCACTTTGAATGGTATGCATGGCTGGAAAAACACTTTATCACCCAAATGAAGACAATTTTACCATTAAGATTCTTTTTAGAATTGAATTTAGAACACTAAAATGTATTTATCTGAAGAGGAAATTCAGTTTGTAGTCACAAGTTACAGCAAAACAAGGCACATGAGTTCAGAGGAGCAGGAACCAACTTTGGAGCTGAGGTTTGAGAAAGTGCCACATAAGGCGTGACTTAAATCATCACAGCAGTGATAAGAAGAAAAATGAACACACACAGAAATGTCTTTTAAATCAGTATGACAAGTCGCCTATGTGTTACCCATACTTCTATATATGTCCGAGACCGACTCCTAATCTTCCATAATGCCTTGGCTACTTCTTCCTATCACCCCTTTCCCACATCCTGTCACGTTCTCGCTTGCTGCACCCTGCCTATTGTATAATCGTCCGTATAGCCTACTATATCGATATTAATGCCACAGTATTCAGCCCTGCGTTACCTGTCAGCGCGCCTCTGTGTCTGGGAACGTCCCTGCCGTCATGGCCGCCTCATTATCTCGGGCTGGGCCACAACAACACACTCCTGGCACCGCCGCAGCCGTATACAGCTTATTTACTATATGGAGGCTTGACATGTGGGAGACAGGGGAGGGCATTATTAGGAGCAGGCTGACAATACAACACAAACTTGCATATTCCACTGACTTGTCGAGGTGAAATGGTGACTACACTTACACAGCTAGGATGATGATGATTTGTTAGATCATTTCAGCGGAGGTTGTCGACAGGACTGGGTTGATTGGGTTGAGAACGTTTTAGAAGATTACACAATTGTTGTGAGAAGTATTGCATTGTTTGCAAAAGTCAAATCACCTAAACTACAATCTTTGTGGTTTGTTTATTTATTTATATAGAAGAACTTTATTTATAGTGCCTTTCACAGACATAGTCACAAAGCTCTTTACATGAGACAATTCTACATTCACCCCATACTCGGTGGTGTTCAGTGTCCCCAGGGGGAGAATGACAGAAGCGCTGCTACGACTGCCGCCATGCATTCACACACACATCATTCATCCTGGCCTATTGTACATGTTTTTAGTGGTAGGGGAAAGCAGAGTACCTGGAGGAAACACGGGGAGAACATGCGAAATCCATACAGAAAGGCCCCGTCCAGGTGGGAATCAAACCCAGACCTTCTAGCTGTGAAGCACGAGCTCTAACCGCTGTACTACCGTGTCGCCCTGATTGATTGATTTAAATAAATCTTGAAATTTCACAGTCCTGTTCTGACTCTAACAGAGGAGCTTAGAGTAGAGAGTCTGCTCCCTCATGAGCTACAAGGATGACGGAAACCTCAAGGAGAAGTATTGGGCACAGTGCATCTGTTTCTGACACAGCCGACATCTCTCTAAACACTGCATAATCTTTTCTTCATCGGAACCTTTTTTCTGCAACCTCATGTCAACAATTGAATGGGTTACACAAGTGGAACTTGGTGCACATGAAAAAGACATTCTTAATCTCAGTGGGACAATCCTGGCTAAATAAAGGTCAATAATCACACATATCCCCATACACTCATGTTAACAATGGAATGGGTTACTCCTGTCAAACTTAGCACACAGTCACACAAATTACTTGTAGTACCAGATTTGATCAATATTTGATGTATTTTATAAATTGAGGTAAACTGTAATAGCCATGTTTTTTGTCCACAAACAAGAAGTGAGCATAAGCATTAAAAATGACAATAACTTTGGACAAAAGTTAATAACCTGATGTCTGAATGGGTGTGTGTTTCTCTAACCGTGACTGTTATCATAAACAATATTTCAGTTCCATTTTTATTATTATTAATTTCTCTAACTCACTCCCCCTGCAGAACTCCAGTGCAGACCAACGTGTGAGGCTGGACCTGGGTCTTTGGGATAAGTTCAGTGAGTTGGCCACCAAGTGCATTATAAAGATTGTGGAGTTCGCCAAAAGAGTGCCTGGGTTCACCGGACTGACCATCGCCGACCAGATCACGCTGCTGAAAGCGGCCTGCCTCGACATCCTGGTAGGTACATCATGGCATCCTGATGAACGTTTCCATGGAGATTTGCCATTTTTGGGGAGAACTAGTAAACAATGGACCTGATTTGACTTCCTCTAAACACTTCGTGTATCTTACTAAGAATTTTTTTTTTTTTTTTTTGAAGTAGACAACTTCCATGCCTTAAAGTTGGAACATTTCTCTCATATTAATTATTCAAATGTCCCCAAACTTTGCGTTTTCTTGTGGGAACTGCTTATTATGAAATCTAAAAGTAGATTTGTACGCTTTGCAAATGAATACCCCCAGATGCCCTTGTTATTAAGCCGAATTTTAGGATACAGTAAATTATTGAGTCGTAATCTCCTCCTCATCCTGACACCATTAATTTCGCACTTTTCTTTCTGTTAGGCTAAATTCTTCGCTTTGGGGATCATGAGTAATCCTTCCGCTTCCCAAAAAGTACAGTGGCCCACTTTCTGTACGTTAGTCATCAGGCGGAGAAGTGTGTTTACCCCACGCACTTCACGTCATAAAAAGTTGGGGAGCGTCTAATAGAGTCCTAATGAAGTTTTAGGCTACATAAAGTGTTAGATGAAGTGGGAAAAGTAGGGAAGGGAGTTTGGTGCGTTCTGCTTTTAAGGTTTCAGCGTTGTCGTATCCTAGCTTGAACCTAAAAGCTAAAAGCGGAATAAAAGGTGCACAACCGGGCTAATCATTCAGTTATTCCTGTGCCTTGTATTTTAGAATGACACACTGCTTGCTTCTTTATGTTTTGTCAGTGCTGTTTGTTGTCGTTGTTCAGCAGCGAGGTCCTAATGTAATGTAATGAGATGGAACACGGAAAAAGACTGAGTATCTTCCTCTGTCCCCGTCCCACTGTGCAGCGCTCATTAGATTAGACGGCAGACTGAGACACACAGAGGGAAAGTTTAGAGCACGGGATGGTCGCTCTACAGGGCAAACAACGAGAAGGCATTGGAACATTCCCAAAAAGATGACTTGCCACTTTCCCCTACGACAGTAAAAGTAAAAGGTGAGGCAGTGCAACAGGAAACGTGGAAACATGTAACATCTAACTGCAGATATGCTAATCGCCGCATGAAGGAGAATTTTACCAGTCTGACTTGCCACTGTGGCTGGTTAGAGAGACGAGCCAGTGTTACTGTCAAGCCCAGTACACTACTAGTATAGTAAAATGTAATGGCTAAAAGTCTCTAACAGCCATATTACAAATGCAAATGTTTATCTTTTCAGTATACTGTAGTTTGTTCGCTAGCTGCTTACACCATTTCGCCTAAAGAAATCATGCATTTTCTCCAGTTTGGCTTTACCCAAATCCAAAAGCTTCTTGAAAATAAGGCGTCAAAATAGCAAAACAAGAAGAAAAGGAGGATGAAAATGCAACAAAAGAGCGGACAAAAATGTGTGACAAAAAAGCCACAAAAGTGTAACTGAAAAGGGATGAAAAAGTGGCTAAAGCGAGTGATGTAAACGCAACAAAAAAGTGACAAAAGGGCGACAAAAGAGTAACCAAAAAGTGGCAAAAATGTAACAAAAACTCAACATTGGTTCATAAGATCCCACTGTATTGATTATTCACTGCATGTAAATGTTTAACTAATTAGAAAACCAAAACAAAAAACGTAGGGCCCCTGTTTTTGTTAATCAGTATAAGTGATATATAAGCAACTTGACGGTTTACTTTACTGTGACTCTGGCAAAATCAAATCCAACTGTGATCAAGAGCAAAATTGTCCATACTTTTGTTTAGTACAAGAGGTGATACTTTAGCAGTCAGGTGTTTGAATATGAATGTTACTGTACGCGTCATTGTGTTATGTTAGAGAGCAGGGTTGTGGTGGTATGGTTTGTGTGTGTGTGCGTGTGTGTGTAGGGGTGGTCTGTTTAGTGGTGTCCAGCCGGCGCGGCCCCCTCCCCATGTTTTATTCTGTTTCATGTAGCAGACAGGCTGCCACTCACTGTCAGAGCCGCAGCGCTCGCGTCACTTCAAAGGCTGCACCGCCGCTCTTCATTCATTAGCCGTTAGCATTCTGCCAGCGCTAAAGGTGCTCCTCTGGCAGCTTCTCCGGGTCATTGTTTGGCTCACGTATTCAAAACTTCCCTTTGAAGGCCTTCATGAATGGCGTAAAGTGAGCCTTTGGCGGTCGTAGCGTTCAGAGTAACTACAAAGCGTACTATATTGGACGGTTTATGTTCTCTTTGATTGTCTGGATTGGAAGTTTCAGTGTCGTGGAAATGTACATCTACTACTGTCGTTTTTCCCCCCATTTAACTTGCAAGGAATTTGACTGGTGACCCATTCTTTCACATGTAAGGCACAAATATGGGATGTCATGACCTGACCTTTTGCATTATGTGTCCTGTGATTGAAAGAGCCCAGTGCTCTGACAAAGAGAAAGTAGAGTTTGGAAAGTCCATGCAGACCATCAACTGTGTTCCAGGTCATGTTTTAGAGAAAGAGTTTCATCAGTTGGTGACGTACTTTCATCATGGACAGTGCCTGTTGTGTGTAAGGGCCACATATCAGTGGTAAGTGCAGTGGAACATTCACCAGGGTGCATTTAGGAGAGGTTTTAACTATTTAACAAACCATACCTTTATTTAGACCTTAATGCCAGCGCTGCCTCACACTAAGATGTTAGTTATTTAGGTTACAATTATGTAAAATTATTCAACGTGCATCAATCAAGAAGATCTGTAATGGAAGCCATTTTCATCTTTTTCTCAACCCAAGTTTAGAGTCAAAACAGAAAACATGTTGTGCCCTATTCACTATAGTGCACTCATGCTCACACGTTTTGAGTGGGCTTCCTTGTGCTACTTTGGTTACAAGTGTCTTGCTTGCTAGCCTGAAATGTACGAACTTCTTTGTGACAGAAATTAAAAAGCAACAGGATTCTCTGAGAACACATTTCACACGCTGGAGGCATTTTGTTGAAAACTCACAGCTCGACGCAGTAATACAGATTTCACCATCACGCGCACCGGGCTGCTGTCGGCTTGGTCTGGAGTTTGGGTCGCTTCAACGTAGATGTTGCTCCTAGCCGGTGGGACGGGGGGGCAGACGAGAGGAAACCTGCGACAAAGCGACTGTTTGTCCGTGACAGGGCGTTTGATTGGTGTGAATCCAATTGTGACGCCATTGTGTTTGACTGCGTACGTGTGGTTTTCCAGATCCTGCGCATCTGCACGCGCTACACCCCGGACCAGGACACCATGACCTTCTCTGACGGGCTGACGCTGAACCGAACGCAGATGCACAACGCCGGCTTCGGCCCGCTCACGGACCTGGTCTTCACCTTCGCCAACCAGCTGCTGCCCATCGAGATGGACGACACGGAGACGGGCCTGCTCAGCGCCATCTGCCTCATCTCCGGAGGTCAGGCCCTGGTTGGGGGTATTCGGCGGGGTAGACTAGGTGGATGCTTTCAGGTGATTCTATGGTGCTGATTCTTCAAACTGAAAGTGTTTGTCAAATCAAATATTTACTAATAGACAAGTAGGCTTTTATGGTGATGGATGTTGAAAACAAAACGGGGGGTGGAGGGGCAAATTTCAGTAAGTAGAAATACAAAGTACAGACAAACTCAGGTCGCCAGGCTTACCAGCGTCATCAGGGGCAAACGCCAGCACCTCCGTTTTGTCTGAGTTTAGTTGCAAGGAATTTGTGCCAAGCCATTGTTTAATTTGCGCAAGACATTTCAGCCTCACTTGGACGTGTTTCAAATGTGCACAGAGAACCTCGAATCTTTATTCTACACTAGGTTCAAGATCCATCAGTTCAAAGTATGAACAACAAAAGCGAATGCAAAGCCCAAAGTATTAAAAGCCCCAATGAAACCCAAGATGATTCCTTTAAATGGAAGCCTTAGCACATGCCCAGGCCCAAGATTAAGTTCCCTATAGGCTGTAAAAGAACTGTGTAGGTAGCAGAAAGCGTAGCCCCCCCCCACTCGTCCCCCCCCTTAGGCCAAACGCAGGGTGAGCAGGTGAGACCAATTGAGCTGACAGCAGTAGAAGCAACACGATGCATTGTTATGGCGAGGGGCTGGACTTCAGGCGGCCCGCAGTGCTCAGGCTGCCGATGGAAACACAGCTTCTTTGAGGAAAACTGTTATTTTTTTACATTATTTATTTCCATTGGAGCTGCTGTAGAAGATTAGCGGTAACCGAAAGTGGATAGATAATGCATAATTGAAGCTTATACCATTTATATTTGACATTTTACAAGTGGAAACAATCCATATGTAAGCAAAGGACAGTGAGGAGTGAGCGACTGGGCTGGAGAGGATCACTAATCGGCCTGGAGCGCCCTCTGCAGACTGCAACGGGAATGACACAAGATAGAAAAGTGAATACAAGGCACTGCGATGGCACTGCGATGGCACTGCGATGAAAACACTTGAAAATGCGTGTGCTATCCATTTACATCACAAAATCCAGAAAAAAATCGGAGCGCTTCAGCAGTAGAAGATGAAACAACCAAAGTGAAGAAGATTTCTCAAAACTCCGTGAGCGAACCGAAACACTGATCTAGGTGCGTTTTTTTTGGAGAGAGAACAACATTATAACATGGTTATAGGCTCAAACAAGTACATTTTGTATCTTACCTTTTATTCCTCCACACCACATGTATTTTTTAACAGTCAAGGCCTGACATGTAGTGGAATATCTCTCTGCACTCCCGTCTCGCCATAGCAGGCTCAGGTCGATGCCTACGTTAAATATTGAGTGGCTGTGGTCCGCTCTGGAATAAAAGCACCGCCGCGGGCCGTCTCACGCGGGTCAACAACAGGTCTGCGGGCCGAACAGTGATACAGGTACAGGTTAGAGTGGACCTCGAGCTTTGTGAGGGCTTTATGCGAGATGATCGTAGGGGCCACATGTGCATTTAACTTGTAGGTTTATGGATTAGACCCCCATTCACAAATATGTGCTGTATTAAAAAAAAATGAAAAGGTTATTTTAAGGCGAGACATGACAGGTGGAACACCTATTTTTAGTTTGTTACTAGTTTAGCTAGTTAACCCTCAATCACACCTTTAAAAAAGTTATGTTGTGGGTGCGTCGACACAAAAATGTGCTTGTAACTTTAGAAAGCTATAAAAAGATTTATATAAAAACATAAAAAAATAATTATTTTAATTTCCAACTTTTTTTCTGGTCTGGTTGGTGTGGCCAGATGTCTGTGAAATAAGACCCAAAGGATTTGTTTCTCAATTAAAATGTGTTTATGTAGAGGCAATTTTAGTAAAAAAAAAAACAACAACCCGTGGGTGCTTCAACACAAAACTGTGTTTGTAAGCTATAAAAAAAACCTGACTGGGCCTTTGGAAAGCTTTCCTCTAAAATGCACAGAATCTCAGATCATAGCAGCAAGCTCGTCTCAATTCAGATCCACTTTTCTGACGCCACGTCTTCATCCTTCTCTCATTGCAGCTGGTTTGGGCCGTCTGAGCGTAGGGAGAACACTGCACCCTTTTGTCTCAAAAGGAAATCCATGGCCTAAAATAAATGTGTTCTATATCAGTGGTTAAGATAAGATAGTCCTTTAATGATCTCACAGTGGAGAAATTCACTTGTTAAAACAGAAAACACTCAAAGTGTGCAATAAATAGATAAAATAAAATAGTAAGTACGTGTATCTTATATATGAATACATACATACATACACATATATATATATATATATATATATATATATATATATATATATATATATATATATAATGAATGAATACCTTTTTCTGATTTTTGATTCAAAACAGCATATTTTTGTGAAATTTAACCAACATCATTAAACCAGATTTTAAATGTTTTGCACCTTAGATTGTTATAAATGCTAATTACATTTTATTTATGTAAGATGGGACAGTGCATATTAATTAACATAAGTCCTCAAAGTCCACATGTAAATAAGCCACAATGGCTTTGTTCATCTGTAGTCCCAGGGCGGGTTGCTGTTCACAGACAGAAAAGGCCACACAACAACACAGACAATAAACATGAAATGGTTAGTAAAAATTGTGTAAAAATTAGTAAAAAATAACACAAAAATAATAGTAAGCAGACATTATAAACAAAGTGACAGACAAATAAGAGAGTACAAAACACAAAATGGAAAACACTATTGGTAAAAACCTACATGTCCACGCTGTGACTGCAGGTTTGATCGTCCAGGAGCCATGTTTGACTGATCTAGTGAAGGTTCTCAATGTTGTAATCTTCCTAATGTGTGTTCCAGCGTTCCAAGTGTGAGCTGCACAAGCTCAACTGATCAAAAGATATTTTTCTAGAAGGAACAGCACAATCTCCTCTGCTTTGGGCTTGTGTGCCTACACTGTCTTTAAAGTGGATAAATACCTGCAGAGGGGGCGGAGCCAGACCATGCAGTATTCTAAAAAACAGTACAGTGTCATGAAACCTATTCACATTCTCCCAGCTTAAAAAAATATAATTTGAGAGAACAATGCTGATAAGAGTTATGCCTTCGATCCAAAACCTTGAGTGACTAACATTTCCACTGACTGCAGTGTTTTACCTGTTTAACTCCAGGTTGTCAAACATTTGCGAATGTGTGACATATTTTGGTCAATATAATATACCTGTCAATCAGTTAATTAGGTTTTTGTAAAACATTTATGGTTTTTCATTTTCATTGGTCTGGTACAAAAAGGCGATGAGGGTTCAAATGTTCTTCTCATCTTGACCCAGTTTGAAGGTTTTAGTACATATTTGTCTTTCAAATTATGACCGGCCTGTCCAGTGTCCACACATATAAAACTTCTTTAAACTGACTCCACATGGATCGGTTTTGGCCCTAATGAAAGTCCAGCCCTTTGCTCAGACTTGTATGAGCGAGTAATATTGCATAACTGAACAGGAAAAGTCCTGAACTATTTTGACAGTCTCGCCTCTTTATCCAGGGAAAGATAAAGCGCTTGATGCGGTCCATGGATGTATTTGAACAAGGCTAATGTAAACAGCGCTAAAGAATGCCTTGAGTCTTATCTGGTCCATCTGCGCTGAATGAGCTGACACACATGGAGATAAAGTGTAGCCGGTCCCGCTCGCGCTGCTGTTCCCTGGCTCCGCGCCCATCAGATAACTCGCTCTCCTCTGAGCCTGGGCATGTGCAGACTCAATGAGACGTACATTCACTTCGGAAGTTTTTCTATAGGAATGGTGCTCCTGAGACGAGCGCGACAAACTATGGACTTAGACTGGAGTAATACTTGAGGGCTCAGAGTACTCCATTGCTTGAAAGTATGGATACAGTTTAACCCTCAGGAATTCTATTTAACAAAGCTGTGCCTTATGACATTTACCTGTATTTAAAGGTATCAGAAGTGAATATGAAAGAAAAAAACTATACTTACACTCTTCCTTTAAAGCCCCATAGACCATAATCACTTATTTTCACCCTGTTACAATACAGAATTTGAAATTTGGGTTCTTCAGAATTCTGTCTTTCAGAGGCTGAAAAATTCACACCTGAAAAAAAAAAGTTAACATTTTCATCTTTGACTATTTTATCAGTGGGGGATTTCGAGACACAATTGTCATAGAATATAATGGTAAATCCAGTAATTGATATTAGTCACAGCTGTGGGATAAAAGCAACAAGAACAACACAAATAATAATATTTTTGTTGGTGGTGGTCTGGAAGCCTCACTTCTGTCAGTGGGGGCAGCTGTGGCTACAATAGTAGCTTGTTTAGGTGAAGACATGCACATCCACCGGTCCTGAGCCAGTGGGCTGGATCAAAAAGTGATGATAATGAAGAAATAGCGAAAAATCCGCACAGTAATGTAACTGTGGTGAGCTATTATTAAAAAAGCTGGTGAGCAAACAGTTGTGCGGACAATAGTAGCTTGCCATCACCGAATATGTCATGACGACAGTGTGGCACTTTGAGAAACTTGGTAACACAGGCTTGAAAAGTGCAATACAAGTGTAATCCATTATTATTATAATTAATATGATTATTATAATTAGCATGGTGCCTTTACATTCCATCACGGTGGTGCTGGAAAGCCTAACAAGAGATCCTGCTCCAGGATCAATTGTTTTGTAGAGTCTCTGATGAGAGGGTCCGACAGCAGTGACGGCACCTTCCCAACAATTGATCCTGGAACGTCCTAGAGACCACTGTGATGCAACGTAAAGGCACCATGCTGACCACTCATACAGCCACTGGGTCGCTACTTTTTTCCTTATAAAAAGTTACATAATGCATCTTTTAAGTATCCAGGTTTTTGACCTAGACAATAGTAGTTATTTGTTAAACTTTTTTTTATTACATAACCCTTATGTGATCTTTCAAGTGAAAGCAAAATAATACATGATTCTGTTATTTAAAAAAAAAATAGAACACCGAAAAGTAGGGCGTGCTCAAGTATTCATACAGCATGACTTAATACTTTGTGGAACCCCCTTTTGCTGCAATAACAGCAGCAAGTCTTTTGGGGTTTGACTCTACAAGGTTTGCACATCTAGAGACTGACATTTGAGTTTTTTCAGGTCTTTCCACAGATTTTCAATAGGATTTAGGTCAGGACTTTGACTGGGCCATTCTAACACATTAATATGTTTGTTTTTAAACCATTCCATTGTAGATTTAGCTTTGTGTTTAGGGTCATTGTCCTGCTGGAAGGTGAATCTCCGCCCCAGCCTCAATTCTCTTGCTGACTCCAGCAGGTTTTCCTCCAAAATGTCTCTGGCTCCATCCATCTTCCCAAATATTCTTACAATCTTCACAGTCCCCGCTGAGGAAAAGCAGCCCCATAGCATGATGCTCCCCCCACCATATTTGACACTGGGGATGGTGCACTCAGGACGATGAGCAGTATTGCTACATAACGTTTTGCATTTGGGCCAAAAAGTTAAATTTTTTTCTCATCTGACCAAAGCACCTTCTTCCACATGGTAGCTGTGTCCTCCATATGACTTCCAGCAAACTTCAAACGGGATTTCTTATGGCCTCCTTTCAATAATGGCTTTCTTCTTGCCACTCGTCCATGAAGGCCAGATTTGTGTAGAGTACGACTTTTAGTTGTCCCATGTACAGATTCCCCCAGCTCAGCGGCAGGACGTCGCAGCTCCTCCAGAGTTATCTTGGGGCAGTTGGTTACATTTCTGACCAGTGCTCTCCTTGTTCGGTTAGTTTACGTGAACGGCCGTTAGGGTGCATCAAATTGACATGGTGACATTTTAACTCCAAAATATCATTTTGGCTGGCATTGCATTTTGTTCCTATTCATATACAAATGACTTTTGCAAAGTTTGGTAGAAATCCATTGAGATTTAGGGGTGCCAACTCGCACGTGAACTTCTGGGAAATGTCAAAAAATTTGCAATTTTTTGTCTATTTTCCAAAAGGTTGACCCAGAAAGGTTAAATAAGGTTAACTTTTATACAGAAACATGTTCTATAGGGTAACTCAAGCAAAATTTGTTGGTCTGCACTTTGGATAACTTTGGGAATTTCTTAGAATTCACCTTTCTAGATTCTTCATTTACAACAGCTTATAGACAAATGAATAGAGGGCAATAGGACATATTCGTGTGGCCTGTGGCCCTTCCTTGTGGGTTGGATTCACACCAACATTTTTGTATTTCTAGGTTGGCTAATGCTTCACACCTGTATCAAGTTTGTTAAAAATCTTTTTTATAGGTTGTGTAATTCTGGTCCAAACAATGAATGGATATCAAGGACAGACAAGTCAGATCCAAGCCAATATTTGATGTGCTATCTTGGATGATAATTCACATTTTCTTCATTTTTGCGCAGCAGAGATGGATGTCAGACACACATATATAAAGTTTAAATTACTTTATTGTTACACACAAGGGGCAATAGTGAGGCATTTAAAAGAACAAACCAGAGTGGAAACTCCATCCATCCATTTTCTTCCGCTTTTCGCGGAGGCAGCAGTCTGAGCAGAGATGCCCAGACTTCCCCAGACTACACCTCCTCCCAGACTTCCCCAGATGCCCGGACGTCCCCAGGCTACATCTCCTCCAGCTGTTCTGGGGGGACCCCAAGACGACACCAGGCCACAGAGACATAGTCCTTCCAGCGTGTCCTGGGTCGTCCACGAGGTCTCCTCCCAATAGGACATGCCTGGAATACCTCTCGAGGGAGGCAACCTGGAGGCATCCAGAACATATGCCCGAGCCACCTCAGCTGGCTCCTTTTCATGTGAAGGAGCAGCGACTCTACTCTAAGCTCCTCCTGGGTAACTGAGCTCCTCACCCCCAGTCACCTTGTGAAGGAAACTCATTTTGGCTGCCTGTATCCACGATCTTGTCCTTTCGGCCATTACCCAGATCTCATGACCATAGGTGAGGGTAGGACCATAGATTGATTGGTAAATCGAGAGCTTTATTAATTTCACCCTCCATCCATCCCTCACTTGTGAACACGGCCCTGAGATACATGGCCTCCTCCACTTGAGGCAAGGACTCTCCACCGACCTGGAGAGGGGAAACCACCGGTGAAGAACCATGGCCTCGGATTTGGAGGTGCTGATCCTCATCCTGGCCACTTCACACTTGGCAGCAAACCACCCTAGAGCAGCTGAAGTTCCTGACTTGATGAAGCCCACAGAACAACATCATCTGCAAACAGCAGAGCTGAGATCCTGAGGTTCCCAAACCGGACACCCTGGCTGTGCCTAGAAATTCTGTCGAAATTCTGTAGCGGAATCTCATACAACCTAATGTTAAGAACTGACAACACGTAAATGCTCAGTCTGTGCTCCACTGAGCCACATCACCAGGGAGAGAGAGTGGCACCAGGGAGAGAATGGAAATGGTACCTTGAACCTATGGTGCATGCCACCTGAAATGTCTCCACACTCATCTCCAAAGAGTAACCCTCTGGGTTTGCAGCAGCGAAGTTTTGGCTGTTGTTCGCGATCATGTTCAACAGCCTGGAGCACATTCTGCAGATGCTGTTCGTTCCTGGCCACTTGGACAAAGTCAGATGTGACGCCATGCTCTGCGCAGTCATTGACCACGTTAATTGCACTTACATTGACCTCACTTTTTTAACGCAGCATTGGTAACCCATTCCTTCAAGTCGAGAGATAGAAATACTGGATCAATATAGAGCTGGTACATCCCAAACCAGCAGTCTCCATTGGCGAGGTTGGCCAAGCTGGTGATTGGTAAGAGGTTGGGGAACTTTGGCTTTCCAAAGCGAGTGCCAAAGCGCTGCTGGGGGTTTGCATTGGGAAAGCTGGCTTGTGCTCCAAAATTGCACTGGCAAGTGCACGCTTGTCATCAATGGGCATCTTGCTGCTGAAAAGAGCGAGGGTACGAGCGATGCCTCTCCAGTCCCTTCTTGTAAAATGGCTGCACCTACTCTGGGATGACCTTGGCTGCCTCAAACTGTGACAATGCTCCATTTGCACCAGGTTGCTTGGCAAGCATGCATCGCAAGATCTGACGACCACTTGGCAGCTTGGCGCCGGTGATGATGCCATCCTAACTGGTGATGCTGGGGCCCAGAACAAAGACCAGGCTGCGACTGCTAGTCTGGCTGGGACCAGTTGGTGAGGGCAGCATCTTGGCTGGATCCTGAGGTTTTCTGTGTTGTAGAGTGCCTGAGAATTAAAAGGAATATAGGGTTGGCCTTGTAAGTAAGTAAGTGCTTTATTTGTCATTGTACAACCATACAACGAAATTGTGTCCAGGTGTTAGTCCTGAGCAGCTGCTACTGAGTTGCGCTGCCATTGTGGGCCAACCTGACCCAAATGTTTTTGGAGGTAGAGGAAACCATAGCACCCGGAGGAAACCTGGCTTTCTGTCCCTGTTTCAGAGCATTGTGGCCTGCACTGGTCAGCTCCACCTCCTCCTTCGTCTTCCTTCTGCAGCTCCCTCCGCCCCACAACAGTCTTTCGCCATCTTCTGAGAAAAACGTAGCAGTTAATCTGTTTTATTCTCTACTGAACAACAGTAGGGACAGAAGGCATGTGTGGCTTAGCTTTGATATCTCCTCCCTACCTAGGATAGGGTTTACAATCATATCTTAGCATACCTAATATCACTCAATTATGATGTATTATCCATGCATAAGCCTCAAATCTAAGCTCTACATTGTCAAGTTCATCATTACAATGAGAATTTACAGTAACATCGTTACCAGAGTAACTAGCTGCACTCACAAAGAACTAAATGTGAATTGAACAGCTACAATGCTACACTTAATAAAGATGAGACATCAATACTCTGAATATGATATGCCTGCTCTAAAATACTGTTGATGATAAGCTAACTGTTGCTAACAAGCTAACCTCAGATGTAATAGCACTAAATACCTCTAAATATGACTACATTTCACTCAAAGTATTTCAATATACAAAGAAACAACTGCAGATATGGTAATTATATGTAATAAGAGTATACATACCCAACACAAAAATATAAATATCCCCTCAATTATCTTGAGGTGCAGTCTGCAGCTCTATGGTGACCGGTTAGCACCGATTGCCCCTTTATACACAAAAACACATGCGAGTTGGCACCCCTAAACCTTCATGTAATGGAAAAATAGTTTGCATGTGTTGTTAAAACATATAGTGGAACACTTTTGGCACCCAGCCATATCAAAATTCAAAAAAATTATTTTTTGATGCACCCTAACGGCCGTGTCTTGGTAAGTTCACAGTGGTGCTATACTCTTTCCATTTCTGAATGATGGATTGAACAGTGCTCCGTGAGATGTTCAAATCTTGGGAAATCTTTGTATAACTTAACGCTGCTTTAAACTTCTCCACAGCTTTATCCCTGACCTCTCTGGTGAGCTCCTTGGCCTTCATGATGTTGTTTAGTGACCAATACACTCTGACCATAGCTCTGAGGCCCTCACAGAACAGTGGGAATTATACTGAGAGTAGATTATGTACAGGTGGCCTCCATTTAATGGTTAGGGCAAGGTGTGAACTTTCTGCAGTCATTAGGAATGTTATAAAGGCAATTTAATGAACTCAGAAAATGCTGTATGAATACTTATGCATGCCCCACTTTTCGGTTTCTATTTTTTGAAAAATAACAGAATCATGCATCATTTTGCTTTCACTTCACAGTTGTCTGTTACTTGTGTGTGAACTTTCAGTAAAAAAATCTAAATACAATCTTTATGACAGGGGTGTAAACATGACAAAATGTGCAAAGGTTCAAGGTGTATTAGTACTTTCGAGAGGCCCTGTAGAAGTGTGTTGCGTATGTGGGTGTTTTCTGACTTTTTGATTAGAACTGCGTCTCTTAGATTTGTTTTCCATATTTAAAAAAGGTTGCTGTAAAAACAAAAGGAAAGAAAACGTGTTTCACCAAAAAGCCAAATATTTGTACCATGAAGTAATGATAATGAAACGCTTGGCTCAACTCAGCGTACGTGCGTGTCCTACTTTCAGACCGTCAGGACCTGGAGGAGCCCTCGAAAGTGGACCAGCTGCAGGAGCCGCTGTTGGAGGCGCTGAAGATCTACGTGAGGAAGCGCAGGCCCAGTAAACCTCACATGTTCCCCAAGACGCTCATGAAGATCACCGACCTGCGCAGCATCAGCGCCAAAGGTAAATCCGGAAAGCTTTGTCTATGCCTCGACGGGACGAAGAAAAGCACCCAAACCAGCTATGCATATGAGACGCAGTAGCTCAGCACTTGTCCTACAGCGCTAAACCCTTTTTCATATATATCAGTATAGTTTGTTCACAGACGTCAGTGTGGGTGGAAAAAGACTCCACAGTGCATGTGAGATATTTTTAGAGCCAATGCGAAAAAACAACAGGCTTGAAACGTGTTCATAAACTCATTGGATACGACACACAACACATGGCTTACGATAACGATAACCTTACGATATGCTGATACTGCGATAATAATAAATTAAAAACGCAGTCTTGTTTCCAAAAGGAAGAAATCAACCACAAATAATAAAAACTAACTTAAAAGTAGGGACGGGACTTTTTAAAAATAATTACGATTAATTAATTATGAAAGGTTTAGTGCGATTAATCTCACTTTAGTAGCACAGATACTTCCTTTTCCCATCAAGACATTGCTACCACATAAAGCCAAAAACAATTTATCTGTCAAACTTCAATCATTCTCCAAAATAAATCCAACGGCTGTTGTCTTTGAAGTGTTTGAAATGATCACACAGGCGTCACATCTCCACGCAAATAAGTTAAAATGGAAAATACAAAGGAGTATCTTCTGGTATATACCGATAATAAATAAATACAACCCCCAAATAAATTATGCTTAAATGCAATTAATTGCGGTTAATTAATGACAAAGGCCATAATTAACTTGATTAAACTTTTTAATCGAGTCCCACCACTACTTAATTATAACATACAGGTATTTGTGTGACAAATTAAGTTGACAGTGACATTGACGGTGTTTGGTCTACACACACATTTTACGGCACTCAATTTCCTTTTAACATACTATAAATTATATTTTTAGCGCTAGTATACAGTAATCAGGGTCAAAACGTAGTAAAAGAGCGGCAAGTTTTGAGAAGCGATGGGACTATTTAATGCATATACATTTTATACAACGTATTTATAGGCGTCTTCCCCTTTTGTTAATTTTGAGACACCCAAGCAGTTCAAAACCAACATAAAAAAACAACTATGCTTTTAACCTCTTTAACCGAGCACATTTTCTCCAGTTCAGCTTTACCCAAATTCACTGGAGCTTACAGCCTCTAGGCCAGTGTAACACCTCAATGAAAGCTAAGACCTACAAAACTCACCTAAACTGATCTTTTTTTTTTCACATTCTTTTTCATCAGATTTTTGTAACTTCTTTGTGCACTTTCATTGCTTTTTTGTTGCTCTTTTTTCACATTCTTTAAATTTTTTTTTACTTTTTGTTGCGCTTTTGTTGAAGAGGCTCACAAATATTCCATAATTTTCAGAACAGACTGCGTAAATTATTATTTATGTATTTGAACAGGGACAGTGTACAATATACATTAGCCTCAGAAAGGAGAGATGCATTGTACCAGGTTGTAGCACCTGTGCTAATTTCCACCTGCAGTCCCTGGGCCTGTTGTACATGTTTTTAGTGGTAGGGGAAACCGGAGTACCCGGAGGAAACCTACGCAGACACGGGGAGAACATGCAAACACCACACAGAAAGGCCCCGTCCAGGTGGGAATCGAACCCGGACCTTGTAGCTGTGAAGCACGAGCGCTAACCGCTGTGCTACCGTGCCGCCTATCCATCCAAGTCCCTCCATTCCACATTGAAATTCCACCCAGATCCCAGCTGCACGTTTGTCTTTGCAGGTGCCGAGCGTGTCATCTCCCTGAAGATGGAGATCCCCGGCTCCATGCCTCCTCTGATCCAGGAGATGCTGGAGAACTCGGAGGGCCAGGATGGGTCCAGCAGCAGCAGCAGCAGCGGCAGCAGCAGCGGCAGCAGCAGCGGCGGCGGCAGCAGCACTTCAGCCGAGGGGGCAGGAGCTGTCAGCCCGGGCAGCAGCAAGGGGAGCCCCACCCCGACCACTGAGGACCGCACCCCTGACGAGTCTCCCCAACCCGCTCCCGTCCCTGATCCGGCTCCGACCACGCCCCCTCCTCCGCCCAGTGACCCCGCCCCCTCTTCCCTGTGACCCCGCCCGACCCGCAATGTGACTCTGCCCCCTCTCAGCACTAAGACCCTGCCCCTCCTCCCGCCCTTTTCCTCGCTCAACAAGAACTACTTTCCCAGAAGCACCACTGCAAAATAGAAATACCAACATGAATAAAAATTGGTCATAAGGCATTGTTTTTGTTATTCCAAGTGAAATTCTCGGTCGATATAGTAAGAAAATGGCGCCAAAAAGTTCTTATCACATTCACAAATTTGCTAATCTTGGATAGCTAGCTGGACTGTTGCAATTTTCTATCTCAAAAACAGAAACCCGCCTACTTCCGGTCCTTCGGCCAGAGCTGGAAGTAAATGTCCCATAAATTTTTTTCCCATAGACTTTAAATGTGCAAAAAGTTGATATTTGTGTGTATTTGACCCAGCAGCTGTATGGCTGATCAGCATGGCACCTTTACTTTCAATCCCGGTGGTCTCTACAACGCTCCAGGATCAACTGTTTTGTAGGTTTTCTGGTAAGAGGATCCATCATCAGTGAAAACCTTACAAACAATTGATCCTGGTTGCCTGGCTCTGTCCATTCCACGCAGGGAAGTTAGTCCGGTCACGGAGCAATTAGAACAGTTTGAACGGGCGGGCCTAACGCGCACAGATTGTCAGTGAAATAAACCAATTAGCAATTAGCGGACATTACGACAGCTGTAGTCCAACTCACAAAATATGAACTGAATATAAACTCACGGGAACGCAGAGGCAAAATTCTCGACATGAGTTTTGGCTAATGTTAATTTAACTAACAACATAGGTGCAGCGAGTGACGTAACCTTGTCAATTCTCTGTGACGGTCGTGATATGTTCGGCTAGGCCTCAGCCGCCAATCAGCAACTTGTTTAACCGTGTATGTCCAGACCCACCTTCTTTAGCGCAGAAAAGAAGTGGGTGTGGCTTATCAAGCTATGATCCTGGCGCGTCCTAGAGACCACTGTGATGGAAAAAAAAAATAAAGGCACCATGCTGACCGCCACAAGGTCAAATAGGCACACATTTTTTCCCACATGAAACGTTGCATAATGCATATTTAAAAAAAAAAGAAAAAAAAAAAGAAAGAATATCAATAGTTTAAAAGAGTGATGGAAGCTAATTAGCTATTTAATATTTACAATGTTTTTTCTTGTAAAATATCCACGCTATCGTCAGAAGTACTTGGCACATACAGTAGCTGATTAGCCTCTGTTTCAAACTCTTAGTATTAGGATTTGTATAAAATTGTATGGTAAAAAAGTATAGGATTTTTACCTCCGGCACCGGCCAAAAGACCAGAAGTTAACCTATTGTTAAGTTTGTCAGCAACATTCAACAACTTGCTAAATAACTATATACTGTCAATCAAACTCCTCAAAAGATGATACATTTTGTGAAGTGGAGCTGTTTTAACCCATGTACAAAGTCCCTTTTGCAGTGGCCGCTCCTTCCCTTTCCCTTCCTCCTTTATGGCCTCAAAGGATTTGTGTATAACTTGGACCGGAGCTCTTATTTTGGCGGGGCGTCTCGGGGACAGGAAGCGAGACAGTTCTCCTCAGGTCCCCCCTCCCCTCCCTGTAAATGTACCCTGCATGACGGGCCTCGGATTAGTGCTTTTTGACTCTTCATCATCTCGTATTGTCCCATCGGCATTGTACATACCATCGGACCAGGCTGTTTCTTTGATGGATTTGTGGTGCTTTCTCATCGTCTTAAATATGATCATGGAGGCGAGGCATCGGGTTCGATGCAGGACTAACTGTAAGTCCGTCATAAAGTTATCTAGAATGTTACCGCGTATAGACATTATGGAAGTCTAATATTTTTTATTTGTTTGGGTATTTAAGCTGTTTGTTTTTTTGTCTTTTGTAACACTTCATGAATGAGTGGACGTTCACTTCGCTTCTCTGGGGGCTCAAGTGTATCAAAACTGTGTTTGTTCAAAGATTTGTGTGTGTATGTACAATTAGGCCTCAATGTATGTCTTTTTTAAACATATGTAAAAGCTTTTTACATCACAACTAGCACAAATATGCAACAAGGAAAAGCTAGGGATACATTTGTTACAGTAATGGAGATTTAAAATGTGTCCTATATAGGGATAACTTCAATTGTTTTCAACTTTTAAAGTATAAATAGTTGTACCCTATTACAAAAATATCGCTCAACAGTCACTTTCCAGTCCTTTGACCAGTGCTGGAAATAAAAAATCGAGTTAAATTCAGTCCTTGAAAAATTTTAATATGAAGAGTTTGAAAGAACAATAGCAGTCAATAAGCTAATCAGCTAAGTGCTAACTCATGAACATAAAACACAGTCAAAACTTTATTAACCGAAAAGTTTTGAAAGCATTTTGTGTATTTTCAAATATTTAATATTTTCTTCGTCGTGCTTTTAAACTCTTAATATTTGTATTTGTTTTCACTTCTGGGACCAGCCAAATCGCGGGGAGTAGGCAGGGCTGTTGAACTCTGCAGTATATAAGCTATAGCCTAAAAAAGGTAGAAAGGTTTTTATGCTGCATTCCAGTTGAGGTCTGAAGTCGTATAGTCCGAGTTCCATACATTTCAATTGGAATACCCTTCTTACTTGGAATTCCTTCTCAGAAGATTTAGTTGGATCTCTCGTGCCCGAGTCAGGAAAAACACGGCAGAGCCCCGTGTTAGAAGTAAATAACATTTAAGTGCAATTTAAAAATATATATATTTCTTGTTCTGTCTGTCTCTCGGCTACTGCAGCAGTTTAGTCTTTGAGGTTCTAAAATTGACTGTTGGCTCTGTGATGCTAATAATGCTAACATCCACTGTGGGCTAATGACGACAAGAACTAGTTTGCTCTTAAATTTACTTTTTATTACTGATTAATTAGATCGGAAATACTGCACTGTTCTGGTTTTAACTCAATTTGGACTGTTTTGCCTGATATTTCCAGAATAAAAGTCAACAGTAACTCGGGAAAAGAAACAGTTGAAGGTCTGATCTCCAAGGACAAATGGAACGCAGCATTCAACTAGGGATAATTGCTAATCCTTTTGTTAGCGCCAGAGCAAATGCACGGGAGACTGCCGATTTCAAAAACTAGCGAACCCGCTAAACCATAAGCAAAATATAGCATATCAACTTTGTTATTATTTTGTTTTAACTTGTTAACAATACAACCGTATTATACAAGATAACTTTTTCACTTCACAAGTAAATTATATGCTAACTCCATAACATGTTAACAAATCTTGGTACAGTCGGCAAAGTTTTGGTACAGTGTGAGCCCCATATCTCTGTCCGTCATACTGGCAGCTTGCGCAACAGTTTCCTCAGAGAAGCACAGCAGACGCCTTCGACACGCACTCATAAGACCCGCTCCGCCCATTTGACCCAGCCTGGTTAAACCCAATCATATTATCCTCAAATGGGCCTAATTACGTTACACAAACATACCAGAGATGCTAACGGCGGCTGGGATCGCAATGCCCCGTTTAATTTCAAACCACTCTGACCGCTTTGCACTTTATTACCCTCCTCTGGTCGGTGGACAAGTCTTGGAAAAAAACAAAAACAAAAACAAGCCAGTGTCGGGTCATGATTGGTCAATCTGTTGTTAGCCCAGAATTGCATTTTTAGGAGTGCAAATTTACTAAAACATTGCATTTCAAGAGATAACTTAAGTACAATGGAGTTAAGAGATTTTATAGGAAAGACAAACATGCAGGGTCAAAATTCCTCTGAAGTTCGTACGCCCAGAGACTCATGTCCCGCTCATGAGATATGTTTGGTCAGGAGTACCTTGCTGGAGGATTGTTTTAGGTTATATATTTCGTCAACAATTTTTTTCTTCAGTGATAAATAGTATGGGAAAAGAGAAGACGCTCTTAAGTTTGTTTGTTTTGGACACACCGATTCCCTTTACTGGCTTTTTTAAGTACATCAATGATGCTGGTCTATCTTTGTGAGCAATAAACACGCAATCAGACAATCAGCCAGAATAAGACCATTTGGATTTTCAGCATTGGCTAGTTTCTATTTTTAATGAGCGCTTGGCTTAGTTTCCAGACACTTTGTCATATTCCATCTTCATTGCGATCCCAGCCTTTTCTCTTTCTCTCGCTCTCTCTCTCCAAAAGTGGGTCTGATGCGTGTGTGTCTTCTGCTAACAGCAACTCTTCAAGCATTTTAGGCTCTGTTATGGCCTTAGAAACATAGGGCCTTTCCAGCTGTGTTCCTTTCCTTTACAGAAGTGTCTTGTTTAAACTGATTCCTACACACGGGCAATGCAATTTCAATAACACACATGACAGAAAAGCATGGATCGAAACGATTGTACGCTAACGTCGGAAGCACATAGAAAGATGAATGTTTGCCTTGCTAGCTTAAAGTTTAGCTGCTAGCAAATGATGCTAAAGGAGATTTTACATTTCGGAAGTACACTGCAGTTGTTGCCTTTGGATATTAGACTCTGCTGCAAATTGTTTTAATAGGGTTAATGATTGCCAGTTGATAATAAAAAAGTAGCATGGTGTTAGCTAGCATGCTACAAAGTTGGACAATGGAGCTCGACAGTCCCACCTCTCAGGGTTGCCAGATATCATGTCCAAGCCCCAAAAGGTTTATGGGAAAAATGTCCGGTAATTTTATTTTACTTCTGGAACTGGAGCAGGTTCTGATGTGGGTGGGACTGTTGAACTTCATATATATTGGACAAATCTTTAGGACAAAATTCCTCATTTTTAATTATGATATGAATTCCACATAAATTTAGCCTAAATGTAAAGCTGGCTACCACAAAAGGTGACTGTAGCTTTTAGCGAATATAAACATTGGGGCCAAATAACTCGAGCACTTACTCCACACCAATATATATCAAGAATTTTCTTTTTTTAAATTCAGTCTCGCTTATTGAACTTTGGCACTGCATTTGCCATAATTTGGTCCATATCATTTCACCTGCTATGCTATGTGAATATTGTTAATTGTTGCAGCAATATAAAGTATTGGTTTATCTCCTATATTGACATTGATTACATTAGCAGTTTTTGCTAGCAGGTACCACAAACTGCTCATTTGTAACTTAAACATACTGGTATCTTCACTAAGAAATAATAGATGTTGACTTATCTTAAATGTATTATGTCATCTTTTCCAATCTAATTTAGGTAAGTTAATTGTGACTATTTTAAGTAAAATAAAAATAAAACATTTATATATAATTAAAATAATTATATATAATTATTGCCTTTAATTGATAGATGGAAAAAGTGAGACAATATGTTTAGTGATTTTATTTTATTGAGTGCACTGTACAAATTGAAATGATGACTTTGATTAAGCATAATCTTATTGGGCATGTATTAAATTCTACGATTTTGGTTAAAGGTCCTCTATTTGAGCTTTTTACCGTCTTATGTTAAATTGCATAAACATGCTTGATATGCCTAATACGGGACCTTTAAAGGGAGTTATTTTAAAGTTAGTCACTTTAAATCGTGAACTTAAATGTACTTAAATATTCATTCAAAGTCAACATTTCATTTAATTTCTTTTTTTATTTGTACTTTTTATGCAAAGTCTGTAATGTTCTCCGGTTAATTTGGACCACTCTTGACCCTAGGGAACACAAGGAGCTTTGGACAACGTTACAGTGCCTGACATGCAAATATTGTTTTTTGAAATTAGGGCTGCATGATATTGCGATACGGGTGTGCAATAATTTGATCACAATAGTATTGCGATATTTTACCAAGCAGTTTCCACACTCAGCAAACTGTGTATAAAACAAACAAGACCAAAGCAAGGCAGAAATATAACTACATTTGGACAATTATCACTAAAACCAAACTTTTGCACATATAGAAATTGCATTTGTTCTTTTAGGCTAAATTTGCAAATTGTGCATTGTGATACACGTAATGCATTACCACATATTGCAATCCAATATTATTTTGCGATATATTTTGCGGCCCTGTTTTCAATGGCCACGTTACACTATGTCATTGTGAAAAAGCTGAGATGTCTCTCTTGTAGTGTCATTCAGAAGGTCACTGAAGCCTCAGTGCACGTTATAAGTTCTTATAACAAACATATACATTCCATTGGCGCTCTGATATACTGTACATATCACAAGGGAAACCAGAGCTGTTTTGCTTTTTGCTTTGAATGTAAATAATGTCTTTTCAAGCCGACGATATGCAGTGTTCTCTATGGGTCACTACTCTGCCGCTCTCTCCTGGTGAGACTTACCGGCACAACTGGATTTTATTTTATTTTGTATTATTATTACTTATACTTTTGAAAGCTGGAGAAATAGAAAAAAACACCTTCACATACAGCTCAAGAATGTCCACCTCCATTCCCGTCGGACCGCACAACGTCCGGGGACTTCTCTTAATAACGTACTTTTTTTGCTCCAACTTCACTGAAAAAAAAAAAAGAAGTAAAATCCTTGTTTGTTTTGAATGTTGAACACCGTCTAGCTCACGGCAGAGAAGTTACATAAGCGCCGTGTGATTTGCGTTACGGTTGGCAGCTCTGCGGGAAGGGAAGATAAAAAAAAAAAGAGAGACTTTGGATGTCCTTGGGAACTCGCATCCAATTTTGAAAGACGAGGAGGAAAGTTTCTTACACGCCAATCCCGGCATCGTGCTGTCAGGATAACGCACTTAACCTATAGGACGACACGCAAGTCACCGCAGCAACTTCGTATATCATAGAACTGTGCATATAGTACTCGTTTTGTGTTGGGAAACAAAGCTACTTTCTTTTCGAGCCAAACTGTTGTCGGGAATCAATCAGTCAATCAAACTGGCAGCATTTGGTGAAGAGGTCAAATGGGTTAAACTTGATGGAAACGTGGGGTTTTGAATCGCTGTGACATAAACATTGTGTTGTATTGTGTTGTAGGAGTGTAACACTATTGGCAATGTTATGTTTAAGCACCTTTGTTATGTCCTCAAGGCTTAGACTGTCGCACTGTCATTTCAAACTCAATGTTTAAAGTTATCCATTTCTGAATGGCATTATCGAAAGTCCATTTTGGAAAGACATTTACAAACACAAGTTTTCCTGGATCACTATTTGGAAGGGATTAGATTCAAAAAAGGAAAGTCCTGCCACCTGACCAATATCAAGGACATCATTTTGAATATTGTCTCCACTTTTGGACCCTTTCATGAGACACACATTGGACCGTAGTTCATTATGTGCGAGAGAGAAGATAGAACAGATATTAACCATAAACCAAGTCGTTACCACCATAGAATTCTTAGCTGCACCGACTCAGTGTTAAGTTATAGGCCATTTTAAAATGTTGTGAACCAATTGCAACAAAGCCATTACAAGTACATTTAAAACAAACTGAAGATGCGCCACATACTTCTAGATACTGCTCACAAAATTGGCTTTCTAAGAAATCGAACATTTCTGATAACTTGTGTTTACTCTGTGAAAGTGAAAGTGAATGGTGCCGTTCTAATCATTAAGACCAATGCAAACTCCCAGTGTTTCCTCTCATCTCTATAATGTCAGTTTGTAACATCCCCAATGAATAAAGTAGCAATGAAGTATGGTTTAATGTTTGATTTCAGACTGAGCAATAATACGTACATTTTGTATATAGGCCTATAGTGGAATTGAAGTCCCCGCTTGAGTCGCAGTCCAGTTCCACCCACTGACCTCGATCTGAAGAAGCAGCTTTGTTTCGCCATCACGCTCTGGTGTTGTGTAGACTCTAAAACTGTGCCGTTTCCACACAGTCATCCACAGTGCCGTGTTCGTGATGAGACTGACAGTAAGACAATGCACAAGGAAAGAGTGACCCCTGCTGGCCACCGTAGGTCACAGCCTCGTAATGACACCAATCTGTTTGAAATCTCGTCCCTGTTTGT
The DNA here is from genome assembly GCA_021464625.1 of Proterorhinus semilunaris. Taxonomy (NCBI): domain Eukaryota; kingdom Metazoa; phylum Chordata; class Actinopteri; order Gobiiformes; family Gobiidae; genus Proterorhinus; species Proterorhinus semilunaris. The sequence goes on from CM038360.1 coordinate 23,714,254, forward strand.
ACATTTAACATATGCTTTTTATGTTCATCTATTGTTTAACTTTACCATGAACTGTCCTGGAAAAGTAATAAAATATATTTATGTTAAAATTAAGTTTATTATATTCATTTTTATTATTAGCCTGTACTTAGTATTTTGTATGGCTTTCTTTTTATTGTAGCGCTCCATCTATATAGATATATAAGATGTTATCTGTGATAGTCAGTAATAGTCTATGATTGTTCTGATTAATCTATGATTAGCCTATGATAATCTATGATAGTCTATGATTAGTCTATGATTGTCTATGATTAGTCTCTGATTAGTCTCTGATTGTCTATGATAGTCTATGATAGTCTATGATAGTCTATGATTGTCTATGATTGTCTATGATTGTCTATATTAGTCTATGAGTCTATGATAGTCTATGATTAGTCTATGATTGTCTATATTAGTCTATGATAGTCTATGATAATCTATGATAGTCTATGATTAGTCTATGATTGTCTATGATTAGTCTATGATTAGTCTCTGATTGTCTATGATTGTCTATGATAGTCTATGATAGTCTATGATAGTCTATGATTGTCTATGATTGTCTATATTAGTCTATGAGTCTATGAGTCTATGATAGTCTATGATTGTCTATGACTAGTCTATGATTGTCTATATTAGTCTATGATAGTCTATGATAGTCTATGATTGTCTATGATAGTCTATGATTGTCTATGATAGTCTATGATTGTCTATGATAGTCTGATTGTCTATGATAGTCTATGATTAGTCTATGATTGTCTATGATAGTCTATGATTAGTCTATGATTAGTCTATGATTGTCTATGATTAGTCTATGATTGTCTATGATTAGTCTATGATTAGTCTATGATTAGTCTATGATTAGTCTATGATTAGTCTATGATAGTCTATGATTAGTCTATGATTGTCTATGATAGTCTATGATTAGTCTCTGATTGTCTATGATTAGTCTATGATAGTCTATGATTGTCTATGATTGTCTATATTAGTCTATGAGTCTATGATAGTCTATGATAGTCTATGATTGTATATGACTAGTCTATGATTGTCTATATTAGTCTATGATAGTCTATGATAGTCTATGATTGTCTATGATTGTCTATATTAGTCTATGAGTCTATGATAGTCTATGATTGTCTATGACTAGTCTATGATTGTCTATATTAGTCTATGATAGTCTATGATAGTCTATGATAGTCTATGATTGTCTATGATTGTCTATGATAGTCTATGATTGTCTATGATAGTCTATGATTGTCTATGATAGTCTGATTGTCTATGATAGTCTATGATTAGTCTATGATTGTCTATGATAGTCTATGATTAGTCTATGATTAGTCTATGATTGTCTATGATTGTCTATGATTAGTCTATGATTAGTCTCTGATTGTCTATGATTAGTCTATGATAGTCTATGATTAGTCTATGATTGTCTATGATAGTCTATGATTAGTCTATGATTGTCTATGATTAGTCTATGATTAGTCTCTGATTGTCTATGATTAGTCTATGATAGTCTATGATTAGTCTATGATTGTCTATGATAGTCTATGATTAGTCTATGATTGTCTATGATTAGTCTATGATTAGTCTCTGATTGTCTATGATAGTCTATGATAGTCTATGATAGTCTATGATTGTCTATGATTGTCTATATTAGTCTATGAGTCTATGATAGTCTATGATTGTCTATGACTAGTCTATGATTGTCTATATTAGTCTATGATAGTCTATGATAGTCTATGATTGTCTATGATAGTCTATGATTGTCTATGATAGTCTATGATTGTCTATGATAGTCTATGATTGTCTATGATAGTCTGATAGTCTATGATTGTCTATGATAGTCTATGATTGTCTATGATAGTCTGATTGTCTATGATAGTCTATGATTAGTCTATGATTGTCTATGATAGTCTATGATTAGTCTATGATTGTCTATGATAGTCTATGATTGTCTATGATTACTCTATGATTAGTCTGTAATAGTTTATAATAGTCTAATTATAATCACAAAAGCTCTGCAGCCAACCGGACCATCACAGAGACCGGACTTGAACCCTGTGGATTTAAACAGTTAATTTTGCTCAATTGAGTGGTGTTGGCAGTAGCTCAGTGACTAGAGCGCTGAGTTGTAATTTGAAGGTTGTGGGTTAATTTCCTGTTGTCTGAAAAAACGCAAACTCTGAACCCAGGACTTCAGCATGCATTGTGTCTTAATCACTCGACCACATCAGCACACTGACAGTCAAGAGTTTTTTATACTTAACTTTATGGATGTGTACAATTCATCTGCATAGGTTTCCTGCGGGTACTCCGGTTTCCCCTACCACTAAAAACATGTACAATAGGCCAGGATGAATGAGAGTGTGTTTGAGAGTGCGCATGGGGGACGAGGGACGCAAATTACCCCAAGGCTACAATCCGGTGTGGCTTGTTTACATGCATGAGACCCATGTATGTTCATTAACATGCACTGTCCCGACCAAATAAACCAATAAATAAATAAATTGAATTGATGATATTTAAACTTTCTTGCAAAGCTTGGCAGCAGGTCTGTAAGTAGAGCATTTGGTTAAAACATGTCATCTTTGATACAACAGTACTGGGTTCAATTCCTGCTCTCTTACCAACACTGAACAGAAAGCAGTTTAAACCTATCTTTTTCAATACTGTGAGTGAGGTTCCTTTCGGGGTTAAATTCGTCCTTGAAGGTTCTGGTTGGAGGTGGCATTAGCTCAGGCACTAGAGGAGTTGGCAAGAAGACCCAAGTCACCCATGATCTGAGGCCTCCGAGTTCAAGTTTCAGTTAGATTTATCCACTCTGACCCAGGCCAGAGAAGTGACCATGGACAGAAGCTCACCTGAATGTGTACAAGAAGATCCTTCAGATGTTAACATCCAATGTCTGCACTGTAAGAGAGAGAAGTTTTATTGTAAAGTGTTTTTTCATTATTACCCAAGTGCAAAACTCCTGCAGTTTGTTACAAAGGTACTGGGTTCAAGTCCAGCTCTCTCACAGACACTGATCAAAAAGTCATTTAAACACGTGTTTTTCAATGCTGTGAGTGAGGTTATTTTCAGAGTTAAATTCATCCTTTAAGGTTCTGGTTGGAGGTGGCATTATCTCAGGGAGTAGAGGAGTCAGCAAGAAGACCTGAGTCACCCGTGATCTGAGGTTTCTGAGTTCAAATCTCAGTCAGACTCATCCACTCTGACCAAGGCCAGAGAAGTGACCGTGGACGGAAGCTCAGGACCCAGATGGTCCACCAGTTGAGCATCCCCTGCACGGTCTCATTATAGAAAGCAGTTTTATTATTTTTTTCAATATTAATATGATCACAAAAACACAGCATCTTACGGTGTACACAGGCCAGACCTGAACCCACTTTCTCCCAGCAGTAAAACTGGTAAACCCAGACTTTAACCACATCAGCACACGGTCACTGTCAGAAGTTAAACTTCACTCAATGCATGTTCACAATTCATTTTGCTCAGAAGAGAAATAAAGTCTTACAGATTGCAGTGCTATAGTAGCTTTGTAGGTAGAGCACTCAGCATAAAGTAATGTGTCAATTGTATATTTAAAGTTATGGGCTTAGGATCTGAAACTATGACCTCCAGATGTGGAAGTGGCTCATAGGTGCTTAAAGGTATTTTCGGGAGTTCAATGCCAAATTGCCTGCACTCGGCCCCAACAGATTTCAGATTTTATTTCACTTACTAAGCCCTTTATTCTTGCACAATTGCAGAAGAAAAAAACACAGCTCGCAATAGATATATAAATAGCTGGGTGTTTATTTTACTACACAACTTCTATTTGTTCTTCCAGTTCATGAAACTATACAAAGTACATTTGGAGACAGACGACAGAACAGCCACATCTTATCGCTTAGTTCAACTTTGTGTTCAGAAAAAGTTACATTAGTTTTAACAAGTCAATATGCTAAAGCCCTAAACTTCTAAAAGCTGCTTTGGACAAATACAGAATAATTCAATGAGCGTCGTATAAAAAAAAGCCTTTCAATGCAGATATAATAAATTCACTACACGTTAAAAATCACCAGGAGTGGGACAAAAATGAATAAAATGTACAAAAGTCCGTGGACGGTGGGAGGTGGGTTGAGCGTTTTAGGCGAACATGTCGTCGTCCTCCTCCTCCGGGTCGTTGTCCGAGTCGAAATATTTGACCTCCTTTTTGGCGCGGCCCGAACCCCGAGAGAAGTTCATCAAACTCATACTGTTGCTGTGGAGACCGTCGTCGCCGCCGCCGTCGTCATCGTCATCATCATCATCGTCGGACGGCGCTTTCTGAGGTTTCTGTGAGATAGAGACGAAACCGTGAGTCCGAGAGTCTGTGAAGACGTTTTGGGCGAGACGCTGCAGGTGAACAGGGGAGGGGGAATTATGCATTTAGAGTTATCGAAATGAAACTTTTGCTTTTGATTGCCAAAAAAATATATTTTTTATTTTTAAGTTTTATGTCCTTTTACGTTTTCACACAATCATTTATAAATAGTCAGGTTGTTTTATTTTGTGACATTTACGCCTCATTTAGCCTTAATAAATGTTGAATTAACACTTAATTCATCATGAACAATTCCTTACCCAAGTGTGACTAACACTACTACAGTTAATTCCCAACTCATAATGAATAGTTCTTCTCATACTTCACTTATTCGTTGTTAAGTAGTTAAGTGTTAGTCACACTTAACTACTCAACAACAAACTAATGAATTGTTCATGATGAATTAAGTGTTAACTCATCATTTATAAAGGCTAAATAAGGTGTAATTATTATAAAGTGTTAGCAAAATTTGTTCAGAAGGGATTTTAGATACTTACTTTAAAACATGTTTAAAATAAGATAGTTATTGGTTGCATTTCTATAAATCTGGAAGCAAATGTGTCAGTTTCTTGTGAATGGATAGGCGTGGGGAAACAGCAGGCGATGTTGTGATTTTTTTTTCCAAATCTACGTTTTCACCTGCTGTGTCTCGCCTTAACAAACCCAAAGCAACAGGATAGAGCAGGAACCGCTGATTATTGCTCCAATGTTTGTTTTTTTCACAGCAAATGCTTTAGACCCAAGCGGAAGCACCGGGAATCAGAAGTTAGTCAGAGGAGCAACACAGGGAAGGACACTGATGTAGCAAACCCATCACACGCCTCTGCAGAAAGCATTGATCCATTTGGAAACACCGGAGCAAACAACACAACACAACAACAGACGTTTGAGATTAGAGTGGGGGGTTGACCGGTTCAAGTAGGGGTTGATTTCAGAGGACAAAATTTAGGAACACTTAGAGGTCAATTTCATGATTTGGCTACAAAGGTTTGCAGAAAAAGGCAAGTGCACGAGGATAGGTTGCGTTCACATGACATCGATAAACTGGAAGAATTCTCCAAAAAGTAGCTTTAAAAAAAAAAAAGAACGTTTTCCATCTCTAATAATAACTACTGGGTCTGTTCAAATAAAAATTGTCACGTGAACGCAACCTAAAACAGTATTAAGAGCACAGCTTGTTTGGAGCAAATTTGTCAACTTCTACAAAAACGGGAGCTAGAGGAGTAAGGAAACAAACTGCAGACTCTAGGACACCGTCACTCCGTGGCTTACCAATGTTACTCTGACTCTTTAGGTTTGCCTTTCTGTACAGGGAAAATACCAAAATGTGTTATAACAGGAAGTATTAGCATCATTTACAGTTAGAAAAGTATTCATACCCTATTTCTCCATGTTTTATACAGAATTTGGATGATTTCAAATGCAAATTTCTCCCTAAATGTTTGAATCAGACTGCGGCGTAATAAACCAGCGGTGTGAATACTTTTGAGTGCGTGAAACAGATACTGACTCTTCCTGGAGGTTTGGCCACCTTCTTCATGGGGCTGTACTCGTCTTCGGACCCGGAGCCCTTTCGCTTCTTCCCTCGGCCTTTGCCTCCTATAAACACAAACCGCAAAATGTGCCGTTATTGTTGACCATTTGCAACATTTAACCTCTTAAATCAAATCTCCCAGCTTTAATCCCAGAGGAGACTGAACCCACGAGCCGGAGGGGTGAGAGTTACCTTTCAGTGCGGTGCTGGGCTTCTTGGAGCCCGTGTCGGAGTCCGAGTCCCAGATGGACTTGTCTGGTTTCTTGGCTTTAGGTGCTGGTGTCTTCCTGGGTTTAGGAGGAGCGTCCGACGCCTTCTTAGCTGCTGCTAAACAAATGAAAACATGCACTCAGGCGTCTGTTGTAAATGCATTGTGTGGTTTTAGTCTGCCCTCTAGTGGTCAAACTGTAACGTGGACAAAAAATAGATCAGAGGCTTACCTTTTTTTGGTGGCGACTTGTCAAATATAGAACTGGAGGAGTAAGTGGAGAAGACTGGCCTGTGGTCGTCGTCACTGTCCGACCGAGAGCCGTCTGCCAAACAAGACGAGCGGTTAAAGAAGCCGTTGATAGAGAGACATAAAGGTGTTTAATGGGGCAGTACTCACCGCTGTCGTTGCTCTTGTCAGAGAAAGCCGACTTCGAGGAGGAGAAGATGCTGCTGGGCTCTTTCTTCTTGGCTGCTGGTGCCGGCCTGCAACACATGACATCACGGTCAGGCAGAGGAGGACACTGGAAGACTGCTTTTAATATATTCATTTAAATTGGTGGAAATTTGGATATTTAAAATGGGCAACTTTTGAGCAGCTGAATGTGTTTTATAACCATCATGTTTGCATATTTGACAAACTTTATGAGTAAAAAGTATCCCTATCTCTTACTTGGGCTTTTGCACCGGCGCGGAAAAGGAATCGTCGTCATCCAAGTCTTCGTCGTCGTCATTGTTGAAGCTGTCTTTGGGCTGCGAGGAGGAGGTGAAATCGTCTTTGTACGACCGCACCGGGGACGACGCCATGTTGTCATTGTCGTCTCCGTTCTCCTCTTCCTCCTCGGCCTCCTCCTCCGAGAAGTCGAATGTGTACTTGGGCTTGGAGGCTGTGGGGGGAGAGAAAAGCACTTTATTGGAGCTGAGAGTCAGCGCCTGGTTGCTCAGGGTTGCATCAGTTCGCGCTCGGCTAATCGCAAAAAAAACCCATGATGCTCCGTCACTCGTCTGCCATTAGTAAAGATTAGATTTTAAACGAGATAGACGGAACGAAACGGGCTTTGATGAAGAGGACGTTTGGGCACAAGTGAGATCTAAACATGTCTTTAATAAAAGCCCTTCATTAACGTCTTTAGATGCGACACAGAAAACATTTCATGTGATTCCCCGGCGCTACAGAACGGGACAAGCACCGACTGCAGCGCATTGTGCGTGCTGCAGAGAAGGTGATTGGCTGTGAGCTCCCATCTCTCCAGGACCTGTTCACCTCCAGGACCCGGAGGCGTGTGGGTCGGATCACAGCTGACCCTTCTCACCCTGGACACGGACTATTCACCCCTCTCCCCTCAGGCAGGAGGCTACGGTTTATCCAGACCCATAAATCCTGCCACTTGAACAGTTTTTTCCCCTCCGCCATCAGACTCATGAACAATAACAAGTCTCTGTAGCTTAGTTACAGAGTCATGGATGTTTCTGCTCTGTTGCAGTGTGCGGTGTGTCCACACTTAGACCCGCTGCTATCACTCATCACTTTATAACACTTAATATCACTTTATATGCCTACACATCTGTATATACAATCCCGCTGTTGTTCATTGTCAAATTGTTGTCTTACCGCATGTCACTTTATTTTATCTTATTTATTTAATATTTTTTATGCATGCCCCTATAGCCTTATAGTTTAACGTTCTTTAGCTAATTTTTTATCTTAATTCTGTGTTATGTGTTTTATGTCGCATGTTTGCACCGAGAAAAATTCCTAGTTTGTGAACCTGTTCTCAAACAATGGCAATAAACCTGATTCTGATAATTAAAATTTTCACCACGTGCCAACATTATTACTGGACAAGTTTAAAGCTGGACAAAACAGTTATTGAAAACATCATTCGTCATTTCTTTAGGGTTATTGACCAAACATCTGAATATCTCAGAGATTTTTATCTTCAATCAGACCACAGTTAATACCAGGATTTCCGTTAGCCGGCTGTAGCCAGCTTTTGGCCGGTTTAAAAAGCAAAAGGCCGGTAAAGGAGTTTGCATGTTCTCCCCGTGTCTGCGTAGGTTTCCTCCGGGTACTCCCGTTTCCCCTACCACTAAAAACATGTACAATAGGCCTGGATGAATGAGAGTGTGTTTGAGAGAGCGCATGGGGGACAACAGATGCAAATTAGCCCAAGGCTACAATCCGGTGTGGCTTGTTCATTAACTTGCACTGTCCCGACCAAATAAACTAATAAATAAAATAAAAATAATAATAATAAAAACAATTTCCTCGTCTCCACATGCACAACTTTATGTTTGGATTGAGCTGTTTCGGATTTTTCTCAGGTCATTCTTTTATTAGGAATAGCCGTGTTTTTGAACCCACTAAAACACTCGTGTAACGCTCTGTCTAAATATAGATCGTTATTGATAATAAGCCACGTTCATTATGTATATATTTTTAAATGGCCGGTAATTCTTGTGAATGGCCGACATTTTACGACCCGGTCAGCCAAAGTGGCAGACAAAAAAAAAGTCTAGCAGAACCTCTGATTAATACGGTCCTGTGATGTTTACAATATTTTATGATACTTGTACACAGAATGATTTATAAAGATGTACAAATTACATAATTGTCACGTGACATACTGTACCAAAGGCGTCAGAGTTGTATGGAACATTGCCTTTTATAGAAACAGAAGTGTCAATTCAAAAGTATAAGTGAGGCCTCTCCGCTTTAGAAACATGACCAATAAACTCAGCACCCCCTCCCTGCACCGCAGTCTGGTAGCGGTCGAAGTAGGAAAAAGGGCTGATATTCTGGTCAGGCTTGAGCATAAGATCTAAACTCTACGCAGTTAACACGTACAAATCTTTCAATTACCCGCATCCTTGTATAGGCTGCTGGTTCTGGGCGTGTGAAAAAAGTAGCAGCTTAAAAAGTGTGGCCATTTGGAAGGGCAGCGTCCCCTGATCCAGTTTTCAACTTTTCTTCATTGAATTTCTCTTGCAGCAGAACTACACTCCATAACTGATTCATGCTGTTCTGAGCTTGGTCGATGAATGCATGTGTCAAAAGGGCGCGTTTGCCGATGGCTGTCCCTAGAACCCCCCCTGTACCTGACAGCCTCTGGGACTCTCTCTCCCGGGGGATGACCGGCTCGATCTCCTCCCGTTCCGAGTCGGACTGGGACTCGGCGTCGGACCATGGGTTCCTCTTCTTCACCTTCTTGTTGGCGGGGCCTTTGGGTGCTGGCTGTTTCCTCACGCGGGGGGCTCCTGCAGCGCACACACACACAGTCACATTAACAGTCTGACAGCGCGAGGACAGGGGCCATCAATAATGCATCAAAGAGAAATTCTGCCTCTGCATCGCAGAGCAGCTACAGCAAAGAACCGGCGCCATGTCATCTCTGGGAGTTTGTGTTAATATTTAAAAGTGTTCTATTATACATTTGAAGGATTTGTGTCATGTTTTATAACGGAAAAACACAGTAATGAAAACAGGGTAAAGAGGGCATGCACTGGAGTGAAGTAGTTCATTTGGGCTTGAGACAATAGTAGCTGAAACACTGACCCGGCTCTTTCTTCTCCTTCTCCTTCTTCACTCGTGGAGCCTTTGGTTTTGCAACAGGAGCCTCACCACCTCCGCCTCCCTCTGCACCCAGACCGTCTTCATCCAACTCCAGCTTCACGGCCACGTCCGCCTCACTCTGAAAGACAAAGGCATGATCAGAAATCGCTCATCCCAAATAACTATAACCTGACGACATGCTGATACTGCTGATGTGTTGCAGAAAAGAACCCACGATATATCACTATTTTAAAAGAAACATATGTTTTAACACAGTTACTTCATAAACAAATACATGCTCCATGGGTCGTATGATTTACATTGTTTCCATAAACGTTGTGAAGCAAGTGAATAAATGATACCAAACGTACTGAAAATGGCATCACTTCACAACAGGCACATTGAGATGAAATGCACGGCATAAATAAACATGCCTTGCCTAAACATGCATGAAACCACAGGCGTTTCCAAAACTAATACGTTAACCTCTGACTCCCCACTTTTACTGAGAGCATTTTCTCCAGTTCAGCTTTACCCAAATCTAAAAGACTGGAGCCTATAGTCCAGTGTAACACCTAATTTGAAAGCTAAGACCTACAAAACTGATCTAAACAGATCTTTTTCCTTGTTGTTGCCAGTATTTTTTTTATTGTGTGTTTGTCCGTTGTTCATCACGTTTGTCACTTTTTTGTCACATTTTTGTTGCGATATCGGAATAAAGCGCATGGCATCGAGTCGAAAAATATCACGATATATCGCAAAATCTATATATTGCCGAGCCCCTATTCTAAAGTAAAAATCAAATTGGATACAACAAACAACTTTTGGTAAAAAAACAAACAACACACCTTCTTCTTCCTGTTTCCAAGCCCCTTCTTGGCACCCTGCTCCTTGAGGGCCTGCGTGGGCGGGTCTATCCTGCGGCCGAACGGCGAGGGCATGGTCTCCTCCAGGTTCATCTTCTTCACTTTGGGCTTGCCCACTTTGCCCTTCACCAGCTTGATGCCTCGCCCCGCGCTCTGCTCCTCCCGCTCGATGGCCTCTATTTTCTGATGGGTCACACCAGGATTTGTAACTTACAAGTCTGCATCTTAAAAAGTTATGATTCATCACAGTGCCCAAAACAAATAGAAATAACATATGTTCAGGAGTAAGATACTAATACTGTCGAGGGGAGAGAAACAAAGTGAAGATGCTGAAATGTCGTCATAAAAGGGAAAATTAAACTTAAAACTGGGTATTCCGAGTGCTACAGAAACAGTCCCAGCACAAACGATGCCAACAATTACCGGTTTGATTTATTTGTTTATTTGACAGGAACCTTGCACCTAACGTGACATTTCCTGGATAGTATTTATACGAGTTAAGGGGGAGAGACATTCAGCAATTTGTCAGAGCCGGAAGTCGATTCAGCCTGAAGGCAATGGCGCAGCGGCGTTAAATTTCTTTAAACGTAGCAGTGTTGGCCATTAAGCTATTTTTCATCCATGGTTGCAGGGCAGATGTTTAATAATCATCCTAGAAAGTAAGACAGGCACATACAGGTGACAGACGGGTGTTAAAGACACAACATGATGTTGGTGAAGTACATAAAACATGATGACAAGAGCTAGAGACCGGACAGGAACCATGGATGACCTAAACAACAATGACTGAGAGTGAAATTTTCCTTTTACAAACCTTTACTTTCCATTTTCAAATGTAAAGTGAACTGTTAAGTTAATCAGTGCAGAAATGTTACAAATAGAAAGTAAATGATGATTAGCATCAGGCCGGCACCGTAAAACAGTCGTCATTCAAAGTAGGGTGCACTGATTAACTTAACAGTTCACTTTACATTTGAAAATAGAAATAGATTCAAAAGAATCAATTAAATTGATACTAAAAGTGGTATCGAAGCAAGATATTCATTTGAGCAGGTATTTCCGTGTTTCTTCCGGGCTGCACAGAGAGCTGCCCCTCCTCCCCCTGCTCGCTCCCAGAGCGCAGCAGGAAGGAAACTGGCTGTGCCCAAAGTCAAACCAGAGTTAAAAGTACTCACTTAAAGCCTGAATAAAATTCTAAAACTTAACAGTAATCAGATCCTGTATGGATGGGATCTGGTTACTGGCGCTGTACCAGGTCAAAAGGAGCAGGCGTTTTTATAGAAGCTTTAAAAATAGTGATGATTGCTAAGCTTAGCGCACATTCATTTTTATGGCTTAGCTTAGCCTAGCCGCATCCATTTGTTTACATGTATCAGTTAGCATTGGATATTAAAGTTAAATGACCCCAATGTCAACTGCATAGTTACATGTTTCCTATATTACTTATTAGGGGTGTGTATTGCCCAGTCTCAGGCGATAGGATACGTATCCCGATACAATAGTCGCGATACGATACAATATATCCCGATGTTGAAGTATTAGACGAAGGTTAGTCCAACTTCATTAGATTTGTATCAAATACATTTGATCTATCCATCTATCTTATGATATGTATATATTTAAAAAGGGGATTTTTTTTCTGCAGTGGTATCAAAATCGGTATCGAGTTTTATTTTGAGTATCTAAATCGAATTTGAATTAGTGTTGTCACAATATTAAAATTTCAAAGAGGTCAAACACTTTTAAATACGTATTTAGTTTACCACGTCACTTACATTGAGCTCTTCAACAAACACGGCCAGGTCCCCCTTCCACAGATCCTCTGGAGTCTTCTTCTGTAGTTCAACCAGCTCTCCTCTCTGCACAAAACATCAATGCAGGTCCAGTAGCATCACATTCATCCGCTTTCCAGGGGATTAAAGATGATATTGTGGATAAGCACAATATACTATGTGTGTTGTTCTTTTTTCCGTCACTACCTTCTGGTCCCGCTGTTTGAGCAGCTCATCCACTTTCTCTTTGGACAGACACCACAGTGGCATGTTGAGGATGTAGTTGAAGTTTGGCCCCGACGACGAGTCTGAGTCTATGGAGCTGTCGCTGTCATTGGCGTCGTCGTCGTCCTCTTCGAGGGACTGTGGAGAAAGGTCAGAGGTTACAGCCGATCAGCACATAACCAGCTAAGGCTATATCCACACGAAGACAAAACGCTTATATTTTCAGAAACTTTCTTTGTAAGCACAAAGCCAGCTCAGTAAATGTGTGCGTCCACATGGGTCGACTCAGGTCTGTGAAAACGGTGTAATTCATCTGCCAGGCCTGTGTGTGGAGCTGTGACGCTAACACAGATAATAGAACAAGATATAGAGGGCGCATGCGCAGTAAACCTTTGTGGAACGTAAACAGTGATAATGAAACAGATTCAAGGATTATGATTTACAGAAGAGGCGAGTTTATTCTTCAGACGTAACGGGACTAAAGCAGAAAATCCTGTCAGTGACCGGACTTTGACTGTCGGTCCAAAAACACAGACTGACTCGGCCGTGTTTTTCTACTTATCACCTGTGGCTCACGGACTCCAGTGGAGCAAAGAGGAGCGGAGTAAAACCATCATAGATCCATGAGTAAAACTCATTATAAGGTCAGTAGATTATGGATAACAGACTCCACTCTGGTGCTGTGATGTTTTAGTAAAAGTTGCGGAGAGGTCGTAACTACGGCGTCACGTAAACGGAGTTTTGAGATCTTTCCACTCGGGGACCTAGTTTGGAAAATGTTCGTTTACAGACCCCCAAAACGCCGGACTCGTATGGACGATACACTGGATTGATAAAATATATTTGCGTTTGGTCCTCAGCTTGACTTCGTATGGACAGGGCCTAAATGTGTATAATACAAAGGGAATTAAAAATTATCCTAAAAGCTGTAACACTGTACCTTTTCCTGTGCCTTGACCCAAGCGGCCACTGGGTCCGACTCGTAGCCTTTCTGCACAAGCATGCGAATCAGTTCCCTCTTTGTTTTGTTTTCTGTGGAGAGAAAGAAAACCTGTTCAAAATGCAGACCAGTTACATTTCTTCATGGGTCAAGGGAAGGAAAGACAGTAGGTAATGGAGTTATGACGAGCTCTTCCTTAGTAAAGCGCAGCCTCACCGATGGAGATCTTGCCCTCGATCTTCTCCAGTACGAAACGCGCCTGGTTGGACAGTTTGGCCGCCTCAGACCCCAGACTCCCGAGCTGCCAGTCCTTCCTCAGTTTGTAGTAATGCAGGCGCAGCTCGAAGAACTCCTTCAGGATGTCGTTGACCGAGTCGTACCGCTTTAGACAGCCCATGTGGTCAAACAGCACCTAATGTGAGAAATAAAGCTGATAAGTTTTTGTTTGGACATTTAGGTTCTTTTATCTTGTCTGTACCATTGAGTTGCAGGTGAGGGACGACTGGAGCTTGAAGACTTTGTGGAGTCCGGCAGCCTCGGCCTGGGCCAGTTTGTCCTCCGTCATGCGGACCAGAAACTTGACCGTGGTGTCTGTGTGGTACTCTTTATAATCCGTGATGAGAGCGGGCGTTTTGTCTGTGCCCTGCAGCATGGGCTCCAGCACTCCCTCCTTATATGCCTGAAGAAAGGGTAAAGAAAACTAAATCAGTAAGACATCTATACTAAAGGTCAGCGTGAGGCAGAGTTGAAGTCTAATCATGATTTCTCCAGTCCAAGTCACCCTCGAGTTCTCGACTAGATTGTTTCAGTCAAGTCAGAGTCCAAGTTCTGAATGTCCTTGACATTAAAAATAGTCAGAGTTCAAGACGAGTCACCGTCATCCAAAGCTCAAGCCACAAGTCCAGCACATCTAAGAAGAGTGTGTCATTTTTAACAAGCAGTGTCCACTGTGGAAGAATTCTGATTGAACTACCTCTAAACTTAAAACCGTCATTCAAAAGCTTGCTTAGAAAGGGTTGTAATGTAATCTATAGATACGTAAAGCGTGAGATCAAATTTTTTCTCCGACATTGATTGAAACTAAGATGTTACAGGACAAAACTAATCTCAACGTTGACCACTGCATAAAAAATCTATGTTTTGAGATGCAGTGTCTCACCTTAAAAGCGCCTATTCAGGGGTTGGTAGTACCAAGGACAGAGCTAAATTAGTCAAAGTTCAATCAGAGTCCCCACAGGTCATTGTGGGAATTGTTCATAAAGTGGGTTATAGGGACCACGCAAATATACTGTTTTTAAAATCCACCACCACAAAACTTGATGACATCATTAAACTTAATTCCCTGCTACAGATATATTGAGCTGTAAATAACCAGCTCCCTAGCAACATACAACTTATGTTTGGTAAAAGAGAGGGAAGATACGATCTAAGGGGAACTCATAATCTGAAAGTACAATGTATCATTTCCATCCTAAAAAGTCATAGTATTAGAAGGAGAGGAGTAAAATTGTGGAATAATTTAGATGAAGACTTAAAAGGTGCAGCTAGTCTACAGCAATTTAAAAGACAGTATAAGAGAACCGTGTTTGAGAAGTATGCTGAAGACATGTGACCTTGTCTCTCAGTCACTCTCCTTAAGTAATCTGTATTACTATGAATTTGTGAAATACCACATCATTGCTGATATAATCAATTGTCACCTACTCTATCAACCAAGTCTATTTGATCTGTATTAAAGGAACTTGAGATAAATTACAAGCATTAAAAATGCAGTTATGGCCTGCTTCCACTGGTCATTACAAATAAAATAGAATTGGGGCAGGCGAGATGTGGACCTGTTGTAGGGACTCCCTCTCAACGGGCTCATAAATCTTGTCTTTTTAAAGCACCACTCAGTATAGGATTATAAAGCGGTTCACAACATCAACTAGTTAGGGCAGCAGGGTGGGGGCTCACTGGTGGGGGGCTACCGCCCTCTACCAGCTTGCCACATAATACTCTGGCTTTTTAACGCACCTCGCAATATGTGTGTACACTATGACTACATAAACAATAGGTAAATCAATAGTATGGTGACCAGTATGGTAATATATTATACATTATAAAACTTCGGCCTACTCCTTTTGAGTTATTTATTTAAATTGTTCTTGGTTTTTTTTTGGTGAAAATGTAAATGTAATGATAAAATATTGTAAACAATAACGCACTGTAAATAATAGCTCAAATAAATCAAATCAATTCGAGTCACGAGTCCTGGAAAAGACTTGGGAGTCACAAGTCCGAGTCCGAGACTTGAGGAGAGGCTTTACCTGTGTCCATGTGCGGACGGGCAGCTCCGTGATCTCAATGGTGTTTTTGTCGATGACGGACACCTCACCGCTGAGCAAGTACTGGTTCTGGCCCAGCTCATGGAGGATGCCTTTGAAACCTTTGTAACTGGGGAGCTGTTGGAAAAAGCACGGACAATGTTAACACTAAATAGAATATGCTCAAGCCTTTGAGTCATACAGTGTTGACAGGGCTTAACCCGGTCGACCATCCCACTGGAGTAAATGAAATGTTAGCAGCACACGTACCATAGGCAGCGGGTCCTGGTGGTTGAGCATCCTGTTGATGTTGTTGACGATCTCCCGCGGGCTGTAGTTGGGGATCCTGCAGGCCCAGCCAGTACCGATGCCATCAGCTCCGTTCACCAACACCATGGGGATGATGGGGATGTACCACTCTGGCTCCACCTTCTGGTTGTCGTCGAACAGGAACTTGAGCAAGTTGGAGTCCACAGCCGGGAAGAGCAGCTTGGTCAGAGGACTGGGGACAAGAGATTCGTATTATACACAATTAAAAAGGACGTCTTCCTATTTTCAACTCCATCCCGCTCCATGTCCTGGCACCATTACCTGAGCATGGTGAATATGTAACGGGGGCTGGCAGCGTCTTTGCCGCCGTTGATGCGAGTGCCGAACTGACCCAGAGGCTGCAGGATGTTGATGTTGTTACTGCCCACGAAGTTCTGCGCCAAGTTCACAATGGTCATCATGAGAGCTTGCTGTGGACGAGAGGAAACTAAACATTACTCGAGGTCGAGGCAATGCATCGAGGATTAATAACAAAAACACTCAACACCTCAGTTTGCACAAAGAGGAAAAACACTCTTTTTTTTTTTCCCCTGTTCATTTGTTCTACTAATGTTACAGGGACAGTAAACCGGGATGAAGGGGCATATTTGCTTTCATACACCTGGGATGTTGTACTGAAAAACTAAGACAGCAGATGGCAGGTACGTTCCATAGTCAACATTTTCATAAGGATCTGGACTAGATTTGTTTGCTTTTTCCCCCAGTTAGTATAAAAAAGGCCCACATTTTGATGTTAATGTTTACCAAAGCATGCAAAGATAATGAACTATCTTTCCAACCTATTTCTGATTATTGTTGTATGGCAGTTATGTTGCACTTTTGAAGCAGAAAAATCCCATCTTAAAAAAGATACCTTTATTTTCCATCAATTAACAGGTATAATATTGTGACAGTGCTTGAAATTCCTCAGCTTTCATTAGATAAATAAAACAATTTCACACCCACACTATTGTCATTCTGCACAGGCGATACTGTACCTCTCCGTGATGGTAGGCGGACATCTCGGCCACTGAACCAGCCAGCTGCGCCACTTTGACCTCCCTCTTGTCGTTCCTTTTGAAACAGGTGAACATGACTTTCCTCTGGCCTGGCTTCAAACCTACAACACCACACGGGCAACGCAGTGTGAGGCAAGTTATATATGACCGTTCAGGAAAATCGGGAGATCGCAAATGCAAACGGACCATCGACCAGTGAAGGAATGGACCTTTCGTTGTCTGAATTGGAGAACAGAATCAGCTCTTTGTTGATGAAGTCGTTGTAGGACAGGTGCTTGGTTTGGGTGCCGTACAGGTATTTCTGCAAAGAAGATGATGATAAATAAGCTACTTTTTGGCAATTTTCTATACAAATATCACGAATCACAATCTTGTACAGAGGCTGCAGTTGACATCAGTGTTCCAGAGTGTTCTCACCTCTGGCAGCCCGTGCATCCTCCTCTGCCTTCTGTCCTCCATGAAGTTGGTGAGCCATTCTTTTCGGTCGTCCGTCTTCTTTTTACTGAAAGCCTATAGCCGTGTGGACACATATGAGTACTTAACAAAGCCCAAAGAATAGTGCGTCCATACAAATCCTCACCAGTGTGATGGCAGCGTCGTCCTCAGCTCCATTGTATTTGAACGAGATGCGGTGTCTCTCCATGTCGGCGAAGTACTCCTTGGCCTCTTTGCTTGTACTTGTGCCCAAACCTATGACAACAAAAGAGTACTGTTGAATTCTAGTGACTAAATCTGCAGTGTCGTTTGTGTCTGTGTTGCCGATGCTCAGACCTTTGTAGTACTTTATATGCCAGGTTTTGAAGTTTTCTGTCTGTTTCTTCCACTCGTCAAACTCTGGAATGCTGTAGAAGGGCAGCTCCTGCTTATTCTTTGTCGCCTAGGAAATACGCAAAGATATTTAGGATATGCTATTGTATTAGTAGTGTCGTATTTTTGAAGGTGCGTCGCCTACTTTGACGATGGGTGTGATGAACTCCTCCAGGAATGTGTGCTTGAGCAGGGAGGGCCAGTTGTGGTGGAAGAAGTTGATGAGCAGCCCTTTGATGTGAGAGCCGTCCTGGTCCTGAGTAGCAACAGGCAGAGCAACAAATGTCAGGACAGATTCGGGGGGGGAAATAGTTCCATAAATGTGAGTGCGGAGGCTCACCTGATCGGTCATGATCATGATCTTGCCGTAGCGCAGAGTGCGGAGAGACTCGGCGTCGTCGTAGCTCTTCTTGTACTGGAGACCCACGATTTTGATGATGTTGTTGATCTCAGCGTTTTCCATGATCTGAGTGAAGAATTTCTTTATTAGTAGCTTATTACCGTTAAAAAATGCCTTTATGGTATCGGAATAAAGGTTTAGGTACTACTGGTATCGAAAAAATGAAGGTATCAAAAGCACGTACAGGAAAGAAATCGTATATCTTTAGACCCTAGTTTTGATGCTGTTGGTCCAGGGACAGCATTAAAGGGAGTGACTTTGTTGTTTCAGCTCAAATAATACTGGTATCGAAAAAATGCAACGATACCTAGCCCTACTTATTAACAACAACAAAGGAATGACCAGACTTTGACCAAAATTATGACAAAATAATTGACGAAATGAACACAGCTTCAGTATGCATGTATGTCCTGCCTGTTTGTGTGTAGCCTCTCGGACGTTGAGGATCTTCCCCCTCAGAGGGAACACTCCGTATCGGTCTCGCCCGATTACCGCCAGTCCAGACACTGCCAGAGACTTGGCAGAGTCTCCCTCCGTCAGGATCAGGGTGCAGTCGGATGAGTGCTTACCACCTGGTAAAACAAGTCAAAATACATGAGCTAATAGCATTATTTACCTGCTTTGTAAAGTCAAAAGTTAGGGAATTAATAGAGCAATTTCGGAAAGTTTGGCATCTCAACACTGACTGACTGTAGATCACAATCTTTTAAGGCTGCAGCTAACGATTATTTTTCTATCGATTAATCTATCGATTATTTTTTCGATTAATCGATTAATCTATAGATTATTTTTTCGATTAATCTATAGATTATTTTTCCTTTTACCGAATATTTTTTCATTTAAAATGAAGGGGAAAAAATTGACGTAGGCCAGTATTTTCAAATGGCATGGCTTTTATTTAACCAAATAAAATTATGGCTCAATGTGCAACTCAGTAGCCTATAAAATGTGCAATTTCTGGAACACTCACTGTAAACATTTGAATAAAAGTAAAAGTATTGCTTATTTGCTTTAAAATGCGCAAAATAAAAAATAAATAACCAGCACACAACAATGATTGTATGATTAAAGTTAATTGTTCGTTTGTACATAACTGTTAATGTTGTACAAAGGTAGTTTAGTTAGTTACACAACTAACGTAACGTTATGTAGCGTTAGACACGCGCGTTTTTGACTCCTCTCAGAGCGGAACAGTGCTTTAGTTTATGAATTTACAACGCAGATACAAATAACATTAATGTTTTTGTGTAATGAAAATTACTCACGCGGCCGATTGACTGGTTGATGGCATGAACGCTGTCGGGTGTTTTCGTTTTAAATGTTCGTTCATAGCCGTTGTGCTGCTGTGGTAGGCCATTTCCGCTCGACACAGTGTGCATAAACAACATTATTTGGCCGTTTCTGGAAATACTCCCACACTTTTGATTACTTTTGGCGTGCCTTTTTTCCCCTCGCTCGCATCGCGCGCCGCCATGATGTAAACAAGCGACGCGTCGACGCACAAAAACTGCGTCGACGTATTTACGTAATCGATGACGTCGACTACGTCGACGCGTCGTTTCAGCCTTACAATCTTTGCAAAAGCCTGAATTTATTTAGCAACATATACACACCGGCGTCGTTGGCGTCGTCCAGTTTGGGGATGCCTTTGATCTTGCTGTGCTTCACTGAGGAACACTTTTTATTCAGCTGCGTTTGGGCTTTGAACTTCACCCAGTTCAGGATGCTCTCCACAATGCCACAGTTGGTTGCCTGCAGATAACACACACAGGGGACTCATTCAGAGGAATGGCAGGATTATACAATTTCAGAAATACTTTGCATTTCTAAAGAATGCAAAGTATCACCCGTGTCCTGGGCGCTGCTCTCAAGTTTACTCTGCACGGACTCGGGGCTGCATCGCCACACACTCATTTAAACTCTCTTCTCATTGTCTCTAGCGGAGTATCAGGACAGTAGTTTGGTGAACAGACGAGAGTAAAAAGCCGATCTACGTGGCCTTTTTGTCTCAAAGAGGAGTTGAATCTACACGGTTCTCATGAGCACAGTTACTTACAGGAACTCTGGTTCTCTGAATGTGCACAGTCTAAAACAAATTGGGGTACTCACAGGCTAATTCTCAGCGGTAAGACAGAAATAACCGTTAGGTGCAGGTTTCAGTTAGTTTTAAATCAGCGGTTCCCAAACTGTGGGTCAGGAACCAAAGGTGAGAGAATGTGACCATTTTGCCATTTACCACTTTACAAAGTGGGGGAATTAGACGGGGAAGTAGTAGTCCTGAATTCCAGTCTCACAGTGGCTTAGTGGTTCTCACACAGAGGGGCGGGGCCTGAAGTGAGGCCACTTCTGCCCTGCTCTACTACACACAGTGTAACTGTTTTTGACCATAAATGGGTTCGCTCTTTGTTGAATAACCATGGCCCCCGCGTGGATTTTTGCTTAGGGTCCCAGAAGGACCAACACCGACTCTGTTTGAAAGCTATGAACCTGTGAAATCCAGATTTATACTCCACAAAGGTACTTTTGATTGGTGCACATAATACTTCGGTAACGGTCAAGACGGGGACAGAAGCTACGACTCATTTAAAGAAATTCTACTTTAGAAAAATCCTATTACAGAATTACAGCTATAACTTATTTGTAATTGATCAATCACTTTATGTTGGAAGTGATTTTTGTTGAATGTTTTTCATTTAGAGTTTGTCTTGTTTGCAAGGCCCACTCACGTTTTACTCATAGCAACCCATTTTCCTTACATAGAATACTTTTAGGAAAGTATTGCTAATTCGTAGGTCTCAATATTTAAAGTGTCAGTATCAGAAGTATTAAAAAGTTGATCAGTGCATATCTGCTGATGAAGTCGCATCAATAAATTAGTATCCCACGCAAAATCATATCCCAATTTAAGATTAATTGCAATAAAAGCCGAATTGAAAGGCCAAAATTAGCATTTCATAAAAGCTTCAAGAAAATGTGCAATATATAATCCCACTACCACTACTGTTATTGTTGTTTGAGTGTTTGCTTTGGGGGTGGGTGAAATAATGAATGATTGATACATTCATTGCATGTTTCTAGTAACATGTCACAAAAATAAATAACTGCACTAAAGAAATCAAAATAGGTCAATAAGGACAAGAGGCGCTTACAGCACGGACGAACTTTTCGGAGAGAAGGCACTTTGATCCGAAGTTCTTCATCTGCAGGGTCATGTTCTCCTTGGTCTGGGAGTCAAAGGTGGGATTCTCAATCAGGCTGTTGACAAACACCCAGATGTGGTTCTTCACCTGAGGGTTTGAACATGGCAAATAAACGATAAAGTAAAAAAAATGTAATTCATATAAAACACACATTCCTACTGAATGACAGGGACAGTACCTGGAAGGGCTTAACGGACACCCCTGCCTTGTTCTTCTTCTTCACAACTTCAATAAGTTTGGCTACGATCTGGTCCACCACATAGTCGATGTGTCTGCCTCCCTGGAAAAAAAAAAACGTTAGCTTGATTTTTCAAATACTTTTGGAGTCATTTATAACAAACCGTTACAGTGAGGCGCTGTACCTTAGTGGTGGCAATGCTGTTGACGAAGCTGATCTGCTGAAAACCTTTCTCACTCATGGTCAGACAAACCTCCCACCGCTCGTTCACAGACTCATTCACCACCTTCAGAGACACGCCCGTCTCATCCACTTTGTCTTTCACATAGAGATCCACGTAGCTGCGGAAACTGGTCACCTGGAACAAAAACACAGGATGGGTTAGAAAATGAGTCGATTTAGTTTTCTATATTATATTAAAACTAGCACAAAGTTTAACAACTTCTTTATAAGCATACATTTTCATCTATAGTAACAAGGTATACCAATAGTCTCTCTAAAAGATCATTAAGTCATGAGATAATAGAATAAAAAACGTTCTCCATTTGTATTCCAAATCTTTTAAATTGGCTCCAAAGGACATTATCACGTTATGAACATTTACAGCTGCACTTACAGGTAGTTTTTTGCCATTGAGCATGACTTTGACGCCTTTGCAGGAGCCGGCGATGTCGTAGGCCCTGCGCGTCAGCAGCGCCACTGTGTCCTTGTCTAGTTTCTCCATCTTGAACTTCGACAGGTCGGGCTGAAAGGTCACGCAGGTGAAGTCCTCCCCGTCAAAGAACTTGATCTTGGGATCTGCGGTCTTGGTCATGTTGTTCTGCCAGGTCTGTGAAAAGCACCATGGATAAAGAACTACAACTTAAAACAATGCTGTATTCGCCCACTGACCATGAGTCTCCAAACAAAAGGAATTTAGATTCCTTTTACTAATTTACAATATTTATGAGTAATTAACAAGGTGAATCAGTATTCATAGATGTGACATGAAACATCAGTTGTTTTGCCGAGAGAATCACATTTGACTGGGCCAAATTTATGTAAAGAGCATTTGTAAATGAGTAGAGCGCTACAGATAGCAGACACTTCATCGATAATAGCAAAACTCCACTGGAAGAGATTATTTATGTGCTTTTCAAATCGTCCATTACACAGAATACTGTACATGTTTTTGGTTTGCTCTACATGTTGAACATATACATCAATAGGAATGTTTTGATTGTGACAACATTAGAGCTAACAGCACACTTGAAAGAACTCACCTGTATGGCAGCAGCATACAGGGGAGTTTTACTGACCAAGACAATTTATTATGCCCAAAGAACCACGGTGCTTTGTGAAAACTATTGCCTCAACTCTACACATCTTAACCACCATGTGCAACCATCGTTCACCCAAACCAAGACAGTGATGTCATAGACAACCTACCTTCTACGAGAACCCATTACAGAACCTACAAAACAGCAAACACACTGAGCTTTGAGGGGCAATGCTGGCACAGGTTCAGATGTCTTTATGTTGTCATGTCGACTTGGAAACGTGTGTGTATGTATGTGTGTGTGTGTGTGTGTGTGTGTGTGTGTGTGTGTGCGCGTGTTACCTGTTTGAAGCTGTGTCTGTATTCCTTGCAGGCCGTTTCCACTGTGAACTTGGTGCTAAATATGTTGCACAGTTTAGCGCCGTATCCGTTTCTCCCGCCTGTGTCAAACAACTGACATTAACATATGGAAATAATAACAGGAGGCTGCACCTTCAATCGCATTGAATGGGAAAAGAACTGCTTTCTTTCTATATTTGGCAAAGCGCTTGACATCATAGAGGCGGCTGTCATACCTGTGACTTTCTTCTCTTCGTCGTCATAGTTACTGGAGGTGAGGAGGTGTCCGAAGATGAGCGCGGGCACGTACATCTTCTCGTCTTTGTGCTCCACCACAGGGATGCCTTTGCCGTTGTTCCAGATGGTAATGGTGTTGGACTCTCTGTTGACAGAAACGGGGCATGTCAATGTAAAAAAATATATATATTTTGGGTTCCTCAGCATTTACTTTTTAATACAAAACGGGTGAAAGATCAGGCTAGTATGGGTATAAAAAGGACCCTCTGCAGGCAACTATGGAAATGACACGCAATAAAACAGCAGAAGAAAAGCTTTCACTTTCAGCCAACAGCATGCTGACAAATCAATAGTGCCATGATGAACACACTTGGAGCTCAGAACTTCTCAGATGCAGCATTGTTATTATTATCTATAAAATGTGGAGGAGATTTGTTGCTTATCCATCATGCAATAAAATCCTGGAAATATGGATCAGAGCGCTTCAGTAGTGGAAGAAGTAAATGACTAAAGTGAACTCCAGTCCGCAGGTTTGAACTCCGAGGTGGTGGTTCCAAGCGACTGACCTTAAAATGGTCAAAGTTTTCTTTCTTTTATATAATATAAAGTACACATCATTAGAGAGTTATTGCCTAAATATTCCCATGAGTCCTATAAGCATTCTACAGGAAGAAGGTCTCTATCTAAATTTCAGCCTATAAAAAAAAAAAATAATAAAAATATATATATATATTACGAGATAATTTTACATTGTGACGAGAAATCTTGTGGCAATTTGATCTCGGCCCATCCCTACAGCTCAGTATATCGCTTTACAAAGAAATAATTTATAGTGGAGGGAATTTGAGTACTGAAAAGGTACAGTTACTCACCACACCCAGAAAAAAGGAGAGAAATTGGTAGATAAAGAATTAGCCACAAAGGGAGGTTCCAACTAAGAATCCGTTAGTGTTGCTGCATTTACAATTAAGGTATGTACAGTTTTCTAATCAGCAGACAACATTTGGAAACATGCATTAATGTGTTAAATTAAGACTATACGAAGAAGATCACTACAAAGTTTTTGTTTTGTTTGTCACAACACATTTTCATTTAATGTTTGCAAAGATGCAAAACATTCAGCTCCTTATTTTATACTAAGCAGCAGCCCTGGTCTCCATCCTCACATTGTGTGGCGGAGCGATTTGGATCATTTGTATGGCAGTGGACATTTGAGCTGAAAGCCTGAAGGACACGCCGCTGTCTGAGAACAAACAGTCTGGAGGTGAACAGTGTGTGGAAAACAAAGACCCGGTGATGCGCATTTCAGATTTTAACACGAGCTGCCTGCAGCAGCGTTCCTCACGTACTTCTGATCTGGCGTCGGTGAAGGGAATCCTTTTAATGATCCTTATCTGTCACACTTTACTTGTTTATTGGAGAAAATAAATGTCACTTACTACTAACTTACAAACTAAAACTAGCTTAATTCCTGTAGTTAATCTAGTATGGCTGCATGATTTTGGAAAATCTATAACTGCAAACACATTTCACCAGTCTACTTTACAGGATTGGTTTGAGATCAAGAGATGGAGGAAATTCAAAATAACAATAAATTATCAAATATTCCGTGCTCAACAAAAGACCTACAATACAGCAATAAGAAATGCAAGAAATACATTATTTTCCACATTAATCACCAACCACAAAAATAACCCAGAAGTCCTATTCTCAACAATAGAAAATGTTTTTAATCCTGATTTTAACAGACCTCCTTTAAACCCCACAGACGCTCTCTGTGAGGCGTTTGCAGACCAGGGGAAAGATAGACACGATCAGATGTAATATTTTATCTAACCAAAGTAACACAGCTTTAAATACATCTGGTTGTCTACTTGTTCCAAAAGAAACACTGCACAGTTTTGTCCAGGTTAATGCTGAGATGCTTGATAAAGTTTTCTCCTCAGTGAGGCCCACCACATGTCTTTTAGACCCGGTCTCAACGCCGTTTTTTAAAACATTGTATGAATCCTTTAAAGACGAACTTTTAGACATGATGAATTGCTCTCTTCAGACGGGGGTCTTCCCTGCTGCCTTTAAGGAGGCGGTGGTGAGGCCCCTGCTGAAGAAGACCAATTTGGACTGTAATAATTTTAACAACTCACCATTTTTAAGCTAAATCTTAGAAAAACGTGTCTTTATCCAACTTAATGATTTTATTACTGCACATAACATCCTTGAGAAATTCCAGTCTGGCTTTAGGGTTTAAACTCAGCACCGAGACAGCCCTTTTAAAGATCTTAAATGATAGAGATTAAATTATGACTCACAGAAGGTCACAGTGTTGGTTCTACTGGATCTGAGCTTTTGATACAGTCGACCACGCTATTCTTTGAACTCGTTTAAAACACATCGGCCTCTCTGGTGCTGTCCACAAATGGTTTACATCCTACCTTACAGACAGGACATTCATGGTAAGTGTGGATACCTGCTCTTCTAAGGTCCATAACATTACATGTGGTGTGCCCCAGGGTTCGATTTTAGGCCCAGTGCTTTTTAACCTGTATATGCTCCCTCTTGGTGATGTCATCAGGAGACATGGAGTCAACTTTCTTAGTTATGCTGATGATACACAGTTGTACATCTCCATGTCTCCTGAGGACACGAGGCCAATGGATGCACTTTTTAACTGCAATTTAGATATCAAATCCTGGCAAAAAACTTTCTCCAGCTTAACCAGGACAAAACTGAGGTTTTAGTCATCGGTCCTGAGGCCCAGAGAGAGAAACTTTTACCCAAACTACAGTCATTGTCTTTTAATCCTTCCTCACAGGTGAAGAACCTGGGTGTGATTTTTGACTCTGAGCTGACTTTAATTCCACACATTAAGAATATCACAAAAATAGGTTTTTACCATCTAAAGAACATAGCCAGAGTCCGCCCCATTCTCTCTCGGGCCAACACGGAGACGCTAATGCATGCTTTTATCACCAGTCGTATCGACTACTGTAATGCCCTGCTTTCTGGTCTTCCCAAAAAGAGTATCTCAGGTTTCAGCTTTTACAAAATTCAGCAGCTCGTGTCCTGACGAAGACCAGGAGGCGGGACCACATTACACCGGTTTTAGAGTCGCTGCATTGGCTCCCCGTGTGTTTCAGGATCGATTTTAAAGTTCTTTTAATGGTTTTTAAATGTCTTAATGGTCTTGGTCCTTCTTATCTTTCAGAACTGCTTTTACCTTATGAACCTTCATGGCCCCTGCGCTCCTCTGGCAGGGGTCTCCTAGTTATTCCTAAAGTCAACAGAAAGACTCACGGCGAGGCGTCTTTCCAATATTATGGCCCTCGCCTCTGGAACGACCTGAGGAGGAGCTCAGGACCGCAGAGAACGTTCATGTTTTTAAGAGCAGGCTCAAGACCCACCTTTTTAGCTTAGCTTTTAACTGACATCATTATTTATCCTAATGATATATTTAGTGTGCGTGCGTGCGCCTGCACCTGTTTGTCTGTTTGTTATCTGTAAAGCGCTTTTTATACCTTTCGGTATAAAAAGCGCTTTATAAATAAAGTTTGATATCAAGCGGTAAATGTAGACTATGGGTGGACCACCACGTTAGTCTCCATCAACGGGAGGTACAAGCTACAGACTGAGGAAACCTCCACAGTTCTGTCAACGGATATGTTTAAGCGCAGCACTCTACTCACGGGTCAATGGTGATCTTAATGGCCGACATGTTCTTGTCCCGCTGTTTGTTATCGGCCGCGTTAACTGGAAGCAGAAAGAAAGAAAAGACTGTATGGGTAAAGTGTGTATTTATCAACCGCCCCAATGACCATTACAGGGTTTCCCGCAGCGCTTTCCTGTTTAGGCGGCCGCCCAAACAACACCAGGCAGTCCTTGGAAGAACTACCTTCTTCCAAGAAAAAAAATACAAATTATAAACAAAACAGCAACATCGGGAGAAAATGGTGGCATGCTACATGTTACAAATTAATCTTCATTCTGTTCCTTTTTGTTCATGTATGGATTTAAAAAAAAAGTGTAATGGCCTGACATGACATGATCAAATAAACAAATAATAAACAAATAGAGTAGGATTTTTTCAGTGGCGCTCTCCATGCACTTCAGCCGGCCTAACCTGCCTCCCAATTGATTAAGATTTCAAAAAAATACAAATAAATGTATATGAAGTATTCTGGACAGATAGATAAATACTTAACTGATCCCACGGTGGAAAATTCATGTATCAGCGGGGAGCAACAATTTTATACAAAATATCTTTTATCTATAGTGCAAAAAATAATTCCTAGAAGAATCCAGGTAATTATGACAAAGCAAGTAAACAAGCCTGTTGGTAACCTATACTTTAAATCAGTACCAGTACCCAACCTTTTTCACTACAATAAAACATTTAAATTAAATAAAAATAACTGCCAATAAGCATTTACTTCAAACAAATAAACAGAAATCTGAGTGTTTTCTGCACATGTGGTCCTTTCTCAGTAAATAGAGGATCTTTAACCAAACGGGCTCTGGGCCCGCCCTGCCTTCCTGGCCCCTGGGTTCAAAATTCAAACCACTGTTATGAATTTTGATAGCAAGCAAGAAAGCAAGCAGGGTGTCTTTTATTATTATTAGTAGGGCTGAACGATTAATTGCATTTGCAATTTTATCGCGATATTACACAACGCGATTTCGTAATCGCAGGGCACGCGATTTGGGAAGTAAATGGAGCAACGAGATATGTCAGCAAAGTCCGCTCCGTCGCGTGCTTTTGTTTACGTCTCAGTCTAGTTAAGGTGCACGGTAGATTGTGGATGTACAGTGAAAATATCAGCGTTTATCATGCAGCCACCGCGAAGGAATATTGCTTTTCTCCGTTAGCATTGCGTTAGCCACAGCGCTAATCACGCCATTCCGTCGCCGCTACTACACGCTCTGGTGATCACAGAAACTCCCTCACCTCCGGATTCTACGCCTCTGCCTCCACAGACATATATAGGTGAGTCTGTGCTGATTGTAAAAAGTAAAGAGTCGTTTGTGGCTCAGTTTAGGGGGCTTATGTTTGGGAATGTTGTGGATAAAAAACGTATCTCAAAAGCATAATGACGTTTCATGACCATTAAGTATCCGCGGAGGCGATGTGCCTTTATTTACCTTTGCGTCTACCGCATATCCGCTCCGTAGGTCGTACAGACGCAAGATATAAACACTAAACTGCAGTATGAAAAGGGTTGGTAACTAGGATCCGAGGCAGGAGTCCGTGTCATGTCTTATTTTGCTGAGGACATGTGCTGTTTAAGCTGAAATGTCACTAAATGGCTGCGAGTCAAAGATACGTGTCTGTGTCTGGCACCTCATGTCCCGTCTCCTTGTGCCAGTGTTCTTTTCTTTCTTCATATTGTCTAAAGTTACATCCCAAAACCAAAATGCTGCTCATAATTCCACTGTTTTGGCGTGTGCTCCCTCTGGCCTCTCCGTGTCCTTCAATAACGCGCATCTGAAGCAACTACGAGTCGCAGCTCAGACTGGGATTTGATTGGCCCAAATAATAAAGTACTATTTAATAAATTAAATAGCTTATTTTGTATTAATTGGGAGTTTGATTTCCTAAAACTTTTCCAACTAGTTAAAGCAGACGTTTGTTCTTACTTTCCTGCACTTTAGTGGGTGATGTTACTGACTGGATCAGTGAGTTATTTTTTTTAAATATCTATATAATTTAGCATTTATTTATAGACTGTACTGTTAAGTTCAGACAGTTTAAGAAGTGCAGTCCACACACATTTTGAATAGGTCAAGCAACAATTTTGTTGCAATTTTCACTTCAAATATTGTTTATTATGAAACAGGCTGATTTATTGCTTGTGTTAGGTGAAAAATACATGAGAAGAGGACCTTGCAACAATAATCGCATATTAAATCGCAATCGCAATTTTGAAGAAAAAAATCGCAATTAGATTATTTCTCAAAATCGTTCAGCCCTAATTATTAGTATTTGTTTGCACACACAAAACTGCTTGAAAAGAACGGTATCATCAGAAAACATCCTTCACTCACAAGCCATTAAAGCCCACCACAGAAACTAACTTGGTAAGTATTGCAAACACTGCCCGTCAGGAATTAGCATTTTTATTTAATCACGCTGGGCCTTCACTCGCAGACTCATTAGCCAAGTATTGCTTCCATATTTCACTGAATCATTGCGGTGCCGTGTAACAGATAGTCCACAATATTACACTTTATATGAGCAGTAAAAGCTGACGATGCATCTCTGACTCATTCCCATCACAAAAAAGATGTTTGTGAAGCCACTGAAGAGATAAGTCAAGACAAACCAATCGACTGCTGTCGTCTCTAACAGAATAAACCGCGCTGAGTTACGGTTGGGATGATCTCAGATGATGAATGTTGCTTTGTGTTAAGTGTACAGATGAGGCCGTCGGGAGGAGATGAAAGACGCAGTGTGCTCACTCACCCAGGATTTCATCAAAGATTTTGTACAAGCCGGGAACATAGGTGACCTCTCTCTGGTTCATACCGATCTCCTCGTCGAAAACCCACATTTGCTGTGAAAGGGAAAGAAAAAAAAACATGGATAATGAAACTACAGTAAGATTTTTCAGCAAAGAGCACTCAGGGTTGGGTATGATTGCTCTGTGACGTCAAAAACTGATGCACATCGTATTGCAAAATTATTGTTATCGCCAATTTTAGGTGATACATTAGTCATATAGAGGGTCCACAGTAATGTTTCACAAAATCACTGAGGTCTTCCATTTGACTGAGACGACACAGTCTGAAACATTTTTGTTTCAGACTCGTTTCATTTTTTGTTTATTTTAACAAACATCCGGTTTGAGTTGTGATTTTACCAATTTTACCTCCATTATAGTCTTTGGGGGGAATAAGGGGGAACTTTTTTTTTTTAATTTGTGGGGGTTGATAAAGTTTTGTAATTGTATTATTATTGGTACATTCAAGACAGTCGCCTACATTTTCTTCTATGTTTTGCTCAGTGGTATTGTTTATATGAAAAAAATGATTAAGTAACACTTAATAACTACCCCTTATTTAGCCGTAGTAAATGATGAGAGTGAATAATAGCATCAATAGCCGTCTGCCACTGGGTCGTTGTCACACCCCACAAATGACTCTCACCAACATCAGTCGTACCCAAGTAATTCACAGCTAGGGAGCTGGTTTTTGGGCTTGCGCCGGCTCTTACCTGGGTGACGGGTTCCACGCTGCCGATGTACGTGTCCGGACGCAGCAGGATGTGCTCCAGCTGGGTTTTCTTCTGATAAACTTTCTCCACGGACAGCTTGCTCGCCTTGTCTTTCTTTTCCCTCTCCATCTTGCCTGTATCCCCTCTGCCATTGGCCGCTTCCTGTAGACCACAAAAGACATTACACTTAGGGGAGGATTGTCTCAGAAAATGTTGCTTTAGTGAGTAACTTCTGGTATGCCAATAAAACTAGCTGAACACAAACACAAGGCGCGGTAGATGAAAAACGAAAGCCAAACCATTCAGAACTCTAAAATAATTCTTTCCTTCTTTTCCTGAATAATTATGTTGTGTCAAATTAGTTGACAATACACCTTGTAATCTTTTGTACCTTTCGCTCCGAGTTCGAGTCTAAAGCCAAGGAAGAGTCATTTCAGCACAAATGCGGAAATCTATGTAATAACAATTTCAATTGCAATTACATTTGTAATTGAAATATAAAATCTTAATTCAGATCACAAAGTGTACCCTATATATTATGTTCTATAATTACAAGAAAAGCCTAACACAAGAACAACATTCATTTCAGAACATGTTCATAATAAAGGGCTCAAGAACAAGGTTGGCAGGTTTGATTGATGATGGAGCAAAGATGTTTTGTTTATTGCACAAAAATGTACTGTATAAATGATAAAGAAATGTTGGTTCAATTGCGATTTATCCTGCAGCTTTAGTGACCGTCTACAATTCTACAAGGTAAAACTACTGTCATTTGTTCAGGAAAAGATGATTTATTTATTTTTTCAGTGAAACGTGAAATAAAAACAAACAAACTCTACGCAATAAGTGAGAGATAAGATCTGTAATGTTGCTTTTATAAAGCTGTCGTCGGCCCGTGCAAGAACAACGGGATTTAAATGGACAGTGTTTTGGTCTGGTGCGGAGGAATGAATGGGAACGGGACACCCCCGCCAGTGTGTATTTGCTCTCAGTCTGGGACCTTTAACAGCAGGCTAAAGCGCGGAGCCGAGTAACGCAAGATAACAAAGCACTGCAGCAATAAACACACACAAGGTAGTAGTAGTCGTAGTGGTAGAAATTGAACAAAAGTAATAGTTACCAGCCACGCCAAGCTGCCTGCTGCCCCGTTGGACATCTTCCCTTTGTGATCCCTATAGTGTGATGGAGCTTGCACAAAAATGCCCAATCTTCCAGCTAAGTAAACCCGAATACGTGAAGATGCAAAACCTCTCAGATGCCGTAATTCAACAGGGCCGCCCTCTGCCCCATGTTTTTTTCCTGTTCTGTAAAAGTTAATCCACGAAGAGGTACCAAAACCACTAAAGAGGAGGGGGGCTCTTATTCTGGCTATTGTTAAAATCGACGAGCGGCGACAGAGTCCGGGCCTAAACTTCCAACAAAGATGCTAACCGGGGGCTCGTGCTTGGCTACAAATAAATACTACACAAAACACGCGATAAAAGCAACACGGCAAATGCAAATTAAAACGATATTATCTAAAAGAACAGTCCATGTGAACCGCTCCGTAAGCAGTTTCTCGGGCGTAAAATAGTTTCCTCTGTGAATAAAACACGGTATCAGCTAGCTTTAGCAGCCGCTGTCCGGCTCCGCCATCTGCATGAGAGACGGCGAATCGTCTCGCAGGGAAACTGGCCAATGACGGGGCAGGATTTCCAAAGCGCCGGTGTTTTGGCCAATGAAAACGAGTCTTCTGTATCCGTAGCATTTCCTCTTTGCTAACGCTAGATGGCAGCAAAGACCACGCTATCGTGCATTTAGCAGGCTTTGAAGAGACCAGGGAAGCTTTTACATGAGAAAAAAAGTTGTCTATTGTCCACACAATCTTACATTATTTCACAGGACACACTTTCCTACATAGATTGAAAAATCATAAATTGAAGAATACCTTGGCCAAGCCAACATTTGTGCTTCAAGTTGTAAAGACACCAAAATTGTCATTGTAATTCACAAAATTGCATTTCTGTTTTTCTAACAAAAGGACTTATTGATCTAATTCCTTGCCTGCCTCATTAAGCTCTTAACCCCTACAAAAAAATTGTTTTGTTTGTTTTCAGTAATAGTTTGCAAGTCTGAATTTTCTTAACACAGAGGGGGGCTAAGCAATGTTTTGAGCTCTTGAGAAGTTGACTGACTGATACAGAAGTGCTCAAACATGTTGTGTAACTGTGTAATTAAATAGGCACAACTCCTGGTACTGGATTTTCATGCAGTTTACACATTTTAACATGGTTAAAAGATGAGGGGGAAACAGTTTGACATCAACATAAGCTGAGCATTAAAGGACTCCACAATAAGAAAATATGTTTTAATATTCCACACACAGACAATTAGCCCTGAAATTGTACAGAATTAAAATTACATATAGCCTCTTATCAGTGATATCCAAACTGTTGTCATAGAGAGAGCAAAAGGCACTATACCTAATGTTTTTTATCCCCCCAAAAAGGTGTCAAAATAGGTATACCCTTTTTTGTCGCATAATAACAATATGGGTTGACCATACGCAACATCAACAAATCAGAATACAAAGCAGACTGCACACATGAGAATCCACAGATTACACATTTTACAACACTGTCTTATGGGGCAAGGGCAACTAGAATGTTAACCTACAAAAAGAGTCAGGTATAGGGCCTTTAAGTAGTGGAGAGCAACAGGGCGGAAAACTACAAGGTAGATCAAACTTGGAATATCTGCCCTTCAAAAGTCAATAAATTATGTATCAGTTTAACTTGGGTCACTTCTGCCTTCAAATACTGATTAAGATTGTGATTGCTAGGATCTTTAATTCAAGGACGGCTGGTATCAATGGGCTAGGTAGGCTAATAAAGCAGAAAAAAAAAGGAATTGTCATTAGTTTCATTAGTTTATTTTATATCATAAATAATTGGGTATAATCATTGTAGTTTTATGCATCTGATGATGATTTTTGCCACAAAGAACAGAAAACGGACTAGTTTTTATTAGCCCCGCCCTCCCCGCACCTACAAAACACACGCACACATGACAGACTTTTTGCCACTGGTACAAGATAAAGTGTGGAAGTTGCTGTGAATTTTTTGAGTTTCGAAGAGGCTAAACAGACGTAATGACGTGAGATACTCAACGCAACTGCGGTGCATCCAATGGAAGTGGTTTAATTGGTAAGTGGTTTAATTCATTTACTCCACGATTCACATCTGTTTGCGTTCAGCATATTATCTCATATTATTGTGCTTAGGGTAAATGTATTGTTAGGCAATAGTCTTCTGTTTAAATGACGTTATGTAGCAGTTTGACGACAGTTTAAAATGCAAACGTCTGCTTTGCTGTGTCTGTGTAGTTACATGTCTGATGGCCATGGGAATAAGAGTTAGTTCTATAAAGTTAGTTCTGTACGTATTTGCGGATATGTGGTTAAATGCTTTTTTTTTTGTCTGACAAGCAGCAACAAATGTGTTTAAGTAGCTCTGACAGTAAAACATGTATACCCATCACGGTGTGCAACAGCTCCACCTAGAGTTTACAGGACAATCTGCCATTGCTTACATCTATGGCTTTTTAGGTAAATTCAGCGGGAGGTGTGAGGGGAACAAACATTGGTCCAATAGCTTCATCCTATGAGCTATAGTTTGGACACCCCTTCCATACACCTAAATATTTACATTTATTTAGCACCTTGCATTGAGTCACATTTTTAAACATGTAACATTTAAAATGTAGTCAAAAGAACTAACAATAAATTGATACATTTACGCACATTTTAGCCTTAATTCTTGCGCAGCTCCAAATCTGACTCCCCTTAAATCCATTGAGGAAATCACAATGTGCGTAGTAATTGCACGAATCACAAAAAGTCCCAAAATTATTGAGAAGGCAACGATGTGTGTGCACATGCTCCACACATTGAATGTTCATCAACATTGTCCACGCCCAGCCTATATTAAATAAAAAAACTAAGACAATTCATGAAGACAATAACCGTTAGGCATTTTCAAGTTGGACCAGGATTTCAAATGAAGCGTCATCCGTCTCCTTCAAACTCTGTCTGAAGAGCTGAGCGTGTTGCCAGGCGGCGTCTCCATCTCCTCCACAGAGTTCTGCTACAATGACAAACTCTGCGGAGCCAGACAGACTTGGGAACGGCCATGCCTCGCCATCTAAAGCGTTTGGATTAAACGAGGAAAAAGCAATTGAGAGAGAGCCTCTTTCTGTCACCTTATCAGATTTGGGTTTGGAAGAAGTCGTTATGTAACCTACCTCCTGAGAAGTCCGCGCTGGTCTGTCCCGACTGCAGCTTCCAGCAGACGGTTCCAGATTGAAAGGACTCACTGTGCGCCGTCACTGTTACTGATTTGATCTTCATTCCCACGGTAGAGAAGTCGAATTTCCAGCTAAGTCTGCCAGCGGAGGAGCCTTCTGTTCGAGCAAGGTATACCTGGGAATCAAAAACCAGATGGTATATCTCATTTAGAATGATTTGACTTGGTGTAAGTTGGATTTGGTCATGGTTTCGTCCAGGTGCAAGAATAATTTCAATCAAATCAGATTAGCAATTTAAACAGTCACAATTACAGTAACATGTCCACTGTAAACACAATATTAAAGTGATATTTAATATTTTGATAGTCTTGTCAGTTTGCAATTTGAGGAAAGATAGAGTGAAATCCCTCTTTAACCAGAAAGCCCTTCTTAGTTTGCAAAATGAGGCGAGCAGGAACAGAATTTTCAAAAGTCCTGATTGGACCCGACAGGCTGGTTCACAGGAAAACCTTGTCTCGTTGGTCAACGCGGGAGGAAACTAGACTCTGATTAGCTGCTGAGCTCCGAGAAGGAGGGACAAAAAATAATTTATATTCTGCACATTTTATAAAATTTGTAAAACATTTAGGCTTCCAGAATATCACTTTAAATCTTCATGAGGTCTTATGTGTAAAAGCTGCTAGCCCTGTAGTTTAGATCTTTCCAAATGCATGTAATTCTTGAATTTGTTTATCTGTTCCGAATTCAGAATTCTCTTCAATGTTAATGAACAAGGCCATAGGGTTCTTCAGGAATTTTTGCATAGATAACATTTTTATCAATTTGATAACAAAATTGCCAATATTTCCAGTGACAAAATCTAAATGGAGCAAGCCAGTTCTATTTCATTCTTCAAAGCCAAAGTTTCTGGCTGGATTCCCACAGGATTGCAGTGATACGGCGTTTTTCAAGAAATGCCCAGCTGTAATGATTTATCAGGCTGGCTGTGAAGTTACACAAGTCAGCTGTTAAATGTCACAAAATCACTAAACCACACGACGGTTGACAATAGAGAAACTTACCATCTGCCAGTCACTCTCCACCTTCCTGAAGACGGCCTCCTTCTGCCACACGCATTGGTCCCAGCCTGGAGTGACCTCGCCGTGGTTGGACACTCGGAGGTACTCGTCTTTGGAAGCATTGTACCGTATATGCAGCAGCTTGTCACTCTTCTCTTTCTCAGTAGGAGTAAACACAAAGCCCGAAGTCTAAAGATTAACAGCAAATCATTCATGTTACTCGAAGTTACTAGTCATAACTAACATTTACAGATCACGTTATCATACAAATATAGACTACAGTAAATAAAGATATCAATTACCCCTGAATCAGCTGCTTTGGTCTCCCCTCTTGCTACTCTCCACGCAAGTGAGCCCGAGTTACGTCCACCCAGTTCTCCTGGTTTGGGTTTTTTAGGAGAGATGAACTCTACCAGCTCAACCAGCAGCCGGTCCGTCAGCTCCTTCTTCCTCTCTGGACCCAAGCTGTGTTGTTTCTGCAACAACGAGAAAAGGAATAGTTCAAAAAACAGGAATTCAGTGCAGCTGGATTTGTCATTTACTCCCAAAAAGGTTAAAAAAAATACTAGCTTATAGCCGGGCATGATTTATAGTGGAGGCAAACTGCACCTGAAATACTAGTCTACTAAAGCGGTCTAAGCCTTATTTTAAAACACAGGGGGGACTGAAATTCAGGGTTACTTAAAAGGTTCATTATGCAACTTTTTATGTGAAAAAAAAAGTTTATACATGTGCGTATTTGACCATGTAGTGACCCAGTGGCTGTATAAGTGGTCAGCATGGCGCCTTTATTTTTCATCACAGTGGTTTCCAGGATCAATCGTTTTGTAGGTTTTCTGGTGGGAGGGTCCTTAAGCAGTGAAAACTTTCCAAACACCTGATCGTGGAGCGTTGTAGAGACACCGTGATCGAAAGCAAAGATTCCATGCTTACCATTTATACAGCCGGTGGGTCACAACAAGGTTAAATGCACACAAATCAACGTTTGCTTTCACAAAAAAACTTCCATAAGGCAGCTTTAAATATGCATATTTAAAGCAAACCCCCGGGTATGGTTTTTAAACTACCTAAAAAGTTCGAAATAGTGGCCCTTACAGCTGGAATATCTGACTTATTTTCATGTAGAAGAGTACATTTCTCGTTTCCCTACTTTGCTTCAATATCTCCAAGTTTCACAACAGCCAGAAACGTACAAATGCAAAAGGTTTGATGAGAAAAACTGGGTAATGGTCTTCTTTTAGTTTGAAAACAGGGAATATTTTAGATTTGCATAAAGTTGCTGAACCTGATCAACTGCAGCAATGCCAGACTTGGTGGGAAATTCTTTTGGGCCATAATGTTCATGAATTAATGCTATAACCAGTGACTTACAGTGCTGTTCAGGCTGTTGATGGTATGAAGCAGCCAAGCCTCCTGAACTTTGGTCCGCCGCG
Organism: Proterorhinus semilunaris; assembly: GCA_021464625.1. Classification (NCBI taxonomy): domain Eukaryota; kingdom Metazoa; phylum Chordata; class Actinopteri; order Gobiiformes; family Gobiidae; genus Proterorhinus; species Proterorhinus semilunaris. Next base: position 23,751,749 of record CM038360.1, read on the forward strand.
ACAAGACCTCCGGATGTTTGCAGGAATATCTCCAGGTCACATCCACTACCTGCATCACGCCAACATTATAATGTGAGCTATTGACTGGATTTTTAGCACAGGGTCGTCAGTGTTTTGGCGCTGACCTGGTCTCTGGAGAAGGCCAGGATGTAAGACAGTTCCTTCCCCCAGCCCACCTCGTACAGCAGAGGCTTATCACAGGTGTTCTCGCAAGAGTCACAGTGAAGCCAGCGGCGCTGAGATGGAGAATAGACTTCTGTCCACACATGGTCTGGAATTAACATATTCAATAGACAATTCAAATAAAAGAATAGGCAAGACTGCTATTGTGGAGTCATTGTAACTCATTATAAATTAATTTATAATTTATAAATTATGCAACAAAATAGGAATTAAATATTGACATCAAGTTAAAAAATAGCCAATGTTTCCCCAAACTGTATATACAGGGCACATACCAGTGCTGTCCCAAACGTATCTGGCCTCAAGGCCCATGGCTCTGCAGCACAGGGTGAAGCAGTTGGCCCACTCCCCACAGCGCCCCCTTCTTGTTTCAAGCAGCTTCTCAGGATTGTTGTATCTAAGAGGGATCCAAAACAGAAGTGCTATTTGCAACATCACATAGGTACAAATAAGGAGACCAATTTGTGCAGAGGAGGGTAAGAGAACTGGGGAAAGGAGGCAGGCCAAGAGGAATACTGTGTTAATAGATGTACAGAGGGAAGATACATGAAGTTAGTGGAAGAACAGTACGAAGGTGAAAGGGCAAGATGACGAATATTTTTTGTTAAAATATTGCTATTTGATATAACCGTCTTGAAAATTGTAATAACCATAATTCATTATAATTAATAATTATTGCAATGGGTTACTATGATCGATGCTACGTCACGAAAAATTCTAATAATAAATTCAGAGCAATTTTTTTGCCTTGTCAAAATTACAACATAAAGCTGCACTAAACTGCGTGTTTTAGAATTTTTTTGTCAGTATGTGTCAGTAGTGAACCCTGCTCTGCCCCCTCCTCCCCGCCTCACCTGGCTTTGCCCGTCACCCACGCCCCTCACTACCCTCCACACTATAGACCACACGCTGCCAGGATTGCATTCAATGAGATATAAAAATCTTGTGTAAAACACACATTTATTAGCATAAATACGATATATAGCAAAGTAAACATTTTGAGACTTACATTTATTTGCTACACAGCAACTTAATTTTTTTTTGCATTTAGAACATACTACTTCAATTTAGAACTAAGTTTACAGTGTAGAACTTTTTTCCCCTGCAACCCTTGCCTCTCTGCACCTGCTTTTTAATCATAAGGAAGAAAAAAAGACCTGACGGCTCCCTGTAGATATTGGATTATTAAAACAGACATTTCATGAGGATTTCAGCGGCATCAGAGCAGGTCGGTCAGATGTTTGTCAGTTCACGATTTCTTTCTAAACTTTGGTCATAATGCTAAACTCTGTGTTAGCTGCTGACTGTTGTGGCTTCTGCTGCTTCAAACATTTGTGATCCCTGCTCGTGTTTGTGTTTAGAGGGACAGGTGGGGGTGAGGCGTGTGGTGGTGGGGGTGGGGGGGGAGTGCTGCGAGGTGAGGGAGGTGGCGCGCCGGTTTACTTCTGTGGTACAAAGTTGCCTCGCTGTTAGCGACAGTGGCGCATCTAGCTATGCAATGTGGGAATGCAAACATACCGGTCCGGCAAAACGGATCGCTTAGAGTAGTTTAAAAAAAAGGTGCATTATGCAAGTTTTTCATTTGGGGGGGAAAAAACAGTACGAGTGGTCTGCACGGCACTCTTACTTTCCATCACAGTGGTCTCTAGGACACTCCAAGATCAATTATGTTGTAGGTTTTCTGGTGAGAGGGTCCGTCAGCAGTGAAAACTTTCCAAATTAACCAAAACATGGCAAAAATGGGAAGATCATGACTGACGCAAGACTTTTACAATTAACTAAAGAGGGAGTTTATGGGGAGATCTCTTGAAAATCAGGTAGTAAAAGAACTATACATTTTTGTTTCAGCCGTTTTAGATCAATATTACGTTTTCTAATCTAACCAACAAAGTGTAAATTAGTGATTTAATTGTATTTGTTTAATTTGACCTTTATTAAACCAGGAAAGTCCCACTGAGATTAATAATCTCTTTTAGGAAAACTACGCAGACACGGGGAGAACATGCAAACTCCACGCAGAAAAAAAAGCAGGAATTGAACCCGGGACCTTCTTGCTGTGAAGTACGAGCGCTAACCACTGCGCTACTGTGCCGCCCCTGATAAAAATGTGTTTGAAATAGTTACCAAATACCAGCATAAAGCACAATACCCCCTCTTTAAAGCTGCCCTCAGCTACTCCATTTCGCTGGACCGGAAAGATTGCATTGCTTGATGCGCCACCTTCGAAACAGCAAGCTAACTTTGTCCCGCAGAAACAGACGAGCACTGCACCTCCGACGTATCTCACGATGCACCCTCAACACACCCCTTCACCCTCACCTGCACCCGCACCATGTAAACACAAACACAGGCAGACCTAAATGTTTGAATTGAACAGCTAATATTGCGCTAACAGGACTTCAACAGTATGTTAATAAGCAAACAAACTAATAGTTGAGTAGTAAATCCCAAAGGGTGCTAACCTGGGAAACCTGTTGGCCAGCTGACATGTTTGACAGAAGTGATTCTCCACTCTCTGTGCTCCCCAGCGCAGGTCTTCGGTGCTGGGACTGAGGGCGCCCGTGTTCTGGGTCCGTCCTCCGCAGCGGCTGCAGGGCAGGGCGTCCACCCAGGAGAAGAAGTCCTGCTTGAACCAGCGCAGCAGCTCCAACACCACAAAGTCCTCCTTACCCACTTTACAGCCTGCAGAGACACAATGCGAGCGCTGAGGGTCAAAAAGGGAACACGTGACAATTGATTTAATATAAACGTTTTCCGTATATGACAACGACTAATAACATTGAAATAAATATAGGGGCACGAATACCTACCAAACCCAGTGTAACTGCCACCGATATGACAACAGAACAGGGTATTTTGAATGAATAAAATAAAAAATAACCTGGGTCGGCTTCTTTGGCCTCTTCCATCCTCTTCTCGGCATTGGAGGACAGCTGCTCGTGAGGGATGCAGCTCCGGGCTTTGCGCTGAATCTCTGGGTTTTCATACACCAGAACGTGTTGGAAGTTGGACTGAAGGGTTACAAGGAAATTCATACTAGACTCCTAAAAGAAAAAAAAAACATAAACATACAATTAATAAAAACCACTGCCCTTGATGGATTTCATGCAGGTCTCCGGATCACCTGCAATTTTAGATTATAATCATTTCATTTATAGTCTGGAAGAATTAAATGGTAACAGTGAAATACAGGAGGTAGAGCTGGAGAAGACTTTGACTGGGGCTCCCCCTGCTTGCAGCTGTAGGAATAACCAATTAAAAAACATTCCATTTCGTTTTAAGGCGTGGTTTAGAAATTAACAAGTCTATACAATTTGGGATTATGGGTTTAAAGAACAAGGAGAACAGTTTTTTTTTTTTTTACACAGTTGTAATTAGGAACTACAGAACAAACCGCTGACACCTTAGAACAGGGGTGTCAAAGTCAAATGGACGGAGGGCCAAATAAAAAATTTAGCTACAAGCCGAGGGCCGGACTGTTCGAATGTTCATTGAAAATTTTTTAAATGACGCATATAGTCTAGTGAACCTAATTGAACCTACTGAAAACCTAATGCTGCGTTTACACATAAGCACGATGCGTTACGAATGCCACAAATGCACATTCGTGGCCAAGGATCACGAATTTGATGATTCGGGGTCGAGGTTTCACGCGCCGCCACTAACTGTTGCGACCTGTTACTACGCGTTACGATTAATGGCACGAATTATTACGCACGGTCACGAATATGCGTCCCGCGCTGCTGCGTGGTGTTGCGCGCTGCTGCGTGGTGTTGCGCGCTGCCACGCGCTGTTACGGGTCACTGGGAATATTCGCGTTCTGTCCGAAATCTGTCAAGAATTGGGCGAATGTGGCGTGATCTTCTGCCGCCGGGTTGGAGGCGGAGCAGAGGCCGTGCTCTCCCCTGAGTCATTGGGCTCTTCTGGCTCCAACTCCCGAACATCAGGTACGACCCAGGAGGAAGAAAGGTCGGAGGAACACTTTCAGCACCCCGCGGAGCGGCAGCGCCAGGTGCTGTCCGTGACTTGGAGCGCGGATTGGCCGACTTTGTGACACGAACTGATGCGTTCTGTTAAGAATCCCATTGAGATGCGTTAAGTCACGTCACGAACGTCACGAATGACGGAAAAATGACATTCGTAACGCATCGTGCTTATGTGTAAACGCAGCATAACAAATATATTCCAATATGATCAGATAAAGAGGCCTCGTTTTAATTCCTCTGCCTTTTGTAGCCTTTGTTCCATGTCCATATTCTTGTTTTTGTCCGCGTGTTTCGTTTCATAATGTCGTCTCAGATTATACTCTTTCAGTACCGCCACACTTTCTCCACACAGAAGACACACAGGTTTTCCAGCTACCTCCGTGAACATATACTCCGACTCCCACCTTGTTTGAAACCCCCGGTTCTCAGTGTCCACCTTCCGTTTTGCCATTTTTGATGGGTATCTGAAAGTTAATTTTACTGTGATGCTGACGACTGCTGTGCCAATAAATATTGAAATGAAGCAGCCTACTGCTCGGTGCGTCACCGTTGCATTGTGGGAAATGTAGTATTGGTGCGTGTAAAAGATCTGCGGGCTGCCGGCTTGCTGCGGTCTGCGGGCCGGTTCTAATAATAAATCAAGATCATCCCAGGGGCCGTAAAAAACCTTCTCGCGGGCCGGATGTGGCCCGCGGGCCTTGACTCTGACATATGTGCCTTAGAAGAAGAAACAGCATTACCTGAGGACTCAAAACTGCATGAAGGTAGTGAAATACTACTCCAGGAATGTCTTTGATGAGGAAACATTATAACACGGTTTAAAGAGTCAATTTTGTGTGATGTGTACACTTTAAGTTTGAGATTTGTTTTGTTTTTTGTTTTTTAAGACACAATTTAGTCCAATTTCACACCCTAAATAAGTCTTGTTTGGATCTTAATCTACACCTTGTGGCAATTGAAAGGTTAAATATTTTTCAAAGTGGCACATGATGTGAGACCAAATTTGTATGCCTGTTGGGCCCTGGGACAGCACTAAGGAACAGGCCATCATTTTACCATACCGAGATATGTTCTTACCTGAGCTCAGACAAGTTGACCTGTCTTGCGTGACTGTGCGTGCCCTCAGTCACGCAAAACGACCAAAAAAGTTGCTAGCATTTGGCCTCTCCTGATGTATTCCTATAGCTCCAAACGGGGTGAAGTTGGAAGCTACCACGCTCTTCCACGGGCACAAAGACCAGACAGGTACGTATCAACTCGTCTAAGCTCAGGTAAGAACATATCTCAGTATGGAAAAACGGTGGCCTGTTCCGTGCGCCACTGTGACTATTTGCGCATAGTCGTGGCGTCCAATGGTTCCGCGGGGGCTGCAGTGTCGGTTCACCCGGCCGCCTCTCACACTCAGTTCTGATTTCTACTGAAGCGGGAGCTACTGCCCCGTCCCCCCGGCCGCCTTCCACTTAACCAAGCGTCATCTCTTCTGCAGAGCAGCTTGTTCTGGGCAGATTTTTATCAGACTTGTGTGGCCTCAGAGACGCTTCAGGGAATAGGTGCCTGTCTGCTCCGCCCACATTTCACAGCTAAGCGGAGACAGAAGATAAGCACAGATCTGATTTACTGATGATACAAATTTTAAAAACAACTCCTATTTGAGTTATTTTTATATTCACCACATCCTCTATTGCTGTCAAATGAAAAGTGTCAATTTAATGTCTCTGGTTTACTTTTCTGTTTGGTTCATATTAAGGACAGTTATGGCTATTGCCCATCATGCAGATTGGTGTGTATTTGTGCTAAACAGCAATTCCTGCAAACTGGCAACTGTGAGAAGAGTTTGTCTGCGTGTGTTTGAGAGAGGAAAGGTTGGGTGACAATAAGACTACTTGTTGTAAGGTTAGTTACTGCAGGATATGAATGATGTGTGGGGGTTTGCGATGTTGACACAGAACTGGTAGACCTCGGGAGGTTGGCTACTTGAAAAGTAGATCTTGGGTCAAAAAAGGTCAGGCACCCCTGCTCTAGATGAAAAATATTTTAAAATGTTAGCATGTATTTTCTATGTATCGAAAAAAGGTAACGTTCAGGTATTGGTATTGTAAACCAAGTATCGTTAAAGGGTTAGGGTTCGGCTTAGAAAAAAACTAAGCTCAGACGGCACAATATGGTGATTATACTATAACAAAGGCTAAATGCAAAGACAAGTAGTTAAAAAGAAATGATCAAAAAATATATCTGCATGAAACCTTTTTGTTTGAGTCGCCGGACATTGTAATAACAATAATTTGACATTATATTGCGCAATACCAAAAGATCTAGTTATCCATACCAGAGACGGTGGTTGTTGGACAGGTGTTGCCGGTTGGCTGGGCACTGGAGAGGTAATCGAAACAGAAGCAGTCGCCCCGCCCTGAGCTGAGGCCTGTCCTCCACGCAGCCTCTGCTCCCTCTCTGCTGCTATGGACTCCCGGATCAGTCGGAGCTGCTCTACTGAAGCCGTCTGAGGGAACACCAAGTGCGTCTCGGCCTAAAGAGATGAGACAATTACAAGTTACAGTTTAAGCTACGACTATACACGTCATTTAACAGATTGATTGTAATATTAATAAGCATACCTCTTCAAATCCCATTTCAAATAGACATTCTACAGCTCCTTTGATGGGCAGCAGTTTGGTTGAAAACGTGGGATTGCCAATTCGAATGGATCTGTACTTTACCTCATTGGGGTTCCTTAAGAAAAAACAATACAAGTATGGTGTATAAGTCTAACAACAAGGGTTGGATGATATGGCAAAAAAAAAATCACATGTAGCCGATCCATGAACTTAGGACTCGGGGTCCAAAGAGACAGAGGGGCACAATAAAAGCAGTAACAACAAAAATACAAACCACAGCCCAAAAACAAATGCAGTATCCTCCAGTATCATTTAACACACAGAAATCTCCCATTGTCTCCAAAGTCCAAAACAAGGTTCTATTTCTTGGAAGTAAACATGATGATTTAAAGACCCCTTTGAGACTGACCAAAGTAGAAATTGCAATTTCGATTAATTCCCCAGCCCTACTCACAGCAACATATTTGTCTCATACTTACACTATATTTAGACACCAACAATGAGGAATGCAAATGCCAACAAAGAATGGACATCTTTTTTATATTGTGGATTGTGGAAGCAATCAAAGACGCAAAGTGAAATTCATAGGTTATCTATAGGGAAATACAAAGTGCGGCCCTCAGACCAATTTTTGGTGGCCTTCAGGATTCTTGTTGAATTGGCACACAACGCCAGACATGGTTCTTTTTACTACAAGTTTCATACTTCTGCAAAATTAAAGCCTCAAAACTAACATTCTGCTGTGGGAAAGAGCCGATTTTAAGGATCCAAACCTAAATAAAAGGTGTGGGGCATAGGTTAAAACTTGGCTAAACACCCTTAGCTGAATATTCACCGCATTGACCATCCGATCTGTGGCCCTCCTCACCGTATATACTTTAAAATCAATGAAAAAAGTTTGGACACCCCTGCTCTAATTAATAAGCAAGGCAAGACAAGTTTATTTGTAGAGCACAATTCATACACAAGGCAATTCAAAGTGCTTCACAGTTGCATAAAATTACAAGAAAAAGAAGTCTTCATAAGACTGTTCCAGATTTTTGCTGCATGAAACTGAAACGCAGCCTCACCGAACCACCAGGAGACCCCTCCCTGAGATTCCCAGGGCCCGAGATGGTTCATACGGCTCTAACATGTCAGAGACGTACTTTGGTGCTAAACCATGAAAAGACTTGTACACAAGCAGAGCTGTTTTAAATTCTATTCTTGAAGTAAGATCCCATGGTCCACTGTGTCAAAGGTAGCGCTCAGGTCCAGCAGAACTAAAACTGAGGCCTTACCTGCGTTGGTAAGCACACAACCAAATGTGTCCATTACTATGCTTTAGTCAGTCTTTCCAAATGTCTTCACTTTCTACAACTTACATTGTTAGGACCCATTGAAAAAAAGATTTATTTTGGAGAAATCATTAAAAAAAAAAAAGAAAAGAAAAGAATAATAATCATAATAATAATAATAATAATTAAAGCCGCAAGCGGCGATGTAGGCCCTCGCCCCTGGCGCAGCCCCCCCTTGCGACCGCCTCCTTTGCAACCGCCCCCGATCTCGCCCACACCTGCTCTCCCCTCGGCCTCACACACAACCTGTGTGCTCTCTGTCTACTAACTCTTGCTCTTTGCAGCAGGGGGCGCTATAGCATGGATCATTTTTGTGTTCATGTAAAAAGATTCAGGGCCATCTGGTGTATAAGTGATAACATTTAAAACTCAAAGGGACAAAGAATGCATAATAATGATGCTCTCAGGAACACGTTTACACTGGCCACGCCCACATCTTACACAATATGATGTATATGTAATATAATTTTTTGTTTAGTTTATTGTGTAGAATATACCGGCAAAGTGGGAGATAAATAATCCAGACTGCAATATTCAAGGTATAGATAGGTGGCGCTATAGTGTTGAGCACTGTGAAGTTATTGAGCTCTATCTGTTCAGACCGTGAGTGTCCTTATGTCAGGCAAATATGATCCAGATTGGATAGAGCGCATGCCTGCGAGGGGTTGTGAAATGTACTGCAAAAAGGCCTTTTTTTTGTGGGGGTGCCATTTTAATCTCTTAACCCCCACTTTAACCGAGCACATTTTCTCCAGTTCGTCTTGACCCATGTCTTAAAGCTTCTTGAAAAAAAGCGTCAAAAACACAGTTACAGAAATGAGACGTAAGTGCAGATAAAACCACAGCACACAAAGAAATGCACTTGGTTCAGGTGGGAGTTAAGAGGTTAAAAGTGAAAATGGCCGACATCCTGTGCGTCATTGCCACGCCCACACCTTAGAAAATATCAAACACATGTAATATATTTTTGTGTTCGATTTAATGTGTAGAATATACCTGCAAAGTTTCATATAAATTGTACAAACTAAATGTTTCAAGGTATAGATAGGTGGCGCTATAGTGGTGAGCACCGTGCAATTATTGAGCTCTATGGATTCATACCATAAGAGGCCTTATGTCAGCCAAATATGATCCAGATTGGATAGAGCGCATGCCTGCGAGGGGTTGTCCAAGGTACGGGAAAAAAGCACGTTTTTTGTGGGGGCGCTATGTGAAAAGTGTAAACGTTATCAAAAAAAGCTGGCTTGAAAATGTAGCTCCATTTCTCTAGATTCTATTGAGCCATGTTTGAGCTTATTCTGCAGAAAAACCAAGGAGTAGTACATTGAAACATCTGGTGAGAGATTTCTTCTCCAGGATTTCAATCCAAGATGGCCGACTTCCTGTTGGTCAGAGGGCGGAGCTACAATTATGTTTTGTGACCATCTCCATGTGCTCTATCACTGTGCCAAAGGGGATTGGCCTATGCCAAAAATGCATGTCCCCAAAAGAATGGGGGTCAACTTTGAGGGGGCGCTGTGGAGCCATTTTGTTTAGGGCGTGTGCATGTCGCCCACTGACACGCAATTTTTGCCGACTCTGATTCACTGTGCCCATTTCTGCGTGTACTTTTGCTCGGGAAGGCACTGAAAAACAGGATCTTAGAGGCGGAATAATAATAATTAAAGCCGCAAGCGGCGATGTAGGCCCTCGCCCCTGGCGCAGCCCCCCTTGCGACCGCCTCCTTTGCTTCCGCCCCCGCTCTCGCCCAAACCTGCTCTCCCCTCGGCCTCACACACAACCTGTGTGCTCTCTGTCTACTAACTCTTGCTCTTTGCAGCAGGGGGCGCTATAGCATGGATCATTTTTGTGTTCATGTAAAAAGATTCAGGGCCATCTGGTGTATACGTGATTACATTTAAAACTCAAAGGGACAAAGAATGCATAATAATGATGCTCTCAGGAACACGTTTACACTGGCCACGCCCACATCTTACACAATATGATGTATATGTAATATCATTTTTTGTTTGGTTTATTGTGTAGAATATACCGGCAAAGTGGGAGATAAATAATCCAGACTGCAATATTCAAGGTATAGATAGGAGGCGCTATAGTGTTGAGCACTGTGCAGTTATTGAGCTCTACCTGTTCAGACCGTGAGTTGCCTTATGTCAGCCAAATATGATCCAGATTGGATAGAGCGCATGCCTGCGAGGGCTTGTGAAATGTACTGCAAAAAGGCATTTTTTCTGTGGGGGTGCCATTTTAATCTGTTAACCCCCACTTTAACCGAGCACATTTTCGCCAGTTCGTCTTGACCCATATCTTAAAGCTTCTTGAAAAAAAGCGTCAAAAACAGTTACAGAAATGAGACGTAAGTGCAGGTGAAAACACAGCACACAAAGAAGTGTACTTGGTTCAGGTGGGAGTTAAGAGGTTGAAAGTGAAAATGGCCGACTTCCTGTGCGTCATTGCCACGCCCACACCTTCGAAAATATAAAACACATGTAATATATTTTTGTGTTCGATTTAATGTGTAGAATATACCTGCAACGTTTCATATAAATTGTACAAACTAAATGTTTCAAGGTATAGATAGGTGGCGCTATAGTGGCGAGCACCGTGCAGTTATTGGGCTCTATGGATCCATACCATAAGAGGCCTCATGTCAACCAAATATGATCCAGATTGGATAGAGCGCATGCCTGCGAGGGGTTGTCGAAGGTACGGGAAAAAAGCATGTTTTTTGTGGGGGCGCTATGTGAAAACTGTAAACGTTATCAAAAAAAGCTGGCTTGAAAATGTAGCTCCATTTCTCTAGATTCTATTGAGCCATGTTTGAGCTTATTCTGCAGAAAAACCAAGGAGTAGTACATTTAAACATCTGGTGAGAGATTTCTTCTCCAGGATTTCAATCCAAGATGGCCGACTTCCTGTTGGTCAGAGGGCGGAGCTATAATTATGTTTTGTGACTCTCTCCATGTGCTCTATCACTGTGCCAAAGGGGATTGGCCTACACCAAAAATGACTGTCCCCAAAAGAATGGGGGTCAACTTTGAGGGGGCGCTGTGGAGCCATTTTGTTTTGGGCGTGTGCATGTCGCCCACTGACACGCAATTTTTGCCGACTCTGATCACTGTGCCAATTTCTGCGTGTACTTTTACACGGGAAGGCACTGAAAAACAGGATCTTAGAGGCGTAACTATAATAATAATAATAATTAAAGCCGCAAGCGGCGATGTAGGCCCTCGCCCCTGGCGCAGCCCCCCCTTGCGACCGCCTCCTTTGCAACCGCCCCCGCTCTCGCCCAAACCTGCTCTCCCCTAGGCCTCACACACAACCTGTGTGCTCTCTGTCTACTAACTCTTGCTCTTTGCAGCAGGGGGCGCTATAGCATGGATCATTTTTGTGTTCATGTAAAAAGATTCAGGGCCATCTGGTGTATAAGTGATAACATTTAAAACTCAAAGGGACAAAGAATGTGCCAGTTATCATGGGTAATAATGACGCTCTCAGGAACACGTTTACCCTGGCCACGCCCACATCTTACACAATATGATGTATATGTAATATCATTTTCGTTTAGTTTATTGTGTAGAATATACCGGCAAAGTGGGAGATAAATAATCCAGACTGCAATATTCAAGGTATAGATAGGGGGCGCTATAGTGTTGAGCACTGTGAAGTTATTGAGCTCTATCTGTTCAGACCGTGAGTGTCCTTATGTCAGGCAAATATGATCCAGATTGGATAGAGCGCATGCCTGCGAGGGGTTGTGAAATGTACTGCAAAAAGGCATTTTTTTTGTGGGGGTGCCATTTTAATCTCTTAACCCCCACTGTAACCGAGCACATTTTCTCCAGTTCGTCTTGACCCATGTCTTAAAGCTTCTGGAAAAAAAGCGTCAAAAACACAGTTACAGAAATGAGACGTAAGTGCAGGTGAAAACACAGCACACAAAGAAATGCACTTGGTTCAGGTGGGAGTTAAGAGGTTAAAAGTGAAAATGGCCGACTTCCTGTGCGTCATTGCCACGCCCACACCTTTGAAAATATCAAACACATGTAATATATTTTTGTGTTCGATTTAATGTGTAGAATATACCTGCAAAGTTTCATATAAATTGTACAAACTAAATGTTTCAAGGTATACATAGGTGGCGCTATACTGGTGAGCACCGTGCAATTATTGAGCTCTATGGATTCATACCATAAGAGGCCTTATGTCAGCCAAATATGATCCAGATTGTATAGAGTGCATGCCTGCGAGGGGTTGTCCAAGGTACGGGAAAAAAGCACGTTTTTTGTGGGGGCGCTATGTGAAAACTGTAAACGTTATCAAAAAAAGCTGGCTTGAAAATGTAGCTCCATTTCTCTAGATTCTATTGAGCCATGTTTGAGCTTATTCTGCTGAAAAACCAAGGAGTAGTACATTGAAACATCTGGTGAGAGATTTCTTCTCCAGGATTTCAATCCAAGATGGCCGACTTCCTGTTGGTCAGAGGGCGGAGCTATAATTATGTTTTGTGACCGTCTCCATGTGCTCTATCGCTGTGCCAAAGGGGATTGGCCTATGCCAAAAATGCATGTCTCCAAAAGAATAGGGGTCAACTTTGAGGGGGCGCTGTGGAGCCATTTTGTTTAGGGCGTGTGCATGTCGCCCACTGACACGCAATTTTTGCCGACACTGATTCACTGTGCCCATTTCTGCGTGTACTTTTGCTCGGGAAGGCACTGAAAAACAGGATCTTAGAGGCGGAATAATAATAATAATAATAATAATAATAATAATAATAATAATAACAAGAAACCGGGGGAGAACAATAGTCCCTTACCAGGACAAAGTCCTGGCTCGGGCCTAATAAATCACCTTATTTTTTATTTATTTATTATTTTTTTTAAAGGAAAACGGGTGAATCTCATACCTCTAATTTCTGAACACACAAAATGTCTGGATTAAGATGACAAATGTCTGGACTTTAACAGACAGAAAGCTACTAACAGAAAGGTAAAAATAGCTAATGCAGAAACAAAACGAACTTACACTTGCAATAGTTAATTATTTACAGTTTTTTTAAATAAAATTGGTAAAAGGCCACGCTGGTATTTTCAGATGCACTTAAATTAAATTATGTAAAAGACAAATCTATACGACTTTTGTCCAGGAAAACTCTGCTTGTAGACTACATTAAATCATTGCTATCATTCTGGTCTTACCTGAGAATATTGTCCGCGTAAGTGAGCAACAATTTGGCAACATCCAGAAAAACGTCCTCAGGATTCTCGCAGAGAGTCGTAACAGCCGGGGACAGACCCATCTTGCTCTGATTTTTAATTAAATGTATCTTCTTCCTGTATCAGTTTGACAGAGAGCTAGCATGAAGCTAATGAGAGAGCAATGTTTGGGTCCTCCTGAATTTAGTCGACCTATTCTCGCCTGAACAAATATAATTAATGTATTTTATCAATGTAAGTTTTGGGGGGTCTTTCATGAAACTGTGCTTCTTAGATATTATATTTCACCTTTGTGGTACCTTTTAGCTCATTATCTAATCATTTTATGCTAATTCGGTATATTTTCATTCCGGCGTTCTTGAAGTGTACTTATAGCCGCTCAGACCAATACAAGGTTGCAGCATGGCACCGTACTGGTAGCAGGTATTCCTCAATAACAATCTACTTCAAATTATTTTCTTCTCTTTACATGTTTAGATAATCACAAAAGCTCTAAGCTGAAGTTGTTCAACGCGTCTTCCACCATGTCGGTTTTGCCATTAACCTGTTGGATCAAACCCCAGCTGAGACCACATAAACTGAAGGCTATTCTCCGACATTACCCGTGCTCTCATAATGATTTTAAATGCATCAGCTCTGATACGCGCAGAAGACGTGTTGTCATAACTGGGATTGGTCTGGTTTGCCCACTTGGTACTGGGACTTCTTATCCGTGGACTCGTCTCGTCCAGGGCCAGAGTGGAATTGTGGCCTTGGACCCAGAAAAGTACAAGAATGTCCCGTGTAAAGTAGCTGCACTCGTGCCTAGGGGTCCAGAGGAGGGCCATTTCAAAGAGGAGATGTTTGCCTCGCGTGGGGAGATACACAGCATGTCCCCTGCTACTGTTATGGCACTTGGGGCTGCACAGCTTGCTTTGGAGGACTCTGGATGGCATCCCAATACAGCAGAGGATCAGTTCAATACTGGAGTGGCTGTGGGTATGGGGATGGTGTCCCTGGAAGAGATTGCACGCACCTCAGCAGCATTCTATGAGAGAGGATACAACAAAGTCAGCCCCTTCTTTGTGCCGCGTATCCTTGTGAACATGGCAGCCGGACATATAAGCATAAGGCACAAATTAAAAGGCCCTAACCACGCAGTGTCAACAGCTTGCACTACCGGAGCGCACGCCATTGGTGATGCAACCAGGTTCATAGTGTATGGGGATGCAGTTGCCATGGTAACAGGAGGGACAGAGTCCTGCGTGTGCCCCCTGTCCATAGCGGGGTTTGCCAGAGCCAGGGCACTCGCCACAAAATGGAACGACGAGCCAAAGATGGCCTCCCGGCCGTTTCATTCAGACAGGGAAGGCTTCGTGATGGGTGAGGGAGCAGCCGTATTGGTGCTGGAGGAGATGGAGCATGCGATGAGAAGACAAGCCAGGATTTATGCAGAGGTTCTGGGGTATGGGCTGTCGGGGGATGCCTCTCACATCACGGCACCCAGTGCAGATGGGGATGGGGCCTTTAGGTGAGTTCACTCATTACAACATCCACCACACTAAAACTTCAACGTTCTTTTTAATCATCAAAAGAAGGAGATTTACTTTACAGTCAGCAGAACTTCTTGGTTCTATTTGTATAACAATTTTACCAGATGTCAGCAATGAACCATGGGACTATATTTTACCAATGTGTCCAGTGATCCTTAAACTTTTCGCACGAAAAGAACCAACCATTTGTTCAAACTTGGTGTAAACCATGTCTAAACCAGAAAAAAATCTAACTAAAAGGCCAAGACATAAAATACACCTTAATGTTATAAATGAAAGTATCACTAATTAAAATGAGCCAAGTCTAAAAATGGCAGATGACCCTGAGAACCACTGCCATAGGCCAAAATGTACTTCAAATGCATTACTTCACCTTTGTTGCATTTTCACCATGTCTTGTGTCTGCTTTTCCAGATGCATGTCGGCCGCGCTGAGAAACGCCTCCGTCTCCCCCGCAGAGGTCAGCTACGTCAACGCCCACGCCACTTCCACACCACTGGGCGACGCCGCTGAAAACGCTGCCATAAAGAGACTCTTCTCCCAGCATGCTCCGAGCCTGGCTGTGTCGTCCACCAAAGGGGCAACGGGCCACCTCCTGGGGGCAGCGGGGGCTCTGGAGGCCGCCTTCACCGCGCTGGCCTGCTACCACGCCGTGCTACCCCCCACCCTCAACCTGGACCGCACCGAGCCAGAGTTTAACCTGAACTATGTCCCCTGCAATGCGCAGCCATGGAGGACAGAGGGGAGAAGGGTGGCGCTGACCAATTCGTTTGGATTTGGAGGGACGAACGCTTCGCTGTGTCTGGCCAGTGTGTGAGGAGATTCTACCTTTCCACTTGTGCAGTTCTCCTGGCCAGATTCATGGAGATTTTAGAGCCATTTAAGAGTAGACTGACACATGTTTGTATACATGTTTGTAATTCCATCCATCCATTTTCTTCCACTTGTCCGTTGCACCAGCCCCTATGGCTCCTCCTGCAGGTGGTGGGTCCACAGAAGGATGGCCTCACAATTCTAACAGGGCCTGTTGGTCTCTCATAAGGGGCTTCTGTATATTAATTCATGCTTGATCAGTCACATTTCTTATCTAAAAGGTTTTAAGTCGATTAATAATTCAATTATAATTAATAATTGAATTGTCAGTTGTTTGAGCATCATATACATTTATATCAAAAATAATTTCCATAGCTTTGTAGCATTATTATTAAAATAATAATGTTTATTATTATTTTATTATTATTTTTTGTACTGTAGACCTTTTTGTGAAGCACTTTGGTCAACAACAGTTGTTTTAAATGTGCTATATAAATAAAATCAATAGATAAAATACAATTTATTACATTACGGATAAGGGTAGCAGGGTCTTCACATCCACACGTATCGTCACGCCTATGTTTATTCTCTGCCAGTAGGTGGTGCTCACACACAAGATTCATGTTGAAATACATATACAGCAAAAATACGGCTTGATTGAACAAGTGCCATTGATTCTTCTCTCCAAATATCTTTGATTATTCTGGAATGAATGCAGATTGCACAGTTAGTAGCTACAGTACTGAAGACATCTTGCAGAGAATATCAGATAGTACAACATAAAACATATACTGTAGTTTCCTTTCACCATGTTTGTTTTATGCAGATGTTTTATAAGCTAAAGAAAGATTCCAAGGCTATTGTCAAACTATCATGTCTATATATATATATATATATATATATATATATATATATATATATGTCTGTAAGCACTGACAAAAGACCGTCATTGCTTCTTTCATAAACCTAATTAAAGCCATACCCTGTAACATTTCACCTAATAAATATAAAAAATCATTTAAAAGAAAGAGAACAGACCAAACAAACATGAGTGTTAGCTGTCAGTGGCTCATCGCTCCGCAGACCTGACTAACTTCACAGGGATCAGGGACTCTCCAGCTCGTCTCCATGGAGATGTCGACTAAAGGCAGCCAAATATGTGAGATTTGAATGGGTTAGGTCCTCATCCAAGTCCATTCTGTCATTACACACTGCAAAAGTGCATTTTCTGTGTCTAGTCTGTTGACCAAGGGATCTCTGGTCGTCGCACATGTGCCTCCCTCTTCGAGTCCCAGCTCTGACAATCAGCTGACTATTCACTGTCTCCACTCTTCATAATTTACCTTAGTGTTTATTTTAAAGCCTTTGAGCCTAGTTTTTATACATTTTTTGATTGTGCATGAAAAGGTGATAGGCTATAATGTGATTTAACAGTCATGAATCGGAAACCTAGCTCTTTTTATTTTTTGCATTGTTTAGTTGTTACAGTCCTCCATAAAGGTGCTCACCCATTCAAGTCCAGCTCTAGCTCTTCGCGTCTCTATTACAGGATGTGTGCTGCGCTCTTAATGAAGTGCAGTGTCACTAATTTGTCAATGCTCATTAGGAGCGCAGACCCTCGTTAGGTAATCGATACACACATAGCCTTTTAATTAGCATCTGAGAACACTGCAAAAAAGGAATACACAATTGCATTTATTACACGTTTTACTACCAACAATTACTAATGTTTTGGAGTAGTGTCATGTTGACCCTTTTTTTCAAAGCAGACAATGTAATCTCTCAGTGGCATATGACTTACCATTGCAAAGATATGATACTTATTAATATAACAGTTATAAAGACTATGTTACCATTAAAAAACACCCTGTTTGGGGGAACTAGCAAACATTGTGCCTAGACTGACATTTGCTAAAAAGAAAACAATAAGTAGTGAAAAATAGGCATGGCCACAACTCCGCCAGCTGCCAGGGGACTGCTGGTAAATACATCTACACACTGTACTGTCCAAATGCTTTTACAAGAACAATAACTACAGTATTTTACATTTTAGCATCCCATTAGTAAAGATGGTTAGTATCAAAGTACATTTACTCAAGTACCGAGGATCTGTTCTCTACTTGAGTTGTGTGTTTGTTGAGAATGTTCTACTTTTACTTTAAAAGGTAAAAATAATATTTTCGACTCCACTGTTTGTGAAGGCTTTCATTCACGATACACATCATTTGAGCCAATTAAAAAAAGGCTCTCATTTGTCCAGGAAGTATTCAGTGAATCTTAAATCGTCAAGTGGACTGGGCTTAGTTTAGTTGAGGATGTTTTGATTCTATTCACAGAAGCTTCAGTACTTTCCCTTAAGTAATAATTTGACAGAGCATCTTTTACATTTATTGGAGTAATATTTGACCTGTAGCATCTGTACTATTAATTAACCCCTTAACCCCCACCTTCACCAAGTAATTTATCTCCAGTTCTACCCAAAAACAAATATCTAAAAAGCTTCTCGACTGGAGAGCTCCTCCTCATGGAGGCTGTTCCAGACTTTTGCTGCTTGGAACTGAAACGCAGCCTCACCGTGTTTGGTGGTGACTCTAGGAACCACTAGGAGACCCCTCCCTAAGGATCTCAGAGCCCGAGATGGTTCATACGGCTGTAATATGTCCGAGATGTACTTTGGTGCCTGACCATGAAGAGTCTTGTATACAAGCAAAGCTATTTTGAAATCTATTCTCTTAGTGACAGGAAGCCAGTGCAGAGACTGGACTAATATGATCATATTTCCTGGTTTTGGTCAGGACTCGAGCCGCAGCATTTTGAATATACTGCAGTTGTCTAACAGCTCGTTTGGAAAGGCCAGTGAACAGGCCATTACAGTAGTCTAGCCGACTGGAGACAAACGCATGAATTAATCTCTCCAAGTCTTGTTTAGACACTATGTTTTTTATTTTAGCAATGTTTTTTAGGTGGTAATAGGCCGCTGATGTAATGGACTTAATATGACTGTTAAAATTGAGGTCTGAGTCCATGATTACTCCGAGATTTCTAACTTGACTTCTCGGTCCCAATGAAAGCGTTTCAAGATGACCAATGACGACCTCTCTGTGTTTTTGTGGGCCAAAGACAATGATCTCAGTTTTATCTGTATTTAACTGGAGGAAGTTGTTTTGCATCCACACACTAATCTGTTTAATACAATGACACAGTGTATCTACAGGCCCATGTTCACCCGCTGTCAGTGAAACATAGATCTACTATTGGCCTCATTTGAAAGCTAAGACCTGCAAACTCATCCGAGTTTCCTCATTGTCTTTGTTACCACGTTATAGTTGTTTGGTTGCTTTTTTTGTCACGTTTTCATTGCTTTTTAGTCGCATTTCCATTACTTTCTTGTAGCGTTTTTGCCACATTTTCATAGCTTTTTTTGGTGTGTCTTTTGTCACGTTTTCATAGCTTTTTGTTGTTGTAGTGTTTTGGTTTGTTTTTTGGTCTAATGTAACTGGTTAAGCCAAAAAAAAATATTTGACCAAAACGTGTTGAAGAAGCAACAAAAAGGTGATGAAAACACAGCCAAAAAGGACAAAAACTTGACAATCATAAGGAGGAAGAAGCTTAGATGGGTTATACAGCAATAACTGCTTTTCTGTAGTTGCAGATTAGACGCTCGCAACAATCAGGATGAATCTTGGACCATTCCTCTTTACAAAACTGCTGCAGTTCAGCGAGATCCATGCGGTGTACTTACTTATTGCTCCCTCTCCCCTGAATGTTTACATGTTATGGCCAATAAAAACATGATAAAATGTAAATGTTTGGGAAGACATTTTACTCAATCTTGTGATTTTAATAAAGATCAGACCACATTTTATGACCAATTTAGGCAGAAATCCCAAATGGTGTATTCACTTTTTCTTCCCACTGTATATTAACCTTTCTTGTCCAAGGCCCAAGTCTGGTCAAAAGTAACTATCTAGAGTATTAATAACCTATTCTTGGCTTGCAGTCACGTGACGCATCAATTTCCGGTTAATTAAGTGGTGGTCAGGCGAACAAAACATTATTACAATCGTGCTGTTTTGACGGCCTCTAGCAACAGCAACCGCCATCTTGGACGAGTAAACAACAAACAGCTACATGTCGTCTAAAAAGCGTAAAATACTTTGAATGTATCGTCAAATCACTGTTCACAACACTGAAAGGATCTAAATATAAATGAACGCCAATGTGGTTTACTAACCTTTTACAAAGTGATCGCCACAAACTCTGGCATTCTTTGACTCAGCTCCCTTCGACGTCAAAGAAATGTTAGCGAGCCACTTTTTACCTGCGTCTTTTTGTGAAATCCTTAGTGCGAGGCCCTTTATTAATCTCCTCACGAGGAACCCTAAAGTATCCTTTATCAGTTTCGCGATTGGATCGGTTAGAACAACCTAAAATAACACACGCAAAAGGCATATTGAAGTGACGATTGACGATTGAACATTCACTAAACACGCTGCTACAGTAAACTACTAGCTCGGCTGACCACCACTTCGTGATTCGCATAAGTAATGAGGCGGAAGTGACGTCAATTGCAAGTAAAGAATTGCTATTTTATTTTTTGATTAAGGGGGTGGAAACCATAAAAAGTGCACCACCCAAACCCAGAATCTTCTGGCTGTGAGCTGAGACCCTCAGTCAGCAACCGTGCCACCAAAACATAAAGATGACCATGTTGACGGCCATCTTTGCTCTTCTTGTCCTGAGCTAACCCTGGTACAATCCCAGCGTAACAACATGGAAAACAGACAGTAGTAGTAGATGGCCTCTTAGCGCATTAGCGTCAAACACAAGGCAACGCTTCAGTACCGGAGGTTAATAAGTCTAACCTAATCGTATAAAAGACGCCGCTAACATTTGTTGTATTTTCTCCAAGACCCTGAAGAGACGCAGACAGTGCCAGAGGTGAGCGGAGTGGATTTAATAGCGCACTAATGGAAGGTGAGCTAGCCTGGCCTTTTGTCCTGTTTTGTAAAGGGGGGGGGGGGGTTCGTAGCTTGTTTGGAGACGACATGATATGCTGTTCTGCTGGGGAAGCTAACCAGACTGTAATGCAATTTTCAATGGTACAAAAGGGCAGGAGACACCAGAAACACACATGGAAATGGGAGGATGTTTGGGTATGTGAGCTGTCGGAGGGTATAAAACATGATAAATTAGCTTCGACTCTTCGTTCTGGTATCAACTGCTGTTGATTTATGGGTGATCATGCAATGTAAAGTTAAATCTACTGTATTTCAAAATGGCAGCAAAACCGTAGGGGAATGGTAGCAACTCAAGAAAACAAAAGGACAGAATATGGTTTTGCAGTAGCCTTGTGGATTTGCTCTTCGAATTTTGCTGTCTGATGGCCTATTACTACTGCTAAGATCAAGTAATCAAACCGTACAAATACATTTTATCATAATAGTATATGCTTCGGTGTTTACTGCTGAATTGTCGACTCCACACAGATGTACAACAATTCTATAGATCGGATGGAGGAGCAAACCTATCCAGTCAGAACAAGTCGAGCAAGAGCACTTCGAACCACTCTCCTAAAGTCCTAAACTGAAGCTGTCTAGTCTTGTGAAGATATGGACTTCCTGGTTAGAACAATGGTACTCATGAATGAACACATATAGAATGATGTTTCAAACAAAAACAGTCTTGTTCACAGGGATGGATGGAGCGTGAGATCGATAGGCTGATTGGTGCAGCTATAGCAGTGAAGCGGTCGCAGTATCGGACTGTTGGGGTGAAGAGAGAGCTGAGTCGCGGGGCAAAGCTCCATCTACCAATCGATCTACCCTCATTTATGGTCAAGAGATCTGGGTAATGACCAAAAGGACGAGATCGCGGATACCCGCAGGGTGGCTGGGGGTGAGGAGCTCAGTTACCCGGGAGGAGTTCTGAGTAGAGTCGCTGCTTCTTCACATCAAAAGGTGTTCACAGCTGAGGTGGCTCGGGTATATGTTTGGGATGCCTCCTGGTCGCCTCCCTCTGGAGGTGTTCCACGCATGTCCTATTGGGAGGAGGCCTTATGGAAGACCAAGGAGGGACTATGTCTCTGAGCTGGCCTGGTGTCGCCTCGGGGTCCCCCCAGAACAGCTAGAGGAGGTGTGCGTGGATCGGGAAGGCTGGGCATCTCTGCTCAGACTGCTAGATGGATGTACTAAAAAGTAAAAAAATGTGATTCTTCAATAAAGCCAACTGTTTCTGCTTTAATTACTGATTTGCACTTTTGACATTTTCTCAATGGGCTTCATGATGCAGTCACAGAAATGGTGTTCACTTCACAGACTGTTGAAAACCATTTCATGGACAACATTATGAAGCTCACCGAGAAAATGACAAGAATAAAGAGAGGCAATTTTTAAGAATTTACAATATAAACCATATTTTGTTATTTCACCTTTTTTGTTTCTTACATAATTCCATGTGTCTATTCATAGTTTAATGTCTTCAATGAGAATAAAAAGAAAAGCCGATACATAGGAAGTGTTTCCAAACTGTACTGTATATCTACATGAAATGTACAAAACAGTGAAAACACTACCTGAGAGCTTTAAAAATTACTGGGGTAGAGGAAAATGCGTGAATAAACAAAAATCTGGGGGGAAATATTGCATTCATCAGATTCATACTTTAAATTATTTTAAGGGCACACATAAATGGTGTTTTTTGGGGTGGGGGTTGCGGCCTAACATCACACTAACATGGTTCCCAGTGCTATACGTACCAGCTGAGAATAACGAGAATATAACAATCACAACTAAACAGGCTCATTAAATTTCCCCCAAGAAGTCAACTGACCTTCACATGAATCATTCCGCTCACGAAGCACATTGAAAGATTGTGCCTATATGTCTTAAATATGAAGGACTTCTATTCATTCTTATTCTAATACATGTATTTCCAGATCATTCATTCTGTGCTTGGCATGTGATTATGGCGGTACCTGCTCCACAGCTTTGATGCTCCCGCTAACCTGGCTAGTGTTTTCCATCTGATGAATAGACTGCCACGTCTGCCCCCGTGATAAATGACACGGCGGGGGGAAGATCTAACCGGGCCATTTTTAGCGAGCACTTTATTAACTATTCTGGATGTCACATGTGGCTAATGGATAAATCAATTATTAATTCATTTTTTTCAATATGAAGTAATTTGACCGGGATGAATGAGAGGTTGCTGGTGTGTGCCTATAATCTGCGGGGATAGGAAAGCATGTATATAGGCATGGGAGAGGTATAAAAAGATCCTTTAATTTAGGATCAATCAAGTTAATGTGACATTTCATATCGATGCAGTCCAGCTATAGCCGTCCATTACAAATATTGACTGAAATAGTACAACAGCTGCAGCGATGACTGGAAACTTTAGTCCGTCAGAATGTCAGATGCTATCGCAGTGAGAAGACCAAATTGGTATACTCACAAGTTGCTTAAGCTGATAAAAGACAAAAAAAAATAGCCATAACTAAATTAATGTATAAGTCCAAACAGTGTAGCTACATTTATGACCCAATAAGTAATGTTACAAATCAATTAGAGAACGTAGTTAGCTCTTGTTGACGTTAGCCAGGTTAGCAGCGTTAGCATCACAGAGCAAATGATTCCTTTCAAAGGATTAGATGACAACTAAAATGTTAATAGTTTCTACACGCAAAAATAAATGTTTAATTTCATTTAATATATTTTGACCCTTCAATTGTTTTTGTTAAAGGAATAGGCCACCGTTTTTACACTGACAAGTTGATGTGCACCTGTCTAGTCTTTGTGCGTGCGCTCAGTCACGCAAATGCTGTTAGCATTTAGCCTCTCCCAGCAAAGGTATAGCTCCAAACGGGGGTGAAGTTAGAAGCTACCAACCTGTTCCACGTTTTGTTTCCCCTGTTTAAATACAGTTAGGTGAAACAGTACACGATCCAAGTATAGTTACACAAAATTAAACATCGACGATATTACTGCGCGGACGTCGAAGTACTCCAGGTTGTTATTACACCTCACAATATAGTGCCCCCCTAGTGTAACTAGACTTGGATCGTGTAACGTTTCACGTAAACGTTTAACTGTGTTTAAATAGGGAAAACGTGGAACAGCTTGGCAGCTTCTAACTTCACCCCAATTTGGAGCTATACCTGTGCTGGGAGAGGCTAAATGCTAACAACATGTGCATGAGTGAGCACACGCACAAAGACCAGACAGTTACGCATCAACTCGTCTAAGCTCAGGTAAGAACATAATGTCAGTATGTAAAAACGGTGGCCTGTTCCTTTAATTAATATAGTAGTTAATTGTAAATGATAAATAGGCTAGGCTATATAATATGTTTCATGAATGTAGTTTGAGCATTTACGTCTGCTGAGACCTGTATATAAATAATTGAGAGGACTAAGACATGTTGTTGTGCGGTATTTCAATCATGTCAACACCAAAGTACCTGATTTGATTTGTTAAAATCTGCAAAACGACACAAATTAGTTCTTAAAGAGGAGGTATTGCGCTTTTTGCATGTATTTGGCAATAATTTCAAATGCATCTTTATCAGTATCTTACATGTTTTGGTTGGCTAAAACAAAATATCGCTGCGCAGCTGTTTCAATAAAAAAAAGAGAAAAAACACTGCTCGGCCCATGTGGCTGAGTGATGCCATAGGCGTGCGTTTTTTACTTTAGGATTAAGCTAAGCAAGAGATTGAGAGGTGAGTTAAGCTTTTCCTGGATACGTCCAGTATCTCAAGAGGAGCTTTTGGGGAACAGAAGGAGCTTTTTGGGAGCTGTCGCCACGGTGCGAAGAATAGCCACTAGGAAAGATTATCACCGTAATTTTCCGGCCGATGTTTTGCATCCACAAACTGATCTGTTCGATGCAGTGACAGAGTGTATTTACAGATCATTAATTTATCAATTTAAGTGAAACTGGTTTTGTACTGCTCTCCTGAGAGAGAGTGAAACATTGGCATTGGCATCGTCCAAAACCTTAAGTCCAGTTGCATTGAAACCAATAAAATAATGTGGTTTTAATAAAACTAAGATGCCGGAAATGCATGCATGAAACATAAAGGAAATAAGAGCTTACCATGCAGACGGCTCATGCATATCCGGCTACACTCAATGGCTTAAAGATGCCTTGAAACTGCACAGCTGCATCAGGGAGAGAGCATTCGCTAAATGTAAAAGTTATGTTGTATTAGTCTGACTTGTCATCTATGTCCATTTAATGACTTTATTTAAATGAACGAAACACCTGCCTGTTGATATCCCACCATGCAAATGTCTGCACACATTTCACATTAGTCGTCACCTGCTTGTGTGCTATATCGTGATGTTTTTTGATTCACACCGGCAAAAGCCTTCTCGATGAAAGTCTTCTTTCAGATCAAAACATGATGCTGTATCTGTGTGAAACTCTTCATCGATAATTGATAATACCTCTGTAACTTGCTCAGAATGTCTCGGGGCGATGCGGTGTATTTGGATCAGCCCTGGGTTCTTCCTCTGGCGGGACATGCTTATAAATTGAAACAGATGCCATGGGAGACACCTCTGCAGGATTATCCCTATACGTGCTTTGGCAGGGCCTCGGCTCTATTCAACTCACACAAAACTCTCTTCACTACACAGATTAGCATTATTACTGGTCACGATATGTTATTTGAACCAACAACCCTTTTCACAGCACAAGGAGCAGGTTGTGCACCCTTTGCTGATGTTTTGTAAATGTAAACAACATTTTATAAAAATCATAAGTCCTGGAAATACCCAACAAAACAAAATTGGACAGATTGTCAATCTAGCAAGACAGCAGCACATGAAATAAAACAACCAAAAGAAAAAAACATAATTAATTTGCTCAAAATTAGAATATTTGAATTTTATTTGAGTAGGTAAGTTATTCCATTGGCAGACTTTCCTTGTCAGACAGGAAGGGTCAAATGCAGAGGACAAATTTCCCTATGAGGATCAATAAAAGTTTACCATAACCTTTTTAACTGATCAAAATAGCATTTTTGCAGTGTGGATCTTCATGTCAAAAGGAAGAGACCTGAAAAATAACAATAATAATAACAATGCATTTTATTTCTTAGGCGCCTTTCTAGATACTCAAGGTCGCCTCACATCAATAGTAAATTAACATCAACAAGTGGAGTGGAAGAGTGGAAAAGTGATATTCGTGATGCAGGGTTAATTATTTTGGGGGGTTTCTGGTAGGTTCTGCATGGTCATGCAGACAATTGTTCCATCTACAGAGAAAACCAAAAACCCTAAACCCAGGGACAAAACACAGTTGACCCTGGAGCATTACAGAGGCCACTGTTGATGGAAAATATACAAGACGCCATGCTAGCCACACCACTGCTGTGTCACTAAAAGGTCAAAAACACTCTCATACCAATGTTACTTTTTTTTCTTATAACCAGACCTTAATGTTAGTTTCGTACCTGACGGTTTCAGCTACAACTGTGGCCTTCCTCAGAAGTTGTCACGTGGTGTTGCTGTGACGTGTCTGGTCAGCTGATTTAAACTTAAAAAAACTTAAGTTACTTAAGTTAAGTAACTTAAGTACTTAAAACTTAAAAGTTTTTAGCTGACCATACACGTCACAGCAACACCACCTAATCAGACCTAATGAACCTAATCGGACACTCATACCAAGTTTTTATGTTCCCCACGTGAAAAGTTCCAATGCACCTTTGAGATTCCCTTTATTGTCCCGCACAGAAATGTGTCCTCTGCATTTACCCCATCCAGGGCTCAACCGCGGTGCCGTGGTCGGTCCAGATGTGATCATTTATCGGACCTCGTGAGGCTCATCGACCTGGATGATCGAGGATTCCTGTTTATGTCTTTCACGGTTTTCCATCAGTCTTTATGCGCCAGCACTTCCTATAGCTGGTGCTGTCTTTTTTCATTACACCATGAAGAGAATACCATTGCCATTTTCAAGATGATTACTGCAATTGTGTTTGACATTTCCCGTGATGCCGTGAGTGGACCTGAGTGGAGTGATCAAACTAAATTACCCTGAGTAGAATTATTGATGGGCTTACAGTGATGGGACTGGGCAGTCGAGTTTCGGCCGTGCACCGGTCCGAGCCAGACAGAGGCTAATTTTAGAGCACCCATAATGGGCAGCTTTCCCCGCGGGACGTGAAGAGAGCAAGCCTATCAAAGGGGGATGCCTGCCACGGACGCTGTTGCCATGGCGATTATAATTCAGCTTGGAAATCCTGTAATTAGGAGCAAGTGGCGTGACAGAGCAGGGAGATACTACGGGTCAAAGTTATAGGATCGTCATAAATAGTGTTTGAGTGGTTCCCCTTGAAGCGTTGCCGGTTGGACATACAGTACAATGAGTCTATTGTTAGCGGAGCCAGGAGGCTGAGGCTGGGAAGGGAGAAATGCTCGCTTCCGTAGTCTGGCTGCTATTGACTAACCACTCAAAAATGTCATAAAATACAAAATCAATATTTTTCTTCCACCATGATTTCTAGTGTAGCCGTGGTTTGATCGCCAAGATAGCAAGGCAAAACCAGACAGCGTGAAATAGAGAGACTTCTGGACCTCTTTATTACCCAATATGATGTCAACATATTTCTTTACTGTAAATACTAATGTGATACAAGTTTTAAATGCCTGGGAATGCCTGTTGGAATACTAAAAACCTAAAAAAGAGTTTCTGACATAATTACATTCAGGACATACATTGAAAACAACTTAAAGGACCTGTATCATGCTATTTTAGCCATTCCAAAGTAAAGTATAGGCATTTATATGATATATTGTACCTCTACCACTACGGAGCACTAATTTTTGTGATAAATATAAGTATTTTCTGGAGGTATTTTTCCAACCCGGAAGACAAAACGCTTGGATTCAGTTAACTCCGCCCGCTCTCGCCGCTCATACAACTTTAGCAGTAGTAGAAATATATATATCACAGCAAAAAGTGAAGTTACTTCATGATGCTGTTATAAGGAGTTAACATGTGCAACACAGCTTCATGGCTAAATGGCTAACACACACGCTAACATGCATTTTGATCGACTCACCACTCTGATGTTTCCATTATAGGACTTGCGTTGGTTATAAAAGTTAATCCACTTTGATTCTGGCCAAGGTTCATCAAGCATCCATCAGCAACAGGCTCAGACAAATACTATTGTGGCTGATAGTCGCTGAATCCCGGAGGGAAAGTCCAACTTCTATGGCCTCTTCTTTAGGAAGGTTGAATAAAGTCCTGTCCACGCAGCCAAACGCGGTTTTCTCCGTGACATTATCGTGAGGTAAGAAAAAAAGAACAGGTGTCCAGACTCCAGAGTAGGTTAGAAAAAGCTCCCTCTTCACAACTTTCGGTGCAACATGACATGACCATCTGTTCAGACCGTTCGGACGCTCAGGGGGAGCGTTTGTTTTCGGTACAGGGGCAGCGCAGCGTCAGGCACTTCCTCTTTTTTTTTTTTTTTTACGACAGAAATAATGAAAAAAGCAGTTTTACAAATGAAAATCATACCGTAAGGCATTAGATTACAGACGTCGAGCACTTCCGTTCCGCTGTGACGACACAACTGAACATGCCAGTCGTTTACCAGGAGAGAGCGGATCAGCTGCTCAGAGCGCAGGATTCAGGAGGATTACTGAGAACTGCGTGAATGAAGCCAAAAACCACTCTGGGGGTGTTTTTGATAAGGAAATAGCATAACAACATGGTTAAAAGCTCAAAAAAGTAGATTTTGCATGATATAGGACCTTTAAACTCAACAGAACGTCCATTAAAAAGAAAATTCTGCTTTGTGGAGGTCTACGCAATTTAAATTTCTATTACTCCTATCTGATCAAAAGCGGCAGTGCCCTGTGTAGCTACTCTCGCAATATGCACAAGGTTTATTACAAGAAATGTTATAGATGTGATTAGCTTATCAGTCTGTCAATCATACCCATCCGAACTCAGGGAGTCAAGACGAGGTCGCTCCGGACAAGTCTTCAGGGCTCAGGTACATTTGCATTGAGCTGAATTCATTTCAACTCTATACAAATGCTTCTCAGCACTCTGGTCACCTGCCCGCATCGGGAATGAATGGAAGCTGTCTGCTTGTTTCGCTTCTGCTGCTGTTGGTCTTGTAGTCTTGGTTGGCCAGACATCAAGCTGCGATTGTTGTGCAAAAACTGTTAGCTACTAACTCAACTCGTTTGTAGCGCTCACAATATTTCCTGCACATCACGATTCTGTCAATAAGCATGTTTTAGCTGTGTGCATGGCTTTGTCAGATGGCGAAGCGAATCAATGCAGATCATATCGAAACATACCATATGATTTACAAATCAAATCAAATCAAATCAGCTGAATATGATTTACACTCCTCTTCCATGTTGGCGATTGATAAAAATGCTCTATTTTTCAATACTGAAAGCATGTTTGCCTTTATTTTTATAAATTGATGTATTGAAGATGCATTATCTAATGTTTCATGCAGGAAAAAAAAATCATATTCATGTATATTTGACCTTTCAGTGACCCGGCGGCTGTATGGGGTGGTTGACATGGTGCCTTTCCTTTCCATTGTAGTGGCCTCTATAAGGTGCTCCAGGATCAAGAAGAAGACAAAGAAGGAAGAAGGAAGAAGCTTTATATAGCACATTTTACAGGTAAAATCACAAAGTGCTTCACAAAGAACAAGTGAATCACAAAAAGTATTACACAACTTTACATAGAAACAATCAGCTTTGTCAACTAAAAGCTCGCCTGAACAGCCATGTCTTCAGCTGCTTTTTCAAAAAATCAACAGAGTCGGCCACACATAGCGACAGAGGAAGGTCATTTGACAATTTAGGAGCAACGGCTTCAAAGGACAAGTCTCCTCTGGTTTTAAAGCGGGTCACTGGGACAGTGAGGAGGTTCTAGCCTGATGACCAAAGGGTGCGACCAGAGGAGTGGGGGCACAGAAGATCAAACATATATTTGGGAGCCTGACCATGCAACGCTCTCAAAGTCAAAACAATAGCAATTCAAAATTTGATGGGTGTTGTAACGACAGGACCAGAGTGACTCTAAGGACAGACTCCAAAAAAAGGGTTTAACTGATTTATTCCGAAAAAAACAGGCAAGGACTGAAAACAGGACCGGAGGTACAAGGTACAGGGCGGTGGAGGTATCTGGAGGTGAGTCTGGAGCCGGATGGAGAACTGCACAGATGAGAGTAGTATTAACAGGTTTGTCACAAAAGTTCTTTCGAAGATTAGGTCGCAAAAAATTCAAGAGCCAAAGTACCACATAAGGTAACGGACGATCTGGCAGAGAGTGGAGGACTGGAGAGGCTTCAAATACTGGAGGTAAGTGGTGATGAGTCGCAGGTGTATAAAATGGGAGTGATGTGTGACCGTCTGCTAGATCCTGTTAAAAGCTGCGCTGCAGTATTTTGAACCATTTGAAGACGATTCAAAGCATATTTGTTAAAACAAGTAAAAAGGGAGTTACTATAATCTAAACAAGAGGAGAAGCATAAAGCATAAATCCCCAGTTCAAGATCAGAGTTGGTTAAGATTGGCCTTAACTTGGCGATGTTTCTCAAGTGGTAAAAACTGTTTTTGATCAAATGTCTCGAATGATTGTCAAGAGACAAAGACTGGTCAAACCAAACACCAAGATTTCTGACGCTCGACTGAACCGAAGAGCCCAGAGAACCAAGGTGGTTCACAATCGAGGGGATTTTCTGCTCTCAGCAATTATCAAAGTCTCCGTTTTTTTAGAAGACTGCTGATAAAACCCTCTCTATGGTTACGCATACTTTCCATCAAACTTACCAGAACTGTAGCTTCATAGAGTTCACCGAGATAGAAAGTAAAGGCGCCATGCTAACCACCCATACAGACGCTGGGTCACTACATACTTTTGACGCATAAAAAGTTACATAATGCACCTTTAAAATGTTGTATAGCAGTATTGTGTTGCTGCCCCATACACTACTGCTTCTAATGACAAAGACATGGGGATATAGCGACATGTGGCCTTTGCTAACAAACTTGCGAAGGACCTCCCACTCTGCGTACCAGTGGATCTTTCTCCTCTTCTACTGGGAGGAAATGTCAGCTAATTTATGCGCGTACAATTAATCACCGTCCTTTTGACTAATGATCCCAGTCCTCACATTACGACGATCGGCGCCATAAAACACTTTTATTTAAACTCCGAACTCCCCCGGTGAGGAGATTTCAGTCACGCCGGGGGAAGATCCATCAGATTCACACTCCACTCGCGATGTCATAGCGCCGAAGTTATTGTCATTACCGGAGACTACTGGAATGACAAAGAGGGAGATTTACCAGAAGTGCTGTCAGAGCATTTATGAGGAGAAAAGGCAGGAAACGGGATGAATAGGAAAAGGGTGAAGATGGTTTGTCCTGCCCATTGCACAGTGATAGTGGCTGCAAGATATAACGCAATAAAACAAATAGCAAATCGTAAAGGCTGCAATCTGTGCAAATGAGTAAATATCCTGTCTCCAGTGGGTCTTATCATGTATAAAACCTGATTACTTTCTCTCAAATCTATATGCTCCTGGACAAAAATATTTAAAAGCGTGATGCTCAATGTTGATCTGAAAACAAAAATCGTAAAACTAATGTTTATGAAGAAGAAAATAAAATCCTCCAAATAGTTCCACTCATTGTGCCAGGTCAGCCACTATACATCTATCATATTAGGAAAGAGCACATCAGGTATACCCAATACAGTATTTGATGTGAACTGCAGAAGTAAAAAACAAATCATTTTTGTGCAGCATTGAGCCATTCAAGGTCTATTGCAGTCTAAATACTATCTAAATATTGAAATCTTGTGCACTTATTGCTCTTGACATTAGTACTCTACTGTGTAAACGTAGAGTTCACTCTTCCAAAAAACAGTGCTCCTTTGAACACCAATAGTCTTGACAAATGTTGTAAAATGTAACAGAATTCCTGTTGGAGAAGTTTCTGGGCCCAATCCTCTTGTTATGTGATGATGTCATTACTCCAATGGAATTTAAGCCCTATTCACTCTAATGGGATTTTGCTGATTTTAACCTTCTACACAGCTCTTTTTAAACATTTGACCGCATAGACATTTTATATTTACTCTGGATTTTCTTTAGCAATGCTTTTCTCACATCAATAACCAAATCACCACACAGTGGCATATTTTGAATATATAAAAATACTTATTTTGAAAAATAGTTGCATTTATTATAATTAAGTGTAAAACCATTTTTGGCCTCCTATTTGTTGATTTCAGCATAATATCAAGATCAAGTTTTTGCTGTGTTTGTCTATTGAACTGGACCTGGAAGTATTGTGTGATGTCACATGTAACAACCCAATACCAAGGATGCCTCTCGTGCTGCCCATTGTCAACATTCCTTATTAATAACTCCACCTACGCCCGGCCTCATCTCTCTGGACTTCTTAGGGAGAACTTAAAGCAGTACTAATTAACTTGTTTACCTTAATAAATCCTTTTCGCAGTCCCTTTGGGGGTAATAAAAGTGTTAATGGGATGATTGGAGGGCCTTTAGTCTCCCCCTGGTGTCTCTGGCCAAAAAACCACAATTGCAACTTGACTGCCACCGGACCGGAGCAACCAATACACACTAATGGAATCACAAAGAAGAAGCTAACAGGCTAACGGGCAAAGCTAACTGTGGGCTAGCGCCACTTTAAACAGTATTTACAGCCAAGTTTGAGTGAAAAAAAAATATTTCCATTGTGTAATTGGATGTACATTATCCCTCTCTCCCTTCGCTTTTTCTGTCAGCGTAGTATTTACTCTCATAAGTAAAAAAATTGCAACTTGCAACGACACCTGCAGTTGCGCTTATGGCCTCCAGGGGCAAGAGTTACTTAGTACTGCTTTAAAATATCTTCAACAACTCCTGTAACATTTTACCTTTTCTTTATTTTTTTTACCAATAACATAGAAAACACAATTAAGCTTTTGCACGCAAAAAGAAAAGCGATGCAAGTGGGTGGTGCAAAACTAATACCACCCCTTTAAAAGTGAGTAATCCTTAGATATACATTGTATATTCAAAAAAGAAAGTAATTATCTCTAATATTTGGACTGCCTTTAGCATCGTTTCAATAAGCTTCTGCAATATCTGTGAATGAAACTCCGGTCAAAGTCTGCTCCAGAACACCGTCTTCGTACAGCGAAAAACGTGGCAGAGCCGTGTGTGCATTCGAAGATGGTGCTTCAAAGGATCGACTTTAGAGGTCAAAATGGAAACTAAAATATGACATTATGACATTAAATGAAAACAGTTTCCCTCATATTGATGTCAGTAATCTCCTATTCACCCACAGTGTCTCGCCTTCAAGAGAACAGGCAACTTCTGTACTAAACGATCTCAAGGTCAAATAACATTGCATTGTTCTTTAAGATTTGAATCAAATTGAATGGAAATTTGAGTCCTGACAAAAACGCTAAAAAGACCAATGTATTATGTTTGTATCAAGTAACATCAGTCATAGTTGTTTTCCTCAGATTGCATTTTCATGATTTATAATCGAACAAAATGAACTCCAATATAGAAAAATGAGAAGCGCATATGGTGGTGAAAAGTGCCATATGCTGCTGACAGGAAGAGGATGCCATGTGATGTAGTAGGCTCGAGCACACAGATGGATCGCGTTTGTTTATATAGTTCACAATGTTAAATAATGTTTGAACACAGAACGCACAAAGTGAACAAATATCCCATGACAGCATTAAGAGGGCCTTTTGCACGGAGTTGGTGCTCTGATTTCCCCATCAACCTAAAACATCCACAATTGGCCACTGTACATTTTGAGGAGAGAAATGCAATCAAATATGGTAAAGAGGTCGACCGATATGGGTTTTTCTGAGGCCGATGCCGATTATTTTAGATTTTTATTGGCCGATGCCAATATGCACAGACAATAGTTTTGATCAATATTCCAAACTTCTGGTCTACAATCCTGTAAAAAACATAAATACCCTGCTGCAGTCTGATTTTATTTGATTGCTTTTGGTGATTAAATCATAGTTTCTTTCCCAGCTTTGATTAGTTGGCGTTAGCATTAGCATGCTGCCGTTAACATTAGCATACTGTTGCTAGCAGCGGCATTTCGTGCGGCGATCAAAAATAAAATTGTGGAGGAGGTTCAAACTAACTCAGTGATTTAATTCTCTAGGTTTCGCGCTTCAAAATGAGATGCAGCACATGATTCATTGAGGTTTCGAGAGGGGGGGGGGGGGGGTTCCAGAAGAGCTGGGTTCATCCGAGACGGAGCCCCCACCCACAGTCTCGCCCAGTTTCACTCCACACTATAACCTTGTGAATAAAATCTTAACTGCAGTTTGTAGTGGCGTGGTCCTTGCTATGGAACGGCTTTTATCGGCGCAAATCGGCCAGTAGCCGATGTTGTAAAATCCCCAAATATAGGCCCGATATATCGGCCGGCCAATAAATCGGTCGACCTCTAAGGTATAGCAAAAATTAGGTATAACAACTGTCACCCCAAGTGTCTGTCCTCAGATCTGGAGAGGACTTTTATTTTTCCTAAGTAAAAGAGCATATTGTGTAAAGGAACTCATAAAAGCCTCTGTTGAAATATTGGCTTTTCCGTTATGAGTAAAACAATAACGATCAGTCTGTCATCATAAAAAAAGCGTTAGGAGACCGCGTCCTCACCTGAGCATCTGCTGTATGTTTTCAACACAGTCATTACAATCCCGATGACACCCTCTGCCCGCTGTAATCACTTTCACTGATTAGCCCACAGAAGTGCCATATGCGGAATTAGCTGTAACACTGCACAGGCTAATGTTGTACTTGTGCTGTCGTTGTTAGTTATTCATTTTACTGCAACCTAC
This sequence comes from Proterorhinus semilunaris, assembly GCA_021464625.1. NCBI lineage: Eukaryota > Metazoa > Chordata > Actinopteri > Gobiiformes > Gobiidae > Proterorhinus > Proterorhinus semilunaris. The sequence goes on from CM038360.1 coordinate 23,786,318, forward strand.
AATGCCATTAGCCTCATGGTCGGATACAGAAAATATGTGTGAAAATATGTTACTTCAACAAATACTAATACTAGCATGACCACTATAACAACAGCTGGGTTACCTCCCATTGTACTGATGGTTCTACACAGGTGACGCTACAGATATTACTATTTCTACCAGAGCTGAGCAGTATATATCAGGGATGCCAAACATGTAGGCCCCTGGTGTCAGTTTGATAATTATATTTTTTGACCAATACATTGCAATGTAACCGCTAGAACTCAAAGGCCCATCCGGTTTTGATTATCCCACTGGTCAAATGTCGGCTCTGGCTTGCCTCTCGAAAGTACTAATACACCTTGAACTTTTACACATTTTGTTATGTTTACAACCATGAACATAACGTTGTTTTTGTTGAATATTTTACTAAAAGTTCATACACAACTAGCAGACAACTGTGAAGTGAAAACAAAATGATACATGATTCAGTTTTTTTTTTTTTATAAAAAAGTGAAATGTGGGTATTCATACAGCAATTTTCTGAGTTAATTAAATTGCCTTTATAACATTACTAATGACTGGTAAATGGTCTCAACTTATAAAGCACTTTTCCTATATTAGGCTCTCAAAGCGCTTTACAGCTAGGAACCTCTCACCCATTCACACACCAATGTACACAGACACTGGAGGAAAGGGGGGTGAAGTGCCCAGGGACACAACGACAGCATGCACCTTCAGGAGGCGGGATTCGAACACACGACCTTTCGATCATGAGACGACCCTCTCCACCATCGCCCAATGACCACTTGTACGTAATCTACTCTCAGTATAATTCCAGATGTTCTGTGAGGGCCTCAGAGCTATGGTCGGAGTGTATTGGTCACTAAACAACATCATGAAGGCCAAGGAGCTCACCAAAGAGGTCCCTGACCTCTCTGTTGAGCTCCATGTGAGCTCTATGTGAACTTTCTGCGCCACAATCTCTAATGTTTTGGAAGAGTGCAGTGTCGGCTTCAGAGTCTTGACCTCTCGGTGCGTGATTGGACCGATATGGGTAAAATTGGGGAGTTATTGCTGCCCAGATGGTTCTTCTTTTGAACAGAAAGGAGGATGCCTTGAGGGATGGGTCAAATGCAGAGGACAAATTTCATTGTACAGTTTACAAATGTTCCTACTTTAAAATAGTATTTCTGTACTTTTTAACATTACATGACCAATATTAATTGGACATGGGACAGTGATACAATAATGCTAACCACCGGAATGCTAACCACTACGGAACCCCGGGAATGAATGGAGAAAACAATGCTAATACGACTATACAACACGACTAAAAAACAAGATATTTCAAAGAAATTACATCCTGACTGAGACTTAGAAGTAATACAACCAATCACCAATTGCTTTGGTTGCTATAGGGGTTAGCTTGGCTGGCTAGTCACAAGATGACCACCACGTTTGGCACGTCATTGAGCGTCATGTCTAGAGTTTTATTAAATATATTTGAGTCAATATAAGTATAATAATATACAATAATAGTCTCCCTTTTCAGAGAGCAACTCCTGTGCCATGCTCCTACTGGCATATGTTACAATGTAATACATCTCCTATGTTTTAGGCATAGATTTAATAATTAGGGATGAGTGGGTTCCATTCAACATGGCTGCTCAATCTTCTCCTACGACGCCTGTTCCTTAAAAGGGCAGAAAGGCGGGAAGCCCCGCACTCGCGTGGCGGGTGGAGCCTCCACAGAGCTCCAGAGCTTGATTGACAGGCTCTGGAGCCAGTCAATTCCACTTTTTAGTTTGAATGTACAAAAAATACCTAGCCCAGCGTTGTCACATGGGTCATAGCAAGTACAAATTTTGACTAAACAACTATTTGGAGTCAGGCTTTTAAGCAGTGCCAGGAACGGTCAAAGTGCTCATTGAAAAGCGGTCTACCAAGTGTCTTTTGGAGTCGTCCCTGGCCACAAGGGGGTGGTACTATGCAATCTCAGCTCCCTGCCATGAGGACCATAGAGAGGAGCTTTCCTCGTCCGTTGGTTTTTGAGTTATCTTTCTATCTAAGTCCATACTAAAAATAATGTTTGTGGGTGTTGTAACCATCCTACTGTTGTCATGATATCACCATGCAGCACATTACAGTACAGCATTCCCACTAATCTTCTCTTTTCTTACAACGTGCAAATTGGCCTGTCCCCACAGACTCGGCCTTTCTCTGTGAGCAGCATCTAATCATCAGTAATAAGCTCTTCGTCGGCACATCGTCAGGCGCCTGTGCACCCCGCTAATGGTGCTCTACCTTCTGGGACGGGGCCAGCGAACATCTCGGCGGCTCTCGTCTCGCGTGCGGATCATTCGACAAACAGATCACGGTGCTACAGGCGCCCCGTACCATCTGGTCTCCCTCCAACAAGCAGCGGGTCTCCGGAGATTACGCAGATATGAAGCGCCAAACGGTCTGGTGTTGCCTCGCTCGTCGAAACCTACCTATGCGGTGTGAAAACAAGTCTGGATGGATTCTGACTTGGCAGCAGTTCCGGGCTCGGTTACAACCAAAGGGGAATAAAGCAAGCAACGTGAAAGGGATTACTCAAATGTGTGTGACCGAAAAATACTGCATTTAATGAACACAGGAGCAACAGAATAACATGATCAAGAAGTCAGGTTTGCATAATAAGTCCTCGTTGAAATGTTTGTGTATAGTGCATTTAGTTTCAGTCAAGATTTAGTCAAACAATTGCTTTTGTTTTTTGTCTATAGCATGTAAAAAGACGCTTGGGTTTTCACTGTTTCAGAGCGTGGTCACCTCATCCTTCCTCTTCCTCCTGCGCAGCTCCCTCCGTTCCACAACAGTCTTTCACCATCTTGGGAAGAGTAATCCGACGAATATATAATCCATCTTGTGCGCTCCAGTGAACGAACATTAGTCAGAACTATAGTAGGGACGGAAGATTTGTGTGGCTTAGCTGCGAGTCTTGGCCGGACGCCTCCTCGTTTGTCCCTTGTTTGTTTCCTATAGCGCAGGTGTGGGGGGCTCTTGGTTCCTCTTCAGTGTTCAGAGGAAGAAATGTGTAGGTCTCAAATGTCTTAAGGCCATAAATGATACACGATCTTTTAAACTGTGTCAAAGGAAGTTTGCATGATACAAGGACTTTGAAATACACTGGTTGCAGTAGTTGGAGCACTGAAATGGAGTGACCTTAAGGTGAAGGTACACGCTTTGGTTCTCAGGGGGAAATATGTCCTCTGACCTCTGCAGAAGCCCATCTACACATTTTGGCCATGTTTAAAGAAACAGGCCACCGTTTACCCATACTGAGATATGTTCTTATCTGAGCTTAGACGAGTTGATACGTACCTGTCTGGTCTTTGTGTGGTCCAGGGTTGCCAGATTCTGAAAACCATTATATCATACAAAGCTTCCAAAAAAAAAAAAATCGTTTTTCAGCACAAACTATCGTACACTATAAATATGCCAATATCGCTGTAGCACCCACGCAAAATATTGCTCATATCATCATCACCCCTAACTACGACACAGCCCCACGCACTGTCCCATTTATTACATTACGCACACACACGACCTGCTAACCAAAGAGGATGCGTCAGGGCAGAAGGATAATGCAATAGTAGAAGTGTAAAACTGATCCAGGGACAGTCTCTCCTTCTTACAGCAGATATTATGCCTTCGTGAATACGGAGGCTAAGTCTGACTCCAGATCAGAGCGAAAGCGAAGCGCTGCTGAGAGGGGACAGTGCATTTAACCAGACTTTATCTGGCGCTCTGAAATTATCGTACATTAAGGGCTTTTTTGAATTATTGATCGTACATCGTACAGGGGTCAAAATTATCGTACAAATACGATAGTTATCGTACATCTGGCAACCCTGGTGTGGTCGCTTCAGACTTCACCCCGTTTGGAGCCATAGGAATATGCTGGGAGAGGCTAAATGCTTACAACATCTTTGGTCTTTTTGCGTGACTGAGCGCACGCACAAAGACCAGACAGGTCAGGTAAGAACATTATCTCAGTATGGAAAAACGGTGGCCTATTCCTTTAAGGCCATATACAAGCGCAGGAGCTCAGAAAGCAGTCATTTTATTATAGTATGGGGTCCTTTCTCTTTCACTCAATGTGTTTAGTTTGATTTTTATTTATTTTCATGTCTGGTTATGTTCTGCTATAAATATCTTCACTTCCAAAGTCAGTTTAAGCGGCAAATCTGCCTGCTATTATGCTTGGAGATTGTCTAAAAGATGGAAAGGCTGGCCTTTTGGCAGTCGTGGATCTTCATGCGCGTCATGGAGGAGTGTGAAGGCTTCAACAAGCTGCCGGGAGTACGGCAGACGCTCCTCGCTCACACAACACATTTGGACGTTTGGCGTTGAGTCACAAGACAGTTTCTGCCGCACCGAATGTAGCACTTTTGAGACCGCGCGGAAACTCGGGAAAATGCGTCAATGGGTTATTGTTTCACAAAAGGTCCTCAATCAAGCCCTTATAAGGTTTGAAGCACTTGGGGATTTGTGCGTGCTCCATTTTTGGGTCAAGGGCGCAGACAGAGCGGGTCGTCTTGTGACCAGAGGGTTGGCGGTTTGAATCTCGCAGGTGCACACTGTCGTTGTGTCCTTGGGCAAGACACTTCACCCACTCGCCTCTGGTGTATGTATGAATGAGAGTATGAATGGGTGAGTGGTTCCTTGATGTAAAGCGCTTTGAGTGCCTAGAGCAGGACAGGTGCAGATATAAATGTCATCATTTACCCTTTATTTATGGGAGAACGTTTTTTGAAGAAATTAACAGAAACAAAAAATATACAAATGGTCAACCTGATCACTATTTGTGAGAGTTTACGCTGGCAATCGTGTCAGATTCATCTTTTGGCTAAAAGTCCTTTCAAGTGCCAACATTTGGACACCACTTTTCTTTATGAGTAAATCATTGAACCTCAGTTATTTGTGCAGACAGTGAAGATGTGGAATTTTGTGTGTCTTCTTTTTTCATGTGGATAGGCCCAGGAATTATTGAGATATTTACCATAAACCAAGCCAAAAAACATCCGGATCCTCAATTATAAACTACGAGAGGTGTAGAATGTTGATGTGAAACCTTTAATTAACCTTTAATTAACATACACTGCCTGACCAAAAAGAGTTGCCACAACAAAGGGTGACATACGCTACGGTTTTGTTGGAGCACCTTTAGCTTTGATTACAGCACACATTCTCTGTGGCGTGGTTTCAGGCTTCCTCTATGTCAAAAGATCCATCCAAGATCCTGTATTGATGGCCATACCGTCTTTGATCTGCCCGATTTAGAACTCGGTTGCCATAAAGTTGGATGAAATTACTGTGCAGAGTGAAGACAAAACACAATGTAAAGTGCTTTAGGTATCTTAAAAGTGTAAGAAATTCTAATAACCAACTACACTTCTACCAGCCCCTATACGTTTCACCAATAAAAACACTGCGTACAGGGCGAAATGTGCGGTTTTAACCCCACCACTGTGTATTCTTGTGATATGGTATTCCTATGTACACACAGCATGTCTTTGTTATGGCACTAATCCTACTGACATGGTCCATTATATCCAATAAGGCCGTGTTGTTTACTGTCTGGGTATGGCCTGCCTCTCTGCCATCGACCTGCTGGTCTGCACAATCATTCCCCTCAAGTGCTTGGACTGATCCATCCCATAATATCTTCCGCTGCCGATGTGATATTGGAGCTCTCCGTGAATGTTTGAGGATCAGTCGTGTATTTGCACGCGTGCCGATCGCCTGCGTGTCCCAAATTTGCACTCAACATTGGTGACATTCTGTTCAAACTAATGGCTGCAGTGGAGAGTGGATAGTGTGGACAATACAGGGAAAGGTCGGCAGCTGTAGCATTACTCCATAAAAGTAATTTTGTTCTTTGATTACTTTATTGAAAAAAATTGTCAGATTATTTTTATTGTCGGGAAAGTTTTTCTAATTTAGATGCAGTACCTTGACTGTTGCTGAGCTCACCCTCTGCTTTCTCCTCCAGTTTGAGCAAGCTATATGCTGCCTTTTCAGTGTGTTTCAAGTGTTTTGATAAGTTTGAGTAGGAGAATTGCAAAAAAACGGCAACAGACCACAATATTATTTGGATTTTGACGAGTTAAATTCAAATTACTGTCTGGTGATGGCTGTTTTCCCTCCACCTCCATGCTGCATTTGTTTTAGCTGCTTAACGTTTCTTACATTGCGAATGCATCATAAATCTGCAACTTTGTTGATTTCATCTGTTTTTTTCTATTTTTTACATTGTATGAAAAATAAGACGTTCTCAGCTGTCAAAATATTACTAAAAAAATAAGAGAATTGTTTCTTGATAAAGTAATGATAATCTAATTACAATGTTGCCATTGTAATCCTGTTACATACTAACAAAAGTAATCTAATTACATTAATAAGTAAGTGCTTTATTGTCATTGTGCAAGCGTACAACAAAATAGTTTTCAGGTGTTAGTCCTGAGCTGCTGCGGCTGAGCCGCGCTGCCACTGTGTGTCGACCTGACCCGGATGGCCTTGGAGGTCGGGGAAACTGTAGCACTCGGAAGAAACCTGGCTGGCTGCCCTCTGTCTCCTCTGATCCTCTGAAATGGTGCCAAGTAATCCATTCAAATTGATATCTCTGATTTATTTACTTTTGTCCCCCAATTCACTTGCAGCGTCTCACCTTAAAACTTTGGATACCGTAAAGAGCAGATCAGAACAAGTTTGGTGAAAGTGTGTCTTATAACTCAAAAAGGCTTCATCGATTTCCCTGTCTGGTGCATATCGGAGTGTGGGCTGGCATTTTGAGTGCGTGAGTAAAAGATTAACTTAATATGAATCAGCAGACCACACCGTGTTTTTGATAAGGGAATAACACTTTCCCTCCAACAGCACAGCTATGTGAACTTTTCTTAACAACATGGAATTGTTCTAAACTAGAAATCCATTGTGGAGGTTATTAAAGCTCATATCAAGGGAGCAACCCGTCTACTTACACTCATGTTATAGACCTTTCTGGCCTCTCTCTCCCCCCATGAGAGCGCCTTTTCCTCCGGTTTGAGCGTGAACTGTATCGACCTCCTTGTCCACTCCAATCCATGTGTCTCCATTTGCATGGCCTTAATGATCTCTGGACCGCTGCACCGTGGATGTGTCCGATCATTGGATTCGCCTTTCTATAGGATGATATTCAGCTGGGGAATCTCTCTCTTGTGTGCTATAGGTGTGAGGGTTGGGAGGAGTCGAGCTTTGTTTAACACATGGACAGTTAAGTAAAGCTTATGAGAGTGGATTCAAGAAGCCTGAGCGGTATTTGAGTTAGCATGGCTAAAGCTGAAGAGAATGTGTTGAAAACACGTTTCAACACATGCATATGCACTCACCACAAAAAGAAAAGCTCACACGGTCTAATATCTGGTTGGAGCGCCTTTAGCTTTGATTACAGTACACGTTCGCTTTGGCCTTGTTTCAATAAGCTGACTCTGTGGTGATCAATCATCTCATGCTCCCTGAACCACTCTTTCACAATCTGAGTCAGATAAATCCTGGCATTGTCATCTTGCAATATGCCCATTCCATCAAGGAAGAAGAGATCCATTTATGGAACCTGGTTGTGGGTACTGACCTCCATCTTTGGGCACAGTGTTGCTGAACCATGACCAACTGCAGCAACCCCAGATCAATTAAATCCACGAAAGGACAAACAAATAATTATCAGGCAGCGTATCTCCTGCTTGCGATAGTCACTCCCTGATTGGCCAGTCTCCGACATGAGCAGCCAATGATAACCATTGGCCATGAGGTCACATCCATCAGTGCTAATCCAAACTAACCGTATACCTGACTCTAATCCTAACCTTAAGGATAGTGAAGTTTTACAAACTAACCCTAAACTTACCTTAGCCCTAACCCTAAGGATAGTGGGGTTTACAAACTCAAATGAAATAGAAAGTGACACAGTCAGCGGATTAATGATAAATGATATTAGTGATCACCTTCCAGTTTTCGTATTGTACAAAAATGGATGTGTAAAAGATGAAGAGGAAAATAAGTATTGGTTTAGAAGGGTAAAAACAGAGAAAACTATTGATGCATTTAAAAAGGAGCTTTTAGCTCAAGACTGGAGTATTGTGTACAGAGAGAATGACACTAATAAGGCATATGATGAGTTTACGCAAGTATTTCAAAAGGTATATGACAAACATTGCCCAATGAAGAAATATTGTAAAAACAGAAAGTTGGATGTCTAAGGGTTTGCTAAATGCTTGCAAGAAAAAAAAAATCTTTACAAAAACTTTATAAATAACCAAACAAAAGAAGCTGAGGATAAATATAAGAAATATAAAAATAAACTAACAGGTATCATTAGAAAATGTAAACAGGATTATTATAATAAGTTGTTAGATAGCAATAAGAATAATATTAAAGGTTTATGGAATATCTTAAATAGCATAATTAGAAATAAACCAAGAATGATTAATTATCCAAAATATTTCAAAGATGAGGATAACACTTTAAATAATATGAATGAAGTAGTCGATACATTTAATAAATTCTTTGTAGATGTTGGACCAAACCTTGCTGCAAAAATTGCAAACGTTGAGAACTATAACTGTGAACTGATAGACACAAATCCTATGTCCTTGTTCCTCAAGCCTGTGGAGGAAAAGGAGATAATGGAAATTGTTAAAGGGTGTTAAAAAAAACTCGACAGATTACCATGACATGGATATGAAAACTTTAAAAAGTGTTATTGTAATGTATGTTATCTAAGCCGTTAACACACATCTGTAATTTATCGTTGCAAACTGGAACATTTCCTGATAGTATGAAAGTAGCAAAAGTGATTCCTCTGTTCAAGGCAGGAGATAAACATCTCTTTACAAACTACAGGCCTGTTTCCCTTTTACCGCAATTCTCTAAAATCTTAGAAAAGGTTTTCAATTCTAGACTTGACAGCTTTATCGAAAAGTGTAATTTACTCTCGGACAATCAGTTTGGTTTTAGGAACAATCACTCAACCTCACTCTTTGATATAACTGAAGAAATAACTAATGCTGTAGATAACAAGAAATATGCAATAGGGTTATTTATTGACCTGAGTAAAGCGTTTGATACAATAAACTATGATATATTAATTAATAAACTAGAACATTATGGAATTAGGGGGGTAGCTCTACAGTGGGTTACCAGTTATTTAAAAAATAGAAAACAATGTGTGAAAATAGGTGATTATCAGTCGAGTTGTCGACAAATTGTCTGTGGTTTACCTCAAGGTTCCTTTCTGGGCCCAAAATTGTTTAATATGTATATTAACGACATTTGTAAAACGTCTCAAGTACTTAAATTTATCTTGTTTGCTGATGATACAAATATTTTTGCAGGAGACGACTTACAGCAGCTGTGTCGGATTGTTAACTTGGAACTCAAAAGTGTCAATAAGTGGTTCAAACAAAATAAATTATCTCTAAATCTGAGTAAAAGCAAAATGATGATATTTGGCAACTGTAATTCCAATGCTCAGGAAGCAATTCAGATAGAGGGTGTTGTTATCGAGCGAGTGCATGAAATCAAATTCCTTGGTGTTATTATAGATGACAGAATTACTTGGAAATCTCATATTAAATATATATCTACGAAAATGTCTAGAAGCATTTCAGTAATAGCAAAAGCAAAGCACATTTCAAACATCAAAGCTCTACATACCTTATACTGTTCTCTGATTTCGCCCTATTTATATTATTGTACTGTGGTTTGGGGTAGTACTTATAAAAACACAGTTAAACCAATAGTATTGTTGCAAAAAAGAGCTCTCCGAGTAATTCATAAAGTTGGGTTTTTGGACCACACAAACTCATTATTTTTCAATTCAAGGATCATGAACTTTTGTGACATTGTTGAGTTCCAAACTGTAGGATTCAAAAACATAGCATAACTTTGAAAAGTTTTAGTCCAACAGTTAATGGTGTACAATTGTGGAATAAACTGGAGATGGAATTGAAACGATGTCCAAACATCAACCTGTTCAAATATAAATACAAACAAATGACTTTTGAAATATACAGACAAGAAGAAATGCGTTGCCACTAGGGGGAGCAGTGGGATCAATTATGTGTATTTTTTCTTCTATAATCAAGGAAGAGTGTTGCTGCTTGGAACGGTTGTCATTCTATTGCTCAAATTTACAAATTGAGAATTAGGGTTGGCAGGTTATGGATCTGTTGAGAGGAATCCTCCCAACGGGCTCTAAACCGTGTCTGTTAATGCACCACTCAGCATAGGAACACCATCTACAAAATCAGCTGTTAGGGCAGCTGGGTGGGGGTTTGTTGGAGGGGAGCTACTGCCCTCTTCAACTGGCCCGCTCTACACTCTGGCTTTTTAATGCACCACACTATGCAGGGGTTACATCATACTTTACATATAACTCAATTAAATAAATATATCATAATAATAATGATAATGATAATAATAATGATGATGATAATTACACCCAAATTAAAATTATATTGAGAATGGTAATGACAACTGGGAAGTATCAAGATCTCGGAGTATAATATCTATTAATGTACCTTTATAACATAAAAGTAACTCTCAGTTATCACGGGTAAAAATCTGAAAGAAATATATTAAGGATCACATTTTTTGACTTGCTTTGTAGTAGACATCGTACATGAAACGAGATTGTTGTTGTAGTTGTGCGTTGTTTCAATTAATTATATAAACAGTTTATATATTTGTTTATAAGTTTGTAAGATGCTCTGTACGAATGTAGCTGCTTGAAATGTTTTGAAATGTTCTTTTTTTATTCTATTGCACTTGGGGGTGGGCACTCATAAGCTTTTGCTTCAGTCCACTCCTTTTGAGCACAATGTATACTGCTCAAATAAACAAATAAACTAAACTAAACAAAAGGTGTCTTACAGGCGTTATCGCCTTATAGACGAATCTGACCAATCAGAGAGCTGATATGCAAATGTGGCCTTTCCCATCCTGGGAAAAAAGCCTCCTGGTTCCTTCTGGTCGGTTTTTGGTCCTTCAGTCTTATCATTAGGGAGTTACCTGCGGCGTCTCAATCTGGGGCTAGGTCCAACTGACTGTCAGGAAGCTGAACTCTCCCCTTCCCTCCCTATGCTGCTTTCATTTTTTTCTATATTGTTCTGTGAACGAAGTTCACTGTTGTGTTTTGCACCACAGGAAGTCCATCAGATGCGCAGCAGCACTGCTCCCAACAAACGTCAATCAACCACCTGCAGCGGGTCTATAGTACCCTCCACTCGGTGCATGGCAGAGGTCTGTAGGAGCCCTGCTGAACAGAAGACAACAGAGATGAAGCCGAGGGAGATGGTAAATATCAAATTAAATATTTGACTACAGACGCAAATTAGTGTGAAAATTCTACAGTCTGGTACAATCATCTTTGTTCACGAGCTTAATGCAATTGTACATTGTTCTGAATAAGCCATTTAAAAAAAATAAAACAATGAAATGAAATGTGCTCAAGTCATTAGCGATTGTGTAAATGCTGATATTTTTGCAGTTTTTATGAAAGTTCAGATAGAGAAGTGAGCCGGTCTGAATTATGTCTGAACAAGAACTAGACCAGGAGCCAAGACTCAACAAGGGCTAAACTCGGACTCAGAGCAGCAAAGAGTGTTAATATTAATCAAAAATAAGATATGATTAGGCCAACTTGCAATCTTTTCAAATCACAAATTACTATTACTATATTTATAGATACAAGTGTAACTAGACCAGCCAATCGCTTGGCGATATTTTTTTTTGCTCAAATTGGACCTTTATGACCCAAGTATTTAGTACAAAATAATGGAAAAGTCTAAGCCTCACGCCTTCAGCCTCAAATGCCCAGCCATGCCTGTGGTCTGAGTTGCGGTCAATTTGGAATGCTCCATGTATTTTACTGTTATAGATTAGTCAAAACAATTATGCTGTTGACTTGGGAGTGTGGCAGTGCTGCTGCTGCTATCGGCTCCAAACCAGAATAAACAAAAAATAACTCGGCAGAAGCATGATTTTTAGAATGTTCTGCAATCTACAATTTCTCCCAAGTTTCTCACAACTGTTGGGGCTTAGCGCGGAGTCCTATTTATAGACACCGTGAAACTTTCCCAATGCTCATTGCTTCAAGTCTTGCTGAGAGTCTATATAAGGAACTGTTTGAGATCCCACAGTGGAATAAATTACAATTACAAACACGAACAATTATATATATGTTCAAAATAAATAACCACTGTTTGGATGTAATATTTTACACGCAACAAAGTGGTTGAGTGTAAAATAACAGGAGTTACACTCCTGTTCATTTATGCATATTCTGAAATTAGACCACAAAATAGAAAATGTTTTTGATTGTTAACAGCTCTAGAATCTGGCAATCCAAAGTGCAGGGCTTAGTGTTTTTTTTTTTTGGTTGGACATCTGGCTAAAGGTGGGCTTGAAAACAGAAAATGTAGAATACAAGCAGTGCGTTTAAGATGAGCCAGACACTCAGTGCTCTTTCTCATCACAGGGATCTACTTTTGATCTGCAGAAAGGCTTCGTATTTGACAGAAAGTGGCAAGGATGTCATCTACCGTATTCATTTCAATCCTAAGATGCAAACTGTAAAAGGAGCAGTCTGTTCTTTGCTTTGATGGTGAGACGAGATGACGTCTGTGGTGTGTGGACAGAACCAGAAATGCGTTCACAAACTTTTACAATAGTTTTATTCATTTATTTCTGAGCGAGACACAGCGTGATCTGAGGCAGCCTCTCTGTTCTCGGACTGTGATTTTTTTTTTTCCTAGGATAGTTCACAAGTAATGAGAGTGAAATATATCAACCAATCAGCTTAACCCTGACCCTGCCCTAGCAACTAACCTTAAAGGTGCATTATGCAACTTTGTACGCCGAAAAAAAAGAACGATTTATATGTGTGCGTATTTTACCTTGTAGTGACCCAGCAACTGTATGAGTGATCAGCATGACGCCTTTACTTTCCATCACATGGTCTCGAGGATGTTCCAATCCGATCAAATGTTTGGAAGGTTTTCTGGTTAGAGGGTCAGCAGTGAAAACCTTCCAAACAATTGATTCTGGAGCGCTGCCTTTGACACAGTGGACCACGGGATCTTACTTCACAGGTTGTCGAAATTGGCAACTGTGTCTCAGACAAAATTGCCATGACCTGTGGGGTCCCCCAGGGGTCAATATTGGGACCGCTCTTATTCAACCTGTACGTGCTTCCATTGGGTCAGTGAATAAACAGCAACAATGTGTCTGTCACTGCATCGAAAAGATCAGTTTGTGGATGCAAAACTATTTTTTTCCAATAAAACTCAGTCAAAACTTAGATAATTGTTTTTGGCCCACAGACACAAAGACAAAGTGTTATCAGTCACCTTGAGTCTCTCTCTCTAAAACCAAAAAATCAGGTTAGAAATCTAGGAGTAATCATGGACTCAGACCTGAACTTAAACAGCCACATCAAAGCAATAACATCATCAGCTTTTTACCATCTGAAAAACATTGCTAAGATCAGAGGAATAGTGTCAAAACCAGACTTGGAGAGACTCATCCATGCATTTGTCTCCAGCAGGTTAGACTACTGTAACGGCTGCTCACTGGCCTTTCTAAACGAGCTGTTAGAGCTGCAGAACATCCAGAACGCTGCTGCTCGAGTCCTGACAAGAACCAGGAAATACGACCATATTAGTCCAGTGCTCCGGTCTCTGCACTGGCTTCCTGTCACCCAGAGAATAGAATTTAAAACAGCTCTGCTTGTGTTCAAGTCGTTTCATGGTTTAGCACCAAAGTACATCTCTGACATGTTAGAGCCGTATGAACCATCTCAGGCCCTGAGACCTTCAGGGAAGGGTCTCCCTGTGGTTCCCAGAGTCAAGACTAAACACACTGAGGCTAAAGCTAAAATCTGGAACAGTCTTCATGAGGATGTGAGACAGGCCTCAACTCTGACAATGTTCAAATCCAGGCTGTTATTTTTTTACCCGTGCATATGCAAACTGAAAGTATTTTATCTGCACTCTTTTCTGTATATAATACATTTTTATATTTTATGGATTGCTTTTATGTAATTGTATGCAACTGTGAAGCACTTTGTGTATACATTGTGCTCTGCAAATAATCTTGCCTTGCCTATAGGAAAACAAATGTGTATATTGGGCCATAGTGATGTAGATAATGGACATAGTGTAATCAACTGTACAGACAATTTTTAAGAAATAGATCATCTAAAAATTAAATGAAAGCGATACAAAAACAAATTGGTAACTATATTAAGAGCTAGCAAGAAAGATTATTATACAAATCTGCTTGAAAACAATAAAAAAAAAAATTACAGAAATATGGAAAGTATTAAATAGTCTAATTAAAAAAAGACTGACCATAAACTGCCCTATAGATTACATTAGATTATCGGGGCGACGGTGGCGCAGATGGTAGAGCGGGTCATCTCATGATCGGAAGGTCAGGGGTTCGAATCCCGCCTCCTGAAGGTGCACGCTGTCGTTGTGTCCTTGGGCAAGACACTTCACCCACCTTGCCTCCAGTGTCTGCGTACATTGGTGTATGAATGGGTGAGCGGTTCCTTGCTGTAAAGCGCTTTGAGTGCCTAATGTAGGTGGAAAAGCGCTATATAAGTTGAGACCATTTACCATTATCCATAATGATGAGGAAAAAATAGAAGATATGAGTGAAGTTGTCGAGCAATTTAATAAGTACTTTGTAAATATAGGACCTAATCTTGCAGAGAAAATCATCTCATCATCTTAGCAATGTGATCGTATGCATATGGACATTATTGTAGTCATTATCAACTAAGGAATTGTATCAATGAAATTAAATGAATGTCAACAACTATGTTTGATAATGTATGAGGGGTAGACATGTATAGGTTATCTTCTGCCTACTCCCTTTGGGAACATCGTTGTTACAACAACCTTGCAGCCCAAATAAACCAAATAATCTACTCTTTATTTACAGTCAAAATCCTTCGGGCTTCTCCCATAGCTTCTCCCCAGTCCCTCCCAATGGCCGCTGGCTGCTCTGCTTTATGACCGCAACACTGGAAGCCGCCATTGCTGTAGTAACCCAATATAGTCGCTACTCTCCCATTGAAAAGCATTGGACTTTAGACACGATAAAAACAACTTTAATGCCAGGTTTCTATTTTTTAAACACTTTCTACGCCTACATGTTCCCCCTGAGATAACGCTTGGTTAGTCATTATTAAAGAAACCAGGCTGGTTTTCGAAAGATTTTTTTTTTAAATCTCGTACTAATGAGGGTCGGACTGTTAGCATTGGAGCTGCACGAGCTACACAGTCTACAGTGAAGATCCCGCCCTTATGCCCTTTTTAGGAACATGCTTCGTCAGGGCAGGGGAGGAGGAGTCTGTAAATCCGCCATGATCTCCCCCTCGAACGTTGTAACGAGAGTTACAGACTCCAAACATAACTGAAGTTATAACTGTAGAAAGACTCCTGTACTACTTTTGCACATACACTCTCATACATGAGAGGAAAAGGCCGACATTGCCACGTATCGCAGCGTGTGATCGCATTGTTTAAGTTTCATGCCACAAACCCAGCCTAACTTTATCTGACCATAAAACTGAAAATATGCAGCCGATCTCTCTCAAATAAGAAGTGACTGAAAGCTAGGGATGCACTGACGACATTTATGGAATAGTTTAAGTTTGTAGAGATCTTGATTTTGTGTAAATAGCAGGTTCATTCCTCGTGGACTACAGGACTGTCAAAAATAAACAAACTTTCACTCACCCGTCTGAACTAACCTTTGCCTGCCAAACTCGTGGTGAATCCATTTTCGGCGCTCAGTTCTTTTCAATGTAGAGTTTGGCAAATCCGCACTACATCCTTCTGTCGGCGGCACGGTAGTACAGCAGTTAGAGCTCGTGCTTCACAGCTAGAAGGTCCGGGGTTCGATTCCCACCTGGACGGGGCCTTTCTGTGTGGAGTTTGCATGTTCTCCCCGTGTCTGTGTAGGTTTCCTCCGGGTACTCCGGTTTCCCCTACCACTAAAAACATGTACAATAGGCCAGGATGAATGAGAGTGTGTTTGAGAGTGTGTTTGAGAGTGCGCAGGGAGGACGACGGATGCAAATTAGCCCAAGGCTACAATCCGGTGTGGCTTGTTTACATGCATGAGACCCATGTACTGTATGTTCATTAACATGCACTGTCCTGACCAAATAAACCAATAAAAATAAAATCACACTCTGAAGGAGTTGGCTCGGGAAACGTAATGGTCAGCAGGACGCTGTACATGCTTACAGCCGGGCATCATCAGTGGCCCTGGGAAAGTCAGCCTGGAACAGTTCACTGGTTTCACGCAGAAAAACAAACCTCTGCAGTCGTATCCCGGCGTTATCAGCAGCGCAGCGGCCTCCAACAGCAACACGCGGGGAAGCGTTGCAAAAACTGATCAACAATAGGCGTTTGTATAAAACTGCCTTTTTTGTGTGGCATTTGTTTGCTAAAGCATGTGTCAACAATGCAAACCAAGCAGCGGTGCCTCCTCCTCCGCGGTGTTTACCCAGTATGTAAATACACACAGACAAAGTCACGCCCCTACTGCACACTCCGAAATCTCCTAAATCAAGTCGGTTTGAATCTAAAAGTTTACGCTTCTAAATATATAAATACCAATACTGCTAGCTTAAACATGTAGAGGCTTGTTTCTCCATTTGCAAAAAAGTGAGTCTGCCGACTTGTGTCCCTGGAAACCACGGCGGGTCACAAGTTCCCTCTTGGGCAGTGATGTGTCCGACTCGATCCTCGGTGTCTTCCTCTACCCTCGTCAGCCTGGTCTCCCGAACCATCTAGGCGAGGCGCACTTCATCTTACAAAATGTTACAATATTTTGGTTAAAAACTTTATTTCTTGGGACACTGATACGTCATGTTTATGAAATGATTTATACATCTGCTCATTTTAAGTATATATTTTGTAGGGAAGAAATAGAAACCTCTGCAAACATAAAAGAAAGCTCATACTGGAGGGCAGACTGCATGTGCATGGACTGCTTACAAACGACAGTGTGCAGATCCGTCTGAACCGTGAATACGAGGAGGTTGTTTTATGCAGCCTCCCCAGTGGGACAGGGGCGACCGGCACGTCAGCTTTCACTTGTTTCATTTTTAATTGCGGCGTTGATAGAGCCGGGGTATTTTTAGCAAGTAGTAATGACGGGGGAAAGTTCAGCCGGACTGTGTCGGGCCGCTGTTTTCTACTGAAGAAATGTGAATAGTTGTATTAAAAACGGGGTTGTACGCGTTTCAAGACAATTTTTGCGATGTTACAAAATTGCTCCCGTGTTGAAAACACTAGGAGCCAGCTGTGCTTGAATAATCCTTAAATCTTTCTCGGCAACTATTGGAAGCAACGTGCCTCCTCTAATTTCTCAAAAGCTCCTCTTACTGCCCTATACATAAAGTCGTATGGGTCACAGCATAAGCCTATAGCCCGTCAACTCAACCAACTGACTGATGTAGGAGGATTAACCAATTGGAGAAAAGTTGGGTCAGCCACAATCAAAGTGTCATGACTTGTTTCTTGTTGCAACACCCATGCAGTTTAAAGATTTTACACAATATTTATGCAAATACATGTGATAGATACCTGTGTTATGTGCAAGTAACTTTTATTGGTGCCATGAGCCTTTTTTCTTTATTTTTTACCTGTGGCAGCGTTGCCAAATTGGGCTAATTTTGGATGGAACAAATTTGCATTTCACAAGAACCCTTCTATTAGAGGTGAATAGAAAATTAAAAATGTTCTATCATTATCACGTTAACATGTTTCTCTGCTTTCAACTGCAAGTCGACTGAAACCGATCTGGTGATTTTTACAGGAGTGATACCAATTTATGCTATGCTATTCAGGTGTTAGTCCTGAGCCGCTGTGTTCCAACCTGAACAGCATGTTTTTTGGAGGTAGAGGAAACTGTAGCACCCGGAGGAAACTTGGCTGCCTTCAGTGCTCCTCTGATCCTCATGAAAAGGTGCACCTGTTTCAGCGCGTGGTGTCCTGCAGTGGTCAGCTCCACCTTCCTCTTCCTCCTGCGCAGCTCCCTCCGCTCCATAACAGTCTGTCACCATCTTCTGGGAAGAGTGTAGCAGTTAATCTGTTTCAGAAAATCATTTCAGTGGTGTTTAAAAGGGTAAGTAGTTCAGTGTAATACCTACCGGCACGGTAGCGCAGCGGTTAGTGCTCTCGCTTCACAGCTAGAAGGTCCCAGGTTCGATTCCCACCTGGACGAGGCCTTTCTGTGTGGAGTTTGCATGTTCTCCCCGTGTCTGCGTAGGTTTCCTCCGGGTACTCCGGTTTCCCCTACCACCAAAAACATGTACAATAGGCCAGGATGAATGGTGTGTGTGAATGTATGGTGGTGGTCAGAGGGACCGTTGGTGCAGACGTGTGTAGTCGTGACGCGCTTCTGTCAGTCTCCCCCAGGGGAAACTGAAGCTACTAACGTAGTTTACCATCACCGAGTGTGGAGTGAATGCAATTGCTCTCATGTAAAGCGCTTTGTGACCATGTCTGTGAAAGGCGCTATATAAATAAAGATCTTCTTCTTCTTCTTCTACCACTAAAAAAACATGTACAACAGGCGAATCCTCATTCTGACCACCAGCCCGGCTCCACATCTGGAGATGGGTCCCCGGGCGCAGAACTGCCGTCGCCCAATGCCCCAGCATGTACACAGCACAATCTAAACATCAAGAAAATAACAATACAATCTAAATGGAAAAATGGATGGTTTTTCATGTAAGTGCACATTTTTTGACACTCTGACACTTGCCAAGTAACAAACAAATATTATTCCAGTTAAAATTTGAAAATATTGGGGGCGGGGGTATTTGGTAATTTCAAACATATCTTCATCACACTTTGTCGGTTAGAAAATGCCATCTTGATCTAAAACACCGGAAACAAAACATCCGGATTGCTCACGAGATCTCAGAATATCGTGCTCCCTTTGGCTGCGCAGCTGTTTCAACAAAGAGGAACGCATTCTGGATACGCAAGACCTCAGGAGGAGCTTTTTTGTGGAACAGAAGGATCATTTTGGGAGCTGCTTAGAAAACCAAAGATGACTCAAAGAAACACTGCTCCAGCGAGGTTTTTGATGAGAGAAGCGTTTTTTTTTTGCTTTTTCATCACTTTAGATTTGGGTGAAGAGTAACCGGAGAAAATGTGCTTGGTTAAAGCGGGGGTTAAGAGGTTAAATGGAGTAACTTCTCGAGCTATCATTTTTAGCATTGTAAAGGCGAAGCACTATAAACTCCCCCCCGTCTCTTCCTCCCTGTGACGTTAGTGGGAGCGTCTAAAAATGTGCATAGATTGGACGGTTCGATCTGCCTTGATCCTCTTTTAGCTCTCAGACAAACTGCCTGTGTCCGGGCCAGCCCACGGCACAGTCCCTCCATCTGCGCTCCACCGTCACACTATTCCAAGCCCCCACATCCACTGAAACCTCACCTCTTTCTGTGTGTGTGTCGGACATTATAGGCGAGCCATGTAGTATTTTTCATATGGGTCAAGAGAAAACATGGCTAGGAAGTCCCATGCTTTGATTCCAGGACAAGATGAAGCCTTTAAAATAGTTGACGAAATCCAGCTTGCAGTGAAAGGTAAACTAGTCCTTCCCAACAAAATTAAACATACACAAAGGCTAATCCTCCATTTGAAGGACAATAATTAGTATTTCTAAAGGGACAACAAAAGAATGAATTTCTGTGGGGGAGTTGCAAGTTCATTGGATCATAGGGTCAGAAGTTGCCAACAACGTAAGGTTATCATCCATCCAGTTTCTTCCACTTTTCTGGGGCCAGGTCAGTCTAAGCAGAGATGCCCAGGCTTCCCAGCACGTCCTCCAAGTCTTCTGGGTGTGATTCCGAGGCGTTCCAAGGCCAGCCAAGACACATAGTCCCTTCAGTGCATCTTTGGTCTTCCCCGGGGCCTCCTTCCAATGTTACTGGTCCGAAACATCTCCTCGAAACAGATGCCCGAGACACCTCAGCTGGTTCCTCTCGACGTGGAGGAGCAGTGGCTTTACTCTTCACTCATGCATATCTGAGTGCTTAGTCTGGCTCCTTCTTAAGAACTCAAAACAATCCCCATCCAGCTGCTGATGTTTACAGATAACATTGACAAGTCACGGAGGCCAAATTTACATTCGAGGTTGAGGCATCATGCGATGTAACGAGCTGTCGGGACCTGTTAACAGGTGATACGATAAAAGTGCATTGCACACTGTCACCAATATTGTCGCACAGTATTGCACGCTGTGGCAGGCCATTGCGAATCGTCAAGTTCTGTTATGAATGTTAAGAGCCGGGCGAATGAGGTACCTATATGGGTGGCAAAACTTGTCGCACTGGCTTGGTAGAAGAGCACTTCCATTCTAGCTCGCTCCTCTTTGCCCACTCACCCTTCCGGGTTCATAACCGGTCCGTCCCCGCACTCATCTCTCGGCCCTGGTGCCGTTTGTGTGCGCTCTCATGTTACAACATGGACAGACACCTGCGGCTTATAAACAAGTGCTGCCTATAGATGTACTTTTTCGTTTTGAATTTAGTTGGTGCGGCTTATATTCAGGTGCGCTCAATTAGTCCAGAGTTTTTAGCTGCTCCTAACCACTTTGCACCAGCAGAGGAACCAATGAGTCCAGGCTTTTGATCGGCTGAACTGCTTTGACTTATTCTCCAAATTCAGGGAAGCAGTGCGAAGTATTTCAGATCCATTTTCAAAGGTATTTCCACTAACTTACTAATGGGAAGTGAGTTAAAGTGAAATTGTTGCCTGCGATGCACTCATCACTTGGAGATTTTCCGATATATCGCGATATTTTGCAGGACGATTTGATACCGATACTTTTTATTCCGATATATCGCGATATTTTGATAACGTCATGCATATTAATGAAGCAGCAGTGCTCCACTGTTTTCACAGTCAATAGAGGCCAGCAATGATCAAGAATACAGTCAGGGGGCAGGACTACAGTTCTAAACACTTGGGCCAAACACTGTCACACAAATAAATTACTTTTAATTATAGTTTTTTATAATTATAAAGAAGATTAATCTGGGGTTGATTTATTACTTTTAAATAGGGTCGTGGTTTCTTGTTTATTTAAATGTAAATGAAGTCACTGACAGTTATAGACTCATTGTCAGTGAGTAAGTCAGGGATCTTTTATAAAGGTGGTACAAAGCACATGAAAAGAAATGTAAATGATGAATAGTATGTTAAAATAAAGGTTGAAAGTAGCATGTATTATTTTATTTATCGTGATTTATCATAGGTTATTTTTGTGCAATATATCGATTATCACAGTATCTGCGTATCGTGAGATAATCGTTATCATGAGCCATGTATCGCGTATCGTATTGAATCGTGAGCTACCCAGAGGTTCCCACCCCCACTCATCACACAGTGTAATACTGTAAGCTTGTCAAAGTGGATTCATGTTGCACGGTAATAATCTCATGCTATTGGGGGGGAGGGGAATTACAAACTGCAATATGTAATGACAATAAGTGAAGATAAATCTAATTGAATTCAAGTGTTTTTCCTCCCGCGCCACAGAATGTAATTAGCATCTGGAGGGACCGGGTTGTGTGGTCCATCATGGACATGTTTTAGTGGTGTAAGCTCCGAGGGAGGCAGGCGTCAGGGGGGATCAGGGCACTCCGCATCGTGAGTCAGCTTCTGCTAATACAGAACGGCCTTCTCTGCAAATGTGAAAAACTCTGAGCCACTCGCACAGCTTTTGTGTTTTTCACCAGTCATTTTATGAAGAGAAGTCGACAATTTTATTTACTAACACATGGATGACATAAGGGGAGGGAAATACTGCAAGTGACCCGCTCATGCTCCATTGGTACAGAATGATTGGACAGCTACTGATATGGAAGGTTTATGTCGTCTTATGTCACATTTGAGCTGCAATTGGAATAAAAGAAAACACATATTCAAAAGACAAACATTACAAATACAGTATCGTAACAGTGAAGTAGTAAATATGGTAGTAAAATGGGTAGTTAAACCTATCATTCACTGTAATAAGGAAATGCATACAATATGTTGTAGAGGGTATGCAGATAAAAAGGTAAAGAGTAACTCAAAAGGGGTGTCCACGTTCAGCGATGGATTTTGTTATTTGTTTTGGGGCTCTGTTTGGAATGATAATGATGTAAGTGTAGATCTCCTCTTGCGAAATCAATTCACAATTCATGATCTACAGCTACAGCATCGCCCCCGTGCACCAACACCAAAGGGGCCCGAGAGCTAGCCTGCGGGACCCCACACATATCTGACATCTTTCTGTGCGATCGCGATTCATGCCTCCAGGCTCTGATTGCGGATTCAGGCGAGAGGAGCTGCGCCACTGCCGGTAGCAACAGCCCGAGCAAAGTAATAACAACTAAAAAGAGATGACCCCCCCCCCCCGGAACAGGCGTGACCCCGGCGGACTGTCGGGGAAAAGGCTGTTGCCATGACCTGCCTCCCTTTTGGGCACAGTGGCACGAGTGGAACCTTTTCATAAAGCGGATACCAATCATAACATAACGGGACCCAGCAAACCGGTGATTGTAATTGAATAAAGTCATGCACTTGGAGCTTATAAAATGGCCAGCATACAGACGTCTCCCCTCGATTACTTTTGTCACGGTCGCGTGGACATAATACAACCCGCCTCATGCAGCTGAAATTGTGAATGGCCAAAGACAGACTGCAAACCACCGCCGACACAGGAACATGGACTTTTCATTCATTTCATGGGATTCCTATGATGGAGCCCAAGGTGAATAAAGAGGCAGCATTTACCCGCCGCTAAGGCTGAGGAGACTTTCACAATAAAACATAGTGCTAACCCCACAAAAGACCAGAGTTTCTCCTTCATGTGTTTTGTCACATGTGTTTTGGTATAATGTCGTTGTACCAATATTTTTTTTTTTTTTACTGTGCACTTTTGTAGCATGGTGGCATATGGTTGGCGCTTTCTTTCACGGTTTGAAGATCTCTGGTTGGATTTGACCGCATCTGGTTTTCTCTCTAACAGGTCCTCCACCGCCCGATCTTAACTATGCTTTGTGCAACACATTTGTCACAAACAGTCCTATACCAGGCGAAAAAGTAAAAGCTTGGATAACAATTTCCTAGAGCCTCGATCACTATTTCTATTTCAGCACGACTCAGGTGCATTGTATCCTTATATTGCCTTTAAAGGTGTAATTTAAGTGTTCTGCTTCATTGGACGACTAACACTAAACTGCGATCACTAAAATCCTGTCACTCCTCCTGAGGTGTCAAATTATTTTATACAACGAGCACCTCGTAATAAAATATAAATGACGCAGGAGGCCAAAGACTGATGGTCACTGCACTATATCATTCATATAAGTGCATTTCAAGACCTTCCCATATGAAAATTATTGCAAATGAGATTATGATGGCAAAGGACATTTATGTAAAAAGTTGACTTCTTATGGCAATTTGGGCCAATAAAGTAGGGGCCGACAAAACCTTGGTCTGAGACCCGCATTTTGCCCCCAAGCCATAGTTTGGGCACCCCTTCTATAAACCTTAGCCTAATTGTTTTTTAGTCTTTGTTTTTAAAAGGCACACTGACATTATGGATTATATGGTTGCCAGCAATACAAAACATGCTCCTAATGACAAGCTACACAGAAAATGTTTTTGCAGTGGGTGATCCAAGAATGGATTTGGATGAGGACCTAATCTGTTTGAACATCATATTTGGCTGCCTTTAGTCAACATCTCCATGGAGACGATCTGGAGCCGTCCCGCTTCCATAAAGTTACAGTCAGGTCTGAGGAGAGGTGAGCCGCTCACAGCAAACACACGTTTGTTTGGTCATTTTTGCTCAAACGGTCTCCCATCGAAGTACCGACCAGGCCCTTCCCTGCTTAGCTTCCAAGATCTGACGGGATCAGGCAGAGCAAAGGCGGTATGGCCACAAACATGTATTAGATGTTGTTTTATTTGTATAATCTTGTATTATTTCCTATTTATTAGGTGAAGTTACACAGTGTGGCTTTAAAGTGATGGTCTGTAAGATTACACCCCTCTCTCCTGATTGAACATGACAGGTCAGTTCACAGGAAATCTTGTCTCATTCGTCAAAGAGATGGCACTGAGGATTCTGATTAGTTGCTGAAATCAGCAAAGGGAGGGACTTTCGATAAAGTATAGTAAAAGTATAATTATTCAATATTACGTTACGTCAAATTTCAGGCCCAGGCGGTCAATCATACGCAATCTATGCAATGTGTAACATTTAACCTTACAGACTATCACTTTAAGGATCCCTATTGGTTTTTACCTTTATTTCTGGGGACCGCTCTCAATAGCCTTCAAAAGCAGGCCTATTACATATACATGACACAGTATAAACACAGTTTATATTAAGTTTATAACAAACCTTTCTCTGCGCTTTATTCCATGTCAACAAAAAATGGAAAATATTTCGTTGAGGCTAGTCTTATCACGCAAAAAAGGGCATGTAGACATCTGACGTAAGGCGCTCAAACCCAATTTATCTTGAAAGTCCAAACCCGGACGTGCGGGCTTGTGTTGCCGTGGCGTACTGCCTCCTCGCAAAAAGAACCCCTCCCTTTCTCCCATTCACTCGTGTGCAGCCCTGTCGGAGGCGTACAGTGGCCGCGCACCGGAGCCCCTCTGTGCGCGAGCGGAGAACTCCTCCAGCCTCCGGTCTGCGCGGTTCAGCCCGGACTTTGACCGGCCGCCGGACCCGACACCACGGAGACCCAAGAGCACGAACCAGCCACGCACAGGTGAGAGATAGCGAGAGAGGAGGAGAGAGTCAGCCGTGTCGCCTGTTGCTCTCGCTGATCAATATCCAAACCCCAACTGCGTAAAAAATTCTCCCCCCCCAAAAATTCATTAGTGCAATTTATTTTAATTTTTTTTACTAGTCGCATGCTGTAGTCGCAGTATGCAAGCGCACTTTTTATCCCCCTCTTTTTTTTTTTTTTTTTTTACCTTCCATGAGAGGGGTTTAAAGTCTTGCAAATGCCTGCGTTCATTCAGGTAGACTGGTGCGTGATGTTTTCACTGGGGAGGTCCGACAACGCCAAATGCCGTAAGCGAAAATGCCGTTTCACGAACAGCCGGTTTTTAACTGAACATGCGGAGTGTCACGACTGACGCTCAACGCTGACTACTGGTGTCTGAATCGGTGGGCAATTCGGCGTGCGGAATGCGTTCAGGGCGTTTGGGGAAAAGTCGTCAAATGCGCTACTTTGTCTGAAGATTCACTTGTGGGTCCGCGGCTCGACTCTGCAGCGGCAGGGCGGCAGCAAACGAGAAATAATCTTGTTCATTTCAAGATGCCGACCGTTTCCAGCCGGAATCCTTTTAATTGACTCCAGCCGAATTGTCAAACACCCTTCCGAGGTGCAAGCCCGCGTGTTGTTTGTGCAGCTTCCCTTCGCTGTGTACCACCAGAGCTCTGCGTGTTTATGATTGACGCTTTTCCAAATGCAGATCGAGGTGACGTTCGTGATATTTTTTTTTTTTTTTTTTCCTTTTTCTTTCTTGCTTCTTTCTTTCCGAGGCGTTCTGTCTCGGCATCGCAGCGTTTTATTTGAGCGGGGATTTGTTGCACAGGCTCATTCTCTTTCCCACCGCCGTTGCCAAGTTGTAAACAGTTTGCGCTCAGGTGGGTGTTATGTAATTGTTTCAATGCAGCACTAAATGGTTGGGAGAATCCTGGAGAAGAGCAGTCTGTGGCTGAGCTGGAGGAGACATTGGGGTGTTTAGAAAAATAAAGGAAAAAAAGACAAAAAGGGGGGGGGGGGGGAAGCTTTGTCACATAGTCTTTGCACAGGTACAAGGCATAGGCAGACAGAAAACAAATGACATGGATTGGTAAGTAAATATGAAAAAAGGGGGCTGGTACATGTTATTTTAGTTAATATTGATGAGCAGGAATTTAGTCAATGGAAAAAAAAAAAAACGACATCAATAACTGACATAGGTGGGTAACGCTTTATATTAGGTGTGCTCATTAAGGATTAATAAGCATTAATAATATGCTTGTAAAGTATTAAAACTCTGCTTATTATACTTTTATCTGTTAACATACTAATAGTCCATTAATAATATGCTTATTCATAGCCAACCCTTAACCTAATCCAGACCTTAACCCATACCCTAACTCTAAAATGATTACTAATGCTTATTAATACTTGATGAGCACACCTTAATCTAAAGTGATACCCATAGGTACATGTTTTAATTTATTGTATTATATTATGATAAAGTATTACAATATAAAACGTATTAGTTAAGATTTTTTTTTTTTTACTGCCCTTAAAAAATGATATATTTTTTATATAGCGATATCTCTTTTTGCATTGATGTTCCTTTCTAAAACCAGTGGCCGTGTAGTTCTCTGCCAGAAAGTTGGTAGTCTGAAATTCATCCACACCTGCGATAGTTGTGTCCCTGAGCAAGGAACTTCACTCACAGTGCTCTGAGTGCTGAGGTGTATGCAACCATTTACGTCATTCAACCATCAGAAGTGAGGCTACCAGTCTGTGCCATCGGCCCCTCCGACCACCCAAGGACCAACCAGGCCCGTCCTGCTTAGCGTCCGAGGTCTGACGGGGTTATCCAGAGCAAAGGCGGGAGGGCCCTTATATAGATTTGTTCTGTTTGGTATCAGTTCAGAAAATAGTGGTCACACTCGAATCAAAACCATCAATTTGCACATCTATAGCCACATGTCTGTCAGTCTGTCCCAGGGCAGCTGTGGCTCTACAGCAGTAGCCTAAAGTGAGGAGTAAATCTACTCAGATGTGAAAATATTACATTAATACATATAGCCTATATTGTATGGAGGATTGAAAGTGCCACAATTAAATAAATAAATGCACCATTAAATAATTAAATAAATGTGTCATTAATTAAATAAATGTGTCATTAATTAATTAAATTACCAATGATTCTGTGTAAAAATATATATATAATTATTTATCTATTTAATTAATTATTTCATGGTCCTGTGTTGCAAACTCGCCCATCAAAAGTTGTGGGCGGGCTAAAGCCTGGTTAACTCAAATCTTGTCTAATCCATTGCTTTGGCCTGAAGTGTTTTTTGGAAACATGACGGCTACGCTGATGGAGGACCTTCATGAGGTTTCAAGGGAGTTGGTGCGAGATATTTTAGACCTTGCTGAGTATGTGGAAGCAGGACCTGCAGACCCCGAGCATATACAGAATAAAGCAGAGGAATTTATTGAAGTTCTTGGAGTTATTTCCGCACTTTCTGACCAAGGCATTGACTGTAGAGTGACCGAAATTTTAGAAGAAGTACTCTACAGGGGTGCTAGTCGGAATGTGCCGTTGCCTCAATGCCCCGGTCGCAATGTACCGCATCCATTGGTTTTACCGCCACCTACCGGGCGGATGAGTGCTCTTTACGATTATTGAGAAACAGCAGATATTAATTTTAAAAAAAGTTATTTCTTGACATCCCTTGATGGAGTGATCGAGGCTTGTGTTTAGTTGTTTTTACTTGAGTATTCAAACCTACGTAAGGGAGAATAGCGCCACCCAGCGTATCGGAGTATGTTCACTAGTGTGCATCAATCCATTATTCTGGAATTGATTTGCCTTGACTCGATGAGCAGGATGACCAATCAGGTGTTAGGACCCACCCCTCCAACTTTGATGGGCGAGTTTGACAGATAAAATTAATTCATGAAACACTGCAACACAGGACCATGAAATAATTAATTAAATAGATAAATAATTATATATATTTTTTTACACAGAATCATTGGTAATTTAATTAATTAATGACACATTTAATTAATTAATGACACATGTATTTAATTATTTAATGGTGTATTTATTTATTTAATTGTGGCACTTTCAATCCTCCATAATATTGCCAAGCCGACACTATTGTTCTACCTACGGAAATAATAGTTTCACTGTTTCAAAAGTGATACTAGTGTTGCGTTCACTGGCACTTCAGAGAGTATAGAGTATAGAGTATATGACTTTTTTTTTACTGCCCTTAAAAAATGATATATTTTTTATATAGCGATATCTCTTTTTGCATTGATGTTCCTTTCTAAAACCAGTGGCCGTGTAGTTCTCTGCCAGAAAGTTGGTAGTCTGAAATTCAGAATAGCGCCACCCAGCGTATCGGAGTATGTTCACTAGTGTGCATCAATCCATTATTCTGGAATTGATTTGCCTTGACTCGATGAGCAGGATGACCAATCAGGTGTTAGGACCCACCCCTCCAACTTTGATGGGCGAGTTTGACAGATAAAATTAATTCATGAAACACTGCAACACAGGACCATGAAATAATTAATTAAATAGATAAATAATTATATATATTTTTTTACACAGAATCATTGGTAATTTAATTAATTAATGACACATTTAATTAATTAATGACACATGTATTTAATTATTTAATGGTGTATTTATTTATTTAATTGTGGCACTTTCAATCCTCCATAATATTGCCAAGCCGACACTATTGTTCTACCTACGGAAATAATAGTTTCACTGTTTCAAAAGTGATACTAGTGTTGCGTTCACTGGCACTTCAGAGAGTATAGATTAATACTGCAGAGCAGAATTAATCTATGGACAAAATGGAATTGTTTATTGGTCTTAACCTTTGATGTGATGTTGCAGATGTTTCTCCACATGAAACAAAAAGCAGCGGCTCTACTCTGAGCTCCTCACCTTGTCTCTAAGGGCCACCCTGCGAAGGAAACTCATTTCGGCCGCCTATATCTGCGATCTTGTCCTTTTAATAATGAAATAACCTTTATCAACAAAGAAAAACTCTTGAGAGCTTCCACAAACATACAGTATTAATGGCTTACACTAATATAGCGCTTTACAAGCTCAAGTTGACAAGCTTCTCAAAGCACTACACTATAGTTCTATATAGCAACAGCTGCCCCGGGGCAAACTAACGGAAGTGAGACTGCCAATCTGCATCTCTGAGCACCACCAACTACTCAAATACAAACCAAACCTTCATCCTTCTAATATCTATATATGTGTATGTGTGTGTATATATATATATATATATATATATGGGAGCTTCAAGGTTCTGCGCAGTATTTTTGCAGTTCCTAGAACTGCACTTTTCTGGACCGAGATGTCTGATGTATTTCCTGGGATCTGCTGTAGCCCCTCCTCCAATTTGGGGGTCACTGGCCTGAGTGCCCCAACGACCACGGGAACCACTGATGCCTTCACCCTCCAGACCTTCTCCAGCTCTTCTCTGAGCCTCTGGTATTTCTCTAGTTTCTCGTGTTCCTTTTTCCTGATGTTGAAGTTGCTTGGTATTGCTATGTCGATCACAACGGCTTTCCTCTGCTCTTTGTCCACCACCACAATGTCCGTCTGTATCTGGAAGTCCCACAGGATCTTGGCTTGGTCATTCTCTACCACCTTTGGAGGTGTTTCCCTTTATATATATATATATATATATATATATGATGCGGCACTTTGTGATACCCTTCGCGCTTTATAAGTAAAGTTTGAGTGATTGAGGCCGTTTTGTCCCCATTTCACTCCAAAAAGCCCTTGAGGACTTTAATCCTTGTAATATATTCTCTTGATTTGCTAAAATGTTGTGTTCTATGGCCATAAAGGTTGAATATCTAGGCTCAAGTGCCCGAAAGCAGGACGATCCATGACATGTCCCCTGCCCTTCATCTGAGATTAAAACTCCAAATACTACAATGCTGTGAAAGCAACATATTAACTGTCACGGTCTTCCCATCGTGCGGCGTGTTCACGTGATTGTTTGTCCAGACATTTATGACATAACACTGTGAGACCTGTTTTAATTAAAGTCGGTGGATGAGCAGATGGGGTCTGGATAAGGAGAGCTGAGGTTTGTCTCCTCACGTCTATCTGTCGGATTAGACGCTCCCAAACACTGCCGGAGCTACCTCTGCAGCTTACATGTTCTAGAGTGGACTTAAAGCTGCCGTACATGATTCTCAAACAGTGACAGCAAGAGGAAGTTTAATTCAAAGTGTTAGTCGTGGCCCCAAATTGTTTCCTGCATTAATTTAGTGTATATCTCCAGCTGCGCGGATGTAGACGCTAATATCAGAAGAGGCTGCAGCGTGACACAATTCTTTATTTCGGTTTTTGTAATCCATCTATTGCAAACAGGAATAAACAGCAGTCATTTCTGAACTCAGCTGTAAGTTCTATGGCAAATCACGTTTGACCGGGCTTTTTGTTTGCATATGTCCAGGGAAAGGTGGTTTGGCTTGTGCCCTGTGCACATAAAAAAAAATAAAAGTATAATCCTTACAGCAGCCCCAGATCTTGTATCCAATTTCCTATGATCTAAAGCTGCTATACAGAATAATCTCTCCTGTTCTCGGCTGGTATAAGCCGTTTCTCTCTGAAATGGCGCGACCTTTTGCCTCTGTCAGGTGCAGATGAGCTCCTTGTAGACCTGTACAGATCCTTCAGAGTGACAGAGGGCAGCAGTTCTCATTTATAATGATTTTTTACAATGTAGCACAATACCACGGCGGCTTATGGACAGAGTCTTCAATGCAATGATCTTTGCGGTTAGCAAGGATAAGCACTAAATCATTTAACTCAGTAGCGGCTGGTGACTATCATGTCTACTGCACGCATTTACTGCTGTTTGTCAGTCTTAAAAGAAGCATATTCCCAGAGCTTCAGACCTACAACAAAAGGCAAACGTTTACTCTCTAAATGGCAAACAGCCACATCATGTCATTTAAACAGCAGACTATTATCTAACAGTGCATGTATCCAAAGCACAATGATATGAGAGCATAAAGGAGTTGTTTATGTCCTGCTTAAGTGAACGACAGCGCTGAACCGGGACAGATGTGAACCGTAGCATAAACATGGACTCATCCGTAGCATTGGCGTTCCTTTCATCTGTTTAGCCTCATTAAAACTCCATAAACACACGGCAAGAATATCCGACTAATCCACTGGTGTGTGCTAGTTCCCGTAGTGTTTACAGAGACCGCGTGCAAGTGACGGTGACCAATGAAGAGTCTTCAGTGTGGTCTGCTCTGTGATTGGCCCGGACTGATTTCTGGAGCCAAGTGTATGTGTGTGTGCGTGTGCTGGAGGCGGGACCATGCGCCACTGCCACCTATCGATCACTGCCATATTTGGGAGCGTTCTTGGGACTAATCAGAACTAGCCCTTCATTTGTTCTTGTGGTAAAACTCGTGATCAGAATGATACAACTACAATGATTATACACAGTAATGACATTAGGCAATTAGTTATGACATAAAATAATCTATAAAACATTTCAATTACAATTTTACTGTCTCTTTTCTCTTGTAAAAACAAATATATATATATATATATATATATATATATATACACCAGCTATCCCTTATTGAACTGCATGATATAAAATCAAGCCACGATAAACAATGTGAAGCTTCAGTTTTCTATCAGGAATTTAAACCAACTTAAACAATATTCATGTTGTGGTTGCATTGTTAAACATGTCAATTGTTGTGGCTGAATTTTACATGCTGATTCTACTGTCAAAGAAATGACTTTCAAGTCGATCTGTATTTCCTGGATTTTGTTACAAAATAAAAGGAGTAAACAGGAGTAAAGCCCATAACCCATCAATGGACCCGTTCTGAGCTGCTCTGTGCTCAAAGTGTGTTCATCACGGCACCGTCGGCATTGATCTTCTGTTAGCATGATGTTGGCTAAAGAGGAAAGCTTGAGTTATCGCTTTATCATGTGTTTTTTTTTTTTGTTGCTGCCTGCAGAGGGCGCTTCAGACCCACTGGAATACAAACCAACAGTCTTCAGTGCAGAAAGACTTTGAACTACATTATCAAATTTTAAAACATATAATATTATCATAAAGGTACCAACAGGAAGGTTTAGAAGACACAGTTAGTATGTCCCAACTTTAAAGCTCAACAGTCTCTCCCACTTCCTTTGACCGGTGTTGGAAATAAATATCCCATTAATTTTTTCCCTGTTGACTTTTCAAAAAATTTAGTTATCAAGGGTTTAAAAGAACGATAGCAACTGATCTGATATAACATGATAATACTACACAATCTTGATATCTTTAACACTTTTAGTCACTATAAGTCATTGTTCGGATTGAATCAAGAGTCAGCCACACGCACATTTCTTTGCAGTGCATAGATACTTAAAGTGTTAATATTGCAGTACCAGTTCAAACTATTACTGTAAACTCCTGGTCTCAAGGTCTGAGCGCATTGACTCATCTCCGTAGAAAAATACAGTACAGTTCGTTTTCTTTGTATCCACAGTGCAGTGCGTTCAGTACAGCGCTCGCCGCAGATGCACCTGCAATACAATTCAAACTTCGAGCACATTTCAGACCTGCCAAGCTTTACCCGAAATCACCTGCAGACGAAAATGGACTGAATGCTGTCCATTATAGAGGCGAGGTCAAGACTGCACAATTACAATACGAAAAAAGATTCCACATAAAAGTCTTGTGGAGGAGGTGACCTGACATGGGGAATAGTGCAAACATGTGATGAGTTTTTGTTTATTTATTTTATTTTACTTCAGAATTATACCGATATAAGGACTGTAGAGCAGGTCGATTGCTGATATAATGGCCGTTAAATTCCTTTTCAGAAAATGAAAGAAAATTATTGATTAGAGTTCGACCGATATGGGTCGATCGAACTGCCGATTTTTGGGGATTTTTGTTGGCCGATGCCAATCGTTATTTTCTGGACAATTTCTCCCAATGTCTTCTATACTGTAAAATGTGTCAGTGTTGAGCTGTGACAGCAAGAGGCGCTTCATTAGGGGCATATGGCTGATTAAGGACATTCATGTTTAGGTACCTCAGAGGGAGCTTGTTTGAAAGACAAAAATCAGCAGATTCCAAAACAAAGAACAGTAAGTCTCGATCTCTTATGCTGCCTACACACCTAACCGTATTGACCGCGCTGCTGCTTCTATTTTGACGCTTGAAAGGCTTGCAATCAGACGCTCACATGTGTCCACCTCAGGCGGAGCCACTGCAGCACGATTCTGTAGAAGAAGAAAAAAACTGCGCAGTTGCTGCATTAAGATATGAATGAAAATGGTTTCCTGATTCTTCCTTTGTACTAGTGGAATAGTTTAACCAGCCTACATTTCTCTGACACTTGAGACAAACCTCGCCTCTTTCCTCTCCCTCTGTCAGATATTATTTCAATACGTGTGGGTTTGAGTGTGTAGTACCTGTTATCATGACATGATTTTATCATGTCATGATAAAATCCCCTTTTAAACATGTTTGTAATCCAGCGCCTTGTTAAATGCGCCCACGCCCGTGTTTTTATAAGTTTATTGAAGCGTATGATTCCTCTGATCCAAATGCCTGGGCTCGGGGCATTTCAAACCACATAATCGTCATGAATACTTCCTCTTTTCAGACAGTGTCTCCGTTTCACTTGTGTCTTTATGACACAAGTGAAGAGGTGGTTATGTTGCTCCAAATTCAGATAATCAAAAATTATTAGGAATAAATTATTCCAGAATGTGTGTTTGCTTCCTCCCGCCGCATTCATGCCACTCTGAACAGCTGGCGTGCATTGCCGATGATTCCGATCGCTCTAATGCACCTGCCGCCACGCACACTCATCACCCACATGTGGTGACAATACACAGGAATCAACTGCCCCTGCCGTGGGATCCACGTTAGATGTGCACGCACCTTTATGGTTCCGAAATTACAAGCAAAAGTCTGCAACAAAAAATGTATAAAATATAACCTGAGGTGTACAAAACAACTTTCATCGCGATGTATCTCTATGGGGATATCGGCCTTTTATCGCCGTTAGATTGGCCTATAGTCGCTATTGTAAAATATCCAAATATCTGCCCGATATATCGGCCTCTAATCCATACTGACACTTCTGGTGATACCGCACGCCATCCCAGATCAAAGGCTTTCTTTAAAATAATGTGAACAGTGACTGATTCAAACACACTTGATAATCTTAACCTTAAAGTAAAGGTGTACTTGCAACCAGCCTGTGTTTAGTGGTGGGGGAAACCAGGGCACTCGGAGGAAACCTATGCAGACACAGGGAGAGCATGCAAACGCCACACAGAGAGGCCCAGTCTGGGATCGAACCCGGGACTTGCTTTCTGTGAAGCGAGAGCACGAACCGTTTTGCCACTGTTCCGCTCTTGCTTTTTATCTGCAACACTAGCATTTTATGAACTGAAGTGGTAACAAAATGAGATGTTTTGTGTCAACAGAGGCCAGTAAATAGTCTTTTAAAGCCAGACCGCGTAAACTTTCACTCAATAATTGCATCATTTAGAAGCATTTCACATTTAATTATAGGAAATGTCCTCGAGTAACATACGTCTTTACTGTGGGAGATGCTGTAGCCAGATGTAAGCTTCGAACACATTAGCTCCTCTAATGTGTTCATTTTGTTACTTTAATTGCATGGTCATTTTTGTTTTATTTGTTTGGTTGCTCGGGTGACGTAGCAACATGTGACGAGGAATGTGGCTTTAATGAGACAGTATCATTGGCCCACACACGCATAAATGATTCTTGTACATTTCTTGGGATGGTGGGAGTATCAAATAAAGTACATAGAGAATGCTTCTTCATGACTTTACTTTCAATGCAATTGTACTCATTTTTATTGTGAATGAGAGTCAAAAGAAACTTTCCAAGCCAAACAAAAACATACTTTAGAAACGGAGACTTGCTCATCCCCGCTCCATGGCATTAGGGTACGCTACAGGAAGGAAGCTTTCTAAGCACACGTATTAGCCGATGCCCCAAGTGCGCTGTAAATATTTAATGGAGGAGAAAATGAGTAGTCCTTGTGGCTTATGAAAGAGATGGAAATTTAGATGATATCCACAGAATGAAATATAATCTAAAGTGTATCTTTTCTCATTGTTGTGCTGTCAATAAAGTAAATAAGAGCAGCAATGTTGAAATAATTTTCTTTGCGCCTTTGCCTGGGTATGTCACTTCCTAACACTTACAAATTTCCAGTATGTGTAAAAATAGCCACCGCCCTCTGCTGGAATGGAGCTCGAAATGACAAATTAGCAGCATGGCTATTGTGAGCTTGATGCCAACTGACAAATGTTTGGTAATGAAGGCAATTGAGGCTGTGCAATAGCGTTAGAATCAAGCTAACGCTAGCTCCACAAGCCGCACTGTCATTTCCGGTTCCGTTTCAGCAGACACTTGCCACTTGACATGAGGAATATGATTAACTAAATACGCACATTTTAAAGGTATATTATGGAACTTTTTATGTGAAAAACAAACTAGATATTTTTCGTCATTTACCTTTTTTGTGGATGTATGCATGGCGCCTTTGCTTTCCATTACAGTGGTCTCTACAACGCTCCAGGATCAATTGTTTCGTGGGTTATCTGGTGAAAGGGTCCGTCAGCAGTGAGTGAAGTCCATGGGATCTTTACATATTGCAAAAACAACTTTAAAAGGGACTAAACAGAATTTTTAAATGTTAAAATTATGCATTTTCCACCCCTACATGCTACAGCAATATCCTAATGTGTAGAAATAAGCTAGACCTATTCACCACAAACGCTGCTGAAACCCTGCACTGTCACTAAAGATTTTTGTATTTTGGGATGAACAATGGCCGAGGAACGTGCTTCGCTATGGTCCTCATGGCGGGGAGCTGACATTGCTGTAATACCACCCCCTTGTGGCCAGGGGCGACTCCAAACGACACTTCGTAGACAGGATTCTAATTGGACTTCAGACCTCCCTAGAACGGCTTAAAAGCCTGGCTTCAAAGAGTTGTATTTTTTCTAAAAGTTGCTATGACCCATGTGACAACGCTGGGGTAGGTGAAATGTTTTTAACCACGCTGGTTTTTGTATATCAGCCCAAAATAGTGGAAGCATTTTCATTGCATTGACTGGCTGAGTGGGGCTTCTCGCCTTTTTGCCCTTATGGAACTGGCTGTGTACGAGGAGATTGAGCAGCCACGCAAGTTTCTCAGACGCCTCGGGACCATTACAATAAATGGGGCTGTTTAGGTAATCATCTATCTGTAATTATTATCTATCTATCTCCATCGTCATGCATGAGCTTAACACAGAGACTGCAGTTACACATAAGACCTGAGGTGGCAGTGGCGAGTAAAAAAAAAAGACAATTTCTAATAATAAAGCATTGGTCCTATTATTGCGCTTTTCCAGACATTCAAAGTCGCTTTACAATTTCGTGCATTATTCATTCACTCCATACTCGGTGATGGATCTAGTCCCTTTAAAGCCTGGTTTCAAATAAAGTTAGCATTTGTAAAGCTAGATATTCCCCTTGTGATAACTCTGGGATAGGTACAGTTTATGAAACCATGCAGGTTTTTGTAAAAAATAAAAAACGAAAAGTTTAAGCTTTTTCCTTTGATTCACAGGCTCTCGAGTACTGAGCAGTCTAGTCGCTGTTCAAACCGCCTCACAGGGCAGTGTTTCTCGCCTTTTTGTCCTTTTTTGGAACATGCTCTGTAGGAAGAGATTGAGCTGCCATCATAGATTCTCTGATGAATCCTTTTGTTAGAAAGACGGGTTGTGGCGCTACTGTTGGCTTAGTTCTAAAGTGAGCGTATAGAGTCCAGGGTTTGTTATATTACAGCTGCTTGTGTTGAAAATTAAAACCGTGCTGTTCAGAAGAGCACTTTTCGATTTCTTACACATGCCAGGTATGGTTTTGTGGCTAAAAACCTTTCAAAAAGAGGATTGAGCGCGTGTGTGGCTTCAAACTTTGCATTTTGTACAATTTGATGCATAGACTACAGTATATTCTTGGCTAAATGAACAGTGTAGTTACATCTTGTTTTGGAGCAACAACAAACAATTGATTTTTCCATTAGAGGAGACATTACCCTCAGCGTGCTGGATCTGTGCCCCTCGTCCATTAATTCTAAAACGAGTCTGCAATACAGTGGAATGCTTTCCATCATAAGCAAATGGCAATCCTGCACCCAGTAAAGTTTCTCGGAAGAACAACTTAATTAGACTTAAAGCTGGGGTACCTGATTTTTTGCTGTTATACTCTGAAAGGAAGAGACGAACCTGTTAACTGCACCTGTAACTCGTTTCTAGCTAACATACTGTTCGTCTCGATTGTTCACATAATTGTAAGCAAGTACTGTATGGCATGCATTGGTCACGCATTCTAGTTTACAGTGTCTGTACATCTTTAATACTTTATAATGCTTACATGTAATCATATTTAAGCAAGTAATGCCAGGTGATTTTCCAAGTTAAATATATGAGCTTCTTTCTCCTTCTTTAGGCAATGCTCAGTGTTTTTGCATTTACCTGCGCCTCGAGAAACACTATACCTCTAGTCTCCCAGCTGTCGGTATGTGTCCTCTCCACCTCCTCCACACCTCTCACCTCCGATCCATTTCCACAGGTTTGAAGCAAACATGTTTTTCGTCCCCGAAGTGTCAGATCGTACTTGAGTGCGTCCGTGTGTGAGGAAAAAGGTTCAAAGCCGAGCTGTGCGGTGACAGCACCCTCAATTCAGCTGAATACAGTATGTCCAGAGGAGACGTTCAGCAAAACTTTACCCAGGAGCAGTTGAAGTCGTTATGTCCAGTGTTTGGACTGGTGTTACACTGTTTATTGTCCCACTGAAACATGTGAAGTGAAAACTGAACAATCACATGTGTCGAGCACATGGCTCATTATGCATGATAAAAAAAAAAAAATTACTGTGACAAAAACCTGTTCAGCTTCATTGATGACGCTGCAGCATCCTTCAAAAATAGAGTTGCTGCGTATTTTTGCCGTAGATCCAAGACCAAGACATGACCGAGACGTTTGAAATAAATTCTATTGTTATGGCAGACGTGTTGACGGGCGGTGGACATAAAGTACCTGTAATTGAGGCATTAGGGGGTTTATTTATTAAGACGGGTGCTAAACAGCAATGCAAGCTGGAAAATAGCATTTAGTTATTGGTGGCTGTGTTGCACCTATAACCATTGGTATTAGAGTATTACAGTATTAGGGCCCAGATCCAAACTGTAAATGAGAGAACGCTACACGAGTTAAAAACACTAGGTAAATGACCCTTTAGTACTTCCGTGTCAATAAAAGTGCACACTATTTAGGTAAAGACGACACATGGTGAAGAACTATACAGTAGTGATGGGTCCAGCAACACCGACGCACCGGTGCATGTGTCGAGCTCATAGAGCGAAGCCCCGTATCGATGCGCGTGTCGCTTTAAGAAAAGGATACGTGGTCAATACTGTCGCTGTTTCGCTCGTTACCGACGCACCAAACTGTGTTTAAAAGGTACCGCATCTGCAAATGTCAACGGGATGAAGATGAAATAACTTCCCCCTACGTCAGTAAAATGGAGCCCGAGAGAAAAAGAAAAATGTCCGCTGTGTAGGATCATTTTGGACAAACTTATTTTTCTGAATAAAAATGCATAATAAAAAACTCAATGACATTTAAATTGGTAAATCACATTCACAACTTTCACTTTAATGTTACTTAATCACCATAGGAGATTAGTAACTTAATATTGTGTATACAAGTATGACTAGGTCATTGAATCAGCGCGTCTTGCGAGTCTCAAATAAGCTGCATGCAAGGATGTATAAGATCCACCAGGTGTCAGTATAGAGCAACACAGCGATACTGTACCGGCACAGTATCAATACAGTTTTGGGGATGTGCCGAAACGCTTCACGAGGCCTCATCTACCCATCACTACTATACAGTGTCTATGTGGGGAAGCTGGCCAATGTGGTCAAGTAGGAGGCAGACTCAAAAACCGAAATTTATTTCACCGTGTAAATGTGGCCAAATCAAACTTTAAAAAAAAAATGCTTAGCAGAACAAAACAAACAGAACTTAACTGAACTCAGGAAACATACCACATGTACCCAGCTACATGGTTCTCCCAGACTGATTGCAAGACAACTTTTAAAACTACCCCAGCAGGAAGCCCCTCCCCCAGATCAGTCCATCTCTCGAGGTACCTTTCAGATAAACTCACTGTAAACTGTGTTTTGACAAGTAAGTTTTTTCCTACAAACACTTTTTCCTACAAACACCCCCCCCCCCCCCCCCCCCCCCGGTTACTTCAAGCCTCAAAATATATGTTCAAACTTAGACATAAGTAAACACAAAATACAAGGAACTTTAAACTAGTTCCCCCCTTGCACATGGGCTGGTCCATGAGCAGAGCAAAGCCCTCAAACATGGCTGCCTGATAGGACACACCCCTTTCCGGACCAGGTGGCAAGTATTACCATGATTGCAATACCATGAACAAAAATGAAACATTTAACGTAAATACTGTGTTATGCTTTAACTGAACAAATAAACAAAACAAACCCGGGATAGTTATGTTTAACTGTTTAGTTTGGATATTGCAAACATTATAACCATGAAACAATGAATTCATAAACTTATAACTGACGTGTCAAAAGAAATTAATGGGACAAAGTAACCTAAAACCTACGTTGTCACAGTCTATATTATTGGCAACATTTTCCAATGTTGGTATGTTATTCTTGAATGTACTCCCCGTGGATTACCACTGGGGTGTCGTATATTTGTGTAGAATATGAATGATGATCATTTCAGAAAAGGTCAAATGCATCAACCGTGGGATTTAGCAGAAGTGAGGCGAGAGATAACAATGAAAGATGACTCATTCTGACTGGAAGTGTCAAATTATAGTGCAGAAAAGTTCTTAGTCATGTTTGTTTACGGGAAGCATGGGAACAATATGATACAAAGTCAGAGATGCAACCGCAACTGAAATCAATGATGATGGCTCCTGTACTTGTCTGTCGAGTTGCAAGACACAGCACCCGATGTCAATAAAGTCGTAATGTGGCAATACTGCGATATCTACATAGAGTAAATACATATACATTCATTAATACATTTATACAATTTATATAGATATTTTTGAAACTTAAAAAAAAAACTTAAATGTTAGCTAACTATTCATCAATTTGCAAAGTTGATAACATATAAAATCCCTATCCCTATAAAAAAAAATTAACAGGGGATACTATGCAAAATCGACTTTTTGGAGGTTTTACCTATATACCTGGAAATGTGTTTCAACCCACTTGCGCATCTTTGAGTAATCTATGGATCTTCTCCAGCGGCATCCTACGCATCCAGAAAACGCTTTCCTCCCCTCTCAAACTCTATAGCAAAGCCTAAACCTGTAATCGCATAGTGGAAACACTCGCCATGACTTCACTATAGCCACATGAAAAACAACAACTCTTTCACCTATTAGTGTACATTAACATATGGATGTAGTATTTTCTACTAAATAAAGATACAGAGGCACGGAAAGAAACAAAGTGCTTTAACGGCCCAAATTTGTACATATAGCAGTGAGTGCTAACCATGGTTCTAACGTTAGCTTCATGCTAATGCTAACCGCTAGCTTTGAGTGCCGGTGATGAGATAACCTCAGACCTTTCAACACAACAGAGAGCAGTGATAATATGATTTTATTATGTTTTTATTGTGTATTTTCATGTCTTTTAGCAGATTGTTATGAAGCCAACACTATGCATTGAGTTATTTAGTTACTTAAATTCAATATAGTTTCTTTCTGTCCACATTTCGTCTCGATTA
The DNA here is from genome assembly GCA_021464625.1 of Proterorhinus semilunaris. Lineage (NCBI taxonomy): Eukaryota > Metazoa > Chordata > Actinopteri > Gobiiformes > Gobiidae > Proterorhinus > Proterorhinus semilunaris. The sequence continues at coordinate 23,827,081 of CM038360.1, forward strand.
AAGCAGACACAAAGTAACAGTAGTTCAGCGATTTAGACGATATTCTCATGTGAATGTATTTGTTTATAGTGTTTATACGTTTCACTTTGTTGTTTTGCTCTTTATACTATTTGTACAGACGGATTGTGGATGACGATATTTCAATTTATTCTATGTAAACTTACCTGTGGCAATTGACAATACGAATAACAAAATAAAATTAAAAAAAATAAATTAAATATCGCTGCTCTTATCCAGAAACTATCAGATGGTAATGTGCGTGTCAATGTTTCAAACGTACAGCATTTTGATCACTTACACTTTGACTGCAGTGCCAGCGGCTTACATACTGCCAAAAACTTCACAGCTCCAAGGACCATCTAATAAAAGCCGAAGTGCAACTGGCTAATCACATTTTTTCCGAGGGAACGGTTTGTGCTGTGTTCACCTTCACCTTTCTGTATTGGGATAAAGAAATGAAATGGAGATGTTTACTCAGTCATATTAATTTCGACTCATTATTATATTAATATCCATCCAGTGCTGGTATTTTTGCAGTGCCATTGTGTTTGGAATAATGGCCAAACAAGGTGCAATGATTATAATGTCAGACATAAATGCTTTATACTCGGTGCTCTGTGCTGGAGAGGCAGCTGGATAAACACCGTGGCATGTGGCTCAGGGTAGGCACCTGGAGTTGTCTTTGTCATAATGAATGTAATTCAAGGGGACAGTCTTGTGCTTGAACAGTCTAATGTGGTTTGATACGGAGGAAGAAGTCTGACCTTTTGATTTAGGAAAGAAGCATTTATCTGCTGTAGTGGGCAATATGTCTTGGACTGTAATTGTATTTTGGAGGATATACAAACTTATCTCTTCTTCATAGGATTCATGGTTACAGGAACATGCATATGAACAAGTACTCCTCATTATGCTCAGTCTACTCACACAAAATCACAAGAAAGACAAGAATCGAGGCCAGACTGTGCCATCCGACCTCCATCAACCACTCACTCACACACTACATTCACACAGGCTTCCTGGCACTCTATACATTACAGGACAAACATGGCGGCCATCTTGTGATTGGCCCTTGCAACCAATGCAAAACCAGGAGAAACATTTTCATTGATGTACCGGCAGAATGTGAGACACACTCATTGTTTGTGATTGGTTCATTACTTCTAAGTCGACGTATCTCGGTCACAATGTAATTTCTTTGAAATGTCTAGTTTTTTAGTCATGTTGTTTAGCAGTATTAGTAATGGGGCGACAGTGGTCAGTTGGTAGAGGTCTCTTGACCGGAAAGTTGGGGGTTCGAATCCCACCTCCTGAAGGTGCACACTGTCATGTCCTTGGCCAAGACACTTCACCCACCTTGCCTCCAGTGTCTGCTTACACTGGTGTATGAATAACAATGAAAACATTCTGTACAAAAATAAATCTTAAAACAAATTAATAATAATTGGATAGAGAAACAGATTGTCTTGGTAATTCAACTTTTTAAAGAAACAGGCCACCGTTTTTCCATACTGAGGTATGTTCTTACCTGAGATTAGACAAGTTGATGCGTACCTGTCTGGTCTTTGTGCGTTCCCGTCAAAGAGCTTGGTCGCTTCTAACGTCGCCCCGTTTGAAGCCATAAGAATATGCTGGGAGAGGCCAAATGCTAACAATATCTTTGGTCTTTTTGCGTGACTGAGCGCACGCACAAAGTCCAGACAGGTACGCATCAACTCGTCTAAGCTCAGGTAAGAACATATCTCAGTATGGAAAAGATTTAAAAACGGTGGCCTGTTCCTTTACCAGCAGTGGGCACCTGATTTTTAACCACGTAACAATTTCCAGTTACACCCAAACAATATGCTATACTTTTCGATGCAATCCCTGCTGGAATTATTACAGTGTATAGAAGTGCGTATTTGCATTTTATTTATCTGTTTCTCTCCCCAGTGCACTAAATTCTGAAATAGGGAAAGTATTTGTGTGTAGTGCGTATTTGTGCTTTATTCCAGGAAGAGCTTGCATCTACTCCTCATGCTGTATCATATTGGACCCAATTTGTAGTAAATATTTTATGGAAAAAGGTATGGACACTTCCCAACAAATTTCTGATAACAAACAAGATGAAAGAGGTTTTGTTCAAAACTAAAATTAAAGGGGGCATCGACATGTTCTTTTTGTGGAGATCATCCAGAGACAATACAACCCTTTTTTTTGGACATGCTCTTACTCCAAGAAATTCTGGAAGGACTTCTGCAGCTTTATAACTGAACATCTACACAAGGACTCTACCATAAAATGGGAATATTTAGTTTTTTTGTTTCTTAAGAAAGCAAAAGAATGAAGACATTTATTTTATTATTAATTTACTTATCCTTTTGTCAATTGTTTTTATTCACAAATGTAAATACTCCAAGCAGAAAGCCAATTTTACACATTTTTTATAGTGTCTTATATGAAGATTCTGTAAGGTTATGATAACAAAAAGGCTCTGAAAACGATCAGTTTTTGTTTAAAATACAATATATTTGTAACTATATATTTGTACAATTAAATGTTGTGATATACCCCCTGGCATATTTTGTATGTTCATGTATACACTTTTTATACATGAACATACAAAAATAAAAATAAACATTGGTGTATTGAGAGTGAATGGGTGACTGGTTCCTTGCTGTAAAGCGCTTTGGGCCTAATGAAGGAAGAAAAACACTATATAAGTTGAGACCATTTACCATCCATTCCCAGTGTTCAATGTTAGCATTCACTATCCTGTGTTCAATAAATATTGGTTGTGTCATGTTAAAAAGCACAGAAATACTGATTTAAAGTAGGAAACAAATGTTATATTTGATATAAATAGAACAGAATTATGAAGTGTTTGAAAGCTAAACTATGCAACTGAAATAACATTTGAAAAACTGCAAACACTTTTCCTTCCATATCTGACATAAGGACAGTCACATTATGAGAGTCATAAATGCCTCCAAATAGATCAAAACAGTATCATTTAAAGCAGTAGTAAGATTCAAGAATTTTTATTTGTCAAAATGATTTGAAATTGTATTTCTCTCATCCTTGTTTGTGGAGCAGTTCTCCGCCGTCTCCTGCCCTGAAGGCATTACTTTGAAGAGGTCCCTGGTGTTTCTGACGGCTTTGCGGGTGAGACCGGTGGAGTTCATGTCCTTAATAGAGGGGAGAGGGGCTCCTTCGGCAGGAGGCAGTGCAGGCGCCGTGCCACACAGTGATGGAGCTGGTCAGGATGCTCTCTATAGTCCCTTTGTAGAAGTTGCACATAATGGAGGCTGGGACTCTAGCTCTTCTTAACTTGCGGAGAAAGTAGAGACGCTGATTCTTGACCAGTGACTGGTCAACTGTTCTTGACCTGTGATGTAGTGTGCATGGTCCAGGAAAGGTTCTCTGTGATGTGCACACCCAGGAACTTAGTGCTGGTCACCCTCTCCACTGCAGCACCATTGATTGTTAGAGGAGCATGCTGGACCCGCTCTCTTCGAAAGTCCACAACAATCTCTTTTGTCTTCTCCACATTTAGAGAGAGGTTGTTCTGTGTGCACCACATGGCCAGACTGCTCACCTCACTCCTGTAGTTTGACTCATCTCTGTTGTTAAGACCCATCACAGTTGTGTCGTCTGCAAACTTGATGAAGAGGTTTGAGTCGTACTTTGGAGCGCAGTCATGGGTCAGCAGGGTGAACAGGAGGGGGTTCAGCACACAGCCTAGGGGAGCCCCCGTGTTCAGTGTGATGGTTCTGGAGGACTTCCACCGACACGTACAGCCTGTGGTCTCCCCGTGAGGAAGTCCAGCAGCCAGTTGCACAGTGATGTGTTGATCCCCAGGTGGAGCAGTTTGTGTATTAGCTGCTGTGGGATTATAGTGTTGAATGCTGAGCTAAAGTCTAAAAACGGCATTCTAACAGTTATTAAGGTAAGTAATAGGGATGGGACGATACACTTAAACTCACGATACGATGCACCTCGATATGTCAGAGTCACGATACGATACGTCACGATACGATATCAAAAAAGAAAAAACCGATCATTCGCGAGATCCAGGGGCGGTAGTTTATTGTGATTAAATATAATATGACCGTTATATTTAATCACAATAAAGTATAACTTTATGCCTGGCCTTTTTCTTTTGTTTTAATAATTGTATTAGATGTAATAGTTTTACTCCTCACCAAGATTGAAATAAATGTATATTAAATAAACTGACATTTTGTGCTGTTCTGCTCTGACTGGGATAGAATTATATTTTTTTATTTTTAATGCTGGAGTGTGTTAGTGTGAGGGGCCCTGCCCACTGAGCCCCCTCCTCTGGTTCGCCCCTGGCCTGTGCGCTCAGTGCCCGCAGCTTGGTCCTGACTGGACTGTGCAGAGAACGAACTTTAGGCTGCACAATATGGAGGATTGAAAGTGCCACAATTAAATAAATAAATACACCATTAAATAATTAAATAAATGTGTCATTAATTAATTAAATGTGTCATTAATTAATTAAATGTGTCATTAATTAATTAAATGTGTCATTAATTAATTAAATTACCAATGATTCTGTGTAAAAAAATATATATAATTATTTATCTATTTAATTAATTATTTCATGGTCCTGTGTTGCAGTGTTTCATGAATTAATTTTATCTGTCAAACTCGCCCATCAAAGTTTGAGGGGTGGGTCCTAACACCTGATTGGTCATCCTGCTCATCGAGTCAAGGCAAATCAACTCCAGAATAATGGATTGATGCAGACTAGTGAACATACTCCGATACACTGGGTGGCGCTATTCTCCCTTACATAGGTTTGAATACTCAAGCAAAAACAACTAAACACAAGCCTCGATCACTCCATCAAGGGATGTCAAGAAATAACTTTTTTTAAATTAATATCTGCTGTTTCCGCTGTTTCTCAATAATCGTAAAGAGCACTCATCCGCCCGGTAGGTGGCGGTAAATGCGCCTAGATTGGTAGCTATCCGCCATTTGAATTAGAATGTACCGTTGCCTCAATGCCCCCACTGCGCCAATGGTCCACCCCTAGTCTCAATGTACCACTTCCTAGTCTCAATGTCCCACTTCCTAGTCTCAATGTCCCACACCCAAACAGCTGTTTTCTTAGAATTGTTCAGTGTATTAAGAATTTCCCTCCTAGTCTAAAGAAGGTAAAGACATGGCATGTCATGACTGTATTTTTTAAGGGTAAAAAGCAGTTTCACTGAATCACATCATGTCCATCACATTTGATTTTGAACATGTTTACTTCAAATCTGGTGACATGACTGGTTATTTTATGACACAAACCAATCACATTTCTACCTAAAGAAAAACAAAGTCAATAAAATGTCATTTCTGCTCTCATCTGTATTTGGTTAAATCAGTGCATCCTGAAGTCATCTCTAATGGAACATTAGACGAACGTGTAATGTGGATTTAATGTTTTTCATTCAACAGTTTTCAATATGTACATTTGCTAGCTGGGTAACATAGCCAACTGGTTATCTAGCTTTAAATTATAAATTAAATAATGTACATATATGGCAAAACACAACGGTAGCTCAAAAACATGTTCACTTATACACTAATGTCTTTAGTGTAACTAGGCAACCACACTTACGTGGTTCTTCACGCTGGCGGATCATGTTATACAGACAAACTCTCTTGTCGTTGTACACTTATTTTGCACTTTTTACGTTTATCTCAAAATGTTGATAAACCACATAAATGTGACGCATTAAAACGCGTACATGTCATTAATATGTGGAGCCCTATCTTACGGTATCTTTTAACGTAAAAGTCTCCGATATAACAGCTGTTTAATTGCAGGGCATTAAGACCATTCGCTCGGGACATTGAGACCACTCGAGCGGTACATTCAGACCAATGGATGCGGTACATTCAGACCAATGGATGCGGTACATTGCGACCGAGGCATTGAGGCAACGGCACATTCCGACTAGCACCCCTGTAGAGTACTTCTTCTAAAATTTCGGTCACTCTACGGTCAATGCCTTGGTCAGAAAGTGCGGAAATAACTCCAAGAACTTCAATAAATTCCTCCGCTTTATTCTGTATATGCTCGGGGTCTGCAGGTCCTGCTTCCACATACTCAGCAAGGTCTAAAATATCTCGCACCAACTCCATCAGCGTAGCCGCCATGTTTCCAAAAAACACTTCAGGCCAAAGCAATGGATTAGACAAGATTTGAGTTAACCAGGCTTTAGCCCGCCCACAACTTTTGATGGGCGAGTTTGACAGATACAATTAATTCATGAAACACTGCAACACAGGACCATGAAATAATTAATTAAATAGATAAATAATTATATATATTTTTTTACACAGAATCATTGGTAATTTAATTAATTAATGACACATTTATTTAATTAATGACACATTTATTTAATTAATGACACATTTATTTAATTATTTAATGGTGCATTTATTTATTTAATTCCATGTTTAATTAATTAATGAAACATTTAATTAATTAATGAAACATTTAATTAATTAATGACACATTTATTTAATTATTTAATTGTGTATTTATTTATTTAATTGTGGCACTTTCAATCCTCCATAGCACAAAGTTCATAAGCTTTAATCAGGAGCCTCTGGAGGACGTCTGAGATTCTGTTTTATGTTGCATTTGTTACAGTTGCAGCACATGTGACAGAAAAGACAATGACTTTGCGTATTTCCGCGTTACGAGGTCGCGCTTCGCATCATATGCTTCATTAGAGCTCCGCTTTTTTCTATTTCCTAATTTTGATATTTTTCTGTGAATATGAGGCCAACTTTCATCAAATAAAGAGTAGGCTAATCAGAAACTTGAAATGCACAGAAGCTGGTCCCAGTGCCACGATCTGCCTGACTGTTGTTTAACCTACATCCCGCTTTGAGTGAGGCTGCTGCACGGGCGCCTTTTGCACGCCGCCTCGAAAAGGAGAGAGATACGGACATTCATGCGTGTAGAGATGGGATCACATAAACTATGGTTGGATTTTTGGATTCTTAAAGACTGTTACAGTTTATGGGGAATATGTAGGCTACCATGCGGCTCGAGAGCCGCGTGTTGGCCACCCCTGGTTTACATAAAAAAAAAAAAAAAACTTTTTTTTTTTTTTTATTTCGCGATCCATTTTTTTTAACTCGATGCATTTCGTCACGTTTTGTATCGCGATATTTCGCCAAACGATATTTCGTCCCATCCCTAGTAAGTAACTTGTTTACCTTAATAAATCCTTTTTGTAGTCCATCTGGGGGTAATACAAGTGTTAATGGGATGATTGGAGGGTCTTTCATATCCCCCTGGTGTCTCTGGCCAGAAAACCACATTTGCAACTTGACTGCCACCGGGTCCGAGCAGCAATAGACACTAATAGAATCACGAAGAAGCTAACAGGCTAACAGCCAAGTTTGAATGAAAAAAATATCTCCATCGTGTAATTGGATGTACAATATCCCTTTCTCCCTTTGTCTTTTCTGTCAGCGTAGTATTTACTCTCACGGACAATTAATGAGTAAAAAAAAAACATCCTACGACACCTGCAGTGGCGCTTATGAGTTACTTAAGGCTCTTTTCCACATGCAGGCGCGTGTCAGCCGAATGGCTCTTTCACCCGCTTTGTCGAGCTTTTCCATAACAAAGGCCAGTGCCAAACCTGTCTGACCAGGTATAGGTTTTGGGACTGACCTCTGGCTGTGACCAAAGCGCGCTACCCGTGTCTGATGTGACGTGAACAGACTGCCGACCTCTGATTGGCAACAAGAGAGTGGACAGCCCTAACTATTGACACGCAGGTCATATGGATTTCCTATTTCACAACATCATGTCGCTGTGCTAAATGGGGATTTTGCCTATAATAGCATTTGACCGCTGTTGTTAGCATAACGTTTGCATGTAGCTTACCTTCACAGTTGTATTTAGTGGTTTCTTTTCATTTGTTTCTTTTCGTTTTAATACAGCTTGGCACCTCTGAATGATTCCATAACTCCCACCTGAAGGCAGCATTTGTCCACATTTGTTCTCTTCGCGGCTTACAAAACTTTAAATGACAATCTGTGCGGCTCCGCCCACAACAAATGCATGTGTGTGTGTGGTGGAAACAGAAAGGTCTGCGGGGCCGGGTTGCACTATGTGGAACGACAGCTTTAGTACTGCTTTAAATAAGTGGTGTTTCCCATTTGATTACATTGCACAGGGTTAAAAGGGCCAGCCATAAGATGGTCGCCAGAATTGCCAATCATTCCAACGTGTTACTATGGCCAGGCCCTACCCTGCTTAGCCTCAATGATCTGACGGAATCGGACATAGCAAAGGCCTACATTAACCTTTACAAATCGGAGATCCAATATATGGAGGACGGAGTGGTGCGAGTCACACAGTCTGGTAATGAACAGAGCAGTTGGAGATCACAGTGTGGTCTCATGTGGTCTCAGCTGAATATATAGACCAACAGGGAGGAGTTAGGGTAGGCCAGTCTCCTCCCCTCTAATAACAGCTACTCTCACCTGGGGGTAAACACCTTTGAAATAGAGCGTCTCTAACGATCTGCTCACCTCAGTATCGGTGAGTCATGTCCTAATCACTACCCAGTATCTGTCCCATTCAAGGCTAATCACTGCTAATTACCTGCCTATTGTTCTTTTGTTTGCTGAGGTGCCATCTCCTTGGGCTGGCCAAGTCTTTTTGGTTTCTCCCGAAGGAGATTGGAGTAAAGGGACGGAAGATTAAATCTGAGACCGCCATTTCGGTTCATGGAGGGGTTTTCTTTCCTGACAAAAATAGCTTCTTTAACTCCTCTTTCAAACCAACGTTCTTCTTTAGCTAAAATGTTAACCTCCCCGTCCTCAAATGAGTGGTTCGAGGCTTTGAGGTGGAGGTGCACCGCCGACTGAGGGCCACTTGTGCTTTCTCTTCGGTGCTGATAAACTCCGAGCCACAAACAAAGCAATGTGGTTTATTCTATTCGATGCAAAGAAGAAGAATGCAAACAACATTATATTGGAGAAACTAAACAAGTTTTACAGAAGAGACTTTATCAGCACCGAAGAGAAAGCACAAGTGGCCCTCAGTCGGCGGTGCACCTCCACCTCAAAGCCTCGAACCACTCATTTGAGGACGGGGAGGTTAACATTTTAGCTAAAGAAGAACGTTGGTTTGAAAGAGGAGTTAAAGAAGCTATTTTTGTCAGGAAAGAAAACCCCTCCATGAACCGAAATGGCGGTCTCAGATTTAATCTTCCGTCCCTTTACTCCAATCTCCTTCGGGAGAAACCAAAAAGACTTGGCCAGCCAAGGAGATGGCACCTCAGCAAACAAAAGAACAATAGGCAGGTAATTAGCAGTGATTAGCCTTGAATGGGACAGATACTGGGTAGTGATTAGGACATGACTCACCGATACTGAGGTGAGCAGATCGTTAGAGACGCTCTATTTCAAAGGTGTATTTCTATTGTGTAATTGGATGTACAATATCGCTCCCTTCCCCTTTTCTGTCAGCGTAGTATTTACACTCACGGACAATTAATAAGTAAAAAACGCAACTTTCTACGACACCTGCGGTTGCGCGTATGGCCTCTAGGGGCAAGAGTTACTTAGTACTGCTTTAACTGTCTGGTCTTTGTGCGTGCGCTCAGTCACGCAAATAGACAAAAGATGTTGTTAGCATTTAGCCTCGCTCAGCATATTTATAGCTCCAAACTGGGGTGAAGTTAGAAGCTACCAAGCTGTTCCAATGTTTTCCCTATTTAAATACAGTTAGATGAGTAGGTACCCGCCACCTCCGCTCAGCCGGCACCAACCGCCTTTGTGTTGTTTCATTCCCCATGTAAAGCGTCTTTGAGTGTCCAAAAAAACGCTATACAAGTTTGATGTAGTATTATTATTATTATTATTATTATAATTATTATTAAGTCTAGTTAGTTACACAAAATAAACATGTGGATTTTCTAAGCGGATAAAAAGGGGTACTATATTGTAAGGCGTAATAATACAGGAGCACTTCACCCAAGTTTAGGGCTATGAATATGCTGGGACAAGCTAAATGCTAACAACGTCTTTGGTCTATTTGCGTGACTGAGCACACACACAAAGACCAGACAGGTACGCATCAACCCGTCACCCTGAGTGTTTCTTGAGAGCTGATGGAACAAGTGTATTTCTTCATTGTGAGATCACAATCTCCTTATCTTAAGGACACAAACGAATAAATATTCTATTCCCTGTTATGGGCTGTGACAGAACACGTGAAGGAGGCCTGTGTCGGCTTGTTTACTGTTCATTTTTATACCTGGAGTACCCCTCTGTGTGTCGGGCTGATGTGGGTGAGATGAGAATGTGAACACAGGTGAGTGTGCTGTTGTCTCGGTCTCTGCCTCTGTGATAGACAAGTGAGCTGCTGCAGTGTTAGAGGGGTTTCGCACTTCTCTTTCTGAAGGCGCCGGAAACAGTAATGCTCGATGAGAACACCTTTGTTTCTGCTCCCATTTTTCATGAGATGGACCTAAAGATCTAAAATTCATTCCAGATACACAATATTACCATTTCTCTCAAACATTGTTTACAAATCAGTCCACATGTGTGATAGTGAGCACTTCTGCTTTGCTGAGATAATCCATCCCACCTCACAGGTGTGCCACATCAAGATGCTGATCTGACATCATGATTAGTGCACAGGTGTACCTTATACTGCCCACAATAAAAGGCCACCCTGAAATGTGCAGTTTTTTGCTTTGTCTGAGGACTCAGAACCAGTCAGTATCTGGTGTGACCACCATTTGCCTCATGCAGTGCAACACATCTTCTTCGCATGGAGTTTATCAGATTGTCAATTGTGGCCTGTGGAATGTTGGTCCACTCCTCTTCAATGGCTGTGCGAAGTTTCTGGATATTAGTGGGAACTGGTACACGCTGTCGTATTCGCCGGTCAAGCCTATCCCAAACATGCTCAATGGGTGACATGTCCGGTGAGTATGCTGGCCATGCAAGAACTGGGACATTTTCAGCTTCCAAGAATTGTGTACAGATCCTTGCACCATGGGGCCGTGCATTATCTTGCTGAAACATGAGGTGATGTTCTTGGATGTATGGCACAACAATGGGCCTCAGGATTTCATCACGTTATCTCTGTGCATTCAAAATGCCATCAATAAAATGCACCTGTGTTCTTCGTCCATAATAGATGCCTGCCCATACCATAACCCCACCACCACCATGGGCCACTCCATCCACAACATTGACATCAGCAAAGCGCTCACCCACACGATGCCACACACGCTGTCTGCCATCTGCCCTGAACAATGTAAACCGAGATTCATCCGTGAAGAGAACACCTCTCCAACGTGCCAGACGCCATCGAATGTGAGCATTTGCCCACTCAAGTCTGTTACGGCGACGAGCTGGAGTCAGGTCAAGACCCCGATGAGGACGACGAGCTGGAGTCAGGTCAAGACCCCGATGAGGACGACGAGCATGCAGTTGAGCTTCCCTGAGACGGTTTCTGACAGTTTGTGCAGAAATGTTTCAGCAGCTGTCTGAGTGGCTGGTCTCAGACGATCTTGGAGGTGAACCTGCTGGACGTGGAGGTCCTGGGCTGGTGTGGTTACACGTGGTCTACGGTTGTGAGGCCGGTTGGATGTACTGCCATATTCTCTGAAACGCCTTTGGAGACGGCTTATGGTGGAGAAATGAACATTCAATGCACGAGCAACAGATCTGGACATTCCTGCTGTCAGCATGCCAAGTGCACGCTCCCTCAATGCCTGTGGCATCTGTGGCATTTTGCTGTGAGACAAAACTGCACATTTCAGGGTGGCCTTTTATTGTGGGCAGTATAAGGTACACCTGTGCACTAATCATGATGTCAGATCAGCATCTTGATGTGGCACACCTGTGAGGTGGGATGGATTATCTCAGCAAAGCAGAAGTGCTCACTATCACACATTTAGACTGATTTGTGGACAATGTTTGAGAGAAATGGTAATATTGTGTATCTGGAATGAATTTTAGATCTTTAAGTCCATCTCATGAAAAATGGGAGCAGAAACAAAGGTGTTGCGTTTATATTTTTGTTGAGTGTATGTTAGAATACTGCAATTATCGTAAGTGTTACATATGATTCTTGCTATTAAAACTGAAATGCCAAATGCTCAACTAATACAATGATAACGATAGGTCGTTGGCGTTGTCAACAGTATCTTACACAATGTATGGCTAGTTTATCATTTGGAGATGCAATATCTGTATTGGAAGGTGGACTTTTTTTTTTAGACAACTTAAAACTAAATCGAATGTCAACTTTGGTTATTTGCTGAAAAAACAGATCCTTCCAAATTTCCTTTGATTTTAAAGGGACATTGTGCAGCGGTAATGTCTGTTGATTTGGACCGTCTTGACAACAGTAATGTAGCGATATTCTCCTTGAATCTGCAAAAAGAAAATAACATAATATAAATGTTCTGTACTCAGTAGTTGAAGTCACTGTCAGTAGCTGTGATTAGAGGGGAGGAGCCGGGCCAACCCCAGGTCCTCCTGCGGGCTGAGCGGAACTTTTGTCCGCTGACGAAGCCTTTTGGATGAGAGGCGAAACATTCGAGACTTCAACTACTGAATACAGAAGATGACTCAAGTACAGTAGTGTTCAAAATAATAGCAGTGCAACATGACTAACCAGATTCTTCACAGTTTTTGGTATATAAATCATAGATCTACATGGACAACAATTTACCAGTAGGTGCAGTAGATTCTTAGAAACACAGACGGGCCCAGCGTTCATGGTATGCATGCTCTTACTTCTGTGTAGTTGAATATTCAATTGAAAGGGTTGTGTTCAAAATAATAGCAGTGGGGAGTTCAATTGGTGAGGTCAATCATCCTGTGGAAAAACAGGTTTGAATCAGGTGGCCCTTATTTTAGGAAGTCAGCACATGTTATACATGCATTTCACTTTGAAATCCTGAGGAAAAATGAGTCGTTCAAGACATTGTTCAGAAGTACTGTGTTCTTTTGTTAAAAGGTTGATTGGATGGGGTAAAACTGCTAAAATTATCTCCAACACGTTAAAATGGAAAGCAAAAACATAGAGACGCAGAAGAAAATTGAAGACTACCATTCGAATGGATCGAACAATAGCCAGAATTTCAAAGGCTCAGCCAATGATCAGCTCCAGGATGATCAAAGACAGTCTGAAGTTACCTGTGAGTACTGTGACAGTTAGAAGACGCCTGTGTGAAGCTAATCTACTTGCAAGAAGCCCCTGCAAAGTCCCACTGTTACAAAAAAAAACATGTGCTGAAGAGGATACAATTTTAATCTGGCCGAAAAAGAAATGGAGAAACATTTTGTGGACTGATGAAAGTAAGATTGCTCTTTTTGGGTCCAAGGGCTGCAGACAGTTTGTCAGACGACCCCCAAACTCTGAGTTCAAGCCACTCTGAAGACAGTGAAGCATTGTGGGGCAAGCATCATGATATGGGCATGTTTCTCTAACTATGGTGTGGGGCCTATTTATCAAATACCAGGGAATCATGGGTTAGTTTGGATATATCAAAATACTTGAATAGGTTATGCTGCCATTATGCTGAAGAGACCTCTTGAAATGGGTGTTTCAACAAGACAATGACCCCAAACACACCAGTAAGCTAAATCTTTGTTCCAGACCAATACAATTCATTTTATGGAGTGGCCTGCCCAATTCCCGGACCTTAACCCCATAGAAAAACGTATGGGGTGACATCAAAAATGCAGTTTCTGATACAAAACCAAGGAATTGTGGAATGTTGTCAAAGCATCTTGGGTTGGAAGTTGCTTGACTCTATGCAACACTGACGTGAAGCAGTTCTAATAAACTGTGGTCATACAACTCAATATTAGTTTATTGATTCACAGGAAAGCTAAATCCTATGGGGAATTTATTTTTTATGTCGTACATATTGAGCTTGTAAAGACAAATGTTCATTTTTTTAAAATGTCTTCAAGTACACAGTACTTGAAGAAATTATACATATCTCTTCATGTTTTGATTTAGAAAACCATGGGCAATGCTTCCAATGCATCGAAATAAATATATTATGAAGATGTTGTGCCTAACGAACGTTTTTAAAAACACTACTATTTTTTTTACCACAACTGTACCCTTATTGAAGATGGACAACTCCTGTACGAGAGCTTACACAGATAATATAAATGTCTTAAAGTATAGGCTATATGTACGCGATTTCTGAGTGGATCCACGGGAGGCACTGCTCCTAAAAGTGGTGCTATATTGTTAGGCGTAATAATACTTTAGACTGTACTGTGCGGAGGTCGAAGTGCTCCGAAGGTATTTTTACGCCTTAAAATATAGTACCCCATTTTATCCGCTTAGAAAATGGACAAGTTTAATTTTGTGTGACTATACTTTGATTGTGTAACTACTCACGTAACTGTATTTAAATAGGGAAAACATGGAAGAGCTTGGTAGCTTCTAACTTCACTATGAATATGCTGGGAGAGGCTATTTGCGTGACTGAGCGCATGCACAAAGACCAGACAGTTACGCATCAACTCGTCTAAGCTAAGGTATGAACATATCTCAGTAGGTAAAAACGGTGGCCTATTCCTTTAGCAATAAACTGCAAAAGCTGGCACAGTGGTTTCCCCCTCAAGCCAAAACATGCACATGAGGTTAATCCTCAAGGGAAGTGCCCCTGACCATCTTTTTGATGATACCCTAACCCTAACCTCCTTTACACATTTTCTATTCTCGTATTTGGTTGGAAAAAAATACGTTTCATTTCTTGAGCTAGCTCAGGGGAAGTTGCTTAATAGCACTGTTTGCATCGGCCTTCAAGGTTAATGATAAAAACCGTCGACTTTCCGTTCCCCATCACTCCGCTACTGTTGATGCTAAAACGAGTAATCAGCGTTCAAACTTACACAACAAGGAGATTAGTCGTCTGTAAAACTTACACCAACAGCCTCAAAATGGTTCCATGGACAAGAGGTATTGTTGTTGTGACAGACTGTTGCGGCGTAGTCACAGCTCATATGAGGGCTTCCCCCCCCCTGCTGGTCAGAACTGGTACCGCATGCTGCGACACCGGGATGGGGGGAATGTATTGACTCAGGTTGATAGGGTGCAGCAGGCAGGAACGCTAGTCATGTGAGAGTGTTTCTCCCTCGGTGAGAAAGTAGCAAGGAAAAAACATGGATGGCATTTTTGTGGGTTTTGAATAAATTGCTTTCGATTTGGTAATATTTAGAATGTTCGGGCCGGGTTTACGAAACGTTTGCACACATGAAAAACAGATAGTGTGTGGAAAAGTGGAGCAGAAAGAACGGGATGTTGAAATGTTAGTCTCACTTAGAAAAGGTCACAGCCCAATCTCATTCATGCGTATATCATGTTGTGTTGTGGTGTCGTTGTTAATGGTGTTGTTGTTGATGTCTCTACTCTTAAATCAGGTGCAGATGTCTGTTTCATTAACATAACTTAAAATGATCTTGGGACGCCCAGGTCAGTGGCCACTTTGGTCAACAGTAGAACATAATTTTCGCCTCTTGCAGGTGAAGTTACCACAACACTGCGCTAATAATTTATATTACTAATCTCAAATTAACGTTGTGTGATGGAAGCGTACTATACCTTCTACAACAGCTTTTTTCTCAGAAAAGGTTGTTTTAAAGGTGTCACGAACTAACAACCTAAATAATTGGCACATACAAAGAAGTAGGTATGTAAGTGCTTTATTTGTCAAGGAAATTGCGTTTAGGTGTTGGGTTAGTCCTTAGCCACTACGACTGAACGTGCAGCCGCTGTGGACCAACTAGACCAGCATGGTTTTGGAGGTTGGGGAAACTGGAGTACTGCCTTCAGTGCTCCTCTGAAACGGTGCAGTGCCTCCTGGGTTTGTCCCTGTTTCAGAGCGTGGTGTCAGCCCCACCCCCTCCTTTCTCTTCCTCCTGCACAGCTCCCTCCGCTCCACAACAGTCTTGCACCATCTTCTGGGAAAAGTGTAGCAGACGAATATTACCCGTCTTATTCTCCAGTCAACAAACTTAGCTCAGAGTCTTGCCCGGATACCTCCTCGTTTGTCCCTTTTTTGTTTACTGAAGTGCCTCTTGTGGTGCCTCCACTGTGCTGCAGGTGTTGCGGGTGCTCTTGGTGCCTCTTCACTGTTTCAGAAGAAGAAATGTGTAGGTCTCAAAGATCTTTAGCTCATAAGCCAGCTGTTTGTATACTTTAAAAAAAGCTGTTTCCTTCATGGCTTGTACGGACTCTGCAGTAAAAAAAAAATCCACTGAACCTCACAAAAACACAGCAAAGATGCACAAAAGTATCCAGTAAAACAATGTGGAACACACAAATGCAGTTCGCAAAACAAGGCACAAAACTAAACTAAACGTTGCTGTACCAAGAGAGAGGTTGTGGCTGGAAATCGATGTCAATGGAATAATGTACTTTGACTAGCTGCGCACTATATTGCCAAATTACTGCCATTGTGTTAAGAAATGACACAATATCATACGGCAAGAAGCCACATTATATTGCACAATCACTGAGGTCTTCTATCTGACTGAGACGTTGTTGCTAACACAGCTTAAAACAAAAAGGAATGGACTTAGAAATGTTCCAATTTAGTTCCATTTCAGCTGTGTTGTGGTCCTGATTTTGTGATATTCATAGCAGCATCTTGCGGTAGGAATTAGTCATAGAGACCCAAAGGGGAACACAACATAAGAACTGACTTCTGGGAATTGATCTTTGCTCCCAGCAACGTTTGGAGTGAAGTCTGAGGCAAGTCAAGCCCTACCACGGTGAAGAAAAACAAAACCTGTATATTGAAATAATATTGAAGACTTGTATTTTATTCTATTGAGTTTATCACTGGCTTTTGGTAATACAATAGTAATTGTAAACATGTCAACAATGTCATTAGACCCGTGACCCGTTTCCACATCCTCTTTACCGGCTTGCATGATTGTCCTTAAAGGATGTGTCAGAACTTCTGAAACATAAAATATTAATCAGTGTAACGCTTTTCACCATTAGGCCCT
The DNA here is from genome assembly GCA_021464625.1 of Proterorhinus semilunaris. Lineage (NCBI taxonomy): Eukaryota > Metazoa > Chordata > Actinopteri > Gobiiformes > Gobiidae > Proterorhinus > Proterorhinus semilunaris. Next base: position 23,844,118 of record CM038360.1, read on the forward strand.
CCCTGTTCTTTCCGAATGACTTCCTCTTGTGCAGCAGATTAGATGGGAGTATGGGAGTATGTGACTAAAGAAAAAAGCAATTAGCTCATTATTCCTGTATGGAGATCCAGTTCCTCTGGCGCGACCGGGAGCCCCAATTATATCTACATTAAGACAGAGAAAGGCCGATCAATACGTGCGTTAGATAATAGACTTTGCTTGTACGTTTGGCTAACTTGGCCGTAGGAAAAGGCGCAGAGAAGCAGTAATGTCACAGCTTGTTGGCACTTATCGCACCCAAACGCCGTGGTTTATTTAGCGCCGACCTGAAGGAAGGAACGGTGAGGCTAATTGACAGTCGCTCAGTGAAGATGGACAGAGCAGGGTTTGAAGTTTGGCATTTTAGGGGCCTGGGAGTTGGAACACGGCCACAGAAATGTCACTTTTATTCACATTTAAAAGAAGACCAAATGAGCAAAACAGCTCGTATTGTATAATGATGTAAAGCCAAACCAGAGACATAATAGACCTCTAGCCCTCACTCCTCCCCATTAGTGTTTTATGACGAGAGTTGAGAGAGAATCCATGATGGCAGCTGGGGATTAGTCGGAATTTAATCAAAATCACAATCCCTACTTTGGTCAATCTCAATAATCGTCATGGGACTTAATGATCGACAGGTTTACAGCCATGTCTTCAGCAGAAACAGCTCCTAGTTTTGGAGTTTGGATGAGACATTGGAAGATTTTTTTGTACACTAAATGAAACTGGAGGAAAGCATGAGTTATTGTTTGAGCTGAGGTTTGTATAAAACATATGTCTAAGTTCATGAATCAGCACCATGTATTTACTTTTATCATTGAAATATAACATCTAATCGTAATCGAGATCGATCAATATGAAACAAATAATTTGTGATAAAAAAAATGTGCCATATCATCCAGCCCTAATGGCAGCTTAGTCTCTTCCTGCAGTGCAAGTTCCTAAATGCGCATGAAGATGAAGGCGAGAGACTGTGCCCCCACGGGGCGGGAAGAGCAGAGGCAAGCCTCCACATTTCTCTCAGGCCTGTCAATCACAAGAAAAAGGTCAAACTTTTAAAGTTCACTGAATAAAAACCAGCTTGGTTAAAATATGATACCTCCTTCCGAGTTGTCACAGGACTCTGAATGGTCCTGCGAGCCACCAACTGAGAGCAAGTGCTCGAGGACGTTTTCACACAGGCTTTATTTAGGTCGACCTAAAGGGGCCGTCGGTCCACGAGCAGCCTCGGTCGCACTCTGGAGTCATTTAGTATTTAGTCGCGTTATTTGTGTTTGTAAGTATGTAGTAACATACCTTGTGCGAGTGTGTGTGTGTGTTTTTGTCGGTGCTGTGTTGTGAATTAGTTCCAATAAGAGTGTTGTCAGCAAATGTAAAACCCGTCCACTTTCAGCGATTGGTCCAAATCTTCAGTAGATTCGATGCGATTGTCGTTGGTTGTTGAGCAAGCTACAATATGATTTCCCATTGATCTAGTTTCCTCTGAACCACCGTTTGAGAATATTCATGGACAAATCATCGACCAATTGAATTGACATTTTTAATTAATCAATATAGCAATTCCATAGAACAATAAGAAACAATGTCCAAACGACACGTTATTGATTTAGGGGCATAAGCCACAATTATGAAAAAAGAAAACAACAACAAAAACAATCTAAATGATAATGACTCAAGTGCCCTCCCTGGAGTGTCTTCCTAATTTATGTTAATAAGGCCTAATTAGAGCGCTTGCCTTCCACTTGTGTACGCTGCTTGTTTGTCAGAGTGCTGCTACTTTCCTAAACCCCTGCAGTTTGCTGTTGATCCAATTTCTGCACATTGTTTAGGTCTCATTTCACATCCTGAGATCACGCAGTTTAGGCTTTGACATTTTCAGTTACTCATTTCTCTCGCCATTTAATCTGCAATTCAATCTGGTGGCTATTTTCCCAACTATGCTGTATTGAGATTGCTGAAGCATGCCTAATGGCTGGAGAACGTATTCACGGAAACTTGTAATAGTGACCGTTTGGTGCAATACCCAATCTATCTGAATCACTTGTTAATGGGGTTAGTACCCTTCACAAATAGCTCCACAGTTAGTTCTGTTTAGTTTGAGAGGATGCACGGAACACCAAAGTAAATGGCATTACTATAAAAGCCATTCCATTTATTTATTTATTACAATAACTATTGGCGATGTGAAAACAGGAAGAAATCTTCCTCCCTCCTGGTACAACTTAATTTTTCACCTTTTCCTGTGACCTGCATTTGTGGTTTCTGTGTTCCACATTGTTTTTCTGGATACTTTTTTGCCGAGTTTTTGTGGAGGTTTGAGTGGATTTGTTTATTTTGAGAGTCCAAAATGGTCCTGAAGAAATAAGCTTTTTAAAGGTAAACAAAATCCAGCTAAACCCATTTGAGACCTACACATTTCTTCTTCTGAGACACTGAAGCGGCACCAAGAGCCCCCACAGCTGCAGCACAGTCGAGGCGTCTCATGAGGTACTACAGGAAACAAGTAAGGACAAACGAGAGATGGTGAAAGACAGTTGTGGAGCAGAGGGAGCTGCAGGAGGAAGAGGAAGGAGGAGGAGGAGGAGCTGACCAGTGCAGTACACCACGCTCTGAAACAGGGACAAACCCAGGAGGCGGTGCACCGTTTCAGAGGATCAGAGGAGAGAGCCAGGTTGGCAGCCAGCCAGATTTCTTCCGAGTGCTACAGTTTCCCCGACCTCCAAGGTCATGCGGGTCAGGTTGACACAGTGGCAGCACGGCTCAGCCGCAGAAGCTCAGGACTAACACCTGAACACTATTTTGTTGTACGCTTGTACAATGACAATAAAGCACTTACTTACTTACTTAACTACTGCATTTTAGCATTTTATAAGACCCGAGGGGACCTATCTTTTCAGACTGTTGCCCCCAGACTTCGGAACGCCCTGACCCTGTCTCTGTGTCTGGCCAACTCTGTTGACTCTTTTAAAAAGGATCTGAAGACATGTTTATTTAAGAAAGCTTTTGGTTGATGGGTTTTCACTAGTGTCACTTTAGTTTTCCTCATGTCTCAAACAAGACAAAATGCCAAACTCCCCCAAATAAAATGCAGCACCAGATCAAGTTGGAAGTTGGTGAATAAGATCTGCAGTTGAGTGTAGCTAATGTCGTCAAAACAAAACACGAGAGAATGGGGAAAGCAAAGCAAAAGGAAATCTTTTATATACATATTACATTTTTAAAACTGCAACTACTAATAAAGAATATATTTGGAGGGATTTTTTTGTAAATATTTACATCATATCAATGTATACAACTTAAAAAATACCAATGCTAAGCCAGATAGCCCAGCTTCAGAACCCACTAATGGACACACATAACCATGGTTAAGTGATCGGTTGATTCAAGCTTTGCTCATAAAGATGACTTCTCAATCACAAATAATTAATCAACAACCATTTGAAGTCCTGTAACGGCCACTTTTAGGTTCTGATCCACCAGTTTGAAACCACTGCTATGTAAGCCCTTTTAAGAGTTCAAGAATCCAGGCTTTTTCTTTTGTCAGCAACCCTAAGTGCTCGTTGAAACATGTCCTTGCCTTCCATATCACGCCATCTCACTGATTCTCTTTCCGTGTTGTTTCAGGGTTCACACCATGCTGACACCACTTCACACTCTCCTCCTTGCCTTTTCCCACGGGTGACCGCCACCAGTGAAGGAAAGGGGGCACACCGACCAAGCGGACCCCACCACCCGCGATGCCATGTGCGGCGTGACTCTCCACCCCCTGCCCCTCCACCACCAGTCCCAGGACTCCGAGGCGGCATGCAGGTGCTGACAGCCGCCTGCCGGTATGACTCTGCTGGAAGTGTGGCTGTCGCGCTCCCTCCCCATGTGCCTGTTGCTCCATAGCCTGGTGCTCATGGCCCTGTGCTTCCCCTCGGCGAGCATGTGCCCCAAAGGATGCATCTGCCAGCGGGACTCGCACCTGCACGGCTTGAACGTCACCTGCAGCCACGCCCGCTTCAAGGAAATACCTGCTGGCCTGCCAGTGGAAACCGTCCTCCTGAGACTGGACCACAACCAGATCGCAGCCGTTCCGGATCAGGTGTTCCACGGACTGCGGTACCTGAGGGAGCTGAACTTGTCCTACAACATCGTGGAGACTCTCGGCGAAGGCGCGTTCGGTGGCATCGAAGCTACCCTGCAAGTCTTGGACCTCTCGCACAATCGGATTACCAGCGTCCACAAGGATGCGTTCGCCAGGTTGAAGGCGAGGGTGATTGTGGACGATAACCCGTGGCACTGCGACTGCACCTTGCAGCTGGCGATAGGCGGGATGGCGCACAACCACGAAGCCGCGACCCGGGTGCTGTGCCGGAGTTCCGTAGTACGGGACCAGGAAGGGAGGCCGTTTTTGGCAGTGGACACCGATCTTTGCAACTTGGCGAACAGGACAACGGACTACGCCATGCTGGTGACAATGTTCGGTTGGTTCGCCATGGTGATTTCGTACGTAGTCTACTACGTTCGTCAGAATCAGGAGGACGCGCGGCGGCACCTGGAGTACCTCAAGTCCCTGCCGAGCAAGCCCAAGAAACCAGACGAGGCGGACGATATTAGCACTGTTGTCTAACTGCTAACAGACCCCTGAAAAAATGCACTTAACAACCAAAATGTTACCCACTTTGTCGGACCTGTAGGAGTCTTTGTATTTCAAAAGTCGTGTTGTAGTGCGTCCTTTATAGGGATTGTTGACCAGAAGAACTAGGGCCGAGAAATCAATCTATGGATTTCTATTATGAAATAGTTGGAAAATTAATCTCAGGTTTCAATATCAACAGGCTTTTATAGACAGACATTTGGAATCCTATGATAAAAATATATTTCTAAGAACTCCCTTATACCTGCATGGCAACTTCTATAAGACAGAGAAATTACCAATCATTAGCTTTTCCAAAAGACCGAAGAAGATGTTTACAGAAGTTCCCTCTTTCTACCAGATAATGGAAAAGCATTTTGTATAGAAAATAACCCCTCTGCTTGCCTTAAGGTACACTGGCAATCAAGCCATTACATCATCAAAGCAGTTTTCTGCCTGGCTGTATTAAAGCCTACGTGACGGAGATGCTCTCAGAATCGGTGGAATGTTATTCAACGTCACCATTCTCAAACTTGGGTCCGGGGCCACATGGGTTCCCCTGAGCCATCTGTTGGGGGCCTGCACTGGGGCAAAGAAATTCACAGAGAATTTTAATAACAAAGTTTGCAATGAATCTCAAACATGTGTAGATGTTCTTGGTAGCCAACAATGTTTGGGTTTTCTTAGGCTTTTTTTCTGTCCGATTAGGGGTCTCCGGTCCCAAAACATTTGAGAATCTCTGTTTTAAAGAGGTTTAAAAAAAAAAAAAAAAAGTATAGTAACATTTAAATGGTTGGTTGACATTATGGCTTACGTTTTAAAATGCCTGTCCATGTATGAAAAAGACAAGAGAACATGAGACACGACGCTACGCAAGCTAAGATTTACTCTCTGGCTTTTACACGCTAGATTGTCAGAGTTGATCATACTGAATTGCGTCAAAATTCAAAGACGCATTATTTTATCCATACATTTTTAACCTAACCTCACACATTAAGGCTCTTGCTATGTGTGCAAAGTCACACCACATCTCCTTTTGGCAAGCTTCAGTACCTATTTAACATTTTTAAAAGCCTGTCAGGAACAATATAATTGATGATTATGTAAACGATGTTTAAGAAAGTGAAAGCTTCTTAATTTTAATTAACCTTTTCGAAGTCATCAAAATGTCATTTGGCCCGACTCACAGACGCACAGAATAATGTTGCATAGGCCGGGCCATGCACTCTGATATCAAGCAGAGAGTGGACGTTATGGTCACTGAGACGCGATTGCAAGAGAAGAAGGTTATGTTTGTAGCAGTTTAACAATTGTACACAATCATTGTCTTCAAATTAGAAGCCTTCCAGAATTGTGCTTTCATAATAATACTGTAAAATAAAACTTAAATGTTTTCCAACATTTGGATGGATGTGGGTAGGAAGGTAGTAGTCTGAATAGTTGTTCATACCTTTGCCGTTTCTGAATAGTGCTTTTATGTGGTCAGATTATATAACTGTTTCGATGATATTCCTGACAGTCAAAGTTGAACCTTGACAAAATCATCAAATCTGCTTTTTAAATGTTTAAATGTAGTGCTGACCCAGAAGAAGTAGCAATGTCTAAATGTCTAAAGTGTCAAGATTCTGATAATGCAATGGCTCACTCCCACAGACATGAAGGAACATTCTTCAGAGCTAACTGGCTTGTGATGTGCTGCATTGTGAGTCATCCACTTTCACAATCAGAGGTTATGGTCGTCCACGGCAGCCTGTGGTGCCGTCCAAAGTGGGTACTTTTCTCTTTTTATTTAATCACAAATGTATTAAGATGTGGTGAAACGAATCAATGGTGTTCACATTTCCTAAAATGAATGACTTCTATGCCACAATGAGATTTCCTTTAGTTTGAAATTTGAGCTTTTTGTTTAAAAACCAATATGTGCAAACCAAAAGTAGGCCTCTGTACCAGACCACGATATTACAGTAACTAACAATAATGCAATACAACACAAATGCTGTGAGCAACTTCATTACTTCACTTTTTTAAAAAGCAATCCTACAGATTTTGCATGACAAACATTGAATCCTTATGTTCTTTATTTCTGAAATAATTCAGTCCTTTTTTGTTTGTTTGTTGGCAACAAAAGATCTTCCCATCGTTAACACATGCAAAGCATTGGTCAGTATTGAAGAAAGGTTGCCAGACCCCATCTTTTCGACCATACCTTCAGAACTCATTATTTTACCTTCGATTGGCATTTTGTCAGAACTATTTTTCTCCCCGTTGATTTATTTGAAACCAAATCTTCTAAATTGACAGTGTTCTTTGTTCTGTCTGTATTCTGTTTGAACATGTTGTCAATCTCCATCAGTCTGTTTACACTGTTTTGACTAGAGCTCCACTTTGTGTCAGATAGATTTTCATTTTGTGCTCTGCTAAAGCCTTCAGTAAACGTTATTACTGTTTGCCCATTGATTCCGCTGCAGGAATTTAAAAAGGACCGATTTTCCAAAACACCACAGACTATGTAATCATGACTGTCGCCACAAATCAACACAAACATCCCCTTTCAGTTGAGCGCCCTTGGACGCTTCATTCCCTTTAATAACGGCGAACAATGTAATGTTCCCTGTGGCAGAGCGACGAGAAAATTAATACTGTTGTCTGGTGATGGCTGTCCTCCTGTCACTGCCTCTGGAACCAGCCCAGACCCAATGAAAACATGGACAAAACAGGAAATTGAATCCATCACCAACGTCTCATGTTTTTTTCATGCTGCCTTCTTTACATAAAGGACAAAAGATATCTGCGGGATCATGTGCTTTATGGCCATTTTTAAAATATAAAAGACAAATTCAGGATGCTTACTGTTCAACAAATGGTCATTGTTAAGCATAGGATATCCTCTATTTTAGCCAATTTGTATGCGAATGGTCGGTTATATGCTACAAGACAAGTGGAATATAAACATATCGTAAATGGTAATTTTATTCATATGGAATATTAGCACAGGCTGTTTAAGGTCATTATTTACACTTTTTCAAATGCAAACTGAACACTGTTTTATTTAGCCACGTTGGGCTGAGAGTAAAGGTGCCTCCTGCTGTCATTAGCTTGAATATATTGGAAACAGTCGAGTTCAACAGCCCCGCCCATCAGAGAGCTCTGGAAGTGAAATTTCCATTCAAAGTTCATATACACTTGGCACAGTTAGGAACAGATAATAAGCTATTTGGCAAAACAAAACAAAGATCCATTTTTAAAATTAAGATAAATCCCAAACCTGCACGGTGGTGCAGCAGTTAGTGCTTGTGCATCACAGCTAGAAGGTCCCAGGTTCGATTTACTCCTGGACGGGTCCTTTCTGTGTGGTTTGCATGTTCGCCCCGTGTCTGCGCAGGTTGCCTCCAGGTACTCTGGTTTCCCCTACCACTAAAAACATGTACAATAGGTTCCCCTCTGGGGCCAGGACTCCCCTGAAAAAGAGATTTTTAATCTCAGTGGGACTATCCTGGTTACATAAAAGGTCAATAAATAAAAACTTTATAAACCAAAAGGTTACAAAAGTATTTAGCCGTATTGTAATTTTCTTCCTGATAAAATATCTATTGTAGTTAGCACAAAGCTGATTAGCCACAGTCATGCTTTTAAACTCCCAATATTTGTCTATAAGTCGATGGGATTTTTTCTTCCTGAACCAACGCGGGAACAGATATGGGCAGAACTGTTGAGCTCCTTAGAGTTTTGTCACTATCCGCTTCCCAACTTGCCCTGTGTGTTGTCTATTAAACCAATTATAATCCGATGTCCTCTGGACACTATCGGCCCAAGTTAACCATGGAAGTGTAATTATGTCAATCTCTTCCAAAGTTTGTTCTCAGAGCTCTTTGATCTGGACTCTGCACAGCTCCGTTTTCCCACAGTTATTAGCAGTTTTTACACAGGTTTTCATGGACTTTAAAGGGAATATACAGAGTTTAAAAATTTTTAAATTTAGCATTTTCCTCCCCCAACACCTTCCAGCAATGTCCTAATGTGTAGAATGAGCCCAGACCTATTCACCACAACTGCCTCTAAAATCCTGCACTGTCACTCAAAAAGGTGTAAATTTGGGTCTTAATTGCCGTCATGCACGAGCTTAATATAGAGACTGCAGTTATGCGTTAGACCTGAGGTGGCAGTAGCGAGTATAAAAATGACATCTAGTCCCTTTAAGCAAAGTATTTAAGAAACTTAATAATAAAGTGTATTATGGGTCGAACTAATCGCAAAACTGACTGTTGTCCAAGTCTGCATGAAATGTTTTGACCATATTATGGGCATGTACAATTTGAGACTTCTGATAAATCCGGTTGGCTAATATTTGTTATGCCACAGACAGGAGTCAAAGAAACCACAAGAGTTGTGTAAACAATGCATCCCAAGGTTTAATCAACCAATTGCTAATAATTTGCCATCAGCATCTGTTGTCAGACCACAGTGGCTCCATTTTCGTCCTCGAGAATAATTGGTAATCAAAAAATCAGATTTAGTGCGTCTTATCTTAAAATAGAATTATTTCGCCTGGTAATGTTGGATACCAGTCATTGCTTGAGATTAAAATTCAGTTTTGTCTCTTGTACAAAAATAAGGTTGTTAACATGGTATCTTAGCGATATGCAACTGATGAAACTATTAGCAGTGTAAATAGGAACCTTGATGTTGTGTGAACTTACTTGAAATCCCTTTAAATAGTCGTTCTGAATGTGCTCTAGCCCTTTTTAGCCTTGTCATGTAGAGGTGACCTCATTGTATCGGACTGATCAGGAGAGTATAAAAAAGTGCATGTATGTCGTAATGAAGCACAGGTGTAGCCAAGGACTGAGAGTATTTCCAAGTGCCTGAATACTTCTCTCAAACACTTCTGGGTCTTTATGTCTTTCCATAATGTGTTGCTTTTTCTGACGTTCAAAGACTCCCCGACGTTCAAAATGGACTTGTCGAATTTATATTCGTTTTACAAGACTTTGGAGAAACGAAAAAAATATATATACTGATATCGATGTAACGCTGATTCTTCTGTATCATATCACAGTTTTCCATGCAGCAGTAACGAAAGTGGTTATAGGTTGAAAGGGTCGGAAAATAACAATGTTGGGGTTTCAAAAGATGGACAGTGTGACAGCATAGGGAAGCCACGTGATGTATTTATTTTTTGGGAAAGTTTTAGCAACACATTAAGTTTGGTCATATGTTTGCGAAGGAACCAGTCATCCAGGAATTTTCCATCACAGACATGGTAGAGATTATAAATATCGTCGATACATTTCAATCAACCCAGTTCGGTCGACAATGTTATAAACAATTATACGACACGACAATAAAAAAAATCTCTTCTACAATATGTTTGGACATGTTTAGACAGTTATACAGACAAGTTCTCAAGCCGTTGTCTGTAATGGGTTGAGTATGTTTTGCTTCTCACCCAGATGGGCTTTTTGGACTGGTTAAGCACTTTCCCTCTATAAGGTTAGGTATTGCATGTTTATTAAACTGGTTCTTGTTTATTTTTCTTTCTTACTAAAAAAGATAAAAGGTAATCTGTTGTAGGATTATGATCATACACAGACTGTAATTTATAAGTAACTTTAATTTTTAGTGATATTTGGCTCGGGAGATGCTTGTGATGATGTTCTGAGAGGTTGATCTGATTTGCTAATGACTTGGCGATCCAGACTCCTGACGCTGTCTCTGTGAGCAACTGAAAACACTCAGCGTCCAAAAGTGCAGTTCGAATTACGGAACAAAAGCCTCCCTTATTGGTTTTATATAATAAAACCAATAAGGTTATATATATATATATATATATATACGGTACGATTCCGTATTTCAAGGGACAGTTGGCATTTTAGCAGCAGGTTATATTTACACTGAATCTAGCAAAGAGGGCTTTACACGTTATTGGTCACATCCATCGTCATTGTAAAAAGTCAAAAAGTAGCTTTTCAGAGTAAAATTAAGTGGAACCAATAACAAGGTCTCTACAGGACTGGTATAAAAATGCAGCCTGCTGCTAAAAGTTGTTAGTTGCTGACGAAGTATCTTGAAGTGAGAGGCGAAACGTCCTCAACACTAAAACAACTAGCCTGGTGAGACCAGAATGATTCCCCTCTGTATTTTTTTATCCAGCGGGGGATCAGTCTGGTCACCCAGTCAACGCTCGCGCCTTCCGCAAAATTAATCCGTTCACGTCCAATCTGAATCGTTTATTTGGCGTGACGTGTTGTTAGCGAGCAACGTCACTCACGGGACGCGGAAGTCTCCTCAATAACAATCTACGAACGATGCACGAAAGAGAGAAAGCGTGACTCCAGTCGGCGGTAAATGACCAAAAAACACATCGACAGTAGGTGAGTTTCGTTATTCATAATCCTGCGCAAATATTAACGCAAAACCGCTAAAAACACCACATCAACAGCAGACGCCCGCCCTTCGCTGATTGGTTTACTCCGCTTCCTGTTTGCTTGCGTATCTACCGCTGTGGGAAATGGATTCGACGCAACGGTGACCAGACTCACCGGCTGGTACAGCGGTGAGTCTGGATTTTTCCAGGCTATAAAACAACTTGGTACGGATGATGGCTTGCCTTAAGAACTTTCATATTTATGTTCAAAGTCACTGAGCACTTACATAAACAGAGTCCACGATGCTAGCAGTTTATGCGAAGGTACAAATATAGGCCTGGAGATGACAGAAAATAGCACCTGTCACCCAAAATGATTGAAGTTGGCAGAAGATGTAAGTAAAGATGACAGCATGACACGAGGGGGGGGGGGGGGTCAAAAATATCTGTCAACCCTCTCGCAGGGACACGCGTATTGTCCTGCAAGGCAGTCGTCTTTGGCTTCCATTTGGACATATTCGCAAAAAACAGGAGAAACAACAAGTATGTACAATAATATATTAAAATATGGCGCCTTATTGTCCAGCACGACTCCGTATCCCGTTCTCCCTGTGTCCCAAATATGTTAGCGGGTGTAGGTTAGCCTCCTTGCGTTGATGCTAACTCGTGTTGACAGTGAAGCTAGTCACGTCTTGGAAGTCTGTAGACTCATCAGAAACAACAAGGAGCTCGGTACGTGGGAGGCTGCGTGTCGAGCTACCGCGGCGGCAGCAGCTCTCACCTCATTGGGAGTCTTCGGCCTCTTCAGGTTAGTCAATACGGTCCTCTATGTGGGCATAGACAAAACGGCGCACGAGCAAAAAAAGGAAAGGTATGATTCACAAAGGAAAGGTACTGGAGCTTTCAAACAAGAGCGGCGTTTAGGTGTCCAGATACAGTAGCAGCCCAAAATTGACATGTGTGCAAAAATAGTCGTTGCACTATTGGTTCATGCCAATACGCTTAAAAGAAGGCCGCCAGCAGCAGCGCACTTAGCCTACCGGTGAACTGTAAAAAATGGGTTTCCAGTTTGGATATTTGTTGGCGATCAATATAATGTGGCGGCAGGCTTTTACTAACAAGAGACACTTGTGACATTTTTGGCTTCACTCTTGAGTCACACTGTCCAACTTTCATCCATTGTCTGTAGTGGGCGGTTGGTTGGAATGGCACGCAGAACATGAAAATAAAGAAGGTATGCATTCACTTATCGTGTTGATGTCTGTTTTTTCACTGGGGAGGACAAAGCGGATGTTAAAGTCATACATTTTGTCCACAGGAATCCAATCTTAGCATTCATTTCATTCAGGGATTTTAATGGGGGGGGGGGGGCACATACTTCAAAAAGCATGTGGCCCTTTGCTTTAAACAGGTTTGCCTTTTCTCAGGCCTGACTCTTAACTGTGCCAAGATAGTGACACTAAAAGGCCCAATCTAAACAAAAAATTTGACATTTTCCAAAGAGTACACTATAAGTGATAAAATAAACAAATCTTAAAGCAGAACTAAGTAACTCATGCCCCTAGAGGCCATAAGCGCCACTGCAGGTGTCATAGCATTTTGCATTGTTATAGTAGAAAGCAGTATACATTTGTTTAGAGTTAAACATCATCCTAAAGATGCTCTTACTAAGTAAAAAAAAAAGAAACACAAAGTGCTTTACAGTTTTAAAAGCATTCTCTCACACCCACCTCCTTCCACAAATACAAACACATTGTCGTATTCACACTCTCCCCACCCACCTTCCCAGAGACACACCACACAAGCACACCACACACGCTCAAGGTAAAACAATGGACACAATGGACATAAGGCTGGGATAAGGCTGAGGTAAGGCTGGGTACAGATAAACCAGGTAAGGAAACACCATCCAAGGAGCCGTCTGGATCGGGAGCGGCACCTCGGCTGCAGCCACAAGGCACCAACACAGGGCGCCACACCTCCAGCCAGACCCCCACAGGACAGCACCCCAGCAGCCACAGCCAATCCACAAGGGCTCCTCCAGAGGAAACTGGGAGAGCAAAAAAATTGTTAAAATAAATAAAAAGTGAAAAATGGGCCTAGCAAGAATAAATATCAGTTAAAAGCTAAACTAAAAAGGTGGGTCTTGAGCCTGCTTTTAAATACATGAACGTTCTCTTTGGCCAATCACTTGGCCCCATTGCCATGGGAAGGCGGGTGTAACATTTGCCAACAAGAAGATTGTATTGGCACTACTTAACAACAAGGCAGCTCTCCGCAAAGTATTTCAGCCGGAGTGATCCCAGATTGATCATCGGTGCAGATGCTTGGAAAAAGCCTCACCCTACCAATTGTATACTCAAACTTTTTTCATCTTACAAACACCACAATTACCACAAGAGATGGACACACAGTGGGGTTTTAATGACAAACAAACATGTCTTTTTGCTCACTTGCAGCAGAGAGATGTGACGTGTTGTTTGTAAGTCTTACAGTAATCCAGGACTCAGCGGTTTCTATTGCGGACACTGCGGGGCTGCTGCAGTGTTTTTGTAGTCTTACCTCGCAGCACAAAATTCAGACACAGTGAAGGAGGAGGAGGGAGGACAAGCTCACACTGTCAAATTTCAATTAAATTCCATGTTTCCCTGGAGCGTATTGGAAAGACCATACATAAGAGAAAGCTATGACGGCAAAACTATTATCTGGCTTCCCTCGACAGTCGGCTGAGAAAGTTTTTAGACCTCTTTCAGTGTTACTGCTTCATTTTATGGGGCCGGTCCATGATGTGGGTGATGAACAATGATTCATACTCACTATTTATTTTTAAATGAGCTTTGGGATAAAAATGATCTGTGGTGAATTCCATTTATTGTCAATAATACAGGGTTTTAAGTAAGTTAGTAGGTTTAGAGTTTTCCACTGTAGCAGAGGTTTTTTAAATCAATAGTCAAAACATCAATCATGATAATCAGACATTTTTACAATACAGAAATTGACCGTAGCGGTTAGCGCTCGTGCTTCACAGCAAGACGGTCCCAACCTTGTATTCTATGCTGGCCTGGTCAGCCAGAATACACGCTTCTTCTTTCCAAAATTGTGTGTCTGGGATCAGGGGTAATTTGTTTGAATTTACGATGGCTGTGATTGACAAGAGTATTAACCAATCAGTGAACCAATTTTGTAAACAAGGAAGTTAGTGGTTTAACGATTCATCGGCCAGAAGAGCGGAGACAAATGTCAGCAATCTTTGCCACGTAAACATAAGCAGTCATTAGCAACTTTGTTATAAACATTGGAGAAATCAGAACAGCTGTTTCAATCAATTTTCTTTTTTTTTCAGGACAGTGCATTTTAGTGAACATACATGGATACGCAACACATCATGCCAAATTGAAGCCTTAGGCTAATTTCCATTTGTTGTCCCACACTCGCAAACACACTCTTATTCACCCTGACCTATTGTACATGTTTTTAGTGGTAGGGGAAACCGGAGTACCCGGAGGAAACCTAAGCAGACACGGGGAGAACATGCAAACTCCACACAGAAATGCCCCGTCCAGGTGGGAATCGAACCCGGGGCCTTCTAGCTGTGAAGCACAAGCGCTAACCGCTGTGCTACCGTGCCGCCCCATGGACGTTTGGAGCGTGACGAAAAAACCTTTGACAGATAGCAAGAGGAAGGAATTTGCTATTAGAGAAGATGAAGCATCAACATCTACGCAGGTACATTCTTGTTAATGTAGCAGGCTGGACTTGCCACTAGGTGGCACCAGCCCTAAAATATAAATAGCCCCTGCTTTAGCTTTACCGTCCTCTGCTTTCACTGCTACCGCCCCCACACATGCCGCCTACTGTCCCTCTTCCGGGTAGTCGCGGAGCGTTAGCTGCGGGCGGCTCACAGGTAATCCGTATTCTCTTTATTGTTGCTATCGTGTCTTAAAATTGGTTGATTAGGTATTGTATTACTTTGAGCTCCGGCCTGCACCGGTGTTCAGAGGCTGGCTATGGTGGCCGATGACCTGGCTTGTGGGTTCCTCCGGTTGCGTGTGTCCTGATGCGTGCCTCTGTGCATGGAGGAGGTACGCGTTTGTTTTCGGTCCACACCAGAGTAAAAGCGATTTCGTAGCCTAACGTCCTTTTTTTTAAAAATAGGTCTCCACACACCACCATGGCTGTCTCGCCTTCACGCCTTTCACCTCTTGCCTGGTACCCATGTTGTTTTCCTCCACTGTGATCAACCCGTGGGGAGACTGATAAAAGGAACTGAACAATTGTGCAAGAATGAACTGAAACTTAAACCTGTGTTTTATGGTACTTGGTACAATGAAATGAACCCAAATAATTTATTGAGCTAAACACAAAATGAATAAATGAAATATATATTTTTTTATAATGGAACCGTCCATGCCTCTTTACTCAATTTCGAACCTGTGTGTCTTTTTTAGTGCTTGTTTATTCAAGCTGGCGTTGTCGGTTCTTATATTATGTTTAATTTACAACCACCCTAACCACTCGTCATGCCACATTAAGTACATTTAAGAACATATTTTAATATGAGTTAATTCAGCTCCTGTCATGACAACGCGGCTGCTCTGTGATTGGATCGATATCAAACTTTTGGAGATTTGAGTGGCTGTTTGCAAAGTTCCAGAAGGTCAGATACAAAAAGCAGGAGAGGACAGCTGGCCAGCCACTATTATTCAGGTTCATTGCAATAATCAGTGGAAGATGCAGAAAATCACCAAGAGCAAAATTCCGTCCTGGCTAGAGTGAAAAATGCACTGACTTATTTTTGAAAAGTGTCCAGGGAGTAAAATCCTCCCGTCCGAGCCCTGCACACTCTGCTCTTGCATGAAATTAAGTAGGAAATTATAATGTTTGACTGAATAGAGGAACAAAGGATTGAGTGTGTGTGCAGGTGCTAGAAAACTTACAGTGACCTTGAAGAAGTCTCTCCACTCTCCTCTCAAACGGCTCATTATCCAATCACATGAAAGCCACTGCTCAACCTCAGGAGGGATGTCAACACGGTTTTATCTTTATTGTGTAATAATACGAAAACAATATGGCTGCTGTCTTGCTCTAATTGCTGGGCTATTATTACGTGTTTGTGTGAGCATTTTTGAGGGGTTTACTTTCTTGCTTTTCCTCGGAGGCTTTACTCAGATTTCAAAAGCTGCCGTCAGTCAGTCAGAGAGGCTTCGAGATGACTTTGCACAGATAATGAATGGGTAAAAGCCTGTATAGGTGGGATAGCCTGCCTACAGTGAGAAATGACTTTTGAATAACTGTTATCCATTCCAAGATGACGATGCCAGGAATCGTCTGGCTCACATTGTGAAAAAGAGTGTGGCGGCCAATCCATGTGTGAAAATGCTCCGTGAACCAGAGTCCAGATCTTAACCCCAGTGAGAGTCTTTGGGATGTGCTTGAGAAGGTTTTGCGCAGTGGTCACACTCTCCCATCATCAATACAACAATCCTGGTAAAAAAAAAAACAACACAATGAACGCCAGACTGAATCTTTTGTCATTGCAGAAGCTTACGGAAACAATGCCACAGCGAATGTGTGCTGTAATCAAAGACGGAGGCGGTGCCAGTTTTTGTTTCTTTTGTTTCATTTCGAGGAATGAAAGGATAAAACAATAATCCAACGAACACTGATAGTCAAACACAGACAAATCACCACTGCTTGAAAAGGAGTGGGATGAAGTTTAACACTTATTAATTCCCACCCCCTCTTTCAAAGTCTAAACACATCAGCTTACTTCCCTTGGTTTTATCCACTTTCTTACAGAACACAGGCGCTGATATCTGTATGCATGAAACAGTATGTTAACATGGTTTCCGGCTAAACCAACTCATCTTTCTATATTTTTATATTTCAGTTCTTTAAATGTTTTCAATTGTTTTGTATTTGGACTTTCTTTGAGCTGCTCATTTAAGCTGTCACTGGTGTAACTGGTTGTTTCACTCCTTGTACGAAAACTTTTTCCTCCTATTTTGCACCATCGCGACATTGAGATTTAGTTGAACTCACAACTTACACCCTCCTTCCCTTTGAGTAAATAACTTGTACAATCATTAAGTAAAAGCAAATAGTGCAGATACATTGATTTCAGCTAAATAGAACTATGTCCGGCCTGGATTTGGACAGTGTCAGAGTTGAGGCCTGTTTCACATCTTCTGGAAGACTGTTCCCGATATTAGTGCACATAGCTGAAACACAGCCTCACCATGTTTAGTCCTGACTCTGGGACCAGCAGGAGACCCCTTCCTGAGGTTCTCAGAGTGGAGATGGCTCATATGCCTCTAACATGTCAGAGATGTACCTTGGTGCCAGTCCATGAAAAGAACACAAGCTGTTTTAAAGTCTATTCTCTGAGCAACAGGAAGCCAGTGCAGCGTAGCAGTAGCAGTGAGAAAAGTAGAAAAGGCCGTTCTCTGCCGACGTTGCATAGTAGAAACAAGATTGGCTGAAAATACTTACTCAGCTTACAGCTTCTCCTCATTAAAGGTTATGGTTAGGTCAAATCAGCAACTATGGACCCAATACGGGATACTTTCTGGACAATGGCCTATTACCCACACATCTCAGTGACAACCACTCACTCTCACATCCGCTCATTATGTGCACTCTTAGACAGGCCAACTCAAGAGATAAACACATGGAAGTGAAGAGCTGGTATGAACGGAGAGCACCCGGAGGGTCTAATCATTCAGATTGTCTGCGAAGATGGCTGTCTTGGTCACGGTCGGGCCAAGATGTACACAGGCCACCCATAGTTCAGACACCACCACTGGCATACATGATAGGAGTATAACAGATCTGCAGTTCTGGCACTGCAGGAGAATGGTAAATAGAGTGCATTCTCCTCCACCACATAAAGTACCATTGACTCGTTGAGCACATTTGCTCCAGACCTTGGACACACCAGAAGGATGATCTAGGAGAGAAGTACATAGAGGAGGGCAGGAGGAGAGAGGAGAGGACAGACCAAAATTAGGGAGACCCACGGCTCTGTGATGTTTCTTGAGGCGCAGGTAAATGCATAAACACTGAGCATTGCCTAAGAAGTAAGTTCAAACCTGGGAAATGGAAATAAGCCACTATAATGTATTTTTAACTAAATAAGCTGGCATTACTTGTTTACAAGTGAGCCTACATTACTACATGACGGATTTGCTTCAAACGAGCCGTGGACGTGATGTGCTCAATGTAAATGAGGCGTTATTCCTCTGCTGACAATATGATGATGTCATCATATGACTTGTCGACTTGACTTCGACTTTATTGACACATAAGTCCACCTTTAAAATTATGTGCCTTGCAAATCAAATTAAACAAAACAAAGAAAAAACAACCATATCGGTTATTAAGGACTCAGCAGGGACCACTTCCCCAGAAGAAATAAAACAAATATTCCAATTATTTTGGAATTATTGTTACAGTTGACGAAGGGGCATCATTACACACTACTATTTATAGAAAGGAAACCGATAGGAACACAATCCTCAGAGAGGACAGCTTTCATCCAAACAACCTAATTTCCAATATACCCCAGGGGCAAATTTCAGCACCTCAAAAGAATCTGTGACATAGAGGAGGAATTTGAAAGACAAGCTCATGTCATGTACCATAGATTCCAGCAAAGGGGCTACAACAAAAAAACTTTGAACTATGCACTCCATAAAACCAAATCAATGGAAAGGACACAACTCTTCAAAAAGAAAGACAAAACACAGAATGATAACAAAATATTCTGCTCCATCCGATACAGCAATTTATCCAACAATATAAAGGACACGGCGGGTCACAATTGGGACATTCTTCGCAGTGATTCATCTCTCGCAGATATCTTCTCTGAGCCACCCTCATATGCCGTGCACAGAGCACCCACTCTAAAAAATCAACTTGTCAAAAATTACTTACCTGCTCAAAAAATGCCATTCTTCCCCAAACCGGTGGGAACTTTCCAATGTGGCTCCTGTAATCACTGCAGCCACATCAACAAAGCCACTTCTTTCAAGGACTCCATGGGTAAACGCACCTTTTTTTGTAAAAACTTTGCCAACTGCAACACCACGCATGTGATTTACAGACTGGACTGCACATGTGGTTGCTTTTATGTTGGACTAACCAAACGAAGACTCAAAGACCGATTTTCCGAACACAAAAATGCAATAAGAACAAAAAACCTTAACTACCCTATGGCAATGCATTTCAAAACACCTGGTCATACCAGCATTACACAACTAACAGTGATGGTTATAGAGGTTGTTTCCCTGGGCATGAGAGGGGGAGATAAACTTAAAACCCTTGCCCAAAGGGAAACTTATTGGATTGAGACCCTCAAGGCCACTATCTATCCAGGGTTAAACGATGAACTTGATTTTTCTGTCTTTCTGTAAGATGGAGGCCCCTTGTCTTCTTAACTGAATTTGTAACTGAAATGTTCTTTTTTACTGAGTTGTTCGAATACATTTTCTCTGTACCTGTTGTTCCTGGTGTATGTTTCATGTCTACATACTGTGACAATCAGTAATGTATTGTGATACTGGCTATAATATAATATGCCATGCGGGAACACTCTGTCACTTACATGGTGGTTTTTGTCCACATCCCCAGGATACGACGTTGATTTTGTTCCTTTTTTCTTTTTTTCTATTGTGGCTAGCCCACGTGACTGACCATGTGATGCTCCAATCATTTATAACACCTGTGTTTTCTAGTATCTGTGCTCTGAAGAAGACCAGTTTGTGGTCGAAACGCGTTGGCGTGTCCCTCCTAATAAAGAACTTATCTTACTCCATCAGAGTGCCTCGGATTTTTGCCATATGTACCTCATCATTTAAGGCGAAGTGTTTTACTCATTCCAATTATTTTATCAAAGGTGATATACACAAGAAACAACATCGACTAATGCAGATATACTTTCATTCCTCCATTCTGTTGATTTACCAACACTTAATAATAACCAAGCCACCCGATTGGATTCACCAATAACTGTAAAAAAAAACTTCTTTCTGCATTAAAACAAATGCCAAATAATAAATCCCCAGGTCCGGATGGCTTCACTGCTGAGTTCTATGAACATTTCTGGTCCATACTTTCACCAATCTTTATCCGCATGCTTCAAGAAACTGAACAAAAATCCTCTTTCCCAAAAAACTTGAATACCGCCTCCATTATCCTTTTGCTCAAACCTAACAAAGACCCCATTCTCCCATCTAGCTACCGTCCAATTTGACTTATAAATGTAGATATAAAAATAATTGCAAAGAATTAGCTCATAGACAAGAAAAGGTTATTCCATCTATTATACACTCTGACCAAACCGGCTTTATCAAAAGTAGGCACGCATCCACAAATATAAGAAGACTGTTTGACCTAATTAATTATGCAACAATATCAAAATATCATACCATCATAGCTTCACTTAATGCGGAAAAGGCTTTTGATAGAGTGAACTGGGCTTTCCTGTTTGCCACATCGGGGAGGTTTGGCTTCGGGGGTCATTCATTAATTGGATAAAGGCACTTTACACTTCACCATCCACCTCAATTGTTACTAATGGTTTAACATCACAAAATATCACACTACACAGGGGAACTAGACAGGGATGCCCACTCTCCCCATCACTTTTCAATTTTTTTATTGAACCGTTAGCATCAGCCATCCATCAAAGTCTAAATATTTAGGAAATTCAAACTGAAAACATTCATCACAAAATGAGTCTGTATGCGGATGACATCCTTCTGTTTCTTCAAGACCCATCTTCATCAATGTCAGATATCATTAATATTTTTAATTCCTTCTCCAAAGTATCTGACTACTCTATAAACTGGTCCAAATCTTCAATTCTTCCGTTAAATCAACCATGGGACATGACAGCCCCCAAACCACCCATTTTACTCACGGATCATATCACCTGCCAGAGCTCTTTGGACTCAACTTCATGCCACTTCTTAAGCCTATAGATGACAGTCTTCAACACTGGACAAAACTCCCTCTCTCCCTGATGGGCAGAATTGATACTGTTAAGATGTCAATATTACCAAAGGTCAATTATCTTTTTTCAATGACACCAACACAGCCTTCACTTACCTGGTTCAAAGCATTAGACGCAGCTATAACAAAATTCTACTGGAATAGCAAGACCCCAAGAATCAAACTTGCTACCTTATATAAACCAAAACATCTGGGAGGGCTAGAGGCACCAAACTTTTACAAATACATGTTAGCAAACCGTATACAATATATTTATAAATGGACACATCCCATTCCAGCAGAAAATATCTGTTTGGACATTGAACAAACCATGTGTCAAAACATTCTCCTCAAGGATCTCCCATTCCTTAGCCAATCAGTCAAAAAACTTGATATTTTTAAATCCCCTACAATAGCAGCAACCCTGACAGCCTGGTGGAAATTTCACCAAATTAACAACACAATACTAACCCACTCACTCCAATCTGGAATAATCCTGATTTTACTACTAATAACAAACCGCTTAACATTGCACTTTGGATAGAACAAGGAATTACTCACCTTCGTCATATCTTTATTAATAATACTTTTGTCCCATTTCATTATTTAGTCGAATCACAAAAGCTAGTTTTATATATTGTCAACTCAAATCAGCTTTACAGTCGACATTAAATGTTCGTAACATAAATCTTGATTTACCAAACTCAACATCTGATTGCATCTCTTCCCCTAAAAAATTACTTTCTAAAATATACAGAAAAAATATCAAGTTCAGACTAAACACTCCCCATCCCACCATTAAAATGGATCAATGATCTTTCTATAACTCCAAACGATACTTTATGACCCAAAATATTTACTTTGTCTTCAAACCCGAACCTTCAACTCATACAATATAAAATCATTCATCTATACAAGTACACTGGAGAAAGACTTTCTAAAATGGGATTTAGTTCTAAAATATGCTTACATTGCTCCCAAAACAATCCAGACACATATCTTCACGCACTCTGGGATTGTACCCCTATCAGGATGTTCTGGGAACAGATCACAAGCCTACTTTTTGTAATACGCCATGTCCCAATGTCCCCAACTCTCAGTCTGCTTGGTGATGTATCTGTCAGGGCTAAGAGGTATTGACCCAAAAAGTGGCGCACGACAGTGGAAAGATTAGTGCAGTTTATTGTCCAACAAAAATAAATCCAGAACCCAGGAGTGGAGCGGAGCCGGCCAGGCACAAAAAACAGGAGCTGAAAAACTGGAACAAGGGTTACTCAAGGTGAGTACTGGTCGAATATCTAAATACTTTTCAGGAGCCGAGAGTCACCGTCTGGTAGACTAACAATCTGGCGACGACTGGCTGGAGCACAGGGCCTTTCATAGCAGGACGAGGTGATGGACTCCAGGTGTACACCATCAGCCGCAGCTCCTCCCAGCTAATCTCCGCCCATACAAACACGGGGAGAGGGGAGTGGAAACACCAAGCCCCATCCCAGAAGGGCCATGACGGTATCATCAATGAATCTCACTCAAATGCAAACTAAGCAACTGCTGGTGTCCCTAACTATCGCCTAGAAAACTATCCTCATGAGCTGGAAAGGTGGTAGAGAGACCATACACATTGCCTACTGGAAAAATTTACTTATAATGGAACAATAGAAAATAATCCTACTTTTTTTTTTTTTTTTTTTATCTGGCTGACATTTAAGCCTCCCTTTTTCTTCTCTCTTCATTCTATCTGCTTATACTTAGCCATTCTGAACATATTTTGTTTCTGTTCTTCCTTTAGTTTGTGTATGGGCCTGAGTGGTTGTGCTCCTGGATCAATGCTTGGGGGGGGGACAGTCTGGCGCTTGGGGGCCAGGGAACCGCTGTGGCTCTCCCCGCGTGGCCGGCCCATTGGTGTGAAAGGTTTGCTTGCACACCCCCTCTTTTTATTGCACCATATGAACCAGGGAAACAGTATTTATAAAAAAGAAAAAGAAAAAGAAATCTAATGAAATAAAAGAGACAAAGGGGAAAAATTAAAAGCGCTGGGAGCCGCTTATGGCTTATGCGTGCTATGGGGCTCCCTGGCCGTCCATGTTCCAACGGAGCTTGAGAAGTGCGTGCGAGTAAGTGTGTGTGTGTGTGTGTGTGTGCAAGTGTGTGTGTGTGTGTGTGTGTGTGTGTGTGTATATCTCTCCCCACTCTCCTTTCATCTGTCTTATACTTTCCTACCTGATTCTAAAAATAAACAAATAAAAATAAAAAATATAAAATGATGTGCCACAGTTGCCAAATCTTACTACACACAGACTCTGCAATATCGCAAAGGTAGTGTCACTAAACGATTTTGTGCATGTGCCAGTTGAATTGCCTTGTTTACAGGGTCTAAAATTCCACTTTTCTTAAGAGCAGTTGTGGAGGACCTTAGCACCCTCCCTTTGCCCCTAAGGCCTGGTCATCATTCATATGGAGGTTGGCCAGACTAAATCAAACCAAACCAAGTGAGGAAAACAAAAAGGGCACCAACAGAGAGGAGGTGCGGGAGGGACACTCAACATCGTTCCACCCACAGCACAGCACCCACAGAACAAGCAAACCACCGCTCCCGAGGCCGAGGGCTCCTTCAGAGGAAACACTGGGAGACCATGAAAGATGGTAACTATATAAGATCATAATGCAAAAGCTAGAAGTAAAAACAAACATAAAAGGTAGGCTGCTCTTGAAAACATGGACGTTCTCTGAGCTCAGGCTGTTTCAGAGGCAAGGAAATGTATCGAGGCGAGGGTTGAAGTACTTCACCTTGAGTGTGTGCCGTGACTTTAGCGCTGAAAGATACCAAGACCCAAGACCATTAAGACATTTAAGAACCATTAAAAGAACCTCAACATTACCACTATCACCAGGTCTGGTTGTATTGTATCTTAATTTTATCACACTTTCCTTGTGTTATTTAAACTTGATAAAATTTCTATATTCTGTCCTGTCACATTAGATTTACTGATTTCCCCATCTTCTAGCTGTCATCTCATCAGATGAACCCGGGAGACTCCCTCAGAATAACCCACCGTCGCCCTGTGGATGTCCAGAGTTCACCAACAGAGGAAGACCAACGGCTACAGATTTATAATAAAACTGTGCCCACAGCCATGTAAAAGTTTGTGTGGATTACTATTCTCTTCTAATAACTTAAAACTACTCCTTGAGGCAGACTTCTGACAGATGTATTTTTTGAAGATTTCTGCCAACAGCCGGGGAACAATTATCTATTTTTGCAGCCTCCAATTATGTTTTGTTGTGGACAACTTCTCTGAAAAAATATCCTCTTAAAATCTGCCAGAGTTAAAAGGAAGGAAGGAAGGAAAAATAATTGGATTACCCGTGATATTAAAAACACACTTGGAATTGGGTTCCGTTTCCACTGTTCACCATTTTGTAGTACAACGTCGTCCCACACAATAATCCAGGAAGGAATTAGTATTTTACAACTTTTTCTCAACTCTTTCTATATGGCAGTGGTCAGCAAAGTCTTTATTGTTCAGTTTGTTCATTTTTGAGTGGGCCTTTCGACATATAGTGCAGCTTGTTTTTGTTGCATCGACTCCTCCTTGTATAGATCAATGTTGAATCTATGGGAGGTTGCAAGTACTTACAGAGGGGGATTACACTGGATTAGGCTCAAAATCAATCCTCGCTCAGTGCAGTCAGTTCAAAGATACCTGCAACATAAATCAGTTATGGATTACATTGGTTGTTTTGACAGTTAAAGGCCTATTTTTGGTATTTATGTGTGTAGTAAAAGTCAAACAGAACAGAACACAACTTGCTAAAGTGGCTGTGTCCTGTACAGTGGATAATTTGCTGTAATGATCAGAAGTGGTGAAGGTGTAAGGAATTTAAAACCACACAGGAGCATCATGGATCACAACTCTCTCATTGATCATTGATTTCTGTTGGAGTAGAGAGTGAAAGGCGTAGATGGACTACATGCGATGACACACGTGATGTGAATGAACAAAAACGAAAAAACACTCCAGGTGATGTACAGCACATGAGGGTTGAGGGAAAACCATTATAACATTGTTAAAAGCTCCAGAAAGATAGTTGTGCGTACAGTTTAGGACAACAAAATCCCTACAGAGACAATGGATGTGTCAGAATGTCCGCCCCATAGCCCCTAACCCCTCCCGCACAAAATAGTAGAGTATACAGCAGCACACTCATTCTGTTGGCGATCCGGACACGCCGCTCGCTACTTTCTCCTCACCGCAGATCACATTTGGGTTGTCACGTATACTGTGCGTGGCGAAAGTGATAGGCGAATGGCCACTACATCTACTATAAACTTTGTAATCATGGATTTCTGTAATAAGGATCAACCAAATTCAAGAGAGAATTTAATGTTTATGGATACATGAAGAGGGGAAGCTAGCGATCATTTAACAGGCCAACAAGCAACTAATGGTAGCAACTTTTTATACAACTATTTATATCATAGTTCTTTTTTTTTCCATTACATAGGCAACACGTGATCATTAAAATTGTTGTTTTTATTCATTCGTGTTGTTGTTCAAAGACCTGTCGCTGTCGGCTGTTCTCAACTGACTCTTGCAATGCATTGTGGTCTATATCGACCCGTCTAGTGAACATCGCTGCTCACTCCTTTTTAGAATGCATTGTGGGAAATTTTTAATGCACTACTTTTTTTCTCTAGACATTCGGACACAGCCAAAAATCTTAACCAGGTTATTTTAAGGATAGAGTATATATTAAAAACAATATACAACCTGTAACCTTTAGAATTTGTCAATGGCTTTGTAAAACAGGCAACTTGAGTGCTGAAATGATAAGTGTGATGATGACAGGCTTGAACTGCATGAGTATAGACCAATGGAGCTAATCACATCAGGTGGTACTAACATTTTCAACCAGATTCTGCATTACAATGTTGTTGTTTTTTCGAAGTTTGCATGCTCAACATAGGTGACATTAAATATTTCATCATGGAAAATAACACAAACCAGGATGTGCCGGTTACACCCCGCCAATCCGACACCCCTCCACTCCGACATTGAGGTCTAATTGTTTTTTTGTTGATACTTTTATCTTTTGTGCAACATCCTGCCATTCCGACAAACGTTAGTTCATTAGTTTACGAACCGTAACCTTACCTTAGCCCTAACCTTAAGGATAGTGGAGTTTACAAACTAACCCAAACCTTAACTTAGCCCTAACCTTAAGGATAGTGGAGTTTACAAGCTAACCCTAACCTTACCTTAGCCCTAACCTTAAGGATCGTGGAGTTTACAAGCTAACCCAAACCTTACCTTAGCCTTAAACTTAAGGATAGTGGAGTTTACAAGCTAACCCTAACCTTACCTTAGCCCTAACCTTAAGATTTCAAGATTCAAGATTGTTTTATTTGTCAAACCATGTGACTGATTTGAATTTATATTTCTCTCATCCTTGATTGTGGAGCGGGAGGTGGGGGATTAAGGATAGCGGAGTTTACAAATTAACCCTAACCTTATCTTAGCCCTAACCTTAAGGATAGTGGAGTTTACAAACTAACCCAACCCTTACCTTAGCCCTAACCTTAAGGATAGCGGAGTTTACAAGCTAACCCTAACTTTACCTTAGTCCTAACCTTAAGGATAGTGGAGTTTACAAACTAACCTTAACTTTACCTTAGTCCTAACCTTAAGGATAGTGGAGTTTACAAACTAACCCTAACTTTACCTTAGTCCTAACCTTAAGGATAGTTTAGTTTACACACTAACCCTAACCTTACCTTAGCCCTAACCTTAAGGATAGAGGAGTTTACAAGCTAACCCTAACTTTACCTTAGCCCTAACCTTAAGGATAGTGGAGTTTACAAGCTAACCCTAACCTTACCTTAGCCCTAACCTTAAGATTTCAAGATTCAAGATTGTTTTATTTGTCAAACCATGTGACTGATTTGAATTTATATTTCTCTCATCCTTGATTGTGGAGCGGGAGGTGGGGGATTAAGGATAGCGGAGTTTACAAATTAACCCTAACCTTATCTTAGCCCTAACCTTAAGGATAGTGGAGTTTACAAGCTAACCCTAACCTTATCTTAGCCCTAACCTTAAGGATAGTTTACAAGCTAACCCTAACCTTATCTTAGTCCTAACCTTAAGGATAGTGGAGTTTACAAACTAACCCAAACCTTACCTTATCCCTAACCTTAAGGATAGTGGAGTTTACAAGCTAACCCTAACCTTACCTTAGCCCTAACCTTAAGGATAGTGGAGTTTACAAACTAACCCAAACCTTACCTTATCCCTAACCTTAAGGATAGTGGAGTTTACAAGCTAACCCTAACCTTACCTTAGCCCTAACCTTAAGGATAGTGGAGTTTACAAACTAACCCAAACCTTACCTTATCCCTAACCTTAAGGATAGAGGAGTTTACAAGCTAACCCAAACCTTACCTTAGCCTTAAACTTAAGGATAGTGGAGTTTACAAGCTAACCCTAACCTTACCTTAGCCCTAACCTTAAGATTTCAAGATTCAAGATTGTTTTATTTGTCAAACCATGTGACTGATTTGAATTTATATTTCTCTCATCCTTGATTGTGGAGCGGGAGGTGGGGGATTAAGGATAGCGGAGTTTACAAATTAACCCTAACCTTATCTTAGCCCTAACCTTAAGGATAGTGGAGTTTACAAGCTAACCCTAACCTTATCTTAGCCCTAACCTTAAGGATAGTTTACAAGCTAACCCTAACCTTATCTTAGTCCTAACCTTAAGGATAGTGGAGTTTACAAACTAACCCTAACCTTACCTTATCCCTAACCTTAAGGATAGTGGAGTTTACAAGCTAACCCTAACCTTACCTTAGCCCTAACCTTAAGGATAGTGGAGTTTACAAACTAACCCAAACCTTACCTTATCCCTAACCTTAAGGATAGTGGAGTTTACAAGCTAACCCTAACCTTACCTTAGCCCTAACCTTAAGGATAGTGGAGTTTACAAACTAACCCTAACCTTACCTTAGCCCTAACCTTAAGGATAGTGGAGTTTACAAGCTAACCCTAACCTTACCTTAGCCCTAACCTTAAGGATAGTGGAGTTTACAAACTAACCCTAACCTTACCTTATCCCTAACCTTAAGGATAGTGGAGTTTACAAGCTAACCCTAACCTTACCTTAGCCCTAACCTTAAGGATCGTGGAGTTTACAAACTAACCCTAACCTTACCTTATCCCTAACCTTAAGGATAGTGGAGTTTACAAGCTAACCCTAACTTACCTTAGCCCTAACCTTAAGGATAGTGGAGTTTACACACTAACCCTAACCTCACCTTAGCCCTAACCTTAAGGATAGTGGAGTTTACAAGCTAACCCTAACCTTACCTTAGCCCTAACCTTAAGGATAGTGGAGTTTACAAGCTAACCCTAACCTTACCTTAGCCCTAACCTTAAGGATAGCGGAGTTTACAAATTAACTGCCTTACTTTTGTATAAAAACATAAAATGATACAAAATACAACTTGCAATACTTTTTTTCCTCACATGTATGTCAGTAATCTACAGCGAATGTTTCAAATTGATCTCTAAAATATTTATCCTCTATTCACCTGCAGCGTCTGCCATGCTACCAACACAGAAAAGGACATACTTGCTCGTGAAAATACCCGGCGATTAAATATATTAGTTTGACGTTTAAGTTGTCATGTGCTGGTGCTGGGCGTTGTAATACATTAAGCGCAGAGTTACGGGGTGTGAAACAACCAGCAGGTGTCCCATGATCCCATGATGTATATAAATAGCTCTTGTGTGCAAATGGGAGGGAAACTATTTGTCATTATTGATAGCAGTTTGTCAGGAGTGCCGGAATAAACAGTGGGTGGTGTGTGACGCTGACATTTCACACCGGCGCAGTTCTCAAAGTGCATGTGTGTCCCATCTGCCGCACTTCTCCTGCTCCTTCTTCATCCTAAGGAGCTCCTCCTACCTCAACAATAAACTGGACTTGTCCCACAACACCAACGCCCTGTACAAGAAGGGCCAAAGTCGCCTCCACCTGAGGACTGAGGTCCTTCGGAGTGGGCAGACCTCTGCTCGTGACTTTTCATGACTCTGTGATAGCCTCTGCTCTCCACTACGCTGCCGTGTGCTGGAGCCCGGGCAGCACAGAGCGGGACAAGACCAGACTGAGCAAGCTGGTCAGGAGGGCCAGCTCTGTCCTGGGCTGCCCACTGGACTCTGTGGAGGAGGTGAGGGACAGGAGGGTGTTAGCCAAGCTCACCTCCATCATGGACAACACCTCCCACCCACTGCACGGGACTGTAGAGGAGCTGAGCAGCTCTTTCAGTGGAAGACTGAGGCACCCTCAGTGCAAGAAGGAGCACTACCGCAAGGCCTTCATCCCCACGGCATGCAATAATCTCTGTATCAGCATCATCAGCTGTAAACCTGCACTGCCAAAATTGACATTTTGATATTCTGTTTTTATTATGTATACTTTCTTCCCCTTTCAAGTTTTTTCTTTATTCATTGTATATAACATACTTATATTTACTATTTATTTGTTTGCACACTATCTTGTCTTTGACTGCACATTTGCTGTTTATTTGCACCCACTGAGTGTTTCTTGAGAACTGATGTAACAAGTGAATTTCTCCGTTGTAAGGTCAATAAAAGCTTATCTTATTTATCTTTCCCAAATAGCTCCTCCTGTGGTCCTACTTATCCAAGACATCATTTCTTCCCCTCTTTTGTTCAAATTGGTGCACTTAAATTATGAAACCAAAATGTTAGTTTAGAGCACTGCAAGCGCTCGCCAACTCATCACTCTTATAACTCTTATATATATATATGACAACAGTGTGCTGCAGTTAGCTTGGTTGTTGTTGTTTTGTTTTTTAAAAGGCATAAGTAACGTTATGTCTCCACTGCAAACTTTGCTTATTGTTTATGGGGTAACTCATGGCATGTTGCCATGGGTTTTACGCTGGATCCTTCCCTCTCCCTATTATCAATGCAAAAGGAGCAGTGGGCTATCTTTGATGCCCTATACCACCACAGACCTTGCTGTACCTAATTATCTGGACACCTCCATTCCCAGCAGGCTGCTATCATGAGCCGTCCCAGCGCAGTATTATATAAAAGTGATCGAACGCCTGGCGGTTTAAAACATCTGTGTTAGGTCTGCGAAGGCCTCTACAACTCCCACAACGCTTCTGTTTTTACCTCCCGACGTGCACACGCCTCGGCTCCGTACGCTCTCCGGGCTCTGCGCACGCCCCTGCTGGCACACGGCACATGCACGTGGGTCGGCCCGGGCAGCCTGCGCACCATACGCCCCTCCACGCACTGCCTGTTTTTAGCCACTATCACACCTCGTTGGCTCGAATGCTCACTTGATTCTCACACTCTTTGCACATTCATTTCCTGGGCTCCCCCGAGGATGCAGATAAGTGCCGTAAGCTTATTAAGAAAAACTCGAGCTGTAGCTTCTTCTTTTTTTTATCAGCGTGTTGCAAAGAAGAGAAAATATGTGCTTTTGAGTTAGTGAAATTACAGCACATGGGTGATTTTAGCTTTCTGTTGGCCCTGAGGGAAGGAAAATGTATTGGATCAATTCTGTAATGTCAGACTTTCACAAAATAAACACAGCACTGACACTGGAGCACACTGACATTTACTTGTCGACATATCCTTTTCCTATTTCACATTTAAAAATAAATAAATAAATAAACATTTACTTAGGCTTAGCGGCTGTTTGCGCATGATGGTTTTGTAAGAGCTCAAAAACTCTGCAACCCATTTTACTTGCTTCAGCATTCGTCACTGCGTCCATACGTAAGACTAAGGGCCTGTCCATACGAAGTCAAGCTGACGACTAAACGCAAAGATATTTTATCAATCTAGTGGATCGTCCATACGAGCCCGGCGTTTTGGGGGTCTGTAAACGAACATTTTCCAAACTATGTCCCCGAGTGGAAAGATCTCAAAACTAGGGTTGGGAACTTCGGTCGTTTAGTCGACTAATTGGTCGATGCCGTCGCGACTAGATTTTACTATGCACGGGCTTTCAATTGCAGCATCCATCCATCCATTTTCTTCCACTTGTCCGTTGCCGGGTCATGGGGGCAGCTGTTGGAGTTGCCCAAATCACATTGCACCAGCCCCTATGGCTCCTCCTGCAGGTGGTGGGTCGAACGAAGGACGGCCTCATGGTTCTAATCGGGCCTGTTGGTCTCTCATAGGGGGCCCATTCACTCTCTCATTCATACACCAGTGTACGCAGACACTGGCGGCAAGGAGGGTGAAGTGTCTTGCCCAAGGACACAACGACAATGTGCACCTTCAGGAGGCGGGATTCGAACCCCCGACCTTCCGATCATGAGACGACCCGCTCTACCATCTGCGCCACCGCTTTTATAATGGTTTTTAATAATTGAATAATAATACTTTTTTTTTTTGGTTGACTAATCGCTACATGTGCATACTCTTGGTCGACCAACCATTTCCTTGGTTGATTACAGCCCTACTCAAAACGCCGTTTACGTGGCGCCGTTGTTACAACGTCTCCGCAACTTTTACTAAAACATCACAGCACCAGAGTGGAGTCTGTTATCCATAATCTACTGACCTAATAATGAGTTTTACTCATGGATCTATGATGGTTTTACTCCGCTCCTCTTTGCTCCACTGCAGTCTGTGAGCCACAGGTGATAAGTAGAAAAACACGGCCGAGTCGGTCTGTGTTTTTGGACAGACAGTCAAAGTCCGGTCACTGACAGATTTTCTGCTTTAGTCCCGTTACGTCTGAAGAATAAACTCGCCTCCTCGTCTCTTCTGTAAATCATAATCCTTGAATCCGTTGAATTTTCACTGTTTACATTCCACACAAGTTTACTGCGCATGTGCCCTGTACATCTTGTTCTATTATCTGTGTTAGCGTCACAGCGCCACACACAGGCCTGGCAGATGAATTACGCCATTTTCACACACCTGAGTCGACCCATGTGGACGCACACATTTATTAAGCTGGTGTGGCATGACGAGTGGTTAGGGTGGTTGTAAATTAAACATAAAGTACCGACAACGCCAGCTTGAATAAACAAGCACTAAAAGACACACAGGTTCGAAATTGAATAAAGAGGCATGGACGGTTCCATTACAAAAAGATATATTTCATTTATTCATTTTGTGTTTAGCTCAATAAATTATTTGGGTTCATTTCATTGTACCAAAAACCATAAAACACAGGTTTAAGTTTCAGTTCATTCTTGCACAATTGTTCAGTTCCTTTTATCAGTCTCCCCACGGGTTGATCACAGTGGAAGAAAACAACATGGGTACCAGGCAAGAGGTGAAAGGCGTGAAGGCGAGACAGCCATGGTGTTGTGTGGAGACCTATTTAAAAAAAGGACGTTAGGCTACGAAATCGCTTTTACTCTTGTGTGGACCAAAAACAAACGCGTACCTCCTCCAAGCGCAGAGGCACGCACTGTCAGGACACACGCAACCGGAGGAACCCACACAGAGGACCAAAAGCCAGGCCATCAGCCACCATAGCCAGCCTCTGATCACCGGTGCAGGCCGGAGCTAAAAGTGATACAATACCTAATCAACCAATTTTAAGACACGATCGTTACAATAAAGAGAATACGGATTACCTGTGAGCTGCCCGCAGCTAACGCTCCGCGACTACCCGGAAGAGGGACAGTAGGCGGCGTGTGTGGGGGCGGTAGCAGTGAAAGCAGAGGACGGTAAAGCTAAAGCAGGGGCTATTTATATTTTAGGGCTGGTGCCACCTAGTGGCAAGTCCAGCCTGCTACACTGGCTTCGTGCTTACAAAGAAAGTTTCTGAAATATAAGCGTTTTGTCTTCGTGTGGATATAGCCTAATTTTGTCCACTTATGAATAGGAAGTGGACTTGTACCAACTCGATTCATAATTAAAACATTTCCAGGAAAGGGAACAACTTTTCAGAGTCTGACAGTACAGATGAGCCCCAATAAGGCCGTTCCGTAAAACCCGGCACACTGTAAATTGTGATTAGTAAAGGTTGCTCAAAAAAAAAAGTTTTTGTCTGTCAAACATGGCGTCTACGCAAGAACTGAGGCTGCTCCAACAATTCATCATCGCTCCTTGTCAGACAGGGTGGCTTTGGTGTTCCAGTCTTCTGAGGGATCCTGGTCAAACATTCTCTGTTTACTCTCCTCCGGGCTCAGCTAATTAACGCACACGTAAAGTCAAATTGAGCTCATGTTTTCAAAGTCATCCGAGGTGAGCCTTCCCGTCGGTCCAATCCTGCAGTTTCTTTCGGGAAAGGGGGAACAAGAGTGGCTTTGTTTTGCGAAAGGCTTTTATGTTCAAAGCAGAGTCACGCTATTTGTGACAAGTCTCCTAAAATTACAACATGATCCAGAGCAGAGAGAGGCGCAGTGTTGTTTTCCCAAAGTGTGAAAAGCAGTCCAGGCCAGATGCTGGCTACCGTATTTGCCGTATTTGTCAAATGTAATGAAATAGAAATTCAGAAAACTAGAGAAAAGCCGTAATGGGTAATGAGTTACATGGAACTTTTGAACGTATTGCAAATTAAGATTGAGAAAGTGTCCTACATATCTGACATTATTAAACAATACTCTATTTAGCAGTTAGTGACTAATTGAGGTCATTGAAAAAACTTTTTTCTTTTAATGTTCAATTTGGAAAAAAATAACAGAATTAGTGACTTACTTTTGTCATTAAGATTGGATCAAACCAAATGGGACTTGAGTACATTTTTTTCTATATGCCTTTTCATGCTGAACAATTATTTGCGTGACTATCCCTTTCATAGCGTTTCCCCTCCCCACTGTAACTCAGCAAAACATTTAAAATCTGGTTTAATTGTATAACGTGAATTGTATAACGTGAATTGTATAACGTGAATTGTGAAGATGTTTGAAAGTCGTTTTTTTGTGTAAATTCTCAATATATTACATAGCTGCTGCATAATGAGGCCCTGAAGCAGCATTGGCTCTAAGTGTGGATGTTGCTGTTTGTATAAGTACAGATTGACTGATTGTGACCCACTTTGCACAGTGTAGTGCACTTGATGTCGGGGGTTTCTGTGACTAATGACAGAGTACAGCTTCTGCACAAAAAGCAGGACAGTGTGGGTGTTCTATGAGTTTGCTTGTGTTTGTTTTTTTATATTGCATTATTAGACTCTGAAATGAATGTATATTCTATATTCTGGTGCCGTTATATTTGCTCCTTCCCTCACCATCAGTGTGACATAAAGGCAAAACAAAACAAAAAAAAAGCCATATAACGCCTTATTTGATATGTTTTCTGCATTTGAATACACCTCCAAGGCAGGGGGTGACACAAAGCTGGATACCTCCTGGGAATTCTTCTCCAGGTCTGAGCCAGAATTGTAGCCGGTTGTACATGTTAGAGACATCATTTAGTGTGTCACATGCTTACGTCGCCTGTGCTTTGGCTCGGACAGCATTAGCCCGTCAGCTGCTCGGAGCTCAGCTCATTCGAGATGGCAACCGGAGGTCAGACTGGCACATAACAGCCTCGCCACATGTCCTTCTGCTCACATGTGCGCCCAGAGATGCCCACTGCCCACCGTCCAGGCTGTGCTGCAACATGTCACCTCGGTGTTGTTGCAGTGCAGATGACAGCACTGAAAAGAGCAAACGTTGCTTCTTTTCACCATGTTACAATGTTGTTACAATGTTGACTTCCTTGCCAAAAATATCTACATGTTTTGCTTTTTGTTTAGTTTACAAAAGTCAGGGGGATCTCTAATTTTAGATTTTATCCATTTTGAATTGAAGATAATCATTTAAGCTTTAGTAAGGCATTTAAGTTGGGCGTTATTCGGGTAACTTTGCCCAAATTGTGCATTTTTAGACACGGTTTAGTCGAGATAGGTGACCGGGTGGTGCTTGAAAGGTGAAATACTCGAATATGTGGTTCTGTTTTACTCATTTTAAATTGACTCTAATCTTCATTTAAAGGGACAATGGCGCTGAGATTAGAGATGCATGACGTCAAATAACTAGTTTCTTGTTACCGACCAGATGAAAGGTCTTGGTGGAGAAAATGATGCGCCACAGAAGCCTATTAAAAAAGTGTGTGTGTGTCAACATTCACATTTTATCGGAGAAGAGTAGCTTTGCCCATACTTGGTCTATAGGACAAAGTTAGGTTGAACGCCTGCCGGTGGATCAAAAGTGGCATTTGGTGATCAGTGGAAAACAAAACTGTTCGCAAAGAACCTTACAACAATGGCAGGAGCTGTCAGCCATGCTTAAAGGCACGAGGAAGATAGATAAGCCACGTACATGATCAGTATGTGTGGACCTAACTGGAGGAGCTTCATGGATGTAATGACACAGTGACAAAGACCAGTGAACAAAACGCCACACACTTTACGTAAACAATGTTTCCACACATTTACAATTGTTACACATTTATTAAAGTAAATTACCAACAGAAACGTGGCTTAAGTTCCAAAAAGAGACAACAATGTCATTCTTGAGCAAATGCTAGGTATATTGGTTGTTTGAAGAGGTGTATTTTCGACACAGTATTAGGAGCAGTGAAAAGCACATGTTAATTTGGCCTTTAGAAGGAGCTTATGCTAATAGCTGTACAGCAGGGATGCTGAAGTGTGATGCACCAGTCTGGCAGCGGATTAAATTAGGAGGTGTGATGTCAGATGGCCCATGGAGGGAATAAACTGCCAAACAGCATCTTAAAACGAAAATCCAATGTGTTTGTTGAGTCAAACCTTTCTCATGGATTTTTTTTTTTGTTAAAGTATTGTGGAAAGGTAAAATAACACTACTTTGGTTTGCTGTAAGCCATTATTATAGTCAAATTCATTTTACCTGTTGACTGCAATACTAAAAGCAAAGACCTGTCTGAGCTGTCGAGAGACAATTAT
Source organism: Proterorhinus semilunaris (assembly GCA_021464625.1). Lineage (NCBI taxonomy): Eukaryota > Metazoa > Chordata > Actinopteri > Gobiiformes > Gobiidae > Proterorhinus > Proterorhinus semilunaris. The sequence goes on from CM038360.1 coordinate 23,880,038, forward strand.
GTGACACATGTTTTTCATCAGTCGATCATTGACCTGTCTGGGCCGATTGTAGTCAGACTAGAGCAGCATGTAACAACCTAGTCGATTTTGGGTTCAAAGTTTCTGCCCCTGGCCCAGAAGCTAAATGTCAGGCTGCTGAAATGAACATCAACACAACATCGCGTCAGCTACTACTACCTGTAATGACAGGAGCTAACTTTAGCGACTGGATCAGCCACTTTGAGCTACAGCTATAGCCCTGAATGATCATATGAAAACAGGCACCAATAAAGTCAATACAACCATCAACTACATATAAAGCACCTTCAAAACACACTACACAACTAAACTACACACTTCTTAAAGAGCCAGAGCCTGATGTGGCCAATTGTTGCATAGACTCATGAACGTTAGCCACAAATAACTGTTCAATAGTTTTAGGTGCATTTGAGCTAAAATGGCACGTTAGCAGTTAGCGCTCGTGCTTCCCAGGTCCCGGGTACTCCAGTTTCCCCTACCACTAAAAACATGTACAATAGGCCAGAGTGTATGAGAGTGTGTGAGTGAATGGTAGGTGGTTATTTTTATTGATTTATTGTTTTATTGGGTTGTGCATGTTCATGAACACACATGGGTCTGATGCAGGTAAACGCGCCACGCCGGATTGTAGCCACGGGCTAATTTGCATCCATTGTCCCACACTTGCATTCTCAAACAAACTCTCATTCATCCTGGCCTATTGTACATGTTTTTAGTGGTAGGGGAAACCGGAGGAAACCTATGCAGACACGGGGGAAATCTTGAAAACTTCAGAACACAGAAAGGCCCCGTCCAGGTAGAAATCGAACCCAGGACTTTCTAGCTGTGAAGTACAAGTGCTAACCACTGCCTCACTTCTGTCACTCTACCCCATAATGACGACACTGTGGCGCTTTGAGAAACCTGGTGTCACGGTGTAACTGGACACTTGCACTTAACACGCACAGCACGTTAACATTCACCTCGCACTTTTATGCACGCTGCACTTGAAGCACATATAAAAGTATTGCACACAATTGTCGGTTTGAAATTATTCACTGAAGATTTATTTGTTGCCCCGTAGGTCCGGTCGGGGTACGTCACCTCCGGTAATGGCGGCTGGTCCTGCGGAGGCAACATGACAATTAGTATTGAAATTGAGCAATATTATGTGCCGGGTTTTAGGAATTGGTTGATGTTTCAGGTGTTGTGTGCATACGGTGGATGTTGAGGATGTTTTGGGTGTGTGAATGTTGATCGGTGTGGTTGTAAGCGGCTTACCTTTCCTCTTGTGTCCAGGGTGGCGGTGTCTGGCCAAACGATTCCACCAGGGGGACCAGACGCCGCTGAAATGCGTTCCGGGCTGGACCAAGGGGAGAGCAAGCGTGGGGGTGGCTGCATGAGTTTTAATCGGTTTTAGGATGTAGTTTGATTCAGTTAGGTGGTTTTGTTTGGGAGTTTATTGTAGTGCGGGTTTTCTTTGTTCTTTGTTCACGGTTATTGGAGGATTTTAATGGGTTTTAGAAGCTAAGGCTATGATCGTACACCTGCTTAGTTTTGTTTAGTTTTATCCAGTTTAGGGGGAGGGTATTTAAGGCGCCTGATGCCCTCACTCTGGGTTCTGCTGCTGGAGACCACGTCAAATTCTCGAATGCACCTTTTCTGTTTTGCACTGTGCACTTTATCGTATTTTTGCACACGAAAATAAAGATCTAAAAGGAAGTGGACCACTAAGACGGCCTCCCTGGTCTTTTCTTGGTCACCCACCGCCACCCGCTGTCACACACGGGATTGAAAAGCGCGATACAAGTGTAAGCCATTATTATAATTATTAAAACACTGGGGAGACCCTGGCATGGACCATGGGTGTATTGTTGAAGATCCGTAGGACATCCCAAAACAGTGAGATCTGAAAGCACCTCGGGTTAATCGTTGCTAACTGGTGATGTCACGTTCGTATCGAGGCGTCAAAGTGTGTGTCGAGCAATAAGGCGGAGGCAGAGGCGGCGCGTGGTTCGGAGCGTGTGTTGGTGACGTAGGACAATGACTGTACCACGTGACCGATTCAGGAACTGGCCCGCGGGTTTTGGCGGCTCAGGCCTCATGGGGCTTCATCTCGCCATCACTACTGCGAACTGTCACAGTAGATCCATGGTCACAACAAACATGAGCAGGCAAAAGTCAACCGGAAATGGTGCACATTCAACAATCCCCTGCCCCCTGCTGGCAGGGAGTTGCGCTGCGTTGCTCCTCAATGCAGTACGACTATAGCTGCACGGGGAACGAGACAAGACTAGTCTGATTGGGTCGTTCAGAAAAGCGAATCAGAGTTCAATCTCAAGAACCTGTCATTTTATTTCACTGCAAGAAAATAATCAGGTATAGGGCCTTTAAGTAATATTTTTCTTTTCATTTTCATTACATTTTTTCCAAGTTACTTTACGATCTTTGAAGATTGTTCGCTCACCCCTGCAGCTAATTAACTCCGATTCCCGTTGCCAAATACTCGCATTTGACTGACAGCCTACTGAACAGTTTTTGTTTTGTTTTTTTCATCAAGATGGTCACAAAGAAGCGCTGCTGTATGTCCAATTACTCTGTAGAACACAAACTTAGCATTCCAAAGCGCCGTCCTCCTCTCCGGCACAGTGTTTGAAGTGCGCTGGTGTTATAGGGCCGACTGCGCGGCGGCGGCACACCAGTCGGTACCGCTCCAGTGATGAAACGGGGAACACGCTTTCAGATGGAAATAACCAGTGACAAGCAGGCTCTTCTACTGTGGCAAACGAGGGGGCATCAAAGAATAAAACATGCACTCTTACATAAGCCATGGAGACACGCGATGGGATTGCTGCTTCTTCTGCTGTGCGCCAAATCTTCGGGACCCATTCATTTCGAAGGGCTGATCAAGACTTTTTGTCATGTATTTGATGATAATTCCACCATCACTGTCTTACATGCTGCTTGATAGCGAACGCGGCGTTGATAAGAACGGCTTATTCAAAGTCTCCTTTCTTGGTTTTTTCCGGTGCCTTCAACACAAACTCCTGACGCCTCTTCGTCCAAGCAGATTTGTAGATACAGTGTTGTGTTATACTGAGTAAAAAGATTAAAAAATGAATCAACATCACCATTAGATGCAAATGTGTTCAACCAAATCACTCCTCCAGCAGCAGAGAGGAAGAAATGTTGAATAAAAGAAATATTGCAATCACAAAGGTGTAATTCTTGTGTGAAATCGGCAGACATGACTATAATCGTCGTGATGCGGTCATGAAATTATTCGCCCTCATACCAGATCATAATCCACATTTCTACAATTTCAACTCTTGGGACATCCCGGCCATAGGGGGCACATTATTATCGGTTGATTTTCCCGTCTTCGCTAGTTAATAATAGCAAGTTCAGGTGTTAGTCGGTATAAGTAAAGTTGCCTTGCCTCGGGTTTGTCCCTGTTTCAGAGCATGGTGTCCTGCACTGGTCAGCTCCTCCTTCCTCTTCCTCCTGCACAGCTCCCTCCACTCCACAACAGTCTTTCACCACTTTCTCCGTTGTCCCTTCCTTCTTCTTGGTGCCTCTACGGTGTTTCAGAGGAATAAATGTGTAGGTCTCAAAATCTCATTAGCTCATGAGCTGTTAGTTTACTTTTAAAGAGCTCAGCACACGGGAAATTATCTGTCTTAATTTAGAGCAACATAACCAGCTCTACTACATCATAAAGTCACAAGTGAAACAGAAAGGAAGGAAACGCTTTAGGACAGCGCTGCAGCTGTGGTTTGAAAGGCCTTTCCTGAGCCCAGGCATTTGTATAAGAGGAATTGGACGCTTCATTTTCACTTACGAAAACACGGATGCAATAAAGAACGCACCGGATTACAAACATGATTCAGACGGGATTTCATCATGACATGAGGCTGGACAGACGGGTACTGCTGCACACTCCAAACCCACACATAATGAAATAATATCCAGGGGAGAGGCGGGAGGGAGGAAAGTCACGCAAAACGACCAAAGATGTTGTTAGCATTTGGCCTCTCCCAGCACATTCCTATGGCTATGACTGTATGTGAATAAACACATACAGGTTTTCCTCGTCTCAGATGCTTCCTCCTGCATCTCTGCTCCACCGAGACTTATCCCAGTCCAAGAGACATCGTTCCTTGTGTGTTATTTTTGCACCAAACGCGATTCTTTGCTCACATCGAGACTAATTCCTTTTCTCCCAACATAAGCCCCTTTGTCATCTGCTTCCACATGGTGTAATCGAGAGAAATTGAGGACACGCGAAGTGGGTAAAGTCTCCTGAAAAAAAAGAAAATAAAAAGCACATCTATTGTCTGGCCTGGTGAAAATTCATTCATCGGAAGCAGTGCGGCGATTTGCTTTATGGTTAATACATTTTACATGCTCGGCTTTGTGCGGCTGCGGAGTCTAATCCAGTTTTCATCTCACACTTCCCAGAGGCGCCGTGGAACTATGGAAATTTAGCAGCTAGTAGCTCAACGTGATCTGGTTTAACTTATTCAATACGATTTTTTTTTGAGTGAATTGTGTCTCGCATCTCCTCAGACCCGGAGGGTGAATTTCCTGTATGTGGCTGTTGCTTTGCTTTGACAAACAGACTTAAATACGTTAAGTCTTCTTCCAAACTAGTTTATTTTCATAAACCACTGCCGATAAAAAAAAGAGAGTTTTACAACACTGCAACATGTGACCTGGGGTGTTCCGCAGTGTTACGTTTTGTGATAGTTGCGTGAATAAGATTTATAAACTGGACGTTATTTATGCTGTTGCCCTCAACCCCAGGGCTGGGTATGGGCACAGGCAACCTAGGCAGCTACCTAAGGGGGCCATTTAGTAGAAAGGGTGCTAAATTGCACATTTTATTTTTATTATTTTTAAATTGTGTTTTGTAACTATGACTAGAAATCCCATGATGCCCGATAGCTGTTGCCGTAGCTGTAGAGGTCGAGAGTTAGCAGACTCGGGGGGACGTAAAAGCCTTTTACCAGTGTCGCCACAGTTACTTTTAAAAAGTAACTAAGTTAGATTACAAGTTACGTTATTAGTTACAGTCAGCAGCCGCCTCAACACACAAATGACGACCTCTTTTACCAACACTCACTTTATCGGAAGTGTATTTTAAGTAACAGCAACAATGCTGACACAGAATAGTGACATATTTCCATCTCTCTCCTCAAACAGTGTTTGTGTCCTCATGCTAAAAGCGTGACTGGTCACATATCAATCGCTGAGATGCAAAAAGAAAGCTTCTTTTATTTAAGGAAAATGACAAAATAGTAACACAGTGATTTGGAAAAGTAACTTTAATCTGATTATTGGGTTAGAAATAGCAATGCGTGAGATCACTCGTTACTGAAAAAAAGTAATCAGATTAATGCGTTACTGGCATCACTGTATGCCAAGATATTTTAACTTAGTTTCATTCTGTGCCGAGAGGCAAAATGAAATTTAATTTTAGTCAAGTTATAGTCAAATAATACTACAAATAATGTCTAGTTTGAGTTGACTAAGATTGCATGTAAATTTAGTTGACTTAGCATTTATAATATGCATTATTATTACATTTAATCATGGTCCTCTGCATCATGGAGCTCCGACCTGAACAAAGCACAGGCCTGTTCCTTTGGCAGTTCAAATTATTGGACCGCCAAAATGTCTAAACTATTGGACATTTTGATGATTTTCGTCTCTTCTTTTCTTCTTTCGTCTTATTTTAGTCAACGAACATATCTGGACATTTTAATTATTACTTTAGTGGCATAAACATCGTTTTAGTCTCATTTCAGTCAGAAAAAATATACACTGACTAAAATTATGAACAAAATAATCAGGCCGATGAAATGAACACTGGTCAACTCATGATACCAGATTGCATTTGCATATTAGGCCTATTCTCAGTTTTGAACAGATTTAAGTGGACATTGCAACTAGCTTTTGTTATTCACTGGAGTACTTAACATTTACTAACATTCAGGTCGAGTGGGGCAGTGCCATTTTGGAGTGCGTGAATAATGAGGAGCACAGAGGTATTTCCACACTTTAGATGCTGAAACTGGCTGGCATTAGAGAAGAGTGCTCATATTTTGCGACTGACAATGCTAAAAATACCCGTGCATTTTCTACTGTCATAGCTTATGTAAGTAGTAAACATTGGTGCAGGAGAATGTGTTTCAAAAGAGCCGTCAAGTTTGTGCCAGTTTCCGATGTGGAATGGCCGACGCAGCTGAGAACCGGTCAGATTGCATTCTAAAATTTGATGGCAGCTTTTCTGATGGAGGGCAAGGGCTAATACTGGGGGGGGGGGGGGGCAGTTTCAGAAAGAAGTGGAAAAGGTAATGGGTCCACAGTATCACTTTATTAAACAGCTGGCTTAGAAGTAAAATGTTTCTGGCCCCATAGGCCTTGTTCGCATTTGGGCCACTTGAATCATATCGTGCATTTCCCGGGAAAAACACCTATTTTCTGGAGCTGGGGGACGCAAAGTGGTTCTGGTGCCAAAACACACCAAGAACCAACGGAAGCAAATGAACAGATGATGATCACTGTTTTTAAAGAGCCACTCAAGACATCTCCACAGTGCGCTATGTGCTACCGACACACGCACCTGCTGCTTTGTGGATGTAATACAGGAAACCTACACTTCCGCTTCCTCTTTCGCTGGGCGCGATCGGGAAATGATCCGCTTATCAGATCGCTGTGTGCTCACGGCGTGAAGTGGAGGATCACAAGATCAAAATTCCAGATATTTTTTTTAGCCATGAGGGGGCCGTCCAAAACCATGTACGACACACGGTTTTAGACAGAAGTTGGTTTGGCCTTTAGTTGCTCTTTAAATAGTGTAGGAGACACAAACATACCTGAATCTAACATGGTCATCTAACATAAGTCAAATTGCCAAGAAGTGGAAGAAGCTATTCAATACATTTTGGCCCACAGTAGAAAGTGGGCCATAATACACAAATCTATGTAATCATGTTACAATGTTGTCCTCTCATGTTTTGAGCCACTGTAGCTCAACTTCAAGTAATCTTTGGAGCTTCACCCCGTGACTACTCTTAGCACCGCGGTGCTCCCAAAAAGCTCCTCCTTTTCCCAAATAGTTTCTCCTCAGGGCCCACGTATCCAGGGAAGGTTTTCCTCACCTCTCCATTTCTTGTTATCCTAATCAGTACAAATAAAGTCCTTCCTTAATCCTCTCATCGCAAAGTGATAACACTCGTCATTGCTTCACTGACACACGCACTGAGGCTGATTTTCATTTTATCATCTTTTGATGTGTACCAGTGAGTGGAGCACATTCGGAACAAAACAAACCACAAAACAAATGTTTTTGTGGGGGAATACAAACTGTGTTTTCTGAGCTTTTTGCCATGAAAGACTTTCAACATACTGCCAGTTTTTCTTTTATGTCAAAATGAACATATATGATCACCACTTCAACATTTATTTTTTCTTATTAATAAGAAACCCCACATTGACAATAAATTCAATCAGAAAGAAACACCACATTGAAAATACTTACTATTGTAGTCAATGCGAGGGACAGAGATGGAGAGAGGAACAAAGTATTTCCCAAAATAGCATCAAGAAAGTTCACAGTTCTTACTGCTTCCTATCACGGTTGCACCTTTCGCTCACACTTGATTTGTGCAGACAGAAGGCATGTAAAAGCTGTAAAGTTGAGGAGAAATAGTCTAAATTTAACTCCAGTCTGTCAGACTGAAAACAAAAAGTCTTCCTCTCAGGAAGTGTCTATAGTTTGCCCAAGCTCTAGCAAAAAAAAAGAAAAAAACCAAGGTTGGAACTCACACCCCACAGCAAAAAGATCTCTGGATCGAGTCCTGGTCCCTGCGAGATCCTGTGTGGCAATTGATGTGTGATTGTGTATCACCTTTTTCTTCTGAGGCACCTTCTCGTTCATAAGTCCTCAACAACCTGGTTTAGTCGACCGGTCATCTAAACAACCAGGGAAAATTCCTGGACAACTGAGAGCTTATGCAAACTCTCTGAACCCGCTGAACACGTGCTTTGCTTTCCTCATATTTCTACAGCTTCCATTTCCACGCCATTTTGCACCAGATTCTCCACTTATCATTGGCTTTTACGCCGCGCCATTCCATTTATTAAACAGGCACATCCCACAAGGTCACATCTGATTGTGACAAGTCACCCGGTTTGAAATCATTACAGTGTTAAATTGAGCTTCACCCATCATCAGCCATGCCCCTCTCGGCGGGACAGCGTGTCCAATCCGTACGCTTCGATCGGGGTGGAGTGCCCGCGTATGCATGTATGGGAATAAGATGCGGAGAGTATAGAGGAACACTGACTAATGCCCGTGGGAGGAGCACATAGTCGTTTGCCATGCAGATGTGATGTAGAGGGGTGGTCTCTTCAGTATATGGCATCAATTTACAGGACTATGAGGGATGATCTGTGGAAGACCCAGCAGTGCAGTGTTGTGCAATGTAAAGATGGCCTCACATGGACAATTAGTCACATTTTGAGTTGCTTTTCTGCTTGAATCTAGAACAGGGGTGCGTGCCAAAGTGCCCAAATTTGGCCCATTGGAACAATTCCGTTGGCCCGTCAGAGGTTGACCTACTTTTACGGCCGTGTACATTGTTACATGGTACAAGGCGCATTGAGTTGCCTTGTGTACGAAATGTGCGGTATAAATAAAGTTGCCTTGCCTTGCCTAATACTAACTCTCTAAATGTTTCCCATTCATTCTCAATGGTAAGCCCTTATAGTATGGATGTAGTACACTTTTTGGCCACCAGCGTCAAATTGGGGGCGCTGTTTCGCTCCTCCTGCTAAGTGAAGGAAACACTGTTGTTGCTCGGTGTTCGCCCCACGACCCGGCAATAGAAAAGTGGAGGAAAATTGATGGATTTAGCATTTTTCATGTTTGTTACATGTGCTTGTTGTTGTCGTCAGCGAGGTAAAGTGCTCTTATCGCCGTTATACAATCATGTTTTACGTAGACAAGATAGACGGTTAGGCCATTTTGTAATGTCCGGGCAAGTAAGTTTAAAGGTAGGGGATCGGGAGGACACCCAGAGGAAACCCACGCACTGGGAAAACACATGGTTCGGGATTTAAACCCAGGTCCTTGCCGCTCGCCTATGGTTTTGAGGCAAACTGTCATGTCACAATTGAAGTTACGCAAGGTAATCTCACAGAACATCTCAGAATCATCTGTACTAGTGTCATTTTCATATACTTTTTTAACAAATCATAACAGCTGAAAACATACCGCTCAAATACACAGCACCTCAGGACCAACTGAATGGATTGTTAACAGTTGTGCTCCGTTATCCGACAGTGGTGAGGACAGAGAGTTCTTGTTAGTTACATAAGAGTGAGCAGAGAGCAGGAGCGGAGCTGACCCGGTGCAGTGGAGGAGAGCAGCAGGTTGGCGCCAATCTGTGCACACAAAACACAACTAGAGGCACTCTGTTATTGTCTTTCTGTGGCCTGGACGTGAGCAGGTAAACGTTTCACTGGGGTTGTGGAAAATATAGAAAAATGTCTGTAAACTGCCATTCTTCAAGACACTTTCCCCATTGCCTACTGCAGTAATAAAGTCATTTCAGTCTTTGCTCACTTGAAAACTTTCACCAATATTCAGTTTCATTTCAAGTTTCCTCTGTAGATTTAGATGGGAACTTGCAAATTAAACGACCGTTTTCTTGAATTGGAATTTTTCTCCCACTGAAGCGATTACATTTTCACTTGAAGTAGCCCATTGCTGCTTCAAACATCAATTTTTACAAGGGCAGGGGACAAAATGCTGCAAAGTGCTGCAATACCAAGAATCGATACTTTATCAAGTATCACAATACTTTCAATACTTGTGTTTGGAGGCATTTTTATCATGTACTTTCCCAGTAACAGCACTTTGTTACATTTTGTGTCAATGCACTTTTCAATCTGAACACTTCAATAACTGTCAAGTGGCATTTGGTTTACAAACTTTGGACACGTGACTGTTTTCTTTTTACTCAATTTAAAGGCACGCTGCGTAACATTTTGGACAATACTGTGGCCATCAAGAGAAAACATGCTCTGTAGCTGTCGCAGAAGAAATGTGTTTATTTTTTGTTTATATTGTAATTTAAGTTGATTATCCACAATAGTTATGCCATTCCTGTGTTGCACTAGTGTTGGCTCTGTAGGCAAACTGCAGCGGGTCCGGGGGGGGGGGGGGGGGGGCAGGACCAAGCGCTCAAAAGACTTCATGACCACAGACATCAGCGCCACCGGCCTGTAGTCATTAAGTCCTGTGATCCGTGGTTTCTTAGGGACAGGGACGATGGTGGATGTTTTGAAGCAGGACGGCACGTGGCATGACTACAGGGAGGTGTTGAAGATGTCTGTGAAGACGGGAGCCAGCTGATCTGCGCAGTGTCTCAGGGTGCAGGGGGAGACACCATCCGGTCCGGGAGCCTTCCGCAGTTTCAGGAACTGCCGGCGCACTTCCTCTTCTTGGATGGAGAGAGCAGGGGGAGGAAGTGCAAATATCTATCATAAAATAAATGCTTATATTTCAATTTTGTTTATTGGTTGAAATTTTATGCGGTGTGTTTTTAAGGTAAACATATGACTTATCATTATTACTGTATCGTAATACTTATCGCGATACGTATTGGATCGTAACAAAAGTGGATCATCCCAGCCCTCATTTTTACAGTCCTGTACAAAGTATTTTCAGAGGTCTTTTTATTTCACCAAATGAAAAATGCTATTTTTTTTTTCTTTTCCGAGATATTTTTATTTTTCAAAAATACCTAAAAAACAAAAACACACAGACATGTGTCTTTGCTGTGTGCAGCTCGTCTCCATGGAGATGATGACTAAAGGCAGCCAGATATGGGATTTAAATAGATCTCATTGGATTTAAATAAGTACATTTAAATCCAAATCCATTCTTTGATTACCGACTGCAAACATAACATTTGATAGTTGGTCATTAGAAGCATGTTTTGCAGTGCAACAGTATAGTCCAAAATGTTACGCAGCGTGCCTTTAATATTTACCTCCAAGACTGATGTCTTGAGCATTTAAACAAGAAATACATGGAAAAAATGTACATATTTCTTAGGTGTTTGCTAACCAAACAAGATATACGGCAACATTTAGATATTTTTCGCCAACACCGTCTTGTTTTTATAATAACACGTCAAAGAGGTATTAGTAAATTGGCTATTATACGCCTCAACGTTTCCCCCATGTAGTACTCACTAAGCCACCTCCTTACTCTCAGTCAAACACAGCCCACCCCCGTCTCTTCTCACATTCACAAATATATTCAAATACAGTCGAGTTGTCTGGCAGCTCGGAGGAATGGGCCCCCTCTTCTCTCTCCTGCCTCCTAATGAGCTTCTGTTCAAGATGACACGCCGATCCCGGACCCATTAGTCTCACGATATAGAATAGACCTGCCTGTAAACAAAAAGTCAGGAATAAACTGGAAGCGGTATAGCCGGCATTCAATATCGTGCAAACAATGACGAGCAACAGAGAAAATGCTATTAGCGTACCCGAATTTTCTTTGCCACGGCAGCCTAAAACAAAAGAGGCTGATTGCGTATACTTGATTTGCGTATAGTGTGTGTGTGTGTGTGTGTGTGTGTGTGTGTATATGGGAACAACAGGCGGTGATGTGATAGCCCTTTTTCTAGCCGTATCTGAAAAGGGAAATTACCTCACCTCCCCGCTGTTTGCGGAATTAACATGTTGGCGAGAGATAGCTTTGGAAATGAGGCGTATGAATTTATGCATGATCATTGTTGACGTCGGTCGTCTCGGTCGTGTGGATAGAGGCCTATTGGAAGGTTTGAAGTTGAGAAAGAGCCGTAGTACTCCTGGTCCTATTCGAGGCTTTCTCCAGTGATGAAAACGCAACCATTCAAAACAAAGTATTCTATCGCTCGAATGGTCTTCTAAAGGGCGTACATCCCACAGGAAAAAGCAATGTGGCTTCAGGGAATAGAAAAAACAACTGAACTTTAAAAAACCATTTTCTCGACAACATCAGGCGTTTCCGTGACACTGGCTGCGTTTACCAAGACTCTTGATCATAATCTGATTTCCAGAGTTCTCCGATGATTGTAAACCGCATAATCTGACATACGTAACCTGATATTCATGTGATCTGATTTATGTGGCCAAACTAATATCACAAAGACAAAGATTAAAGGATATTTTGAAGGGATTGAAAGGATTTTAAATATAAAATACACAAAAAATGTCCATGAAATAAATCTATAATGTGTTTTCTATGTATATCAGACTGTAACAGAGTGTTTCCAGCAGTCGAGTGGTAAAGGCGCTGCACATATGAATATTACTCCATCCTCAGTTTTGTGCAGTTTCTGTTTAAATCATAGCTCTCTTTTCTTCACCCGCACATTTTTAATGGAAGTTGAAGCACAGTTTGTGCTGTTTGTATTTTACTTTACTGCTACAATCACTAAAGGAAATAAGATGTGGTTTACTGAGTTTGAACTCCAGACCTTTGAATTACTAAACCTGCTGTGTCCACTCGACACTAAAGCCACGTTGACAGCACTGGATTTCGAATTCTCCGATTTCTTAAGACGTAAACGCATCAGATCTGATTATTGGGTTATCTGATTTTTCTGACCGTGTAAACGTAGCCACTCACCCTGAAAAGTCGTGAAATGTGCCTATAAATCCATCCCTGTGAAGAAAAGAGCTTACTCTTTCATTGTTTGTAATTTAAAAAAAAATCTATTTTGAAGTCTTTTTCAGGGGGATTTCTTTATACCTCATTTATAACCTGATTTGTGCTTTGAGCAAATTTTAATTTTAATTTTCAGTTAAGACTAAAGAAAAAAGGAAATCGTTGTACTGGTTCAACAAAACAAAGCCAGATGTTACACACACAAAAATAACATGCAAGACATACTTTCTTATATCAATGTTGGCGTAGCATACAGAACATTTTTGATCGTGATATCTTTTTATAGCTGGGTGGAGACCTCTGACGTGATAATAATAATAATAATAATAATACATTTTATTTGTATAGCGCTTTTCAGGACACTCAAAGACGCTTCGCAGAGATACAGTAATAAAATCACACAATAAAAACGGCACATTAAAACTGGAGGGCAATTACTGGACATTAAAAGCCTTTTTGAAGAGGTGGGTTTTGAGTTCTTTCTTGAAGGTGGTGATGCATCAACTGCAGGTCTCTGGGATGACTCTTAAAGATTGCACTGCTCTGGGTTACAAAAGAGGTCTTAAAGCCTTTTGTGTTCGCCGATATGACGTAAGTGCTCAGTCGTACAGGAGTTCTCCATCTTCAATGAAGGTACTTGAGTCATCTTCTGTACTCAGTAGTTGAGGTCTTCGGACGTTTCGCCTCTCATCCAAAAGGCTTCGTCAGCGACAAAAGTCCCGCTCAGCCCGCAGTTTTGTTAATGTTTTTTCATTATAATATAATGAAAAAACCTCTAACCTCTTAACCCCCCCACCCTTAACCAAGTGCATTTTCTCCAGTTCAACTTTACCCAAATTTGACAGCCTATGTAACGCCTCATTTGAAAGCTAAGACCTACAAAACTCATCTACACAGGTATTTCTCCTTGTGTTGTCGTCACATTATTATCGCTCTTTTCATCCTCGTTTTCGTCTCAGTGTTTTGCTATTTTGACGCTTTCTTTTCCCCAAGAAGCTTTTAGATTTGGTTAAAGCCAAACTGGAGAAAATGTGCTCGGCTCAGGTGGAGGTTTAAAAGAGTTTAAAATGAGATATATTGAAATGTGCTCCAAATGTGAGGGTCTGTTCCATCAGCATCAAATTAAATCAAACTTTATTTATAAAGCGCTTTTCATACCGAAAGGCATCACAAAGTGCTTTACAGATAACAAACAGACAAACAGGTGCATGCGCGCACACACACACACACACACACACACACACACACACACACACACACACACACACACACAATATATCATTAGGACTAAATAAATAGATGTCAGTTAAAGGCTAAGCTAAAAAGGTGGGTCTTGAGCCTGCTCTTAAATACATGAACGTTCTCTGTGGTCAGCTGCAACCGACACATTAATAAGCCAATAATATCCAAAGACCATCTTCATGTCTCTCACTAGTATAAGCACTTTGTACTGTTAAAGATGCAAGGATCGTTGTTGTTTACATTTTGCTCTATATTGCTGCGATTTTGTTTTACTAAAACTAGGTAGTTTCCATAGTTAACATTTGTTTTATGGTAGCATGTTATTTGCACAGAATAAAATGCAAATGTATACCGAGAAAAAAAGTAACTATTATTATTTGCTGTTATATGCGTTTCACGCTTGAAATCGCTGTGTTTGGCCCGCGGCCCACAGGCACATTTTCATTTTGGCCCTCGGAGACAAAAGGTTTGGGCACCCCTGCTGTAGAAGCAAGTGGGCACAGCGCTGTACAGCTAAATTTCCCTTCCCATCAGACTATTCTTGTGCAAATTATTTTAGCACTGTAATATCAAGCTGGAATGTTGAGCTGACGGGATCGAGCACAGTATCAAACACGCGGTGGTGATCGATCTATCTCATGGCTCAACTCATACAAAGACATACACACACACACACCTTTTGTGGCACCATTTCTTACGTACAGGAGAGCATGGAGTTTGCCTCCTCCGGCAGGTCGTTCCAGAGGCGAGGACCTAGGCCTGCCGCGATAATTCCTATATTGAGTTATCGCTCGATAAGTAAAATGAAGGACGATAAAAAATGTTGTCTCGATAAATGCACATTGCTGATCCCCAACAGCATCGCGGAGCAAGAGGGACTCGTGTGAAAACATTTGGAATTCCAGCCAAAAGAACTCATCACGGAGAGAATAACATTATTAATGCAACTGCAGGTTTGTCCAACATGAGAACGAAACGAAACCACCCCCAAGTCAGTGAATCAAAGCTAAATCAGCGCTACTGTTAGCGACAGGAACCCGAGCGCTTTAGCCACTGTCCAAATACAAGCGCGATAGTCCTGAGAACATTACTCAGGGCTTAGGTCTATGTTACTGTTCAAAAGCCAGAGAAATGCTGCAGCCGTTTGACAAACAGTCAACAAGTTTCCCAAAAATGTGGCTTCACTCCGACGGCCGTGTGTATAGGAGGTTATATTTTAAAAGAAAAGGAAAAAGAACACAACATATGGCTACTCTACTTTTGCAGTAATACAGTATGATCTAAATAAATACATTTAATATAGAAGAAGTCACAGAAGTGAGTTTTTTGTGAGGAAATATTTAACCAGAATAATGCAGATGAAATATCAATATTATTGTTATTGGGATATTTTTAAAGATGATACTGTATATTGGGGCGACGGTGGCGCAGATGGTAGAGCGGGTCGTCTCATGATCGGAAGGTCGGGGGTTCGAATCCCGCCTCCTGAAGGCGCATGCTGTCGTTGTGTCCTTGGGCAAGACACTTCACCCTCCTTGCCTCCAGTGTCTGTGTACACTGGTGTATGAATGAGAGAGTGAATGGGCCCCCTATGAGAGACCAACAGGCCCGTTTGGAACCATGAGGCCGTCCTTCTGTGGACCCACCACCTGCAGAAGGAGCCATAGGGGCTCGTGCAATGTGATTTGGGCAGCTCCAATAGCTGCCCCCACGACCCGGCAACGGACAAGTGGGAGAAAATGGATGGATGGATGGATGGATACTGTATATTGACTATTTGTTGTAAATGTTGTGACAGGCCTAGTTCAAACACAGAACATGGTGAGAGTGTAAGTTATGTTAAAAGGTTGAGAAGCACAGATACAGTGTCCTAGAATATGTCGACCTTTCTAGTTTGCACTTTGTTTGGTATAAGGTGTTAATATTGAATGTCAGAAGTTCAATGCATTTCAATTAAATAGTTGCTTACAGTTTTCTTTTTATTGCCTACAGTATTTTCATTATACTCAATATTATCGTTTATCGTGATATTTTTTTAGGATGATATATCGTCCTAAAAAAAAGATTATCGTGGCAGGCCTATGTGGTCTGTGGCTTAGCGTTGTTTTTGTCTCAATACTCTTGTCTCTCTTTATACATTGCGTGAGCCAGAGTGAGACAACGAATTAGAGGCGATAGATTGAGGAAATAAATATGTATTAGACGTCACGTAGCCTGAAGCTAACGAGCCCTAGCAGCGGTTGACACGAGCAAAACAAGGGCTAAAACAAGACCTAATTATCAAATACACATACCGGTACAAACATGTGTGAGCCATTATTTGAAGACATCTGTGGGTATGTGGAGCAATTATATCATGGCGACAGTTTAGGTGAGTTGTGTCCCTTTGGTCAGTCCAACAAGGCACCTCTTACGTTGTTTCCAGATATAAAATGTGTCCATTCTCACATCCTGTCTGCCTAACTGTGACTTAACGTAGCACACAACACAACAAATCCATACCATTGCTAAAAAAAATGATATAGCTGCCGTATGCTTACTTGTGGCTGTTGGCCCCATGTTAGCCCTGGTTAGCGTTGGGGCGAGTGACCTTTCAAAATGGCGCCGGAAGCTTTCGTGACGTCACGTTCCAAAACCCTATACATTGATGTCTACCGCCGGGGTCTGATCGCCAAAACTAATACTCATGTCAATAAATCTCCCTAATCACTGCTTTTGTCTGTTTGAGTCTATCCAGGTTGAACTCTAAGTCGTACTCTACAGAAATCTGGCCTTCCTGGACGAGTGGCAAGAAGAAAGCCATTATTGAAAGGAGGCCACAAGAAATCCCGTTTGAAGTTTGCTATAAGTCATATGGAGGACACAGCTACCATGTGGAAGAAGGTGCTTTGGTCAGATGAGACAAAAATTTTACTTTTTGGCCCAAATGCAAAACGTATGGAACAAACCTAACACTGCTCATCGTCCTGAGTGCACCATCCCCAGTGTCAAATATGGTGGTGGGAGCATCATGCTATGGGGCTGCTTTTCCTCAGTGGGGACTGGGAAGATTGTGAGAATAGTTGGGAAGATGGATGCCTAGCTTCTCGCAGGCTAAAGGCTACAACACTTAAACATTGGCTTTCTGTCATCCTGTAGGTTTACTACAGTGATGATAAAGGCTGTATTCACGTTTACTGTGCCCACTTTTGTCACGCTAATGACCTGAGAAAACGAGGCGTTATGTCCGCATTTTCGCGCATATTTAATTAGACACATTTGCGATCGTTAGTGCATTTTACATTGAAAACAGTGCAGTTCAAAGCTCATGCTAATCTTGTAAATCTACTGTTTGCCTTTTGCCTGCTCTAAACCAACTCTAAATCTTCAAATTCTGGCCTCATAATGTAGCTGACGCTAAATTGTCTTTTTGAGTTTAACACGACACCTATCGGTCAGGCTATGCTACTACGTTTGTTTTGTTCTATAATTTTATAAAAAATACAAAAATGTCCACAGCAATAAGTACCACAGCTTTATGTTAAGAGCAATTTTATATTTATTTGTACAAGAGAAGTTAATTTAGACAATTATCACAGGATGTGACGTTAGAGCCGGATGTTAGAGAGAGTGTAAAACTGCGAGAGGAAAAAAGTCGAGAGTCAAGAGCACAGCGTTTAAATAATACTTTTCTGCCTTTTAAGTCAATCTATAACTGGTCTACTTGGCGAACACGGTAATATTATTTTTGCTTTGTTGCTGTGCAATATATGTATATTTGTGACCAAAATATGCTATACTAATGTCCAGAGTAAACATAGCCCTTGTTTGTCCCTCTTGTAGTTTTCATGGTGTTCCACGAATGTTGCTGTGCCAATAAATGCTTGTGGACATCAGTATGAGGCGTGCAGTCCCTTTTTGAGAGGACCGGGGGTAGCTACACATAAGTTCAGCATAAGGTGCTATTAAAGTGACATGCTATTTTTTGCAATCCAAAGCTTCATACAGAGCGGTCCTCAGAGAAATCCATCAGATTTGTTTAAAGTTAAAACGTGTAACTTAAACAACATGGTAGGCCGTATGTTTAGTAGCCTAGCATATTCCCAGTGCCACTGTTTTCCATTAATAGAGGAGATGGGTGAAAGTATAATAAGTAAGAGTAAATATTTGGCCAAAAACAAAATGACATTTCACTCCAACATTGTATTTGATCTTTTTAATATTTTTCTTGTACATTGTTTGTTCCATCATAGTGTGTGAGACAGTGTGTCCCAGACATAAGCATTGTATTGTTTATTTTCCAATAGTGGAATGATAATTTGCAAACTTTACAACATTTGAGTGAGCCTTTTTATTGATTTTTTTAATGTCAAAATAAATATCGGCAATTATCGGATATCGATATCGCCAGAAATTTTTCATACCGGACCATCTCTATTGACAACATCTGAACACATCCGGAGGGTTTTTAATTTGCCATTTTTGATGGCTAAATGCTAACGGCTATAAGGTAATAACAAGCTAATGGACTTTCCCAGACTAGCTGTCGTGCTAACTGTCTGCATACGTTGGGATCAAATGCCTCTCCTTTTTAATGAGCTGAATTAGCATCTTTTGTATGGAGAATAAAGAAAAAATAGTATACATATACTGCCTCTTAATTAACCAATGAGGACAGAGTATTTGGTGTGTAGATGTTTGTAATAGTCGTCTGACACTTTTACACACCACGTACTTTAAATGCTGTTAGTTTTTATGGCGCGATGTGTTGATAGAGTTGCACGGGTCACACCTATCGCAACGGTGTGAAGACTCTTGTTGGATGCTATTGTATTTCTGAGCAGTCTGCTTAATAGCATGTTTTATTTTTGCGCATTATTTACATTATTTTGTAAAATGCCGCTACAGAGAGTCAAAAGTGTGTTACTGCAGAGACCGAAACAAACCGAAAAGCTGTCAACTCCTCTAGCAGTCCATCTATTTTTAATGCTTCACCCTATGAATACTGATCCTTTTTGCTCATGAAAGAACATTATATATGCTCAGGTCTCCGCCTCCTATCCGCTTTTTTTTAGAAAAGGTCTTTTATTGTGTTCTGCAAAATCAACGTCCTCAGCCTCTGAGTAACCTTTGAGTCTTCTTCAGTGACTATTTGTAGCACCAGCTCCTAAACAGAAATGTGCCTACTTCGCCTCTCTATCTCTTGCTAAACTCAATCCTCTCGTTGGAGCAAGAGAAGGTGCTGGGTGGGAGGGACTTTAGAAATCAGGACGTGAAACTAGAGGATATTTTTGTTTCAGGTGTTTCAGATCAATATTGCAACTGTATCCTTGGAACACAACCTTTATTAGATGCAATGTTTCGGCCAGTGGCCTTCGTCAGGCAAAATGTTTTTATGAATGAGAAGGTATCCTTAAATAGGGTGTGGCCACTGGTGATGGCACCCCCTCTCACAGGAAGCTCCTTTGTCGTTCAGCCCAGGAATAACCCACTCCTGAGCTGTACGACTTTTGCCTTCCAACTTGTTGTATGGACAATATCACACAGTGTTTTCCACAGACGCCGAATCACGATAAAACTGTTCAGCTGTTGCTAAAATACTATGTGTAGCAAACATTTTATCGAGGTGGGAAAGTTTTTGGTTTGCACAATTTTTTTTGCAGTTAAATGAAAGATGCCGATGGACTGGCAGCACTACACAAAACGTAAAGGCTGAAGTGATTGATTTTAACTGTAAATATGATTTACAGTTCATATTTCAGTCTTCAGTGTTATCGCTTCTGAACAAGTTTGAAAATAAACTAATCTCTTTTAAAAAAAACATACATTTCAAATAAAATGAGTATCAGGAATCCGTTTGTTAAGTTGTGACGTCACAGCTGTACTTCCGGGTCCGCGTAGACCAGCAGATGTGCGAGAAACTACAAAAAAAACTCTTCAATACCACAATCAATGTTTCTGAACATATTTATTTATCAGGCCCATTAGCCAAAAATGCCGTATCTACTGCTAAAAAAAGGAACATTTACTAAAGTCGCTACTTCCGGGTCCGCGTAGACCAGCAGATGTGCGAGAAACTACAAAAAAAACTCTTCAATACCACAATCAATATTTCTGAACATGTTTATTTATCAGGCCCATTAGCCAAAAATGCTGTACCTACTGCTAAAAAAAGGAACATTTACTAAAGTCGCTACTTCCGGGTTTAGCGGAGAAAAATGCTAACGTCCGAGTCGGCGCAGCAGCTCCGCTAAACCCGGAAGTAGCGACTTTAGTAAATACTTTTTTTAGCAGTAGGTACGGCATTTTTGGCTAATGGGCCTGATAAATAAATATGTTCAGTAACGCTCTGTTGAGTTTCAGAAATATTGATTGTTGTTTTTTTGTAGTTTCTCGCACATCTGCCGGTCTACGCGGACCCGGAAGTGGAAGTCGTGACGTCACACTTAACAAACGTATATCACAATTACCTTTTTAAAGTACTATGGAACTACAAGTAAATACTATTGAGCGTAGAGTTGAATTCAAAACTGCTCATGCTGCTTATTGCTCTGGATCCTCCAATATCAGTCAATATGTATTTCTTCAAACAAAATCATTGCCATTGTATTTTGCCCATAGGTGTTAAATATTCAATAACACTGTGTCTTTCTATTGAAATTCTTCCTATTTCTTGCTGTAACTTCAGAGCAATTTGAAATAGACTCAGACGCAGTGCTGCTTTAAAATGAAACAAGTTTCAGTGTACTTTCTGCATGAGTTGCTGGTTATTTCCCAGAGCAGTGGAGAAAGGTTTTTAACCCGGTTTTATATTTTTGCTTCATAGCAACAGAAGAACCTGGAGGGCTACGTGGGCTTCGCAAACCTCCCCAACCAAGTATACAGGAAATCAGTGAAGAGAGGCTTTGAGTTCACGCTCATGGTAGTGGGTGAGTATCTGTCAGTTAGCACTGCACCTGCACCATTTTGTAAAAAAAAAAAAAGATATAGCCTTTGAAGGCTGTTTTCCAAAGGATGTGGGTGCTTAGCTGTCAACCTTAACGTTGAGAATCCTTCTTTTTTGTGGTAAGTGTCTTGGCTGTCGGCTTGGTTGTGGTGGTGGCCTTGGTGGTGGCCTTGGTGGTGGCCTTGGTGGTGGACTTGGTGTTGAGCTTGGTGTTGGCATTGGTGGAGGCCTTGGTGTTGGCATTGGTGGAGGCCTTGGTGGTGGACTTGCAGGCGAGACGGTTTTCATTGATATAATTCCTGCAGACCTTCGTGTCATCGTCAATGCGCTTACGATAGTTTGAGATCGCCTGCGACGTCTGTTCTTTGTCCCTCTTGTGATGGTACACGATGTTGTTCGTGTGCTCTGCTTGTGCCTTAATAATCTTCGCCATTTTCTGGATCTTGTGCTCGGCGTCTGTGTCGATGTCCAGTTTATCTTTCAGCTCGATGTAGTGACTGAGCATGGCGCTGACTTTCTGTTTGAGCCTCGTGGGGTTTTCCAAAACTGCCCGACACTCCTCTAAACTTACCAGAAAGTCTTTCCAGTCATTCTCTAGAGATCTGTATTTAGCGTTCTCCTTTTCAATGCACGGCGCAAAGGATTCAATTTTGAATTTGAGATTTCCCTCCTTGGCTTTGAGCTTAAGATTTTCGTCTTCGGCACAGCTTAATCTTGCCTTGAAGTTTCTTAGGTCAACCTGAAGCTCTGTGGTCTTCTGTGACAACTCTTTGTTCTTTTTGTTAGTGTTGTGAAATTTAGCCTCCTTTAATGCACCGAATGTCTCTGAGCTCTTCAAATTGTCCTGTATTTCCTTTTTTTCCCTGATAAAGTTGTCAATGTCTTTATCTTTGACCTCCAATATTTTGCAAAGGTCTTTGTTTTGTTGTTCAATCTTTGAGATTTCTCGAGTTCGGGATATGCTCACGTCTTCAAGTACGGCGACTTCTTTTATCAAAGATATTATTTTGTCACGGAGAAGAGCCACTTCATGGCTGTTTTCGTATCGTGCTGAATTTCGCGTGTCGCTGATCTCTACTTTATGTTTTCTATAGAGCTGGTCCATTCTCTTTTCTTGCTCGTCAATCGTCTTTGTCAGACTGTCGATCAGGGCATCCCTTTCACTGATTGTTTTGCTCGCGGACTCTTGTGCTTCTTGGAGCGCCTGCGATAAATTAGCTATTTTCGCTTCCCGATCTTGCACCAACCGTTCAATTTTTCGCTCCAGCTGCTGCACTTTTGATGCGTGTTCGTTCGTAATCCGGGACACGTTTTGTCTGTGTCTGTCTTTTTCCGTCGTAATAACGTTTCTCTGTGAAGCCTCAGCATCATTTGCAAGACGCAGGTCTTTCTTGAGCTTATCGTGCTCAATTTGGAACTTGTTGTATTTTCCCTGCAGCTCAGCCTTTTCCTTCAGGGATGTATCAAGTTTATTTTGAACAGTGGTTAACTGTTTAATTTGAGATTTGTTGATTTCTTGAAGCTCCCGGTTTTTATCCGACACTTGTTTGATCTGTTTCTGTGCTGTGGTGTTATACTGAGCCAGTAGGTCATCCATTTGAGCCAGTTTCCACTCCAAATATTCCCTTGAGTCTTCGTTTAGATGTGTTTTGCCGTTTGCAGGCTTCGGGCAAACAACGGAAGTTGTTTTGCCTTTAGCGGTTGCTTTGCTGCTATTTTGTTTGTTCATTTTGAATAATATTAGTTAAATGGTGTATAAATATGAACACTAGTACAAGCCAAAGTGTTCAAGTGAGTTTTCTGGCTAGAATAATGTCAAACGTTGTCTGTGAAAGCAAACGTCTGCCGAACACATGCAACCCCAAGTATCAAATAACGTGTTTTGTCGTCACAACGCGCAGGGACGTTAAATGGTGTATAAATATGAACACTAGTACAAGCCAAAGTGTTCAAGTGAGTTTTCTGTCTAGAATAATGTCAAACGTTGTCTGTGAAAGCAAACGTCTGCCGAACACATGCAACCCCAAGTATCAAATAACGTGTTCTGTCGTCACAACGCGCAGGGACGTTAAATGGTGTATAAATATGAACACTAGTACAAGCCAAAGTGTTCAAGTGAGTTTTCTGTCTGTACAAATGTCAAACGTTGTCTGTGAAAGCAAACGTCTGCCGAACACATGCAACCCCAAGTATCAAATAACTTGTTCTGTCGTCACAACGCGCAGGGACGTTAAATGGTGTATAAATATGAACACTAGTACAAGCCAAAGTGTTCAAGTGAGTTTTCTGTCTAGAATAATGTCAAACGTTGTCTGTGAAAGCAAACGTCTGCCGAACACATGCAACCCCAAGTATCAAATAACGTGTTCTGTCGTCACAACGCGCAGGGACGTTAAATGGTGTATAAATATGAACACTAGTACAAGCCAAAGTGTTCAAGTGAGTTTTCTGTCTGTACAAATGTCAAACGTTGTCTGTGAAAGCAAACGTCTGCCGAACACATGCAACCCCAAGTATCAAATAACGTGTTCTGTCGTCACAACGCGCAGGGACGTTAAATGGTGTATAAATATGAACACTAGTACAGGCCAAAGTGCTCAAGTGAGTTTTCTGTCTGTACAAATGTCAAACGTTGTCTGTGAAAGCAAACGTCTGCCGAACACATGCAACCCCAAGTATCAAATAACTTGTTCTGTCGTCACAACGCGCAGGGACGTTAAATGGTGTATAAATATGAACACTAGTACAGGCCAAAGTGTTCAAGTGAGTTTTCTGTCAAACGTTGTCTGTAAAGCAAATGTGTTAAATGACCTCTGCTAGAATCACATTCCATATGCTGACATCACCATGGCGTTGAAAAAGGGGTGCGGTCAATGGAACATCTCCTCCCAAATAAGGTAATAATTAAATTTCAGGCGTTGCTAGGTGACAGGTCACCTAGCAACAGGGGCGACGGTGGTGCAGATGGTAGAGCGGGTCGTCTCATGATCGGAAGGTCGGGGGTTCGAATCCCGCCCTCCTGAAGGCGCATGCTGTTGTTGTGTCCTTGGGCAAGACACTTCACCCTCCTTGCCTCCAGTGTCTGCGTACACTGGTGTATGAATGAGAGAGTGAATGGGCCCCCTATGAGAGACCAACAGGCCCGTTTGGAACCATGAGGCCGTCCTTCTGTGGACCCACCACCTGCAGGAGGAGCCATAGGGGCTGGTGCTATGTGATTTGGGCAGCCCAACAGCTGCCCCCACGACCCGGCAACGGACAAGTGGGAGAAAATGGATGGATGGATGGATTAATAAACCAATGGATAGTTTTAAATACACATAAAAGCAAAGAAAATATTGTGAGCCCATCTTTGATCCTTCTGGTAAAACAAATCAGTCAGGTGCTCATTGTTGATAGGTGAGTGATTGCTTCTATTTCAAATGAAAGCTATGTGGTCTGCAGGCCTGGGATACCGATGAACGTTACATACTTGGTAGTGACCAAGAAGCTTGTGGGGGCGATATCGAACTTTTTTTTATTTTGGCCGTTGTAGGACCCTACAATGTAGGACCCTCAGTCTGTCTAAACAAGGAACAGCCAAACCAGCAGGGGTTAGCACTCGTGTCTCACAGCAAGAAGGTCCAGGGTTCGATTCCCACCTGGACGGGGCCTTTCTATGTGGAGTTTAAGGTTGCAGCTAACGATTATTTTTCTATCGATTAATCTATAGATAATTTTTTCGATGAATCGATTAATCTATAGATTATTTTTCCTTTTACCGATTATTTTTTCATTTAAAATGAAGGGGAACAATTTACGTAGGCCAGTATTTTCAAATGGCATGGCTTTTATTTAACCAAATAAAATTATGGCTCAATGTGCAACTCAGTAGCCTTTAAAATGTGCAAATCAAAATATTCTGGAACACTCACTGTAAACATTTGAATAAAAGTAAAAGTATTGCTTATTTGCTTTAAAATGCGCAAAATAAAAAATAAATAACCAGCACACAACAATGATTGTATGATTAAAGTTAATTGTTCGTTTGTACATAACTGTTAATGTTGTACAAAGGTAGTTTAGTTAGTTACACAACTAACATAACGTTATGTAGCGTTAGACAAGCGCGTTTTTGACGCCTCTCAGAGCGGAACAGTGCTTTAGTTTATGAATTTACAACGCAGATACAAATAATACATTCATGTTTTTGTGTAATGAAAAATACGCGGCCGATTGACTGGTTGATGGCGATGGCATGAACGCTGTCGGGTGTTTTCGTTTTAAATGTTCGTTCATAGCCGTTGTGCTGCTGTGGTAGGCCATTTCCGCTCGACACAGTGTGCATAAAACAACATTATTTGGCCGTTTCTGGAAATACTCCCACACTTTTGATGACTTTTGGCGTGCCTTTTTCCCCTCGCTCGCATCGCCAGCATCGCGCGCCGCCATGATGTAAACAAGCGACGCGTCGACGCACAAAAACTGCGTCGACGTATTTACGTGATCGATGACGTCGATGACGTCGATGACGTCGACTACGTCGACGCGTCGTTTCAGCCTTAGTGGAGTTTGCATGTTCTTCCTGCATATCCGGTGTCCCCTACCACGAAAAAACATGTATAGTAAACTCCCCTCTGGGGCCATGACTTAAATAAAGGATATAGGTTGAAATCAAATGCACTGCTCTGTCCTTAAGCCTGTGTTTTATCCGCCGTCTATGGACAGCGAAACTGAAACTAATAAGCACATGGCCTACACATGACCGTGCACTGCATTTTATAATATATAATATATATATATATATATACATATATATATACACACACATATATATATATATATATATATATATATATATATATATATATATACACACACATATATATATATATATATATATATATATATATATATATGTGTGTGTGTATATGTATTTTTTGTTTTCTATTTTGTTTTGTGAACCTATTCACTAACAATGGGAATAAAACCTATTCTGATTATTATGAAACAGCTTTGAAAAATTGCAAAGCATTTACAATTTTATTCAGAGATTGTAAAATCTGCCTAATAATTAACAGGGCCTTTCTGTGTGGAGTTTGCATTTTCTCCTCATGTCTGCGTAGGTTTCCTCCGGGTACTCCGGTTTCCCCTACCACTCAAAACATGTCCAGTAGGTGAATCCTCCGCAGGCCCACGCTGGCAGCTCACTGCTCCTACAGGTCGCCCCAGCGACATTGAGGATGCGTCAATTGCGTTTTTTATATTTGATACATTTAAATGCATAACCAGCTAAAATGATGAGTGAAGGAAGTCATGATACTTTTAAATTGTCAAACAGCATACTCTTGCTCAAACTGCCCCACATTAGAACAATACACAATCTACTTTCAAAATATTTGGTTTTATGTGGACTCTTCTGGAGGAGATTCCCCGAAATTCAGTACCTCCGGGGAACAGCCACGTGACCAAATTAAGTTTCACATGAAATCACAAAGCGTCTGCCTAAACACTTTAGAATCTGATTTATGGAAACTCAGATAAACTTTTATCTGCAGCTGAACCTGAGATCACAAGGCTCTATAATTCTGATTGGTGACGTCTATCTCTCAAATACAGAGACGGAAGAAAAAACGGAAAAAAACTCGTTTGAGGTTTGGTTATTGCAGTAATTTAGTCAAAACCTCGACTGCAATATCGATTAATGTTGCAGCTCTTGTACAGAGATCCTTCAAAGCTCACTATTGCTTTTTACAGAGCTAATGCATACTTTAAACATGATTTTCAGTGACTTAAAAAGATATTTGTACCAAAAATTATTTAAAGAAAGCATTCAATTGGATTTGAACTGATAGTATATCTAAATTGTTCTGTAAGTAAAAATGAATTGTGCTCTACAAATAAACTTGCCTTGCCTTGAAGTGGTCTGCAATCGCCTCACAGAGAGCGTCTGTTCAAATCAGGATTTAAAAACATTTCTATTGTTGAGAATAGGACTTCTGGGTTATTTTTGTGGTTGGTGATTATTGTGGAAAAGAATTTATTTCTAGCATTTCTTATTGCTGTATTGTAGGTCTTTTGTTGAGCACGGAATATTTGATCATTTATTGTTATTTTGAATTTCCTCCATCTCCTCTCGGCCTTCCTGCAATTTCTCTTGAGTTGCTTTAGCTCCTCGTTTCTCCAGGGGGGAAGGAGTTTGGGATTAATCTTTTTGTAGTAGGACAGGGTTTTGTGTCCCTGTGGTGTTGCCGTAATTTGGGTGGGCGGGGTTAGCGTCAAGCTTCCACCTGGCATTGGTGTTTAAAAAGCACCACCAGGTAACACGGGTGACTGCTTGGTGCTGCACAATCTGCGGTCCTGTCCCTCTCTGTCCCAGTGGAGCCTGCATGGTCGCTGCCTGTGCCTGCTAGAGTGGCTACGGGGTCAATCCACCCGGTGTGCTCGTGAACGGAGCTCTTGCTGAATGTAAAATGTACCGGTGTGCCAGCTAGCAGGACTGCATGGTTTGCTACTGTTTTTATTTGGGTCTATTGTACCATTTGTTTTAAAGTAGATTAAGTAAAATGTAACGAATTCTGGAAATAATAAATAACCTTAAACTTAAGTTGGGCCTCTGTCTCTGTTTTGGCCACACAACAAGGCAAGGCAAGGCAAGGCAACTTTATTTATACCGCGCATTTCGTACACAAGGCAACTCAATGCGCCCACACTTACCTGTGTTCTTTGTATTGTAATGGAAGTTAAGATTAAAATTGGGCATCTAATCACTATCTAGGGGACCCCTGGCCCCACCTGGTTACAATTGGCGTTGTCGTGCAGCATGTGGGTGTGGTCAATCAGAGATTTGAGTTAATGGTTTATGCATTTTTTCTAGTATAATAGACCCAAATATAACAGTAGCTTGCCCGCCGAGGGATCTCCGCACTTTGTTAAAGGACCTCCTGGAAAAGAGACTGCTCCTGGTGTCATCATCCCATCTCCATAATGGCTGATGAATTGCACCTGTTGAAGGGCTTGGTTACCCAGCCACAGTGGGAAAACGAACAGTTGCGTAAAATGCCTGCAGCTAAACTACCCATCAAGGGTCCTGAGTCATTTGTGAATGAGGCTTCTTTGTGTTCTCACCCTAAATCTTTGCTCTACCATCATAAGGAGGCAAAGAGCCCGGTGTTGGGTGAAATGGTGAGGGGAAGCCGAAGCAAATTGACTCAGGAAAAGGGGACCAACTTGGGGGAAAGGCTGTTTGGAGTGGAGCAAAAGGAGAGGACAAGGGGAGATCAGGAGGGATTTTATACGTCCCCCTCGAGCAGTAATGCACAGACAATTGGGCATAGGAGGGGCCGGACAAGCAGGGCAGCAGTCAGTCCGTCACACAGTGAACTGGCAGAGTTAAAACCGCTGTTGCAAAAGCAACAATAACAGTTGGACAATATAACTCACATGTTGACGTTTCAGAGAGCTTCCTGGTCTGAAGAGATGGACAAAGCCTCTTGCCATCGCTTTCGGGGACTCGAGCAGGGAGCTGACCCCTTGGGGAGGGGACACCAACCCTACCATGAGCCAGAAAGGCAAGGAGACCTGGAAAAGCTGCAGCAAAAGGATCCAGGCATATCTGCTATCATCCCCTTTGTGCTACAGCGACGCAGGCCAGTACATTTGGAGAGGGAATCACTCCCTCTTACAGCCTTGAGACTACTTCACCAGTGGAATCGCCTGGTGATTCAAAATGGACTACTGCCCCGGACCTACTGTCAGCCGGGTGGACGTGGACGGGTCTATCAGCTTGTGCTTCCAGAGCAGTTGAGGAGAGCCGTTTTCCAGGAGCTACACATCCACCGCACTCAAGGAGTGGAGGTTTTAACTGAGCTCACTCGACAGAAGTACTATTGGCCAGGTATGGCAAAGACTATTCGATCCTGGTGTAGGAACTGTAGGTGCTGTCGGCAGGGGAAGACACCACTTCCTGACCCAATGGACAATGACTCCACCTGTACATCCAGTGAAACTACTGTGTCTTTGTGTGAGCCTGAGTGTAGGAAAATTAAAGGTACTCTGAGCTGGGGGGAGCATGATGTGCCAGTGGAGGGTCAATTCTGGCCTTCAGCTGTAACCTTGGACCATAGGGAACGCGAGCGGGCCAGTTCCCATGTTCTAACTGTATGCTCTCGTCCACATGTTTCCCTACCACAGGGAGGTGGTGTAACCAATGCCCACCTGCGAAGAGTGGCTACAGGAACAGGTTTAGCAGTGTCTAAAGGGGTCCAGGAAGATGGACCGCCAGATCCTGGTAGATGGTTTAGACCATGGGATTACATTAATAATTGTCGGGAAGCCAATTAAGAACTCTGGGGCAGAATATAGTAGGACAGGGTTTTGTGTCCCTGTGGTGTTGCCATAATTTGGGTGGGCGGGGTTAGCGTCAAGCTTCCACCTGGCATTGGTGTTTAAAAAGCACCACCAGGTAACACGGGTGACTGCTTGGTGCTGCACAATCTGCGGTCCTGTCCCTCTCTGTTCCAGTGGAGCCTGCATGGTCGCTGCCTGTGCCTGCTAGAGTGGCTATGGGGTCAATCCACCTGGTGTGCTCGTGAACGGAGCTCTTGCTGAATGTAAAATGTACCGGTGTGCCAGCTAGCAGGACTGCATGGTTTGCTACTGTTTTTATTTGGGTCTATTGTACAATTTGTTTTAAAGTAGATTAAGTAAAATGTAATGTGAATTCTGGAAATAATAAATAACCTTAAACTTAAGTTGGGCCTCTGTCTCTGTTTTGACCACACAACAACCCACACTTACCTGTGTTATTAAAATTGGGCATCTCACCACTATCTAGGGGACCCCTGGCCCCACCATCGGTTACATTTTTAAGTTTGAATGGTGAAACTGCATCGAGGGCGATGAGTAGTTTACTGTAAAAATTGTCGACAATAAAATCGCAGTTAGCAGATAAAATCACAGGAATTTGTATCAATTAATTTTGCAGCCACTTCAGGGGTGAGATTACGTTTCCTCACAGTTTTTGCAGAGGATTCTTGCTGGATAAAACCGGTGACATTAAAAAACACACAGTAATGGTCAGAGACGGCCAGGTCGATAACAGAGGACACAGTAGTGGACAGGCCATACGTGATGACCAGGTCCAGACTGTGCCCTTTCTCGTGAGTTGGCTGCGTGACGTGTTGGGTGAAATCCATATAATTAAGAGCATTTAAAAACTCAGCAGAAATGGGGTCTAAAACGTTGTCTATGTGTAGATTAAAATCACCGGTTAAAATGATCATATTAAAGGAGCTATGTAAAATTGATAGAATGTCTGAGAATTCATTAATAAAAAGGGGACATCTTTTGGGCAGTCTATAGATAGTGACACATAAAATCGGGGGGTTACTAAAGATAATTGCGTGGTGCTCGAAACTCGTGTATTATTACAAGAAGAGCGCATTAGTGACTGTTTGAGAGGAGACGAGCGCTTCGCGCTGGTTTTGTGTGCTCTGCGCACTCTATACGATTTCAAGAGCCCCTTCGCCAGCCCTGATGGCACTCGGGCCGAATGACTTAGGCAATTATGCTATGTGGCTATTGGTTTGTTCAAGCCTGTCTTTTCCACTAACTGTTACAGCAGCATATATTGTTCCTGAATATGATTAGATTTGTTTTTATACGTGTTACCTTTAAAAAAATGTTTTGTTTATTTTAGACTACACCGGCCTGCAGCACATCTGCATTCGATCTCTTTGACACTGGTATTTATTTTTATCATCTTGTAACATTGGCATCATTGTTTCCTTTAAATATACAAACTGATAATAGTTTACTAAAACTTTTACCAAAGTGGATAACAATTTAACCATGCCTACTGTTCAACTCAAAGCAAATCTGACTTTATTATTTCTGTTGTAGCTGTTAAGGTTAAGCTCCAGAGGAACTGCCCTGTAGAGCCCAAAGTGTTAAGAGGTGAGTGTCAGTTTTGTGCAGCTTGTAGTCCTTGTAACAGCAGTTGAAGGTACCTGTAGTTCACATTTCAACCACTAGGCGGAGCCTTTGTTATGCTAATGACATTTAGAAAGTTTACATTGCGCATTTTAATTTTATATGCTTTTATTATTATTTTCCCAACATTAAGGTACAATTTATAGGGCCATATAATTGATAATATTCGGGTTTGTAATTAAATGTAAATTTAGTAAATTAAGTAAGGGCACGATAAGGTCACTTCCTGTTTACCGCAAAGCTAAGAAAAAAGCACACGGACACGGACCTGACAACGAAAGAAAGAATAATGAAGCAAATTAAGCACCGGTTTGTCCACAAGCAGGCCAAAGTGGTATGTTTATTTTGTAATCCGTATATTGTATGTTTTTATGTTTGATAAGCGAGCTAATTTTATTTTACATCATTTTTCACCAGTTCTACGGTGTGTACCTGTGATGTTAAAAAGACAACAAATGACCACAGTAAACATCAGTGAAGAAAAAGAACGCTCGTGTCTCTCTTAATTGTGCACAACCCGGCACAGTAGAACACTACACTGCCCCGGAGAAGGCAACGAGACGGTCGGGACCGAAGCTACTAGCAAGAGATGCTACACACGTGTAAGGGAAGTATCACGTGCAAGGACAAATGCATTGAATAAAGAAGCAAGCTAACAAGTAAAAGCTAATAAAGCAAGCACAAAAGTTTGTGTTTTGGAAGTAGCACAAGCACTTGTAAACCGCTATCAAAGCCTCAATTGCATTAAAGATCCAAACGTGGCATTTCCAAGAAGTTAAGAAGATAAATCAAGTAAACGTACAAATCAAGTGAAAATACTAACAAGAAGACATGGCAGATAAAGATACAGTACAGCCCACTGAGAAAGACTGTGCAGAGCCTAATGTACAAGTTGATGATAATAAAGATAATGATAAAGAAGAGCAGGCAAATGGAGAAGAAACTCCACAGTCCTCAGTATCCACTGATGGCACACAGTCAGAGAATGTGCGCAGAAGTCAGCGTGTACGCACACTCACTGAAAAGGGAAAATCCCTACAAGAGGAAAAGTTAAATGATTTAACAAAAGATTTTGAGCGACTCTACAAGAAGTGGAAATACCATATAAACTGTTTCAAAAGAATGGTGAAGAATAAAGATGCTGAGTTAATTCCTGAAGCTGTGAGTATGATTGACTCTATTATGACCGACATCGGCAACACTTATGATGAGATAAGAAAGATTGGAAGTCCTGATGTTGAGATAAGGAGAAAGGGTGACATGTGCTGGGCTATAAGTGAAGCAGCCAGAGCAAAGGCTTGGTGCCTTTTGGAAGAAAATGGTGATCCAGCTAGCATTCCCTGGCCCGACTCGCAGTCAGTGTTTGAAAGCAGTTCATCCAGTGCCTCCTCTAGGACCACATACAAGTCAAAATCTGTGTCTGAGATGTCTAAACGGTCATCTCTTGTCACAATACAAAGACAAGAAGCTGCAGCTGAGGTAGCAGCGACGGAAGAAGTCATTAAAATAATGAAAACACAGCATCAATGTGAGGAAGAAATAAGAGATCTTGAGGTTGAGGATGCAAAGAAAAGAGCTCAATTTCTCACAGAGAGCACCACAATAAAGACAAAGTTAGAAGGAAAGAGAAAAGAAGTGGAACTATTGAAAGAAATGCAAAAGCATAATGCAGCACAAGCAAGATTAAAGGTGTACGCCGAAAGCATAAGCAGTGAGGATGAAGAAAGACGATCTGTTGTTCACTCACAAAGAAAGCCAGACAGAGCCCTCCCGCAAACAAGCTTTCCAAATGTGCACTCCAAACCATTCATCCCTCTCCAAGTTAAAGTTCCAACAAGGCACCGATCTGCACCTCTCCAAGCGTCTGTGCTTCAAACAACATTCCCAACTGAAGATGAAACTACCTCAATTGATCTGGTAAAGACACTAGCTGAAGCAATCACAGCCAACAGAATACCAATCCCAGAGCCTGCAGTCTTCACAGGTGACCCTCTGCAGTATAACGATTGGAAGCTGTCCTTTCAAACATTAGTTGACCGCAAAAATCTGCCAATCCAAGAAAAGCTCTTCTTCCTAAGAAAGTACGTTGGAGGTTCAGCTAAGAAAGCTATTGAAGGTCATTTTCTCGTTAGAACAGACGCAGCATATTGTGCTGCCTGGGAAATACTTGACGACAGATTTGGAGATCCATTCGTCATAGGCAAGTCATATCGTGACAAGATTCAGTCATGGCCTAAAATCAACAACAAAGAAAGCAAAGATCTACGTGACTTTGCAGATTTCCTGAGCAGTGTTGAATCAGCCATACCCTATGTTCAAGGGTTACAAGTTTTGAAAGACTGCGTGGAAAATCAGAGAATAGCAGCAAAGCTACCTGATTGGCTAAGCGCACGCTGGAACAGAAGAGCAACACAGTTCCAAGATGAACACAAAATGTTTCCTGATTTCAGTCATTTCGTCAAATTTCTGAATAAAGAAGCAAGAATTGCATGCAACCCCATCACCTCACTGCACGCAATAAAGCCAACCGAATCAGATAACAAGCATCTATTCAAAGACAAGTTGAGAAGAAACACCACTGTGAGCGCTAAAACACTTAGCACAAGCTCCAATGAAAGGGCAAATGTCACATGTCTCTTTTGTAAGAAACCTGGTCACCCACTTCACAAATGCCGAAAGATGATGGAAAAGCCAGTTGAAGAAAGAATAAAGTTTGTGCAGTCTGAAAAACTGTGCTTCGGCTGCCTCAAGTCTGGTCATAACTCCAAGAACTGTACGTCCAGAAGTATTTGTGACACATGTCGAAAGCCTCACCCAACTTGTCTACGTCAAGACAGAGAGAAAAGAGACAAGGAGCAAAGGCCAAATAATGATCAACAACCATCTAAGACAAATCAGGAAACAGAAAAGGTGTCTGAAACACGAGAACAAGAATCAAAGCAAGTAACATCCAACAGAGTTGTGCAACAAAAGTCAAAAGGTTGTACTTCCTCAGTTATACCAGTCTATGTGTCAACTGTGAATGAACCAGAGAAAGAAAAGCTAGTGTATGCTTTGCTCGACACTCAGAGCGACACAACTTTCATCTTGAAAGACACAGCTGATTCACTGAGCACTAAGTCTGAGCCAGTCAAACGTAAGATTTCCACAATGACATCCAAAACAAAGATTGTGTCAAGCAACAAGTTAAAAGACCTACAAGTAAGAGGCATGAACTCTGAAATCAGAATCAAGCTGCCAACAACCTATACCAGAGACTATATTCCTGCCAACAGATTGCATATTCCCACAAGCAAAACAGCGGAGAATTGGTCACATCTGAAACATCTCGCAAAGGAAATGGCTCCTAAGCTTGACTGCGAGGTCGGTTTACTGATTGGATATAATTGTCCTCAAGTCCTACTCCCTCTAGAGGTGGTCAGTGGTGAAAGAAACCAGCCATTTGCACAGAAATCCCGCTTGGTTGGAGCATCATTGGCTACAGTGATTCTGAAAGTGATTATGAAGATGAAATAGGAGTAAGTCATCGAGTTATCGTCAAACAGGTGTTGCCAGCTGTAGCACCCACTCACAAGCTCAAAAGTGAAGTCCACTTTGTGAGCAGGAACAAAGTCAAGGAAGTGATCAATCCAGCTGAGATCATCAAAGTGCTGGAGATGGATTTTGTTGAAAGAAATGTCGAAGAAGAGTCAATGTCACAAGAAGATCTCAAGTTTTTGGCTAAAGTAAAAAAAGGCATAAAAAAAAAGCAAGATTGCCACTTTGAAATGCCGCTACCATTCAAGCAAGAAAGACCTGAATTGCCAAGCAACAAACCTTGTGCAGAACACAGACTCAAGTGTCTGGAAAAGCGTCTCAGAAAAGATGAGCGTTACTTCAAGGACTACTTGGCATTCATGCAAGACATCGTAAAGAGAGGCGATGCTGAGAAAGTGCCAGAGGCTGAGCTAAGTAACAAACCAGCATGGTATATTCCTCACCATGGCATTTACCATCCACAGAAGCCAAATAAGATTCGCGTCGTCTTCGATTGCTCGGCAAAGTTTCAGAATACATCTCTGAACGAGCATCTCCTGTCAGGACCGGATCTCACAAACACCCTTGTTGGAGTTCTGTGTCGTTTCAGGAAAGGACATGTGGCCATCATGTGCGACGTCGAGCGCATGTTCCACCAATTTCATGTTGCTCCACAAGACCAAGATTACCTCAGATTCCTATGGTGGGAGGACGGTAACATGGATCAGCCACCATCCGTGTTTCGCATGAGAGTCCACTTGTTCGGCGCAGCATCCTCGCCTGGATGCGCAAACTTCGGATTAAAGCATCTAGCTGCCCAAGGCGAAAGCAAGTTCAGTCAAGCTGCTGTAAAGTTCATACAACGCAACTTCTACGTTGACGATGGGTTGGCAAGTATGAACTCAGAGCAAGAAGCTATACAACTCGTAAAAGAAGCCAGAGAACTCTGTGATACAGGAAAGCTGCACTTGCACAAGTTCATTAGCAACAGTAAGGAAGTGATTGCTACTATCCCAAAGGAAGAATGTGCAGCAGGAGCAACAGACCTGGATCTTGCACTAGGAGAACCGAAGATCGAAAGAGCCCTAGGTGTCCAATGGTGTGTTGCCTCCGACACATTTCGCTTCAGAGTTATTGTAAAGAACAACCCCTTCACCAGAAGAGGAGTCCTCTCCACAGTGGCTTCGATATTCGACCCACTTGGATTCGTCGCTCCATTCATTCTTGTAGGCAAAAGAATCCTCCAAAGAATGTGTCAGGAAAAGCTGGACTGGGACGAGCCGCTTCCAGAAGACCTCAAGCCTCAATGGGAAGCTTGGCTTAGAGACCTCCAGAATTTGTCCTCCATAAAGATACCACGTTGTTATGTCCCATCAACGTTCAACAAAGTGAAGCAGAACGAGTTACACAGCTTTTCTGATGCCAGTGTATCCGGCTATGGCGTGTGCTCGTACCTAAGAACTGTGACTGAGGCTGGAGAAGTACATTGCACCCTTGTAATGGGGAAAGCAAGAGTCGCTCCCTCTAAAGTGACAACCATCCCAAGATTGGAACTTTCAGCTGCGGTGGTAGCTGCAAGAACAGCAACCTTTCTAAGGAGAGAGTTAGAAATCCAAGACATGCAGGAGTACTTCTGGACCGATTCCAAAGTCGTTCTTGGTTACATTAACAACGACGCAAGACGATTTCATGTATTTGTTGCCAACAGAATACAGCGAATCAGGTCAAGTACGGAACCAAGTCAATGGCGATACGTTGCCTCTGAACAAAATCCTGCTGATCATGCATCTCGTGGAGTCATGACTAAGGAACTAGTGGAGTCCAACTGGTTCACAGGACCAAGTTTCTTATGGCAAAGGGAACTATCAAAAGAAGATGAAGACATCAAAGTGAAAGAGATAAGTACTCAAGATCCAGAACTCAAAGTTACACATGTTTTCACTGTCAAAGCAAAAGAGAAATTTATCTCAGAACATCTGCAAAAGTTCTCAGATTGGATGAGAGCTGTGAAAGCAATAGCAAGATTGAAACGACGTGTAAAGTACACAAAGAACTTGAAAGAAATGTCTAATGAAAGTACTACATTGGAAGAAAGAAGGGAAGCAGAAGAATTCATTATACGCACAGTGCAAGGTGAAACATTCAGTAAAGAAATCAAGTCCCTCGAAAATAAGGAAGAAGTCAAAGTATCTCACTCCAAACTATATCAGTTATGTCCATTTCTTGACAAGCACAATATCCTGAGGGTCGGAGGAAGACTTACAAAAGCGTCTCTCCATCCCAACATCAAACATCCAGCCATCCTGCCAAAAGAGCATCATGTCTCACGGCTACTCATCAAGCATTTTCATGAGAAGATACATCATCAAGGTCGAGGGATGACAGTCAATGAAATACGCGCTAACGGCATATGGATAATTGGCTGCAGTACTGAAGTGTCATCATTCGTATTCAAATGCAGAAAATACAGGAAATACAATCAAGAACAAAAGATGGGTGATCTGCCATCGGAAAGACTCGAAGCTACCCCTCCATTTACATACAGCGGTATGGACTGCTTCGGACCATTCTGTGTAAAAGAAGGGAGGAAGGAAGTAAAAAGATACGGACTCTTGTTTACATGCATGTGTTCGAGAGCTATCCACATAGAAGTCTTGGATGACCTCAGCACAGATTGTTTTCTCAATGCACTTCGTTGTTTCATTGCAATACGTGGCAACGTCAGTCAACTGCATTGTGATCAAGGCACTAATTTCATCGGTGCAAGAAATGAGCTTTTAACACAAGCAACTCAAGCGAAGGTCAAAGAGCTGGGTATAAACTTTGTTTTTAACCCACCTGCTTCTAGTCACATGGGAGGTGTCTGGGAGAGACAGATTCGAACAATAAGAAATGTTCTAAGATCCATTCTCGACCAGTCAGCTGCAAGACTAGACACTTCATCATTGAGAACGTTCATGTATGAAGCCATGGCAATAGTGAACAGTCGACCACTAACTGTAGAGTGTATCAACGACCCTGTAGGACCAGAGCCGCTGACACCAAATCACATTCTGACAATGAAATCAGCAGTTATTACGTCACCACCTGGAGAATTCGTCAAAGAAGATCTCTACCTGCAGAAAAGATGGAAAAGAGTACAATATTTAGCTAATGTATTTTGGACCAGATGGAGAAAGGAATATCTCTTAAACCTACAGCAGAGAACCAAATGGAACAAGAACAGAAGAAACGCAAGGATAAATGACATTGTTTTACTCCAAGAAGACGGTGTTCCAAGGAACCAATGGAAACTCGCCAAGATCATAGAAGTCACCCCAGGAGCTGACGGCAGAGTCAGAAAGGTCAAGCTTTTCATCAGTGACTCTACTCGAGACAACAAAGGAACGCGTACGGCTAAGACGGTTTTAGAAAGGCCTATACATAAGACTATACTTTTACTTGAAGCAGAGTAAAACAAAGAAGTAATGTTTGTTTGCTCATATTTGTTAAGTTGATTGTTGTGTTAACTTCTATTTAGGATCACACGTTCTGTAGCAGTAGTGTGATGGTGGGAGTGTAACAGCAGTTGAAGTTACCTGTAGTTCACATTTCAACCACTAGGCGGAGCCTTTGTTATGCTAATGACGTTTAGAAAGTTTACATTGCGCATTTTAATTTTATATGCTTTTATTATTATTTTCCCAACATTAAGGTACAATTTATAGGGCCATATAATTGATAATATTCGGGTTTGTAATTAAATGTAAATTTAGTAAATTAAGTAAGGGCACGATAAGGTCACTTCCTGTTTACCGCAAAGCTAAGAAAAAAGCACACGGACACGGACCTGACAACGAAAGAAAGAATAATGAAGCAAATTAAGCACCGGTTTGTCCACAAGCAGGCCAAAGTGGTATGTTTATTTTGTAATTCGTATATTGTATGTTTTTATGTTTGATAAGCGAGCTAATTTTATTTTACATCATTTTTCACCAGTTCTACGGTGTGTACCTGTGATGTTAAAAAGACAACAAATGACCACAGTAAACATCAGTAAAGAAAAAGAACGATCGTGTCTCTCTTAATTGTGCACAACCCGGCACAGTCCTGGTTTAGTCTGGGTTGTATCAGGCCCAGTGCAGCCTGTGGCCTGGCTTAGGTCTATTCTAGTACATTGTGTCTGAAACTCTGTTGTTTTTCTCCTCTTTGTTCAAATTAAATTCTAACAAGTCTTTTTTTTTTTTCTAGCGGCTTGTCAGTTTTCTCCACCTAAACTCACCTACAATGATGGGCTGAAGAAGTGTCCACTGTGATATATGGACTAGACAGAAAAGATGGCATGAAAAGCAAGGTAGCACATTTCTAATGTGTCCTGAAGCATTTGACCCACAGTATGAGAGAGGAATGAAATATGAACTGTTAAACTAATACAAGAATTACAAACTACAAACTGTATACTCTGTTAAAGATATTCAAGCATATTTTACTGTTCTTAGACCCTATTTCTGCAATATGTTTTAACAATAGAAAGTATTTTTGCCTCCCAAAGTGAAGATAAGTGTTTTTCCCCGTACGTTTCTTGCAGCACTGTGCTCATAGGAGGTTTTGCATTCTAGCCATGTTTTTCTATAGAGGTTCCAATGCCATGTTATGTTTATAGGCTGTGTTAACGTCCTTGGTGTACATGTTGATTTGTATTTAGTCAGATCTTCTCTATTTTTGAGCTGTCTTATATATCCATTTCCCATATGTATTGCATGTGCCACTAAATGTTTTTATTGTATATATGTACATATGTATATTTTAGTCACTATATCCTGGCTTTGTTTTTTGTGTTTGGATGTATGTTGTATACATATACTGCCTACGTTTTGCTATAGGCCATTATGAGCAGGCCACACCCTATCCAATTTAAGGATGGCTTCTCATTCATAAAAAAACATTTTGCCTGACGAAGGCCACTGGCCGGAACAAATAAAGGAACACTGGTGTTGCAAGTATACAGTGTGTGAGAGTTTTTTCCTGTTCTACGTTTGGCTTCTATGCATTCTCTTACGCACCTGTTTCATACAAGAGATGTGTGAAGCAAACCGTCTTTAATTGCTGAAAAATTAATAAAAATAATAATTCTAAAAATAAAATAAAAAAGGCCTCCAATCCAAACCTTAAATGTGCTTTCAGATCCTTCTGCTCAATGACGTATATAAGGCTAATACTAATATTTTACAATAAAATATAGATTGACCGCCTTCTTAGTGATGTCACAGTTTTGAACGCATGTCACTGGTTGACGCGGGTGTCAATCAGAACAGCTGATCATGCCATTGTATATTGGCGCCTAGTCAAACATATGATCAATACATGTGCCCCAGGGTTCGATTTTAGGCCCAGTGCTTATTAACCTGTATATGCTCCCTCTTGGTGATGTCATCAGGAGACATGGAGTCAACTTTCATAGTTACACTGATGATACACAGTTGTACATCTCCATGTCTCCTGATGACACCAGGCCAATGGATGCACTTTTTAACTGCAATTTAGATATTAAATCCTGGATGGCAGAAAACCTTCTCCAGCTTAACCAGGACAAAACTGAAGTTTTAGTCATCGGTCCTGAGGCCCAGAGAGAGAAACTTTTACCCAAACTACAGTCATTGTCTTTTAATCCTCCCTCACAGGTGAAGAACCTGGGTGTGATTTTTGACTCTGAGCTGACTTTAATTCCACACATTAAGAATATCACAGAGATAGGTTTTTATCATCTAAAGAACATAGCCAGAGTTCGCCCCATTCTCTCTCGGGCCAACACGGAGACGCTAATGCATGCTTTTATCACCAGTCGTATTGACTACTGTAATGCCCTGCTTTCTGGTCTTCCAAAAAAGAGTATCTCAGGTTTACAACTTTACAAAATTCAGCAGCTCGTGTCCTGACGAAGACCAGGAGGCGGGACCACATTACACCGGTTTTAGAGTCGCTGCATTGGCTCCCCGTGTGTTTCAGGATCGATTTTAAAGTTCTTTTAATGGTTTTTAAATGTCTTAATGGTCTTGGTCCTTCTTATCTTTCAGAACTGCTTTTACCTTATGAACCTTCACGGTCCCTTCGCTCCTCCGGCAGGGGTCTCCTAGTTATTCCTAAAGTCAACAGAAAGACTCACGGCGAGGCGTCTTTCCAATATTATGGCCCTCGCCTCTGAAACGACCTGAGGAGGAGCTCAGGACCGCAGAGAACGTTCATGTTTTTAAGAGCAGGCTCAAGACCCACCTTTTTAGCTTAGCTTTTAACTGATATTTATTCTTGCAAGGCCTATTTATTTATTTGTTATTAATATGTATGTATGTGTGTGTGTGTGTATGTGTATATATATATTTATATTATATATATATAATTATTTTAGTGGTCCTAATATTCTTACTTTTACTTTTTACTTATTTTAACAATTTTTATCCTCTCCCAGTTTCCTCTGGAGGAGCCCTCTGCCTCGGGAGCGGTCATTGGCTGTGGCTGCTGGGGTGCTGTCCTGTGGGTGTCTGGATGGAGGTGTGGTGTTTCTACCGTGCCTCCTCTGGGCGCCCTGTGTTGGTGCCTTGTGGCTACGGCCGAGGTGCTGCTTCCGATGCAGACGGCTCCTTGGATGGTGTTTCCTTACCTGGTTTATCTGTACCCAGCCTTACCTCAGCCTTATGTCCATTGCGTCCATTGTTTTACCTTGAGTGTGTGTGGTGTGTCTCTGGGAAGGTGGAGGAGAATGTTTTAAATCTGTAAAGCACTTTGTGTTACATGAAATGTATGAAAAGCGCTATACAAATAAAGATTGATTGATTGATTGATACATGCTTATCTTTTAACCATAATGGCTGACCGAGGCAAACATAAGGACATTTATATCATCGTGGACGCTTGGCATCACTTTCACCCAAAGGACTTTTGCAGAGGAAATGTGAATCGGTGTTACGATCCTCCATGGGACTCCAGCGGGCCGCAGCTCAAAGCTAGCTCGAAGAGAGCGCACCTTGGCCGGGTACAAGCCCGGCAAAGACTCAGCAAGTGTGGGACAATTGGTAATAGATTATAAAACACCACCTATTTATTTTTGTAATTAGCACTGAATTCATATTTTATTTGACATACAAGAAGTGGAATGTAAACAATAATTTTAGTCAGGAGATACTTTGGGAACGCCTTGCAGGTCCTTATTAGATTTTGCCTCATTGAGAATGGCGTGGTCATGGCGTGTGTCTTCTGTGTTTTACAGAGTGTAATAAACGGCGAGAGAATACCCTTTAAGTGTCTTTATCCGACCACAAACGCTACATTTGGGGGCTCGTCCGGGATGGATTTAGCCTTCTGAGAGTGTTTTCTCCGGCGGTTGCAGCGATTAGCGTGAACCTGGCCCCCCATCATACTCAAAATTTTATCCAAAATATGTCAGTCGTTTGTGCTACGTTTGTGCTGTAAAAATTGTTGTTTGTGCTGTTATCGTTTTTGAGATATTGAGGATTCTTTTATAGGTCAATCTGAGGTCACCCAGCCCCTCATTTTGCTAAAAAATGCTCCAAAACGAACGAAAATGGTGTCATTCGTTTGTGCTGGTTTGTGCTGTAAAAAATTACATTTGTGCTGTTATCGTTTTTAAGATATTAATAATTGCATTTTTGGACGATGAC
Organism: Proterorhinus semilunaris; assembly: GCA_021464625.1. Taxonomy (NCBI): domain Eukaryota; kingdom Metazoa; phylum Chordata; class Actinopteri; order Gobiiformes; family Gobiidae; genus Proterorhinus; species Proterorhinus semilunaris. The sequence continues at coordinate 23,922,078 of CM038360.1, forward strand.
GTCATCATACTCTTTCGAAAATGCACAGAACTGACTCAGAATGGTGTCTATCTTTTTTGCTTCGTTTATGCTGTGCATCTTTGGTTTATACAGTTATGTTAAAGATTTTAAGAATTTGGGTATCACTTTTTTTTTTTCTTCTTCTTCTTTGGGTATCGCGCACACCTGTTATATTGACAGTGACGTCATATCCGGACACTTTATTGCTGCGTGATTAATCATGGATAGAACCTCTCGACGCTCCTCAAACTTTTGGCAAGTAAATCTTCTTTTAATCCCTTTATTGGTGTAGTGTTTGACATATAAATGAGGATGATAACGTTGAATAGAGTATTCATGTGAATATCATTATTAACCAATCGTTAATTTCATAGATTTAAATGGCACAAGTTGACGTTTAATCTGCCATAGGCTGTACAATTATTCTTAACATTACTGGCACGGCTTTTGTTCAATATATCCACAGCATATGCCTGGTTAAAAGTCACTTGTATTGCGATTCACACATGTTTCACGTGCTGAATGTGTGTGAAGGAGCTTAATTAGCTAAGCCAATTAACGCACGCAAAATTCTTGCATATGAGCGAACTTGCAGGTTTCGGTTTGCACATATACTTAGTGTTTTGTTATGTGGTTAATTCATTTTACTACATGATTATTATTATATTTATTTTTTGTGCAGGATGGCAGCTTGGAACAGCCAGTGTGGAGTGAAGAGTCACTGTTTTTTTGTAGTGTGTAGTACTAATACCTCTGAAAGTCAATTTTATGCAGCTTTAATTTAAGTACATGTATGAGGCCTTCTTTACTGTTTGATTAGCATGGTAGTGTTGTAGTAGTGAAGCTTATAAGCATTTGTTTTCTTAAATTAACTTAATTTAATGGCAATATTTTTAAAGTAAGAATGAACTAAAAGCAGTCACTGTCAAAGAAACATTTTATGGTATAGCTTAACGTACAAAAGAACAGAAACATGGACATAGAATTGAAACATATGCCAGACTAATTGCAAACAAACTTAAAGCGCCAAAGGACAACTTGCATAAAAGCATAAAAACAAGGTTATGAATTGGCAGCCTAATCATGCGTGTAAAGCACTGCATGTGGACACACATGTCTATTTTCTGCCACAGTTTTCACTTCGCTCCTCAGGTCATCAAACATCTCACAGACTCTTGGGGACCTTCTGCAGTAACACACGTAGTGACCCATGGCATTCGTTGACTCTCCACCTCTGAATGCTATGACTGCCCTTAGTGTGAAGGTCTTATCCTGAAGCACCATGCTGGATGTAAATTCAGACAAGGAAGACTCTTTCTTTCGTTGGTGAGTTTGTGAAGTACTCATACAGTCAGTATCAACCCACAAAATTTCTCCCTACACTGTAGCTGTGTGTGACCATCCCTCCACATAGGGCAGATGACTCCTTTTCGGTGCCCCCAAAGTGACCCTGTAGTGGCAAATGGACTGGCCTGAGACAGGGAGATATGCGCAGGTGAAGTCCTTGCTGCACTGCAATCTCAAGTTGAGCCATACCAGAAGTCTGCAGTACATTGAAGGATGGAGAGACAATTGGTACTTCCCTTGAGGTTTGCACACTGAGCACACAGTACTGGGAGGAACATTTCTTATGAAAGTACACGCTTGTGATATTCCTCATTGTTTTCTGTACTACAGTGGAAATGTGACACTGAGCATCAATCTGGAGTGCACCTGTCAGCAACTTGACATCTGGAAATAATGTGGTCAGCAACTCCGCTCTCTGGATATATGCATTCCTGCCAATACCGTCTGTCGCAATGTATTTGGCCAGCTTGAATAACTGGTTTGAGGGTTCGGTGTTGACCGCATACTGGAAGGACATGCTGTCACAGTATGCACAGCTCAGACTTTGCAAAAATGCATCCACTGCACAAGTATTTAACACAGATACTGTTTTGTTTCCCAGCTTGAGTGGTTGATGATGGTTACCATTTTTCAGCAGCCCAATTTTAACCATTTTCTTCGTGGATTGGTTGGCATTCATCCATTCAGGGCATGGGGCTAAGTAAGAGTGGCTCTTGCGTTTCTTTGGTGGAACTCCTTGGCCCCTCCAATTTTCCAGAGCCTCATCAGCAAGGATGCCAGCAGTTGAGTCAGAGTCTGCAGAAGGTAAACTTTCATTAGGTGGGAAGATCTACCAACAAGTGTATTTGTCATAACTTAAGAATAATACTGCTCAAGAAAAATGTAGATACCCAAAAAATACCCAAATCAAACTGTATCTTATAGCTATTCTTGAGTTTTGAGTTTGGGTATCTACGTTCTTCTATTATTGAAATGATAACATAGTTTTATATTGAATTTTCCAGACACTCAAAACCCATATACAAATTTACCTGTAAGCACAGCTACCCTGGGATATACTGATGGAATCCATGACGGCAAAATGTGCTATTTTTCTGTGTTTTGCCACATGAAGTAATGAGTTGCTCAAGAATATTTACTTATTTAACATATAGCTAAAATTGAAACAAAAAGGTGGGTGTGATAAAATCACCCCTGATTTATTATTCTAGTATGTAACTGAGTGTTTTTATTACCAACCTTTTGACTTTCTTTTCCTCCCAGTGCCTTCGACATCAGCAGTTGTCGATGCTGTTTTAGATCTTTCCTCCTCTTCAGTGTTTTTTGCAGCGCAAATCCTCATTTTACCTTCAATGAAGGTAAGGTGACGAGCAACGAAGCGGTCGACTCGGAGGGGCAACTTTTCATGCTTGAAAAGCCCATGTTTTATATTCTTGAACTCCAATTCAACTGAGGCAGAACTGGCTGTGATGCCTGAACCAGGGAAGTATGGAGTCAGTACTGCACTCCATAGAGGTAAACTACTTGCTAGTCGTTTTATGTGGGGAATAATATCAGGGAGGAAGTGAATGTTATCACGATCACCTTTGCTTGTTGCGAAGGATTGGCTCTCTTCATAGATATCTTCTACCCACTGCTTCAAGTCGGTGTCAAGATCACTTGGATGCTCAAGATCAGGATGAGGACTACTTTCTTCATGTGGTATCTCAACTGTCTCTTCTGATAGTTGGGCCTTTAGGTACGTTTTGAAGCCCTCTGAGTTGACTGGAAGTCCTTTATCATGGCCCTCTCCTTCACTGAGTGCCACCACCATGATGGCACGTAAGAGGTCTCTTGCATGCGCCAAAGATTGTGATTTTATTACCTTTGCAAGAGATCTTACAAAGAAATCCTTGACACGGTAGGCCTTCTTTCTGAGGCACTCCCACTGGCAGATAAGCTTGATGCAGTGTGCCACATCCACTCGGATGTAACAATGAGGAAGTTTCGCAGCCGGGTTGCCAATCATGACATTGAAACATTCATTGAGGTATGTTTTCAAATCCGGGTGTGGTGTGAAAGACCTCACTAATGCACCAAGAATGGCAAGGGAAAAATCACATACCACCTCTTTTGGCACAGGTGCTCCAGCACGAATCCATTCTGTCAGCCAGTGTGAGATGGCATTCACATCATGGCGCTCTGACAACATTTGCACTACTGGGGCACTGCAGTTCATCTGGTCTCTCAATACTCCCTGATACAGAAAAATATGACCAGATGTACTATTTGGACGTGCAAGTTTTCTCACTACAGATCCAGTTGCATCAACACAGATTGTTGAGTGAGACCGCTGTGACAAGGTTTTGCAAATGTGTATTTGTGTTTGGCTCCAGTAATGGCAAAAAAACTTATCTAGACCAATGTCTTTAATGCTGCCACTGTGTGGAGAACTGTGTTTTAAGAGTTGTAATGACAATAGAGGGTCTTTATGCGGCAACTCTTGTGAATTCCTCTCTTGTTTTGCTTTTCGCAGGGTCGCCAATTTGGGCAAATGGCTGGGCTCAGGGTCTCCAAAATCCATTAGCTTTGTTGCTTGCTGTGCCCTCCACACATGAGGTTCGGACTTTCCTTCACAAAGTGCGCTAGCAACATCCTTGCGCGCTACTCCAGACAGAGGACGCTTTGCACACCCTGTGTGAAGCGAGGAAAGGATGTTTTTAAGGACACACTGGAAGACCATCGGGCTTTGAACTGGTGGCTCTTTCAGACATTGGGCTTGGAGCTGACCTCCACATTCCTTGCAGTAGCCTTGAATAAGCTATATCTGTATTGCGAGTGCGCATGCGCACGAATCAGCCTTGACCCGCGGTCACGGCTTGAGGACCCCAAACAAAGCCCGTTCGACTGTAAACAGTGTATGCGTGCGTGTATGTTTGCCCTTAATAACGAGCCTATTAAAGCCACTTAAAGACTGTTTTGGTGGACCTTTCAAGTATGCCCGGTACTCATTGTGTTGTGGTTGGCTGTGGAAACGGCAGTTACCACATTGAACGGTGGAGAGGCAATAAATGCGAAACGCACCAGTGTATGAATGGTACAAATCCTTGTAACTGTGAACCACCATTTATTCTATATACATTCCCTACAGAAAAGAAGGATCCAAATGGACGTGCGCGGTGGATAAAAATGGTAAGAAAATGTGTGATTAAACATGTTAAATGTTCGATATTTCTGTTGATCGTCTAGATCTAACGCTTTTAGATTTGGTAGCATTGCCGTTCGCACCCACGGCTTCGTATAGCATGGTAGCATAGCATGGTAGGCCTTGGTCTTCGCTGCATACTGGAAGTCGATATAAAGGATTAACGTTATAGAGCATAACAGCTCTTATCCGGGCTCTTTCTGGTTCCAAGAAGTAAGAATCCCATTCAAAATATCTATAGACTTTTCGAAAAGTTAAAATTGTAAGTTTAAGAGCAGGATGGAGGCAACTCAGCTACGTGCTAACAGCTAGCCATAGCGCGGATATTTTACAAGCAAGAAAATACCAAATACTGAAAACACAGAAATGCTTTTATCACTTTTTGTTTTATAAGGTTTTGGATGGAACTTTAATTTATCAACTGGATATTTCATTCTAGATCTATGCTCTGACGTAAGGGGAAACCTGGGTCCTGCCCATTATTTATGGGCCAGTACATTTTCGGAAAGAAATTTAGAGCACAATGCCAGGTCAAACCTGGGCTTCCAACAATAAATAGTCTGCTTTAATAAATGTGGGTGTACTCTCTGTCCTGGCTGTTTTGGGCCCTGATTTTCTCCTGCTTCCATAGGGAGGATTGCTGTTATTGTTTATTTCCGCGATTTTCACCGGATGTTTTGGTGACTGGTGGGCAAACAGCTGATTTTTCCGAGCTTGAAGAGCTGTTAATTTAAATCACAGATCTTTTACAGCACTGATCTTTTCACAGATGCAATGCTCTGTTTGTGAACGCTGTTTTGACCCACTATAGAACTATTAATATCTATTTAATACATTTGCGTTGCCCACCAGTGCCTCGGACGTGACGACAGGGCGATCCCCCTCATACCAGTTGTTGTTCTATACCATATTACATGAGCACAGTGCATCCCATTAGTTGCACAATTTGTTTTATGAATTGGTTGTTTTCAACATTCGACTGACAGATGTTTGAAATTTGTTTTTTCTATTTTGTTTAGGACATATATAATTATAGTAATATACACCTCTTTTTCCACAATTTGTAGATCTATCGAAAGGAAACGGATTCACACAAAAACTGGCAACCACGAAAGAACAGTCGAGTGTGCTCTAAACATTTCTTCGTGAGATGTATCAGAGATGTATCCAGACCCATGTTTGCAATTAGGTATACCTGTATTAAAATACTTTTATAAATACCAAAAAATAATGATATATTAAAATCAGAAAACCTTTTCTTTTACATATAGGCCTAAAGGTTCTATAAGGTGGCATGGTAGTACAGTGGTTAGCGCTCGTGCAATAAACATATGAACACGTGTGTGTAATTATATTATAATATATAGCCTACCTTGTCACAAGATAAGTGACATATACTGTGTTGATGATTAATATTTTCAGCATGTTATGTGACATGGATTTTCTGTTTGAATAAAACAGCAATTTTTTGTGCAGGTTATCCATCTCTTCACAGTACAGTAACAAAACGCAAACAGCCATGTGAGAGAAAACCGTTGGTTTTTGCAAGAAAGAAATCAAAAATGCAAGATGCAGGTATTTAAAAATTATAACAAAATAGAACACAATGCAGACAAATACATCATTTAGCACAAACACACAGTAATGATGTTGTAATATATAAATATGGGTATTGTTTTATTTTTTTCATAACCCCTTTGTTTTTATTAACAGTTTGTAATTTGTCTCCTAAATAATAAGCCTATTGTTATATTTGCAGTTGACAACACATGTGTGGGAGTGGATGTGCCACCACAAAGTGAGGAAGCAACTGAACCCATGGACGCTGTTGCTGCAGATCATGCATACGTCTCCACCTGTTCTTGTTCGTCTGGATGCACGTGTCTGGGCTGCCATCAAAAACAAACCCGTATTATGGAACTTTGTTCTGAACTGGACAGCATGAATCTGAGTTCCACACGAACATCTCATCAGAGAGTAAGCACTTCACAGCGAGAGGTTCAAAAGACTGATATTGCTGAAAAATATGTTAAAACCGACAAAAGAGTACAGTTGAACACTGGACTGGTTTCAAGGGATGCGTTCGATGCACTGCTGATGTTTGTCACACCAAGCGCATGCAGGATGAGATACTGGACTGGCGCGAGGACCGTCTCGACCAAGGTTCGGCGTGTATTTAGAGGAACCCCCACCAAATCTGGCCCCAAAAGAAAACTAACAATAAAATCTGAGCTTGTTTTGGTTTTGATGAAACTCCGCTTGGGACTGAGTAACGAGTTCCTGGCGATGTCTTTTGCCATTAGCGCAAGTACATGCTCCAATATCCTGAGCACCTGGATTAGATTCCTTGCACACCTGCTGAAAAATTTGGTATTTTGGCCAGAAAAGACGGTGGTGCAAAAGATGATGCCATCTGCATTTGCAGCAAAATATCCACATTTGCGGTGCACTCTGGACTGCAGCGAAACTTTCATCGAAAGGCCGCGTGATCTGAAAATGCAAGCAGCGACATGGTCGGACTATAAACATCACAATACTGTAAAGTATTTGGTTGGAATTTCACCAAATGGACACATATGTTTCATGTCTAGGTCTTGGGGGGGAAGAACCAGTGATCGCCATATTGTGCAAAATTCTGGGTTTTCAGATCTAGTAGATCCAACTGATGTCATCATGGCAGATCGTGGATTCACCATCCAGGAGGACCTACTCAGCTCAGACATTGGGCTCAGGAAAAAATCAGATGAGTAGAGAAAATGTGGTAAAAACCAAAAAAATTGCCAATGCCCGTATTCATGTAGAAAGAGCCATAAACAGGCTAAAATGGTTTAAGATTGTGAGCCAGACCCTTCCGCTCACAATGGTACATCTTTTTGATGATATTCTGCTGGTATGTTCAGCTTTGTGCAACCTGAGACCACCCCTTGTTCTATGACACTTACCAAATCGAATGTGTATGTATGCATGCAGTCCCTTGCCATGTCAGTGTGTGTGTGTGCAAATGTTGCTAGATACAAGAATATATATGTGGTGGCTCAAAATGGAGGACCCAAAAATAGACACAAGATGAAAAAATGAAAACAGGTTTATTGACAGCACGTCAATATCTTCAGATCGGAGCAGGTGGTGAACTGAAAAAAAAACAGGAAACGGGGGTAAGTCACAGGTCTTCAAGCAGGTAAGTATTTAGAAAATCTTAATGTAGCCGATTGACAAAAATCACCATCAAACAGGACGGAACAATCTGGCAGAGTCTTGCTGGAGAGCCTGGTCTTTATCTCAGCTTGATTGCAGATCTGCTGCAGGTGCTCCCAGAAAACTCCGCCCATGCACCCACGCGGAGGCGTGACAATATATGTGTATATATAATTAATAATGTTCTTACATATTCTGTTATGAGCAGCTTTACTCTGTAAACCTGATACACCGTGTGTATGTGTGTGTGTGTATGTGTGTGTGTGTATATGTGTGTGTGTGTATGTATATATGTATATATATATATATATATATATATAAAATGTAAACTGATAAAAGAATTGGAATTCCTTGCATATTTGAACTTTTAGTAGTTTTTATTCGGTTTAGTTTTGTCAAAAAGTAGAAATACAAGCTGTTGAATAATCATAAAACATCAAATGCATATATATATATATATATATACATACACATACACAGTATATAAATTCTGTACAATGCAAAAAATCTTAGTCCAAACCGTTTGTAAAAATAAAAATATTTTGTTTCACTGATATGTTTCTGTTTTAACTGATATAAGGCACACACAGCAGCAGGATACAAACTAGGTGCTATATGACATTAAAAATGTTTTGTGTTGAGAGGACCTTAAGAATAGTCTGAAAACTCTGCACAGGTAACGATGGTAACTGTCATAACAACCAATATGCTGATCATAAAATAGAAAAAATATTAACCAATAACCTTCACATTAGGCCTAAACATTTTCAGTGACCAAAGCAGGTGCAATGACTTCTTTGAAGAAGGCAACGTTTGCCCTGCACATCTCCATCCATCCATCTGTGTCCAGAAACACTCTCTCAAAAAAGAAGTCGGTCTTTGTGTATACCATGAAGTCACACCAACCTCGACCAGTCACATAAAACATATATGTTTTATGTCGCACGTTTGCACCAAGTAAAATTCCTAGTTTGTAAACCTTGTTCACAAACCTTGGCAATAAAACGAATTCTGATTCTGATTCTGATTCTGATCTGTTGTTGAATCTGTGAGTAATACTGGTGGTTACGGTTTATGTGTAGATGGTCAGTTTTCACAAGGTTGGTGGCCTTTAAATCACCATCTTCAAAGTTTGTCCCTGCAAGAGTGAGCGGACATTTGACCTCGAGCAGTCCCAAACCACAACAGTCGCATGAAACGAGGCGGCAATGAAAATTGAGTCCTTTAAAACAAACAATCCACATTTTTTGACTTGCAGGTTTCTGTGATGTTTTTTTTGCGAGTGCAAGTAGCAGTCTACAGCCAGTGGCTCATTTAACCTGCCATATTTCAATGCTGGTAGATAACTGATGGTAGGGACTTCTCCCATAATAATTTTCAAAAGTGATGCGGTGTCATCCAGGTTATTTCCTTTGTATTTTGTTAGAACACTGTGTGCCTTCGATGCTGTGATACGGCCTTTCCGGTGTTCAATCCAAAGTTCACATTCGGCTTGGTCCCTGGTCAGTTTCTCCAGTTGTGCTGCCTCCTCTATGGAGTAGGTTGGTAGGAAACGCCATAGCTCTTCGGCAGACTTGAACTGTTTTGCAAAGTCCCACAAAGGCTGCGGAGTCTCTGTCTCACTGGTTACTTGTACGCTTACACCCACATTGATGTCATCCTCGGGATTGTACATTGCTTCCTTATCAGGCAATGCATATTGAAATGCAGCAGATGTTGTACAGGATGAATAAAAGGCTCCTGCTAATGCATCCAGATCTGGACATGCAACATCTTTCCGGCTGCGTGATGTGGTATGTAGGGCTCGCACAGCTTGTCCTACACGTTTGCGATGTTTTGGCTTTGAATAATTTGGTTTCACAAATAGCATGTCTTTGCACATCATGGGCTCTAGATTTGTCAATTTTGGTGTTATCCATTTATTTGGCAGGGATGTACAAGCCTTTTGGTCCGTAGGTTTCTGCACCATGCCATTCTGCCAGGCATAGTCTACCTTGAACAATAGGGCAGCAATATGGTTGCATGTAGATCCTAACCTAAAATGACAAATGCAAAAAAAAAACTTTATTTATACGACATGGATACATGGATAGTAATACAGCACATTAAACATTCACATGAACATGAACATTTTAATATAAAAATAGGGATTATAATAGATAATTCATATAGGCCTAATGTATACAGGTTTATTTATGTCTTGGCCTACTTTAATGAAATAACCACCAATCACTTGGGTATATGCCCTTATGTAGTGCCTGCCTTAACAGATCATGAGATGTATAAACATATATGTATATTAATAATGAGGAATTTAACCTACCCTGCAAAACACGAGCAAAATGCACTTCCGATTGAACCAGTGCACTTGTGTGCACACACCCACACCTTGTGTCGAATAGCCCTCAGATTCTGCGATGGCACACACTCTGCTTTTAGAAGGCACCATTCTGACTTTTCTGTGATAGGATGATACAGCACATCTTGAATCCATGAGCTCTGGGACGAAAGGTAGCTGAGGGCTTTTCCTGGGGAGAAAAAGAAAGAAAATGTTCATTATTAAGAATTTAAGTGAATATTAATTAGGCCTAATATAAGCCTAAATGTAAACAGTGACTGAGTGTGGATTACACATGGTACATAGATCTATCTATCTATCTTTATCTATATCTATATATGTATGATGTCAGGCGGTCTCAGTACAGGCCCTTTCACTGACAATCATGAGTAGATCTATGACAGTTTGACTATATTTATATGAAAGGGCTGCATGATATTAGTTCTATAATAGGGAGGATTGCTGTTATTGTTTATTTCCGCGATTTTCACCGGAGGTTTTGGTGACTGGTGGGCAAACAGCTGATTTTTCCGAGCTGGTTAATTTAAATCACAGATCTTTTACAGCACTGATCTTTTCACAGATGCAATGCTCTGTTTGTGAACCGTGTTTTGGATTATTTGACTAACGGACATTTGATGAGGATTTCAGCAGAATCGGAGCAGGTTGGTCAGATGTTTGTCAGTTTACGATCTTTGGTAAACTTCTGTCAACATGCTAAACTCTGCGTTAGCCGCTAACGCTAATCTTGTAGCTGCGTCTGTTGCTTCGATGCCTACACGTGTATGTGTTTACATGGTGTGGCGTGTGTTGGGGGTGAGGCGGGGAAGGTGTGGAGCTTGTCTTGAGAAAAAGTGAATGTTGTTAGAAACAACGAGCTATGTTCCGGTCTATTTCGGTCGCGCAAAATGGAGTAGCTGAGGGTGGCTTTAAAATCGATCCTTTCATTTTTTACATCGATTCACATTTTACGCATATTCAATCTGTTTTGACCCACCATAGAACTATTAATATCTATTTAATACATTTGCGTTGCCCACCAGTGCCTCGGACGTGACGACAGGGCGATCATAGACAACAGTCATGCAGTATACAAGTTACAGTGTTACTGTTAGGCCTATATTATAACAACTAGTAAAGTTATTTCATAGGATATATATGAGTCGTTGACATTGTCACGGTAAACATTCACGTTACACACCTTCTTTGTAGTCGCTTAGCAGCCTTGTTAGCAGGGCCTTCTGGTCTTTATCTAGTAAGTAGGCAGCCATATCGACGTACATAATAGGAGGCCACTTCGGCATGCCAACATTCTCGTCTTCCCAGCCATCTACCAGCCTTTGTGGATCCGGAATTGTCACTCCATGGGCTGTCAACAACCCGGTATAATCCACCTGGACCACGCCACTTTCCTCTTCTTTCGTCAATACAATCGGCAGCTTCTGCACTGTAGCAGCATGCGCTAGCGCACATAGTTCCTTCTTACGCTTCACAGACACATGCAAACCTCTACGGCGAATATATAGTTTTAGTTGATCAACTTTCCACAGTTCAAAATCTTCAATTTTGCACTTTTCGCTTTTCTGTTGGCATAGTTGACGCTCTCTGGCATGAACTGTACCCATTTCTCAAATGGCACCAACAGCTGAAAAGTCTGCTCTGATTGAAGTATGCCATCACTGTCACTATGCTGATCGGCTGGTGGCTCATCTTCACTATTTTCAGATGCACTGGTGTCACTCAGACCCAAAATGGTCCAGATGTTGTGCCTGTTTTGTTTTACAAAGGTATACAGTGCCTTGGCAGATATTCTCTCATCAAGTTGATGGCTGAGTTCTGTCCAGATTTGTTGAGCAGGTTTAGCAATTTCACCATTTATTAATATAGCCTCTTTTGATGTTGAGAGGATGGCAATAACGGCATGTGTGGCCACTCCTGGATTTTTTGGCATCTAGTAAAAATTAAAATTAAAATTAAATCGCCATATGTAAACTGGAGTAATGTTGTGTTTATGCTATTTTATTTAAAGGTTCATCTTAATATGTTTCACACAATATACTTCTGAACTCTTCCAAAACCTGGTAGCCTATGTCAAACATGGTAAAATATTGCTCTGGTGTGCATCTGACCTAGCCTGGCCTTTGCCATCCGTAAACTCCGGTCAAATATTTTTCCCTGCATGTACGTCTGGGTTTGATCTCAATGGCTGCGATTCAATCGGTTGAATTTCATCCTACCATTCAGCGAGCGGGGGAGGCGGGTGTTGTAGGTGACGTCAAGCATAGCTTGACTCGGCCGGGCGCATTACTTCACAACCAAACGCTAGCGATTGGGTAAAATCAGACCCAATCGTTTCAAACTTTAAACAGAGTTCACCCCTCCCACTTGTAAACGGAGCTCAATTGAGAAAGTCCAGACCCTCTGTGCGAAACAAGTACGAGGGTATGGTAAAACCAGGCTACATCTGACCTGCTTTAAAGCTTGTACAAGTTCTTTAAATATTCTCTTATGTATTAACTGTTTATTTCTGTGGATTTTGTCATTACTATAATTGAAACAATGTATACAGTTATACGAAATGCATTCATTGTATTTTTTTACTTTACATTTTAATGAATTCTGTACAGTATTTGAAATTGAATGCCTAGCAACAACAAAAAAAGCTAGCAAAATTGTTTATACATACAATAGAATTACTTACGTTGATGATCTTCAGAATATGCCAAGGTCCATAAGGGTACAATTAAAAGAGAAAAATACCAAAATAATTAAGTATTTTAAGTTAAAATGCAGTTGCTTAATTAGTTCTTTGAGGGAAAAAGTTGAAATTTTAGCGGGTAAACTTAATGTTTAGCGCCTCCCAGTGGTATATAAAAAGTAAAGCGTGTTGTAGCGTTAATGAAATAATGACAAATGCTTTGACTATATCACTTGTTTATTAACAAAACTCACATACAAATCTCGTTTTCAAATTACAGCTTCAAGTTTCAGAGATAGATGACTAAGTTTAGGACTAATCTGGGAAGAAAAATTTAGTTATTGTAACTTTATACAATACAATATAGGCTGGGCAGCGCCTGCAGATGACGGCACAAGCCAACATGAACGAAGCAAAAAAGATAGACACCATTCTGAGTCAGTTCTGTGCATTTTCGAAAGAGTATGATGACGTCATCGTCCAAAAATGCAATTATTAATGTCATAAAAACGATAACAGCACAAACGTAAATTTTTACAGCATAAACGTAGCACAAACGAATGACACCATTTTCGTTCGTTTTGGAGCATTTTTTAGCAAAATGAGGGGCTGGGTCCAAAAATGCAATTATTAATATCTCAAAAACGATAACAGCACAAACGTAAATTTTTACAGCACAAACCAGCACAAACGTAGCACAAACGAATGACACCATTGTCGTTCGTTTTGGAGCATTTTTTAGCAAAATGAGGGGCTGGGTGACCTCAGATTGACCTATAAAAGAATCCTCAATATCTCAAAAACGATAACAGCACAAACAAAAATGTTTACAGCACAAACCAGCACAAACGTAGCACAAACGACGAAAATTTTGAGTATGATGGGGGGCCAGGTTCACGCTAATGTTGCAGCGAGGTCGACGAAAAACTCCGCTGACGGTCACGCGCATTCACCGCGGCACGCAGAACGAGCAAGATGAGCCTCGAAGAGTACACGGAGCAGCTAGCGGAGCAGCTCTGGGCTCTGAAGCTGGATGAGCTCAAGGAGGTGTGCGAGCAGGCCAAAGTCGAGTATGGGAAGGCGGCGACCAGGCGGACAATTATTAAAAAAATGATGGAGTCATCAGATAATGCAATTGAAAACGAAGAAGATGACGTGGCAAAGCAATATTTGGTATCTTTGCTAATTCTATCTAGCACAAACGCAGATGACACAATGACTACACAAAACCAACGTGAGAATGAAGCACCTGTAAATGAAACACAAAAGCAGACAGAGTAAGCATAACTTCACTACAAAATGTGCTCTCAGTCCACACACGCAAAAGAACTACCATTTGCATTCCGGTAAATTAGAATTTTTAGCGATGAAATGGGCAATTTGCGAAAGGTTTAGGGAGTACCTCTATTATGCACCATCATTTGTCGTTTACACCGACAATAATCCCCTAACCTATGTCCTGTCATCTGCTAAACTCAACGCCACAATGCACAGGTGGGTGGCTGAACTTGCTGATTTTGAGTTCACGATTAAGTATCGGCCAGGGAGATGCAATGGGGATGCTGACGGGCTGTCGCGAATGCCTCTTTATATGGACCAGTATATGCTCACATGCTCCAAAGAGGTTGAGCCAGAGGTGATAGCCACCATAACTTAAGCTGTACATACTAAAGCCCAAAAGCCTGAGCCATGGATGTGTCCTGTCACTATCACTACAGCTTGCTCTCAAAGTGACTGTGTGACCTCCCCTATAGCCACCATATCAGAGCAGGACCTGAAAAAGGCTCAAGAAGAAGATCCAGTCTTTGCAAAAATCAGACACTACATTGTAACAAAACAGTGGCCTCAAAGTAAGGGCAGGGTGCAATATGATGAGTTAACAACACTGAAAAAGGAAAAGAAAAGACTGTATATCGACAGTAATGGACTTATCTACAGGAAGACTGCTACTAGCTCTCAACTGCTACTACCCAAAATATTCCACCCACTCGTCTACAAAGAACTACACGAAGAAATGGGTCATCTCGGGCCAGAAAGGACACTGACTCTTATCCGTGAAAGATTCTTCTGGCCTCACATGCGGCGCGACGTTGACCACTATGTGACTAAGGTATGTAGCTGCCTCAAACGTAAGCGCCCCAACAAACCAACTAGAGCACCGTTAACCAACATAGTGACCACTTACCCGTTTGAGCTTGTCTCAATTGACTTTCTGCACTTAGAGGCAAGTAAAGGGGGCTATGAATATATACTTGTGGTCATGAACCATTTTACAAGATTCGCCCAGGCCTATGCATGCACCAACAAGTCAGCAAAAACTGCAGCAAGTAAACTGTTTGGAGACTATGTGCTTAAGTTTGGGTTCCCTACTAAGCTGCACCACGATCAAGGCAGGGAGTTCGAAAATAAATTGTTTCACAAGCTCCAGGAATATTGTGGCATTCAGGGTTCCCATACGACTCCATATCATCCTGCCGGGAACGGCCAGGTAGAAAGGTTTAACCGCACATTGCTCTCCATGCTAAGAAGCCTGCCAGAGACAGCTAAATCTGACTGGAAAAGCTCACTGGACAAAGTGGTGCATGCGTACAATTGTACGCGAAATGAGGCAACTGGGTTTTCTTCCCATTTTCTGCTCTTTGGTCGGAGTCCCAGGCTACCCATTGACATCATGTTTGGCCTGACCCCTGGTGGCGATGATGAAGAAAGCACATCCCACAGTGAGTATGCTGACAAGTGGCACAAGCGCATGCTCGAGGCATACAAAATTGCTTCACGAAGTGACTGTAAAGGACAGGCTAGGTCGAAAACATACTATGACAAGAAAGCTTATGGTGCAGAGCTTCAACCAGGAAGCAGGGTGCTCGTGCGTAACCTTTCCGAGCGAGGTGGCCCAGGCAAACTCAGGTCTTACTGGGAGGAGAAAGTTCATGTGGTTGTTGAAAAGAAACCTGACACTCCCGTATATGTGATCAAGCCTGAGAGAGGTCTTGGGAAGGCACGAGTTATTCACAGAAACCTGTTGCTGCCCTGCGACTATCTGCCCATTGAGGAAGCAGTTCCACCTTCACGCACACGACCTGCAAGGAATAACAAAATGCGAAAACAAGATAAGCGTAATAAGTCTGACGATAACAGCTCTGAGGATTCTGGAAATGAAGCTGAGTGGCAGGCAATCATCTCGAGGCCAAACAGGAGTCAGTTGAGAGCAAGTGCAGACGAGGTCCGCCCACAGCCAACCCCTAGACATCATGACACCAGCATCAACGAGGAGCTCCACAGATACGACTCCGAAGCTGCTCCAGATGGTCCGTCGGGAGGTGAGGACAGCGTGAGGTCCGAGCCAGAGGAGCAGGTACAGGACGATGCCCAGGACAGTTCCAACGCAGACCAGAGCCCTGCAGCATCATCTGACGAAGCAGACGAGGATGCTGGGCTCCAGCCAGCCACCTTACGACAATATCCTTTCAGACATAGAAAGCCGCCCTCAACACTTACCTACAACGCTTTAGGTCAGCCTTCTCTTACACATAAAAAGGTGTAGTGACACTATTGTGTTAGTCTATTTGTTCACTTGTTCTACATTGAGTTCAGCGTAATGTTAAGCCGTATGCCTATAGACCACACATTGGCAATTTTGATAATAGACGCAACACAGCCCGAGTATAGAAAACAAGCATATCTCTTATGTAGGTAATAGCCTTATTAGCTTGTAGGAAGAGTCGTAGTCTAGAGTACAAGAATCTTCTTTCAGTGGAGGTACTTTGCCTGTGAAACAGAGCATATCTTTAGATATCACCTGGCCAGTGGTGTCTTCCGGTGAACATGGTGGAAGAGGGAGATGCACTCCATGTGAAGGACTGTTAATGGACGTTTGGTGCCTCTTTAATATAAACTGACTCCCACTCTTGTGGCTATGACTCTGATGTCGAAGACTCATTTATGGACTGTGTAATGTCGGGACGCCATTAATTTTGCAGGGGAGAGTGTGGGACAATTGGTAATAGATTATAAAACACCACCTATTTATTTTTGTAATTAGCACTGAATTCATATTTTATTTGACATACAAGAAGTGGAATGTAAACAATAATTTTAGTCAGGAGATACTTTGGGAACGCACGCGCGCAGGGGAAGGCAGCCGGGGGGGCCTTGCAGGTCCTTATTAGATTATGCCTCATTGAGAATGGCGTGGTCATGGCATGTGTCTTCTGTGTTTTACAGGTGAGCGATGATTATTTGTAAAATAGCTTCTTGTATAGTTTCTTTTAATGGCATAGACGTCCTCTGTTGTACAAACACTTATTAGATTTTGCCTCATTGAGAATGGCGTGGTCATGGCGTGTGTCTTCTGTGTTTTACAGAGTGTAATAAACGGCGGGAAAATACCCTTTAAGTGTCTTTATCCGACCACAAACGCTACAACTGGACTAAAACAGGACCATGACACGCGGCGGCTGCACACTTGATGGATTTATACTGGAGTACTCGTCCCACGAAGACAGTAGAAGGTAGGGAAAAGGCTTTAAACTACGTACTGCTGTAATGCAATGCCATATTGTAAAAGTTCCTGAAGAAGTTTTTGTAGAGATTGGGTTGGGTGCGGCTTGGTTTGTCCTGGATCCATAATTTTTTGGCTTTGATGAACAACGGTTCGGCCTCAGATTCACGCAAATAGACTTGAATACTGTAGTTGTGCTATATAAATAAAGTTTCTTCTTCTTCTTGTGCGCTTGTGTTTACGTGCTGAATGCGCTTTTGCCTGTCTTATGAGGGATTCAAGCGAGTGTATGACTGTGATTTTGCATGTTTCTTTATGTGGCATGGCGCCTGTTGCATCTCCTCCAGCCAGCTGGTGGCGCCGCGGGTATATAGGCGCAGTGCATTCACTGTTTCGTTCTCTGACGTCACTCACTTCCTGGTCCAGCCGGTGTGTCAGTGCGTTCCTCGCTTCTCCGACGGACAGCTCCGCATCCGGTTCCACGATGCAGCCTCCAGATGTGCCATGTGCAGGGATGGTGTGCACGCGCTGTCATGGCCTCACACCTGTGTGTTATGCCCTGCGTTCGATGGTGATCTGGCCCGCGCTGGTGCGATGACGGCGCTGTCCTAACGTTGTTGCCTTGTCTTTTTAACCTTTTTATTCTTTTGGTTCACTCACGGACTCTTTTTGGTTTTAATTACTCAGCTGGAACTGATGTGAACTGTGAAAATGATGAATTGTGAACCAAATGAACCCTTTTTAATACGAAAGAGAAACTGAACATAATTTATTGAACGAAATATATATAGTAAATAAAACTTGGATTTTTGCTAACTATGGACTCTGCCTGTGTCGATCATAAACGAACCTGCGTGCCTTAAGGTCCGGAGCCTTCTCTCCGGTGGCGTTGTCTATTAGTTGTTGGCTGTAATATTATTTTACAGATGCTAAGCCGCTCGTTTTGCTATGTGGCATTACCAGTTTTACTAAATGCCATTTTATTAAACTTGTATTTTAAATATCTAAACAACCAGCAGATGGTGCTAGCGCTAGTATAAAAGCCACCGTGGTTCACACGCACTTCCTGGGTCCTCACTGGCGTCTTCCAGCCTGGTTGGGCTGGGCCCAGGGCTGTGCGTGTTGTCCCACGGGTCCAGGTAGCTATGGTACACATTTCTTTTATTTTGGTTTAGCTGCTAACGCAAGTTTTATTTTAGCGTCGTGGGTGGTTGGGAGCTTAACGCACACCACTCCATGGCGTCCCCTGGTCTCTCGGTTCGGTTCGGGGTCTGCTGGAGCCGCTGCGTAACCAGGGCTATCGAAGCACCGTGCCGGCCGAGTTAAGGCTAGATGAGGGCGTACGACGGTAGGATTGGCCTTGCCTCGTAGTTTTATCAGAACTGATCCGTAGCTAACCTCTTTATTTACGTTTAGGTGGAACCGCGCTGCTGTCTTGCTTTCTTCGATCTTGTTTTGTACAAACTGAAAAGCTAATGTTTACAAACAATGAATCGACTGAATGCTGTGAAATGAAATGTTTGAAAGAATGAAATGTGAACAGAAAGAGAAAAGAGAAACGTAGAAATAAACTAAAATGTACAAGAAACATGCTGCTTCTCTCCTTATGGTCGAACCTGTGTGCCGTAAAGCACATTTTTCCAGTTTGACTGGATGGCGTTGTCAGGCTTTTATTTATTTAATTTACTATACCACTCGTCATGTCACATTTAGCATTATTGTAATTGCAAATACACTGAGTAATTTTAGCATTTTTATTTGTTTTATAGTTGGCTAAACCAAGCAGAATTTGTTCTATACTATGAGTTGTCCGATATCGTCAAATGAGCCGCGCCTGGACTCTCATTCAAATACATTAAAAACCCATTGCGTTAATGGAGACGCAAACGGGACCTTTTGCATTCTATATTACACATAAGGCGAGTGACCTTTGTCAATTTATGACTCTTTCGGAGTGAGACTGTGTTGGCTCAGGGGCAGTAGTCGCAGCTCCTCCAGAGTTATCTTGGGGCACTTGGTTGCATTTCTGACCAGTGCTCTCCTTGTTCGGTCTGTTAGTTTAGGTGGACGGCCGTGTCTTGGTAAGTTCGCAGTGGTGCTATACAGTGCTTTAAGTGGGCCGGTACGCGGCGGTACTCGGTACTGCCACTTCCAAAAATAGCTCTTGAGCGTACCGCCCCCTCTCCGTGCGCCAAGAACGTGCTTTTAGCGTACCGGTACGCTCATTTACACATTTGTTTTAATCCTTTGGCTGCCCCGCCGCTTTTCAGAGCGCCCTTCACAATGCACGTTTCCTATTTCGTCCCACCGTGAGCAGAGACTACATTACCCATACACCCTTGATTTGTATGAGTGAAAAGCGCCACGCGTCGCTGTAAACAACTTAACGTGATGCTCGTCCACACAAATAAGCGGATCCTGGAGAGGGTGTGAGAAACGCAGCCATCGCTGCTCTCCTGGTGACTGGGTCAGAGTAAAAGAACAAGGTCAGAATAAGAGGACGCGTTGGCTGAGACCACCTGTGCCGCGGTCATTGAGGTACTCACAAGTGGCGACGAGCACGAGAGTGATGTGTCCCGTTTGGGCTCGTAGATACGATCAAAACAAAACGAGTAAATATGGATTGAAACAAACTTCTGTTCCCTGAGATGAGGCGGACTGCAGACAGAATGGATCCTGACAAGCTGCAATGACAGCACAAGCTCCAGAACATGGAAGTGTTTGTTATTACATTGTTACACTTTGGAAAGCACAGACATTAACCTGTTAGAATCACCTCTGTAAAAGAGAGATATCCATCTGTAAGAGTTCAGCTAAAACAGTTGTTCTAAAGGTAAGTCTGGGCTTTCATTACTGTAGTTTATTATGCAGATGGACATTCACAAAGCGTATTTTCTTTGCATTGGACTGTCATGAGTTGTTTAATTGAGCAGATCTGAGTGTAGTTATTGTGAATACATGATATAAATGATACAGTCCAGCGTTATTACAATATAATTTATACTGCAATAACGCTGTAAAAAAAACAACAAATGACCAAAACACTCTGAGCATAGCTCTGAGGCCCTCACAGAACAGCTGGAATTATACTAGTAGTAGAGTAGATTACACACAGGTGGCCTGTATGTAATGGTTAGGGCAAGGTGTGAACTTTCTGCAGTCATTAGGAATGTTATAAAGGCAATTTAAGGCACTGTATGAATACTTATGCACGCCCCACTTTTCATTTTTCTATTTAAAAAAAAAAAACAATCATGTATCATTTTGCCTTCACTTCACAGTTACTTGTTACTTGTGTGTGAACTTTCAGTAAAAAATTCAAAATAAAATCTTTATGTTTATGGTTGTAAACATGACAAAATGTGCAAAAGTTCAAGGTGTATTAGTACTTTCGCAAGGCACTGTATATGAACATTTCAAACAGTGCTGTGTAATTTTGATCTGGTCAAAATAGTTACAGGAACAAGAGGAAAATGCAACAAAAAAAGTGTCAAACAGTGACAAAAACGCAAATGAGTGTGACAAAAGATCAGTTTTGCTCGTCTCAGCTTTCACAATGAGGCGTTACACTGGCCTATAGGCTGTAAGCTCCAGTCGAGAAGCTTTTAGATTTGGGTAAAACTGACCTAGAGAAAATGCACTCATTTAAGGCGGGTGGTAGAAGGTTACCACCCACTTGTTACATCATAATGCTACATCATGATGTAACAAGTGGGTGGTAACCTTTTGTTATCACTTGTTACATCATGATGTAGAAGTTTCTCCACTGTGAGATCAATAAAGGATTATCTTATCTTTTTTTTTGTGCATTTGAAGGAGCAATCACAACCATAAATCATGCATGAATCCAGTCGTCCACCAATTGGTATCACAAGTTAGTGCAAAGCTCACCCGACAGGCTATATACGTAGTAGACTAATATAAAGCGACAACCTCTCGTCAGTCCTTTTCAGTAGCCCATCCCTGCAAAATGAGCTACAGCATATTCTGCTGCCAGCTGCTGAGGTTTGACTGCTGTCTGCAATTCTCTTTGATAGATTTTTTTTCCCCTTCAACAAAAACACTCACATCTTTCTTATTCCGCATCTTTCTCACAGTCATCGGGCATGTATGTGACATCCACTGTAAGGGAAAGCCCGCGCTGGGGATGCTATTGTGTACTCATTGACAGTTCTGGCGTGCTGCTACATTATTGATTGATCTGATTTACAAATGCACATCATCGAGGGATTATGCAACTTTGTCTATTTGCTGTCTATTAAAATGAAATCCAAGAAAAAAACCAAACAGTTGCCTCACAGCAAAAGAGCGAGGCAGTATATAAGCTCATTTTAATTGTGTTGATTTTTCCTTGGTGGAATAGGGCCCTATACCTGATTTTTTATTTTTTGTTTTTTTTAAATAACAAACAATTAAAGAGGTGTTAGGGCTCGTAACCGTTGGACCCAGAAACGGACTCAACACCCAGAACGTGGATCAAAAGTGAATTTATTAAAACAAAAGTGTCCTCTAGGCTTGGCTTGGTCGTAGGGGTGGCTCCAGAGCAGGCTCAGGGTCTGGGAGAAAACAGAAGTCCAGAATCAAAAATAGAACCTGGTAAAAAGTCGTACATAGTAGAGGTGACTGAGCAGAAGTACCGCAACATGGAACGGAACAATCCCACGATGAGTGGAGGTGAGTCTGAGGTCTTTGTATTGCAGTGATGAGTAATAGATGCCAGGTGTGCCTGCTCGGAGTCCACGCCCCACCAGGGCCAAGCCTAAAAGAAAAACAAAAGGCCACAAGAGGGAGACAAAAACCAGGCACATAAGGCCAGAAACATAACAAGAGGACTCATTCCTAACTTATTTCCCATATTTGTAGCGTCCCAATTCTTCACAGGGACCAGTTTATAGGCAGATTTCACAAGTTGCAGGGTCACTTTTCAAAGTCACTTTCACAGAAATGCTAGAAAAAGTAGCCTGAAGTTCAGAGAGTTGTTTCAAATTCTTTATAATTAGATGCACAGAGTTTTTCCTACAAATGTCTGAGTTTACAATATACTAAAGGAGGACAAACCATTTCTAGAAAAAAAAAAATCAGGTATAGTGCCTTTAAGTTTAAATAAATACATTTAAAAAAAATAGGCCAATTACACTGTGACTTGAAAGAATCAAAACATGTTTATGGTAAATGGACTCAACTTATATAGCGCTTTTCTACCTTTATCAGGCCCAAAGCGCTTTACAGTAAGGAACCAGTCACCCATTTACACTCTCATTCTCATATACCAATGTACACAGACACTGGAGACAAGTAGGGTGAAGTGTCTTGCCCAAGGACCGCCTTCATGTTTCCTTACAAATTCTGAAACAGTGCCTGAGAGACTTTCAAAAAGCAGTAAAATGTGCAAAAAGTAACTATTTTTCCAACCTTGTTCAAAATAACAGACATAAACCACAGTTCCTTTTTAACACTCTTAATTCTCTTTTAAATCCATGTGAGCCCAATTGTGTTGTACCCTCTGTTGAACTTTGTGAAGATTTTTTTAATTATTTCAACAACAAAGTATCTGCTGTCAGGCCCTCCCATTCTATCAGTGTTTGTGATCCCGCTATTGCTCCTATGTGCTGTTCTGTTCTTGAGAAATTTGAGCAAGTGTCCACTTTGTGCCTGACTGAAATTGTGAAGCAACTGGGACTTTCCTCCTGTCCTATGGACACTATCCCACCTCATCTTTTAAAAGAGGTCATTGAAGTAATCGGACCTTGTATTTTGAAAATAATGAATTCTTCGTTGTTGGCCGGTTCGGTCCCAGCTTTATTCAAACATGCAGTAGTTCAGCCGCTACTCAAAAAACATAATCTGGACCCCAATGCTTTGTCTAATTTTAGGCCTATTTCAAAACTTACATTTTTGTCAAAGGTCTTGGAGAAAATTGTGTATAAAATCAAGGTAAGACTGGGTTTGAATATTATTCAAAACCAGTCTTACCTTGATTTTAATGGGATTGGGGAGAAATTTCAGTCTGGTTTTAAAGAACAACACAGTACCGAAACTGCCCTTTTAAAGGTTTTTAATGATCTGCTTTTAGCTGTGGACAGTGGTAAATCTGCAGTTCTTGTTCTTCTCGACCTTACAGCTGCATTTGACACCGTCGATCACGAAATACTTCTATCCCGTCTGGAGTTGTGCGTGGGCATTAAGGGTACTGCCCTCCAGTGGTTCCGCTCGTACCTCACTGGCAGAACGTTCTCTGTGCACCTGGGAGAGTACTCGTCCACTGTGTCTCCCCTTAGCTGTAGGACCCCGCAGGGATCAATTTTGGGTCCAATCCTCTTTGCTTTATATATGTTACCACTGGGCTCTATCTTCCAGAAGCATAACGTTTCCTATCACTGCTTTGCAGATGATATTCAAATATATTTGCCAATTACAGTCCACTCCAGTAAAACGTCCTTGACAACCTTGACAAACTGCCTGAGTGATGTCCAGTCTTGGCTAACTCTAAATGTTCTGTCTTTGAACAAAACCAAAACAGAGATAGCCATATTCGGAAGTTGTAACCCCCTGTCAAACTTAAATACCGACAGTGTTGTTGGGCCTCTTGTTTCTTTTATCCGCCCCACTGTTAAAAATCTTGGAGTGACTTTCGATACTTGTTTCAAATTTGAAAAACACATTGGCTCAGTCGTATAAGCAAGCTACTTCAAATTGAGACTCCTTGCGAAAATAAAGGCCTACTTGCCAAAAAAAGATTTAGAGAAAGCGATTCACGCCTTAATCACTTCAAGGTTGGATTATTGTAACTCCCTTTACACAGGGCTGGACCTGAAGTCTCTCCAGCGCCTGCAGGGAGTCCAAAATGCTGCAGCCCGCTTGCTGACTGGCACAAGAAAATGGGAGCACATTACTCCCATTCTGTCCTCTTTACATTGGCTCCCAGTTCCTTTTCGTATAAAATTTAAAATACTGCTGATTGTTTTTAAATGCCTTAATTCGCTGGCACCTAAGTATTTGTCAGAGCTGCTGCAGCTCTACTGTCCTTCCAGAGCTCTGAGGTCTGCAGACCAGCTCCTTTTGTCTGTTCCTAAATCAAAGCGTGTGTCCAGAGGTGACCGAGCCTTCTCAGTGGCGGCCCCTAATCTTTGGAACAGCCTTCCCCTACATGTACGCTCGGCTCAGTCTGGAGAGGAGTTTAAATCCAAATTAAAAACTCACCTTTTTGCTTTGGCCTTCGGTTCTATGTAGACCAGATACAGTTTGTGGCTTTTATATTACCTGTGCTTAAGTTTTATTGTGTTTATTGTACATATTGCTACTGTACTTGTACAGCACTTTGGTCAACTGAGGTTGTTTTTGAATGTGCTTTATAAATAAATTTGACATTGACATTGACACAACAACAGTGTGCATTTGCGGGAGCTGGGATTCAAACCCACAACCTTCCGATCACGAGACGACCCACTCCACCAACTGCGCCACCGTCGCCCCACTCGTCCTTTACTCTGTTTTACTGATTGCTTTTTATTTTTAGACTGCACATGCATAAAAAAGATTTGTCAAATGTAGTACTAGGTCTAAGTCAATGGTTCCCAAAGTGGGGGCCCAGACCCCTTTGGGGGTCACGAGGCCTTGGGTGGGTGATGATTTCAGGATGAAATAAAAATACTACTGTTTTTAATATATTTTTTAGTGTATAACAGCAGATCATTTGTGAAATCCATTCAAATATTCAAAAATAAACCGTTTAAATATATATTAATTTCATTTTAAAATGTTCTTCTCTAAAGTAGCATTAACAGGCAATAACTTTATACAGTGGGGGTCCCGGGTTGTTTACGTGTCAATATTTTGGGTCCCAGCCAAAAACGTTTGGGAACCCCTGGCCTAAGTGACAGTAGTTTTGGTCATTATGTTAAACAGCCTCTGGGTGGCAGTGTTTACTGTCCCATGAGACCTGAAGTTTTTCCTTCTCATTCTGCTTCTCACACCTTATCAATAATGTTCTCATAAATGTATTTTATGTAGTGTATTTTAAATGAATGGTTTATCATTGCAGAAATTTGGACGCATGTCCTATGTAGTAGATTTCCTGCAGTAGCTTAGATTTGTACAAGACATTGATTTTTGCTAGCGTGTGGCTAAGATCATGTCACATATTAATACACTTTCTATTTACTCATGACTTTATTGCAGTAGTTAGCTTATCGTAAATCTATTAACAAAATCTACGTTTTGCTTACTTTTAGAACTCTCGCGATATGTTGTTGTCTGCGTTCTCCGGCGAGATTTTACATTGCGTATATTTTAATTATTTATTTTTATTTATTTATTTTTTACAGTAATGTATATTTTATCAAATTCACCAATACGTTTTATTAATGTATAAATCTATTTGAATGTTTCTGTTGACATCACGCCCAGTCATCCGCGTCTCTGCAGCTCGAACCAGCGCTGCTCCCTCACACACAGTGCGAACTACAGCGCCTGGAGAACACGGAGTTTGCGAGAGCATGTCAAGTGAAGCGGACGACAGCGGCATAATGGGTGAGTTTATTTACTTATTTTAGCACTTTATTTCCCAAGTTGGTACTCGGTCAGGCTATGCTACACGCAAACCTTATCCGAGAGCTGTTCAGAAACGCCGAGAACTCCTGCTGCGGTTAGGACTGTTAAACCTGTTAGCATAGCTTCGCAACTAATTGTGTAACTTTCCAACAACAACAGCAAACGGATCTGTTATTTTGCCGTGTCTTTACTTTACCGTAAAAATGCTAATCAGGATCAACTAAGGGAGTTCTTCCGGTAAAATCGGCGTATAACCTATTTTAGAAGTGAACAACATACGCTCCTTTCTTCTGCCGCCCACATGCTGCGTGCGCTGGGCTCGGGCATTAGCTGCTCTGTTTATGTCACTGTGCACTAGTTTCTGTTGTTATCAAGTGACCAAAAAAAATACCTCAAAAGGTGGAAAAATTTGCAAATGCTATAGTAGGTGTTTGTTGTTTTTGCTCTGCAGGCGAGTGGTTCCCAAAATGGGGTCCAGACTCTTCAGAGCCTACTGGGGTGACTTGGATGTAATTCAAAGGGTGTTCCTAAAGGTTGTCTCCAAGTCTAGCACTTATACTGTATTGGGTTTAAAATGAACTTCATTTGTATTGTTTGTAAATAACCTACTCTTGTCTTGACCATTTGCATTGTTGGACTTCTGTGGACAAAAGAAGGTGCTCATCTTGCGCCAGTTTTTGTATCATGTGGAGAGCCTCAAAACATAATCTTATCCAGCCCTTGTTGTAGACTTTTTTTATTTCTTTATTTTCTGACCACATGTACAAAAAATGTAAAAAGTTCCCCGTCAGACTAATGGCCTGTTAAGGGATGGTGCTGCATTGTGGGGCTAATTGACCGGTTGCCGCGTTGTTTGGATAGTGGCAGGAACATGGCACAGATTGGCAAGATAACTGGGCTTGGCCTCGGTCGGTTTGTTCAGCTGTTCACATACTATAGCGCTTATTAGTAGTAGTCATTACAAGGTCTTGGTTGATTTGAATTTCGGGAGGTCAGTGCGAAGATAAAGGGTCAGACAATGCAGATAGTTGATATGTTATTGGCTGATAATAAGAGATTTTATGACATATTTTATAAATACCAGCTTTAGGTCTTCCAAATAATGGGCAATAGTTCAAACATGTATTACCACAGCGTCTCCACATTTCACCTTTGTACAGCAACGTGCAATATATCTTCCTAATAGTTTGATTAACAGAAAAGACAGTTTTAGCTTCATATGGAAAGGCTCAGTTAAAGTGATTAATAAGAAACCAGGTTAAAACACTGCTTTTTAATACTTTTCATAGTTTTTACAACACGTTGAACAAGTCCTTTGAGGACAGGTGTGCGGATGTAAGACGTCTCAAGCATTCGACATACTGTATTTGCATCTGTCTCCAGTTTCACTTATGCTGTTCATTATTGCAGCATTGTTGACGAGACTCCTCTCGTTTTGAAATGTCAGATATGTAGCTCTTCCTGTTATTGGAATACGGTGCTTTGGAATTTAATGTGTGTTTTGACAAAATTTATATTGCAACATCAAAGTTGTCTTATTGTCATTGTGGCCTTTATACCGGATCGTCTTGTTTGTTATTTCCTAAAATGTATTGATTTGTTGCAACATTGTTAAGTGTTGCATTATGAGTTACTACTTTTGAAACAACAGGGCATTATATTGTTTGTTTCTCCACAGACAATCCCTTAATATTGCAAAGTGGCAGCATCAGGAACATCAGGCGCCAAATCTGAGCCGTCAACATCAGAGATCTAAGAACCGGTTCCAGTATTTCAAAACTACTGAAAATAAGAAAGGAAAATTCCTCTCCCAGAGCTTATTTTCCCTGGGGGAGGACCTCCTGATAGAAGAGGTGCTTGAGTGTTGGTCCCCTGGTACAATTTTTATTATTAGGCAAAGAAAGATAGCATTGTACCAGACCAAATCATGAGATTCAGAATTGATAAAAGATTATATGTCTACAAAGTACATTATTAGCATGAGTGGTTTTAATTGTCCATTATGATCGAGTTGATAGACTAACTAAATTTTGGCCGTGCTCTTTTAAAGTTGTGTGATGGTAAATAGGGCTGAAAGATATATCGTTATCGTATCGATATCGAGATATGAACATTCAAAATATTAAAATTGAAAAAGCAAGATATAAGCGATATAGATTTTCATCAATAAAACTGCACTCTTTTGTATTATGATTTTATTTTTCTGAAAAATGCTTAGTTTTCACCTAACCCATAGTTATATCGTATCGATATCGAGATATCTTGCATGAATATCGAGATATGAAATGTTGTCCATATTGTTCAGCCCTAATGGTAGACACACACAGGGAGCTCTAATAAACTTAATTATATGTTGTTCCCCCATGATTCCTCATCTTTTCCATCCACCCAGTCAGGCAGGAGTGACCTGCAGCAGCCCAGAGCACAGGTGCCTGTTATCACCTAAATGAGCCATGCACAGGAGCCCACAGCAATAAGCCAATGCTAATCCCATTACAAACACATGCCCCGGGCCTACTGTCTGTGACATGGCACAGCCGTCTCCGGCAAATAGATAGAGACACTAGGAAGCAGGGTGACTGTTTTTTTTGTGTGTGGTTCAAATACTCTATTATTTACCACATCTTTGAAATTACAATAAATACAAATTTATATTTTTTGCAAAACTAGCGGTATGTAAAATATACTTCAATATTCCGTTTTCTAAATGACTAGGAAGTGCTTGCCTCTCTGCCCAGTTTTCCTTACTAATTCTCTTGACACTAGCATCAATGTCCAACAGTAAACTACAACCATGAGGCTGGAGAGGCAGCAGACTTTGTTTTGATTGGGTGGAGGGTCTTAAATGGACATACAGAAATCAAGCAGGGGGAAACTTTGAAAAGTCTGTTTTGGATCAATGTAGATTTTCTCACAAATTAAAGTTTAGATGAACATGTGCTTGAAATGATCCCCAAATACTTGAAAAAGTATGATTGCCCAGTAACAGACAATGGTGCTGTTTTGTTTTCCTGTATCTTATCCTGTCCAGAACCACATGTAGTTATATCTCCATCAGTGTTGGGGATAACGTATTACAAGAGTAACGAGTTACAAAAATAGATTATTCAGTAACTAAGGAATATAACATATTTATTTTAAACAACATACAGGAATATATTAGTCATTACAATTCCGGCAAGTCGAGTTACAAGTGTATTTAAATGGTTTGTATTTGTTGTAAAGTTGGATACTGGTGTACAAGATCTGCAGTTCCATGCAACTAACGTCATTGAAACAAAATATGATAGAATGGGGATTGCAAAAGGGGAAATCTTTGCACTTTTCAGTTTATATTTTGCCAAAAGTGACTCAAAAGTAACTCAAAGTAGTGTAACTCGGCTACATGTTTGAAACGGTAATATGCAATACAGACATATTACAATGTTAAAGCTGTAACAATAATATATAATATATTACCATTTTTAAGTAACTTGCCCAACACTGATCTCCACTCGCCGGTTACTATAAGCAAATCGTGACCGAAAAAGAATTTGTCTCTACTACTGTAAGAGGTCATCATCCTGGAGGAGCAGCAGCAGAGTGTGCGGTGCGTGTGACATCTGTGAATCGCGGAGGTCGTGGGAAGCCCTCGCAGCACGTTCATGTTTTCTTCTGCTGCCGTTGTTGAGAGCCGTGCCTGAATCTGGGCTGGTCGGACCTCCTCGTAACCCTGGGCTTCCTGTCGCCTTACCGCACGGTGTCTGCTACTACAGCAAACCGCAGCACCACCTATCAACTTTACTGCGCTGATTTGACTTTCTCCTCAAGACATGGCACGGCAAGGAGGTTAAGGCATGACTCGGGTTCGTCCCTCCAGCCACGTAGAAGAACAATCATTTGTGTGAACTTGGCCTCAGAGCATCTCCCCACAACAGTGATGCTTTTTTAGCGTCCCGCTTCGAGGCGTCATTTCCGCTGCTGATGAAAAGTGTGAGCGCTAACGCAGGCTCAGCGTAATACTCTCCATGTGCTTAAAATGTTTGCACACGGCCGGTCCTCTGCTGTTTCTCAAGTGTCTCCAGACGAGCGGGAAACACCGGGAGCGCGAGCCAGTCTTCCGTCAGGTCACGGTAATGAGAGGAGGATGCACTGAGTGAAGGAAGCGGATTAAGTCGGTGACAACTTCCATAAACACGTTGCAAATAACAGCGATAAAGGAGCCAAGTTACTCCTCTGTGGTCTATTCGGCCTCCACTGCGCTGTCCGCTGATGATGAGGAAAGCATATGCAGGAGGGGAAAGCAGGTTGACCCCAAAAGTAGGTCAGAATACCCCGTCGCAAATGCTCAAAATGTGGAAACTATGTCTCAGTCTAAGAAAGTTGCAATATGTCATGTGGCTTGCATGACATATTGCAACTTTCTTAAAAATCTCCCTGTTGACTAACTGAGCTTGACACAAGACCGACCAGGAGAAGCAGTGAGTGTGGAAAAGTCTGTCTGTGTTTGAGCAAAGAGCTGCATTAAACATAAAAGCCATCATGATATGTATTCGCCAAAGATGCAGACCGATACAGGGATCAGATCACGGTTCAGTGTTTAATTCGTCATTTCGCACAATTGTCCTGTGAAGTATAATATTTTAAAATAAAAGTTGGTAGGAGAAAGAGGACATTTCAAATTAGTAACATAGGATTGTCACAATAATTACTAACTCAACTTATCATTCAATAAATAGACCGATAAACAATACATTTTTATTGTCAGTGCATTTATTTGCATTATTTCCCAATTGTTCTAATGTAATACTTTATATTTTATACAAAGTAAGTTGCGTTTTGATGTATTTCATGTTCCTTGTGGGATATTTTAAGTAGGGCTGCACAATATATCGCAAAAAATATTGTACCGCGATATTGGGTGATGCAGTAACCGTATCACAAGAAGCCACAATATATCCCAACATCACTAAAGCCTTCACTGGACTGAGATCAAGACTTTCTTTTTCGAACTCAGCCCAAAACAAACAATGCATTGAACTTATAAATGTGTGGAAGTTCAGTTTTAGTTCAACACGTTTACTAACTTAGTTAAATTTTATGCTGCGTTTACACATAAGCGCGATGCGTTACGAATGCCATGAATGTTCGTAACGCATCGTGCTTATGTGTAAACGCACCAATAGTCTTGTTCTGGTGCTGATGTAGTGTTTTTTTAAAGGTCCTATGTCATGCAAAATCGACTTTTTGGAGCTTTTAACCATGTTGTTATGCTATTTCCTTCTCAAAAACACCCCAGAGTGGTTTTTGGATTCATTCACGCAGTTCTAAGTAATCCTCCTGAATCCTGCTCTCTGAGCAGCTGCTCCGCCCTCTCCTGGTAAACGACTGGCATGTTCAGTTGTGTCGTCACAGCGGAACGGAATTGCTCGACGTCTGTAATGTAATGCCTGATTTTTCATTATTTCTGTCGTAAAAAAAAAAAAATAATAAATAAATAAAAAAAAACAAAGTGCCTGACGCGTCCGTGCTGCCCCTGCAGAGAAATCAAACGCACCCCCTGAGCGTCTGAGCAGATGTCGTGTCATGTTGCACCGAAAGCTGTGAAGAAGGAGCTCTTTCTAACCTACTCTGGAGTCTGGACACCTGTTCTTTTTTCTAACGATAATGTCACGGAGAAAAGCGCGTTTGGCTACGAGGACAGGACTTTATTCAACCTTCCTGAAGAAGGCAACCACTCGCCAGAATTTGGAATTTCTCTCCAGGATTCAGCGACTAGCAGCCAAAATAGTGTTTGTCTGTGACCGTCGCTGATGGATGTTTGGTGAACCTCGGCCAGAATCAAAGTGGATTAACTTTTATAACCAACATAATGGAAACATCAGAGCGGTGAGTCAATCAAAATGCGTGTTAGCGTGTGTGTTAGCCATTATATATATATTTCTACTACTGCTAAAGTTGTATGAGCGGAGAGAGGGGGCGGAGTTAACTGAATCCAAGCGTTTTGTCTTCCGGGTTGGAAAAATACCTCCAGAAAATACTTATATTTATCACAAAAATTAGTGCTCCGTAGTGGTAGAGGTACAATATATCATATAAATGCCTATACTTTACTTTGGAATGGCTTAAATAGCATGATACAGGTCCTTTAAGTCTTGTTTTGACACAATTTGCTGAAAAACTAGTTATTTAAAATAATTACAATTTAATTACGTAAGTCAGTGCTTTATTTGTCATTGTACAAGCGTACAACAAAACAGTGTTCAGGTGTTAGTCCTGAGCCGCTGCAACTGAGCCGCACTGCCATTGTGGGCCAACCTGACCCCGAGCTCGGGGTAACTCATCAGTCTCCTCTGAAACGGTGCAGCGCCTCCTGGGTTTGTCCCTGTTTCAGAGAGTGGTGTCCTGCACTGGTCAGCTCCACCTCCTCTTGCTCCTGCGCAGCTCCCTCTGCTCCACAACAGTCTTTCACCATCTGGATACCTCCTCGTAGAATGGAACATTGTGTTGGTTTAGTGAAATATCGCAGTAGTATTAACTCAATATTACACAGCTGTATTGCATATCCCAAGTTACTTCAATATCATTCATCCCTAATTTTAAGATAAAGTACTTTTCAAACATAGCTTAACTGTCATTGTTTTGCTTATATAAGGTCTTCAATAATATTGTTTCTTGCAATTTGCTGCCTTATTAAAAATCTAAATTTGGATGACAGACCTAGTGACATGAATGAGGGAAAGTTCCATAGAACATTTCCAGATAAGGAAGCAAAAAACAAAACGCAAAAGGAGAACATGTAAACTTCACTCAGAATAGGAATGCACTATACTGCTAGCACTGGGCCCAACAGTTGTGTTAGGAACGACATAGGAAGGGAGTGGGATAACAATCTAGCGAGGTCCATGAAGATTTCCTATAAGGACTCCAGAAACTCAAGGAGCTGAACCATAGAAATCACAGAAACCAGAAACTAGGGCTGCACAATATATCGCAAAAATAATCATATCGCGATATTAGGTGATGCAATAAATGTGTCACAAGAAGCCACAATATACAGTATCGCAACACTAAAGCCTTCATTGGACTGAGATCAACACATGTTTTTGCAAACACAGCCAAAAACAAGCTTGTATATGTGTCGAAGTTCAGTGTTAGTTAAGCATTTACTAACTTAGTTCAATTATTATAGTCCTGATGTAGTCTTTCTTTGTCTTCTTTTGACAGAATTTGCTGAAAAACGAGTTACTTACGATTTGTTTTTAATTACAATGGAATATTGTGTTGAAATGGTTTAGTGAAATATTGCAATAATGTCATTATCGTGATATTGTACAGCTGTAGTATCACATATCGCAAGTTACTTCAATATCGTTCAGCCCTTTTATATATTTCTGTGGTTATTCTATCATCAACATATTGTAGGATAAGTGGTCACTGGATGTGTATTCAACCCCACAAAAATAAACTTCACTGATTTAGCATTTAGCTCAGAGGCCACTTTTGTATGCTAATTCTAATCTAAAGTAAAATCAGTCAAAAGTTTTGTATAGCCATTATTGATTTCTGATTAGGCTTAAACATCATGTAAATGTGGTTGATGGGTTATCTGTATCGATCTGATATGGGAAAATATCGGCCGATATTTTATTTCTTCTTTGAATTATTTACTGCGCCTTGATGTAGCGCACAATGCATGCAGCGGTGTAGAGAGGCGATACTGACCTGACTGGGGCAACTTTATTCAAATTATCTGGAATATCTTCACACGTCTCCAAAAGAAAGTTTACAAAGTGGAGCAGACACTTGGATACAGAGCCACAAGTTGCTGCTGTTACAAACTGGACTAAAACTGCCTCCATGGACATTATTTTGAGTCAGGATTAACATGAATCTCTTTCTGATGGATTGTCGCTACATCTGAGTTGTGAGAGTTGCAAAGGTTTCTCCGTCCCGATGCCAGATTTATAACTTTCAGTTTGTTAGCGATAGCCTAGCTTCTAACAGGCTAAAGGCTACAACACGTAAACATTGGCTTTCTGTCATCCTGTAGCTTTACTACAGTGATGATAATGGCTGTATTCACGTTTAATGTGCCCACTTTTGTCACGCGAATGACCTGTGAAAACGAGGCGTTATGTCGCATATTTAATTAGACACATTTGCGATTGTTAGTGCATTTTTCATTGAAAACAGTGCAGTTCAAAGCTCATGCTAATCTTGTAAATCTACTGTTTGCCTTTTGCCTGCTCTAAACCAACTCTAAATCTTCAAATTCTGGCCTCATAAGTTCAGTATAAGGTGCTATTAAAGTGACATGCTATTTTTTTGCAATCCAAAGCTTCATACAGAGCTGTCCTCAGAGAAATCCATCAGATTTGTTTAAAGTTAAAACGTGTAACTTAAACAACATGGTAGGCCGTATGTTTAGTAGCCTAGCATATTCCCAGTGCCACTGTTTTCCATTAATAGAGGAGATGGGTGAAAGTATAATAAGTAAGAGTAAATATTTGGCCAAAAACAAAATGACATTTCACTCCAACATTGCATTTGATCTTTTTAATATTTTTCTTGTACATTGTTTGTTCCATCATAGTGTGTGAGACAGTGTGTCCCAGACATAAGCATTGTATTGTTTATTGGGGCGACGGTGGCGCAGATGGTAGAGCGGGTCGTCTCATGATCGGCAGGTCGGGGGTTTGAATCCCGCCTCCTGAAGGTGCACATTGTCGTTGTGTCCTTGGGCAAGACACTTCACCCTCCTTGCCTCCAGTGTCTGCGTACACTGGTGTATGAATGGGTGAGTGGATCCTTGCTGTAAAGCGCTTTGAGTGCCTAATCAAGGTGGGAAAGCGCTATATAAGTTGAGACCATTCACCATTTCCAATAGTGGAATGATCATTTGCAAACTTTACAACTTTTGAGTGAGCCTATTTTTTATTTTTAATGCTTCACCCTATGAATACTGTTCGTTTTTGCTCATGAAAGAACATTATATATGCTCAGGTCTCCGCCTCCTATCCGCTTTTTTATAGAAAAGGTCTTTTATTGTTTTCTGCAAAATCGACCTCAAAAGCATATACCTGGAGCTGTGTTTCGACCCCCTCGCTCCTCTTTGAGTAACTTTTGAATCTTCTTGAATCTTCAGTGACTATTTGTAGCACCAGCTCCTAAACGCTCCGGGAAATGTGCCTACCTCGCCTCTCCATCTCTTGCTAAACTCAATCCTCTCGTTGCACCTGCCATAGCCACATGAGCCGCACAGAATTTTAATTTATTGAAACGGCTGCAGTTTCTATAGCTCTCGCAATCATTAGATTTCCAAATTGATCTTAAAGATTACCCTTAGCCGTAGCCATAGTTGATGTATTTTATCAAAGTACATTTTGTGTGCCTGTTTAACTTGTTTACACTTGGAGATAGTAACTCTTTCTGTATTGTGTGACTGATTTTCTTCTCTCTTTCGTCTCTCCCAATGCTCGTGGTCTCCCGCCCGCCCCGACCGGTGTCTCCACTTGTTTGTCCCCCTCTCCATGACTGCTCCGGTCCAGCTGTGAGTATTGTTGTAAATCAAATTTTTTTGGCTTTACAAGTCCTCCGGGTCCACGCTCCACACTAAAAAGCTCATTCATTCAGACAGGTCATTTCCACCACTCAGCATAATCTACCAAACAATTCCTCCACGCTAGCACCCCCTCTCACAGGAAGCTCCTTTGTCGTTCAGCCCAGGAGTAACCCACTCCTGAGCTGTACGACTCTTGCCTTCCAACTTGTTGTATGGACAATATCACACAGTGTTTTCCACAGACGCCCGAATCACGATAAAACTGTTCAGCTGTTGCTAAAATACTATGTGTAGCAAACATTTTATCGAGGTGGGAAAGTTTTTGGTTTGCACAATTTTTTTTGCAGTTAAATGAAAGATGCAGATGGACTGGCAGCACTACACAAAATGTAAAGGCTGAAGTGATTGATTTTAACTGTAAATATGATTTACAGTTCATATTTCAGTCTTCAGTGTTATCGCTTCTGAACAAGTTTGAAAATAAACTAATCTCTTTAAAAAAAAACATACATTTCAAATAAAATGAGTATCAGGAATACGTTTGTTAAGTTGTGACGTCACAGCTGTACTTCCGGGTCCGCGTAGACCAGCAGATGTGCGAGAAACTACAAAAAAAACTCTTCAATACCACAATCAATATTTCTGAACATGTTTATTTATCAGGCCCATTAGCCAAAAATGCTGTACCTACTGCTAAAAAAAGGAACATTTACTAAAGTCGCTACTTCCGGGTTTAGCGGAGAAAAATGCTAACGTCCGAGTCGGCGCAGCAGCTCTGCTAAACCCGGAAGTAGCGACTTTAGTAAATACTTTTTTTAGCAGTAGGTACGGCATTTTTGGCTAATGGGCCTGATAAATAAATATGTTCAGTAACGCTCTGTTGAGTTTCAGAAATATTGATTGTTGTTTTTTTGTAGTTTCTCGCACATCTGCCGGTCTACGCGGACCCGGAAGTGGAAGTCGTGACGTCACACTTAACAAACGTATATCACAATTACCTTTTTAAAGTACTATGGAACTACAAGTAAATACTATTGAGCGTAGAGTTGAATTCAAAACTGCTCATGCTGCTTATTGCTCTGGATCCTCCAATATCAGTCAATATGTATTTCTTCAAACAAAATCATTGCCATTGTATTGTGCCCATAGGTGTTAAATATTCAATAACACTGTGTCTTTCTATTGAAATTCTTCCTATTTCTTGCTGTAACTTCAGAGCAATTTGAAATAGACTCAGACGCAGTGCTGCTTTAAAATGAAACAAGTTTCAGTGTACTTTCTGCATGAGTTGCTGGTTATTTCCCAGAGCAGTGGAGAAAGGTTTTTAACCCGGTTTTATATTTTTGCTTCATAGCAACAGAAGAACCTGGAGGGCTACGTGGGCTTCGCAAACCTCCCCAACCAAGTATACAGGAAATCAGTGAAGAGAGGCTTTGAGTTCACGCTCATGGTAGTGGGTGAGTATCTGTCAGTTAGCACTGCACCTGCACCATTTTGTAAAAAAAAAAAAAGATATAGCCTTTGAAGGCTGTTTTCCAAAGGATGTGGGTGCTTAGCTGTCAACCTTAACGTTGAGAATCCTTCTTTTTTGTGGTAAGTGTCTTGGCTGTCGGCTTGGTTGTGGTGGTGGCCTTGGTGGTGGCCTTGGTGTTGGGTTTGGTGTTGGCATTGGTGGAGGCCTTGGTGTTGGCATTGGTGGTGGCCTTGGTGGTGGACTTGGTGTTGGGTTTGGTGTTGGCATTGGTGGAGGCCTTGGTGGTGGACTTGCAGGCGAGACGGTTTTCATTGATATAATTCCTGCAGACCTTCGTGTCATCGTCAATGCGCTTACGATAGTTTGAGATCGCCTGCGACGTCTGTTCTTTGTCCCTCTTGTGATGGTACACGATGTTGTTCGTGTGCTCTGCTTGTGCCTTAATAATCTTCGCCATTTTCTGGATCTTGTGCTCGGCGTCTGTGTCGATGTCCAGTTTATCTTTCAGCTCGATGTAGTGACTGAGCATGGCGCTGACTTTCTGTTTGAGCCTCGTGGGGTTTTCCAAAACTGCCCGACACTCCTCTAAACTTACCAGAAAGTCTTTCCAGTCATTCTCTAGAGATCTGTATTTAGCGTTCTCCTTTTCAATGCACGGCGCAAAGGATTCAATTTTGAATTTGAGATTTCCCTCCTTGGCTTTGAGCTCAAGATTTTCGTCTTCGGCACAGCTTAATCTTGCCTTGAAGTTTCTTAGGTCAACCTGAAGCTCTGTGGTCTTCTGTGACAACTCTGTGTTCTTTTTGTTAGTGTTGTGAAATTTAGCCTCCTTTAATGCACCGAATGTCTCTGAGCTCTTCAAATTGTCCTGTATTTCCTTTTTTTCCCTGATAAAGTTGTCAATGTCTTTATCTTTGACCTCCAATATTTTGCAAAGGTCTTTGTTTTGTTGTTCAATCTTTGAGATTTCTCGAGTTCGGGATATGCTCACGTCTTCAAGTACGGCGACTTCTTTTATCAAAGATATTATTTTGTCACGGAGAAGAGCCACTTCATGGCTGTTTTCGTATCGTGCTGAATTTCGCGTGTCGCTGATCTCTACTTTATGTTTTCTATAGAGCTGGTCCATTCTCTCTCCTTGCTCGTCAATCGTCTTTGTCAGACTGTCGATCAGGGCATCCCTTTCACTGATTGTTTTGCTCGCGGACTCTTGTGCTTCTTGGAGCGCCTGCGATAAATTAGCTATTTTCGCTTCCCGATCTTGCACCAACCGTTCAATTTTTCGCTCCAGCTGCTGCACTTTTGATGCGTGTTTGTTCGTAATCCGGGACACGTTTTGTCTGTGTCTGTCTTTTTCCGTCGTAATAACGTTTCTCTGTGAAGCCTCAGCATCATTTGCAAGACACAGGTCTTTCTTGAGCTTATCGTGCTCAATTTGGAACTTGTTGTATTTTCCCTGCAGCTCAGCCTTTTCCTTCAGGGATGTATCAAGTTTATTTTGAACAGTGGTTAACTGTTTAATTTGAGATTTGTTGATTTCTTGAAGCTCCCGGTTTTTATCCGACACTTGTTTGATCTGTTTCTGTGCTGTGGTGTTATACTGAGCCAGTAGGTCATCCATTTGAGCCAGTTTCCACTCCAAATATTCCCTTGAGTCTTCGTTTAGATGTGTTTTGCCGTTTGCAGGCTTCGGGCAAACAACGGAAGTGGTTTTGCCTTTAGCGGTTGCTTTGCTGCTATTTTGTTTGTTCATTTTGAATAATATTAGTTAAATGGTGTATAAATATGAACACTAGTACAGGCCAAAGTGCTCAAGTGAGTTTTCTGTCAAACGTTGTCTGTGAAAGCAAACGTCTGCCGAACACATGCAACCCCAAGTATCAAATAACTTGTTCTGTCGTCACAACGCGCAGGGACGTTAAATGGTGTATAAATATGAACACTAGTACAGGCCAAAGTGTTCAAGTGAGTTTTCTGTCTGTACAAATGTCAAACGGTGTCTGTGAAAGCAAACGTCTGCCGAACACATGCAACCCCAAGTATCAAATAACTTGTTCTGTCGTCACAACGCGCAGGGACGTTAAATGGTGTATAAATATGAACACTAGTACAGGCCAAAGTGTTCAAGTGAGTTTTCTGTCTGTACAAATGTCAAACGTTGTCTGTGAAAGCAAACGTCTGCCGAACACATGCAACCCCAAGTATCAAATAACTTGTTCTGTCGTCACAACGCGCAGGGACGTTAAATGGTGTATAAATATGAACACTAGTACAGGCCAAAGTGCTCAAGTGAGTTTTCTGTCAAACGTTGTCTGTAAAGCAAATGTGTTAAATGAGCTCTGCTAGAATCACATTCCATATGCTGACATCACCATGGCGTTGAAAAAGGGGTGCGGTCAATGGAACATCTCCTCCCAAATAAGGTAATAATTAAATTTCAGGCGTTGCTAGGTGACAGGTCACCTAGCAACAGGGGCGACGGTGGCGCAGATGGTAGAGCGGGTCGTCTCATGATCGGAAGGTCGGGGGTTCGAATGATTTGGGCAGCTCCAACAGCTGCCCCCACGACCCGGCAACGGACAAGTGGGAGAAAATGGATGGATGGATGGATTAATAAACCAATGGATAGTTTTAAATGCACATAAAAGCAAAGAAAATATTGTGAGCCCATCTTCGATCCTTCTGGTAAAACAAATCAGTCAGGTGCTCATTGTTGATAGGTGAGTGATTGCTTCTATTTCAAATGAAAGCTATGTGGTCTGCAGGCCTGGGATACCGATGAACGTTACATACTTGGTAGTGACCAAGAAGCTTGTGGGGGCGATATCGAACTTTTTTTTCCGGCCGTTTCAGTACTTTGTTACCTCCCTGCGTCAATGTAGGACCCTCAGTCTGTCTAAACAAGGAACAGCCCAACCATGAGCCTCAAATCGGCACCACTGTGGCGCAGGGGTTAGCACTCGTGTCTCACAGCAAGAAGGTCCAGGGTTCCATTCCCACCTGGACGGGGCCTTTCTATGTGGAGTTTGCATGTTCTTCCTGCATATCCGGTTTCCCCTACCACGAAAAAACATGTATAGTAAACTCCCCTCTGGGGCCATGACTTAAATAAAGGATATAGGTTGAAATCAGATGCACTGCTCTGTCCTTAAGCCTGTGTTTAATCCGCCGTCTATGGAAAGCGAAACTGAAACTAATAAGCACATGGCCTACACATTTTATAATATATATATTATATGCGATTATATATATGCGATTGAATATCGATAAACGTTGCAGCTCTTGTACAGAGATCCTTCAAAACATACACAGCTCACTATTGCTTTTTACGGAGCTAATGCATACTTTAAACATGAGTTTCAGTGACTTAAAAGGATATTTGAACCAAAAATGATTTAAAGAAAGCATTCAATTTGATTTGAACTGCCAGTATATCTAAATTGTTCTGTAAGTAATGGCCTTGCTTTATTTTTATTGCACGTTACTCAAATATTTTTTTTTCTGATTTTGCTAAAGATTGTACCCAGCTTTCTTTAGTTTGGCCATTTTTGTGATGTTTATAGTTTCAGTTCTTTATTGGACACTGACAGGAAGTGACATAGTGGAAGGTAAACAATTTGAAACTGTTGCTGTGCAACCATGTTAAGTCAATGGGAAGTGAATGAGAAACTGCTATGGAACTACACCTCTATCTATGATGGATGATGATCTGTCAGCAGCTTAAAAATTCAAATACAAATAACTTTTCTGCCCAACATGAAAACTGCTGCTTCACTGAAATAAAATTATAATTATGCAACTAATGTTATCCAATTTACAGTAAATGTTTTTAACACACGTTTTTTTGTGGAAAATAGTTAGAATTTTCACATTCTCTACATTTGTTTGTTGGATTGCGCCGCTAAACAGACTCATATAATTACTCAATGCTCATGTGGTATTATTCTAAATGACTTTCTCTACCTTATGCTTCCACTTGAGCAGCCGTATTTTAAAGTAACGCTGCTCTTCCTCGGGTTAATGCTGTGATAATGTTCTGAAATTAATCTTTGTATTTCCGTCCTCTCAAGCGTTAATGGGATACACTCCAGCAAGGCTTATTTAAAACAACCGAGAGTGTAGCAGGTCGTGTGGTTCTGGGCGCGGGCTGGAGGTTTTCCTCCATCATTCCATTGAAACGGCCAAGTGTGCGCTGACGGAGCAGCTGATGGAGCCAGGCGCACCCAGACGAGAGGCCCACAGCCAGGAAGTCGGGCTAAATGCTGGGATTATGTCACGTCCTGTGGGTTCAGCTGGTTCACAGGCGATAGAAATACTGCGTATCGGACCCCACCCACTTTGCTGCCACTGATGCAACAAAATAATAGCGTGCTTTAGGGATATGAATAGAGAAATAGGAAGACATAGAACTATATTGTACGTTTTCTTGGTTGTTTTGAGGATTGACGACTTTAAGAAAAGGCTCTAGCAAAGCTAAACATGTAATAATAATGGAACACGTTGCAGTCGGGTTGTTTCGAAACCAATACTGGTATTGGATTGGAATACTTCAGGCTATTGAATTTGATTTGTATTTTTCCTATGTAAAAAGTTGCAAGCTATTTTTTTGCTGTCGTCTACTTTGTCATGGCTAATTTATTTATTTATTTATTGGTTTATTTTGTCGGGACAGTGCATGTTAATGCACATACACGGGTCACATGCATGTAAACAAGCCACACCGGATTGTAGCCTTGGGCTTATTTGCGTAATGTTACCGCTAACTCCCGAGCAGCTTTAACACTGACTTTGACCCCCTAATCGCAGCAAAAGTGTTTTGTGTTGAGAATGAAAGCAGATTAGCCATGTGCTCTGGGACTTTTTCCTTTTTATTTTTATAGGCCTATGTATGACCAGCATCCGTGAACAAAAATACCAGTATTGGATTGTACTTAAAAGGTATCAAAGAGGTGTTTACAGAGGGTACTGCGTTGTCTAAATTATAGATGCACCGATCCAGCTTTTTTGCTTCCAATAACGATAATGGGGGTTTCAGTATTTGTATATATAGTATTTATATTAACCGATCCCAAGAGACTTTCTTAAAAAATGGTGGCTTTAAGTGAAAAAGTGAATGGTTTACTTTTCTCCCTTTTGAGCTCGACAAAGTCTTCCAAACGAGATGTTATCAATTATAGGCAATCTAAGAATAAACTGTAATGGAAAAGCATTAACAAGAATTTCTGGACTTTTCTACACGAAATATCCTATTCAGGTTACATTAATATAAACAACTCACCCGAGTGATCTAATCATTACAACTTGTGGATTACAAATATGTCAGATAAGTTGTTCTTTTACAGCATTTCATGAACTAAAATACAAGCCGCGGCCATTTTGCCGAAATTGAACCTCAAAAAGCCGGAAAATTGGAGTAGTATATTTGTTGATCATAATACATTATTGGAATTTCTATAGGTTTCTTGTGTTAAACACACGTCACGTTTTCTTTTCTCTCCAGTCTCCACTCTTGTAAACTCCAGTTTATAATATGAAGTCAGCAGGGCACAGCAGTACGCCCTCACCCCCTCCTCAATCCTCCCTTTTCGGGCTGGGTGGGGGGGAGGGTGCAGCCTGGTTGATGTCACACCGCTCGCCGTCTCCATAGCAACAAGTGCAACCCACCCCGCTCCCCCGCGGCTGGGTTCACGGCCCATGAGTCCCCCCCCCCCCCCTGCGAGCGCTCACAGGAAAGGGGCTCTTATGTGGCAATTTCATCTGCACTGTGTAATTAGGGGAGCGGCTAATTGGCCAAACCCTGGCTCCTGTCATGGCCGACTCGATGAAGCAGCTGATAGTTTGTCTGTGCGTGCGCGACGCTCCTTTTATTTTGGAGACGAGATGGGAGTGTTCATGGCTCTGGGGAGTGTTCATGGCTCTGGGGACCACTGGCGCAGGAATTTATGGGATGTGATGGAATTTCGAGGCATACATTTGACTGGCAGACAGTTAAGAGAGTGTGGCTGTTGCTCATTACCCCGACTGTGTTTTATTTGGTGAACGACAGCTTAACAGTAGGGATGGGCAGCGTTAAAACGGTTCCTACTTGGTACCGACCGAAAAGCTCCGGTCGGGGTGGTATCATAAAACTAAAATTCTTTCAGTGCCAGCTTTTGGTTCTTTTTCTCTCTAGACGTCAATATATGACCCGCAGCGAAAAATGCAACATGAACGTGTGCGCAGATAATGAAACGCTAAAGCGCAAATGGAGCAAAGCAAAGCTATAACTTAAAACTATAACTTAAAGCCAAGCAAAGCTATAACGTACTAAACTTTTGTAATAGAGATGGCTCAGTCGCGGTCTGCGGCAGGACTGAGCCAGGACTACACCAGGACTTACACCGGTTGTGAAACCCAGAGCCAAACTAAAGCAGTTATAATAAACCAGGACTGAATAAGAAACTTGAGTTTTTAGGCAAATTGAAAAACAAAACAGAGCAGTGACAACAAGAAAGACGTCTTTACCTTTAGCGACAGACCCGGAGGCTGAGTTTACAACATTACAAGCAGCTGCAGCGTGAGGGGAATATCAAAGATTGTTTGTGGAAAAGTGAGCGCTCACTCTGTATTAGACATTTTTGGTACAGTTTTTGTAGATTATTAGTGGCAGAGTGAGCGCTCACACTGTGGTAAAGATCTTTGACGGGAAAGTGTTTTCGCTTCGTCAAAGCGCAGTGTGTTTAGAAAAGTTTATCCGAAAGAAACCGTGTCCTGATGTGGATCTGTCTCTGCAGCTCAGGAGGTAATAACGTCCTTCATTTCTTTTTATCGCTGCTTAAGTGGAAATTGTGCTCAAAACACAAAGTTAAAGGTGACGCTGCTGCGGCCTGTGGAGCTTCTGTTTTGCTGTTTTAGGACTTTTTCTCGAGCGACACTTTTTTATACACATTATTTTTATTGAATTAAAAAGACATAGGCACCGAAAAAAGTACCGTTAAGGCACCGGCACCGAAAAGCAGGTATCATTAAAGTAGTGGTATCTAAAAAAAAAAACTTAAGTGTTCAATTCAGGGCTTTCCCACTCAGCTACTTGTGGCCTATTTGTAATCTTTGACCGGCGCTTTTTAGAATCCAAGAAGCTTTTTGTTTGTTTGTTACTATGGAGGAGAAAACGCATTACAGCACAGTGTTAAAGGAAAAATAGTACATGGTTCATTCAGCAGCTAATCTACAAGCTGCTATTGCTAACGTCAATGTGCGTTCAAGACTCAGAGAATTAAAAAGAGAACAAAGTGTGGCCCTCGAGC
Source organism: Proterorhinus semilunaris (assembly GCA_021464625.1). NCBI lineage: Eukaryota > Metazoa > Chordata > Actinopteri > Gobiiformes > Gobiidae > Proterorhinus > Proterorhinus semilunaris. The sequence continues at coordinate 23,966,195 of CM038360.1, forward strand.
ATAGAACCTCTGGCCTTCAATAAAATTTTTGAGGAATGATATTGCCACATTCATGATCAAATACCTGTTAAACTGCTGTAACTACCCTCCCTCACCCCCTTTGTTACGTCACTGTTTTTGTCACTGTGTTACAAAAAAAAAAACATTTCACTGAAACTCATGGATGGTATTGTGTCTCAGGGCTCTTTGAATCACTGACATCAGTCTCAGACGCCTGTGATAATTAGTTGTCGGGTGAGCTCACTTAAGGAAAAAAATACTTAAAAGTAAAAAAATAAAAAGGACGCTCCACATTATTAAGCAGACCACCATTTTCATGCAATACGGGAAAGAAAAAGGATCTCTGCTGATGAAAACCGTGAAATAGTTGAATGCCATGCTCTAGGTATGAAAACCTTCAATATTTAATGAAAGATGAAACGTAATCATCGTACTGTAATGAGATTTGTGGCTGATTCAGCACAGGTTTGTGCAGATAAAGGCACAATGAGGACGGTTTCTGCCAGACAAATACAACAGATTAATAGAACAGCTGCTACAAAGCGGAAAACAGGCATTTGAAGCTGCTGTTGCCTCTGGAGTCTCCCGAACATCAAGGTGTAGGACCCTCCAGAGGCTTGCAGTTGTGCATAAACCTTCTATCCAGCCCTCCCCTAAACTGTTAATGAAATGCTGACGAGCAGAAACGGCTGCAGTAGGTTCAGAAAAACATGAAGACTCATTTTCGAACAGTCTTGTTCACTGATGAGTGCCGTAAAAGCAGAGAAACTCATGATGTGGACCCAATCCTCCCCTGACCTCAACCCTATTGAGAACCTTTGGAGCCTCAAGCAAAACGTATTTTGAGGGTGGGAGGCAGTTCACATCCAAACAGCAGCTCTGGGAGGCTATTCAGACATCCTGCAAAGAAATCCAAGCAGAAACTCTCCAAAAACTCACAAGTTTAATGGATTTAAGAATTTTGAAGCTGCCATCCTAAGTTAAAATGTAACTTGACCTGTTAAGATGTTTGATTTAAATAGCTTTTGATTGACCTTTGATGACCTCCTAATGCTGCAAATTCAACAAATGGCCATTCTTCAGTTCTTCTAAATTGTATTGAAACGCTGCTGTGCATAATATTTTGGAAAAGTACATTTTGAGTTGTTTATATTTATTTTTGAATAAAATACTGTTATTATTTTGAGGTTTTTTTTCAATCACATTCTCTAGTAATGATCCTCTAGTTAAAGGCTTGAACATTATGCAGACTGTCATTTGAGTTGACAATTTCGAAAATCTTAGAAAAACTATCATTTGCATAATAATTTGGAACACAGTGTATATGATGTACAACACTGGGCCACGGTTGGGAGGTTTTCTCCCTGGTCTTTTTGACAAGAAGAGAAGAGAATTGGTCTGCAAAAATAAAAAAACTTGGCCGAACTATTTTTGACATGCAAGTACTTCACTGAGCAGGAGTAAAGCAGTCTACAGTTCCCACAGATTAGTTAGTTGGGCTTAAGAAACCTACACCCACAAAACAAACACTGAACTGTTTTCATTTGCAACAATCAAGAACATATTTTTGGCTTTGGAAACGTCAATTGTGGATCAAGGCCTTTCTGAAAGGAAGCTGCTAATGTGTCTTTAATACCTCCATTAAATGTATTTTGATGTATGCCACCACAGAACTTTAAAGCCGCTTACTGTTATTGTAAAGTTTTCCGACAGATCATAAACATACTCCGCAATTAGTGCCAAGCTCGGTGACTTGTTGTGTTTTTTAGCTGTCAAAGCAAAAACAGGGCTGCATTCTTCAAAAGCTCTGCATTATATAACCAGAGAGTGGTGGTAATTAAATACTGCTATGAGTTTATTAATAGTGAGCGAGACAGAAAGCCAAAACAAAACATCCTTTGATTTATTTTCTAACTTCTCCTGCTTCATATCAAGTTTTTTACCTCTTCTTTAGCCACAAAGGATCATGTGACAAACAAAAATAGTATCTAAAGTTTTAAACTACCTCCTTGACCTTACACAGCCATCTGTCAAGTAGCACATGGTTTAGCCTTCAGTCAGTGCTAGCATACCACTTACAGCAATTTAGCATTTAGACCTGGGGGCACAAAATTCCCACTGCCGACAAAACAGAGACATGTTGGAAATCTGAAATCCAACTCATGGCTCACAGTTAGGGGTGTCACGATTTCATTTTTTGGAGTCACGATTATTGTGAAAGAAAATATAGCGATTTTACGATTATTCACGATTATCGACCGAATGAAAGGAAAGAACTGATATTTTTAGTTTGTGTCTTTTTAAAAAGCTTTTTAACACTTGTAAACCTGTAAACATTCACTGTTTCTAAAAATGAAAAATGCTTTAAGATTGTTTTGCAGTAAAATAAATAGGCCTACATTGAATAATACAAAACAATGTCAACTTTACTTCTTTATAATGACCATAATTATCATAATTATTTTACTATATATTATTAGGCCACAAGCTAGGCTAGGTTTTATGTTCTCAAAAGTTATGCTGCTGTTTAATTATTTGCACGGTTTTTACATTCAGCCCACCTGTTTCTCTCACATCAGACCTAAGCAGACACGGGGTTTGGCGTTGCTTGCTGGGGCTCGGCTCGGCGCTCCAGTGAAAGTGGGCCATCCGCGCTAGTTGGTAAAGTCAATATTTGTAAGTGATTTACACATTGGCAGGAGTGACCTTGGTGTGTTTGCCACTGCAGCCAGAGCTCTTTGTTTGGGACGGGCCGACAGCTGAATCAGCCGGGCCCACTGCCTTTTTCCGAAAGAATTGCCCCGTATAAATACAAGGGAAGCTTTTAGGACGGGGCGATCTGACAGCGGCAGGCTCGGGGAAATGGATGGCCGTGCCAACAGATGTGTATGTCACACTTTTGTTATGCTCCAGACTTGTTAAACTTTTACTGTCTGCCTTGCTTTGGGGGGAAGTCCCATGTATTTGTCAAGACCGCAAAAGAAGGTCTGTGGCATTCACTTCGATAAAGAAATGTAAACCGTACTAACGTTTGTGTCAGTAGGCTTTGAAGCAATAGTTTGAAGCGGAGGTATTATGATTTTTACAAGTATGGGATCATCATTTCAAATATGTCTTTAAAGGAACAGGCCACCGTTTTTCCTGAGATACCTGAGCTTAGACGAGTTGATGCGTACCTGTCCGGTCTTTGTGCGTGCGCTCAGTTACGCAAAACGACCAAAGATGTTGTTAGCATTTGGCCTCTCCCAATGTATTCCTATAGCTCCACACGGGGGTGACGTTAGAAGCAACCAAGCTCTTGCACGGACACGCACAAAGGCCAGACAGGTACGCATCAACTGGTCTAAGCTCAGGTAAGAACATATCACAGTATGGAAAAACGGTGGCCTGTTCCTTTAATCACAATCTTACATTTTGTTGGTTAGAAAATGCTATATTGATGTAAAATGACATTTCTTTGTTACAATGTCGTTCGCTAATCAAAAACATACCTGGAGTTGTGTTTCGACCCACTCGCGCAATTTTGAGTCATTTTTGAATCTTCTCTAGTGGCTTTTCTTTCAGATTATTATTGAATACCTGCAAAAAGCATAAAACCCCCACTTTAAGGCCCTCCTCTCACTCCCCATCAAAACAAACTTCAGAATTAATATTTTTTTCTTTCAGAACATAGGGTTATGTAGAGGTCTAAACGACTCCATTATATGCCCAAGACGACACCGATTTTCTTTTCTTTCTTTTTTTTTGCCAACAACATGGTAAATAGATGCAGTGTTTTCTATTGGTCATTTTGCAATTTCAATTCAATTGCAATACAACTACTCCTCCACTGCTACACTGTTTTTTAGTAGCTGAACCAACTCTAGATGAAGAAACAAGAGATTGGAGTTTGCATAAATGATTAAACTTCCCTTTAAAAGACAGACATTTTTGTTATCAAGTGCTTTCTAGTTCTGCTTTAGTAGAGCTCCACCACAGCAGCCCTGTCCAATGAATGACCAGCCCAATACAGCGTAACATTTTCAAACTTTCCCTGCTTTCTCTCCAGCCTGTCCGATGCAATGGGAAGTGCCGTTGAATAAGCCCCCGTGGTTTACACAGCTGCTGGAAATTTCCTTTAAAGGAAGTGCGCTGGCTGCTAAGCGATCCGCTGCAAGCGGGCCCTCCTCCGTAACGGCGAGAGATGCTCGGCTCAATGGGTTATTATACAGTGAGCTCGTCCCAGGGGCTGCAAAATGTCCACGAGTGCGAAGTGACCTAACCGAACCTCCCACTGTAATGAATGTATCAATGTGCAGTGGGGAAAAAAGTGCGTAGAGTCGCACCATGTGCCCACTTTCACCAGCCCGGTCCCTGCCTGCCTTCCAAAGTCTGCTCCAAGGCTTCCTGCCAGCTGGGCTCCATTGGCCACTCCTTCACACCGCCGCTGACATAGTTCTGACGGTAGAACTTTGGATTGTGCTCTAAAGAAAGTAAAATGATGGGCTGTTGCAAATTGTAGAGAAAAAACACAGATCAAACACAAGATGGTTGCGTATTTAAAATGCAATGCTAAAACATCCCCCGAAAACCCCCACTAACAGGTGAATTGGTGAGACCCAATCTTCATGAGGTAATAATTGCTTAGTGTGGGCCTCAATATCATCTCAGTGACTAAGTGGGCGCTGTCCAGTGTTCATACATATTTACTACTCTTTTCTTTTGATGTTGATTTACTCGGAGTGCAGTAAAGTGTTGGAGGTCAGAGGGCAGACCTCACTTATGAGGCCAGTGTCAGTCAGAGCAGCAGGCGCTGATGTCTTTCAATGAGCCAAGACCAATTAGCACGGGGTCACCACAACACAGCTAATGCAGGCGGCAGCAGCAGCCTGCAGCGGCCAGCTCTGATCAGCTGTGATCAGCTCTGATCAGCAGTCCGCAGCCGGAGGCAGCGAGGCTCCAGAGGCTTCCTCCCATGACTCTGTGCTAGACTTGGATCAGGATTTCCATCCCACTGGGCTCGTGTCCTGCTGTTTTAATTGGTTTTCCAAATTGACTCGGACGTTTTTATCGCTTGCGTTTTAGCCACAGTTCGCCCAGACCACAGCCTCTCATGGTAGTTGTCAAGTTAAGTGAATAAGTGATCTTCACTGCCCTCAACTCTTGAGTAGTGTTGCCGCATTCTCACATGTTTTATCGCAGACCAACTATAATCGCTCAGGCATTTTTCATCACAAGATAAATGCGCCTCTTTCCTCTTGGAAAATATTGATGCTTTTGGTGGAGGACAGACAGAAAGGGGCCTTTGTGCTGCATGTTTTCATGTTGCCGGTCTCTGTATTCACAGGCGATGAGTGGCTGGCTCCCTGGCAGCTCCAGCCTGCTCGGACAGAGCGCTTAGCCACTTGGAAAGGTCAGGAACAGCTTTTTGGCAGCGGTGCCAGGCTGTCCCGTGACCGCCTCTCCTCTCTGACACTGAAACTTTTGTCAAGCAGCTGCCTCTGACCTCCCATACACCTCAGGCTTACAGATACACTGCGGGTCATCATCTCACCAGTGGCTTCAAATAAGGAACTGCTCATTACATTTGCTAAATGGTGGCGGTAAACTGAAATTAGCATACTTTAAGTGAGTTCATCGATTGTATTGTTGCTCTGGTTTGATGCTGGCTATATGCTTGAGGGCAGGGTAAGAATCATTTCTCAAGGATCCATCCTTCTCTGATCAATGTCCTCCACAGATGTAAACATGACGATCTGTTCTGGCTCAGTTTTCATGTAGCACAGTCAAAGGTATGTTATTTGGACAAGGCTGATTGCTTAACCCACTGTGACAGTAACTTGTTATTCGGGATACATTTCTGCTGATTGTAGTATTTCTTAAATCCCTTTCCTTCCATTCCTATTCCCTGATTCTCTGATTAGATTCCTGATATGCAGACAGGAAAAGAATTTGGGAGGACACAACTTCCACTCTGTCTGGCTCTTCCTTTGCCTCGTGTTAAAGCAATGCCTTGCCTTTTTTAACGCAGTCTTTTAGGAAGACCATTTCCTAATTCTGAGAATTAGAAGCACGTCGAGAATGTGGAGTGGAAAGGAGATGTGCTGGCATGGAGCTGTTAAACATCTGGAGATTGTGTCATGTTGCTCCTCAGTCTGCCGTGCAAACAGGATTGAAAAACAAGTGCAGCGTGAAAGGCGCGTCCGAGTTCAAACCCCCACCGCCTTTTGAGTGCCCACGTAGGGGAGACTGCGGCGGATTCTTAAAACTTTAAAACAAGCACAATAGGCTAATCCCGCTGCAGATTATGAACCCACAGGGCGGATGTTCCTGCGTTATACCTAAAGCGAAGTATACAACCTTTAAATGTGGCATGCCTCTGTGTTCCAGGGGAATCCGGGCTGGGGAAGTCCACTCTCATCAACTCGCTCTTTCTGACAGACCTGTACTCGCCGGAATACCCAGGACCATCGCACCGAATCAAGAAAACTGTACAGGTAACGAACACAAGCACACAACACCCATGCATAGGCGGAGTTTGAGTTGCATAGGGAGAAGCAAAGATTAACCATCGTATTCAAGCCCATTCTCGGCCAGGTCTTCATGATCCAGCCTGAAGTAGTTGTTTTGATTCCTGACTGTTTGCCACACTTAAAAGATGCCTTACTATAATGAGATCCCATTTTATGCCGATACCGCAGATTTTCGAAGTACTAGAATGAGTGAGTACTTAAATCTGATAAACATTGATAGTTACTTTATACCCACAGATGGGAGCCACTGATGCCTACCGTGTGTGGCTAATGCTAATGGTAGTGCCAAGAGCAGCTTAAGTGCTGACTGTGGAGGAAGTGCAGGTGCTTAAAGCTCTAATAATCCCTTAATTTAGTTGTTAGAGTGAAAGCAAAACTCTGCCAGAATCGGGGAGCGTAATTAGGGATGTACCCAACCTATCCACCTTATTCCTGGGGCGGCTCATGTAGAAACGAGGATGGGGGCAGTTTCCGGTGAGATGCCGATCAGCCTCCGTAACATTTGAAAAGACGTCCTCGCGCAGCTCTGGAACACGTTACGCTGTTCACGGTTTATTAAAAAAAACAGAGAAAGTGACACTTGTGGCTCTGGAACATGCCGTGTTTGGGACACAAGCTAAAACTGACATGTTTGAGGCGATTTTGAACATGCTAAATGCTACTGACTCACATACATGTATGAAGAAAGCCTTAGCCCACGGAGGTAAATAAACACTGTTAACCCACGACTGACTGACCGGCTCACACTGTACGAGTGAGATGACCATTTTAAATACTTGGATATGCAAAGAGCATTCCAACTTTTTTCTGGTCGCTTTTTGTGCAAAACCTTTTACCTAATTAACCTTTTACCTAATTAAACTACAGACATGGCCTTTTTTCCACGAGGCTTTGTAAACAGACTTTCCCTCAGTTTAATCTGAAAATGTGAAGATCTCCACAGATATTTGACCAATCAACAAGAAACAAAAAGACTGTTTTTATGCTGACAATCCATTCTCTAAGCCTAAAGTACCACATCTGAGTAAAGTCTTTGTGAAAGATCGCAGAATTAGAAATTGGCCAACACGTCCACGGGTCAGAAAACTGTTAGACGGAGCGATTTTCAGTCATAAGTTTATGGTGGGGGGGCGACGGTGGCGCAGATGGTAGAGCGGGTCGTCTCATGATCGGAAGGTCGGGGGTTCGAATCCCGCCTCCTGAAGGTGCACATTGTCGTGTCCTTGGGCAAGACACTTCACCCTCCTTGCCTCCAGTGTCTGCGTACACTGGTGTATGAATGGGTGAAGCCCCTATGAGAGACTAACAGGCCCGTTTGGAACCATGAGGCCGTCCTTCTGTGGACCCACCACCTGCAGGAGGAGCCATAGGGGGCTGGTGCAGCTCCAACAGCTGCCCCCACGACCCGGCAACGGACAAGTGGGAGAAAATGGATGGATGGATGGATGGAAGTTTATTGTGAGCAGTTAATGACGGCTCGTAGTTTGGTCTCAGCTGTGACCGCTCGTGTTTCCACATAGTCTGCGCCTCTAAAGCTCATACAAAGTGGATTCAAGCGAACGGTCTCCATGCAAACAAACGGTGGCCCCGGTCTTACCGGAAATCGCCCACATCTTTCACGCAAAAGCTCATGGGGCGTAGGAATAAGGTGGATACTGGTACTGTATATGCTATCAGAGCCGATCAGGCAAAACATACAGGATTGGGTATTGATTCCAAATATCCATTACTGAACTGATTAATGACGGGCTGCATCTCTTTTTGCAGCTCTTAACCTGGAGAATTCAATTGTTAAGCGGGTTTTTGTCACACATACTTTTAATTGCTGTGCAAAATACTGCATCTAACAGCAGTATGCTAATGCTAGTGCCAACTAATCAATATTAGGAAAGAAGCTAGGCTCAAAATCCTTGTGTTGAAGGTCTCTATTTGTAATTTGGTTAGAGAATAACGGACATCATATTGCTCATATTGCTAAATGCACAAATTGCTTAATGATCAGTTCACTTTATGTAGTGAGTTGTTTGGATTTTGATATAATCTAATAGCCGTAGTCATGAGGCCGAGGATATGTAGTGTACAAAAGTGCAGTGATCCTTACAGTTATATTACGATGTATACATTTTTATGTAACCTCTTATTCGCAAAGAGGATCAGTGACTTTTTCACTCCATTTTTAAGAAAGTATTATTTTGGTTGTATCGGATCTTCGGATATTGGTAGATGCTCAAACCCCAGGTATCAGTATTTATATGCATTGGTGCTTCTCTAAGCCTAATGACGACATACACTTTGTTTACTTTTTACATACACAGGCCTCGGCGTATTGATTGATTTTAAACCGCTTTTTTCCAAACCACAAGTGTAAAAATACTGAATCTGTCCTCGATTCATCACCATTCGTTTTCCTAAAACATCTGCGTGCGTGTTGTTTTTGTGATGCTGCTCGCCCTGCCACCCAAGTGCGAGTGTTAGTCAGTGAAACCGGTCCTTCCGTGGCAACAAAGGGCCCGAGTGCCAGGAGCAAACACAGGTTATACATTTAAATTAACCCGTGTAATCACAGCGTTGTTGTGGGGAAGCTGCTTGTTAACATCTCGGCTATAGCTGTAAATCTCAACCTGCAGCTCCAGCCACGTGTACCGCGCTCAAAAGGAAACGCATAGACTATGTAGAATTTTTTATCTAACAGGAATCTGCCCTAAACGATGAGAATAGCCTGAGTGGGAGGAAGTACGTTTTTCTTCCGTGACGCAATGCATTAGTCAGATTAAATGAATGTCATGTCATGGCTAATGGTGAAAATATGCAGATGTACATGTGTAGCTGCCTGGGTCATAGAGGATACTAGTGTTAAGTGGTAAGCTGATATATCAAATTCTTACAGTTTTACAAGGTTTTACATACTTTGTTGTTTTGAATTGCCCATTTTAGAGAGTTCTGGTTATTAGTTCAAACTAAAAAGAAAAGTCAAGTAATTGAAATCCTGTGAGTGAAATGGCATAATATTGATTCCTCGAGCTCTACTAACATTCGATTTATATTGTATTATTGTTATATCACTAAACAATACCTAAAGCCTTTCACAAACTAAGGTAGTTTCAGACTTGGCTTGTCACTATGTGATCTTTTCCGCTTTTGGCTACGACCTGTTAACTGTATTTCCTGTGAGTAGATCAAATGCCGCTCAACAGCGCACAGGAAAACACGCGTTTCCTGCGACGCTTTCTCTGATCTGATCTCCTGCGTTACGACTTTATACATGCTCTGTTAGGACCTGCCCAGGTCCTGCTGATGTCATCCAGCTTGTCTTGATGTGCCAAACCCGCTCTATGCTATGCAGTTCCTCTGACCACACCTGCCACCTGGTGCCTTAGCATGGTGCTGTTCATTAAGGAGTCGCCCAGCACGTTTGTCCAGGCCGCATGCTTGTATTGAGCCGTTGACGTAATTAAAGGCCACTGGCCAGAGTGTTGCACTGTCACTGCATCAGCTGAAAATACATTGTTATGGCTGTGCAAAACTTTTTTATCAATTCTTTTGAGAGAAAAAGGGTGTGTTTCATGAGTTACCGCCTAAATGATTAGCGTCCATGATTCAAAAAGTCTTGAAGAAAATGATTGATAAACATTTTGGTACTAGATTACGTTTAAAGGTGGGTGGTCACCAAAAAATACTGCTGTGCTATTTTTTTTAACTTTATTTAACCAGGAAAGATCCACAGAGTACTGGGCGGCACGGTAGCACAGCGGTTAGCGCTCGTTCGTGCTTCACAGCTAGAAGGTCCGGGTTCGATTCCCACCTGTACGGGGCCTTTCTGTGTGGAGTTTCTCCCCGTGTCTGCGTAGGTTTCCTCCGGGTGCTCCGGTTTCCCCTACCACTAAAAACATGTACAATAGACCCAGGGACTGCAGGTGCTATAACCTGGTACAATGCATCTCTCCTTTCTGAGGCTTATGTATATTGTACACTGTCCCTGTTCAAATAAATAAATAAATCTCTTTTTCAAGGGATTCCTGGCCAAGAGGCATTTGCAACTCTACAAACATATCATACAAAATTCTAAGACAAAACAGAAAAACAGATAAAAACACCAAAACAATAAAATGTCATTTGTTTTATTGTATTACTGCTAACACAATTTTGCGAACGTCTAATGATTATAAAACTGTAATTTCACAAAAGTAAAAAATCTTATTTCCACAGGTCTAATTTTGCACTAATTATCAATATTGATAAGGCGCATTGAGTTGCCTTGTGTACGAAATGCACGGTATAAATAAAGTTGCCTTGCCTATTGTAAGTCACAAAATAATACTCATCCTTTAGGGCAGTGTTTCTCAAACTTGTTCAGCCCAAGGACCACTTTATCTTCCAATTTTTTTCTGAGGACCACATAACAGAATCCCACTCCAACACGCCCCCAAAAAAACAACAAGATAGGAAGGATACGCTAAATGTATCTTTAATATGCAACTGTTTCAAGTCGAAAACTAATTATTCAAACACAAATGCAATTCTTTTGTTAAATTCTTATATGAATTTCATTTCATTTGAAAATATAAATGTGAAATGCGCTGCAGCCTAATATGAACAACAAACATGTGGGGAGAAAAAAAAACTATAGGTCCCTCCTAATGTCATTCTAAAGAGCCAATAGTTTAAACTGAGGTGGTGGCTATAGTTGTAACTATGGTATATGTAATAATATGCTGCAAAAATGCTGGGGGAAAAATGTTCCCCTTAATGTCCAATATCACTGAAACTACTGGGATTTTACGCTTGAAACATAAATTAGTACATTACAATAGATCTGTGTTTGGCTCTAAAGAGAAGAATTTCAGTGGAAAACCCAAGTTCACAGTTCTACAGTATTGTGAAGGGCATGAGCACTTTGAGGGCAGACTCTGCAGGCTTTGGATGTAGATTGCTGGAAAGATGGTAGAATGAGTCGTGGCCGAAATCCTGCGCGTTTTACAATAGCTACATATTGACAGGATGAGGAAACTTTACGCACGGTTCTGATTCGGTTCTGATTCGTGCCAGCCATGCTCATCCATATGCATTCATAACCCTTCCAGCTCTGTCCCTCAAAAAGGAAAGACGCCCTGGTCACACTAGGCTGGTTATTCTTTAAGTTTGATCAAATGATAAGAGTTGGCCAAAACGGCCCAACTCCCTGTGCGACGTGCGCTGGCCCTGTGGAGGGGTCGGGGGAAAAAAGGGTTCGCTGACCATTAGGGGGCGATGGTGGCACTTTAAGAATGACTGCTTTAGGGCGACGCAGTGGCCTCACAGCGAGAAGGCCGTATGTTCGAAATTCCGGCCTGAGATAGGATTTTTGAGTTTGCATGTTGTATGTCTAGTTATAGTAGTTTACCTCGAAACACCTGTTCATAGACTGTGGAAAAACATGGATGTAGTATAGCGGTTAGCTGCTGAATCCTTGGAAAATACAGCATGTTTAACTTTGATAATTTAATTGCGCTGAACGCTACGGGGGAAGCCACCTTCACTTAGTCCATAGATATTCTACAGTCTCTGGTCAGGTTAGCCCATAATGCTGCATGCTCAGTCACAGCAGCTCTCCATTTGATCTAAATTAAGTTTTGCTGTACATTTCTATGTGGTATGTGGCCATAAGCTAACGTTCAGCTTTACAGTATATTGGAAAACCTTTAAAAAGAGGGAGACCTTAGTAACCCATTGTGTTACTGTACATTTGTTTTCATGTTATGTGGCTATTACTTTACCTGGAATAGTGATTAATACTTTTTTCATATACATTTTTGTTCAGCAGCCACAGTCGATATTGCATGCCAAGACACTCAAGAGCCTAATACCACTTTCAATTCCTATGCCATGATTCACTCTTCCACTTTTTAGCTCATGTGAGTCTGTTAATGTCAGACAGTTGGTGGATTTGTTCCATAATTCTTTTTTACATTGTTCAAATGTGAGCTCCTTCTTCCTCTGCTAATTCCAGTCCCCTCCCAGTCCGCATACCCATAATACAAGTGTTTACAATAGCTCATTCACAGTCTTCCCGGGCTTATCCTTGCTCCGATCATGACCATGTTAAAATTAATCATACTTCAAAGCCACAGGTGTCGCGATTGCGGTAATACATGTTCCTAAAGTCCTCCATGTCTTCTGCAGAGGACGGAGGAAGTGCTGCAGCTGCATAGTTTAATCTTTGAAGCCTGTAACACGATACAACTGTAGCGCATTGTCTGAATAGTGTCAAGGAAGAGGCCTTGGTTGAGGGTAGGGAAGGACGAGATGCAATGGTAGCACAGTGGCATATTGGTTAGTGCTCTTGTCTCGTGTCAAGAAGACGGAAAAAAAGCCGAGATCCTCTGGGTGCTTTGGTTTATCCTCATCCAAAAGCACGCACAGAAAAGGTTATCCTCTAAGTATTCCTGACCAAACAACTACATATACAGTACAAAAAATATGACACTGTTTGGTTGCGAAGTTCTCATTTGTTTACTTACTATTGTAAATTATAGAAATGTTGAACTTTTTTTTTCCTAATCAGGTGCAGTCTCAGTAGAGTGTACAGTAGATAAACCGCGTGTTGAGGATTGGCTCTTCACCTGCTCCCTGTGATCTACTGCTTTGCTCCAAATCTCTCCTAATCCCTCCAACACTAAGACAGGCTCCGTCTGCTCACACATGACTTCTTCCGCCATGCTCAAGTCGGCTCATTCCACTCACTGCCTCTGCTCAGGTTCAATCATCACAAGACAGTACAAGACGTTTCTTATTAAATTAAAGGATATGGCCAATGCTAATGTAAAAAGCTATTATAATTTTGATTTATTCGCAATTATGAAGATTTGTTTTATTGTTTTATAACGTCACAGTTGTCAAATCTACTTGTCAACGTAATCAACCTAAATATATGGTTGTGCCTTTTCAATAGGCTATGCTAAGTACACATGCTAGATACCCTAATTTTAACTGTGCCTAGGGCTAACTTTTGGTATTTATCAAATCAAGACAACCCCGGACTTTTTGGTGAAGTAGACTTAAGTGCATTCTGACAAAACCCTTGTCCTTTCTATATGGAGTTCGGGGAAATTCCACAGTTACCATGGAACATACATCATAGCATACATTTCCATTGACTAACATTAGCTAAAAACAGTATAAAAAGTGGAGAAAAACGCAGTGAAACAACTCAGTTAGCTGCTGAGTTACTGCTGGTAAATACATCTAATTCACTCCAAATGTTTTAATGTGAACAATAACTTTAAAATCTCCATTAGTTTACAGTTGCTGCTAATCCCATAATCCTTAGCGATATGAGGTCACATTCCCGAACTCTATTGTGTATAAATCCCTTTTGACAATTTGTTTTGTTGTTTCAGCGAAGGCCACTGTTAGCTTGATGCTAGTTAACATTTTTAAGGTTGTTCCTATTTTAATTTTAAAGCTACCCTAGTTTGAGATGTTATTATTTACTCTAGGTAAAGTTACTCGATCTAGTGTTGCATATCCACTTCCAAAACTGCTGTTGCTAATCCATGCTAGCTTTGTTTACATTCTGTGTATTGCAGTGCTTTCACAATAACATTTTGGGTATAATGTATCAACTTGAGACTTTGTTTTAACGCTTCAATTGTCTTTGAGACTAAACACACAAGACCATTGTTTACATGGGGGAGGGGGGGATGTAGAAGCTTCTTGCACTGTTAGCTTTGTGTGTAGCTAACTTGTTTATCCCCTCTCATAACCACAATGATAAATATGGGGTCCTTATTTTCTCTGACGCACCAACTACCACATGCCAATTCCATTTGAAATAATTGCGGCCGCTTTTGTTCCATTGCCTCGCCAGAGATTGCATTAAAAATACCCAAATGGACCGCTGCCTATAATTGAATCCATTCAGTTTATAGAAATGAGAACGGCGCGAATTGAAGACAAAAGCCAGAGCAGCGTTTGGCGTTTTGGGATCGCACAAGGACAGCGCGATTAGCCAACAGTCAGTCTAGTCTTGTAAAGGCATGTCTCTTTTTTCCCCCGTTCGCCTACCTGCACCCACTTCACTGGAATTCAAAAGATTAGATAACGTGAAGATTGATGCTGCGAATGAAGTCCAAAGCAAGGCTAATTGAGAGTGACTTTTTGAAGCCGAGCAGGTTTCAAATCCAATCTGTCTTCCACTTAAAATCTGTCTGTTTGTCATGACTAAAGGGCTGGTGTATTTTTAGCATTTCATTTGAGTAGCTATGGATACAGGAAAACATTGCTCGTGTGATTTGATTTGGGGAAGTCATAAAAAGGTATTAAAATGGTGCGGCACGATTGTCTTGTGGTTAAGGCTGCAGTTCGTTTTGGCAATTTGCTGAATGTTTCTGCTTGCTAGTCGCCGCCTTTCACACTGATGAAGCTTAGCAGCCCAAAAAAATCTATAAACGGATTAGAATAAATAAACGGAATTGACACAAAGCAGTGGGGTCGTATTTCTAGTTTTGTGGAGACTCGTGTCAAAGATGCTGCTTGAGGGCCCTGTGCTACAGCCATTGGCCCTGTGCTACAGCCATTGGCCCTGTGCTACAGCCATTGGCCCTGTGCGTGGAACGTTGTGCAGCAAAATTATGCAAACTTCATTGGACTGTTTCCTGTCATTGTTTTACTATTCCTATGGGAAGTTGGCCGTGACTCTCCAAAATATATATTTTGACAATATTATGTGGCAGACGTTGGATAATCACGTACAACTTTACATAGAATGTAAATACTTGACTGGAACGGACCTCTGTGTGTATCAATGAAGATGTTTTAGGGTTGAAGCTAAATGCTAATGCTAATATGATGCTCATACATTTTAAAACTGCTTCCCAATCATTTACTTTTTCAATCATATATTTCAAATATATCAAAGTAAAATTAAAAGTATTTGCACATGCTATTAAATACTGATAATAAACTGTTTTCTCCTAAATGATTGTATTGCTAGTAGACGTTTAGCTAATAGGGCCCCCTGGTAAGTGTTGTGGTAGGAAAAGTATTGTAAAATCACGTTTAGAAATGGATACTACTAATAAATTACTCTTAAAACTTAGGTGTAAAAGTATACCTGTAGGAAATGTAAATAATATAGTAATACTCCATTTTGCCGCCAGTTAAGAGATCTGAAACCGTTTCTTAAATTGCCTGTTACTTGTCGTCACCCGTTTGCTGAAGTACAGTATGTTGGCAGAAGTTTTGAATTGGTAATGCTCCACTTTGCAAGATTACGTAACTGGTATTATGATGCTAAGTGCTGAGTTTCTGCTTACTTTTCCAGCTTAAACTATTATTTGGGCAAGCTCAAGTCAACTGTTTTCATGTATAAATTGTCGACTTGTGTTAAAGGTTTTGTCACTTATAAAGCATACATCATTACGCTACAAAAGCAACAGGCCTGATTTTACTGTGTTCTGTGACTTCAGTCAGTTCAACCTCAACAATGCATTTGCTGCTTCGTGTAACATTTGTGAAAAGCCAAACCTCCCTTTACCCGGCACATTGTTCCACTCTTTCCTCAACTTGGGGAGCCTCAAAAGTGCAGGCAGTTGAGGTGAAATTTGATCGTCTGTCGCTCCACATTGCAACTGGAAAAGAATTTCACACCTGCCAGACATTCGCCCTCGACTTCCCCAAAACCCAGCATGTAGACGGCCTGTATATGGGACAAGCTGTGCCATTGATGTTTTACAAATGTTTAAAGTTAATACCGGTCTTTGCCACTATGCTTCTAAATACTACATTATGCGTTATTCAGATTGGGCTGTTCCACATTTTATAACTTAAAGACTTTATATTTCTAAATGGACTTATTGCACTTTTGCTGTAATTGTTAATAGCGTTTTATTTCCTCGTAAGGATATTTTCAGTTACAGAGCGTGACATTTCAAAGCTAGCGTGTCCAATAGTAGTTGTCCTTGTAAAAAAAACGTATCCAAACGCCACTGTTGCCAACAGAAGGCACAAGGACTCACTTGTAGTGGAGAGGGTAAAGCAGTGTAAATGAGGTTAAAAACAGTAGCTGCTAGCTTAAAAACGTAAGCACTGAAATGACGCACTGGTGACGGTGTTGATTTTAAAAGACTAAAGACATCCAGATTTTAATGATTATGTTTAAAAATATTTCACGTTAGTTCATTTGTGCTGATAGAGAAGACGATGAGCTTTGTGCCAGTTTTTGTTTCATTTGGACCGACCCAGAAAATAACAGCGGGATTAACCATAAGCCAGATCAAAATATTTTGACGGCTTAAAGTCAATTCTGTGGTAGCATAACAAACATGTCATCATTCTTTCCACTGTAAGGTATGAATTCCCCCTAAAATATGTCAGACTAAATGTGCAGTTACACGATCCAGGCATGGCATAGCTGCGACGCCCCACCGTGAGGTCCGTAAAAGCCCAATGTTTTTGCTCTCGGTTTTCCCATGAGCTCACAGTCCGTGGGCAGCGTGTCTCGGTAATGGGCACGTCTGCTTCTTGACTCGTCCTGTCCGGGGAGTGAAACAAAGGGGTTCTTCAGTGCTATTAAAGTCGGCGCTTCTGCATATTAAGCCTCGCTAATAGTGTCGGCTCGCCCACTGAAAGAACGTGATTATTTGTCTCTGTTGTAGCAGCTCAAGTTAAATTTAGCATGTCTACCGCACAGAGTAGCGGGCTAAAGTTCAAAGATCCGCTTGTCTGGGGATGGGGGTCAGGGAGGTTAAGATTGGACATCAGATCCAAATGCAGCTATACTTTGGTCAAGCGCTCTGCTAGTTTTAGTCCTTGTACAAAACGCCAGAGACTCTAAGGTAAGAAAAGCACTTCCTGGTTACGTAGGGTCAAGGGAAGAGTAAACACTGCCTAGCTAGCAGCATACAATCTACCATATATTGTTGGCAATGTCAACAAGTCTAATGCTACGGTAGCCATGCGTAATAGCACGCTCATAATAGCAGACACTCCTTTTTCAAGATGCCACTTACAAAACCTTGTTAGTTCAGGTGACCACTCGTTTTCCACCCGACCCGTCATCCCTGGGCCTTCCTAGTGCAATAATGAGCAGGTTGTAGCTCCGCCCGCCCCTCCTTCGTGGTCAGGGAGGTGTGCTACGGTCTGAGGAACCTGCTTAAGTTGTGGAACTAAATAAAACGGTTAGTGCGCGCGAGTGACCGCCGACATTCTGCGGTGCTCCCTAAGTGCATCTTAGTGCTGACTTTAGCTGAGGTCGAGCTCAAATGTGGACTTCCTATGGAGCTCGCCAAAATTACGGCAGTGGATAGTTGCTACACACATTCCATCACAACTTTAGCTTGTTTTGCTTAAGATTTATAGCCCGGACTTGGACTTGGACGGTTAAAGGGACCTCATTCTGCAAAACTGGAGGTTTTAAAGTTCTATATTATTACTTTTAAACTACTTTTGAACCCCTTAGCCTTGATATTTTTGTAGTATAAAGTGAATAATGTCTTAGGGCTTAAGATGATGTAAAATGTACATAAACACTGACTGTAGAACACGGGGACAGGAGCTTAAAAAGTCAAATGAAATGAAGGATGTAAATTGCTCGAGTAGATCATATTTGCCAGGAAATTAGTATGAAGTAGTTTGTCTGTTGTCAAATATATCGTTATCATGATATTTCTTTCTTATATTGTGATAGAGATTTTATGCCATATCGCCCTGCCCTCGTTGTAGCTTTGTATGCATTATATTCAGTTAAAAAACGAGGAATACCAACATTAAATAGATTTATAAAGTCCTCTATAACCGCATTATCAAGGACCTTTCAGCTCAAATGGAGACTTTCCTTAAAGCCTCCCCAAATTCCATCACATCTTTATAGCCTAGTCTTGGGACTCCAGACTGTTGGAAGTATTTTAGGTCATGTTGTAATACCCTATGAGCGCACTGTAGATAAGGTTTGAAGTACAGCGGTTTTGGATCTCACAAGGCTTTGATATGGCCAGAGTGGAGCTCCGATGAAATCTCAGGCCGCTCAGATCACGGGGCCTGCCGTGTTGATCAAACGCTTGTCCCCTGTGGTTCTGGTGCTGTGGGCAGAGGCAGCATTGTTTATCCACTGCTGCTCTCCTGTCTTTCCTGCGCTCTGGTCTGACCTCACCGAGAATCTCAGTCTGTGAGCTCTTCTATGTGGTGTTTTGTACAGGTGAAACTCGGAAAATTCGAATATCGTGGAAAAAGTTAATTTATTTCTGTAATTCAACTTAAAATGTGAAACTATTATATGATATAGACTCAT
The DNA here is from genome assembly GCA_021464625.1 of Proterorhinus semilunaris. Classification (NCBI taxonomy): domain Eukaryota; kingdom Metazoa; phylum Chordata; class Actinopteri; order Gobiiformes; family Gobiidae; genus Proterorhinus; species Proterorhinus semilunaris. The sequence continues at coordinate 23,984,972 of CM038360.1, forward strand.
GACATGCAAAGTGACATATGTCAAGCCTTTGATTTAATTTTTATGATTTTGGCTTACAGCTTGTAAAAACCCCAAATTATAAATCTCAGAAGATTAGAATATTACATGAAATCAATACCCCTCCTGGAATCCTGGGAGCTCTGTTGTCGGGGGCTTCGTGCCCCTGGTAGGGTCTCCCATGGCAAACAGGTCCTAGGTGACGGGTCAGACAAAGAGCGGTTCAGAAGCCCCTTATGAGAGACCAACAGGCCCGGTTAGAACCATGAGGTCCTTCTGTGGACCCAACACCTGCAAGAGGAGCCATAGGGGCTGGTGCAATGTGATTTGGGCAGCTCCAACAGCTGCTCCTACGAGCCGGCAACGGAAAAAAATGATTTTAAACAGAGAAATGTTGGTCCTCTGAAAGTTTTAATCATGCATATGGTACTTGGTTTGGGCCCTTTTTGCTTGAATTACGCCTTAATGCCGGATGGCATGGATGCCATCAGCCTGTGGCACTACTGAGGTGTTAAGGATGCTTCAACCAGAGGAATATGACATCTGAAGCCCATGTCCAGGATCTGTCTGTGTGTGGTGGCTCTTGATGCACTGACTCCAGCCTCAGTCTGCTCCTTGTGAAGGTCCCCCCCACTTTTGAATGGCCTTTTCCTGACAAGCCTCTCCAGACTGCGCTCATCCTTGTGGCTTGTGCACCTTTTTCTTCCACACTTTTCCCTTCCATTTAACTTCCTGCTTTGATACAGCACTTTGAGAACATCCAACTTCTTTTGTTATTTCCGTTTGAGCCTTTCCCTCCTTATTCAGGGTGTCAATGATGGTTTTCTGCACAACTGTCAGGTCAGCAGTCTTCCCCATGATGGTGAATTCTACTGAACCACTGAGAGACCATTTAAAGTGAGTCGACAATATAGTCCCTTTTCACAAAATTCTAATCTTCTGAGATTTTGAATTTTGGGTTTTTACAAGCTGTAAGCCAAAATAATCATGCAAAGTTAGATGTATCAAGCCTTTATTTGTTATAATTTTGATAATTATGGCTCACAGCTTGTAAAACCCCCAAATAAAACATCTCAGAAAAGTTTAATATTTTGAAAATGGACTGTAAACCATAATCATCAAAATTCTAGTCTATATCATATAGTTTCACATTTAAAGTTGTACAACTTTTTCACGATATTCTAATTCTCCGAGTTTCACCTGTATGATGCCAGCAAACATTTGTACTGTCACGTGTTTTTTTGCCTAAGTAGTGTCAGTCATATGCATAAAGAGCTATGTGCTTTAACGTTCTGGTATACTTTTACAGGCTTTGTCATTTGTTTTTATTGACTTTCTGTGGTATCGGACTGCTGCTCGGTAGGGCGACTTCTCTGACCCCAAGTATTGTATTGAAAGGGAAAAACTGCTATCGGAATAACACTATTTGTACAGTACTGTTTGACAAACGCCGTTAGCGTAACTGCAACTTATTCATTAAGGTTTAAAACTTTTGTGATTTTGTCCTTTTGCAGGTGGAACAGTCTAAAGTTCTCGTGAAGGAGGGAGGAGTCCAGCTGTTACTCACTATTGTTGATACCCCAGGCTTTGGTGACGCGGTCGACAACAGCGACTGGTGAGTTCCATCATATCCACCGTTGATTATCATTTAAAACCTACTATCTATTTGATTGTCTTTGCTTTTTCTCCAGCTGGCAGCCGGTCATCGACTACATTGACAATAAGTTTGAGGACTACCTGAACGCAGAGTCCCGGGTCAACAGACGGCAGATGCCCGACAACAGGGTCCAGTGCTGCCTCTACTTCATCGCGCCTTCAGGACACGGGTATGTGCTTCGCAGAACTCTTTATTTTGCTCCTACGATCATTGTCTCCAGGTTATAGCAATTTTTTTTTTTGCTGTATTCAGTACTGTCTTACTCTGTGTAAAACTTGTCAGGCGAGTAGTCCGGCTTGCACTTTATTCAGCACCAGGCTTATTTTCTTAGAATTTAGCCTCAGTGTAGCTCACACAAAACTGTGGTCAAAAGCCCATAAATTCCAGCGCTCAGTTTGCCCAGACACGGAGGTGAACATAAAATAGCATAAACCATAATAGTATTTTTAAGAATTGTTTTTGGGGTTTGAGCAGTGTAGATTTACGGTGTGGTCGGGGGGGCCTCCAGATGTTCACGCTCCGGTCAGCCAAAAGCATGAAACCTCGCAGTCATCATCATCTCCATGTGTCCTGTGTCGTCCTCTGTGCCTCTGCAGACTCAAGCCGCTCGATATCGAATTCATGAAACGGTTACACGAAAAGGTCAACATCATTCCCCTCATCGCCAAAGCGGACACCATGACGCCCGAGGAGTGCCAGCAGTTCAAGAGACAGGTGAGGGGCCGCAGTAGATTGTTAATTGTCGTGTTTTTGTTTCGACAAGGGCCTCTTAACCAAATGTTGCTATTTTAACACGTGTTTTTGTGCACCTGCCACAACACGGAGCCTCTGCACCTCACGCTAACTTTACACCACCTGTTTCTCAAGCAGTCACTCTTCAAAACAAAAGGAGCCAGGTTGCTAAACCACAATGCTTCTTTACGCATCTCTGATAACGATTTGGAGCATTGTAGACCCGTAGTTTCTGTGGCATCGTATTTCCGGGTACTCGAGCCATTGCGACTTGAATAATTATAATTATGAACTGAAGTGATTAAGGCTAAATACAAAAAACAAAGTAGTAGTGGTAGTATTATGTTCAAACTGCAAAAAATGTGGTAAATAAATATAAGTCTCAAAATGTTTGCTTTGCTACATATCTTATTTATTCTGAAACCATTGAAATTTATAAGCACACAAAATTATTATAGTTAATTTTCATGTCTTTGCAATGTAAAGTTCTTTTACTGAGACATTTGCAGTTTGTTACAAGGACAAAAATGCAGATGTTAAAACAAAAGAAACATTGGTATGAAGGAGTCATATTCATTTTCTTCCAAAAAAGGTTGGAAAAAAGGGGCTTGAGTAAATCGTTGCATCCCTGTTTGTTATATTGGCTTAAAGATAAAGCCATTTTACAACAAATTAGCTGCAACTTGACTTTTGTGGTGTTTAATGCAATGTTTTCCTCCATCACGTCTGCTCACTGCCACGGCAACAAAGAGCATGCACAAGCCCTAACCCTGGTGTTTACTAAAACTACATGACATTTTTGTCAAAACACTAAGAATAAGTAATTGAAATATGTCGTCAAAATTACCACTGCCCTCAGTAAATTGGCTTTAGACCAGTACTGCTCAACCAGTTGAATTTGGAATATACTAAATCTAATCTAACCAGGTCTGATTTAGTCGGGAGTAAAAAGGATTTAAAGAATGACATTTGGACATTGTCAAATGACTCCAATGCACCGTTATTATCTTATTATGACAAGTTCTAAAACCGCCGTATCAATTAGTAGTAATAGAAATGTGTAGAAATAGGCGATATCAGTATTTACAAATGGCAAAGTATGCCAACTACAACTTGTCCTTTTTTTTGTCTGCTTTTTTTTTTACTAAAATGAAAAATTTGTATGTGAGGATTTTTGCAATGAAAACCACATGTTTGCAGAACCTTGTGATCTTTTTGCAATTCAATATCCCCAGCTTTGAATGACATGCATATTTCTGTCACACGGCCTGTGAAAACACAAACAGGAAGTGAGTGTCATATTTTACACCCGTGACGAGTGCGTCTCCTCACTTAGCGGTTTCCCCGGTAGTTAAATGACATTATAAGCTTCTCCTGCTGTGTTTGTTGGTGCATGTTTAACTCAAAGCCTTTGTTCCACTTTGACCGATTCCTGTATTGAATATTGACTGTTTGTACTCCGATATATGCTTGTGTTGTTGATTCATCTGTCATTTTTTTCCCCTTTCCTGCTTGTATAGATTATGAGAGAAATTCAAGAGCACAAAATCAAAATCTACGAGTTCCCAGAGACGGATGACGAAGAGGAAATGAAGTTTATCAGAAAAATCAAGGTAATGTTTACTTTAAGCATAAGCACCAAGTTTAGTGCACATTTGCGTTTTGTTTCTGAATAAGAAAAGAAAAGCATGTTTCAAAACAGATGGTACATTTTCATTTCACAAACCTGAAGACTGCCACTCGTAATAACTAACAATTACCTTATTTATAGTATAGTTTAGTTTCGACCATGTGCAAAGTTACATTATTCTTACAAAAGAAATGATGCTTTACACCAGATTTCGCTTTAGCTAGTTTCCATCTGCAGTCCCTCAACAGGTGGGTCGCCAATTAACGAGGTACATCGGAGTATCCGTGGCGACCTCCTTGCAAAATCCTCACTTTGATGAAATGCCAAGAGCTTAGGCAGACCCTTGCAGTGTAATTGTAATCCCTCGTACTTATCAGTGTACAGTACGTTAGGGCTGGGACTCTGGGACAATACTGTACATGTTTTGAGATTTATCGCGAAACACATCGCATCGAAATTCACAAATTGCATTACTTTAACTATGGAATAATTATTTTACTTTCCACAGTGGCCTCTATACCGTTTCAGGATTTGTTTGGATTGTTTTTAGAGTTTCTAGTTTTACATACCATCCAGAAACCCCCCAAAAATCGATGAATCCATTTTTTTCCATAAAAAGTCCCATAATGCACCTTTTAACAGTCAATAGGCTCTGTGCCATGTGATGCAACTTCCTAGGGTGACGACTGTTTCCTGTATAGTTTTTTTCCTATGGAGAGTTAGCCGTGTCTTGTTGAAATGAATAAATATTAAATAAACAGTTGGTGGCAGAGAGCAAAGCAGCTGTTGGATAATTACTTACAACATGTAAAGTTTTACACAGGCTGTAAATACTTCAACGGAGGAAACTTCCGCGTTCATATCTGTAAGTCTTTTAGCATTTCAGCTAAAGGCTAATGTAAATTTGATGCTAATAAATGTTAAAATAGCGGGACCATCAGAGCACATTTTTTTGACTCTCTGCTTGACATGTATTTAAGTTTTCTTCTGTTTTCTTAAATCTTATTTTATTTTCAATTTACGCTAAAATGTGGACAGGAAGTTGTTTTTACCCTCCACTGGTCAACAGGAAGTTAGCTAAAAACATGCCGTGCACAGAGTGGTTCAAAGTGACCACTGTGGTAGAATTCTCCCCAAACAAGAGACTGCCGGTACCGTTGGCCACATCTACAGTAAGCGCTCATCTAAATAATTGTGTTCATATCGTTTTAGCATCGAAGCTAATGGCTAACGGATATTTCACTCTAAACATTTTTGAAATAGCGGCACTTTGTGAACAACATTTTTAGAGACACACTCAGCTTGACCTTTATTTAAGTTTTCTTCTGTTATATTAACTCTCATTTTATTTTCAGTTTACGTAAAAATGTGGACAGGAAGTTGTCTTTACCCTTCACTGGCCAACAGGAAGTTGGCAATTTTTTGAAATTATGAATGTTTCACAAAAAGCAAAATAATGTTTTTGTTTAGTTTATTCTAGTACTCACAGTGCTCAAAAATTATAATGTAAAATTATATATTGCGCAACAGTGGTTAATCGCTAGTGAAATTCCAAAATGGCTGGCAACTTTTGACAAAATAAAATATTTGCGTTAAGATGTCCGTTTCCTCATATTGAGAAATCTGACCCACTTATATTCATACGCACCAAACCAAAATAACCCGCTCTCCTCCACATACTGTATTGGCACGCAGACAATTTAGTGAACTATTTTAAGCCTCGTCCCTGAGCTATGCAACTATGCAACAGTTGTGTGCCCTCCTCTCGCCGCAGGATCGCTTACCCCTGGCCGTGGTGGGCAGTAACACCATCATCGAGGTCAACGGAAAAAGGGTGCGCGGGAGGCAGTACCCCTGGGGCGTGGCCGAAGGTGAGGAGTGGGGGGTGGGTGGACACACGCGGGTCACACCAGTCATCCTCTTGCCCCACACGCGCCTGTGTTATTGAGTTATCGAGCCAGGATCACGTGTGGGGATGTGGTCATTTGCAAAGCCGTAATGTGAAGCATGTGCTTCTGTTTTGTCCTTCTCTCCCGGTGATTGGCTGGATCCATTTTGATTTATTGCTACTGTCAACACAAACAACCAAAGTTACTGTGGGAAATGCTAGAAAGGATTCACGGAAATTAGCAGGGTTTCTGCGGGGCATTAAAAGTTATTAAATAAATTGTGCCAAAATTAAGGCCTTAAATGTCATTAAAAAGCATCAAATTGGATTCACACTGGCATTAAATCAAATGTTCTACTATTTTCACTGTACAAGTTAATCAAAAATACAAAAATTATGGTCCAAAAACACATTCAGCTGCAGGTTTGGCTGAAATTGTACACAATGTTTTGCTTCAAAGTTTCCCATTGCATCCGATGTGTTTTTGAAGATCAAAATTGACCCTCATTCTCCTGTTTGAAGGAATGTTTGCTAATTTGAAGTAATTAAATGTGCACAGATTTTAACATTTGTGGCATTAAAAACATCATAATTAGGCATTAAAATGTCGCTAACTGTAGAAACCCGGACTTGGAGAAGCGTTAGTGGAAACCATTGCTGAAGTGTTTAGGAACATTATGCAATTTATTTAAGATGCTAGTGTGGAGTTTATTTTGTGTTTATCTAAACAGGGACAAGTATGTTTCAGAAGCGTATGTTACATACAACATTTTAGCCAAAGCTAATTCTCAATGTCCATCCCTCGTTGGGCCAAACAGAGATGGACATTCAAAATTCCCGTAGCCTAGATTAAGAGCTTAAAAGAACGATGGTAGCTAATCAGCTATTTGGGAACATATCCAAAACTTTTAAAGCATTTTACCGTATTATCATGTGAAATATCTGCACTATGGTCTGTAGATGGCACGGAGCTGATTTGCCTCTTGTCCTGCCTTTTTTATATTTGAATATTTCAATGATTTTGTATTGGGATTCTTACATCCTGAACCAGATCCAGGACGGAGGTGTGCAGGACGGTTGAGCTCCAGTGGCACTTGTAGTAGCAGAAGAAGTGAAAGCAATAGTAGTTCTGTGCTATTGTAGCAGTTGTTGTAATAACTGTAGTTGTTGTTTCTGCAGTTGTAGTAACCATAGTTGTATTAGTACTAGTTATTGTAGTTTTAGCTGTAGTTGTGTATTAGGTGACAAAGTAACAACTAAAATGGAGACCGCAGTAAAAACCTCTCAAATACCAGTGTACAGAACTGTATTTAGAAGTAGTAGCTGCAGCATTAGTAGCTGCATGTTATGTGCATTACATCACTGTATATGCTACTACATCACTGAAATAGGTGTAACCATAAAAATAACTGTACTAGTTGTGTTTGTTGTCGAAGTTGCAGTAGCAGTACTGGTAGCAACAGTTGTCGTGGTCCAAGTTGCAGTGGTAGTAGTGGACATAGCTGCTATTGTTTTGTTTGTAGTAGTAGTAGTAATAGTAGTAGTAGTAGTCATAGCAGAACGACATTTTCTATAATGACTAGGCAGCAGTAATAAGTGTGAATACCAGTGGAAGATTAGCAGTTGCGTGTCACATCTCTGGTGTGTGTTTAAACATAGTTGCAGTACTATGGAGTCCGTAGGGAGTGTGGGAAAAACATTTTCTGGCCGTCAGTGTAACTATGGAGAGGGAGGGGAGAACACGGGGCAGGAGGTCCCTGAGAAGATATGCAGTCGCTCCACCACAGATCTGCATGGAAACCTCAGGGGACTGCAGGCAGCTGTGCTGCAGGGAGACACCTGCTGGCTTGTTGTGGAACTGCAGGCTTGTGCAATACAATAAGAATGTTTAATGTACATAATGTAGGACTTTGATTTAGACATTGTGCAAAAAAAGATGATTAAAGGAAGGTAAGGGACAGAATATTTGACTATTACACTATTATATTTATACTTATGCTCCGGTAGGGCTGGGCGATATCGATATTTAAAATAATCGATATAATTTAGACATATGGAATTAGACCATATCGCATATATCGATATAGTTCAAATTCAGATAAACTATTAAGTTATTAAGTTTATCTTAAACTGAGCACTTTATTTTGTTATCTCTTTATATATAAATGCTGCCCTCAGAAAAAGATTGACCTATTTGATGGTAAAGGCTTTTTTTATTAAGATATCTTTCTAATTAAATGTGCACCTTACGAAGCTTAGTTTTACAGTGTACATTTTATAGTGAGTTTTCAGTAAAACTATTCGTATTTGTCCTTGACTTTGACTTAACATTTCATTTCACAGCTCTCACTTTGTGGAAAAAATATCGGGATATATATCATATATCGATATTAAACCTAAATATATCAGGATATGACTTTTGGTCCGTATCACCCAGCCCTATGCTCCGGCAAAATATAAAATAAATTGTTCATAACTCAAAATCACAATTATTTTCTTTATCTATATTTTTCCCTTTCTTTTTTGACAGTGGAAAACGGTGAACATTGTGACTTCACAATCCTCCGGAACATGCTCATCAGGTGAGAACAGTATTCTGCTTCTTATTTTCCGTACTTTTCCTACTGATCGCAGTGGCATTAGTGGTGGACAGAACAACAAGAAATCTAAAGCCAAACTCTCATCATGCTGACCTCATGGCTCTTCCATGTGGGCATTGGTAGACTTTATACACTGTAACCTGATCTCTTATTTGTCACTTTCAGAACTCACATGCAGGACTTGAAAGACGTGACAAACAACGTTCACTATGAAAATTACCGCAGCAGAAAACTGGCAGCTGTTACCTACAACGGCATCGACAACAATAAGAACAAAGGGCAGCTGACCAAGTAAGCGCTCGCTTTCATAATGTACACAGGTGCTTGCACACGTGGAGACTTAATACCGTCTGGTTTGGTGTCAGGAAACTTCTAAGAGCAACAATTTAAGTCAGAATGGAATGACTTTATTGATCACCAGGGGAAAGCCTTTTATATTTTTACTCGCCCGAATATCAGTCTAAAATGAAATGAACTGAGGAGTAGTTAATCTTTCAGCCCTTGTATACCGTATGTACAATACTTCTCAAAAGTTTGGAAACACTTTATTTATGTGTTAATTTTTTCTTTCAAGACTATTTACATTGTAGATTCTCACTGAAGGTGTTCATTTATGAAAGAACACGAATGGAATTCTGTTCTAAACAAAAAAAAGTTAAAATAAATAGTGTTTTTGACGGGTACTATATATATATATATATATATATATATATATATATAATTTTTTTTTTTTTTTTTTTTTTAAGATATATCGATATATTTTTAAATGAGATATGGATTATGAAACCCTCGTGCAATTATGCTAGCACCGCTGAAAACGGGTGTGTTGATTAGAGAAGCAATAGAACTGGCCTGAGTGACCCCAAACCTTTGAGCGGTAGAGTATGTTTTAAGCTGCGTAACTTTTCACCCATTAAGACGGGTCAAATACAAGCATCAATTATATCATGGATATTTGTATTTGGTTAAAAAAAAAAAATCTTTATTGAGGGGACTTGGCTTTGCTCAGACCTGACTCGTAACTTAACCGGGAGCGGGACATCACCTGCTCGCCTCCATGGAGACATTGATGCCTTGCTTTGTTTACAGATAACCAAATGTGAGGTTTAAGTACAGTCAAGCCTCTCCCCTAGGCTTTCCTTTGATAACCCACGTGGGGCATGTTTGCTCTGAGGTTCACGACGACGAGTTTAGCGAGCAACCTATAACAGTGTGGCTTTAAGTGCAGCGAAAGGAAAAGCAAGCGTACCTGTATTTAAAGCAGCTGACTTTGTTTACATGTAAGAGGTGAGAGGTCACTGTCTGGACCACTGACCTGTAGATTAGAGTAAGCGATCTGTCCCGGCACCTTTTAAACCCAAACACTCGTCAGCACTAACCCACTGGCCGCGCCTCTGACGGCCGTCTAATCCCGGGACACTAACAGCGCCACCGTCGTCCGCCGGCGCCCCGTCTAACTGGCTGCTGCATGGATTAAACGCATGCTAAGTGTCTTGTCTTTGTTTGTTTTTAGATTTGAAGGTGATGGCATGTAAGTTTGAACTTTTACTCACACTAGTCTGTTCTCTGTGCATTTCTAAAGCTTTTCCTTGCCACATGTTACAGCCTATAAATCTATGCCTCGCCCCCCATTCCGGTATCCCTGAAAGGAAATTTAATGCATGATCGATTGTTGTAAAGTGAATGTAACGGCTTTCAAAATCACCTCATCACCCGGTTAGACAACTTTAAAAAACGAATAACAAGCATTACGCATCAGTTATAACACTATGGATTCACAGCAGTAAGTTAGCCCCAGGGTTGCCAGGTATCTGTGGCCCAAACCCGCACAAAGGTTTCTGAGACTAAAGGCGTAGCTTTGGAACTTCCCATGTATTCCTTTTCTTAAAATAAGTAAATTCATCCTTGATTTGAACTATTATCTTCAGAAATATTTTTTTTACACTTAAGAAACGACAAGAAAAAAACAAATGATTTTAAGTTTTGAAGTAAATTTCTTTCTTTTTTTCTTAATTTAAAAAAAATCTAATTTAGAGTGGGATGAGATCTTTTATATATGGACATTTTTGCCTCTTAGAGATTTACTGAGTACTGTTCAAATAATATCTCTCCATGACGATCACGTTTTGTCATTCGAAATAGAGTTCTCTCAGGAATAAGATCCATTTTGACTTATTTTAGGCGAGAAACAGTAGAGCCAACCCACATTGTAAAGCCGTCCCATTCCGCTGGATTACAGTGGACCTGGCAACCCTGAGGTGAAGTGGGTCAGATGCAGAGGACACATTTTCCAACAGTGGGAATAAACCAGAATTGACGCTTGATTTATTACTGTGAAGCAACTTCTATTTGATCTGACAAACGACAATGTCTGAGTTTTTTCTCTTCCTTTCCCCTTTCCGTGACCTTCTCCAACGTATTTCACCAGTTTGCTCTTTGTCTTTATCAATCCACATGCATACCTACATATCCAGCTGTACCAAAAACACTGAACGGGGCCTTTGCCTTTGCGTCTGTAGGAGTCCTCTGGCCCAGATGGAGGAGGAGCGGCGGGACCACGTGACCAAGATGAAGAAGATGGAGCAGGAGATGGAGCAAGTGTTCGAGATGAAAGTCAAAGAGAAGCTGCTGAAGCTCAGGGACTCCGAGGCCGAGGTAAATCCAGTCGACTGGTTTGAAAGAGAAGGCGCCACGGCTACTCCTATTGTGCATGTTGTCGTTCCTTTAGGTTTGATCAATGTTAACAAGTAAAAGTACTGGGGTTGTAAAGCAGTTTATGTAAAGCACAAAAATAGATATTAGCAAGGATTCATTTAGAGTGGAGGAAATTTGAGTGCTGAAATGATCGAAAAGTTTGGATGAATATTTAGTATCACTCGAGCATGAGTGAAGCAAACAAAAAAACGCAAGGAAAAGTCATCTTTATAAACTTCTTTATAAACTTCTTGTGCGCCTCCCCAGCTCCAGAGACGCCACGAACAGATGAAAAAGAATCTGGAGGCCCAGCACAGAGAGCTGGAAGAGAAGCGACGCCAGCACGAGGAGGAGAGGGCCAACTGGGAGGCGCAGCAGAGGATCGTGGAGCAGCAGAAACTAGACCTCTCCAGGTGAGGAGCCCACCCATCATTTTTCTAAATAACAGAATTTAGCTTCACGTAATAAACGTACTTCTCTCTAAAGCGGTTTCTCAAACTCAAAAGGTGTCACTAACTCGACATAAACTCAAAACCTCTATTACAACAACAAAATTAAAATAAATATAACATTTTGCATAAATAGCTTCACGTGCGCAGTAGGTATACCTAACTGTTTTTCCCTGTTCTTTTCTCGTTTCAGGACCTTGGAAAAGAACAAAAAGAAGAAGATCTTTTAATAACTCCTATGGACGTTCCCAATCTTAAAGGATATTATTATTATTTGCCTACCTGCCTGCCTCCATCCGGATTACGCACATTGACAATTGTACTATACAATGCTCACCACCAGGGGTCAGTGTTGTCTGGACTCTGAACCTAATCTTTTGTTGGGGTTATTTCCTTACCAGTACGGTTAATGCAGCTCGTTTACAGTTCATGCAAAGCTACAGGGCGAGTCGGTTCAATCTTCTCGGTTAAAAGGGAAAAGTTTGATATTTATGTGCTTTTTATGTTCAAAAAAGTTGCTTCGGTAGTTGCTTATAAAATGTTTTTTTTTTTTTTGGATGCCAAGTGTCATTTTACTGCCACACTATTGGAGCTGTCCTGGAGTTGTATGACCAGAAAAGTGGCTACGATTCTGCGCTGACAGCTGATCCAACCAAAATATTTTTTGAAAATAGTCCAGGGTTTTCCAGCTGAATTAGACTAATTTTGATGCTCTGAGTCCGAAAATGACCTTGGTTTTGCTCAATCAGGTCAGGATTTTTTGCTACAGAAATGCTTTAAAAATCGATTTTGCGTCAAAAACAAATTTCTGCGGATCATCAGCTGAGAAACCCTTGACGTTTTTTCAGTTTTCCTCAAATAAAAGTCAACGTATCCAAAGTCATTCCGTTTTTATTTACTCCATCAAATTTGATAAGCAGAATTCATAATAACGTAGTCGTACGTAATCCGTAACACTATGGCTGTATCTCAAAAAGTTGACCTGATGAAGCAAAATGCATGTGATATTCGGACTCAGAACACCAAAATTAGTCTAAATCAGTTGAGAAACCCCTGACTATTTTTTGGCTGTCAACTTGTGTAATTAATCATTTATACACTTCGAGAGAAGCAGATTAGGGAAAACAAAGTCTTTCACTGTGATACAAGAACAACATTAGGCAAGAATGGGTCCTACTCTTTCAGAAAACCAAGCCACTGTTTAATAATCCTATAAATGTTTGATAATCCTATAACTATGTATGTCATAGGCATCGGAAAGAAGCAGGTTCCAAAGAAGAGGGTTTTTGGGTCCTAGGGCCAAACTGAGGCAACAAAAGATAATATACTTAATGGTTAAATGAATTAAGAGCTAAAAAGAGAAACAGCAATATCATTATCATTATTGAAACTGCTATTGGAAAACTACAAACACATTTTTCGGGGGGTGCAGCTAACAGACTTTTCTGAATCACAAGATCCGAGGCTACATCTGTGCAGTTTTCTTTTCTTGCATCACAAAGTGAACGATTGTCTAATTAAAAGGAGCATAGAAGTCCAGCTTGCAGCCAGAATCAGACTGAGCGGACGAAGCCTGATTCTACAGTCGAATCGTCCTGTACGACCGAGAACCTACGCAAACAATTGACCCTTATGTTCAGAGTCCAGACTTTGTGAATGTCGGATGCTGCGTCGACGCGCTGCATCGCTTTAATGCCAAAAACAAACAAAAAGAAAAACCTCTCCTCAGGCACTGTTTTTATATATTTGGGTCATGTATATTGTAGCTTCCACATGTTACCCCTCCCACCTTCAGTTCCCCCTTGTAACATAAATCATTTACTGCAGTGTGTTAAAGCATGTGTTCCAATTTCTAAACTTTTATTTCCATTTTGTATCGGCCCATTGTTAGTTTTAGTTCTTATTTGAAGTATTTTGTTCCCCTGCCTTGTTCTCCTGACTTCACTCACGCTGGGTGTAAAAATGTAAAGAAATTGGAGGAGTTTGTATAAATTGGCTCCCTATACTTTTCCGCTTTGCAACTGTGTTTGCCATCTCTGATCTTTTCAATGGTCAGGATTTGAAAAATAACTCGGGCGGACAAAACTGAATTTACCGTTAGCACTGTTTGTACCGTATCTGTATTTTATAATATTTTTACTGTATAAAGTCACATAATAAAGTTGTGATCTTATAATTCATTCATTTTTGGATGTTTTTTGCTCTGTTACCAATTTGTTCCTGTTTCTGCAGGTCTTGACTGCTTTTCCAACAGTCTATGGCTGGGATAAGAAAGTCTGAGTGGTCACAGGCATTTTTTGTTTTTTTTTCTAGCAAAAAGATGAGGCCAAGTTTCCACACAAAGGCCATTTATTTATTTATTTTTACAAATTTTGTGTGGAACAGTTTTTTTCCCTACTAAATTACGATCCATTTCTCCAGCAGATGGCAGTCTAATACCACCTTCATTGCTGCAAAGTCTAGAGTCGTTACAGTTGCGGCTTATCACTGTTTTCATGGACTGGTTGGCCTGGCCTTTTGCTGATTCATGCAAAACATATCTAGGTCAAAGTCTTAGGCTTTTCCCCATTTCCCTGTTTAACCTATAGCCATAAGTTCATTCAGATAAGGGGAGATTAGATACTGTCTAGACCTTTCCTTTATAGTGCTTCTGAGCTCTGAGCACCCCTGGATGCACTCCTGTCTCCTTATAAGAACATTTCTTTTTTTCTTTTGTCTTTTCTTTTTTGAAAAAAACAGAACTATTTGCAACAAGTGCAGACAGTTGTAGCAGGCCGTATTTCATTTACAGAACAGATTGTACTATTGAAGTATGTACACAATAAACTTCCATTAGATTATTCCTAAACTAAATTAACTGGTGGTTACTTTGCAGCAGTAGTCCTGGCACGACTTTAATGCCGACACTCCATTTTAAAACTAAACCAACTCTGCAAAAGAAAAGTGTAAATTTGTCTACACCAGCCAAATACAACAAAACCACTCTCAATTTAAGTTTATTTGCCCAATAGTCCATATCCACATTACAGTTACACTGAACACACCAGCTTTGATCATTATGGCAAGGCAAGTTTATTTGCACTGCACATTGTATGTCAAAGACAACTGTTGTATATGTTTTGTCTGTCCTGTCTGTGCTGCTGTGGGCGTGGCTGCTCCCTGGCGGGCTAATGGGCACACTCAACTCATCACATGCAGTATTTAAGCACCGGCTCTCCTGCCAGATCGTCAGTCTACCTACGTGAGAAGACTTTTCAGGCCTATTTAGTAGTAGCTGTTGACTCTGTATTTTGAAACGAACTGTTTTTCCTGCTCCTCGTCAGATCTTCGTTCCTGTTCGCCACCATCTTGCCAATAGTCACCTGCCCACTCCGGATACCAGGCTCGTCCAGCCCCAGCCCCAGCCCTTACCTACCTGCTCCATTCCGACCTCCTCCATTCGGCCTGCTCCGAACAACTACCACCCCAGCCTCGCCCAACCGATCTTCAGCCATTTCCCAAGTATTACTAAATAAATCTTGTACTTACCTTCTCTCCGTCTACTCTTTGGGTCCGCCACCATTAGGCCCCAACAACAACTCGATGTGCGTCACAGCAACACCAAACATAAATAAGAATTATAACACCGAACACACCCCAGCTTTGATCAATATAACACCGAAGCCAATGTCAAAGCTCAAAATGTGGTGGGCAGTTACGTTTACTTAACTACTTGAGTAACTCTTTGAAGTTACTTTACTTCTTGGAGTAGTTTTATCACAACATATGTCTTGAGTAATGTCATTTTGAAGTAAAGATACTCTTACATGGTGATTCTTGCTGTTGAGAGTAAATCTGGAAGTGACAAAGGTTGCATTAACTTTAGCAATTATTATTTGGGTCACTACTTTTTACTTAAGTAGTAACTGTACCCTTGAATATTGTGGCTACTCTACCCAACTCTGTCAAATCAGTCTTACCTTCAGAAGACCCATTTAGATTAAAGGCATTTCCGAATTACTACAGCTGCATGTTTCTCCCCTGTCAGAAAACATTTTCATAACGATCACTTTCATTTCTGATAATGCGAGGCAGAGATGTGCATGTCCCTGTTTGAAGGCTCATCTGTGTCTCAACTGTTTTGCTGCAATATTGTTTTGTAGTTCTGTTGTTTGTCTTGTCACATCACATGCCATTTGAAAACTACGCTACCTGCATCCGGTCCCTCCTACTTTGAACATAGGACCAATAACACACAGGCTGAACACGACTTGTTTAACCAATCATTGGGTGATTTTGTTGGGTTTTGTGGTAGAATGGCAGCCCTGCTGATGTAATCCTACGGTTACATGGCCACAAAAATAAGATCTTTCAATAATCTGATGTTACGCTCTCACATGCTATCGGGAAATCTGGCAGTCCAATCTGACTTCAGGGTAAACAGCTCTGTGGCGTAGGTCGCAGGACCCCTGCAGCACAGGATTTATTTATTGGTTTATTTGGGACGGGACAGTGCTTGTTAATGAACATCCATCCGTCGTCCCCCATGTGCACTCTCAAACACACTCAAATTCATCCTGGCCTATTGTACATGTTTTTAGTGGTAGGGGAAACCGGAGTACCCGGAGGAAACCTACACAGACAGAGGGAGAACATGCAAACCCCCCAAAAAGTGGGTCTGAACATTTTCTTTCACCTAAAGTAAAAAGTCATGCCATAATAAGTGTCACATTATTTCCTCTCGATGTGGCTACTTCCAGCCTCTAGGTCTTCACGTGTCTGCCAAAACATTAACATTCCTATATTTGAAATCAAGGGGCAAGAATAATACGTCACCTGATGGGGCTACAGTTTGCTTTAACCCTATTGCAGGGGTGTGGAACTCGTTTGGGTCTTGGGCCGCGCATAATGTAAAGGACTGTGGCCTAATAAATAACAATGGCTTATACTTATTGCTTTTCCTCAGCCTGTGTCACACGATTCTCAAAGGGCTGCATCTAGTTTGTATTCATTCACTCCACACTCAATGGTGGTAAGTTACTATTGTAGCCACAGCCACCCTGGGGAAGACTGACCATTTACCACATGGCTATAATGTGTTTTTTTTTCTTTCTGTGACATACTACAAAATGCTGTACAACGGGCTACATGAGCCAGATGTGAAAGATCAGAAAGCAATTGCATTACATCTACTGTATATTCAATAATGCGATCATGATTATGTTGTTCACATGATCCAAGAGCTTCAGAATTTGGATAAAGATCAGATTTTTTTGGCGTGCCTGTAACCCTTGCTAGTATCGTCCCCCATACCCCAAACACACCTATGGACAGTGTTGGGGGGACAGTATTACAAAAATAACTAATTTCAAAAATATATTACTTTTTTCAGTAACTAAGGAATGTAACATAACATGAAACAAAATACGGGAATACATTAGTCATTACATTTCAAGTACCTTGAGTTACAAGTGCATTTAAATGTATGAATGAAAAAAAGCCAAACTCCAGTCTGTAGCTAACGTCGTCAAAACCAAAAACGGAGAGAATGGGGAAAGCGAAGGAAAAGGAAATCTCTGACTGCACTTTTGCTTGGTATCTTTATTACTATTTTCAGTTTATATTTTGTAAAAAGTAACTTAAAGTAGTGTAACTCAGCCTCATTTTTGATACAGCAATATGTAATACAAACATATTATTTTTTTAAAGCTGTAATCACTAATATAGAATGTATTAAAATGTTTAAGTAACTTGCCCTACACTGCCTATGGACCCTTTGGACTAGTTGGCCGCAAGTAAACACCGCGGCCCTCCTCCTCTTCCTCCTCCTCATAGTGTGGTCCAGCTCAGCTCTGTTCTGACTGGTCGGCGCCGCGCTCAGGTCACACAGGTACAACATGCCCCGCCAATCACCATTCTGTTGCGATTGAGTTTTGCCGAAGATAACGGCTTCCCATGTGCCCTGCCAGTTCCACTGTTTCTCGGAAGAGCGATTTCTGGAATGGGTAACGCGGGGATAGGCCTCTAAAATATAACGGCAAATGATGTTTGAGCAGGCAATAACAAGCTATTTAGATACAGTACAGAATTAAAACACAAAATATGCAACAACCAAAAACATTCTTCCCAATCCGCAAAGTGTATTACTATGGCAGGTGAAGTGTCTTGCCCAAGGGATGGAAACTCATAGCGTCACAATACACACACATTCATATTTTTTTCCCAATCCAAATTGCAAATTGCCAAAACAGCTTACTTTACGGTCACCCATGTTATTGATATCAATGTGAAAATCCAAATCCTCTTCAGTTTTGTTGGGCACCACAGTTACCCAGATTATTTCCAAAATAGAGCAACGCTAATCCTGCTTTATGCACATTACATAAGGCGT
Source organism: Proterorhinus semilunaris (assembly GCA_021464625.1). Classification (NCBI taxonomy): domain Eukaryota; kingdom Metazoa; phylum Chordata; class Actinopteri; order Gobiiformes; family Gobiidae; genus Proterorhinus; species Proterorhinus semilunaris. The sequence goes on from CM038360.1 coordinate 24,002,989, forward strand.
CGGGGTCAGCGATAGGTGCCCGTGTCCAGTATCGTGGGGTTTCTCTGGCTCTGAAATAGACCCATGTTACAGCTTATCGTTTCCAGTCGACACTATGTGAACAGCTGTCGGCTTCATATTGACTCAAGAGCCCTGTTACTTATACACCGCGCCCATATCAAGTGTTGTCACAGAAATGTAATCGGCCCGATATAACGGTGTAGACTGTAAACACGCAGCAGGACAATCGGTTTGCCCTGCCAGGTATGAGGAGAACATGCAAACTCCACACAGAAGAGACGTGTGTGACTCGGCTTTATGTTTTCTGTTGCCCTGGTATGTTTTTTTTTTGCATGTGAAAATCTACCGTGGTGGACAATAAAATAACATTACATTCTCACTCTAGAGATTTGTGTTGTATGGGAGAAAGTGTGCTACTGCTCTGCTTGAAAAAACTATAAGATGTTTGAAAGTTAATGCGATCATAACATTTAACACGGATCCAAATTCACCTGAAGCCTGTTGGTCAGTATCTGAATTTCAAAGTGATTCTTTGGTTTAGCACAGATTTCAGTATTTGGTCCCTGTCAGTGGTAGAAATTCTTGCAGAGTCACATGTGCACACGCCCCCTTTCGTCTGTCAGGTTACAGGAAACGTCAAGGCAGATATCGCAGAAGCACCTTCAATTTTAGAGTAAAACTTAAAAACGTAGAATTATTATGAAACTGTGACCTTTTAAATGGCTGCGACAATATACTTCCATTTGATTATGATTTACTATGAATCACTTTATTAAAAGACTAAACCTTGTTGTATATGCAATATAAATAGATATTCACACAATAATTCAGAATTGCCTGGATAATACCCTATATATATATATATCCTTTCAAAACAAAGTTACACAGCATTTTTTTTTTTCAATGTTCAGAAGTTCTCAAATATAATACCATTCATAATTTATATAGCATATTTTATTCATCATTTGTGTAAAGCAGTGTTTCCCAACCAGGGGGACCAATTTCAGATTGGAATAGAAGGCACAACTCAATACTATAAGAACTTTTGAAAGGAAGGCTAATTAGACATTGTGCCGTAAAATGTATGTTTTTTTAGCTTTATTTTGTACATTTTAAAAATTGTACTTAAGTGATCCCTTCTTGAGTAAACTTCGACACCCTTGACGTATGGGGTATGCAGAGAATCACTAGTCAAGGGCTCTTGACAGAGTAGCCAAAATCTTACTCAAGTACAAGTAAAAGGCAGTGGCCTCAACACACTCAACTAAGAGTAAAAAGTACTTGGAGAAAATGTTTACTTGAGTAGTGTGAGTACTGAGTAACTGTTTGAGCATAAAAGTCTGATTATTATTTTACACTAACTTGATACATTGCACCCAACACAATTTAGTACAATGTAATTTGCTTTGTACCAATCTGTAATAATATGTACCTAAGGGTTAGATACACCATGGAATAATGTGTATAAGTACTTTGCAGTTACACAATGTAATACGACATTAGACCTTTAGGGTTAGGGCTTAAGGTTGGGGTTATAGTTAGGGTCTTATGTCCTATTATTATTTAATTATTCCATTGTGTATCTAACCCTTAGGTACAAGTTATTACACACTGTTACAAAGCCCATTACATTGTATTAAATTTGGCAAGTACAATGTATCAAGGGTAGGGAAAAATAAAGTGTTATCAAACATAAAAAATAAATCATTATGAAAGATTAAGTAAACAAAACATCTTCATTCATTCATTCGATTTGATATCATTCAAGTAGTAAGAGTAGTACTAGTACTGCATGAAAAGACTTGCAAAAGGTATTTCAAAAAGTAACTTAAATATATGTACTTGAGTAAATGTAAGTACTACCCATCTCTGTCTGCAAAACCAAAAGTTTGGGAACCACTGGTTTTAAGGTTTGTGGTTTTATTTTCCAGACGCTTTTATTTTGTAGTCCTCTCTGCACGTGTTTCCGCTTGTGTCCGTCTACGCTTGTATCGACGTGCGCACACAGTGGTAGCGTGTGGCTGTCCACTGTCAGATGAGCGCGTGTGTGGAGGCTGACCTGTGACCGGAGACAAGACGAGACTCTGTCCGAGGGGCAAAGTGTAAACGGGTGGGGGACCCTATAACCATCTGCACGTGTCCGCCTCAGAGCCTTCTCCAGCGGGACACGCCGAGCGCCGAGCGGGTCTGGAGCGGTCCGGACCAGCGGCATGTAGCGTGCCTGGTGCGTATCTTCTGTTGTTTTGGGAAGATGATGTTTCGAGTTTGCCGATCTGTGTGTGCGAACAAAATACGTGACATTTCTTCATTGTTGTGCTTTTGCTGACACTTTAGCATGTAGGTTCCAAGATCTGGTATTTTGACTGACGTTTATTCTTTTTCTATCAAATTGTTTCATCAAATGTATTGGACTTAGGGGAATAATAATTATTTAGAAAGAGATTTTGAAACTTTTCTTTTATAATGCTGACGTAAGTACATTTTAAAAAAAACACAAGTTTTCTTAATTGTTTAATTGTTTTCATGAAATAGAAAATTAAGGCAAAATCTGAATAATAGACAGAGCCAAGTTAAGTTTTTGTCACTTTAGATACATAGGGGTTCAAAGCTCAGTCAATTGGTTATTAGATAATAGCAAATCCTTCTGAATACCTTCATAATATCGTCAAGTAGGCTACGATACTTCTTAAAGTGCAAATGTACAATATGTGAGAGAAACACATTTTCCTGTGTCTCCCTTAACTATCATAATATTCAACTTACTATTGCCTAAATGTTGTTTTGTTTAGGAAGTTTGCATAGCATTATAAAATTGATAGCAGAAAGAAGACGATGTTCTTGCTCTTGGACACATCGGGGTTTAAAATAGTTCTCTCTTCTCCAATTTTGTGATTTCATTCTTACATAAGTATCTTTATGATATGTCATAAAAAAAATACATAAATTAAACATGCTTAATCTAGCGTTTCCTTGTTCTTGTAACACATTAAGAGCATTACGTACTGCTGTAAAAGTGACATAATGTTTGGGTACTCACAGTCACTAACTTCATACTGTCTTCACCACGGATGTTTTAATATGCAGAGAAAAATAACACATTTCTTGCGCTTAAGAAAGTTTGAGAAGGCGGCATTTCAAAAAACATAAGGTTACTATCTGGTTTCTAGCTACTTGTTGTGTTTTGTACTATGCTATCAAGTAAAGATCTAGAGAACGTATATTTAAAATGTTGCGACTATAAGCCTGAAGTCTCCCTTCATGTCTTCCAGCCTTCCTCCTTAACCTCCTCCCTCTGCGCTGGCACTGACCTCCCCCTGACGCTGAAGCCATGGGTGGGAGTCTGGGCTGCCACCGCTCCATCCCCAGGGACCCCTCGGACATCAGCTCGAGCAAACGCAAGTACAGCGCCGCCTGCAACTTCAGCCACATCATGGTCAACCAGGAGCGCCTCAACATCAACACGGCCACCGAGGAGGAGCTCATGACTTTGCCGGGGGTCAACCGCCTCGTGGCGCAAAACATCGTCGAATACCGGGACTGTATAGGCGGCTTCAAGAAGGTGGAGGACTTGGCTTTGGTCAGTGGGGTCGGCGCTACCAAACTGGAAGCTATCAAACTGGAAATTTGCGTCTCGAGCCGGACGAGCTCCTCACAGCACTCGCCGTCTTCGATTCGAAAAGACTGGGACTATCAATCGTGTAACGGACTCAATATCAACACAGCTACGCCGGCGCAGCTCATGAGCGTCAAGGGCATCACGGAGAAAACCGCCAAGAACATTATCGCCTTCAGAACGGAGAACGGGCCCTTCAAAACAATCGAAGATCTCGTGAGGGTCAACCATATCAACAGCTCGCTGCTGGATAAAATTCGCTTGCAGGTTTACGTCCAACGCTCCCGCGCGGCGTCCATGAACACCAACGGCGGGTTCATCACCAAGTCCCAGCCCAGTCCGACCTCGTTCAGCCTGAAGAGCGACGACCTGGACCTGCCGCCGGGGGGACCCACTCAGATCCCGTCGTTCAGGCCGAGTGTTGAGCCTCCGTCCCGGATGAGGGAGGGGAAGCCGGTGGTGAGGCTGGCCACGTGGAGTCTGCAGGGCTGCTCCAGCGACAAGGCCAACAACCCGGGGGTCAGAGAGGTGGTGTGCATGACCCTGCTGGAGAACGAGTGAGTACTGCGTGCCGGGGGGGAAGGGGGGTTGCCGTTTGGGGTTGGAGTTAATGATAACAAGGTTGGGAGTTAATGTGGTGTGTGCATGTTCCTGTTCCTGGAAAGTATAGCTTTCCGCGGACCTGATATCTTGGGTTTACGTAAACATAGGATCTCAGGCTTATCCTGCTCCATAAACCAAGTGCCAACAGTGCGTGGGCGGCCCACCGAACCTGAAATATTATTGCATAACTTTATTGGGGCGACGGTGGCGCAGCGAGTAGAGCGGGTTGTCTTGTGATCGGCGCTTCGAATCCCGCTGGTGCCCACTGTCGTTGTGTCCTTGGGTAAGAGACTTCACCCACCTTGCCTCCAGTGTCTGCCTACACTATTCATTCACTCCATGCTTAGTAGTAGGCACATTGAGTTGCCTTGTGTATGAAATGTGTGGCATAAATAAACTTGCCTTGCCTACACTGGTGTATGAATGAGAGCGTGAATGGGTGACTGGTTCCTTGATGTAAAGCGCTTTGAATGCCAAAAGCAGGTAGAAAGGCGCTATGTGAATGTCACCATTTATTTACCATTTATTTTGTAGTCAAATAATTCTTTAATTCACCAAAATATTTACTAACTAGTCTGTCTGCAACCCTGGTTTGGACCAGGCTAAGCTTCCAGTTTCCATAGTGACAGCAGACCTGGGGTAAGTTTGATCAATAGAATAATGAAACCACTTGTATTACGCTTTACGGGCATTCGTTTACAAGCTTCTCAACGTACGACATTGTTGTCATTATTCATTCACTCCATGCTTAGTAGTAAGCTGCTTATGTAGCCTCAGCTGCCCTGGGGTAAACTGATGGAAGCGAGGCTGCCAATCTGCGAAACCAGCTCATTGATAGGCAGCGTGTTAAGTGTCTTGCCCATCGACACAACAGTCTGCTCCCGGTGGAGCTGAGATTCTAACCTTGGACGCATGAACAAACGCTTGTAGCAACTGAGCCATTAACATTGAGCTGGGCTTTTTATGGACTTAGCTGCTTTTCTGAAACACTGTGGTTTCACTGCATTACTGACAAAAAGTCCAGCGGTGAAATTGTAAAAGCATTTTTTTCCCCAAACTTTGCTCATGTACTAACCCGCACGGCATTGTATTTAAATTATGGCATTCATTCAAGAAATATCTTGTGTGAATATCCTTTGATAAAAACAGTCTTTAGCATGGTGTTTTGGGACTAGGTGACATGTTTAAATAGTCTTGCTTAGGAATCATCCATAAAGATGTTTTAGTATGACCACATTATTCAATCAACCTCTTCTGCTTGGACCTCTTGAGGACATGGGCCATCACTTTAACTTAAAGCCATATTAAAGCAACATTTCACCCAATAAATAGAATAAAATACAAGCATTTATTTTATTGCAGATCCTTTATATTTGGAACATACCTAAACATTGACCACCTCACCTCAGACCCGACTGTAACTTTACGTCTCCAACTCGTCTCCATGGAGATATCGACTAAAGGCAGCCAAATATGAGATTTAAACAGGTTAGGTCCTCGTCCAAATCCATTCTTTCATTACCCACTGCAAAAATAGCCTTTTCTGTGTCGAGCTGGTCATCTGTACAAACCAAAATGTTACGAGGTGTGCTTTTAAGTACAACACGTTTGTTTACAATCAGACTGTTAACCGATCAGAGCCATTAGTTAGATATATAGTCATCCATTTGCCTAAAAACGTTGTCTTTGGAGAAGCGCATTAAATATTAAGCGGTAAAGAAGTATTCTATCCAAAACAATCTGGTTTAGCTCTTAGGAAACATTCAAACCGTGGAAAACCTCGACGCAGTGGGTTTCTGGGACAAGCTTTGCAGGACATACTCTCTCTCTCTCTCTAGTCTTACACAATATGAACACGTCGGTCACTTAAACAGATGATAGCACAGTAGTCTTCTGTTCCCTGTTCCCCTTTAGTCCTGGAATTAAACTTCCACAGATAACATTTCCATGGCTTCCTGTGACTCGAGCTAATCTATAATGACAAGCACACACAGACGGTTACCTGTCTGTGAATGAATAATGATTAATTCAATGGGTGTATTTGAAGAGTAAGCACCGTTTTGTTCCTGGTGTGTTTGTGATGAGACTGTTTAAAGGTCTGTTTTGTCATGTTTTCACAGCTACAAAGAATAGAATCAATGTTACCCAGGTCTATGTATTTCTTAAAGGCCCTATATCTACTTAACCACACTCAAAACGCCAGCCCACACGCCCAATAGGTATACGTCACGAGCCATGCGCAACATTTTAAAAACCTTTTTATAGGGCTATTACTACAAAAATATCGAGGCTAACCGGTGTCAAAGTCATTTATAAACCCAGAATGAGGAATAATATGGCACCTTTAACCTGGCTCTCTAGAGGGGGCCCTATGGTGGATGTTTCTAGTGTTAGTGGAAACCGTAGCGTAAAGAGGAAACATGCAAACATGTAAAGGAAAGCAGTTTTTTTTAAATGAAGCTTAAAGATAGATGTGCTAGCCAGCTAAGAAATTATTTGTATTGGAGGCAAATTAAGCGTCGTCTGGACTTCTAAATGAAAAGGCCACCGTTTTTACATACTGAGATATGTTCTTACCTTAGCTTAGACGAGTTAATTTGTACCTGTCTGGTCTCCATGTGTGCCTTCTGTAACGTAAACACAGCACAGACGGCGTTAGCATTTAGCCTCTCTCTTCTCCTCTATAGCTCCAAACGAGGTGAAGATAGAAGCTACCAAACTCTTCCACGTTTTCCCTATTTAAATATGGTTATGTGACGTGTTACACTATAAATTATAATTACACAAAATTTAACAATGTGGATTTTCTAAGCGGATAAAAAGGATAAAACTATATTGTAAGGCGTAATAATACCAGGAGTAATTCGGCATCCGCACAGTAAAGTGAAGATGTCAAAATACTTCTGGTATTAGTCGCCTTACAATATAGTTCCCCTTTTTATCTGCTTAGAAAATCCACATTGTTAAATTGACTTGGTCATATGACTACCTGCCTGACTGTCCTAATTGTGTTTAGGATAAACAGTTCCCAGCTGGGTGTGCCCCGTCTTGGCATGAGAAGGATGTTTGGCGAGACTGGCCAGTTGTCTGTTTTGGTTGTCAGTTGTTCGGCTCACGTTGGAAGAGCTTGTTCAAAGGTCACTTGGACAAGTTTTGCCCTCACTGGAATAGACATAGTGTCAAAATGCGACATGATACTGTGGTGACCTAAACAGTGCGGGTGCTCGTAGTCAAGCACGTAGAGGGGTGTTTAAATAGGACTTGGCACTAAGGAACTGGGGGGGAAAGTATTGAAGGCGACTATGTCAGTTATGTCAATTCAGGATTGAATAATGTGTGGCTGGATTTTAGGGAAAGGCTTAGTAGCTACAATTGAATTTCTTATGCTTTCATGGAGATATTCAAGTTTCAGCAAGTAGCTCTGTTGTTGATTGCTTTATTTGCATCGGATTTCCTTTCCTCCTTACAAGTCACTGTCCAGCAGCAATGTAAGATGTATTTGTTTATTTGGTCGGGACATTGCATGATAATGAACATACAGGGGCTCGTCATATAATTAGAATATCATGAAAAAGTGCATTCACTTCGGTTATTCAACAGTGAAACTAATATATGATGGACTCATTACATGCAAAGTGAGACATGTATAGCCTTTATTTGTTATAATTTTGATTATTATGGCTTAGCTTGTAAAAACCCCAAATTCAAAATCTCAGAAAATTATAATATTTTGAAAATGGACCGTAAGCCATAATCATCAAAATTATAACAAATAAAGGCTTGACATATGTCACTTTACATGTAATGAGTCTATATCATATATTTGTTTCACATTTTAAGTTCAATTACAGAAATAAATGAACTTTTTCATGATATTCTAATTATAAGACAAGCACCTGTACATGGGACTCATGCATGTAAACGCGCCACACCGGATTGTAGCCATGGACTAATTTTGATCTGTCATCCCACATTCACACTCACAAACTCTCATTCATCCTGGCTTCTTGTACATGCTTTAGTGGTAAGGGAAGCCGGAGGAAACCTGTGCAGACACGAGGAGAACATGCAAACTCCACCCAGGGATCGAACCCAGGACCTTCTAGCTGTGCCGCCCAATTTAGTATAATAACATTATTATTAGGGCTGCAAGGTTTGCACTCAAACTACTTTTTTAAGTTTTTTTTTAAGTTTTTTAAATGCAGAAAACATTTCAAATGTCTTCCTATTAGTCACCTAATATTATTATATTATTTTCCCCTGATATGCCTTCATGTTTGTTTTGATATGCCCGGCCATGCCTTTCTTTGATTTGCTCATGGCTCTGTCAGTCACCTGTAATTTGGGTTCTGATCTGTAAATCTTTTGGAAAAGCATTTAGTCTTGGCTGGCCAGGCTAATTAGCATATGCGTTTTGTTTTCTTTAATACAACAAAATAATATGATACCATGGGGTCTTCTACAACAGTGGTGCCTGGGATTGCAGGGGGGGGCCAGAGCTTTGCCTGGTTAGAGGGTCAGGTCATAAATGATATTATTTGAGCAAAATAAATGGTCTAAAATCATCAAATATGATTGAGTAAGGACTAAAGGTGCATTAAACACTATAATTTCTGTTCATTTGTTTGAAATAAATACTTCTTTATTTTCATGTTTTGATACATTTGTGGGGCCACAGTTTTGGACTGGGGGGTGCGGCCCGACTACAGCACACACAGGGGGGGCTTCAAGGAAAAAGGTTGGGAGCCACTGTTCTGCAAACATGTTCTGAAATCCACATGGCTCTTTAGTTCGTCGCTACTTTTGTTTGCATTAGCTGTTAATATTTAATAAGTCCATTGCCTCTGGGCCTGTTTAATATTTGCACTGTGAAATGATTTTCGATTTTAAAGGATATTTAACTAATCTAATTACAATGATACGAGTAAAATATGTGCTCATCCCATTGTGATCCTTGTCCCTCAGTTGCATAGCCCATATAAACATAAGCCATCTGCTGTGCGCTGTGATAAGATTTGTGTGATTACCTCGGCGCCATAACCGTGTACCGTTCCCCTCCGTCTCCTCGCCCTGAAAAGGACCAGTCCCCTTCCTGTGCTCCCAGGCCTAATGGTCACATTATGGCCTGATTGTTTTCAGGGAACAAGCGTGACAGGGACAGTTTTATAGTTTACATGTGACCTGTAACCTGTAAATGTTTGAATTATTATTTACTACAATAGGGCTGCACAATTAATTGCAATTGTGCGAGTTACAGTTACAGTTTGAATTATGTATTTGTCAAGTTATGGTTGTAAAATTATTCAACATGAATCATCATAATGCTCTAATGACACTCACCAATGTGTAGAACAATCCATGAAAATTACATCCATTTTGACAGTTGAGAGTCACAACTTCTCAAACTTTAGTATTAAGTAAAAGCTATTAGTTTGTCCACTCTTTAAACCTAATTATTTCACAAACTACAAAAAATAACCAAAAACAATTTGGCCAGGTTTGAAATTATTTCTTTTTTACAAAATGAAATAATTGATTTGCCAAGAAATGATTCTATAAAGATGTTAAAAGATGTATTATGTCCATTTTGCCCGGATGATTAGATTTACAATTTATGTTGAGAAGGCTCAAATATGAACTGCTAAACTAACACTGCCTTCGCAATTGATCAAATGTACAGGCGGTTCATAGACTGTTCTTTGGAAGCGATCTCCTGAACAGGGTGGGAAGCCAGTATGTGGTGTTTCCTTATTCCCAGGGCTGTGTTGTTTGTAACAGTAATAATACTGAGAGGAGAGTTGACACACTTCCTGGCTGTGCTCCAGGCCCTGGCAAGGAGCTACTACAGTTCAGTGAACCCACGAGCTTTCGTCGATGACGGAGAACATCAGCTGAGACTGTGCAGGGTTACTCTTGGTCATCGACTTCTGTGTTACAATGTGTGTTTAATGCCGTCGAAAGGTTTTAGACGGTCTGCTTGGTAATAGGAATATATGAATAAAGGCAGAAGATTTTCCCTTATTCCTTGGTGAAAAAAAAATGGAGGAAGTGTGCCCTCTACTGGCGTTTGGTTTAACTGCATTTATAATATCATCAAACCTTGGGGTATTTTCTAGACACACACAGGCCTGCAGTTCTTTATTTCAAGGTATGCTACCATTTTCTTAAGCTAATGGGTCAAAAGTCATTGTAAAATCCTGATAAATGCATAATATAGAACCTTTAAAATAACTAAAAACTGACAACTGATGAGTTGTGTATGTTAACGTTGCAATTCTGACTCAATTGAAATTAATCTTCCAGTCTTACTCTGGCATCTGAGAGGCATGGAATTTGCATTTTTGTTGACTACAAAGAGTCAGGGCTTTGTGATGCATCCAAAACACGGGTTCACGTTTCTGTTCTTATGACATCAGGGCCATTAAACAAGACTCAACTTGTTACACTACAGCTACAACGCTGAAGCTAAGCAAGGCTTGGAGTCCTTTTTTTTTTTTTTACGATGACAAAACCACTGTCTGCTAAATGCCAAATATGTCAGAATGAAACCACTTAAACATGCCTAGTAAACACACAAAGACTACTGGAATGATTTTGAAATTTAGCTGGAATAGTCCTGCCATTTACCATAATCTTAGCATAAATTCTCAACATTTACCTATGCATATTTATTTGCATGAATGCTAACGCTCTCTACCTAGCAACGCGGCTGATATGTTGTTGTTTTTGGTGATTGTGACGGATTTGAGGTTTCTTCATAAGTCATTGCGTATTTAAAACAACCAAAAAGAGGAAGAAAGAACTAGACAGGACATCCTCATTAAAAAGCCCTGTGGTTTGGTGCTAGCTGATCGCGTGATAGCCATGTCGTTTGATATTACCATCTTACCGGGGTCAATCCTATGTTCATCCAGGGTTTAGTGGTGCTAGACTAGTGCATGTCTATGGTAACTAGTAACCTGCATTAAAAACCTCTTCAAAATCATGGGGTAGTCCTCCAAACATTGCCATATCTGATTTGTCCTCCTTTGTGAAATTCACATGTAGTAATTCCGGCCGCAGGTAAAGAAACTACTGTAGATCCGGTAACCTAGCAGATCACTCCGCCGCTGTGTAGCTTACAACCAGGAAGTTGATGCTGCTCAGATATAAGTTATGTTAAATGCAAAATACTTATATTAAAAACAAATATTCAGTCATCACAGACATTTATATCGGCAGTCTGGTAGGATAAGTGATTTGCCTCAGGTGCACTGTGCTTGTGACTCTTTTTAATGCTGCAGGCTACTAGTTTCCATATACATGCACTAGCCTAGCACTAGCCTAGCGCCATTGAACTCTCCATGAAATAAAAAAGAAAAGAAAAATCAGAAATCACCAACACTCTGGATAACTAGGAAATGAGGCCCTATGTTAGAAATCCTGAAATATTCCTTTAAGCTTAACGATATATGTATGACGTTTCACTCTCATGACTTGTGATTGATTGATGTACCAACTCGCGTACAAAAACAAATATGATTGGTTGATGTACCAACTCACGTACAAAAACAAATATGATTGGTTGATGTACCAACTCACCTACAAAAACAAAAAAAGAGAAGGACCCGGGGAACATAGGTACCCATGTTCGCTTGTTGTGTGATGCCAAGATGCAAGATAAATCTTCTGCGGTGTTCGATAATATGATAAGACGATAAGCGACAACATACTTGCTAGCCAGCCAACTTGTAGATTGCATTATAGTTTACGCTGCTAAAGTATTCCACTATGAATTCCTACTCGCTTTGTAAAAGTAGCATGGGGACAAGATATGTAAACAGACGTTGCTAGCTATTATGGGGTGCGTACCTATGTTCCCTGGGTCCTACAAGTTGGCAGGCTAGCAAGTATGTTGTCGCTAATCATCTTATCATCATATTATCAAACACCGCATTTACCACTTGCAAGGGCACTTTTAAAATGCTGGAGATAAAGGTACTTTAGTCAGTATAAATGTAGGTATAGTTTGTATTTTGAAAAGTGAAAAAGAGATCCGCACAACTGTAGATGCTCACCAGTTTTTATTGTTCACACTGGCAGAGTTACGTTTCGGGGTCTTAGCCCTCTGCCGGTGTGAACAATAAAAACTGGTGAGCATCTACAGTTGTGCGGATCTCTTTTTCACTTTTCCACTGTATTTTTTGGGTCCAGCACACTGGTTTAGTACCGTGGATGTGCGTGTCTCTCCTCCTAATAGTTTGTATTTTGCCTGTTATCTAACTAGAGTGGTCATAAGCGCAGGTTATACAAATTTTGTTTTGCGTTGACATATTAACAAAAACATTGGCCCCTATGCAAGCATTATAAAACCATAAAGCATATGATAGGTGTGTCTGCAAACGAAAAAACACGACAGTAAAAAACATTGCTTGCACTTGACTGTACAACACGGTAAGCTAATAGCGGAATAATAGGCTCATTGTCATTACAAGAAATCAGGGCACTATTCATTTATGTGATGGTAATGACTAATCCTAAACCTAACCCAGTATAAAGACTAACTATAATTCAATTATCTGGAAATAATATCAGTGTTTTCTAGTTACTATAGCTACAAATAGTCCCCGAAATCTACATTATTTCACGGTTGGTTATAAGACGAGCAATAAAAATGTGCTCTTCATTTTCTTTATTGCTTGAATCATTTAAACCCACACACGTCTTGCACTTTTTTACTTCCTCTGTCCACACTGCTGTCACTTCTACTTTTGTTTTTACCGCAATGTCTGCAAATTTCCCAGCGGTGACAAATCAGTGTTATTGTGCAAGCCCTACGGAGTTGTACATTGGCATAGCTGTTATATTCCCATTTTATTGTGTCATTTCATCAGTCAGTTTTGTCCCAGCCTTTTTCCTCACACAGTAATAATGTATTATTATACAGCGCTTTTCCAGCCGCCCAATCACTTCAGTTTTATGAATTATTCTTTCACTCTCCACACTAGGTGATGGTAAACTTGCTTATCGCCATTACTGCCCTATAGGGTGGAGTGACTGAAATGTGGCTGTCAATCTGCACCAATGGCTCCTCCAAACACGACCATAGGTGGGTTAGGTGGGTCCACTCCTAGAGCTTAGATTGGGCCCAAAAAGAAATTTCTTCCACCTTTTTTTTTGCTTGAATTTACTGTGTTGAAAAGGTTTAGTAAATAATGCAATCATAGTATAATTATTACGATATTCAAATTATTGTAATTGACTTTGCAGTTTTTCTCTATCGCTTTTGCTCAACAGATTGCCATATTGCAATGTCCACATACCTGACCGCTTTATCCTGAGTGTGTTTCAATCCTTTGTGTAACGTGATAGTATCGTAAACAAACCAGGAGCGTCTTGTCTTGTACGTCGTCGTTTGCTTTGGGTGGAACTGGAGGAATCTTGGCCTGTGCGCTGCTGAGTTAGTCTTGAAGGTGTGGAGTGGACAAGTTTGTGGCTGCTCCTGTGGAAATTTCCATTACTCAAGCATTTCAGAGGTAATAAAGGTTCTGGACATAAGTCACAATGGGGCTTCAGCCTAGTGTCTTTGCAAAATAAGAAAGTCCTTTGAATTTGAAGAGCTATGGAGCATATAAATCAAACCGGCTGACACGAGAGGGCAAGGCATCTGCAGTGCATTCCTGGACTTGGCTTCGAAGTATCGAGTAAAGAAAATTATGTGTCTGCAAATTCTGAGGACGAACACGATATTTGTATTTTTTTAAAAGCCGAAAGAATACCTTTGAATAATTAATCCCAATCGAAAAACAAAATTACAATTTGAGTTGATGCCATTTTTTAGGCAGCGTAATATTCTTTGCAAAAAACAAAATACACTGTCTGAGCAAATTTAACCCCAACGGATGAAATTAGTAGCTTCTCATTTCTAATAAAACCCTGTGAAAAGACACATCCCGTGGTTGTGGAAAATATGTTGGTCTGGGAAAGGTCAAACCATTCGCATCGAGCACAGAAAACATCTGAGGACATTGCAGAAGCGGCTAAAATCGTGTTAAGAACCATTGTCAACTCACCCATCTTCAATACAAGATCTTGACAAAAAGTGTATGAATGCAACACTAAATAGAACAAATTGAAAATAGAATTTCATGTTTTTAATCAGATGTGTGAGAGTAAATATTGGCTCTTTTAAATTGTTTAGATGAATTACTTGTCAATGTGAAATAACACAAACAATTGTAACCAGCTCCAGAAGAGCTTGAAAGGGGTGCAAATAAAAATCATTGGAATACATGGTGAGGCAACCGAAACATGCGGCGGCAAACCTTTAAAAAATGAGGTTACAATGCACCCTTTTGCACCTCTGTAGAGCCGGGCCTGTGTATGTGTGCTCTATTATGGCTTCTGTAAGCAGGCTAAAACAGGGAACTGATAGCCGCTGTGAGATGTGTTCAATGTCCCCAGACGGTGCTGCATCAGGAGCTGTTATAGCCCAAGGTTACCCTCTGCTGCGCCTGTCACTGCTCATTACACTGCCACAGGTCTACGCTCTCCAGGATGCCCTCAAAACTGAGTAGGCCAAGTTTGTTTGGAAATTGTTTGAGCGAGGTATAATGGTGGCTTTAATTACTTCTTTTTAAAAGGAACAGGCCATTGTTTTTCCATACTGAGATATGTTCTTACCTGAGCTTAGGCGAGTTGATGCGTAACTGTTTGGTCTTTGTGCGTGCGCGTGAGGAATTTTCCTCCAGGAAGTCAGAGGCTGAATTAGCATAGTGTTAGCAATAGCGGTACGACAGGTGCGCGTACCTATCAGTGATGCGTGGGTCAATGTATAAACAACCCGCACCCGACCTACGTTTTCAACTAACCCACCCGCAAAAAAAGAAAAGAAAATTATGTACAGTGCCTTGCGAAAGTATTCGGACCCCTTGAACTTTTCGACCTTTTGCCATTTTTTGTGAAGAACCAACAACAAGTGGGACACAATCAGTGAAACAAAATTTATTGGATATTAATACTTTGTAGCGCCACCTTTTGCTGCGATTACTGCTGTAAGTCGCTCGGGGTATGTCTCTATCAGTTTTGCAGACTGAAATATTTGCCCATTCCTCCTTGCAAAACAGCTCGAGCTCAGGGAGGTTGGATGGACAGCGTTTGTGAACAGCAGTTTTCAGTTCTTTCCACAGATTCTACATTGGATTCAGGTCTGGACTTTGACTTGGCCATTCTAACACCTATGCCCTATGTTCCCCAGTACCCAGTACCTACTGTAGGTACTGGGGAACATAGGGCTGACCCCTAGCGATCCGACACGTCTTAAAGGGACTAGATGCAAGTTGGTCATTTTTATACTCACTACTGCCACCTCAGGTCTTATGCGTAACTGCAGCTTCTATATTAAGCTCGTGCATGATGGCACTTCGGACCCGAATTTTAGTGACAGTGCAAGATTTTAGAGGCAGTGGTGGTGAACAGGTCTGGACTCATTCTAGACATTAGGACATTGCTGGAACATGTAGGGGGAGAAAAATACTTAATTTTAACATTTTAAAACTCCATATAGTCCCTTTAACCCTGTCTCGCTATGAACTCCTGCTGAGACGAGCTTCGCATTAACTCCAGCTGAGCATCGGGATGTGCGTGAGGGTCTGTGAGAGCTAGAAATGCATTTGGGCAACAGCTGAGAGATTTTGCCCAACTAGCTCCGACTTTCACGGTTTGATTAAGATAGCGCAGCTTCAAAAGGGGGGTATGAATAGGCTAATCTTTTTTCTCATGGTAGAATAACACCTATTTTCCGCTTCTCTGCAGTATATTATACCCGCAAATGTGTAAAAACAACAAAAAGATGAAATTGCCGCACGCTGTCTTCAATTGCAAGTTTTAGCTATTGCAAGCCCAGAAGCAGCGCTGCATCACTGTTAGCATGCTAGTTGTTGTTAGCATAACGTGAAGTACAACTCCGCTTTGCTTGAAAGTCTGTGAATTGTGAATCTGCACACAAAAGCCATTGTTGCAATTTGCAAAGTCTTGAGTGAATCTTTTTGAATAAGGCTAAAAACAATAACTTACAGCCATTGGCAATAAAACAAAGGCCCATCATCATATGAGCCTGATTCCTGTATCTTGTCTCTCTGTGTATAACTAGCCACTTAACATTAACCGTCTCCCGCTGGTGATGACCACCTCCGCTCGCCCTCGCTGTCCTCATTTACAATTCTGCATGTTTTCCATTTGCGTCAGGCCAGTCTGCCGATCGCTCTGTTGATCCCAGGCTTTTCAGCCCGATGACTCTGCAGTATCCAGCTGATGACGTGGCTAAAAGGTCAGAGAGGGGTGATGGAGGCGGAATGGATGCCAAAAGTTAGCTGGTTATTTTGCGCAGCCCGGGGGGAGTCTCTGTGAATTTGTGATAGTGGACGGAAAGGGTATTGTGCGGCTGTTTACTCTGAAAACAGGACCTTTCTTATATAACCCCGGGCAGTCGAGCCGGGTGGGGCAGGATGGACACAGCATGGGTTAAAGCAACTACTAATATCTGGAGTAGATTAGGCCCAATGGAAGATGTCCAGTTACCAGTAAATGTGGATTAAAAAAACATTTCTTTTTAATATTAAGACATTTTTTGAAGTCAGGAGACGGGAGATATAGTTGATCAAATGTGCCAGAGGACTACCCTTTCATTACGGTCTTGTGGCAATAAAGCAAGGTAGTGTAGTGTGTTATCTTTTCCAGTTTTATCCAAAGATATTACACTGGATTTGTACTATATTTTCATTTTACAATATGAAAGAAAAGTTTAAATTTATGACAATAAAGCTTGGGAGATGTACTACTGCTTAGATTTCGATTGGGAGGTCAGTGCGTTCACAAGTAAGCTATAAAAACCTTATTTTATATTTTTAACTTGGACATAAAGAAAGATCATTACATTACCTACGTTTCATATGGATTTGTATTGTACACTGTATTAGTGCGTGTATGCTGTAATTACTAATCTGAACCCAGTGCAAAAGGCCAGAGTTCTTCGGCTATTGCAACAGCAGTAATCACTTGGTAAAGATGTGCAATGCATGTAGTTTTGTATTAGATAATCAGTTCCTATGGACGTGTTTATAATATACAACTACAACAGAATAGGTTAGTTCTCTCAGGCAAAACATATTTACCTCTATACAGTCATTGTTCCTTTGACTTTCTCTGTAGAGCAAATATAGACAGCCTTTATGGCCTGTTTACACTAGTGGCTTTGAAAATGCGTTCCTCTCATCATCCCCCTTCCACATGACCACTTCGAATTTGAACTTGGAAAGGGCACAAACACAAATCGTTTGAATGGACAAACGAGCCACCAATAAGTGCTTATTCCACTGGGTACTTAAACTTTTTTAGCTGTAGGCACATTTTTCTCTTATATAATCTTAGATTTAGTGCTAGTAATTCGGCAAGTCTCGTAAAGCTGTAAGCGGCGATTTAGCATAGATTAGTGTTGTAACTCCATTATTGCTGATTGCATTAGTTCTGATGGCGCTCCCCCCCTCTGATAAGATCCCATTGTGCAGTGTGCCGTCTTTTGCTCTCTGAGAAAGTGATTATGGAATGTGATTTCTCCCTGGCTGCTTTGGGATTAAAAGGTTAGGGGTAGCACTGGTCCACTGGGCCCAGTTTTTGTTTCATCATGTTACACCTGCGCAATTGAGCTTGTGACGGTGCACTTCTAGGGGTTCTGATGATTGATAAACCCACAAAGCTTTTCCAGAATTGCAGTTTCTGTTCTTGTGTTCTTGTACAAAGATGTGGGCTTTCTTCTGCCCTTCGCCCGTTTCGATCCATTTATTTTGTATTTACATACTTTATTATCCCTCAAGGCAACCTGTCAGTGACTACAGTAGCACCAGGAGAACTATTCCCAGGCAGGATCTTATTGGTCAGGAATACCTACCTGGAGAATTAAAGCCAATGCCCACCCAGACTCTGTTGCATTGCGGAAATGATCGTCTAATGAAGTGCGCACAGCAACAGTGTGATGGGCTGCGCAGCAACATTCAACCCGGTGTCATGATTCAGATCAGCTGAATTGTGCAGAAAACACAGGTTTTTTTGCGCCTCTGCGGAGAACACTGACAGTTCTCTGGTCTGAGACAGAGAGAGGGCTTGCCCAAGAACACAATGACAGTCTGCACCTGGAGAAGCTGGGATTCAAACCGCCAACCTTCCGGTCGTAAGATGAGGCCAGTGTACCGTCTGAGCCACTGTTGCCCCTTAAAGCAGTACTAAGTAATGTCGATATAAAAATTAGTAGTTTAGTAGGCCCCCGATAAATGTGTATTACTGTTGCAGACTGACCATATGGCCCTTAGAGTCTGTGGTGCCAGTACAGGTCAAAAGGTTACTGGGTACGGAGGGAGTAAGGGACATTTGTTTGAATAGTCAAGATTTATCTGTCAAGGCCTTATCTGTGTGTTAATATATGGTGTCCAGATGTCTTCCCAAGGCTGGCGAACTCCCTTTGTGTGGTGAAATGCATGATGGGATGAGTTTAAGCCAAGGATATAGTGTGTATGCTTAGAACACTGTGGCAGACTTCTTTGAGACACCCCTGAGATGCACAACCTGTAAACTTTATTTGGACGATCTGTAATAAAGAGCCTCTGAGACACGCAACCTTTCTGATCTTTCCTCATTTTACACCGAGTGGATACTGGAGCCAGATCGCCGCCTTTAAGTCGTTTTTAACTTTTTATATTTTTATTCATAGTAACTTGTTTACCTTAATAAATCCTTTCCGTAGTCCCTCTGGGGGTAATACAAGTGTTAATGGGTGATTGGAGGGTCTTTCATCTCCCACTGGTGTCTTTGGCCAGAGAACCACATTTGCAACTTGACTGGCACCGGACCGGAGCAACCAATACACACTAATGGAACCATGAAGAAAAAGCTAACAGGCTAACGGGCAAGTGCGGGCAAGTTTGAGTGAAAAAAATCATTTCCGTCGTGTAATTGGATGTACAATATCACTCTCTCCCTTCGCCTTTTCTGTCAGCGTAGTATTTACTCTCACGGACAATGAATAAGTTAAAAAAGTGCAACTTGCTATGACACCTGCAGTTGCGCTTATGGCCTCTAGGGGCAAGAGTTGCCTAGTACTGCTTTAATGTTTTGGCTCAAAAGGCAGTCGTATGCAGAGACACAAACTGGGCTCAAACCGGTAACCTTCAGATTCCCAGACCAGTGGCTGGTGATTGGGACTTTCTCATAACAAGCTGTGACCCAGGCAAAATAGTAATTTAAACTCATAATAGAAACTTTTTAGAAACCCTGTTATTATAGTATGATATCATTATGCTGCATATCCACAGTGTCTCCACCATATCCACCTCAACAATAACAATATTATAAAATGTTGTCTATGTTAGAAAATAAACCTTCACAACTGTGCTGCAATATTACCATCTTGCACTTGTCTTAAATAAATAATTTCCTCAGACGACGTGACTCACACTCCTGCTGTCTGCACAAATGTCCTTCTCAGATTGGCGTAGGTAGCTGACGGTCACGTTTCCTCGCTCCTCCGCCTGGACCTAATGTAATTGTGCTTTTAAATCTGTCTGCACGCTGAAGATTGACTGTTGACACTTCCCCTATCTGCCATCCAAGTCTCCTCACATGCCGCCCCTGTTTGCACACACAAACCAAACGACCTCTTCAAGTCCCTTGCAAAGCACTTTCCAGGCGTGCGCTAAAGATATGGCTCTAAGAGAATAATAGTCTGATTATTGGCCTGGAAAAACAATTTAAAAAGGTAATTAGATAAAGGTTTATAGAGCAGTAAAGTGCAGGGACATTGAGTTTAGCACTCGCTCTGCAAAGACGTATTTCATCAATGCTATGTTGGAGAAAGGTGAAGAACTGCAACGGTCATCCAAAAATGTAAACACAACACTCGTTTAAGCTCTCATTTTCCATGGGGTGAACTCCAAGACATCAAACATTATCTATAAACCCAATAGACCAATTTCTCCCCAATACTGTTCACAAACCTGTCAAAATCTGTGTTCGTGAGCACTTCTCCTGGGTCAAGAGAATCTAGGTGTGGGATATTGAGATACTGATAACACTGTGAGAATAAAAGTGTTATATTTACATTTTTGTTCTGTGTAGGTGGAGATTCAGGTGTGGGCAGTGCCACAGTTTGTAGTGTAAACAGTGATTGGAATAGTGACAAGTGTTCGCTTACGATTCCCCAGGGAGACTAGCTTTAAATCGTGTTGCGCTTCCAACATTGTTCTTTCTCCAAAAACATGCCTGGCCGTCATTCACGCAGTTTTGAGTGTTCACTTTGGTCGTTTCTTCCCGGTTTCTTCTTCTACTGCTGTAGCGCCCCGAGTACTTGCCGGGTTAACTCGCGTCAGTGAGAAAACACAAAACTGTCCTGTTTTTAGGGCCCAGATTCAGAATCAGAATTGTATTTATTGCCATTGTTTGGAAAAGGTTCACAAACTAGGACTGTTTCTCGGTACACTCGTGCAACATAAAACATATAACACAGAATATGTTAGATAAAAATAAGCTATGAAAACTTAAAAAATAGTAATAGTAAAGTAAAATATGATACGACAACAACAATTTGACATAGAGCAAGAGCGGTACTGACGCGCGATAGCACCAAGGCAACCTTACTCTGTGCCATTTGGTTAATTAAAGAGCCAACAATGGATCAGTTCTGATTGATTGTTTCTGTGTTTTAGGATTTTTACATTGCATTATTCATTCACTCTACTTGGTGGTCTTAAGCTACTATTGTAGCGCACCCTGGGGTAGACTGACGGAAGCGAGGTAACCAGTCTGCGCCATCGGCCCCTCCGGCCACCACCAACCACTTCCTCACTCGCTACATTCACCCAGGCTTCCTTCTGTTCCCAAACGGTCTCTCACCCAAGTACCAACCAGGCCCCTCCCTGCTTAGCTTCCAAGGTCTGACGGTATCGGCATAGCAAAGGCGGTATGGCCACATATGGGATCAAACTGATGCCAAAGTTGAAGAGTACAGCCAAGTTTATGTAGTAATTCCTAAGCATAACATTTTCGAGACTTTCAGGTCTCGAAAATGTAGTGTCTTCTATATAATATAGGGCGGCACGATAGCGCAGCGGTTAGAGCTCGTGCTTCACGGCTAGAAGGTTCAGGGTTTGATTCCCACCAGGACGAGGTCTTTCTGTGTGGGGTTTGCATGTTCTCTGTTGTGTCTGCGTGGGTTTCCTCCGGGTACTTCGGTTTCCCCTACCACTAAAACATGTACAATCGGTCAGGATGAAAGAGAGGGTGTTTGAGAGTGCGCATAGGGGGCGACGGATTGAAATTATCCCAAGGCTACAATCTGATGTGGCTTGTTTACATGCATGAGACCCATGTATGTTCATTAACGTGCACTGTCCCCACCACATAAACAAATAAATAAAAAATCAACTACACAGGAGAAATCATCACAACTCAGCTCTGAATGCAAAATGTTTATTAAAACATGAGAAAATTAGCCCTAAGTCCCACCACTGGCCGCTGGAGCTGACCTCAGCGTGTCGTCTCCTGGTGGTGATTCAGACTCGAGTTTCCATGGCTTCCAAAGTACGCACTGACTCCGGTGACACCGAGGGTCCCTCCTTACAAATCAGTGGGGTCATAGGGCGAGCAAAACAGTTCCGCCGCACTCCTCCCCATGTTAACAGAGTATAAATCAAACACATAAATATTCCCAAAACTGAAGCACAGATTATATTCAAGTTTGCCGGTTTCTCGTAATGAACACCCGCGCGTTTACTAGTCTTGTCTACCTCAGATGAACGGACAATGAGGAGGACCTGAGCGCTTCGGAAGCGCTCACTTGTCGTCAGATTGTGGATGTGGCATGTATAAAAGCCTCTGTCGAACGGAGTGACGTGGCGCAGTCTTAATGAGGCATTTCCCGCCCTGAGCTGATCACGAAACAGCTCTGTGCGCTCCATGTCATCTCGGTGATCAGCGTAGATGTCCACGATTCGGCCTCTCTCCACAGTGTCTGAGGGGTTGAGCTTCTGCTGGACGTGCCTCCACTCCACCATCATAGTCGTCAGGTCCACAGGCGGCTCGCAGCGGCAGGGCAGTGTGACGTCATCGCCCGCATTAGCTGTGATGGGCCGAGAGGCTCCAATCAGGCGCACCTGACCTGGGCCCAGAGGAGTAGAGGGTCAGTGGAGGCTAGATCAGTGCTCCGACATTTTGTGTCACCATCACAATAAGGTCCATAACCAAGGACTGAACCAAGACAAAAGTCATTTTAACAAAAAGAATATTGCATCCAAAATCCGTAGTTTCAATCAGTGGTTTCTTGCTTTAGTTGAACTCCAGATTAAGTAACATTAAACAACAAGCTTCGGAGAAATAAGTTTAAAGATGTAATTAAATTGGTCTGTTTTTCATGTTCTGCTACTGGAAGGATAAACGGCATCAATGTTACATTTGAGGATTTTTTGAGTAGTTCATGCTTTGGAGAATGTGTAGTGGTCAGGTTGAATGTGAAAGGTTATGGCCAAAATCCATTAGCTGTGCCATGTTTATGGATGTTGGCAATAGCATACATTTTCTATAGACTACCATTAGCTAAAAACAGTATAAAAGTGGAGAAAAAACCCGTGGAACAACTCATACATCGAACACACTGTGGCATTTTAAAGTGAACAATAACTGCAAATCCCATGATGCTTAGCGATATGACATCACAGTCCTGAACTAGCCTAGCTAACCAACATAAAGATTGACAACAGCATGTGTACAAACAAAGTTACACAAGGTAAAAGGAGTAAAATGTCCTTGTAGGGTCTTACCTTGAGCAATGGGGAGCAGACACACGACCAGGATCCCGAAAAACAAAGTGAACAAAGTAAAAAGTTGTCTGGACATGACGGGAACTTTCACTCTTTCACATAACAGTTGTTATGAATTCACTTGATTTAACACAGCAACGGTTGCCATGGTTAAACTTGTTGTTTTTATTTGTTTTTAGTTTTAACCATAAAACGACCATAGAAATAAAAAGGTGTTCGACAGTTAGCCAGCTGGCTAGTCTAGGAAACATTTTGAAATTTGGAGCTATTTAGATTATTGAAAGCACTGTTTAGACCGAAAATGATACATGTGATTGTATCGTGGGATTTCTTGTACATTCCATAATAATAAACTAGTTAAGATTTAAATTGTATGTACTGAAATTATCATTGGTAAATGGACTCAACTTATATAGCGCTTTTCTACCTTTATCAGGCGCCACCGTCGCCCCATTATTCACATGAGAGCTTAATCTATTCAAATCTCAAATTCTGGTCAATATCTCCATGGAAACGAAAATACAGTTAGACAGTCATGTCTTTGGAGAGATGAGCCGATCACAGCAAAGGCACATGTTTGTTTTTACATTTATGAGGTATTTTTCAATGATGGAAATATCTGTCATAAAATAAATGCATGTTTTTCAATTTTATTTATTGGGTAAAATTCTACATGGTGTGGCTTTAAGTCCGGCTTGGTGTGTGAGTTGTGGAAGCGCAGGGAAGGGCAGGGAAAGGGCGAGAGTTCAGCTTCACAATATGGATTTTGCAGTCTCCCCCCGAAGGCATTACCTTGAAGGGACTGTGTGATGGGTGTATAGGGTCCCCTTTGCGGGTGAGACGGGTGCCCCCTAAAGTGAGAGAGTAGGGTTTCGGCAGGGTCAGAGATATAAAAAAATAAATATAAAATGGAGCTTGGGACAGCGTCAATCCACTATGATGTTAAATTTAAAACATGTGATCCCCAACCTTACTGATTAAAAACCTTCTCATAATTTCATAATTCCTTGTCTGTTTTCAGCATCAAGTTACTGGCCGTCCAGGATCTGTTGGATCGAGAGGCTTTGGATAAGGTAAAACACACATTATTCAACTGCTCTTCTGTGAAATGACATCAGAACTGACGTGCACACTTGATGCTCGATACCCTTGTGCTGTGAGAGAGTTATTTTGCCCCTCTCTTTCCCGTGCCTCGCTCTATTCCGGGGCCTACATTTGGGGTAATCCGATCAACACCGTTCTGTACTTTCAGCACTAAAAATACTGCAGTGGTTGCTACGGGTGTTTTAAATGCAGATACAAATATATATGCAACAATTGTCTCCACAAGCTCTTCCCAGAACAGGAAAGCTGCCTGTGATCACTGACTCTCTTTTTGAATGAAACAAAATGCACGTTGGAAAGTTGCTGGCAAGTGTTGAGTGGCAGCTGGAAGCATTTGCAGACAAATAAATACCAAACGTGACAGGGAACCAAAGCGAATTGTTGTGGTGACAACAAGCCGTGACCAAATAAGAGTTAAATTTGTTATATGTACTGTAAATTATTGCCTCTTTCCATCAAATTTCCTGTAAGCCTGAAATCGTGATCAAAACAATGAACAGGGTTTTGTAATAACAATAATTATACATTTTATTCCTATAACTTTTCTAGACACTCAAAGAAGCTTTACAAAGGTGCAATGGCAGGTTATTGTCTCATATAAGTTATGGTATTGAAGTCTGGGGAAATACTTATAAAAAACATATAAACACTCGTATTGTGCTCCAGAAAAAAGCTCTGAGAATTGTCCATAAAAACCAGGGTTTCGTGATCACACCAACCCTCTTTTTCCAACGTCGCGCATTAAAAGAAGGGGATTTGATCAAATTCAAAACTGTCCTGATAATGTATAAAGTCAAACATAATCGGCTTCCTTCAAATATTCAGAAGATGTTCAGCAACAGAGATGACAGATATAATATTCGAGGAGAAATTAACTATAAAATACAACTGGTCCGCACCTCCTTAAAGAGTCTGTTTCTCGGAAGGGGGTAGATCTTTGGAATGACCAAGATGAGGAACTTAAGGTCAGCACCTCCTTTGAGCAATTCAAACATAAATGTAAAAAAGCAATATTAGACCGATATGCTACAGACAAACCATGACCCACAATGTTGTACGTTTGCATCTTAATAATGTGATCGTGGGCATTATGGACTTTATTGTAGTTAGGATCTACTAAAGAATTGTATCAATGAAATTAAGTGAATGTCAACAGCTATGTTTTGGTATTGTATGAGGGGTAATAATAATAATAATAATAATGTGGGTCTATTTCAAAGTTTTGTAGATTTTGAAGCAAAACATTTGACCCTCTTGAGCCCTCTTTGCTTAGACCAATCGGCATCAAAGCTGGTACAGACACCTGCCTTTAAAGTGACTGCAAATGAGTTCAGGCGACGCACCAAACACATAATAGACATGTGGCATAGACTAGCATGGAAAAAAAATGTCAAAGTATTGGAATTGAATGACATGAAAGCGCGGTTCTCAAAGACGGAGAAGCCTGTGAGCCTGTCCTGCTTCACGCCACCACAATAATTAACACATTTCATGTTGACACGTTCGAGGCTGTCAGGTTTCATTAGCACCAGGACTGACATTTGCTTTTGCCAAACATTTTTTTGACGGCCTCCTCTGTAACCTCGCTGCGACGCTTTGACTTGCAATAAAGTATGTGTCTATATGTCATATTTATTTAAGAGATGGAGAACGAAATATCCCTGTGTCTCTGAAATCCGCGTTCGCGCTCTCGACAAAGCGTATTATTTTGCCACGTTGAACCGGTTGCCCTCGGTGGGGGGTTGTGCCCGCCAGTGAAAGTCTTTGAATGTCTTTGGTGCCAGTTGGATGCTTGGCACAGAAACAGGAGCTCACGGTCGTAAAGAGAAGTGGGTCAGGGAGAGCTGCAGTGTTCCCAAACTGAGGAGTGAGATAGAGGAATAGCGAGTAGCATTTACTTTATTTATTTTTTTATTGTTGACACTGTAAAAGTTAGGAGTTTGTGTTTCTTCTCTGGGCATGTCTATTTTTTATTCTTATTTCTTGCAGCAAAACCGATGCTAAGAAAGAGAACGATGTGTGCAAATACCAGCAGGGCTTAGTTGTCATAAAATTAGCATATAAAACGACGGCAGCTAGCATTGCGGAGAGAGCAGCAGTGTATGAAACTGAAAACAACTGCAGCTACTTTGAAAACATGCTGACTTGCTAAGAGGAGGCCATTTACACTGTGACATGACGATGATGGTGAAATGGTATGGATTGATGATACTGATGTGCAATACCAGCAACATGAAGCTAACTTCCTAGGTAAACACATAGAAATAAAAAGAAGAAATGTCCTTAGTGGCTTCGTTCCATTGTCGCAATACGGACGCCACGCCGCCATCTTGGTCCGGCATATGTTTTGATGCCAGCCAATGTAATGTAATGGAACTGGAATAATGACTGTTGGCATTTTTCTGATAAAACCCATCATAGCAATATTATGCAATATTCTTGCCACATTTAAAAATTATATATATTATATATTATGAAAGGTGAAGGCAGCCCACAGTACGGCAATGTGTGATATATTTCACAGTATTTATATATTTTTCGGTGGTTTCTTTATCATGTACATGTCGTAAGATGTTTAAAGTCCATTAAACTCAAAGGACACTTTTAGACGCTAATTTGTATCTAAAATTATCCAACGGTCTGTACATTTATTAATCTAACTAGGCTTTGGCCTCCCCTTAATGTGGTCGATGGATTGACAACAGCTGAAAACATCTGAGTTGTTCATAATTTGAGATGTTTAGTGGCTAATGCTAACGGTTATAGGGAAAATACTAAAGGCTAACATTAGTTTGTCGCTAACAAATGTTGAAAAATCTCCAGCACCTGACCTTATTATTATGAAATCTTATTTTATTTTTAATTTATGGTCAAATGTGGACAGGAAGTAGACTCCAACAGGAAGTTAGCTAAAAACAATCCGCGCACACAGCCTATTCCAAACGAGACTGATTCCGATACCAACCTTTACAGTCACAATAAATGTCAGTGTAAGTTCTCAGTCATACAGGAGTTGTCCATCTTCAATGAAGGTACTTGAGTCATCTTCTGTACTCAGTAGTTGAGGTCTTCGAACGTTTCGCCTCTCATCCAAAAGGCTTTGTCAGCGACAACTCCTCCCGGTTGGTCTATATCTTAAGCTGAGCAGGACTTTTGTCGCTGACGAAGCCTTTTGGATGAGAGGCGAAACGTTCGAAGACATCCACTACTGAGTACAGAAGATGACCCAAGTACCTTCATTGAAGAATCACAATAAATTGTTGTTTTTTCCCTCTGTTTATCCACGTAGGTTTATGTTGTGAACTGAAAAAAATGGGCTGGTCACCCGAGCAAATACATGTATGTGAGTTTCATGATGCTGTGTTTATCTGAGTGGCCTCAGCATTGTCTTTGACGTCTTTGATGGCATGGGTGTTTTCCTAATCCTACAGGCACATGTTTGTGTGATTTTCACCCAGCAATAGTGATAGTAGGTTAGAGTTAGTGTATGAAATCAGGCAATCTTGCCCCCTTTAAAGGTTGACATTCAGGACTGCCACATTTACTTTGCCTACTTCAACTACAGCTTTGCTCCTGTCGCAGAGTTGGTGTCTCTGGCATCCCAGCAAGTGAGTAACACATAGTTATTTTAGTCAGCTAGTCATTTTTACCCATTCAAAATATGACATATTTGGTTTCTCTCTCCTGCGGCTATTTGTGTGCCAAGGATACTGAGCCTTCACCAGGGAAGTCTCACATACCTCAGGAATGGGTGGACCAAAAACCATGTTTCCATCTTCATTATTATTATTTTTTTAGGAATTTTTTGTTCCCAAATTTCTAATTTTCCAGTGATTTTGGGGCATTTTTATGCTTTTCTTTCATTTTGTTAGACATGACACAGTTTAATATAAAAGAACACTACTCAAATGTGTCATGAATTGTCATGTTTTGATAGATTTTGATGACAAGTACTTTTTATCAGGTGTATTATCTCAAGTAAAAATCACCCAGCGTTAGTGATGGTGTTTTGAATTTGAGTGATAGTGTTCTAGGGTTAAACTGCATAAACTACACCATTTTTAATACAATTTTGAATTATATTGTGTTGCTACTAGTTATTGATTATTCCAATATAAAATGTAGATCTTAGATTGTATATGTGATTTGCACATCCCAACTTTAAAAATACAGTGAAGCTTCATAGATTACAACAACATGCCGATGTGAACTTGTTTTGCGTGTGGACTAAATATGCAGAATTTGTGAAACATGTGCAAAGGAAACACAGCATTGACAAGGGCCTACTATGAGCTGGAAAAAGCTTGACAAATATGATGTTACATTAGGCATATATGTCAAGAAACATTTGGCATATTATTCATTTTTTCTGTTTGATTCCACTATTACGGAGTCATTACATCAGTACTAATATTTTGTTGTAATGGTACTACATTTTTGGGATACTGTACCTACTTCTGAGCTTGTGTGTAAGGGATGAGTTATAGGCATAGGTGATAGGCCGCATTCCTGCTCAGCCTAAATCCTTCCGTCGTCCTAAATATGCATGACGTCTCCTCTTCTATTTCTGTGCTCCTAAAAAATCTCCCTGGGAGCTGGTGCTTGTTTTGGAGTGTGCACTTTTGTTTTTGGGTCAGGGCTCTTAAGTTGGTTGAAAGTTGTGCTGTAGTCCGGGCCTGGGAACATGCGAGTTGTTAGTCATTGCCTTTTTTATCCTAGTGTTGTGTTTTGTTGCTAAGGAAGTCCCTCTGTTTGTGGTCAACTCTGCAAAATTCTCTGCGCAAACTCCGTATTGTTAGTCAGTCCTAGTGGTTTGAGTAGCCATTTTGTGAATAATATCACTTAATTTGACCAAATAATGGCCTCTGATTCACTGACTCTCATGCTACCAAAATTTGTCCAGAACAAAAAGCTAATTAGCGTCTAAGTGTACACCAATAATCACCTCAGCTGTAGACAGGTCTGATATGCCTCCAGCCCATCGATTTCACCAAATAGCGCTCCCTTGGTCATTTCAGGCCGACAGAGCAACAGCATTCTGGAGCCACTGTGTCAGTCACAAATCCCTGTGTGATTGATAGATGTTACATAATGACTTGGCATTATCATGGTGAGCTCCATCAGCCGCCACTAACCACGTGTCTGAAAAAGCCTTAGTACTGTGTGCCGGTTATTTTGCCTCTCCATGCTGCCACAGTTTGATCAGATTTTATGGGGGGTTTTTTTGGCATTTGGTTTGGGGGTGAGAGTGGCTCAGATGGGAGAGTGGGTCGTCCGAAAGGTTGATGGTTCAAATTCCAGCTCCTGCAGGTGCAGAATGTCATTGTGTTCTTAGGCGAGACACTTAACCTACTTTTGCCTGTGCGCGTGTGTGTGTGCGTGTGTGTGTGTGTGTGTGTGTGTGTGTGCGTGTGTGTGCGTGTGCGTGTGCTGTTTATGTGTAGAATGAGCCCCACACTTTCCTATTCTTATGGCTGCAAGTAGTCTGAAAATGAACATAAACGGACTCACCTACACCTCAGTGGACAATGCCAGCACTTGTCCCCCATCAAGCCCTAATGAATGCTAGAGCAGCCTCCAGTGGCTCTGGACATACAGTTTGAGACATAGCAACATGCATGTGTCCTTAACCAACCTAAAGGGACTAGATGGAAGTTGTCTTTTTTTTACTTGCCACTGCCACCTCAAGTCTTATGCGGTACTGCAGTCTCCATGGAGTTAGTCGATCTTTCAGCCCGAAAAAAACAAAACCGTTTTGAGTGACAGTGTAGGATTTTAGAGGCAGTTGTGGTGAACAGGTCTGGGCTCATTCTACACATTAGGACATTGCTATAGCAAGTAGGGGGTGAAAAATACATAATTTTAACATTTTTAAAGCCAAGACTAATTTGTGGTATTAGTTGTAAACATAATGTTTAAATGTATTATCAATATACCAGTAAAAGGATAACACGTTTTTATTTTAAAGATAAGCCA
This sequence comes from Proterorhinus semilunaris, assembly GCA_021464625.1. Classification (NCBI taxonomy): domain Eukaryota; kingdom Metazoa; phylum Chordata; class Actinopteri; order Gobiiformes; family Gobiidae; genus Proterorhinus; species Proterorhinus semilunaris. The sequence goes on from CM038360.1 coordinate 24,033,124, forward strand.
TAAGAAATACGTGCACTTAAGCAAAAGTAAGTGACACTACCCTCCTCTGCTGACAGGCCAAATCACTTAACCTTATTTTACATTGCATTACATAGCATTAACTCGTCAATGTCACACACTTGATCTTAATTAAATTTGCCTCATCTTCGCTTTATTCCGTTAATGACTCGAACTCATCGCTGTCTGCTCTACGGTCCCATCTGACTCCAGGGGCTTGTCCCGCCTGCCGCTGGCTCTGTGCTCCTCTCTGGGCTTTGGGCCAGGGCGCTGCCTCTTTGCCCCCCCTTCTCCGCACGCTGAATTATGGGGCTGTTTTGTGCAGGTCCAAAAGTGCTTACGGGCCTCACTGCGCCGGGATCGCACCAGATAAATCCTGACCTCTCCAATTGTCCTTTTATTGCTTTGTCAAAGGTCGGGCACGGCAATCACAGCGTGGTCACCGGGGTTATTATTGCCGTTGTGATGTACTGTAGAGCGATTAGCAGATATGTGGAGTGGAGTTTGAGGAATAAAATGAAAACTATTCTGTGTAGGGGTGAACACTACAGTACGTGTTTTTAGTGGAAGGGGATACTGGATCTTTTACTTACTATACCGATACTTGGGGTTTGAGGATCTACCAATACCCGATACACCAAGAGAATTTCTTAAAAGTGCCTTGCTGATAGAGAAAAAGTGAGTGGTCCCCCTTGCACATGAGATGTTGCATATAAATATCATCATTATCACATGACCACAGCCTGTAGGTTACATTCATTTACAACTTCCAACATAAAGTCATTGGATCATTAAGCTACTTGTGCATATCAGTAACTCTATAACCGTATCTCTTAAAGCAAAATACAAACCCTTAGAAATGTTACTACGTTAAAGCCACTCCGCGTCAAATTTTACCCAATAAATACAATTGTATAAACAAACATGTGCCTTTGCTATGAGTGGCTCACCTTTCCTAAGACATGAATGTAACTCTACCGGGAGTGGGTACGTCTCCAGCTTGTCTCCAGGAACATGTGACTAAAGTCAGCAGGATTTGAGCTCTAACTCACTGCAGTAATAGCGTTTTCTGTGTCGAGCTGGACATTGGGAGCATGTTTTGTATTTATGGCAACAGTATAGTCCAAAATGTTACGCAGTGTGCCTTTAAGTGAGTCCGTCATAGCTTCTGGCCCAGCCTTGATTGGTTGACGCTAGCATAGCATACTGCTGCTAACTGCATACGTTTTGCGGCGTGCAAAGCAACCTCAGGAATTACATTATCCACGTCACAAGCTTTCAAATGAGATATGGCTTGTCCTTATTCACTTAAATTCTAAATAAAGGTTCTTCTTCTTCTTCTTAAATTAAGTTGGTGAAAGTTGCCTTTTTACAACGGTGAGACCGCAGACAGGTATCAGTTCAGTATCGGATATTTGGAATCAATACTTGATCTCGTATTTTTCCTAGGATTGGATCAGTGTATCCCTAAACATACACACACCTGGCACAAAAGCCTGACCCGATACATAAAGTATTACGGAAAGTTGTTTTTTTTATAACCCAGTGCTGACATTTCCTGTGATAACGTATTTAAATAAAAACATGTGTAACCAGTAAAAGGAAGTGGAAATACCTCAAGCTTCCCTACTTAAGTCTTCAGATTGTCACAGATTGTAGTTGGCATGTTATCTGTCCTTAGCAAGAGCTTAATTGATTAACCAGGAAAGTCCCACTGAGATACATTTTCTGTTCAAATCCAAAGCAAACGGGAAGAACATCTCTCCCACAGAAAGGCCCCACCTGGTCCGCAACTCCAAAACCGGGACCTTCTTGCTCTGCCATTGTGCCCACGAGCGTCGCCACTTAACACTGCTACAAACATAAGTCTATTGGACACAAAGTGATGGCCAAGTCCACACTGACCAAAGTCACAATGTGCTTCAAAAGTAGACTATCTCTCAAATAGCCATGCACCTTTTTATTTCCAAGCAAACATATATTATTGAAGAGGTTGTCAGTGTGAATTTTTAGCCGCCTCAGTGACGATGCTTCTTGTCAGCGGAAACATGACACCTGCGAATGTGGATATTCTGTTTCGACTTGTTCAGAACTCTGTCAGAGATGTGCACACGAGGCTTCCTCTTTCACTTCCCTTTTCTTGCTGCAAATCATTATATCGCCACGTTACTGCAATAGCATTTCACTCCTAATTTTGCTAATTGTGATATATTTTGCTTGTCTCTTCTGTGTTTGCAGTTTTGCGTAGAGCTGAACCAGGGCAGTCTGTCCAGCGTGCGGAAGTGGAAGTGTCCTCGGGGGCTGTGGAAGAGCGTGGTCTCAGACACACCCACCGGGCACTCCAGTAAGGTACAGAGCGACCCCTACACCTTTGTTTCACAGCAACAGTCCCCATTTTATGTAAAATTGTTATGTTGTGAATTGGTTAGAATGGTCACTGATATAAATATTCACTGCCTACCACACCCCAAAACATTCTCATTCTATAAAAAAAAAATGGTCGCACACTATTTTGTTGTTTGTTTGCTTTGATTAGTCACTGTGGTATTGTTTCAAGGAGCTTCTTCTTTGTAATATCACAGGATTTATTTCCGTCTGATGTAGCATTGATCTTGTATTGGTAGGAGAGTCCGCAAGCAGAACAGGTTTCAGGTGACAACTTTTGCCCAGTTAGTGTATTAGAAAACTGATTTCTCAATGTTTTCCCATCAAAAACTGAACTGGAGTGAACATTTGTTTCCGTAATCTTGAATATTTAGTCCTTCTCCCTGTTCCACTCTCAAACAGCCCTTCTTTATCTGAAATGTCATAACTAACATAGGTATTTGCAGTACAGTTCTATAGATCTCGAGACTGTGTTGCCAAAACCATTAAGTATTCCATGATAATAAACAAAAGCAGATTTTTTTTTTTTACATACACATTTACATAAAAGCATTTGGACACATCAGTGAGTTAGATGTTTTGATCCGTTGTGACCCAGCAGTTTTTTTGTACTTCTGTTAGTATATGGAGACTGTTTGCTAGTTCCCCACAAAATGGCAGATTTCTATGGTTAACCATTAATGACCTCAGATCTCGAATTCTTTCGAGAGTCTGACCGCCTCTAGACTCTAGCAAATGGATGATCTATGCACTTGTCTGTTTGACTCTAGGCTGTATCCGTGTTTGTCTGTTTTTCACACCTGACCTTCTGTCCAACCTCAGGGGAAGAGCTACTCCGGCTTTATGTGGGACAGTTCATCCGGTATCGACCTGAAGGAAGCCTCCATCTTGGAGCCTGCTGTCGTCAACGGCAACGGGAGTCACAGCCAGCCTGGACTCTACAGGGCGCTGTTTGCTGTGAGTAAACAAAGTGGCGGTCGCTGAAACTTAAGCTCATGCTCTAAACAAACTGTCGTTGAACCCGTATTTCCCGCTTTGTGAGCTGGACCGATTCAAAACTGACCATCTCTTCTCCTCTTACTCTAGATGGGGTTTTACGAACTCAAGCTGGTAAACGTGCACGTGCAGATTGCAAACGGAGACAATGGCACTAACGGGACAAACGGCAGCCATGGGAAGAACGGGCATTCGGATGAAAATAAGTACCACCGCCTGTCCCCAATCATCCAGGACACTCTCAAAGGTCTGTGCTTTCAGTGACATTTGGGCAGCAATCAATGAAAACAGTTCGATATTAACTTTTTTTTCTTTTTCTGTTTCCCCGTGTAGCTGAGAAGGAGCTGGTGGTCCTTGGGGACTTTGGCTGCTCTCCCCAGGCCTCGCAGCTGGAGGTCCTGAGGAAGGAGAAGCTGAGCGCTCTGGTGCCCTCCTCCCAGTTCACCAACATCAGCACACGCTCGCCCCAGGGAACCTTCTGCCTGGACAACATCTGGATCAGCAAAGCCCTTAAGAAGGTCTACACAGGTCAGTATGCGCTCGGCACACGTGCTAAACTCGATGTTCTTTTTATACTGGGAATATACTTTGAACATCTTGGTGTTGGTATTACTTGGAGTACCTGTATGTATAGAAACAAAATAAACAGCTCCTGCTTCTGTAAAGTGATGGGTTTATGTGGAGTTATGACATGACACAAGGAACTAGAAAATACAAAATACAGTTAAAAAGGAAATAATTTAAACACTATTCAAAATAAATAAGTGCAGGATTACAGTGCACTTAGGTCTATTTGTTCTACACCTGGACACACAGTATCTCATGCGTACACAGGCATGAACTCCCCATGCAGGGCCTTCATTGAAAAGGTTTTGATTTTCTAAGTGTAATATGATAAACCCCAAGAGAAAAAAGAAGGTGAGAACCAACCAATAGTAAATCATCTTCATAAAAACCTGGTCGACATTGAAAGCTCTCAGCTTGCGAAGAAGTGATTACAAGGTGCGGTGCATTCCAGTGAAAGAAAACGTTTTGAGTTCTGGACTCAGGAGAAGGAGGGGTGCATTTCTACAGCCTCACAGCGTGGTATGGTTGCCCCTTGAGTCAGCTGAAGAACAAGCTCCTGCGCACCCCTCATTCCAGAAAATCTACAAACGGGCCACTCTGCATCTGGCCAACAAGATTTTGAATGTTCCGTTACACGCTCTGCATTCAGAGTATGAAGGCTGCTGAACAAAGCCAATCAGACTAAGCTCAGAGTGCCACGCTGAACCTTGAGATCGGCGTATTTACTATATGGAAAATGGAAAATAGACTGGTATTTTATTATCGTACTTTTACCAAATGTCGCCTGCCTGTTGCCAAGACAAATTCCCCACCCTAGATCAAAGTGTATTGCATTGTGTTTATCTGTCTGTAATCCCTTAACACTGGTGACCTCCGTCTGCAGGTCATTGTACCGTGGTGCGAGAGGGCATGACCAACCCCTGGATCCCGGACAACTGGTCGTGGGGAGGCGTTGCCTCGGACCATTGCCCAATCCTTGCGGAACTCTACCTGGATACGTGCACCAAAGAGCCGCCCCGCCCCGGAGTCACAGTGGACAGGGGGGATGTGCTGCCCAAACACGAGCGGTGACGGCACACTCCCCTGGGGGACACCTCTGCAGTGAATGTGAAGGAGATGATCGTGGTTAACTTGCAAAGCCATATCTTCAGAGACTTTATGAATTATATGATGGACTATAAAGAAAAATGTCTGTGTAAGCTCTCGGTGGTACAGGAGTTGTCCATCTTCAATGAAGGTACTTGAGTCATCCTCTGTACTCAGTAGTTGAAGTCTCGAACGTTTCGCCTCTTATCCAAAAGGCTTCGTCAGCGGACTAAAGTTCACCTTAGATAAAGAAAAATGTGCCATACATTTTCAAAAATTATGAATGAATTAAATAAATAAATATAAGAGTTGAATGTTTCGGATGTGGCAGTCTCATTAATTCTGACAAGTGTGAGAAAAAGTGGGCGCCAAAGCAGTACTGTTAAATTATGTACGCAGTGGCTGGCCGCGTGCAGCTGCTGCGAGCTTCTGTAATGGAAATGAGCCACCATCAGAGAACATAACCCACATTTACATTTCTGCTTATGCACAGTATAATCACACAGGATGTCGTCAAGGCCCAAGTACTAAAGGACATTGTGCAGCTTGAAGTGGGAAATTATGTACAATGACTCAAAACACAAGTATACAGTAGGTTGACAGGGAGCCTTGATGCAATAAAATCTTAAATAAATCCAAAACACTTATAATATGAGCTACATCAGCAGTGTGTGTCCTAGAATAAGAGAGTTAAATTGCCACAGGATAGAGTACTGTTACTTAAAAGTATTGTTTGGTAAAGCAATATTTCTCACTTGCCTGAGTTACTGACTTTACTACTTTACTGTGCATAAAGTTCATTTGCATTCAAAGAATAGACCAAAAAGATCTTGTATAAAGAAAGTATTGTTTTCTTGGGGAAATTATTGAGGTAATGAACACTCAGGCCCATGTGCTTATTGTTCATGTATGGTGGACTGGTGCCCCCTTGTGGAGTTGGTGGTAAATTGGATCAAAAGAGCTTCTGCTAGCTATTGGAAATATAAACAAACTAAAATAATCTCCAGCAGCGACATGTGGGGCCAAATTGAGAATACATAGAATTAAATATTGTGATTGGCAAAATGTGTTTTTTGAGCTTTGGACCATGTTACAATGTTGTTCTCTCAACAATCAGGCACATACAGTCTGTCTCCTTCCCAAGTGCTCACACTCTTCCCACCTGCGTCTTGAAGAAGTCATGAGGTGTTGCTCTTCCGTGTTATAAAACCATGGTGGCCACTGGGGATCTCCTAACTATAAGTATACACGGTAGTAGTGTGTCTAGTGCTCCTGCGTCACAGCTAGAAAGTCTGGGTTCGATTCCCACCAGGGACGGGGCCTCTGTGTGGAGTTTGCATGTGCTCCCTGTATCTGCGTAGGTGTCCTCGGGTTACTCCGGTTTTCCCTACCACTAAAAACATGTACATTAGGCCAGGATGAATGAGAGTGTGCATTGGGAAGACGGATGAAAATTAGAATAAGGCTACAATCCGGTGTGGCTTGTTCATTAACATTCATCGTCCCTACCAAATAAACCAATTAAATAAATACATATAATATTATACCAACCCCCATTTTGGGAACCACTGATCTAGAGAGCTTTCCTTTAAAACGCAAATCCAGAAGGCGACAAATATCTGCTTCAAACAATCACTCACTCTGTACCTATTATTATATTATTATCTTGAATTATTTCATGTTTGATTGTTTTTTAACAAATGTAACTTGTATGTGCAATTATTGTTGCCCTGCCTCTTGGCCAGGACACTCTTGAAAAATAGATTTTTATGAGTGTACCAGGATGGCTTTTATCCTGGTTAAAGGGACTAGAGATGGAAGTTGCCGTTTTATACTCGCTACTGCCACCTCAGGTCTTACATGTAACTGCAGTTTCTATATTAAGCTCGTACATGACTTTTTGAGTGACAGTGCAGGATTTTAGGGGCAGTTGTGGTGAATCGGTCTCTGCTCATTCTGCACATTAGGATAGGGGTGTTGATGACGTTTGGGTCGTGGACTGAAACTCAGCCACCACAGCGAAGTAACAGATATTAAATAATGTTAAGTACTGGCAGAGAATACTGTTTGGAGGGAACTAAGTGGTGCATCTAAATGATGTCCTGGTGCGCCTGAATGAAGATAAAGCCGATGCGACTTCAGCCCGGCTATAGTGTGGTAATTGGTACATTATGTGTCACCCTACCTGTGAATGGGTGCTTACCGCTCCGGTGTGGCCCTGTTATGTAACACCCTTTTTGTGCAGCATCATTCAGAGGGCTCTGGGGGGGCACTGGACAGGACGTGCTGTAAGTGAATGTGTCAGACCACGCAAGGCCGATTGTTTTCAGACTGTATAATATGCTGGTGTCCTATCAGGAGAGGAAGACAGCTCAGTGGGTGTACATTATTTATTTATTTTCTCCAAACAGATTAAAGAATATAGAAGGTCATCGTTTTTCAACTGCAACTGAGGTACACTATCTACAGTCAAGTAAGGGTGGTAACGAAATCTGAACAAGCTCCTAGAAGAATAGGGAAGATCGCTGTTATTATTGTTTAAATATGTATTGTAATTTTTTACAACAGGGCGATCCCCTAATTGGACAGACCAAACATTTGCAGACATGGGAGCCACAGCCTGAGGACGAGACCACTCAAAGGGGAAAGAGGCCTCAGAACAAGGTAAGCAGAAAACCTTTTCAGGATTTCCCTGTATTTGAGTGGCCTTGCTCTTAAGGTTTGGTACTTCCCTATTTAAATTTTGACATACACTGATTAAAGGCAAGAGTAAAGTGACAAAAAATATTGCTGTTCCTTCTTACATTCCTGCACAAACAGGTCGAGAAAACTAGGTAAACTAAAAAGAAAAAATACAAAAATAAATTACCAAAAAATAAATACAAAGTTTGTTCCGTGCGTAAACACGTAGAGAAAAGTAAGTATGAACAGGGGGACGGTGTAGATCAACAGGAGGTATGTGCACAAACAAAACTTAAATGGCTAACTGCACTATAGTGCTATTTGGAATGAGATCTCACCCTGATGAGGCCCATGGATTTACGCCCCATGAGGTTCTCACAGGTCGAAAAATGCCATGTCCTCTGACTGTAGGACCAAGCGCCATCACAATGTGGTTGAAAGAGCAACAAGTGAAAAGTGAGTATATGAGGATATTAAACTCTGCTGTGAAGTTCTTATACAAAGGTGTACAGTAAACCCTGTCGGGGAACCCTTGGACGTGGTCCTGGAGTAAATACAGGAAGGAGACCAGGTGATGAGAAGACTTAGTGCTACTTAAAGCAGCACTAAGTAACTTGTTTACCTTAATAAATCCTTTTCGTAGTCCATCTGGGGGTAATACAAGTGTTAATAGAATGATTGGAGGGTCTTTCATCTCCCCCTGGTGTCTCTGGCCAGAAAACGACATTTGCAACTTGACTGCCACCGGACCGGAGCAACCAATACACACTAATGGAATCACGAAGAATAAGCTAACAGGCTAACGGGCAAAGCTAACTGTGGGCTAGCACTACTTTAAACTGTATTTACAGCCAAGTTTGAGTGAGAAAAATATTTCCATTGTGTAATTGGATGTACAATATCCCTCTCTCCCTTCGCTTTTTCCGTCAGCGTAGTATTTACGAGTGCACAGCAAGAAGGCAAGGCAACTTTATTTATACCGCACAGTTCGTACACAAGGCAACTCAATGCGCCCCAGGTTCGATTCCCACCTGGACGGGGCCTTTCTGTGTGGAGTTTGCATGTTCTCCCCGTGTCTGCGTAGGTTTCCTCCGGGTACTCTGGATTCCCCTACCACTAGAAACATGTGAAAGGCCCTATATAAATAAAGATCTTCTTCTACTCTCACGGATAATTAATACATTAAAAAAATCGCAACTTTCTACGGGTCAGCCCGATGTTCCCCGGGTCTGATGTTCCCCCTTACCTATGTTCCCCGGGTCCCCTTAGTACTGCTTTAATGTTTTAGACTTTTTTTGTGAGAAACTTTTAGCCTTACCTTGATTTGACCCTCTATCATTTTCTGTTCCTGGTGCTCCATAGACACAAGAGTACAGTCGGTCCCAAAACCTATACCTGGTCTGACCGGTTTGGCACTGGCCTCCACTATGGAAAAGCTCGCCAAATCGGGTTGACCAGGCATTGGGCTGAGTTGCGATGGTCCTAAGTTGCCAGGGAGATCATTATTGAAGACCACACTGGGGCAGCTGACGAACAAGTGACCTGTGAAGGCAAAAGGGAGAGAGATGCAGGCATGCAATTTGGCGCCCTAGGCAACATTGAACTTTCGGCGCCAGCTCCAGCAGATGGCGCCCTAGGCAGCCACCTGGGTCGCCTATGCCCTGCTGAGATGCTTTGTGGCGCTGGTGACAGATAGAGCTGCGCGCAGCACACTGAGCAGCACGAGGCTGCGCTGATTCTGTAATCAAACCGGATGAACTCGAGTCCAAAGGATTTATAAGACGACTTCCTGTCAGGAGTTTCATTATATATCAATGGCTGAGCTGATTGGCTCGTGGACAAGATAAAAAGGACAAAATGCGGTCATTAAAAACATTATTTCCTATTTCTCTGCGGCTTAATGCCTGCCCTAAAATGTTTATTTTTGTAACGTATTCCATTAGTTTGATTTGCAGTTGTGCATAAATGTGGCACCGCACCCCGAATTTCAGGACAACTCATCTGGTCACCTTTTTATACAACCATCAATGAGAAGTGAAATGAGTGAGTCAAACTGTTATGGAACTTTACAAGTACAAATGGTAAATGGACTCCACTTATATAGCGCTGTTCTACCTTTATCAGGCCCAAAGCGCTTTACAGTAAGGAACCAGTCACCCCTTCACTGAATGGGTTATTATTCAATGAAACAGCTTAAAAAATTGAATAAAAATAACTTATTATCTCTCCAACATTTCTTCATGAGAATTAATCTAATGAATTTGCATATAAGCATATGCAATAAGTCATGTTTTCAAAAGCATAAAACCTGTCATATGCACTTTAACTGCCTTCGCAACCTCCTTTAGCCAGTCCAATTTCTACGCATTTTCCGACTCCCTGAATTCCACAAAACGCTCACTGTCTGTCGGTGAGGTGGCATTTTGTTGTATTATTCTCATTTTGTTTGACACACACATGTGGCCATAAAAGGGTGTGCATTATATCTTTATTTTCTCCAAACAGAGTACAGAATATAGCGGGTCATCATCTTCCAACAGCGAGTGAGGTACACTATCCACAGTCAAATAATGCCCATGCCATCAGTGCAATAAGTGTCACAAACACTGGGTAAGGAGTGCAAAGTTTAAATCGGGCTTCAAGTCATTGTCCGTAGACTGAGAAGACTGGCACCTAGCAAGGATTTAGTTAATGCAAACGCAGTCCACCTACTAAGTTCATCAGGACTCGGAATCAGTGCAAGAATGTGTTTTTTTAAGTACACTTATAAGATAAAGATGGGAGGATGACGACCATCTACACTGCGTTATGAATGACATCTTAGGACAGCAAAAAAGTGTCTAATGACTAAAGTTCCTCTAACAGACTAAAAGACATTGTACTTTCCCTGGGTAGACATTTCCACAAACAGGTTAGCTTAATATAAATCTTTTTTTCCAGCATAACATGATCATTCAAACAAATCTTTCTCAACTGTTAAGGACCGAAATTAACCGTAAACATAAATCAAATATTGCATTTTGACTTGCCAGCTACAGCATATTCAGGTAGACTGTAATAAATTCTACGAGGGACCAAATGTGCGCCTTCGTGAACTAGGAATGATTGTAGTTTCAAAATGCTGCCAAGGCTGCAATGTCCAAATGGCACTAGTTAAATGCGCATTCCATGAAATCGAGTGCCCTGAGCGCTTTATAATGATGTGACTGTGGTTTTATGATGCTTGATCTTTACTTATTGCTCACCTAATCGTTTGATTGATTGATTTGACGGCCAAAACAATACCAAAAAAAGAAAACCGAGATTTCAGAGACATACCTGTAAGAGGAAGATATATTGATCAAATAAAGTGTCAAAAACAAATGCTTTAAATAAGTTCAAAGATTGGCACTGGTAAATATTTAAGTAGCCTACAATTTGATGTACATTAAAAGTCACACACTGCTTAACAGACAGGCTTTTAAATAGAAGGAACGAAGGACCAACATTGAAGTCAATCCTGCATGACATGTTTACTGCATTTTAAATTCTGAATAATGTTGCCAGTGCTCCTCACACCAGAGTCATGAAGCGATCGGCTGGCAGTGCGTTGCGTCATTGACTTTATTCACTTATGGGGGGAAAGGAAACTTAGATAATGGTCATCAGTTCTTCGTCCGTGAGCCGGTTCACCGCCATGATCTTGGTCAGCTGCTCGTGGTACTTGGCCTGGTCCTGCATGAAGTGCGGGATCCGAATGTTGTCCATCTGAGCGAGAGACTTCAGCCTGTCCACGTCCTCAAATGCAACCTGAGTGAGGATGGGGAGAAAAACTCTGTTAAAGTTAGGGCGTACTTTATCGTGTTCGACCCCTCTTTCAGTAATCATGTTTGAGTGTTTTCGTCAGGATCCAGGATCAATTGCTTTTTGAGTTTCTGGTAGGTGACGGGCGAGAAAACCTACAAAACAATGAATTCTGGAGCATTGTAGAGACCACTGTGATGGAAATGATATGCGCCATGCTAACCACTCATGCAGCCATTGGGTCACAAAAAGATCAATTAAGCACAAATAACACGTTTTGTTGTTGTTGTTACATAAAAACTTACATAATGCGCCTTTAAATAAAAGGGGAAAGACTAATTTCCTATAATTTTGAACACAAAATAACGCTACAATACACTCACACTCTTGACCCTTGACTGCAAATATAACCTTAACAGCTTTCAGTTTCACCTTTTTTTTAAATCTGAGATTATTCTAAGAATCTTACAAACTTTAAAAGAAGCAAGTATGGAAGTTGGAACAATGCAAGGTTATTGTGTTTATAAAATATAACCTAATTCCTCTTCAAGAAGCAAAGTGACTGTTACCTTTCCCAGCGACATGAGCAGCGGAAAGTTGATCTTGTCTCTGTACCTCAGGATCTTAAGGATGCCCTCCAGATAAACCTGGTCTTTACTAAAGCAACCTGTGACATAAAAGACATAAACAAGAAGAATGTTAGAAGTAGGACATTATCTGTACATACACGATTATCTTAGTTCAGTATAGTGCCAAGTATGTAACAACTACTGTACAATCCCATGGCAGAATAGTGCAGCTAGAATATATAATTAAAAATGCCTCAGAGCAATGATAAGATTATCCCTCGCTGCCCCCTGCTGGCGTCTTGCCACTTTGTTTTCTGTTCAGCTGTAGGTTTTGTGTTTTTAAATGCTTTATTGTAATGGCTGTGGTCCTAATTTGAAATCTCTTGAAACCCATGGATAGATTATCGATGGACTGCAGGCTTTGTTATTGAACTAAGCAACACAAGTCATTTAAAAAGGAGTGTCTTGCAGAGCTGTAAGATTTTAGAAAAAATATCCAGCTAACTCAAAGCTTTGAACATTTCTACACATGCTTGATTAATCACAATTTAGATGTATTTATTTAGGTTTACCAACAGTTTGAACAGAATCTGCAAACTCCTCAGTACATGGGGTTGAATTAGCATAATAGACAGGTCTCTTTGATGCATCATTTGCGATTAATTCATGATTAATGCACTTTTATTTAAATGTTTTTATTAATCGTGAGTCAAACCTGGCTGTGCGGTGTCCGTCTGCCCCCTCTTGGCCCTGACGCAGTAGTCCCAGCGGGTGTGGGGGTCCTGCACGAAGCGGCCCAGGCAGTGGAACAGCTGGCTGAAGGATGAGGTGCTGGCCTGGTGCACGGTGTAGTAGAGCAACGCGGCCCTCCAGAGCGTGGGGTCGCGCCTGAAGAGCACGCTGTGGATGCTGGCCAGGCCCTCCTCCGTGGGGTTGAGCGGGCGTAGGTTGTGTCTCCTCCGGCCCGCGCTGCTGCCCCACGGCTGCTGCACGTTGTTCAGGCCGCGGAAGTAATGTGTGCCTGTGAGGGAGGAGAAACAAGAGGGTTCAAGTCATATATGGGGCTCAACAGTAACCCTAACCCTCAACAGAAAAGAGTTTTACAAGTCGTTCACCTTCAGCACATTGAAAATACGTACCGATCTCATGGCGGAGCATGCCCTCCAGCCAGTGCTCTCTGGCTGTGGCCGTGTTGATGGTGAGTGTGGGTCTGCTGTTCACTACAGTCATGGAGGCTCTGGAGAGAAGGTCGTCTGTCACCTGCACCACAATCTGACCACAGATACACCCGTTTTACAGTTAGAACAAATGTATGTGGATGTGAAGGTTTTAAAAAAACATTCCAATTACAACCAATTTTATAGATTTATGTGGACAGAGATGAATTAGGTGGGTTTGTTTTACTTTAAATTATAGATTTGAGTTTTCATGCCACACCCTCTTCAAGTCAACACTAGGGGTGGGACAATATATTGTTTTGCAATATATCTCGATAAGTGGAAGCTCTGCACACCCGAGTAGGCAACAAGTGCGTAGAAGAATAGAGTACTTAACTTGAAAAAAGGCTCCAGCACACTGTCTCACTCTTTAACTTGGCTTTTATTGCAGCAACGTTTCGGTCACACTGACCTTCATCAAACTTGAAGACCTTCTGCTTGATCATTTATAGCTCAGGGACTGCCCCCAACAAGCAAAATCCAATCAGGAACAATCATATATAGTACCTGATCATAGCATCCAATAATCACCAATATAACAAAAGATCATGCCTTTACAGCACATATAATTAGGCAATACACTTCCATTATAATTACAAAACTAGAAACCGTTGCAATGGCTGCGCCATTGCGATTGACTGCGGAATAGATCTAATGCAGAAGTTACCTGAAAAATCCTTGAAATCCTTGAAACTGTAAAAATACTTGAAACATCTTATAAACTCCTGAAGTATTTGAAGCTCCTGATATCCTTGAAACTGTTGAAACCTTGAAACTCTTAACATTGTAGAAACTCTTAACATTGTAGAAACTCTTAACATTGTGGAAACTCTTAACATTGTGGAAACTCTTAACATTGTGGAAACTCTGAACATTGTGGAAACTCTGAACATTGTGGAAACTCTGAACATTGTGGAAACTCTTAACATTGTGGAAACTCTTAACATTGTAGAAACTGTAGAAATGTCTGAAAGACCTGAAGTCCTATTAAATTGCATTATACTGGTTTACATGGAAAAATCCCTATTAAGTTGCATTATACTGGTTTACATGTAAAAACCCCTATTAAGTTGCATTATACTGGTTTACATGTACAAAACCCTATTAAGTTGCATTATACTGGTTTACATGTAAAAACCCCTATTAAGTTGCATTATACTGGTTTACATGTAAAAAAAACCCTATTAAGTTGCATTATACTGGTTTACATGTAAAAAACCCTATTAAGTTGCATTATACTGGTGTACATGTAAAAACCCCTATTAAGTTGCATTATACTGGTTTACATGTAAAAACCCCTATTAGGTTCCATTATACTGGTTTATACTGGTTTACATGTAAAAAACCCTATTAAGTTGCATTATACTGGTTTACATGTAAAAAACCCTATTAGGTTGCATTATACTGGTTTATACTGGTTTACATGTAAAAAACCCTATTAGGTTCCATTATACTGGTTTATACTGGTTTACATGTAAAAAACCCTATTAGGTTCCATTATACTGGTTTATACTGGTTTACATGTAAAAAACCCTATTAGGTTCCATTATACTGGTTTATACTGGTTTACATGTAAAAAACCCTATTAGGTTGCATTGTACTGGTTTATACTGGTTTACATGTAAAAAACCCTATTAGGTTCCATTATACTGGTTTATACTGGTTTACATGTAAAAAACCCTATTAGGTTCCATTGTACTGGTTTATACTGGTTTACATGTAAAAAACCCTATTAGGTTCCATTGTACTGGTTTATACTGGTTTACATATAAAAAACCCTATTAGGTTGCATTATACTGGTTTATACTGGTTTACATGTAAAAAACCCTATTAGGTTCCATTATACTGGTTTATACTGGTTTACATGTAAAAAACCCTATTAGGTTCCATTATACTGGTTTATACTGGTTTACATGTAAAAAACCCTATTAGGTTCCATTATACTGGTTTATACTGGTTTACATGTAAAAAACCCTATTAGGTTGCATTATACTGGTTTATACTGGTTTACATGTAAAAAACCCTATTAGGTTCCATTATACTGGTTTATACTGGTTTACATGTAAAAACCCCTATTAGGTTCCATTATACTGGTTTATACTGGTTTACATGTAAAAACCCCTATTAGGTTCCATTATACTGGTTTATACTGGTTTACATGTAAAAACCCCTATTAGGTTCCATTATACTGGTTTATACTGGTTTACATGTAAAAAACCCTATTAGGTTCCATTATACTGGTTTATACTGGTTTACATGTAAAAAACCCTATTAGGTTCCATTATACTGGTTTATACTGGTTTACATGTAAAAAACCCTATTAGGTTGCATTATACTGGTTTATACTGGTTTACATGTAAAAACCCCTATTAGGTTGCATTATACTGGTTTATACTGGTTTACATGTAAAAAACCCTATTAGGTTCCATTATACTGGTTTATACTGGTTTACATGGAAAAAAACCCTATTAGGTTCCATTATACTGGTTTATACTGGTTTACATGGAAAAAACCCTATTAGGTTCCATTATACTGGTTTACATGTAAAAAACCCTATTAGGTTGCATTATACTGGTTTATACTGGTTTACATGGAAAAAAAACCCTATTAGGTTCCATTATACTGGTTTATACTGGTTTACATGGAAAAAACCCTATTAGGTTCCATTATACTGGTTTATACTGGTTTACATGGAAAAAACCCTATTAGGTTCCATTATACTGGTTTATACTGGTTTACATGTAAAAAACCCTATTAGGTTCCATTATACTGGTTTACATGTAAAAAACCCTATTAGGTTGCATTATACTGGTTTATACTGGTTTACATGGAAAAACCCCTATTAGGTTCCATTATACTGGTTTATACTGGTTTACATGTAAAAAACCCTATTAGGTTCCATCATACTGGTTTACATGTAAAAACCCCTATTAGGTTGCATTATACTGGTTTATACTGGTTTACATGGAAAAAACCCTATTAGGTTCCATTATACTGGTTTATACTGGTTTACATGGAAAAAACCCTATTAGGTTGCATTATACTGGTTTATACTGGTTTACATGGAAAAAAACCCTATTAGGTTCCATTATACTGGTTTATACTGGTTTACATGGAAAAAACCCTATTAGGTTCCATTATACTGGTTTATACTGGTTTACATGGAAAAAACCCTATTAGGTTCCATTATACTGGTTTATACTGGTTTACATGTAAAAAACCCTATTAGGTTCCATCATACTGGTTTACATGTAAAAAACCCTATTAGGTTGCATTATACTGGTTTATACTGGTTTACATGGAAAAAACCCTATTAGGTTCCATTATACTGGTTTATACTGGTTTACATGGAAAAAACCCTATTAGGTTGCATTATTGCACTGAAGTCCTTGAAACTCCTGGAAACCTTGAAACTCCTGGAAAACTTGAAACTGTTGAAACCTTGAAACTGTATAAGTCCTTGAAACTGCTGAAGGTCAATCTCCATGGCTCACGCCATGGAGATTGACTGTCCTTAAAACTGCTGAAGTCCATGAAACTCCTGAAAACCTTGAAACTGTTGAATCCTTGAAACTGTTGAATCCTTGAAACTGTTGAAGTCCTTGAAACTGTTGAATCCTTGAAACTGTTGAATCCTTGAAACTGTTGAATCCTTGAAACTGTTAAAGTCCTTGAAACTGTTGAATCCTTGAAACTGTTGAAGTCCTTGAAACTGTTGAAGTCCTTGAAACAGTTGAAGTCCTTGAAACTGTTGAATCCTTGAAACTGTTGAATCCTTGAAACTGTTGAAACCTTGAAACTGTTGAAACCTTGAAACTGTTGAATCCTTGAAACTGTTGAAGTCCTTGAAACAGTTGAAATCCTTGAAACTGTTGAAGTCCTTGAAACTGTTGAGTCCTTGAAACTGTTGAAGTCCTTGAAACTGCTGAAGTCCTTGAAACTGTTGAAACCTTGAAACTGTTGAAGTCCTTGAAACTGTTGAATCCTTGAAACTGTTGAAGTCCTTGAAACTGTTGAAACCTTGAAACTGTTGAAGTCCTTGAAACTGTTCAATCCTTGAAACTGTTGAAACCTTGAAACTGTTGAAGTCCTTGAAACTGTTGAAGTCCTTGAAACTGTTGAATCCTTGAAACTGTTGAATCCTTGAAACTGTTGAATCCTTGAAACTGTTGAATCCTTGAAACTGTTGAAGTCCTTGAAACTGTTGAAGTCCTTGAAACTGTTGAATCCTTGAAACTGTTGAAACCTTGAAACTGTTGAAACCTTGAAACTGTTGAATCCTTGAAACTGTTGAAACCTTGAAACTGTTGAAGTCCTTGAAACTGCTGAAATGTCTGAAAGACCTGAAGTCCTATTAAAATGCATGGAAGAATTCTCAATGCAAATTAATGGCAGAATTCCCAAGCCCGTAGAAAAAAACTGGAAAACCGCAGAACTCAAATTTTTTCTGAAAACTCACAAGTTGTGGAAGCTGAACATGTACAAACTGCAGAAATTGCAGAAAAAGTTGAAAAAATCGCTGAAAACCATGAATTTGCGGAAGCCCCATTATAAGTCAATGGGAAAAATCGGTTGAATATCGGCTGATTGCGGAAAAACCGGAAATCGCTGAATTCCCAAAAGTAATAGCAGGATTCCTGCAAACATGCGGAACGTTTGATGTATAACTTGTGGAAATCGCTGAAACTGTGAAAGCTGTGAAAACTGCAGAAAATCAGGAAAAAAATACTATAATAATAATAAAGAACATGAAAACCAATTATTGACTGCGGAAAGTTCCGCAGTCAATCAATTATGCAGGTTATTTTAAAACTAAGAATTTCAAGATCTGACATTTCTAGATGTCAGAAATAATTTTAAAAGGTTTCACGGTGCAATCAAAGATGCCGCGGTACAATTACAACATTACACTCAACAACAGTTCGTCATTAAGTCCCTTGGGACTCAGAGTTTTTAATGTAGAGATCCAGAAGGCCTCGTGTCTCTTCAGAATGAGATTGTGATCGCCTCTCCTAGGCGGGACTGGCACCTGCTCTATCCCGGTAAAGCGAAGAGATGACACGTCATGTTTAAGTTCGTTAAAATGTATTGCGACTGGAGAGTCAGTGTCTTGACGTCTGATGGCGCTTTTGTGCTCACTTACGCGTATTTTTAATTTCCATTGAGTTTGAGCAATAAAAGCCAAGTTAAAGAGTGAGACAGTGCGCGGGAGCCTTTTTTCAAGTTTTGCAATATATTTCGCAATTTTTCCATTTCATCTCATTTCTTTACTTCACTCAAAAGTGACATTTAAAATTATTACAACAAAACTGCCAAGCTAATACCGTTTGAATGAAAAGGAGCAGATGAGAAGCTCAATCTTATAATATTTGCTCCTTTGTAACTTTGTCATAATTATCAGTTGTGTCTTTTTTATTTTTTTCAATATTTACGAGACAATTTTCCATCGTTTATGTCCAACTCTATATATTTTGTATCTTATATAATACGTGTTTTGTTCACGTTTCTGGAGTGACTACAATACATTCTTTCTCTGTCTCTCTCTCGACATGGACAGTGTTTAATTCAGTGGGAAAAACAGTTGGTGGTTTATCCTGCAAAAGCTTAATAACATGTGCGATGCGCCGCACAATGTTAATGTAACTTTTTCCACTATGTGACGCCCTTAGGCTACCAGCGAAAGCACTAGTGCGCCGTTATGTGTTCGCAAGATCGCAGCCTCGCCTCGACCAACGTTGTCCTTGCGCCAGGCAGAAGAGTGGGCCCTGTAGCTTTTATGTGTTTCCTGAATGCCAGGAGAGCCCCTGACTCTTCTGAAGTGCATTCCATAAACTAATTCCTGTCACTTTTTTCCCCTGCAATACCAAGTATCAATACTTTATCAAAGTATCAATACTTTCAGTACTTCTTTAATGTTATATTTCTTCAGGAACAGTTACACAGCACTAGATTATGTTGAAGCCTTTTGCTTTGATAATGTACTTTACACTCTTAACACTTGTGAAGTGGTTTATAACTTTAGGTAACATCGCTCTGTTTTCTTTTTTAAAACGAATAGGATTGTATTGCAGCTAAAGCAGATCGTCCCAGCCCCACTAAACGCTGCTCAGGGCTTGTTTTCGGTCGTCTAAAGACTTCTACAGTCCTCACTCAGTTGCACTTCTCCATTATGTAACTTGCACTTGTTTGTTACATAACCTGCAGCAAGCCTCAAGTGAAGTGAGGCTTGCTCATAATAATAATAGTTTTCTGTCAACCATTCCAATAACTACATTAGTCAGGAAAAACAAACATATTTATTTGACTTGATATGCATTTTTAAGAACTTCTCCACTGGGCAACTAGGAATTGTACTTGCCTTACACCAGTTTGGGAAAATAAAACTGAAAAAAACACAAACATATGAAAATGTGAATATGATTTGGTATTCCACATTGTTTACCATTGTTAAGAACTGGGATGTAAGAAATGGGTTAGGGAACTTAGAGTTTGGATCAAAATTAACAATGTAATTTTCTTGCTCTCTCGACAAAAAAAAAAAAAAAAAGGCTTTTAAGTCAATATATCACTTGAAATGTCCCTCATTGGCTGACATGTCAGTCTACAATGTTATTCACTGATTTTACACTCAATTTGCAATGTTGAAGGTTTATATCTACTAGTGTAGCGTTTACCTCTCCCACACAGCCCTCTTTCTCCATGTACTTCTTGACGTTGGTCCAGATGCGGCTCTTGCTGAGCAGGCTGCCTCCGGTCGCCTGTTCGAAGCGCTCGTAGCTGCCGTAGCGCTGCAGGGCCACCTCCATGATGTGCACCGCCTGCCAAACCCAAAACCACACGCCGTATGTCCCAGCGGCATCACCTTCATGCTATACACATAAAAAGCACTGCTTCTACTATTGTTTGGGAGAGAATGCTAAATATTAATTTGATTGACTTACGGTTTAACTTTAGGGTTTGCTTGGTCATAAATTTAGTTCAAGTTTTATGTTTGCTGACTAAAATTGTACCAAAACTACATTAAAAGAAGTTAAAAATCATGGCTTAAATCTCCAAATATTTGTATTAACTTAAACGGACTGGATACAAACAGAAAGAATAGATTGAAGACATAAAAACTTCCAATGTCAGTTTGAAAGAGACTCATATCAGAACTCTGGCTTTCTGAATGTTTTGACTCGCATGTCAGTATGACGCACAACAGGTTACTCATTCCTGTGAAAGCATAATGCATCCATCCATCCATCATTTCTATAGCTCATCACTCTCATTGAATACGGGCCGTGTTTTGCCCGCTGCGTTAATAAACAGCAGCCGAATACTGTACATAAAAAGATGGAATAATCTGCAATGAGGCTTTACAGGGTTTCTACAGGTAGCAGCAAGTTCCCATAAATGCTTTTTAAAGCCATTTTAATGCCTGAATATTACATTTTGAATGCCACAAATGCAAAAACGTCTTGGCATATTTAATTTCGTAAAATTTGTAAACATTCAATCAAACAGGAAATTGGACACAACAGGAAACTTTGGAGAAAAAGAGTGTGTTAAACTGCTGCTGAATTCGTTTTAGACCATAGTTCTTGTGTTTTTGACAAATCTACGCGTATATAGTCGTCTTTGGTTGGTTTCTGTCTCCAAGGAAAAAATATACTTTCAATGAAATATGTTTGATTTAATGCCAGTTTGAATCCAATCAAATGCTTTTTAATGTCTTTCAAAGCCTTAATTTTAGCATAATTCATTTAATGACTTTTATATGCTCGAAGATTTCGGGGAATTTCGGGCGCCAAAAGTCGGTCATTTTTAGTGGGTCTTGAGCCTTTCCCAGAAGACATGTCTTTGAATAGTAATCCACGGAAAAAAAGTATAGAAAGACTTCCTGAGTCTGTTAAAATTAGCTTTCTAGGCTCAAATAATGCATATTCAGCAATATGTAAAAATGCAGTATTTTACAAATATAATGATTCTTATTTGGGTCACGGCTTGTAATTCTAGGGCAGCTGAGCGAGAACCACTGCTCTAAGGCGGATCCGCTCACGTGTCAAGTATCAGTACCTTTTATAACAATGGCCTTTTATTGGACGGACAAACCAACCTCTGAAATGGTAAAGTAAGCCCTCCTTAAAATATTGAGCAGCACTTTTGGCGTAAGCGCTGCCTTTTCTCCCTCTCTCTGTGACAAATGCCAGCATGCTCTCCTGTAAGTGGCCCTTGTGCATGCATGCATGAGGTGTAAGGGTGACAAAGGAAACGGTACTGAAGTAGGCCAGGACCGAGGATCGCTTTACCGCCCACCTCCTGCTCACTCCTCACTGTCACTCTCTGCCCTATGTGAGTACTACCCGTGTACTAGCGTGTACCTTTGGTGTACCCGTGTCACATACAGCGTCCGCACACGTCTATGAATAATGACTGACGACACGTGTCCTACATCCAACTGATATGGGCCAGGTTCATGGATAACATCAGGTAGGGAACGTAGGATTTGAAAAGGGGACATGTCATCCATAATTTAGGCTTAAAAACATCCTTTTGGGGGCTTCGGCATTTTTATCCCTGAGCTCCCTCTGCGGGCTGCAGTCTAAAAAGCCCATAATAATATCTCTGGAATGGCTGGACCTATAAACATGAAACAAAAACGTCTTCTCTCTCAGCACTTATGAACTTGGTCAAATGATCATAAAGGTGTCCAAAGGTGGAGACAATATTCAAAATGATGTGCTGGATGTTGGGACGGATGAAGAGAAGACTTAAAGGAACAGGCCAGCGTTTTTCCATACTGAGATATGTTCTTACCTGAGCTTAGCCGAGTTGATGCGTACCTGTCTGGTCGTTTTGCGTGCGCTCAGTCACTCAAAAAGACCAAAGGTGTTGTTAGCATTTGGCCTCTCCCAATGTATTCCTATGGCTCCAAACGGGGGTGAAGCTAGAAGCGACCACGCTCTTCCACGGGCACACACAAAGACCAGACAGGTACGTATCAACTCGTTCTAAGATCAGGTAAGAATCTCAGTATGGAAAAACGGTGGCCTGCTCCTTTAAAGCCAATCACTTCCAAATAATAATCAGGGAAAACATTTGTAGATTTTCTGACTGGAGATTTCGTTTTACAGATAATAAATCCCAATGAAGATTTTGTTGTTTTAAACTACCTACAATGTTATTGCAATCTTTGCATTAAATGGTGCAGCCCCAATTTACAGGATGTAACTTTAAAAAACTGTTGGTTAACATTTTGTGTTTTGCATTATCAAGTCATAAAATTATTCTGTCACATTTAAATACTCACCCAAATTCCAGTACCTGTCCTCAATCAAGTCTTTAGACTAAATTCCAGCAGTCCTGAGCTTTCAAATGAGTAACTAGATAGTAACCTCTGAGCCTCGACAAGCCACTGCTTGATTATAATTCAAAAGCATTTATACAATTGGATCTGTAACACAAGCCATTCAGCCAAGGTTCAACACGTGGGGGCATGGTGTAACAAAATACTGTGTGCGGGAGTCATATTTGTGTAAAAGTAATTACTGTATCGGCTAACATGTCATTGTCTCCGACTTCTACAAACGATAACAGACTATACAGGTTTGCACTGACAACATTATTATTAGTCAATAACAACAAAGCAGTCTGGCCGCTCATTTGGCTGTCGCTGTGCTGTAACATCACTCGCATCCCCTCTATTGTCTCGTGTCCTCGCATGCACCTGGATGAAGTGTCTCCAGTGCTCAGGTGGTGAAGTGCTTGCACAGCAGCTGCCCCCCCATACAGTCGGGCGGAGCAGACAGGAGTTGGCCTGAAGCAGCCAGCTCAGCACCGCTCACTGGGTCAATGTGAAGAATGACCTGTCAGTGTCACGTTGACTTCAGCACGTGGTTCTCAATCTGGGGGGCAGGTGTCGCCAGTGTGACACAGCTTTGTTGAAAGAGAAGAACATTTCCTGCTGCTTGTGTCAAGCACTATGGGCTCCAATGTTAGCTTTGACAACAACAACACATTACTATTTAGTTTTTAATCCAGATTCAGGCAAATAATTCAATTCAATTAAACGCCACACAGCGTAACATCTCACCTATTAAATAGAATCAAATACACTAAATTGTGTAATAGCATATATTTAAATTTTTGAAAAACATCTAAAAAAACTGAGAGCGGGGACGTCTCCAGCTTGTCTCCATGGAGACGAGCGTTAACTAAAGGCAGCCAAATATGAGATTTAAAGTGCATATGCCACATCAGACACATTTTTGCTAAAACACACTGTAGTTAACACAATTTTATTGAAGATTTTGCTCAAAAATGTACCCTGCTTTTCTTTTCTTTAGTTTGACATTTTTTGTGATGTTTATAGTTTCACTTCCTTAATGGACACTGACAGTAAGTGACATAGTTACAGGCAAAATGAGTGAAAAATTCTGTTAAAATGATAAGTATGACAATAACAAATCATTTGTCTTCAACAAGACCATTAAAACCTGTCATATGAACTTTAAGGTTGTAAGAGAGATTCAGTCTTATTCAGGTGAGTCTTGGCCCTAAACGTTTCTAGCAGGAGGTAAAGTCTGGAGCACATGGATGAAACCTTTTCCGAAATGAGGTGAATATTGCAAACTTGGCACAGAAAGGCCCTACTCTGTGTTGGAATTAAATACAGCAAACATATCTGTTGGTATTACATTATTTGTATCCTTTAACATACATTTTTACACCACAAATATTGTAAGATGTTTTCCTACCTGTGTCAGAAAGCGACCGGATGCACTGCTGTGCCTGGCCAGCGCGACCTGCGCCAGCGGAGAGCTATACTCGAACTGCGGATTGTAGGTGAAGTCCGACTTGAAAAACCACGCCTTCTCCTGCTCCACGTTGGTCGGCTTGATGGCGGTCAGGACGCACAGCTTCTTGGAGAGCTCTGCTTCCTCCAGCCTCGCCGGCTTGCTCAGAGAGGGCAGTTTGGTCGGGGGCAGGCTCGGGACGTAGGCCTTCCTGAGGTGCGAGCGCGGGATTAAACCTAAGGTGCTCCCCATGACCGACATGGCTTTGCCCGTCTTGGGCAGGTTGGACGCGCTGCTTGAAAAAATGCAGCTGGTTTGAGTCGCTTTACCTTCTTGGCTCTTTCTAGAAGCCAGGGCGGAGTTTTTTTTCTTATGCATCGGCAAACCCTGCTTCGTCATCTTCCTCTTTCTGTGCGGCGAGCGCTTGGGACTCTTCTTCTCGCCTTCTTCGGCCCGTAGGAGAACGTTGTAGCTGCTCGAGCGAAGCGTCAGGAGGTCTTTGAGGACTTCAGCGGGAAACTTGTCCAGATAAACCTGGCTCGAACTCACAGCCTTGTCACTGTTGAGGACGGACTTCTTGGACATTTCCACTTTGGGCCAGTGGAGGCATTCTGCGAGAGATCGGAGTGGAAAAAGAGGTAATTTAAGTCAACTTTATCGTCATCACTGTAGTGTCGACAAAAGGTTACCTGTCAATACCTGTCATTATAATGTCGACTTAAAGTTCAATAAATCATAGATGAAACAATATATTTTTGGACTCCATATTTATTGTCATTTTATCTTTTTGTTTTCATTAATGCCTAAACATTTTCACTCAAGTAAATTGTGTATGTTTCATATTTATAACAACCAATCGATTATTGAAATTATTATAATTTAAGTAATTGATTCATAGTTTTCAGTTAAACGAGCAAACATAACATGGAAACAACAACATGAAAATAGAGTCCTTTTGTTTTTAAAGTTAGGGTATGTCGAGTGTTCTGTACATTGTGAAAGTCATAAATATTATCCAATCAGAAAGCAGATTCAGCTCCACTCTTATTGTTGCCAGATCCTATCATTTAAACCAGTTTGGGAATAAACCTCCTCAATTCCAGCACTTGTCCTCGATAATGTTCCAGTCAGTGCCAGCGCAGCCTCCAGTCGTTGCAGCTCAGTAGCTGCACTCTGGAGGTTCCTAACCTTAAAATGTGGAATGGCCTGTTCACAGAAACGTGTGCTTGTAGTAATAATAATGCCTTCGACTTACAGTGTGCAAAAGTATCCGCCCCACTTGAACTTTTTGACATTTGACATTTTGAAATCTGATGTGAAAGACACACACTAAGTGACACACAATCGTGAAGAGAAATGAAATGTTTACATGATTTAGATTTTTTTTTTATGAATAAAAAACTGAAAAGTGGGATGTGCATAAGCAGTACGCTTTCCTTTTAGTGCAACCAATTTCCTTCAGAAGTTGAATGAAGATTTCTGAATGATCGCATGTTGACCTAATGACTAAATAGAGTCTACCTGTGTGTGATCTAATGTCAGTTCAAATACAGCTGCTCTGTGATGGTCTCAGAGGTCTGTTAAGAGACTATTGGGGAGCAGACAGCATCATGAAGTCCAAGAACACACCAAACAGGTCTGGGATAAAGTTATTGAGAAGTATGAAGCTGTACACCATCCAGGAATGGAAAGAGTGTGGCATCACTGCAAACCTACCAAGACCCGGCCGTCCTCCTGAATTTACTGACCGAACAAGGAGAGCACTGACCAGAGCTGTTACCAAGAAGCCTATGATGACCCTGGATGAACTGCAGAGAGCTACAGCTCAGGTGGGGGAAACTGTACACAGAACAACTATTCATCGCACACTGCACAAATCTGGCCTTATGGCCGAGTGGCTAGAACAAGCCATTTTTTAAAGAAAACCATAAGGTTTAGATAGATAATACGTCCCCTATAATCACAATACCGATAACTTGGCACATCTTCAGATCTTGATCTTGATTAGGACTACCTAGCTAAAGCGATGACCCATTCTGCACGTTTTGGATCGATGGGGACAGCGCCTAGAGAAAACCAAGAGGACCCAGGACCTTCATGCTGTGAGGACAGCACTAACCCAGCGAGGTTAGTGCACGTGCAGACCTTTTAGAGAGATAGACTAATCCTCTTAACGCGGCGGGGGGAATTAGAGCCAGTCTCAGCTTGCAGCGAAATCAATACCATTTGGACGGATGTGCGAAAGAGAACAATGATCATTAATCATAAGGGTTTGTTGTCCATGGTTGCGTCTGTTCCAAAACTATTAATTTATTCCCATTGTGTAGTTTGTGTACGTCATATACTATCATACTGTTCTGATCTGTAGGGGCTAAAATGGTGGTATGGAATGAACAGCAGTGGTCAGTAGATGGTCACTCGGATAAGACGCCTAGACGATTAAGAGCATATGTAAATATTAATGCGATTTTAAAAATGCTGACAATGTTTATCTGACCTTGTGTGACATCACCAAGGATCTCTCTCAAAGTATAGTATGTCCTTGTGTTCCTTAATTACCAAAAAATGACATAAAAGTATAGTAAAGTGGCCCATAATTATCTATTTTTTTACTAAGATTGTGCCATTTGTTATAAGAAATATGCACTTATGAAAGTTTTGCAAGATTGATGACATGGAACTAATAAGGTTAGATAATGCTTTGGTAATAGGTCGTCTCTGGTTCAGGGGTCTCCAGCCTATGACTCAAGAGCTATCATTCGCTCTCCACCTCTTCCCCAGTCGTGCCCCCAAGGCAGTTTCTTCACTTTACGTACGCTTCATGACTCAAATGTTGTTTACCATGCCTTTACAGAAAACAAATTATGCGTCAAGCCCATTTTATAGATGCATTTTCTCTTTGTGCATGAGTAACAGTGAGTCATAAACACAGTCTGAGATCAATTTAGTAAATAGAATAAAGTATAAGGGGGGTATTTACTTCACATCATCTTGACTAGCAGTTGCTCAGGGTGTATTCCTCCTAAGGCCCATATTTACTTAAGTATCCTCAAAGCAAAGAAGCTCTCTGGCTTTTTAATTTCCTACAAGGCATCACACAAGTTCAAAAAACAACAAAAACAAAGCAGTAATAATCAGTGTTGGGGCTAACGTATTACAAAAGTAACGAGTTACAAAGATATGTGACTTTTTTCATTAACTAAGGAATACAAGATATTGCTTAAACAAAATACAGGATTATATTAGTCATTACAATATAAGTAACTTGAGTTACAAGTGCATTTAAAATGTATGAATGAAAAAACGCCAAACTCTCCCCAAATAATGGACACGGGTGTATAAGATGGGCAGATGCGTGTAGCTACCGTCAGTTTTGCCTGGTGGCATATTACTATTTTCTGTTTCTGTTTAAAGTAACTCAAAGTAGTGTAACTCAGCTACATTTTTTAAACAGTAATGTGTAATACAAACATATTACATTTATTTTTTAAAGCTGTACTAATACAGAATACATTACAGTTTTAAAGTAACTTGCCCAACACTGGCAATAATAGGATAATGAAGGGCAGTGCATTTACAGCCCTGTTTCCACATTAACACCAAGAAAAGACTAACCAAGCTCCCTGGTCCTTTAGAGTCTTGGGTGAGGACGAGATTGCCAGACGCGCCTCTTTTCTGTTCAAATGAAGAACACGTCTTTGGAATATCTTTGGAAAAGCATGTCGTTTGGCGGGCCAGGCAAAGGGCTAGATCGATGTAAAATACGCCGCACTAGTGAAAACTAAAGGCACGTGTTGTGGTCTCATCCTTTCCTGACAGAGGACAAACTCGCAGCTCTCTGACGAAACAAGTGCGCTGAGGTGGAAACCACGCAAACACGAACGAATCCGCATCATCAGTCATCATGTCAGCGCTCCTCCATTCACACTACCGCGATATTACAGCAGACATTTGCCCTGGTAAAGTTTGTGCATCTTATGTATTTTACAGCGAAGTTAAAACGAAACTAGCATTCATTTAAAAGACAGACAGGGGATATAGAACAAATATCTTCCTTGACTGCGATAACTCTTGCTAGCCTCGTCCAGTAAATAGGTTTGACACGTGGGTGTGAAGTGGTGTACTTTGACGTAAATATTAGCCGTTAACAACGCTGTAACTATTGTCCTGTCAGACTAAAAATAGATTACAGACACTTACCTGTCACGTTAATGGACTCCAACATTATTGATTTACAGTAGTATATATATATCAACAAGAAGAGACCAATTCAATCTGGACAGAGATTAGCTGCTGAATGACCGCGCTTTACGACAGCTCCAACTAAATGTGCAGGCTGTAACGTTTAAATACCAGTAATAACGCCACGCGGACAGTAAAAAAGAAGAGCGAAATAAACTGGAACAGGAAACGACACTGTTATCGATCGACTCTCCTTCACGGAGCTCACTCCAGACGAGTGTGCAAAAGGAAAAGCTCTCCTCTGCATCCACTCCACCCGTTTCCATGGTTTCACTGAGAGCGTGAAGGCGTAGCGCAGGAGGAATTATGGGAAATGGAGTCCACTGCGACATAAATAAATAAATACATTTTTATTAAGGTGCACTGCCACTTGACAAAATCCAGAATAACATATTTCAATCTTTTACTGTTATTTCATTTATTAAAACACAACTAACTTTAAATATTTTTTGGGGATGCCTGAAATTAGATAATATTAATAATAACTGGACCATAGAAAATCTTGACTCCACTTTCTTTTTTAAACTTACCCCTTTAATTATTTTATTATTATTACACACAGTGCCTTGCGAAAGTACTAATACACCTTGAACTTTTTCACGTTTTGTCAAAGAATTTATTTAGAATTTTTTACTGAAAGTTCACACACATGTAACAGACAACTGTGAAGTGAAAGCAAAATGATACATGATTCTGTTGTTAAATATCCTTTATAACATTCCTAATGACTGCAGAATGTTCATACCTTGCCCTAACCATTAAATAGAGTCTACCTGTGTGTAATCTGCTCTCAGTATTATTCCAGCTGTTCTGTGAGGGCCTCAGAGCTATGGTCAGAGTGTATTGGTCACTAAACAACATCATGAAGGCCAAGGAGCTCACCAGAGAGGTCAGGGATAAAGCTGTGGAGAAGTTTAAAGCAGCGTTAAGTTATACAAAGATTTCCCAAGATTTGAACATCTCATGGAGCACTGTTCAATCCATCATTCGGAAATGGAAAGAGTATAGCACCACTGCGGACTTAGCAAGACCCGGCCGTCCACCTAAACTAACAGACCGAACAAGGAGAGCACTGGTCAGAAATGAAATCAACTGCCCCAAGACATAGGCGCCGATTTATGTTTTCCCCCGTGGGTGCTCAGTCAGCCGGTACTGTCATGTGACGCACACCGCCTCACATTTACCTAAACAGAAATGCAAGCTACTTGGCAATGTCTACTATCATCTTATACACTGAGGCTATTTTTTGAGAAAGCAATAAACATGCATTGGTGCGCTGCGCGCAACTCACCATTGTTGGCACTAGAAGTAGTTGTAGAGGCCGTCTCATAATGAATGGAGACAGTCTCCTCGCTGGTGGAATCTTCTGATAAATGCAATTTCTTTCTAATTACAAATCTGTCCATTGTTATCTTAGTGCGTTTTATTAGCTTCTTGGTCATTAGCCCATTGGCGGCAAACGAGCTTTGTTTTTGGCCGAAGTTACGTACACGGCGTCGGAGCATCATGTTGATAATGAGATCAAGGATTTGATTGACAGTGAGGATTTTTACCTAGCAACACACTGCCCGCGTGCCCAAATTATATTTTCCCTAGACGTATGAATTGGAATTATAGAAAAACAATATGCCCGATTGAATTCTATTTCTATAAAGTATTAGCAATATAATTTGTAAGAAAGTAAAATCATCGCAGGCATATCTCGATCCAGGGACCTTTGGCATGAAAGTCAGGCGAGGTTACCGTTCGACCACGCTACACATACTTAGTGCTTAGTGTCACATTCACATTTGTATATGATGGTAGGACCCGCGCCTGACTGTTACGAGAGAGAAGTACAGTTTTAATTATTCGCTTGTTTTATTCAATGGGACATTTTGTGAATTCAAGGTAAATTCGCCTGGGTGCTCAAAGATTTGGCTGGGTGCTCGAGCACCGGAGCACCCACGGGATCGGCGCCTATGCCCCAAGATAACTCTGGAGGAGCTGCGACGTACTGCCGCTGAGCTGGGGGAATCTGTACATGGGACAACTATAAGTCGTACTCTACACAAATCTGGCCTTCATGGACGAGTGGCAAGAAGAAAGCCATTATTGAAAGGAGGCCATAAGAAATCCCGTTTGAAGTTTGCTAGAAGTCATATGGAGGACACAGCTTAGCCTGGTGAGACCAGAATGATTCCCCTCTGTATTTTTTTATCCAGCTGGGGATCAGTCTGGTCACCCAGTCAACGCTCGCGCCTTCCGCAAAATTAATCCGTTCACGTCCAATCTGAATCGTTTATTTGCCGTGACGTGTTGTTAGCGAGCAACGTCACTCACGGGACGCGGAAGTCTCCTCAATAACAATCTACGAACGATGCACGAAAGAGAGAAAGCGTGTCTCCAGTCGGCGGTAAATGACCAAAAAACACATCGACAGTAGGTGAGTTTCGTTATTCATAATCCTGCGCAAATATTAACGCAAAACCGCTAATAACACCACATCAACGGCAGACGCCCGCTCTTCGCTGATTGGTTTACTCCGCTTCCTGTTTGCTTGCGTATCTACCGCTGTGGAAAATGGATTCGACGCAACGGTGACCAGACTCACCGGCTGGTACAGCGGTGAGTCTGGATTTTTCCAGGCTAGACACAGCTACCATGTGGAAGAAGGTGCTTTGGTCAGATGAGACAAAAATTGAACTTTTTGGCCCAAATGCAAAACTTTATGAATGGCACAAACCTAACACTGCTCATCGTCCTTAGTGCACCATCCCCAGTGTCAAATATGGTGGGGGGAGCATCATGCTATGGGGCTGCTTTTCCTCAGCGGGGACTGGGAAGATTGTAAGAATAGTTGGGAAGATGGATGGAGCCAAATACAGGGACATTTTGGAGGAAAACCTGCTGGAGTCAGCAAGAGGATTGAGGCTGAGGCATAAAAAAATAACAGAATCATGCATCATTTTACTTTCACTTCACAGCTGTCTGTTACTTGTGTGTGAACTTTCAGTAAAACATTCTAAATACAATCTTAATGTTTAGGGTTGTAAACATGACAAAATGTTGACAAAAAAGTTCAAGGTGTACTAGTACTTTTGAGAGGCACTCTATATATATATATATATATATATATATATATATATATATATATATATATATATATATATATATATATATATATATATGTTACACACACACATATATTATGTGACATGTGACATAATCATAATTAAAATCTTGGTATCTTGGTGGTTGATCTGGCCAGTAGCCTACACTAGACACACTGGGATCGTGTGGATCGTGCCTACCCTTGAGCAAGACACCTTGTCAAGACGGACTTTGTAGTTTGGACCAGCTTTTGTCAACATCAAAGCCTTGTCTGAGTAGTTCACACTTATAAAGACAGAGTATGTGGAGCTGCAGCAGCCTGGATGAATCATGAATGCCTCCATTGCCTCAACAAATGAAACACATCCATGAAAAGCACAAGTGTCACATTTTCCGAACATTCCCCGGCGATTGGCTCAAACTTTTAAAGCCCGAAACCTCGCCTCCGATTGGCCCTGCGCGCTTCCGTTGAGCAGTTGGAGTCTGCGCAGTAACCGCAGCGCTGAAATTCAAAATTTGAACTGACGTTGTTTTGCCGAGAGAGCAGAGAGGGAGAGCAAAGAGCTGATCCAGAGTTGATCAAAGGACGGTGAGAGCACCAGACGAGAGCTCCTCACGTCTTACAATCGCGTACTATTCTTGTAATACACGTAGTTTTCGAAGTATCGTTGGGTACGCTGGCATACGCTCTACGAAATGGATCCATTTACTGAGGTGAGTCCTGGCTAAACTAGCATACACGCAAGGATCCTCTGGTTAGCGGTGTCTTCACGAGCAAACATGTATAGTAATCTCTTAATTTTGTGTTCGAATGCACTGTTCTGTACATGTTTATGTGTTTAACCCCGTATCATGCGCTGGTTTTGATTCGGGCGTAAATAAGATATCTGACACATTGCTCCGATTCAAAGCGACGAAAAGGTGTCACGTGTTTGCCTTTGTTTTGTTCATCTGACTAAAATCTAGAACATTTTTGCACAACGGAATGCAAATTGGTTAGTTTTCTCCTAATACATTACTATGTTTACCTAAATGTTTGCATATTAGGTTATATTCATATATTAGTCAATTTGTTGCACTATGAGACACTAATCTTGTATGAACGTAGCTATAGTTTAGTTTTATTCTCTGATTACTTTAGTTGATTTTTGATGGTATTCCTGTATCATTTTAATATTTGGCTGTTTATGATGATAACTGTATAATATCCTGGACACATTCATTTGATCCTGTCTAATAAATAATCAAGTCTGTCTCCTTGTAAGGCAGTGGCATATCACTTGACTCCACTCCAACTTCTGAGATTAAAGTTTGTGTTTTTGACCCTATAAGTGTCTGTAAGCTGTGAGGAGTCATGCATTTCTGTATTTCCCCGACCACAAGCCAATAGGATTCAAATGTGAAATGTGGTTAACTGGAAGCAGGAGTGGCTCATGGCTCGGGAATGCTGTGACTGGAGGTTTTTCCACTCTGCACAGAGAGGCAGAGCGCAGTTACAGCAGGAATGTGTTTTGACTCGCAGCTAAACGTGCAACACTATTAATCAGTTTGTGCGACAGGCTGAGGGAAGGTCAAGCAATGGAAGGAAGAAAGAAAAAAAAAAGGAAGGGCAGAACAAAACGGATGCCGTTATCTATTTTAGACGAGGGCTGTTGTGTCAGTTAAGTAGGGCGTGCAAATAAAATAAAAGCTCACTCATCGCTGCAGAAAAGTCACTGTTTGCATTGAATTCAGTGTTAAGTTAGTCAACTACTACATTGGTTCTCCAACTGTTCTAAGTTCTGACTGAGAATAAAGTCTATACCAGCTCGAGCTCAATCAGGTCTGAAATTCAAATTCAAAAGGGGACAAAAACATGAATGAAATAGTCTAAAAGAGACGAAGATGCCACCATTACTACACATACCACAGTTAGAGAAGCAGTGGCCTAGATTATTTGTTTTATTTGTTGTAACACCAACAACAATGGTGTTATTGTCAAAATGTATTCTTACAGTTGCTCCTTGAGTAAACATGAGCGTGAGTTATCCTCTCGGAGACTTCTGCTTTTTTTGAAAAGAGAAATGTGTTGTATGTAATGTAAGTTGCTTCCTGTCCATAGGTTGCGTTCACGTGACCTCACAACATTCTAAAGAGCCTATGTTTAGATTGAGGCGGAGCAGCTGAAAAATTCCATGGCGGTAACTATGATAATCGTCAAAATGCAGATTTCTAGTCTTGGTTTACTGCTAATTTCTCCGTAATTCCTGGACCAATTCTCATGAAACAAAAACTGTCACAAAGTTCTAAATGATCTCCTCAATCACATATGAACTATGGTCTAGTCATTTCCTCATAAAGGCGTCCAAAAGTGGTGACAATATTCAAAAACGCATGCGTGATGTTGGTCAGTACAGTAAGTAATTTACGTGACAGCCCTACCTGCCACATTATTCTATGTCAAGTTATTGTTCAATAGATAACAGATAAAATGATTCATTTTTAATAATAATAATAATGCATTAGTCTCATATAGCGCTTTTCCAGACGCTCAAAGTCGCTTTACAATTTGGTGCATTATTCATTCACTCCATACTCGGTGATGATAAGCGAGGCCACCACCACCAACCGCTCACACACACACTACATTTGCCAGGCTTCCTGGTGTCCCCAAACGATCTCCCATTCAAGTCCTGCCAGGCCCTTCCCTGCTTAGCTTCCGAGGTCTGACGGGATCGGGCAGAGCAAAGGCGGTATGGCCATTTACCGCCTTCGGCTCAATAGTTATCGTCTGTACACACAGTAGCTTTTTCCACCTATTTTATCTATCTAAAATTTTGATTTTTAACTGACGCAAATTGGGTTACATTAGATTTCATGTTTATTGCAGCTTGTGTGGTATTTTAGGATATGATTATGCACTTTTATAACGAAGGTTTACTGTATTTTAATGCTTTAGATTTGACATTATCTTCATCGTCATTGTCAACAATATTGTTTATCGCAATATTTTCCTTGTGAATCCAATCACTGTCAAATAATGATCATGGAAAAACATTTGGACATTTTCTTTCTGGAAAATCTCTTTCAAAAACCATTCCTCTCCCGTAGCGTTGTATGGGCCCCTGTCCTCCCAACGCAAATACAATTCTAGAACGTGAACGCAACCCATTGTTGAGTTTGGTTTCGATCTTCAAAACGATCCGCTTCAGCCTCACTCGAAATGGACTCATTTTTTCATTTTCTTTACCAGAAACTTTTGGAGCGGACGAGGGCTCGCCGGGAGAACCTGCAGAAGAAAATGGCGGAAAGACCCAACGCCGCAAACAGGCAAATGGTGAAAAGGCCTCGAGAACCGCTGACCGAGACCAACAGCCTCCTCTGCGAGCCGCCGATCGATCAAGGTATGATCCGACTACGCAAACGACAGTCACGTGGCGGCTGTAGAAGAGGCAACACATTTGTCCCATGTCCCTTCATTAACCTTCTTTAGCTTCTCACTCTTTTCTCCCGCTTCTCTTACAGTCCCACAGGGCGCCCCCAAGCCATCCCCATCCAAGCGCAAATGTTCCGGGGAAAACATGCCGTCTCCCGCGGCAGACGAGGAGAACAAGGAGCCAGTGGCGCGCAAATCCGCCACCACTCTCCTCCCGGACCCTCGCACGGACAAGAAGCCCCCAGTGGGCCCCGCCAGCAGCCGGAGCACCCTGTCTTTGGGGAAAACGAGCAGGTCTCATGTCCCGACTCAAGAGGAGGAGAAGATGGAGAGTGTGGAGCCTGAGAGGACGGCTGTGGTTGAAGAGGAGAGGATGGAGGTTTCGACGTTACAGCAGAGTAAACATGATGAAGAGGAGGAGGAGGAGGAGGCCGGGGAGAAGCCTGGCCCATCCGCAACAGGCATGAGGTCCCGTCTGCAGATGCTGGCCGACCAGAGGAAGTACTGGGAGAGTGGGGGTGAGGATGGCACACGCTGGAGACCGAGATTTTAATAGTGCAACAGGCTACAAAATGCATTTTTTATTTTTTATTTTATACCGTTTGGGCAGATCTTTCTTTGTTCACGGGAGCAGAGATGTTTGGCAATATCTGTCATTATCCAAAAGTGAAATTATAAAAAAAAAAAAATTGTGCAGTGATCAATAGTTAGGGCTGTGTACTGTACATTTACAACGATACGTGGGTTAGGAGACTTTTTCCAATATTTCTCTCTATTTATTGGAGCTGAGACAACCACTTCCAATCACTTCCTTTATCTCTGCACCAAACGCATCGGATCTAAAGTTATATGATTTTTCTTTTTCGGAACCTGCATAATAATTACATGGACAGTGTTTTTGTTTTTTTCACAAATCAATGCTTATTCATTATACTGAAGCAGGGTGAAGAAAAAAACATAAATCAGGCCCAGGGCCTTTAAGAATTGAAAGAGCTTGTATGTTGAGTTTTTCTTTGCTCCATGTTTGAATTCTTTTGCGTGTGCTGAGGTCTACAATATCTGACTGATCACTTTTGTAGATCCCACCGCTGTCGCAGACTGCCCCCCTCTGGCCATGATCAGGAGACAGCCCGATGTCCCGCCGAGCCTTGCTCCCTCCTCCACGGAGTCCGCGGGTACTCCTCTGGGGCGCAAGGGCAGACTGGCCAACCTGGCTGCCACCATCGGCAACTGGGAGGACGACCTGAGCCACGCCAACATCCCCAAACAGAGCGTCCCGCCAGAGAAACCCTCCTTCTCCGCCTCTGTCCCAAAAGCGCTCACCAAAGAAACCAATGGTGGCGTTAAATCAGCCGGCCGTGTGGTCACAAGTTCGACTGCTCTAGACAAATCAGCAAACAAATCTAATCAGGTAGGCTTTACAACAAAGGGCCCATCTTTTTGAGATGACTTTTTACTCTGCCATAAAGTTGTTTTCTCTGGAACGAGGTATCTCGAATGTTCCTTTAAAAAAATATATATATATTATTATTATTTTTTTTTGTTTGTTTTCCATACAATTTATAAATTGTGAAATTTGTTTCAAATGGCAAGTTGTATCATGGACCAGTATAGCAGTAATAAATGTAGTGTCTTACTGTAAAGGCTTAAATAGGTCAGTTT
This sequence comes from Proterorhinus semilunaris, assembly GCA_021464625.1. Taxonomy (NCBI): domain Eukaryota; kingdom Metazoa; phylum Chordata; class Actinopteri; order Gobiiformes; family Gobiidae; genus Proterorhinus; species Proterorhinus semilunaris. The sequence goes on from CM038360.1 coordinate 24,069,596, forward strand.
AGTTTCATACGTGCACTTTATTTTCAATTAAAAATGACCATGTTTCTCTGCTGTTGTAAATGGGGTATTTTCTCTCCACAGCCCATGGTGTCCTCTCCAGTCAAGACCAGCCAAGTAACCCCACCCAGTCCACAAAAAGCCAAAGCACCCGCTGCTCCGTCAGCTCAAAGTCCACAGAAGACCTCCTGGCAGGATCTGTCCTACACCTCCAGCCCGCGAAAGGAGTGCCCCAAAGCTGTTGCACCGAGCCCGGTGAAAACTCCGCTCCCCTCCAGAAGACTAGAGGTCCTGCCCAGTCCGCCCAAACCCGCCGATGTGAGCTCCTCCAGCGTCCAGGAGAAGACCGCCGGAACCCCCAGTAAGTTTTGCAGAAATTGAGGAACATTTAAATGACAGCTTTTCTTCAAATTCCAAAAATCTGCAATTATTTCAGTAATATAATGCCCCATGCAAACTACAAAACATGCTCACCTTGTAGCTGAAATGCAAGGTGAGAACTGATTGAACTTCCAGTTTTCCTGTTGGTGGGTGAATGTTCAAAATGTTGACATGGAGTAAATACATTTGATCTGTGACCTCATTAAGAACAACACAAAATATGCTGCAAAAAAAAAGCGATGCAAAAGAATGCATTGAACTTATAAATGTTCGGTTTTGATTCTAATTTTCCTTATTTAGTGTCATTTTAGAACAGTTCTTGTCCCAATTTACTGTCTTTCATGAAGTCTTGTTTTGACCCAATTTTCTGACAAATTACTTGCGATTAGTGTTTAAATCAATAGGAACATCCATGTACTTTGAAATGTTTTAGTAAAATATTGTTACTGCATTGATCACCCATATCACATATGGCAAGTTTTTTCAATATTGCTACTTTTGATTCAAATTTCCATTTAATTACCCTAAATGTGTGTTGGTGGAAAGATTACAGAGCTTGAAATATATGATTAATGTGTAAATATTCAGTTTTTCAAGGGGGGGGGGGGGGGGGGGGGGATAATAATTAAATGGGCATTCGATTTGATTGCACAGATCTACCCTGTTGTAAATCTTTAGGGAAACATTGATTTGCTGCAAATTGGCAATTGGAATCTCAAACGATGGCCCTGACTCGCGAGCTTTTCAAAATGGTTGCAGGTGTAAAGTCTTTTCTGGAGCGCTTTGGAGAAAAATGCCAGGAGCGCACCAACCACAGCAGTCCAGCAGGGGGCAGAAGTCAGTCCAGGACTCCCACTGTGGCTTCGGCAGTGACCCCAAACACCCGGCTGGTCCAGGAGAAGCTGCGGGCCGCCCAGTCAGCCAAAACCACGTCTGCGGACCTCACCCAAAGGCAGAAGATGGTGAGTTGGGCCCGAGCAGTTTTATTTATTTATATATATATATATATCCACTCCTTAACCCGCCGTGCTCATACAACACAAATCTTTACAGGAGCGCGAGTCTGAGCTGGCTCAGATCCGCAACCGCTTCCAGAAGGCCAACAACATGTGGAAGAGCAAGGACGAAGGGTCAGACAGGGCAGTCAGAGACACAGCGGTCAGTCACATTTTTGTCTTTATTAACCTCGAAATAAGAGAGGACACTTTAAATATATTGGAGAATCACACTGTTTTAAACGATGTATATATTTTTCCTTTGCTAGAAACCAATGAACACAACAGTTGAGAGTGAGGCGCGCTCCTGTCAATGGGATGAACCAACAGCGCCCTCTATTGAGAAAACTCAGACCCCCTCCAAAAGTATTGTTTCAGGTACTGTTCAAATGTTTAAAATTCTCTTTAGACTGAAGACCCTCAGTATTCTGCTTCATTCTTTGTACTTTGGTGGTTCTTCGTCTGTGTTTCGGTTTCCTGGACTTTTATGCGTAAAAGATATAACTCCTAAGTGCGGTTTGCCTTTTTCAAGTCCGTAAATTACCCAAGGGCTCTTTCTGAGAAGCTCTGCCCTCAAACTGGGTTCATCATAGAACGGAAGGGAAGCTTATTTGTATGTAGCGCTTTTCACATGACTGACCTGAAACGCTTATGGCATTATTGCCGTTTTATTGTAAACTGCAGCAAAAGCAAACTAGAACAAATATAGTTTTAGTTCACACCAACTACCACCTTCAAAAATATTTGGCCTTCTAAATACCACCTGGCATAAATCAAGAAATCCAGACTCTAATCAGGACTAAACCGGGCCTAAATAGGGTCTAGAATAGTATAAACTGGGTCTAAACCAGAAAAGGAAAAACCTGCAACTTGAATGTGTAACTAAAGCATAGATTAAATAATCTCTTGTTAAAATGAATAAAATCTGAAAATTGGAGATAACCCATTGGTTTTATCTGAAGAACCATAATGCAGTCGTTCCCGAAGTGTGGGTAGCACTATTTTACACATTTCTGACATTGAATGTGATGTATTTTTGATTGAAAACTGGCTTAATTTCACGGAGGAAAAAAAAAAAAAGCAAATATCAAATTACATTATCCAAACTACCATCATTTAAATCAGATTTTATGTTTTGCACCATTGGGCGGCACGGTGGCGCAGCAGTTAGGTCCCGGGTTTGATTCCCACCTGGATGGGGCCTTTTTGTGTGGAGTTTACATGTTCTCCCCACCACTAAAACATGTACAATAGGTTCCCCTCTAGGGCCCAGACTCCTGAAAGAGATTCCTAAGTAGGGCTGAATGATTTAGCTAAAAATCTATATTGCAATAAATAAATAAAAAATCATCAATATTGCGATTTACCTATAAATGACCTTTTCTTGCATATAATGAAATATACCCTTAGCTGAGACAATGTTATTGCTCATGCAACTTATTTAACTGACTTATTATGCACGTAATTGGCCTAAATCATTATTTTTTATTAACACGCCTCTTTCTAAATCCTTTTAAATATTAATATATAATAATAATAACATATTTTTTTGTAAAAGGCCTAAATAATGAGTAATTTTGGGGATTGTGGCCTGAAAAGCTTGGCATTGAACCCTTGCCATAATGTACCACAGTTTGAGGGGCATTGATTGACGATACTGGTTATATCAATCAATCTATACATCTATCATTTATACTGCGGCTTGCAGAGGGCGCTCAGCTTCATGATGGGATGAAGACCAGAGGCAGGTCACGATGTATAACTTTTAAAAGTTGTAAATTGCTGCCTTTTATCAAACTGCAAAAATGTAACATGGACAACATTTAATTCTCTACTCTATGCTTTGTAACTTCAGGTTTCTTAGGTTCACCCCCTGCATCGACGTCCAGCCCGCTCAAACCCCTCGACCATATAGTCAAGGAACCAGCCAATGAGGGCCCAGAAGAGGAGAAGAAAGAGGAAGAGGAAGTCAAAGATACCGAGGTGGACGTGGACGGATCTGTTAACTCCGGTGAGCAGAACGTGAACGGCTCCATCACCTCCGCCGTCATCAACGATCTGTTTGAAGGAGTCCTGGAGCAGAGCGACGAGGAGGGGGAGGATGAAGACCCGCTGAACATCTCCTCCATGTCTCTGCTGGCTCCGCTGGCCGAGACCGTGGCCGCCGTGACCAAGAGCCCAGAGAGGATGATGGTACGAAACTATTTTTTTTTTATAAATCTCTGAGTTGTTAAGTGCAATTACGACACAGAGTTGTATTTAAGTCGGTACAAGAAGAATGTATTTTTTTTTTTTTTTTATGGTTTGATAACTTAAAATGCACCAATTTTTCTTTGAATTCTAATACAGTGGTTTTCAATTGGTGGGTCGTGGAACCGTTTTCAGTGGGTCGTGCGCCTTTCCCTTGGAACATTACTTTTATTTATCTTCTAATTCAAGTACAACCATCTGCGTGTATTAAAATGAGTTATCCGCTTGTTTTTATCATGATTTGATCTTTGTTTATCTAACGCTTATTCAACTTTAATCTGTGGGGAAAATACAATATTTTGCATTATATAAGACAAATTCAATATTGTTTGGGATCGCAGTTTGTCATCCTTGTGTGAGAGTGGGTGTCTTATTTCTGCAGACGTCGACTCCAGCCAGTTCGTTTATCGTGAAGAGCCCACTGGAAAAGACCCCGAGGACCAAACTGCGGCGGTCGCTTTCGTCGGACAGCATTCATGTGCTCAGCCCAGAGCACAGGCTGCCCTACAGGTAAGGAAATCACGATTCGTCTATGTGGAGGCTGAACGGTCTAAATACATGTGCGCTTCTTTTGGGGGTTAGCATTGACGCGTACAGATCCACCAGAGTGAAGGATACGGAAAGGCCAAGCATAAAGCAAGTGATCGTGAGGAAAGAGGATGTGTCCCAGAGAGCAGAGGAGCATAGAGGCTCCAGCCTGTTCAGTGCCAAGCAGAGGATGAAGGTACGTGCTTCGGTTTCATTTACATTGTGTGATGTATAGGTTTCCAAATCATCGTTCAGTTCATTAGTATATACATTTACTGTGGACCTAATGCTCAATATGAGGGTAACTTCTGTTTCCTGTCTTTGTTTTAATTTTATGGAGAGATAGCCGTGTCTTGTCGAAATAAATGAATACCTGGCAGAAAACATGCCTGTTGGTTAATCAATCAAGTATTAAATACTTCACTGGAGACTTGTTTATAACCGTTGGTGTTTTAGCCTCGAAGCTAAGGGCTAATGCTAATTTAATAAATGGTAAAATGGCAACACCATCTGAACCAATTTTGAAACGCACTTAGCTTCCATTTATTTAAGTTTTGGTCTGTTTTTGAAATCGTATTTATAATTTTACGTTAAAGGTTCATGAAGCAACTTTTTATGTTAATACGTAACGTATCTGACCTTTCAGTGACCCAGCTGATGCTTGAGTGGTTAGCATAGTGCCTTTACTTACCTGTAGGACACTCCAGGATAAAAAAAATAAATTGGAAAAAAAATTAGGTTTTCACTGCTGATTGAACCATCTCATGGTTACATGTACATTCCATTCCGAAAACCTACCAGACACCCTAAAAAACCTGAAATAAAATGTATCTTGAAGCATCATAGGAGCCACTGGGTTGAAAAGTGAAAGTGTCAAGCGAACCACCCGTACAGCTGGGTCACTGAAAGGAACATATATGCACTAATATTATTTTTTATTACAGAAAAAGTTGCATAGTGCACCTTTTTTAAAATGTGGACAGGAAAGTAGACTTTACCTTAAAGGACAACTAAGCACCAAATCAACTTTTTTGAGCTTATAAACTGCATTAATATGTTTCTTATAGTGCTCTCTACATGTCCTGGTCAATTTTTTGACATTTTAGTGCAAATTAGATAAAATCTCACTTTTGAGCCTAAAATCGTCTGTGTAGCGCCCTCTCTACATTTTTGGCTGCACTACATTTGAATCTCGTGCCTGTCCTCCCCATTGGCTCTGCAAGCGGTGTGACGTCACGTTGTGTGTGTGACGTCCGTCGCTCTGCTGCTCGGGTATAAAAGCCAAGTCTCGCACACGCCCCCGTAGCGAGTTGGAGTTGGAATAGCGAGCGAGCGTTTTACATCGATTTTCAAGTTAGCAATTTATTAGCATAGTATTTAGTTAGTTCTTTAGCGCAGCGTTTCTAGTGCAGTAACTTTAGTCAGGTAGTTCAGTAGCTGTTTTGTGACGTGAGCTCAACATGCCGGTCACAGAGCGGCCAGGGAGCGGCCGCACAGAGCGGGAGGATGAGGAGAAAAGACCCGAGACGGGGATTTGATCTACGGGCTCCGCTCCACGGACTCCGCTCCGTGTGTGAACCACAGCACTCACATCCCCGACATCTCCTCCTTAAAAAAGACAAATGTAACCCCAAAATACCCAGATTCACTTATTTAGTGACATGGCTGGATGTTTTCACGTTGAAACTACAGACACGATAAAGCTGTATCGGGCAGACAGCGCTCATCAGGGCTGTCCGTGCTTATGAGACGGGGCTGAGGGCTTTTTACTGTAGTCTCCCCCAGGGAGAGCTCACAGACACCGGGGGCAGCGGTTAGCCATCCCCTGCCTTGGAGGCTTAGAGCGGGCAGTGTGTGACTGAGTGTCCGCTAAAGCCAGGAGGGGGAACGGGGAGATACGAGCGCCAAATGTCCGCCGCGTGTGCTCGACATGTAGCCGGGACGAGAGGCTCGAGAGTCCGGGACAGTGGCGCCACATGTCCGGAGAAGCTAGCCGGTACGAGAGGCTGCAGTGGCGCAAACATTGTCTAAATGCGGCATAACGGGAGTCAGTCAGTCCCGGTCACACATGGTCTGAGACTGTCAACAGAGCAGAGACCGCCCACACACTCCCCCTCCCCGCGTCCCCCCAAAGCCTCCCGCCACGCCTCTTTCTCTGAGTTTTTTGAATTTTGGGAGTGTGTGGAGTAAACTCTGGAAGGGGTGTTTAGTAGCTCTTTAACAAAAACATTCCATGCACAGAGCTGTCTTGATTTATTGGACTCGACATTATTCTAGTCATAATTGAAATCATGTTTATTCAACTCAGTTTTTTCCTTTTTGCACAATGTATATATTGGGCAATTTTAAAAAGTGCAAATGTATGTTCACTTCATTTGCAAATGAACTGCTGTAGAGACCCACAGAATGTAAATGTACACTTGAACACTTTTTCTCCCGGGTGTTTTTGTTGTAGGCTCTGACCAATGAGATGAACCTACAGCAGACGGTGATCCACCAGGCCAGCCAGGCTCTGAACTGCTGCACCGACGAGGAGCACGGGAAGGGCTCCCAGGTGGAGGCCGAGGCTGAGCGGCTGCTGCAGGTGGCAAGTGAGTGCATGCAAAGGATTGTAGAATCTGCCAAGATTATACTTTTGTCAACTGGTTTTAGTCTAATTTGGGTCAATAAAAGGTTGTTACACTGACATGGCTTGACCGGGTTGGAGGAGATGATGGTGTGAACGACCAATTGATTTCCCTCAGTCTATGTGTTTGTTATTTGACCATCTCCCCCTCCTCCTCTACAGTGGAGAAGCGTGAGGCTGTGAAAGCGGAGTTGGACCGTCTCAAAGGGGACCCGTCCTGTCAGAGGAAGGCCCCCCCTGAGCACTCGGGACTGTCCGCCACCCGGGGCTCCATCAACCTGCACGAGCTCCGACTGCCGCTCAAGGCCGACTTTGTCTGCTCCACCGCCAACAAGCCAGGTAACTACAGCTCTGTTAATGTCTCCTTTTGAATCATTGGCACGGCAGCCTTCGTCTGTTACAAGTTGTACGTAGAATACTGCAAAACTCTTTGGTAATACTGTTTTAAGAATTAAAGAAACCATCCAACCAAGTCTCATTTCAAATCTTTCCCCAATATCTTGACTGAAGGTGAAATATTTCTCTTTGCAGAAGCGGCCACCAAGCATTCGTTCTTTGTGATGATCAGGGCCGGAGCGGAGAAGATGGTGGCTACTCCTTTAGCCAGCACGCACCGAGGACTGAGCGGAGACACGCTCACCTTCCCCACTAAATTCACTATGTAGGTGCAGCAATACATCAAGCTCTTGTACATAATTTTTGCACTTTGATCAGCAGACTAGATTTATCTTTTTCCGTTTATTAGGTCTGATGTCTCCAGCGACTTTCAGATTATGATTGAGGTGTACTGCTTGGTAAGTATCTCCTTATGTACGTGTGTGTGTGTGTGTATATATATATATATATATATATATATATATATATATATATAATCAAGCTCTTTAAGAGTCATTTACCTTTTTTATTAACAAAAAGCTAAATAATGTCGAATGCAATAGAACCCCTTGTCTGTCTATTGATTGGACTGCCAAAAAATGCCATTTGACATTTAATGAAGCGTTAAGATTAAAAAGTGCATTAAGCCACAATGTAACAAAGCGCTGTTACTGGAAAACAAAGGAGTGCAGGATAAAAATGCCTCCAAACACAAGGATTGAAAGTATTGTGGTACTTGGTTTTGCGAGCCGATATTTTATCCCAGCCCTAACATTTTATATTATTTCTTTTGTCAACATTCAATAGAAATGAGAGTAAATTAAAACATTGTAAGGTAATTGTAAAATAATCAAAATATGGAAAATATTGCCAATTTTGAAAAAGTCCTGGGAATGGAGCAGAACAACAACAACTGTTTCAGCCTCTGTTTTTTTTGCAATCAGATATTGGAAGTGTATGTCGGGGCCAGCAGGGCTGTCAGAGGGCCGGGTTTTGCCCCCAAGCCTAATGTTGCCTACTGGTCTTGGGTTTGATTTGCAAACTTTGTGGACCTTTACTGTGATGAGTTTGCACGTGCTCCGGTTTCCCCCTTTAACCCAAAACATGTGCAATAAATTAATCATCCAGCTTGGTGATTCTTGCCTATAACCTCAAAGAAGAGCTAAGTATATTGTTTACCTTTTTAGTAAATCCTTTCCGTAGTCCCTCTGGGGGTAATACAAGTGTTAATGGGATGATTGGGGGGTCTTTCATCGCCTCCTGGCGTCTCTGGCCAGAAAACCACAATTGCAACGTTCCTGCCTCTGGGTCGGAGCAGCAATACACACTAATTGAATCATGAAGAAGAAGCTAACATGCTAATGGGCAAAGCTAACTGTGGGCTAGCGCCACTTAAACCGTATTTGCAGCCACATTTGAGTGAAAAAAAAATCTCCATTGTGTAATTGGATGTACAATATCGCTCTCTCCCTTTGTCTTTTCTGTCAATGTAGTATTTAGTCTCACGGACAATTTGAGTAAAAAAAATGCAACATGCTTATGGCATCTAGGGGCATGAGTTGCCTATTAACCTGAGTGTGTCAGTGCCGTGTTCAGACCTTGAGCTAGGTCAATGGGGGAAATTGGAATACCTGGAGGAAGCCCACCAAGGCAAATCGTGAGAGAGAATACAAGCAGAGATCATGCAAACTCCACACAGAAAAGCTTAACTGCCATAAACGGAAGCTTCCTGCTGTGAAGAAGCAAACAGGCTTACATTGTTTAGCTTTATATCTTCAAAATTGTTTAGTTACTTGCTTGTTAACAACTATGGCACCCCCCAGGTCCAGAAGCGAGAGATCTGCCCTGACAAGAAGAAGAAAATCAGCAAGTCAAAGGTACAAGACCATCCCCTGTGCCTTTCCTCTGTTGGTTACTGACTGCAAGTTTGTTTAAATCCTTAATCCCCAATCTGGCGCGTTCAGATGTTGTGGCAGCAGGTGCATGAGGCCCATGATTTGTGTATGTCGGTATGAACTGTCACTTTTAGTCCCACATGAGTTGGTTGGTGAGCACTGGAAAGAGGAGGTGGTTCCTACTTCTAGGCGTGGGCAATAGTGACAAAATGAAATTCCTTTGAATGTGCATGTAAACGTCATGGGAACACACAAATAGACCAGTTTATGAATGTTTTATGTAATTCTTAGTTAGAACAGAAAATTCCGAGCAGATTTTTCCAGTAGGAGTGAAAAACTGCCACTCGAAGCTAGCCGTTAGCATGTAGCATGAAGCGAACGTTAGCATTCGCTGTCATTCATGTATTTATGGTCTGTTGAACCACTTTATTCTGTATCTTTATGATTACAAACCTTTTTTTCTTTTCACAGGCTATCACTCCAAAGAGATTCCTTGCCATAACAGTAAGCATTGTTTTTTTCCTTTCGCACATTTATTTATGTATAAGGCAAGTGCGTAGGTTTGGTGTCAATGTTGGTGGGGACGTGGAGAAAAATCTTTTTGTTGAAATAAAAACGTTAATAATGATAACAAGCCTGTCCGTCCAATTTCTTAGAATTTACTTTAATATATTTGTTGATAGTCTCTCATTCCCTTTGGCCACTCCCCTCACTGCTGCGCTTAGTCTATGGAAGGAACACACCGCTCTCCTCTCCTCCCGCACTTGACTCAATAAAACTAAGTAATGGAAAGAGCATTAGAACTATTTTCCGATCGTTTTTGAGTAAAACCTTTTGATCAAATCAAACTACAGACATCGCGTGTTTTCACGTAAATGCAGCGAACTTAAATAAGCTCCATAAACCTGCTGTAGGGCAGTTGCAACCCGAAAATATTAATATCTCCGTAAATATTTCACCAATTAACACGAAACAAAAAGCGTTTGGATGCTGGCCGTCCTCTCTCCAGCATAACATGCCAATATCGGTGTAAAGCTTTTGTGAAAGATCGCACAATGAGAAGACGTGCCCCCTACGCCCCTCACATCACAGCAGGGCTTAAAAACATTCGCACATCGTCGCATTTACCGCAGCTCGAAGACGCTCTCTGCCCAGCCGCTGCCGCTCAAGCTACTGTCCACAAATGTAAATGCTCAGAAGGGAAAAGTTGTGAAATATTGGCGGGGACATGTCCACACCAGACCTTATGGAAGTTACGCCCATGGTATAAGACAAGTCTTTTAATTGTTCTTTTTTATGTTTTGTTGTGCAGAAAAGTGGACAGACACCAGGTATGTATTGAATGAACTTGCATAATAATGCTTGCATGACCAGGGCCGGGTACCGTTAAACGATATACCTGTATGTTATTGAAAAGAAAGTTTAGGTACTACTGGTACTGAACTAATAAAAGTTTCGAAAGCGGGTACCGGGACAAAAAAAATTGGTTTTATGCTGTTGGTTCACGGACAGCATTAAAGGAAGTGACTTAAATAATTCAATAGTATTTTTATTTATTTTTTACACTTATTTTTGCCCCATTTTCTTTTTTGCACACACACACATTATATATATATATTTTCCCACACATTTCTTGACACTCGACATGGAGATGAACCCGACATTGTAAATGTGCATGTCTTCCACACACTATTGTTCTGTTTACTGGTTCCAGATGACAAATATTTTTGTATTGGCATCGTAAAAACATTTTTTAACAGTACCCAGCCCCATGCCTGTGTTACACAATTGAATTGACACATCCTGATTTCGTCTCTGCAGTTGTGGCCAGTCCAGGAGGTCCCAATGCAGTGCGGACCAGCAACTTCATCTTGGTCGGGTCCCACAAGCTCACCCTCGCCTCCATCGGGAAAAACAAGTTTCCTCTAGAGAAGGTATGAATGGTTTTAATCCGCTACAGGTTTGTGGAAATTGTATTAAATTGAAAAAAGTAAATGTATAGTTTTTGACCATATTGAGTTCAGTTAATGATCATCAATAATTCCCCTGTAGGATTCCACGAGCCATACATTACATTTGCTTTTGTTTAAGGCATTTATGACACAGCTGTGCTTCACTCGAGCCTAAAACGTTACTGCTGCTTCCTGCTCTGTTATTCTGTCATTCTCTGCCCACTGCTTTTTCCTCCCACAGTAATTTCTGCATTCGCTTATTTTTGTTTTTAGATCAAATGTGAAGGAAGTGAGAGAGAGCTTCTCTGTGACAGTTTTCTTAACCAGGTTACTGCTCCCTCTCCGGTTTATGGCTGTTGCTTTCCGGGAATGCTGCCGGGGCCACTAACCCAATCTTTGCACTAACTCAAAGTGATTCGCCCGTGTGTGTGCTTTTGGCTGGTGCTTAAAGCTGAAGTACAGTGGGTTTCACAAAGTTTTCAGACCTCTAATATATTCTCTTCTATTATGTAGCATTCTGTTACTAGAAATAACGGAAATGTGTTTTATGATGGTAACAATTCTACACTCCAGACACTGATTTGTATCCTCCATTAAAATAAAGTGAATGTTCTAATATTAAAGCAAAACAACTGGACTTTGTTCTCGAGGTAGTTTGTCCAGAGCCGCATTACATTATTCGAACTTGTACGACAAGAAATACCCAAGACTAAGCTATCCAAAGTAGTTAAAAATGCCAAAAACTAAAAATGGATTAATAAAACCACCAGTGTTAGTATCAGCCTTTCAACGTATTCGCCTTGGAATAAACAGAGGGCTTTTTCTCCTTTCTGAACCCACAGTAGGTTTGTTTTTGTTGTGAGGTATGCTAGGAATATTGACGCCAACGGAATCCCTTTTTTTCAATCATCTAGGTCCCGTTCCTGTGTCCCCTGGAGGGCCACATCTACATGAAGATGCAGTGCGAGGTCGGCTCCAATGTGGAGGAGCGGGGTTTCCTGGTGAGGCGCAAACATTTGTGGTGTAAAAATGGAAAAGTGCTTTTGAATGGGAGTTTGACTGTTGTTGTGCTGTTCTGCAGACCATGTTTGAGGACGTGAGTGGATTTGGAGCGTGGCACAGGAGGTGGTGCGTCCTGTCGGGGTACTGCATCTCGTACTGGACCTATCCCGACGATGAGAAACGAAAGGTTAGTCAGACTTAAAGATCTGTCTATCCATTACATGTTAGTTTTGTGTGATTTAATTGAGGAACTGATACTAAGAGATTTAATGCATGACCTAAGATTAGCTCAAGACTGGTACAACAATTGCGTTTTAACTTTGAGGTGCATACTGCCATTGTGTCCTTGGGCAAGACACTTGGCCCAACTTTGGATCAGGGCAGCTGAAGCTTGCCTCCACTTAAGGATTTTGAGAAACTTGTCAAGTTTAATAAGCTGTGAATAGAACCCTTGTATTATTTGCTGTCTGTCGTGAGGAGCCAGTGGGAGCGATATCCCATACAAACGGGCTAACACATTCATGAGAAACGTTGTGTCTCATCAGAATCCCATTGGCCGAATCAACCTGGCCAACTGCACGAGTAAGAAGGTGGAGCCCGCCAACAGGGAGTTCTGTGCCCGGCCCAACACGTTTGAGCTGATCACAGTGAGGCCTCAGAGAGAGGACGACCGCGAGACGCTGGTCAGCCAGTGCATGAACACCATGTGTGTCACCAAGTGAGTACCAGTCTGCAACACTTCTCCAAAACAATTCGGGTTTTCATCTGGGAAAGATGGCGTCACACTATAACATGGCTAGATAGTGAAATAGTTTTTAATTAAATGGCAAGACAACTAAACGATAAGTGTGAAATGGCAGGCTAACGGTTGGCTAATGCTACTTTTTGAGTTAAATATCATGTATTTGCTCCTAAAGTGTACCTTTTTTATTTTGCCTGCTGCTTTCTACCACCAGAGGGGGTGTGGGCATCATTTACCTGTAGGAGGGTTAAATAGGCCTTTGTACTTCCTTTCGGGAGCTACCTGAAGGAAGCATACGTCGTTGTGCGGGAAGGTTTCTTTGTATTTGAATGGACTTTTAACATTGGATTCACTACATTTTATCGATTTAAATGAATTGTCAAATAAAGCTTCAAGTACATTTTTGCACGGAAATATGGCTGGAAGAACCTTTTTTAATGTATTGACACATGCCAACAAACAACGTGTCGGAGAATTCTTCTGGTAGCTGTTCATGTTGACCCTGAAGAACATGACACTACAGTGTGTGCAGTAAAACAAGTCAGTAGGGCTGATACCAGTACTTTAATGATACTTGGTTTTTGATACCGATTCCTGAACATGAATTTTTTCCCAATACCTATACTAAACTATTTGTCATCTACAACCAGAAAACAGAGCAATAATGTGTGGAATATGGAAGATATTAGTAATAAAAAATGGGCAAAATGTAGAAGAAAAAAAATTGGGAAAATGATAATAGCAAAAATAATAAAAAAAAAAACATGAACAAAATGGGAAAAGTTGCGCAAACATTGAAACAAAAACAATTTGAACTCAAATAACCAAGCCCTTCCTTTTTAATGCTGTCCCTGTACCAACAGGTACAACTAAACTTGTACCTAAAGACAATTTTTCTTTCCATACTTTTTCTATACCAGCAGTACCGAAACCTTTTTCCTGTCTTTTAATAAAAACCCATGATTGTCATGTATTAATCATTATGTGCCTTTTGACAGAAACTGGCTGAGCGCGGACACTAAGGACGAGAGGAACTTGTGGATGAGGAAACTGAACCAGATTGTGGTGGATTTGCGGATGTGGCAGCCAGACACCTGCTGCAAGTCTCCATAAACCTTAACCAGCCCTGCGTTTGGACTGTCCATATCAACACACGCAATTATTAAGTGCAATACCAAATGACAATTGTTGAATATTTTTAACTTGGGATTGTTTTACCTTTCATGTTAACCACCAACATAAGTTATAGAAGTGGGAATAGTTGATAAAGCCATACGTTTTGAAACACTTCAGTATTTTGTGAAAGTCTGAGGGCAGATTTTCAGCAGATGATGGCAACAATGATTTTACTTGTGTGCATGGCTTGAGATATTATGAGAGCTGAAATCTGTTTCTAATTGCAGTATAGTTTTTATCCTTCACAACTGCTGTACGTTGTATACTGCATGATGGCATGGCACACAGCACAAGTTTGATCTATAATCGTTTACAGCTCGTGGCAGGATTTTTGATTTTATACCTATCTTCCCGTGTGAGTTTTCTATGTGTGTCTATTTTTCTATGTTTACTTTGTCTATGGGAAAGTCTGTTGCAGGCTATGGGGTAATATTTTAATACTAAATGCAAATTGATTTGTACACTGACTGTTTCTGCAAAGGAAGTGAAGAAATGCTATCCTATGTGCAGTGGAAACTATATAGAAAGCTTGCAATTGACTTGAACCTTGTCTTGTTGCTCTGAATTTCAATGTTTTTTTGTTTTTTTTTAACCTGAGATAAAACATGGCCAACTTAATGCTTGTTGTTGAACACAATTTTCGATTCCATTTCTTTACATTTCAACTTGCCAGGTATTGTAGAACACTGAGCATAAATAAATACCTGCTTTTTGAATGCCATTTGATATCCATGTTTTTTAATGTTTTATTGTGGAGAATTAAAGGCTGGATGGAGTTCTAAGCACAACCAAATGGTGGGTCAATCATTGCATTCTGTTTATTAGACTCAGTGAACCACTTACTATGAGTATCTATCAAATTACTTGTTTTGCTCTATCTATTATGAACTTCTAAGTGTCAGTTTTAGTTGTGTTAAAAATCTCCTGTAAAGCTGTCTACACATTAAAATGGTAGACTTACCGGTTATTGCCTAAAACATGTACAAAAGGTGCCCTCTATGACTATGACTTCCCAGAGAAAGAAATTCTGAAATAAAATAAAACATTTGGGACCGTTTGGGAACACCAGGAAGCCTGGGTGAATGGAGTGCTTGAATGGTTGGTGGTGGTCGCGGCCAATGGCGCAGACTGGTTGCCTCGCTTCCATCAGTCTACCCCAAGGCAGCTGTGGCTACAACAGTAGCTTGCTACAACAGTAGCTTACCACCACCGAGTATGGAGTGAATTGTAAAATTGTCTGTGTGTTCAAGGTCCGTGCACCTGCTGGCCAGTTGATTTCATTTTACATGGGACGCGGGTGATCTCTGCTTTAGCGGCTTTGATGCGCACGGGGTCTATACTCTGCAGATGATGCTGCAGAGAGCGAGGGTCTGCGGAGTCGGAAACACTCATGGATCGCATGTCTCGTCACCTGCACCAGGATTTTTGCAGAACGTGTTTTTGTAATGAATGCCTGAAAACTGACGCGCTCCCGGGATGGCACAGGACCAGGGAACTATATTGTGAGAGTGGACTTTTTAAGTGTAGCCTATAAAGGTCTGCACACACTACACGATTTTTCTAGTCTTTAACGATTTTATATAGAATGGGGGGTCCACACTACACGACTGGATTCAGTGTGATTATAGAACGTCTGGGGGTTCACACTTAACGACTGAGAATCGTAAGCGTGAACACGCTACACGATTCTGACAAACAGCTGATGTTTGATAACACAGCACGTCTGTCCTCGCTTCATTTCTCCTCCAACTTCAAAAACTGAACCCAAATCCGCAAAAATAGGCCGTGTTTGTGAGCGTGTGAAAACATGTGCGTGTCCCAGTTTGGTCAGCGGTGTCAAGAGTGTCACAACATCGCAGTGCAAGGCTCCTACTGCTACGAAGCCTTCAACTTGACAATAGTTCTGTCAAATGGAGATAAAAGTCGGCGACACGAAGAAGCGGGACGTATTTCAGTGTTTTTCTGTCTTTATTTCACCCTGTCATTGGCCGCTGCAGTCTGTGTGTTCACTTTGGGGACGGTAAAATCACCCACGCTTCTCCTGGGCGTCCAAAATCAGGCTTGATGGATGAGGAACCTTTACGCACGGTTCTGAGAAGTGCCAGCCATGCGCATACATGTGCATGCTGTAACATTTCCAGCTCTGTCCCTCAAAAAAGACATCTGTCTCCCTGGTCACACTTTTATTATGATATAATACAAAATATAATTTACAAAATCTCTCGTAGGGAGACATAAGTGAAGAACATTATAACAGTTAAATAAAACAACATTTGACAAATATCAAGAGTTTTCCAAAACGGCCCAACTCCCTGAGCAACACGCGCTCTGGAGGGGTCGCCCCCCTACGTCCGTCGTCTATGCACAGGCCACGTAACATAGGCCTCTGCGTCTCATATATTAATATCTGCCTCGGAGTAGGCTATAGGCTGGATCATTACGCATTAAACTGGGCTGTGCGCGCTTATATTCAGTCCAAAAACACGCAGGCACGGACGCCCTGCGCACAGTGCCATCAACTTCACCCTCAGCTCCACACACACTAAGCTACTACTAGACTGAACACATCTGACAACACTGGGTTTCAAGTTCAACAGCATGAACGTGCTTTTTATGCAATAAAGTGATTGAGTAACTATCCGCCCTTCCGCACCCTGCATATGATGTAATATTTCCTAATGCTTGTATTCTGCAGCTTTATTAGCCTGCGTCATGCTTTTTTTCCTCTAGTAAGGTTACATGAATTATATCTTTAAAATGTATCAAACATGTACCACGCACCGTCAAAAGAAGTGACGCAACATACTGCCGGCATCAAGCTTAGTGGGGGTCATCCAGCAGCTTCCGGTCAGTAAAAAAAATAAAACACTAAACACTGCCCTACCTAGAAAACAGTAACCTGTCATTGTGTCTATATAAGGCGATTTTGAAATCAACATGTTATCCCTACCATTCAGTATTCACTAGTTTTGTGTCGATATTTGACACGACTGAAGTGGTTAAAGGCGGGCTCTTATTATGAATTTACAACTCAGTTTCCGGTTTGTTCCGTTTATGAAAAGACGCTTTACGGGCGCGTGTGTCTCCGTCTGCATCCCCAAATAGGCTGCTATTTCATCAGTCACTGCATTTCGCTCTGAAACAGGTGAGTGGCTATAGAAACGAATCATTTAGCAACGGTATCTGTAAAAACTGTGATGATTTCTCGTCATTTTAACGCAGCCCAGATTTTGTTGGCCACCATTATGTGCCAAAGTTTGCTACATGATCTGTAGTACTATACTCCCCGAGTCTGACTGAATCTCCCAGAATTATAGCTGCTTTTCTTTCAGTATGGCAAGTCAAAAGTCGAATTGTGTTTGCTTCTTTTTGACACTTTATAACTTTATCAAAAAACATCAATCATTTGTAAAAGGTGTTGTCAATGAAAACAAAATGAAAACAATGGGACATTGCTCTGACAACACTGCTATTAACTCAGAAGGTTACTCCTCCAATAAAATAATTCGAATCTGAAATAATGATCAAGATAAGTCGAGATCGAGTCGAGTATCCGCATGCTTGAACTTGTACTACACTGGCCGCGCGCGTTGCCTTCTGGAAGATGGGAATTTCTCCTATCAGCTCGGGGGTCACGTGAATGTTCTCTGTATTGTGTGGATAGGGAGTATAACGACTTAATTTAGAAAGACGTTATATTTATATATCTGGGCAACAATAATGTGTCATTTTAGAACAAAGGTAAAACTGCACATGATCTAATTTAACTGAACAGAATTTTAACGCAACACTGACAGCTGGGATTTGCCTCCCCGGCTGTGACTGTCAGTCCAATGTTATTGTTTCTGCAGCATGCTTTGTGCAGGAATTCCTACAATACAGTATTTTAGTTTGTCACAAGTTACTAAATGCATAACGGCCACAGGGGGGCTAGTAAATAACAGTTTGGGGGTGGACACAAACTTATTTCTCCATTTCAGTTTAAATTACCATACCAACTTTAGCCCAATGTATAAAGCACTTTAAGAACATAACTGCTTTGGCCAAAGTGCTGTACACAAAAACACACATAAATAGGCAAAACATTTATTTATAGAAAAACAATAATACATAAAATCAAACTCTTTCAAAGGCGGGTGGAAAAAGATGCGTTTTAAGAAGTGACAGGCAGAGACTGAGCCCGTTTTCACGCTGATCTGCTGACCTGAGGGCACGAGCATTTAAACATTTAAAGGCAAATAAAAGGATTTTAATCAACTCTGAAACTCACGGGGAGCCAATGCAGTGATTTTAAAACTGGTGTGAAGTTCTCACGTCGACGTGTTCCAGTTAAAAAGTCGATCTTCAGAATTTTGGACAAGCTGCAGCCGAGAACGTTTGTTGGCTCACCCCACAATAAAGTGCATTGCAATAACCCAGTCTGGTTGTCGTAAACGCATGCATGACAGTCTCAAAGTGCTGCTGCGTTAAAATAGGTTTCATTTTTGCAAGTTGCCTCAACTGAAAAAAGCTTGATTTTACAACATTAGAAACTTGCTGATCACAGTTCAAGATGGAATCCATTTTGACATCCAAATTAGTCACAACTGGCTTGATAAAAATCACTTAAAAACCCCAGGTCAACTGAAGGGGCATTGCCAGAGCTATTTGGACTAAAAACGATCACCTCTGATTTCTCCTGGTTTAGATTCAGAAAGTTTAAAGACATCCAGGATTTCGAATCATTCAAACAGGCAGGTAGCAGCTTGTGGGTCATGCTTCTTCAGCTGCAAATACATCTGACTAAAATTAAAACCGACAAGATGGGTCCAGGGGGGAGTGTATATATACTGAGAACAATAAACGACCCTTTCGTATTATTTTCTTCTTTGTCTTTGCCATCAAATTTGAAACATTATGTCTCGCATGTTTCCCCCAGTTAGCCTCCGGACCTCGGGACAATGTGTGGTATCTGGGCCTTGTTCGGCAGCGATGAGTGCCTGTCGGTCCAGTGCACTAGTGCCATGAAGATCGCTCACCGTGGACCCGACGCCTTCCGCTTCGAGAACGTCAACGGCTTCACCAACTGCTGCTTCGGCTTCCACCGCCTGGCCATCGTGGACCAGCTCTACGGCATGCAGCCCCTACGGGTCAAGAAGTTCCCCTTCCTCTGGCTCTGCTACAACGGGGAGATTTACAACCACCTCACAGTACGTAAAGGTGGCCGTCAGCAAATCCACAAAAGCATGATGTAACTTGATTGTTGTTGTTTCTATAGCTGAAGGAGCAGTTCGATTTCGAGCACCAGACCAACGTGGACGGGGAGGTGCTGCTCCACCTGTACAGCCGCTTTGGCATTCAGAAGATGGCCGCCCTGCTGGACGGGGTGTTTGCTTTCATTCTGCTGGACACTGCCAACAGGAAAATCTTCATCGGGAGAGATACGTACGGCGTCAGGCCCCTGTTCAAGCTCCTCACCGACGACGGCTTCCTGGCTGTCTGCTCTGAGGCTAAAGGTGAGAACTTACAGTATATGTCACTGTCATCTGGTCAAACAACTCTTGTCCGTCTGTCCCCCGTACTGTGGCTTCCCCTACCAGTCAAAACATGTGCAATAGGTTAATCCTCTAGCAGAATCTTGCCCATTTAAATAAACATGTATTTATTTTATCTACTTATTTCGGAACATAATTTTATTGGAGGATCTAACCCGTTTAAACATGTCTTGGCATGCAGTGAGTCACTGATGAGTAATCTCTGACAACATGTTAAAATATTGTGCTGGACGCAAATATTTAATATTTCACAGCAGGAAACCTCTGTGATGATAAAGGTATCAGTTATAATGTAACTAATAAGCTGCGTTCATGTGGACTGGGGCGCTCGTTTTCCCGAGATGTGACGTCATTGCCCCAGTTGGTTTGTGTTCATGGGCTTTTTATGTGGGAAAGTGGGGATTTTGATTTTAGCGATTAGCTCAGCTAATCATTTAAATGTGTTGTTAGCATATCAAAAATTAAAGAGTAGTTTGTGAGTTTAAAAAAAATCATGTATATTTACTTTATGCTAGCATTGATGTCAGCCATTTCACTCAATTTTATTACTCCGAGGATGACGACAGCTCAGACTAAACTAAAAAAGTATTTAACTAAAAAGCTCACATTAGATGAACAAATCAACTGATTTCCAAAGTCAAGTGCAAAAGTCGGGATGTCAGGAAACCTGGCTGGCTGCCTTAAGTGCTCTTCTGATCCTCTGAAACGATGCAGTGCCTCCTGGGTGTGTCCCTGTTTCAGAGCGTGGTGTCCTGCACTGGTCAGCTCCTCCTTCCTCCTGCGCAGGTCCCTTCCGCTCCACAACAGTCTTTCACCATCTTCTGGGAAGATCTTAGCAGTAAATCTGTTTTATTCTCCAGTGAACGTCTATTAGCCAGAACAATAGTAGGGATAGAACTCATGTGTGGCTTAGCTGTGAGTCTTGCCCAGATACCTCCTCGTTTCTCCCTTTTTTGTTTCCAGAAGCGCCTCTTGTGATGCCTCTACTGTGCTGCAGGTGTGGGGAGCTCTCGGTGCCTCTACAGTGTTTCAGAAGAAGAGATTATAAAAAAAAAAAAATGTTCATACATGAGTAACTATTTATACTATACTATTATTACTAATTTTAGTTATCCATCCATCCATTTTCTTCCACTTGTCCGTTGCCGGGTCGTGGGGGCAGCTGTTGGAGCTGCCCAAATCACATTGCACCAGCCCCTATGGCTCCCCCTGCAGGTGGTGGGTCCACAGAAGGACGGCCTCATGGTTCTAACCGGGCCTGTTGGTCTCTCATAAGGGGCTTCTGAACCGCTCTATGTCTGACCCGTCACCTAGGACCTGTTTGCCCTGGGAGACCCTACCAGGGGCACGAAGCCCCCAACAACAGAGGCCACATTAAGGTGGCGATTCCAGGAGGGGAATTCTAGTCATTTCTGTTTTTTTACCCCACTGTGCTCCAACAGGTCTTGTTTTGGTACTGCACTTATAATTGCAATATATCTGCCTATCTGTGTTTATCTGTCTATCTAATTCGGTGAAACTTCGATGTATTTAGCTACTTTTTTGTTTTGATCTCAGGACTGACACAGCTGTCCCACACCATGTCTTCTCCGGCCAGTATCGACCCTTTCCTCCCGGGACACTTTGAGGTCTTTGACTTGAAGCCGAACGGGAAAGTGGAGTCCATTCAGATGGACCAGTTTCACTGCTGCACCAAGGAGCCTGCTCACGCCGCCTACGACACTGTGGAGAGACTACCCACAAGTAAAACCTCACACTGCTCTAGACAAAACTTTTTAGAGTTTATTAAAGCTTCACCATTATATTTGTACACAAACTTTTTGTTTTTGTTTTATATGAACTTTTCATATGTATAAGAAGTATGGTGTGAAAATAAATCTTACAATTCCAAAGGTTTCTCTGGTATATGTCTTTGTGCAGCTGATATCTACAGATCTACAGAAAAAAAAAATCCCAAACAATGAAGAGATTTTTTACTTTTTCTGACAGTGGTTTGTTTGTGACCCCCATGTGTTGCCAAATGTGTGCAGGTTTTGATGAAGAAGCGGTGAAGAGCAACATCAGAGCTCTGTTTGAGAACGCCGTGAGGAAGCGCCTCATGTCCCACAGGAGAATCGGATGTCTTCTCTCGGGTACCACCATTATTTACTATGTTAAGGGATGAAGGTTTACTCAGTCAAATCAAAATGGCCATTTAGGTGGTCACATCCAAACCTGTTGGCCGTGTAGTTTAGACCTCAACAAACATGCGGCTGAGCCGCGCTGCCACTGTGTGTCAACCTGACCAGCATGACCTTGGAGGTCGGGGAAACATTGCACTCGGAAGAAACCTGGCTGGCTGCCCTATGTCTCCTCTGATCCTCTGAAAATACATAGACATACTTACAAAGACAATATTTGAAAAAATTGTTATAGCACTACTTACACAAAAGAGTGAGTCAAAGTGCATTACAGACAGAGTAAATGGACAGATAAAAGCGAACAGAAGTCTTTAACAAAACATCTAATCCAAATAGAATAGAATAATTCCAGTTGCCATGAGCACAGTGAAGCAAAGCCACGTTCAGCCCAGTCTGCGTTAAACTAGAATTCAGCCTGACCATATTTAGTCCTGACTCTGGAACCAGGAGGTGGACTCTTCTGAGATGATTCACATGGCTTTGACATACTGTATCAGAGATATACTTTGCTGATAGGCCATGAAGAGACTTGTACACAAGCTTTTAAAGTCTACTCTCTGAGTGACTGGAAGCGATTGTAAAGACCTGAGCACTAGACTAATATGGTCAATAGTTCCTGGTTCTAGTTAATGTTTTTGATATATTTCAGCGGCCATACAGATCGTTCTGTAAGGCCAGTGTGCAGACCATTACTATAATCTAACCTAACCTCAAAATACAATTTGACTTGCCAATCAGAAACTGGTAAAAGCTAAAGAGGTTAAATGTATTTCTGACCTTGATTATAAAACATCATAATATCTAACCCGGTGTTCTATAAATTGCAACTGTTCTCAACCCTAAAGCTACCATTTCCAAACCATCATCAACAATTTTATTATTATTATATAAATGGTTCAGCCCCTAATGTATAATCTATTCTGTCCACAGGCGGCCTGGACTCCAGCCTGGTAGCAGCCACTCTGGTGAAGCTGGCCAAAGAGGACAAGCTAAAGTACCCCATCCAGACGTTCTCCATCGGGTCCGACGATAGCCCGGATGTACTGGCTGCGCGCAAGGTCACCGCAACTTCCAATCTCCCTATTGTGTGTATGGCGGCAGATAAGTGAGCAGCTGTGTAGACTAAAACGTGCCGGGTTGTGTCTGGGTGGCAGGTGGCGGCTCACATCGGCAGTGAACACCACGAGGTGAACTTCTCTGTGGAGGAAGGGATCCAGGCTATAGAGGAAGTCATCTATCACCTAGAAACATACGACATTACGACCATACGTGCCTCTGTTGGTGAGAACCAATTTATCAATCTTTAGAAAGAGAGTACATGTTTTTAGTTTTGGTAACAGACAGAAAGGAAGTAAAACTATACATTGACCGTTAAAACACATGTCCACCCAAACATCCATGTACTCAGTGATGTGACAAAAACGTGTCTGGAATGTGTGGTCCTCTTCCTCCTCACTGACTTAATTCAATAGGCTAGTCAAACAGAGGCCCAGTAGAATTAGTCATAAGTCATCCGTGGATAGGAGATTCTTTGCAGTTCAAAATCAAATCAAAAATCAATCAAAAACGTTATTTATAGAGCGCTTTTCATCCAAAGTTGTAATGGAAAATGCTCTACAGATTAAAAACAATTCCCGCCCACCCAACCACCCTAGAACCCCTGCTTATAACAGACAGACTGTGTGGAAGGATTAAAAGACGGTGACTTTATAATTTTGGTAAAAGTTTCTCTCGGCCTCAGGACCAATGACTAAAACCAGTTTTGTTCTCGTTAAGCTGGAGAAAGTGTAATTTTCTCCAACTCGTAAATTTATGGACCTTAGAGGAGCAGGTATCCACACTTACCCTGTCTGTGAGTTAGGATGTAAACCATTTGTGGACGGCACCAGAGAGGCCGATGTGTTTTTAACAAGTTAAAAGAATGGTGTGGTCTACTGTATTGAAGTTATCATCTGGTCTAATGTTTTGAAGCCATGTACCTGGTGTCCAAATACATCCGGCAGAAGACCGACAGTGTAGTGATCTTCTCCGGGGAGGGATCGGACGAACTGACTCAGGGATACATCTACTTCCACAAGGCATGTTCCCAATTTATCCACGGTGAAGTCCAAAGTGTCATAATGCAAATAAATGACTGTAAAATGTAATCAAAGAGGTAAGACAAACTTAGAGTATTATAATAGTAAAGAAAAGCAAAGGTTTGGTATAAAGAAAGTGAAGTAACGGTGGTGTTTTGTTCCTAGGCTCCCACCCCCAGAGAAGCCTCAGAAGACAGCGTGCGGCTGTTGAAGGAGCTCTACCTGTTTGACGGGCTGAGAGCTGACCGCACCACGGCTGCACATGGGTAAACCCCTCTTTTTAAAAAGTCAACCTAAACATGCATTATGCTTAATGAACAGCAGAGGGTAGTGTTTACTCACCTTTCCACACGCCATCATATTATTTGTGACATTCAACAAAACATCTTTCAGGAGATGCCACATTACTATTTGAAATGCACACATAATCGAGGGCCGCCTATTGATGTTTATACGGCGTTAAGGGCCATAGATCGATGGTCAATGCAAAGAAACATTAATACGGGTGCATTTGAGAGAGGTTTCAACCGTGTCCCACACCTTCATTTTGAGTTGGAAGATTGAAGTGTGGAGATTGTGGAGACTCGAGGAATCACTAGGAATAACGTTTTCTCAACTAAATATTTTTCTTCTAGCCCTTTTTTTAAAAATGGCATTTGTACATTATTTGAGTCAAAATGTATTTTACAATCAAGCACAAGAGGTGCTCATATAATTATAAATTTCAACAAGAATAAACAATAGGCAGCTTCCCTCTCTCTTGGTACACCAGAGTTTTTCTACGAACTGTTTGTGTGTTCCACATTGTTTTATTGGATACTTTTGTACATCTTTGCTGTGTTTTTGTGAGGTTTTTTACTGCCGAGAGTCCATAATGGCCATAAAGGAAACAGCTTTTAAAAAGTAAACAAACAGCTAGCTTGTGAGCGAAAGACATTTGAGACATACAAATTTCTTCTTCTGAAACACTGAAGAGGCACCAAGAGCCCAACACACCTGCAGCACAGTGGAGGCGTCACAAGAGGCACTTCAGAAAACGTGGAGAAGATATCTCCATTTTGTAATTGGATGTACAATATCCCTCTCTCCCTTTGTCTTTTCTGTGGGCGTAGTATTTACTCTCACAAACAATTCATGAGTAAAAAAAACGCAAAATGCTACGACACCTGCATTGGCGCTTATGGCCTCTAGGGGCATGAGTTACTTAGTACTGCTTTGGGTCTCATTGTATCGTTATGTGCTTTCAAATGTAAATGTTCTTGGAAGTGCACTGTGAACTGAATTTTCACCATGACAATTAGCTACAGTATTTTGACAAAACCCTGTCTTTTTATTGGAGGCTATTTAACTAATGCGATTTTACTCTATCAGCCAACAACATCAGTTTATTGCATTCCGTTATTCACACCATATTTCTTTTCCAGTCTGGAGCTGCGAGTGCCTTTCCTGGACCACAGGCTGACGGCGTACTACCTGTCTCTGCCCGAGGAGATGAGGATCCCCAGGGTGGGTGGATTTACGCTCCTGTCGAGACTTTTTACTGACATGTTATTGTTATATGGAGCCTATTAAAACAAGACTTGGTCCCGTAAACAGAGTGGAGTGGAGAAGCACTTACTGAGGGACTCGTTCAAAGGCCTGAACCTGATCCCAGAGGAGATCCTATGGAGGCGTAAAGAGGCCTTCAGCGATGGGCTGACGTCCGCTAAGAAGTCCTGGTACATGTGCCTTCAGGAGCACCTGGAGTCTGTGGTGCGTATGAGCAGAACATGCCTTTTTCAGATCTGACTGGTGCATGATATTAAACAGACCGGGGTTAAAGGATGTTGTAGAAATATATCATAAATCTGGCCTAAGGCTACTACAGGAGCTTTTATCATTGTGTGTCATGCTCTTGTACAGTTATTCTAAAACTGTTTGCGTTGTATACAGAGCTTAAGACAGTCTTATATTGCTTGTGTTGAATGAGATTAAATAAAACCAACAGCAGTAGTACTGAAACAAACACTACATCAGAGTAGACCAGTGGTTCTGAACTGGTGTGTCGCACTAGCATTTTCAGTGAGTCTCAATCCTTTGTCTAAAAATTACTGTTGATCAATTGTTTTGATGATTTCGAACAGTTTGTTAGTTTATGGTCAATGCAGACCTTCGTGATGTGATATACTGTGTTTTGGTATTTCTAAAATGGAAAACAGGGTAATTTTTTCCTTTCTGAAAGGGGGATCAACTCTTTAAAGCTTCTCATCATGTTACAATGTTGTTCTCTTTTCAAAAACATGCTTGAGTAATGCTTGAATCTTCTCTTGTGACTAATTCTAGTTCTGTAGCGGCAGAATATACAAATTTTTTTTTTTTATATACAGTGCCTCTCGAAAGTACTAATACACCTTGAACATTTGCACATTTTGTCATGTTTACAACCATAAGCATACATATTTTATTTTGAATTTTTTACTGAAAGTTCACACACACGTAACAGACAACTGTGAAGTGAAAGCAAAATGATACATGATTCTGTTATTTTTGCATAAGTATTCATACAGCATTAAGTGCATTAAATTGCCTTTATAACATTCCTAATTCACACCTTGCCCTAACCATTAAATAGAGGCCACCTGTGTGTAATCTACTCTCAGTATAATTCAAGCTGTTCTGTGAGGGCCTCAGAGCTATGGTCAGAGTGTATTGGTCACTAAACAACATCATGAAGGCCAAGGAGCTCACCAGAGAGTTCAGGGATAAAGTTGTGGAGAAGTTTAAAGTTATGTTAGAAAATGTGAAAAATATGTGTAAACTTTGGCACTTTGTTGTCAATGCCGGGTCACATAGTCATAACCCTCGTGCCCATGTTTTGCTCCTCCAGGTGAACGATGAGCAGATGAAGAAAGCCCACATCACGTTCCCTCACAACCCGCCTCACACCAAAGAGGCCTACTACTACAGGCAGGTGTTCGAGAAGACCTACCCGGGACGCGCCCAGTGGCTGTCCCATTTCTGGATGCCCCGCTGGATCAGCGCCACCGACCCCTCGGCGCGCACCCTCAGCATCTACAAGCCGGATAAGGACGAGTAAACCAGCTCTGTCAGTCACACGCAGCACTTAGCGGTCCCACATGAGGTTTTCTACAGGCCTTGTAATTTGAGCACTGAGGCGATCGTATTAAATCCGGCTGTCGGGACTTTAGATTGGATTTAAATGAAAGTGGCTCATTGCACGATGTCCTATGCTACTTCCGCTAGCCATTTCTAAGGGAAATGAGCTTAGAGCCATTCGAATTACCTTTTTTCATATTCTTTAATTTGGTCTTAGTTTGCTGAAGTAGGCATGAGCAAAAGTAACATAACTGTTAGCTGCCTCTGAACAAGATTCAAGATTTTTATTTGTCAAACCATGTGAATCATTTGAAATTAGATTTCTCTCATCCTTGATTGTGCAGCGGGGGATGGGGGAAGAGGGGTGGGAGGGAGGGCAGGGAGTTCAGCTTCCCGATGGCCTTGTGTATGAAACTGTTTTTAAGTCGACTGGACCTGGCCCATAGATTCCGCAGTCTCCTCCCTGAAGGCATTACCTTGAAGAGACTGTGTGATGGGTGCATAGGGTCCCTGGTGATTCTGAGGGCTTTGCGGGTGAGAATAATACTTTGTGGAACCCCCTTTTGCTGCAATAACAGCAGCAAGTCTTCTGGGGTATGACTACAAGGTTTGCACATCTAGAGACTGACATTTTAGCCCATTCCTCTTTATAAAACAAGGAGAGCGTTTGTGAACAGCAGTTTTCAGGTCTTTCCACAAATGTTCAATAGGATTTAGGTCAGGACTTTGACTGGGCCATTCTAACACATTAATATGTTTGTTTTTAAACCATTCCATTGTAGATTTAGCTTTGTGTTTAGGGTCATTGTCTTGCTGGAAGGTGAATCTCCGCCCCAGCCTCAATTTTCTTGCTGACTCCAGCAGGTTTTCCTCCAAAATGTCCCTGTATTTGGCTCCATCCATCTTCCCAACTATTCTTACAATCTTCCCAGTCCCCGCTGAGGAAAAGCAGCCCCATAGCATGATGCTCCCCCCACCCTTCCCACTGGGGATGGTGCACTCAGGACGATGAGCAGTGTTAGGTTTGCTCCATACATAATTTGCATTTGGGCCAAAAAGTAAATTTTTGTCTCCTCTGACCAAAGCACCTTCTTCCACATGGTAGCTGTGTCCTCCATATGACTTCTAGCAAACTTCAAACGGGATTTCTTATGGCCTCCTTTCAATAATGGCTTTCTTCTTGCCACTCGTCCATGAAGGCCAGATTTGTGTAGAGTACGACTCTAGTTGTCCCATGTACAGATTCCCCCAGCTCAGCGGCAGGACGTCGCAGCTCCTCCAGAGTTATCTTGGGGCACTTGGTTGCATTTCTGACCAGTGCTCTCCTTGTTCGGTCTGTTAGTTTAGGTGGACGGCCGTGTCTAGGTAAGTTCGCAGTGGTGCTATACTCTTTCCATTTCTGAATGATGGATTGAACAGTGCTCAGTGAGATGTTCAAATCTTGGGAAATCTTTGTATAACTTAACGCTGCTTTAAACTTCTCCACAGCTTTATCCCTGACCTCTCTGGTGTGCTCCTTGGCCTTCATGATGTTGTTTAGTGACCAATACACTCTGACCATAGCTCTGCGGCCCTCACAGAACAGCTGGAATTATACTGAGAGTAGGTGGCCTCTATTTAATGGTTAGGGCAAGGTGTGAACTTTCTGCAGTCATTAGGAATGTTATAAAGGCAATTTAATGCACTTCGAAAATGCTGTATGAATACTTATGCACGCCCCACTTCTATTTTTTGTAAAATAACAGAATCATGTATCATTTTACTTTCACTTCACAGATGTCTGTTACTTGTGTGTGAACCTTCAGTAAAAAAATTCAAAATAAAATATTTACGTTTAGGGTTGTAAACATGACAAAATGTGCAAAAGTTCAAGGTGTATTAGTACTTTCGAGAGGCACTGTATATGGTGCTTTTCAGTATCTTAGTAAATGTAAAAAACATTCATTACTTTGGTTCACACCTGGAATTGTTTGAAGCTGCTGGTGCAGCTTTGAGTAATCTTTGAATCTTCCCCAGCGGCTATTCTTATCATCGCGACGGCAACCCAGCTTATTTTCATCACGGCAGCAGCAGCAAATCGAGTGGAAAGTCTGCGATGATATTTGCTCATGTTTGCTTTTCCAAACTAGGAGTAGAGTGAAAAATTGCTAACTAACTATGGCTCATTTTAGAAATCAAATTAAATATTGTTTTCAATTAAAAAGCACACTGAATTGATCTTACATCTCCACTGCACGGGGCTGTGTTGTAGTCGGCATAATAAGAATGCAGAAAAAGGATAAATAAATTAATCACATTGCCAACCAGCGTTCCCTGACGCAAACTGTGGAATTCTTAATTAGCCACTTAGTCTTGTCCATGGACTCAAAAGCGGCAACCGCTTAATTCAGTGTTGGTGAAAAATGTGATGAGAATTACTACTAACTAATGTGAATTATTCATATATTTGTGTAAAAGCTGAGCATATCTAATTGATTTGCAGCCTTTGGACCTCCAAAACTTTGCAAATGCCCGTGCGGATTCACTGTCATTATGTCACAAACATGTCAAAAACGGTGCAGAATTGACACCTGTTGAGCTGGGCTCCCATATGGGCTCCGTGTGAGAACAGACAAGAGTGGGCGGGTGTCGGTGAACAACGCAGCCTGGCAAACCTTCTACTTATTTTGTAATCTCCGAGCAAAGTCGAATAGAACACATCGTTACGGAACACATTGATTTTTGATAAGCGTATTTGCCATTTTCATATCGTCGATCGTCCAAGCTTTGTTTTTTAAACTCCCAACTATTAAGACTGCATTATAGAAAGTTACATTTCTATCATCAAAATGTTGTTTTAAGATCCAATTGTCTTAACTTGAGGCTTGCACACTAAAACGGTTGTGTTAACATGGTCATCGTAATATTCTAAAGTTGAACGTTTAGATTGAACTGGGGGGAAGCTAATTTTGTCTTTTAAACTAAAGGGGCTGGACCTATGTTCAGTATCGTTGTAAAATGAATATATTGCCCCTTTCGGTAAATTTTATTTCATAAACTGCTGCACACATCTGCAGCGCATTATGAGCAGTCGTAAACCCAGAAGTAGCAGCAATGCTGAAAACAATTAGCATGGCTGAAGGCTAGTGTTCATGGGAATAGAGGAGCTTTCGCTGAGACGGAAGGCTGTTTGTTTTCACCAAATAAAGATGGTCATTTATCATTGATTAGGCTAACCCTTTAAGTTTGGTATCAGCGAGTCAGAAGCTAAACAGTGGTTTGATAATTTTATAAAATAAATATCATGTTAATTTCATTTGTGCGAGCTTTAATGTCTGGCATTTCTCACACAGTTATTACTGCCAGGACAATGACAGCCAACAGTAAACGCAAGAAAGCAGCTGTGGCACTTTAAGCTCTCATTTAACAATAATCAAGGTTAGCTGATATTCGCCGTTAGGAATGCGGGAATCTTCTTTTATCACAACTTCCCCAGTTGCTAGCCCAAGTTGAGCGAGCGTTCATGTGCCTTGTCCAACTAGCGAAAACGTTTTCCCCAGTTCCTGAGGAGCAGGATATTGCATTATCATACTGCATGAATACAGTATAATTTTGTAAACATTACCGGGTCACTCTGCTCTCTTAAAACATGCGTGTAAAAACACATGCGCAAACAATTATGAAGTTAGCAATGTAATGTGTTCGTTTAAGTTTTAAAATGAACACATTAGTTTTGAGTTTTAGGTGCAGGACCTTTAACTGTCATGCTGTGCCAGTTAGTGCTGGGCGATATGGAAAAAACGTATATCACGATATGGATTATTTTATATCACGATAACGATATATATCACGATATACCATAATATAGTCAGTTTTCAGTTATTCTTTCAAAAGTTTAACAAAAATATCTTACTTACTTTTTTTTTACTTTATTTTGAAGCAGTGGTTTCGCTATGGATAATTTATATCGCCTGTATTGTTTATGTCAGGAAAAATGTGAGACAGCAGGATAAATGGGCTAAACATGATCTGAACATCTGAGTCCTGACACCAATTTAACAACAGAAATGTGTAAACTCGTGCGTAGAGAACGACTTATTCAGAGCATCATCTGCTCCTCAATATCAAGGCTCATAATTACACTAATACAAATGTAAATTGGAGCTTATATCTCAATTTTAACGTAATGTTTAAGAAACAGTGGGCGAGCAGTTTGCATTGTACGTCTTTAGCTGCTCTACGCGCTGCCCAATCCGTCTCTTACCTCCTTACGCCTCTCCTCTCTTCTCTCGTGTGTTTAATCCAGATCCATGCACTATCAAAGCGCATTGAGTGGCCTTGTGTACGAAATGCGCGGTATAAATAAAGTTGCCTTGCCCATCAGTCAGCTCCGTTGTGAGATCCATCACTAAAAAGCTGTTTATTTGCCGTACCTGAAGCAGAGCGAAACCACGCGGTGTTTAGGGAAGTAGCTGAGAGAGCGCGCTCAGAGACGGATCAGCGCTGCGTCAAAGCTAAACATATTACGCAAATGACGGAGAATTTTCGGTTAATGTAACCTCTGTTATGAAGTGACATTTAACTCAGAAATAAGAATGCTGAGTGTAGTAGTAGGGGTGTACGTCCATTAGATGTCGCCGTTGCGACAGCAGGTGTGGCGGGCGGCGGACAGCAATATCGTAAAGCAGGTGTAAAGACGGAGTTTCTTTGCGAAAAAGTTCTTTTTTATTCTTGTTTATAATCACTTAATATAAACTTAGAGAATGCATAGTGACAAGAAAACACTAATACATTCTTTGTGGCCTATTTAATGTAATATTTGCTTTAATAATTGATGAAATTAGGTTAGAAACGATATAAACGATAGAAGAGAAATGCCACGATAGACACTTTTCTATCGTCACCACGATATCTATCGTCATATCGCCCAGCACTAAGTGCCAGTCATGACTTTTCTCTGTGACTACTGGACCTACTCATCTATAAGATAAACTGTCGCCAATTTTAATGGTTCTTATGGTACAGATGTTTATTTTTCCTACAATAGAGTGGGATTTTTTTTTTTTTTTTTTTTTTTTTTTTATTTATTTGAGCAGTTTGTCTGCTCAAAGGGAGTGGGCCGAAGCCAAAGGCTTATAAGCGCCCATCCCAGAATAAAACAATAACATATACATATAACACATCACAAACAAGGGAACATGGGCAAGGCAAGAACAAGCAACAAGAACAACAATTAAATAAAGAAACAACAGCAAAAGAATGCAAAACGAGATCTTGATACTTCCCAGTTGTCATTACCATCCTCAGTATAATTTTAATTTGGGTTTAAATTATCATCATCATTATTATTATCATTATCATTATTATTACCATTTCCACCATGGTGAGGAATTTCCCAAATCCCTCACCCATTCTTCACAAGTTTTTAATTCACACATTCTCTTACCTTCGTATTTGGGTCCGCGACCCTTTAAATACTCTTTATTTGGGTCCGCGACCCTTTAAATACTCTTTATTTGGGTCCGCGACCCTTTAAATACTCTTTATTTGGGTCCACGACCCTTTAAATACTCTTTATTTGGGTCCACGACCCTTTAAGTACACTTTATTTGGGTCCACGACCCTGGGTCCACGACCCTTTAAGTACACTTTATTTGGGTCCACGACCCTGGGTCCACGACCCTTTAAATACTCTTTATTTGGGTCCACGACCCTGGGTCCACGACCCTTTAAGTACACTTTATTTGGGTCCACGACCCTGGGTCCACGACCCTTTAAGTACTCTTTATTTGGGTCCACGACCCTGGGTCCACGACCCTTTAAGTACTCTTGTGGGTCCTCGACCCTTTAAGTTCTACAGTCCCCAACTCTGTAGTATTTGTTCCGTGTGTCCACGGATCTGGGAGGTCCTAGCCACGTACCTTACGGCTTTTAGAGGGATGAACCCAACGCGTAGTCCTATAACTCTGTTACCTTAACTCTTCCGTTATTTTTACGACTCTTCTATCTTCCACCATCAATTCACAGATTTAAACCATTCAACTTATATATTTATTTAATTGAATTATATGTGAAGTATGATGTAAGCCCTGCATAGTGTAGTGCATTAAAAAGCCAGAGTGTAGAGCGGGCCAGTTGAAGAGGGCAGTAGCTCCCCACTAACAAACCCCCACATGACTGCCCCAACAGCTGATTTTGTAAATGATGTTCCTATGCTGAGTGGTGCATCCGCCAATGTTCCTTTTTGACTACAATAGATTACCAAGTTTCCGCCTGGTTTTGTGCCTCTTTGACGACACACTCTCAGGTATTCCGCCTTTAGCTGGGGAAAGGGATGTCCCCTTACTAGCCCCTCACAACTGTTTTGGTCATCCACCCTTATCATAATTGGTATCATTGTCATTAAAAGACAAGGTTTAGAGCCTGTTGGGAGGATTCCTCTCAACAGATCCATAACCTGCCAACCCTAATTCTCCATTTGTAATTTGAGCGATAGAATGACAACCGTTCCAAGTAGCAACCCTCTTTGATTATAGAGGAACAATCTTAATTATATCTGACCTTTACAGCACTTTGTAGCACCCATTAGCAATCAAGTCAAGTGCTCATTTCCTCCTTCTGGTACTTTGACCATACCATTTTTTTATATCTTGATTTGAAATTATGAATATTTGGACATTGTTTTAATTCTGCCCCCAATTTGTTCCAGAGTTTAACTCCACATACAGACACACACATACTTTTCCTAGTGGAAGACACTGCTTGAACCTTAAAGTTATCACACCCCCTCAGGTTATATCCCCCTTCTCTGCGTGCAAAAAGCATTTGCATCCTTGCAGGTAGTACATTTTTGTTGGCTTTAAATAGAAGTTGAGCAGTAGAGAAATCAACTAAGTCATTCATTTTTAACAGTTTAGACTTCAGAAATAATATATTAGTGTGATCACAATATCCTACTTTGTGTATAATTCTTACAGCCCGTTTTTGGAGCATAACAAGGGGGTGTAATGAGCTTTTATAGTTATTTCCCCAAACTTCTACACAGTAATTTAGATATGGCAAGACTAATGAACTATATAATAGAAATAATGCATTGTAATTTAAGAAAAACTTTGCTTTATTAATGATTGAAATACTTTTGGAGACTTTACCTTTTATGTGTCTTATGTGTGGTTTCCAGCTTAATTTACTGTCAATGGTGACTCCTAAGAATTTAATTTCTGATACTGTATCTAAAACTACACCGTCTATAATTACTGAGTCTGGTTTTCCATGATAATTACCGAAAAACATTACTTTTGTTTTATTTAGGTTAAGGGACAATTTGTTATTGTCCATCCATGTTTTTAATTTCCTTAATTCACAGTTTATGTTAGTTACTAAAGTACTATAATTGTCATTTGAATAGAAAATGTTTGTGTCATCTGCAAAAATCACTAATTTTAATAATTTAGACACATTAAAAATGTCATTAATATATAAGTTGAACAATTTTGGTCCTAAAACCGATCCCTGTGGGACCCCACAACTAATGTCCAAACACCCTGATGTAAACTCCCCCATCTTCACATACTGTTGTCTCCCATTTAAATAGCTTTGCATCCAGCTCAAAGCCACTCCCCTTATGCCATATCTGTCTAATTTTTTTAGTAATATTGAGTGATTTAGTGTATCAAATGCTTTTTTCAAGTCAATGAATATTCCAGCTGCATGTTTCTTTCCCTCTAAGCTATTAGTAACCTCTTCTATTGCATCGATGATGGCCATTGAAGTTGACGGCGGAATTGCTCAAATATGTAGGCGTGTTGCCAGTTGAAAGAAAACATATTTCCAAGCCTTTGTACGAGTAAATACAATGTGATGTGGCTGGTTTGCAATTCAGCTCTTAATTTTCATTGACAAACTGTGCAAAATTGTTATTGTCCTGTTGACTATATTAATTTGCCCAACAACATGTGTGCGGACTATGACTCTGAAGTTGCCCTGTCTATGCTTGATGTCCATGTGAAGAACATCTTTGCACTTTCTCATGGATGCCGATTCACGTGTCAGTGCTAAAGACTTTGTCATGCCATTTTTCACCGCTGAACAGGACTTTGCTATGCTATTTTTTTAGCATTTCTGTGAAAGTGACCTTGAAAAGTGACCCCACATGTAATGAGTTCGGACCACAACTGACATTTTAATTCAGTGTCTTCCTCTTTCAAAATCAGGTAGATGGGCTTTAAGTACATTGAATGAAAAATGTGCCCAGTGGAGGTTGAACGACTCTTATATTGGGGGCCTTGACTAAAAAGGTTGAGAACCACTGATATAAGTAATTACAGTTTGGGTTCTTAGTACAGATTGTAGTAGCCTATTTGTTACTGCCGTTCATTTGTTTTTAATTAGTAATTTGACATCTTGCTGCTTGTGCACTAAATAAAGTAATTGGCAACTAAAATGTTCCTTTGTAGTATTTTTCATTTTACAGTATATAGATATAGTTTATGAGATGTGCATATTTTATCCTCCCACTAGAGGGCCCCCTTAACTAAACCTCTCAGTTCCACGCGCCACACATAAGAAGCCACACTGATTTTAAGTTGAACAAGTAAAGAAAATAATTTTAATATTTCTCCAGTAGAACACACAGATATGCGCATGTGACAGGGGGGAAAACAATTACAGCATTTAAAAGCCCCAAAAAAAGTGTTGAACTGTCAGAACAATCCATTGTAATCAATGCTATGAGGCACTAAACAGCGACTTTGGCAGTGCAGTCTTCTCCCGCAGCGCAGCCTTGCTTCTGATGGTCCACGACAACATGTGTGGTCTAAAACGGTCACAAAAACTACAAATATGGCAGCAAAGGAATGACATTTCTTTAATTTTTGTCCCGCCGTACCGTTTTTAACCCTCCTTTCACAACTTTCTGCTGGGGACAAATCAAAAGTCAGCACACGTACAGCACTGCTACGTCACTACCAAATGTAAACAGAATCTTTTTTTTTTTTCTTATTTGACAAACAGCTACACACGGGTCGGAGAAAACAAATATGGCGCTTGGTACCCCTGCCATGTACAGAAATGAGCGCTGGCTAAATGAGAAGCGTGTTGGTTGGTGGGAGTGCTTTAGCGGCGTTTGTCGTAACTATGTATTGTGCTCCATTCGTAGGAATCTGTGAAAACAAAAAGAGACGCTCAATTCTTGTCATTTGAAAGTGTACTTGTTTTGAACTTGCTTTAACAAATAAAAACATACCTGGTTCTTCGTCACTCCGTTTCCCCATTAGCCCAACAAACGAGTTGATTTTATGCCCTGAAAGAAAACAACACAGTAGAGAACCACCATTAGTTCTCGAAAGATTTGAGCGTGCACTTTTCCTGGTATCTATTTTGCCTTTTTTTTTTTTTGTAATGGAGCCATTCTTCTCCCAAAGTTACGGCCAAGCATCTTCTTGAATTAACTTCCAACTATAAGAAAAATATCCTTGAGTCCAGTCTCAAATGCTTCTCTGAAAAAAAGATGTCTGGCCTCTGCATAATTTGATGGACAGCAGCGATTCAGTAGAAAATGGCCGCCCTGCCAATCACTGTAATGAACTGTAATATAATCAGGATTGGCTTAGAGGGACTTGGGGAGTTTGGAGGGACGTGACACATCGATATTTGCGTGAGCCTAATAAGACAGGGCGCTAAATCTATAGGAATGTCTGTCTTCAGTCTTTACAATCAGGCCAGTCAGTGCAGATGCTGTTGATTACAAGTGGGGAGTAGAAAAAATAAAAAAATAAATCTGCGGCTCCTTCTTCCCGTCCGCGAGCGTAAACAATCCAATTTCACTTGGCGGATGTCCCTGGGGCATTGATCCCAGTCTCTCGCTCCCTAATCATGAGTGACTTATGGCCACGGCGGCATAAGAGCAGGAATGAGATGCAGACTTGCGCCGCTGTGTTGCATCAAGGAGTGGGTGACTAATTTGGACGGGGGAAGGAAAAAAAAAAAGAGTGACAGAGGGAAGAAAGAGGGGAAAATCCCTTCCTCTTCATTCATTTTATCTGTTGCCGAGGCTCCCCCACTTGCAAATGACTGTGGTCGTCTTCAAAGACAATGCGAGGAGAACAATCACTGGCCATTAATTAAACGCTGCCCACTCCTCTAAAACCGAGGGTATTGAAATGTTTATCTAGCACCATGACGGCGTGGGGAGAATTCAAGAATTTCCGTTCGGAACTTAACTTGATTCATGCTGTGGCCAAAGTAGATGAGCAATAACTTGAATGATGCTGAAATGTAAAGGCATCACTACACTACTTATTAAAAGAGAAAAAAGTTCCTTCTTAAAAAAAAGCCTATTGAAAATAATCTGCCAACAGCGTACAGTAATTTGCTTATAATTCCAATGAGACAACTCTTTTTCAGGGCTTAGCAATATTGCTCAAAATCAGCAATGCAACTATGTAAACTATGTAACAATGTCAAATCTACAATCTCACGACCAGCCCTAAATGAGTCTTATTGTAATACGTGCGACCAGCTTCCTGAAAGTTCCGTCACCGCCGCGTCAAAGTGGCGTCGACGCTCGCGCCGCCTTTCGCTGACGCCTTTGCACCGTGACACGAAGTCACGTGACGGCCGGACAGGTGTGAGGTCACGAACGCCAACGCCTTGATAAAAAACCAGAGTGACTCATCGCCCGCGACGCAACTTCTAGCACCGTACCACCCCCTTTACCCCCCCCCCCCCCCCATAGGTCACAACTTGGGCTTTTGAGGGTGAACAAACGGGGCAACATGCAATTGTGGCTGTCGCACTTACTTTTGTGGGTGATCTGTGCGTTTGCTGCGTGAGGGGAGACAAAAGGGCACAGGTGTCACAAACCAAACTGCACACAGACAACGAGTGGGCGACGAATAGCTGGAGCGAGTTTGGTTATACCCAATGTGGCGCGCTTCCCCATCAGCCCGATGAACTGGTGCGGTCGGGGCTTTCTGGTCAACCTCAGGAGGGCTTCCCTGAAGGACTTGGGGCTCGAAATCCAGTCGTCCTGAAAGGCAAAGGGGGGGAAGGGGGGGGGGGGTCGTTACGCGACAATTAATCCCGGCATTCAAAACAGTGACATTCAAATAGGGAAAGGATATTGTGAATGGAGAATATCCCGCCTCGTGGCATTTAGTCATTTTGAATCATCATTAAACGTCTATCTCCACAGTGTGCATTAGAGAGAGTCCCCAGGGACCCGGGGACGTCTGTTGGGGCAAAAGATTTATCGTACATTCATCTGCAGAATGGAAGTGGCCAATAAGTTGAGAGTATTAGCAAAGAAGCTTGGCGCGCTTCCAGCTCGCAAAGTCAAACCCTGACGCCGGACGTGAGCTTCATGTCAATTGGGGGGGTAGTCGTCTGGCCCGTCGAGCTCGTGGTGTAGCGGAGCACTTAAGGCGTGATTCCATTAGTGTTGGGTAAGCCTTTTCGGAGCACCGGTACACGCTTTTCCCTCCGTGTACGCGCAGGGGGATCGATCTCATGACGTTATGCCTAGAAGTGGAACGTACCAGAATGGAATCTCATGTTAACTAATGAATACGGCGGTAGGAATTGAAATTTGGGTTCACATTGATTTCGAATCCTGAATTTGATCCGAAAATCCGTTCAAGTAGGAAGCGAAAAGGTCAAATGAATTGCCATTTCATTTTTGATTGGGTCGAATGTAAAAAGCCTGTGCTCATTTTGTTCTGTTAATTTCCGTTCTTGCTAATCGAGGGAATTTAGATTCTACTAATGCAGAAGATGAGCTTCATTTTCTTTGTAAGAAACTGCTGAATCAAGATTTTGTGCCTCAATAGAGTATGAGAAATATGCTTTCAAATTAAACTATATAATCAACCGCTAGTAGACAAAATACTAGAAAGGTCCCAACACTAAATATGTCGTGTTATACAAGAGTACAAGAATATAAGCAATGAACAATTTCACATGCAACAATCTTTTTTTTTTTATGATGGCACTCATTTTTACCACATGAAGTATAAGCTACTCTTTTTTTTTTAATATATATATCACCTAAACTGTCTTTTACCAGTGGGCTGGGGATAAAAACAACCATTTACCTGCTGTATCTGGTTAGTGCTGGTCCAGTAGTCAGCATCTTCTCTGGGGCTGCTCTCCTCACCAAAAACTTCGCATGTGGCAAAAACGGCCATCAAAAGTGGCAAAAGCAACAATTTCATCTTCACGCAAACAGTTTTTTTTTTTGTTTAGTTTTTTCGGCAGAGCGGACTTTGTCTCAGTATCTAAAAGTAAAAAACAAAAGTGTGTGGAGTCGTGCGTTGCGGTCGGGCTGCTGTAGTGCGGGATTCTGCTCTCTCCTGTCTCCACTCAGCATTTAGTCCATAGCGCGTGCGTCGATCGGACTCCCGCCACTCAGTTTCTCGGCACCTCCTCGCGCTTGTCGCTCCTTTCTTGTTGCTCTTCTCCTCCCGCACGCGCTCCTATTTAAGGGTCCCGCAGTGTTGCCTGGTTACGCCATTACTGTAACGCGATTACCCGTGCAGTCACGAGGAGGTGAGGCGTCACAGTTTTTTTGCGGGGAAGCAACTTTTTTGTGAACTTTGTTGTCACCCCAGCCTGTGTTTTTGTGGACACGCATCACTATGTATTCTTGTGTCTTCGCACTTAGTAAGTTAATTTATAAACTGTTCTACTTTATCTGCTCTATAATTCTAGATTTATGGACAGGTGGCTCGTAACTAGACTAATTAACAGCGTAAAATTGCGTTTTAGCCTATGACTCACTCAAATAGAACATAGGCTACTAGCCAAGAAAAACAACAGGCCATGCTAGTAGGCTTTTGTAGCTTTATGTAGTATATATACATATACATATATTTTTAATCACTGACTTTGGATTAATTGGCCGATATTCGAAATATTGTTTGGCCCAAATGCAACAATGCACTCTCAAAGCCTAAGCCTAATGTACTTTATTGGTTTGTTTTATCTTTTATTTCGTTTTGTTCCAGAACATTATGTTTAATTTTACATGAGAACAGGACACATCGCTTTAATGGCATCACGTAGGCCTTGCACTTGTGATGACGCACGTCGTCTCGCGCAAGTTTACGCATCCCCACACTTTGTGGCTGGCCTGGAGCCACGCCATATTTGGATTTTATGTCATTTCAATATTGCAGCCCCTTTGACACAAGTATAATTTGTAATTTAAATCTTTTGGACCCATAAATTTCTTCTTATTTTATTTTATTTTACTTTATTATATTGGCTATATATAATATACAGTGCCTTGCAAAAGTACTAATTCACCTTAAACTTTTGCACATTTTGTCATGTTTACAACCCTAAACATAAAGATTTTATTTTACTGAAAGTTCACACACAAGTAACAGACAACTGTGAAGTGAAAGTAAAATGATACATGATTCTGTTATTTTTAAAATAGAAAAGTGAAAAGTGGGGCGTGCAAAAGTATTCATACAGCATTTTCAGAGTGCATTAAATTGCCTTTATAACATTCCTAATGACTGCAGAATGTTCACACCTTGCCCTAACCATTAAATAGAGGCCACCTGTGTGTAATCTACTCTCAGTATTATTCCCGCTGTTCAGTGAGGGCCTCAGAGCTATGGTCAGAGTGTATTGGTCACTAAGCAACATCATGAAGGCCAAGGAGCTCACCAGAGAGGTCAGGGATAAAGCTGTGGAGAAGTTTAAAGCAGCGTTAAGTTATACAAAGTTTTCTCAAGATTTGAACATCTCTGTTCAATCCATTCGGAAAAGGAAAAGACTATAGCTCCACTGCGTATTCTGAGATACAGCCGTCCACCTAAACTAACAGACGGAACAAGGAGAGCACTGGTAAGAAATGTAACCAAGTGCTGGGGGAATCTGTACATGGGACAACTATAAATTGTACTCTACACAAATCTGGCCTTCATGGCAAGAAGAAAGCCATTATTGAAAGGAGGCCATAAGAAATCCCGTTTGAAGTTTGCTGGAAGTCATATGGAGGACACAGCTACCATGTGGAAGAAGGTGCTTTGGTCAAAATGGAACTTTTTGGCCCAAATGCAAAACGTTATGTATGGTGCAAACCTAACACTGCTCATCGTCCTGAGTGCACAAAGTCCTGACATAAATCCTATTGAAAATCTGTGGAAAGACCTGAAAACTGCTGTTCACAAACGCTCTCCACCTAATTTGACAGAGCTTGAGTTGTTTTGTAAAGAGGAATGGGCTAAAATGTCAGTCTCTAGATGTGCAAATCTTGTAGAGTCATACCCCAGAAGACTTGCTGCTGTTATTGCAGCAAAAGGGGGTTCCACAAAAGTATTAATTCATGCTGTATGAATACTTATGCACGCCCCACTTTTTGGTTTTCTATTTTTTGAAAAATAACAGAATCATGTATCATTTTACTTTCACTTCACAGTTGTCTGTTACTTGTGTGTGAACTTTCAGTAAAACATTCTAAATAAAATCTTTACATTTAGGGTCGTAAACATGACAAAATGTGCAAAAGTTCAAGGTGTATTAGTACTTTCGCAAGGCACTGTATATATATATATATTTTTCTTTCCAGTAACTTATGTGCATTAGCCTCACCTATCAAAGTCCGCGCTGATAAAGGCAGGCCGTGCCTGGCGGTAAGTGTAACCTCAGGGTGCCACTCATTTCCATTAGAAAAGCTTGGTTTGCTTAAGTGTCCCTCTTGTCTCCACAATAAGTTAATGTTATTTACCCATGTGCTAACATAATGAGTAATTCATATGCATGTGCGGAGGGAGATTTACATAATGCTCAAGTCATTCCAAACATTTTATCTTTTTTGTCCAATTCGTGGCTTACATATCCTGCTTTAGTGTAATGTTGTTTTCTAGCTGTACACAGAAAAAGCTGTCGAAAGCCTTAAAACAAACTTTTGCAAAGGATAATTTTTTATGTGGATTGGAATTTCTTTTAAGGTGCGAAACTATTTGTGTTTATTTTTTTGTATTTTATTTTTTTTATCCCTTCAGGTTTGGTATTTCACTACCTTATAACTTAAAATAATAACTAATTATGGAAAACGGTATATCATTTCGGAGCATGCCAAACTTCTGGATCCCCTGCTGACACCCGATGGAGTGAAGCATTTGATCTAGGTAAAATGTATTTGTAGAGAAGGGAACTAGAGCAGTCAAGTTACGCTGTTTGTACTGCTGTGTTGTTTAAATGTAGAAGTGCATCACTTCATGTCATAAGCGGGTGCTGGTCACGTTTTTTTTAGATTGACTGAATAAATTGATTTAATCAAATATGCATGAATGAAAATAACTCCAGTTATTTGTTGTTTGACGTGGGGATGATTTGTTATTGTTATTATTTTTTTTCTTGACAAACACTGTTTCCATTTACTATTGCTTAGCCACTAAAAAACTTTCACTTAAAAATGGGGGGTAGTGGTGCAGACTCAACCAACTAAGCCACCGCCACCGATGTAACAACGCACAGCAACACCCGAAGTAAAACATGTACGTGATTTGTTTATCATTTTTCTTTCCTAGAAGCCGTGCTTGAAAGGTCTAACTCCTCTTCATCCCTCGTGTGTTCCAGGGAAGAGCCGGTGGTCACAGAGACACTTCGGACTGGAATTCAATCATCCATACAACTGTGACAGCTCATCCAATTAACAAACGGAAGGGGGAGGCGAGAGAGCACGGCTGCAGCCCTGGGAGGGACTTGGCTCCGCAGAGAGGACGACGTAGGAGGTAAAAGCAGCATATATTCAAGTCCAGGGCCGATAAACACAGCCGCGCATAAGAACCCGCCGGTTTACGTCCCGGGCCGATGACGCTAATCAGTGTCCAATAATGTGTCTGGCTCCAAACCGGACGCGAAACGTCAACGTATCCGTGCGAGATGGGAACAGATCCAGAGCTGATCACTTAGTGGAAGAGACTGAGTCAGACTGACATGGTGCCAATAATTAATGCATGAGCGTCTCGATACGGGGAACCCCAGGTGTAAACAGGCAGGGATTAAATACAAAAGAAACTGAGATTTTACATTTAAATCAAGGCAGCAAAACAAACATTTAAATCATGTATAGTTCAGAAAGGCTGTCATTTCAGTTTATTTGAATGTAGAGTAATGTAATAAGGGTGGGGAATGTTGACCAAAATAAATATCGACTTTTTGCTGCAGCAGTAGGGATGTCAATGCACCATCTGCTGGCCTTTTGTACAGTAACATTTTAAGTCCTAGACCTATAGGTATTTTCTAGAGGTACTGCACATTATTTTAAAGTCGAGGCCCAGGACTCCAAAAGTTGTTTAAAAAGACGGATAATCTTAAAATGTTCTACTGGCTGCTTTTCTCACATTCTTCACCAATACATGTGAGGACAACAGACTCCCCTGGCGCGACTTCATTTACTTCGACACTTAGGACCAGTGCTTAATTTGATCCCTGAAACTACAAATGTACAAATTAAGCACTGCTTAGGACGATAGACATTGCTTAAATCAAGGGTGCTAGATCAGAACACAAATCTAGTGGACAAATTAGCTGGTTTCACCATGTTGGAAATTCACTCAAACATAATGTTTCATGCTCAATTGGGTGACTGCGTACCATTGTTGCCAAGTAATCTGAAAACCTGATGAAGTTCCTCCCAGCCTCTTTAGGCGTACATAAATCACAGCCTTTGTATTTATTTCCCAGAGGTAATGGACCCACCTCAAGTCAGGGGCGGACAGAGCAGAGAAAGGGCTTTCCCCAATCCGTTTGGGAAAGTGGAACTGGCTGACATAAACAAGATGTCTGAGGGTGAGGGTTAACAACGCGCCAGCAGAGGTGAGTAGTAGTGATTGACCCCGCACTGCTGCATCTATTTTTTAACCCGCCATGCAACTATTAAAAAAATTACACATTATAAATATGAATCTGAATAAATCATGGCTTTACTTAAGTCGGAAAAGGTGTTTGAAGTACAGTATACTATATGCAAGATCTACGTTAGGATTTTTAAGAGTTGTCAGAAAAACATCTTTAGTTTTTAATCATTCTCAAATGAACTGGAGTGGCGTGTGTCTGGGAAGTGAGAAAATTGAGTCAAAGACACAAACCACAAAACCACCTTTTAAATATTTAATTACAAAGCGCCACTGGTTGTAAGATTATGAGAAACTCCCGAATAAATAAGCAACCTATGGTAATGCATTTGGTGTAATTACTATGTCTGGCAATAATGAAGTAATCGCTTATTAATGTGAACTGACTCATCGCATTTGTACGGCTGCAAACAAACTCGGAAAGTAAGTGACGACTTCTGAAGCGGTCATACACTGAGATAAGGGCTGAGGTCGTGTTCGTACTCTCTGTGTGCACATACTTCACTATAGGAGCACGTTACCTCAGCAGCCGCTGAACCAGATGGCTGCCACAGACTTTGACATACAGGCTCCTGTTAAAAACCTGCCCCATGAATAAAACTAAAAGGATTATTTACAATAGAATCGAAATTGCAATAGTTTTTGGTCTCAAAGAGTTCATGTAAAATTCCAAATACAAAAACCTCTGCAAACTACAAACAAAAGTAAAATAGTCACAAAGAATAAACTTGCCCTGAAGTTTAGAGCTATTAGATAATGGTCTGAAAGGTAATTGATTGTTGTACGTCAGCAGATAATGTCAGTCCTAAAATGTTATTGCTCCTTGACAGGTTTAAAATGTGTATTGTTAAATATGTTCAGGATTGACTCTCAGTCATCAAAATGTCCATGGAAGTAGAGATTTACAAATATTGTTGAGTGGACTAGGTTGACTGAGTTGACACTTGTCTTGTTGTGTCATACTGGTCAAAAACTCAAGCTAGAGGCCTATTTAATCTCTGGCTGGACATCCCCCTGGCTTTTTCTTGTTTACACTAAAAGAGTTTCACTAATGAAAACAGTCTTTTCGTATGAGCTGGAGTGAGAGTGGGAGTCGGGTTGGTTTTGCATTTACATTATTACATTTGTGGAGACCACTGTAATTTGGGAACAAATTATGTCCTAGTCCCCACCCCGATTTAGGGTAGGTCTATACCTTTTC
The DNA here is from genome assembly GCA_021464625.1 of Proterorhinus semilunaris. Taxonomy (NCBI): domain Eukaryota; kingdom Metazoa; phylum Chordata; class Actinopteri; order Gobiiformes; family Gobiidae; genus Proterorhinus; species Proterorhinus semilunaris. The sequence continues at coordinate 24,114,457 of CM038360.1, forward strand.
ACAAAGATGGCCCTCTTTACTGAGTAAAGGTCTGACCTTTGACTACAAGTGCAAAAAGAAGCTTCTGAAGATAGAAGTGAAACATTGTCAACTCAGTCTAGTCAACATCATTTTAAAATCTCCTCTACAATGTGATTGTGAAGTGAATCTTGATATGAAAACGAAAATTGCATATCAAATTTCAATTGTTAGAAAAACACAATTACATTTTTGTTGTTGTTCAGCCCTAATTAAAACACAATAAATGAATGAAGGTAAGCGCCCAAATTGAGCAATTAGTCAATATTGTGCTTCTTTTGTTGTGGTCAAAACCAAGCAAGGTATGAAAAATTCAACAAAAGCATCTAAACCACTTCTTCCACATGACTTAATGAGTCAAAAGCATGTTTGAATAGAGCGCAGCAACTCCTAATTAGCTCCATATCTCTTGTGCATTCATTTCACACCGTCGCCCCAACTGACCATTTGTACAAATCACAGAAGTGTTTGTTCCATTTAACGTCATTTAAATTGCACAACAGACGCCCACGGTAAGTCTTTTCCTGCAATTTTTTGGAAAAATAGAAGCAAAGAAATGTTCTGAACACCTGTTACTTACAGACTCTGTCATTTGGGTTGAAAAAAAGATAGGAAATTTGCTAAAAGTAAGTCGTAGGTGCATTGTGGTACTCTTTAGTTCGCTTTGTGTTGATTGTAGATTGTTTCCTTCAATTAGCTCAGAAAATGTGAAATGTGAATGTAAATACTTGCCGAGAGGGGATGTAAAGGGGAATCTTGGTGAAGGCCGATGAAGCTCATGCTTCACAGCTAGAAGGTCCCTGGTTTGATTTTCACCTGGACGGGGCCTTTTGTGTGGAGTTTGTATGTTGTCTGGGTCAGCTTCCTCCGGGTACTCAGTTTTTTCCCACTAAAAATGCAGGGTGGCAGAAAGAAGATGGAGAAAAAAATAAAATCACCATAAACTACCAAATATTCCGTGAACAACATCACATTTACAATAACACAGTAAGAAACACAATAAATAATGACTTCCCAACAATAATCATCAATAATAAAAACAACCCCAAGGTACTCTTCTCCACAATAGAACATTTACTCAATCCTGATTTTAACAAGTCCAATTGTACCCCAAGTGATTCCCTTTGTGAAGCATTTGCAGACCACTTCAGGGGAAAGATAGACACTATCAGATGTAATATCTTATCTATATCTATATAAGTATCTATATAATATCTTAAGTAACATGGTTTTAAATACATCTGGTTATCTGTTCCAGAGGAAACACTGGACACTTCTTCTGTTCCAGAGGAAACACTGGACACTTTTGTCCTGGTTAATGCTGAGATGCTTGATAAAGTTTTCTCCTCCGTGAGGCCCACCACATGTCTTTTGGTGGGCCTCACGGAGGAGAACCCCAGTTCCAACCCTGTTTTTAAAACATTTTATGGATCCTTTAGAGACGAGCTTTTAAACATGATGAATTGTTCTCTTCAGACGGGGGTCTTTAAAGGGGCAGTGGTGAGGCCCTTGCTGAAGAAGAGCAATTTAGACTGGAATGATTTTAATCATTTTAGACTGGTATCCAACTTCCCATTTTTAAGCAAGATTTTTGAAATATTAGTTTTTATCCAACTCAATGATTTTATTAATGCACATAATGTCCTTGAAAAATGTAGGGTAAACCACAGCCCTGAGACGGCCATTTTAAAGATTTTAAACGATATTAGATTAAATTATGATTCTAAAAAGTTGACAGTGTTGGTACTACTGGATCTGAGCGCTGCCTTTGATACAGTCGACCACACTATTCTTTGAACTCGTTTAAAACACATCGGCCTCTGTGGTGCTGTCCACAAATGGTTTACATCCTACCTCACAGACAGGACATTCATGGTAAGTTTGGATACCTGCTCCTCTAAGGTCCATAATATTACATGTGGTGTGCCCCAGGGTTCGATTTTAGGCCCAGTGCTTTTTAACCTGTATGCTCCCTCTTGGTGATGTCATCAGGAGACATGGAGTCAACTTTCATAGTTACGCTGATGATACACAGTTGTACATCTCCATGTCTCCTGATGACACCAGGCCAATGGATGCACGTTTTAACTGCATTTTAGATATCAAATCCTGGATGGCAGAAAACTTTCTTCAGCTTAACCAGGACAAAACTGGTTTTAGTCATCGGTCCTGAGGCCCAGAGAGAGAAACTTTGACTCACAGTCATTGTCTTTTAATCCTTCCTCACAGGGGCCTCATTTTTGACTCTGAGCTGACTTTTATCCCACACTTTAAGAATGTGTTTGAGTGCCAGTGTGGGACAACGGAAATTACGCAAAGCCCATGACTACAATCTGGTGTGGCTTGTTGGTTAACATGCTCTGTTCCAACCAAATAACCCAATAAACTGTCAAGCCTCAAACCCACAATGCTGAGGCCAAAACAGTGTTCCACTACATGCACCATTTTCCCACAACGCCAGTGGTTCTCAAAATTTTCACAGCAAGTACCACCATTTAATATTTGACCTTCCAAGTACTACCCCATAAAATATTTTGTGTACAGTACAGCCCTGGATCAAGATAAAATATGGACAAAAATAGTCTACAAAGAGTCCAAAGTAGACCTAAATGGAGGGGGGATCAAAGTCATTGTCCCCGAAGGAGAAATGTATCTTGTTTTCAACAGCAATAACAATGTGTGGGGAAAAGTGCATCATTAAAATGCACATCAGCAAAAGGCTTGTAAAAAAGTATTATTGCGTAGGGAATAATACTTTGCGTAGGGAATAACATGTTACTAGAACTCCTTGTAGTTCATGTAGCGATTTGTTTTGCTCCCTTTGAAGCACTTTCTTTGTTGTGTGTCAAAAGTGGACTGTCTTAGTTTCACTGCAACTTACAAGTAGGCTATCTGTATTTTAGATTGGTCTTTTCCTGAGAATGCTCCAAATCAAACGGCAATGCTATATCTTGTTTTCATAGACTGCATTGTAGTCATTATAATCCTAGTATAGGCTTCTGACTTTGAGCAACCACTGGCTTCTCAAAAAAATAAGTATTAATTTTCCAAACAAAAAAGTCCACGTATTCACTCCACTTGAAGTCGTTTACAAAGATCACACTCAGATACTTGAAAGAGTTTACCTTTTTATTGTCCGTTTTCTGTTAACTGTATCACCTGAGGAAGCACAACTACCTGTATCACCGGTGCAGAGGCCATTTAAGCATTCACTTTAAGTTTTGTACTTAAGATAAACTCATTTAGTTCTGTCTTATTTTTATGTACTATGCTTCAAACTGGTGGAATCTAGGTTTTTGTTTGGACGTATTGGGTGGTGCTTGGATGGTGGAGCCAGGTGAGCTGGTCTTTAATGCAGACAGATAAGATAAGATAAGCCATTATTGATCTGACAATGGAGAAATTCACTTGTTACATCCAGCTCTCAGAAACACTCAGGGTGTGCTGAATAAACAGGAAATGTGCAAACAATTAAATAGTAAAAATAGAGGTATCTTATATACAATGACCAAATAAGATAAACAGACTATAATAAAAATGTAGTCTGCTCAGTATTAGCAGTGCAGGTTTACAGTCATAGTGCAAGTGGTTGATAAGGGACACGCATATAGGGACGTAGATACAGATATTATTGCTATATTAGATATTACTCTAGAGTCTTGTTGTACCGTCTGACAGTAGTGGGGATGAAGGACTTGCGGTAGTGTTCTTTCTTGCACTGAGGGTGCCTCAGTGTGCACTGAAAGAGCTGCTCAGCTCCTCTACAGTCCAGTGCAGTGGGTGGGAGGTGTTGTCCATGATCAAGGTGAGCTTGGCTAACACCCTCATGTCCCTCACCTCCTCCACAGAGTCCAGGGGGCAGCCCAGGACGGAGCTGGCCCTCCTGACCAGCTTGTTCAGTCTGGTCTTGTCCCGCTCTGTGCTGCCCGGGCCCCAGCACACGGCAGCATAGTGGAGAGCAGAGGCTACCACAGAGTCAGTGACGTGCGGTCAGGGGAGGCATGTGAGGCCAGGCCTCACCAGTCATCATGGAAATAAAAATAAAAAAATACAATAAACTTTATAAAAAGTCCCTTCTCTTAAGATAATTGGGATTTTCTATGATTTCAATCAATCTCGTGGTTAAAAAATTCCCAAATGTTTTATCAGTTGTCGATATCATGTAAAGAGGGCGGAGCTGCGGCGAGCCTCCAGTGTCCCACACACACTTGAGCTCAGCTCATTTGCTCAGCGCTCTCTCCCATTCGGGGCTGTTTTCACCCCCAAAAGTAAAATACATTTGTAAATAGGTTTTTGTTGGGCGTGTTGGTTTTCTATCACCTGGATAAAGAATCAGGCATAAGAACGACTTCATTTGACTCAAATAAAATAAAAAATCAAACTTTATTTATTAAGCGCTTTTCATACCAAAAGGTATCACAATGTGCTTTACAGATAACAAACAGACAAACAGGTGCATGAGCACGCTCACACACACACAAAATATATCATTAGGACTAAATAAATAGATGTCAGTTAAAAGCTAAGCTAAAAAGGTGGGTCTTGAGCCTGCTCTTAAATACATGAACGTTCTCTGTGGTCCTGAGCTCCTCCGGCAGGTCGTTCCAGAGGCGAGGGCCATAATATTGGAAAGACGCCTCGCCGTGAGTCTTTCGGTTGACTTTAGGAATAACTAGGAGACCCCTGCCGGAGGAGCGAAGGGGCCGTGAAGGTTCGTAAGGTAAAAGCAGTTCTGAAAGATAAGAAGGACCAAGACCATTAAGACATTTAAAAATCATTAAAAGAACTTTAAAATCGATCCTGAAACACACGGGTGTAATGTGGTCCCGCCTCCTGGTCTTCATCAGGACACGAGCTGCTGAATTTTGTAAAAGTTGTAAACCTGAGATACTCCTTTTGGGAAGACCAGAAAGCAGGGCATTACAGTAGTCGATACGACTGGTGATAAAAGCATGCATTAGCGTCTCCGTGTTGGCCCGAGAGAGAATGGGACAGACTCTGGCTATGTTCTTTAGATGGTAAAAACCTATTTTTGTGATATTCTTAATGTGTGGAATTAAAGTCAGCTAAGAGTCAAAAATCACACCCAGGTTCTTCACCTGTGAGGAAGGATTAAAAGACAATGACTGTAGTTTGGGTAAAAGTTTCTCTCTCTGGGCCTTAGGACCGATGACTAAAACTTAAGTTTTGTCCTGGTTAAGGATTTAATATCTAAAAGGCAGGTAAAAAGTACATCTATTGGCCTGGTGTCATCAGGAGACATGGAGATGTACAACTGTGTATCATCAGCGTAACTATGAAAGTTGACTCCATGTCTCCTGATGACATCACCATGAGGGAGCCCTGGGGCACACCGCATGTAATGTTATGGACCTTAGAAGAGCAGGTATCCACACTTACCATGAATGTCCTGTCTCTGAGATAGGATGTAAACCATTTGTGGACAGCACCAGAGAGGCCGATGTGTTTTAAACGAGTTAAAAGAATAGTGTCGTCGACTGTATCAAAAGCGGCGCTCAGATCCAGTATAACCAACACTGTCCCCTTCTGAAAGTGTTCTTTGAAAACAGGTGGGATCCGGTGAAGTTGGGGTGTAGTCTGTCCTTTTTGAAAAGTCCAGGCCTGTTAAAAAATGTTAAGAAATTGTCCACGTATGGGATGTTATTCTTCGTGCAGAGCAGCCTCGCTCTGCTAAATGCTCCAGGCTTCATTGATAGGCCCGAAGTGAGGCTTGCCTCCAATGCACTGCCCTGACGATACGAGGGGGGCGCTGTGTCAGCGCGACACATTTCTACAAAACATGTGGACTACAAGTTAAAACCAGTCTGCTTTATTATTCTGCACGGTTTAGTAGAGGCAATTTAAACGTAAAGGAGTAAATAAAAGGGGAAACTGATTAGACTCACATTTTATGGATGAAATGCTGAAAATGTCGACACTGTCATGCACCGCCCGTGTGGCACATCAGGATTGTCAATAACTTATCACTTGGACGGCCGGGGTACGAGTCCTGGTTAGGTTCACTATGTTGTCTTTACATTTTTATTTGCAATATCTTGAGAATATTTTATGTTTAAATGTGTTGCTAGAGAATACCAGAGACAGCAAGTTTCATTTTCTTCCTGCAGTTTTCTTTACTTTACATTGGAGTCAATAGCATGTGCCTCACCAGCAACAGACCTCACCGCAGTCCCCTCAGAAGGTGGAGGCAACTTTGGCCCTTCTTGTTGGTGTCGTGGAACCAGTTCAGCTTATTGTTGAGGTGAACACCCAGGTACTTTAAATTGTCCACCTCCTCAATGTCCTCCCCCTGGATGTTCAGTGGTGTGTGCGGTAGTGACTTCCTCCTGAAGTCGATCACCATCTCCTTCGTCTTACTGGTGTTCAAGCACAGGTGGTGGCGCTCACATCAGTCCACAAAGTCCATGATCACCGACCCGTAATCCAGGTTGTTCCCCTCAGACACACAGCCCACAATGGCGGAGTCGTCGGAGAACTTCTGCAGTCCATCTGTCTGTTCAGAAGTCTCTCGTCTCCGATGGGGGAGCTGTTGGTCTCATGTAGTTTTTGATGGTGTATGGTGGTCTTCTATTAGTGGATATTCGTGAATGTAAGGTGGATTATTATGTGGAATTTGTGCTTGTGGATTGCCGGTATATTATCACACTCAACACCCTCATTAAACCAGCTAAAAGCCCCTACCACTAAAGTGGCAAGGTAACTTTACCACTGCAATAATTCGAAAACTTTGGTCTTCATGCAAAAACCTAGTTGAACTCATTGAAATATAATGGATTACTTACCAGATTTGTGAGGCTAATTTGAGTTAAACCTTTGTTTAGACAAAGACCTTTTTCAGAAGCAAGAAATATTTTTTCTGTTGCACAGATTGTGCTGCTTGGATGCAGTGGTCACTTAATGCAATGTATTGGATTTCCTCTCACTATGGCTGAGGGTGCTACTTTAACAACTTTAGGAGCGGTTGCTTTGCAGAAGATGGTCACAAGGGGGAGAAGAAGCAAACAGTAACAATCGCAGTAGATGCAAAACAGGATGGATTACTCATGGAGAATGGTGTGCTCAAGCCCTCTGTGCATGTCCTTCAATGATGTCACTTTCCAAAAGTGGGCGCTCCTTCCGTTCTACGTCTTCCTTATTTTAGTGCAGGTTGGTAGTGCAGGTTGACACACTTGAGTGCAAAAGGAACGCTCATTGAAGAGGCTTTGCAATTGGAAATGTCAAGCTACAGCTAAAAGCACTGGTACAAAGTCTGCCTTCAAACACTCTCACACCACACTCCTTATGCATCATGGTTGAATTTTTTTTACTGACTTTCAACGACTGCAGATGCTTTATTTCACGTTTATGTGCCTGACATATCTGCTCCATCAAAAACCAGTAAATTGGTAAGAGGTCTTACGCCAAACCGGATGTGCGTCAGCGTCCGCCATGATGAGATCCGTCCGAATTGTTCTGTCAGTTAGGAAGGCGTTAGGGAAAGTGGCCTGTATGCTAACTATCATAGCCACTTTAGCATAGGGACCTCTGATGCTAACTCACTGGCGATTAGGAGCTATGAGCTGTCCCATAAGCCACTGCGCCAATCTCCCCACCCCCCTCGCCCCCACCCTCAAGTGATTCATGCGCAAACACTAAATAAGATGCTGCACAAGCCAAACTTTATAAAAGTGACAAAATACATGTTGTAGTCACCACAGCACAGTCACATGGTTTTAAAAAGCCTCCTCAGTAAATGGCCTAAATGAAGGCAGCTTGTGCTTTTGTGCTTTTGCTTTCATTAAGTAGAAACTTAAGCCACATGGCTAAATTGCATACTGTAACTTTATAAAATCGCTGTTGAGATAAAATAAAGGGAAATGTGAAGGATCATTTGGATGATTCTCTTTTTTTCGCCTTAAACGTCTTTATTTGGGCAAAGCACTAGTTCATTAACTGCATAGGGATCTAACAGTTGACCCCATGAAAGGTTAAGGATTAGTTGCTAGTGTTAGTACTTAGAGGCTACAATTTAATGGTTTCGGATGCAGCCATCCACTTTTCTGCTCTGTTCAGAAGTCTCTCGTCTCAGATTGGACATTCTACCACAGATCCCGACAAAACTGCCCTATGATTGGTTTACTAGTTGTGTTCAGCTTCCGTGTGATTGGTCCTGTGTTCAAAGTTGGAAAGACTAGATGCCATGACATGTGATGTGCCAAGACAACAAACACCATGAGAGAGTTACCCGGAATTACAAAACAATATTACTGTAAAAATGCTGTTGGATGAAGATGAATGAGTGTGGAGTGGACTTCCAACAGGGCTTTGGACATTTCTGCCGCAGCTCAATGTAAGTAGTTGTGCTCAGAGTTGGCTGCCTGACATGATCAGAAATGAAATTGGCTGTCATGAAAATGGTGCAATGTTTTCTGCCACGTGGGAAACATGAACCTGTAGAAGCTCTGAAACAAAGCTCCAACTGATGAAAAACAAAGCTCTAATTTCAGTCTGTATGGGTCTTCTAAAGGTAAGACTGTCATTTTCACATTGCCCAAGGTTCTGCCTCAATTTGACAGAGGTTGGAGGAGTAGCCAAATATGTAAGAGTACAGTTACTTTAAAATTTCTTTTGTCAAGTTGGAGTTGATAGTAGTGACCCAAATAATTTCTCAAATTAAAGTAAAAAAAAGTGCTCAGCACTGTTGCATTTTTAAATTCGTATTCAAGAATTGGCGTTTAAGCAATAACACAGACAAAAAGGAGTAACCAAATTCTCAAAGAAGTACAGTGACTTAGAGTTACTTAAATGTAAAAATGTACCGGAATGTGTACTACCCACCTCTGCATTTTGAGCATTGACATTGGCTTCCGTGTTATATTGATCAAAGCTGTGTGTTCAGTGTTATATTGATCAAAGCTGGTGTGTGTTCAGTGTTATAATGATCAAAGCTGGTGTGTGTTCAGTGTTATAATGATCAAAGCTGGTGTGTGTTCAGTGTTATAATGATCAAAGCTGGTGTGTGTTCAGTGTTATATTGATCAAAGATGGAGTGTGTTCAGTGTTATATTGATCAAAGATGGAGTGTGTTCAGTGTTATAATGATCAAAGCTGGAGTGTGTTCAGTGTTATGATGATCAAAGCTGGTGTGTGTTCAGTGTTATGATGATCAAAGCTGGTGTGTGTTCAGTGTTATAATGATCAAAGATGGAGTGTGTTCAGTGTTATAATGATCAAAGATGGAGTGTGTTCAGTGTTATGATGATCAAAGCTGGTGTGTTCAGTGTTATGATGATCAAAGCTGGTGTGTTCAGTGTTATGATGATCAAATCTGTGTTCAGTGTTACAGTGCCTTGCGAAAGTACTAATACAGATTACGCATTGGTGGCCTGTATTTAATGGTCAAAGCTGGTGTGTGTTCATTTTTATAATAATCAAAGCTGGTGTGTGTTCATTTTTATAATAATCAAAGCTGGTGTGTGTTCGGTGTTACAATGATCAAAGCTGGTGTGTGTTCGGTGTTAAAATGATCAAAGCTGGTGTGTGTGTGTTTAGTGTTATGATGATCAAAGCTGTGTTCAGTGTTACAGTGCCTTGTGAAAGTACTAATACACCTTGAACTTTTGCACATTTTGTCATGTTTACAACCCTAAACTTCAAGATTTTATTTTGAATTGTTTTACTAAAAGTTCACTCACAAATAACAGACAACTGTGAAGTGAAAGCAAAATGATACATGATTCTGTTATTTTTACAAAAATAGAAACCCAAAAGTCTGCCGTGCATAAGTATTTATACCTTAATACTCCAGTTATTTCAGTTTAGGCATACTATTCGTATGTAAGTTACAGAGATGTATTGTGTACAGCCTCAGTAGTGTAATCTGTTCTGTACATAAAATACTAGTCTACAATACTGTATAATACCTTCCTGCAAATAGTTCCCTCTCTCCTTATAACCATATGGGTTGTAGTTTCACTTACTATATGGCTTTCTTTCTATTTTGTTTATAATAACTATTAGTGGCATAACTTAAATATATTTGAATGAGCAATGCTCCCCTAAAATACAACAGAATTACAGGAAATAGGATTTATATATTAATGGAGATTCTAATTTTGACCCAAGCATACCACTGCACTAGACTATTGGGATGCATTTTAATATTTTATTAATTGTTGTGTGTATTGATGTTAGGAGTCCAGTGCCTCCCATCTGTGTTTTGCCCCACCCTCTTGTCCCTGTCTGTTTGGAGCTGGGCGGAGTCATCACACCCTGGAGCTTGCAGCCACTCAGCACACCTGCAACTCATCACCACTCACCTCCAGTATTTGAAGCCTCTTCAGTCCTCCACTCTCTGCCAGATCGTCCGTTACCTTATGTGGTACCTACTTTGGCTCTTGAATTTTTTGCAACCTAAGCTTTGAAAGAACTTTTGTGACAAACCTGTAATTCTACTCTCTTCTGTGCAGTTCTCCGTCCGGCTCCAGACTCACCTCCAGATACCTCCACCGCCCCGTACCTTGTACCTCCGGTCCTGTTTTCAACCCTTGCCTGTTTGTTTGGAATAAATCTGTTAAACCCTTTTTTGGAGTCTGTCCTGAGAGTCACTCTGGTCCTGTCGTTACAACAATTGAGGGCTATTAATTTGAACAATTTTGCTTTGTTAAAGAGGCGCCAAGAGCTATTTAAACTGTACGTTTGTAGTTTTACTTTCTTTCTTAAATTTGTACTGAGCATTTGAAGTTTCAGGCAAGGGAACAAGAAAGCATTTATTTACATTTGGGCTTTCTGTGTAAGTTCTCAGTCGTTCAGGAGTGGTCCATATTCAATGAAGGTACTTGAGTCATCTTCTGCACTCAGTAGTGGAGGTCTTCGAACGCTTCGCCTCTCATCCAAAAGGCTTCGTCAGCGACAAAAGTCCCGCGCAGCCCGCAGCTTTCCATGGGCTTATTACACTGACAGATATATAGTTGATAGTTGTCAGTTATTATTATATAGTTTCTCTTGCATTGAGAAGACGCAACCATAGGTTACATTATGAGTTAAATCAGTTCACATAGATCACAGAAAAACAGAACAGTATTACTGGAGCAAATTACATTTACAGCATAATCTTGATTTTTACTGAAAGTTCACACACAAGTAACAGACAACTGTGAAGTGAAAGCAAAATGATACATGATTCTGTTATTTTTCAAAAAATAGAAAAGTGGGGCGTGCATAAGTATTCTTAAAGCATTTTCGGAGTGCATTAAATTGCCTTTAAAACATTCCTAATGACTGCAGAATGTTCATACCTTGCCCTAACCATCAAATAGAGGCGACCTGTGTGTAATGTACTCTCAGTATAATTCCAGCTGTTCTGTGAGGGCCTCAGAGCTATGGTCAGAGTGTATTGATCACTAAGCAACATCATGAAGGCCAAGGAGCTCACCAGAGAGGTCAGGGGTAAAGCTGTGGAGAAGTTTAAAGCAGCGTTAAGTTATACAAAGATTTCCCAATCTCACGGAGCACTGTTCAATCCATCATTCAGAAATGGAAAGAGTATAGCACCACTGCAAACTTACCAAGACACGGCCGTCCACCTAACAGACCGAACAAGGAGAGCACTGGTCAGAAATGCAACCAAGTGACATTTTGGAGGAAAATCTGCTGGAGTCAGCAAGAAAATTGAGGCTGGGGCGGAGATTCATCTTCCAGCAGGACAATGACCCTAAACACAAAGCTAAATCTACAATGGAATGGTTTAAAAAAAGAATGGCCCAGTCAAAGTCCTGACCTAATTGAAAATCTGTGGAAAGACCCGGAAACTGCTGTTCACAAACGCTCTCCTTCTAATTTGACAGAGCTCGAGTTGTTTTGTAAAGAGGAATGGGGTAACATGTCAGTCTCTAGATGTGAAAATCTTGTAGTCATACCCCAAAAGACTTGCTGCTGTTATTGCAGCAAAAGGGGGTTCCACAAAGTATTAATTAATGCTGTATGAATACTTGTGCACGTCCCCCTTTTCTTTTTTAAAATAACAGAATCATGTATCATTTTGCTTTCACTTCACAGTCTGTTATTTGTGTGTGAACTTTCAGTAAAAAATATTCAAAAAAATCTTTATGTTTATGGTTGTAAACATGACAAAATGTGCAAAAAATCAAGGTGTATTACTTTCGTGAGGCACTATCTTATATTTTACATGCAGCCTATTGTTTCAATTCATAACACTGACTGTTTCGGTAATCAGTTTCCTGCTGGGGCCCCCACTGGTTTAATTAAAGTGGACTGTAACACACTTTCTCCCTGTGGCTCACGGAGGGGTTTCCAGGGGTCGCCAGAAAAGCTTTTATTACATGTTTTGACAACGCACTGATTGAATTTCACCACTCTTTAATTCCTTGGTGACAGATTAAACCATACCCCACAAAAGCGCAATTTCAGATATGACCTAAAGTAGTGAATTCCATGGCGCGCAGTTTGAGGCAGCAACATGCTGTAATTCCAGTCAATTTGAAAACATAGTATTTTATTTGTAACTAGCCTTTTTGTCTGTTATCCAAAGTACAATGATCATTTCCAACTTTTTACATTTTGAAAATGCTGTTACAGATACAGTTGTCTAGAACAACGACTTAAAAAAGTGGGTTGGGAAAGAGAGCATTTTAACATACAGATGAAACTTGTAAAATTAGAATATCGTGAAAAAGTTCATTTATTTCTGTAATTCAACTTAAAATGTGAAACTAATATATGATATAGACTCATGGCATGCAAAGTGACATATGTCAAGCCTTTATTGGTTTTAATTTTGGAAAATGATGGCTTACAGCTTGTAAAAACCCCGAAATCAAAATTCCAGAAAATTTTAATATTACATATCAATTAAAAAAATATTTTAAACAGAGAAATGTGGTTTCTCTGAAAACCATAATCATGCATATGTATTTAGTGCTTAGTCTTGGGCCCCTTTTGCTTGAATGACTTAATGCGGTTGCGTGGCATGGATGCTATCAGCCTGTGCCACTGCTGAGGTGTTATGGAAGACCAGGATGCTTACATAGCCTCTGTATTGTTCGGTCTCATGTCTCTCATCTTTCTTTTGGCAAAGCCCCATAGATACTCAATGGGGTTCAGGTCAGGTGAGTTTGCTGGCCAATCAAGCCCCGTAATCTGATGGTCATTTAACCAGGTTTTGGTACTTTTTGCAGTGTGGGCAGGTGAAGTCAGCGTCTTCATAAAGCTCGTCTGCTGAAGGAAGCATGAAGTCTCTAAAATCTGCTGGTAGACAGTTGCGTTGACTCTGTACTTAATAAAGCACAGTGGACCAACACCAGCAGAAGACATGGCTCCCCAAATCATCACAGACTGTGGAAACTTCACACTGGCCTTCAAGCATCTTTGATTGAGTGCTTCTCCTTTCGTCCTTCAGACTCTGGCACAAGGCCGTGGGAACCCAGGGTGCTGAGGTTGCTGCAGTACCCCTGGTGGACAGTTTACGAACTGCAGGTAATATCAACAAGTAGGTAATATGCACAGAAAAAACGTTTTTAGGGTAAATTTTGTCCCTCAGCACCCCCTAACTATACCATCTTCCCATGGCTCTGCTCTGGCACCTTGGTTTCCAAATGAGATGCAAAATTTGCTCTCATCAGAAAAGAGAACTTTGGACCACTGAGCAGACCAGGTCTGTTGCTCGACACCGCGAGCAGCAAGAAGAAGCATGGGGCGGGGTCTGTGTGTAGATCAACCAGGCGTGGAGTAGAACGGCCATAGTCACAGACTCTTGTTGTACAGCTGATGTGGAACTACTCGCTCTGACTTTCAGGCCCAAATATCTCCCCCGCGAGTTTGGCCAGCTCGCGCTAGTGCTAGTGTACATCCCTCCTTCTGGCAATGTGACGCGCATCAGAGACCATTGCGTCTTGTGTTCAGAGACTAGAGATTGCTTCCCCCGACTCTCCTGTGTTTGTACTCGGAGATTTTAATGGTTGCAGACTGAATAAAACGCTCCCCACTTACCAGCAGTACGTTGCCTGCGCCACTAGGGGCGATAAAACAATCAACCTCTGCTATGGCAACGTCAAGGATGCGTACAGAGCTTATAAGAAACCACCACTCAGTACTGCAGACCATAATGTTATCCACCTAGTCCCAGTATACCGCACTAAACTGCAGAGGGAGGGTGTAGTTAAGAAGCAGGTCCAACAGTGAAGTGCAGATGACTCTCCAGGGGTGTTTTGACTGCACACAATGGGAGGTGCTCATTGAGGGCAACACCTTTTGCGTAGAGATGCTGGTTCTAGGGATGTCATGGTATGAAAATTTTACCTCACGGTTATTGTGACCAAAAATTATCACGGTTTTCGGTATTATCGCGGTATTTTTTTTATGTGTGTTAATAAGTTCAGAAAGCATTGATAGCCCTACACAAACTGAAATAGTTAAAAAAAAAAAGTGTAACAGTGTTTTTATATTTAAAAAAAATACAGACAAAGTCATATCAAAAGTTCAACTTTTCACATCAAAGTAAATGAACTATAACTATGATTTGGTGATCGTTTGGAGGGTATTACATGTACTATTTATAGCGCCAGAACCGTTTTAAAATAGTTTTAAGTTAAAACTATTTTAAAACTTTTAACTAGATAAACCCTCTATATCAGGAATATTGTTCTCAGTTTTTGTCCTTCCAGTTTGCTTTCGCTCTGCAGATTTGGGAAAATGCCATCAGACAGTAATCATTGTTAAATTCATAATAATGCGGCGAAAATGAATCTACTGCATTGGCGACCAACTTTAAACTGCCCTCCAGCAGCCCTGTAACGCAATGTGCCATTTCAATATAGAGGTATCCGCGACACGGCTTATATGCTGGCGGTGGGCACTATGGCTGCACTATGGGGCGACTCGTTACCTTCTCCCTCAACTCAAAGTCCCCACATCATGCATTTCAGCTAAAACGCCAACGTTAACTTGCTTACTTGGCTATAGAGTTGTGGTGACGGTCACACAGGTGTGTCATGAGGTTCGAAGTGTTGCTGCCTTTCGCAGAAACCTTTTTCCTGCACGTCCTGCAAACAGGATAACTGTCTTCTATCAGCTGTCCCTCGGCATTTTTCAAATACCTAAAATATGCCCAGACTTCAGACTTGGTCCTCTTTGAAGGCTGATAAATGTCCTGAGCGCTGCCGTGTCCTCTTTCGCCCATGATTTCAGCTTCGAGAAAGTTTTGTTTTCGTTGCAAACAACACAGGGCGCATGCGCGGCAACTTCAGCAGATGAGACGGTGGCTGGTGAGGCTCACCGTGCCTACACCGCGGGCGCGGTAATCCACCGAGATAATATAGTTTTTCAAAAACAAGACGGTAATTTTTACCGTCAAAATTTTTAACGGGGTTTACCGCTACACCGTTTACTGTGACAACCCTAGCTGGTTCCAATAAAAAACTTTAAAGTATTTTCAAACAATAAGCCCTGGATAAATAAAAAATCACTGAAAACAACTATGAATGAAAAGAAAATAGGATTTAATTCAGGAAAGAAGCTAGAAGGTAAATGAATTCAAACAGACTGAACAAAGAAATTAAAACTGCCAAGAGAACTTATAAAGACAGGGTGGAGAGACTTTTTACCAATGGAAAGGCCAGAGAGGCCTGGCAGGGCGTTAAAACCCTGACCGGGCTCCCCTCCAAATCAACCTCATCTCGGCTTTCTGCTGAGGTGTGTGTCCGCATGGCAGAGGATCTTAACATCTTTTATTGCAGGCATGATCAGTGTGATTATACCCAGGAGAGGGAGACGCTCTCTGCAGAGCTTGTCGCTATGTCCCAGTCCACTGAGGACCAGCAGCTGCTGCCTGCGGGTGTGGAGCGCGCACTGAAGCAGATTAAACCCAACAAGGCTCCTGGACCGGATCAGATCTGCGGGCGCCTGCTGAAGGGCTGCTGCAGTCAGCAGGCTGGTGTCTTCTGCTCCCTGTTCAACCGTTCTCTGGCAGAGCACTCCATTCCCTCCATCTGGAAGTCCTCCATCATCTGTCCAGTGGCAAAGAAGAGCAACCCCAGCACCAACAACGACTATCGGCCTGTGGCTTTGAAATCACTGATCATGAAGAGCTTCGAAAGGCTCGTCATGGCCCAGTTGCAGGCTGATGTGGGTATGCACTCTGACCCACTGCAATTTGCCTACCAGCCAAGGAGAGGGGGGGATGATGCTGTGCTCACTCTGGTACATGGTGTCAACATCCACCTGGAAAAGCCCAAGTCCCATGTCAACCTGGTCTTTGTGGATTTCTCAAGTGCATTTAACACCGTGCAGCCACATCTCATGGGGCGTAAGCTGCTCCAGATGAATGCCAACCCCCATCTCATCCTCTGAGTCCTTTCCTTCCTCACGGGAAGGGATCAGAGGGTCCGAGTGAACGGCCAACTCAGTACTGTCAGGACAATATCCACTGGTTCTCCTCAAGGTTCAGTCATCTCTCCACTTCTCTTCACTCTGTACACAAGTGACTGCAGGAGCACCACCCCAGGTATAACCTACATCAAGTATTCAGACGACACAGTTATCATGGACACTACAAACACACACGGATTACTGCAAACTGAACTGGACTCATTCTCACGGTGGTGTAGTAACTTCCAACATGGCCACTCCAGCTCTCCCTCACTCACGGTCAACAACGACATCATTGAAAAGGTTCATTCATACAAATACCTCGGCTCCATAATCGACCATAAACTCACATTCAAACTCAACGCGGAACACATTTTTTCAAAATGTCAACAACGCCTTATTTTTCTCCGTAAGCTCCGCAAACTCCAAGTCCACCAATCCATTCTGGCCTCTTTCTACAGATGTTTCATTGAATCCATCCTCACATTCAACATCACTGTCTGGTTTGGTTCACTCACTCTCACCCACCGCAACATGCTCAATAAAATTATCAAAGTCCATCCATCCATCCATTTTCTCCCACTTGTCCGTTGCCGGGTCGTGGGGGCAGCTGTTGGAGCTGCCCAAGTCACATAGCACCAGTCCCCTATGGCTCCTCCTGCAGGTGGTGGGTCCACGGAAGGACGGCCTCATGGTTCCAAACGGTTCCAAACGGTTCCAAACGGGCCTGTTGGTCTCTCATAGGGGCAATAAAATCATTGGCCAGGAGCAGGAATCACTTAGTAGCATCTATTACTCCAGAGTTCTGAAGAAAGGACCCAGATCTCCACAGACCCCTCACACACTCTGCACTCTCACTACGCCCTGTTGCCATCAGGACGCAGGTTCAGGTCCCTCCCTCTGAGGACAAAGAGGGCGGTCTCCACTTTCCTCCCTACCTCCATCCGCCTGCTGAATAAATGACTGTGTGGACCAGGTCGATCACAGGCCACTATATTGTTTTTAATGTATTTATTATTGCTCATGTTGATTGTGTTGTATGTCTGTGGATGTTCTGTTTTTATCGGGCCCGTATTGGCACTTCCTCTGCAAATGAAGTTCCTAACGGATAAATAAAGTGAATTTGATTTGATTTGATTTGAGGTCTTTCGTTGTTTGTAGTTCAGGAGCGGCTTAACAAGAGGAATACGTCATCTGAAGCCCATGTCCAGGATCCGTCTGTGTGTGGAGGCTCTTGATGCACTGACTCCAGCCTCAGTCTGCTCCTTGTGAAGGTCCCCCACACTTTTGAATGGCCTTTTCATGACAATCTGCTCCAGACTACGCTCATCCCTGCGGCTTGTGCACCTTTTTCCACACCTTTTCCTTCCACTTAACTTTCTATTAATGTGCTTTGATCCAGCACTTTGAAAACCTTTTGCTGTTACCTTTTGAGCCTTTCCCTCCTTATGGAGGGTGTTGATGATGGTTTTCTGCACAGTTGTCAGGTCAGCAGTCTTCCCCATGATGGTGAATTCTACTGAACCACTGAGACCATTTAAAGTCTCAGGGACCCTTTGCAGGTGTTTTGGATTCATTAGCTGATGAAAAGGTGACACCTTTTCACAATATTCTAATTTTCTGAAATTTTGATTTTGGGCTTGACATATGTCACTTTGCATGCCATAAGTCTATATCATATATTAGTTTCACAACTTTGAATGTACATTTTTTGAATTACAAAAATAAATGAACTTTTTCACGATATTCTAATTTTCCGAGTTTCACCTGTATTTCACAAGAACGTTATTTCTAGTGAAACATTCAAAGCTGTTGGCTGCAGTCTACCAATACAGGACGAGAATTAAACAACGATCACAAAGCAGAAACAGATGGTGGTCTGAGAGGTCATGTTGGACGGAAGGTGCGGCAACAAAATGCGTTTTTGCTAGCTAACGTGAAACACATGAACTCAATATCAACTTACGTCTGTGGCTATATTTGGCACCGTCATTTAATTTTCAACCAAGTGGGCTATTCACTTTGTACAGATAACTTTGATAATTGAGATGCCTACTGTTTTTCATTGTAAAAAATTGTGTAGTGGATGGCAATGTACCATATTTTCCAGACTGCGGGTGTGACTTATACTCAGGTGAGACTTGTAATCAAAATATATAATTTCACATATTTTCATATACCATAGCTCTTGATGATATAATGGAATGCATTACAATTAAAGTTTCAATGGAAAACAACAAAAACATTATTTTGAGTCGTATATACAGAACACCAGGATCGAGCGTCAAAGTCTTCACTGAGTGGATAGAAAATATGTTCTCAAACTTTCAAAAACAAATGTTTATTTGTGGAGATTATATTATTGATTTATTAAGTGAGCATAAGTCAACTGAGGAATTTAATAATGTAATGTATATCTTCAATGAAGGTACCGCTCAGCCCGCAGCTTAGATAAAGACCACGAGGAGGAGTTGTGGTTGGCCCGGCTCCTCCCCTCTAATCACAGCTACTCTCACCTGTCGGTAAACAACCTTTGAAGTAGAGCGTCTCTAATGATCTGCTCACCTCAGTATCGATCAGTCCTGTCCTATTCATGGCTGATCACTGCTAATTACCTGCCTATTGTTCTTTTGTTAGCTGAGGTGCCGTCCCCACTGCCCATGCCGCCCCCACTGCCCATTATTATCCACAGATAATGGGCAGTGATCATCTATGAAAAGGACAGGACTGATCGATACTGGAGTGAGCAGGGTGTTAGAGACGCTCTACTTCAAAGGTTGTTTACCCACAGGTGAGAGTAGCTGTGATTAGAGGGGAGGAGCCGGGCCATCCCCAACTCCTCCCTGTGGGTAAACAACCTTTGAAGTAGAGCAAGACTTATACTCCGGAGCGACTTGTATATGTTTTTACTTCTTCATTACGCATTTTTTGGCTGGTGCGACATACTCTGGAGCCGGAGTCCGGAAATACGGTAGACATTACTACTACTGGGCCAACGCCAGGACCCAACATTAAAGCCAAATTAAAATATGATTCATAGGTTTTAAGTGCCCTGCAACATAGTAGCATCCATCTATGAATGGATGGACTCAACTTATAAAGCGCTTTTCTACCTTTATCAGGCCCAAAGCGCTTTACAGTAAGAAAATCAAGTCATTGTTTAGGTTAGTGCTGACAGATTAGCCCACCGTGAGGCTAAGAACATTTAAACAAAATTTCAAGTTCAAGTTCCAGTTTTTGAATGTGCTCGAGGAACCATACAGGTATAATCACTAAAATTGCATGTTTTAGTTGTTGCTAAAACATAAAAACGAACCTTGGTGATGTTTTGAGTTCCCATTACCAAGAGCCGCGGTCTGAAAACCACAGGTGAACGCAGCTGCAGCATCAAATGGATTCCAAATGTACCCAAATTGAAGCCAAAGTCTGCCAGTAATGCCAGACACATTGATGTCTTCATCTAGTCTCTCCTTTAATGCTGTGATGGAACAGTCACGAGGCTTCTGGTTGTATCAGCCTGTGATCTTTACTCGCATCCCCGGGGACAAATGACTTTGGCCACTGGGTGTTTGTTGCAAACAACGCAGTGACCTTGTGATGGAGTTGGTCCCCCGGGCTCTATCTGGTTATAATGCATCCTCATATAGGGTGGATATTGATAACTGAGATCAGCTTTACAACAGCTTTACCTCCTACTGGATGTGTTTACTGGATATTTGTATTGTAACTCTTCAAATTTTACCATTTTTTACATCCCTTGTTGTGAATTTTTCTTATTACTGACAAGATAAAAATGTTTAAAGTCGATTTTTTTTTTTGACTCAAGTAGCCACAGTATGTTTTAAAGAACATAATATCGGCTCTTGTAACTTGTCACGATTTTCCTAGTGGTTGCTCTGTGGTTCCACAGTCTGGTTCAAAAAGATTCCTCTCATAGAGCATAATAATAAATCAAGCAGAATTAACTGATTGTTTTTTGCTGAAAGGGCTCATACGACTTTCAGAATTAGTATCTTTAGTTCACAACATGGACTTTTCCCACCCTTCCATTTTTTATTTATTTGTAATAGACCCACACTAAGTTTTGGGTCAGTGTACAACTATGGTTAAGGTCTATGGATATTGTTTTGCAAATTACACCTCAGAATATCGTGTTATGTGTTTTTGAGGGTAAATGCACATACCTTTTGAATATGATTATTCTGATGGGTAAAATGTTTATTTTTAAAACGTTATCAAATTTATGTATACAACACTTTAAGAATAGAGTTTATCATCAGTATATGTTGGAAACAATTATAGCAAGAAATAACAATAGAATAATTGAGCATGAAAAGAAATGGAATGTCTGCTTACTTGAATTAGAGATATAAATATTGGTTGTACTTGCTATGCCATTTGTTATGTCATAAACGTTTTGCCAATTATATGGCATTTTGTCTTTGGTATTAGTGATTTCATCTTATTTTTCTTTTTTTTTACAGGATTTTATTTGTGTCTGCTTTGTGCTTCCTTTTTGTTTATAGTCTGTGTTCCTGTCTAAAGACTATGAATGTGTGGATGATTGTGGTTGTGATTGTGGTATGAATGCAAGGAGGAGTGGCTGGGGTTGGGTGGGGGGTTAAAAGTTTGTCTTATTTTATTATGTAAATAATAATAATTAAAAAAAATAGACCCACACTGAACTAGTTCTCACTGATAGGTCAGAACATCATACTCACTAAAATTAGGTTTTCAGTGCGTGTTTGCTGTGACATCAATTATTTTCGGGAAAACAGTTCCATGATTTCAACTCCAAGTCCAGATCATAAACAGGGTTATGCCATCTGCTCTAAAATCCTACATGCATGTCCATGCGGCCACCACGGTTAAAAGCTGTTAACGTGGGATATGTTTTTATGCTTAATGTCCTTCCATGTCCGTTACTGTTTGTTTCGGGAATTCTGGCATATTACCCCATATAGTTTCCAACAACAATGTGACAAAATTACTGTGCTTCTAATGTGAGGCCATTTCACCAAAGCCTTTTCACGACAGGAATAGGTCTCTTGTTCCTGTGTACCCCTCTGCTTAAACCCATCTCAGACATTTTATGGCCTTTTTGTTCGAGTTGCCGAGGTAAATTTTGAAATATCAAAAATGGCACGTTCCACAATGACTAAACTGCGTTTATCAAATTGACTGTAACCCTATAAAAACAAAGGAAAACACAAGTGGCTGTGCTCAAATGTTAAGCGCGTGGGGAACAAAAAGAGCCAATTGTTGTAACTAACTGATGAACAATGGCGCTTCAAACTCAGGTTAGGTTTGAGAGTGTCAAGTGCACCTATAGAACAGCAGGAACACACGACTGAGAGAACTGAAGTGGTCCTTTCGCAAACCCAGCCTACATGTTTACTCAAAATACTATTGTATGGTTGCGAGGGCATTTTGTCTACCTAGTCACGTATTGTGGCATCTGGAAGAATTTATTTTCAGCAGCTGTAATTTGAAATTCATCATTGTGCCCTTCCACACCTCTCAGACACCACACACTAGACATGTGGGGGTAAAGAATTAATCACCGCGTAAAGTTGCTCGGGGGTGACAGCCCTCGGGCGGCATTTATAGGTGTTTTTAATCAAGATTCTCCAGATGGGACACGTCGGGTCTAATTGGCAGCTCTGCGGGGCCACTCCTCTGGAGCAGGTACCCACTTCAGCCTCACACCTCCACACTCCGGTACTTTTCTTTAAAAGATTGCTGACGTGAGCCCACGCATGACACGCTCCTGGGTCGCTCTCTCACTGACAGCTGTTGCTAAAGGCGACATCTCCTTTAATCTGCACAGCAAAGAAAACATGCTATGTACTAAGTATTACTCTCTGAAATGTATTGAACACGTGTATTGTGTTTTATTGTGATAAGATGGTGTGTTCAAAGCCCCTGTGGTGCATAACAGAAGAGAGACAGACAGAAGTAATAAACTGGCTCTATCCTTGTAGCAAACATAAATATGGTCTGTTGTGATGCTGTATCATCAGTGCATGCTGAAATGATGTATCGCTAATGTAATATTTGCACCGTTACAGCTTCAAATGTGAGTGGAAACTGCATGTCCAATGTTACTGACTTTTCCCAACTTTCTCCCTAAGCCTGCATGTTGATCTGAATGCACTGAATGTTTTAGTGATTTGGCAAATACTAGATTTGTCATTATTCATCAAGCACAATTATCTCCAACATAAATGTTTTTAAACTAAGGGATGTGATCTCTGAGTAATATGAGCTTTTTACAAACGTGATTCTTGAATTGTCACATTTGTTTGGATTATTTCGAATGTACAAGAACAAAACGAGACCTGAGGGTGACAAACTTAAAAGAAGAGGAAATAATCTAGCAATATACTATAAACTGATAATAACATAAACATTTAGTAGTTCTGCTGAATGTAATACAATATGTTTCAAATGGTACAATGATCAAATGAAGTGCATTATTACAGCCATCTAGCTCTAATGATGCTTTGTGTTTTTAGTGCCGGATCCAGTTTACACTCAGACAGATAGAAGACTGTTAGTCAGAAACTCGTATGCGTAAACCTTTTTTCCTAATTTTATATTTCTGATGAGGCTATTGTCATGAAATTTTGACTACATATTGGTAACTACCCAAGTCATCCACATATGTAAAGAAATCAAACCACAGCAAGAATGTGTAATGACACAGTAGAAACCAAAGAAACATATTTGCATGTGTGTTTGGAAACCACACTTTCACTCAAAGTGTGGTTTTGTTGAAACATTTGTTTTCCAGGGGCATTTCCCAATAATGTTCATGCATGGTTTGATATCTTTACATGTGTGAATTACTATAAAAAATATCTAGTGAAAAATCTATAAAAGGTTCACAAATCCAACAGTACGGTCATACTCCCGCTGTGCACCATTGCACCAACTTGCGACTTACCACCCACCAATCATTTTTTTATTAATATTCAGTGGAATCCAATTTTGTTTATTTGTGTCAAGATGATGTGGCATTACATCATGGAAGCAGATGCAGGACTGTGTGAACCGATGCAATAGAATAAAAATTCAGCCTGTCTTGCCCTTTAATCGACTCTTCCGGCTTGAATGCAAACCTTTTAAATTGTACGCCGCAATGATGGAGCAATTAGTCGTGTAATATCGGAAACAAAGACAAAGCGTGATCCCTACAGTATAATGTCACTGTCAAATGCATCCAAATCGGAAGTTGCAGATGAACCTCACGGCTCCCAGTTGCGAGTGGAGGCGTTTTCTGAAATCACAGCTCACTTTTATCGTGGCCTTGGCTGTCAAACATGACCCCCCCCCCCCCCCCCCCCCCCCCCCTTTCGACACTTGGAGTTTCCAGCTTGTGTTCACCTGCTGCTGATGAGCCTTCCCAGGGGGCCGCCTGCGAGGGCGGTTCTCTTAGTCCTATATGGGCTGTTTGTACATCCCACCAGCTTGGCTCCTCTCCCGCTGGCATGACCTATTGTCTCATTTTGTGGGGCTGGCCCCTCCAGAGCTCCAGTCTCTTGCATTTCTTACTTGTAGAGTCAGAAATTAAAAGTAGATAAATTATAAATTGTCAGGCGCAGTACTTAATTAATTAGCTGCCATGGTGCCTTGTGATTAAGCAGTCTTATTCAAATCAACACAGTCAATTTTGTATGTAATTATATCAACAAATTGAGCTATCAGTCATTATAGCACATCCTTTGAATAGTGTGTATGCACTGCCTTACAAATAAAGTGCCTACCTGGATTTAACTAACTGTTATGATCTGGGGTTACTGCAGTTGATCAGGAACACTATGAACCCACAGAATGAGATCAGCGGACTACTTGCACATCCTGAATGACCAGGTTATTCCATCAATGGATTTCTTCTACCCTGATAGCACAGACATATTCCAAGACGACAAAGCCAGGATTCATGGGGCTCACATTGTGAAAGAGTGGCTCAGGGAGCATGAGACGGATTGGCCGCCACATAGTCGAGGGCTTAACCCCCCTTGAGAATCTTTGGGATGTGCCGGAGAAGGCTTTGCCCAGTGGTCACACTTTCCCATCGTCAGTACGAAATCTTGGTGAAAAATGCAACACTGGATCTTTTGACATTGCAGAAGCTTATTGAAACAATACACTCAGGCAATTGTATGGTCAAGAATATAAATCTGCACGAAGTTTGAACCATGGCACTATTGAAGGGTTCTTTGTATTTAGAGTATTTTTTTTTTTTTCAGTCTTTGTCCGCAGTGGAAACTATGGGAACTGTATATGAGGCTAATTTAATAATGGGAATAAAGGTTTATTGTAGCTAAGGGAAGGCAGTTTGTTTGGTAGGTAAACACCTGCTTGTGATTATGTGATGTGTATTGCGTGCAGGACTTTAATTATGGACACGCCACTATTGTCAGTTTATTGCAATCAAAATCTAGTTAATTATAAGCACAAGTCAACAACTTTCCTCTGTTTTCCGTCTCCTATTTTCTACAATAGAACTCCGAGAACCCAGAAGACTAGTGGTGAAAGTGATTTCCTAGTTCAGATGTGGAAAAGGGGAAAAGGGCAGGTCAGATCACCCCTACAGTGACACCTTGTAGCGCTGATTTAAAAGTCTTGAAATGCTTTAAAATATACCAACCTGACTAAGTTTTCCGAGGCATTTCGAGATCTAATTGAACTTGTATATCCAGGCTTCATGTATGTATGTCCTATGTCCTATATATATATGACCATAATGCCTAAAGCAACATGTTCATCAGCTTTACAGTACAATAAACCATACGTTCTAATTACACATTTGTGCAGCTGCTGTTCGATCATTCTTCTTTTTACAGGTAGCAGCATTGAGTTTGTTCCGCATAAACAGTAAATGGCTGTATTTATGAGCTACTGAAACACCAAACATACAGCCTTGCTTTAGGTGTCAACACAGTTAAGACGAAAGACTAAACATACCTCTTGCCTGACCAACCAGCTTTGAAATACCATCTTACAATGTCTCTCCTCATGGATCTTCACCGGTGCCACTAATGATACGTCGGACTAATAGGCTGACCCCCCTTCACCAGTGGCCACTCTTAGCATTGTGGTGGCAGCTCCCAAAAAGCCCCTCCCGAGGTTTGAGATTATTTCCAAATACCTGCAAAAAGCATAGTACCCCCTCTTTAAATATTGTTGGCTTTTTGGAAAAATATTCAATACCATCCATCCATCCATCCATCTTCTTCCACTTGTCCGTTGCCGGGTCGTGGGGGCAGCCGTTGGAGCTGCCCAAAACACACTGCACCAGCCCCTCTGGCTCCTCCTGCAGGTGGTGGGTCCACAGAAGGACGGCCTCATGGTTCTAACCGGGCCTGTTGGTCTCTCATAAGGGGCTTCTGAACCGCTCTTTGTCTGACCCGTCACCTAGGACCTGTTTGCTATGGGAGACCCTACCAGGGGCACGAAGCCCCCGACAACTTAGCTCCTAGGATCATTCGAGTGCTCAAACCCCTCCACCACGTTAAGGTGGCGGTTCCAGGAGGGCAACGTATTTAATACATTAAACTTAAAATCTAAAATATTAACTATTTTGCATTGAAATATTACGCAAACTGCACTGTGAGGAAGTCCAATAACTCCCCGGTCCTTATGTTCCCCCACTTCTATTGATTAAGATTAGGCACCAGCCCACTTTACTTAAGGTTAGTGGCTAGGGCAGGGTCAGGGTTAAACTGCTTCATATGTATGACCTTTCACTCTAATGACTTTTAATTGGTTGATGTACCAACTCACCTACAAAAAAAAAAATCGCACCCCCTATGAGTTCAGGGCCATGCTTTGACCAATGATTCACACCTTGGATTTGGAACCTTAGTGCCTGCTTAGTCTCTCACCAAAACATCATTCGAATGACTTGCACACCCACCTGTAAGGAGCAACCCAGCTTTGGTCGTAAATGACTTTGTGTTGTAGGAGGAAACCATGTCATGTTGGAGAAACGGGAGCGAACTGTTCTATTGTGACAATTAGAGCATTTCGTTTTATGGCTTTCCAAGTCATTTATTTTTTGTGCAAACTCACAGTGAACTGTAGAGAGATTTCCGCATCATCCTGAAAGAAAATCCCCTTCCCCTGTGTGAAGTGCTTTGTGCCACTTGTGTATTGTGAAAAGCGCTATGCAAATAGGATTCCATTACGCCTTTTAATACAAATACGATTATCTCCCCCTTTTAATACAAATAAGATTCAATTCCCCATTCATAAAGTGCACGCCGAATACTTGCAAGCTTTTCATGTCAATGTGTGCTTTCGCTCTCCTTCAGTGTCACTGTGAATTAAAAGGGGGCAGAGAGCCAACAACTCCGGGCATGTTCGACTCAAAAGCTTCTCTGAGTGAAGTCTGTCTGCTTTCTTCTTTTATGCCAATGACGGACAGGACGGGGCCCAGACATTATCAATCACAGTCAGACGGGGGAAACTACGCACAAGTCCCCCGGGCAACGAGGGTATATACCTTTCGGGAGTGTGATCATCATCCAACCCCTCCCCGTGCTTCCCTTAAATTGAATGACAAGGAAAACTCCAACGTCATCATGGCTAAGTGTTTCTGTAACAATATTGGTCATGGGTGTTTTTTTGTTTACAACTGTTTTACCTTCTGATGTTTTTGCCATATTTCAGTCAGGTCGTGATGAATTACTAGGGGCATTCTAAAGAACGCACTGATGGTCCACTCTCATAATGAATTTACCAACGCGGCGGATGCGCTTGGCCAGAAGCCCGGGCTGGATGAATGGCTTCCCCCGATGCTGCCAGTGCATTTCATAAATTGTCATTGAGCGTCTGAATGGGGCTTTTAGTACTGCGCGCTTACTCTTTCATTCGCTCGTACGTATGCTGACATGTTGTTTGCCGGCGCTGCTTCTTCTCACACGGCCATTACTGTGTTACACGGGTCCGGAGTTCAAACGGAATGAACTAAGACTTCACTTAACAAGGCGCTGCAGGTCCCGAACTGTCCCTTGGGAAAGTGAAGTGCAACAAGGGCAGAACAAAATCTTTTTCTTTTAAACTTGATTTCAAGTTGATTTTTTTCAAACTGTACAGGTGCTCGTCATATAATCATTACATGCAAAGTGATGTATTGTAATTGACTGGATATAGATATTGTGAGTGTTGTAGTACATTTATTTTGCTGTTGTTTCTTTATTATTTGTTGTTACCTTGCCCTGTGTTCACTTTGCATGTAATGAGTCTATCATAGTTTCACAGTTTGAGTTGAATAACAGAAGTGGATGCACTTTTTCATGATATTCTGATTATATGACGAGCACCTGTATATATAAAATCCAAGTGAAGTACATGATAATATCTGTTTAGTAATTATTGTGCTTTATTCTCGTATTGATGAGTTTTGGTGTGAAATACCACATTTAAAGCCTGATAACAGAAGCTAGGTTTGGACTTGTGGTTGCTTGGATGAATGATAGAGTATGTGAGTGACTCAGAGGCAGTTGTGGCTACGTACACCAATATTTCTACTACATATACTGTATACTTTAGCTTGCGACAATTGATTGTGGAGGGATTGAATAATGCAAGCGATTGCAAAGTGACTTTGAGCATCTGAGAAAATGCACTTTAAGACTAAGGCATTATTATTTGTCAATTTTATTGAGTTGCCTATTTTATTGCTATTCTATTTCTATTTACACTTGATGTCTGCCCAAGGACTGCAGATGAAAAACAGGCCTGTGGTTTACGCTTTATCTGCTTAAATGTTGATGACGTAATGTCTCTGAAACTGAAGCAGGTCCATGTATCCACATGTGTACATTTTCTCTTAAAGTGATAAGTGAAATAATAGTGTGTATTCGTGGCACATGTTGACTGTGCTGTCGGGCTGCTGAAACTGTAACAGTCTTACCAAACTGTGATGCCCATTCAAATGCAGTGTAAGGGGAAAAAAACATCATAGCATGCCCTTCTCTACTGTGACGCAAGGGTCCAGCTCTTAGATCTTTTTGGGTGAATGGTGAGGACTTGCAGTTTCTCTGGTGAGGTCTCCCTCAAGGTTTCCACTCAAAGAAAATACTTTTGCCAAAGGCCACAGAGTGCTTTTCAATCCTACATTCCACTTGCTTTATGAAATTTGTTTACGCGAACCTTTTTGGATACTAAGGTGAAATGTTATTCAGATTGAAACTAAATGTTCCAGAAGATTTTTAATTAAATCCAAGCATGGCAGTCAGTCATGAATTGTAAGAATTAAGTTTGAAGAACCACTTTTCTGGAATACAAAATTATATTGGATCTTTTAATCAGCAGTTAAGTATAAAATATGTTGTTTTTGGAAAATGTGAAAAGGGGTGATCAGTGTTGTTTTATACAAATAAAGTTATTTCCTTTTTGTGCTTAGTATTCTTTTGGGGAGTTCGGTGCCGGTGTTCCGAGGAATAAAACGTACAAGTGACACCGCTTTGAAGAGTCAAACAAGGGACGATCAATAGGACCGATCAGGATGCAAAGCCTAAGCCCTGCCTTTCGTTGGTGCTCTATGTGAAGCAATAGTTTATAATATCATCTAAACAAATGTATTAACATTATGCAAAGTTACATTCTGATATCTATGAACTTAAACAGGGAATACACTGTGCTTATCATATGATTCAAGACCGAGCTTAGTCCTAAGAAAGTCATGAACAGGGAACTTTCTATGTTCTGGGACCCCAAATGGAGGTATTCCCCATTTCCCCTTTCTAAACTAAACGACTTTTGGTTGCAACACTTGACCCTAATCTATATTTGTATAGTGACCTTCTCAGTGAAATTTGCTGCAGTCATAAAATAAAGGTTCATTTCCTAAAAAAGTGCGGCTCTGTACAGTAAGCGGTAACCTCGTTAGCCATTAAATAAATAAAGATGCCATGTTTATGGTCCAGTGTCGCGAACATAATTGCCAGGACACATGTAAACTTCATAAGTGTACAAGCTGTAAACCTTTATTACTTTGCAGCGGAAATTGGCGTTCGATTATCACTGTGAAAGAAACTTCATATAAGCCTGTGTTGAGTGCTATTTTCAGTGTGTCGCCTTTACTTGTTTGTTGATAATATTACTGTATAGCCTTACTGAATGTTACTTGCTAATGGTTGTATGATTGCTTTATGAGGTCCTCACAAGGAAATGGAAAGTGAGACGCAGACAAAAGACTCTCCGTCGCCAGTGGAACGATTTCTCTGCAAGTCTTGTTGTTCTTGCGACCTTAGGGAAACAACTCTAATTCTATGGCAGCATTCTGAATATTCATGCAGGCTGGAAAAAGGCAAACAAATACTGATGATCAGATGCTCTTCCGCTTACTAATCTTTTTTTGTTCTGGGGAAAGATTGCCTTTCCCAACAACCGTCCTTTTGAGAGTTTAGTACTCTGTTATGAAAAGTGTAATTCAATACATGTTTAATAAACAGTTTTTTGTTTTGCTTTTTGCCCTATGTTACACCTCATGTGTGTTGTATTGTGTTATGTCTTTCTATGTCTTTTCTTAATGTCTTATCTCTATACCTGCATCACAAGTGCATCACAACCCAGCTGGATGACTGATTAGTATTATTTATTCATATTTGGATAATTGCTTATAAACACTCCATTTATATCTGTTTAAATCCACAAGGCACAGCAGACTTTTAAGAATCCATGCACTATCAAGTAAAATCCGCTGTTGCATTGTCTGTTAGACTTTCAGATAAGGTTAACAGAATCTAAACTATAATTTGAGCTTCCACAATTATAGCCTTTTTGAAGAGGTGCATTGTGTGCTGACAGCAGGGCGCTCTTGGAGGCATTCTCTGTGTCCAATGGGATCATTACAGTGACAAGAACACAAACAGGACTCCCTGGCTAATTTTGGCTCTGGTGACTACGAAGGCATTTTAGTGTAAGCTAATCCAGCTGCATTTACAGAATGTGGCAGCACATTTTCTAGATAGTGTGTCATCATTATTTACTAGAAAAGGCAAGTTTCTGCTGCTTTTCCAAGTCTTGAGACGTCATTGCCCATTTTTTTTAAAATTGTTGATAAACGAAGGCCTGCAGTCCCCGTGATGTGCATCTTCCAACAGAGTGACTATAATGAGCATCCTGAACAGTTCCATTCAGAACATTTATTCCACCCGTCTTCTCACCCCAAAGCCCCCCGCATCACAGAAGATCCCACGCACCCATCACACAGCTTCCTCAGTGTACTGCAGGCAGCCTCCAGCTGACTGAAGAACAGCTGTCGGGAAGCTGAACTCTCGCCCTTCCATGCCCTCCCTCCCTCTGCTTCCATCTGTATTTACAAACTGTGTTCCAGCCCAGCCCCTCATGCACACCCACAGTTGAGTAGACCCCGTCACCTTTATGGCTACCCACAATAAAGATCGGGGTTGTGTCGCCACTATGCAATGGAGGTTTTAGAATGTGAAATAAAGTTAAGAGTTCACCACAAATCATTCTGAAAGTATAGTGTTCAGCTCAGGGGCTGAACTGGAGTTTTTCTGCAGCTCCTTTCTCTCCTTCCTTGTATTTTTTGAGTATAATGTTAATCAGTGGACGTTGTTGCTCGATTTGCAACGTTACTTTTTAAATTTATTTTATTTGTTTGGTTTATTTGACAGGGACAGATACAAAAAGCATCATAGTGCTTAATAGCAGAAGCTAATTTGCAGCACTTGTCCCTAGATGGGCTCTTACAAAAACAATAAAAGTACATTAAATCCCAAACTCCATAGAGCAAGAACTGTGGACTGAGAATGTAGAACCCTATAATATTATTCAAATTCCATGAAGCATCTTTATTCCCTTCAGCTTAGGTATTTAATTTGAGTTTGCATCCTGTTTAAGACTTCTTTTCACAGAGGCGGGTTGGGCATTTTATCTGCACAAGCCCATAAACGTCCTCCTTGATTACCCCTTTCTCATGCTTATCTGCAAGTTGACAAACCGTGTCATTAGGGCTCAAGTCTATTAGAAATGTTGAGACGCTCTTGCAAGTTTATTCGTGGCAAAACCTGAAACACTTCCTTTATGACTTAACAGCTGGGGCTGGGAAATGTATCGCGTTAACGGTGTCCGTTAAAATGATAAAATCGTCACGTTAAAATGAATGAATCGAAGTGCAGAAATTCCCCACTCCTCGACGTCTGTTCCTTTTAACAATGTTGGGGTCAGTCATTTTGCGACTGGTGTTGTGTAATGTTGCGATGACGTGGCGATACATTGTTCTGCCCTTCTTACATGGTACACCACAAGCATTTCCTGGCAGAAATTTTTCAAGGAACTTAATTAATATTTTACCTGAGGTGGATATAAATCATTGGTAATAAAATAAATTCTTCCAAAAGCAATTATACAGCACATAATGGTTGGTTTTGTGCCCAGTGAAATCAGTGTTTTTCTCTTGGCAAAACAGATCAAGGCTGTAGCTTCAGCATAAAACCAGCGTTTTTGTGTGGGACCGTCGCACGAGGTGTGATGGGGAAGCTAGGCTCAAGGTTACGCTGATATGATTATGGCCTTGGCTATGCACCGACAATGTAGGGGTTATAAAAGAGACGGGAGGCTCATTGGCCAGAAGAAAAGTAAAACATATCTGGCTTCACTCTATTCTCTTCTATACACGCAGGCTCTCACCAGTGCAAAAGCTAGAGTGCTGTGTGTCAATGGGTCACTAATTGGTGAAATGCAGACACAAAGATGAACCTTTCAGGAGAAGCAGCTGAACATGGCGCTCATAAGTGAAGCTACATTACCGAAAGATTATTCATTATAAATAGATAGTGGTCGATATGTTCAGTCTGGAGTTGCACTTTACCCTCAATCTTTCCAGTGAAGTAGATGTAAAAGTGGATTCACAACAACCAAACGCCAACCGTTGCCGTCTTGGGGGCAGGCTGACGATCCGTTCACCCTCATTTCTTCACGTCGACAGAGCAAAGATCCGCCACACGCATAAGACCTTCTGCGCACGACAAGCTACTCCTGCTGAAATAACAACAAATGAAAGGCCAAGAACTGTTTGACACTGCGTTATAATAATAATTGTAACTCTTTCTCCAGTCCAAATGAATAGCCGTACAAACATTTGTGTGCAGTTAGATGTTTAAAAAGAGCCCGACTGTACAAACTGTAGCTCTGAGGCTGGATGAAATCCCATTATAGTGAATAGGACTTCACACTGGAGGTAGCATGGCAGTAAACAGCAAACTGAGTTTTTTTCATGTAAGTGAGCGCTCTTATCTCACAGTATACTGAGTAGGAACGTACTTCATCATGGAAATCAAGAGTTAAAATAAAAATAAAAATTGTGTCACTTAAAGAAACACTTGAAGAGAAACTGCTCTGACAAACATGCCAGTCTGAGCAGTTGGAGGAGTTTATAAGAACCTGTAATTGCTGTTGTTAAGTGCGTGTTTTAACTCTCCAGAGAAATTAATGTTGAAAAGAGACATCTTCATCTTCATAAAATATACTTTTCTTTTCATATTGCATTTCCGAAGTGACGAGTGATGCACTTAACTTTGAAAATAGACCACTATTAAAAGTAAAATTTTAAGGGAATTATCTTTTGATAATGACAGTTCCATTACAATTTGCATTTATCTCAGAAAAGCCGAGCTTAAAAAGCAAAAAGCTGATCAAAAAAGCATTTTGACATCTGGTGCGGCTGTAATTGTCCTTGAAAGCTGAAAACCTTATGCAGACGCAGGTGGGAGTCTGTGAAAGTGAACAGAGTGGATTCACACCTATCTTTGAGCATGTTATCAGCCTGACGTGAGGTCAAGGACTGCCATGGACCACTCCCGCTGTTGAACACATGACTGGAGACTATCAGGAGGGTTCACCTGTTACAAAACATCCATCCATAACTATTTACAATAAACATCACTGATGCATCACACTACACCACATTATAAAAAGCATAGATGATATGTGCCTCATATCCGATACAGTGTGCACCTTGTCGTGAATGGTTGCACAGTTTGTTCGTAAGTCAGTCTTACAACCTTTTGTAAATACATTTAATCCATGATCTTAAAGCTTTGTTGGCTGACTCTTCTGTGTCCACAGATGTCTGTGCACAACATATATTAATGTGACCGGTTGGCTCTCACAGCTTGCTTTGTCATCTTAGGAAACAGATGTGATGTCAACCCAATTTTAGGAATAATGATGGTGTGTACACAGAATAATTGGTTTTTCCATGTTTTATTTCCATTTCTTAATTTTCAACATAAAAGCTACATTTAACCAGCACATTGCCGAGTGGGTATAGCACTTCTGCCTCTCAGCAAGAAGGTCTCAAACACACCACCCAATGGCAGATTAGAAATATTCATCAGGTGAAGCACGCCGGTGGGATGACAAGGGCTGAAGGAGGCTGAGAGCAAAATGTCGAGAGCTGAAAGTCAGTAAAGTAGGGAGAGTGATGGGATGACCACATTTATGTGTGGACATTGCTTGCTATTGTATAGAGAGACTCTAATGTCATGTAATTGATTACTCTGCATTTGAGACATATGACATCTCTCAACCCTTTCTGTTAAACACTGTTATTCTGATTGGCTCGTATCTGTCACATGACAAGCCACTCAGCCCACTTAAATACAGGTGCATCTGTGGCACACCTTTGTCTGATGAAGGGCTAAGCCCGAAACGTTACCACTTAGGTGTTATTATTAATAAATCGCTACTTGGGAGCTAAGAAAGCTGTGCGGATCTTCTCTGTTTTTTGTTTGTCTATTCCCTCGGTCCGGCACGCTTTTTAAGTTTGTTTGGGATGTGCGTGTCTTCCTCCTTCGTACTTCATGACATTGCTTACTTTCCCGTGTCTCTGTAGGCTTCCCTTATGCCTATCACTACACACATGTACAATAGAGTTCTCAATGGGGACAGGAAAGACATTATTTCTGCCTGTGTACATGTCAATTACACATTGGGCAGGAAAGAAAAAGTCTCTACTGATTACAGTGTTGATTGAATGCATTCACATCCTTTTGGGAAGTTAGTTGTTGCGGGCGATAGAGCGGACGTATATCAGTTGAATTAGCAGGGGTTAAAGTGGTCCAGAGATGGGCTGGAACCGTCCGCCACCTTGGGTAATTACTTTTTAGTTTTTTTTGTTGCGCCTGACAGTCAAGTACCAACATAAAACAGAGAAGAAAAGTGCACAGAGCTTATTCTTGATTTGCTGAAGCTGCGCCGGACAGCCCACTCTACAGAGGGAGATGAGACGAGTACAAATATGAACAGCAGCAGTGGCACACTCGCTCGGCCGTAAACGCAAGCAAAAAAAAAAGCACTTGTTCATCCCCCCACAACCCCTCCCCCACGCCCCTTCCCGGGCCGCGGAGTCTGGTTGGAGGAAAAAGGCTGTTGTACATAACATCGCCATTGGCCATGAGCGTTTCTCCAACCCACGAACTTCCCACCTAAAAGTGCTATGTCTGCGAGCTGCACGATCTGAAAGTGTGTTCCTACTAAGCGCAAAATGTTACCCTATAGTCTGCGTTTAGAAACACAAGATCGGGCCCAAGAACTCTACAGATATAAACAAATCCATAAACGGAGGCTACTCTTCTCGAGCCTCTGGACACTTTTTATTTTTACAACAACCGGCCTTCTATTTGCACCTGTTTTATTTCACCAGCTACACACAACATTCTGGGAGTAGCTCAAACAAAAATGTGTTAATCTGTAAAATGGCTTAAAATGTCTTGAAAGAAATTAAAAGCAATATAAAACACCTTCCGTTACATCGCAATCTATATCCTGGACTATAGCCTACGATATACGTACAGTATCTAATCCCAAAGTCTACTTTAACCCCCTGTTAATTAGTATGTTTAAACAAATAACCATTTCTAACCTTTTAATTGAATACCGGGAGGGAGCTTCCGGGTTGGCATGGCGGAGTAGTCGCTCTTCTCGGCGCTCCTGTCTTTATCACTTCTATTTTGTTACTTACTCACTACCTGTTATTCAAGAAGGGTCATATTTAAGTAGGTAACTTCTTAAACATTATTCGTACCTACTAAAATGCCCGGACCCCCGAAAATGCCTGGCAGGAACACTAGAGATGCGGAACATAGGAAGGAGGACATCGGCGCTGCAAGCGAGCCTATTTTGGCTATGCTAAAGACCACGCTGGATGAGCACAAAACATCGCTTTCGGCAGAAATCAAAGCGTCAACTGACCGTTTGGAAGCCAAGTTGGACAACATACAAACTACTATCAACGGACACGACCAGCGGATTACGTCTTTGGAGACTGCGGCCACTGTAACAGGTGAAGATCTTCAAGATTTAGCGGCTAAGCTAGCTACCGTGGTGGAGGATAATGAGAAGCTACGAGCTAGGCTAGTGGACCTAGATGGTAGGAGCCGCCGCTCTAATGTTCGCATATTGGGGATCCCCGAAAATATTGAGTGGCCTAGGCCGACAGTATTCTTTTCCCAACTGCTAGTGGACGTTTTTGGAAGAGATATTTTGAAAACAGCCCCTGAACTGGATCGGGCCCACCGGACGCTGGCAGCCAAGCCAGGCCCCAACGATAGGCCTCGAGCGGTTGTGGCATGCTTCCATAACTTTCAGACCCGGGAGCTGGTTGTGCGTAAGGCCCGAGAGATGCGAGGACGACTGAAATATAAGGGCTCCTCAATCCACGTCGTTGAAGATTATTGCCCTGAAGTCTTGGAACAGCGCTCAGCTTATCGTGGAGTCATGAAAGACCTGTACGAGCTGGGACTCAAGCCTCAGCTTCGCTACCCGGCTAAGCTGTACATTATGACCGATTCGGGCACTCGGAAGCGGCTGACTTCTCCCAGTGACGCGGGGAGATACATCGCTTCGCACCGTGCTTTGGGTGCAAGCTCTTTGGAGGACTAAGGACTATCTTTTGGACTTTCAGGTGATATTTTCCTATCAGCGATGGATAAATCGTGACACTTTAATAGGAAGTTAGATATTATTATTTTTTTATTTATTGTCACACTGAAACTTGCGACATGTTTGTTTTTCTATCCGTATTCCTTTTGATAAGACCCCTTGGTCATCTCAATCATTTTAATTTTGTTTTTCATTACTCTATTTTTATTTTTTTTACAAATACTCCCTTTAGCATGTTCACTTTGCTACTTTACTATCTTTTATATTTTAGTACACATTATTTCTGTTACTTTTTGATATTTTTTTTTTAAAAATTCATTGTTATTAAACATAGTATATTTTATTTTTATCACAATATTGGTATTGCAATTTATTTTTGTTACAAGTATAACCCTTTTGGTAATATTTGGTATATTTTTTATTGTTAGTGAGATTTTCTTGCCATGAGGAAGCCACTCGACAGGGTTATGTTGGAGATACCCTTGCAAGGATGCGTTTGCTTCTTGCTGTGCAATGGACACTCAATTTATTTTGATTTTTTTAAGGGGTTCCAGGTCCAGTTGTTGTCTTTTTGTTGTCTTGTTTTTCTTTCTGTTTTGTCTATTTGTTTTTTCTTTTCTTCCATTTATTTATTTATTTTTTGCAGCCATCTGCCTCGATTACAAATGCAAACTTTTTTTTTTCCCCACACATTATTAGCCTGTCAGTGCCTTCACAATGCCTAAATTTTTAAAGTGCAGTAAGGTATGACCGATATAGGCAGTTGTCTTAAATTTGTCTCTTGGAATGTAAGAGGATTGGGGAAAGCAACCAAAGTTAATAAAGTTATGACTCATCTGCAGAAGATTAAAGGGGATGTATTTTTCCTTCAGGAGACACATCTTCGAAATAGGGAGATAATGCGACTC
Source organism: Proterorhinus semilunaris (assembly GCA_021464625.1). Taxonomy (NCBI): domain Eukaryota; kingdom Metazoa; phylum Chordata; class Actinopteri; order Gobiiformes; family Gobiidae; genus Proterorhinus; species Proterorhinus semilunaris. The sequence continues at coordinate 24,151,692 of CM038360.1, forward strand.
AAAAGAAAGTGGATTGGCAGGGTGTATCATTCTAAATTTAATGCTAAGGCAAGGGGGACGGCTATACTTATACGTAACAATATTTTATTTGAACAACATAAAATAATTGGAGACCCGGATGGCCGCTTCACATTTGTTTCTGGTAATTTACAGGGATCCCTTGTGACACTGGCTTGTGTGTATGGACCAAATTGGGATGATGAGGCTTTTATAGCCAAATTGTTTTCTTCTTTACCAAATTTGGGAAATTATCATCTTATTATTGGTGGTGATTTCAATCTAATCCAAGACGTATTGTTGGACAGGTCCTCATCTAAGGCTACTTCGTTGAGTAAATCGGCTAAAACGTTGGATTTTTTCAAAGCCCAATTGGGTATTGTGGACCCATGGCGACATAGGAATCCTAATACCAAGACGTTCTCTTTCTTTTCCCATCCACATCACACGTACACACGTATTGACTTTTTTCTTGTTGATATTAGATTACTTTCTAAAACCAGAACGTGTGACTACCATACGATAGCCATATCTGATCATGCGCCGGTGTCCTGTGAGATGACATTTAGCTTTCAGTCTCGCCCTCTTAAACAATGGAGATTCAATTCTAGCCTGTTGATGAAGGACGAATATACTACATTCTTAAGGTCTCAGATCTCTCTATTTTTTGAGCTGAATGACTCTCCTGAAATATCTAGAGGTATATTATGGGAGGCTTCCAAAGCTTATATGAGAGGTCAGCTTATAAGCTTTGTCTCGAATATGAAAAAAAAAGAGTCCTCTCACATCACCAGCTTATTGAATAAAATTAAAGATGTAGATAATAGATATGCATCAAACCCAGACCCCAGTCTTTATACAGAACGCGTAAAACTCCAAAGCAGTCTCAATTTAACTACTACTACAGCGGCTATGGTACAAGTAATTAAGACAAAACAGTGTTTTTTTGAATCCGGTGATAAAGCTGGAAAATTTCTAGCTTATCAGGCACGGGCAGAAGCGACCTCAAAACTAATTCCAAATGTGAAATCTGGGACTGGTGACATTATATCCGATCCAGAGGGAATAAATGAAGCATTTGTTAGTTTTTATTCAGACTTGTATACCTCCAGATCGCCACCTACGGCACATGAGATGTTTCAAAGTATACAATTTCCTCAGATTGACGAGGAATCGATGAGGGGCTTGGGTGTTCCTATTACAGCAATTGAAATACAGGAAGCCATTAAATCTCTTAATGCTGGCAGGTCTCCGGGTCCCGACGGCTTCTCAGCTGAATACTACAAAGCCAACCCTGATCTTTTGGCACCGATTTTGAAGGCAATGTACAATGAAGCCTTTTCAAATTCCCAACTCCCCAAAACTTTATCAGAAGCCTCAATCTCTTTAATTTTGAAAAAAGATAAAGATCCCTTGTTATGTGGTAGTTATAGGCCCATCTCACTTTTAAATGTAGATTTTAAAATCCTTTCTAAAGTCCTTGCACTTCGACTACAACGTGTATTACCTCAAATAATCTCTTTGGATCAGACGGGCTTCATGGCAGGACGACACTCCTATCACAATTCTAGACGTCTTCTAAATATTATTCACACACCATGCAGCTCAGTGCCAGAAGTTGTTGTATCCCTCGATGCGGAGAAAGCTTTCGACCGTGTCGAGTGGAACTTTCTTTTTGAAGTGATGAAGAGATTTGGCTTGAGTGAGGACTTTGTTCTTTGGATCCGACTTTTATACTCTTCTCCGTCAGCTTCAGTCCGTACAAATAACACCCTGTCTCCGCCCTTTCCGCTCGGGAGAGGCACTCGTCAGGGATGCCCTCTTTCACCTCTTTTGTTTGCCATTGCCATTGAGCCTCTTGCCATATGGTTGCGTTCTGAGGTCAGATTTAAAGGTATTACGAGGCAGGGGGTAATTCATAAGGTATCTCTTTATGCAGATGATTTGCTTTTGTACATCTCTGACCCTCTTAATTCATTTCCGGTGCTTTTTAATATACTTGACCAGTATGGTACGTTTTCTGGATATAAACTGAATTATCAAAAGAGTGAGCTGATGCCTCTCAACTCTCTAGCTGAAAAGCTTCCTCGCTCAATTGTACCTTTTAAGTGGTCGGAAGCTGGATTTCGATATCTTGGGGTTTTTATCTCCCCTTCTATACCCGATATGGTAAAACAGAACTTCTTATCTTTAGTGGACAGTGTAGGGAAAGATTTTGACCGATGGTCTTCATTGCCGTTGTCTTTGATAGGACGAATAAACCTGATTAAGATGGCCGTCCTTCCCAAATTTTTATATCTTTTTCAACATGTTCCTGCTCTTCTTACAAAGTCTTTTTTCGATAAGTTGGACAAAGCTATCTTACAGTTTTTATGGGGGGGGGAAGCCTGCCAGACTCTGTAAATCTATACTTCAGTCCCCTAAATGTGACGGTGGTCTTGCTCTGCCCAATTTTCGACAATACTACTGGGCAGCCAATATACAGAAACTTCTATTTTGGTCTTGTGATGCTGATGACTCTATTCCCGCTTGGGTGCAAATGGAGAGGGCATCTAGCCGCTATTCTTTAGCATCTGTACTGAGTTCGCCACTTCCTCTCTCTTTATCTCTTATTGGAAACAACCCAATAGTAAAGGAAACTATGGCCATTTGGAAACAGGCTAGGAAACATTTAGGACTACTTGGACCTTCAGTACTTACACCCCTAGTAAAGAATTGTAACTTTGTCCCCTCAGTTACTGATGTAACCTTTAAGACATGGTATAATAAGGGACTTAGGACGGTGAAGGATTTATATGATAACTATGTTTTCTCATCCTTTGCTGACCTCTCGTGTAGGTATGATCTGCCCAAGTCAAACTTTTTCCGTTATCTGCAGGCTAGAGATTTTGTTAAGAAGCAATTCCCTCATTTCCCGAACCGGCCCCCTGAAACCCACTTGGACATTCTCTTGGAAACAGATCCTCAACAGCGCAGGTGTATTTCATTGTTATATAAATTACTTGACAAGTTGGACTCAAAACCAATTTCTTTGGCTAAAAGAAGATGGGAGGAAGAGTTACAATTGACTCTAACTGATCAACAGTGGGATATAGCCTTGAAGCTGATTCATTCGTCCTCAATTTGTGCCCGTCACGCTTTGATCCAGTGCAAGGTGTTCTATAAAATACACTATACAAATTCAAGATTATCTAAAATTTATCCATTGGTCAAGGATACTTGTAATAGATGCGGGCGGTCACCTGCTAATCATGTCCACATGTTTTGGGATTGTCCTAAATTGAGCGCATTCTGGAAAGATATTTTCAATACACTCAGTCAAGCATATGGCCAAACCATTCCTCCCAATTCATTGTCAGCAATTTTTGGCATTCCCCCTGAAACAAATCTATCTGCCCCCCTCAGGCAGGCTTTGGCCTTTACAACTTTATTGGCTCGTAGGCTTATTTTGTTGAAGTGGAAGCTTCCCCTTCCTCCATCCCACGATCTCTGGGTGAAGGAAGTTCTTTTCAATTTAAAATTGGAAAAGCTCAGATTTTCACTCAAAGGTTCCATTAACAAGTTTAAGAAAAATTGGCAATCCTTTCTTCTATTGGTCGACACAATTGTTTTACTCCCTGACGCAGAAGTGGATTAGGCTGTATTGAATCACTTCCTTACCTATTTATTTTATTTTATCTTATTATACTTGAATTTATTTATCTTTGTATATTTTAAAAACAAAAAATTTAGGTTAATTTTTTTTGTATTTATTTTTTACATATATATGTGGGTGTGTCTATATGTGTTGTTTTTATGTGCAGAGACTGGATCTCTGCGGTGTTTAGTGTGATGTTTGGACCTGGACGGGGGGAGATCTTTGGGGGGGGGGGGGGGGGGGGATTTCGGGCATACGATTGCATTGTATCCACTGTTATCTGCATAACTGTGACAACCGTGTGGTATGTTCTTAAAAAATCAATAAAGAAATTTGGATTAATTGAATACCAACAGTAACCTCTACTTGTGTTGATATTTCAAACCGGAATCTAATCGTCTAATTTTGTCTAACCAATGGCCGGTCTCTAACCCTAACCCTCTTACTTATACTGGTGTAATATAGTACTTTCACTCAAGTAATGAAATCCAGTACTTTTACCACCACTGATTACGACTAATCCTTTATCCTGTTTAGGCTAATGCAATGTTCGTTTGGAGCAAGTGACCAAATCAATTCATTAAATGGCAATGGCCTAATAAAAGAATAGGTTGCCAAAAATGTACTGTACCCGAAGAACCGTAATCACAGGAGAATGGGCAGCTTAATCAGAGTAATCAGACATTTCCGCGATTGAACAAGATCTGTTTGAGACTTGGCCGTATAATGAAAAATGGACTCAGCTCAAGAATATAGTTGAAATCTTCTTAGCAGTAGATGATAATAGCTTGTATAGTAGCTGCATGTGTTAATAGAATCTCCATTAGAAAAGACAAAAATAAATGGATAATAAAATATTGGGTTGAACTAAGACAATATAGGCCTATTTCACGAAGACGTTACGAATGCGGAAGTAAATGAATAGCTGAGTTAAACAACTTCCGGTAGCTAACGACAGCAGCGGTGATGGCGCAAAGAAAAGCCCAAACTACCTCGAAGTGTTGGTGTTGTGTACCCCAGTGTAAAACCAACACACAGTCACAGCCGTATCTTAGTTTCCACCAATTTCCAACGGAGGAATGCACGCGATTGCTCTGGGTAAGAGCAATCCGAAGAGATGAGGGGGCTACTTTTACAGTTCGTCATGGTTGCACCTATGTTTGCAGTCTTCATTTTCTTGAAGATGATATTTATGTCACACCAATGGGTCGTCGGCGTCTAAAGAAGGGAGTCATTCCATCCAAATTTGCCTGGAACAACTTTAATGTCGCAAATCGCACATCTGTATATGAGCGAGCTAGCAAGAGACTGTGCGTCAATATCCGAGAAGAAACAACCACTAATGAAGGCGAGAAAGGCTTTGATGCTGCTGCTGATCACGACTATGCTGTTCCTCCCCCACCTGGTAGGTTTGTTTTGACCCTCTTATGAGTTTGTGAAACAGCTATAACAAATTGTAAAGCCTTTTGGCAAGTTTTAGTAGGGGGTATCCGTACCTGGCAGATATGACTTGTCCGTTTGAAATAAATGAGTCCTGAATTTTGTTATTGAATGTAAATTTCAAGGTCACAAAATTATAAGGAGGATCGCTGTTATTGTTTATCTCCGCAATATTTAATGGTTGTTTTGGTGAATGGTGGGAAAACAGCAGATTGCTTTTCAGGCGTGATGAGATGAAGCAATGCAATGTTTATGAACAATGTTTTGACCCACCTTTTAGCTATTATTATCTATTAGATACATAAGCATTGGCCACCATAGTTTGAGACATGACAAAATAGTGATCCTCGTTATTGTACACACTGAGCTCAAGTCAGCCCTACAGTGAAGCACAAACTTGGCCAGAGCTTAGCATAGTTATTTAGCCAGCCACTCCTGCTGCTGATTGACTTTCATATGATTTTGTTAAAGCAGCCCTTAGTGTGCAGGTTTTGTTTCTTCAGTGGATGATACCTGTAGAGGCGAAACGGCCCTGTGCTGGTCGCCTCCTGGCTGCTAGCTTTTTAAGGTTTTTCCCCAACGCGTGTCTCCACAAAACCAGTCCAGTATTGCGCTTATTGGCCCCTATAACCAATTCCTTTATTTTACACAAAACATAGACTGTCCACATGACACGGTAAGAAACTGTATACCTCCAAACCAGCCGCACCTGGCTTACTGATTAGGCCCCTTTTGTAGGGAAATCGAACATTCTAAACAAGTTTAACCAGCGCCCCCTACCGGCTGGGAGGAAGGTACATTTTGGCTCCTACAATACCTATTCAAGGGAATTCTATTGACCATTCATTTAAAATAGGGGGGGGGGGGGGATTATATTGTATTATAGCTGTTTCACACCACACACTCATTATTATTGTTGTTTAAATTATGTTTAAGTGTTACCCTTTTAAGAACAACTATACCTGGCCAAGATGGCTTATGTTGATACATGTTTTTGTGTTTCTTTTCAATTAATGCTATATTTGTGGTTGTTTCTAGGATCAATTGATGCACTGGTAGAAGAAAATCAGAGGCTGGAATCACAACTGCTGAAGCTACAATTACAAATATCTGAGATGACACTGCAACAGAAGCAGCCTTTATGCAAGCGCTTTTGTGCCTCTGATAGTGAATTTCGCTTTTATACCCGATTTTCATCAGAGGAGATCTTCATGGTGTTTTGGGAATCTGTGCACCCATCAGCATGTACGCTGGTCTACTGGTCCAGGGCACAGAACATGGTCCCTGGTTATCGTAAACGTAAACTGCCTCTGATTGATGAGTGTTTTCTTTTCTTTTGCCGAATTGCAGCTGGACTCAAAGAAAAAGTGCTAGCTTCCATATTTGACGTCAGCCTCTCGACAGTGAGCCGTGTCATCATCACTTGGGCAAACTACTTGTTTCAAGTTCTTGGGGCACAGCCGATTTGGATGACGCGAGCTCAAGTTCAAGCAACAATGCCAGACAAATTTCGCCAGTACTGCCCCAATGTACGTGTGATTGTGGATTGTACTGAAGTGCGTTGCGAGGTACCAGCATCTCTCACCTTACAATCAGAAACGTTTTCCAACTATAAAAACACCAACACATTCAAGGGCCTGATTGCCATTGCTCCCTGTGGAGTTGTCACATTTGTGTCCAAGCTCTACACTGGTTCAATTTCAGACAAAGAATTGACTATGAGATCTGGCCTACTCCAACTGCTAAGTTGTGGGGATGAAGTAATGGCTGACAAGGGTTTTGTTATTGAGGACTTGTTGGCCCAAACTGGCGCGAGCCTAATCATACCTCCTTTCAAAACTAAAACACAACTGTCTGCTGCTGATGCCCATAAAACACAGGCAATTGCTCGCCTCAGAGTGCTGGTGGAGAGGGCAATACGAAGAGTGAAGGAGTACCACATTTGGGACTGTGTTGTGCCGCTGTCCCTGACTGGCACCGTCAACCAGCTGTGGGCAGTTTGTTGCCTGCTGACCCACTATCAAGGACCTTTGGATATAAAAAATGACAAGCCAGTGTGATGTTGTGTCTTTGTTTTAACTTGTATTGCACCGAAGCTGCATTTTGTTTTTTTGTTTTTTTTTGGGGGGGGGGGGGAGAGAGAGAGTACAAATTCAGCTCATATGATATAAACATAGCAATACCAGATGTTAATTTCAGTGTTCTTTCAAAGGTAAAATTAAACATATTACCTAATCAACAGTTGTACTTATAGGACTTTGATATGCTAATTGCAGTTTTGTTTGCATCAATTGTGCCACTCGTGTTTGCCTTAACTTGTTTGTCCAAAACAGAATGTGATTGTATGTACACTATCCTATCAAATCTGTGTATAGTAAAAGATAACCATAGACATTCAGTATTTGTGTTAACTTTTACTTCAAAAATGTAATCATTGCCATTCACAAGAGGACATTTGACAAATAATTACATTTATTTACAGTGAAAAATAATAGTGATAAATCATAAGGAACAAGTTTCAATTATTTAAGCTGTTATTTACAATGAGCTATTACTTAAAATATTTACATCATTACATTTACATTATCAGAACAAAACCAAGACAAAATATGGGAAAAGAACTGAACCCAAATCTGCCCCACATAAATCTAATACATATTTGACACATAAAATAATTGTTGCACAACTTCAGTTTCAAATTAAATTCACTTGGATTGTTAATGTCACATGAATCTATTCTATAATAGTACTAAAGAATAAAAAAAAGACAACTCAAAGATGTTCCCTCTGAGAATACGGCACGCCAAAGATCTCGCTGTAGACTCACCTCGTACATGGCAGGCTTCCCTAAATCTGCTGGCTGTCAGTCTAGGGCGGCGGGCTTCAAACCACACTGGGCTGTTTGACTGCCCCCTGGTCTGTGCCTCTATGGCTGTAGATAACGCTGCGGTCACCTGTAGGCTCTCCATGTGGACGGATTGTGCATACGTAGGTACGAACACATGATCACTTTTGAATGAATAGCCCTCAACTGGCAGCGAAGGAAAGTCTGGAGCACCAAGATCCTTGACATATCCACCGGTGTCTTTTGCAGGATACTGATAGGATAGCACAGATCCATGAGGCACCAGACCAAATTTGGAGTCCACCATTGTCATTTCCTCAAGGCCAGAAAGAATCTTGCAGATTCCCAATTGGGGTTGTATGTGTTTTAGCTTCTCACCAATTGTCATCAAGTGCTGATCAGGGAGAGGACCTATGACACATTAGCCAATTTAGTTCAAAGCCAGGTATGGATTGATCCAATTGACAAAAATAGAATACAGAAATTAGTCTTAAAAGCTTCAAGTAACAATACAATTAGTTATTAATCACTTAATCTGCTAAATAATCTAACCTTATTCCATTCATAGTCCAATGAATAGACTAGAATATAGTTGTAAGATTAACTATAACTTGTCTTATAGTTAATCTTACAACTATAAGCCAAACATATAGTTGTAAGATTAAATGTTTCATGGTATAAGGTTTTTATAATATTGTAAATTACCTGAATGTGCAGGATAAAGGGTTGATTTAACAACAGCCTTGGTTGCTTTCTTGAGCCTTGGTTTGCTCACAATCATTTCCGACACCGCTTCTGGCTTGATCCCCTGTATAAAATAATACAGTTAACTTAAATAGCTTTTATTTGCCACCTCATTATAATATCCATGATTAGGATTAACCTGGGTTCGTGGTCTATGCCAGGTCTGCAGCTCTTCAGTGCAGGACAGATCAGCTGGAACCACTGGCAGCTTCAGTGTGCTGAAGTGTGCACTCTGATACAGAAGAGCCACCAGATGATTGCACAAAATCTTTCCGGCAGCACAAGAACAGCTGGTTGACATGACCACGGCTGGAACTATCCCAGATTGTAATGTGATCTGGAATGAAAAAGTAATAAGTCATAAAGCAGATATCACCTGGCACAACATAACAAGAGTCACAAGTGAAAACAGGATAAAAGCAGAACTCGTTGCAACAGCAACAACTGGGTATAAAATAAACCGAATGACAACAAACTGCAACCGCAGTTAGCTATTAATAACAACATGCCAGCATTATATAGTAAACCTGTAAGCAATGTGGTGGCTCACGCTTCCTCATGGACTTGTGGCAATGGGCTCGAACAGCCACCTCTCCTCCAACTATTTCTGACACTATATACATTTTAAATAAAAGAAAAAACAGCACCTGAATATTGCACATTTTTTGGATTAGGCCATTTAAGAGCCTGCTACCATAAAATGACATTAAGGCAAATAGTCACATACACATGTCGTGACAGATAAAGTCATATCAACGTAATTTACCAAACTATTCTTTCTGGCCTTCCTGCTGCAATTTCTCCAGCCTATCTAAGAAATAATATAATATAGCCGTTGGCTTTTATCCTATGTACAAGCTAATGTTTTCAAACAACGATCACTCAAGTGGTGGATTTATTAGATAAAACTGTCTAGAGTATTCATACTTTGTAGTTTGGTGGCCATTAAAACCATTGGGTTGTGCTGTCGTTATGCTAATGTTAGCTCTGCGACAAGCCTAAAATGTTTACAGACAGTAGAAAGGTTCATACAGATTACGTTTTATTTATTTTACTTATAGTTAGCACCAACGTCAGGTAAAAAGGAAAAAGACTTGACATAAGATAAAAACCCAACAACACACTGTGAAGCGTGACTTACCTTCATAGTTAAACACGTAGTTTTCAACAAACAACTTATACCCCTTCTCAAGCTTTGAGCTGCTTGTAAGCGACATAAAAGAGGCTATCCGGGAAACATCTCCCATAGACATTTGGGGCAAATTTCGCAAACTCTTATAAAAACAAAAACATTTGGAATCCATTTTCACTCTACCGCTGTCAAAACACCGCACCGGAAGTTGTTTAACTCAGCTATTCTTTACTTCCGCATTCGTAACGTCTTCGTGAAATAGGCCTATTATCCCAGCCAGCAAAGCAATGAGGGCCCCACATGGGTTTGCCCACATGGGCAATAAGTGGGTTTGTCCGCGGTTTCCATGAGGGCCCTATATGGTTTTGCCCATGTGGGCTAAAAGTGGGTTTTGAATGGGTTCCATGTGGGCCCAAAGTGGGTTAAAACCATAAGGCCCACTTGGGCCCCATATGCCCACATGGGTATAACAAGTGGGTTTGTCCGCATTTTCCATGAGGGCCCCATCTAGGTTGGCCCATGTGGGCTAAAAGTGGGTTTTGAATGGGTTCCATGTGGGCCCAAAGTGGGTTAAAACCATAAGGCCCACTTGGGCCCCATATGCCCACATGGGTAACAAGTGGGTTTGTCCGCAGTGTCCATGAGGGCCCCATCTAGGTTGGCCCATGTGGGCTAAAAGTGGGTTTTGAATGGGTTCCATGTGGGCCCAAAGTGGGTTAAAACCATAAGGCCCACTTGGGCCCCATATGCCCACATGGGTAACAAGTGGGTTTGTCCGCAGTTTCCATGAGGGCCCCATCTAGGTTGGCCCATGTGGGCTAAAAGTGGGTTTTGAATGGGTTTCATGTGGGCCCAAAGTGGGTTAAAACCATAAGGCCCACTTGGGCCCCATATGCCCACATGGGTAACAAGTGGGTTTGTCCGCAGTGTCCATGAGGGCCCCATCTAGGTTGGCCCATGTGGGCTAAAAGTGGGTTTTGAATGGGTTCCATGTGGGCCCAAAGTGGGTTAAAACCATAAGGCCCACTTGGGCCCCATATGCCCACATGGGTAACAAGTGGGTTTGTCCGCAGTGTCCATGAGGGCCCCATCAAGGTTGGCCCATGTGGGCTAAAAGTGGGTTTTGAATGGGTTCCATGTGGGCCCAAAGTGGGTTAAAACCATAAGGCCCACTTGGGCCCCATATGCCCACATGGGTAACAAGTGGGTTTGTCCGCAGTTTCCATGAGGGCCCCATCTAGGTTGGCCCATGTGGGCTAAAAGTGGGTTTTGAATGGGTTCCATGTGGGCCCAAAGTGTGTTAAAACCATAAGGCCCACTTGGGCCACATATGCCCACATGGGTAACAAGTGGGTTTGTCCGCAGTTTCCATGAGGGCCCCATCTAGGTTGGCCCATGTGGGCTAAAAGTGGGTTTTGAATGGGTTCCATGTGGGTCCAAAGTGGGTAAAAACCTTAAGGCCCACATGGGCCCCATATGCCTACATGGGTACATGCCTACAGTTATCCAGTAGTTTAATTTCCTGAATCTATGATGAACGATATACAATGTGGGCCCTCTCAGACCAGACGCTAGTGGTTCAAAACACAGGTCCTGATGTGTTTTTGATGAGAACATTGTAACAACCTTTAAAAATAGTTTCAATTCCTCCAGGATTTTGCAGGTATCGTTTGTGATTGTTGGGGGCTAAAAACACTTTTCCAAAAGATGAAAGGTTCAGCTTAAACATAATTGTACATGAAGACACATTTCTTTGAATTCTACTGAAATTATACCAAAGAGGCCAAGGGTAATAAGAAAATAACTTTTATTTGGGCTGGGACGAAATATATGATCGGATTTGGATCGCGTACTTTTTGCTGCAATACCAATACTTTCAAGTATTGCAATACTTGTGTTTGTCTTCTAGTAACAGTTACACAGCACCTTGTTACATATTGTGACAATGCACTTTTCAGTCTTAGCACTTCAATGAATGTCAAATGTCATTTCGGATCGCCCCCGAGTATCATGATACGCATCGAATCATGACAAAAGTGTATCGTCCCAGGCCAACTGAAAGAGAGTTGTGATGACAAAATCGTAAAATCCTGGAGGGACTAACAAAAGGCCAGCAAACAAACAATTGCCAATCATATTTACAATAAAACCTGCTTAAATATAACAAGTCAATTTCATACCTTTTAATCATCAGACCAAGGATTTTCTGAAGTTGGTTGTTCAGTGCTTTAGAAGAGTTGATGTGTAAAAAATTATAAGCCTTGTGAGAGAAGTCCTCCTATGCTTGTGTGAAGTGTTCATACTTTGTAGGCAGGATTGGCGGCTGCATCACTGATGACCCAGAGGTGACTGGTCAGCTCAAGATTCTTCGTATCCTGCTGCAAAAACAATGTTCATGTCAAGCACATTTTTAAAAGTTTATATTACTAATGGAAAAGACATCTTAATTCATCTTTCACTAATGTCAGTCACTCCTGACAGTATTATCTGTAGGGTCATATTTTTTATTTATTTTTTTCAAAAATGTCTTCCTCAAAGCATCAAGAACTAAATTCTTCATTGTAACTGGATTGCTGCATCAATTACATCTACACCAAATTCTAATTCTAAAAATTAAAATTCTAGTTGACCTTAAAATATATATATACAAAAAAATAAAAAATAGAAGTTAATTCTGGTTTCATGTCAGACAGTGAGAAAAAAAGTTCATTTACTTCTGTAATTCAACTTAAAATGTGAACTTCACACAGAAAGGCCCCATCCCTGGTGCGAATCGAACCCGGACCTTCTAACTGTGAAGAACGAGTGCTAACCGCTGTACTACTGTGCCGCCCAAAAGAAAGATGAGAGACATGAGACCGAACAATGCAGAAGAGCTGAAGGAGCTATTGAAGCATCCTGGTCTTCCATAACACCTCAGCAGTGCCACAGGCCGAGAGCATCCATGCCACGCTGCATTAAGGCAGTCATGATTATAGTTTTCAGAGGGCACACATTTCTGTTTAAAATACATTGTTCATTGATTTCATGTAATATTCTAATCTTCTGAGATTTTGAATTTGGACCTAAGCTGTAAACCATCATCAATATCATAACCAATACAGGCTTAACATGTCATTTTGCATGCAATGAGTCTATATATCTAGTTTCACATTTTAAGTTGAATTACAAAAAATAAATTAACTTTTTTACTAAACTGCGCTTCGTGCTCTAAAATAATGAAATGCATGCACATATTTTATTGAGCTGCAGACAGTCAATACTTAGAGTAAAATGTTGATTTCATCAAGGACAAGGACCAGACCTCCTAGGACCCGATTTAGTAGAGTATACAGATGTCAGGCTTACAGGAGATGGAGAGCTAAGCGATACATGTACCCTTACCTTGTTTTTTTTTCTTCCAAAAACATACAACATGGTGGACAGTTCATCACTGGTAGATTGTCAAATGAAGAGTCACTCAGCTAGCACCTCAAATCAGGAAAATGCAGTCAGTTACTTTGTAATAAAACAATAAACCAAAAAAACTACAATTTACATCAACCCCCCAAATAAAGAAATACGTAGCATTAAAAGTAAAAGTGGAAAGGATGGCATTTAGCACTTACCAAGTTTAAACGAGCTTTAAGTCAGCCTGCACCCAATACACTCTTAGGCTTCTTATTCTGTAAAATGATCTGAGCAAACAGATGAACAATGAACACAAAACTCTTTTACATTAACAGAGTAACAGCAAAGTTTTTTAATGGTAGCATTTTGTCCACAAATGTTATGAAAACATCCAAATAGTTGCTAATAAGTAAGTACGTTTATTTTTACCATCATTTGCTCAAATAATATAATTTATGATCTGACCCTGGGCCCCCCCTTGCAATCCCAGGCACCCCCACTCCAGGTTGGGAACCACTACTTTAGGCGACAGTTTGTGCTTCCTACATTTAATTAAGCTTGTCTAGTTGCACACTCAAAAATTATCTGAAACAAATTTGCATGGAAATGCAACCACAACCTAACCCTAAACAATTACAATTTTACAAGTGAATCAGGATATTGTTCAATGTGCATTTATTTCTGCAATTCAACTTAAACTGAAACCAATATACGATATAGACTCATAATGCAAAGTGAGTTATGTATAGCCTTTGTTTGTTATAATTTTGATTATTATTACTCAGTATATAAAAACCCTTATTTAAAAATATCAGAAAATTAGAATATTTTGAAAATGGACTGTAAGTCATAATCATCAAAATTATAACAAACACAGACATGAGTCTATATCATATATTAAGTTTCACAGTTTAAGTTGAATTACATAAATAAATTTGAACGATATTCTAATTTCCCTGAGTTTCACCTGTAAATGCTTCAGTAAAGTTGACAAATTTACTTTCGCCAGTGCATTAGATTTACTCACTTTTAAAGCGAAAAGCTGAAAGTCTGTCAGGGAGTGCTTCTCATCCTAATTCGCGCGGAGCTTCTAATGTTAGAGCACGAGATCCCATCGGCCTCAGGTCTACTGAAACAAAAACATTTAAGAACATAAACATTTGTAAATACTTCAGTAAGAGATGAGAGGTACAGAGTGAAACCTGACTCAAATCTACTTACATTCTGGCTGATTAGCCAAGTCATTTTCACAGTGCGTGCTTCTTTTCTCTGCATTCTCCATTTCCACATACTGTCCGACATACTGGTGGACACTGGAAAGCCTCGTCTTCATCCTCACACAGGCCTCTAGGTCACAGCACCTCCTCCTGTATTTGTAAAATGGACAAACAGGATACTGAAGTCAGGACACTTCACCTTAACACAACTATGGCAATAGTTACTCACTTTACCTTCTTCGTTGTGCATATCCAAGAATTCCAAGAATTAGTAAGACGGAATTTGTAGAGTTGATTCTCTAGATAAAAAGAAACATTTGTTATTACTCTAGGTGTCCATGACAGAATTAGAACATTTATCATAAACCACGGTAAATGGTCTTGATTGCGCTGTTCAACCTACATGAGGCACTTATTTACTCTGATTCATACTCCAGCGTGTGCAGACGACACTGGAGACAAGGTGGGGAATGTGTCTTGCTCAAGGGCACAACAGCAGCATGCACCTGTGGGAGCTGGGATCATCTAGGTGAAAAGGACAAAGTAAAGAATTGCCCCAATTCCCAGGTGTGACAGTGACAAATCAAACACCTAAAGAAACTGTACTTTCTGTTTAATTTAACTTTGTGTTTAATTAATTATGCTGGACATTAAAAAATGTCCAACATAAATGTCTCACAAAATGTTGCAAATGCAACTAAACAGCTACGCCTACTTTCTGCCCAAAGACAGGAACGTCGGGGACTTTTCTCACAGCCAATCATTCATCACATTCCACATCGTTCCAATCAGAGATGCATATTTGTAAATGAAGAAGAGTCTCAGAGCACATCTCATTCAGAACAAACGTTATCATTTCTGTTACCTGTAATTAAAATAGTTAAGTGATTTGCCGGTTGATCTGAAAGAGTGCAATATTTGTTATGTTTAGTTTTTTTGTAGTGGGGCGGATCAGCATTTTCTGTGGTTTAAGTGTTTCTATGATCCAGAGAGCTGTACAAGACATTTTTGCAAAGAATTGGAAAAGTGTGTTGTCTGGTTGGCACAAAATCCAGGATAAAAAAAAAACACACAACAAAAATGCAATAAACCAATTGTGTAAAATAGGATCATATAATCAGCAAGTGTATGGTCTCACCTTTATTTTCTGCTACAATTTCCTTTCTTGTCTGGTACTTGTTAACCTGCATTACAAAAAACAAATTAGGGTTGGGCAATTTGGCCAATAAATAAAAACATTTTTTTTTTTTTACTACTTTGGACAATGACCTAATCAATTTTATTCAACATTCTCTTAAACAGGGACCATTGTAGCTCATTTGTACTCAATCTTTTTAGGCCCATAAGCTAAGTTTATTTTGGCTTAGCCCTTTTACTTAAATTACAACGATTGTAATTTCTTCTATTAGCCCAAAGAAATATAACATGCTCTTAAAGTTAAGAACACACTTGTTACGGAGTTCTCAAAGCTCTCTGTCCTCTGTCCGCCCCGCTGCTGCTGCTGCTGCTGCTGCTGCACAGACGGAAGTGCGGAGGCAGCGCTGAAAACTGCGATATTAACGTTACTTGCACTTCACGGTCGCTAACAGCCTTCGAGCATATTTAATTAGGTCCTCACGGTTAGTTGTAAGAGTTTTAAAGACAACATGACTCGGACTTGGCTCCGGACTCGGGCGGAAGTGCGTCGCTGTTGCAGTTTTAAAAAGAAGCGGGAAAGATCTCACGCTACGCATTATCGATTAAACAGTACAATCTGAAGCGTAAACAATTCTCCTGGCTCTAACTACCTGCACACTGAAATCATACATATCATTTCACTGGATATTAATAAAGTATATTACCTTATTCAGGCCGTAGAAGCTCCTCTTCGTTAAATGACGGACACTCCCACAGCAGCGCACTGCGGCTGTGCAGAACCAAACACCTCACTCCAGCCAAGGCACGCAGGCGTCATGATGTCATGACGCAAAAGACCCGCCTCAAAACTTATAATTTGAACTTTCTAAACCTGACAATTTTAATCTGAATGGCAATAAAACCTTACTAAACTTAAAAAACACCCCTTTGGACTTAAACATTTTGAGATGAATGAAGATTTTGGCTAGTTTTGAGTTTTTTCACATCTTAAATGATTACCTCAAATAGCATTCGGGTTTACAGTGTAGACATTTATTCATTCAGTTTTAAAAAAAGTAAGATATCATCGTAATGAACGTCACAATGTTGGTTCATCAGCGGTGTTCTACTTTTGAAGGCGTAGGTGGAAGGGGAGCAGTGGGCTGAAATGTGGCAGTACTGAATGCGCAGTGCACTTTCATGTTCTAATGTGTAATCCGCATACACTTTGGCGAGATGAAAACGACGACAAAAAAAAAATAATAATAATAAGAATAATACTAATAAGAATAAGAATAATATTTATAATAATAAATGTATCTATATCAATTAGAAACATTTCCTGTAGATTACTAACACAAATATGAGAAGAATTGCATTGCTAATTTTCTTTTTATGTTTTCTTAGGCCTACAAAAACACATTTAAAAAGCCATGCCAAAATTACTTTTGGCTATAATGCTATTTATTGAGTATATTATTTGGCCCACTAAGTAATGGAAACTAAACCAATCTTTCGGAGAAATACTGGGAAATTGGTGTCAATTGTATAGGTAGGCTACTAGCTTTGATAATCGTATTATTTTATTTTAGTAGTGTAAACACCATTTGTCATACGTTGTAAACATATCTGTGAATGAAATAACAAACACTGATGGGCTGGGGCCTTTCTGTGTGAACTATGCATGTTCTACACATGTCTGCGTAAGTTTCCTGCAGGTTCTCTGGTTTTTCCCTACCACTACAAATGTGTTCAATAGCTCTCTATTTCCTCATCAGCGGGACTTTCCTGTTAAATAAAGGTAAAAAATATATATAAATATACAATATATGGACACTGAGATTAAATAACAATGGTCCATGGTTGTGCATGAGGGTTTGTAAGCACATTTAGGAAATATCTTTTCTCAACTATTCATTACTTTCAGGGTTTGATAATGGAGTAACTCAGGTAGTGCTGCGGAGATGTCATCGCCAAAATGGGAGAACAATGCACTTTATGAAATGGGGAGACATGGTGGCTTAGCGCTCATACTTCAGTTACAATGTCCGGAGTTCAATCCCTGGATATAGGTTTCCTCCTAGTACCCTGGTTCCCTCTACCACTAACATATGTACAACAGGTTAATCCTCCAGCCAAATGTTTCTAACCACCCCATAGGTTGCCCTATGCAGAGTGGCATTGAAGATGGGTCAAATGCAGAAAACGAATTACCCCTAACGGGGATTAATAAAGTAACAACAATCTTACATATCAATCCATGGAGAAAATCTGGCACAAGGAGCAATAGTTACCTCAGTGTGTTGATGAGGCATTTTTCTCTGTTACCAACCAAACATGTGTGTTAAACTACTCTCTATAGCAGGGGTCACCAACGTTGTGCCCTTTGGTGCATGCCCAGTAACCCTTGAGACTCTTCTTTCTAAGGTGTAAAACAATTAATTTTCTTCAATCTGATTCTTAAAAATACAGTTATTTCTGTTCTTGGGACTCAGTACGACTTTCAAATGAAGCTATTTCGATATAATATGTGGTCAATATCCTATAAATAAACAGTGTATGTTTAAGTCTTTAGGTAGCTTTTTTTTTCTTGAAGTAGCCCACAGCTGAAAAAAGGTTGGTGACCCCTGCTCTATAGTGTGCCTACAGTCTCATCATGAAGGAGACTAAGCCCTGTGCAGTGTATGAGAGAACAGCATACTGGCAGAGGCACATGTACACATCACTAGACTGGCATTGTGTGATTTTGTTGTGCCAATGATGATGTGTGTGCAGCACATTAAAACTCCTAAACAGAGGTTTAGGTTTTGATTTTCGTTTACACTGATTTGTCTGCATTTAACCCATCCTTCGATGCCGCTATTGTCGACAAAGTTAACCGTTAGAAAGTTGTGCTTTTGTTTAACTGATAACTATTCAATTTCTCTTCTTCAGTCTATTATCCAATATGAAATCTAAATGATGCCAGTATACTTTTTCACTATAAAAAATCCCCAGTCCGGCCATTAATACAACTGCAGGCCTCAGTTTGGTGAGTAAATTCTACTCACCAAACTGGTGAGTAAATTCTACTCACCAAACTGAGGCTGTGGCTGTATGGGTGCTGTCCTGTGGGTGCCCAAGTGGAGGTGCGGTGTCTCTGCAGCGCCTCCTATGGGGATCCTTGTGTCGGTGCCTGGGCGGCCACAGTTGGTCTGCTGCTCCGGGAGAGGACGGCTCCTCTGATGGGGTTTCCTCACCTTGGTCATCTGTACCCAGCCTTATGTACTTGATTTTAATTATGAGTGTGAGTTTGAGTGTAGAGCAAAGGGTAGGGGGACTAGGTGTGTGTGTGTATTGTGATAACTGTATGGGGAGGGTTTGATGGGCGAGAATGTTTTTAATGTATTCTTAAATGTCAAGCACTTTGCGATGCACCTGTGTATGAAAAGCGCTCTATAAATAAAGATTGATTGATTGATTGATTGATTGATTGATTGATTTGGGTTGTTTATCTGGGACCTAGACGAGTCAAACTATGTGGGCACTACATAGGGCATACCAGGTCTAGCCCATACCTATTTAGCCCACTTGAACTTTAAATGGGCCCCATATAGTTAGCCCATGTGGGTTGCCCATGTGGGGCCTATTCAGGTTAAACTATATGGGCCCTACATAGGGCATCCCAGCCTTAGCCCATGTCAGTTTAGCTCACTTGAACTTTAAATGGGCCCCATATAGTTAGCCCATGTGGGTTGCCCATGTGGGGCCTATTCAGGTTAAACTATATGGGCCCTACATAGGGCATCCCAGCCTTAGCCCATGTCAGTTTAGCTCACTTGAACTTTAAATGGGCCCCATATAGTTAGCCCATGTGGGTTGCCCATGTGGGGCCTATTCGGGTTAAACTATATGGGCCCTACATAGAGCATCCCAGCCTTAGCCCATGTCAGTTTAGCCCACTCGAACTTTAAATGGGCCCCATATAGCTAGCCCACGTGGGTTGCCCATGTGGGGCCAATTCAGGTTAAACTATATGGGCCCTACATAGGGCATCCCAGCCTTAGCCCATGTCAGTTTAGCCCACTTGAACTTTAAATGGGCCCCATATAGTTAGCCCACGTGGGTTGCCCATGTGGGGCCAATTCAGGTTAAACTATATGGGCCCTACATAGGGCATCCCAGCCTTAGCCCATGTCAGTTTAGCCCACTTGAATTTTAAATGGGCCCCATATAGTTAGCCCACGTGGGTTGCCCATGTGGGGCCAATTCAGGTTAAACTATATGGGGCCCTACATAGGGCATCCCAGCCTTAGCCCATGTCAGTTTAGCCCACTTGAATTTTAAATGGGCCCCATATAGTTAGCCCACGTGGGTTGCCCATGTGGGGCCAATTCAGGTTAAACTATATGGGCCCTACATAGGGCATCCCAGCCTTAGCCCATGTCAGTTTAGCCCACTTGAACCTTAAATGGGCCCCATATAGTTAGCCCATGTGGGTTGCCCATGTGGGGCCTATTCAGGTTAAACTATATGGGCCCTACATAGGGCATCCCAGCCTTAGCCCATGCCCAGTTTGCCCACTTAGAACCCATAAAGGTCCCATTTAGCCAACCCACATGGGCTTTACACCTGGGCCCCATGTATGTTAAACTATATGGGGCCCATTAATTTTTGCCCAGTTTTATCCCATGCCCATTTAACCAACAACAGACCCATATGGGGCCCAGATCACAGCCCATGTGGGCATCACATATGGGGCCCACATTAGCAAACCTTTCTGGGCCCCTCAAAATTTGCCCTGGACAAGCCCATGCCCAGTCAGTACCCATCTTGCCCACTTGTGGCCCATGTGGGGCCCACATTGCTTTGCTGGCTGGGTTGAGGTCCATGAATCCATTTAAATTAGTGTGGATGCGACTTTACGAAAGACCTCTAAAGTCACAAAGGCAGTTCTGTACCAGTGGTGGAAAGTACACATGTTCGGTACATTTACTTTGTTTTAGTAAATTTGTATTAATACTTTTAACTTTTATTTTACTACAACATCAACAAAAACCGGCGGACCGTGTGGCTGTTGTGAAGTTATGGCGAGTGTTTTTACTCTGCGAGCTTAGCAAGAGATGGAGAGGTGAGGAAAGCATTCCCTGGATACGTAGGACCTCAGGAGGAGATTTTTGCCCAAAGATACTCAAGCGCGATTGGCTCAAAACACAACTCAAGGTAAATTCTAATCGTACTGTAAACTATCCAAACAATTAAAAACATGAATTATATGTTTTTGGTTTGCTTCCAGCTGAAAATGACTGTGTGACTTACTTTGGGGTCCTGAACTACCAACTGATATTAGGGGTGTAACAATGCATAGACCTTACGATATATCGCGATATTTTGCAGCATGATACGATACTGATTGTTACGATATTTATATTTTTTATGATGTCGTTGTCGTGCATATTAACTCTGCTTTCACAGTCAGTTGGGGGCCGGTAATGGTCAAGAAGTGAGAACAGTAGAGGGAAGCACGACAATGTTAAGCATTTGGATCAAACACTGTCACTCAAATATACAGTATGACCTATGACACAAATATATGACTGTTAAGATTCAAGATTCAAGATTTTTTATTTGTCAAACCATGTGAATGATTTGAAATTATATTTCTCTCATCCTTGATTGTGGAGCAGGGGATGGGGAAGAGAGGTGGGAGGGAGACATGCTCGTCAGAAATGCCAAAGACACAGACAGAGAGAGACCTTGTACCTGCTCGGGGAAGCTAACGTGTTAGTAGCAGCCTTTTTGGTGAAAATACACGGTGATAGGTAAGCAAAAAACAACCCAAACTAAGCAACATATTGGAATATACAGATTAATGACAATTCGTTTTTATTAAATTTAAGATACTGAGTCCCAAAGGCTGTGAACCCACGAGAGCTGGGAAACCCTGTGTCACACGTGGATGTAGCATGGTGAGTGCCATTCATTGTGTATGGGGGCTAGTTAGCATGCTAATCTCCGGATGCTAATCTCCGAGTAGTATCCGTTAGCTTTTTCATTACGAAAATGCACTTTTTAGAGGTAAATACAATAATTCAAGGCCCCAATTCAGTTGATACGAAATACCATTTCAAGGTTTATGCAAAATAATTTGTGTAGAGGTGTAAAATGCCGTTTTCTGTGCAAAATTGTTTATTTAGCTTATGCTAATTTTTACCCTGGTGGTGCTAATGTGGGTTAGCCACTGTGAAAATTAGTAGGGTTAATGTCAAGTGCCGGCACCTGCACTTTGCTTATTTTTGAAGGTTTTTATGTTATTTAAAAACTGAGAATTTTTATGCACTTAAAGCCTGTAAGTGTAATTTTTGAGTCAAAGTGTACTTGCTATATACTTTTGAAACTTTTTGTTACTAAATGTAAACTAATGTAATTTGGTTTCTTTTTAATTTAGTAATACTTGAATTATAATGTTTATAATATTTTGAATAATTTTAAAAAGCTTTATTAGTAACTATAGTCAGTATAGAACATAATTTAAGCTATTGTCTGACCTGTTTCCAGGTCAGGTTTTTTGTGTGGGTTGGATCGGATTCAAGAAGATGCTCCAGATCTGGATGGCGAGCCCTAACCCGAACCACACCAACTGGTATTTGTAACCCGACTGGTTACAGTTTTGAACGAACATTGAAAGACAAAACGAACATTGAAAGACAAAACGAACATTGAAAGACAAAACGAACATTGAAAGACTTGACGGACATTGATATGACTTACCATTTTTGAGGGAATTTTTCGTTTTATTTTATTTTTGAAAGCGCGCCTATTGTACATAATTCTTAAACCAAATTTGCAGAGTTAAAGTTTATTATTTTTCTGCAATCTCTTGTGTGTGTGTGTGTGTGTGTGTGTGTGTGTCTGTATATATGGTTTATGGAGCCAATTGACCTGACTACTCACCAGCACTACGAGAACCTAAGGGGATTAGCAGGACTATGTTACGGTCCTCATAAACCAAGATTTTGTATTTTAATTTTTAGCATATAAAGAGCATAATTTCATTGTTTTTCTGAAGTCCTTTTAATGCTCAATGATAATATATCATGCACATATCAAGTTTTTTTAAATTCTTAGCTTTTAAAGACCATAAATTGAAAGTTTATTTGACGTCCATATAATACCCCAACCTGACTTCTTGTGTATGGAGTGTATGATGTGCTCCCCCTACCCTACTCTGGCGGTATTGAAGGCTCCATTGTGATTGGTTCTTTATGGGGACACGTGCGGGATATGTGTCCGGGCATGTTGAGTGATTTCGGAAGACATCTAATGGTAATGCGAAGAAGAAGGACCAAGAGAAAGTTCACTCCAAAGAAGACAAGAAAATATATTGGTAAGTATCTAGTCCTTGTTAAATATACGTTATCAAGTATTTTCTGAATGGAACTTAGCCCCGGCCTGGAGGATTTATCCCCGGGCTGGATGATATGGGGACCGGGCTATTGGGTTTTGGAGCTGGCTGTGGAACTTAGCCCCAGCCTTGGTGAGTTTTCCCCGGCCTGGATGAGTTGGGGGGTGTAGTCCGAGGAGGGGTGCTTAAGAGTGGGTCCGAGATGTGGGCTGTGTGTCCCCGGAGGTCCAGAGGAGTCAGGGGGGCGAGTGTGTGCAAGTAGGGCCGGGGTAGGAGTGCCCTGAGCCGGGTAGTGTAAGTGGAGTAGAGGGTGGGTCATTGTGGTGGATGTCGGTGCGGAGCTGGTAGCTTTAGGAGCAGGCTGGTCAGAGGAGGTCCAGAGGAGCCAGGGGGGCGAGTGTGTGCACGTAGGCCGGGGTAGGAGTGCCCTGAGCCGGGTAGTGTAAGTGGAGTAGAGGGTGGGTCATTGTGGTGGATGTCGGTGCGGAGCTGGTAGCTTTAGGAGCAGGCTGGTCAGAGGAGGTCCAGAGGAGCCAGGGGGGCGAGTGTGTGCACGTAGGCCGGGGTAGGAGTGCCCTGAGCCGGGTAGTGTAAGTGGAGTAGAGGGTGGGTCATTGTGGTGGATGTCGGTGCGGAGCTGGTAGCTTTAGGAGCAGGCTGGTCAGAGGAGGTCCAGAGGAGCCAGGGGGGCGAGTGTGTGCACGTAGGCCGGGGTAGGAGTGCCCTGAGCCGGGTAGTGTAAGTGGAGTAGAGGGTGGGTCATTGTGGTGGATGTCGGTGCGGAGCTGGTAGCTTTAGGAGCAGGCTGGTCAGAGGAGGTCCAGAGGAGCCAGGGGGGCGAGTGTGTGCACGTAGGCCGGGGTAGGAGTGCCCTGAGCCGGGTAGTGTAAGTGGAGTAGAGGGTGGGTCATTGTGGTGGATGTCGGTGCGGAGCTGGTAGCTTTAGGAGCAGGCTGGTCAGAGGAGGTCCAGAGGAGCCAGGGGGGCGAGTGTGTGCACGTAGGCCGGGGTAGGAGTGCCCTGAGCCGGGTAGTGTAAGTGGAGTAGAGGGTGGGTCATTGTGGTGGATGTCGGTGCGGAGCTGGTAGCTTTAGGAGCAGGCTGGTCAGAGGAGGTCCAGAGGAGCCAGGGGGGCGAGTGTGTGCACGTAGGCCGGGGTAGGAGTGCCCTGAGCCGGGTAGTGTAAGTGGAGTAGAGGGTGGGTCATTGTGGTGGATGTCGGTGCGGAGCTGGTAGCTTTAGGAGCAGGCTGGTCAGAGGAG
The DNA here is from genome assembly GCA_021464625.1 of Proterorhinus semilunaris. Taxonomy (NCBI): domain Eukaryota; kingdom Metazoa; phylum Chordata; class Actinopteri; order Gobiiformes; family Gobiidae; genus Proterorhinus; species Proterorhinus semilunaris. The sequence continues at coordinate 24,175,856 of CM038360.1, forward strand.
GTCCAGAGGAGCCAGGGGGGCGAGTGTGTGCACGTAGGCCGGGGTAGGAGTGCCCTGAGCCGGGTAGTGTAAGTGGAGTAGAGGGTGGGTCATTGTGGTGGATGTCGGTGCGGGGCTGGTAGCTTTAGGAGCAGGCTGGTCAGAGGAGGTCCAGAGGAGCCAGGGGGGCGAGTGTGTGCACGTAGGCCGGGGTAGGAGTGCCCTGAGCCGGGTAGTGTAAGTGGAGTAGAGGGTGGGTCATTGTGGTGGATGTCGGTGCGGAGCTGGTAGCTTTAGGAGCAGGCTGGTCAGAGGAGGTCCAGAGGAGCCAGGGGGGCGAGTGTGTGCACGTAGGCCGGGGTAGGAGTGCCCTGAGCCGGGTAGTGTAAGTGGAGTAGAGGGTGGGTCATTGTGGTGGATGTCGGTGCGGGGCTGGTAGCTTTAGGAGCAGGCTGGTCAGAGGAGGTCCAGAGGAGCCAGGGGGGCGAGTGTGTGCACGTAGGCCGGGGTAGGAGTGCCCTGAGCCGGGTAGTGTAAGTGGAGTAGAGGGTGGGTCATTGTGGTGGATGTCGGTGCGGAGCTGGTAGCTTTAGGAGCAGGCTGGTCAGAGGAGGTCCAGAGGAGCCAGGGGGGCGAGTGTGTGCACGTAGGCCGGGGTAGGAGTGCCCTGAGCCGGGTAGTGTAAGTGGAGTAGAGGGTGGGTCATTGTGGTGGATGTCGGTGCGGAGCTGGTAGCTTTAGGAGCAGGCTGGTCAGAGGAGGTCCAGAGGAGCCAGGGGGGCGAGTGTGTGCACGTAGGCCGGGGTAGGAGTGCCCTGAGCCGGGTAGTGTAAGTGGAGTAGAGGGTGGGTCATTGTGGTGGATGTCGGTGCGGAGCTGGTAGCTTTAGGAGCAGGCTGGTCAGAGGAGGTCCAGAGGAGCCAGGGGGGCGAGTGTGTGCACGTAGGCCGGGGTAGGAGTGCCCTGAGCCGGGTAGTGTAAGTGGAGTAGAGGGTGGGTCATTGTGGTGGATGTCGGTGCGGAGCTGGTAGCTTTAGGAGCAGGCTGGTCAGAGGAGGTCCAGAGGAGCCAGGGGGGCGAGTGTGTGCACGTAGGCCGGGGTAGGAGTGCCCTGAGCCGGGTAGTGTAAGTGGAGTAGAGGGTGGGTCATTGTGGTGGATGTCGGTGCGGAGCTGGTAGCTTTAGGAGCAGGCTGGTCAGAGGAGGTCCAGAGGAGCCAGGGGGGCGAGTGTGTGCACGTAGGCCGGGGTAGGAGTGCCCTGAGCCGGGTAGTGTAAGTGGAGTAGAGGGTGGGTCATTGTGGTGGATGTCGGTGCGGGGCTGGTAGCTTTAGGAGCAGGCTGGTCAGAGGAGGTCCAGAGGAGCCAGGGGGGCGAGTGTGTGCACGTAGGCCGGGGTAGGAGTGCCCTGAGCCGGGTAGTGTAAGTGGAGTAGAGGGTGGGTCATTGTGGTGGATGTCGGTGCGGAGCTGGTAGCTTTAGGAGCAGGCTGGTCAGAGGAGGTCCAGAGGAGCCAGGGGGGCGAGTGTGTGCACGTAGGCCGGGGTAGGAGTGCCCTGAGCCGGGTAGTGTAAGTGGAGTAGAGGGTGGGTCATTGTGGTGGATGTCGGTGCGGGGCTGGTAGCTTTAGGAGCAGGCTGGTCAGAGGAGGTCCAGAGGAGCCAGGGGGGCGAGTGTGTGCACGTAGGCCGGGGTAGGAGTGCCCTGAGCCGGGTAGTGTAAGTGGAGTAGAGGGTGGGTCATTGTGGTGGATGTCGGTGCGGAGCTGGTAGCTTTAGGAGCAGGCTGGTCAGAGGAGGTCCAGAGGAGCCAGGGGGGCGAGTGTGTGCACGTAGGCCGGGGTAGGAGTGCCCTGAGCCGGGTAGTGTAAGTGGAGTAGAGGGTGGGTCATTGTGGTGGATGTCGGTGCGGAGCTGGTAGCTTTAGGAGCAGGCTGGTCAGAGGAGGTCCAGAGGAGCCAGGGGGGCGAGTGTGTGCACGTAGGCCGGGGTAGGAGTGCCCTGAGCCGGGTAGTGTAAGTGGAGTAGAGGGTGGGTCATTGTGGTGGATGTCGGTGCGGAGCTGGTAGCTTTAGGAGCAGGCTGGTCAGAGGAGGTCCAGAGGAGCCAGGGGGGCGAGTGTGTGCACGTAGGCCGGGGTAGGAGTGCCCTGAGCCGGGTAGTGTAAGTGGAGTAGAGGGTGGGTCATTGTGGTGGATGTCGGTGCGGAGCTGGTAGCTTTAGGAGCAGGCTGGTCAGAGGAGGTCCAGAGGAGCCAGGGGGGCGAGTGTGTGCACGTAGGCCGGGGTAGGAGTGCCCTGAGCCGGGTAGTGTAAGTGGAGTAGAGGGTGGGTCATTGTGGTGGATGTCGGTGCGGAGCTGGTAGCTTTAGGAGCAGGCTGGTCAGAGGAGGTCCAGAGGAGCCAGGGGGGCGAGTGTGTGCACGTAGGCCGGGGTAGGAGTGCCCTGAGCCGGGTAGTGTAAGTGGAGTAGAGGGTGGGTCATTGTGGTGGATGTCGGTGCGGAGCTGGTAGCTTTAGGAGCAGGCTGGTCAGAGGAGGTCCAGAGGAGCCAGGGGGGCGAGTGTGTGCACGTAGGCCGGGGTAGGAGTGCCCTGAGCCGGGTAGTGTAAGTGGAGTAGAGGGTGGGTCATTGTGGTGGATGTCGGTGCGGGGCTGGTAGCTTTAGGAGCAGGCTGGTCAGAGGAGGTCCAGAGGAGCCAGGGGGGCGAGTGTGTGCACGTAGGCCGGGGTAGGAGTGCCCTGAGCCGGGTAGTGTAAGTGGAGTAGAGGGTGGGTCATTGTGGTGGATGTCGGTGCGGAGCTGGTAGCTTTAGGAGCAGGCTGGTCAGAGGAGGTCCAGAGGAGCCAGGGGGGCGAGTGTGTGCACGTAGGCCGGGGTAGGAGTGCCCTGAGCCGGGTAGTGTAAGTGGAGTAGAGGGTGGGTCATTGTGGTGGATGTCGGTGCGGGGCTGGTAGCTTTAGGAGCAGGCTGGTCAGAGGAGGTCCAGAGGAGCCAGGGGGGCGAGTGTGTGCACGTAGGCCGGGGTAGGAGTGCCCTGAGCCGGGTAGTGTAAGTGGAGTAGAGGGTGGGTCATTGTGGTGGATGTCGGTGCGGAGCTGGTAGCTTTAGGAGCAGGCTGGTCAGAGGAGGTCCAGAGGAGCCAGGGGGGCGAGTGTGTGCACGTAGGCCGGGGTAGGAGTGCCCTGAGCCGGGTAGTGTAAGTGGAGTAGAGGGTGGGTCATTGTGGTGGATGTCGGTGCGGAGCTGGTAGCTTTAGGAGCAGGCTGGTCAGAGGAGGTCCAGAGGAGCCAGGGGGGCGAGTGTGTGCACGTAGGCCGGGGTAGGAGTGCCCTGAGCCGGGTAGTGTAAGTGGAGTAGAGGGTGGGTCATTGTGGTGGATGTCGGTGCGGAGCTGGTAGCTTTAGGAGCAGGCTGGTCAGAGGAGGTCCAGAGGAGCCAGGGGGGCGAGTGTGTGCACGTAGGCCGGGGTAGGAGTGCCCTGAGCCGGGTAGTGTAAGTGGAGTAGAGGGTGGGTCATTGTGGTGGATGTCGGTGCGGAGCTGGTAGCTTTAGGAGCAGGCTGGTCAGAGGAGGTCCAGAGGAGCCAGGGGGGCGAGTGTGTGCACGTAGGCCGGGGTAGGAGTGCCCTGAGCCGGGTAGTGTAAGTGGAGTAGAGGGTGGGTCATTGTGGTGGATGTCGGTGCGGAGCTGGTAGCTTTAGGAGCAGGCTGGTCAGAGGAGGTCCAGAGGAGCCAGGGGGGCGAGTGTGTGCACGTAGGCCGGGGTAGGAGTGCCCTGAGCCGGGTAGTGTAAGTGGAGTAGAGGGTGGGTCATTGTGGTGGATGTCGGTGCGGGGCTGGTAGCTTTAGGAGCAGGCTGGTCAGAGGAGGTCCAGAGGAGCCAGGGGGGCGAGTGTGTGCACGTAGGCCGGGGTAGGAGTGCCCTGAGCCGGGTAGTGTAAGTGGAGTAGAGGGTGGGTCATTGTGGTGGATGTCGGTGCGGAGCTGGTAGCTTTAGGAGCAGGCTGGTCAGAGGAGGTCCAGAGGAGCCAGGGGGGCGAGTGTGTGCACGTAGGCCGGGGTAGGAGTGCCCTGAGCCGGGTAGTGTAAGTGGAGTAGAGGGTGGGTCATTGTGGTGGATGTCGGTGCGGGGCTGGTAGCTTTAGGAGCAGGCTGGTCAGAGGAGGTCCAGAGGAGCCAGGGGGGCGAGTGTGTGCACGTAGGCCGGGGTAGGAGTGCCCTGAGCCGGGTAGTGTAAGTGGAGTAGAGGGTGGGTCATTGTGGTGGATGTCGGTGCGGAGCTGGTAGCTTTAGGAGCAGGCTGGTCAGAGGAGGTCCAGAGGAGCCAGGGGGGCGAGTGTGTGCACGTAGGCCGGGGTAGGAGTGCCCTGAGCCGGGTAGTGTAAGTGGAGTAGAGGGTGGGTCATTGTGGTGGATGTCGGTGCGGAGCTGGTAGCTTTAGGAGCAGGCTGGTCAGAGGAGGTCCAGAGGAGCCAGGGGGGCGAGTGTGTGCACGTAGGCCGGGGTAGGAGTGCCCTGAGCCGGGTAGTGTAAGTGGAGTAGAGGGTGGGTCATTGTGGTGGATGTCGGTGCGGAGCTGGTAGCTTTAGGAGCAGGCTGGTCAGAGGAGGTCCAGAGGAGCCAGGGGGGCGAGTGTGTGCACGTAGGCCGGGGTAGGAGTGCCCTGAGCCGGGTAGTGTAAGTGGAGTAGAGGGTGGGTCATTGTGGTGGATGTCGGTGCGGAGCTGGTAGCTTTAGGAGCAGGCTGGTCAGAGGAGGTCCAGAGGAGCCAGGGGGGCGAGTGTGTGCACGTAGGCCGGGGTAGGAGTGCCCTGAGCCGGGTAGTGTAAGTGGAGTAGAGGGTGGGTCATTGTGGTGGATGTCGGTGCGGAGCTGGTAGCTTTAGGAGCAGGCTGGTCAGAGGAGGTCCAGAGGAGCCAGGGGGGCGAGTGTGTGCACGTAGGCCGGGGTAGGAGTGCCCTGAGCCGGGTAGTGTAAGTGGAGTAGAGGGTGGGTCATTGTGGTGGATGTCGGTGCGGAGCTGGTAGCTTTAGGAGCAGGCTGGTCAGAGGAGGTCCAGAGGAGCCAGGGGGGCGAGTGTGTGCACGTAGGCCGGGGTAGGAGTGCCCTGAGCCGGGTAGTGTAAGTGGAGTAGAGGGTGGGTCATTGTGGTGGATGTCGGTGCGGAGCTGGTAGCTTTAGGAGCAGGCTGGTCAGAGGAGGTCCAGAGGAGCCAGGGGGGCGAGTGTGTGCACGTAGGCCGGGGTAGGAGTGCCCTGAGCCGGGTAGTGTAAGTGGAGTAGAGGGTGGGTCATTGTGGTGGATGTCGGTGCGGGGCTGGTAGCTTTAGGAGCAGGCTGTGGAACTTAGCCCCAGCCTTGGTGAGTTTTCCCCGGCCCTGATGAGTTGGGGACCGGGGTATTGGGTTTAGGAGCTGGCTGTGGAACTTAGCCCCAGCCTGGGTGGTTCTTTGTAGGTTCAAGTATTGTCTGTTTATCTTTCAGAGTGACACTGGGAAGGACCAAAGGCAGGAGATGGCACAAGAAAAAAACAACCCAGACTCAGACCCAGACTATGTGGGTGATGAAGATTTAGATGAGCTCCCCCATCCAAATATATGGCTGACACAAAAGTCGGATACAAGTCTTGCTCCTGCTTCTAGTGCACCGGGAACCAGCCAGCAAGGTAGTTCTTCATACACCTCAGAGTTGCATTCAGAGAATGGTCCACGAAGAGGAGACCCACAGCGGACAAGTTCCATAAATTACTGCTTTGTCTGCGGTAAGCCCCAGAAGAAAATATCGAGACATCTTAAAACACACAAGACCAATGCAGAGATTGTACAAGTCTTTTCCCTTACTGATGTCAAGGAGCGCAACAAACGGATTGAAAAAATTAGGAATAAAGGGAACTTTTTACATAATCAAGCAGTATTACAAAGTGGGAAAGGGCAATTGAAAGTGAAGCGACGATGCAAAAAAAAAGCTTTGGATGGAAAGTTTATTCACTGCATGTATTGTCAAGGCATGTTTCTCCGCAAAGAACTATGGAGGCATACTCGCAGGTGCCCTCACAAACCCGAAGATGCAAACCAAGAAGAGACGTCTGGAAGGAGAAGGATCCTCGGCTCTGCATCAGCTCAGGATGCCGCCTTATGTGCGCAAATCTCGGGTGGGGTTTGGAAGCTTCTCAGTGTTATGAACGTGGATGAAGTTGGATCAGTTGTGCGAAATGACTTCTGTATTCTCCAGTTTGCCCAGTCACTTTACAACATTCATGGACAGGATACAACAAAGTATGAATACATAAGACAAAAACTGAGAGAAGTGGGACGTCTGCTGCTGTGCTTGCGGACAGATTTCTCTGTGCCGACCCTGGAAGATGCTGTTAGGCCTGCAAACTTTGAGAAAGTGGTACAAGCGGTCAAAAAGGTAGCAGGTTTTAATGATGACAATCTTTCGTACAAAACCCCGAGCCTTGCTCTTAAACTCGGCCACACACTGAATAAGATCTGCGACATCATCCACTGCCGGGGCTTGATGGCAGAAGATGAGAAGCTGGTGAAGTATACTGAAACATTTAAGAAGTTGCTCAGTACCAAGTGGAAAGAATATGTATCTCACAATGCCCTTAACACACTGAGTGATGCCAAGTTTAATAAACCGTTAACCTTACCATTCACTGAAGATGTTGTGAAACTTCACAAGTTTTTGGAAAAGGCAGCAGAAGAGGCCACAAGCAAACTGCAAGAAACAGATGATGCTCAAACTTATGCCCGTCTTGCCATGGTGTTGCTCACACAAATCATTGTGTTCAACCGTCGGCGAGCTGGAGAGGTTTCCAAAATGCCTCTGAAACATTTTCTGGAGAGGGATAATCAACAACTTCATGCGGATGTAAGCCTTGGTTTATCGGACACAGAAAAGAAGCTCTGCCGGTATCTAAGTCGCGTGGAAATTATGGGTAAAAGAGGGAGAAAAGTTGCAGTTCTTCTCCCCCGACCTGTTGTCAATGGTCTTACACTACTCACAAATAAGAGGAAAGAATGTGGTGTGTCTCCCTCAAACCCATTCTTATTTGCACGACCCAAAGCACCAACCCATTATAGAGGAAGTGACTGCCTGAGACGTTTCTCCACACAGTGCGACACAAAGTACCCCGAGCACCTCCGGTCGACGGGTCTCAGGAAACATGTGGCCACGCTATCTCAAGTCTTAAACCTCCAGGAGAATGAGCTGGATCAGGTGGCAGACTTCCTTGGACATGATATCCGCGTACACAGGGAATTCTACAGACTGCCTGTTCCAACAACACAACTTGCAAAGATATCCAAAGTATTGCTTTTAATGGAGAAGGGATCCATTTCCTCGCTAAAAGGAAAGACGCTGGAGGAGATTGAACTTGAAGGTTTGTTAAATGTATCTCTTATCTGGGTGTGCATGTAGGGCCGGGGTAGGAGTGCCCTGAGCCGGGTAGTGTAAGTGGAGTAGAGGGTGGGTCATTGTGGTGGATGTCGGTGCGGAGCTGGTAGCTTTAGGAGCAGGCTGGTCAGAGGAGGTCCAGAGGAGCCAGGGGGGCGAGTGTGTGCACGTAGGCCGGGGTAGGAGTGCCCTGAGCCGGGTAGTGTAAGTGGAGTAGAGGGTGGGTCATTGTGGTGGATGTCGGTGCGGGGCTGGTAGCTTTAGGAGCCGGCTGGGGATCTTAGCCCCAGCCTTGGTGAGTTTTCCCAGGCCTGGTGGCTTTAGGAGCGGGCTGATTGAATTGAATCCCCCTTTTGTTTTTAGATGAAATTCCCATCAGTGCAGATGAGGCCGAAGAGGAGAGTCACAGTGACTCGGGGGACTCTGCTGAGAAACAAGCGGCAACTGTGGTTATAGATGATGACCCGATCGACATAGCTGATGGAGATACCTCTGATTTTGAAGGCAAGTTCTTCTGTTTACTCTTGTAGTAGTCTTGCTCTGACTTATTCACATTGTTTTGTTTAAATTAATTCCTAATTTTCCTTTTCAGAGGCAGCACAGAGGCCTGCAAAGCAACCTGGACCAAAACGCAGAGTGACAAAAAGAGCATGGTCAAAGACTGAAGAAGCAGCTGTAATGCGGCATTTTAAAAAACACATCAAGAGAGGAAAACTGGCCACAAAAAATGAAGTAACTCAGTGTAAGCAAGCAGAAATGGCCTTAAGTCAGAGAACACTGCAGAATATAAGAGACTTTGTGAGAAATCGTGGACTAGCACATAAAAGACAACTAAAGGTAAAAGATGGATAAGCATGGAGTGTATGTATGAAGAACATTAAAACTTTTCCAGCCTCTAATTGTGGTTCATCCATCCATCCATTTTCTCCCACTTGTCCGTTGCCGGGTCGTGGAGGCAGCCGTTGGAGCTGCCCAAATCACATAGCACCAGTCCCCTATGGCTCCTCCTGCAGGTGGTGGGTCCACGGAAGGACGGCCTCATGGTTCCAAACGGGCCTGTTGGTCTCTCATAGGGGAATTGTGGTTCAGTTATGTTTAAAGTCCTCATAATTCATCTTTGGTCCTCATGAACCACCTTCTGGTCGGTGGCTGTGTATAGACAACCGTAGCTGATACAAGGATGTTAAATAGACCTACATTTTTTTCAGATTTTTTACAGTTAGTCTATCCAGAGCTTATCTCTCTAGGACCTTGGGAAACCATAGTCCTCTTAAACCACACCAGGGTTGGTTTTTCCAAAAGGTCAACATAAACCATAAAACCACGTATGTGTGTGTGTGTGTGTGTGTGTGTGTGTGTGTGTGTGTGTGTGTGTGTGTGTCCTTTGATGTTGTACACTCTAGGCTCCTTCGAATCTTGTAATCTATCTGATCTGGCCCAATTGTCCATTCAGTCCATCCTCTATAAGGGCACCGAAAGCGCCATAAGTGTTACACTTGTCCAACATAAAAACATTAGTGCTGTATGATGACGCCATCAGGCTGCGCGGCTCTGTTTCAGTGGGCCAGCAGGGGGCAGGTGTGGCATAGATCATTAGTTTAGAAACGTGAGAATATAATTTTTTTTATTTTGTTTGAATAATCGTTATTTCAATCATGACTCAAATAATCATGATTATTAGTTTTTCTATAATCAAGCAACCCTATCGTGAGCCATGTATCGTGAATCGTATATATTATCATGAGTTGAGATCCACTGGTCTAGAGGAAGCTGGTGATTCCAAAGGTTTGACTTTGAAAACATGCAACATTACAACATTATTAGCCTTCAATTAAGGGGGATTTCGACCCGACCAGTTCGGTTCACGTGAGACCAGTTAATTTTAGGGAGGGGCAGCCCCTGCAAGTTTATGTTTCAAGTGACTTTAGGGCTGGAGCGGTTGAGTTTTGGCTGTGGAAACACCCTCAAACCGCTCCGGTCCGCTCCTATGGAAATGCCCTATTAGCTGCAGCTTGTCTTCATAATTCTCATCACAACAAGTTCACAACTGAAACCTGTTTGTTTTGAGTTTTGAAGACTTTCCCGCTCTCAGGAAGTTTTCATTTGTTATTAGTCACCCGCCCCCACACTGACATGCTGACAGTGTAATTGCAGGGACTTTGCACGCAGTGGGCGAGTGCTTACATAGTTCGTCCTTAGTCCAAACAGAGCACACATGTAGACTCAATGCTCCCCTAGAGCTCTCTCCTAGCGCCAAAGCGCCTGTCAAAGCCACATCAGCCAAAGAAAACATGATCAGCCCTGTCAGACCTCTCTTTACTGAAAGTGGAAAGGTTTCAATAATTTTCCAGAAATATGCAAATCAGAGGGAGCACAGCAGGGAGGCTTTGACATATAGAGTGCACAAATTGGCCCAAAGTAAGTGATTGCGTCTCAAATTTTCCCAGCGACCACTTATTCACAAAGAAATCCAGTCTAAATCAGCAAGATAAAGGCGTTTTTATCGATAGCGGAGTGAAATAAATGTCTAATCACGTGGATGGATTTTGAAAGTCGGCTGAGGTACTTAAGTCAAGCCTGTGCAGATAGCTCTTTGGAAATGTATTAAAAAGGAAAAAGGAAGACTGTTTCCGCGGGGCATTAAGCGTCATTAAATGAATTGTGCCGAAAATCAAGGAATTAAATGTAATTAAAAAGCATTAAATTGGATAAAAGAATTATGACCATGCTCAACATTTTTTACTGTGTAAGTTCCACAAAAATACCAAAATGATGTTCTAGAACATAATCAGCTGCAGTTTGGCAGTTTTTGTTTTTCCCATTTCATTCAATTCTCTTGTTCTATGAAATGTTTTTTAAATCTTAAGAAATTAAATTAGCCCCGAGTTTATTCTCTGTTTCTGGCATTAAAATATAGTGTTTGGGCATTAAAATGGCATTAAAAAACATGACATTTGACGTTCTTGTGCCTGTATAAAGGGCTTTTATTTAAGTTCAGTTTATTGCATTTGTTCCTCAAGAATTGCTGCTGACAAACACACACTTGTAACACCCTTTTCGTGTGGATTCTTTGAGGCAAAGGGACCACTGATGTAGCATCTGGTCGCCGTTGTCAGAAGAAAGAAACCAACCCATTGTCTTCACCAAGTAGAGTGTTTAGATGCATAATTATGTAATCTACAATTCTTTACAAGATACAGAGTCCAGATCGAGCTATTATCATTTAATGCTTGATCAACATGTCTTTGGACTCTCATATTGCCCTGATCTGTGTAGCTGTTGAAGGTTTTCAGCGTTATTCTAATGTGGCCTTTTATGTCGCCGAAAGGTGCTAGTTGACTATGTATTAGCATGTTATCTGAACTACCAGGCATTTGGTAATCTTCAGAATGCAAGAAGGAAATGCCCGTCATAGTCCCAGCATGGCTAAGTCTTTTTGGATTTCAATCGGACGCTTTTCTTACAGTCTTGGTTTTGACTGGCCTTCTTTTATCGGATGACCTCTCTTAATCTTGTGGGACACATACCAGCTCAATTGCTCTTACAGACATTAACATTTGTATAGTTTCTGCACATGAGTAGAGGCTTAACTGGTTGAATATCGCTACCTAATCTCGGCCTTGACATTTGTGCTCCTCCCAGACAAAGGTCTTCCTCAGAGAGCCACAACACGTCCTCGTGGCATTTCATCTACATTCCCAGTCTTTGATGGAAGTGCTCTGGGAATAGATTTCAAACTGACCTTTTACATGGATCACAGTCTTCTTCCTGCGCTAATCCATTGCGGGAAACCTATGGGAATCCTGCAATTATCATAGCGGCCGCTCAAGTGTCTCGGGCCTGTCGCAGGGCTGAATTTGTTAACCCTGCTGAAATGCGCGGCGCTCGGGGATCAATAGAGACGTTGTTTCGCAATCAGTATGACTGTTTAGGAAAGGCAACATCTCTACAGGGTTCAGTATTTATAAAAGGTAAAATACATGGACATGGAGCAACAGAGTAATACTGAAATCTAATCTAATCTATCTGGGACAGATAAATTGAATATTTATTTTACTTAGTACAGTGTCTGTTGCAAAAGCTTTTCTTTCTATTACATCTTAATGTAGTTTGGTCCCAAAAATTTACCTACAGTGCAACCAAGAAGTTTTTTTTTGTTTGTTTATTTGTTTATTTGAGCAGTACACATAGTGCTCAAAAGGAGTGGGCTGAAGCAAAAGCTTATGATTGCCCACCCCCAAGTGCAATAAAATAAATAAAAAAAGAACATTTCAAGCAGCTACATTCATACAGACCAACTTACAAACTTACCAAAAAAAATAATAATATATGAACTGTTTATACAATTAATTGAAGCAACGCACAGCTACAACAACAATCCCGTTTCATGTACGATGTCTAGAACAAAGCAGTCAACAAAAAAAATGTGATCCTTAATATATTTCTTCCAGATTTTTACCCTTGATAACCGAGAGTTACTTTTATGTTATGAAGGCACATTAATAGATATTACAATCTGAGATCCCGACACTCTCCAGTTGTCACCACCACCCTCAGCATAACTCCAATCTGGGTGTAATTTCCATAATCATTATTATTATATATTCATTTAATTGAGTTATATGTGAAGTATGCTGCAAGCCCTGCACAGCGTGGTGCACCAAAAAGCCAAAGTGTAGAGCGGGCCAGACGAAGAGGGCAGCAACTCCCAATCAACAAACCCCCACACGGCCGCCCCAACAGCTGACCCTGCAGAATATGTTCCCATGCTGAGCGGTGCATTAAAAGACAAGGTTTAGAGCCCGTTGGGAGGATTCCTCTCAACAGATCCATAACCTGCCAACCCTAATTCTCCATTTGTGAATTTGAGCAATAGAATGACAACCGTTCCAAGCAGCAACACTCTTCCAGATTATAGAGGAACAATACACATAATCCATCCTACTGCTCCCCCTAGTGGCAACACATTTCTTCTTGTCTGTATATTTCAAAAGTCTTTTGTTTGTATTTAAATTTGAACAGGTTGATGTTTGGACATCGTTTCAAATCCATCTCCAGTTTATTCCACAATTGAACACCATTAACTGTTGGACTAAAACTTTTCAAAGTTGTGCTATGTTTCTGAATCCTAAAGTTTAATTCATCACGTAATTCATAACGACCAGTACGTTCTTGGAACCTTCTTTGTAATTGGTTTGGTAACAATGTATACCTTGCTTTGAATAACATTTGAACAGTTTGGAACTCAACAATGTCACAAAACTTCATGATCTTTGATTTTAAAAATAATGAGTTTGTGTGGTCCAAAAACCCACCTTTATGAATTACTCGGATAGCTCTTTTTTGCAACAATATTATTGGTTTAACTGTGTTTTTGTAAGTACTACCCCAAACCACAGTACAATAATATAAGTAGGGCAAAATCAGAGAACAGTATAAGGTATGTAGAGCTTTGATGTTTAAAATGTGCTTTGCTTTTGCAATTACTGAAATGCTTCTAGAAATTTTCGTAGATATATATTTAATATGAGATTTCCAAGTAATTCTGTCATCAATAATCACACCAAGGAATTTGATTTCATGCACTCGCTCGATAACAACACCTTCTATCTGAATCGCTTCCTGAGCATTGGAGTTACAGTTGCCAAATATCATCATTTTGCTTTTACTCAGATTTAAAGATAATTTATTTTGTTTGAACCACTTGTTGACACTTTTGAGTTCCAAGTTAACAATCCGACACAGCTGCTGTAAGTCGTCTCCTGATGCAAAAATATTTGTATCGTCAGCAAACAAGATAAATTTAAGTATTTCAGACGTTTTACAAATGTCGTTAATATACATATTAAACAATTTTGGGCCCAGAATAGAACCTTGAGGTAAACCACAGACAATTTGTCGACAACTCGACTGATAATCACCGATTTTCACACATTGTTTTCTATTTTTTAAGTAACTGGTAACCCACTGTAGAGCTACCCCCCTAATTCCATAAAGTTCTAGTTTATTAATTAATATATCATAGTTTATTGTATCAAACGCTTTACTCAGGTCAATAAATAACCCTATTGCACATTTCTTGTTATCTACAGCATTAGTTATTTCTTCAGTTATATCAAAGAGCGCGTGTGAGGTTGAGTGATTGTTCCTAAACCCAAACTGATTGTCCGAGAGTAAATTACACTTTTCAATAAAGCTGTCGAGTCTAGAGTTAAAAACCTTTTCTAAGATTTTAGAGAATTGCGGTAAAAGGGAAACAGGCCTATAGTTTGTAAAGAGATGTTTATCTCCTGCTTTGAACAGAGGAATCACTTTTGCTACTTTCATACTATCAGGAAAAGTTCCAGTTTGCAACGATAAGTTACAGATGTAAGTTAACGGCTTAGAGATACTTTCAATAACAGTTTTTAAAGTTTTCATGTCCATGTCATGGTAATCGGTCGAAGTTTTATTTTTACACCCTTTAACAATGTCCAGTATCTCCTTTTCCTCCACAGGTTTGAGGAACAGGGACATAGGATTTGCTTCTATCAGATCACAATTATAGTTCTCAACGTTTACAATTTTTGCAGCAAGGTTCGGTCCAACATCTACAAAGAATTTATTAAATGTTTCGACGACTTCATTCATATTATTTAAAGTGTTATCCTCATCTTTGAAATATTTTGGATAATTAATCGTTCTTGGTTTATTTCTAATTATACTATTTAAGATGTTCCATAAACCTTTAATATTATTCTTATTAGTATCCAACAACTTATTATAATAATCCTGTTTACATTTTCTAATGATACCTGTCAGTTTATTTTTATATTTCTTATATTTATCCTCAGCTTCTTTTGTTCGGTTACTTATAAAGTTTTTGTAAAGATTTTTTTTTTTCTTGCAAGCATTTAGTAAACCTTTAGACATCCATGGTGTTTCTTTACACTTTCTGTTTTTACTGTATTTCTTCATTGGGCAGTTTTTGTCGTATACCTTTTGAAATACTCGCGTAAACTCATCATAAGCCATATTCGTGTCATTCTCTCTGTACACAATACTCCAGTCTTGAGCTAAAAGCTCCTTTTTAAATGCATCAATAGTTTTCTCTGTTTTTACCCTTCTAAACCAATACTTGTTTTCCTCTTCATCTTTTACATATCCATTTTTATACATAACGAAAACTGGAAGGTGATCACTAATATCATTTATAATTAACCCGCTGACTGTATCACTTTCAATTTCATTTGAGAAAATGTTATCAATCAAGGTTGCACTATGGGTTGTAATTCTACTTGGTTTAGTGATTAGAGGAAACAGACCTATACTGAATAAAGTATTTATAAATTCGTCCGTCTTTTTATGTTTATATGGGTTTAACAGATCGATGTTGAGGTCTCCCCCCACAAACATGACTTTATGATTTAATCCTGAAAAGTGCTCCTCCATCCAGTTAGAAAAAACATCTACATCAGAGCCAGGTGTTCTATAAATACAACTCACAATAATATTTTTCTTTTTTTGCCTTGTAATTTCAACAGTAAGGCATTCAAGTGTATCATCCACCACCATTGTCTTATTTTCCATTACTTTGTAACTATAGTTGGAGTCTATAAACATAGCTACGCCCCCTCCATGCTTGTTCTTTCTGTTCATACTTATAAATTCATAACCATCAATAGAAAACTCAAATTCTCTGTCATTATTAATCCATGTTTCTGTGATTAGAATGACACTGAATGGTGTGGAAAACTGTTTTAAGAAGCTTTTGATGTGGTCAAAGTTTGCATAGAGGCTTCGACTATTGAAGTGGATTACAGTGAATGCCTTAATGTTCTTAAGTTTACTATTGTACAGATCCTCTGTGTAGTATTGACAGTCATTGGTAGCTCTAGTAAAAAAGTTATTTTCCGGGTCGATGTCGATCTCAGTGTTCTGTAGGTCGTATTGAGAGAATGTAAAATCCTGGGAGTTTGCTTCAGCAATTCTCCTTATTGAAAAGTCCAAGTCGGTGCTTCCTATAGAACTATATGTATTACTGGACATGTGAAATTATGTGCTTTTACATACCAAAATCCATACGCTTTTCCCGGTGTTTATACTGGATGTGGTGTACTGCTGCGTGGACGTATAATGAGTTTGTCATATCTCAAGAAGGCGATCTCCCCCCTTTCTCGTGCAGCTCTCAGCTCCGGCATCAGTTCTTTGCGTTTTATTTTTATTGATTCGGTGTAGTCCTCGTTTATGAAGATTTTTGTTCCTTTAAGTCGTTTGGCGCGCTGCAAGATTTCCTCGCGATCCTTCCACCTCAGTAGTCTGGCGATGATGGGTCTCGGCCAGTCTCTCCCGCCGTCGTGTTTCCCTACGCGGTGAGCCCTCTCCACCTCCACCGCGTGCTGTAGCTGTAGCTTCTCCTTCAGTATCTCCTTAACTTTTACCTCGGCGTCGGCCCAGGTCTCCCCAGGCGACTCCAACACTCCCTCAAATACCAGGTTGTTTCTGCGGCTCTGTCCCTCCAGATACTCCAGTTTGTCCGTGATGATGTGTAAATTGTCACATACTTTGTAAAAGTCCGTTTGTAAAGTGTTTGTGCGCTCCGTGAGTTTCAGATTATGTTCTTTTAAAGTGTCCACCTCACCTTGCGTGAACTGCAGGCTTGTTTTTAGTTCTTGAATGTCCTTAGTCTGTAAATCCATGCGGGTGTTTGTTGATTCCATTATGAGTTTAATAAATCCTTTGAAGTTCTCCTGTTGTTGTTGAATTAATTCCCTGAACATGACCCTCTGCTGCTCCATGAGCTCCGTGACTCGACTGAGGCTTACGTATTCCTCTTCCACCGCCGAATCTGCCTGTTGCTTCGCCTCTATTTTCGGCGGTTTAGGCATTTTGCTCCCTCTCAGCAGGCCTGAATGTTCTTAATATTCTTAACGAATATTTTGATATTCTTAAAAACTTTTTTTTTTCCGCGTTGGTCTAGCTTTGTCCGTTCCTTTGTCCGTCACAGAATATTATTTAAATTACAAATAAAGATAAATGTGGTTTATAAAGCTTGACAATTAAACACATCAAATCAAAACCTCAATTTCAATGGCCACAACTAGCAAATTGCAAAGCATGCAGTTGTTTAGGAAATCTAATGTCTTCTAAGAACAAACAAATAAAAGTCTGTCACCATATGAATTTCCCTTGTATAAAACCCGCTTACCCTGTAGTTTAGACAAGGGGGACCTCTGAAATATCGATGGGAACAACCCTCAAAGTAAAATACTACTTTGAGGGTAAATAAAGTACTTGTGCTCTTTTCAACGGTCAAAACATTAAAAATCTGGTTGCATATCGCGTACCACAGTTTGGGAACCCCTGCTTTAGAGTTTTTCAAACCTTTTATAATTGATGCTACTTCAGGCTCATTAATTTCTGCCATTGTGAAAATAGGTAAGGACTCATTCATAGGTGACATTTTCGTGTAATGTAAAAAGTTGCGAAATCTCAGAGACTGAGTCTTTAAAAAAGTGATTAAATTCCATTGCCACAGTGGCTTTCATCAATTGACTTTCAATTTGTAGTACTACTTCACTGTCTTTGTTGCTCCCTCTGCCAGTTATTTTATTTATGGCCAAATGCTTTAGTGGACTATGCTGACATTCTGTACAGTTTAAAAGGAACATGTGCAGTCTACCAATGTAAAGCCTTGACTCGTGACTGCACAGCGGGGGGCTGGACTCTCTGTACTGCGCCGACAGTCACTTTATTCCCTCCTCGTCAGTTTCATTCACTCAAATTTAATTTTTCAATCAAAGCCTGTTGTCACGACGGAGCTTTCCATTGTCTAAGTAGTTTGACATCCTGTCTGTCAACTTGACTGAAAGCCATATGGAATGTGTTTTCACCAGTCCATTTTGGTGCAGGGAGAGCCCCCTCCTCCCGACGCCGCGTCTATTCCCTGAGTCTGAGCCGATCATAAATCACAGATGGAACATGAAGTGAGAGGAGCACCAGCGATGCGGAGGGTAATCAGAGGTTTCAAAGTAATCACCGAACAACACCGCCGTGAGACGCAGTGAAATGGCGGCTATTTCCAGTTTAACCCGTGTCAAGAACCAGGTGTAACTGTGATTGTATGCATACTGTACATCTGGTTTGGAACATTTGTTTTTCTGAGTCCATGAGACTTCAGCATTTCATTTTTTCTGACAGTTCTTGATGCATACTGCTGCACTTTGAATAGGGCAGAAAAGGGACAAAGAAATGCAAGATATGTTTGAAATGGGTACACTGTTTCGGCACACTGGAGGGCGTGGAGCTGAGTGGCACTGAGTGAAAAGTCCTCTTTGGGAGAAACTACAAAATTCTTTAGCTCCTGTTGTCACAGAATAAGTAGATGGGCAAGAACACATTAAGGTTGCCACATTAGTTACGGCTACCTTAAAATTCTCATAGTGTAAGATAAATAAGGTAAATAAGATCCGATGGCAGCCATTTGTCGCAGCAGCGAACAACCTCCAGAAAATTAGAGAGATGCCTCCGGAGTTCAGAGTGAGAGCTGAAAGTGTGCATCAATAGGGAACGGGTGGAAAAGGGTTATGTCCAATCTTGTCCCTACCTAGGTATAGTATAGCGCTTTTCACATGACAGTGTCATTTTGGCAGCACTCTTAGTTTTAGACTTTGTCTTGGGGACAAAAATACTAAAATTGTTTTAGTCGAGTTTTATTCGACTAAATCTCAAAAAGGTTTTGGTCTAGTTTTCGGTCGATAAGTATTGAAAATTGCGATAAAGGTTGACTGGTTGTATCAAGTTTTTGACAGATTAAACGCACAATCGGCAGAAATGTCATGGATTGTGAACAGGGCTTTCACTTTACCTGTCACTGTCATGTTATTGTCAAAACAAGGGGGGGGTCAACAAAATAATTTTGTCATTGTCATTGTTGATGAAAGCAATACTGAACAAGTCATCCAAAATGCTTTAAAGTGGACACATTTTTATTAATTCCGTAATTTGTGGTGGTAAGCTACATGCTGTATGTACAGTAGCTCAAGCTGCCCTTGGGTTAGACTGATAGAAGTGTGACACATCTGTGCCAACAGACTCACACACTGACCCTTGGTTCCCTCAGAGTTTCCCATCCAGGCCCAACCTGCTGAACTGCTGAGATCTGATGAAACTGGACTGTCCAGTTGAACTAGAATGCAAACTCAGACCTTCTCTGCAAGAAGAATCAGACGTAGCTCTACGTTCTCCAGAGGCTGGCAGCCAATGAAATTTGATGGTGGACCTTTACAAAAAATTAAAATTATGTCAGAAAGTTTCAAAAAGTTATGAAATGATCAAATTGATTCATGTTCACACATGTATTCTCCATGGCTCTTTTGGCATTTGTGAAGCTATCAGTGGATCAAAAGCAGGCAGAGTGCCTATGAGCTAACGAGTCTCACTGGATTTTGATTGGCTCCTGAGTTACCGCGGCGAGGCTTTTTGAAGGGCTCAGCACCCACAGAGACCTGACCTTTGACTTTCCTCTTGCGTACATATGCACTCAAATTAGTCTTCAAAGCCCTTCCAAGTTTTCTCCAGTCAAGTGGAAAATGTTTCATTGTAACGATATGCGCTTCATTTGAGCTGGAACATTTCAGCTGGAAATTTCCCATCCAGTCCAGTATATGTCTAAGTCATGATGAATGGAAGAAATGAAATTGGGGTCGTGACTGATTGCGATAAGGCATCCGTGGAGGGGAACTGGTTTGGAGAAATGAGAGTGATGAAAGTTGGTAGTACACGTATACAGGCCATGGAGATAACAGATCATGTTTACAATGTGACCAATTGAGAGGAGAATTGAATTCTGGTCAAATCACAACAACAACAAAAGGGACGGATGGCACTGTGTTGCAATAATAAAAAAGGAACAAAAGATTCAAATATATTTTTTGTTTTGTGAATTGATAATAAATGTATAATTTCTTTTTAAACTTAATCAGTAGAAGTCACTCTGTATAAAAGAATATATATACCAGGGAGACATTTGTGGTCTGTCAGCATAAGAAATCTGTACTGACTGCGAGATGATAGAGAATTATGAGAGTAACAAGTTGTGTCATTGCTCAGTCACAGAAGCCACGGAGGTCAGGAAAAGTGCACCAAGAAGAATGAACCGGGATGTGAAAGCATACACCTTATGGCACGCCTGGGGTGATGCGCTGGATAAGGCATCAGAGTAGGCGTAAGCTGTCCATACTATCTATTGAAATGATGTGAGCTGTCTCCAAGGAAATCGCTGAGATCACGCACATTCCCAGACTAGAGATGGCCGCTGGACAGACAGGAGCTGTCACTGCGCTCCTGGTTTATTGTTTGTTTATCAAATCTGCGAAGCCGTTTCACGTTTATTCAGCACGGATGGTTGGGAACACTGCTCCACTACTATATCTCAACATCAAACCATCCTACAACGAGGACTGGAGCAACCAGCACGCTGATCTGGAATTGGCTAAGGCAAGCCTAGGCTACGGAACATACACACTGGCTATGGCATTTGTTTACCCATCGTTGTACACGACAACGACTACGAGGCCTAAAGCAACATCGGGACCGACACAGACACTTGGAATTCTAATTGCAATCTGGTTGATGTTATCCGGGGACATTCACCCGTGTCCAGGCCCACACCACGTCCAGATGCCGGGAAAGGCTAACCTGCTGGCGTCGGAGGGGACTCGCGTCGCTCCTACCTTACAGGTATGCTCTTCGGGTGCTGCGCACTCCTCCTGCACGCAACGTGCTAATTTTGTGCTCCCCCTGTGTCCATCGTCAACTGCTGTGGAGTTCTCTGCCCGGAGTGTCCGGGTAGATAGTGAGGCGGCGTTAACGGGGCTGTCCGACGTCGGCGAAATGCACCAGATAACTGCGGGTCCGTTGGTGCTGGGCGGTGCGGTGGATAAAAACTCATGCAGGGCGTCCGCTGGTCAGCTGAGCGCCAGAATCTCGTCGTCGCTTGGGAGCGGGGCGCAGGATTCTCAGGATTCTCAGCAATCCATGCTGAGCTCTATGTCGAGTGGTTGTGTGGTCACTACTACTACGACTACGCAAAATGTATACAGGAAGCGCATCAATCCTGCTATAGTCAAAAATCGGAAGTGGGCGTTTTTCCACACTCTCAATCACTCAAAAGTAGTTTGGGATCCTAAAGCGAAGCCCAGGGGTCTTTTAGGAGGACATTTAAATGTAAGAAGCATCATGTCCAAAACCGAACAAATTCGTCATCTGCTGGTCAACTCAAACCTGGACTACCTCTGCTTATCTGAGACTTGGCTCTATAAAAATGCACCTTCTGCAGCTCTGAACATTCCAGGCTATAATATGTTCAGGAGGGACAGAGAAGGTGCAAAGGGCGGTGGGGTGATGATCTATATAAAAAATTATATCCACTGTCAAGAACTACAATGTCAGAACGATATTGATCTGGAATGCATAGGTTTAAATATTACGCTATCACCGCAAATGGCATTTAAAATTATTGTTTTGTACCGACCTCCCTCTTCAGACAGCAGTTTCTATGATAAGTTTGAAAAGCTACTTAAAGAAGGGAACACAAATAAAGAGACAGTTATCTTTGGGGACTTTAACATAAACTGGGAGGAGGCATCTTGTAAAAAGCATCTTAAAAGGATCACTGACAAATTTGATCTCGTCCAGATGATCAAAGGACCAACAAGAATCACAGCATCTAGCAGCAGCCAGATTGATTTGGTCTTTTCAAATCGACCGGAGAGAATAATTAAGTCCTATAACATGTTAGCAGGTATTTCTGACCACAATTTGATCCTGGTGGCCAGGAAGCTTTCCAAACAGAGATTCAGTCCTTCAGTCTGTCGAAGTGAATTTGTCAGTATCCCCAAAAGTAAACAGGAACATTTTAAAAATACTGTGCAGCAGATAGATTGGGATCAGTTATTATTGGGTAATTGTAATATGAATAGTAAAACCTTAATAACAGTAATTGAGCAAACTATAAAAAACTATACTTCTAAAATCAGGAGGAAAAGCAATAAAAATGTACTTCCGTGGATGAATTCGGATATCCAGAAAATGATGAAAGAGAGGGATCTTGCCTTGAAAAATGCTATAAAAACTAAGACTGTAAGTTCTAGAAAGTTGTTCACAACTAGTCATGAGCATACGTAAAGCTAAGGCCAATTTTTTCTTGACCATAATTGAAAACGCCAAAGGAAACTCTAAAATGATCTGGGATCAACTGAAAAAACTACTAGGACATGACTTAAAAAAGAAAAAAATATTGGAATTGGAAATTAATGGGAAACTAACTAATAATTCAAAAACAAATGCATTTAACAATTTTTTTATTGAGTCAGTGTCCACTATTGCCCAGTCATTTCCACCCAATGACATTGACGTGATTTGCTCCCAGCGAACCTCAGAGCCGGCTCTCAGATTAGGCAGTGTTACTGAAGCTCAGGTTGCTCAAACGATTCAAACACTTAAACCATCCAGAACGAAAGACGTATTTGGCATTGACACATTCACACTGAAAGAACTCGGACTCTCATTAATCGCTCCAATAACCAAAAGAATTAACCAGTCCATCTCAGAATTAGTTTTCCCTAATGTATGGAAGTCAGCAGCTGTAATTCCACTCTACAAAAATGGTGATGCATTATCCGTCTGCAATTACAGGCCAATCAGTATAATTCCGACAGTGTCTAAGGTGGCAGAGAAACTTGTTGCGCAACAAATAATTTCACATTTTACTCCATTCACACTTCACCCGATGCAATTTGGTTTCCGGGCAAAACATTCTACAGAAACAGCCAGCTGTTTTTTCATTGAAAAAATCAAGCAACATTTGGACAAAGGTGGTGTGGTTGGGGCCGTCTTTCTGGATCTAAAGAAAGCCTTTGACACAATAAATCATAATATACTGCTCACAAAACTCAACACATTCAATTTCTCACCAGAAGCTACAAAATGGTTTGAGTCATATCTAACAAATCGGTCGCAGTCTGTCAAAATCAATGATTTCAGCTCTCCTCCCCTCCCTTTAAAGACAGGAGTACCACAAGGTTCCAACCTGGGTCCACTGCTCTTCTCACTCTACATAAATGACCTTCCCTCTGTTTGTTCCAATGTCTCCATTCAAATGTACGCCGATGACACAGTTATTTACACACATGGCAAAAATCCAACTCAAGTGGCAGATAAACTCTCCCAGTCTTTGGCCCATGTTACAGAATGGTTACATCAGTCCTGTTTAAAACTCAATATCAATAAAACTGTCTCAATGTTCTTTACAAGGTCCAACGTCAAAAATTCAACAGCAGATATCTATATGGCAGGTGAAAAGTTGCAAGTGGTGTCAGAATACAAATACCTTGGAATTACAATAGACTCAAACCTAACATTCAAAACCCAAATTAACAAAGTCTGCAATAAAGTCAAATTCAATATCTCCAACTTCCGGTTCATCAGGTCTCAACTCTCTCTGCAAGCAGCAAAAATGTTCATGAATTCCATGGTCCTATCGCACATAACCTACTGTTTAACAACTTGGTCTCAAGCAAACAAAACAACACTAAAGCCCTTAGAGTCACTTTACAAACGGACAATAAAAATTCTGGACAAAAAAACAATGAGGTATCATCACTGCAACATCCTTCAAAAGCACAAACTTTTAAGCTGGGAAAATCTCATTAAGTATTCAAACCTCTGCCTCATACATAAAATAATCCACAACCAATCATCTCCCCCACTCAGTCAGTTTGTCAGCATCAGAAACCCCACATCTTTACAGCGGGTGACCAGAGGAGCAGCTCGAGGAGACTGCATAGTCCCATTTAGGAAAAGTGCCTTTAGTCAGAACACCTTTTCTGTAACTGCAGCCAAAGACTGGAACTCCATCCCAGCTAACATAAGAGATCTGTCCACCTACATACTGTTTAAAAAACATTTAAAGAACTGGTTCATTACTCAACAGTCTTGCAGTCATTAACCCCTGTCTGTATTATGACTCTTTTATTGTTTGCACTGTTTTGTATTTGTATTTAACCTGTATAGTGTAGTGACTGTGTCCTACTTTGTATTTTATTGCACTGACCGTAATGTTTTATTGTCTTAGGGAGACTTTTTACATCTGTCCAGGGACTACGGATGAAAAATAGCCTTTTGGCTAATTCCGGTGCATTTACAGAAATGTTGATTAATGTACACTGTCCCTGTCAAATAAATAAATAAATAAAATAAATAAATAAGGCACGTCATAACGCCATCATGACAGGCTCCTGACAAAAGTTACAGGAAGTAGTTGAAACTTGTAAAGCAGATCAGCAAATGCGTCTATGACAAAACGGAAAGTGTAAAAACAACTTTTGTTTGAAGGTTACGGTGTACTTCATTGTCGCCGTGGGAAAATTCGCCCCCTGCATTTGACCCCATCCTTCGATGCCACTGGGGCGACCTGTCAGGAGCAGTGCCCATGACACATCTCCAGATATGGAGCCAGGCTAATGGTCACAATCGCTTGGCTGGAGGATTCACCTGTAGTGCATGTATTCGGTTGATGGGGGGAAACCGTTGGAAATGACAGGGAGAGAAACATGCAAACTACACACACAGTCTAGTGTGTCTAACCGCTCAGCCACTGTGTCCAAGCGAGTTATTGTTGTGGGTATTAAATAGAAATTAAATAGAGGCTGGTGTCACTGTCCTTGGCAGTTTGTAAAACAAAATATATGACATATAGGCTACTGTTAATTGTATGCAGCCAATATCTTGCGCAATACAAAGCAACCGTTGCCAAAACTGATAAGCAAATAACTCTGGATGTCACACAGTCTCTGCTTAATGAAAAATCCTGCCAATTTCATTTCTCTGCAGTTAGTTTCTGAAAAAAGAAACTCAATTGGAAGAAACCCACATACTCGCACTTGACTACACTGACTTAGGTTTGGGTGGTTACTTTCCAGGGTTATTAAATGGAACAGTGAAGAAGTTAAAGTAAATCCCAAAGGAGATGCAAAACGTAAACCCGCCGTGCCCAGGTGAGATGGTGTCCGTGGTGCAGCGTCCAAATTGAATGGAATCACCTTATCACTCTCTCCAGCCCCTTTCTGTGCGGCTCACAGCGAGAGTCTAATGCATGTTTGACCCAGAAGGCGTCTGTTTACGTCGAATCTTCAAACTTGTCCGCAAACCTCCAGCTGTTTGAGAAAAATTTAGAATTCACAGCTTTTCCGTAACTTATAATTTGATAGATTGTATCGATGTCAACCAATTTGGCTTCACCGCCTTGTGACGCATACGTAAAGACGAACACTGCACGCAACTGGTCATTTTTTATTTCCAAAACATCAGCCTTTTGCTTTTAAAGCCTGCTGTTTATGTTTAATTGCTATTATTAACCACAGTTTAACAGAAAGATGGTGTACAAAAATGGTTAAGATGGCTGTCTGTATTATGAATAGCAATTTATGTATAGAGAGCGGTGATTACACTTTGTGACAGCACTTACGGGCCTCAAAAGCAAAGTATAAAAACTGCAATGACCTGTGACTCAATGAGTAACATAGGGACAGCCCTATCAACAGTCACGCTCCAGGCTGCCATCCAAGGAGTCTGGAGGTTAAATAATAGATACTCCCTCATGCTTATGCCCATGCTGCGTCTGTGTTCCACCTCCCCAGTCGTCATGCCCAGAATAACTCATCGCATCCCTCTCCTGCCTCAAAGACACAGAGGTGCCACTCCTGGTTCTTCATGGACGTCTGAGCCATTCCCTCTTTAACGTCGTGACTCCACACCACAGGAGATCAATCTTTCTAAACTGCCCATCTCTCCAACTCTTAATGTCTCTGCTAAATTAGGACACTACTGCAGTGGTTCTCAGCTAGTTCGGCATTGGGATCCACCATCACTATAGGATGGCAAGCTCAAATATACATTTAAGTTGGAATCTGTCATAATATGCTCATATTTCACACTGTATTTCCCACCATCCACACCATCCTTGGAACAAGCCATGATCCTTACCGCAGTCAGTAGCCCATTCATAAATAGAAAAACATGAAATCCTGTACGCACCTTAATGGACTACAACCTAGAATCTTCCACCAGACACTTGTATGGCAATACTTTCTGAACTTTATTACACTGCAAGTTAATTTGTAAAAGAAAACAAAAACAAAACACTGCCAGGGAACCAGAGGCATTGAGGCTTGAAATTTAGCCAAATTATATGCTCAATTAACACCTAAATTCTGAATATTTATATCATGTTTTTCATGCAGCAGTGTTTTTTGGGGGCTGTCGAGGCACATTTTAAAAGCTCTGCCCTCTAAAGCAACTCAAAAACCTCTGTATGTTCACCCTTTCTACATCACTTCTATTCACAAACCAAGTGGCCTTTGTCGTGTCTTATCTGCGCAGCCACACAAAAGGGTTAATTTCTGTCGGCTCTTCTCCTGAGAAACCCTCCGTAGTCATTCCATCTTCAGTGACCTAAAGCAAAAGTAAACACAACACGAACTTGGCTATCTTTTGTAACAGCCGAGCCAGAGAGCTAACGCGTTGTGTCAGCCCATTGTGCGCAGCTTAAGCCGAAGAGAGAGAGAGAGAGTGGCCCGTTGAGTGGCGGGGCCTGGGGTTTGGGCGTGTGGCCCCGTGGCTGTGCTAAGCCGGAGGAAACTCGGCCAGATGAAATGTCAAGGATTTCCGCGGAAGTGTTGCTCATTTCATTCTCCCGGACGCCTCTTCAAATTAGACTCCTGTTTACGGCCGGGCTCCGAGTTAAGCTACGGGCCGGACTGTGTACCAGACATGGACACCTAAAGTGAAG
This sequence comes from Proterorhinus semilunaris, assembly GCA_021464625.1. Lineage (NCBI taxonomy): Eukaryota > Metazoa > Chordata > Actinopteri > Gobiiformes > Gobiidae > Proterorhinus > Proterorhinus semilunaris. The sequence goes on from CM038360.1 coordinate 24,202,064, forward strand.
CCTGTAATAAACACAAGGGGCTAAGTGGTACAATAAAGTATACAATAGCTTTATTGAAAGTGTGTATTGTGAGTGTGCATTTGAAGATGGCAGTGCAGATGGCCGATGACTCAGATACATGGCTCAAGCTGGCGGCCCACTGAGTAAACCTGGTACGTAGGTATGTAGATTTTGGCAGAGATTTGGCATTTGTGTGTGGACGTCTATCGCTTAGGTAGGGGAGAGCGGGGAGGGTTGGGTCACATAAGACATTTCTTAGCTTTATTGCCAAGGCTTTCAGCATTTTGCCAAGACACTAAGTATCCACACTCTCCAGAACCATAAGTAGATAAATCACGAGGCTTTATTATGCAAGAAAGTGAATAATAGCCATTTAAATTATAGCAATGATTTTACCCAACCCTCCCTGGTCAGTCCAAGGAGAGGGTTGACGCCATACATATAGTATACAAGAGATCGATGATTATCTATTGAGCCCCATTCATTGTAATGGTCGCGAGTAGTCTGTGAAGTTAAAGGACAACTAAGCACCAAATCAACTTTTTTGAGCTTATAAACTGCATTAATATGTTTCTTATAGTGCTCTCTACATGTCCTGGTCAATTTTTGACATTTTTGTGCAAATTAGATAAAATCTCACTTTTGAGCCTAAAACCGTCTGTGTAGCGCCCTCTCTACATTTTCGGCTGCACTACATTTGAATTTCGTGCCTGTCCTCCCCATTCGCTCTGCCAGCTGTGTGACGTCACGTCGTGCTGTGTGACGTCCGTCGCTCGGCTGCTCGGGTATAAAAGCCAAGTCTCGCACACGCCCCCGTAGCGAGTTGGAGTTGGAATAGCGAGCGAGCGTTTTACATCGATTTTCAGGTTAGCAATTTAGTAGCATAGTATTTAGTTAGTTCTTTAGCGCAGCGCTTCTAGTGTAGTTACTTTAGTCAGGTAGTTCAGTAGCTGTTTTGTGACGTGAGCTCAACATGCCGGTCACAGAGCGACCAGGGAGCGTGAGGAAGAGGAGAGAAGACCCGAGATGGGGATTTGATCTACGAGCTCCGCTCTGTGTGTGAACCACAGCACTCACATCCCCGACCTCTCCTACTAAATAAAGATAAAACCCCAAAATACCCAGATTCACTAATGTGAATTGGTGACATGGCTGGATGTTTTCACGTTGAAACTACAGACACGATAACGCTGTATCGGGCAGACAGAGATAATCAGGGCTGTCAGTGTTTATGAGATGGGACTGAGGGCTTTTTACTGTAGTCCCCCAGGGAGAGCTCACAGACACCGGGGGCAGCGGTTAGCCATCCCCTGCCTTCGAGACTCAGAGCGGGGCAGTGTGTGACTGAGTGTCCGCTAAAGCCAGGAGGGGGAACGGGGAGATACGAGCGCCAAATGTCCGCCGCGTGTGCTCGGCATGTAGCCGGTACGACGGGCTCGAGAGTCCGGGAAAGTGGCGCCACATCGTCTAAATGCGGCATAACGGGAGTCACTCTGGCCCTTGGTCTGAGACTGTCAACAGAGCAGAGACCGCTCATACACTCCCCAAAGCCTCCCTTCTCTGAGTTTTTTTAATTTTGGGAGTGGGTGGAGTAAGCTCTGGAAGGGGTGTTTAGTAGCTCTTTAACATGGCTGCCATGTCTCCTCCTACAAAGCCTGAACCTTAAAAAGGCGCGAAGCCCCGCACTCGCAGGCTGGCAGGCTACGAGCCTCCACAGATCTCCCTGGAGCACTGTAAAGGCTTCAGTTTTTTAGTCCTGATATACACAAACCAGCGTGGTTAAAAATGTGACACCTAGCCCAGCGATGTCACATGGGTCATAGTGATTTTTGAAAAAATAAAACTCTTTGGAGCCAGGCTTTCAAGCAGTGCTAGGGAAGGTCATTGAAACACTTTACCAAGTGTCTTTTGGAGTTGTCCCTGGTCACCAGGGGGTGGTACTACAGCAATGTCAGCTCCCGGTCTTTAGGACCATATGGGCCCGTTCCTCGCCCCTTGGTTGAGAGTAACATTTATCTATAATAGGATGACATTTTGTAGAATTGTTATTGTTTATTTGGTAAAAGTTGTTTGTGAAGGCTCTCATTCGTCCATGAAGTATTAATCGTCATGAAGCTTAAATCGTCCAGTTGAATGACAATTTGGTAAAAGTTACAATATTGAAACATGAAACAGGTCCTTCACATAAAAAAAAAAGAGAAAAAACTTTATACCGTAGTGTTTGTATTTATTGAACTTGAACAACTGAAGAAGATAACCACTAAGAACTACAGGAAACATAACAGATGGAGCAGACCTGTCAGTACCTCCTACAGGTAAAGAGGAACAGCATGAGGCTATCTGGATTAATATGTTATAATAAAGTCTTCCTTGTCTGGGTTTGCAAACAAAACAGAAGGTACACAACAACAGACAACCCACCACTTCTTCAGTCACTCCTCAGTCCTCAGAGTTGGGTACTTCACCAAAACATGTATACCAGGCGTCAAGGATGAAACATCAGTGTCTTGTGTGACCTAAATCAACCCACAAAATTTGACCCAATGCTTCCCAGTTAGCCATTGTTTTCACCTCCAGCTAAAAACAAAAAAAAAATTGTCAATGATTAAGAACCTATTTCTTTAGATTATGACTATTCATGCTGGAAATTATGAAAGTTTGCAAAAGTCGGTATGCGTTTGTTTTTTGCTCTGGTTTACTCACCTTTCAGGCAGCTGCCATCTAGCTTCCATGAACAGTTAGTTATATCACACTCTGTGACCATGACACTCTGAGTTTAGCCTGGTCTCTCTTAATAGCTTAATAGCTCCATCTTAAAGAGCCGTAAAGAGGGAAAAAGGAAAAACAGAGCAGCAGGAGCTTGGTCAGAAGAGACGACTCACAAATCTGGCTGGCGCTTCGTTGCCGCCGATCCCAAACTCAAGAGTGTCCCCTTCATACAACTAAAGATCCTAGGGGATACGGTGACTGCGACAGGGAAATTGTATTTGTATTTATTTATTTTGAACAGGGACAGTGTACAATATACATTAGCCTCAGAAAGGAGAGATGCATTGTACCAGGTTATAGCACTTGTGCTAATTTCCACCTGCAGTCCCTGGGCCTATTGTACATGTTTTTAGTGGTAGGGGAAACCGGAGTACCCGGAGGAAACCTACGCAGACACGGGGAGAACATGCAAACTCCACACAGAAAGGCCCCGTCCAGGTGGTAATCGAACCCGGACCTTCTAGCTGTGAAGCACGAGCGCTAACCGCTGTGCTACCGTGCCGCCCCGATTATTACTTGAGAATGAATTGTTTTTTTTCCTTGCAGTGACTGAAGCAAGAGTCCAGACAGTGCTGTCTCTCATGCTTCCCCACAAAGTTTCCAGCCGCTGTGCCTATCAAAGTGCGTATCGCTTAGTCTTGAGCATCACGTTAGCCACAAGACCCATGCTGCGTGTCAGTGGGCATCACTTTTCTGCACTGGCTAAAATATTGTCCCAAAGCTAATTTACATATAAGGTTGCGTTTGTCACAGCTACTCCACATTTGTGCATTCGGTGTGGCTGTGAGATGTGTGACTTTGGCAAAGCACTGTCTGTGCTCATTTCCCGCTCAGGCGGAAACATTGTGAGAGAAGCATATTTTTGCCACTTCGAAAAGCATATGCATCTGTTTACGTCTTCAAGGTTTCCCTTTGAGAGTGGGAAACATGATCATAAAACTGTTATACAACTTGTGATAAAAATAGTCTATGAACAAAGAGTACTCCGTGTGCCATGTTGATTTACTGTTTATTGTGTTGGGAGTTTTTTTGTTATGATATATAATTTTCAGTGTTATTGTATTGCATACAGATGTGCTTATATATATATATATATATTCAGTATAAAATTGCTTTGTCGTGGGAAAGCAATTGAACAAACAAATACGCTGCAAACAGGAAATACATTTCTACTACTGTGTAACTCTTCACCCAATACGTAAAGTGAAATGAAATAATTAATTCAGTCAGTCAGTTGTGAGAAGTGCTTGCGCTCTCTATTCAACTGCGCCCTGTCAGAACACTCAGTCCCCTCTCTTTGGAAGTCCTCAGTTAAAAAGAAGAACACACCCCCTCTTGTAATAATGACTATCGTCCAGTTGCGTTAACATCGTTAATAATGAAATGTTTTGAGAGGCTGATCTTAGATAGATAGACAATAGATCACAAACTTACATTTCAACCAAATTGTAAAAAGAGGGGGGTCGGGGGTCGGGTGCAGAGAGGACTGGGTGGGAGTCAAAGGCAGGTGCCTCGACGACCTGGTCCACGTGCGCAGCTTCTGGCGTTCGGGACATGGTACGTCAACTCGCTGGGGGAGAAGGAGCCTGAGCTTGTGCGGGAGGTTGAGAGGTACCGGCTAGATATAGTCGGGCTCACCTCCACGCACAGCCTGGGTTCCGGATCCCAATTCCTGGAGAGAGGCTGGACGCTCCATTTTCCTGGAGGTGGTGGGCTGGGGTGGGTTTGCTCATAGCCCCCCAGCTCAGCCGTCACGTGTTGGAGTTCACCCCGGTGAACGAGAGGGTCGCGTCCCTACGCCTTCGGGTCGGGGACAGGTCTCTCACCGTTGTCTCGGCCTATGGGCCCAACATCGGTGCAGAGTACCTGGCCTTCTTGGAGTCCCTGGGAGGGATACTAGATGGTGCTCTGGCTGAGGAAACCATTGTTCTACTGGGGGAATTCAACGCCCACGTGGGTAACGACAGTGAGACCTGGGTGGGGGTGATGGGGAAGAACGGCCTCCTCGATCGGAACCCGAGTGGTGTTCTGTTATTGGACTTCTGTGCTAGTCAGGGTTTGTGCATAACGAACACCATGTTTGAGCACAAGGATGTTCATAAGTGCACGTGGCACCAGGACACCCTAGGCAGGAGGTCGATGATCGACTTTGTAGTTGTGTCATCTGATCTCCGGCCATGTGTCTCGAACACTCGGGTGAAGAGAGGGGCTGAGCTGTCAACCAATGACCACCTAGTGGTGAGCTGGATCCGTTGGCAGGGGAAGAAGCCGGCCAGACCTGGCAGGCCCAAACGTGTTGTGAGGGTCTGTAGGGAACGTCTGGTGGATCCCTCTCTCAGTAGGGTCTTCAACTCCCACCTCTGGAAGAGCTTCACCCAGATTCCGAGGGAGGTTGGGGACATGGAGTCCGAGTGGACCATGTTCTCCTCCTTCATTGTCGATGCGGCTGCTCGTCGTTGTGGCCGTAATGTCTCTGGTGCCTGTCGTGGCGGCAACCCCCAAACCCGGTGGTGGCGCCCGGAAGTAAGGGATGCCATCAAGCTGAAGAAGGAGTCCTATCTGGCCTTGTTGGCTTGTGGGACTCCGGAGGCAGCTGAGAGGTACCGGCAGGCCAAGCGTGCTGCGGCTCGTGCGGTCGCAGAGGCAAAAACTCGGGTCTGGGAGGAGTTCGGAGAGGCCATGGAGGAGGACTATCGGTCGGCCTCGAAGTGATTCTGGCAAACCATCCGGCGCCTCAGGAGGGGGAAGCAGTGCTTCACCAACACTGTTTACAGTGCGGGTGGGGGGCTGCTGACCTCGACTGGGGATGTGGTCGGGCGGTGGAAGGAGTACTTTGAGGATCTCCTCAATCCCACCGTTACGTCTTCCGATGAGGAAGCAGAGGCTGGGGACTCGGAAGGGGCTCGTCCATCACCAAAGCTGAAGTCACCGAGGTGGCTAGACAGCTCCTCGGTGGTGGGGCTCCGGGGTGGATGAGATTCGTCCCGAGTACCTTAAGTCTCTGGATGTTGTAGGACTGTCTTGGTTGACACACCTCTGCAACATTGCGTGGCGGTTGGGGACAGTGCCCCTGGATTGGCAGACCGGGGTGGTGGTCCCTCTCTTTAAGAAGGGGGATCGGAGGGTGTGCTCCAATTAGAGGGATCACACTCCTCAGCCTCCCTAGTAAGGTCTACTCCAGGGTGCTGGAGAGGAGGATCCGACCGATAGTCGAACCTCGGATCCAGGAGGAACAATGCGGTTTTCGTCCTGGTCGTGGAACACTGGACATGCTCTATACCCTTCATCGGGTGCTCGAGGGTTTGTGGGAGTTCACCCAACCAGTCCACATGTGTTTTGTGGATCTGGAGAAAGCGTTCGCCCGTGTCCCACGTGGTGCCCTGTGGGGGGTGCTCCGGGAGTATGGGTTCCGGCGCCCTCTACTAAGGGCTGTCCGTTCCCTGTATGACCGCAGCAGGAGCTTGGTTCGCATTGCCGGCAGTAAGTTAGACCTGTTCCCGGTGCGTGTTGGTCTCCGCCAGGGCTGCCCTTTGTCACCGGTTCTGTTCATTACCTATATGGGCAGAATTTCTAGGCGCAGCCAGGGGCTGGAGGGCGTCCGGTTTGGGAACCTCAGAATCTCATCTCTGCTGTTTGCAGACGATGTTCTGTTGGCTTCATCAAATCAGGACCTTCAGCGCGCACTGGGGAGGTTTGCAGCTGAGTGTGAAGTGGCCGGGATGAGGATCAGCACCTCCAAATCTGAGGCCATGGTTCTCCACCGGAAAAAAGGTGGTTTCCCTGCTTCAGGTCGGTGGGGACGGGTAGATCGATGTGGTACCCCGGCGCTACAGAACGGGACAAGCACCGACTGCAGCGCATTGTGCATGCTGCTGAGAAGGTGATTGGCTGTGAGCTCCCATCTCTCCAGGACCTGTTCACCTCCAGGACCCGGAGGCGTGTGGGTCGGATCACAGCTGACCCTTCTCACCCTGGACACGGACTATTCACCCCTCTCCCCTCAGGCAGGAGGCTACGGTTTATCCAGACCCATAAATCCTGCCACTTCAACAGTTTTTTCCCCTCCGCCATCAGACTCATGAACAATAACAAGTCTCTGTAGCTCAGTTACAGACTCATGGATGTATCTGCACTTGCACTGTGCGGTGTGTCCACACTTAGACCCGCTGCTATCACTCATCACTTTATATCACTTAATATCACTTTATACGCCTACACATCTGTATAATATACAATCCCGCTGTTGTTCACTGTCAAATTGTTGTTGCCTTACCACACTTTATTTTATCTTATTTATTTAATATTTTTTATGCATGCCCCTATAGCCTTATAGTTTAAAGTTCTTTAGCTTATTTTTTATCTTAATTCTGTGTTATGTGTTTTATGTCGCACGTTTGCACCGAGAAAAAATCCTAGTTTGTGAACCCTGTTCTGAAACAATGGCAATAAAACCTATTGTGATTCTGATTCTGATTCTGATAAACGGATCGGTGCAGCGTTAGCAGTGATGCGGTCGCTGTATCGGACTGTTGTGGTGAAGAGGGAGCTGAGTCAGGCAGCAAAGCTCTCGATTTATTGATCGATCTACGTTCCTACCCTCACCTATGGTCATGAGATTTGGAGGAGCTCAGTGGCTTTAATAATAATAATAATGCATTGGTTTTATATTGCGCTTTTCTGGACACTTTACATTGCACTATTCATTCACTGCATACCTGGTGGCAGAAAGCTACTATTGTAGCCACAGCTGACGGAAGCGAGGCAACCAGCGGTAACCACTGTGCTACCGGCGGCACGGTAGTACAGTGGTTACCGCTCATGCGTCACAGCTAGAAGGTCCGGGTTTGACTTCTACCAGCACGGGGCCTTTCTGTGGAGTTTGCATGTTCTCCTCATGTCTGCGTAGGTTTCCTCCGGGTACTCCAGTTTCCTCTACCACTAAAAACATGTACAATAGGCCAGGATGAATGAGAGTGTGTTTGAGAGTGTGCATGGGGGACGACGGATGGAAATTTGCCCATGTCTACAATTTGTTGTGGCTTGTTCATTAACATGCACCTTCCCTACCAAATAAACCAATAAACAATTAACTTCTGCCACATACTAGCATGCCATTGAGTTTTCCATGACTAAAAACAAAAGCTTAAAGCCTTTGATCGATTAATAATCTGTTGCACTGCACAACCAAAGTTATTCCTCATTGAATAGTGTACAAACTGACCTGGCATAACTGACAGTTTGTCCCTTAATTCCTGTTTAGTACTTGCTTGAACCTAGTATTGCAGTTTGCTATTGTTAATAAAGTGTGCATACATATTATACATAATTGTGGTGCAATGTGCCTTAGGCACTTCAGCTTTGACGTGTTAAAGAATGTCTGTGTTTGGAAAAGAAACTCGATGACTAACGACTTCTTCAAAGTATGTTGCATCATACTTGGAAGACCCACAGCTGGCCGCTGGGAAATAAACCACTGTAAAAATAACATACAAGTCACCAATTTTAAGTGTGGAACTGCTCAGAACAGGTCCAGTGTTTATGGACAGTGACACATAATGCAGAGGAGACTTTGGTATTTCTATGTATACTATGTACCATAATGAAATGTGTTCAGCACTAGAAGTAGAAGAAATGACCAAAGTTAGCAGGACTAGTATTATTATAAACGGGATGATGCATATTTTTGATAATGGAACATAGTCCCAAAAAGTAAAGTTTGCAATATGTGACTTTTAAATGTATATTTTTCAGTGCGCACTACAAAACACTGCAGCGTTTTTTTTAATATATATACTATGTGCTATGTCTTTTATTTCCCAGGCTGCAGCTTTGCCATATAGGAATGCTTTATGAATCTGCTGCTAATAATGACCATCTCGCTACTTCCTTTGACGCCGGTGTGATAAAGCCTTCCTCTGGCTAATCTCTTTCTCCTCTCTGTCTCCAGGAGTATGAATAGGGATCAGTGGAGAGCATCAATTATTTAAAGTCAATTACTCAGCTTTTCTTTTCTCACGAGACACAGTGGAGGATGACTCCTGCATGTCAAAGTGGTATTTTTAGGATTCTATCATACTGGAGAGATCTTCTGCAACAACTGTCTCAAGAAAAACAAGGTGAATCCCAACATTTTCGCAAATCTTCTTGGATCTGGTGACCATTTATTTCCTTAAATTCTCTACACAGCAGCAGTGTTTCCCAGTTGCTAATGAATCAACGTGACACGCAGAATTACTTTTTATCCAAACACTACTAGCTGGATTAATGTTCCATGCGGTGAGAAAACCAAGTCTCCCTCTTTGGTAATAAAAACATGTTTGTACTCGTCGTAAATCTTCATCAAAAAGTGTGCTGTTTGGCATTCAGTTCATAAGAAAGCATCTGGGAAGAGTAAACAAGTAAAAATCTCAAAGCACGACTCTGAATCCAAATGCCTTGAGGAAAAGAGACAATTTTTAACATGGCATCTGTTGCATGTCGTCAAAGCCATGAGTTTTATTTTTCTGACATGAGAGATTGACTGATGCATCACCCCAGCATACAGCCTTATGTCACTTGTACTTATATGGATTCTGGGGTCCCACAGGGGTCAGTCGTAGGTCTCACCCTTTATTTAGGAAGCCACTATCCTCATGAAAGTCATCCAATGATTAATAAAAATAAAAAAACTGAACTAAGTTGTCTTCGGTGAGGATATTTTGCCTCTTTTCTCAGAGGCTTTGTCTTGCCCATCTCATGCATTTGATTTATGGCTGATAACCCTCTTGAATACTAGTCAGATGGATGAAATGAGCAAGAATAACTAGTTATAAATGATGAATATTTATTCACAGCACTTTTAAAAGCCAGTTTTACAAAATGCTGAATAACAGCATACAGCAAAGACACAAACACAATCAAGTAGACAATTAGAAATGAACTAAACATAAAAAATAGCTTTGGAAAATAGAGGCTATACTGTATAGTAAGTACCCTCAGGGAAGAGAGGCAAAACATCTTCCACACCCACTCCAAAGATTTCAGATTTTGAACACAATTTTGTATTTGGAGAAGAAAAAAGTGATCGCTTCAGTAGGTGGAATAAGTAGCTACGGTCAGGTGCTCTTCAGGATCAAAATAAACATTAGGCACAAAAAACAGGAACAAATCTGAGGAACCCCGGTTCCTTAAAAGTTCTTTATTTGCTGGACATGCCGACGCGTCGTGCTTAACCGAGGGCATACACTTAAAATAGTGGCTCAGGGCATAAAATATGGAAGGGATAGGGGGTTATGACCCCCCCCCAATATTCAAACCTAACTAATGTAACTAATTAGACCCCCTGAAAGGGATTGCCTCTCGACCCTGCAAATATTTTACCAAACGTTACGCTCTTGCTCAGGTGTGTTTAATAAGGCCAGACCTAGTCATGTGGTATTTCTCACATACTTCCGGTATGACACAATAGAGCCATATGAAATACAGAAACAAACAAACAAGAACAAAAAAAGTAGACGAGAATGGTAAGGCATAGAAGATATCTATGTAGCAAACAATAAGACATAGAAGTACAGGGTTTACAGCCCTACTGCAGTATATGAATACCACATAAGGGTAAATCTACAGTACCCTGAAGTCTGCTAAGTGGTCGACCGCACTAAACTAGCATCTAGAGTAAGTTGCACCTTGCCTTTTTAAGCACACCTAAGCCACTATTGTACTTGTATGCCCTGAAGAAGGTCGAACGCGACCGAAACACGCCGGCATGTCCAGCTAATAAAGGACTGTTAAGGTATCGGCATGCCTCAGATTTTTCCTGTTTTTGGCGCACAGTCTTGTATTTGTTTTGCTGCATTAGCACTTAGAAATACCATGCTGCGGAACATTCCAGGTTATAATCGCTCATCTACAAGATCAACTAAATTGCTGAAACACACGAGACATAAACAGAAATAGCAGAGATCCCAAATGTTCTCCTAAACCTTATACTTGAACACCAAAGAAGAGCAGCAACATCATGGAAAGGAACAGTGACATTCTGACTATAAGAGTACATACGAACCAAACCCAAACCTCATGTACAGAGAGAAATATTGGGATTTGTACAGCAGTACAAAAAACTTCATAATCTTCTTTTTTGTAAGAGAAAGCATTATGTACTAAAATATCACAACATCAAATTTGAATGAGATTATTCATTCTAAAAGCCTCGGACTAAAAGCTTCTAAAGAACATTATGCAAATGAACTCAGATTGTTGTCATTGTTCTTGCTCCTAGCAGGTGGACTGCTATAAAGTAACTTGATTTCAAAGAACACTATTATCCAGTTAAATTCACGCCCAAAGTAAACCTGAGAAATTATACACAACAAAGGCGTATGTCCTGTTTGTTTGTAAGGAAAAACGGAACAATAAGAGCTTTTGTCACTGCCATTCTTTTTAATATATAGAGCCCTCATTTTGCTTACACAGCTAAGGATTCCATTGACTTTTGATTGTCTCTTTTTCACAGTAGTAGATGGATGAGGCATCAGGTTACGTCCAGTCACAGCACTGCTCTGTTAAATCAATAGTTTGAACTCCATACCAAAATGTGAAGTTAACATAATGGATTTTAATTGCCTAAATTAGCTTTAAAAGAGAGGATGAGACAAACCACAGTATGTTTTAGCAAGACAATCGTTATAGAATTCCTTTTTGTGCAGCAGCCATAAATGATAGAAAGCTGGACTTTGGATTGGATTGACATTGGCCATTACTGACCAGGTGTACAGTTCAAGGGCTGCCCTAATGCAGTATATGGGATGCCTATTGAAGCTTGAAGTTTAATTTTCAGAACAATTTTTATCTGTTGCCCACAAACGGCATTAGTCATGGGAAAGCTGCATGTGGCACAATGTGACAGCAATCTCACAGTTATATGACTCAAGGTTGGCAAAGACTATTATCTGACTCAGTTGGACAATAGAAAAGAATTATCGTCTTGTAATATATTGGACTGATTTGAAATGAAACATTTTTATGATGACTTTGAGGATTGTGTATTCTTACTGCCCACATTATTTTTCATATTTTGTCATTGAAGTCAGGGGTATTTAAGAAGCATGTTGAAGACACGAACACAAGTATGTGAACAAGCTGGTGCTCCTATATTGTTTTAAAAAAGTAAAACAGTCAAACAGAGTTTCAGCATAGTAAAACATCTCGGGCCCGATCTTCCGCCTGGCGCAAGGACAGCGTTGGTCGAGGCGAGGCTGCATTCTTGCACACACACAACCTTGCGGTAGTGCTTTCACCGGTAGCCTGAGGGCGTCGCTTAGGGAAGAAAAGTGGGTCGGCGGGAGGCGTGTGCTACAAGAAGCCTGTATTCACTGTAAATCTCTTTGTGGGGGGGGGCTGGCCAATGTGGTCAAGTAGGAGGCAGACTCAAAAGTTCCCATTGTAGCCGAAATTTATTTCACCGTGGTAAATGTGGCAAAATCAAACTTTACATATGTACAAAAATAACTCAGGAAACATACCACATGTACTCAGCTACATTATTATAATAGATCCATGTCATGTCTGGTTAAGTTAGTTTCTGTGATCACTTGTCGTGTGAGACTTCCTTCCTGGTTCCCCGCCCATGTGATTACCTGCCTCTCCCCTAATGTGTAACACCTGTGTGTCCTTGCCCTCCCCGCCCATCTAGTGTGTATATATATAGCCGGTATCTTCTCCATGGTCTTTGTCAGATTGTCTTTGTCCATGTGCAGGTAATCATATCAGTTTGTTCTTGTATGTTTTTCAGTTTTGACTGGCTTTCTTTTGTCCTTTGTCCATGTGCAGATTCTGTGGGAATTCTTTGTTATCGATCCTGATTTCTGACCACGAAAATAAAAGAAACTGAGCAATGCAGTTGGGTCTCCTGTGCTGAGTCTGATAATCCATGGCTACATGGTTCTCCCAGACTGATTGCAAGACACCTTTTAAAACACTCCCCCAGAAGGAAGCCCCTCCCCCAGATCAGTCCATCTCTCGAGGTAACTTTCAGGTAAACTCACAAGTAGGTTTAGGTTAAGAAATTAATGGGACAAAGTAACCTAAAACCTACTTTGTCACACTCTTTCAAATATAAAAAGGAATTATTTTAAATTGTTGGCTGCTGCCCCAACTTGTACCTCTCGTTCTGCGTGTTCCTGGTTCGGGCAGATCTCTTTTACCTTCTGTTGTCAAGAAAATCATTCCAAATTAGATGCATACAGCAACAAACAACTGGAAGAAGGCCAAGAAGCACAACAATCGTAATTGCCTTGAATTCACCTTGCAAGAAGGTCTACCTATTGGCTGCGTGACTTCATTTTGAGTAGGAGATGTCCTGCGTTCGCAACACAAACCACCGGCAGCTGTAGCGCCCACATGAGTTTGGATATTTTGATGCAGAATGACTCACCTTATGGATCGGTGATAAGGATCAAGAGCATCACAAATGTTATATTTACTCTGCACTGCACTCAAGTGCCCCCGTCAGAAGTGTCCAATTATTCAATACGTTTCCGGCGGAAAAAAAACCCAATAATTTATTTGCCAATTTGCTTGCATGTCACTTAGTATGTATAGGGCGGAGAGGGAACATTCTCCAGAATGAGCAGAAGGTTAGCGTAGTCTTTTATGACATTGGTAATGGCTCCGTGGACTGTGCAATTTTCAAATATATATATAGATATATTTTTGCACCACAGGAAACTCCAGACTATGATAATTGGGGCTTGACATAAACCTTTCACCGTGACCAGTGTCTTTCTCGAGTGTTATTGAACTTTTTTGTGTATATTTTGTATAATGTAATAAGACGTTCTGCAAAAGAGTAATGTTATTATTTTATTTTGCCTTATTGTGTACCAAATTTGGTATGGACTCAAACATGAGTAGGTAATGTTTGAGGTCAGAGGTGGTCAGTAACAAAGTGAATATACCTGAGTACAGCACTTATAGAGTTTTTGAGGATGTGTACAGTAACCTGCTCGTCTTGTAAACACGGCGGTATCGATTTCTAGTGTCGATACCGCATTAATATGATGTATGAGTACAAGCAAAGGCCATCCATCCATCCATCCATCTTCTTCCACTTGTCCGTTGCCGGGTCGTGGGGGCAGCTGTTGGAGCTGCCCAAATCACATAGCACCAGCCCCTATGGCTCCTCCTGCAGGTGGTGGGTCCACAGAAGGACGGCCTCATGGTTCCAAACGGGCCTGTTGGTCTCTCATACAAGCAAATGATATCAAGCCAATACCCGATTCTTATCTCTTATCCAATACACAAAATAGATAGTATACTTTATCCAACATAACCTGGCTGCATTATTCAGTTATCTGTGCATGATGACAGTGAAAGCTGACAGCTAATTGATTGCCTGTTATCTTATTTTTTTTCTTTATTTTTTTTGCCACTGCGCATAATTTCATCATCTCTCTTTGTCCACTCTGATTATTGACTGTCCTAGTCTCTGTTTGTTCTCTCATTTCACACTGACATGCAGCGTTTGCCGATGACAATTGATTCATCTGTCGTTTGAAAGTGTAAATCTGTCCCTCGTAGATAACCCTCGGTTGGGGGACGGACTCTGTAGTGCTCCAAAGGCCATTACGACAACTCCTGGAACAAATGCGGAATTTATTGAATTGTATAGCAAGTACTTCGAGATGAAACCCGTCATACTGTCGTTCTCCTAAACTTGCCGTGAATTGGAAAGGTGTCAAAAGAAAGTAAACACATTTAGTTTTGTTTACACAGTTTTGAGTATTCCAGTTAGCTTTGGCCGTCTTTTTCTCCTACTGTTGATACGCTTTTTTTGGATTTTGTTGCATGAATATAATCTGGAAATGCATTTTTAAAGCACATAAATCGTCTTCGGTCTGAGCAGTTCTGCACTCAAACTGCATTTATCACAGTTGAATGCATTTGTGAACATGCCATTAGCTAAAAGTGCAGTCTTGTGTACGGTTGTTCGCCTGTTTAATATCCACTGCTGCCAGTGGAAGGAATAATCCACCGTTTTTCCATACTGAGATATGTTCTTACCTGAGCTTGGACGAGTTGATGCGTACCTGTCTGGTCTTTACGCGTGCACTCAGTCACGCAAACAGACCAAAGATGTTGTTAGCATTTAGCCTCTCCTCCTCTTCTCTATAGGGCCAAACGGGGGTGAAGTTAGAAGCGACCAAGCTCTTCCACGTTTTCCCTGTTTAAATACGGTTACGTGAGTAGTTACACGATCCAAGTCTAGTCGCACAAAATTAAACATGTCGATTTTCTAAGCGGATAAAAACTGGCACTATATTGTATGGCGTAATAATACCTTAGGAGAACCTCGACGTCCGCGCAGTGATATCTTCACTCCTATTGAATTCTCTGCCCAGAGAGAATACTCTGCGAAGTGCTCCTAAGGTGTTATTACGCTTCACAATATAGTTCCCTTTTTTATCCGCTTAGAAAATCGACATGTTTAATTTTGTGTAACTCTACTTTGATCGTGTATCTACTCACGTAACCGTATTCAAAGTAAAGTTGCACAAACTGGCGTCCTCAGCGAGGTATGTCGTGTTGATTCTTTCGTCATATAAAGGCCAGATTACCACATCCTCTCTGACATCAAGGTCAATGGATAGAAACTTCAATGTCTTGTGTTTTGTCCTTCTCTTCTAATATTAGCCCGGCCGTTCACCTTTACCCCATGAAATAAAGAGTAGGACAGTCTGGTACTGCTCCAAAGAGGTTCGATTTCAGTGCGGAACAGGTGCCGTTACTTCAAAAACCTGGAGCATTGTAAAAAATGATAATAATAATTTATATCAGCCACTTGCCTTTGCTCTTCTTGATTAGCTGCATATCCCATAAAGACTAGTGATCAGGTGGGGTTTCGGGCATTTACGGTAACATTTAGCCTCATTAGCCGCTAATTGCTCTAACGACTGCTGATTTGTGCATGCCACTCAAAGGTCAATCGACTAGAATTAGTGCCTGTGTGCAATGAAAACAAAGGAGGACACCGATTAACCCCTAAAAGCGATATTGGATAAGTTTGTATTTGAGACGTTTGGTGAATGTGAAACTGCGGCACATTTCCTTATCCGTCATTTCAAAGTGGGACAGCCCTCAGAACAAAGGTCTAACGCAGGGTTTATACAGGAAACGGCATACTTTTCCTTTTTTGTGTGTGCAATATATGGATTTTAATGCCCCAAAATTATACATTTAAATCCAAACCAAATAAATCTCTATGTATTTCATTTCTTAAAGTTGCACTGGCACATGTTGTAAATACAACCTTTTCTCTCTTTTTTTTACCATGCCAAATGCAGCCGCTCACATGACCGCTGCTTGTATCTGTGCCTGTGCACATACATGAGCAACTGTGCAGAGCTCGAGCCCACCTCCTTCAAGTGGGCCAGAGTCTGGAACTGAGCTGGACCTGAGCACGGTTAGACTGCGCTCACACTACACAAACAAATCGCGCTGAAGGGCCTTTCATGGGTACAGTTTGGATGGACAAGTGAGAGTGCACTCTTAGAGGAGATCGAGCGAAGAGAGTGCAGCGAGCGCTCGTTGAAGTTAGCGCTGCTTGTAGCACAGTCTTCGACCCACCTTTCCCCCTACGCGACGCCCTCAGGTTACTGGTGGTGTGAACACAAGATCGCATCTTCGCCCTGACCAACGCATACAGTTGCTCATGTATGCGCACACGCCTGGATACAAGCAGCTGTCATATGAGCGGCTGCATTTGTCGTGATAAAAAGTGAGAAAAGGCTGTGCGTCAGTGCCGCCTTCTGGGCCACCCTTCTGGGCCACCTCCCCTTTTGGTTCTCCTTTTGGTTTCCCCTTGCTGCCCTTGTTCCACTACTACATTGCCCTTCGTTCAACCACCTTTTGGCGCTGCTATTTGGACTATAGTGCCTCTAAACTGCTGTCTGGACCGGTCCTGGGTCCAGCGGAAATTTTTAAACACATTGTTAGAATAAAGAAATCTATATTTTCATAAGCTACTGTCTCTTGTGCTCTTCAGTCCACAAACCTGTGCTGCCTCACTGCGGGGGTTGTTTTGTGTTGCTGGTTACTGCCAGCGGTTATTGTTTGGTCCTGGAGCCATCTCTCCAGGTGACGTTGTTAATTTGGTCATTATCTCTAAATTCAAGTATATTTATTTGAATTGGAGGATTTGTGTTAAGTTAAGACCAAGTAACGAAAGTGGGTACGCCTTGCTTACACATTCTGCTTGGCTTTAGACAATTAACCCTTGGAGGCAAATCATTATGGCGATGAGCCCATGAAAATGAAATCAAAATATTAACGTATACATTGGAATAAGAAAAATCTCAAACTGCCCAGTGGTCATTTTGATGTTCAACTGCACAGTAATTACATGGCAGAGCATGTTTTCAACACACTAGTGCACAGCAAAATGTGTTGTTTTGCCTGCACCTGCTAATGGCTCAGAATAATTATTCATAATTTGGTCTCACGCGTTTGGAAAAACTGCTAGCAGAAGGTGTTTCAGTAGCATAGTTTATGAACTGGAGAAGACAGATAAGCAACAGCTCTCCATTTGAACAAAGCAGACTGAAAATGTCTATGAAGCAGATGGAGGTCTTAAAATAATGGGTAACACTATTAAGCATTGGTGACACATTTGTCACACATTGGGAAATATTTAAAGCTACACTGTGTAACATATCGCCCAGTAAATGGAATAAAATGCAAGCGGAGGAAGCAGTAAAAGCACCTTCGGTAATGCAGAGATGTTTATGCATCCGTGTTTAGTAGCTCTAAAACCTGCAAGAAGTATTCCCAAATATTTGTGTATCATATCTAAGCACATGAATAGATGTTGTACATGTTGCCATAGGGAAACTGAGAGCCTTGTGTCTGGTCAAGGTTAGGCTGCGTTCCAGGCAACTGCGATTTTTCCCACTTCAAAATTACGACTTAAAACCGCTTCAGCTGAATACACTTGTACGTAAACAAAAGGGATAATGCTACAACAGTTAGCTAATAAGATACTAACACTATGTAAACGTTTCACATCAGATATGATTCAAAACATGCTAAATAACCTTATGCAGTGGTTTTGTTTAAATTTTTATCATTAGATTGACTTCTCCACTTGGGGGCCGCCATTGCTGTCTTCATCTCGTAACTGAACTCGGACCACTCTGATCATCATGTTGTAATTACTGAATGCCGGATTCAGAATAAAGGCTTTGGCTCTTTGTGTTATTGGGACCAGCACGTATTCCTGATCTGAGAAATATTGTCAAAATCAAAGTAAATGAACATTTCTGTGCTTAAATGATTCGCAAAGGATAAAGTATGCTTGGTAAATGCTGAAGAAATGAAGTCATTCTTTATAAATACCCAATATTGTGTCGAAATATTACTGTTGGCGTCATACAAAAGTCTTCTGTTCACTCATATTTACCCGTTAGATTAGGTAACTAATGCCCTCTTTGACGACAGTGGGAAGTGAAATATTTCGACTAATTAGCAGCTAACAGAAGGATGCCCTGTAGAGAAGGACATTTCGGTGAAGAATCTATGGCAAAACAGGAGCATTTACTTGTCATGGAGTAATTTCTTTCTTGAGCCATTGAAACAAAGCTAAGTATTATGTTTTTTTAGGTACCACAAATATAGTTTACACATGTCCTCAGTAACATGATAATGCTGTATTCTGTGCACTATCCGAACACGCTTTCAGTTGTTGAAAATGCCAGAGCCCACGTCATTATCACAGGAACATGTGATTTTGGTTCAAGCCTGGAGCCGCTGTATTTTGAAACCCATTTAGATTCTGTCCCTTTTCTGTGAGGCATTTCTAGCAGTGCTAATGGACGCTATTCATAAATTGTGCTCAGTGTTTGAATACAGCATCTAGCAGCAGAAATGTAATGCAGATTACTCTAATCTACTAGAGTGCTCATAGGTGCCTAAATTCACGAATATCTTACTGACACCTCAACTTGAACAAGATTACTGAGACAAATAATCGTTTGCAACATTTCTAACAATCCAGTAATGCAGACAGACAAAAAAATAATAAAAAACGGTCCAAGTTGTAAAGTTTAAGCCACAACGCCACCCAGTATAACCGGAAAATAACTTCAGCAAGGTTCTAAGGCACACAGGTACGTTAAAAGGAGCGGGCAGAGGCAAATGTTCTACAAAAAGATGTTTTGTTTTATTGTAAGTTAAGTTTGGTTTCTTAAAAGTTCATTGTATGTTTTACTTGGTTTAAACGGCGCAACAGGACATACACAACGGACAAACAGGGGAGGTACGATGGTGATGCCAGGACCCTGCAAATACGTTTGGAACATGAGTACAACAATACATTACAGGGCACAAAAAACAAACAAAACAAACGAGGTGGCGAAAGGAAACGCGACACCCTACGAGACCGCAGACCTTGCATTCAGATTCAGAAAACTTTATTGATTCCTCAAGGGCAATTAATTTGCTGCAACCACAAACACATCACAACACTCATGTATGTCACTTCCAACAGTACAGGCAAGGTAGATAATAAAAAGGACACATTTCTTGCACTAAAACAATACTCTGAGCGAGGTAGTTACCCGAGTTGCGCGTTGTGGAGCGTCCCCGGAAGGATCACTCCAGCTATACGGCCCCACTTGGGCCGGTGTAACGTCGAGCTGCACTAACAGTATCAATGCACACGTGCAAATGTCTTTGTTTCTCGTAAAAACGAGCTATTACCAGCTTGTAAACTTTGTCTTGCATAGTATTACATAACTAAAGAGGAGAAGAATCTTTTGTCAACAACAACATTTAATTGGCTAAACGCGGGGACACTTACCCCACCTCACTACATGTGGAAATGCAGATATCTTTCTCTCAAAGACTCACTTGACTTTGTGCCCAGACGCAAAGCGATTGGCCTCAATTCAAACATAATGCACTCTATCGGCATGAAATTTCAACTTTGGGAGCCAATCATTCAACAATATTTCTTCTCACTAAGACAGCTGGAACTTGATGGCAATAATCACAGGCTGAAAGCTTCACTTTATATGCCTACACATCTGTAAATACAATCCCGCTGTTGTTCAATGTCAAATTGTTGTTGTCTTATGTCACTTTTATTTGATCTTATTTATTTAATATTTGTTTATGCATGCCCCTATAGCCTTATAGTTTAAAGTTGTTTCGCTTATTTTTATCTTAACTCTGTGTTATATGTTTTATGTCGAAAAAATTCCTAGTTTGTAAACCTGTTCTCAAACCATGGCAATAAAACCTATTCTGATTCTGAAGTAACTGTTAAATGGAACATTTTCTCAAATTTTGTAACAGATTACCCTCTTATCTAAAACAATGTGTAGAGGTTTAAAATATTTAACTCATCTTCTGTACACCGCCTTTGCTCTGCCCGATCCCGTCAGACCTTGGAAGCTAAGCAGGGAAGGGCCTGGTCGGTACTTGGATGGGAGACCGTTCAGGAACACCTGGAAGCCTAGCGAATGTAGTGGAGGAGCTATGGTAGGGGGGACACTTCCTGGCTACGGAGGGCTCTAAGACGAGTTTCCGCAAAATCGGAGGGGCTTTGAATAAGCGGGAACCCAGTAGTGATGTTACGCTTGTGAAGCCGGAATGAAATGCAATTATGCAGACGTCCAACAGATAGCGCCATTCTACGTTAGCGTATATTGAGCGCTGGGTCAGTCTGAGGACAATCTTCTGTCCCTAACCATAACAAAACCTTAATCCCTAACCCTAATCATTTGTAAAGCTAAAATATAAACTCAATAAAGCTAAGTGAAAAAGCTCCATTTGGAGTGTGGTCCAATCAGAATTCACAACAGCGCTTTGCAAGCCTCTGTTGACAAGTTATTTTTAGTTATTTATTTATTTATTCACTTCATACTATGATACTATTATATTATACACAGCTGCCTGGGATAGACTGACAGAAGTGAGGCTGCCAATCTGTGCCATCGACCACCACCAACCATTCACTCACACACCTATTTTCACACAGGCAACAAGTAGTTGAAGTGTCTCGCCCAAAGACACAGCGAGAGTTTGCATAAATCAAACCCTCCGGTCATGAGACGCTCTACTGTCCGAGCCACTGCAGTATGTATTAAACTTGTACATTTGTCATCAGTAAAAAAAAAGTTCATTATCAAAAAATCAATATTTTATGTCTAATGAAGCCTAGGCGGTAATTCAACCTGGTAGACGAACACAGCATCATCAACCTTCAGCCAATGATCGCTCCCGAAAGGTCCACACCTTCACATCAGCGTCAGAGCCGCACCTCCGTAGCAGCCAATCATCGCCATCGGTCTCGCTTTTAAGCGCCAGTAATCGTATACTGTTTGCTTCCCAGCGCGCTGCGACCCGCCTCCACCCCATCTCCGCTCTTTCATCTCGGCGCTACCCGAGCATTTCGATGATCTTCTATACCACCACCAGTGTCCAGGCTCCGGGGGAAGACATCCCTAACTCCAAGCTGTTTAACTACACTAACTTGTACATCGATGTCTAATACTCATCAATAATCTCCCTAATCACTGCTTCATCTGTGTGAGTCTATTCAGGTTGAATAAAAGTTATAGCCTGTCCCTTACTCCCAGTGCTAACACCGAGGGGCAGAGGTCATTCTGGACAATTGGCGTAAGCAGAGGCGAATCATTTTTCAAATGAATTGGGAAATCGCGGCCGTCATATCAGATCCTAATCAGTGATTTAATTAAGAGATTAGACTGGAGAACTCGGCCACTGTTGTGATGTTAATGACCTTATAACACCGCGCTGTCGTGGGTATCAGATATTCTAATTACACATAGTACATTTGGCACTCACCATTAGCGTTATGTCAGTATGTAGTGGCCACATAATGGGCCTATTCGAAACGAGCCTGTTATGGCGTTGCTAGGCCTGGGCCTTTTCTTTCGAGTGGTGGTGAAAACCACATGTTGGAGCTTGGTAAAACACAGAATGATGTGGCTCGTATACTGTGGTCATGTGCGTTGTGCAAAGATAGGGGCTGGAATTGAAAGGGATGCCCAGACTCGTTTGGAATCCATTAGTGCCAATTACCCCGAGGGAGAGAATGTGGTCTGAGGGCTATATTAAATTGAACAATAAAGGCATTAGTAAAGTAAAGATGACATCTGTCTGCTTAAGAGATAATGTATCAATCTAAAATGGCCTCCCAGACAGCAAGTCATCCCCTGTGAACCCTATCACTATAGGCATATACTGTATACTGACGTCATGTGCGTTATTGGAATAGTTTATTCAAGAAGTACTACTACTTTATACAGTAGTGTTCAAAATAATAGCAGTCCAACATGACTAACCAGATTATTCACAGTTTTTTATATAAAACATAGAACTACATGGACAACAATTTACCAGTAGGTGCAGTAGATTCTTAGAAACACAGACGGGCCCAGCATTCATGGTACACATGCTCTTACTTCTGTGTAGTTGAATATTCAATTGAAAGGGTTGTGTTCAAAATAATAGCAGTGGGGAGTTTAATTGGTGAGGTCAATCATTCTGTGGAAAAACAGGTTTGAATCAGGTGGCCCTTATTTTAGGAAGTCAGCACATGTTATACATGCATTTCACTTTGAAATCCTGAGGAAAAATGAGTCGTTCAAGACATTGTTCAGAAGTACTGTGTTCTTTTGTTAAAAGGTTGATTGGATGGGGTAAAACTGCTAAAATGATCTCCAACGCGTTAAAATGGAAAGCAAAAACACAGAGACGCAGAAGAAAATGGAAGACTACCATTCGAATGGATCAAACAATATTCAAATGGCCTTGAAATGGGTGTTTCAACAAGACAATGACCCCAAACACACCACTAAGCAAGATAAATATTTGTTCCAGACCAAGAAAATTAATTTTATGGAGTGTCCTGCCCAATTCCCAGACCTTAATCCATTAGAAAACTTGTGGGGTGACATCAAAAATGCAGTTTCTGATACAAAACCAAGAAATTGTGGAATGTTGTCAAAGCATCTTGGGTTGGAAGTTGGTTGACTCTATGCAACACTGACGTGAAGCAGTTCTAATAAACTGTGGTCATACAACTAAATATGAGTTTATTGATTCACAGGAAAGCTAAATCCTATTGGGAATTTATTTTTATGTAGTACATATTGAGCTTGTAAAGACAAATGCAGACACTGCTATTTTTTTTTAACAGCCCAATGTTCATTTTTTTAAATGTTCTACACAGTACTTGAAGAAATTATACATTTCTCTTCATGTTTTGATTTAGACAACCATGGGCAATGCTTCCCATGCATCTAAATAAATCTATTGTGAAGATTTTGTGCTTAACCAACGTTTTTAAACACACTGCTATTATTTTGACCACAACTGTATATTCGAAGAGGTAGCCATTATGATGATATAGCAAAGTGCAAACTTATGTGATAGCTAACAGCAAATTCTGGTCTTTTTAGGCTATTTATGGCAACTAGGTTACACCCACTTGTGCCGTTTAGCCTCTGTGCACGTAATGATGCGGCTAACTTCCTATAGAGTAAAATTCAGAATAAAATAAAAATAAAACATAATTAAATGTCAAGCAAATTAGTTCAGATTGTGGAGCTAGTTTAACACTTGTTAACGTCAAATTGAAGTTAGCCTTCAGCTTCAAGATTAATGACTGACTGCATGAAATATGGTCATTATGGAGGAAGCTGACGATATGCACTTTAAAATCCAAAAGTTGATTTTCAATTTCTTTCATCTACTAGCTAGTCACTCAGTCGCTAGATACAACCGCCTCTGTTTGCCCTTGCTAGCATAGCATTATGGAGGCGTGTGATGCCTCATTGTTTTGAAAATAGGAAATATCACTTCTTTTGTTGTGGCTGACGCAGGGCTGTGTCTATTTTGAGGACGAGGATGGACAGAAATGTTCGGTGGATTATATAAATATGTAGCCGTGTGGGCAATTTGGTTTGAAACGTAATTAGTGAATGAGCCGTCAGTCACTCAGCTTTAAACTGTGTGTAAACTGCTTGTCCAACCATAGGAGGATCAAGAAGGTGACTCAGCTCCTCATGTTCCTCGGAATTTCTAATGTAATTAAACCATCAAGAACAGAAATAATGATTGACAAACAAGGTGGTGGGGCGGTTTCATTTGATTGCACCAGTTCCGGATTGTTGCAGTAATTGTTTTTGGCTTGACACATAATATTCTACCAAAGCATTCACAGGTCTGTTTGCATATTGGATAGAGGATGGGGCTCACCTGCAGTATGGCAAACCTTATACAACTTATAATTAAACGAAGAATGATTGTTTCCAAGCTTTGCCAAGTGTATAAATATATTACGTAAAACAACATGTTGAATTGTTCAAAGCAAAGTGCTGTGAGTCCCTGACTACTGGATGTCTTTTTCCAGCATTATCATTAGGAGGCGACAAAATAACAAAGAGAGTTTGTAACCGTTGGACGGTGGACACTGCCTTTTAATGTTATTATTATTATTATTATTATTATTATTATTATTATTATTTTAACACTCAAGCTAATTAAGTGCCAATTACTAATTGCTGGTTATTTCATCTTAGTTAGTAATTATAAAGCACTTATTAGTCCTTATTTTGCATGACCTTATACCATATCTTACCAGCTACTAACACTTTCCCATATCTCTTCAGAATACCGAACATATTCTCATATACAAATACTTAAAGGCCCTATACCAGATTTTATGATAACAAACAATGACAGACAAAGCCACTAAATGAAAATAGTTGCGGTCTAAATTCCTTTCTTAACATATTCTTCATAGGGACGAGTTTTAGGCACTTTTGCAGGGTCACTTTTCAGGGTCACTTTCACACAACCAAGTCCTGCGTAAACTGGCAGAGCTGCTGGAGACCTGTAGAGTAGCTGCAAACAACACCTGGAGGATTCAAACGCCATACCTCCAGTTTGTGAAATCAGGTTAAAAGCACCAAGGACAAGCAGTCCTGACCTTCTTATGCCAGGCTACCTTCACTTCTCCTTTTCGGTTGTGGGTGCGTGTGTGCTCTTGGGAGAGGCGACACGCGTGCTCTGTTTTTTGTTTTGGTTGCATGTGCGCTCTTGGGAGAGGCGGCCGTTATGCTTCCTTCTGTATATAGTGCTAGGTGCCTTGGTGCTCTGGTGGAGCAGCCCGTGGCCCTGCTCTGACTGCCCATGGGCGCGTCTGGTTGGTGACACTGACTGCGTGACGTTGTCCTGGGTGCGCTCCAATCGTGGTCATTTGTGCCTGCTGGGAGTACATTCTTCCCTACGGTCTTCGCGCAGGGTTTTAACCAATAGCGAAGCCCGTAGAGGGCGTAGCCCATACGGAACAGAAATGACAGTTACTTGACGTAACTATAGTTCTGTGAGTATGGGCGTAGCCCTCTACCTGCATGCCCAGCAGGCCCATCCTGTCTTCTATGGCTGAGTTCAAAGGAGATGAGTGGTGGGCAGATGGGGTTTATATACCCCAGATGGATATGCCGTTACCGTGACATGATTGGAGCGGGTAGATGTTTTTATCTCTCAGGCGCGAGGCGATGCCTCGAGTTATAACCAATAGCGAAGCCCATAGAGGGCTACGCCCATACTCACAGAACTATAGTTATGTCATGTAACCGTCATTGCTCAGGTCTGTTCAAAAGCCAGAGAAATGCTGCAACATATGGCTACTCTACTTTTGCAGTAATACAGTATTATCTGAATCCATACATTTAATATACATTTTATTCTTACCAGATTTTATTTAACACAGAAGTGAGTTTTTGTCGGGAAATATTTAACCAGAATAATGCAGATGAAATATCAATATTATTGTTATTGGGATATTTTTAAAGATGATACTGTATATTGACTATTTGAAAGAAAAACAGGCCTAATTAAAACACAGAACCTGGTGAGAGTGTAAGTTATGTTAAAAGGTTGAGAAGCACAGATGGAAACAGTGTCCTAAAATATGTCGACCCTTCTAGTTTGCACTTTGTTTGGTATAAGGTGTCAGAAGTTCTTTACATTTCAATTAAAATAGTTGCTTACAGTTTTTATTTTATTTCCTATAGTATTTGCATTATACTCAATATTATCGTTTATCGCAATATACGATATAACGTCCTCAAAAAAAAAAATATTGTGGCAGGCCTAATGCTGCTCAAATATAAGTTCTTAGACAATGTCTATCGACACAGACATTTATATCGTTAGTCTGGTGTTATAAGTGATTTACCTCAGGTGCACTGTGGAGCGCCAGACTGTTTTTAATGCAGGGTTGCTGATACCATAGAATTGCGTTAGCCTAGCATTAGCCTAGCGCCACTAAGCTCTTCAGATATAAGAACTGCATGAATTTAACACTCTGGATAACGAGGAAATGAGGCCCAATGTCAAAAATCCTAAAATATCCCTTTAAGCTCGTGCATGATGGCACTTCGGACCCGAAGTAACAACTTTTTGAGTGACAGTGCAGGATTTTAGAGGCATTTGTGGTGAATAAGTTTGGGCTCATTCTACACATTAGGACATGGCTGGAACGTGTAGGGGGAGGAAAATACTTAGTTTTAACATTTTTAAACTCTGTATAGTCCCTTTAAGAAGTAACTGGACATTATTTTAGACCGATTTGTTTTCTTGCTTAAGATTCGTCTCAGTTTATCTCATTTCTGGGGGAAAAAACAGTAATTAAGAATTAATAAATGGGACAGTGTTGGTTAGTAAGATGTTGACTAATAAGTGCTTTATAAATACCACTTAAGAGCTAATTAACTATCAATTAGCACACTAATTAACCCTTAGTTAGCTGTTAATAATAAAGTGCTACCGCAATTATTTACATATTAATTGATTTCTTACACATTTTTAAAGCTTGGATGAGGCCTAAAAAACAAAAACAAGACAAATATTGAAAGAACCCAAGGAGCTTTATTTAAATGGTTTTACACTGCTAAACTTATACAGCGTCTCCAAAAAAAATTAATTAAAAAAAGGCATGACTTCACCTGAACAATGGCTCAAAGATCATCACCCAGGCAGAAAGAGGCATTACGGATGCAAGGGCCTCACTTCAACAGTCCTCCTTACTCTCAAACTTCACAAATGTAATCATGCAAACAAGTTGACAAGGGAACTAATTAGTACCACCTTAATGCACCTTATGTCTGTGTGAGCAGAATTAGAACCCTCTCTTTATGTTCACAGACACAAGGACAGGATATTACGGAGCACTTGCATAGAAAATGAAATGTTCCTAAAAGCCTGACTCAGGCTTGGAGTGCCACTCTTCCTAAGTACGAGTGAAGAGGTGTGAGTAATCCTCACATCCTGCATCCTGTTGGCAACGACTCTCAGTCCTGGAGGTGCCGCTGTCCATGGGTTCGTAGATTCAAGCGTGATTTCTAGATTTATTTTACCTGACCGGAGATTGATCAGTTAAGATGGACGTATCATACATAACTGAGGCTTAGTAAACATTCTTTTGGGTACCCCATCATTGACATTTTACGTTTTATTCTACATGGTTTATACAGGCAGAAGCAAATCAATTATAATGCCAATTTAATGCCACGAGCACAAAACGAATTGGTGCATATTTAATTTCTTAAGATTTGCAAACATTTCATCAAACAGAGGAAAGAGAATTGGACAAAATGGGCAGCAAAAAATGTGGTAAATTTAGGCCAAAATGGCAACTGAATGTGACCATAACTTTGGGATTTTCGATGAACTTGTACAGTAAAAATTGTTGCGCAATGGCATAATTATCCAATAAATTCAGATTGAGTATGAATCCAATTTAATGCTTTTACAATGACATTTAAAAGGAGCATTATGCAACTTTTCACCTTACTCAGTGGCTGTATGAGTGGTCAGCATGACGCCTTTACTTTCATCAGTGGTCTTTATCAGTGGTCTCTTGATGCTCCAGGATCAATTGTTTGGAAAGTAAAGGCGCCATGCTGACCACTCATACAGCCGCTGGGTCACTACAAGGTCAAATACGCATCAAGTTTTTTTGTTCCTGCATAAAAAGTTGCATAATGCACCTTTAAGGCCTTGATTTTGGCACAAATCATTGAATGACTTAACGCCCCGCGGAAACCCTGTTGTATTAATCAATGTGCGTGTCAGGACAACACTCTAAAACCCAGATGCCACAGCTGATGAGGAGTTTGCCTGGAGCTCCCTACGGTTCGCAGTCTGAAGGTTGTAAAACGTCCATATTAATTTGTGCACACAAAGACATCAGATGTGCGGAAAGATGTGTGAGAGTTAGAAACTTCAACTTCCTCTATCTGACGCTGTTTGCTAATAAGACACATGGGTACAACTGCTTTAAAATAGAAAAATGAGGAGCAAAACCCCAAAATATTGGTCACAAAACACTCAACTAAGCTTCATCATGGCTGGCTGCCACTACAATCCAAGTATTTCAAAATGATTGCACTTTGTAATGTCGCTGAGCTTCATCTGTGGCACCGCCTTGTAAAAAGTCTGTTTGGCTGCGGTCACTTGGAGAAAGTGTCCTCCTCGATGTTGAACTGTTTGTTAGGTTTGGTGGACTCCAGCATGAGTTCGTACAGCTGGCCGATCTGGTCGTCCTGAAAGTTCTTGAGATGTCCTTCGGGGAGCTCGGCCCCAAATTTGACCGAGCTGAGCTGCTGGCCCTTAGACTCCAGGATCTGGGTCTGTAGGGTGTGCTTGTAGTTCTGTCGGAAGAAGAAACAAGTGATACATTATTCTGGGGTGGCAGAATATGTTTAACGATTTCAATTTGAATGGCCACTCTTCCAGACGGTTCTCGAGATTAGGATCAAATCCACAAAGCACCACACCCTTTGGTCAACAGCGCACGTTGTTGTAAAAACGGCCCAATCACTGTGTTTTCACATGAAACTGCAAATAAAGACGTGCTAACTTTTTGCAACATGTGTGGAAATAAACAGAGCAGGTTTTGGGAACTGTGTCCAAACCATGAAATGAGTTCAAGATTTACAGAAATTAGTTCAACCTTTGTGTCTTAATAAAAAACAATTTTCAAGTCTATCAATTAAGTTAAAAAAAGAGCCTAAACCATTAAATATATAGCGTTGGGAAAATGTTGAAACGGATCAGCGCAAGCAGGACATGATGAATTGTTGTGTTTGTGAAATAGTGCTAGAAAATGTATCTACTATCTGTCCCACCTGTCCCACTGTCTGTTTCAATGGCGTCCATTGACTAATACGATAAATCCCCCCCCAAAAAAATAGCTTGGGGTCATTTTATGTTTGTCTACATTAATTTTATTTGAAATTCCTTCATATGCCCCTTATACCCTTACATATCCCTGTAAATAACTTACTAGTTTTGTTATTTGGAAATGTGATCATTAGTGTTTGCCCAAAACCAAAAACACTGTTTTTTTTTCTTCCTTAGATGAAAACCACATCCCAGGAATGTCATTTTAATCAGGATTCTTTTCATCTCTACAAATCTATTTGACAACACTAACCTTTATAACACCACATAAATAAAGCAAAGCCTGCCACAGATTGTAACATTTGTTAGACAGCCAGATTAAACACAGTTGAATCGAAAATTGGAATTTCAATGGCCTCGTCTAAAATGTGCACTAAAAATGAATGTTAATTTAGCATTAAAACACAAATTTAATTGCAATCACAAATTACAGATTTCAAAAACATCTACTGAAATTTTTAATTCCTTGTACATGCGATATTGATGGGAGCTAAAGCATTGCCATGGAATCCGTGTATCATTCGTTCAATCATGTTTCAAATTGAAAAATTACCTAAAAACCTCTGATTTGAGAATCTTTTGTTTTATGTATGAAACAAAATCACATTAAATGGCTTACATTTAGAGTTTTCAATCTGATGCTGAAATAGAAAAACAATATTTGAAAGTACAGGCTCAGAGCGCAAGTATGTCATATCAATTATTCGTCTGCAACAGCGCAAGTTCTTTGTCCGGGCCAAATTACTGTCCGGCTGCGACAGTGACTGGATCAATGAAACCGGCCACTTTTCAAGGTGGAGATTTCTATAAACGCTGTAATATCTGATGTATGGACAGATAAGCAGCATTTTTATTTCCCCAAGAGCGAGTAGCCTCTCCATCAGCTGTAGCGTGAACAGGGTACTGGATGGTGTTTTCACTTAGAGTTTGCATGCGTTTGGTTTTATATGATTAATATACTATAATATAGACTGATATCCCCGTGTATAAAATATACAGAGGGGTATCATTCTGGATGCCAGGCTAATATTCAGCAGCACACCTGCTCTTGGCGCGGCAAGAGGACAAAAAGTGGAGGAAGAGAGGCTTCACCCCGGAGAAAGGTGCGGTTTCGGGTCAGGGTGGCAGGGACGGCCGTGATAGAGGTTGATAAACATATCCAAGTTCCATGGAATGCCATTGAGTGAAAACTTTGTGAGGCTGTAGACGCTAGATGAAGGCACAGCAGACGGACACATGGACTGGGATTAAGGTGCGGGCCAGAGCAGTGGCATGGACCATGATGGCGGTTTATGAAGAGGCAGCAGTATCACACACGTGGAAAAATAGTATTGGCTTGATTATAAGGAATGCGTCTTGTGCGTTGCTCCTGGCCCACGTTATGCACAGCTCATCATGGTCGTTCCAATTCACCTTCAAATAAATCTATGTCAAAACGCCTCTAAAAGGCGTGCAGAAAACGTGGCCAGTGTGTCTGGGTCAGAAACACTTTTCCGCCACCGCTACTTAAGTTCCCGTCCTGAGGCTACCCGCTGTTTCATCCACTGTCCTCATGTTCCAAGGCACCGCACCTTCCCCATACTCCCGGTCCATGAGTCCGTCTGCTTCGCCTCCATCTAGCGTCTACAGCCTCACAAAGGTTTCACTCAATTGCATTCCATGGAACTTTTAAGGGGGGGGGGGGGGAAACTGTATTGACTGGATTCCAGACATTACTTAGCGCCTTTAATTCTCCTGTGTTGACCAGCCCACACATAACATTGGCCGAATGTTTCTGAAATGTTAATTTATCCCTTTTGAAATTGTGCTATAGCAAGAATGCACCTTCCCCACTGTTGCCCTGACAGGAAGATTGCCTTTGAGGCTTGTGTTTACAGACTGTCATAATGAAACAGCTTCCATCTCCCAAATGACTTTGCACATTCAGCACTGACAAAGACCCCCCCCCCCAGGAGCCAGCATCTATCTCCATCTACTTCATTATAGAAATTACCTGCAGATGGGTCATTTTGAATCCTCTTTCAGACTGTAATTGTCCAGGCAAACATTGGTGGTGCCCCATAGGGACATTAAAAATCATCTGTAGGCTTCTGACTAGGCACTACAGTGAGATCAGATAATGGGTTGGATTATCACGGGCCACTGGACATGAATAATGTGGATCCAACAGCAGTTTTCTGCGATAGTGAATATGGAAAAACGATTGAGGATAAGACAATAATAAGCCAGTGGTTCACAAACTTTTCACACCAAATACCATCCATCCATTTTCTTCCACTTGTCCGTTGCCGGGTCGTGAGGGCAGCTGTTGGAGCTGCCCAAATCACATAACCAGCCCCTATGGCTCCTCATGCAGGTGGTGGGTCCTAGAGCCCTGCACGGGCCTGATTTCTGGGCCCGAGCCCGGCCCGCGGCCCGGCTCTTCCCTCTCACTCTCTCTCTCTCTCTCTTGCTCCCTTTCCAATATTTTCCAAATGCGTGATTAAACAGCGCTGCAACAGTTGACCTGTATTGTATGAATAAATAAACACTTCTATCTAAACGTAACATAAAGCACAGTGTTTATTTTTTATTGTTGGGAGGAACACGCATGCATTTGTTTCCTGGAAACAATGCGAACACATACCGTCGATAGAAGCACTCCGCACGCGAACCGCTCCGTCCTCTCTCTCCATACCGCTTTGCAGAGGTTTGCCCACGCGGGGAAACCCCCCACGCCACAGCCCACATGGACGGCAGGTACATGTTTGTGGCAAGAGGTGGCGGGTCAAGACCATGGATGTATTATAATTAACGACGGGGCGAGAGGACATCGATAGAAGCACATCCGCACGCGAACCGCCCGGTCCTCTCTTTCAATACGACCGCTTTGCAGAGCTGTACGCACGGCGAGGAAAACTCCCACGCCACGGTCCACGGGGAAGGCAGGTACATGTTTGTGTTGAGTTGGCGGGTCAAGACAAGACGAGGTGTGAGAGAGCAGGTGGGCAGGGAGAGAGGAGAGCGGGTGCTGCATTTAATGTCGCCATTTAAGTTGGTTAAAAATTAGCAGCACAACGCATTGGCAGGGGGGAAAAAACCAAGCCCGAGCCCGGCCCGTGTCCGACGCAATGATGCGGTAATGGGCCCGAAGCCCGGCCCGCGGGCCTTCGGGCCGTCGGGCCCCTCGGGCCTCGGGCTCAAATGCAGGGCTCTAGTGGGTCCACAGGAGGACGGCCTCATGGTTCCAAACGGGGGCCTGTTGGCCTCTCATAGGGGCTTCACCCATTCACACTCTCATTCACACACCAGTGTACGCAGACACTGCGTATACCAAAGAGTAATAATACTTGGCTTGTAGACTAAAAATAGGCTTTAACCAGAACTAAATCAGGTCGTTAACAGAACTACTATATCAACTAGGTTTAACTTGGTCTAAAGCATGACAAAAAAGTTCTGCTATGTTTTAATACATGCCGTTCAGTCATGTGACTTTTGTTGTTATGGCAGCCATTTTGAATACCGAAGTAGAATTATGCAGTACTATTTATAACATGTAACAATATCTGTATTCAGGAGATAAAAGAAAGACAATTGATTGAGCGTGGCATTTTTATGTACTCATAATCATTGCTCAAGAAGACAACAGTAAAAACACGGCAAAGAAATGTGAAGAAACCAGTGAGTCAGTGTTTAAGCTGCTCAAAACGTTAGCATGCTACCGGTTAGCATTTAGCTTTAACAGTTCAGCTCTGACCTCTCCAAGAGAAAGCCCTGAACCACACTCCAAACATCTAGCCTTGGATACAACATGTGACAGAGGTCAGAGCTGAGCTGTTACTGTAGTATTTCATCAGTGTTCATAGATGTTTATTGTGTTGAAGCCATAAAAATACCACTGTCAATCAGTTGTCTTTTTATCCTGAGTAGAGATATTGTTACATGTTGTAGTACTGCATAATGCTACTTCGGTAGTCAAAATGGCCGCCGGAACTATGCGTGATGTCATTGTAAACGCATGTATAGGATCATGTATGTGACGAGTTGGTTGTTAGTATGTGATGGGGTTATACAAGAGATAAGGTTAATTGGTGATTCTACATAGCCATTGAGAGTAGATAAAGTGTGAAATGGCAATCCAGGCCTACCCTGCAATTAACTGGCTTTCATCCTGAGGATCTTCCATACCACCTCACAGCCCATCAGTCGGGGTAAGTCCCCTGTGACCTCTGATAAGGACAAGACGCAGAGAAGCAACAGTATTTGTCTGTATTGGTTTGGTTTGTTTGGCCTGTTGCAATTATCATATAATAATCATGCAAAATCGACCTTTTGTCAAATCTTTAAACAATGATATAACATGTCAAAAACAGACCTGGAGTATTTCGCTTCACATCCTGTTTCATTTAGCAGTTTCTTCTTCTGCGGATTTTGCGCTTCCGTTCTGTACTTTGAGTGGATAATATTGCGTCATTGCTAAAACCCAAAACTTTTAAAAGTCTTTAAACCAACATTTAATCTTTCTTTTAAATCAATCACACTTTATTTATAAAGCGATTTTCATATCGAAAGGTATCACAAAGTGCTTTACAGATTACAACATTTAAAACAATACGCCCGGCACCCTCCCATCCCTCCGAATAGGGATGTTCACGGTAACGGTAAACCCCGGTAAAAATGTTGCCGGTAATAATTACCGTCTTGTTTTTGAAAAACTATATTATCTTGGTGGCGCCCGCGGTGTAGGCAAAGTGAGCCTCACCGGCCACCGTCTCATCTGCTGAAGGCGCACTCCGTAGCTTACGACCAAAACAAAACTTTCTCGAAGCTGGAATCTTGTCCGAGACGGCAGAGCTCAGGACGTCTATCAGCCTTCAAACAGGACCAAGTCTGAAGTATGGGCATATTTTGGGTATTTTAAGAAAGCCGAAGGACAGTCTATAGAAGACAGTTATCCTGTTTGTGGAACGTGCAGGAAAAAAGTGTCTCTAAAAGGCAGCGATACTTCGAACCTCATGACTCACTTGCGTGACCGTCACCACAACTAACAGCTGTCCGCTGTTAAAACTCTACAGGACTGTCTTAGTGATGTACAGGCATGGATGAGTGCAAACTTTCTGAACCTTAATAAAAATAAAACAGATTCTGGTGTTCGGACAAAGCAACCCACTGTGTGGACATGACAGTGTGATTGGTCCGTTGTCCTCCTACTGCCGTCCTTATGTGAGAAACCTCGGGGTGATGGTTGACCCATTGTTTAAATTTGATAAACATATCAACTCTGTCATCAAGTCCAGCTTCTTTCAGCTGAGAACTTTGGCCAAAATTAAGTCCTACCTTCCTCGATGTGATTTTGAAAAAGCTATCCATGCATTTGTAACCTCGCGCCTGGATTATTGTAATGCCTTGTACATTGGACTGGACCAGCGCCCCCTGCAGCGCTTGCAGAGTGTACAAAATGCTGCAGCCCGCCTCCTGACCAATACAAAGAGACGTGAGCACATCACTCCTGTTTTGTGCTCCTTACACTGGCTCCCTGTCAGCTTTCGTGTTCAATTTAAAGTTTTGTTGATTGTTTTTAAATGTCTCCACTCCTTGGGCCCGCTCTATTTGAGTGACCTCTTGCGACTCTATACTCCATCCAGAGCTTTGAGGTAGGCTGACCAGCTCCTATTGGATGTTCCTAAAACTAGGAAAAAAACGAGAGGTGATCGAGCCTTCTCTGTGGCAGCGCCCCGACTATGGACTATTTGTCTATCAGGTCCTCTCAGTCTGTGGAACAGTTCAAATCCAGACTGAAAACACACCTCTTCTCCCTGGCCTTCAATACGAGCTAGTTGAGTCTATCTTGGCATGTTATTGTTTACTTTTACTTACTTGTATTTTATTTTTATGTGACCTGCTATTACTGTGAAGCACTTTGGTCAACCGCAGTTGTTTTAAATGTACTATATAAATAAATCTGAATTGAATTGCCAATGCAAATAAGTTAACGTTAGCGTTTTAGCTGAAATGCTGATGTGGGGACTTTGGGTTGAGGGAGAAGGTAACGAGTCGCCCCATAGTCCAGCTACAGCGCCACTGCCAGCATAAGCCGTGTCCGGATACCTCTGGCACAAATGCGTTACAGGGCTGCTGGAGGGCAGATTAAAGTTGGTCGCCAATGCAATAGATTCACTCTCGCTGCATTATTATGAATTTAACAATGATTACTGTCTGACGGCATTTTCCCAAATCTGCAGAGCGAAAGCAAACTGGAAGTTCACAAACTGAGAACAATATTCCTGATATAGAGGGTTTATCTAAAAAAAAAAAACATTCTAACAGGGTTCTGGCGCTATAAATAGTACATGTAATACCCTCAAACAATCAACAATTCATAGTTATAGTTCCTTTACTTTGATGTGAAAAGTTGCACTTTTGATATGACTTTGTCTGTGTTTTTTAAATATAACAAACACGGTTACCCTTTTTGAAACTATTTCAGTTTGTGTAGGACTATCAATGCTTTCTGAACTTATTAACACACATTAAAAAAATACCATGATAATTTTGGTCACAACCGTGAGGTAACATTTTCATACTGTGACATCCCTACCTCTGAATATATACAAACATTACACACACACTCAAACTTTTACGCACACACCCCCTCACACGCACCCACACCCACCCAATCACCCACCCACACACACACACGCACGCACACACACACACACAGAATAAAATAGATACATAAGGCTGGGTACAGATGGACAAGTGTGGAAACCCCATTTGAGGAGCCGTCTGCGCCGGGAGCAGCAGTCCAGCACAGCTACAGGGCACCGACCCAAGGGAGCCCAGAGGCGCAGCAGAGACACCACACCTCCACCTGAGCACCCACAGGACAGCACTGACAGACAGCCTCAGCCTATAACTGCTCCCGAGCCAGAGGGCCCCTTCAGGGGAAACACTGGGAAAGCCTAAAAATATCAGAATGCTTTAATACCATTCTGTGTTCAAAGTGTGTTTATCACGCCGTGCCGACGCTGTGACCTGAAATATAAAGTAAAGTTTCCCACTGCTGCCTAAGGGAGGAGCCCCAGGCAAAGTCTTTACCAGTTCTAGCGCCTGTATTTCACATGCTGAGGCACCCAAAATAATGTTTTTAATTCCCATATGCATGATATGCCCACTTTAAAGCGACATTGTGGAGCCCAATACACCACAAAAAATACAAGCAATTATTAAATTCTGGGTGTTTTTATTTGAGTGAAAAATACCTGACTTGTAACTTGTGTTTAGTTTCTTTCATGCGCCATGTCACGTTCAGCACTCAAATCGCCTTCAATGCAAAAATACATAGTAATTCATAGCACACAGGTTTGTTTTGAACATAGAACTTAACTTTGCCAAAGAAATTAAGATAGGCTCCCATAGTCGTCATTATTGTGCTTTTTTTGGCAACGATATATCACACTTAGAAATATGGGAGGGCCTAGCAGTGGGACAGCCAAAAAGAGTTGCCTGTGAACTGAACATAGAGCCCAATCTCGCCAAGAGCGCCTCACACATTAACTACTGCAACAGTGCCATCAAGTGGTGGATTTGTAAAAGTGCACGGATTTAAAAAAAACAGCCTTCCGGGACAAGTGTCACCGACTTTTTAAACGACCTGTATCATGCTATTTTAAGCCATTCCAAAGTAAAGTATAGGCATTTATATGATATATTGTACCTCTACCACTACGGAGCACTAATTTTTGTGATAAATATAAGTATTTTCCGGAGGTATTTTTCCAACCCGGAAGACAAAACGCTTGGATTCAGTTAACTCCGCCCCCTCTCGCCGCTCATACAACTTTAGCAGTAGTAGAAATATATATATCACAGCAAAAAGTGAAGTTACTTCATGATGCTGGTATAAGGAGTTAACATGTGCAACTCAGGCACTTACTCTTTTTTTTTTATTTTTTTTCATTTTTTTTTTTTATTGATTTTTTCTTACGACAGAAATAATAAAAAAAGCAATTTTACAAATGAAAATCATGCCGTAAGGCATTAGATTACAGACGTGGAGCACTTCCGTTCCACTGTGACGACACAACTGAACATGCCAGTCGTTTACCAGGAGAGGGCGGAGCAGCTGCTTAGAGAGCAGGATTCAGGAGGATTACTGAGAACTGCGTGAATGAATCCAGAAACCACTCTGGGGGTGTTTTTGATAAGGAAATAGCATAACAACATGGTTAAAAGCTCCAAAAAGTCGATTTTGCATGATATAGGACCTTTAAGTGTTCGCCTGGAAAGAACTGATCTAGCTGACGAATGATGTTTATAAGGCGAGGGGGAAAAATATGTTTATGAAATGACTCATGTTCATAATACACAATCTTATATTGCACAGACAATGATTTAAATAAAAAAGCTGAATGATACAATAATACTTGTGAGCTTACATCAATCACAAGGCAGAAGAGACTTCCACTTAACATTTTTTTTGCCGGACACTTTGGCTGGCTGTGTTGTAAAATGTCGGCCACTCACAAGAATTATTCATACAGTAGACTGAGCACTACACGAGTGCTTTAGTGGGTCCAAAAACACAGCCATTTCGAAAAGAAAGAACTGCAACGTGAGAAAGATTAAACAACTCAAATACATGTGCGTAGAGACGATGGAGAGCGGGCCGATGTCACGCGGACGTAACCCACTCAACATATGTGCACAATAACTCAGACAGGAGGTAACCCTCATAGCTGTCCTTGTCCAGCTCTGTCCGCGGTATCAGCTGCACAGCACGGGTTGGGCTGTAGCTGCCCTCCTGCTCCGGTCATGTGACTTCAGGTGAAAAATGAATTCGCGATTAAGCCTCTCACGCTGAAATATTATTATGGAGGGACAGAGCGGAGCACAGGCTTAAGTCACCGAGAGTCAGTCTAGAGCGATTCACCATGCACCCAGCTCTGCCACACTCAAGAGCCGCTACGGACACCGGTAAGGACACCGGTAAGCCGGGGCAGTCAGCGCAGAGGAGACTGACCGAGGAAAGCGCTTCTAAACCCGGCCACTCCCGTGAGGAGCCGCTTCGAGGCTGCGCGTCAGTCTGACTGAACACACGTGTTTAAAGAATAACCTAAATCGATTTTATTAGCTATGGAGTTCTTAACAAACAAAAATAAAACTGTAGTTCACGGTTCTCTTGGAAAATGGTACGAAGCAAGAAGAAGCCTTTAATTTCCAGCGCGATAATGGCGCTTCACTGTGCTTTGTCAAATAGGCTAAGGCCGTAGATAGACACTGTTTTTGATAAAAAATATTGAACCTTTTTTAATATTTAGGCCCGTCTCTAAAATAGTTTGTTATGTCAGTCACTGACTTAGGTTACATTTTGTATTTAGCCTATTTTTCTTTTATCTATCTTCATATTTTTTCCTATTGTCCAATTTGCCGATAGAATGGGCAATGGAAATTATATTTACCGGACATTTGCTTTTCAAACCAGCCAAAAGCCAATTACAGCCGGCTAACGGAAACCCTAGGCAGAACATTATGTCTTATTATACAATATGTAATAAGTAAGTATCCTTTGCAGTGTAACTGCTTGTTTAATGTAAGTCTTGGCGTTTAACTTTACAGTTTCCATTGACATCCCTTGCTGGTCAGCAACACATTGTAAACAATGGCCACATAGCTGCTAAAAGGTCCGTATTAGAAGATGCTTGACCACTCTAGAAGAGGTGGCACTAAAGGCCATCTGCAGTTTTAGACTTCATTCCTTTTAATTTAACCCTCGTGCGGTCCTTCAATGTTGCACCCTTTAAAGACCCTAAAGTCAAAAAATGTACCCTTCAAAAAAGAACCACACATTCATATTTTATTCTGCTACTTTT
This sequence comes from Proterorhinus semilunaris, assembly GCA_021464625.1. Lineage (NCBI taxonomy): Eukaryota > Metazoa > Chordata > Actinopteri > Gobiiformes > Gobiidae > Proterorhinus > Proterorhinus semilunaris. The sequence continues at coordinate 24,240,940 of CM038360.1, forward strand.
TACAAAAATCCTTCAGTGGCTTTTGGGCCATTTGGATGGGCTGCGGCTCCAGTGGCTTTCGGGTCAAAATGACCCAAGGACCACACGAGGGTTAAAAGGGAATTTCATCGAAGCTTTAGTAATACATTTAATGTAAGTTTTTTCCTCTGGTTTTGACATAATTTAGCCCCATTTAGGATTATTGTAGACCATAACCCTAACCCACGTTTACTTCTGATTTGATCTAGGCCTTATTATGTGGAACTTGATTTCAAAAGTGGTCTATTTGACATGAGACAGGGAACAGTTTCAAAATACCGACTGACCCTTTTTCATCTAATGCTTCTCCAAATGGGAAACGCACTTTGGTTACACGTTTACGAAGTTTTCTTCAAACTCTGCGGTGACAATTACCTGCCACTCTGTCATGAAGCCGGTGACCTCCTCCAGGGCCGCACTCTTGTGCCTCCTAAATTCGTCTTTCACGTACTGGTCCCCGAGAGCGCGCAGGTGGATGGGCAAGAAGCGGTGCAACACGAGGATCCTCTTGTACAGAGCGCGCACCTGTGCCACATGCGCAGAGGCCGCCATTCAACAGGGCTTAAATTACGCGCTATAAGAGAAAAGAGACCATTTAAGGCTCTCAAGGCTGGAAAAGGCCGAAGGAGCGTTACTCAACACATGTCCTTGTTTATCCCGGATATGGATCTTCTTCTGCGGCGTGCGAGGGAAGAATGAGAGCTGGCGCCATCTGTTGGAGAATTTCGTAGTCTGCACAACCAGGCACAGCGTATTGAGTTTATACTTTTTGTAGACAGATTAATAATGATAATGATAATGATAATAATAATAATAATAATAATAATAATAATAATAATAATAATAATAATAATAATAAGGGGAAAGAACTGTTCAAGTGGCGGGTCTTGATAGATTGTAGCCTCCTGCCTGAAGGGTGAGGGGTGAATAGTCCGTGTCCAGGGTGAGAAGGGTCAGCTGTGATCCGACCCACACGCCTCCGGGTCCTGGAGGTGAACAGGTCCTGGAGAGATGGGAGCTCGGTGCCTGTCCCGTTCTGTAGCGCCGGGGAACCACACGGTGATGGAGGATGTGAGGATGGAGTCGCTCCACACACCCTGGCTTTTTAACGCACTACACTATGCAGGGCTTACATATTACATAATTTCATTGTATACAGTGCCTTGCGAAAGTATTCGGACCCCTTGAACTTTTCGACCTTTTACCACATTTCAGGCTTCAAACATAAAGATATAAAACTTTTTTGTGGGCGTAACTTCCTTAAGGTCTGGTGTGGACATGATGTCCCCACCAACTTTGTCCTGGCAGGGACAGTGCCCACTTACAACTTTTCCCTTCTTTACATTTGTGGACAGTAGCTTGAGCGGCTGGGCAGAGTTCAGAGCGTCTTAAATGAGCCCTGCTGCTCCCACTGTGATGTGAGGGGCGTAGGGGGCCCGTCTTCTCATTGGGAGATCTTTCACAAAGCTTTACACTGATATTGGCATGTTATGCTGGAAAGAGGACGGCCAGCATCACAACGCTTTTTGTTCTGTGTTAATTGGTGAAATATTTACGGAGATATACAGCATGTTTAGCTTATTTACGTTCGCCTCATTTACGTGAAAACACGCAATGTCTGTAGTTTAATTTTATGAAAAGGTTTTACTCAAAAACGATCGGAAAATAGTTCTAATGCTCTTTCCATTACTTAGTTTTATTGAGTCAAGTGCGGGAGGAGAGGAGAGCGGTGTGTTCCTTCCCTAGGCTGTAAACGCAGCAGTGAGGGGAGGGGCCAAAGGGAAGGAGAGACAGGACTCACGTTACAATAAATATATATGTGTATATTAAAGTAACTTCTAAGACATTTGACAGGCATTATTAACTTTTCAAGAAAAAGCTTTTTCTCCCCAAATTAGGACAAATTAAGAAACAAATCAATCAATCAATCAAACTTTATTTATAAAGTGCTTTTCATACCTGTGGCCAAACCTGCTCAACCAGGCATGTTTCATTGCGTTTACATATTTTTGTCGACAAATGAGATATTTATCAAACAGTAAGAATAAAATAACATTAATTAAATCATATAACTATGACAAATGTGAGCACAACAACAACAACAACTTAACATAAACATGAACAGAATAAGGGACAAGTGGGGTGGGACTGATTAAAAGATTTGAAGCCTACTTCTAATTAAAGACAAAGAAATTAATCTGAAAAATAAGATAAGCTACACGAAGTACAAAGTAGGCTACTAGTTTTGTAATTTTGGCCGACACATGTAAAAGAGTATAGGCGACTGTTTGATAAAACTACTCTATACTTTAGTATTTACTTGAGCTCCGCCTCTCAGGGAGGGTCATGATACAGCAGGCTATAATTACAATGATCTTCCCTTTTATTTGACATATTTATCAAAAGTCCTCACATTCGAGCGTTGGGTTTGCACCATTCTAATGTTTTGCGCACTTAATTACTCGGGGATGAAATGATGATAGTCAGGTCCAATTTGTTTTTTGTGTTGGGACTTGTGTTGGGACTTGTGCCAGCTAATGTTTAAAAAAAAGAAAAAGCATCTGATGTGGTCAGAAAGAAGGGCAAGTCAGATCAGTTGCACATGAAATCTGCCTTGTAAAACTGAGCAGATACTGCTGTTTTTTGCAGCAGAAGCTGAGAGACCGGAGTCCAGTCCAGTGGGTCCCAGTGCAGGTCACACTGAAGCATCAACAGAGTTTCCTCTGAGGGGCAGGAGGAAGTGTTGGCTGATTTGACTCAGACAGCAGACCTGTATTATGGACTGACTCCACGTGGGGTTAAGCATATGACAGCTTAGAGACATTGTTCTGGATTGTTCTTTTATTTAAATAAACCTCTATTTGAATCATATCACATGACGTGGCCTCTGTTTTTATTCCTTTTTTCTAACTGTTACAACTTACCCCAGCATGTGTGGTACTGGGGTAGGTTGTAACAAAGTAACTCACGAGGTCTTTGATTTTCAGATTTTTCTTTGATTTTCTTGCAGAGGTTTGAATTGGCGCCATCTGTAGTTAACACATGTGGGTACTTTGTATAAACGTTTGAGAACTCTAGCTGAAACATTCAGTGACAGGCGCTGACGCAAAAAGTGTTACAACCATACCCGGTCCCCCCTACCTTACCTTTTATTTGACATATTTATCAAAAGTCCTCACATTCGAGCGTTGGGTTTGCACCATTCTAATGTTTTGCGCACTTAATTACTCGGGGATGAAATGATGATAGTCAGGTCCAATTTGTTTTTTGTGTTGGGACTTGTGTTTGGGTTCGTGATGATACGTTTGGCGTTGGACTGGGAGATTTCCAAACACGTTTTTGCCAACGGAAAGGACAACTTTTTATATCGTGTTGATCAAGGTATGGAATGTTTAAATAATCTACAGTTGTTGGTGGTTTTGGATGTAAATGTTTGGCATTGGTAACAATTTGTAAGAAATATATTAATGATCATTTGTTACTTGCTCTGTACTAGACATTGTACAAGAAATGAAACAGTTGTTGTTGTGTTTTGTATGCTTTGATTGTTAAATGAAAATGTTATTGTTTTTATTTTAGGAAAACGAAGGCAAAAAAATGGGTTTTTTTTTCTGCTCAAATGAGGTTACACAAGGATGTAAAGACAACAATTAACACATTAACTTTTTATTATGGGCTACTTACAAACAAGACTTTTGAAATATACAGACAAGAAGAAATGTGTTGCCACTAGGGGGAGCAGTGGGATCAATTATGTGTATTGTTTCCTCTATAATCTGGAAGAGTGTTGCTGCTTGGAACGGTTGTCATTCTATTGCTCTAATTCACAAATGGAGAATTAGGGTTGGCAGGTTATGGATCTGTTGAGAGGAATCCTCCCAACGGGCTCAAAACCTTGTCCTTTAATGCACCACTCTGCATAGGAACATATTCTACAAAATCAGCTGTTAGGGCAGCCATGTGGGGGTTTGTTGATTGGGAGTTACTGCTCTCTTCAAATGGCCCGCTCTACACTCTGGCTTTTTAATGCACCACACTATGCAGGGCTACAGCATACTTCATATATAACTCAATTAAATAAATATATAATAATAATGATTATGAAAATTACACCCAAATTAAATTATACTGAGAATGGTAATGACAACTGGGAAGTATCAAGATCTCGGAGTATAATATCTATTAATGTACCTTCATAACATAAAAGTAACTCTCGGTTATCACGGGTAAAAATCTGAAAGAAATATATTAAGGATCACATTTTTTTTTGACTGCTTTGTTCTAGACATCGTACATGTTGTTGTAGCTATGCGTTGTTGCAATTAATTATATAAACAGTTCATATATTTTTTTTGTAAGTTGTAAGTTGGTCTGTACGAATGTAGCTGCTTGAAATGTTCTGAAATGTTCTTTTTTTATTTTTATTATTTTATTGCACTTGGGGGTGGGCACTCATAAGCTTTTGCTTCAGTCCACTCCTTTTGAGCACAATGTGTACTGCTCAAATAAACTAAACTAAACTAAACTGTCTTATTTCAATTTAAATGGCTCTTCCTTCCTCCTCTGCTGTCCGTGTTTCCCCGTTTGAGAACACGGTAGCTGCTCTGTAAGACTCAGCAAACTCAGTAAATTCTATAACTGTGATGTACTGCGACAAGACTGGATTGTAATGTATTTGGGGAGTGGAAATAAACGGGCCGATCGTGCGAGGATGTCAACGATGCGTGTCGGGACGGGACCGTCCGGACTCCGGACAATGTCAGCGGTAAGAAGTCCGTAACTTTAGCGGTCCTGTTAGTCAAAAATGAAAGCGCAATTCGGCAAACTATTTGGTAAAATATTTATGGAGATATTCACATTTTATGGAGCTTATTTACGTTAGCTGCATTACGTGAAAACACGCGATGTCTGTAGTTTAATTTGATCAAAAGGTTTTACTCAAAAACGATCCGAAAATAGTTCTAATGCTCTTTCCATTACTTAGTTTTATTGAGAAGTCAAGTGCGGGAGGAGAGGAGAGCGGTGTGTTCCTTCCATAGACTAAGCGCAGCAGTGAGGGGAGGGGCCAAAGGCAAGGAGAGACAGACTCACGTTACAATAAATATATATGTGTATATTAAAGTAACTTCTAAGAAATTTGACAGGCATTATTAACGTTTTTATTTCAACAAAAAGCTTTTTCTCCACCCGATTCAGATCTGTTGAATCCAGACGCGGCGTAAAGGAAAACACATACTTTGGTGGAGCGCTACCTAACTTTGTCATCTGAGGGGCCGCGACACGGAGACATTTCCACCGGGTCGCATGCCTTAGCAAGGGAATATTATTTATTTATTTCATTCTAATTTCAGCTTTATAGGTTTAATTGCTTTATGTGTGCATATAATATAATCATAGAGCTCTACCAGGCTTCAGCTCCACTGACCAAACTGTGATCCCCAGGTGGCAACACGACATCAGCCAACTCCAAAAAGAGCACGTCCCGCATCTTGTGCTGGATCATGACGGGACCCAGGAACATGGCCTCTCGGACCATACACATCCGAGCGACGTGGGCACGTCGCTGCGACATCACCCTCTACATGAGCTCCATCGAGACTGCTTTCCCCACCGTGGGCCTCACCGTAAGCGAGGGCCGGGACAACCTGTACTGGAAGACCATTCGAGCCTTCCAGTACATCCACGAGAATTACCTGGACCAAGCTGATTGGTTCCTCAAGGCCGACGACGACACTTTTGTGGTGGTGGAGAACCTGCGCTTCACTGTGTCCTCGTTCAGCACGGAGGAGCCCTGGTACCTGGGCCGCAGGTTTGCCCCCTTTCTCAAACAGGGCTACATGAGCGGCGGGGCGGGCTACGTCCTCAGCAAGGAGGCACTCCGGAGGTTCGTCAAGGGCTTTGAGACTGGGGCCTGCACCAACTCCTCCACTCTAGAAGACGTGGCTTTGGGCACGTGCATGGAGAACATGAAGGTGCAGCCCGCGGACACCAGGGACGCGTTGGGTCGACAGACATTCCACGCTTTCCCCCTGAGCCATTACGTCGTCAGGATGCCCCCGGCACAAACGCCATGGTACATGTTCTACGACTACTACACTTCCCTCACTGTAAGAACCAGTGTTACTAAATATATTGCTATATGTTTAATTTTGTGTAACTATACTTGGATCATGTAACTCGTCACGCAACCGCAGGAGAGGCTATGCTAACACTAGGGGTGGGCACCGTTCGCTTTTTTTCGGATATATATTGACGTCTAGAGAGAAAAAGAACCGAAAGTTGGCCCCGAAAGAATTTTTGTTTTTCGATACCACCCCCGACCGGAGCTTTTCGGTCGGTACCAAGTAGGAACCTGCTCTGTTTACATTACTGAGCTCACGCGTAAAGACCAGACAGCTACGCATCAACTCATCTAAGCTAAGGTAAGAATATACCTCAGTATTTAAAAACAATGGCCTATTCCTTGAAAAATTGACCAGGAGCAGGGAGTAAAGGACGGGGTGATGTGGCTGTGTCTCTAGAAGGTGGGCTTCTGCATTGGGAAGTCATTGTAACCGATGGTGTGATGACTGTGGGAGGCCAGAATAGGGAACGTTGCAATAGTATAGTATAAAAACATGATCAAATCTGTCAAGAAAAGGTGACGAAGTACGATTAAATCCTTTCAGGGCAGTATCCTATGTATGCTGTTTGTTTTCAGCATTGTTCATAGCTCATCATACACGCTTCTGAATTACCAATACATATTACTAAATGGACTTCAGACTGATGACACCCCGGTTCCGGCCGCATGGCTGCGGCAAAGGGGAAGACAGTGGTTGTGTTGCCCGGGACAGCAGGCGATGAACTGGAGTCATAGGAGGTGAATGTAGTACATGCAGTGACAGCAGAGAACTACCCCCATGCTGAGGGCTACCCCTTGACCGACTGATAGCGGTGCGATGCCCCGCTACCTGACCCGTGGTGAGACGACCCCACTGGAGTTTGCGGTGAGACACCCCGCGACGGAGGTAATGGCGAGAGGCCCCGCAACCCAGCCCACGGAGAGACGCCCCACGCGGAAGGAGCCGGAGAGACACCCCGCGACCCAGCTGGTTGAGGGGATCGATTTTAATAAATCACACCTTTTTATATTATAGTTCCTTTCCCTTGTTTTTTTATTGGTTGCAACCACCTCTCAGACCTAGGCTACCTGTGACATAATGACGCATCTTATTGCACTTCTATAGAAACAAACCTGACTGACCCGTCCTGTGTATTGTCCACCAGGGTCCTCACTGCTGCTCCGACTACGCCGTGTCCTTCCATTACATCCACAAAGTCCAGCTGTATTCCCTGCAGTACTTCACCTACCACCTGCGCCCGCACGGGTACAAGTACAGGTTCAACCCAGGACACTTAAAGGACAACGCCACAGTCAGGGCCACGTAGAGCGCGTTGATGACCATCCCAAACGCACCGCCGAGACATCCGTATCTCGTAATATTCAGCGGCTTAAGATGGGGGGTTGCAGCTTGAAAAGAAAGTGTCAGAAATGCATTGACCAACCTTAAATGAAATGATATTTAGGACTTGCCCAATCCACCAGAATTTTATTACAGTCATTTCTTTTGTTATCTAACATGTATTTATTCTACAGCATTTATGTTTTATGTATTTAATTTTATTTATTTGGTCGGGACAGTGCATGTTAATGAACATACATGGGTCTCATGCATGTAACCAAGCCACACCGGATTGTAGCCTCTTTATATATTATATATTTTATGTTATATATTTTGATATAACATATTAGTTCTGCTACACTATGCTTCTTGGTGACAGTCTCTGTAGTTCACTGCAAGGGTACAAATATTGAGGCGACACGGAGGTGCAGCGATTAGCGCTCGTGCTTCACAGCTAGGACGGGTCCTTTCTGTGTGGAGTTTTCATGTTCTCCCTGTGTCTGTGTAGGTTTCCATCGGGTACTCCGGTTTCCCCTATAACAAAAAACATGTACAACAGGTGAATCCTCCAGCCACGTGATTCTGACCATCAGCCTGGCTCCACATCTAGAGATGGGTCCTCGGGCGCGGTACTGCCGTCGCCCACTGCTCCGTACGGGTCGTCCCAGTGGCGTCAAATGTCAATGTACAGTTGTTGTATAATGACAAAGCATTTTATCCTAATATTATATTTTCAGAATGGGTCAGGGCCCCTAACTGATGCATTCTGATTATGTGGACCGCTTCAACTGCTACTTGCAGCAAAAATTGCTTTTGCTCTTACCCTCCCAGACTGAGCAACATTTTGACACTTGTATTGCACCTGTCATTATTAATTCACGGGATACTCAGTGGTGGTAAACTACCTTGCCCCTGGAGTGAGGCTGTCAATCTGTGCCAGGGTCGTGGACTTTAGGAAAGACACAGCCCCACCATCCCCCCTCGCCCTGACAGACTCCCTGTTCTGAAACAATGGCAATAAAACCGATTCTGATTCAATGACGTATAAGGGGTCTAAAAAGATATTTTCAAAAGGTTTTTTCAAAACTGATGGCATGCATATTTTTGAGTCGATAATTTTGTGTTTAAACAAGTTATGTTTGTTAAATAACATTTAAAAGTATTTAAATGTATTTTCTTGTATTTGTAGCATCTGTATAAAAAAGTGTCAGGCGGCGCAATCGAGTTTTTTCTCAAATTTAAATAGTTTCCAAAAATGTGCACAAAGTCAAATCTTTGTGCAAGTATATCTTAGACAGTCTTTCTCCTCTGAACATTTCATCTGTAATTTGTAACTGACTGATGCTGTAATCAGCAATAAAACTAGAGGACCACGGACAGAGTGCTCGGTGTCAGCCCAAAACAGTTATCGGTTCAGTATCGGATATTTTAAACCAATATCAGATTTTTGATTGTTTTGTAGAATAAAGTGATACATGTAATGAAAAGCTCAAATTATTTTTAAAAGAAATATAACACTAAAATATGCACGTCATGTCAATGACCCGCCATTCTGGTCTATTTTACATGTTTTTAATGGTAGGGGAAACCTACGCAGACACAGGGAGAACATACAAACTCCACACAGAAAGACGCCGTCCAGGTGGGAATCGAACCCGGGACCATCTAGCTGAGAAGCACGAGCGCTAACCACTGCGCCACCTTAGTCGAAGCTTTCGACTTCTCTTCTGTCCCTCCAACCAGCCAGACAGACCTTGCAGAACGTGTAACTCTTGCCATTGTCCAAATCAGCAAAAACTTTACATTTTACTCCTAAATATTTGCTGCTGATTTCGCTGACAGTGCCAGAGAAGGTCTGGTGACTTAGAACATTATTTATTTTAAGTGACTTAAATTAATGGAAATTCACAAAAAATTAAAATTTTTCTGATTTTCAGCAGCACTGGGCAAGTCCTAAATATTGTTCAATTAAATACTTTGGTTACAGAGTCTCTATGTATAGTATAACCAAATGCAGGGTTGGAGGAAGATTAACAACTAAAAAAGAAAAATTTCCATTACAGATGGGAAAACACATTGAGTTTAACAAACGTTGGTTCAGCATGTCTGACAAGTGTCGGTGAAGGAAGTTGTAAGATACATACTGTATATAGAAAAAATTTACCTTTTTATTTAAAATGGGATTTCCTTCTGGGACATTTACAGTGTTATACAATAAAGCAGTTTTACAATCAACAGAGGTTCTTATCATAGTGAGATTTCACACAATGCAACAATAAAGTTATGCAGAGACAAAAAGACATCTTAATATTGATATCCTGTTGCTATCTAACAGTATAGGGGTGGGCCATATCGTATCGCATATCGATATCACGATATAATTTTGATATCGTTGTAATGTTTTATATCGCCGTGGACATGATATAATTCCTGTTACACTCCATCACAGCAGCATAGACACTGACGGTAGAACACGGGGACAGGTGCTTAAAAAGTAAAATGAAATGAAGGATGTAAACTGCTTGAGTAGATCATATTTGCGAGGAAATTAGTATGCCGTTAAAAAATAAATGAATGAAATATCACTGAATTAATCTTCCCAATCCCCTCCTGGAACCTTCACCTTAACGTGGTGGAGGGGTTTGAGCCCCTGACTGATCCTGGGGGCTCTGTTGTTGGGGGCTTCATGCTCCTGGTAGGGTCTCCCATGGCAAACAGGTCCTAGGTGACGGGTCAGAGAAAGAGCGGTTCAGAAGCCCCTTATGAGAGACCAACAGGCCCGGTTAGAACCATGAGGCCGTCCTTCTGTGGACCCACCACCTGCAGGAGGAGCCATAGGGGCTGGTGCAATGTGACTTGGGCAGCTCCAACAGCTTCCCCCACGACCCGGCAACGGACAAGTGGGAGAAAATGGATGGATGGATGGATAATCTTCCCAATAGGCGTAAGGCTGGGATTTTGAAGTAATTTGTCCATTGTCAATTATATCGTGAAATATATCGTTATCGTGATATTTCTTTTTTATATCGTGATTTTAGGCCATATCGCCCTGCCCTATAACAGTATATACAGTAGGTGCTTTACTCAGGTCAGTTAGTTGTTCCAATCATTATGGTTCAAATGATCCCATCACACATAAACCACAACCAGCACCTCATGTGGCCTTAGTTTGTACACCTTACGTTCCCAAGCGAGGATGACATGAATGTTTCATCACTTTAGGACTGTTAGTGACTCTGTAATCAAAATACACATCACTACTACAAGGCACGCTGAAGCGTTTTGAGTTAGGCACGTATGGAAGAATCTGTGATGTCATTTTGGTAAATACGGTATTAATATTACGGTAAATGAATATTTCTTAGTACTTAACTGTTCTTCATTTTTGAGAGTGTCTTCACTGAAAATAGTGTATTCGTGTAATGTTAGCATCTGAAAATGTTTCTAGGACTTGATTATGACTCCTTGTAAAGACATTCAATTAAAATGAATGCGTCTGATGTAAAATGACTTCACTCTTCTGTATAAATATGGCTGGGGACTTTCAAGCCGCTCTCACCCAATGGAACAACCTGCTTTATCGCTCTAGTCATTCTGCTATAACCTTTGCAACTTTGAGATAAACTTAAATATGGGGGGGTAGACTTCCCACCTGAATGCGATCATTGTTAAACTTGAACAAAGTATGTGCTAATATTGCACATACTGTATGAGTAACATAGATGGCTAAAATATAGATGGCTTACAGTAAGCACAAAGTTCAAACATAGCCCAAGGCGGTAAGCCTGTAAAATCACTGCTAAATAACTGTGTTAGGCTCTGGTATTCGCAATTGTAATTTGTGTCTAAACCCAAACTAAATGGCTTAAACGCCATGTCCCAAAATAAAATAAAAAAAGAGGAGTTTGGACTGAGCAAACACAGTGACCTCCACACAGCTGCAGTGTGGATGCAGCCTGATGATGACCGCTCTGCCATGTGTCCACCTACACCATCACTACAAACACACTGTTACGTGGACACACAGGATTTACGGCACTTGGCTTCCGATTCAAAGTTGTTTGCGTTTCCTTGGCAACCACCATACCAGAACTGAGCACAGGCATTGGCCTCGGGATCGTAGTACCAGCGCACCACATACTGCCGGCAGGGGCCTGGGTCCAGCGTCTGTCCACAGCCCACATCTGAAAAGTAAAAGATCACACACGTTTATCATGGCAGAAAAACAATCATGACTTGTTAGATCACAGAGCACATTACATTTGTCAGCTTTAATCATACACACTACCATTACACAATCACAAACGTGTAGACAACAGGAAATGGCACACCTCCATATCAGCGGTAGTAGAGACATGTACTCAAATGGCTCTTTAAAGAGTCATACTACAAAACAGGCTTGTTTTTCTATAGATTGCTTTAAGAACTCAATCACATTGTTCGAGGCCTAACCTCAAGGTCACCTTTTAGTTCAAACTAAAGTCAGTGGGACTGTTTTTTTACCCTTTCAAACACATCCAGTGATGGTAAAAGCATTTTTGTTTCATGAGTAAAAGAAAATATACTTCTAGTCAAATAGAATGGAATAGTAACAAGTACGCCTGCACAAATCCGATTAACCTTTTACCACATGGATATTGAGGACTGAGTTACTGTGGTAACATCCTGGTTTCAGTGATTGGCATGTTTGCTTTCGCTTCCTTTGGCTGGTGTTCAATCAAAAGTCCCTGCAGGGCAATTATGTTTGTCTGCTCTGCAGTCGCTATACACAAACTCCACGTGTCTCGCGCTGTGCCATTTGCAAACTATTCTCACAGCGTGTACCAAACAACCTGTGTCTTGAGACCTGCAGGTCAAGTTGGGTCATGGGATTATCATTTCATTGCGGAGTGGGTTAGGCCGATAGCCATCGCAGTACGCGCGTATCATTGTATTAAGCTGCGTCTCTTTTTTTGACGTAAATATGAGGCAGATTTTCATGAAACAAGCAGTTTTTCTGCTCCTTAAATGCCACTTTGCTGCCTCTTGCAGATTTGCATTTTATGAAGCTGAAATGTAATACCCAAAGCTAACTTGCATAAAAAAATTAAAAAAACACAAGCCATATATAAAATAATATTAAAATGGCTAATGAATCATAATGACATACAACAATGACATACAGGCTAGAGCTGGTGAAGACTTTACCAGGGGCTCCTCCTGCTGGCAACTCCGGAAATAACTTATTGAAAAACTAACTTTCAGTTTTGACTTACTGGTTCGACTGGTTAGCAGCGCCAGCACATTGTGATGGACACATCTTGAGCGCAGAATGACCTTACAATAGCACAGCGCTCCCTACTGTCAGAAGTATGTATTAAAATATGTGGCCATCTTTTTCCTTTTACTGTGGAGCTTTTGTAGAAATGTAGTGGAGCAGAAAGAATGAATTATACGTATCTTTTCAACAAAAACACAACTCAAGTAAAGTACAGATCCTCAAAGAAGTGTAGTACTTAAGTAAACTTACTTTGTTACCGACCACCCGTGAATATGTAAACACAACTTTGTGCCACAAAAAAGATATTTCATAATAGTTATAGTTTTTAGTTTGTGTAAACCGCATAAGAACAGGACAAAAAAGATCTGCCGTTAGTATTTGTTATGTATTTTGTAATGTATAGGGACCAATCGACTGCTGACAATAATGTAGTCCAGTGGTTCCTAACCTTTGACCCTAGAGTGGTACGCTGTGTATCCCTACCTCAAAAAGTATTGCAATTTATTTAGAAAGCAATCACTTATTAAAAGCAGTGTTTGTTAGTGAAAAGACCACTCTCAGACCTATTATATTTTATTGCAAAAGTATAGCTTTTCTTTTTCAATCTGAAATACTTCCTAGTACCCCATGCTAAGTCCTGGAGTACCCCTGGTTGGGAAACGCTGCTGTTGTCGATTTGTGGAGACGGCCGTGACGTGGTGGACGTGTCAGTGTGGATACCTGAGGGGGCAGTGGCTGTGGGCCCCGGTTCCCCCACAGGGGCCGGTGTGCTCTGTGCCTCTGTGTGCCTGTGGCTGAAAGTGTCAGGCCCCAGCGCTGAGGTGACGCCGTGTCCCGGCTTTAACCAGCCTCCTCTTGGGGCTGTGAGCGGCGAGTCCGGCGGCTGTGGTCCCGCCTTCGGACTCTGGGGCAGTGCAACCTGAGAGAAAAAAAAAACATCCTGTAAATATTTTAGTATTTCCCTCAAAAAGGTGACGCTGAGAGGAGTTTGTCTTGAAACTTGAATCTGGACCATAAACTGTGTCTCATCATGTCACATATGCTTTATGGACATATGACCATTACATACAGTGACCTATATTCAGTGAGCATTACTTCATTTGTTCCTTTTAGATAACCAGTCATCTAATCTATGGAGACGTCCTTGTCCATGGCGTCTTATGTATCTGCTGTATCTGTGCATTTCATCTCTGCATCTCCACAATTTAATATTACTTTGACCATTACAGCATTGGTCCACTCTGATCGTATCATCTTATACAGTCTGTTTGTATAAATACTGTGTCCTGGCTCAGGATTGAAAGAACATCTTTGCACAACCTGTCCAAAATGTCTCTCCATATGCATATGTCAAATAAACTTGCACGCTTAATCCAAGACAACTTCTCTCCAGTTTTCATTCTACTTAGACCAAACCAAAACACAATTTTGTCCATAACAAACTCACCCATCTGTCTGTGTCCTGGGCTGATGTTTGTGCAGAGGCGGTGCTCCGTGGAGCCGCTGTGGGGAGGATGCCGTCGGGGAGGAATGCCACTCGACTTTCATACTCACAGATCCGGTGCAGTAATTTTCCCTCTAGAGCTGTAGGCCAAAACACACAAAGCAAATGACACCCCAGAAGAACAGTTTCAAGACCTTCAAAATGGCTCCATCTGTAAAACAACCCAGCGCAGATGACTAAATCAAAAACCTTTCTACCTCTCCAGTATGACTAAGAGCTTACACACATTAACATACAAGATATAATTTCTAAAGTCCTTCCTTTGGAACCTTCTTATATAGTTTTAAGTTTATACAGTCCAGATCAAAAGTTTAAGACCAGTTGAAAAATGGCCCAAAAACACATTTTGCATGGTTGGATCTTCACAAGGCTTCAAGTAGAACTTCAATATGCAACAGGAACAAAGTAAAGCTTTTATTGAAAACAATAATTAAACTGAAATAGGCTGTTTTGTAGCTGATCAAAGGTTTAGGACCACATGCCTTTAAAAGGCCAAATCTGTGCAGTCGGCTCCAGTAACGGCCTTAATGTGGGTCGAGGTTTTGACAGACAGACAATCTGATCCTCCGGCTCAGTGCTGGTTTTTCCACTTGACTTTTTTCTTCCATAACCCTGAGGATGTTCTAAGAAATCCTAAATGACCGTGTTACTACAGCCCGCCTCAGCAGCGATGGCCTTTGCCATTAGGACGTCATGACTGTGTGAAAACCTGACAGAAAATGACTGAATCCACATTTTTGCACAGATTTGGCTTTTTAAAGTCTTAAACTTTTGATCAGCTGCAAAAACAGACTATTTCAGTTTATTTGGTGTTTTCAATAAAAGGTTCACTCTTTTTTTTGGTCTCACTTCCATTTCTTCTGGTTGCATATTGAACTTCTACTTGGAACCTAGATAAGATCCAACCATGCATTTGCCATTTTCCGACTGGTCTTAAACTTTTGATTGGGACTGTATGAGCACACAAGCAGTGTTTGGAATAACGCCGTTTAAAAGAACGGCATTACGTAACGACGTTATTTTTTCAGTAACGGAGTAATCTAATTCATTACTCTCCCCGTCGTTACAACGCCGTTATCGTTACTGGGTCAACACAGGGGCTCGTTACAATTGGACTGAATGAGCTCCGCGGTGTCCGCTCACGCAACAGGAGCAGGGAGAGGGTGGGCGGAGTCTCACGGAGACTCACGCTGTCTGTGTGCGCAGAGCTCGTGCTCTCTGCTCCAAAAACTACGTGTGTCCCCGACCCGCGGCTCGTCATCCCCACAGCGCGGTGCGGCCGCGGGAGAATCGAGTTGGTGATCATTGATCTGTTGTGTTGAACTTATTTTTAACGCAAAGATGCAGAATCGTTGGAGACGCATCTTTCCCCGCTCCCTCTCGCTCTCTCAGCTCTCTCCACTCCAGAGAGACAGCAGGCCGATAACTTTCTGTTAGGACATTAACCTTATATTTGCTGATTGTTTTACGTTTTGCCTGATGAATGAACAGAGAGACTTGCACAATGCCTGTGCGTAAAGTCTGCCCTGGTCGTTGGCACATGTTTTTCGTTTACTCCTGTTCCTCCTCATTCTCTTTGAATACGGCCGTATTCCTACATTAATAAAACAGCGGCGCAAATACTGGTCAATACCGTTCAGTCACAGAGGCTCCCCCCACTCTACCCCCCATTCAACTATGAACATCTTTTACATGATAGTACATAAATACAAACACCTGTCTGTTCTACTCAGTTCAACTGACTATTGAAAACTGTAAAAAAAAATCTAAATAGTTTGATATAAAGCCTTTTTTTTTTAAACAGTAACGCAAATAGTTACTTTCCCTGGTAATGAGTTACTTTCATTATAGAGTAATTCAGTTACTAACTCAGTTACTTTTTGGAACAAGTAGTGAGTAACTATAACTAATTACTTTTTTAAAGTAACGTTCCCAACACTGCACACAAGTGAGAATCTAAAATGTTGATTGCAGTGGACTGGACAAGCATAAGAAGACCAAGTATTGGACAGTGGGTTAAATAGATGCGGGCTACACTTCCTTTGGAACGCATTACATACTTGCTAAGAGGATAAAAAGACTAGAAATATGTTCTTAGTCTTAGCAGTGACTATGGGTGTTCTGTTAAATGTTTGTATGTGTTATTCAAATGTTTAAATGACAGACATATTGGTGGAAAAAGGTGAATAAAGACATCACTTTATGTTTATGTGTTAAAATACAGAGCCGGTTCTTCTTACGCACATTCAGAACTGGATAATAGTTTGGCCAATAATAACCAGTCACTTGGAGGTTTCAATTGGTTTTGAATCAGTGGTTCTCAAACTGTGGGTCAGGGACCACAGGGCGGACTTTAACGCTGTCCATTGGCCGGTAGCTGCAGAATGAGGAGGGAAGTGTCCTTGGGCCTAGAAGATGGACATGTTAGTTAGGCCCATGAGGGCAAATGGACTGGCCTTAAAAATGAGGAAAATAGTCCTAAACCCAGTCTGACAGTGGAAAATGATCCCATTGAGATCACAATGTTCCATTTGTGCCCTACTCTCTTCCTACAGTAAATGGGTTCACCTTTGATCCGCTTTGCAATGTGTACAGGGCCCCATAGCAGAATTGTTCTTATGTTTCTCCTGACACCGTGGTATCCCTCCCCTGCCTAACTCTGTGTGTGAGTGCGTATGCTCACTGGGCAGAGTCCGGAAGTCGTCCAGGAGGTAGATGTGCTGCTCGTCTGGGTCCGAGGCTATGGCACTCATCTCGGCCTTGAAATCTGCGTGCAGCGGGTCAGTGTGGTTCAGCACGCCGATCACAAACATCTCCACCCCCCTGTCGTGGGCCTGCGTGGCCGTGTCTTCAAACGCCATGGAGTCCCTGGGGTCGGCCTGTCCGTCTGTCAGCAGCACGGACACCTTCCGGACCCCGGGCCGCGCCCAGGCGAACAGCTGGTTAGCTGCGTGGATGGCACTGCCGGTGAAGGTGCCTTCCCCCAGGTAGGGCATCCGGCGCACAGCGGCCCTGAGGTGCTCCTGGTCGGCCTGCTGCTTCAGGCTGACCAGCACCGTGTTGATATGGCTGTAGAGCACCAGGCCCATGCGGGCGCCCTGTCTGCTGATGGTCAGCCGCTCCATCAGGGAGGTGACAAAGTCTTTGACCAGTTCAAAGTTCTCTGGGCCCACACTCCCAGAGCTGTCGATGATGAATACCAGCTCCAGGGGGCGCTCTCTACAGCGCACACCACAGCCTGAAGTGCACAAATACAACTCAACATGATACAATACAAATATAACTAATATCTCTCCGTCAGCCACATACCACCTATCTCTCGAATGATCTGCATCACTTGGTCTCTCTGGGGAGAAAGGCATGAGTGAAACATAAAGAGACAAATATACACATATGGTGTGACTTCTGATCAGGTCCTCACCGAGAGCCCGGCCTCTCCCTTCTGTCCTGCTCTGCCCTGTTGGAAAAACACATATTCAAACACAGACTCCCACAGAGAGCTGAACAGTCATTGTGAATGTAATCATGGGACAGGTCACCATTGGTCCTGAAGATCCAGGCTCTCCTTGGTCTCCTTTGTCTCCTTTCTTTCCCCACTCTCCCTGGACCCCTCTGTCCCCCTGTGAGGAAGAAATATATGCTTCAGTTACAACAGCCAGGGCCACACCTGTTGTGCGCTCACACTACTGAACCTTTTCTCCCGGCAGCCCGTCCCCTGGCTGGCCCCGAGGGCCCGTTGGCCCCTGAAAGCCTGGCTCCCCCTGATGGTGAAGATGGTGAATAGGTCAAACCTGTTACAGAGTGGTGACATATACACTTACCTTTGAGCCCTGGATTCCCTCTCCTGGAGGCCCTGGCATCCCTGGAGGTCCTGGCTGCCCAGACGAGCCCTAGTTTTACACAGAATCATTTGCCTGTCTGCACAGTTACACTTCAAAGCCTTTTGATAAGCTTTACACACACTACCATGTGCTCAAGAACCCACTGACCTTTGGCCCAAGTAGACCAATCCCGGGAGGACCCATAGGCCCTGAGACCCCTGGGGGCCCTCTGTTCCCCTGAAAGATGGATCAAAGTCAGATGAATAGGACTTGTTGGCTGTCTGCTGCAGTTACAGAGGTTTTGGTCACCTTAGGTCCAAGCACGCCTCTGCCCTCTGGTCCCGTGTCTCCTTGTATCCCCTGTAAACCCGGAAGCCCCTGCAAAGACACACTTTATCAATCAATCAATTAGGGCTGGGTGATAAATCGAATTAATTCAAATAATTCAATAATTCATGCTTTTAAAAACAGACGATGTGGAAAATGTCAAAATCGTAAAATCGTGTCCGCCGCCCCATTAGCACAGCAGCAACTTAACTCCGCCCCTTTGTCCTTGAGTCTCCGTGGAGATGGTTGTCAATCACAGCAGAAGCATGAGGATGAGAAAACTAAAATGCTTTTGAAAACTCCATGGCTTATTTAGAAGTTATACTTTTGAGACCAGACAAGGAATATTTAAAAGAGAAATAAAATGTTCTAATGGGCCTAATTGTAGGCTATATTATGAATCTAAATATTAATGGTCTGGACTCTGAGCAGTTGTCTTATCATGAAAGATCAGGAGACCTTTTAAAAAAGAAAAGAAGAAAAATCCAATAAAATCGATTACAATCGTAATCGTCCAAACTGAGTAACAAAATCGAGATTTTCATTTTTGGCCATATCGCCCAGCCCCACAATCAATCAATCAAACTTTATTTATGAAGCACTTTTCATACCAAAAGGTATAACAAAGTGCTTTACAGATTACAACATGTAAAACAATACGCCCCGCATCATATACAGTGCCTTGCGAAAGTATTCGGCGCCCTTGAACATTTCGACCTTTTGCCACATTTCAGGCTTCAAACATAAAGATATAAAACTGTAATTTTTTGTGAAGAACCAACAACAAGTGGAACACAGTCATGAAGTGAAACAAAATTTAAAAACATTTTTAACAAATAAACAATTGAAAAATTGGGCGTGCAAAATTATTCAGCCCCTTTACTTTCAGTGCAGCAAACTCTCTCCAGAAGTTCAGTGAGGATCTCTGAATGATCCAATGTTGACCTAAATGACTAATGATGATAAATAGAATCCACCTGTGTGTAAACAAGTCTCCGTATAAATGCACCTGCTCTGTGATAGTCTCAGAGGTCAGTTTAAAGCGCAGAGAGCATCATGAAGAACAAGGAACACGCCAGGCAGGTCCGAGATACTGTTGTGGAGAAGTTTAAAGCCGGATTTGGATACAAAAAGATTTCCCAAGCTTTAAACATCCCAAGGAGCACTGTGCAAGCGATAATATTGAAATGGAAGGAGTATCAGACCACTGCAAATCTACAAAGACCCGGCCGTCCCTCTAAACCAGGCATCTCCAACCTCGCTCGCTCGCGGCGCACTTTTGAGTAGCTCGCGTAAAGATTTCTGAACCTGATCTAGTTAAGTTTGAAGTTTGTGTCACTGAACTACCGCTGTTGCTCCGCTGCCATCATGAGCGCCGCTAAGAAGCGAAAATCATACAACTTTCACCAAGAATGGGAGACAGAATTTTGCTTCACAAATGTCAACGACAAGTGCGTGTGTCTGATCTGTGGGGCCAGCGTGTCAGTCGGCAAGCGAAGCAATGTGGAGCGCCATTTTACCACAATCCACGGAAACTTTTCGCGCGACTTTCCCACGGGCACAAACTTACGAAAGGAGAAGATAAAGGAGCTAAAATCTGCCCTCCAGAGACAACAATGTGTGTTCACCAAACCTACGAAGAAGGCAAATGCAGCCACGGAGGCATCTTTTAAAGTAGCGCACATACTAGCTAAGCACAAAAAGCCCTTTACCGACGGTGCCGTTGTGAAGGAGGCTATGACCGCGGCGGCCGAGACACTGTTCGTGGATCATAAAAGTAAGACAGAGATTATGTCTGCTATCGGTGATGTGCAACTGGGAGCAAACACTGTGGCCAGGAGAGTGACTGCGCTGTCTGAGGACGCTGTGGGACAGCTGGATTCGGACATTCACAGGTGCAAATGGTTCTCAATTCAATGTGATGAGTCGGTGGATGCTAGCGATACAGCCCAGCTAGCTGTTTTCGTTCGTATGGTCTTCGAGGACTTTTCAACCAAAGAAGAGTTTTTGACTCTGCTTCCACTAAAAACTACCACCAGAGGAGTTGATATTTACAATGTAGTGAAGGGCTATTTTGTGGACAAAAAGGTGCCCATTGAAAAGCTGGTGTCCATAACAACAGACGGCGCGCCTGCTATGACGGGCCGTCATTCTGGATTTATTGCTCACTGTAAAAAGGACCCGGACTTTCCCAAGATTCTTAACTATCACTGCATCATACATCAACAAGCTATTTGCGCCAAAGTTCTGGATTTTAATCATATCATGGGACCGGTTGTCAAGATAATCAACTCCATCCGGGCAAAGGCAAAGCAGCACAGGTGCTTCAAGGTGTTTCTCGAGGAATGCGCAGCGGAGTATGGGGATCTCCTCCTTCACACGGACATCAGGTGGCTAAGTCGCGGTAAGATACTGCAGCGCTTTCTCTCCTTGCTTGGTGAAATTAAGACTTTTATGGAAAGTAGGGGAGAGGACATCTCCCTTTTAAATGATGCTGAGTGGCTTCTTGATCTTGCTTTTCTGACTGACGTGACTGAAAAATCAACCAGCTAAACCAGCAGTTGCAGGGCAAGGATAAACGTGTGTCTGATATGATCAGTGCTGTCAGGGCGTTCAATGCAAAGCTCTCATTTTACATTAAACAAGTGAGAAACCAAAAGTTGCAGCATTTCCCCTCTGTAACAAAGATGTGTGAGAGTAACTCAGATGCAGCCAGTGTTTTGAATGTTATCAAGTACTGTGATCTACTGGCAAGGCTTGGACAGGAGTTTTCTGACCGGTTTGGTGATTTTGACAAACTTGAGCCTTGTGTGACATTTATGGCAAACCCATTTATGGATGTGGACATAAGTGAGATATCAGGTCAGATGGGTGAACTTTTCTGTGTTGATCCAATGGAAACTGAAATGGAAATCATTAACATTCAAAATAATGTGCAGCTCAAGTCTCAACAACAGTCCTCCCATTTCTGGAGTCTTGTAGGGCCAGATAACTATAAGAATCTTAACCAGGTAGCTCTAAAAATGTATGCATTGTTTGGGTCTACTTACCTTTGTGAGTCAGCCTTTTCTGACATGAATGTTATTAAGTCAAAGTTCAGGACGAGACTTTCTGATGAACATTTAACTGCTTGTATCCGTGTCAACTTAAGTGGCTACACTCAACATTACACTTCGCTTGTTTCTTCAATGCAGTGTCAGGCATCTCACTGAATATGTGTACTGTGTCAATGAGTGTGCGTGTGTATGTGTGTGTGTGTATAGTTAACAAAATGAAAATGTCATAGAATGGCATTTAAAAATATATTTTTTGTTCAAACTTGCTCTTTTATGATGCAAAATGTAAGAAAATGTTCAGGTAATATACATTTATATTTGCATTTTGGATGAATAAGCTTTGAAATAAATGTTGCGAAACATGAGTAGCTCTCTGCTGTTTTGCTCTTCTAAAAGTAGCTCACTGTAGGAAAAAGGTTGGAGACCCCTGCTCTAAACTTTCAGCTCATACAAGGAGAAAACTGATCAGAGATGCTGCCAAGAGGACCATGATCACTCTGGATGAACTGCAGAAATATACAGCTGAGGTGGGAGACTCTGTCCATAGGAAAACAATCAGTCGTATACTGCACAACTCTGGCCTTTATGGAAGAGTGGCAAGAAGAAAGCCATTTCTTAAAGATATCCATAAAAAGTGTCGTTTAAAGTTTGCCACAAGCCACCTGGGAGACACACCAAACATGTGGAAGAACTTTTTGGCAACAATGCAAAACGTTATGTTTGGCGTAAAAGCAACACAGCTCATCACCCTGAACACACCATCCCCACTGTCAAACATGGTGGTGGCAGCATCATGGTTTGAGCCTGCTTTTCTTCGGCAGGGACAGGGAAGATGGTTAAAATTGTTGGGAAGATGGATGGAGCCAAATACAGGACCATTCTGGAAGAAAACCTGATGGAGTCTGCAAAAGACCTGAGACTGGGACGAAGATTTGTCTTCCAACAAGACAATGATCCAAAACATAAAGCAAAATCTACAATAGAGTGGTTCACAAATAAACATATCCAGGTGTTAGAATGGCCAAGTCAAAGTCCAGACCTGAATCCAATCGAGAATCTGTGGAAAGAACTGAAAACTGCTGTTCACAAACGCTGTCCATCCAACTTCACTGAGCTCGAGCTGTTTTGCAAGGAGGAATGGGCAAATATTTCAGTCTCTCAATGTGCAAAACCGATAGAGACAAACCCCAAGCGACTTCCAGCAGTAATCGCAGCAAAAGGTGGCGCTACAAAGTATTAACTTAAGGGCTGAATAATTTTGCACGCCCAATTTTTCTGTTTTTTATTTGTTAACATTTTTTGAAATATCCAATAAATTTCGTTTCACTTCATGATTGTGTCCCACTTGTTGTTGGTTCTTCACAAAAAATTACAGTTTTATATATATATATATATATATATTTATATATATATATGTACACACAATATACAATATATAATTAGGACTAAATAAATAGATGTCAGTTAAAAGCTAAGCTACAACATGAACGTTCTCTGCAGCCCTGAGCTCCTCCGGCAGGTCGTTCCAGAGGCGAGGGCCATGATATTGGAAAGACGCTCGTCCTTCTGTTGACTTTAGGAATAACTAGGAGACCCCTGCCAGAGGAGCGAAGGGGCCGTGAAGGTTCATAAGGTAAAAGCAGTTTTGAAAGATAAGAAGGACCAAAACCATTAAGACATTTAAAAACCATTAAAATAACTTTAAAATCGATCCTGAAACACACGGGGAGCCGATGCAGCGACTCTAAAACCGGTGTAATGTGGTCCCACCTTCTGGTCTTCGTCAGGACACGAGCTGCTGAATTTTGTAAAAGTTGTAAACCTGAGATACTCTTTTTGGGAAGACCAGAAAGCAGGGCATTACAGTAGCCGATACGACTGGTGATAAACGCATGCATTAGCGTCTCTGTGTTGGCCCGAGAGAGAATGGGGCGGACTCTGGTTATGTTCTTTAGATGGTAAAAACCTATCTTTGTGATATTCTTATGTGTGGAATAAAAGTCAGCTCAGAGTCAAAAATCACACCCAGGTTCTTTATCTGTGAGAAAGGATTAAAAGACAGTGACTGTAGTTTGGGTAAAAGTTTCTCTCTCTGGGCCTGAGGACCGATGACTAAAACTTAAGCTGGAGAAAGTTTTCTGCCATCCAGGATTTGATATCTAAAATGCAGTTAAAAAGTGCATCCATTGGCCTGGTGTCATCAGGAGACATGGAGATGTACAACTGTGTATCATCAGCGTAACTATGAAAGTTGACTCCATGTCTCCTGATGACATCACCAAGAGGGAGCATATACAGGTTAAAAAGCACTGGGCCTAAAATCGAACCCTGGGGCACACCACATGTAATTTTATGGACCTTAGAGGAGCAGGTATCCACACTTACCATGAATGTCCTGTCTGTGTGGTAGGATGTAAAGCATTTGTGGACAGCACCAGAGAGGCCAATGTGTTTTAAACGAGTTCAAAGAATAGCGTGGTCGACTGTATCAAAGGCAGTGCTCAGATCCAGTAGAACCAACACTGTGACCTTCTGTGAGTCATAAATTAATCTAAAATCATTTAAAATCTTTAAAAGGGTCGTCTAGGGGCTGTGGTTTACCCTAAAGCCAGACTTTAGCACCGATGCTCAGCAGAGGCGTTGCGCCGGTCTGAAGCATCTCTTACCTGTGGTCCAGGCAGACCCTCCCCCTTCATCCCAGGAGGACCCACAGGCCCAGGGCCGCCTTTGTTTCCCTGGAACACAGACACTTAAATTATACACACAGTTAGACTTTGACGATGGTAAATCACTCCATAGCTAAATCTACCTTTGGCCCAATGATTCCAACTCCCGGCTCTCCGACTGGTCCCACAGGCCCCACTGGTCCAGGGTCGCCCTGTGCACAAGACAAGTCACTGTCGTGTCAGAGGTTTCAAAGTATAAAAGCACGCTCTTTTAGTCACAGCCTAATAGTAAAAATAACTCAGTTTATTCTGAAAGGTTTCACCTCCCACATCCGGATTTTCTCACTGCTGTTTGACATTGCTTCCTTTTAGTAAATAAATCAAATCTTACCTTGTACCTAACTGAACAAAAGCCAAATATAATGAAAGGAGGAGAATAAGAGGCTGACCTTTGGTCCTGGGACTCCACGGCCCGGCCCACCAGTGAGCCCCACCATCCCCTGGCTCCCAGGCTCTCCCTAAACAATGTTCATTTCAGTGAGATCAATATTTACATATGGAAAGTCATTGTTTATATGAGTGGACTACAGTAGGAGACTTTAGTGTCATGTTGGTTGGATTAAGATTTACACCAAAAGTGACCGGCAGAGCAAACCTTGGCCCCTGCAGGTCCCACTGGCCCGGGGGGTCCTGGAAGTCCTCTCGCCCCTCGGTCGCCTTGGTCGCCCTGTGAACAAACGATGTCAGCTGATACACAGTAGTGGGAACAGGCTTTTAAATGAAAGCATCGGGTTTTAAACTGGCCTGTGAGTGATGAATCCTAGTTTAGGCAGAAATGCAATAGGTTCTCCTTAACAGTAGTCTCGACTTGGATTGAAACTGCTTCATCAAGGTGTAACCAATGGCCGCTGGCTGCTCTTCTTTACGACCGCAACACTGGAGGCCGCCATTGCTGTAGTACTTCCATATAGCCACTAGTTTCCCATTAAAAAGCATTGGACTTTAGACACGTTAAAAAAACTTTAACGCCTGGTTTCTATTTTTTAACACTTTCTACGGCTACATATTCCTCCTGAGATAACGCGGGTTAGTCACAATTAAAGAAACAAGGCTGGTTTTTGAAAGAAACATTTTTGAAATCTCTTACTAATGAGGGTCGGACTGTTAGCATTGGAGCTGCGCAAGCTACACGTCAGGCAAGGGCCGAGTCTACAGTGAAGATCCCGCCCTTATGCCCTTTTTAGGAACATGCTTCGTCAGAGCTGGGGAGGAGTCTGTAAATCTGCCATGATTTCCCCCTCGAACGTGGTCATTGTGGTAAACGGGGAGGAGTGAGTAATGACGGTCTATTAATAATATGTTTATGGGTGTAACACACTGTCATGCGTCACATGGACATGAAATACATGCGTTTGCACCACAAGGATGTTGACTTAGTCCTTTATTGTATAAGATAAGATAAGCCTTTATTGATCTCACAAAGGAGAAATTCACTTACATCAACTCTCAAAAACACTGGGGAGTGCAAGGATAGTGTGTAAACAATTAGATTGTAAATAGAGGTATCTTGTATACTTATGACTGTGTGGAAAAACATCCCAAAAACAGCATATTTAAATTTGAGGACAATACTACGGTCATACAACAATGAGTTCTGACAACAATGAACTGCACTATAGTGACAAGGTGAGCTCCTGATCACATGGTGCAAACAAAACAATCTGTCCCTGAATGTAAAAAGACTAAAAAGCTCATTATAGACTTCAGGAACACACCTGTCCAAGTTAATAACTCTCCTGTTGAAATTGAGGGGAGTTTGAAGTTTCTTGGCATTCATATTTGTGAAACTCTTTTGGTCTCTTCACATGTAAAATCGAAAGTGTTCTGAGGGGAGTTTGGTCACGTTACATCACATGACCACACCCTTCAGTTAAAACTCCATCTCAGATTATTGGATCCCTCTGTTTCAGATTCAGAGGGATCCAATTGATCAGGACCTTTGGACCAATGGACCAGGACCTGTACGCTCAGCGCTGTGAGAAAAAGGCTCAGTATTAGGTTCATTTTATCTAACATAATACTGTTCATCCCGCACATTCCCCTTCATGGAGACGTCTGCGGAGCCTCAAAACCCAGTTTTTATCCTCAGAGAAGGAGGCTCATGGACATCAGCCTAAAGGAGAGCTGAGGTTTTTTCCTTTGCTGTTGGAATGCTTTATTTGTATTGTATTGATATTTTTCTATGTAGATATGTTTTACTCTTTCATTGCTTTTGATACCTTGTACTTGACACATATGATAATACTAAACTTGAACCTGCAGTGGTCAGTTTAAAAAGGCCAGATAATTCCAGTCTGTGACTTCAGTCTTAAGTCAAACTTGAGCTTTTGAAAAGCTTTATTGTATAGAAATCGAGCTGCAGCGGAGCAGGTGTCTGAAGATCATCCCTCATGCTGCACTCCAGGCTGACTTCCAATCCTTCAATCCTCCACCTGTCCTTCAGGCGCCTCATAACATTGGCCTCTTTCATCATAATCTGTCTATAATGGATCAGTTACTGTGTATCATTAAACCTTTTCTCCGGGAGTCCCTATCCCTGGTGCTCCCTCCAGTCCTCGTGGTCCTGTTATGCCCAACTCTCCCTTTAAAAAAGCACACATCAATATAACAGTGTCACCAGTAACGTGAACTAGAACCACAGATGTTTGAGACTCTAGAACTGACCTTGGCTCCCATGGCCCCGTCCTCTCCAGGAATCCCTGGGATCCCAGCTGCCCCCTCTGGCCCCGCCTCTCCCTGAGAGCAAAGTCACTGATGTAAAGCAGCCTTCACACAGGGCAGTGACCATTTCCTGGACTCACCTTCTCTCCAAGCTCACCCACCCCTCTCTCGCCCTGAGGACCAGGCTCACCAGGAAATCCCTGATCTCCCTGAAACAGCAGCAGCGCAGCATTAAAGTAAAACCACAGAGAACCAGTGTATGGAGTCACAGGACACTACCTTTGGACCAATGATGCCGAGACCAGTAGGGCCACGAGGGCCCGTTGGACCGATGGGCCCCTGGTCACCCTGAAACAAGAGGCGTTAGATGAAGACACAGTATGAAGAAATCAAATCAGGAAGAGTCTTTAATGGCCTCACCTTGTCTCCCTGTATCCCTGCCCCAGGAAACCCCATCAAACCTGGCAACCCCTGTGCTCCAGCGTCACCCTGCGGGTCCAAAGGGAGAGGCATTACACATCTACCCTCTCCATAATTTAATGTGTGCAACAAGAACAACAACTAGCGCACCTTTTCACCTTTAGAGCCTATTCCCGGAGGCCCGCGGCCCCCCTTCGGACCCTCGTAACCTCTGTCTCCCTGTGGACACATGCACCAGAGCACACCACATAAGAAATACACTTGTAATGATTGAATACAAAAGGAAAGGAAGAAAACACAAAGACAGCTGACCTTAGGTCCAGGGAGACCTTCTCCAGGAAAGCCTGGGGAGCCTTGTACCCCGGCAGGACCGACTGGCCCCTGACAGGACAGTAATGCACAGTCATGACCTGTTACCTAGTGTAGTGTATACATGTCAACTTACAGGCATGCCTGGCTCTCCTATTCCCACCGGGCCCTGAGGCCCCGCTCGGCCTGGATTTCCTTTGTCGCCCTGTAAACCATAAGTGACTTCACCACATATACTTCATTAGAACCTTCAGATGAGTCAGACCTTTACCTTTGGACCAGGAAACCCCACACCGGTGTCTCCAGGAGGACCAGGAGCTCCCCTTGCTCCACGCTTGCCCTGATGGGACAGTTAGGACATGCTCACAGAGAATGCTCAGACAATGGAGGACATGCAGGTATTGTGGTCCAACCTTGAATCCCACTTGTCCCTCTGGACCCTGGTCTCCAGCGCTGCCTTTCACCCCCTATAAAGGATTAATGAAAAAAAACATGTTTCTTATGTTTCTTAAGTCCTGTTTGTGTTCAGTTACCTCTGTCTGGGCAGTCTTTGATGCCCTCTGCTGACAATCAACTCTTTTAGCTCAAAGTCAACTGCAGGGGAAAGTTCAACTAGGTTTATTCATGTTTGATTTGGAGTGAGTGAACACCAGGTCATATTCTAATAAATACTATCTTCACAAACCACACAATCATCTGCTCCAGCTGATAGGACTAACAATTAGTTATTAGAAGATCAATGTTGACTTGGAAAGAGCGAATGGACAACATGCCCAAATCCTAATGGTTTGGGACAACATCAACTCAAACACAACAAACAGTCGGCTTAGAAGAGCCGCTTTAGAAAGCGACATTAGAGGAGGATAAGAGCTAATCCGCAGCTCACATTCCACATGTGCAGACGGAGCGATGGAGCGAGGCAGTGGAAGTGGACTGTGATGGCGTTTTAGTTTACTTTGATTTGATTGAAGACAGTGTATGTAGCACAAGCTCTTAGTGATTTATAAGCTCGTTCAATCACAAATTAACCAAGCTGCATGGACACAAGTGCATGTTTGGGGACAAGCTCAGAAGCTCCATAATTCAGTCACTGAGCTTTAGCACTGTTTAAGACTTGACTCCGGACAGGTGTTGGAGCGTTTGTAGTACACGAGAGGCCTACGTATTTGGTTCATTCGTTTCTTTCCTATTGCATAGGGATAGGCAACGTCAGGCCCTGGGGCCAAGTCTGCCCCTCCAGCATTGAACCTCTAGCCCTCAAGATGATTTTAAAGATGATATTATTACACAAATCAGACATCAAATGACTGTTAAAGTACTGGAAAAATGTGAAAAATACAGTTAATTCTTCTACAATTTCCAAACAGAACATCCAATAAATGTACAATAGGATGGTTCACAATATTATTGTATGAGTAACAATTTTTTTGATTTTGCCAGATCACATTTTGCCTTGTTCCTATTGACATTTTGAACATCTGTGGCAGACTTATTCACAATTATTATTATTATTGTCTGTGTAAGTTCCAATGATTATTATTATTATTATATTATTCCTCCAGTCCGACCTAAGAATGTGTAACTTTTGCAGGAAACAGACACTTGACGTATACAAAGATACTGTAAGTATGGTCATTAATAATCTCTCGCTGTACTTATACGACATGTGTAAGAACATTAGAACAGTTCTAACACTTTATTGGATGTATGATGACTTTGTTCTCTTTGATACTTGTTGCTTTTGGTCTTCGTAATGATCACAACAGGCCTATCATTAACGTGCAGCTATTGACTCCATTTTTGGTACAGATGATTTGAATATCAATTGGAACCAAACTGGCAGCTTGGGCCCTTGGTCTTTTTACAATGAAGAACATTGGCCCTCCTCCAAGCAAACTTGCCTACCCCATAGGATCTCGGTCTGCTTTCTGATTGGATAAATGTCAACATGGGTTTGACATTTTTAACAAATAAACATTACCATTTTCAGTTATTGTTAGTCCACGTTAAGACAATACTTACCAAAAATCGTATACGTTCGAACCTCAAGAGTAAAAGAGAGAACAAAAACAATCACCTTATCTCCTTTAGGACCTTGGGGACCCTGGGCTCCATCTGTGCCCTAAAACCGCAAAGAACACTCAGTGCAATTCAAACTCTCCCCAACGGGAAAAGATGAACGGCAATCTCACCTGCTCGCCCTTTTTACCGGGAGCGCCGCATTCGCCTCGTTCTCCCTACAAAACACTGTCATTTTGATCTGCTCTGCCAAAGGTTGTCAGTAACTATAGTAATGCTGCGAAACACACGAGGATTTTACACATACCTTTTCTCCTTTGATGCCCGGTCGGCCCTGAGGAAAGAAGGAGATTGTACCCATTATATTTATGCATTCTCACTCGACTTCACTTCACTAGGACTCGTTTCAATCCGAAAGAAAGTCTTAAAGCAGTGTTTTTCAACCATTGTGCCGTGTTAGTGTGCCGTGAGATAACACGGCACAATGGTATTGTCTGGTGTGCCATGGGAAATTATCCAATATACTTGGTCTAAAAAATATTTTTTGAAAACCAATTAATTATTATCTGCAAATAATGTGTTGTGTTTGAGTCTCTGTGCTGTCTAGTGATTGGCAGAGTAACCATTGTCCAAGTGCATTTTATCTCTGATCTTCGTATCAGCTTCACCCAAATCTAAAAGCTTACAGCCTATTGCTGGGTTTCAGGCGACATCACAGCGTTCTAAAGGCCTATAATATTATATAGGTCAAATTATTTTGTTTTTGAGGACACGTTTGGTGTTGTACAGAGAGATCATGGACCCAGTGACTGATATTAATGATCATTGTTGTAATTCATACATTTTCTTTTTAGATACGACTTGTGAGTGAAAGTGTAATACAGTTAATAGGAAAAACTGACTCCTGGGTTCTGTGACATCATCACATTCTAGAACCTGAAAACATCCAATAGGCCAAAGTAACTCCTCATTTGAAAGCTAAGACCTACAAAACTAATCTAAACTGATTTTTTTTCCTCACACATCTTTACCACATTTTCATCACTTTTTGTCACTTTTTTGTTTTGGACACTTTCTTGTCACTTTTTCATAACTTTTCTGTTGCTCTTTTGTTGCATTTTCATCCTCGTTTTGCGTCTGGTTTTGTTGCCATTTTGACACTTTTTTCATGAAGCTTTTAGATTTGGGTAAAGCCAGACAGGAGAAAATGTGCTCGGTTCAGGTGGAGGCTATTAATGTCACTTCCTGTCAGTGTCCAACAAGGAAGTGAAACTATAAACATCACAACATCTTAAATATAATTGTGTTAACTATGTTTTAGCAGCGATTGTGTGTAATGCACTTTCAGGGTTCTGTTTACCAACCATGCTCTACCAGATTTGTACAGCCCAAGAAACGTTTGTGTTTGTTACCTCGAGGCCCTCCATCCCTGGTCGTCCATTTACGCCGGGCTCCCCCTGTGTGGAACCAGCCCAGACAAAACAAGCACATCAAAGCACTGGCCGGTGGATTCTGACTGCTACCAACACTGGATTTACGGGACAATGGAGACTTACGCGAGAGCCCTTTGGACCTGGAGGGCCATGTGATCCCGGCTCGCCTGCCTTTCCCTACAACGACAGTGCGTAGACAGGGTCATGGCAAGAACATGGAAGAGGACATGGGAGTGCCTTGTCTGTGACCCCGGGGTCTGTTGTCTCAGGACTTGACCTCTGCAGCTCCACACGGCTCAGTCTGAGGCCCCCGCCGACACCTGCAACACTTGCTTTGTGGGAAACGTTTGCACCTGCTGCTGCTGCTGCGGCGGCGGCTACAGGCCACCGTCACCGCACTGTGCTGTCGGGCATGTGTCTCTGAAACTGGTTTGAAACTGTACGGCAAACGCTAAAGCGCTTTTTCTCCTTCACTCAAGCCACTGATCAAACGGAAAACATCAAAATTAACTTGATATTTGAGTGGTGCTTTTAATTTCAATTTTATTTTTAGTTTGATGTTCTGAGCGGCTTTTATTTTGATCAACCATGGTCAAAATTGAGACTGGTAGTCTTGTCTGTTTGTATTTTTTGTATTTATTTATTCATTTCTGCCATCTTATGTTAGCAATTGTACATATCCAAATCTCAAAGCGTATTGAGTTGAGACCTTACAGCCTATATGCCAGTGTGATACCTCACTTGAAAGCCAAGACGTTCTAGTTTATAACACTATGTGTAAGATATGTGTGAGTGAAACACAACTTTCATCACATTTGCCGTTCCTAACAATAATCATAATCATAATCATAACCCTAACCCTAGCCCCCTGAAGAGGGGTGACGGAAAGTAACAGGTTAAGGTTCCTGTCTAGTTAATTAAAAAATAATAATAGTAATCTATAGATATTTGAGTGCTGTTAGATTGTGTAAAATTGTGTAAAAGACTATGGTCTATAAACTGCAGCTGAATTAGTTATAGACCATAGTTTTTGTGTTTTTGACAAATGTAGCAAATAAAAATAGTTGAGAAATGTAATTGAGCAGGTTCTCTCTCTTAGGAAAAAAACATGTTTTCTCATCTAGATTTAATGCCAGCTTAAATCCCAATTTTTGTAAATAATTTCAGCCTAAACTGCAGCTGCATTTGGTGAACTAATGCAGTGAAAATAGTTGAGCAAGGTCATTATTTTCCACGACATTCAGTATCTCTTCTTTGTCTTTAAGGATTGCGCTCTCTGAATGACTTACAAAGGTTTGAGAGTAGCATTTCAATGTCCTCTAAAACTTCCAATAAAGCGGATTGTGACCTTCTTTGAGTAAGCAAGAGAAAGCATATTCTTTTTGAGTATATCACTTGTGTCATCTTTTTTGTCTCCACCAGAAATCAAGTTCATAAGAAAGAAGCGTAGTGTAGGTCACCATGCTGGTCAGACTTACCGGGCTTCCAGGGTGACCCCTCTCGCCTCTCTCACACAGACAGGACTTGGGCTCTGGACACTGCAGCAGACGCACGAGGAAAAACAAAATGAGTAACCATTGACTCTTTGAAGTATTTGCGAGTTTTTTCCACAAACGGACTTACCCCATTTTTCACTATTGCGTTCTAAGAAGAACAAAAGGAAACATGGATTTAGTGTTTGTGGACGACAGAGCAAACGAAACACTTGAGGCTATACAGTAAATATTCCCATAAATGGAAGATACTATGGTGGGTCTCACTCATAGTCAAAATGTTCTCCCCCATGGTCTCCCTTAACAAGCAGATATGATCGACTTAACCATCTCCCCGACGATCCTGTCCCCGAGCAGTGGGTCCATCAGGCTGAGGACGTGTTTCTGCGGCGGGGCGCTGGCGATGGAGCGCAGCTTGGTGCCCATGGGCCCGTCCCCGGGCAGCGCGGACAGAGTGACGGCGAACACTCGGATGTCGTGCTGCTTGGCCTCCGCCGCCGTGGACACGGCGCTGGGGCCGCGGGGGTGGTCCGTCCCGTCGGTCAGGAGCACGGCCACCCTCAGGCTGCTGGGAGACGTCTCGCGCACAAACACCTGCCGCCGACAAAACGGACATCATCACATCATCGTCCAGACGGTCCCTCCACAAGACGAGTACGTAAACCAATGAACTGACAAATGTACAAACAATATCTTTAAAGGAAAACATGTACAATAGAGTAACTACCAAACCAACTCCATAGAGATGTTTTTATTGCATTTAATCAGTTTGGGAAATAAAATGGAAACCTAATTGTTATTTGCTGCTTAACTAAATTGGAAAACATGATCTGTCTTTCTATGTTCATGAACTAATATTTGTGTAGGCTCTCCATCGTCCAGGAGTTTTCCATTGTAGTGCAGATGATGCCTGAAAATCTCTATGATGGTTCACAGTAGGGGTGTGACAAAATATCGATTTTGTAATACATCGTGATATTTTGCAGCACAATATTTTTGTTCTGTAAATTGTATTCCAAATTTCCGATATCGATACAGATGTCGTCATACATATTAATGAACAACATCATGGATATTGATGATAATAAAGTCCCAATGTTACAAAAAAGGTAGAAATGGCAAATGTTTCATTAAACATAGTAACTAAATTGCAGGTTATTATGTGTAATATATCGATTATCAGCATATCGGGAGATTATCGTTAACGTGAGTCATGTATCGCTTAACGTATCGAATCATGATGTGCCCAGAGGTTCCAACACCTAATATTACAAATATAAATACTTCAATAAAACATATTTACATTTGAAAAAATAAAATAAAATCAATCAAGTATGGTTACAATATCACATATCTCCAGGAAGTGCCCTAACGCAAAGTCCATCTGATTATTTCAGTGCTCAAATTCCCTTCACCATTAAGCATATCATGAAACAGCTAACAGCCACTGTATTCAACGTTTTTCAATAATGCTTCTCTCCACTCCATGCCCTTCCACTGCTAAACTAAATTGGTCTATGATTATTTACAATAAAACTGAAACAGTTATTTCAATGGTAGCTATTGGCAATTAGCAAAGACTGCACATATTTACTGTATGTCATGTAAATATGCTCTGAAAGCAATTTAAAAAAAAGTGAAAATGTGCACCCTAAACTGAACAGTCACTTATAAATACACTTAGCAGATCGAATCATACTTGTCAGAATAATAGCAGTGGACAGTGCAGCACGTACCCTGGTAGCGTTGGCGATGGCGTAGGCGGAGTACGAGCCGTGTCCGATGAACTTCATGGAGGCCACACGGCTCTGGAACACGTCCAGGTCCTGCCAGTCTCTGAAGTTGTGTTCCAGGGACACTGTGCTGCTGTACTGCAGCGCGGCCAGGCGCACCCTCATCCTCCAGCCCGCGGACCGGAGCTGCACCAGGCGAGCGCTGAGGCTCGCGACGAAGTCCTTCTGACGCTCAAACGGTGGCCCTTTGGCGAGCTCCGAGCTGTCCACCAGGAACATGACCTCCACCGGGCACACCAGGGCTGCAGGATGAGACGGGTCACGTGAAATCTCCTTTCATGTTTGTCCTTATAGATTTTGGATCGAGATGTCACCTCACAGTTATCCCAAAGGTTAAGGTGCTTTCCACCACATCACGTAAAGCAACGTAAAGTAATTACTGCGAGTAAACGCCTTTAAATCCTAATCCTCAGGAATAAGACAGTAATGATCAAACTTGAGGTCTACTTGAGGTCATCTGTATATACAATCCCACTGTTGTTCATTGTCAAATTGTTGTTGTCTTAACATATGTCACTTTATTTTATCTTATTTATTTAATATTTTTTATTTTATGCATGCCCTTATAGCCTTATAGTTTAACGTTCTTAGCTTATTTTTTATCTTAATTCTGTGTTATATGTTTTATGTCGCACGTTTGCACCAAGTAAAATTCCTAGTTTGTAAACCTTGCTCACAAACCTTATTTAGGAAAATGACTGCCTGAAAAAAAAGTTCACGCGCTCTAATGTTTGTTTGGAGCGCCTTTAGCTTTGACTACAGTGGCATTGTTTCAATAAGCTTCTGCAATGTCAAAAGATCGAGTGATGCATGCATTCATCACCAAGATCTTGCATACTGCAAAAAGTCATCTTGAAATAAGTAAAACTTTCCTGAAATAAGTACTTTTGTCCTTCATTTGATCCTAATTTCAAGATATCTGTCCATGGGGCAAGATATTTACACTTAAATAAAAAAAATCACCGCACTCAAAACTACAGTAGATGAACAATTTACTTGAAATAAAACGGTTGTAGGTGTTTATCTGAATTTAAGTGTAACGGGTAAATACCTTATTTCAAGAAGCTTTCACTTATTAAAGTTTACTCTTTGGGTTTTCCAGCACATCCCAATGATTCTCAGTGGGGTTAAGATCTGGACTCTCGCGCTCCCTGAACCACTCTTTCACAATGTGAGCCCGATGAATCCTGGCATTATCACTTTGGAAGAAGGAAGAAGAAATCCATTGATGGAATACCCTGGTCATACAGGATGTTCTTATTCTTTTCGCAGAGTGTTGCTGAACCTAGACCTGACCAACTGCGGCAGGATCATAACACTTTGTTACATTTTAGGTCAGTTAGTGTAGCATTTCTACAATACAGTAGAGTTTGCCTCCTCACAATAACACAATGAATATCATACCGTGAAACGAATACTGTGATATTATGTAATGTTGTTGAGAGACAACTGGACATTGGTCCAGTTGACTTTTTATTTAACAAATTCTATCAAGTCCAAAAGTTCTTGCTGTACGATTCCATTCAGCAACTGCATAATTCTAAAGCGGATTTACAGACAAATGTAACAAATCTTAATGACATAATGTAACAGCCATTTTGACAAGTGTTAACAACTTTAGTGATGTGGTACAACATAGCAGCTGCTTTTCATCATGTGGCAAAAACTAACAAAGTATCAATCTTTTTCTCAGCGCTCATCGTTGCTTTAAGTAGCATTTTACCCTCCACTCTTTGGCTGTTGCGTAGGGGCAGACTGAAACGCCAATGACCACCACCCAGCCACCACACTCAAGGTGGCTGAGGTGTCTTTGCTCAAGGACACAACAACAGTAGGTCTTGGTATATGGATCAAATTCAAATTGAGGTACAAACGTACAGTGACTGTCAAGTGTCAATATTTGTCTGTTTGAGGTATCTGTGTTCTAAAGACTCTCAAATGAAAGAGTGGTAGTCCTGGCATCTAAGTTGGCTTGCTCACATAATCCTTGCCAGGTGGGTGGGGTGGTGCTGGTGTTGGGATCGACCCCTATTCATAAACTGTTGCTTTTTGAGAGGCATTTTTTCACAATAGAACACGATTGTTTTTTCTGATCAGTGTTGGGCAGGTTACTTTAAAATTGTAATATATTCGATTTGGTAGCCATAAAAATGTAATGTGTTTTGTTTTGCATATTACTGTTTTCAAAATGTAGCTGAGTTACACTACTGGCGAAACATGGGCTGAAATGGTAGTGATTCTCTCGTGTTTTGTTTTGACGTTGGCTACAAGCTCTTGCAGATCTTATACACCAGTGTCCAAGTTGATTTGGCATGCTGCATTTTGTTTGGGGAGAGTTTGGCTTTTTTCATACATTTAAAGCAGTATTATGTAACTTGTTTACCTTTAATAAATCGTTTCCGTAGTCCCTCTGGGGGTAACACAAGCGTTAATGGGATGAGTGGGGGGTCTTTCATCTCCCCCCAGTGTCTCTGGCCAGAAAACCACAATTGCAACATTGCTGCCACCGGGTCGGTGCCACCAATACACACTAATGGAACACGAAGAATAAGCTAACAGGCTAACGGGCAAAGCTAACTGCGGGCTAGCTCCACTTAAACAGTATTTACAGTCAAGTTTGAGTAGGGCTGGGAAAAAAATCGATTTGATTTAAAAATCGAGTTGGTAGGTCAAATTGATTAATCTAAAAAATAAAAAAAAGATTTTTGTAGATTTTATTTTATTTTTTTAATTTTTTGTTGTTTTATTTTATTTTTAGCTCTCTGCCCTCTGCTTAGAGGAATAAAGTCCTGCTGTTCAAATGTGCCTCAGTTACCGCAGGATTTTTAGCTTTAGCTTAATCCAAATACAGTATAAATAATTTGGATGTTTGACAATCTTTGTTGCACACTGCATAGTGACTTTTTAGTTAGAGAAAGGGTTTGCCTTTACAATTTTGTTTATGTTGGTTCACTTTAATTAAATACATGAAATATATATATTTAAAATATATTTATAGTTCTCAGTTATTTTGTTTTAAATGGGGGGGAATCGAATCAAATATCGACTTTTTTATAAGAAGAAGAACTTTATTTATATAGCGCCTTCCACAGACATGGTCACAAAGTGCTTTACATGAGAGCATTTACATTCACTCCATACTCGGTGGTGGTAAACTACGTTAGTAGCTTCAGTTTCCCTTGGGGAGACTGACAGAAGCGCTGACTGCACACATCGCACCTACAGTCCCTCTGATCGCCTCCATACATTCACACACACATCATTCATCCTGGCCTATTGTACATGTTTTTTAGTGGTAGGGGAAACCAGAGTACCCGGAGGAAACCTACGCAGACACGGGGAGAACATGCAAACTCCACACAGAAAGGCCTCGTCCAGGTGGGAATCGAACCCCGGACCTTCTAGCTTCGAGCGCAAACCGCTGTACTACCGTGGCCTCTAGGGCAAGAGTTACTTAGTACTGCTTTAAAGGCACTTGTAACTAGAGTTACTTTAATGTACTTGTAATGACTAATATAATACCATATTTTGTCTAAGGCAAGGAAAGTTTATTTATACCGCACATTTCACATACAAGGCAACTCAATGCGCCTCAATGTGTAAGTATTATGTTATATTCCTTAGTTATTGAAAAAAGTAATACATTTTGTTACTTTTGTAATATGCTACCCCCAACACTGCTCCTGATGTAGCAACAAATGAAATGTGTGAAGCTGTGGAAATAAACTTAACTAAACTAAACTGTTTAGAACTGGGATCAGGGTGGATAGGGCTGCGCTGCCACCTGGAACTGCCACCCTGTGTACAATCATGACTATTAATACTTATAAGAATTATTGTCATGCTTTTGTGTTATGTTTCTGGCCTTATGTGCCTTCGTTTTGTCTCCCTCTTGTGGCCTTTTGTTTTTCTTTTAGGCTTGGCCCTGGTGGGGCGTGGACTCCGAGCAGGCACACCTGGCATCCATAACTCATCACTGCAATACAAAGACCTCTGACTCACCTCCACTCATCGTGGGATTGTTCCGTTCCATGTTGCGGTACTTCTGTTCAGTCACCTCTACTATGCACGACTTTTTGCCAGGTTCTATTTTTGATTTTGGACATCTGTTTTCTTCCAGACCCTGAGCCTGCTCTGGAGCCACCCCTACGACCAAGCCAAGCCTAGAGGACACTTTGTTTTAATAAATCCACTTTTTGATTCTCGTTCTGGGTGTTGAGTGCGTTTCTGGGTCCAACGGTTACGAGCCCTAACAGAACAATCCCACCACTATGGATCCCAACGACCCAGCATCCATTATCCAAGCCCTTTCTGTGCATGGACGGACTCTTGGACGCCATGACCAAGGATTGAAGGAAGTGGTTGACGCGGTAAGAGAACTTTCCTCGCAAGTAATGCAAATGGGAACACAGCTGAGCCAAGTCACTGCCCAATTGGCCTCACCTTCTGCAACACCTAACACCTCTAATCCACCTGCTCAGGCCTCCGACTCACCTCAACCTGCTACGCTCCCAACAGCACGTGAGCCGTATATTCCTACACCTCAACCATACTCTGGGGAGCTTGGTTCCTGTGGGAGTTTCTTATTAAAGTGTGACCTAGTCTTCGAGCAGCAGCGCCAAACATATGCTTCCGATAGATCACGTATCGCTTATGTAATTGGGTTACTATCCGGAAAGGCGTCGGAATGGGCTACAGCTATATGGAACAGCAATTCTGAGATTTTGCAGTCATATCAGCAGTTCGCAACGGAAATGAAGCATATTTTTGACCATCCTATCCAAAGTAAGGAGACAAGTCAGCGCCTTTTTTCTCTAAAGCAGGGATCTTCCTCGGTGGCACAATATTCATTGAACTTTAGAATTGCGGCGGCAGCTAGTGGTTGGGACGACACCGCACTTCAAGGGGCATTTTTTCATGGTCTATGTGAAAGCGTGAAGGACGAACTGGCAGCTCGAGATGAATGCTCCGACTTGGAGTCGTTAATCTCTTTAGCTGTTCGCCTGGACAATCGTCTGAGAGAGAGACGTAGGGAGAGAGCGTCAGGTTCCCACAGTAGTGTCAGCCCTCTGTCACCCGCTCCCCCCAAGTTTGAGAGGGAATCAAGTAGAACACAGTCTTCTCCCACCACTGTGGAACCCATGCAGCTGGGACGTCTGCGCCTTGATCCCGCCGAACGACAGCGTCGCCAGCAGGCCCGTTTGTGCTTCTACTGTGGGGGTCCGGATCACTTTCGGAGCCAATGTAGGCTTCTGCCAAAAGATTTGGCTCATCAGTGAGTAGGGGGGTCCTGATGAGCCATAACACCACCGTGAAACCCCCACCACAACGTATCCAGCTGCAGTCTTCAGTCTTGCACAAGGGTGAGTCATTTTCTGTGATATCTTTAATAGACTCCGGATCTGATGAGAATTTTGTTGATGAAGATTTTGTGAAACAGACTGGCATTCCCACCGAGCCCATAGACAAACCCAAAGCTATTAAAGCGGTGGATGGGCGTCTAATAGCTCATGTTACTCATTGCACAATCCCTATAACGCTCGTTCTTTCAGGAAATCACAAGGAAACTATTAGACTCTATGTTCTCCCATCTCCTCTAGCCCCTATTGTTCTTGGAATACCATGGTTATCCTTGCATAATCCACAGTTTGATTGGTCTACTGGCTCTATTACCTGGAGCGTGTTTTGTCACTCTAACTGTCTACGTTCAGCTATCTCTCCTGTGCATACCCAGAGCCCAAGTGTGACACAACCCCCGGATCTTTCTAACGTACCCTCTGAGTACCATGATTTGGCTGAGGTGTTCTGTAAAGATAAGGCGCTTTCACTTCCTCCACACAGACCATATGATTGCGCTATTGATCTTCTCCCTGGTGCTCCTTTACCCTCTAGCCGTTTATACAAGCTGTCTGGACCTGAGCGGGAGGCTATGGAGAGATACATTCAGGACTCATTAGCCACTGGTCTTATTCGGCCATCCTCCTCCCCTGTCGCTGCCGGTTTTTTCTTTGTAGGAAAGAAGGACAAGACCTTGCGTCCGTGCATCGATTACCGAGGGCTTAATGATATTACTATAAAGAACAAGTACCCACTGCCTTTAATTGATTCTGCTTTTGAGCCTCTGCACAGGGCCACTGTTTTTTCCAAACTGGATCTACGCAACGCCTATCACCTGGTGCGTATCAGGAGTGGCGATGAATGGAAGACTGCCTTCAATACGCCACTGGGACATTTTGAATACCAGGTAATGCCTTTCGGGCTTACTAATGCTCCCGCGGTCTTCCAGGCTCTGGTCAACGATGTTTTGCGGGACATGCTTAATAAATTCATTTTTGTATACATCGATGACATCCTCATCTTCTCCCGGGACATTCAGGAGCACATTCAGCATGTCCGTCTTGTTCTGAGAAGACTTTTGGAGAACAAATTATTTGTCAAGGCGGAGAAATGTGAATTTCACAGACCCACTGTTAGTTTTTTGGGTTTTGTTATCGAACAGGGAAAATTGAGGGCTGATCCAGCCAAGATTCAGGCTGTGGCTGAGTGGCCTACCCCCACATCCCGTAAGGACTTGCAAAGATTCTTGGGCTTTGCTAACTTTTACAGGCGATTTATCCGAGATTTCAGCAGAGTTGCCGCCCCGCTCACTCGTCTTACCTCTAGTTCCATTCCCTTCACCTGGACCTCTGAGGCTCAGAATGCGTTTGACCTGCTCAAGCTTAGGTTCACCTCTGCACCGGTACTCATCCATCCTGACCCCAGTCGACAGTTTGTTGTGGATGCGTCCGATCTAGGTGTGGGTGCCATTCTGTCCCAACGCTCTGCTGAGACCAACAAGCTACACCCATGTGCTTTCTTTTCTAAGAGGCTTTCCGAGGCGGAGAGGAACTACGACATTGGTAACCGTGAGCTATTGGCTGTCGTTTTAGCCCTCCAGGAATGGAGACACTTGTTAGAAGGGGCGCATCAACCCTTTATCATGTGGACTGACCACAAGAACCTTTCGTACCTCCGGTCAGCACAAAGGCTCAACCCCCGCCAAGCACGATGGGCCCTCTTTTTAAGCAGGTTCAACTTCACGTTAACATACCGACCAGGCTCAAAGAATGGTAAGCCTGATGCCTTATCCCGACTATACACTTCTGACCCTGTTGAATCTGTTCCAGGCACCATACTGCCCCCTTCCTGTGTCATTGCTGCTGCCCACTGGGAGATAGAAAACACCGTCACGGAGGCCCAACGCTCTGAGCCGGATCCGGGTCAGGGTCCGCCTAATCGCCTCTTTGTCCCAGACTCGGTTCGCTCCCAAGTTCTCCAGTGGGGCCACTCCTCCAAGCTCAGCTGCCACCCAGGTATCCAACGCACTATAACCTTCATTAAGCAGAGATTTTGGTGGCCCTCTATGGGTTCGGACATCCGTGAGTTTGTGTCTGCTTGTGATGTTTGTGCTCGTAGCAAGTCATCTCACTCACCTCCTGCTGGTTTGCTACATCCTCTTCCGGTGCCCTCTCGACCCTGGTCTCATATTGCAGTGGACTTTGTTACCGGCCTGCCCCAATCCGAAGGTAATTCAGTTATCCTAACCATTGTCGACCGTTTCTCCAAGGCTGTCCATTTTGTCCCCCTTTCCAAACTCCCATCCGCCTTGGAGACGGCTAACTTGTTAGTCCAACATGTTTTCCGTTTACACGGGATCCCTGTGGACATAGTTTCTGATCGTGGACCTCAATTCTCTTCACAAGTATGGAAGGCCTTCTGTCAGGCCATTGGAGCGTCAGCCAGCCTCTCCTCAGGTTTCCACCCGCAGTCGAATGGCCAGGCTGAAAGGGCAAACCAATGTCTCGAAACTGCCCTCCGTTGTGTGACAGCCCGCCATCCTACTGCTTGGTCCACTTTTCTTCCTTGGGTGGAATATGCGCACAATTCTATGTCAAGTTCTGCTACTGGACTCTCTCCTTTCATGGCTTCTCTTGGTTTCCAGCCGCCTCTGTTCCCTACTCAGGAACGGGAGGTAGCTGTACCCTCTGTTCAGGCCCATCTTCGTCGGTGCCGAGCCGTTTGGAATACTGTCCATTCTGCCCTCACGCGTTCTTCGGCTCGTAGCCAGCGGACTGCCAACCGCCGTCGCTCAGCAGCTCCGGTCTACCAAACGGGACAGAAAGTGTGGCTCTCTTCCCGTGATCTGCCCCTACAAGTGGACTGCAAGAAGCTGGCGCCGAGGTATGTGGGACCATACGAGATTGAGAGGATTGTTAACCCCGTCTCTGTCAAACTCAAGTTGCCCGCTGCTCTACGGGTTCATCCTGTGTTCCATGTTTCCTTGATCAAGCCTGTCTTGTCCAGTCCTTTGTGCCCTCCTGCCGTTCCCCCGCCTCCCTCCCGGCTCGTTGATGGCCACCCTGCCTTCACGGTTAGTAGGATCCTGGATGTGCGCCGCCGGGGGCGTGGGTTCCAATTTCTTGTTGATTGGGAGGGTTATGGCCCGGAGGAGCGGTCGTGGGTTTCTCGTCGCCTCATCCTGGACCCTGGTCTGCTGAGGGACTTCTATCGCCGGTTCCCCGACAAGCCTGGTAGGACGCCCGGCGGCGTCCGTTGAGGGGGGGGTCCTGTTATGTTTCTGGCCTTATGTGCCTTCGTTTTGTCTCCCTCTTGTGGCCTTTTGTTTTTCTTTTAGGCTTGGCCCTGGTGGGGCGTGGACTCCGAGCAGGCACACCTGGCATCCATAACTCATCACTGCAATACAAAGACCTCTGACTCACCTCCACTCATCGTGGGATTGTTCCGTTCCATGTTGCGGTACTTCTGTTCAGTCACCTCTACTATGCACAACTTTTTGCCAGGTTCTGTTTTCTTCCAGACCCTGAGCCTGCTCTGGAGCCACCCCTACGACCAAGCCAAGCCTAGAGGACACTTTGTTTTAATAAATCCACTTTTTGATTCTCGTTCTGGGTGTTGAGTGCGTTTCTGGGTCCAACGGTTACGAGCCCTAACACTTTTGTGCTGAAAAATGTGATATTCTGAATAAGGGATGCAGGAGTTAATCTAATCTTTTTTAACATTAGGTCCAAAGATTAAATCAAACTTTAAATAGCTGATAATATTTTACCCTTCTCAAAAGATGCTCCTAGACTTGTTTTGTGCTTTATATTTCAACTATCAAATGTATCTGAATCTAATTGTAACATATGACAAAAAATATGATTGTATACTTATATGATGTATGGGTATTTTACAATATCAACTACTGGCCGATATAATACTGATATAAATTGGTCAAGTTTGTACACCTCAGAGGCTCTGATTGTATTTTATATGCTGCAGACTTTTGCTTTTAATTTCAGGACCATAAGAAGAAGAAGATCTTTATTTATATAGTATATAAGAGTTGTTTTTTGTTTTTGTTTTGGAATCTGGTCATTTTTGCCTTTTAAACCTCTGAAGTATTTACTTCACATGAACGTCCTGAAAGCAGCCCTCTGCCCCTAATAAAGTGCCCCCTGGCAGGATTATAGACAAGACATTTTGAAAGTCGACCATTCACTTTTGGCCAAAAATATCGCCGGTGCATATCTGCCAATCAATATCCCATAAAACCAGTATACTTTCTACATTGCTCTCCGAGCTGTTAAGCTACAGGAACAAAATGTTTAGTCCCTGTATATGATATTAGTCAGGTTTAACATTCAGTTTATATTACACCGTTGCATTTTAGCCAATGTTTTTATCTCTCATCATCAAGAAAACCTACGTGGTTTGATTAAAAGTACATTTGTTTCAGTTGTGCACAGGTAGGAACTATGAATACTTTCATGTGTAGTGCACAGACACTGACCTTTAGCTTCGTTCACCAGCACTCGGTTGTCATCTCTTTGCCCTTTCTGTCTTTTTTGCTGACACAGGATGAAATGAGACAAACTCAAAAGCAGAATGAGGGAGTTTAAGATCTGGCCCATGGTCGTTGTAAGTCCAGTATGTATGAGCCTAGAGGAGAACCACACCG
Source organism: Proterorhinus semilunaris (assembly GCA_021464625.1). Lineage (NCBI taxonomy): Eukaryota > Metazoa > Chordata > Actinopteri > Gobiiformes > Gobiidae > Proterorhinus > Proterorhinus semilunaris. Next base: position 24,285,225 of record CM038360.1, read on the forward strand.
GGCGTTAAATAGATTCAGGCCTCGTTGCAAACACTGCTATAACTTCATATAAACACAAGAGGGAGACAAACTGCCCACAAACTAGGCTGTCTTTTTCCACTGCTTCAACTTTTATTTATACTTTTGCACAATTTTAATCTCTTCACCCCCGCCGTAACCGAGTGTATTTTCTCCAGTTCAGCTTTACCCAGATCCATAAGGTCACAGCCTTTGGTCCAGTGTAACACCTTATTTGAAAGCTAAGACCTACAAAACTCATCGAAATGGGTCTTTTTCCATTTTTTTGGGGGGGGGGTTTCGTCACTTTTTTGTTGCTCTATTGTGGCTTTTTTGTCATTTTTTTGTTACATTTTGTATCTTTTTTTGTCACATTCACTGTTGCTATTTTTATTGCGTTTTCATCGCACACTTTTGTCCCCTTTTCTTCGCTTTATTGTCACGTTTTCGTCCCTCTTTTGTTGTCGTTTTCATCCTCGTCTCCGTCTCATTTCTGTTGCTCTTTTGACGCTTGTTTTTCAAGAAGCCTTTAGACGTGGGTAAAGCCAAACTGGAGAAAACGCGCTCGGTTCAGCTGTGGGTGTAAAAGTTGATTCTTTTGATTACTGCATTATTTGAACTCGATACCAAGTAAAGATAGTAAAGAACATTATTGATTAAAACACATTTAATTGGCAATAAACTCATTGAAGACTTGCAGTCGGTGAATCTAAAAGATAAAAACACCCACAATAATAAAGTCAGAAAACATTGGTGGCACATTCAGTCTCACCCTGATTCATGACAATAACACAATTCTCCATAAAGAAGATAACCCGCGTTTACCCTCTTTACATATTTTTCAAAAATACATGTAGTTTGCCCACTATTTCACCCAGTTCATGATTAACAGTAGCAATAGAAGCAGTTGTTTTTGGGTCAAAATTCAAAATTAAAAACGATTCTACATTTTATCAAAAATATTTGGTAAATTATTCCTCCGGTCACTGGACTGTCTGTAGACCTGTCGACTTAAAGAACAACTAAACACCAAATCCACTTTTTTTTTGGAAGGGGTGTTTAGTTGTTCTTTAAAAGCACCATGTCGATAATCACAATCTGTGCGATTCTATTATATTTGGAATGAGAGTGAAGGGCATTGCAAACATTGAGTATGTAAAAAATGTAACGCTAGAGGGCAGCATTGTGTGCCCTAAACCTTTTTATTCAGATACCTTTGTTCTGTTGTAATATTGTTGTTATTGCAATATTTATGACATCTGGCCTAACTTTGATTTACATGCATTTAATCTATTTACACGCACACAATTTCATAATATTTATAGCTAATAATAGGAGCAGATAGGTTAAAATATGGGCGACAAATTGGCGTAATTGTAACTATTCCCTATTCATTTAGCATTGCTAGTTGGCTAATTGGGATCAACACAGTAGTTAGCATATTGTGTTCATAATAACTGCACACGTGCTACCTCTGCCTGCAGAATAGAGTACGTACCTTTGCCTGGTGAACACTACAAAAGTAACTTTACTAAAGTTTCTGTGTAAAAATAAAACAAAAACTATGTTTGCAGTCTTACCTGGTCAAAGAGAGAACGTTGAAGTTTAGTCCATGAATGAGACGGTGGGCTGCTCCATGAATGGGTGCCTGCAGCGAGGATAGAGAGGCGGGAGAGAGCCCAACCTGCGGGGCCTGACAGCGCTCTCTCACCGGTGACAAGCTCCGCGCACTCACCGCAGCCCCTGCACCGGCACTTCCGCCTGAGCCTTCAGAACAAAACTCAGGGATGGAGGGCCCCGTACTACGCGTTATTCAGTCGTTTTAGCATGTTCGCCTTGGTATTTTGGGGTGTGTAAATACAATTATTCTTAATGTAGGCTATATGAATATATGCAAGAGCATATTATGCTTTATTCAGGCTGTAGCAATTACTTTATTCCCCAAAGTATCTGTTATTCTGTAGTAGCCTATAACTTAAAAAAATCATATCTGTCTCCAAACTATCTATGTTTGATTATATTATGAAAAGGCAAGGCAAATGTATTTATACAGCACATTTCATGCACAAGGCGACTCAATGTGCCTCACAGTCTCAGCAACACTAGAAAACACACAAACACAATTAAAATCACAATAAAACAAAGTTAATACATTAATACAAATCTTTAAAAAAGATATAAAAATACATACATACAATATCAAAATTATATATTAAAATTAAAATACAGTCAATTGCCATAGGCAGCAGTAAATAGGCATGTTTTCAGCCTGGACTTAAAAATAGTCAGAGTTGAAGCCTGTCTCACGTCCTCACTAAGGCTGTTCCACACCTCATCGTGTTTAGTAGGAACCACCAGGAGACCCCTCCCTGAGGATCTCAGGGCCCGAGGTGGTTCATACGGCTCTAACATGTCAGCTATATACTTTGGTGCCCGACCATAAAGAGACTCATACACAAGCAGAGCTGTTTTAAAGAGCGACAGAGACCAGAGCACTGGACTAATGTGGTTATAGAAAAATGCATTTATAGTAAAGCCCAGCAGAGGGTGCATTTGCTGCTTTTGTTCACCAATGATTTGTTCAGCTGTCCAAAAACAAACCTTACAAATAGGCTATGCTAAGCACCGGCAACCATGCTAATCAGTGCAGGCAAGTCGGTGTGATCACGGACAGTTTCAGAACCCGTTTGGTGAAGGTGTCTGAGCAGTAAAATACACTCCAATGAGAGCTGAAGTCAGTTTGGTCAGTGGTTCATACAGACACAAATACATGGTGGTTGAGCGGTTAGAAGGTTCTAGGTTTGATCCCCGGATCAAGTGGAGCTTTCTTTGCGGAGTTTGCATATTCTCTAGGGATGGGACGAAATATCGTTTGACGAAATATCGCGATACAAAACGTGACGAAATGCATCGAGTTAAAAAAAAATGGATCGCGAAATAAAAAAATAAAAAAAAAAATTTTTTTTTTTTTTTTTAAATGTAAAGCAGGGGTGGCCAACACGCGGCTCTCGAGCCGCATGGTAGCCTACACATTCCCCATAAACTGTAATAGTCTTTAAGAATCTTGACCACAAATCCAACCATAGTGCATGAATGTCCGTATCTCCCTCCTTTTCGAGGCGGCGTGTAAAAGGTGCCCATGCAGCAGCCTCACTCAAAGCGCGATGTAGTTAAACAACAGTCAGGCAGATCGTGGCACTGGGATCAGCTTCTGTGCTTTTCAAGTTTCTGATTAGCCTACTCTTTATTTGATGAAAGTTGGCCTCATATTCACAGAAAAAGATCAAAATTAGGAAATAGAAAAAAGCGGAGCTCTAATGAAGCATATGATGCGAAGCGCGACATCGTAACGCGGAAATACACAAAGTCATTGACTTTTCTGTCACATGAGCTGAAACTGTAACAAATGCAACATAAAACATAATCTCAGACGTCCTCCAGAGGCTCCTGATTAAAGCTTATGAACTTTGTGCAGCCTAAAGTTCGTTCTCTGCACAGTCCAGTCAGGACCAAGCTGCGGGCACTGAGCGCACAGGCCAGGGGCGAACCAGAGGAGGGGGCTCAGTGGGCAGGGCCCCTCACACTAACACACTCCAGCATTAAAAATAAAAAAATATAATTCTATCCCAGTCAGAGCAGAACAGCACAGTCAGTTTATTTAATATACATTTATTTCAATCTTGGTGAGGAGTAAAACTATTACATCTAATACAATTATTAAAACAAAAGAAAAAGGCCAGGCATAAAGTTATACTTTATTGTGATTACATATAACGGTCATATTATATTTAATCACAATAAACTACCGCCCCTGGATCTCGCGAATGATCGGTGCCTTTGTGGCTCTTCACAGGATCAAGGTTGAACATTTCGGCTCTTGGTCTCCGACAAGTTGGCCACCCCTGATGTAAAGCGTCTTTGAGTGTCCAAAAAGCGCTATACAAGTTCGATGTATTATTATTATTATTTGTAAATTAAAAAAATATATATATATCCGGGGAATGGTGCAGTGCGTCGTCATGTCAAGTCACAGGAATGATATGTTATTTTTTTTTAAGAAGAACCAGTCCTGAGATACATTAACCTCGGGTTAGAGCAGCACTAAGGGAGTGTTCTTTTTGTGTTTGGCCTGTTAGGCCTCGTGTTTCCCTGTGTTCAACTGAAACAAAAATAAACAAGTTGTTATTATACAGTAATATTTTTTTCTTTTTTGATATCGTATCGTGACGCATCGTATCGTGACTCTGACATATCGAGGTGCATCGTATCGTGAGTTTAAGTGTATCGTCCCATCCCTAATATTCTCCCCATTTCTGGATGGGTTTCCTCAGGGTGCTCCGGTTTCCCCCATAAACTCAAAACATGCACAATACACAGCAAATTCAGTAGTGTTGAATTTACAGTGATGATGCTGTTGCGAGTAGAGTGAGGGAAATCTGGATATGTTTTTACACATTATATTGTTATTTTAACTATAGCATTGTTCTAGAGTTGATTACACAGTAGTTGTTCCACAGTGATAAAATAAAAACACTACATAGTGAAAGCTTTGATCAACACTGCAACACTTTACACTGCACGCGTCTGTGACGTATGCGGCTGACACTACCAGAGCAGCCATTGTCCACGCGGAGTCGCAGCGTTGGGAGCTCTGTCGATGCAAGTAAGAACTGTGTAACTTTTGATTAATTTCCGTAACAGTAACTTTATATCTTAATATTATATCGCGTTATCTGTTACTATATGTTTATAATGTATTTTTTCAAAGCGGCATGTGTGTGGATGAATTAAGCTTTTACTTGTACTTGACCGTAACAATGTGCCTTCATAAAGCTTAGCATTTTCTGGGTTGTTCACCGGTTAGTAATGTTGTGTAAATCGAATTAAGAAGTAACGAGTATTACAACTGGAAACTGGAATTAGTTGGAACATATATCCTGTTTTTGGGTGAGGTGACGGTGTTAGCAGTCTGTCTAGCGTTGGTTAACGTCGCGTCTGACGTTGGAGCCCCTTATTTTATTTTTTTATATGTTTTAATGTTGGTTTGCACATGGACAACATAGTTGTGGCTTATGCTAAGACTCACATTAATGCTGCAAATAGCGCATTGTAGCTAGCTAGCCTCGGCGCCTATGTTGCTAACACTGTAGCTAGCTCGCCTCCGGAGCTCCTGTTGCTAATACTGCAGCTAACTAGCATCGGCGCACATGTAAATGCTGTAAGTAGCTCGTCTCGGGGTTTTATAGTTAATACAGTAGCTAACTAGCCTCGGCGTACGTTTTGTTACCATACTGTAATGTCAGCTAACTAGCCTCGGCGCACATGTTGCTAACACTGTAGCTGACTAGCCTCAGCGCACATGTTGTCAATACTGTAAGTAGCTCGTCGCAGGGCTCTTGTTGCTAATATCGTAGTTGGGCCTCTGCGCACATGTTGTCATTGCTGTAAGTAGTAAAGATATATAGTAATCTTTATATAGTAAAGAATATGCTAACATAGCTCATGTCAGGGCTCTTGTTGCTAATATCGTAGTTGGTTAGCCTATGCGCACATGAACGTAGCTCATGGCTCTTGTTGCTAGCTAACTAGCCTCTGCGCACATGTTGATACTGTTGCAATTTTGCTTGTGTACGTGTTTGCTTGTGGATGTTGGCTTTTCTGCACTTGTTACTAATGCTGCGTGTTAGCATATTTAGCATATTTTAACTGGTGTTAATGTGCAGTACGGTGGCACAGATGGTAGAGCGGGTCGTCTCATGATCGGAAGGTCGGGGGTTCGAATCCCGCCTCCTGAAGGTGCACATTGTCGTTGTGTCCTTGGGCAAGACACTTCACCCTCCTTGCCTCCAGTGTCTGCGTACACTGGTGTATGAGTGAGTGGCAGGTGGTGGGCCGATGGCGCAGACTGGCTGCTTCCGTCAGTCTGCCCCAGGGCAGCTGAGGCTACAACAGCAGCTTACCACCACCAAGTATGGAGTGAATGAATATTGACGACAGTGTAGCGCTTTGAGAAACTTGGTAATACAGGCTTGTAAAGCGCAATACAAGTGTATGGCATTATTATTAGTAAATTAAAGTGCGCTCCTTAGTGCAGTGCAGAGCAGACTGCAAACAAGCTGCTAATTTGAAATGTGTATTGAAATCTCGATTGTCTAAATAACACCGCCTTATATTTGAACAGGTGCAAAATGTTGGTGGTTGTCAAGTATGGAGAAATACAGAAGTACGTTCTCATGTCTTCAACAGGAGATGGCCTTGAAGACTTCAACACATTTCAATCAAAGGGTTGGTATTCACATTATCACACAAAGTGTTAAATATGTAAAAACATATTTTATAATCTCAAATCATTTAACAAATTGAGATTCTTTTGAAAGACATTAATTTTGTGGGGATGTGGGGCTTTCTCTTAGAAGGGAACTTGTAACACCGATCTCCTCCTCTTGAAGCCAGTGCAAACGGTTTGGTGGTTTTAAAATGTTTCTAACCCAGTAGTGTGTGTGCTGGCCTTCATCTTGTAAACCATTTAATGTTAACCAAAACCAATGTTTATGATTTCAGTAATCTTGAAACTGGGACTTCCGCTTGGCTCTCAACTGCACATGACCGATGAAACTGGGACAGAAGTAGAGGCTGATGTGTTTGAGGAGCTTTTGGAAAGGGGAAACCTCGTTGTAAATGTGTCATCTGAAAGATCCACAGGTGAGCCTGGGCCTAGTTTAGTGCATTTTGTCAGAAGTAGAATAACAATGTTTGTTGTTCAGTTGAACTGGATTTGTCAAATCCACTGGACTTGTCGGAATCGGACACTTCCGATGTATCTGGATCATCTGGACTGTCGTCCATCGCTATATCATCTGATTCAGATTCAACGGTTATCATCAGGAGCAATGGAGGCAAAATAACAGACTATGAAAGGGAGTCAGCTAAAAAGGTATCCCTTTTACTACGATTAATGGCTTAATGTTATTTCAATTACATATCCATTTTTTTTTAGATGGTGAGCGATGCACTCCAGTCAAAAGTTGGGGGACAAAGTATAATAGACCAATACATGGACACAAAGATAATAAGTGACAAAACCAGAAGAAACATTGTGAATCTCCTTGTAGCAAAAATGATAGAAGATCATGGGTAAGTTAATTGACTATTCAACTGTACTTGTAAATCATTCAGCTATTTATGCTTCAATGTGTTTGTACTTAGACGGACTCCACCAGTGCCTGTGCGGGTGAAATATGCACTTGGCATAATCAACCTGTTCCCTTGCCTGAGAGATCCCTACTCGGAGAATGGATTCGTAAGTACTTTTGTACTGTACTGCTTTTCTTGCTAAATCTAATTCGATTCCCCTTTTTAAAGGAGCATTTTTATGATCCTCTGGGTGGGTCTGGTTACCTGTCCTGGCGTTTAAAAACATGCCAGCGAAACTCTGTTCCATCAAAGAGGCCCACTTCAAACTTTGACCAGGAAGTTAGTCCAAAGAGAAAGAGGCAGCTTCAACCTGAAGACCAGCTATTCGGAGACGACTGCCAAGAAGCCATAGCGATGATGACACATTCAACCAATCCAACAATCATAAAGGAAAAGATGAGGGCTACTTTTCAACATCGCCAATCTCTGGTACATGACCAACAAGGTTCCTTGTCCATTTTGGAGGTCTTTCCAAGATTTCTTGACACACCAGGATTAGTAAGTGTAAAAGTTGTTGTATTGTATTTTAAAATGCCCACATCACTGTCATTTTATTTATTTTTCTTAGATTGACCAAGACTTTGAAATTATGTTTGGCAAAGAAGTGTCAAGTAGATTTGTCTCCAAATGGCCCACTTATTTCAAACCAAGGATCCTCGCTGAAAGTAAAAACCTCAACGGTAGCGGCCGCTTTGGAGAGCTCTTGGATTATGGACTTGGTAACTAACTTAACTAAAACATTCTTTGTACTGTGCTTTTGTGTAGTTTTAATTAATCATACATCAGCATCCCCTGCTGGAGGCAGAACCACAAACTGAATAATTATGTCTAGTTAAAAATATTGTGCCAGTACGCTGAACAAAACAATGTCTGCATTGATTCAGTATGTATACTTTTGAGAGTGTGTATGTATGTATGTGTATATATATATATATATATATATATATATATATATATATATATATATATATATATATATATATATATATATATATATATATATATATATATATAAAATTAAATAAATAAAACAACATGGTATAAACATCTATTATAGTCAATCTCATTTATGCTTTACTCTTGCATCTTGTAGATAATCTACTTAATTTTCTCTAGGATGGGACAGCGACATGTCCAGTGCGTTGCTGTTGGTCCACTTGCTTCCACCAACTCCAAAAGGATATAAAAGAAGTGGCAAGTTGAGCTCAACTCAAGCTATTGACAACCTTGTAAAATATCTGCAGGTATGTTGGAACTGGTTGGCTAAAATTATTATTTTTTTTTTTTTGAGGATAATTGTTTGTTCTAAATGCATGTATCCACAATTCCTTCACACATAATGGTTTTAACATTTAGATCAGGTCATAGTTCGTTTTTTTTTTTTTACATAAATTTGCAGACACACGCATTTGAAAGTCGCACTATATTCCAAAATGTTCCAGTCAAACTACTTGCGGTGTAAAATAGTTCACACTCAAAAGCCTTACACAATAACCTGTACTTGCACAATTTTTATGAATTTTAGACATTTTAGTTGATATTTCTTCTTCTCGTCTGCTGTCAAATGCATTAAAGTAGGTTACTTTTCAGTAAGTAAAAAAAAAAAAACACAAAAAATTAACTGACCTAGAAATTGCACTTTTCTTAAGGGTTGGGGAAAAAAATAGGTTTTTATGCATGTTCATTGTTTAGCCTTACTTGGTGGAAATGGGGACATGCAAGTAAAACCCACTAGGGAAAAAATCAATCACTTCTTTTGAACACAAAACAAATGTCATTTTTGAAACTTAAGTTACAAAATCTGCCTGAAGCACTTACTCTTTACCCTCTTATGAAATTAGGTGCTTCAATACTTTAGCTTATTGCTCCAGTACGTGTACTTTAGAATTTTAAGTTCTTTCCTCTTAATCCTCCAAAACAAACAATACTAGGACAGAATTGGAGAAATTAAACAACTTTCTGTACAGCCAGCTGATTACTTGAATATCTTGTACCTAATGTTGTCAATACTATATTTTACAGATTGGAGTGAGCCTTGACACCTTTCTTGCTGGGGTGGAGCCTGGACAACCGTTCCTCCTGTGTGTCGGTAATGGGAAGCACAACATCCAGAGGTTCTACGTCATTGTTGACCACAAGGCACTGCCGTGCCAGGCAGAGACGTCCCTTGCAGCGCTTGATGAACTCTTCAAGGTGCACTTCATCTTCAGTTTGAACTATGCAGAGTCGCTCAACAACTTCTACACCTTTATACAAACAACGGTCTACAACATCGACATTGGAAAAGTGAAGGAAAACCCCAGAGTCAAAGAGCTCAGAGCCAGAATCTTAAATGCTGAACCCCAAGGTGCCATTTAAAAAGTATGGACAATGTTTTTCTGTTTCATCTGTAAAGCACAACATGAAAGTTCTGCAGGGCTGTGCCAACACCTAAGGCACAGTCATGGCCTATATCCCCACAAACATTTGCGTCTCAATTGTGGACAGCCAGGGTGTTGTTCTATTTTCTGTACATTTGCAGGTTTTAAAAAGCATCTTGCCAATCGTCATAAGTTCTCTGTTTTGACTGATACTGGAGATGATGGACAATTTAGCTACATGGACAATTTAGACTCTGTACACAATGTTACTGATGAGCCATCAACCTCACGTTCAGAGAGTTTGAACAGACAAGAAAGGTCCTTACTGAGCAGTGATAATCTCTTAAACATGTGTGGTTCTGTTGTTGCACAGTTGCAGGCCTCTGGTGTTGCTGAAAGCACAGTTCAAGCAATGGTACAATCTATGGAGGATGTTGTCAAAGACATACAAACACAAGCAAAAGAGGCATTTCTAAATTGTGCTTCAGATCCAAAATGTCAAGATGGTGGTTTGAAGGAAAAGGTAGAAACCTGTTTTAATTCACTTGAGAATCCATTTTCAAATCTGAACACATTAAGAAAAAGGCAGATATTTTTTGAGCAGAAGTGGGAAATAGTGGAACCCGTTGAATATGTACTAGGGGTGCGACTAGATGTCCAAAGAAACCGAACAACTGGAATTTATTCTCAAGTTCCTGTAAACGATAAATTTGTGTATGTACCAATTTTGGGAACTTTAAATTCAATATTTAAGAACGAGGAGCTATGTAACGCTTTTTTGCAGGCAAAACTACAAGTCCATGGTGTCTATAGGGATATATGTGACGGGTCGGAATTTAAATCAAATGAATTATTCTCAAAATCGAAGAATGCACTCCAAATTCAACTTTATTATGATGATTTTGAGACTGCTAATCCCTTGGGATCCAAGAAAGGAATACACAAACTTGGCTGTATATACTTTATTTTGAGGAACCTTCCCCCAAAATACAATTCTGTATTGGCAAATATTCATCTGGTTTCACTTTTCCACGCACAAGACTTAAAAAAATATGGATTTGATGAGATATTGAGACCTCTAGTGAATGATATTAAAACCCTCGAAACAGAAGGTATTGATGTTCCATTATCCGATGAGCCATTGTTGGGCTCTGTTGTTCAGGTAACTGGTGATAATCTGGGTTTACATGGGCTCTTTGGTTTTGTAGAATCTTTTAGTGCTACCCATTGTTGTAGATTTTGTTTAACATCAAAGAATGAGATGCAATCTATATTCACTGAAGACCATCCTGGCTTAGTTTACCGCTCCAAGGACATTCATACAGAACACATTGCCGCTTTAAAGGACAATCCAATGTTGGTTTCCACTTATGGTGTTAAAAAGTCCTGCATGCTCAATACACTACAGTTTTTCCACACCAGTGAAAACTATGCAGTGGATATTATGCACGATCTCCTTGAAGGTGTTGTGCAGTACGAATTAAAACTCTTATTTCAGTATTTAATCAGCAAAAAAATCTTAACATTGGAAGTATTGTCACAAAGAATTCAAAGTTTCAACTATGGATACAATGAGAGGAAAAATAGGCCAAGCAGTCTAAAAATGGATGAAGGAAGTAATGATCTTGGAATAAATGCCATTCAGGCATGGTGTCTAGTGAGAAATACTCCACTCATTTTTGGTGATTTGGTGGATAAAAATGACAGTTACTGGAGTCTTCTGCTATTATTGATTCAGATTGTGAACATTGTTTTTTCTCCAGTTTTAACTCATGGTTTGACATTTTATTTAAAACACTTGATAGATGAACACCATCAGTTGTTTAAGTCATTGTTTCCACACAAAAGATTAATACCAAAACATCATTTTATGATACATTATCCTCGGTGCATTCGCAAAATAGGTCCACTGCTTCACGTGTGGTGTATGCGATTTGAAGCTAAACATAACTTTTTTAAACGGTCTCTAAAAAACTTTAAGAATGTCACAAAATCATTAGTCAAACTACATCAAAAACAATTGGCTTATCATTGGGAAAATTTCAACTTTGAAAGATTTGAATTTGGACCGTTGAAATCTTTTGAAATTGGCATGATTGAAGGAGGTGAAGTTTTGAGTTCTATCTTAAATGTTGATGAGGCGTCAATCACAAACTGGGTAAAATACTATGGAACTGAATATCAGATTGGTATGGTTGTTTGCACTGACATGGTTTTGGATACTCCAATGTTTAAAAAGATTAACACCATAATTGTGAAGGATGGTCAGGCATTTCTCATGACTTGTCAAGTACATGTTCTTTATTTTGATGAACACTTGAATGCATACTGTGTTGAGGATACAGAGGACTTTTTTTCTGTTATAGCTCTGGGAGAATTGTATTATTACAAGCCTTTTGATATGCAATTTTCAAATGCAATAGATGACAAAACATACCTTGTACCACATTGTCATACTGTTTGAATTGTCACACTGCTGTTTGGTGTGCCTGTTAAAAATAGTTTCACTTGAAAATAAAGTGGTTATTCCATAATTTTTTTCCATTTAATGGGAGCATAAATTGGAATGGCATGAACTAACTAATTTGAATTGTTAAAAGGAATACACTTGTATAGTGTAATATAAAGAGCACTGAACACTACTGCAACTTCATACGGTGTTAAAACATGTCTATATAGTGTTGTTAGATTTGCACTGTACACTAGTGTAAAATAATCAACTCCTGAATATTGTCAAATTCTACAATCTATAGTGTTATCGTGTCACTTTTCTAGTGTTACATGTTCAACATCTTCAAAAGTGTAGTTTTAACAATATCTGGTGTGGAGCATATATGACAACATTAAAGTGTTAAAATTAACAATATGAGAGTTGAATTAACACTTGTGAATTTGCTGTGTAGGTTAATCCTCCAGCAAGGTGATTCTGACCATTATCCTGCCTCCACATCCCCGGGTGGCCACTGCTCCGGATCGCCTCAGTGGCATCAAAGGGGGGCTCAAATGTAGAGGACGTATTTTCCTACTGGTACAATAAAGTTCACCTGGGCTCATACAATCCGGTGTTTACATGCATGAGTCCCATGAGTGTTAAATAACACGCACTGCACAGACCAAATAAACAAACAATCAATTAACCCCGGCCATCCAGGTTGGGAACCAGTGAATTAGGTGGTGTTTGTGGGGGACGGGGGAGGAGACTGAATTAATCTTGAAAGAAACTGCAGATGTGTTTTTGATTAAATAAATGACATCATTAAAAGCTTAAACAAAATAAGTAATGTTAGCATACGGGGTCTTTAATATAATGTGTTTTATTTATGGTCACAAAAAAAATCCAGTTGTGCTTTTATTTTTTAAAACTTCAACTCCACTTCCCTTTCACCAGAGCGGGCAATTGACCCAACTGGACCTTCACACACATTCATACACCAGTGTACACAGGCACTAGGGGCAAGGCGGGTGAAGTGCAATGCCCAAGGACACAATGGCCAAGCCCTTAAGCTAAATTGGCTCACTTTTAATGTTTGAAACAGTCAGTGGACTTGGGCTATGTGGGGAACAAAGGAATTAGACAGGGGACATAAAGTAAAACAGCACTAGAGTCATTAGCATTTACAGCCCTCCTACAGCAAGACTAGGCCGCTTTGAAATACTTCTATAAGCGAAATCGTAATCTCAATTGGCGTAGTGAATTATGGGATCGCTCAGAGGTCAATCGGGATAAATTTGACCCAGAAGTATGTTTTGACATCACAGAAGCATATACGAAGACGAGAGAGTGCAGATAAATGTAGTTTCAATCATAGGCGCCGATCCCGTGGGTGCTCCGGTGCTCGAGCACCCAGCCAAATCTTTGAGCACCCAGGCGAATTTACCTTGAATTCACAAAATGTCCCATTGAATAAAACAAGCGAATAATTAAAACTGTACTTCTCTCTCGCAACAGTCAGGCGCGGGTCCTACCATCATATACAAATGTGAATGTGACACTAATCAAAAGTATGTGTAGCGTGGTCGAACGGTAACCTCGCCTGACTTTCATGCCAAAGGTCCCTGGATCGAGATACGCCTGTGACGATTTTACTTTCTTACAAATTATATTGCTAATACTTTATAGAAATAGAATTCAATCGGGCATATTGTTTTTCTATAATTCCAATTCATACGTCTAGGGAAAATATAATTTGGGCACGCGGGCAGTGTGTTGCTAGGTAAAAATCCTCACTGTCAATCAAATCCTTGATCTCATTATCAACATGATGCTCCGACGCCGTGTACGTAACTTCGGCCAAAAACAAAGCTCGTTTGCCGCCAATGGGCTAATGACCAAGAAGCTAATAAAACGCACTAAGATAACAATGGACAGATTTGTAATTAGAAAGAAATTGCATTTATCAGAAGATTCCACCAGCGAGGAGACTGTCTCCATTCATTATGAGACGGCCTCTACAACTACTTCTAGTGCCAACAATGGTGAGTTGCGCGCAGCGCACCAATGCATGTTTATTGCTTTCTCAAAAAATAGCCTCAGTGTATAAGATGATAGTAGACATTGCCAAGTAGCTTGCATTTCTGTTTAGGTAAATGTGAGGCGGTGTGCGTCACATGACAGTACCGGCTGACTGAGCACCCACGGGGGAAAACATAAATCGGCGCCTATGGTTTCAATGAGTTGTTATATATTTGTCTATCCATCCATCCATTTTCTTCCACTTGTCCGTTGCCAGTTCGTTGCACCAGCCCCTATGGCTCCTCCTGCAGGTGGTGGGTCCACGGAAGGATGGCCTCATGGTTCTAACCGGGCCTGTTGGTCTTCTGGGGGCTTCTGATATATGTCTGTATCAGCGGCGTCGGAAGCGTTTGGAAAGTGGGGGGGACACATTTCAAAAATGGAGGGGGTCGACTTCTTAACATTAAGAACTACAGTGGGACACGGTAAGGACACAGAGCAATGTTATTGCTTTAGCGGGACCACATCCAAATCGAGCGCTACTTCAAGAATACGTGAGAGACTCGATCGGCTCAGCAGCGCCTCCTCCTGGCAGCTGGGTGGACATATAGGGCGGATAAACAAACACCTGTGGAGCCGCTGTTCTCCTGTCCAGTCCTGGCTTCATGACGCTTTGTGAAAAAAACTCAGTGAATGAAACTCTTATGAGACGGCGCTCGTGTTTGTATCCACATTTAGCTTCAGCCACACCCGTTAACTCCCGCCATCGCAAAGAAACATCTCAACGCTTGTATCTTCACATTTCCCACAAACGCAGATAAAATTTAGTCAAGGGGTAAAGGAAGCAAACATTTATCCGTCAAATGAATAATTCAGATGTTATCTGGTTAAGTTAGAGTCCAGACAGCGAGGTTTAACGGCGTATTGACCAGTTGAACACTCGTGCTAGCCCGGTGCAGTTTCCCCAAACTCACTCTACATCAGTTTCATCACTCGCTTTACAAACACGTCCAAAACTGATGTTCCTCACCTTAAAGTTACTGGTCAGGCCCTTTGTACCGATGAAGACACGCTGTCCACCTGCCGAGGACGCGAAAAGCCCTGCTCCTCCATGTGAGAATCCGTAAAAAACTCCGGAAATGTCGCAGTTCGAAATCGTTCAGAGCCCGGGCCACACAATACACAAGTAGAATGTACAAAGTTTATTTTGGCATAAAAAGTTGTTCATAAAAATTGTTCTCATAAAAGTATTAAAACTAAAGGGGCCAAGGTTATCCGGGGCAATGGCAACTGGGCGGGAGGATGCAAGTCACCAATTCTGAAAGGGGTCACAGGCACCAGGCTGTCCGAGTTCAGGGCAAAGCAGCGGCTCCAAATCCCCGGTCTCACGTCTCCGTTGTGAGCTATCCGCGTCGTCCTGCCGTAGCTACAACAAAAGGAGGCAGAAATTGGTCTGGGGCAACTTAAATTAAAAACCAACACGCCAGCAGTAGGTAACTCGGGTTGCGTCCCTTTATTCCTCTGGTTCAAGGCGTGTCATGTAAATCCGCCTCCGTGAGCGTCCCGCGACTCTTCCCCAGGTCTCACGTCTCCTCAGTGCAAGTAGTGCAGCACCGCTGTAAACAATAATACGTGGCCGTCAGTAGACAGCTTGCCCGAAACTCAGCCCACACACACGGCAATCATGGGTTCGTCCCTTCACTTAGCTGATAGATGGCGTGTAACGTGCTGCTGCCACTGCGGTCCACGGTCCACGGTCCTGCTGCACGGTCTGCGTTGTGGCGCTGTCCCTCGGTCCCCACGTCCACCGGTGACTGCCCCCTTCTCCAGTGTCACTTCCTTGTTTTACGGAGCAGTCCACCAATTACAGCATTTGGTTGTCGGTCTCTGATTGGCGGGGCAAATGGGTCAACCCATTGTGGCAGGGGTACGCTTAAACTTAACATTAACGCAAATTCCAATAAAATGAAAACATGCAACCAAACAAAAACATAAGTATAATAAGTTAAACAACCCTGCCCAATGTGTCCCCTCCTGACATCTCCCCCCAGTTTTTAGATAGTCGTCCCGACTACTACAGCGACTGCTTCCTGTACCTTAACGGTGGATTACCCAAATTACGACGCTGGGAACGTCTTACGGGTGGCTGCTCGTGAGGGGGCCCTGGTGCTGGTAATCGTTCATTTCCTTCTGGCTCGGATGCCGCACGAGGCTCTGTGACAGGTAACAAAACAGGTAAGAAGAGTGGCATAGAATTTGATGGCACAGAGTGTGTCGGTTGGGCAGGCTCAGTAACCAACTGATCACTGGGTTCTACTGGACATGGTCTGAGGTTATTGCGGTGCATAGTCTTTATAGGCCCCATATGCCCTTCAGGCCGAATTTCGTATACAGGCGAATCAGGATGGATTTGCGATACAACAACGTAGGGCGACTGTTGCCAACGGGGCGCCAACTTGCCCTGGTCATGTCGTCGGAAGTTTCTAAGCAGCACCCTTTCTCCTGGGAGTAGAGGTACGTTCTGAGCTCTTTTGTCATACCTATCCTTGTCCTTTTGTTGTTGTGCTTTTGTTCGTGTAATCACATGTTTATAAGCTTTTGTCAGTGTCCTGTGATGATGGGCAACCCAGTCGTGCATGTTGTAGACTTGAGACTCTGTTGGGGCTCCCATGGCCAACTCTACAGGAAGCCGGGCGTGGCGTCCTGTCAAAACAAAATGAGGGGTGAGGCCAGTGCTACTGTGCGCGGTGTTGTTATATGTAAAGAGCAGAGCAGGTAGGCTGTCTGTCCATCTCGTTTTCTCCTCGTCACTCAAGGAGCCCAACAATGTTAACAGAGTCTGATTAAAACGTTCACAGGCACCATTTCCCTGCGGGTGGTAGGGTGTGGTTCGTACCTTCTTGCAGCCGTAAAGATTGCAAAGCTGCTGGAGTACAGTAGATTCAAATGCTGATCCTCTGTCCGACAGGATTCTTTCGGGGCAACCCCATATTTGGATCACATGTCGCCAGAGGCCTTGGGCTGTGGTGACTGCAGTTTGGTCCTTTGTTGGCACAGCCCACCCGAATCTTGAGAACAGATCAGTCATCACTAAGACATACGGATAGGGGCTTTGGGGGTTTCCTAAGGAAAGGAAGTCAATCGCAACCGTTTCCAAGGGGTAAGACGACTGTATGGGCTGGAGGGGTGCCCTTACCTCTGGCCCGGCTTTGTGTTCACAGCAGGAGGTACACTGCATTGTCCATTTGCGTACGTCTTCTCCCATGTGTGGCCAAAAGAACGATCTTCTCAGCGATGCCTCAATCCGATTAGCTCCCATGTGTCCACAAGAGGAATGATAGCGTTCCCACAGTAGATGCTGCCATACAGGGGGAACCACTATTTGATGGAAAAGTTCACCTGTTAGAGGATCTTTTACAGCACGCTGAAGCAGACCTTGGTTCAATTGGAGCTTGTCCCAGTGTCTAAGTAGGCTTCTAGCCAATGGCGGTGCTGCAAGTCTCACCTCTTTGAGGGGTTTGGTGTCCTGCTGGAGCCACGCACCGACCAGCCTGAGTGCTTCATCCTTCTGCTGGTTTTCACGCCACTCAATTACATCATCAATCTTTGCGGTCACCGGGTCCGAGTCAATACTGTTGCCGGGTCTACAGTTCTGTGGGAGCCTGGACAAAATGTCGGCATTCTTATTTGCCACGCCTGGTCTATACTTAATTGTGAATTGGTAATTTGACAGCTTTGCCGCCCACCTTTGCTCAACTGACCCCAACTGGGCTGTGTCTAAGTGGACCAATGGATTGTTGTCTGTGTAAGCTGTAAAGGTGGCCCCTAATAAATAGTCCTTGAATTTGTCTGTCACGGCCCATTTTAATGCCAGAAATTCCAGTTTAAAAGAACTGTAGTTTTGATCATTCTTTTCAGTGGGGTGCAGGCTCCTGCTGGCATATGCGATAACCCTTTCACGTCCCTCCTGGACCTGAGCCAAGACTGCACCTAGTCCCTCCAGACTCGCATCTGTGTAGAGATGGAAAGGTTTAGAGAAATCAGCGTAGGCCAGTACTGGTGTACTCAGCAAGGCAATTTTGAGTTTTTCAAAGGCTGCTTGACACTCAGGTGACCAAGTAACTCTTTGTTCCTTTTTGCTCAATGCAGCAGATCCTCTCAGAAGGGCATGCAGTGGGGCCGCGATCTTTGCAAAGGCAGGAATAAAACGTCTGTAGTAGCCCACAAAGCCCAAAAATGATCTAACCTCTTTTACAGTGTGCGGGGGCTCCCATTGTTGGACCACTGCAGTCTTGTCGGGGTCTGTGGATACCCCCTCCTGGCTGACAACATGACCCAAATATTTGACTTTGCGTTGAAAAAAATGGCATTTGTGTGGTTGAAGTTTGAGTCCATGGGTCGACAGGCGTTGGAAAACTTGCTCTAGATGAACCAAATGAGAGTCAAAATCAGGTGAAAACACAATGACATCATCAAGATAGATCAACAGGGAGTCATGTACCATACCACCTAAACATCTGTGCATCAACCGCTGAAACGTGGCCGGTGCGTTACAGAGGCCAAATGGCATTCTGTCAAATTCATACAAGCCTAGGGGGGTTGTAAAAGCGGTTTTCTCCCTATCCCTTGGGTCCATTTCTACCTGCCAATAGCCACTGGCCAGGTCAAGGGTGGAGTACCAACACGCTTGTTTGAGACAAGTAAGTGATTCCTCAATCCTGGGCAAGGGGAAAGCGTCCTTATGGGTTAGCGCATTCAATTTTCTATAATCCACACAGAAACGCCATGACCCATCCTTCTTTTTCACAAGGACGATAGGGGCTGCCCATGGACTAGAGCTTTCTCGCACAACCCCTTGGTCTAGCATGTTTTGTAGGAGGCTACGCAAGTCAGCATACAAAGATGGAGGAACAGGGCGGTACCTTTCTCTGCTTGGTGGTGCCGTTCCTGTGGGAATTTGATGCAACACTGCGCTGGTACGGCCAAAATCGTCCTCACCAGCTGCAAAGACGGAGCTCCAATGCTGCAGAAGGTCATCCATTTTCTGTTGTTGTTCCGGGCTGAGGTTTTCACCACGCAGTGTGCACACCGGGTTGTCCAATGACGGAGAGGCGAGGGTTGTTCTAATATCCACTTCCACCGTGCCTGGATCTGTCGCGGTCAACACCAGGTCCTGTTCATTGCAGATCTGTTCAGATGACAGCAGAAAAACAGCAGCGAGAGCCTGCCTTGGAGGAATAGTGACAGGATAAGGGTTAAGATTTTGAACTCTCACAGGTATCTTACCCCCTTTAAAGCTGCAGAGCGTCCGTGCCACTTGCCACTCCATCCCCCCAGTCGTCCCTTCCACCAGGACGTCACCATGAGGGAGCTGTGCTGTCCCTAAGACATTTGTCCACACCACCATCTCGCTTTGTGGTGGGACCTCAACCGTGGTGTTTTTGGTCAGACGAGCAACCCCAATCCTCCCATCAGTCAATTGATGTTGAGCCACACTGTTACAAACTACAAATGCCCTTTCCCAGTGACTGTAAGCTGATGGAGTTACAGTCACTCTAAAGGCTGTAGTCCCAGGGTGGTTTCCTTGAAACAAAGACTCCCAGCAGCTAAATATAACATTCATTCCAAGAATAGCTTTATCTGCGCCAAGGCAGGAGTCTTTTACTATAATGACACCCTTGTCCTGCACTTTCACTCCAGCCACTTCAAAGTCCAAGACTACATAGCCCACATACGGAATTTGTAGTCCATTAGCAGCCTTAAGGGTTAGCCATTTTAGTTCTCCGGTGCTCCGCAGTGGCACATTATGAAACCACTTCTGAAAAAATGTCTCTGAAAATAATGTCACTTGGGAGCCAGTGTCCAGAACACAAGGAATTTTTACACCTGCAGCCATTATTTCTACCCCTGGGCATGAGCCAACGATCTTATCTTTTAACATTTCCGGTGACTTTTCCCCAGCTACCTGCCCAACGGTCACTGGGGATTCTAGTTTAAAGGAATCGGTGAAGAGTTTTTATTTGGGCAGTATCTTAAAATATGGCCCACTTGCTTGCACAGTTTGCATATAGGTCTCCCCTGTTCGTCCCACTGGAAATCAGTCATATGGTTTGGAACTGAGGGCTGCCTCCTCCTAAAGGAGTTATTAGGATGAGCATAAGCTCGAGTCGGAAGTAGTTGTTGTTTAAGCTCATCTACGAGCGTTTTGCTTAAAATTGCCAGTTGTTCCTGCATTTCCTGGCGTATGTCAGCTTTAAATTTTTCTTTCCAGTCATGCCTGTCATTAGGTTTGTGAGTAGATGCAATAGGTGTTTGTACCCTCGATGTCCAAGCTTGTTCTGATCCAGCATAGTCACCCTCTAGCGCGCGGGCTTCATTGCAGACTCTGGGGAAAGTCAGGTCCGGGTCACGGCGCACCAGCCTCTGGAGCTCCTGTTGGATGGAGCCTGCTCTCAGACCCAGGATCAGTTGGTCACGAGCAGTGATTTCATCTTGTGCACTGCCACCTGGCTCCTCTGCTCTCCACCTACTAAAAAGTTCACGGAGACGTAAAATGAATGCCCCTACACTTTCCCCCTCCTGCTGCTGGCATTTAAAAAAATTGACTCGTAACTGTGCTAAAGAAGTCCGTTTCCCATACAAGTCTTTTAAATGAAATAAAATTTGTGCAGCAGTAGTTCTGAGATTGGATTCGAGTAGTAAAATTTCTCTGCGTGCACTGCCCTCTAGTGCCCCAATGACAAAGTCCGCTCTTTGTTGATCACTGAGACCTTGGGCTCTCAACATGGCCTCAATTTGCCAAACCCATTCCCCAAATTTCACCTGATCGCATTCCCCTGAAAATTTTGGCACCCAGGGCACCCCCATAAACCAAGGCATAACCATCGTATTAATAGCTTGGTTGCCTACAGGCGGAGCCTGAATGTCCGCAGGTGCATCATTCATGTTTGTGCTGTATGGTAAGGGCTACTGTCGACAACGCCAAAATGTCGCAGTTCGAAATCGTTCAGAGCCCGGGCCACACAATACACAAGTAGAATGTACAAAGTTTATTTTGGCATAAAAAGTTGTTCATAAAAATTGTTCTCATAAAAGTATTAAAACTAAAGGGGCCAAGGTTATCCGGGGCAATGGCAACTGGGCGGGAGGATGCAAGTCACCAATTCTGAAAGGGGTCACAGGCACCAGGCTGTCCGAGTTCAGGGCAAAGCAGCGGCTCCAAATCCCCGGTCTCACGTCTCCGTTGTGAGCTATCCGCGTCGTCCTGCCGTAGCTACAACAAAAGGAGGCAGAAATTGGTCTGGGGCAACTTAAATTAAAAACCAACACGCCAGCAGTAGGTAACTCGGGTTGCGTCCCTTTATTCCTCTGGTTCAAGGCGTGTCATGTAAATCCGCCTCCGTGAGCGTCCCGCGACTCTTCCCCAGGTCTCACGTCTCCTCAGTGCAAGTAGTGCAGCACCGCTGTAAACAATAATACGTGGCCGTCAGTAGACAGCTTGCCCGAAACTCAGCCCACACACACGGCAATCATGGGTTCGTCCCTTCACTTAGCTGATAGATGGCGTGTAACGTGCTGCTGCCACTGCGGTCCACGGTCCACGGTCCTGCTGCACGGTCTGCGTTGTGGCGCTGTCCCTCGGTCCCCACGTCCACCGGTGACTGCCCCCTTCTCCAGTGTCACTTCCTTGTTTTACGGAGCAGTCCACCAATTACAGCATTTGGTTGTCGGTCTCTGATTGGCGGGGCAAATGGGTCAACCCATTGTGGCAGGGGTACGCTTAAACTTAACATTAACGCAAATTCCAATAAAATGAAAACATGCAACCAAACAAAAACATAAGTATAATAAGTTAAACAACCCTGCCCAATGTGTCCCCTCCTGACAGAAACACGATGCACGAGTCCTTGTGCTTCGGTGTGGTCAAATCTGTCCGTCCGTCCAACAATAATCCTCAGTATTCTCACTTTAGCCGTTTTTCAGCGGTTTACAGAGACATGTTTACATTTCAGCCGCTCTGAGGTGAGGAGCCGCATGAACACAGCTACGCAAAGCGGAGCGTATGCGCCGCGGAGCGTATGCGCCGCGGAGCGACGCGATACTGGCGCGGATAATGGGATAATGCCAATACATATGTTTTTAAATGTATGGAAAATAAGGCGCGGGTCATATTTAATTGTTTGGCCTCGGGGAGCCTATTGAAAAGGTCCAGTCTAAACTAGTAAATGTAAAGTCAATGAAAATTCACGTTGTGAAAGTGGGGGGGACCAATCAACCACTTTTCAAAAGTGGGGGGGACACGTCCCCCTCACAATGAATGGTTCCGACGCCCATGGTCTGTATGATACTAAAAACTTACTAAACTGAGTGAGAGGCTCAGTTGGAGGATACAGAGATGAGTCGTGCTGTTTTTAGATAATGGACAATTGCAAATTTGAAGTTATTTGTGTGTGCAGGCTATCACTAAGCGGCTAGAGGACTTGTTGATGGCAGACACAAGATGGAGAAACTCTGGCAGATCCCATGAAAATTCCTTCAGTGAAACGGGTCATCTACGATGTGCTTGTGCCGTGGAAACGGTGAAAATAGCATATGTCCGCGATAGACTTTACCGTGGGTCCGGAAGTGTAGGGCCACTACTGCAGTCCGAGACCGAGGCTTGAGGAGATGGCTTGTTGTTTTTTATCACATTTTATTTTTGATCTACTTTATGTATGCCCTTTTAAGCTTTAAAGTTTTTATAGTTTATTATTTACGTTTTATGTTTCATGTTGCACGAAGAAAATTCCTACTTTGTGAACCTGTTCAATGACAATAAAACCAATTATGATTCTGATTCTGTCAGATTATTAACAAGGAAAAGCTTTCAGTTTCTATACATTTGGATGGTGAGGGAAATGTTTTACTTCAGTGCCAAGTACAAAGTACAGTTTCTTTAAGGCCGAGTGTGTCATCAGAAAAGATCCAACAAATTACATAAAAAGCATGTGATCATTGAACAGGACGCATAACGATCGCAGTTTGAACGAGAGCGAACCAATCAAACACTGTAACTCCTCCACCATGTTTTTTTGTAGTCCACATGTGCAGTTGAGCAAATGTTCCAGTTAAAGCCCTAGGAGCAGCTTTTTGCTGTGGCTTTAAGGACAAGTCCAGCTCATTTACAACAGAAGAAAAAGCACTGGGATCGCTGTGTCACGGCCGCCATCCTCACTGTGTTGGTTATGGCCCGGAGGAGCACAGGTGTTTGATGGGAAATCCTAGTGCGGAAGATGACACACTGTTAACTCCCGCCTCCCGTGCTATGATTGGCTCGTCTTGGTTTTGCCGGAGTCAGCGAGATTAAAATTGCACAATTCCAGACTGTATCCCCATGTATCTCTTAACATGGAGGATCAGTCTGGCTCGTGCCATGCTAGTTTTGCAGGGTATGTTTATTGTTTCCTATGCTGCATGACTTTATTCAACTTCTAGGCATATGCCATTTAGCCTTTCCTTTTTACACAATCTTCGTAATCCCTCCTCCCCTTATACAATGCTGAAAGAAAGCATGTTCATGTAGGCCAAATCATTGTGTAGTATAAAAGTAAAGATGACTTACTTTCTGCTTTTCTACAGAATACAGTTTATATATTGTTAGAAAGCCAAGCCGAGCAGTGCTCCCCCGGTATTAGGTTTTGTTATCTTCATGCTGTGGCACCGGGGGAAAGTGGCCGCATGGCATGGAGACACATGCTGGACCAATTAAGGACCTTTTTTTTACCTTAGTTTTACCATTCCAATCAACAAGGTCTTCCTGTGGTCGGACTGCACATCTGTCCTTCAATGGCTACAATCCGAATCTTGCAGGTACAAGGTTTTGGAACCCGAGTAGATTCAGAGCTTGACCAATGTGGCTGATTGGAGGTATGTGGACACCACCCAGAACCCGGCAGACGACCTGACCAAAGGTTTGAACCTTGCAGCATTAACGCCACCTCATCGATGGATCTCAGGCCCTGGATTCCTGCTGGAACCACCAGACCAATGGCCCAAAACTCCTGTGTCATTGGAGGATTCTGACACGAGTGAGTTCAAGAAGTCGACACTCATCGTAACAGTCATGACCAACATCACTACTCAGATACTCGACGCTGCTCAGTTCTAGTCCTGGCAAGACCTTGTCCAAGGTCCATGATGGGGCGGCTGACTTAAACGCTGACAAGCCGCACAACGCTGCTGACGTCATCAATGCAGAGAAGCTGATTCTTGCTCAGCCCCAGCTACACTCATTTCCCGACGAGATAAAGGCTCTAAAAGCCAAGAGACCTATCCCTGCTGACAGCCATCTTGCATCCCTCGCACCCGAGTATGATGAAGTCACTGGTCTATTTAGAGTTGGTGGACGACTGAGACGGGTAGAAGATCTGGATCCCGAATCTATCCATCCGATCGTTCTAGATCCAAGTAATCCAATTACCAGATTACTCATTCAGAAGTTTGACCAAGAGCTTCTTCGTCCGGGTCCAGAAGGAGTCTTGGCAGAGATTCGGCGCCAATATTGGGTGCTCGGAGGACGAGAAGCCATCAAGAAGCTGCAACACTCCTAGGCGTGCCAAACCCAACATCTTTCTGATGGGTCGGAGAGACTCCCCACCCCCTTCCCACAATAAGCACAATCTACTGGGTAGGAGAAGATGGAGACATAGTCAGATACTGGCAGATAACTTCTGGACAGCCTTCACTCGGAACAATCTCCCAAATCTTCAGGAACGTCAGAAGTGGAGAACCAGCTCCTTGAACCGAGTCCAAGGAGCTGGACACAGGCCAAGTCGTTCTCATCGTGGACCCACAGCTCCCGCGTGCGTTCTGGCCAGTGGGGTCTGTGACGGAGACCTTCGGAGGACCAGACGGACGTGTTCGCACATCGTCCATGGAGGTCAAAGACAGGACATACATCCGACCTGTGGTCCGGCTGATCCCACTGCCGGGGATCGCAGAGGTAGCAGGACAATCCTGCTCGTCTTTCTCAGTGAATACAAATGTCAGACCTGACATTTGGGGCGGCTGTGTTAGAAAGCCAAGCTGAGCAGTGCTCCCCCTGGTGTTAGGTTTCGTTATCTTCAGAGCGGCCGCATGGCATGGAGGAGACGCATGCTGGACCAATTAAGGACCTTTGCAGTTTTTTTACCTTTGTTTTACCGTGCGTTTATGATATACAAGGTAAATGTATCTTTGTTTTACTTATGTAGGTGCAATTTTATGTTGTTAGTTCTGTGTTTGTTAAGCTAAATTGGCATGTGCACCTCTGTATTTTCCTGTTTGTTTGATTAGGTCATATTCAGTTTTGCAGTGTGATTTAGTTATGTAACCCAATATTTATTCCTGCTTGATGTCTTTTTTTAGTAATGTTTTCTGCCTAATTAGTATGTTTATAGATGTTTTCAGTGTTAATTCAGCTGATTCATTTAGTTGCATACTTGTCTATGTCTAATATGTATACTATACCTATGTAACCTGAGTTAGATACTCACGGTGGCGCAGATGGTAGAGCAGGTCGTCTCATGATCGGAAGGACGGGGGTTCCTGAAGGTGCATGCTGTTGTTGTGTCCTTGGGCAAGACACTTCACCCACCTTGCCTCCAGTGTCTGCGTACATTGGTGTATGAATGGGTGAGAGCTTTGATGGCCTAATGTAGGTGGAAAAGCGCTATATAAGTTGAGACCATTTACCATTTACCATGATTCTTTCTGTCTGTTATGTTTTTCAGACCACATTTAATCACACACACATTCCCACCCATTTAACCACATGTCACCCACAAATGTCTTAAAGACGCCTCTCATCTGGATTCCTTCACCGTACTGTCTCCACGCTCAACCAGTTAAATTACTACAGTGGGCCATCCATACTGCCTCCACTTCATATATAGGCCCTCATTTATTAAACTTGCGTACGGTGAAATCAGAGCGTATGTGGGGTGTACGAAAACTCACCGCCTGTTTTGGCATTTATCAATCTGAGCGTACGGTGCGCTCAAATCCTACACCTAGTCAGGAGGGGGTGTACATGATTCACCAATTATAACTAAACACTAAACAGCGCTGGAAAACAGTTTTTAACAGCATGAATTGCATTGCCACATTGCATCATAAGGTCCGGGTTTGAGCGATCTGCACAGGGTCTGGTGACCGCGCGCTCTCCTCTCATCAGGGGTGTTAGGGGGAAACTGGAGGAGCCCGGAGAGACGCGAGTGGAAGGATGGAACGGAGTCTGGATGTCTTAAGTAGAGAGAAGTTTATTAACACACATATAATAATACAGGCCTGGAGACAGCTGAACAGCCAACACATTGGTTAGGGCATTGATCATTCAGAGTCTGGTGATCTATCCACATGAAGAGAGTTAAATAGTCGTAGTGACACGTAAGCTGTAACAATCTACGCATAGACAATGTGCCACGTTTACTAGGCCACATGTCATGTAGAGGGTCGAGGCCGCCGTGTCTTAATCTAACAGTACAATATGATAAGGGGACTATGTGAAGACCGAATGAATTCTATTGTTCCCCATCAAGGGGAATGATCGAAGCACGTCTCGTAGGGCTGTCTTCGGTCCGGATGGGTTCGTTAGGTTCCGGAGGTGGCTGGGTTCTCTAGAGTCTCTGGAGTGTGAGGAGCTGATGGCGTCATGGTGGCAGTAGTGTGTATTCAGACCCTGGGCGAGGGACAGGTTGTTCAGGGTCCGGGGGCCTTGGGCTTATAGTTTGTGATGGCCTTAAGCCCCCTCCACACTGCTTCCGGGTCGTTTGAGGAGAATTGCTGTTGGAGACGGGCTGAATATACAGATTTGGCCTTTCCCACTTCCCTTCTAAAGTGGTATTTTGCCTGTCTGTATCGGTCTTTGTCCCCGCTTCTGTATGCCACCTCTTTCTCCTTGCGAAGCTGCCGGAGTTTGGGTGTGAACCAGGGCTTATCATTCTCATAACAAATCCTGGTGCGCGTTGGTACTATGCGCTCCTCATTGAACTGGATATATGAGGTCACGATGTCCGTGTATTCATCCAGGTTGATGGAAGCAGCCCCAAATGCCTCCCAGTCTGTTGTCTCCATACATGAGCGCAGCTCCTCCACAGCTTCAGAGTGTACCTCTTTGATGTGCTCACTACCGGTTTAGCGAGTTTCAGTCTTTGTCTGTATGAAGGGGGTTAAGTGGACCATCACGTGATCTGAGAGTCCGAGTGCAGCGCGGGGAACAGCGTGGTATGCGTTGCGTATTGTAGTGTAACAGTGATCCAGCGTGTTCTCCTCTCTGGTGGGGCATTTAATAAACTGTCTGTATTTGGGTAATTCCTGGCTGAGGTCCCCTTTGTTAAAGTCACCAAGCACAATGACGAGAGACTCCGGGAAAGTCCGCTCTACGTTCAGAATCTGCTCCGCGAGCGTGCGCTGAGGATGAATGAGACTATCTCCCGCTGTGAATAAAAAGGTTTACAGTTAATGATCAGCTATTCCAGAGCAGGAGAGCAATGTTGGGATATCACAGTCACATCAGAGCACCAGCTGTTGTTGATATAGAAGCAGACTCCACCGCCTTCCCGCACAGCCCCGGGTCCCGGTCCGCGCGGAGCAGCTGGAAGCCCTCCAGTTGAACAGCGGCCTCCAGGACCTTCGTGCTGAGCAACGTCTCCGTGAAGCACAAAACGCAAAACACATGATGTGGAGAAATCCCTGTTTCTACTCATTAGCAGCGCTAGCTCGTCCATCTTGTTGTGAAGTGAGCGAACGTTAGAGAGAAAAATCCCAGGTAGAGGTGTGCGCGCTCCTCGCCTTCTTAGACGCACGAGAGCGCCCGCTCGCTTTCCCCTCCGGCGGCGTTTCCCTCTTTTGGTCAAAATGTTGACCAAATCCACGGCTGATGGAGCTCTTCACGAGTGTACGAGCACGCGGACACACGATTAACGCATAAAAACAAACACAATAGAACGCACCTAAACTCCATGGCAACCATCCGCGGCGCCATCTTGGTGCACATCTTTGTGCGTGTCCATAGGTGAGGTCTCCTCATACATGAATATTTTTGGGCGTTTCATTGAAATGACGCTAGGATTTCTCCGTGGCATTTACCATCAGCTGCGCTTGCGTACGATAAGATCTGAGCGGAAAGCACAGGTTCATAAATGTCACGCTCCCTCTGGCGTATATCGCAAGTACACCTACGCAAGTACGCATACACCATTTTTTTACGCAATGTTGCTAAATGAGGGCCACTGTGTGTAATTTTCAGGAAAGAATTATCCCTCCACCCAAAAAGTCAACATTTAATATAGCATGTGCCACCTGCAATTGGAAATGAAAACTAATATATTTGACAAAAATTTTCATGGAAGCATAGATACTCTATTATTAATGATCTTAATGTACCACAGTTTTGATGCCTGTAAAACAATCTTTATTCATGCAAATTTTACATTGGATTTACTGGGAGATAGCGCTTTTATCCCGATTGACCTTTGACTGGAAGCGCTGCGAATGCGCACTACGAGATTATGATTTCGCTTAGCTCAGCTAGCAGCCATAATTCACACGGACAGACGTTGGAGAAAAAAAATCTCCCCTATAGCAAGCGTAAATCACAGACGTGTCAGTGGCTGAAGCAAGTTACCAATCAATCTGTAAATAATTATTAGCTGGAAGCTTCAAGAGAAAACTTGACTTCTAGTTAAACACTCTGGAGTTTCCTTTCACCAATGGGAAACAAATCCTAGGCTGCTATTGTCAAAAACGCACTTTTGTTCAGTACATTACTTAATTACATAATTATAGTTTGGCCCTTTCAGTTTGCACATGTAGACCACCCCTGGGTTCTGAAAGCCACCACAATGTCAGAGAGGCTTGGACAGTAAAGTGGAGACCAATTACCATTTGAATTTACTGATAATATATTGCAGACAAAAGTAACCTGTACTTGTTTTTTTTTAGTGCTGACAACCGTCCAAGCAGCATAAACAAACAGCAACCTCCCTCTCTCTTGGTACAGCAGCGGGTTTTTTGTTGTTGTTGCCTTTTTCTGTGAACTGCATTTGTAGTTTCTGTGTTTCATATTGTTTTACTTGATACTTTTGTACATCGTTGCTGTGTATTTGTGAGGTTCAGTGGATTTTTTTTTAATTTTTTACTGCAGAGCGTCTGTACTAGCCATGAAGGACCCCACTTTTTTTCAAAGTAAACTGCTAGATTATGAAGCAAGAGCCTCTTCAGTATTTCTCTCATCTTCAGACACCTGCAGCACAGTGGAGGCAGCACAAGAGGCGCTACAGAAAACAAAAAGGGGACAAATGAGGAGGTATTCAGGTAAGACTCACAGCTAGAAGATGGTGAAAGACCCAGAAAGCAGTGTCCTGTTTCAGAGGAGCCGGCCAGATTTCCCCGACCTCCAAAAACATGCAGGTCAGGTTGGCCCACAGTGGCGACGCACTCAGTCGCAACGACTAACCCAACGCCTGAATGCAATTTCTTTGCACAATTTTACATTCACAAATGAAGCAGTTTCTTACTTACTTACCGTAAAAGGATTCGTCGGCAAGTAATGATCTCTAGCGGCAGGTTGGATGCGCGCCTATCCTCAACCCAGACGATAGCTTAAAACCCGACAAAGCACTTAACTCTGCCAACATTCACAGTCCTAAAAGATCTGCCAAGGTGGATTGTGTCTAGAGGACCGTGGGGGGAAGCAAGGGGGTTTCCCGGGGAGCACAGAAAGTTGTCATGTCACACGGTACTTCTCTATGTCGCGCGGTAAGGGTTAGCGATACCCTTGGGGCCTATAGCTCGTTGTTGTGTGGATGCATTGTGGACTGCTTGCACTTTCGTCTCCTCGCAAGTGAGCGTGGTAGGTATGAGTGACCTGCTTATCAGATCGCCGTGAGATGCCACTTTTATTTTACCAAGTCTTCCATCAACTTGACAAACTTTCTTTGTCAATATTTTTGCATGATAGAAGACAAAATCTATTTTTATTTGGGTCGCAGCTTGTCATCCTAGCGTTATGGTGGCTTCTGGGTCCCACCATCACAGCAGCGTTTTGCATGGCGGCCCCTGAAAGCTAGAAAGGGGCCCTGAAGCAGCCTGTGGGTGCGTGACGCTGCTGGTGGGAATGGACCAAAGTCAATGTGGCCGCAGACGGCTCAGCGCTAAGACAACACGGGCGCTTCCTGTCACATATTTGGTTAAGCCTTTACCAGGGCACTACAGTGGCCTGCCAAACCCAGGAAGTTATGGCTATGAAGCAATGAATCAATGGCTTGTATTAAAAATTTAGGATAAAACTACAGATGTGTGTAATCAAAGGGAGGGGAATTCTTTTTACAGGTTATTCATGACCCACTTGTCTGGAAGATTCTTTTGTTGGAAGTGTAAAGCATGGCTATGTCTGTTATTCACAGTAGAACAGTCATTGAATCAATGTCCTGTCTCTCCCCGATGGAAAAAAAAGCCATCCAAAAAACAACTAGGGATTTATTTCTATTGAGAAATATGTATAGCCTACAGAAAATATGATTTAAAATTGCTCTAAAAACACAGTCATGGGCGTTTAGTGCAAAATGCTGTTTGGGTCCTTTTGGCGGGTGAATAATTTCTAATAGATCCTCAAACACACCTCTGTACTATAAGTCTATAATGCCATTTTATTGAAAAAGATGAAAACACAGACTCTGTTTTCTAGTTACAATACAGTAATAAAATACAGTATACATATATGGATTTAAGGCTGCAGCTAACGATTATTTTTC
This sequence comes from Proterorhinus semilunaris, assembly GCA_021464625.1. Lineage (NCBI taxonomy): Eukaryota > Metazoa > Chordata > Actinopteri > Gobiiformes > Gobiidae > Proterorhinus > Proterorhinus semilunaris. The sequence continues at coordinate 24,316,001 of CM038360.1, forward strand.
TATCGATTAATCTATAGATTATTTTTTTCGATTAATCGATTAATCTATAGATTATTTTTTCGATTAATCTATAGATTATTTTTCCTTTTACCGATTATTTTTTCATTTAAAATGAAGGGGAAAAAATTGACGTAGGCCAGTATTTTCAAATGGCATGGCTTTTATTTAACCAAATAAAATTATGGCTCAATGTGCAACTCAGTAGCCTATAAAATGTGCAAATCAAAATATTCTGGAACACTCACTGTAAACATTTGAATAAAAGTAAAAGTATTGCTTATTTGCTTTAAAATGCGCAAAATAAAAAATAAATAACCAGCACACAACAATGATTGTATGATTAAAGTTAATTGTTCGTTTGTACATAACTGTTAATGTTGTACAAAGGTAGTTTAGTTAGTTACACAACTAACGTAACGTTATGTAGCGTTAGACACGCGCGTTTTTGACTCCTCTCAGAGCGGAACAGTGCTTTAGTTTATGAATTTACAACGCAGATACAAATAATACATTAATGTTTTTGTGTAATGAAAATTACTCACGCGGCCGATTGACTGGTTGATGGCATGAACGCTGTCGGGTGTTTTCGTTTTAAATGTTCGTTCATAGCCGTTGTGCTGCTGTGGTAGGCCATTTCCGCTCGACACAGTGTGCATAAACAACATTATTTGGCCGTTTCTGGAAATACTCCCACACTTTTGATTACTTTTGGCGTGCCTTTTTCCCCTCGCTCGCATCGCGCGCCGCCATGATGTAAACAAGCGACGCGTCGACGCACAAAAACTGCGTCGACGTATTTACGTAATCGATGACGTCGACTACGTCGACGCGTCGTTTCAGCCTTATATGGATTGAATGTGCTTGTATGTGTCTTATTTTAGTATTTCCTCATGATTTGGGCCTAGGTGATGGAATGCTTTCAGAATCAGGACATACTCAATCATATTTTCACTTAGCAAGATAGTGCTCACACTGAAATATTCAAATGCTACAGTGCGTGAGCCCGAGAGCTGAAGAAGCCTCTGGGATGAGACTCAAAATGTTTTTATTTCACATCTCAATAACCTAGTCAGTTTACTTCCTGAAGGGAAGGGACTTTTGAGACGTTGTTAATAACTAAGCACATTTCCCACACATGAATAGTAAAAAATAAATGTAGGCAACATAAATTCAGCTAGGCTAGGAAAAATAAAGTTCCAATATTTTGTTAATATTGAGCGGTTTACTGCGTTGTACTTTGAATATTTTCTGCATTCAGATTGTAAGCACTCGCCTACACTCGCCTCGGCCCTAAGGAACTACGGGCTAGGCCCTGCTTTGGAGGTTCTTTTGATTGTTCTTCGTGAAATGGGCCTACCTTTGTATTAACTACCGATGCTTGAGGCATGAAACTAGAATGATTAGAAACACGCTCAGCTTTTACATTAAGGTGTGACATGTCCCTATCCAGTGAGGCAGTTTTAGAGTCAGACATGACCTTTTCTTTCTGTGGACCGTTTGCGACAGCGCTCCCTGTTGCACTTCAGACCGCAGCTGGCCTGACAGCTCCAGTCCAAACCTTCCTCTGCCCGGGGCCCCCATATAGGCCTGTGATAGATGTGCTGACATGTTGGCTCACAGAGCGTCATGACGAAGTGCTAGGTTAAGGCCAAATGTGGTGCAAAAATGCGCGGGTGTCCATCCCGGTATGTGGGATTATGAACCATTAGCCTTTGCTGGTATGCTAGTGAGGGGAGTTTACAAAGGCCTCTGCGCATTTTGAACTCCGAACAGATACTTGTAGATACTAGAAGCGGACCGGGACGCGCAGCAGTGAGAGATGACAGATTGAGTGGGTAATCATCTTGTTAGGCGAAGGTAAACAGACAGTCTTTGGAGCCGCCGTCAGAGTGAGCTCTTTATTTAAGTGTCAGAAGTGTCAGGGTGCAAAACCTGCCCTGTTCTGCCTCCGATGTTAACCCCAAAAAGAATTTCACCTAACAGATTTTGAGCGACTTCCAAAGGTCTCTTATCGTAGGCCATCAAAATAAACATATCAGACATCAGTCACATCAGGACATGTCGTGTCTTGCTTTATTGATCTACAATATACTGTATACACACTTATGTCACCTGTACACGTATAGGCTACTTAAGTAACCTTTTGAAGTAACTGTAGTTCTTGAAATTGTTTTATCAAAAAATACTTGCAAGTGTATGCTATTTTGAAGTAAAGCATTTGGTTATCCACTGTGAGTAAATCTGTAACATAAGGAAAGACCCTTTTTTTCTCCAATTACATTCCAAAAAATGTTCACGCACCTTTCTGTTAAAAAAGTGGATGCTTTGGAAATATCATAATTTTCACTTTTTTAGGTCTTGTCTGTCTTATCACATCAACATTTTGGTTGTAAATATGACTTTTACACTCAGTACTGAAGTTTTATTTTAGTAGCCTGGCCAGCCATACACATTTCTCTTCATATTTGAAATATATTTGAAAGAAAATAATCTCCAGTTTAGAATAAACCATAAATACAAAACATGCTCCTAATGACACGTACAATGTTGTTTTTGCAGTGGATAATCAATAAATAGATTTGTTTGAGGACCTCTCAAAAAATAAAAGCTGCCTTTATTCCACATCTCCTTGGCGACGAGCTGAAGACCTCCCACCCCAGGTATAGTTACAGTCAGGTTTGGGGGAGGTGAGCCGCTCACAGCAAACACACAGCAAATATCTATAATAAAATAAATGCTTATATTTTATTCTATTTACTGGGTAAAAAAATGTTATGCGGTGTGGCTTTAAAGTAATGTTACTCACTGACAATACAGTATAAAGCTGGGACAAGCCACTTTAGTTGCGATACAATAATACACATCACGATACTTAGGGGCTGCTACGATACGTTTTGTGATACAGTAAGTATTGCAAAACTTGACGTGTCCAAAAGTTATAAACCAAATGGCACTTATTTTGAAGTGCATTCCTAACATGTAGGTTTAACATCAAGTGCTGCATAACTGTTCCTGAAGAAATGTTATGTTAAAAAAGCATTGAAAGTATCAATACTTTGATAAAGTATTGATACTTGGTATTACAACAAAGGCTTACTGCGATATAGTGCAAAACGATATATATTGTCCCAGCACTACATTATACGGACGGAAGCTATTCTTCAGCCTCCTCCCAGTGGCCCGACTCCAAGCTCCTTCTTTTGTAACTCAAAAACGCCCACTGTAGTTTGGGATAAGCACTGAGCGGATAACCCCAGTTCCAAGTCTGGGAGAGAATAAAATGATTAAATGACAATAAATATGAACAATAGTCATTTCATGGACACTTTCCTAATCTATGTTTTTACAATTTTTTTAGATGTGGTTGTGTCGGAAAACGAGTGGGTTTCTATGACAAACGGGTAGAAACACAAACAGCGTTGCCTGAACCTGTAGAGTTTGGGCAGCTGGCTCCCCCTGGGCGACTCTCTGTGTCTCTCTCAGTCAGTCAGGCTGTGGCAGAGACCATCGCTACGCCCGGCCTGCTAAACATATACACATCAGTACATTAATTAGCCATAAAGATACAGTACTGTCTTAACTTCCCACCAATTACGCTCATGTTACCGTCTCCAGGAGTCATTTGTCATCCTGTGCACAGACAGAAGTACAAATCAAAGCGTTGTCAGATACTGCCCACGGCTCTGAAAAAAAAAAGAAGATTTTATTACACACTCTGTCAAGACATAAATGTACGGTATTTCAATCATTTAAGTCTGACACTTTTAACTCTGTCCAGAAGCATTAACATTTGAGAGGAGACGGAAATATAAACTGCCAAACGAGGCTCCCAAGCCTTTCTGAATATGTTTATGTTCTAGAGCAGTGGGTCTAGAACTTTTCACAATATAAAACATTTGACCTTCCGAATTCCGCCAGGCCTAAATCAAGATCAAACAGAACTAAGACAGGCCTGAAATGTTTCTACATAAAGCCCCTCAATTGAACTAAACTGGGCCCAAACCAGAAAAGCCGCAGGACAGTCCGCGCCATACTGGGGGATTACATACAGTTTTCCATGGACTTAAAGGCGCATTATGGAACTTTTTCTGCAAAAAAAAAAACTTGATATGAATGCGTATTTCATCGTAGTGACCCAGTGGCTGTATGGGTGGTAAGCATGGCGCCTTTACTCTGCATCACAGTGGCCTATGATGCTTCAGGATCAATTGCTTTGAAGGTTTCTGGTAGGTTTTCTCTGCTGATGGAACCAACTCAACGGTTATGCATACATTGCATCAAGAAAAATGTTGTACGGCTGCGTATATTGTCACGTTTATGTCGTTTTTTTTGCTTGCATTTTCATCCTGGTTTTTTGTTTTGGTGCTTTTCTTTTTTGGGTCATGTTTTTTTATTTTTATTTTTTCAACGCTTTTTTATCATGTTATTGTTGCTTCTCCGAGACATTTTCGTCGCTGTTTTGACACTTTTTCCAAGGAGCTTGTAGATTTGGGTGGAGCCAAACTGGAGAAACTGTGCTAGGTTCATGTGGGGGTTAAGTGGTTAAACATGGGCTATCCATCATATCACAAAGTGTATCTAGAATTAAGTGTGACAACCAGCCCCGGTCTCCCTTATAACTGCAAATACTAACGGCATTTTTGGGAAATTTGCAGGTAATTTGCAGGGTTATCAAGTTGACAGACATGATTGATATGTTGAATTATTTGACAGGTGATGAAGCTGGCGCAGCCTTATGAGCCAGTTTTGACTTGATTAGTTTCCGCAATGCAACACCGAGCAGGCTTATGTTGTGCTGAGCTTTTTCAAACGTTTCAGGCTTTAAAATATGGGTTTTAGCATGAGATTGTTTTTTCTTTTCTCTGTGACGTTTGCATTCAAACTACATATATGAAAAGCTGCGTTGGTCAATGGACGAGTAATCGTTTGGCAAGTATCACTTACGGCCAGTAGAGGGAGCCAATTTCACCTACTAATTTAAAGCACATATTCTCATAATTCTGATAATTTGATTTAATTTCTTGAAGTTATAGTCTGGTAGTTATAAAGTCCCTCCTTTTCCGATCAAAGCAACTAATCAGAGTCTAGTATCCTCCCGCATTGACCAATGAGACGACCTTTCCTTTGAACCAGTCGGTCATCAGGTCCAATCAGGAGCGAAGGGGAGGGGTTTGGTCATTTACTTTTGAAAATTCTGTTACTGCTCTCCTTACTTTGCAAACTTACAGACTATCACTTTAACCCCCACCTGAACTGAGCATATTTTCTCCAGTTTGTCTTTACCCAGCTTTGTGAAAGAAATGGCCAAAATAGCGACAAAAACGAGGATCAAAAAGCAACAAAAAAGTGACAAAAATGCTACAAAAAACCCCCATAAAAAAACAAAGATAAAAGTGATGTTAAAGCAACAATAAACTGCAAAAACACAAAACAAAAACATAATGAAAAAGCTTAAAAGTGACAAAAACGTAGTGACAAAGCAACAAAAACATTACAATCAGTTTTGTGGGTCTTAGCTTTCAAATGAGGCATTACACTGGCCTATAGGCTGTAAGCTCCAGTCAAGAACCTTCTAGATTTGGGTAAAATTTAACTGGAGAAAGAAATTACACAATTGGCCTTGCAATAAACCTTTTAGACAATAGTTTTCATTGCACAATATTGGTTTGTAACTAATATTTTTAATCAATCTATTCAGTCGGGGCAAAAGGATTTCTCAAAAATCCTGACAATACTATGATGCTACAATGCTACCATCTGCTGGCCATTAATTTTCATGCTTTGTGACAAAACATACCAAATGTAGCCGTTTCAACAGTGTTCAAATTATATTTAATTTTGAAAAAAATGTTTGTACAAATATACAAAAAAAAAAAAAAGTGAAACAGTTGCGTATGTAAAGAGCTTAACCGCTGGCTGCTCCTTCAAAAGGGTAGTGCTGGGGGAAATCGTGGATGAGCCTTACTGCTTCGTTGTACAGCGGGACATCTGCGGGACAGAGAAAGAGTTACTTGAGGAAAACATTACACTTTGACACGAGAAGAAAGAATTCTGAAATGCATTCTGATGTGAAAGCAATACATCTAGAGATTATTCATGTTGTTCTTTCCCTTCCATCTTTGTTAGAGGTCATGGCAGTTGGAAGAGGAACAGGTCGCACTACATTAGGTAACTTTTGGGCTCCATAGTAGAACCCCCCACCGCACCACTACCACTACTACTGCAACAATAGCATGAACTGAAAGTACTTATGCATGGATTTCCAGTGATAAAGAGCATTATCAATGTGGTTTACAATCCAAAAACCTACCAAATGGAATGCCTTTGTCCTCTCTGAGCAGGTTGTATGTCGTGGCCATTATGACTCCTTTATTAGACACCATGCCGATGAGCTCCACTGCTCCAGACAGCTCCTCCCCAAGCTGGGAGACACAAGACAGCACAGCTTTGAAACATAACATTAATCTTTCTGATCGGTATTGAAGACAGTGAGCTGTCATTTTGACAGTTATAAGCCTGTCTAGTTCATACTGCTGTTGTTTGTTTTGCTGTTCTGCACTGCACACATCAATCAACAACAATCCAAGTCGAAATGTGAACACTTACAGGATCATTCAACTCCACTGTTGCTACCTTTCCCTCTCCATCCGACACAGTGAAGGTTTTTCCAGTGGGGTGGACCTGACAAAGACAACAAGACACAATAAGAGAAAATGATGATAATTCATGACCAAAGCCATGAATGACATGTTTACAAACCTTCTCGACCCGCCCGACAAAACAGACCGGTCTGTTGATGTGCTGTGAGAGCATAGAGCAGTTTATTCTCGGTTTGGGGACGTCTATAATGTTAGCCATGTTGATATAAGCTTCTGTGGCGCGGTTGTGATGGAAAATGGATCTACGCGCGCGAAATTGCTTGAGGGGCGCTGTTGTACGGAAGGGAAGACCCGAGTAGGGCGGGATACAAGAACTTTATATTCAGGAAACTACACGGCATCCGCGCGGGCAACGCTGGAGTGGAAAGCGAGCGCTTCTTCGATTTACTAAGCGGTGTAACAGAAAAGGTGTCCTCAGAAACAGAGCAGTGTGGTTCCGCTACATTTTACTTGTATATATTTTTTTTAACTACAGCAATCTTATTGTAATAAACACAGCATTTAGGATTCGACATGCACATTTAGCAGAACATGAAAAATAATTAATCATTTTATAATTGAAAATATATATATAACATTTGAATATCCTCATTTCAGATACATTTTTATATAGATCCCATAACATAAAAAATGTATTTAGAAAATGTGCATATATAATGGAAAATATCATGGTTTTATTTTGTATTTTTTCAATTCAGCGGAACCCTCTTTAGCTCACGGAAGTTTCTACAGGGGTATTTACTTACCGTAACGCAACCGTCTAAACACCGATCAAAACATTAGGAGCGATCATGAAATACCAATAACATGCCGTCAAACGCTTAAATTGAGTTATATATCTGCCTAAATACACTATTTATTAATCCGTTGCTGAATCAAAAGCAAGTTGTGCGTGACAGAAAGTAAAAGCTTGCCAGTTTCGCTTTGACAGCCTCTCAAGGGGACTTTGTCGGGGAATTAAAAGGTAAACTTCAGTCGACATTTTGTTTATTTGCTATAAACCTATTACAAGATAGTACAGTCGGCTTTTATTAAAGTTAAGTTTGTGTTTTTATAATTATCATCAAGATGAATCTCGATGAAAACCATGAAGTAAACTGTTTTGCATTAGTACATATTGATGAGGGGAAACGGCACGATGGGATTATTTTAATGACCTATTTGATCTTTAATTTAATCGCTGTAGTTTCCCCCCCCCCCCTGACTACAAACCAATTGCCTATCATCAATTGTTACTACAATAATTCATTATAATCTCTACTACCCAAAATAACCAAACTTCTGGATGCATTTCAAATGTATAACGTCAGTAAAGACTATAATAATTACTACATTTACATTTACATACTTCCACGGTCTTAACTATCACCGGTTGCGTAACATTATTGTTATTTGTGTGTTGACAGGTGGAAATCATGTTTAATTTATTTGGATTTCGCAAAGACTCAAAGAAGTCGACATCAGAGAAAGAAGTAGAAGGCGGGTTTGTTATTGTAGGTAAGTAATCCTAGCTCTGAGAAACAGAACGAGGAACAATTCTATTCTTCTATTTTTTTTTTTTTTTTTAAGGTATGTTGTAAGGAATTAACATAGCTTGGACTGTCTTAATTTCACGCTTTAGTAATCCCACAGTTTTAGCCTGACTCTGTTATGTGCCAATATGAAATAAAGAAACGCTGACACAAAAGACCGACCAAATGTCAAGGTCCCATGAGAAGCGTGTGACCCAGTTCGGAAAACCACAGATTTCACAACACTTTATGCATCTCATTTGCCGTTAACACCGGTTGTAGTTTGAGTTTGAGTCAGTTCAAAGCACCTCCGCAGATGGTCAGGGGCAGTGGGATATTTTTGGCAGAAGGGGCCTTGGCTGGTGCCACGGCCAGACTTTCTCTTTTGAAGTGGAGGGGTGGACACACACGCTGCGTTCACGGGATGCTCACTGTAAAACCCCCTGCTTAGCAACGCTGGAAAGACGTGGTAGCAATTAGACTGACAGTGAGGTCAATGTCTGAGTTATGGTTACAGCGACCATTAGGTTTTATTCTTCAAAAGTGTTCACAGTCTACTGGTCAGAAAGTACTTCACTTCATCAAATTATTTCAAGGTAGTGACTAATTGAATAGGTACAATATCAAAAGTTTATAAACTACGTTGGACACCCGTAGAAGAATACCATTTGTAACTAGGGAAAATTACATTAGTTGTCACAAAATGAAGATAGAAAATACAGCGCAGAGGGCAAGGTGCACATGTGCACTGACAAGCTAATCTAGTTCAAAAACCATCCAAAATAATTATTGTACGCGTTAAACTGCGCTCCTGAGGCAATTTGAGCACCGACATGCCCAGGTCAAGTACCTGTGTGAAGTTATATAGTGTCTGAATCACTCCAAAATGGTGTAATTTGTTGGTGCTTAATAATAAGTGTCCAGCGTCCCGGGACCTTTCTCCAGATATCGAGTCAGGCTTATGGTCAGAATCACCTAGCTGGAGAATTAACCTATTGTACATGTTTGCAATGGAAGTAGGCCTGCCACAATAACAACATTTGAAATTTGATATATTGAGGCAGGGAAAATATGGCGATAAACGATATTGTTGAATGCCTTTTTAACAGCTTAACCCCCGCCTTAACCAAGCGCAATTTCTGCAGTTTGGCGTTACCCAAATCTAAAAACAAAAAAGTGGCAAAAGAGCGACAAAAACGTGTTGGAAAAGCAACACAATAAAAAAAGCGACATAAACGCACGATGTGTGTGATGAAAAACCAACAAAAAATAAACATGAAAGCCACGAAAGAGCGACACAAATGTGACAAAAATGAGGTGAAGATGCCTAAAACATGACAAAAAAAAGAGTACAAAAACACGACAAAAATGCTTAAAATAGGCAACACATTTAGATATTAAGGGACAGTGCAGACTTTTCAAAATATTCTGGAGAGACATCAACATTCACAAATAAATCAAAACACTTCTTCAGTCATGTATTTGAAAAGGATCAAACATTATAACACGGCTAAATCCTCAAAAACATTGATGTTGAAGCTCGTGTTCAGGCTATAGCACTAGATCACAGGACTCATTTTTCATCGGCGCCACGTCACATGACAGTTGATACCTATTACATTGTCATCAGATAAGAGCTCGCATGTGTAACAGGAGCGAACTGTAGACAATTGTTGCTCCAGTCGTACAGAGGGAAAGTGCGGAGATCCACGCAGCTGGTGGAGCGGTTCACGCCCGATACCATCTGGACTTGCACAAAGAGCCCAGGCCCCCGTGGCGTCCCACAGGAGCAGAGATGGGAAGTTACTGTCACATCAAAACAAAAGGCGTCTCCCAAGTAGCTAACACTGTAAAAGATTTCGCCCAATGAATGACTAACCGTTTCTTGTAACTTCTTGACCAAACTTTGATCCAAATTGCATGAATAGATTTCTTACGCATTACAAACAACTTCAAAGTATAACACCTAACCTCAAAACGCAGAAATACATTGTAACCTTTGAGCCTCCTCTGTCCTTCACAATGCGCCCTCTGCGGGTGTGTACACATTTATCACATCAAGGCCTTATAAATATGAACTTTTGAAAACTTAATCAAATGTTCTCAGTCTAAATGAATGCATTAAACCAAAGATATTTAATACAACTTTTGATCAGACGTGACTTGTTGACATGGCAAACGTCGCGGCCATCTTGTGAGTGGCCGGTGAGGCAAACCCCTATAGCAACCAGGAGCAACATTGTCATTCATTCAACAGCATAATGTGAGATACACTCATTGTTTGTGATTGATTTTATTAACTTAAGCAGTACAAAGTAACTCGTGCCCCTATAAGCGCCACTGCAGGTGTCGTAGCAAATTGTGTTTTTTTACTCACTAATTGTCCATGAGAGTACATTTTTCGCTGATAGAAAAGACAAAGGGAGAGAGGGATATTGTACATCCAATTACACAATGTAAATAATTTGGCTGCAAATACTGTTTAAGTGGCGTTAGCCTGCAGTTAGCTTTGCCCGTTAGCCTGTTAGCTTCTTCTTTGTGATTCCATTAGTGTGTATTGCTGCTCCAACCCGGTGGCAGGCAAGTTGCAATTGTGGTTTTCTGGCCAGAGACACCAAGGGGAGATGAAAGACCCCCAATAATCCCATTAACACTTGTATTACCCCCAGAGGGCCTTTGAAAAAGGATTTATTAAGGTAAACAAGTTACTTAGTCCTGCTTTAACTTGTAATGCACTTTATTTGAAAATGTCAAAGTGAAATGTCTTTTTAGTCGTGTTTGCAATGTTTTCTCCATTCGTCCCCAGGCAGCGGCGGCGCCAGACATTTGTCCCAAGGGGTGCTTAGGGGGTGCTGAGGGCTTTCTTGGGGGTGCTCACAAAAATGGAATTTTTGGGGCGATTAGACAACATAACATACATAACAAACGCGCGTGCACCCACAAATGCGTAATTTCTGGCGTCCGAGCGAACGGAACAGCAGAGTTTGGGCTGCAAAGGCGTTGTGAGCGGTAAAAGTGCTGTATGGAGAAGGAGGACGCTCTGGACCTGTCTTTAACTCCAGCGGTATCGAGGAGCCTCCGTAAGACGGTTTTATATCAACCCCGGGAGGACGTGTGGCCAGAGGAGCACAAAACGCTTGCATCAGCAGGTCCTTAGTGTGCACGTTTCCTCTTTGGGCTGTGGGCCCAAGGATCAGAGGTTCTCGGCGCGGGAACTGCCAAGTCCTGAGGCGTAAAACTGCTTTTGGTCACTCCGTCTCCACAGAACTGAAGGGGAAGTTAAACCTTTTTAAACATAAATTGAAAGACTCTTTGATCGAAGTTCAGATGAATCGAATCAAATCAAACTTTATTTATAAAGCGCTTTTCATACCGAAAGGTATCACAAAGTGCTTTACAGATAACAAACAGACAAACAGGTGCATGTGCACGCGCACACACACACAAAATATATCATTAGGACTAAATAAATAGATGTCAGTTAAAAGCTAAGCTAAAAAGGTGGGTCTTGAGCCTGCTCTTAAAAGCATGAACGTTCTCTGCGGTCCTGAGCTCCTCCTCAGGTCGTTCCAGAGGCGAGGGCCATAATATTGGAAAGACGCCTCGCCGTGAGTCTTTCTATTGACTTTAGGAATAACTAGGAGACCCCTGCCAGAGGAGCGAAGGGACCGTGAAGGTTCATAAGGTAAAAGCAGTTCTGAAAGATAAGAAGGACCAAGACCATTAAGACCATTAAAAGAACTTTAAAATCGATCCTGAAACACACGGGGAGCCAATGCAGCGACTCTAAAACCGGTGTAATGTGGTCCCGCCTCCTGGTCTTCATCAGGACACAAGCTGCTGGATTTTGTAAAAGTTGTAAACCTGAGATACTCCTTTTGGGAAGACCAGAAAGCAGGGCATTACAGTAGTCAATACGACTGGTGATAAAAGCATGCATTAGCGTCTCCGTGTTGGCCCGAGAGAGAATGGGGTGGACTCTGGCTATGTTCTTTAGATGGTAAAAACCTATCTTTGTGATATTCTTAATGTGTGGAATTAAAGTCAGCTCAGAGTCAAAAATCACACCCAGGTTCTTCACCTGGGAGGAAGGATTAAAAGACAATGACTGTAGTTTGGGTAAAAGTTTCTCTCTCTGGGCCTTAGGACCGATGACTAAAACTTCAGTTTTGTCCTGGTTAAGCTGGAGAAAGTTTTCTGCTATCCAGGATTTGATATCTGAAATGCAGTTAAAAAAGTGCATCCATTGGCCTTGTGTCCTCAGGAGACATGGAGATGTACAACTGTGTATCATCAGCGTAACTATGAAAGTTGACTCCATGTCTCCTGATGACATCACCATGAGGGAGCATATACAGGTTAAAAAGCACTGGCCCTAAAATCGAACCCTGGGGCACACCAGAGGACCTTAGAGGAGCAAGTATCCACACTTACCATGAATGTCCTGTCTCTGAGATAGGATGTAAACCATTTTTGGACAGCACCAGAGAGGCCGATGTGTTTTAAACGAGTTAAAAGAATAGTATGGTCGACTGTATCAAAAGTGGCGCTCAGATCCAGTAGAACCAACACTGTGACCTTCTGTGAGTCATAATTTAATCTAAAATCATTTAAGATCTTTAAAAGGGCCGTCTCGGTGCTGTGGTTTACCCTAAAGCCAGACTGGAATTTCTCAAGGACGTTATGTGTGGTAAGTTGGATACCGGTCTAAAGTTGTTAAAATTATTACAGTCCAAATTGGTCTTCTTCAGCAGGGGCGTCACCACCACCTCCTTAAAGGCAGCAGGGAAGACCCCCGTCTGAAGAGAGCAATTCATCATGTGTAAAAGTTCGTCTTTAAAGGATTCATACAATGTTTTAAAAAACGGGGTTGGGACCGGGTCTAAAAGACATGTGGTGGGCCTCACTGAGGAGAAAACTTTATCAAGCATCTCAGCATTAACCTGGACAAAACTGTGCAGTGTTTCTTTTGGAACAAGTAGACAACCAGATGTATTTAAAGCCGTGTTACTTTGGTTAGATCAAATATTACATCTGATAGTGTCTATCTTTCCCCTGGTCTGCAAACGCCTCACAGAGAGCGTCTGTGGGGTTTAAAGGAGGTCTGTTAAAATCAGGATTTAAAACATTTTCTATTGTTGAGAATAGGACTGTTGGTTTTTTTTTGTGGTTGGTGATTATTGTGGAAAAGAATGTATTTCTTGCATTTCTTATTGCTGTATTGTAGGTCTTTTGTTGAGAACGGAATATTTGATAATTTATTGTTATTTTGAATTTCCTCCATCTCCTCTCAGCCTTCCTGCAATTTCTCTTGAGTTGCTTTAGCTCCTCGTTTCTCTAGAGGGGAAGGAGTTTGGGATTAATCTTTCTAAGTTTGAATGGTGCAACTGCATCGAGGGCGATGAGTAGTTTACTGTAAAAATTGTCGACAATAAAATCGCAGTTACCAGCTCTAACATAAAAAATATAGACTTATATTTTTGTATAAGAGGCTTTTGCCAATAAAATGTATTCAAATTTGAATTACATTACATTGTATTGTCTGTCAATAATGATGGAAGAGTAGTGGAGTTAAGTTACAGCGTGTCCGCCATCTCTTGTTTGGGTTATACATTAAGCGTTTTGTGCCCTTCCCACATTGTGCCTCATATACTAGAAATATTAGACCCAGTGACAGGTTGGTATGAAATGGCTTGCATAAAAAGGAGGCCATGATATTTTTGACTCATGGCTGAAGTCAAGTTTCTCCAGCTCTCCCAAGGTTGGAAATAAATCAGATTGATTGATGCTTTAAGATATGTAATTAATTTGAGAAAAATGCAAGTGAGGACCAATGTCTGTCCTGCAATAGAAAAGAGTCCACAAAAAGCATCCACAGCACTGAAAATGTACGTGACGGAAACACATGCTGCAGGCTTTCCCCAATGGGGGTAATAATGGTAGTAATATAGCTACATCTCGTGTTCATGCAGTTTGACATGACATGATTAATTCCTGAGTTATCCAGGTACAAAACACTGTTCAGCACTCAGGGATGGGAACATCTGTCTACCTCACGATTTGATAAGATATGCGATACATTGCTCACGATAACGATAACCTTACCGATACTGCGATAATTGATATACTGTATTGCACTAAAAATACCTACGATACAATGATTTTTTCAGAAACATGTGATTTTTTTTTAACCTTTTTTTTAAACGCAGTACATATTATTCATAATTTACATTTAACCTACCTAAAATGATTCCTGACTTACTGTAAGTGGGTAAAACCACAATCCTATTTCAAAAGGGAAAAAAATCAAGCACAAATTCATCCTTTTTTTATATTCATAAAAAACTATAATTAAAAGTAATATATCTGTGTGACAGTGTTTGGTCCAAGTGCTTAAAATTGTAGTGCTGCCCTCTACTGTCCAGACTGAATTCTTGCCCTCTACTGTTCAGACTAGGGATGGGACGAATAACCGATTTGTATCGATACACTGATTTGCGCACGAGAGATGCGAGTGCATCGGCAGAGAAGCCACAGATCGATGCAGTTCAAAGGATAAACACAAGATGCATCGGATTTTACGCGCTCATATCGATTTAATCTAGATACTTACGGCTGCAAAGCCCCTCTCGGGCCACTGCGCGCATCATTTGCGTGCGTGACGTGTGTTTTACCGGTAATACTTCTGCATTTGAGCCAGGTGAGAGTACACGTGTGACTGCGCTGAGAGGCAACGGAAGCCCCGCCCATTAATTAGCACCATGTGAGCTTTTCTGTGTGTGTTATTAATGTGGAAATAATTCACACAATCTCCTTTTTAATTTTAACAAGACTGTTCATAGGTTAATAATAATTGTTCCTCCAAAAATGTTGAAAAAACGAAAGAAAAAAATCTTACGGTGGATAAACCCATAGAATATATAGGATACAAAACATTAAAACAAAGGTATCGATTCAAGGCCTCAATAATTGTGACTATTTGTCAAATCTTAATTTATTTGAGCTGGTTCTATTGAATCGTTGCATCAAGCATAGAGTGGATGGCGAAACATCGAGATGCATCGTGATAATTGTCCTAAATCAAATTGTATCGGGCTGGTGGTGGTCACAGATGTGTGGATCGCGATGCATCGTGGTTATGGTGATGATTCGAATCGCATCGCAGCTCTGGTGTCGTAAGATGTATCTTAAATGAATTGGATCGTGGCAGGTGTATCGAGATGTGAATCGTATCGGACAGAGGCCTAAGATTCCCATCCCTAGTTCAGACTGAAGTTGTTAATTGTGGTAGCCATCTGTAAATAAAACCAATAAAGGGATGTGTGTGTATGTATGTGTGTGTATGTGTGTATATATATATATATAGATATATATATATATATATATATATATATATTGTGGGTGTGGTCCGTGTTGAAACGGCCGCTCTGGTGTGTTGTAGGTTCTCTTTGGCCGGTGGGACAAATTCAAAAATCAAAGTATGAAGTTGTGTAATGTAGGATTGATAATGTAATTATAACAGGTAAAGTTGGGTCACGGAGGGGTACGTTGTGTGTGTGTGTGCACGTGTTCCCAGGCTCTTGTGTCTTGTACTTTGTAACATGCTCCCTGTACTATTGTGATTTGATTAATTGTTTTTATTTCAATGATTGGGGGTGGGCGCTTATAAGCTTTTGCTTCAGCCCACTCCTTTTGAGCAGAATTTTAACTGCTCAAATAAACAAATAAACTAAACTAAACTTGGTCATTATTGGCCTGTTGACTGTGCAAACCATGGAGCACTGCTACTTAATATGCATCATCTAAAGTATCTATCAGAATAAAAAGAGTGTGTATCCTGTTTACGTGCAGGTAATAAGAGAATAAGAAGTTCATGTGTTCCTTTTTCCATACCCAAGTGTAGGTAAAGCTGTTTTTAATTATGTCTTATTGCTAATTTCTAATACCATTTTCAGCATTAACCCTGCGATTGGCAGCATTGGCAATGAAAAAGCTTTTACTTTTCACATCATTATTAACACTATTAACTGATGAAAATCTGATGAGACTTACAGTACATCTTGGAACTCTTCCTAGATGCAGTGCACTACAATTGTATAAATGGTCTTTTCCATAAATGTTTTGCTATACAGAAAAATATTTACACTGTACAACATAAGTCAGAGCGTTATTTGTTGCTCATGTTCACAAACATATGTTGAAGTTCAGGTAACGTAATAACATAATCATTTTACAAGTATATGGAAGAAATTGAACGAAAATAGAAATTAAATGTTTGCCATCCGAATAATACTTTATCCAATCATTACTTAGAAACACCAGGCAGACATCGTTCCATTTAAATTAATTTGGGTTTTTAAGCAAACGTGTTGTATAGTTTAGACCCACATAACAACAGCTGCACCCTTCCCTTTCTGTCTCGGCTCTTCCCTTCTTTGTTTCATTCTCTTTTGACGACAGAGGTCTAATTAGCTCAGGACGGGCTGGAAATAGACCCATGTGCCAAGAATATATAATTTTGGCGTGAATGCTCCACCAAGCCTCCCGGCTAATTTCAAGATATTTTTGTACTCAGGGCAATAAAGACTGTTGTGTAAATGGGGGGACGGGCTGTATTTGGTTTATGTGATTGTTTGGCCGTGACTTACTTATAATTACTTACATTTGAGTTGTTTTGTAATTAAATCACATGTGCCATGTGGCGTTAGGTAGTAGCACACCTTACTGGACCACTATTGGGTAAGTAGGGATGGGTACCTTTCGTTTTTTTCTCGATACCACTACTTTAAATATACCTGCTGTTCGGTGCCTTAACAGTACTTTTTTCAATACCTAACATATACCGATGTTATTTTAATTCAGTTAAAATAACATGTATAAAAAGTCCTAACATAAAGCTACACAGGCCGCAGCAGCGTCACCTGCAACTGTATTTTGAGCACAATTGAGCACAAAAAAAAAAAAGGAGAAAGGACATTATTACCTCTTGAGCTGCAGAGACAGACCAGATCCACATCAGGACACGGTTTCAGCCAAAATTTACTAAACATAGCAAACGAAGCGAAAGCACTCCACACGTCAAAGATGCTAACATGGTGTGAGCGCTCACTCTGCTACTAATAAAATGTAGCAAAACTGTACAATAAATGTCTAATACAGACTGAGCGCTCACTTTTCCACGGGGTCTTAGTGCCCCGAGCTTTAAAAACTACAATTGGTCCAGGGGGGAGTATCTCTATTAAACACAACAATGCACAACTATAAAAGGTTTCTCAAATTTATTTTACAAAAGTTCAAAAGGGAATTAAACTTAGGATTTTCGGGACAGCCCACGGGGTGACTCCGGGCTCTTCTCCTCACGGACTCCTCTCGGGCGTTCCTTCCGGCTCGTCTCACCGGTTGCCGCCGCGCACAGGTCCCACGCCCCACACGCAGGCCAGGCCGATCCAAACATCCAACCCCGGTGCCATAGGCCAACCCGTCAGGTCGTATCGGTCCTCGGTCTCCACTGCGTGCTGCGTCCCCGCGGTCGGCACTCCACGCCTCGCTCCTTCCTCGTCCCGTCCCGTCCTTCTCCGTATCCCCGTTCCCCGTGCCAGCCGCGACCCCCGGTGGCCCGGTCTCGTTCCTCCGGTGCTGTGCCTCTCTGTCGGTCTCCTCTCTTTCTGTCCTTCCTTTGCGTGTCCTCGACTGCTATGGAGGGGGCACGGCAGGCCAGGCCAGGCCGTCCGTGCCTGCCTGCCTCCGAGACTCGTGCCTCCGTGTGTTCTTTTGTCTGTCCTCCGTCTGTCTCCAACCGCTTCCACCTTTATCTCATTTCTCCCAGGTGTGCCCACTTGAGGCAATCAAGAAGGGGCGGGGCAACGAGCTTAATATAAAACATGCATAAAATCAAACATAAAAACATGCAGATAAAACACACTAAAACCAAGTTAAAACCAGTCCACTCGTGCCCGTGTCACAATCTTTTATCTTCCCCTCACTGCAGCTGCTTGTAAAGTTGTAAACAGCAGCACGTAAACTCAGCCTCCGCGGGTCTGTCGCTTTAACGGTGCCCATCCCTAGTAATAAGACAGACATATTGACCCTTTTTATATTAAAGGTAGGTTACCTGAATACTAGAATAGTACATTTCATTTGCCACCATCAGCCTAAACCGTAACGTCTATCAGAAATAAAAGTACAACACAAAATGAGGTCCAATCCAATCCTCGGACTTAACTGGAGATTTTGATTTGATTTTGTTGCTTTCTGTTGTTAACACTTGACATTGATTATAATGCTAATGTGTACTGAACGCTTGTCATGCAGGAGAGACTGTGGAGGAGCAAAGGCAGAAGATTCAGACAATGAACATCACTCAACCCTCAACAA
Organism: Proterorhinus semilunaris; assembly: GCA_021464625.1. NCBI lineage: Eukaryota > Metazoa > Chordata > Actinopteri > Gobiiformes > Gobiidae > Proterorhinus > Proterorhinus semilunaris. Next base: position 24,334,545 of record CM038360.1, read on the forward strand.
ATGTCATCGTGCAGACATCAAAGGTTAGGCATTTTTTTTCAGTATATAACTATTCTTTTGGCAGAAATGGCAAATAAATGTGACTTTGTTTTATAAATTGCAAAGAAGTTTTCCTCCTCGTAAATATACTGATTTCAGAAGTCTTATTTGTTTATTTGAGCAGCAAACACTCTGCTCAAAAGGAGTGGGCCGAAGTAAGAGCTTATAAGCGCCCAGCCCCAAAATCAATAGAATTCAAATCATCTTTTTACAAGAACATAGTGGAACAAAAAAAGGAACAAAATAGCAACAAGGAAACAACAGCAAAACAAAATAGACCCTACACACCCGCAGCATCCGACCATACCCCAAAACGGAGCAATACTGATTACATAACAACTTATTACGAAACAACTCTGATAAAGCTACATACTTACAAACTATTTACAAAAAACTATAACTTACAAAATACTGTTTGAAGTGTTCGTACATCAACAGAAAGAAGCACAATTGCAACAACGGTCTAGTTTCAAGTACGAAGTCTAGTACAAAGCAAGTAACAAAAGGCGATTATTACATTCCTTTCAGACGGTTATCATGCCTAACATTTTTATGTTAAAAAGACAGAATAATATACAAATTATACTCCATGAATATTATTCTGAATATTAAATGTTCAGAATAATATGTAAGCCCTACACAGTGTAGTGCGTTAAAAAGCCAGGGGTAGAGCGGGCCAGTTGTAGAGTGCAGTAGCTCCTCAACAAACCCCTATGCAGCTGCCCTAACTAGCTGATTTTGTAGATAATGTTCCTATGCTGCGTTAAAAGACGAGGATTACGAGCCCGTTGGGAGGGTCCCTCTCAACAGATCCATAGCTCGCCTACCCTAATCCTCTATTTGTAATTTTGAGCAATAGAATGACAACAGTTGAGAGCAAAACATTCCTTAATTAATACAAAGCAATTTGATCCTATTGCGCCCCCTATTGGCAACTAATTTCTTCTTCTCTACACTTTGCAAAAATCCTTTGCTTGAATTTATATTTATATTTGAACAGGTTGATGTTTGAACCTCGTTTCATCTCCATCTCCAGTTTATTCCACAATTGTGCACCATTAACTGTCGGAATAAAACCTTTGAAAATTGTGCTATGTTTCTGAATCCTGAAGTTTAATTTATCACGTAATTCATAACGACTAGTACGTTCTTGGAACCTTCTTTGTATTTGGCCTGGTAACAGTTTATACCTTGCTTTGTATAACATTTGTACAGTTTGGAACTCAACAATGTCACAAAACTTCATGATCTTTGATTTTAAAAATAATGAGTTTGTGTGGTCCAAAAAAACAACTTTATGAATTACTCGGATAGCTCTTTTTTGCAGCATTACTATTGGTTTTAATGTGTTTTTGTAAGTACAACCCCAAACCACAGTGCAATAATGTAAATAGGGCAAAATCAGAGAACAGTATAAGGTATGTAGAGCTTTGATGTTTAAAATATACTTTACTGCAATTACTGAAATGCTTCTTGATAATTTAGTAGATGTATATTTAATGTGAGATTTTCAAGTAATTCTATCATCTATAATAACTCCAAGGAATTTGATTTCATGCACCCGCTTTGTGACAACGCCCTCTATCTGAATTGCTTCCTGGGAATTGGAATTACAGTTGCCAAATATCATCGTTTTGCTTTTACTTAGATTTAAAGAAAGTTTATTTTGTTTGAATCACTTGTTGACACTTTTGAGTTCCAAGTTAACAATCTGACACAGTTGTTGTAAATCGTCTACTGATGTAAATATATTTGTGTCGTCAGCAAACAAGAGAAATTTAAGTATTTGAGATGTTTTACAAATGTACCCCTCCTGAAACCGCCACCTTAACATGGTGGAGGGGTTTGAGCACCCGAATGATCCTGGGAGCTCTGTTGTCGGGGGCTTCGTGCTCCTGGTAGGGTCCCTCATGGCAAACAAGTCCTAGGTGAGTGGTTCTGAAGCCCCTTATGAGAGACCAACAAGCCAGGTTAGAACCATGAGGCCGTCCTTCTGTGGACCCACTACCTGCAGGAGGCGCTATAGGGGGCTGGTGCAATGTGACTTGGGCAGCTCCAACGGCTGCCCCCACGACCCGGTAACGGACAAGTGGAAGAAAATGGATGGATGGAGATGTTTTACAAATATTAAATAATTTTGGACATGGAAATGAAAGCATCAAAGCGGTAATAGAAATACGCTGTGTTTAGAAGTTTACTCATACTTGGAAAATCTGTGGTACCAGCATGAAATCTAACACTAGTATTGTATTTGAACATCCCTATGGTACAGTATTTATTGGAATTTAGCTTGTTGCGTATCTGCTGTTTGTCAGTGTAAACAAAGGACAAAGTTCAACATCAATATACTGCCGTCTGTCCGTGATCACAAACTTCCACACATATCTGAGAAACCTCCGTCGACCTGTTATTAAATTGCTATATCATACGCCTTTTGAGAAATGTTTTCACCACACAGATTCTAATTATGTTCATATTTGCGGGCAGCGCCACGTGCTGCCTCCATGCGTCCTTCTCCTCCTGCTTTCTCGTGTCGTCGGGTGTGTCTTCTTTTAATCATGCGGTTGCAGGACTCACTTCAAAGCTCGCAAATGAACGCTTGTTTCCCGCCGTGGACATTTCCCACCGTAATGACAGGATCGCGGCGCACCGTGAGAGTTCTGTTGGACTTGCTACATCACAACCTTGGACCAAGAGTATTGAGCAAGATTCAGAAGTGTTTTTAACCAACCAAAGGTATGTTAGTGGTCAAGAATGACACGTCGAGGACAAAACATGAATAAAAAATAGGCTCATTTGATTGTGTGACTTATAGGCACTTTTTGGAGCTTTTAACCATAATATAATGGTTTTGGCTCATTATAAAATCCTGCATTTAGTCAATCTCTCTCCTCCAGACTCAAACACGATGCCTGCAACAACACGCGTCAGAACATTGTGAACATTATTAAAGAAGTGGTTGGGCAGGTCTTTGCGGACAAATATGGCTGTCTGATCTCGTATCTGTCTGTGACACTTGTGCCCTATGGTTAAATTGTCTTACCTTGCCTTGTGCAAATGAAAACGAAGTGCCTTCCTTCTTTAGCAAACAGACGCAATAAAGCAGTCCATTGAGTTCATAGTTCATAAATACGCGAGTGAATGTATCATAAACATTTGTTTCAAAAGGTTATCTCTGCACCCTTTAGCCTTGGGGTGGGAGCCTCTGGGTACTTATGATAATAATCGATATATTGCACAAAATAACAATATATCACGATTATAAAGAAACGTGCCTTTTCTCCTTTTTACCTTTTGTAACATTGTTACTTTCTAAACAATTACAAGCTCCATAGTTTATATGATTAACATTGGTTTTCATGTACATTGTTGCCCTTTCTCTTGCATAAATAAGTGAATAACTTTTACCCGACTCAGAGCCGGATGTTCCTATACGCAAACTACGCAAGTTGCGTACGGCCCCACAGCCGCAAGGGCCCCGCATCTCAGTCAAACTACGGCGTTGTTTCACTGATTAATCAGCGCGTTTTCACTGGGACAGGCGCTCACTCAGTCTCCGCCCACTTTGCCACATATAACACCAACACGCAGCAGTCTGAAGTGGATGAGCAGGAGAGACCGACCGCCTTCCCCTCGTCACTCCCAAGGCGCGAGTGCTTCTCCCCTTCGCGTCCCCGCTTGGCTGTCTGTCTCCCGGTGCTCACTTCCCCTCCTGCATGTGTCTCGTGTCCCGGGCGCTGCTCATGTTTTCTCTGCGCGTACTCGGGGCGGCATCGCCACACTCATTTAAACTCTCTTCTTATTGTCTCTAGCGGAGGATCGAGAAGGTAGTTTGGTGAATAGAGAGTAAAAAGCCGTTGTCCGTGGCCTTTTTGTCTCAAAGAGGAGCAGGGTTGCCAGGTCCAAGACAGATTTCTAGTCCAATGACCTCTCAAAACTCGCCCAAAAAGTACAAAAACTAGCCCAATAATTTATTGAAGTTATATTAAAGTTTATTACACAATAGGTGGGTGTGCGTGTGAAAAAAGTCCTCCTTATTTAATAATCCATATTAGTAGCTTTACACAGGCCATGGGCCAGATTCTATTCTGTTTGGCTCATTTTTTGACTACTTTAGCCCAGGCTGAGGAAGCAACAATGGCCTAAATTGTACTATTAGCAAACATAAATAAACATACTCAGCTTGAAGTCAATATTATAATTATCAGTATGTTGCAGAATATGCAGAAAAGTGCAAAGCAGAAAGACCAATGTGATACTCTCCTCCATGCCCCTGCCTGCCCCTCCTCTCTCCTCTGTCTGTCCTGCCTGTAGCTCCTGCCCCTGCTCTCTCTGTCTCTCAATACAGGGACAAACATTATGTGAATGGGCTAAATGACTAAATACCTCCTTTTCAAGTTGCAAGAAAATATTGTTGACAATTCTGAACCACCACGTGTGATGCCATGGAATTGATCGCTTATTTATTGTGTGCGTATTGTAACAGCCTATTTCAGATTGGAGACTTTAACAGGATGTTTTTCAGCCGTCCATAGACCGTCTCATCTGTCTCAGTTTGGTCATGGGAACTCGCTCTGCTTTGTCAAACGCGCTCCACGGAACGAGAAAGAACTGTCGGGTCTCCCCCACAGCTGTTCGCTGCGTAATGCCACACCCCCTCAGAGAAAAAGGCTTTATAACAAAGTAAACCTTTGAATTTATTATATTTCATGGTGAAACCAGCTTACAGTAGTATCTTACTGGGTTGCAGGTAAATTCGAAACAATTAAGTTGAATGTTTTTTGATAAGTTAGCCCTATTTGGATCCGTCTTATAAATCATCAAGGAAGATAAAGTTGCGGCCGCGGAAGGTTTAAAATCAGCCCAAGAAAACCGCAACCTGCAGTTGTGGGGAAAGATTTTTCCAACGGCACATTTAAAGTTGCCCAATTGTGCAGGAAAACCGCAGACCTGGCAACTCTGAACAGGCATTGAATCCTCACGGTTCTCAAGGGTACAGTTACTTACAGTAACTCTGGTTCTCTGAATGTGCACAGTCTAAAACGATTTGGGCTGCTCACAGGCTAATTCTCAGTGGTGAGACAGAAATAACCGTCAGGTGCAGATTTCAGTTAGTTTTAAATCAGCGGTTCTCAAACTGTGGATCTGGGACGAGAGATGAGAGAATGTGACCATTTGCCATTTACCATTCTAAAAAGTGGGGAAATAGACCAGTAGTAGTCCTAAACCCCAGTCTGACAGTTGCTTAGTGGTTAGTGTTTCCCACACAGAGGGACAGGGCCTGAAATTAGGTCATTATGTTCCTTCTACCCTGCTCTACTGCACAGTGGAACTGTTTTTGACCGTAAATGGGTTCACTCTCCGTCGAATAGCCATGGGATGCGTAGGTACTGTAGGGCCACCTGGTGGATTTTTGCTTAGGGCCCCAGAAGGGCCAGCACCGGCTCTGACACGACTTACTGAAAATGGGCCGATTGACCTTCAGGTGAAAGTGGCCGCCTCCACTTTATTTAAATGTAAATACTCAAGACACTAGTCCTGTTTCCAAAATGAATACAAGTTAAAAAGCAGTACTCAATGACTTGTTTACCCTAATATATCCTTTTCGTAGTGTTAATGGGATGATTATGGGATGATTGGGGGGTATTTCATCTCCCCCTGGTGTCTCTGGCCTGAAAACCACAATTGCATCTTTTCTTGGACCGGGTCGGAGCCACCAATACACACTAATGGAACCACGAAGAAGAAGCTAACTGTGGGCAAAGCTAACTGTGGGCTAGCGCTACTTTAGCATTATTTACAGCTAAGTTTGAGTGGGAAAAAAATATCTCCATTGTGTAATTGAGTTGTGGCACAATGTACAATATCCCTCTCTCCCTTCGTCTTTTCTGACAGCGTAGTATTTACTCTCTTGGACAATTGATGAGTAAAAAAAAGCAAAATGCAGTGATGCTTATGGCCTCTAGGGTCATACGTTGCTTAGCCCTCGTGTGGTCCTTGGCTTATTTTGACCCGAAAGCCCATCCAAATGGCCCAAAAGCCACTGAAGGATTTTTGTAAAAAGAAGCAGAAACAAATATGAATGTGTGGTAATTTTCAGGCTCTTTTTTGAAAGGTACATTTTTTGACATTAGGGTCTTTAGAAAACGATTTTGTGGTACGCTTGTACAATGACAATAAAGCACTTACTTACTTACCTACTTACTTTAAAGGGTGCAAAATTGAAGGACCACACAAGGGTTAGTTCTGCTTTAAACCTTATCGTATCTATGAAATACATACGATAAATAAAAGATATAATTAAAAGTAAAATGTGTGTGTGACAGTGTTTGATCCCAATGCTTAACATTGTAGTCCTGCCCTCTACAGTTGTGACAGACTTCTTGACCAGGCTCTTAGTTGACTGTCAAAGCATTGGAGCCCTGCAGCCTCATTAATATGAATTACATCTTCATATGCATGATCCTCAAAAGTATCAATATCGGAAAATAATAAACATCGGTGTCGTATCGTACCGCAAAATATCATGATATATCCCAAAATCGATATATTGTCACACCCCTACTTAAGCTAGAGCCACCTGCTGCTGTAGAAAATGATTGTGCCTCAAACATTCGCATTAGGTCTTAAAAGCACACTGCGTAACATTTTGGACTATAACAAAACTTGCTCCTAATGACCAGCTCAACACAGAAAATGCTATTACTGCAGTGGGTAATCAAAGAATGGATTTGGATGAGAAACTAACATGTTTAAATCTCATAGTCTACTGCCTTTAGTCACATCTCCATGGAGACGAGCTGGAGACATACCGACTCCCGGTAAAGTTTACCGTCATATCTTAGGAGAGGTGAGGCGCATAAATGTTTGTTTGTACATTTATGAGGTATTTTTCAATGATGAAAATATCTCTCAATAAAAAAATCCTTGTATTTCAATTTTATTTATTGTATTAGAGTAAAATTCTTCGCGGTGTGGCTGTAACATTAATGTCAGCATCTGCTGTGTGGAAGTTGTTCGTAAACACACAAAGACATGGAGTATCCCGGTGGCCTGCAGATAGTGATCATGCATTTCTTTGGTGTGAAGCCTTGTTTTGGCCTTTGTTGTCGGCTTATTATGGCTTATAAGGCTTATGAACGTTTGCTTTCTTTTTTCTTCGTGACTTTCTCGAAGCGTATAGGAAACCCCAGCCCAGGCCGCACGGAGGAAGCCTCAGCCTCGTCGTAATCGCACAGGAATAGTCATTTCCTGCAAAAACATCATCTCTGCATTTAGGCTGACATCCTTCTGTAATTGCACACTACGACCCGATTTGAGATGTGCAAAGCAAGATTGACTCTGAAACGTTTACATAAGGCTCCTGTGGCTATTTAGGCGCAGCGTCAGATATTCAGCAGATTGTAACCACTGTAAAACATGACTCAATAAACCAATCGAAGATGCATGAGACAATGTTAGTTTCATATGTGTGCGTGGGAGCGCTGAAATGTTTAACCCAGTAAACTGCAAACGGAGTCAAGTTGGCAATAAAAGTGATTAATCTTGACGGTTATAATTTTAATTTTTTTGTCGGGAACTGGATGCGTTAGCCAGTCAGCCTTTTGGGGGCCTATTGATCTACTTGCATTTTTGATTTATGTTTTAAAAAAACAACAAATAAATTCCACCCCAAGTACTATTGAACACAGGACAGTCTCCATTTTATTCCTTAAAGTACAAACTCTGAAGGTTGTCCATGCTGATAATTGCATATGGGCCATAGATTTAATCCCAGTTGGATTAAATTTTCATGCTGACTTCATGTTCTCTGCCGGAATTTTCTTTATGTACAATTCTTAACAACTGGACACATATTATTCTAAGCTGCACTTCAACCAATTGCAATGTTATGATGTCCAAAGTGCTTTACAAAGCCTAGATTAAGCATACTATTGGACTGTTTGAAATGGGTAATGCTGGAGAGAACGACACAGAGGGTAACTTTTGCCTCACAGCAAGATGGTCCAAATCCCATTGCCCTCGACTCAGTCAGAACTAACCCTCCGTCTGCTCTGTGCAATTTCATCGCACAGTTGTATTATGATGATAATGGGATGACTGGAAGTCCCAGTTTACCCTGGGCCCTTTGTCCCATGTCCCTGTATATTACCCCCAAACCATTGATGTGTCCCAGTTTTTCACAAGCTTGTTGCCAGGTCTCCCAGGTTTATCACGAGCGTAACCCGGATTTCTTGACTTTTGGCCATGTGTGAGTCAAACACAAACACAAAACACAAAGCGACGGAACCGTCTAAAAAGCTCAAAAATCGCTCGCCTCAAAGCTGATTTGTTCATGTAATCAGACTTTTACAGTTATACCCGTCTCTGTGTGGGAAAAACAAAAAACTTACAATATGGCTCCCCCACTGACTCTCATTGTGTCCCAGTCCGAGACTCCCAGTTTTTAATGTGGAAAATCTGGTCACCCTACAATAATAAGCACGGGGTCTACTTACTACTACTACTACTACTGATTCCTACTGATTCATTATTGTCAGATAAATGTCAAAAATATCTTAATATTTATAACCAAATCCAATGTCTTTGTCAACCATTTGCAGTTATAGAAATTGTAAGATAGAAAAAGAAAATGCTATATTTTCTTTATGCTGTGGTTAAACAAAATAGAGCTTTTGGAAGAGGACCTTATGTATTTCAACCTCATGTTCGCTTTCTGTAGTTAACGCAAAGCAGTAACATCTCCATTGAGACCAGACGTCTCAATGGAGATGCTCCCAGCAAAAGTTAGCTAATCTGGTCTGAGTAATGTTTAGAACGTAAAAAAAAAGAAAGATCAAATATCAACCCCAGTGTGGTTTCAGATTTTTAAAGCATACAGAAACAGACAATGTTTCCACTGCTAACAACAGTGTGTCTAATGTACCCAGTGCACTATTGCAGACCTGAGCCTAAGTTACGACACACCAGAGAGGCAGACAGGATTAAGGCTTTGTTTTGAGATAGTGCTCTAATGAGGAACAGGATGGAGGGACGTGCACATGACCAACTTACTGACCTCGGCCAAGCCCGAGGTCAGTAAGTGCCACCAGTTCTAAATGACGGGTGCAGGAAATTAATGTTTAAGAAAAGTTATGTCATGCAAAATCTGTCCGTGTGTCGAGGAAACTACCAACCATGCTAAGTGTGAAGTCATGCAAATATAGTTACAAAGTAATGGAAAATAAGACAATGGTGGTGGATGATACACTTGAATGCCTTACTGTTGAAATTACAAGGCAAAAAAAGAAAAATATTATTGTGAGTTGTATTTATAGAACACCTGGCTCTGATGTAGATGTTTTTTCTAACTGGATGGAGGAGCACTTTTCAGGATTAAATCATAAAGTCATGTTTGTGGGGGGAGACCTCAACATCGATCTGTTAAACCCATATAAACATAAAAAGACGGACGAATTTATAAATACTTTATTCAGTATAGGTCTGTTTCCTCTAATCACTAAACCAAGTAGAATAACAACTCATAGTGCCACCTTGATTGATAACATTTTCTCAAATGAAATTGAAAGTGATACAGTCAGCGGGTTAATTATAAATGATATTAGTGATCACCTTCCAGTTTTCGTTATGTATAAAAATGGATATGTAAAAGATGAAGAGGAAAACAAGTATTGGTTTAGAAGGGTAAAAACAGAGAAAACTATTGATGCATTTAAAAAGGAGCTTTTAGCTCAAGACTGGAGTATTGTGTACAGAGAGAATGACACGAATATGGCTTATGATGAGTTTACGCGAGTATTTCAAAAGGTATACGACAAAAACTGCCCAATGAAGAAATACAGTAAAAACAGAAAGTGTAAAGAAACACCATGGATGTCTAAAGGTTTACTAAATGCTTGCAAGAAAAAAAAAAATCTTTACAAAAACTTTATAAGTAACCGAACAAAAGAAGCTGAGGATAAATATAAGAAATATAAAAATAAACTGACAGGTATCATTAGAAAATGTAAACAGGATTATTATAATAAGTTGTTGGATACTAATAAGAATAATATTAAAGGTTTATGGAACATCTTAAATAGTATAATTAGAAATAAACCAAGAACGATTAATTATCCAAAATATTTCAAAGATGAGGATAACACTTTAAACAATATGAATGAAGTAGTCGAAACATTTAATAAATTCTTTGTAGATGTTGGACCGAACCTTGCTGCAAAAATTGTAAACGTTGAGAACTATAATTGTGATCTGATAGAAGCAAATCCTATGTCCCTGTTCCTCAAACCTGTGGAGGAAAAGGAGATACTGGACATTGTTAAAGGGTGTAAAAATAAAACTTCGACCGATTACCATGACATGGACATGAAAACTTTAAAAACTGTTATTGAAAGTATCTCTAAGCCGTTAACTTACATCTGTAACTTATCGTTGCAAACTGGACAATTTCCTGATAGTATGAAAGTAGCAAAAGTGATTCCTCTGTTCAAAGCAGGAGATAAACATCTCTTTACAAACTATAGGCCTGTTTCCCTTTTACCGCAATTCTCTAAAATCTTAGAAAAGGTTTTTAACTCTAGACTCGACAGCTTTATTGAAAAGTGTAATTTACTCTCGGACAATCAGTTTGGGTTTAGGAACAATCACTCAACCTCACACGCGCTCTTTGATATAACTGAAGAAATAACTAATGCTGTAGATAACAAGAAATGTGCAATAGGGTTATTTATTGACCTGAGTAAAGCGTTTGATACAATAAACTATGATATATTAATTAATAAACTAGAACTTTATGGAATTAGGGGGGTAGCTCTACAGTGGGTTACCAGTTACTTAAAAAATAGAAAACAATGTGTGAAAATCGGTGATTATCAGTCGAGTTGTCGACAAATTGTCTGTGGTTTACCTCAAGGTTCTATTCTGGGCCCAAAATTGTTTAATATGTATATTAACGACATTTGTAAAACGTCTGAAATACTTAAATTTATCTTGTTTGCTGACGATACAAATATTTTTGCATCAGGAGACGACTTACAGCAGCTGTGTCGGATTGTTAACTTGGAACTCAAAAGTGTCAACAAGTGGTTCAAACAAAATAAATTATCTTTAAATCTGAGTAAAAGCAAAATGATGATATTTGGCAACTGTAACTCCAATGCTCAGGAAGCAATTCAGATAGAAGGTGTTGTTATCGAGCGAGTGCATGAAATCAAATTCCTTGGTGTGATTATTGATGACAGAATTACTTGGAAATCTCATATTAAATATATATCTACGAAAATTTCTAGAAGCATTTCAGTAATTGCAAAAGCAAAGCACATTTTAAACATCAAAGCTCTACATACCTTATACTGTTCTCTGATTTTGCCCTACTTATATTATTGTACTGTGGTTTGGGGTAGTACTTACAAAAACACAGTTAAACCAATAATATTGTTGCAAAAAAGAGCTATCCGAGTAATTCATAAAGTTGGGTTTTTGGACCACACAAACTCATTATTTTTAAAATCAAAGATCATGAAGTTTTGTGACATTGTTGAGTTCCAAACTGTTCAAATGTTATTCAAAGCAAGGTATAAATTGTTACCAAACCAATTACAAAGAAGGTTCCAAGAACGTACTGGTCGTTATGAATTACGTGATGAATTAAACTTTAGGATTCAGAAACATAGCACAACTTTGAAAAGTTTTAGTCCAACAGTTAATGGTGTTCAATTGTGGAATAAACTGGAGATGGATTTGAAACGATGTCCAAACATCAACCTGTTCAAATTTAAATACAAACAAAAGACTTTTGAAATATACAGACAAGAAGAAATGTGTTGCCACTAGGGGGAGCAGTAGGATGGATTATGTGTATTGTTCCTCTATAATCTGGAAGAGTGTTGCTGCTTGGAACGGTTGTCATTCTATTGCTCAAATTCACAAATGGAGAATTAGGGTTGGCAGGTTATGGATCTGTTGAGAGGAATCCTCCCAACGGGCTCTAAACCTTGTCTTTTAATGCACCACTCAGCATAGGAACATATTCTACAAAATCAGCTGTTAGGGCAGCTGGGTGGGGGTTTGTTGATTGGGAGTTACTGCCCTCTTCATCTGGCCCGCTCTACACTTTGGCTTTTTAATGCACCACACTATGCAGGGCTTGCAGCATACTTCACATATAACTCAATTAAATAAATATATAATAATAATGATTATGGAAATTACACCCAAATTAAAATTATACTGAGAATGGTAATGACAACTGGAAAGTATCAAGATCTCAGATTATAATATCTATTAATGTACCTTCATAACATAAAAGTAACTCTCGGTTATCAAGGGTAAAAATCTGGAAGAAATATATTAAGGATCACATTTTTTTTTTTTTTTTTGACTGCTTTGTTCTAGACATCGTACATGAAACGGGATTGTTGTTGTAGCTGTGCGTTGCTTCAATTAATTGTATAAACAGTTCATATATTATTATTCTTTTTGGTAAGTTTGTAAGTTGGTCTGTATGAATGTAGCTGCTTGAAATGTTCTTTTTTTATTTATTTTATTGCACTTGGGGGTGGGCAATCATAAGCTTTTGCTTCAGCCCACTCCTTTTGAGCACTATGTGTACTGCTCAAATAAACAAATAAACATAAACAAATATGTTATATATTTCTTGTGACTTTAAAGCGAGACACAGCAGGTGAAAACATGTTTTAATCAATGTCAATGTTGAGATTTTTAGACTTTTTTCTCTCTTAACATTTTAATGTTGATGTCAGATAACAAAAAAGAAGACAAAACTCACCCTAAGATGCTTATTTTATGACTTTTTCTTGACAGGCCCGCCATACTTTTTCAGGGACACACTGCACCAGCGCGTTGCCTCGCGTGTTCATTCAGAAAATTTCTGAATATTGCCATGTTTGGTATCCACCTGTAGCAATCAAGGCAACCGAGATGACACTGTTATGCAAAACATTATTGCACACTATTGCAACAATGTCTCCACTTTAGTAGCTCCTACAGACTCCAAACTTTCCGGGCTTGTACTTATTTACACGTTTTTTGCCTTGATTTTTTAAAGAGCGTATTATAAAAATGATAATAAATGCATTGGTTTTGTATAGCTTTTTTTCTGGACACTCAAAAACGCTTTACATTGCATTATTCATTCACTCCATACTTAGTGGTGGTATGCTACTATTGTAGCCACAGCTGACCTGGGGTAGACTGACGGAAGCGAGGCAACCAGTCTCCGACCACCAACCAACCACTCACTCACTCACACACTACATTCACCGTGTGAAGTAACGTACAGTGTCTGCGTACACTGGTGTATGAATGAGAGTGTGAATGGGTGAAGCCCCTATGAGAGACCAACAGGCCCGTTTGGAACCATGAGGCCGTCCTTCTGTGGACCCACCACCTGCAGGAGGAGCCATAGGGGCTGGTGCAATGTGATTTGGGCAGCTCCAACAGCTGCCCCCACGACCCGGCAACGGACAAGTGGAAGAAAATGGATGGATGGATGGAGGGCCTTAAAGAAGACCGAATGTATTGACTAGTCAGAGCAAAGCGGAAATGTAATGTTGGAGGAAAGGCAAGCCCGCGCACATTAAAGATGCATGTGTTTTTTGGAAAGTTTTAACTTCGTTTATTTGTTTGTTTGAGCATTTAGTCTGCTCAAAGGGAGTGGGCCGAAGCAAAAGGCTTATAAGGGCCCACCCCCAAAATAAAAACAATAACATTTTCATTTAACAATCAAAGCAATCAATGCAATTGTAAGGTAACAAATCATAAACAAATCATAAACAAGGGAACATAGGGCAAGGTAACAACAAATAATAAAGCACAATAGTAAAGAAACAACAGCAAAAGAATGTACTAAAAACTCACAATATCTATATCCAGTCAATTATAATACACACACCAAATCGGGTATTTTGACACAGACAAAACTTACAAAGCACTATTTTACCTCATCCAGTAATAAACAGAAACGAGTAGATGCAAAACACAACAGCTGTTTCATTTCTTGTACAATGTCTAGTAAAGAGCAAGTAACAAATGATGATCATTAATATATTTCTTACAAATTGTTACCAATGCCAAACATTGGTACATTACTAAAATCACTAGTGTAACATTACCGGAAGTCACTATTTTTATGGTATAAAGGCACATTACTATGCAGTACATATTATACTTCGTGGTTTTGCTACTTCCCAGTTATCATTACCATCCTCAGTATAATATCAATTTGTGTACAATTTCCTCATTTTTTTTTTCATGTATAATGTATTACGAAAGCCCTACATAGTGAAATGCATTAAAAAGCATTAATACTTATTATACTCCGGGATCTTGCTACTTCCCAGCTGTCATTACCATCCTCAATAGAATTTTAATTTGAGTTTAATTGTTATTATTATTATTATTATTATTATTATTATGTTCACACCTATGATGATACCAATGCTTGTATATATATTTTTTGATTGGGTGAAATGTTACACAGTAATGCTTTGAGAGCAACACTGATTACTGAATGACTTGCCACACTCGTCATCCTGTCTGATGTTGAACTGCTCACTCTATTTGCTCAGGAGCCAAAATAATAATAATCTTCTACATTTAAAAAAAAAAAAATCAAAATGTACAGACTCATGTTTACAGATGATGCCACCAATATCTCAATCTCTTTCTTTTCCTTTCCAGACGTCCCGCCCGCTCCCGCCTCATCCGGTCGACCCGAAGTTCCCCGTGGCCTTCTCCAACCCCGGGCTCCCTACCGCTCCCGGACCCTCGTCACCGGGAGCGGGTACTGGGTCGTATGCCGCCGCGCCAGCCCTCCCAGACCTCCTCGGGGACATCCCTTTCACTCTGGCCCCCCACGTGCTGGCCATGCAGGCTGGGTTACCCCTCATACCCGACATGCTGCTGTCCCGGGACATTAACTACAACCTGGCCAGCTTCCAGTACGACTTCACTTTGGAGAACTCGGTGCTTCATAACATGTAGCAGGAGGATGAAAAATGTGCAGAGTTCATAATGGTTTTGTTTGATATATATGCCGTAGACAGAACTGGGTCATTTGCGAAACCGGAATGGGGCTTAACACTATCATACTGTGAACCACATAGAGGAACGACTGAAAATACTTAGTTGAATCTAGTTTGAAAGTGAACGTAACACTAAGCATGTTTTTGTCCAGGCGTCACCAACCTTATGCCCTAGTAGTTCCTCAGAAAAATAAACAGTTAGGTTTATTGAAGCTGCTTCTTATGACTCTCAATTTAAAAAAAAAAAATGGCTTTAAAGACCCTGTCCTCCATTGTTTTTGGAAGTAGTGGAATGGACAGCTAGTTGTTGTTAGCATTGTTAGCTAGTTGTGGAACATAAAGCTCCTGTTTGCTCCCTATAAGTTATGAACTGTGCATAAAAACACACCCCTGTGAAGAAGAATAGCGTTGTTTGGAATGAGCTAGGAATTAGATTGGACAAAAGCTAATACTTAATCTTTACTCACTCCCCACACTCGCAGGCTGCCATATTTGTTTTAAAACAAATGAAGCGAAGGAATACTTTTATTGTATTGAATATAACAAATGCTGAGTCTAGCCGGTGGTTTGTAACTTTGGTGGTGAAATGGTTTTGATCGTAGGTTTGATTCCACCTTTTAGTGTGACTGGGAAGATCGTTTGTCCAAAGTTGAATCCACTTTTGAGGATAGATATAGCGGCCACGTTCTACGAGCTGACCTGCTGGAACGTTTTGTCAGATCCATAGTAGTCAGAACTTCGTCAATCATTAACTAAAGTGAACTATGTAAAAGTATCTGATGAAAATCCAACTTAAAGGAATAGGCCACCGTTTTTCCATACTGTTCTTACGTTAGCTTAGACGAGTTGATGCGTGACTGTCTGGTCTTTGTGCGTGCGCTTCTCAGTCACGCAAATGTTGTTAGCATTTAGCCTCTCCCAACATAAATATAGTGCCAAACCTGGGGTGAAGTTAGAAGCTACCAAGCTGTTCCACGTTTTCCCTATTTAAATACAGTTACGGGAAACGTTACACGAACCAAGTATAGTCACACAAAATTAAACGTGTCAATTTTCTAAGCAGATAAAAAGAAGCACTATATTGTGAGGCATAGTAACACCTGGAGCACTTCGACGAGATTAGTGCACGGAAGTCAAAGTACTCCAGGTGTTATTACGCCTCACAATATAGTGCCCCTTTTTATCCGCTTCCAATATGTTTAATTTTGTGTGACTATACTTGGATCGTGTAAAGGCTCACATAACTGTATTTTAATAGGGAAAACGTGGAACAGCTTGGTAGCTTCTAACTTCACCCCAGGTTTGGCACTATATTTATGTTGGGAGAGGCTAAATGCTAACAACATTTGCGTGACTGAGCACACGCACAAAGACCAGATAGTTACGCATCAACTCGTCTAAGGTAAGAACATATCTCATCATGTAAAAATGGTGGCCTATTCCTTTAAAGTTATAGTCTGTAAGATTGCAAAATGAGGAAAGATGGCGAGAAATTTCAAAAGTATATAATCAAATCCCCCCTTCGACATTGCCGTTGCTGAGATCAGCAAAGGCAAGGACTTATAAAAAATAGTCATATTTAACGTTACTTGCGTTACGTTACGTCAAATTGCAGACCCAGGTGGTCGATTGTACACAATCCGTGAAATTTGTAAAACATTTAAAGACTATCACTTTAAGCAAGAGTATAAAAGGATCCACTTTCAAATGTACTTTAAGGACAAAGTAGACATAACTGACAAAGATGTTGGAAATAATTAAATGTGCATTCTTTTTTAAGAAAAATGGTGCCCATTTTCTGTAGAACATGGGCACAATTTTTCTTAAAAAAATTTAAAAATATGTTTTCAGACTTGCATTTTTCCTTTGCACTAATGCTGACTATGAAGTGTGTAGGGAGTGGGACTGATTGTACTTTCACTGTACAAGACTTGTAGATAGATGGATAAACAATCGTTATTTTGTATTGCAGAATCTTTCCATAGATGACACATGGAAGTTTTTAGATTCAAATATTTAACCAAGCAGTAAGATCATGGATGAGATTCTGCACAATTACACTTTTTGAAAATGTATATTTATATTATCGGGTGATATGTTGTACTGTATTCGGTTTCTATGCTGTTTTTATTTAGTCAAATCCTAAAAGCAGTGGTTCTCAACTGGTGTAGCTTCGGGAGGCCCATGGCCCACTGTTTCGATCCACTTTGGCGTCCCGAGCCTCTTCTTAAGAACCACTGCTCTTAAAGTTTGTCTTATTCTACTTTTTGCCATAAGAACAAATTCCTCTATTGTTTAGCCTTGAAATATAACTTCGTACTTTTTGGAGTCTTGCTGATATTGTACCAAGTCTTTAGGTTCCTGTAGGGAAACACTGTAAGAGGTAGCGTTAGGTAGTGGGATACTTTTTTCTATGTTTTGTGATTATGTGATCAGATGTTTACAAAAATGCCCTGCTGATTTTTGAAGGTACGGCTTTGCATGGCTTCTGGTAAACTAACCAAATTGTGCCTTAAATATTTGTAACTTATGAAATTGTAATATAATAATGTGTAAGCCTCTAAATTAGTTTGAATTAAATCATCCAATGCTGATATTGTCACGATTCGGCCTTTAGTTACCCTGGTTTGGTCTGCTTTGTGTTTATCTGTCCTTGGTGTTTTATTTTGACATGTCTTTTTTGGTCTGTGATTTTTTTTGCTTTGCTTCCCTTGTGTTGATTGCCCGCCCTGATGTGTTGCACCTTTTCACCATTTCCTCATGTATTTATACCCCTGTGTTTCCCTTGTCCTTTGTCGTGTCATTGTCTACGTCAGCCCCGGTTAGTTTGAGTTTTGGGTTCTCTGGATTTTGTTATTTTGGTTTCCCCATTTATTAAACATCACCAGTTTTGTTGCAGTTCTGCATTTTGGGTTTTATTTGTCCTCACGCCACCATCCAACCGTGACACATGTACATGGTTTCTTGTCTTGTATGGATATTATGGTCATGTTTAGCATTTTTATTTACTTATACTTTTTCTCAAATAAGATTAACAACACTGACAAAAATATTTAAAAACGTCACTCAAGCAAATGCATTTGAAATAAATGACTGACAGCCACGCCTCCTTATTTATAGCCCCTGAAATAGTAATTAGGCCCGAGCGGCCTGCCGTAGCAAGGGCCTATTGTAATCGCAACGCAGTGCGCGCAGCGCACTGAACCGAGGTGCGCGGAGCGCACGAAAACAGCGCGAAGCGCTGTCCCCATGTCAACCGTAAACTCACCGTGTAAAACAGTGACTACCCACACTTCTGGTGTGGGCCCTTATACTTATAATTGCATGAAAATGAATGGGGGTATATGGCCAACTGTCATACGGAGGTGGATGACGAGCGCGAAGCGCTCGTCATCCACCTCCGAGCCCCACGGGTGCGTGGGGGAAGTCGAAAGCTTTCAAAAAATGTATAATATGGTGTAGTCGCGAAAGCGACTATATTGTTTTTGCAGGAAATATTATTATTCTTCTTTATTTATTAGGCCCGAGCGGCCTGCCGTAGCAAGGGCCTATTGTAATCGCAACGCAGTGCGCGCAGCGCACTGAACCGAGGTGCGCGGAGCGCACGAAAACAGCGCGAAGCGCTGTCCCCATGTCAAACGTAAACTCACCGTGTAAAACAGTGACTGCCCACACCTCTGGTGTGGGCCCTTATACTTATAATTGCAGCAAAATGAATGGGGGTATATGGCCAACTGTCATACGGAGGTGGATGACGAGCGCGAAGCGCTCGTCATCCACCTCCGAGCCCCACGGCTGCGTGGGGGAAGTCGAAAGCTTTCCAAAAATGTATAATATGTTGTAGTCGCGAAAGCGACTATATTGTTTTTGCAGGAAATATTATTATTCTTTCTTTCTTCTTCTTCTGCTCTTTCAGCAGGAATTTGACCCCCTGAACATAGTCGAAAACTCACCAAACTTTGCCCAAAATTCAGATCCGGTGAAAAATTTATTAAAATGTGTGTTTCGTTTTGGGGAAATAAAAAATGGCGCGACAGCGCCACCTACAAAAGTGAAAATACATTGCGCCTATGGGGAGGGGGCCAACATAAACTTTGTCGTAGAGCGACGAGATTCGGTACAGACATTCGTCATGTGATGCCAAATAAATAATATTATTGAGGCCACGCCCCCAGACAAACCGGAAGTCCGCCATTTTGACAGGAAGTCGGGAAAATGCTGAGTCAGCGTTTTCGCTGACGTCGCATTTTAACGAACTCCTCCTAGGGCGTTTCACCAAATGAGCCCAAAATCGCTCCAGTTCATCTCGCGATGTGGGGCATCAAAAGTTATCCAAATTTTTTGGCTAAGTTTTACGGTTTGTTTGCGGCGAAGCCGCAATCTTTATGAAGAATTTTGCGACTTACCGAAAACAACAAAATGCTCCCATTCGCACAAACGAACTCCGATTAAAAATCGGAAATATACATTTTATTGACCTTTCACTCCCGGACACAACAAATGTGAAAAAGTGAGATTTGGCGCGATAGCGCCCCCTCTAGGCCGAGAACAAAAAATGCATTATGGAAAAAAAATTAGTTTCTCGGAAATGGATAAAATTCGGCACAATAATAGCTGATGGCATCCCGGTAAAAAAAGCCAATGAGACCCATACCGTATTTTGTACGGTGTTGCCATGGAGACGACCGAGGCTCGCCATGTTATTCCAATGGGACTGACCCGCATATCACACATTATACACAATTACAGCGCGTTAGCGCCCTCTGTCAGGAGCTTGTGGACAGTAGTCATTGAAGTACGGCCCGTCAAGGCCGTCCGATGCTGCTTGTGAAATAAAAAAGATTTGGGGCGCGCTAGCGCCCTCTGCAGGTTGGAGCCATCATTCACATGGAGTGGCTAAAAATCTCGTTTTGATGTTTACTCACAGAGATTAATGGCACATCAGGGCAATAAAATGTAGTGTGGCCACGTTGGCGCCCTCGGTGGGTTATGGCGCGGCAATGGAGGCACTGAGGGAGGCCTCCATTACATGGTCGGCCATTTTGGGAAAAATTGAGTAATCAGCGCCGAAGGCGCCATTTCTTGCCTTCTCCTCTTTTATAAACTCGACCTAGGGTGGCAGCGACATTATAACCACGTAGGGCGCGGCAGCGCCTCCCGGTTATTGCGGCGGCGTGCGGCAAACGGCGTCAACCGGCCACCGCGTCCCGCGAGGGCCTCTCGATGCCGCTTGCGGCTTTAATTAGGCCCGAGCGGCCTGCCGTAGCAAGGGCCTATTGTAATCGCAACGCAGTGCGCGCAGCGCACTGTACCGAGGTGCGCGGAGCGCACGAAAACAGCGCGAAGCGCTGTCCCCATGTCAAACGTAAACTCACCGTGTAAAACAGTGACTGCCCACACCTCTGGTGTGGGCCCTTATACTTATAATTGCAGCAAAATGAATGGGGGTATATGGCCAACTGTCATACGGAGGTGGATGACGAGCGCGAAGCGCTCGTCATTCACCTCCGAGCCCCACCGGTGCGTCGGGGAAGTCGAAAGCTTTAAAAAAATGCATAATATGTTGTAGTCGCGAAAGCGACTATATTGTTTTTGCAAGAAATATTATTATTCTTCTTTATTAGGCCCGAGCGGCCTGCCGTAGCAAGGGCCTATTGTAATCGCAACGCAGTGCGCGCAGCGCACTGTACTGAGGTGCGCGGAGCGCACGAAAACAGCGCGAAGCGCTGTCCCCATGTCAAACGTAAACTCACCGTGTAAAACAGTGACTGCCCACACCTCTGGTGTGGGCCCTTATACTTATAATTGCAGCAAAATGAATGGGGGTATATGGCCAACTGTCATACGGAGGTGGATGACGAGCGCGAAGCGCTCGTCATTCACCTCCGAGCCCCACCGGTGCGTCGGGGAAGTCGAAAGCTTTAAAAAAATGCATAATATGTTGTAGTCGCGAAAGCGACTATATTGTTTTTGCAAGAAATATTATTATTAGGCCCGAGCGGCCTGCCGTAGCAAGGGCCTATTGTAATCGCAACGCAGTGCGCGCAGCGCACTGTACCGAGGTGCGCGGAGCGCACGAAAACAGCGCGAAGCGCTGTCCCCATGTCAACCGTAAACTCACCGTGTAAAACAATGACTGCCCACACCTCTGGTGTGGGCCCTTATACTTATAATTGCAGCAAAATGAATGGAGGTATATGGCCAACTGTCATACGGAGGTGGATGACGAGCGCGAAGCGCTCGTCATTCACCTCCGAGCCCCACCGGTGCGTGGGGGAAGTCGAAAGCTTTCAAAAAATGTATAATATGTTGTAGTCGCGAAAGCGACTATATTGTTTTTGCAGGAAATATTATTATTCTTTCTTTCTTTCTTTCTTTCTTTCTTTCTTCTTCTGCTCTTTGAGCAGGAATTTGACCCCCTGAACATAGTCGAAAACTCACCAAACTTTGCCCAAAATTCAGATCCGGCGAAAAATTAATTAAAATATGTGTTTCGTTTTGGGGAAATAAAAAATGGCGCGACAGCGCCACCTACAAAAGTGAAAATACATTGCGCCTATGGGGAGGGGGCCAACATAAACTTTGTCGCAGAGCGACGGGATTCGGTACAGACATTCGTCCTGTGAGGACAAACAAAATATATTATTGTGGCCACGCCCCCAGACAAACCGGAAGTCCGCCATTTTGACAGGAAGTCGGGAAAATGCTGAGTCAGCGTTTTCGCTGACGTCGCATTTTAACGAACTCCTCCTAGGGCGTTTCACCAAATGAGCCCAAAATCGCTCCACTTCATCTCGAGATGTGGGGCATCAAAAGTTATCCAAATTTTTTGGCTAAGTTTTACGGTTTGTTTGCGGCGAAGCCGCAATCTTTACGAAGATTTTTGCGACTTTCCGAAAACAACAAAATGCTCCCATTTGCACAAACGAACTCCGATTAAAAATCGGAAATATACATTTTATTGACCTTTCACCCCCGGACACAACAAATGTGAAAAAGTGAGATTTGGCGCGATAGCGCCCCCTCTAGGCCGAGAACAAAAAATGCATTATGGAAAAAAAATTTGTTTCTCGGAAATGGATAAAATTCGGCACAATAATAGCTGATGGCATCCCGATCCAAAAAGCCAATGAGACCCATACCGTATTTTGTACGGTGTTGCCATGGAGACGACCAAGGCTCCCCATGTTAATCCAATAGGACTGACCCGCATATCACACATTATACACATTACAGCGCGTTAGCGCCCTCTGTAAGGAGCGTGTGGACAGTAGTCATTGAAGTACGGCCCGATAGGGCCGTCCGATGCTGCTTGTGAAATAAAAAAGATTTGGGGCGCGATAGCGCCCTCTGCAGGTTGGAGCCATCATTCACATGGAGACACGAAAAATCTCGTTTTGATGTTTACTCACAGAGATTAATGGCACATCAGGGCAATAAAATGTAGTGTGGCCACGTTGGCGCCCTCGGTGGGTTATGGCGCGGCAATGGAGGCACTAAGGGAGGCCTCCATTACATGGTTGCTAGGTGACCAACAGGTGGTCGGCCATTTTGGGAAAAATCGAGTAATCAGCGCCGAAGGCGCCATTTCTCGCCTTTGCTCTTTTATAATCTCGACCTATTGGGTGGCAGCGACATTATAACCAGGTAGGGCGCGGCAGCGCCTCCCGGTTATTGCGGCGGCGTGCGGGAACCGGCGTCAACCGGCCAACGAACCCCCGCGAGGGCCTCTCGATGCCGCTTGCGGCTTTAATTCTTCTTCTTCTTCTTCTTTCTTCTTCTGCTCTTTGAGCAGGAATTTGACCCCCTGAACGTAGTCAAAAACTCACCAAACTTTGCCCAAAATTCAGATCCGGCGAAAAATTTATTAAAATGTGTGTTTCGTTTTGGGGAAATAAAAAATGGCGCGACAGCGCCACCTACAAAAGTGAAAATACATTGCGCCTATGGGGAGGGGGCCAACATAAACTTTGTCGCAGAGCGACGGGATTCGGTACAGACCTTCGTCCTGTGAGGACAAACAAAATATATTATTGTGGCCACGCCCCCAGACAAACCGGAAGTCCGCCATTTTGACAGGAAGTCGGGAAAATGGTGAGTCAGCGTTTTCGCTGACGTCGCATTTTAACGAACTCCTCCTAGGGCGTTTCACCAAATGAGCTCCAAATCGCTCCACTTCATCTCGAGATGTGGGGCATCAAAAGTTATCCAAATTTTTTGGCTAAGTTTTACGGTTTGTTTGCGGCGAAGCCGCAATCTTTACGAACAATTTTGCGACTTATCAAAAACAACAAAATGCTCCCATTCGCACAAACGAAGTCCGATAAAAAATCGGAAATATACATTTTATTGACCTTTCACCCCCGGACACAACAAATGTGAAAAAGTGAGATTTGGCGCGATAGCGCCCCCTCTAGGCCGAGAAGAAAAAATGCATTATGGGAAAAAAATTAGTTTATCGGAAATAGATAAAATTCGGCACAAAAATAGCTGATGGCATCCCGATCCAAAAAGCCAATGAGACCCATACCGTATTTTGTACGGTGTTGCCATGGTGACGCCCGAGGCCCACCATGTTAATCTAATGGGACTGACACACAAATCTCACATTATACACAATTACAGCGCGTTAGCGCCCCCTGTAAGGAGCTTGTGGACAGTAGTGATTGATGTACGGCCCGTCAAGGACGTCCGATGCTGCTTGTTAAATTTAAAAAGATTTGGGGCGCGCTAGCGCCCTCTGCAGGTTGGAGCCATCATTCACATGGAGACGCTAAAAATCTCGTTTTGATGTTTACTCACAAAGATTAATGGCACATCAGGGCAATAAAATGTAGTGTGGCCACGTTGGCGCCCTCGGTAGGGTTATGGCGCGGCAATGGAGGCACTAAGGGAGGCCTCCATTACATCGTTGCTAGGCGACCAACAGGTGGTCGGCCATTTTGGGAAAAATCGAGTAATCAGCGCCGAAGGCGCCATTTCTTGCCTTTGCCTCTTTTATAATCTCGACCTAGGGTGGCAGCGACATTATAACCACGTAGGGCGCGGCAGCGCCTCCCGGTTATTGCGGCGGCGTGCGGCAACCGGCCAACGAGACCCGCGAGGGCCTCTCAATTCTTTTTCTTCTTCTTCTGCTCTTTGAGCAGGAATTTGACCCCCTGAACGTAGTCAAAAACTCACCAAACATTGCCCAAAATTCAGATCCGGTGAAAAATTTATTAAAATATGTGTTTCGTTTTGGGGAAATAAAAAATGGCGCGACAGCGCCACCTACAAAAGTGAAAATACATTACGCCTATGGGGAAGGGGCCAACGTCAACTTTGTCATAGAGCGACGAGATTCGGTACAGACATTTGTCATGTGACGACAACCAAAAAATATTATTGTGGTCACGCCCCCAGACAAACCGGAAGTCCGCCATTTTGACAGGAAGTCGGGAAAATGGTGAGTCAGCGTTTTCGCTGACGTCGCATTTTAACGAACTCCTCCTAGGGCGTTTCACCAAATGAGCCCAAAATCGCTCCACTTCATCTCGAGATGTGGGGCATCAAAAGTTATCCAAATTTTTTGGCTAAGTTTTACGGTTTGTTTGCGGCGAAGCCGCAATCTTTACGAAGATTTTTGCGACTTTCCGAAAACAACAAAATGCTCCCATTTGCACAAACGAACTCCGATTAAAAATCGGAAATATACATTTTATTGACCTTTCACCCCCGGACACAACAAATGTGAAAAAGTGAGATTTGGCGCGATAGCGCCCCCTCCAGGCTGAGAAGAAAAAATGCATTATGGGAAAAAAATTAGTTTCTCGGAAATGGATAAAATTCGGCACAATAATAACTGATGGCATCCCGATCCAAAAAGCCAATGAGACCCATACCGTATTTTGTACGGTGTTGCCATGGAGACGACCGAGGCTCGCCATGTTATTCCAATGGGACTGACCCGCATATCACACATTATACACAATTACAGCTCGTTAGCGCCCTCTGTGAGGAGCTTGTGGACAGTAGTGATTGAAGTACGGCCCGTCAGGGCCGTCCGATGCTGCTTGTGAAATAAAAAAGATTTGGGGCGCGCTAGCGCCCTCTGCAGGTTGGAGCCATCATTCACATGGAGACGCTAAAAATCTCGTTTTGATGTTTACTCACAAAGATTAATGGCTCATCAGGGCAATAAAATGTAGTGTGGCCACGTTGGCGCCCTCGGTAGGGTTATGGCGCGGCAATGGAGGCACTAAGGGAGGCCTCCATTACATGGTTGCCAGGCGACCGACAGGAGGTCGGCCATTTTGGGAAAAATCGAGCAATCAGCGCCGAAGGCGCCATTTCTCGCCTTTGCTCTTTTATAATCTCGACCTAGGGTGGCAGCGACATTATAACCACGTAGGGCGCGGCAGCGCCTCCCGGTTATTGCGGCGGCGTGCGGGAACCGGCGTCAACCGGCCAACGAACCCCCGCGAGGGCCTCTCGATGCCGCTTGCGGCTTTAATTCTTCTTTATTCTTCTTCTTCTTCTTCTTTCTTCTTCTGCTCTTTGAGCAGGAATTTGACCCCCTGAACGTAGTCAAAAACTCACCAAACTTTGCCCAAAATTCAGATCCGGCGAAAAATTTATTAAAATGTGTGTTTCGTTTTGGGGAAATAAAAAATGGCGCGACAGCGCCACCTACAAAAGTGAAAATACATTGCGCCTATGGGGAGGGGGCCAACATAAACTTTGTCGCAGAGCGACGGGATTCGGTACAGACCTTCGTCCTGTGAGGACAAACAAAATATATTATTGTGGCCACGCCCCCAGACAAACCGGAAGTCCGCCATTTTGACAGGAAGTCGGGAAAATGGTGAGTCAGCGTTTTCGCTGACGTCGCATTTTAACGAACTCCTCCTAGGGCGTTTCACCAAATGAGCCCAAAATCGCTCCACTTCATCTCGAGATGTGGGGCATCAAAAGTTATCCAAATTTTTTGGCTAAGTTTTACGGTTTGTTTGCGGCGAAGCCGCAATCTTTACGAAGATTTTTGCGACTTTCCGAAAACAACAAAATGCTCCCATTTGCACAAACGAACTCCGATAAAAAATCGGAAATATACATTTTATTGACCTTTCACCCCCGGACACAACAAATGTGAAAAAGTGAGATTTGGCGCGATAGCGCCCCCTCCAGGCTGAGAAGAAAAAATGCATTATGGGAAAAAAATTAGTTTCTCGGAAATGGATAAAATTCGGCACAATAATAACTGATGGCATCCCGATCCAAAAAGCCAATGAGACCCATACCGTATTTTGTACGGTGTTGCCATGGAGACGACCGAGGCTCGCCATGTTATTCCAATGGGACTGACCCGCATATCACACATTATACACAATTACAGCTCGTTAGCGCCCTCTGTGAGGAGCTTGTGGACAGTAGTGATTGAAGTACGGCCCGTCAGGGCCGTCCGATGCTGCTTGTGAAATAAAAAAGATTTGGGGCGCGCTAGCGCCCTCTGCAGGTTGGAGCCATCATTCACATGGAGACGCTAAAAATCTCGTTTTGATGTTTACTCACAAAGATTAATGGCTCATCAGGGCAATAAAATGTAGTGTGGCCACGTTGGCGCCCTCGGTAGGGTTATGGCGCGGCAATGGAGGCACTAAGGGCGGCACGGTAGCACAGCGGTTAGTGCTCTCGCTTCACAGCTAGAAGGTCCCGGGTTCGATTCCCACCTGGACAGGGCCTTTCTGTGTGGAGTTTGCATGTTCTCCCCGTGTCTGCGTAGGTTTCCTCCGGGTACTCCGGTTTCCCCTACCACCAAAAACATGTACAATAGGCCGGGATGAATGATGTGAGTGAGTGGTTGGTGGTGGTCGGAGGGGCCGATGGCGCAGATTGGCTGCCTCGCTTCCGTCAGTCTACCCCAGGGCAGCTGTGGCTACAATAGTAGCTTACCACCACCAAGTATGGAATGAATGAATAGTGCAATGTAAAGCGTCTTTGAGTGTCCAGAAAAGCGCTATATAAAACCGATGCATTATTATTATTATTATTACTAAGGGAGGCCTCCATTACATGGTTGCCAGGCGACCGACAGGAGGTCGGCCATTTTGGGAAAAATCGAGCAATCAGCGCCGAAGGCGCCATTTCTCGCCTTTGCTCTTTTATAATCTCGACCTAGGGTGGCAGCGACATTATAACCACGTAGGGCGCGGCAGCGCCTCCCGGTTATTGCGGCGGCGTGCGGGAACCGGCGTCAACCGGCCAACGAACCCCCGCGAGGGCCTCTCGATGCCGCTTGCGGCTTTAATTAGGCCCGAGCGGCCTGCCGTAGCAAGGGCCTATTGTAATCGCAACGCAGTGCGCGCAGCGCACTGTACTGAGGTGCGCGGAGCGCACGAAAACAGCGCGAAGCGCTGTCCCCATGTCAAACGTAAACTCACCGTGTAAAACAGTGACTGCCCACACCTCTGGTGTGGGCCCTTATACTTATAATTGCAGCAAAATGAATGGGGGTATATGGCCAACTGTCATACGGAGGTGGATGACGAGCGCGAAGCGCTCGTCATTCACCTCCGAGCCCCACCGGTGCGTCGGGGAAGTCGAAAGCTTTAAAAAAATGCATAATATGTTGTAGTCGCGAAAGCGACTATATTGTTTTTGCAAGAAATATTATTATTCTTCTTTATTCTTCTTCTTCTTCTTCTTTCTTCTTCTGCTCTTTGAGCAGGAATTTGACCCCCTGAACGTAGTCAAAAACTCACCAAACTTTGCCCAAAATTCAGATCCGGCGAAAAATTTATTAAAATGTGTGTTTCGTTTTGGGGAAATAAAAAATGGCGCGACAGCGCCACCTACAAAAGTGAAAATACATTGCGCCTATGGGGAGGGGGCCAACATAAACTTTGTCGCAGAGCGACGGGATTCGGTACAGACCTTCGTCCTGTGAGGACAAACAAAATATATTATTGTGGCCACGCCCCCAGACAAACCGGAAGTCCGCCATCTTGACAGGAAGTCGGGAAAATGCTGAGTCAGCGTTTTCGCTGACGTCGCATTTTAACGAACTCCTCCTAGGGCGTTTCACCAAATGAGCCCAAAATCGCTCCAGCTCATCTCGAGATGTGGGGCATCAAAAGTTATCCAAATTTTTTGGCTAAGTTTTACGGTTTGTGTGCGGCGAAGCCGCAATCTTTACGAAGAATTTTGCGACTTTCCGAAAATATCAAAATGCTCCCATTCGCACAAACTAACTCCGATTAAAAATCGGAAATATACATTTTATTGACCTTTCACCCCCGGACACAACCAATGTGAAAAAGTGAAATTTGGCGCGATAGCGCCCCCTCTAGGTTGAGAAGAAAAAATGCATTATGGGAAAAAAATTAGTTTCTCGGAAATGGATGAAATTCGGCACAATAATAGCTGATGGCATCCCGATCCAAAAAGCCAATGAGACCCATACCGTATTTTGTACGGTGTTGCCATAGAGACGACCGAGGCTCGCCATGTTATTCCAATGGGACTGAGCCGCATATCACACATTATACACGATTACAGTGCGTTAGCGCCCTCTGTGAGGAGCTTGTGAACAGTAGTCATTGATGTACGGCCCGTCAGGGCCGTCCGATGCTGCTTGTGAACTAAAAAAGATTTGGTGCGCGCTAGCGCCCTCTCCAGGTTGGAGCCATCATTCACATGGAGACGTGAAAAATCTCGTTTTGATGTTTACTCACAAAGATTAATGGCACATCAGGCCAATAAAATGTAGTGTGGCCACGTTGGCGCCCTCGGTAGGGTTATGCCGCGGCAATGGAGGCACTAAGGGAGGTCTCCATTACATGGTTGCTAGGCGACCAACAGGTGGTCGGCCATTTTGGGAAAAATAGAGTAATCAGCGCCGAAGGCGCCATTTCTTGCATTTTTGCTCTTTTATAAACTCCACCGAGGGTGGCAGCGACATTATAACCACGTAGGGCGCGGCAGCGCCTCCCGGTTATTGCGGCGGCGTGCGGCAACCGGCGTCAACCGGCCACCGCGTCCCGCGAGGGCCTCTCGATGCCGCTTGCGGCTTTAATTCTTCTTCTTCTTCTTCTTTCTTCTTCTGCTCTTTGAGCAGGAATTTGACCCCCTGAACGTAGTCAAAAACTCACCAAACTTTGCCCAAAATTCAGATCCGGCGAAAAATTTATTAAAATGTGTGTTTCGTTTTGGGGAAATAAAAAATGGCGCGACAGCGCCACCTACAAAAGTGAAAATACATTGCGCCTATGGGGAGGGGGCCAACATAAACTTTGTCGCAGAGCGACGGGATTCGGTACAGACCTTCGTCCTGTGAGGACAAACAAAATATATTATTGTGGCCACGCCCCCAGACAAACCGGAAGTCCGCCATTTTGACAGGAAGTCGGGAAAATGGTGAGTCAGCGTTTTCGCTGACGTCGCATTTTAACGAACTCCTCCTAGGGCGTTTCACCAAATGAGCTCCAAATCGCTCCAGCTCATCTCGAGATATGGGGCATCAAAAGTTATCCAAATTTTTTGGCTAAGTTTTACGGTTTGTTTGCGGCGAAGCCGCAATCTTTACGAACAATTTTGCGACTTATCAAAAACAACAAAATGCTCCCATTCGCACAAACGAAGTCCGATAAAAAATCGGAAATATACATTTTATTGACCTTTCACCCCCGGACACAACAAATGTGAAAAAGTGAGATTTGGCGCGATAGCGCCCCCTCTAGGCCGAGAAGAAAAAATGCATTATGGGAAAAAAATTAGTTTATCGGAAATAGATAAAATTCGGCACAAAAATAGCTGATGGCATCCCGATCCAAAAAGCCAATGAGACCCATACCGTATTTTGTACGGTGTTGCCATGGTGACGCCCGAGGCCCACCATGTTAATCTAATGGGACTGACACACAAATCTCACATTATACACAATTACAGCGCGTTAGCGCCCCCTGTAAGGAGCTTGTGGACAGTAGTGATTGATGTACGGCCCGTCAAGGACGTCCGATGCTGCTTGTTAAATTTAAAAAGATTTGGGGCGCGCTAGCGCCCTCTGCAGGTTGGAGCCATCATTCACATGGAGACGCTAAAAATCTCGTTTTGATGTTTACTCACAAAGATTAATGGCACATCAGGGCAATAAAATGTAGTGTGGCCACGTTGGCGCCCTCGGTAGGGTTATGGCGCGGCAATGGAGGCACTAAGGGAGGCCTCCATTACATGGTTGCTAGGCGACCAACAGATGGTCGGCCATTTTGGGAAAAATAGAGTAATCAGCGCCGAAGGCGCCATTTCTTGCCTTTGCCTCTTTTATAAACTCGACCTAGGGTGGCAGCGACATTATAACCACGTAGGGCGCGGGTAGCGCCTCCCGGTTATTGCGGCGGCGTGCGACAGCGTGCAGTAACCAGCCAACGAGACCCGCGAGGGCCTCTCGATGCCGCTTGCGGCTTTAATTAGGCCCGAGCGGCCTGCCGTAGCAAGGGCCTATTGTAATCGCAACGCAGTGCGCGCAGCGCACTGTACTGAGGTGCGCGGAGCGCACGAAAACAGCGCGAAGCGCTGTCCCCATGTCAAACGTAAACTCACCGTGTAAAACAGTGACTGCCCACACCTCTGGTGTGGGCCCTTATACTTATAATTGCAGCAAAATGAATGGGGGTATATGGCCAACTGTCATACGGAGGTGGATGACGAGCGCGAAGCGCTCGTCATTCACCTCCGAGCCCCACCGGTGCGTCGGGGAAGTCGAAAGCTTTAAAAAAATGCATAATATGTTGTAGTCGCGAAAGCGACTATATTGTTTTTGCAAGAAATATTATTATTCTTCTTTATTCTTCTTCTTCTTCTTCTTTCTTCTTCTGCTCTTTGAGCAGGAATTTGACCCCCTGAACGTAGTCAAAAACTCACCAAACTTTGCCCAAAATTCAGATCCGGCGAAAAATTTATTAAAATGTGTGTTTCGTTTTGGGGAAATAAAAAATGGCGCGACAGCGCCACCTACAAAAGTGAAAATACATTGCGCCTATGGGGAGGGGGCCAACATAAACTTTGTCGCAGAGCGACGGGATTCGGTACAGACCTTCGTCCTGTGAGGACAAACAAAATATATTATTGTGGCCACGCCCCCAGACAAACCGGAAGTCCGCCATTTTGACAGGAAGTCGGGAAAATGGTGAGTCAGCGTTTTCGCTGACGTCGCATTTTAACGAACTCCTCCTAGGGCGTTTCACCAAATGAGCCCAAAATCGCTCCACTTCATCTCGAGATGTGGGGCATCAAAAGTTATCCAAATTTTTTGGCTAAGTTTTACGGTTTGTTTGCGGCGAAGCCGCAATCTTTACGAACAATTTTGCGACTTATCAAAAACAACAAAATGCTCCCATTCGCACAAACGAAGTCCGATAAAAAATCGGAAATATACATTTTATTGACCTTTCACCCCCGGACACAACAAATGTGAAAAAGTGAGATTTGGCGCGATAGCGCCCCCTCTAGGCCGAGAAGAAAAAATGCATTATGGGAAAAAAATTAGTTTATCGGAAATAGATAAAATTCGGCACAAAAATAGCTGATGGCATCCCGATCCAAAAAGCCAATGAGACCCATACCGTATTTTGTACGGTGTTGCCATGGTGACGCCCGAGGCCCACCATGTTAATCTAATGGGACTGACACACAAATCTCACATTATACACAATTACAGCGCGTTAGCGCCCCCTGTAAGGAGCTTGTGGACAGTAGTGATTGATGTACGGCCCGTCAAGGACGTCCGATGCTGCTTGTTAAATTTAAAAAGATTTGGGGCGCGCTAGCGCCCTCTGCAGGTTGGAGCCATCATTCACATGGAGACGCTAAAAATCTCGTTTTGATGTTTACTCACAAAGATTAATGGCACATCAGGGCAATAAAATGTAGTGTGGCCACGTTGGCGCCCTCGGTAGGGTTATGGCGCGGCAATGGAGGCACTAAGGGAGGCCTCCATTACATGGTTGCTAGGCGACCAACAGATGGTCGGCCATTTTGGGAAAAATAGAGTAATCAGCGCCGAAGGCGCCATTTCTTGCCTTTGCCTCTTTTATAAACTCGACCTAGGGTGGCAGCGACATTATAACC
The DNA here is from genome assembly GCA_021464625.1 of Proterorhinus semilunaris. Classification (NCBI taxonomy): domain Eukaryota; kingdom Metazoa; phylum Chordata; class Actinopteri; order Gobiiformes; family Gobiidae; genus Proterorhinus; species Proterorhinus semilunaris. Next base: position 24,366,731 of record CM038360.1, read on the forward strand.
ACGTAGGGCGCGGTAGCGCCTCCCGGTTATTGCGGCGGCGTGCGACAGCGTGCAGTAACCAGCCAACGAGACCCGCGAGGGCCTCTCGATGCCGCTTGCGGCTTTAATTAGGCCCGAGCGGCCTGCCGTAGCAAGGGCCTATTGTAATCGCAACGCAGTGCGCGCAGCGCACTGTACTGAGGTGCGCGGAGCGCACGAAAACAGCGCGAAGCGCTGTCCCCATGTCAAACGTAAACTCACCGTGTAAAACAGTGACTGCCCACACCTCTGGTGTGGGCCCTTATACTTATAATTGCAGCAAAATGAATGGGGGTATATGGCCAACTGTCATACGGAGGTGGATGACGAGCGCGAAGCGCTCGTCATTCACCTCCGAGCCCCACCGGTGCGTCGGGGAAGTCGAAAGCTTTAAAAAAATGCATAATATGTTGTAGTCGCGAAAGCGACTATATTGTTTTTGCAAGAAATATTATTATTCTTCTTTATTCTTCTTCTTCTTCTTCTTTCTTCTTCTGCTCTTTGAGCAGGAATTTGACCCCCTGAACGTAGTCAAAAACTCACCAAACTTTGCCCAAAATTCAGATCCGGCGAAAAATTTATTAAAATGTGTGTTTCGTTTTGGGGAAATAAAAAATGGCGCGACAGCGCCACCTACAAAAGTGAAAATACATTGCGCCTATGGGGAGGGGGCCAACATAAACTTTGTCGCAGAGCGACGGGATTCGGTACAGACCTTCGTCCTGTGAGGACAAACAAAATATATTATTGTGGCCACGCCCCCAGACAAACCGGAAGTCCGCCATTTTGACAGGAAGTCGGGAAAATGGTGAGTCAGCGTTTTCGCTGACGTCGCATTTTAACGAACTCCTCCTAGGGCGTTTCACCAAATGAGCCCAAAATCGCTCCACTTCATCTCGAGATGTGGGGCATCAAAAGTTATCCAAATTTTTTGGCTAAGTTTTACGGTTTGTTTGCGGCGAAGCCGCAATCTTTACGAACAATTTTGCGACTTATCAAAAACAACAAAATGCTCCCATTCGCACAAACGAAGTCCGATAAAAAATCGGAAATATACATTTTATTGACCTTTCACCCCCGGACACAACAAATGTGAAAAAGTGAGATTTGGCGCGATAGCGCCCCCTCTAGGCCGAGAAGAAAAAATGCATTATGGGAAAAAAATTAGTTTATCGGAAATAGATAAAATTCGGCACAAAAATAGCTGATGGCATCCCGATCCAAAAAGCCAATGAGACCCATACCGTATTTTGTACGGTGTTGCCATGGTGACGCCCGAGGCCCACCATGTTAATCTAATGGGACTGACACACAAATCTCACATTATACACAATTACAGCGCGTTAGCGCCCCCTGTAAGGAGCTTGTGGACAGTAGTGATTGATGTACGGCCCGTCAAGGACGTCCGATGCTGCTTGTTAAATTTAAAAAGATTTGGGGCGCGCTAGCGCCCTCTGCAGGTTGGAGCCATCATTCACATGGAGACGCTAAAAATCTCGTTTTGATGTTTACTCACAAAGATTAATGGCACATCAGGGCAATAAAATGTAGTGTGGCCACGTTGGCGCCCTCGGTAGGGTTATGGCGCGGCAATGGAGGCACTAAGGGAGGCCTCCATTACATGGTTGCTAGGCGACCAACAGATGGTCGGCCATTTTGGGAAAAATAGAGTAATCAGCGCCGAAGGCGCCATTTCTTGCCTTTGCCTCTTTTATAAACTCGACCTAGGGTGGCAGCGACATTATAACCACGTAGGGCGCGGTAGCGCCTCCCGGTTATTGCGGCGGCGTGCGACAGCGTGCAGTAACCAGCCAACGAGACCCGCGAGGGCCTCTCGATGCCGCTTGCGGCTTTAATTAGGCCCGAGCGGCCTGCCGTAGCAAGGGCCTATTGTAATCGCAACGCAGTGCGCGCAGCGCACTGTACTGAGGTGCGCGGAGCGCACGAAAACAGCGCGAAGCGCTGTCCCCATGTCAAACGTAAACTCACCGTGTAAAACAGTGACTGCCCACACCTCTGGTGTGGGCCCTTATACTTATAATTGCAGCAAAATGAATGGGGGTATATGGCCAACTGTCATACGGAGGTGGATGACGAGCGCGAAGCGCTCGTCATTCACCTCCGAGCCCCACCGGTGCGTCGGGGAAGTCGAAAGCTTTAAAAAAATGCATAATATGTTGTAGTCGCGAAAGCGACTATATTGTTTTTGCAAGAAATATTATTATTCTTCTTTATTCTTCTTCTTCTTCTTCTTTCTTCTTCTGCTCTTTGAGCAGGAATTTGACCCCCTGAACGTAGTCAAAAACTCACCAAACTTTGCCCAAAATTCAGATCCGGCGAAAAATTTATTAAAATGTGTGTTTCGTTTTGGGGAAATAAAAAATGGCGCGACAGCGCCACCTACAAAAGTGAAAATACATTGCGCCTATGGGGAGGGGGCCAACATAAACTTTGTCGCAGAGCGACGGGATTCGGTACAGACCTTCGTCCTGTGAGGACAAACAAAATATATTATTGTGGCCACGCCCCCAGACAAACCGGAAGTCCGCCATTTTGACAGGAAGTCGGGAAAATGGTGAGTCAGCGTTTTCGCTGACGTCGCATTTTAACGAACTCCTCCTAGGGCGTTTCACCAAATGAGCCCAAAATCGCTCCACTTCATCTCGAGATGTGGGGCATCAAAAGTTATCCAAATTTTTTGGCTAAGTTTTACGGTTTGTTTGCGGCGAAGCCGCAATCTTTACGAAGATTTTTGCGACTTTCCGAAAACAACAAAATGCTCCCATTTGCACAAACGAACTCCGATAAAAAATCGGAAATATACATTTTATTGACCTTTCACCCCCGGACACAACAAATGTGAAAAAGTGAGATTTGGCGCGATAGCGCCCCCTCCAGGCTGAGAAGAAAAAATGCATTATGGGAAAAAAATTAGTTTCTCGGAAATGGATAAAATTCGGCACAATAATAACTGATGGCATCCCGATCCAAAAAGCCAATGAGACCCATACCGTATTTTGTACGGTGTTGCCATGGAGACGACCGAGGCTCGCCATGTTATTCCAATGGGACTGACCCGCATATCACACATTATACACAATTACAGCTCGTTAGCGCCCTCTGTGAGGAGCTTGTGGACAGTAGTGATTGAAGTACGGCCCGTCAGGGCCGTCCGATGCTGCTTGTGAAATAAAAAAGATTTGGGGCGCGCTAGCGCCCTCTGCAGGTTGGAGCCATCATTCACATGGAGACGCTAAAAATCTCGTTTTGATGTTTACTCACAAAGATTAATGGCTCATCAGGGCAATAAAATGTAGTGTGGCCACGTTGGCGCCCTCGGTAGGGTTATGGCGCGGCAATGGAGGCACTAAGGGAGGCCTCCATTACATGGTTGCCAGGCGACCGACAGGAGGTCGGCCATTTTGGGAAAAATCGAGCAATCAGCGCCGAAGGCGCCATTTCTCGCCTTTGCTCTTTTATAATCTCGACCTAGGGTGGCAGCGACATTATAACCACGTAGGGCGCGGCAGCGCCTCCCGGTTATTGCGGCGGCGTGCGGGAACCGGCGTCAACCGGCCAACGAACCCCCGCGAGGGCCTCTCGATGCCGCTTGCGGCTTTAATTCTTTCTTCTTCTTCTTCTTCTGCTCTTTGAGCAGGAATTTGACCCCCTGAACATTGTTGAAAACTCACCAAACTTTGCCCAAAATTCAGATCCGGTGAAAAATTAATTAAAATATGTGTTTCGTTTTGGGGAAATAAAAAATGGCGCGACAGCGCCACCTACAAAAGTGAAAATACATTGCGCCTATGGGGAGGGGGCCAACATAAACTTTGTCGTAGAGCGACGAGATTCGGTGCAGACATTCGTCATGTGACGACAACCAAAAAACATTATTGTGGCCACGCCCCCTGACAAACCGGAAGTCCGCCATTTTGACAGGAAGTCGGGAAAATGGTGAGTCAACGTTTTCGCTGACGTCGCATTTTAACGAACTCCTCCTAGGGCGTTTCACCAAATGAGCCCAAAATCGCTCCAGTTCATCTCGAGATGTGGGGCATCAAAAGTTATCCAAATTTTTTGGCTAAGTTTTACGGTTTGTGTGCGGCGAAGCCGCAATCTTTATGAAGAATTTTGCGACTTACCGAAAACTACAAAATGCTCCCATTTGCACAAACGAACTCCGATTAAAAATCGGAAATATACATTTTATTGACCTTTCACCCCCGGACACAACGCATGTGAAAAAGTGAGATTTGGCGCGATAGCGCCCCCTCTAGGCCGAGAACAAAAAATGCATTATGGAAAAAAAATTACTTTCTCGGAAATGGATAAAATTCGGCACAAAAATAGCTGATGGCATCCCAATCCAAAAAGCCAATGAGACCCATACCGTATTTTGTACGGTGTTGCCATGGTGACGCCCGGGGCCCTCCATGTTATTCCAATGGGACTGACCCGCATATCACACATTATACACGATTACAGAGTGATAGCGCCCCCTGTAAGGAGCTTGTGGACAGTAGCCATGGAAGTAAGGCCCGTCAGGGCCGTCCGATGCTGCTTGTGAAATAAAAAAGATTTGGGGCGCGCCAGCGCCCTCTGCAGGTTGGAGCCATCATTCACATGGAGCCGCTAAAAATCTCGTTTTGATGTTTACTCACAAAGATTAATGGCTCATCAGGCCAATAAAATGTAGTGTGGCCACGTTGGCGCACTCGGTAGGGTTATGGCGCGGCAATGGAGGCACTAAGGGAGGCCTCCATTACATGGTTGCTAGGCGACCAACAGGTGGTCGGCCATTTTGGGAAAAATTGAGTAATCAGCGCCGAAGGCGCCATTTCTTGCCTTTGCCTCTTTTATAAACTCGACCTAGGGTGGCAGCGACGTTATAACCACGTAGGGCGCGGCAGCGCCTCCCGGTTATTGCGGCGGCGTGCGGCAACCGGCGTCAACCGGCCAACGAACCCCCGCGAGGGCCTCTCGATGCCGCTTGCGGCTTTAATTCTTTCTTCTTTCTTCTTCTGCTCTTTGAGCAGGAATTTGACCCCCTGAACATAGTCAAAAACTCACCAAACTTTGCCCAAAATTCAGATCCGGCGAAAAATTAATTAAAATATGTGTTTCGTTTTGGGGAAATAAAAAATGGCGCGACAGCGCCACCTACAAAAGTGAAAATACAATGCGCCTATGGGGAGGGGGCCAACATAAACTTTGTCGTAGAGCGACGAGATTCGGTACAGACATTCGTCATGTGATGCCAAATAAATAATATTATTGAGGCCACGCCCCCAGACAAACCGGAAGTCCGCCATTTTGACAGGAAGTCGGGAAAATGCTGAGTCAGCGTTTTCGCTGACGTCGCATTTTAACGAACTCCTCCTAGGGCGTTTCACCAAATGAGCCCAAAATCGCTCCAGTTCATCTCGAGATGTGGGGCATCAAAAGTTATCCAAATTTTTTGGCTAAGTTTTACGGTTTGTGTGCGGCGAAGCCGCAATCTTTATGAAGAATTTTGCGACTTACCGAAAACAACAAAATGCTCCCATTCGCACAAACTAACTCCGATTAAAAATCGGAAATATACATTTTATTGACCTTTCACCCCCGGACACAACAAATGTGAAAAAGTGAGATTTGGCGCGATAGCGCCCCCTCTAGGCCGAGAACAAAAAATGCATTATGGAAAAAAAATTAGTTTCTCGGAAATGGATAAAATTCGGCACAATAATAGCTGATGGCATCCCGGTCAAAAAAGCCAATGAGACCCATACCGTATTTTGTACGGTGTTGCCATGGAGACGCCCGGGGTCCACCATGTTATTCCAATGGGACTGACCCGCATATCACACATTATACACATTTACAGTGCGTTAGCGCCCTCTGTCAGGAGCTTGTGGACAGGTGTCATTGAAGTACGGCCCGTTAAGGACGTCCGATGCTGCTTGTGAAATAAAAAAGATTTGGGGCGCGCTAGCGCCCTCTGCAGGTTGGAGCCATCATTCACATGGAGACGCTAAAAATCTCGTTTTGATGTTTTCTCACAAAGATTAATGGCACATCAGGGCAATAAAATGTAGTGTGGCCACGTTGGCGCCCTCGGTGGGTTATGGCGCGGCAATGGAGGCACTAAGGGAGGCCTCCATTACATGGTTGCTAGGCGACCAACAGGTGGTCGGCCATTTTGGGGAAAATCGAGTAATCAACGCCGAAGGCGCGATTTCTCGCCTTTGCTCTTTTATAATCTCGACCTAGTGTGGCAGCGACATTATAAGCAGGTAGGGCGCGGCAGCGCCTCCCGGTTATTGCGGCGGCGTGCGGCAACCGGCGTGCGGCAACCGGCGTCAACCGGCCAACGAACCCCCGCGAGGGCCTCTCGATGCCGCTTGCGGCTTTAATTGAAATTATATTCTTCTGCATCGTATCTAAGTCTGGAACTAAACAATCAGTTAATCAGTATTATTACAATTTATCGATTAGTTGCTTAACTTTTTTAGGCCATACCGCCTTTGCTCTGTCCGATTATTATTAATATTATTATTATTAGCTCTGAAAGCCGTTTGAATTATTATTATTATGTTTTTACTTTTAACATATAAAGCTAAAGTGGCACCGTGTGAAGACATGTTGATGGAACTTAAAGTGAATGTTTGTAGGAGGCTCTTAGCGCTTTAAAAAAGTCACTACAACTGAACTTGGTTTGCTCAAAGCGACACATGAACACAAGCACAAGTTTGTTTGACCCGGACATTCCTCATGTGAAAGCTAAGAATCTCCAGTATTTTCTCCTTTTAGTTTTACTCAAATCTAAAAGCTTCTTGACTGGAGTTCACAGCCTATAGGCCAGAGTAACGCCTTATTTGAAAGCCTAGACCTACAAAACTCATTGCAACTTTTCTCAAGTTTTCACCTTTTTTTGTGCTTTTTTTAGGTCATACTTTGAAGTTTTTGTTGCTTCTGTGTGGTGTTTTGTGACTCTTTGGTGACTTTTTGTTGTTGCTCATCACTGTTTAGTCGTACTGTAGTCGCATTGTTATTGTGTTGTTTCTGTTTTCTGTCACATTTTTGTTATGTTTTCATCTTTATTTTAGTTGCTATTTTGACACTTTTTGCCTGGAGAAAATGTGCTCGGTTCAGGTTGAGGTTAAGAGGTTATGACGAATGGAGGCTGCACTAATTGGGACAGGAGGACTGAAGAAGTGACAGAGAGTTTTATGTTTATTTCCAAACTGATTTAAACCATACATGTAGCATCTATCCTGAGACACAAACAAATATGTATTAAAAGGAACAATGTACAGAACATTGCATACCAAAACTGTTGTTTTTCATCAAAAAGAAGGCTAAGTAGGCGTTTTTTTTGTTGCCAGACCCACATATTCTGTGTGTTTTATGTCTCCTCTCATTGAGGTCGTGAGCCTTTTGCCCGTGCCTCCTCCAGGAAGTGTCCCGGGCCAATCAGACGGGAGTAGCACGTCGTTAAAGTGTGGTAAACCCGCCTCTGAGGAAACCACGGCCAGGGTGTTTTTGACAACAACTGCTGTCTTGGAAATTGCGACAGCGCAGAAAGGCAGTAATTAAACCAAGAAGACACTCGGATTATCATTTTCAGTGCCACGTTAGAGTCCCTTTTTATTTACTTTGACAAGGCAACAAAAGTCAAGAGTATGATTGTTATTACAACAACAACAACAACAGGCGAGCGTGGCAAACTTTGGCCAGAGCGACTGTAAGATTTGGCAAGATCTCCGTGTAGTTAGGTAACTGCTTTACAATCTCAACTGGACTTGTCAGTGGTCCACTAATGCTCTTACATAAAGTTGTTTAAGTGTTGTAGGAGAATGTCCGCGGCGGCAGCATCATCCTCTCCAGCACTGGACCCCTCTTCCCCTCCGCGGCTGAAGCACGGCGGCTCGCCCCCTGCCTCCTCCCGCATCACCAGCCCCAGCCTGGCCCGGTGTCAGCCTATCCGTGCCACGGTGCCGTACCAGCTTTTGCGTGGAAACCAGCTCAGCCCAACCCGCTCCGTTTCCTCCTCCTCCTCTTCCTCAGCAGCAGCAACAGCAGCAGCAGTCAAGAGCCACACAGTACCGACGACGTCCCGCTGCTCCAGCCCCGCTCACCCGGGTGGAAGCGCCTCCTCGGACGGCAGGCTGGTCCCCTGGCACAGGCTTTCCCCTCCGGACAGGACGAGCTCTCCAGAGGGCTCCTCGTTTTCTCCTGCGGTCAAAGGTAAATGTCTAAACACGCATCATCGATGATATAGCTCTGTGCTAAGCTAGGCGATCTCCAATCTACAGAGAAGTGAATGTCACGTCGAACTCGCCTTCAAGAAACGTGCTTTTTAATGTTTGTCTAAATCATTTACGCAGATTAATACGTAAACGTAGATGAAATTAAACTTTGCTGAATGCGCTTGATGTTGTTTTATGTTCGGCATAACTGTGTTCAACTGAACATAAGCTCCCATAAGTAATTTAATGAGTTTTATAGCAAAACCTGTTCCTCGTCATCTAACGCCACGTTGTGTTTTGGAAAGAAAAGACAGTAAAATTATGGGCGACGCTGCAAAACTCGGGCCATTTTCAGTCAAAATGCGAAATGAATTGTATTCAAATAAATGCCGAACTATAAAGGTCACTTTTATTGTACCATAACCCCCGTGGCCATAATGGGACTGCAATTGAATGGGCAAATGTTACAGACAATGTTAAATTGCTAGGTTTTCCATGGCTAGCTTGAACATAGCTGCGCGTTCCATGTACCCCTGCGCGAGGCTGGATGCTAAGCTAGTTTGCTAGCTTTATAATTGGGTCATAACACATTAAAGCTCAAATGGCTGACGGTAAACAAACAACAGCAGATTTACGAGCGCTGTATTGAGCAGGAGCATTACCCTGTTAATCCCACAGCATCATCCTAATACCAAAACATATTATGGAGTATTATTACTGCGAGCTATTTATTCAAGCTCTGTATTTTATAGCTCTACGCACATTTAATTTCACTGACAGTACTGCACTATTTCAAGTCATGTTATGGATGCTCGTGGTGTGATGATGCAGCTACTTTGTCGATGATGCAGTCCACAATACATATTGCATGAACAAATTAATGATCACTAGTACTTAAGAGTATGATTGTTTTATAATTACAATGCATGTTTTCCCAGACAGAAGGATTAAAAGAAAACAACATGTCCCGAACTGCCAGCTTATTGCAGCAGGGGCCTTGTAGCATTTGAAACATAAACACAAGAAGGTAAGCAGGCAAGGAGCAGGCCAGCCTCTGCAAATGCAAGCAACATTTCATGTTGTGAAATGGCCATAAAAACTAAGCCGTCCCAAATGGTAGCCGTAACACTGTGGAGGTAAAAATATCAATGTCACACTCGGTAGACCGCTTACGGCAGGTGTCACAGAGGTTACATGGCTGTACAGAGGTGTTAGCTGGGATGTGGGAGAGGTGTCCTGTCACCCGATAGACGAGCCGCACCACTTCACGCTCTGTCTTTTCAATATTAGATGCAGCCGGTTAAGTCCGAAGCATTTTCTTTTAAAGGTTTTTTTTAATTCATTTTTTAATTTTTTTGACCAGGAGCGTGCCAAACGTTGCAAGGCTGACCTGAATCACTGCCAGACAGCCATTAACACAAACTTTAATGTCGATCATCCAAGCCAAAGAGCGAGAGTGGAATTTGAGACAGCAGCCCGACACCCATTATTGTCTACTGTAACAGACTGACAGATGGTGCAGATGAATTGATACGACAACAGGTAGACGTAGCATCTTTCCCCCTTTTTACTTTGCAGCGCAGGGCCTGTGTCTCTGAACAGGCGCCAGTTAATGTCTACAGCCTACTCTTAAATTCCCTGAGCTGTAGTAACCCAATTTTGACAGAAAACGTATCGAGAAATGGCCCGGATCCATACGCCTTTACAGCCCACGCAGTTCAAAATATTGTTTGTGTGCTGGCAGGCAGCTTTTTTTTTTTAGATAATTCAATGATAAGAATCAAAGCGCTAGGACATGCTGTGGTTGGATCTGTGCTGGTGATAAAACATGAGGTAAGCTTAGAGGAGTTGCTTTTCGTGGGTAGCTTGTGAAGTGCACAGAAACTGTAAGTATAGCACCTAGTGTGGCGTGCTGAACCCAATCAATGGCAGTGTGTAAATGGCATAGCTTGATAAATGTATGACAGGTTTTTGATAACATTATAACGCAGGAATAAGAGTCACTGATAGCAAAGTTTTATGAAATCTGGTGACTGACTCTTGTACGACCGAGTAGACTGGTTTTCCATAACATTACAAATCCAACACAACCTGCTTTCTATGAATAAGGCAGGACAGAATAACTCTGATGTGAATTACATTCTGTTCCTTCTCAGGACTAGAACATACATGCTCCTTTGTGTTGTATTTGTCACTTCTTTTTTATCTATAATAATAATAATAAAATTATTATAATAATAATAATAATAATAATATTATAAGTTGAAGATGGACAACTCCGGTACGACTGAGAACTTACACAGACAATAATAATCCATCCATCCATTTTCTTCCGCTTTATCCGGGGCTGGGTCGAGGGGGCAGCAGTCTCAGCAGAGATGCCCAGACTTCCCGATCCAAGCACACCTCCTCCAGCTGTTCTGGGGGGACCCCAAGACGACACCAGGCCAGCTCGGAGACATAGTCCCACCAGCGTGTCCTGGGCCTTCCACGAGGCCTCCTCCCAATAGGACATGCCTAGAGCACCTCCCGAGGGAGGCGACCAGGAGGCATCCGGAACAGATGTCCTAGCCACCTCAGCTGGAGGAGTAGCGGCTCGACTCCGAGCTCCTCCCGGGTAACTGAGCTCCTCACCCGATCTCGGAGGGTGCGCCCAGCCACCCTGCGAAGGAAACTCATTTCGGCCGCTTGTATTCGCGATCTTGTCCTTTCGGTCATTACCCAAATCTCATGACCATAGGTGAGGGTGGGAACGTAGATCGATCGGTAAATCGAGAGCTTTGCCGCTTGGCTCAGCTCCCTCTTCACCACAACAGTCCGATACAGCGACCGCATCACTGCTGACGCCGCACCGATCCGTCTATCGATCTCACGCTCCATCCGTCCCTCACTCGTGAACATGACCCCGAGATACTTAAACTCCTCCACTTGAGGCAAGGACTCCCCACCGACCTGAAGCGGGAAAATAATAATAATAGTAATAATAATAATGCATTAGACTTGTATAACGCTTTTCCAGATGCTCAAAGACGCTTAACAATTTGTTGAGCATTATTCATTGACTCATTCCATTCTCGGTGGTGGTAAGCTAGTATTATAGCCACAGCTGCCCTGGGGTCGCCTGACCGAAGCGTGGCTGCCAATCTGCACCATTGGCCCCTCTGACCACTACCAACCACACACTCGCACACTACATTCACCCAGGGTTCCTGATGTTACCAAACGGTCTCCCATCCAAGTACCAACCAGGACCTTCCGGCTAAGCTTCTGAGATCTGACGGGATCGGGCAGAGCAAAGGCGGTATGGCTACTGAAATGCGGAGTTAATAACAGGAAACATACTTAGAAGTAGCCTGGTTTTACTCGTACTCATTTAGTTTCATACAAGGGTTTGGATCTTCACAATTGAGCTCCGTTAACAGGTGGGAGGGGTGAACTCCTTTGAACGATTGGATCTGATTTTCGCTAGTGTTCGGCCGTGACGTATGTAATGCGCCCGTGTTGAGTAGGGATGTCAAGATTAACCGGTTATCCGTAAAAATTTCAGAAGCCACAGTTTACCGTGGAAATTTTTCATGCTGACGCACAAGCCGCTGCACGCCATAAACCGCGCGTAAAGAAGAAGAAGATCTTTATTTATATAGCGCCTTTCACAGACATGGTCACAAAGTGCTTTACATGAGAGCATTTTACATTCACTCCATACTCTGTGGTGGTAAACTATGTTAGTAGCTTCAGTTTCCCCTGGGGGAGACTTGACAGAAGCGCTGTCGCGACTGCACACATCTGCGCAAACGGTCCCTCTGACCACCACCATACATTCACACACACAACATTCATCCTGGCCTATTGTACATGTTTTTGGTGGTAGGGGAAACCGGAGTACCCGGAGGAAACCTACGCAGACACGGGGAGAACATGCAAACTCCACACAGAAAGGCCCTGTCCAGGTGGGAATCGATCCTAGGACCTTCTAGCTGTGAAGCGAGAGCACTACCGTGCCGTAAACTCACCAGTAGTTGAGCGAGGCAGAAGGACGCTCTCCTACAGTGTTGTATCCACCCAAAAACGATGGAAGTCAGCAGAGTGGGACCTCTTTAGGATCCAAAAGATGACCACGGTGTTGCTGTTGTTGATGGACATCCGTTATGCAAACCCTGTTGTCAGAAAGTTGCAGCAAAAGGCGCTGATATCGGCTACGTTGAATATAAACAACATCTTGGAGATAATCCTTCGCTGTAAATGTCCAGGTCAAGGTAATGAACTGCATAATTCCCAAATAAGTTGTCAAAATGTTCGGAAATAGCCGCCACAACTGGCCCAGGATGTAAACAAAAAGCTAACGTGCTCCGCTCTGCTTCAGCGTAACAGAAATGAAAGTAAAATCGCGCACATGTGGATATCAGCTGTTCAAAAGAGTTTCCTTAGTCATTTTGTAAACACATTTGATTTTCTGTTCATCAAAACATCTGACAAATAATTAAGCAACAGCAAAACTTTTGAGAACATAAAACCTAGGCAAGGCAAGGCAAGGCAAGTTTATTTGTAGAGCACAATTTATACACAAGGCAATTCAAAGTGCTTCACAGTTGCATAAAATTACAAGAAAACAGATCAAATCAATCATTAAAACATCAACATAAAGTTAATCAATTACAGTAAAAGGCAAGAGTGCAGATAAAATACTTTCAGTTTTCATATGCTCGGGTAAAAAGAGCTGTTTTCAGCCTGGATTTGAACATTGTCAGAGTTGAGGCCTGTCTCACATCCTCATGAAGACTGTTCCAGATTCCTAGCCTAGCTTGTGGCCTAATAATATGTCAGATGTACATGTAGGGAAAAGATAATTGACCAGAGTTTACAGATGGCAAAGGCCAGGCTAACTTAGAAGTAGATGTTACCTAATTTGAGTTTTGTGTTTTTTTTCTTCTTCTGTTGCTGTTTTACAGTTGGGTGGTTGGAAACCACTAAATGAGACCACAAGTAATGCAAATGGACTGCCAGTCCTTCTGTGATGTGGACTGGCACTGCAGATGCTTTAAGTAGTAACTCACCCTCAAATCCACTTTTTTTCCTGATAAACTGTATAAACGAGTGTCCAATAGTGTTGTCTACATGTCCTGGTCATTATTTTGGCTATTTAGTGCAAATTAGTTGAAAGATCAACATTCTGCCTAAAACCGTCAGTGAGGCGCCATCTATAGCGAACAGTCTGTACTGCATTTGATTTTTGAATATGGCGCCCCTATTTGCGCAGGCGTTAGAGATTACGTTGGACCAGTCTCGCTCACGCCCCGTAGCGAGTTGGAGTTGAATATTTTCATCAATTGTCAGGTTTGCAAATTGTTAACATAGCATTTAGGTAGATTTTATTAGCATAGCTTTTTGTATTATAGATAATTGTATAGTGTTAGTTGTTGAACAGTAAGAAAACTGGTACTAAAAAATGAAGATCTATAATTTTAATAATTTTTTCATCATTCAACTAAAGAAGCATAAAGAGACTTTATTATAGCCTTTACTCTACAGAGTGTTTATTCAGTTGTAGTTTAGTTAACGTGTTACATTGATGAAACTTCAAAATTTAGTAATAGAAATTACTTTGGGCTATTTACTTAGGGGGATAACTGTGTCTTTGGGTCCACAATGTTACACACCCTTAGTCAAGCCTTTAGATAAACATGACCTGGATGATTCTGTACTATCTTCAATGACAAACCGAAAACAATTTCAAAAGGATAGTGTTCCTGCACAATAATATATATTTTTTATATTATATGTTTTGTATACTTTGCTGTAAAAAAAATAAAATAAAGCTTTGTAATACATATAGTCAAGTCTCTATACCTCACACATTATCTGCTGAGGACACTGAGATACATATCCCATGCTTACATAGACTACAGCAAAAAGTCTACATGTAAAATAGATGTAAATTCTGAAAGGACAGTTCGGTCCCTTCGCTGCGATGCTAACATCGATCAAGCTCAATGCTAAGCCGCTAGCTTTATAAATGACAGAGGAATCACTCTAAAAAAAAATAAACCAGCGCCCCAGAGCAGTCTCAGGTACAAGGTGTGTAGAGAGAGCTGTAGAGCTGTCCCAGTGGAACATGTTGCTAAACAAGTTAGCTCGCTGGAACTCCATGCTCGGACTTTGTTTACGAGTAGCGCTGCAGGTTCCGCGTCAAAGTCAGATGACTCAGGCCTGTCAATCACAGACCCAGACCCCTCCCACCCTTCGCTCCTTAGTCCTCCAGGCAACGCCCCTTTTATTTTTTATTTTTATTGACTATCTTTATTGGAAGCATATTCACAACATGACAATACAATATGACTGAGAACTTCCAGTCTTTCATTTTTTTTTCCTTTTCTCCCCCCCCCCCCCCCCCAATCCCACCCAAACCCCTCCCCCAATCCGCTCCCTCCCCCCACCCCCCATCCCATCCAGGGCAGGACAGATCACAATGTAAAACCAGCAAACAGTACAGAATACATACAACAGATACATAAACAAGGAAATGATAGAATGACTAAGTATAATAAAATAATAATAAATAAAAACAAAACAAACAAAAAATAAATAAATAAAACAATAAAAAATAAAAATAAATAAATAAATAAATGAATAAACAAAAAAAAAAAGTAAAAAAAAAAAAAAAAAAATGATTTCAATAAATAATTAAAATAAAGGGGGGCTCAGTCGTCACAGTCAGGCAGGGATGTCAAAGATTCAATATGAGTTAAGAGAGGTCTCCAAGTCTTTTCAAACAGGTTCAAGAAGCCATTGAGGGAGAATCTAAGCTTTTCAAGTTTGATGGACAGTAACACCTCTTTTACCCACCTGCTATGAGATGGAGGTTGAGGGTGCTTCCACCCGAGGAGGATGAGTCGCCTAGCCAGCAAGGTGGTAAAGGCAAGAACCGTTTGTACGACTCTGGAGGTAAGAGGTTGCAGAGGGGTGCCAAACAGAGCCAAGAGGGGATCAGGAGAAATAGTAGTGTTATAAGCTGTGCTGAGAGTTTTGAAGATTTCAGACCAGAATGTGGCAAGCCTAGGACAGGACCAAAACATATGGGAATGGTTGGCCCGGGCTTGTTTGCATCTATTGCATGAATCAGATACATTGGGGTAAATCCGAGATAGTCTCAAGTTAGTGTAGTGAACTTTGTGTACAACTTTACACTGTAAGAGGCCATGCCTCGCACAGATTGATGAGGAATGAACCAACCGCAAGGCTTGTTGCCAATAATCATCAGGCAGTGTGGTTCCAAGCTCCTGCTCCCAAGAGACCCTGAGGTCGGAAGCTGGGTTGTCATTAGTAGAATTAATAAGGTTGTAAATGCTGGAGATTAGTCGCTTTTGTTCGGGATCAAGAGCTAGCAACGAGTCAATCAGAGTTTCCGGGGGGCGACAGGGGAATTTTGGGTTCTGGTTCTGAATAAAATGTCTTATCTGAAAAAAACGAAATAGGTGGGATTTAGGCAAGTCACATTTACTTGAGAGCTCTAAAAAAGACATAAAGGTCCCTTGGCTGTAAAGGTCCTTAAATTTAGTTATCCCTTTGTCAGACCAGGTCCGAAAGGCTAAATCAGTGCAAGAGGGCAGAAATAGGTGGTTGTTTACAATAGGGGAGAGGTCTGAGACCCTGTGGAGGCCTAGGTTTTTCCTAATTTGAATCCAGATTTTAATTGAGTTGGTTACCATTGGGTTTGAGGTAAAGTTGGATGTAGTCAAAGGAAGTTGGGAGCAGATCAGGGAGTGAAGAGAGAGTTTAGACGATGCCAGTTCCATATCCACCCATGCAGGGCGTTCTTCATCTGATGCGTCGGTAGTCCAGTACAAGAGTTTATGAATATTACAGGACCAGTAATAGTGTAAAAAATTGGGTAATGCTAAGCCGCCAAGGGCCTTAGGGAGCTGTAGTACTGATCTTCTGATGCGTGGGTTTTTTTTGCCCCAGAGGAAGGAACCAATTAGTTGATCGAGCGATCTAAAAAAATGCTTTTTAAGAAGGATGGGGATATGTGAAAAGAGATAAAGAAACTTTGGCAAGACGACCATTTTAACTAAACTAACACGGCCTACTAGGGATAGTGGAAGACCAGACCATCTGTCAAAGTCTAGTTTGCACCTCTCAAAGAGGGGAGAGAAGTTTTTGGAGAAAAGTTGTTTAATTGAATTTGTAATATGCACCCCCAAATATTTAAATCCGTCTGTAGCGTATTTGAAGGAAAAAAAAGATGGGGGTATATTTTTTGCCAGAGAGTTAACGGCAAGGAGTTCGCTCTTGAGGAGGTTAAGCTTGTACCCTGAGTAGGATCCAAATTTGTCGAATATATCTAGAACCACGGGGAGAGAGGCAGCTGGATCAGACATATACAAAAGGAGGTCATCAGCATATAGCGATAGTTTATGAATTTTCCCAGCTCTGCTGATGCCCTCGAACCCACCCTCTTGACGCAGCCAGATGGCTAGAGGCTCAATAGCTATGGCAAATAAGAGGGGGGAGAGAGGGCAGCCCTGTCTGGTTCCCCGATGGAGAGGAAAAGGGGCAGACTGAAGTCCATTAGTGTGGACTGAGGCGACTGGGCTGGTGTAAAGCAATTTAACCCAAGTAATAAATTCTGGATTGAAACCGAATTTCTGTAGGACAAAAAAAAGGAAGCCCCACTCCACCCTATCGAAGGCCTTCTCTGCATCAAGTGAGACAATCACTTCCGGAACGTTCGAGCTAGGAGCACTGATAATATTTAGAAGCCTCCTTGTGTTATGAAATGAGTGCCTTCCGAGCATGAAACCCGTTTGATCGGTTGATATTATACTTGATAGGACCCGCTGTAGGCGTTGGGCTAGGATCTTTGACAGTATCTTTAGGTCAACATTCAAGAGGGAAATGGGCCTATAGCTACCACAAATAAGAGGGTCTTTATCACTCTGAAGGGAAATGGAGGCCTCCAACAGGGTGGGGGGCAGGCGGCCCCTAGCAAAGGATTCATTATACATTTTTTGCAGGGCTGGTGCAATAGTGGCTGAGAACAGCTTAAAGAACTCCACCGTAAACCCATCAGGGCCTGGAGTTTTACCATTCTGAAGAGATACAATTGCCTCCTGTACTTCCTTAATAGAAATTAGACTTCCCAGCTCTCTACACGAACCCTCGTATATCTTAGGAAAAATGATCTTATCCAAAGGATTATCTCCATCCCAGACATCCGAAGTACATTGTGAGGAGTAGAGACGAGAGTAGAATGAACAAAATATCTTATTAATCTCGATAGGGTCTGAAGTAGCTTCACCCGACGCGGATTTGATCATGGGAATCAATCTGGACAGTGTGGCCGCACGCGCCTGGTGCGCCAATAATCTTCCCGCTTTATCTCCAGTCTCAAAGAAGCGTTGTTTAGCAAGGAATAACTGCTTCTGTGTTTTACTCGTAGACAATAAATCAAATTTGGACTGAAGCTGGAGGCGTTCTTTATAAAGAGCAGGGGTAGGAGCCGAAGCATACAGACTGTCAATTCTAAATATCTCCTTAGTGAGTGCCTCAACTTCCACTCTTTCTGCCCTCCTTAGAGTTGAAACATATGAAATAATTTGCCCACGCATAAATGCCTTAAAAGTTTCCCATAGAGTGTGTCTAGAAATCTCTGGAGAGTCATTAATGTCAAAGAACAAGGAGATCTGCGTTTGAAGGAAGTCTTTAAAGGGAACTTGGGTTAGTAAAGAAGAGTTAAGTCTCCATTGTCTGGATGGGGGAACCCGCCTGGGGAAGCTAATATCTACAGATACAGGGGCATGGTCTGAGATGACGATGCTGTGGTATTGACATGAGTGGACCTCTGACAAAAAATAGTTATCCATAAGAAAAAAATCTATACGTGAGTATGAGTGATGGACATGTGAAAAGAAGGAGAAGGCTTTGTCTGAATGTGATTTAGCTCTCCATGGGTCAAATAAACCTAAATTGATCTTAAATGCGTCAAGGACTTTAGCCGATTTAGACAACGCTTGAGGTTTAGAGGAAGACCTATCCAGGGAGGGGTTTTGAATTAAGTTGAAGTCACCGCCGATAATTAAATAGTGATCATCAACTTTAGGAAGAGAAGAGAAAAAACTTGTAATGAATTTATCGTCATCCCATGTAGGTGCATAGACACAGGCCATGACCACAGGTAGGGCTGGGCGATATGGACCAAAAGTCATATCCCGATATATTTAGGTTGAATATCGATATACGATATATATCCCGATATTTTTTCCATAAAGTGAGAGCTGTGAAATGAAATGTTAAGTCAAAGTCACTGCCAAATAGGAGTGTTTTAATATTTAATATTGCCATTTTTATTGTATTTATTTTTCTTCTACCCCATTTGCTGTTAATAACTTTATGTTGCATATAACTAAACTAAAGCCTAAACTGAGACAATGAAATATGACTTATTAAAGTATTACTTACTTTTTAGTCCTTAATAATCATGAAATATAAATAAATAAATAGCCCAAATAATTTCTTGATATCTGCTCTTGATTTAACTGTGTTTTAGTCAGTGGTTTTGAGATAAGTTCTTATCTTTATCCAAAGCATTCCCAAACATAAGCCCCTAAACGGAGCCACAAACGACTCTTTACTCTTTACAAGCAGCACAGGCTCACCATCTCTGCTCATCATCAGAGCGGGTATCAGTGATTAGCGTTGTGGCTAAGGCAATGCTAACGGGGAAAAAGCGATAGTCCTTGGCGGTGGCAGCATTACAAACGCTGATATTTTCACAGTACATCCACGATCTACCGCAAACCTTAATTAGACTGAGAAGTAAACAAAAGCACATGGCGCAGCGCACGTCGCCGCCATATCTCGCCGCTGCATTCACTTCTGTCCAAACCATCTCCAAATGGTTGAGCCACTGGTTTTGTTTTACCAACCAAGGGGCTCTCCTCCGCGCGCTTCACAGACATTGTTGCTTTCTTCATGTTTGTTGAAGAGTGCCGGCGGAGTGTCTGTTCCTGTTCCTGCCCCATCTCCCCTCTCCCTCTCCCCCCTCTCCCTCTATGCATGCAAAGACGAGGGGCGGGGCCGGGGCGCTGGGAGCAGTGCAGAGCTCCGCTCAGCGGCGTGCCTGAAGCAAGTATTACAGCGCAAATTTGGACTATATCGATATATACGATATGGTCTGATTCCATATCTCTTTTTAAAATATATCGATATATCTTAAATATCGATATATCGCCCAGCCCTTACCACAGGCATGCCACATAATCTGCCCGAAATAATTACAAATCGGCCATTAGGGTCTTCAATGGAGTTTGACAGCTCAAATGGAACACTCTTGTGTATGAGGATAGCCGCACCCCGCGCCCTTACTGGGAATTTAGAATGAAACACATGCTCTATCCAGGGTCGCCTGATACGGCCAACCTCTGAGGAGCAGAGGTGAGTTTCCTGTAAGAAGAGAACATCACCCCTGAGTTGTTTTAAATGAGTCATTACCTTGTTGCGTTTAATGGACTGGTTGGCACCCTTCAAGTTCCAGGAGATAAAGCGAAGATTCTTACCCTGAGTCGTCATGTCAGGAGACGGGGAGCGATCCCGGCCTGACGTGACTTCCGAGCCAAAGAAAAAGGAGAGAAACAAAAACAAAAACACATAACAAGACACAAAAACAAAAAACAAAACAAAAACAGCAACATTGTATCAACCCTCCACCTCCCTCTCCCCCCCCCACCCCTCCCACCCCTCTTCCCCTTATACAAACCAAGCATATCCACATCTTCAATCCCAACAGGATAACACTTTCTGCTTCCATAACCTTATCTTGTCCAAGAGGTCAATCAGGTGAACAATATACAAAAATACACCATAGCAATTTCGCCACAGTATTTGCCCCAAACAGAGAAACTATCCCACTCAACAAGCTCCACCGTTTCCAGATACCCCAACCTTCATGAAAATGTCTATCAGGCAGGAAGTCCGCGGGATAGCACAAAGTGGCAATGGGAACGGCCTCATCCAAACAGATGGGGCAGAAAAAAGCCCCAGGTGGGGGGCATCAACCGGGAATACTGTACCATGTCTCAGTTTTTGTCCTTCACTCGTTCGTCGTAGAATGCGCGCGCGTCCTCCGGAGTCTCAAAGGAGAATGTTTCATCCTCGTAAAAAACTTGCAGGCGAGCAGGGAAGAGAAGCCGGAACTTCACTCCTTTCTGGTAGAGGGCTTGCTTGATGTTGTTAAAAGCAGCTCGTTTCTTTGCAGTGATGGCGCTGACATCTGGGTAGACTCGCAGTGTTGAGTCGCGGAGTTTAAGCTCGTGTTGTCTGGCCCAGCGCAGCACCTTCTCCTGAAAACGGTGAAAGCATATCACAAAAGGCCGAGGTCTACCTCCCGGTCCAGGTTTAGCGGCTAGGGAGCGGTGCGCTCTCTCAAGCTCCGGGGGTTTGGAGAGGATGTCGGGGCCGAGGTTTCTCATCAGTAGCTCAGATATGAACTCGATCGGGTCCCGTCCCTTTTCACTGCCCTCGGGGATGTTAATTATCCGGAGGTTGACTCTACGAGACCTGTTTTCAAGATCGTCGAGGCGGTCACAAAGAGACTTGTTCTGGGCTTGCAGCATTTTCACTGTCTTTTCCGTGCTTGTTATGCGCTCGAAGTTATCCCCGGCCAGCGTCTCCGCAGCAGCTAGGCGGCCATTAAAGTGATTTACCGTCTCGCGGAGCGCGTCCACCGAGGTCTGCAGTGGTTTAACAGACTCCTGGATTAACACTGACATATCCTCCCGAAGCAAGGTCCGCTGCTTCGCCAGTTCAGAAATCAGCTGACTTGTTGATAAAACCTCCGACGAGTCTTTGACGGGACCAGGAGTGTTGCTAGCATCTAGACCCGCAGCAGCCATTTTAGCAAGTTTGCTAGTTACGGTAGCTGTAGAGCCACGGGTGACTGGGCAGCTCGGCGTAGTACTCCCTTTAGTTTTAGGACCACTCATTGTACGTCCAAGTTTAACTAGTGGCTGTAGTCCGTCACTTTCCTTAATCAGTCGAGGTGTTTACAGGGAAATATTAACAGTTTAACCGAGAGACCTCTTCCACACGTCTTTCTCCTACATCGTCACCACCGGAAGTCGCAACGCCCCTTTTCTGTTAATATTTTCAAATCTGAGGCGGAGGCTCTGGAAGGGGGGGTTAGCAACTCTTTAAATACCTCAACTTATAATAGGAATGTAACAACATTAGCTGTACTGTGACATCGCAGTTTTAAAAGTCTCACATGATTATCTTTGATAAGTATAATATTACATAAGAGAATAGAATTCAGCGGCAGGTAGTGCTCAGTTACATTTACTCAAGTACATGTACTTTTTGAACTAGTTATGTCATACTCTATGTCGTACTCTACTTCTACTTGAGTAAAATTATAACAAGGTACTCTTGAGTAAAAATGAGCGGTACTTTTTATATTTCAGCAGCAAATGCTTCATTTTGTACTGTAAAATAGATGTAGTTCATCTTATGCGCCTTGATTTTTAAAATTATTTAGTTTTTCTGTACTTTGATGCACATTTTTTTTGGAAATATCACAATTTCCGCATTATTTTATGTTTTGTTTCACACATTTCATGGCGTCATGGAAAATAAATCAAGCTTTTTCACTCAAACAGTTACTTAGTACTGACAATACTCAAGTAACATTTACTTTTACTAATTGTTTTAGTCACTACTTTTTGGGGGCGGTGGCGCAGATAGTAGGTCGGGTCATCTTGTGACCAGAGGGTCAGCGGATCGAATCTTTGAGTGCCTAAAGTGCTATATAAATGTGACCATTTATTTAACATTATTTGAAAGTAGCAGCGTTATTCTTACTTAAGTAAATATTTTGGCTACTTAACTCTACCCACCTATGATGGAGTTTAATCATGTGTATTGCTCTTCTTTGATGCAGCCAACATGTAGAAATGATTTAGGCATACTGCTTTTAACTTTAACTTTAACTTAGCGCAATAGTGCCGTAAATGTGTGTTGTGTGAGATTACGAGGAAGTTGCATAACTAAAGTAGCATATACTAGCAAGTTTCTCTTTGCATAGCAAGTCCCTCATTCTTTATCAAATCCACCGACTTCAGTTTAACTTGTTTTACCTGTTGATGGCGCTGCCAAAAAGACTCCTCCTCTCCAAAACGAATACATGTTTTTGCAAATTACCGTTTTTTTCATATAGATGTTAGGATTATATTTTGTATTGAAATGTCCAGCTCCCTGTATAGACGACTCGTTTTAACAATGCGTGTCATAGTGCTGTAATCTGGCGTGGAGATAATTTCCCTGGAGGGACATGCTATAGGGATAATTAGAATTTCTATACCTGTACGCTGCTGTGGAGTGAGATGGCTGCCCCACACAGGTGCAGCAGGGCCCAGGGCTAATCACTGAGCCTCACTCCAGCCTTTGTGAGCTCCCTTTGGGTCAGGCCTCAGTACTTCAAATGCTACTCGTCTGAATACACTGTGAGCTCCAGCTGCCTTCTGCAGTCTGGACACGTCACCTTAAAGTAGAAGAAGTTCTGTCTACCTGCTTTAATAGTGTTACTGCTGTATCAGCTAATTCTGGTATACATTTTTTTTGTATTTTTTTTTTTTTAGCTTGATCCCCCTGCTGATGTGCTAATGAGTATAGAGGTAAGAGATTATCAAAAAGTATACGTAACTGTAGTTTTTTGGACTATTATTGCCGTAGCGTCTCGATTTGCGAGGTATATTTTAAAATCATGAGTCCTTAAAATTTCAGAACCAGTTTGTAGAGTATATTAAGACCCCTTGTATTTCTTGTTTGTGAAGGATATCACTCCAGTTCCTGAATAATTGCAAACTTAGAGAATTTGGAGGAGCTTCACTAATTAGTTAACTTATTAGACAGTTCCAGGTTCACACCCAAGATTGGATGACTGCATTGGCATAGGACAATTTAGTGAGAAAAGAACACAAAAAAACCGAATGGAAGTAAGTAAAACCGATCTGATTTGATATATAAAAACATACAAAAAGTACAAAAAATGTATATATTTATTTACTCAACTTGCGCTGTATCTGGTCAATGAGCAAATATTTTAAGAAAGACAATTTCGTAGTTTAATCTGCTCTGTGCAATTTGAGGAAATTTCCATCTGCCTTTTAGTTTACCCCATGTCGTTTAGTCAAGAAAAACAGTCACTTACGCCTCATTTGACCTTATACTTAACAAAACGTTTTAAGTAACAAACGTTGGGGGGGGGGGACCAAAATGTTACGCTAAGGCATTTAATAATTTGCCGTGTTAGTCTGTTTGATCATTTGAAAAATGTGACTGGTGAAAATGTTCTTTCCTGTACTGATTATCAATCAATCAATCAATCAATGGTTTTGTATAGCCCAATATCACAACAGGAGTTGCCTCATAGGGCTGTAACAAACATTAAGGCAATAAACCAGAACAGTAAATAAGACAATGTAAAGTTCCGGTGAATCAAATATCCAGGCAAACATAATGTCCAAATAAGCGTCAGCAGTGGGTGGCGACGAGCAGTGGGTGGCGACGAGCAGCTCGGGTGTCCCCTGTCCTTAGACTCTCCAGCCCGGCAAGGAAAAACTCAAAAACCCAGTGGGAGAAACGAGAAACCTTGAGGAGAACCACAGAAGGAGAGATCCACTCCCATGGACGGACAGGCTATAGAGACCCAGGGCCGAAGGAGTCCCTCAGTAGAGGGATATTATTTGCTGGTCCATATAATTTTTGGAACTTTTGTTTTAGCATGGCTTCCTTTGCCACCGGAGCACCAGAGGCCAGATTGGGGCCCCCTGTTGGTGTTTTGTAAAACTACATTTACATCCTAGTGTTTTTTTCCAGACATATACAACATTATTTTAAGTAATACTTCCAAACCAACCAAGGCAGAGGTATCTGAAGTCGTAAAAAGGCTGAAACACAAGCACTTTCTGGTGATGTAGAGTGTGTCTCTAAATTTCCCTCTCTATACAGGATTGTTATACTTGAGACGATTTACTCCAGCCAAAATTTGTAAGGAACAACCATTTGAAAACATAATAGCTGTGCAATTCCAGTCTGTTGTTTCATATTTTTTGCGTCGCTCCCGTAACAGACAGGTTTTCCAGTGTAAATCAATACTTTGTGTGTAGCTGTGACACAGAGATCTAATAATGGGCCTATTTGCCCCTCTCCCCCTCAGCCCAGCCTCAGCCCCAGCCGCAGACAGAGTGCTCTCCTCAGCTGAGCGTTTCTGCAGCTGGCATCGCGGCCATTTCATCCGCAAGCCTCAATTTTGTTATTATACCATTTTATGTGCTTTTGTGAGGTGCGAGCTTTTTATTTCCGTAGCTTGAAGTCATGGCAGATGATGAAAGTGCTCCATTGTTCCCATTATGGCTGGAAGTGTGTTATGTCCAATTAGGGCTGCTCCATATGAGAAAATAATTTTATGCTCAACTCAACTATGTGTTCAGTATGGGATGTAGCCATATAACATGAGGTATAAATACATTTGGTACCCCTCTAAATGCTTTGTTTTGCATAATCCATGGCACAAAAAGCATTCTTGCTGTCATTAGGAGGTAGGGCCGTATAATATCATTCACAATAATTGGCAATTTATTTTGAGGAGGTGATATGAATTTCAAATTTTGAAGTATAGTTTGCATGCACATGTTCAAATGTGAAGAGCAAATGGTGCTACCGCTAACACTCAGATACAAATCAGGAAATTGCCTTAACGGAATGATAATTGCCTTATCATTCAAATATACTGAGCTTTTGATATTATTATTATTGTAACATTCCCTCTTTAAAAACATACCTGGAATAGTCTTTACTTCATTCACGTAGTTTTGAGAAGTCCTGTTCACACCAATGTTGTTTTCTTTCTTTTACCACTGTAGCTCTTAGATCTGTATTTCCTGGATTTCATTACATCATAGATGTAATGAAACATAAACTGTCTAGAACTCAAAGCCCAGAATCCATCTCTGGACCTGTTGTGTGAGCAGTTCTGCGGTCAAAGTGTGTTCATCACGGTGCTAGCATCAATGTGCTAGCATGCTGTTAGCTAAAAGTGAAAGCTTGTATTACATTTTCTATCACTGACTTTTTCCTGCTGCCTCCAGGGCAATTCAAAATCCTGACCAGCCCAATCTGACCCCTTACCATTTTTGTGTGTAAAATATCGATATTGAGGTGCCCCAAAGCTTTTTTTAAGCCTCAGTTGTGTTTGGCATGCTCACTTCAAATGTAGTTTTGTCTGGTGTCAATTATGTATTCAATTTGTTATCGCAATAATCAATGAACCGAGCTGAGGACCCTTGCTGGATGAAAAGTGAAAGCCCAGTCCAGATTAATACTTTTTGAATATTAGGTACTACTGTATATTGTATAGTGCAGCCTTTCCCTTGCTGCAAAGAATATAGACCCCCCCAGTGTGCTGTTTATCGTTGACTCGCGTTATCAGCATTGGGCCAATATGACGCAGCAGTAAAAGTTGAAACGGGAGGGAAATCTGCGTTGTTCTAAATCGAGGGGTGTGAATTATACATGAGCGCTGATTGGAGGGCTGTGGTTTAGGGTGGTCATATGACCCCGCGGTTGGGCTGTCCGTGACCTTGCCGTACGCCACAGAGGAAAAGAGATGGGAATTGAACAGTAAGTACACTATTATTACAGTTTGTCCTCCATATACAAGATTCTTTGCTGGTATAATTATAAACATGTGTAACAAAGCAAAACAAAATTTCACCAAAATGGCTGCTGACTGACATTGTTGTAGTGATGGTCCTGTGTAAGCACAATGATCTGGTTCCTAACGGGTTGTACTTGTACAGAAGGCAAGTTTATTAATTGATTTATCTTTTCAAGTATGTTGTTGTTTTTCCTCCAAAAATTGAAAAGTGACGCACTGGCTTTCTATTTTTAAAATGGCGCTGAACACTTGTGTCCTAATTTTGTATGGCACTGGCAAAAAGCAGACGACACAAACGGCACAGTTGTCCCTTTATACTAGAAGATTCTTTGCAGCATCAAGAAGAAAGAAAAACAAAAGGTCCTGGTAATCACAAGGAACTATACCATATGAGATATTCTTAATAGATATGCGAAACACAAGCACCTGGGGCCTTTCAATGTGCAGTTTGCATGTTCTCCCTGCGTCTGAGTGGCTTTCCTCCATGCTCCTCTTTTGCCCTATCAATCCAAACATGCACATACTCCATATTATGTTCCAAGCTATAGAACGGTGCCGCTGTACCGTAGTCGCCCACTGCTCCTGACAGGACGCCCTGAGGCACTGGTTGAACTATGTGTCAAATGTACTCGATGCAAAGAACACCTTTCTCTACATTTCTCCACAAAAGACAAGGGAGGGCTGTGTCCGATATTGAATTTTAAATTGAATCGCGATCAAAACTATGGATGATCACTGTAGCTCAGAGCCTTTCATTTGACAGGTGGTCTACCTCCCATTCCTGTGCCAGTAACGGTCCATTGCTTGCCGGACTAAAATTGAATTTTTTTGCGATAAATGGTACAGGCGTGGAAAGCAAAGGCTAATGTAGGCACTTCTATTATAATTTAAGACTTAATTTCATAGGTACCCTGTATACACTTTGTTGTTGTTCTAGGTGCCGATAGACGTCTCTGTCTTTGGCCTATTGCTCAGAGGCTAACCTTGTATATTTTCCGTGCACTGTGGCTTTTATTGTCTCTCTCTCCACTGCAGCAATTCCCAAATGAAAAGGTTTCGGTGAGGTTAACAGTGCCGTTGGGCCCAGTGGTGTTGGTCACTGTGCTAAGTTTGCTTCATAACGCCTTAGGGCTGCTGCCAGTGCGCCATTAGCTATGGATTAGGTCAGGAATGCTCCCAGCCTGTGCACAGCCAACCTCCCAGTGACCTGGGATTGGACAAATTGGAGCAATTTAATGTCACTAAAACAAGGGTCACCTCAGAAGTGCCCAGAAGTGCTAGCTAGTGATTTTGATTGGCTTAAACGTCTTTACAAGCATAATACTAGATGTTTAAATGGGAGTATTATGCAAAATCTACTTTTTAGAACTTTCCACCATGTGACTATGTTGTTCCCTTATCAAAAATGTATCTGGAGTTGCTTTTTGTGTTTGTGAATCTTTCTTTAGGTATAGCAACATGCAGAAACTGGATGATTTAGCATTTAGCTCAGAGGCCACTTTTAAACGCTATTACATATCTAAGTAAAATCGCCAAAGGTCTATGCATTCATTAAAGATTTCTAACCAAGTACTGACCTCACCTAAATAAGGTCGATAACAGTTGAAAACACCTGGACCTTTCAAAATTTCAATCGTTCGAATGTTCAATAGCTCACTGTTAACAGCTATAGGAAAATAATTGAGCAGACTAACGAACGCTGAAAGGGTTACCGAACTTGCCTTTTATTTACCTTTGAGAATTTCTCTACACATTAAACTGTCATCCTCAAGAATGTCCCTAAGATGAGGGTTTCTGTGTTATGTTGCATTAGTTCTACGATAGTGATCAGTTTCTCTTTTGTGCGCATTAGTAAAACGAGGCTGCCGTAAAATAAAGTCTTAATTATACATTATCTGTAAATATTTGACTGCGCTGCTGTCCCATACATCATGGGTATATTATAGGCTGCTGTGTGTTTTCCTTGCTGGGTTACATTGCAGCTCTGATTGCAGACTGGGGACGTCTAAGTTCAGTTGACAGGAAGTAGTGGCACTCGCCCTCGGAGCTGGTTAACAACCCACACTGTGCATCTACTCACTGACACTGGGCTATTATATTAGCAACTCTGCACAATGTTTTTTTTTATATAGATGCCTATAGAAATGTGTTCAATAATAAAGCCAGGGATTGTTTTAATGTTATTTCCCCCCCCCCCCCCCCCCCCCACCACAATTTACACTTTGGATTTCCTGAGCTTGGACGAGGAAAAGCTTTTTCACACTTTGTGATATTAAGTAGGTGAAACTTGACTTTCTGTCTTTAATATGCACTGGCCCTTTTTTAAAAGCAGTTAGAAGTGATAAAGAACACATAGTTCAGGGTGTGTACTGCTCCTACTAGAGTTCAAACCTCAAGAGAAACCTGCCCAGTCTAGTCTGATTAACTGCTAGTTAATTCATGTTGGAACCATGGCATGGCAAGTCCAAGACAAATTTCCCTTTTGGACAATAAAGTTGAACCTAAACTGACCCAGTTGAAGATACGGTTAAAAGTTTGCTTGGTACCTCATTGGTAGTATTTTTACCAATGAGGTACCAAGATGGTTTGGGGTTTGACTCTCCCCATGATCCACCAATCTAGCCCTGGATCTTCTTCCTATGGCGAGAATACTAACCTCTCTGCCATAGTGCTGACCATGACAATGTAATGGTCGATGCTAATGTACGCAGGCAGTCGTCTAGTCAGACAAACATTGCAGCGTTTGTTAGCCTGCTCATTGTATTTTTAATAAATCCATTAGCATTTAGCAATCAAATTTGGCAAATTATGTTTTCAGCTGTTGTCACCCCCATCAACCATTAGGGGTGTCACGATTTCAATTTTTTGAGTCACGATTATTGTGAAAGAAAATATTGCGATTTTACGATTATTCACGATTATCGACCGAATGAAAGGAAAGAACTGATATTTTTTTGTTTTTGTCTTTGAAAAGATTTGTAATACTTGTAAACTTGTAAACATTCACTGTTTCTAAAAATGAAAAATGCTTTAAGATTGTTTTGCATTAAAATAAATAGGCCTACATTGAATAATACAAAACAATGTCAACTTTACTTCTTTATAATGACCATAATTATCATAATTATTTTACTACATATTATTAGTCCACAAGCTAGGCTAGGTTTCATGTTCTCAAAAGTTATGCTGTTTAATTATTTGTCAGATGTTTTGATGAACAGAGAATGAAACGTGTTTACAAAATGACTAAGGAAGTCGTTGAAGCGCGTTAGCTTTTTGTTTACATCCTGAGCCAGTTGTGGCGGCTATTTCCGAACATTTTGACAACTTTTTTGGCAATTATGCCGTTCGTTACCTTGACCTGGACATTCACAGCGAAGGATTAACTCCAAGATGTTGTTTATATTCGACGTAGCCGATATCAGCGCCTTTTGCTGCAACTTTCTGACGACAGAGTTTGCATAACGGATGTCCATCGACAACAACAACGCCTTGGTCATGTTTTGGATCCTAAAGGAGGTCCCACTCTGCTGACTTCAATCGTTTTTGGGTGGATACAACACTGGAGGAGAGTGTCCTCCTGCCTCGCTCAACTACCGGTGAGTTTACGCGCTGTTCATGGCGTGCAGCGGCTTGTGCGTCAGCGTGAAAAATTTCTGAAATTCTTACGGATAACCTACCGCGTCCTTTTATAATCGTGGTAATCGTAAAACCGGTTAATCTTGACATCCCTATCAACCATATTTAGTTTAGGGCTGGGTTTAATTAATCGATTTACCTTTGAATAGCCCGATATCGATTTAAAAAAAAACTTAAATAGATCCTTTTAATACGTCTTTTTATAATGCCATGTGACATCTTGCATTTTTGTTTTGGTCAGAGCACGTTAAATAAAAAGTACATGATTAATGCAACTGAATTGGGTTTCAATTCTTGAGGTAAATATTCATATTTACTATTGCACCAAGTTAGCGTTACAGCATTAGTTCTGAGAATGTCTTCCATATCCAAGTAAAATTGATACTGCATGATATCCTTAACTGAATCGAAAATCAATTAAATTGAATTGAATTGAGTCAGGCCCTTGTGAAGTGAATCGAATCGATTTGGGAAATCTGAATCGATACCCAGGCCGACTTTAGGTGATATCAAAGTAGGAACAAAATTGAGGTTTAAGCTGCTACCCCTAACCTCAAGGGGAGAAAGTAAAAAAAGCCGATCTCCTCCACAGTACGATGTCTGTAGGAACAGTCTCTGATATGCTATTTCTGTTGTTTCTATGATGTAATGCACAAGGTATATAGAGGTTGCTGCAAAACATTGCATTTTCGGTTCAGGAACTTGCCTTACTGTATCCTATAGTGGTGACAACCAACACTCTGTCTTGTGTAACACTTTCTATGAGCTAAAGAGACAAACGCAGGTTACGCATTGGTTAAGTTCGTCTCGGAGTTTTAAGGTCCGCACACACTACACAATTTTTATGCCCGATTTTGATACAATTCTCAGTCGCGCCGAGTCTTCCCGAGTCGTGTCTAGTCAAAGGCAGTCGCAGAGAGTGGTGTCGCGTAGTGTGGGGGGTCACGACTGGACTCGAGTACGAATTGTGTAGTGTGGGCAGCAGTCAGTCAGACGCAACTGGACTACAGTCGCAGGAAATCAAACATGTTTGATTTTTAAGCCCGATTTTGCACGCACAGGAGAAACGTGGGTGATTTTACCGTCCCCATAGTGAACACACAGAAAGCAGCGGCCAATGATGGGGTGAAATAAAGACAGAAAAACACAGCCGTGCCTCCTTTTTCATTTCTCCGTGAAAACAGCGGCACAAACAGCTAATTTCATGACAGAACTATTGCCAAGTTGAAGGCTTCGTAGCAGTAGGAGCCTTGCACTGCGATGTTGTGACACTGTTGACACCGCTGACCAAACTTGGACACGCAAATGTTTTCGCACGCTCACAAACACGGCCTATCTTTGCAGATTTGGGGTCAGTTTTTGAAGTTAGAGGAGAAATGAAGCGGTAGAGAGGACAGACCTGCTGTGTTATCAAACATCAGCTGTTTGTCAGAATCGTGTAGTGTGTCCACACACAATCCAACAGGGATAGAGTTCAATTTCCTACCACGTTTCAGTAGTATAGCTCGCCATCCGTAGTCAGGGGTTGTGGTAGTAGTAGGGCTGAACGATTTTGAGAAATAATCTAATTGCGATTTTTTTTCTTCAATATTGCGATTGCGATTAAATATGCGATTATTGTTGCAAGGTCCTCTTCTCATGTATTTTTCACCTAACACAAGCAATAAATCAGCCTGTTTCATAATAAACAATATTTGAAGTGAAAATTGCAACAAAATTGTTGCTTGACCTATTCAAAATGTGTGTGGACTGCACTTCTTAAACTGTCTGAACTTAACAGTACAGTCTATAAATAAATGCTAAATTATATAGATATTAAAAAAAAAATAACTCACTGATCCAGTCAGTAACATCACCCATACTAAAGTGCAGGAAAGTAAGAACAAACGTCTGCTTTAACTAGTTGGAAAAGTTTTAGGAAATCAAACTCCCAATTAATACAAAATAAGCTATTTAATTTATTAAATAGTACTTTATTATTTCGGCCAATCAAATCCCTGTCTGAGTTGCTTCAGATGCGCGTTATTGATGGACACGGAGAGGCCAGATGGAGCACACGCCAAAACACAGTGGAATTAAGAGCAGCATTTTGGTTTTGGGATGTAACTTTGGACAATATGAAGAAAGAAAAGAACAGTGACACAAGGAGACGGGACATGAGGTGCCAGACACAGACACGTCTCTTTGACTCGCAGCCATTTAGTGACATTTCAGCTTAAACAGCACATTTCCTCAGCAAAATAAGACATGACACGGACTCCTGCCTCGGATCCTAGTTACCAACCCTTTTCATACAGCAGTTTAGTGTTTATATCTAGCGTCTGTACGACCTACGGAGCGGATATGCGGTAGACGCAAAGGTAAATAAAGGCACATGGCACTTCGCCTCCGCGGATACTTAATGGTCATAAAACGTCATTATGCTTTTGAGATAAGTTCTTTATCCACAACATTCCCAAACATAAGCCCCCTAAACTGAGCCACAAACGACTCTTTACTTTTTACAATCAGCACAGACTCACCTATATATGTCTGTGGAGGCAGAGGCGTGTGAATCCGGAGGTGAGGGAGTTTCTGTGATCGTCAGAGCGTGTAGTAGCGGCGACGGAATGGCGTGATTAGCGCTGCGGCTAACGCAATGCTAACGGAGAAAAGCAATATTCCTTCGCGGTGGCTGCATGATAAACGCTGATATTTTCACTGTACATCCACAATCTACCGCGCACCTTAACTAGACTGAGACGTAAACAAAAGCTCGCGACGGAGCGGACTTTGCTGCCATATCTCGTTGCTCGTTGCTTTACTTCCCAAATCGCGTGCCCTGCGATTACGAAATCGCGTTGTGTAATATCGCGATAAAATTGCAAATGCAATTAATCGTTCAGCCCTAGGTAGTAGTAGTTTTGTGGTGGGTAGTGACAGTGGGCGGTGGTGGTAGCAGTAGTAGTAGCAACACAAAAACTGACCTGAAGGAGGTAAAAAAATAAATTAGTCAAAACATTCGTAACTAACAAGGTAATGGACATCTCATCATAGCTAGCAATTAAATAATAATTTTGTGATAATCAATAATAGTACTACATATATGGCCAATAGATTATCATAGTCAAAACATCGATCGCGTGTGCGGGTGAGTGCGTAAGGCTGATAACCCGTGTCATACAGTGGGAACAGGATTATGACACTGTCCTCCAGGAGCAGTAGCAGCGGTCTAATTCAGTCAGCTATCATAGTGTAATCCTATGGATTTACAACACTGACCCTGGCCTCTTCCGTGTTTAATAGGATTCTCTGTTGAGGGAGCAGGAACCAGGAGCACAGATTACTACAGGTACTGACTATCAGCTGAGGACAGCCTGAAAAAGGAAAGCTTGAAAGTTGAAACCTTTCTCTCTAGAAGAATCATAAGAAGCATCGCCATTGTTGCTGTTTTTGTCACTGCTCTGCCGTCACTGTTATCAATCTGGAATGGCCATTGGAATTATTAGTGAAATTGATGGACGTTAAGATGAACATTTGCAGCTGATGGGATCAAGTACGCCAATCACAACAAGTCTCATTCATGCCTATTTGAAGTTGCTACAAGTTAGCTCCGTGTTATTTCGCCGTGCTTGTAATGTAATAAATTGACCTAAAAGTGAAGGAGACCGTGATTGTGGTGCACTTTGAATAAACTTTGATTTGGCAGGACTTTGATAGGGTTATTTGCACAGAGCAGGTTTAACTCGACTGTGCACGACACAAGCTCATTACTAATGTCAGTGTGACTATGAAAGCGTAAAAGGCTGAGCTGAGCTGTCTGTGGATCGCCCTTTGAACGACGTGTAGAGAGACAATGTCACTGAAATGTACCAGAATCAAAGTGCAACGCGTGATATTTCTTTTCTTTTTTTGACATATTCAGAATAGTAAAGTACAAAGGGTACAAATTCAACTCTTTTCTTGCTGCATCAGCTTTGGGGGAGACATTTTTTTCAAAAATAAATCCATCCATTGTTCTTTTTATTGCGTTACTGACGTTACATATTCTCACTTCTATGTCTTTTCTCTCTCTATAGCTTAGCGATCATAAGCTAATGAAGAAGTAGACATGGTTCCTATGGTGTTGCTCCTCACCATAGACTGAACAACCTTTGGAGCCTTTAAAAGGATGAGGAATTAATACGTTCACACCTGTTTTGACGGTTCGTTTATGAGATTTCTTGTTTTCACGTGACAATTTTTTGCAGATTTTGCATCAACACCAGCCATCGACGCCTTTATTACTCATTATTGACTCTAGGAACTTCTTGTCCTCATCATTTGGAATAAGCTGCATCACATCTCTAAGCCAGAGTTTGAATGTGCACTCAGGTTGTTTCTTGAAGTCATCCACTCTATCTTTCGACTTCCCAGGACAGTCCCAACGTTCTGTTCGTATCTTGAACGCCATTCATAGTGGCATGCAATTTTTCAATTTTCTCTACCATTTTGTGACCTTGCAAAGAAGGTATACCAGCTTTTGCATATATCCCTTTGAGGGTATCTATCGTTGCCTTAGCTGCTTCATGTTTTGTCATGGATTTTAAATGTGCTATAAAACAAAGGAGGGCGGATTACTAGTTGGGAGCCTGCTTGTATTGTTAACTTTGTCTGCATCCGTAGGTGTTGTGCCCAGCAACTGATACCGTTGGCTTTTGCTTGGGACACTGGAGGCAATCTGAATTCTATTGATGTTTTAAGTAAAGGACCAAAAAAGACAAAGAAATGGAACTGAAGTAAAGGTGAAGGACATCTACAAGGGAGGTTCTAAAAGTTCTGTATAAATATGCCAAAAGGAAAATACAATTGTCTCTCATTACACACGAGATTCTCTTAAGCTTATTTTTGCACTAAAATGCACTAAAATGTCAATAACTTTAAAAATGTTTGAGCAAATCAAATGAAATGTTGCATACAATATTTTGAAAGCATACAGTAACAAACTATATAACTTTAAAATAAAACTAAACCACAGTTTTTATATTCCACATTTTTTCTCACCCCACCCTATAAAAAATGCCGATAAACACATCTTGGTGTGTGTGTGTGGGTGTATGTGTGTGTATATATATATATATATATATATATATATATAATTTTAGCCTTTAAGATAAGATGGCCTTTATTGATCTCACAATGGAGAAATGTACTAACATTGCTCCCTCATCAAAAACATATGTATCTGCTACATTCACAGTTTTCAGGCATCCTGTTTATCTTGGTTGTTTCTTCTTCTACTACTTAAGTGCTCCGATCTGGATTACTTTTTGTGTAATAAATGGAAAGCGGAAAAGCCGAAAGTGTCTTCTGCATTTTTAAAGTCCATAAACCAAAACTGAATCCATTTAGAGTTCTCCAACTGTGTTTGTCACGACACCAGCAATTTGTTAGCATGCTGTTCGCTCAAAATGGCGGCTAGTTTTTCATGTAATTCCGTTCTGAATTTTCATGTGTTGTTTTGTGTTTGCAGTTGAACGGAACAAGCCCCAGCAGGCGGGCTCAGGGGTGATCCGCCGCACCTCGTCCCTGGGCACCATCACCGGGCCCTACCTGAGCGGACAGTGGCCCCGGGACCCAAACGTGCCATACCCCTCGTGTATGAGAGATAAGTCCACACAGGTATGAATACTGTCCACATACCTCTATTTATGTGAAGGTATATAATGCAATAAAAAAATATATATATATATATATTTTTTTTAACCATGTTATAACGTCGTTCTCTTGATACATTTACATGGCTTTAACGCCTTGAACTTGCGAGCCCCCAGTATCGGGGGCAAGCCCCGCTGTGTGTAGCACCTGTGTGATAGAACCTACAAAGGTACAAGACTAATACCTGTACTTGTCTATGCAACGTAGGTAACACAGACATGTTAATGTAAATGTTAACGTAGGCTAGCGACCAGACGGCCTAGGTTTCGGCCCAAAGGAGGGAGTGGACAGGAGGAAAGATTTAAGTTAAGAGGTACCATGTATTTAGAAAATGTAGTAAAGGGCCACAATAGTGCAAAATATATACAGTGAACCAATAGTATAGATCCTATGAATGGCCATTCAATAACAAGCGCTTCAATCAATATGCAGTGCAAATCAATAGCACAATCACATTAAATGCACAATTTACAAAGTACATTCCGAGTAATACATCGCGATCGAGAGTCCACACACCCACGTTGGGAAAAACCCCAAAGTCAGGCAAACCTCCCAACCCCTCCACAAGTCGCGCAAAAACCCACGTCTGGGTTAAGTCTAATAGTCCAAGGGAAATGTCTGAGGGGGTTCGGGAATAGTGTGTGTGTGGCAGTGACAGGTGAGTTGAGTGGGGAGAGTTCGTGGGCTACAAGGAGCCCCCTACCAGCTCGGCAGGAGAGCTGCGATTAGATTCTTCAGCAGTTGCCAAACTGTAGGCTCTAGGCCTGCTCCATCAGCTCGCCATCAGATTAGAACCTGACCTGGAGAACAGGACCAAAAGCTCCAGTGAGGTTCATCAGGTAATATACATTAAGTAGGTTTTAGCTGGTTGCTAAATTATTGTCATGTGCACATAGTTCAAATCAATGATAATTAACCTTATAACATTCATAACCATTAACCATACACCCTTCTGGTTCAGCATATTAGTAAATAGTATTGACCGATCATTATTAGCAATCAGGTATACAAGTTAACCATAATCACAAATGGATCACAAATAGATTCACATCATGTCAATAAAGTGCCTTGCTAAAGATACTTTAGTTACATAGCATTAACTTGGATAGTGGATAAACACCAAAGATAAGTAATTATCAACCCCATCAAACTAATGATGTGATCGATATTCTATGGTGGATTAATTGCTTGGACATTTGGGAATAAATACACGTTCATTTCATGGTTGGCATGAACTTTGTCAAAACACCATGCTAACCGGCGCCCATAGATATAAACGGCAGCGGCTAACGCCGATGCTAACGCAGCTGGACAAACAACAAACACTCACCAGTTTTGCGATCTATCTCTACACACAAGCCCTTTTCCTCACAGTTTGGGTCACGGTAGGAGACTCCTATGAGTTAACATATAAACCAGTCAAGTGACAAGTAGAAACAAAGTGTTAGAACAATGAAAATAAGCTTTAACCGACCTGTAGCACGACTCTGATCTGGCTTGCCCCACTGCACCGGCATATTAGAACGCACGCTTCCCCACGTGATTCAACGTCACCGAAAGCGAGCGCAGCAATTGGCCAACAGCCGTGGGAAAAAATAATGAATGGCAAAGGTAGAAACAGGCCGGGCACAGGTTTTATCACCTGGGTTACATTTGCTAACCAGGAACGCACGTATCTCGCTACCGCGTCGACCAAAACGCACTTACATACATCAAATTGTCAAGCAGAGACTCCGCAACAAAAGTATCCACTCCAATCTCAAATCAAGCTAACACAGCTCAAACCCATAGCAATAAAACACCCACATGGCTAGAATTGAACTTTTGACTAAGTACTCGTTTCTGAGTACTGCTGATACGAAAAACAGAACACAAAGCTAGACAGCCAAAGAAAGCTAACAACTCACTGAATCGATCGGTGTAAAGCTTATTTGCACAGCACTAAACGGTTTCACCCGAGGATGCAGGATATCATTGGATTCTCTAGAACGTCAGCTTTCAGGGGATATAAGTGTTCAGATTTTTTTTCGCCAAGTTCGGCTCCGCGTAACAAACAGCTTCGAGCTCCTTCTAGCAGCTCGCTGCACGATGACGCACGGCGCACAGAGAGGAAGTAGAGGTCGTAGAGGGTTTACACTAAAGAGGAGGCTCTGGAACGGATTATTTGAAACTCATCTTCTGACAAGTGCGACCTGTTGAGGCTCGATAGCCGTTAAAATCATGAATATCCACCAGATGAGACGTCTTTTGCAAAGTAAATGTATGTTTTTATGTCAAATTACGTGGTTGAAATAGTAGTAAAAAGTAATGCCTGTTATTATTACCACTACTACTACTACTACTACTAATTGTAGTACATTGGTATCTGGTCAGTAACTGTATTACAACTGCATCACTGCTGATTGCAGTTTTTTTTCAACCACGTCTACTACTATATGAGACATGTAACTTTTTTTTTTTTCATCCACACAGTGTGTCAAAAACAAAACAATGGAGTCTTATCTGTCATAAAGTGTGCTGAAATATATAAATGTCTATTTTTATGACTAAATATGTAAAAGCATCAAAAAAATTCAATTTCATTGAGATATTCCATATTTCAACTTTTGAGTTGGTCTCCGCCTGGATTTTTTTATATTCTACACCTAAATAACCTTTCAATTCATTGCTGTGTAGGCACCAACATTGCTCCAAATGTTCATGACAGGATTTACATAAAATTAACATTTTTTGTTTGCTTCTTTAGAGAAAAAAGAAAATGTTTTGCTCCTTCTGTTTTTTTTTTTAGGCAGAGCTCATTTTTGTGAAAAAACAACAGTTAGTCTTGCCCACAATTATTTTCTCCCAACAGCATATAAAAGTGAAATTATTATTTTAAACCTTGTACAAGCTGTACATTTCTAAATAGTATAGGTATGCTATTTTCCCATTCAGAGTGGAAGAGGTTAAGTAATTTCACTTATCTATTAGATTCTCTGATTTGTGTTTCTTGAATTTTGTGGCGTGGTGCCATCAATTTGTCAGCTCGCTGTTGTGTTTTTACCAGATGTAATTCCTGCTGCTGCCAGTGGACACCAAGTAGCGTATTATCCACACAAACATCCATTAAAATTTTTAAAGGTTAAATATATATTCTGAGGAGCCCCAAAGCCGTTTTATAAGCCACATTTATTTCCAATGTCCACATTTTGAGGACGTACAATATGAGTGATTCATCACTTTTGGCAGTGGGTCGTGAGTTGAGAACCATTGGCTCAAATAATCGTCTTTGTGATTTGCTAATTGACTCTCTTGCAGTTTATGATGTGGTAATTTATCAAAAGTGTGTATCCTTTTGTAGAATTCTGTCTTGAGGCATTTGTTTTCCATGGTCTACTGGTTTCACATAAACAGCCTTGTTTATTTTTATTTATATATTTGTTTTACTTTTAATCATGTTCATCCTGCATTTCCAGTGTATCTCCTCCTCAAGAGTGTTCATACACTTTAAGTAAGTAAGTGCTTTATTGTCATTGTACAAGCGTACAACGAAATAGTGTTCAGGTGTTAGTCCTGAGCTGCTGCAGCTGAGCCGCGCTGCCACTGTGTGTCATCCGGACCCGGATGACCTTGGAGGTCGGGGGAACTGTAGCACTCGGAGGAAACCTGGCTGGCTGCCCTCTGTAGGGCTGAACGATTTTGAGAAATAATCTAATTGCGATTTTTTTTCTTCAATATTGCGATTGCGATTAAATATGCGATTATTGTTGCAAGGTCCTCTTCTCATGTATTTTTCACCTAACACAAGCAATAAATCAGCCTGTTTCATAATAAACAATATTTGAAGTGAAAATTGCAACAAAATTGTTGCTTGACCTATTCAAAATGTGTGTGGACTGCACTTCTTAAACTGTCTGAACTTAACAGTACAGTCTATAAATAAATGCTAAATTATATAGATATGAAGAAAAAAAATAACTCACTGATCCAGTCAGTAACATCACCCAGACTAAAGTGCAGGAAAGTAAGAACAAACGTCTGCTTTAACTAGTTGGAAAAGTTTTAGGAAATCAAACTCCCAATTAATACAAAATAAGCTATTTAATTTATTAAATAGTACTTTATTATTTCGGCCAATCAAATCCCTGTCTGAGTTGCTTCAGATGCGCGTTATTGAAGGACACGGAGAGGCAGATGGAGCACACGCCAAATCACAGTGGAATTAAGAGCAGCATTTTGGTTTTGGGATGTAACTTTGGACAATATGAAGAAAGAAAAGAACACTGACACAAGGAGACGGGACATGAGGTGCCAGACACAGACGCGTATCTTTGACTCGCAGCCATTTAGTGACATTTCAGCTTAAACAGCACATTTCCTCAGCAAAATAAGACATGACACGGACTCCTGCCTCGGATCCTAGTTACCAACCCTTTTCATACTGCAGTTTAGTGTTTATATCTTGCGTCTGTACGACCTACGGAGCGGATATGCGGTAGACGCAAAGGTAAATAAAGGCACATGGCCTCCGCGGATACTTAATGGTCATGAAACGTCATTATGCTTTTGAGATAAGTTCTTTATCCACAACATTCCCAAACATAAGCCCCCCTAAACAGACTCACCTATATATGTCTGTGGAGGCAGAGGCGTGTGAATCCGGAGGTGAGGGAGTTTCTGTGATCACCAGAGCGTGTAGTAGCAGCGACAGCGTGATTAGCGCTGTGGCTAACGCAATGCTAACGGAGAAAAGCAATATTCCTTCGCGGTGGCTGCATGATAAACGCTGATATTTTCACTGTACATCCACAATCTACCGCGCACCTTAACTAGACTGAGACGTAAACAAAAGCACGCGACGGAGCGGACTTTGCTGCCATATCTCGTTGCTCTATTTACTTCCCAAATCGCGTGCCCTGCGATTACGAAATCGCGTTGTGTAATATCGCGATAAAATTGCAAATGCAATTAATCGTTCAGCCCTAGCCCTCTGTCTCCTCTGATCCTCTGAAACGGTGCACCGCCTCCTGGGTTTGTCCCTGTTTCAGAGCGTGGTGTCCTGCACTGGTCAGCAGTTTCCTGTAGATCCTCTTGTGACGCCTCCACTGTGCTGCAGCGGTGGGGACTCTTGGTGCCTCTTCAGTGTCTCAGAAGAAGAAATTTGTAGGTCTCAAATGGGTTTAGCTGAAAAGTAAACATTTTGTTTACCTTTTAAAAAGCTGCTTTCTTCAGGACCATTTTAGACTCTCTAAGTAAACAAATCCACCAAACCTCCACAAAAACTCATCAAAGACGTACAAAAGTATCCAGAAAAACAATGTGGAACACAGAAACCACAAATGCAGAAAGCACAATAATTAGACTGATTCTGAATATTTAAATACTTAAATAGCCTCCACTACAAGTAATTTCTTTCCAATTGAAGTCTAATGTTAAGGGCATGCGTTATGTATCAGACATTGTGGCTGAACTACTTTAACTGTTTTCTATACACGTATAATGTAAGTAGGCATGTCCCGATCCGATTTTCAGTACTGATATCAGTACTAGCTAATCCAGGCATTTTGCGAGTATTGAACTGGATTGAATTTAATGACTGGCTTGGGTCCGTTCTACCAAAAGCTGAAAAACGGCCTGCAGGTTTTATTTTATTTTTATTTATTGTATTCTTTATTTTACCAGGTAAGTCAATTGAGAACAATACTCATTCACAATGACGACCTGGCCAAGGTGCATTAGTAAACAGTACAGTCAAGGCATAAAAACACAGTTAACAAAACAAGAGGG
Source organism: Proterorhinus semilunaris (assembly GCA_021464625.1). NCBI lineage: Eukaryota > Metazoa > Chordata > Actinopteri > Gobiiformes > Gobiidae > Proterorhinus > Proterorhinus semilunaris. Next base: position 24,407,774 of record CM038360.1, read on the forward strand.
TTACAGTAAAAACATTAAAAACATGTGCACTCATCCTGGAACAGTTTAGAAATTGAGTTTTTGAAAGATGTAATTGTCACAAATGAAGTGAGTTTTTAAGTTTGCTGTAAATGATTCAAGTCATTAGAAGCAGAGAATTGAAATGATAATTGACCAAAGGATGTGCGAACTTTGGGAACAGAGAGGTTTATGTAACTACTGGAGCGAAGCGTGCGTCTGGGGTTATTTACTGTGGCACCACTAATGCTATCGCTAAGCTAGTACCGTGAACGGCAGCAGCTTGAAAATTCACGAGGACACACTGCAGCCACTTTAAACATCATATTGGCAGAGAAAAAAATCCTTGTTTCCTTTGCAGTGCTGTCATTTAGCTTTTACAGAGGAGTCAGAAACTTGGGCAGAATCCAATCCAGCAGCAGAAATGAGAGCGCTCTTAGGCATGTGCGTGTTTATCCATAGTAATTAGCCATGTGCTCCTAGTACCTTTGACTTTTAGAGCTCCTAAACTTTAGAAGCAGATGGAGCTGAAACTATACAGTAATATCTGCTGTCGTTTTGTGAATGCTGCTGTTAAGTTTTTGTTTTCATGTAAAATGCCTATATTAGCCCTGTATTATCCATGTCACCTTTTAATCGAAAATGTACTTCCCCGTAGGGCTTTTCTGTTGCTAGTGCCGATGTCCGACAGTATCTACTTCCTTTGAATAATCTGTTTTAGAACAAGATCAAGATGTTTTTGAGATGATCAACAAATACCACCAATGATGCATAATTTGCAGCTTTTAATGCTGTATCACTAAAGAAATGTTGACAACGATTCACTCCGCGTGCTACAGTTCAAAAGTTGAGTGCCACCATGCCCGCACAAAGCAACCACATCTCCTCAGATTATAATCTCTGGCAAGTGTTTGAAAAGCCCTAGTTGTCCTCCCACATGCACTCAAAGAAAATGCCTCTGTGTGCCTCGTGTCACCAGATAATCATATTATTAAGTTATAGTAACATTACCAGCTTGCTCTCTTCTTTTCGCTATTCACGCTATTTCAAGTACACCCCTGCAAATGAGCCCAAATGAGGTCAATTTAGTTTGGACTAAACAAAACAGCCCACTGAAAGTCTGTTCTTTCAAACTTTTGTCTGAAGTCGAGTGCAATGTTTTGATCTCCCAAAGCAAGAGTTTATGCAAAGTAGTGAACTGCAAGCGTACAATTCCTTGTAATCACATTATCGTGGGTGTGTTGGCTCAAGTGGAATTTTGGCAATGTAAGCACCACATACAAGTTGGTTTAAAGATCTTGTGGATGTCACTTATTAAGGCAGTTACCACGTTGTCTAAGATAAGTTGTTTAAAGGAGGAAATGAATTGCCAAACCAAAAAGATTCTACCTTATGGCAAAGTTTGCGAGAGCTTGGTGCATGCATATACTTGTAGTTAGTCACCAACACTGTAGAATGTCATTAACACAAATTCGTGACATCCCTGGATTAGTTGAACACAAATTTGTATTCATTGTTTGGCAAAACTATTTCCACCCAATCCCGGGGGACTCGAAGGCCCCTTGTGCTTGTGCCAGCAGTGAGTGACCCTTCATCATCTTCAGTTTCCGCCATCTGCAGACCGGGCCATTCGACCACTCTTTGTAGGTCACGCACAACAGTGTCTTTGCACCCCATAGAGTCTAGTGTTGCACATGGTCCAATGATGATTGATATTAAAGCGCCCTGTTTAGGCCGCGCTCTGTCGGGGCTGACCTTAGTTGTGCCCACTCGTTCCGCTCTCCTCCTGCCCGTGTGACATTTCCACCTACGCCTGTGCGGTCCTCAAAGGCCGCTCCACTGTGTTGCATGTAGTAGATGTGCTGCTGTGGTTTGTTGGAAGTGGTTTGGCTGGTTTATGTTCTGCTGATGTAGTTTTGAAGTTTGGTCAGTAAAACGATGTTTAGTGTAGCAATGAAAAGAAATAATTGTATTCAAAGTGCTTGTGCTCTGCGTGCGAGTCATCGTTACCTCTTCTAACCATATTGAATATTGTATAATGGTAGAAAACTGGGCGATAAACTGAGCTACATGGCTACCACAGCAAAGAAGTCTGTCCGACCATAACTTTCCACAGTTTAGTCCAAATATGGAAATACATTCCCCTACTTCCTCATTTAAGGCTAAATGAAGACGACACAAATAATTTTTCTGGTTCAAGTTCAAGCTCCTCTGAACGCTAGCATCAAAGGAGCATGCAACTCAGCTGTAACATGCATGCAAATTATATTGCAGTATTACGCACATTACACACTGGTTTTATTTCCTTTGTTATGAATTTTGAATGATCTGGCTAACTGGTCAAACCATACGATCTAATGAAAATATTTTGTTTGTTAAGTTGGGTGAGGCCAGAGAAGCCACCACTGAGGGGGACCGTGTGAAAATCAGGAACCTACTGGTTTTAGTTTGGGCTATTTTAGATCCATTTTGTTTTTTCTAACCAACAAAGTGTAAGATGGTGGTAAAGATGTGTTTGAGATTATTACCAAATATCTGCAAAAAGCATAACACCCACTCTTTAAGTTTAACAGGACAAGTTAGCTTTAGCATTAGTACTTGTGTATACTGACCTATATTCAGGCTGACTTGTACACAGTGAGAACAGGTGGTTGGCCCCATTGATGTACTGGCCCATTCTGAGAGGAATCACATGAAGCAGCACCAGCTAAATTGCGTGCTTTGGTGGGTGAGGAGGAAACGCATATGCTTTGCCCTTATCACCTTATCCCAAAAATGACAGTTGAAATACACGTTCTCCCACTGTACAGATGAAATGATCAACAAGGACAAAACTTTGACATGTGGCAGTTATTACAACACAATGCAAGTCAGGCATTTTACATGGCTGTCGGCTTGTTGGTAAAAAAAAAAAAGGAAAGAAAAAGAGATGCTACTGCCTTGCTTTGACTATAGTTAGTTGGGAGCACTGTAGGTATTGCTGGAATGTTTTTGTTTTGAGTCGATGCTTTTGTGAAGAAGCCACACATGACCTGGAATGTTCCGCAGCGTGGCTTTTATTTCATTTGAAGTTGTAGTTTTCAGCTGCTTTGAACTGGGCCACATTTTTGAACAGAAGAGCGCTGTAGTCGTTGGCGGCTGTGCTTCTCAGACCGACACAGGAAGCTCTTTGACGGGAGCCATTAGGATGAGCAGGCAGTGGCTCCAGGGCAGGTGCTGCAGATGCAGAGACTGGCTTCATTTAGTGCCACACGCTCTACCCTACTATCAGTACATTGACATGGCCACAATAATCAATCAGGTCAGGATTAGACATTACAATGTAATTTTGTAGGATAGGCATAAAAAATCACATGATGCAAAAAGAAATAAAGAATCATGAAAGCTGATCACATTCAACATGTTAATCAATAATGCGGTTAATAAAATAAATAATGAATCGTAAAACTTGCCTCTTTGTATAATATTGATAGTCTTTCATCATGCACAATATGAGACTGAAACATTCTTGTTTCACAGTAAATAGAGTATTTTCTGTCATTTAAACCTGGTCAATTCAAAAATACTGTAATTATAGACTTTGACCATAGGATTTTGATTTAAATTCACTTCATTGACTTGTTGCCTCTTCTCACTGGCTGTTTTTCATTTGGTTCTTCAGACTCCTGGATGTTGGAGTGAGGACCACGCTGAGAAGAGGAGTGCCCACCAGCGCTCCGTGTCCTGGGGCAGTGCCGATCAGCTCAAAGAGGTAACAACATGATCACACACTAGCGCGCTAGTGAAGGCCTGCACCAGCACGATACCCGATCACCTCTAAAGAAATCTGAATTCATAACACAAAATGAAAGGAACTTCAGAAGGATTGAGAGTATACTGAAATATAGATTGCTCAACCAACACAATATAAGATGCAATACAATATTACAGAACATGGTGTAAACTCAGTGCCGCTCAGTCAGCAAGGCTTTCTCTGGCAATTTTAAAATCACCCAATTGTGTTTTATTATTTGAATATTATTTAAAATTGATTCAAAGTATTATTGTTGTTGTATTTTGTTATGTTATGTTGTCATACAATCAGATTGTTGCCATGTGTGCTCTACCTTGACCTTCAGATTAATTTCTTCAGTTTCTCTCCTCCATATAAAACAACAGGCAAATACAACATCACATAAGCAGACCATTGAGCAATTCCAAAAACTAGGTCAATGCATCTCATTGCACGAAGGCGCTGTCAATAAATCACACAGTGAGAGCGAGCGAGCTGTGTTTGTAATGACCCGCTGACCTGCATTTATCCTTAAATGGCTGAACTTTGATATAATCAAGGAAATCTCACTAGTTGGAGACTCGAGTTGTTGCTGGTCATGAAGATGTCTCTGAGACGTCTCCTGGAGATGAGGTAAGTCTTCAGGTAGTCTTCGTGAAAACGAATAGGTTCAGTTTCAGCGGAGACCACATGGAGACTTGGAAAAAGTCTCCATGTGGTCTCCGCATGATCTCCGAGAAGTCTACGTGGTCTCAAGCAGTTGTGTCACAACCAAGGAGTCGTATGGAGTTAACTGCTTGAGACCGCAGCGGCCTCTCAGAGACCATGCAAAGACTCCACTGAAATTGAACCTGTTTGTTTTCACTGAGACTACCTGGAGACCTGCTTTATCTCCAGTGGATATATTGGAGACATCGCCGTGACCAGCAGCAACTCGAGTCTCCAACTAATCTCCAGGCCGGTGAGAAATAGGCCATTTGAATGCGTACAATCAATTCGAGTTGCAGAGACGTTGAGGAGACCGTCGCAGCAGTTTCGGCAACGTCTGTGCAACTTTCCTCCAGTGAGATGGGCCCATCAGTGTTAAATATTTGCCAATATCTCAAGAACTTTTAAAGTTGGACTTTGTTTGGATCGGCAAACAAATCCTTTGTTTGGATTTGCAGAGCAAATCTCACAGCATAGGTGCCATATTTTTTGTAATATTGTGGGTATTGTTGGGTCACAGTATTCTAAAGGCAATTTATTGTCCTGATAAATATTTGATTGAGAAGTATTTCAAAAGGATGAATGTTTAAATAGTTAAGTCCAATAGTCAAAGAGTTACATTATTGTGCATAAATCATTTTGGACTTCGCAATTAGCTAAATGCAATCATTACGCAAAATTGCATGATTGATTTGCTGCAGCCCTAAGGATTTTGCACTAGAATAGCAGCATGGTTGAATATAAAGGCGTTGGTGTGTGTGGTGGTCACAGAGGCATTCAGCACAAATTGGCAGTCAAGTCTCTGTTAGCCCGTCGCAGAAGCTGTTGTCAAATTGTAGCCAACCAAGGCTACACACTTTTTTTATTCTATACAGTTGAAACGTTGTTTATATCTCAGAGTTCCAATGGGTGTGACTGACAGGCGGATTAACAAATCAGAGAAACGCACAATGAAACAACGCTTCAGGTGATGCACTGAACGCTGCCCGTCAGAGGTGAGAGAAGTTTGCTCTGAAAGCTCACCGGTTTCCCTGAGTGTGACACTTCACTGCCAATGCGTCAGGAAGGGCATCTGCCTTAACCTGCATCTGCCTCTTGGTAACCGCTGAAGTATTCCCCACTCTATGTACATAAAATCCCTTTGCTTAAAGGGCTGTAGCTTTTTTTTATTTTTATCATGTTACAATGCTGTTTTCCATGATGTTTCGACCAACACGCATCTCTTTGAGTGATCTTTGAATCTTCTCCAGTGCCTGTTTGTAGCAACATGGTGGCAGTTCCCAAAAAGCTCCCCGTCCCCTCTTGCAAAGCTATATCCTTTCATTGCAAAGTAAAAATACTTGTCATAGCTTCACTACAGCAGCACGAGCAGAACATTTTTATGTCTCTTTATTGCTGTATTGAAACAGGCTGACGGTGAGATTGTGTGAAAACCAGTGTCGATGATAAAGATGTGTTTGAGATTATTACCTAATACCCCCCAAAAGCATAATATCTCCTCTTTAAAATCAAATAATATGTCAGCACGATATTCAAACTTCAAACAGACTTTGATATGGCCGTAAAATCTCCTCTGAGCTCGTTCCGTATGACCGGGGCAGGTGCCAGGGAGGACTCCCATCTCCCTCTCCTTCGCCTTTGCACCGGCCATTAGCCGCCGCAGATTATGGAGTGTCCAGGCCCAGCTGGTTCCTGCGGCAGACAGCTAAGCTCCTCTGCATTCCACCGTGCTACGTAGACACCTCCGAGCTCGGCCTGGGCATGAAAAGGCTATAAATTCAGTTATAGATTTCATTAGAAAAGCTTGGGCTGCCAAAGTACTCACGACTGAAGCAAAATCAAAGCTGGAATGAAAGCAGCAAGCATCATTTAGGTTATATATTGCTCTGTAATTCTGTAACCAACAAAATATTGTCTACAAAGGGATATGTCACATCTAAAACTTGTCAACTCTTTAGTTTCCGGGGTTCTCATCTGGTTTGCATTAGCTTAGCACTGAGCTGCACAACTATAATAATGTGCAGTCAATCATGTCTCGATTTTAAAACATAAATCGCAAATCCGAAATGTTTTCCCAACCCCGGTTTAGCTGTTTGCATTATGGCAATAAGACGATGATATGATTGGTTCAGTCTTATCACAGCAAGCCATAACCAAGAGCTGGCGATTATGTAAGCGGGACAGGCACAGGCGCACATTTGGCTGTGAGACAGGAGCAGTAAGCACCTCTAATACCCCTGCTGTTACATGTCATTAGATATAGCCCTTCCTAGGTTCAAGCGTCACTTTTATTTATGACTTTTAAGATGTTCAGGAAACGGGTCAAATGCAACATAATAAGAAAAACAAGCAACTGGTTATGCAAGTCTTTAGTTATTAGCAGTTCATTTTTTATACTGTTGAAAGAAATAAGCATCGACTAAGGCAGCACATAAGTGTTAAATTCACTGCTATGAGTCTAATGGCATCATGTTTTGATCACAGAACAGTGACATCTGCTGGCTGAATGGGAAAGGAAGGAGATTTTACTAACCAAATGTGGCTAGCTTATAGCAATGTAATGTAATGTAGCTATTGTGCTAAGACCAGCATATTTATATAGTAGGAGTATGTTTGTTTATGTTTTGAGTTGCTCTTGTGACTTAGCAACATAGCATGTGGAAAGTTCTGCATTGTAGCTTTAAGTGCTGCAGTTTGATGACTTTTTGTTTTTCTTCTCTTTTTTACTTTGTCTCCGCAGATAGCCAAGCTCCGGCACCAGCTCCAGCGCGGCAAACAGGGGGGCCGTCCCAGCATCAAAGACCTCCTGTCCCCCCACCAGTTCACCCCACACACACCGCCCCACATTCACTGCTGCCTCTGCCCCAGCCATACAGCGTCGGCTCTGGAGGGGCAAGCACAGGTACGGCCATGGCCACTTCAGAAACACCCCTGGTCAAAATGTCTTTTCCATTACATTTCAAACAAGAGTAGGTTTTATTTTCATCTTTTACACTTCCAAAGTTTGGACACCCAGTATAGTTAATACCTAGAAGGCTCCCTTTAACAAGTAAAATTAGCCCGATGTTTACCTTTTGGTTCCTCAGGGGGATTCTTACAACCAAAACAAAACTTTAGCTGGAATCATGTCAGGGCAGAGCCTCTGTTAAAGTTAATATAGACCAAGGCACACAGCAGGACCCAGGAACCGTGACTTCACGAGCCCTTTGATTCCAGGACATGCCTTTGGCCTATTGTCTTAGGTGTGGTAAGGGCAATCAAAGGGGCCTTTGTCTGGCGGTGAAAGACTGAGCAAGTGCTTTAGCCGAGAGGAGCCAAGATAAGGACAGGGATGGGTCTGGTCATTGATTGAGCGGGCCGCTAGACGGTACTTCACAGTTTGTATTGCTGCGACTGGTTTTAGTTTAATTAACTCTTAAAACTGCCATTACAGTAGCAACTCTCCAATCCAAATTATTATTATTTTTTTTATCCATTTAAAAAGTATAAAAGAGGAAAAACTACAACGTTACAAATGTGAACCGGAAATACGACCCCGTTGTCATAGCAACGTTGACAGACCAACATGAAGACTCTGAGGGAAACTTTGGATGCTGTCGTTTTATTGAGAAGAGGGAAAAAAATCAAAATCCCAAAGACATGAATATTCACGAATGAATAAAGGGCTTGTTTTCATCATTCAGTGTCATTATTGATCCGTTATTTCCGGGGAAAATGTTGGTAAAAATTATTTAACTCCTGACATTGCGTCTACCGTGCAAATTTTACCTACGTCCCCAGGTAATTCTAATCCCGTGTGACTATGGTTTAGGTCGCGGAGATTTCTGTATCTTGCACGCACCGTTGTGGATTTTGAGGCGTGTTTCGGATCATCAACCATTTGTAGCAGCCATCCTCTTTTTACCTTCAGCTTTTTTCACAGATGACGGCTAGGTTTACATCCAGAATTCGTTGGAATTCAATTGAATCCACTCGTTCCTCGATCTGTGATGCTTCAGTGTCGTCCCTAGATCTTTATACAGTAGTTTTTTACGCTCACACCTGTGGCTCCTCGAAAAGTTGCTCCGCTAACAATAATGTGCTTGTGTCCGACCCACAGCAGGGTTCCATGTCGAAGTCGGCTCAGATGCCGCTGTCCAACATCACGGTGCCAAAGCCCTCCATATCCAGGGTCCCCAGCAGCATGGAGGGTATCAATCACGAGCTGGAGAAGGTCTTCATCCGGGACAACGGCGACAAGGAGGAGCTCAAGGTTCACTTCACCAAATTATATATAAAACTAAACAAAAATGCATGGCGATTAGAGTAAAATTAGAATGGAATAAAAATCTCAGTTCAGCTCCAAAAATAATGAGGCGATATATCGTCTACGTTTCAGTCCTTAGAGGTCCCAGACGGCCGACGGGCGCCCTTCCCTCCCCAGCAGCGCAGCAGCAGCTCCCGCAGTGTGGACACCCAGACGCCCTCTGCCCCGGGGAGATCCAGCAGCTGCTCCAGCATGTCGCCCTGTCCTTCGCCCGCCTGCCCGCCCGGCTCACACGACGGCAGCCCCTACTCCACAGACGAGCTGCTCTACGATAGGGACAAAGGTGTGCAATACAACGCGAAAGATTTACCACTGCTTTAAGCTATGGTCACAACCGGCCGTACGGGCTTCTACGGCCGGTCTACGTGCACAAAACGCACGGAGAGCGCGCATGTGACGTGCTTATTTTGGAGCCGCAGAGGTTCTTTGACATGTCAAACAAACTCTATGGGCGCTTACGTTTTTTTCAGGTTGCAAGAATGCTGTACGTCTGCGTGAGTCGTCTGTACGGCCAGCGTATATCAGCAAGGTTTTTTTTGTATGCGAATATAAGACATGTAGTAACCGTGGCTTTCGCTCTCCAGCTCCTGGAAAAGTGTGTCATACTGCCCAAACATGCGCCTTTTCCATATCCAAGGGCGACTATTCCCCTCCAAATTGCCCGGTAATCTTTGAGATAGCGCACGCCGTTGGTGCACACGACGTACAGATCGTGTGCAGTTCTTGCAAACTTCATACGAAGCCGCATGGCACCCATGGTCAGTCCGTTTATTGCAGGTCATGCGTTTGTTTTACGAATTAAGTGACAGCCGCACGTCCGAGCAGCTGCGTGTGACGCACGTTTGGTGCGCGGTGATCTGAACACCACAAGTCGTACGTCCGGTTGTGACCCAGGCTTTAGACAAGTTTTATTCCAAGGTTTACTTCTCTGTGTAAAAATGTGCATGAAAAGGGTTGTGTCCTGTGTGTGCTCACAGACAGTGGAAGCAGTTCGCCTCTGCCCAAGTTTGCGTCCTCACCCAAACCCAACAACACTTACATGTTCAAGAGGGAGCCGCCGGAGGGCTGTGAGAAGGTCAAAGCCTTCGAGGAAAGGTACGTTTATCCAGAAAGTAAAAGTAGCGTTTTCATCATTTTTGTCCTGATATTATTCAGTTGATCATAAAACATCAGGACTTTGTCAAGCTGCTCTTGCCTCAACTTACACACTGTAGTTTTCATGTGACATGTGTAAATACCAACATTCCTTTAAAGAATTTTCAAGTCATTGAAAGATCTGAAATATAAAGGAAGTGTTTGAGCAGATGTTGCATAACAAAAAAGGCTTTCACATAGAGACAAAGAATCATAACAGACCACACAACTGTTGTCATAAGTATTTTTGCTCTAATTGGACCAGTATTTACGGATATAATCTGTGTTAGGGTTTGTAGAAAAAGATGGATAAAGTGTTTGACTCAAATATTATATTTACAAAACGATACAGAACAGGTTTGAGCTCAGAGATGAGGGATGTTTTTCAGATATCTAAACAAGCTTGATCAAAAGAGCATTATTGCATCTATTGCATGTTTCCTAATGGTGATGCACTGCTAAATTAGGCTTATTTAGACGTTTGTATTGTTAAGATACGATATGCCAATCGGCGTCATTTTGTTTTGCCATCCCACTTGAAACACATAAAACAAAAGTAAAAATAACATATTCCTTTCTGTACCCTTGTTAAATGATTGGTAATGATTTATTTAAATAAAATAATACGAATGGGGGAAAATGGCACTTTCTTAACCTCTTTAACCAAGCACATTTTCTCCAGTTCAGCTTTACCTACATCTAGAGCCTATAGGCCAGTATTTTGCCTCATTTAAAAGCTAAGACCTACAAAACTGATCTACTATCACTTTTTTGTTGCCTGTTTTGTCGCTCTTTTGATGCTATTTTCCCTGCGTATTCATAATCGTTTATGTTTTGTCGACATTTTGAAGCTTTTTTTGAGAAGCTTTTAGATTTGGGTAAAGTCCAACTGGAAAAAGTGTGCTTGGTTAAAGCTACTCCAAGCTACCTCGTTTTGCCGGTCCGGCATCGTTGCATTTCCACATTGCGTCGCTAGATGGGCCACACTCGCACACAGCAGCGGACTTTGTGCTGCAGAAGGAGAATGGCACCGCATCTCCCTCACCTCTCAGCACCCCCCGTCCCCCCCACATGCCCCCCGCACCATGTAAACACAAACACGTGGAGAGATCGCAAATGTTTGAAGCAGAAGACACAGCAAACAGTTAGTGGCTAACAGTTTAGCATTATGGCAAAGGTTCACAAAAAGATCGTGAACTGAAAAACATCTGACCGACCTGCTCTGATGCAGCTGAAATCCTCATGAAATGTCCCTTTGTTTAATAATCCAACATCTACAGGGAGCCGTCAGGTGTTTTCTCCTCATGATCACAGCAGGCTGTGAGTGTGAGGCGTTCAAGGGTTCTGCACTGTAAACTTAGTTCTAAATGGAAGTATTATGATCTAAATGCCAAAAAAAGAGACTTTCCTGGAAGTTTAGCAAATAAATGTAAGTCTCAAAATGTTTACTTTGCTACATATCTTATTTATGCTGATGAATGTGTGTTTCACACAAGATTATTGAGATTTCCGTATCTCATTGAATGCAATCAGAGCAGCCTGTGGTCTATGGTGTGGAGGGGAGTGAGGGGCGTGGGTGAAAGCCAGGTGAGGGGAGGGTGGTGGTGGAGCAGAGGTTCACTACACCACCTACTGACAAAAAAAATTCAAAAAGACGTCGCTTAGGGCAGCTTTAAGGGGGGGGGGGGGGTTTGGGGTCATGAATGAAAGACACTGATTCAGTGATTGATGGTTTGCTTTGTTTGTCTCTGCCATCAGAGGTTCTCCACAGTCAGGCACATTTACCTGCAGTAGTTTGTTGCTTCCACTGTTTCAGCTTCATATCGCTCCTAACCTCTCCCCCCCCTGTGTCCAGCTCCAGGCAGTCGGCGTCCGCCTCCGCGCCCCACTTTTCCTGCCCCGACAAGAACAAGGTCAACTTCATCCCCACCGGCTCGGCCTTCTGCCCCGTCAAACTGCCTGGCTCACTGCCCCTGCCCCCCACCGCCGAGGACCGAGAGTTGGGGGCGGCGGCACTGCACGGGCCCCCCGCGCAAGTGTCCGCCAGCACCAGCACAGACGACGACCCGCCAGAGACTGACGCTTCCCAGACAGACGACGCCGCCATCAGCTAGGCCCGACCCAACACTGACTGACTGCAACAAAGGGGGGGTGCTCTTTCTTTCTCTTTCTCACTCTCTCTGTACGTCTCAGCCCCCGGCAAACCCCCACGCGATCTGCATGACGTAGCTAACTATGTCCCCCAGTAACTACACACACCACGACAGACCGGCCCGGCCTCGCTGCCCCGACCACGGAGGACCACAAGAGGGCACAACAGACCGGAGTACTATATGGGACAGGCACAGGGGGTGGGAGGGGGCATGCGTTTTACACCGGTTAGTTCTATTTCTGAGATTAAATTATGTGTTGTGTTACGTTTTCAAACATTCACAGTAAGAATAAGCTCTTATATATAGACACACTTATATAAATATATATATATATATATATATATGAAAAGAAAGAAAATGCTTGTTCAAACAAACAAACAAACAAAAAACTCCTAAAATGTGTAATTGCTGTCTAACAGGCTGTACTCTTCAGGATTTTGTTTACCCTATCCAGGTCCTGTGTTCAATCTACAGTGGCCCGGGAGGGGAAGTCACAACAGCAACGCCCTGGGCGTAAAGCAAGTGGTGAAACAGAACTAAGGATGTAAATAATAATAATGATGATGATGAAGAATTAGGGATAATAACACGAGGCAATTATGCAAAAACTTACTTTTTTTTTTTGCCATTCTCTCGTCCAAACCCATCTGCAACAGTATTTCACATAGTTTTTTCCTCTTCTGCTGAAGCGCTGAAAAATATAATGGACAAATGGTGAAATTTATCATTATTTGGTTGGGATTGGATTCACAAAGCTGCCATTTTAATCCTTCTACTGACGTCACACTCTTTTTAAAATGTTGTCACTACCTTGGGACAAAGTTATGGGATAATAATAGTTTACACGTGCTGACCGAGAAGACACTGAAGATTGTGACAGTTTCTGTTTCACGTGGCTTGTCCCAGATATTAGCCAAAAACCAAGACTAAAAAATATTTCACAAATTACAATAAGAAATGTTGTTCCACTACTTACTTTTTTTTTCAGTAATCGTTCTTTTAATCTATTTTATTTAATTTACTTTTTGTTGTTGGGACTTCCTCCTCACGGCCACTACTCAAACCCTGTCTCAAACGTGCAACCCCATTTGGGGCAAAAACCTTAACGATAACTAACAAATCCCCGACATGGCGGCACGTGGTCGCCCAGTGTCCGCATCTGGCCGTGCTTCAGGTATTTCAATCACGAGTCGAGCTACTCAGGTAATTCAGGAGAGTCCATGAGCAGAGGTTTAAAGCGGAAAACCAGTTCCTTTGTCCATCTCCATTCCAGGCTAAACGTTGTTCTATTGAGGCGGAGAGTCGGGCTTTGAGGCCTGCGCAGAGGAGTTTGTATAGAAAGAAATGTACGGACCAACTTTCACTGTGAGGAGGAGGAGGGTAAAGAGTCTGTGTGCGGCTGCACAATATGACGAAAAAGATATAAATTGTTATGCTCAGTGTTGTGAGCTCGCACCGCAGTGACTCAGCCAGGAATAGGGCTGGGTACTGTTACATTTATTTCCCACACCAGTACTTTAACGATACTTGGTTTTCAATACTAATACCTGAACAATACTTTTTTCTAGCTATACTCAAATGTTTGTCATCTAGAACCAGTGAAATAGGTAAAATAATAGTAATACAAAAAATAGGGGAAAACATTGAGAACAAAATTTGTACAAACAAGAATTGGGCAAAAAAGAACCAGGGAAGAGAATAAAATCATGAACAAACTCGCACTAACTGTAAACAATACAGAGAGGCATGGCCACGGAGGAGGTGTCAGAATTTTCGAATTTATGAGGGCAGCAGCAGCAGTGAGTTAGATGGACTTCTGGGAGTTGAATGGTGAGTTTGAACTGGCGTTTTGTAAGTAAATGTGATATTTACTAGCATTCCTCAATGTTCATGAAACCCTTTGGACCAAAAAATGATTTTACCTTTTGTACGAGTGCGTCGTATTGTGCAGCCCTATTAAAAAATGTACAGCGAGTATACACACGAACGGTAATGTATGATTGTTCGGTAGGTAAGAGTGGGTAACAGAGGTGGATGAATCTGCACTACTTTTGAAAACAATCAACCAAATCCTGGAGTCAAACCTGCTGCAGAGTGGACGTGTTGTGGATGAAGAATTTGTTTAGATGGAAGAGTCGGTTTGATTGTTATCGCTTCATGTTTCAGCAGTCTTATATCGAAACACAAATATGGTTTTAAGTGTGCTTTCAACTTTACTTTATGCATTTTTTGGTTTATTTTCATCTAAAGTCTGGCATAGGCTTCCAATCTCCTGCAACCACATTGCAAATTTGGGTTGAATCCTATCAAAACTATTGCAAATAATTCAGATTGTTTTAATCTTTCACTGTTTTGACCAACTGTGTGGTGAAGTAGCCCAAACTAGATCAGCCCGTCTGTCAAATCGCACCTCCACTCTGCATCCAGATGACTTTCGGACTTAAGACTGTTGAAAACCCCCAGTATAATTCCACTGAAAGCATTCCACTAGATTCCTCCACCGCTTACTTAAGATTCCGAACTCGTTCCCGAGATATCTGTGAGTTTTACTCATTGTTTTAGGCTTGTACAAAGTTGGCAACACCATAGCACTGATGCGTTCTGTACTTTCCGGCCCGCTTCTCTCACTATCACTGTAAAAGGCTCGACCACTTAAACTATAAAAAACGTATTATTTGATATTTTGTGCAACGCATTACCCAGGCTTTGTTGAACATCCCCCACGCCCCGATGTAAATGAAACCCATATTTTGTAAGAACATAATCGGCATTTCCTTCGCGCTTTTTGTTGGACCCCGCCCGCCCCCTCCTTCCACTCCAGTTTTGTACATAACGTGGCTTTCTGAACGCAATGTCGTTGTTTTCTTAATTCAAAAGACGTTTTTTCAGCACCTTACCGAGAGCTATAGCTTTTACCCAATGTTCACCGACTATTACTCAGCATTGGTAAACCTAGATGTGTGCAATAATAATAATAATAATAATAATAATAATAAGAGTTAAAAAAACAAGTTAAAGGTGTTGTACTACCCCGGATGTAGTTGTCTCTTCTTCTTGCATTCCGTACGTTTTTTCTATGAGCATGGCGGTCGGAGCAAACGTTAAGCAACGGTTCTGGGCCTGTTGTTGCTAAAGCCATCACTGAAAAACCAAACCAGCAGTGTCTAAGAGTGACCGGAGCACACCACTGGCGGGTCCGAGTTGTTCATCTATGCTCACCACGTTTTTGAAAAAAATAAGTCTCCCTGTGTAACCTGCAGTGTCAAACCTTCATGCACAATGGCAATAAAAAAAAGACTGGGTCCATTGGGGTGTCTTGTCTTGCATGCTTTTGTACAGATGGTATCGCACTAAAGCGCTATAAACACTATATAAAAAGACACATAAGCATTTTTTTCTCACTGTCTGACATGAAACCAGAATTAACTTTTCCTTTTTTTAGGTCAATTAGAATTTTCACAATTATTTCTATTTGCTTAATGCCACAGGATTGAGAGATTTTTTATTGATTTATTTTGTTTGTTATTTTCTACAAAGTCATAAGTTTATATATACTAAGATTACTATATATTTGGGGATGACGAGAAGAACAAATGCAAAAGACCCGGGGCCTCATTTATCAAGCTTGCTGCGCACAAAATGAGGCCAAAACTTTGCGTAGCCGCTCCTCTGCGCAAAAGATGTTATTTATAGAAAACAAACTGAACGTGAAACATTGCGCTCCTCCACGCAAACTATATAGCTGCCGTACGAGGTACGCACTTTTCAGAAACTGTGCTGAGAGACGGGGAGAGGCGAGGGGAGGACAGTTTGAGGAGTCAAGTTCTGACGGAAAAAAAATTGGTTTGGCCCTAATGACCATCATCATGTTTGGAGGAAAAAGGGTGAATCTTGCAAGCCCGAGAACACCGTCCCAATTGTGAAATACGGGGGTGGCAGCATCATGCTGTGGGGTTGCTTTGCTGCAGGAGGGACTGGTGCACCTCACAAAATAGATGGCATGAAGAAAGAACTCTATGTGGAAATAATGGAGCAACATTTCAAGACATCAACCAGGAAGTTAAAGCTGGGGCGCAGATGGGTCTTCCAAATGGACAATGAAGCAAAGCAAACTGCCAAACTGGTTACAAAGTGGCTTAAGGAAAACATAGTCAATGTTTTGAACTGGCCATCACAAAATCCTGATCTCAAGCCAGTTGAAAATGTATGGGCAGAGCTAAAAGGGCATGTGCACCTTGCGTGCTTCCTAAGTCAATACCGTAAAGCTCTCTATAGTGTACTTGCTAGTCTCTCTCTCACCATGACATCGTCCATCTGGCCGGCAGTGCAATTGACTCCACATCCTGGGACACTGTAGCTTGTACCCACATGAGGGCCATCGGGAGTAAAAAAAAGCCATGTGGTTGGACAGTGAGCGCACGCAGAAGTAGGCAGCTGCTTCTTTGTAGGGCTGCGCTGAAGAGCCCCCGCTACATCCGAGAGGCATCCACGGACACGGCACGGGCTCCAACAGTGACGGAACTAAAGCGGCGCGTGTGAATGGGACATGGACGCTGTCACACTGCCCATGCCAGGAAGGAAGAAGCGAGGATGCTAACATGAAAGAGAGCCCAGCTCTCGCATTTAACTGCCTTTTTTTCTTTTACAAGTCAATTTCTATTTCAGTGCACCAAATTGTCTCCACTACTAACAGCTGGCAGATGTTTTTCATTTTGCTGTCAGTGCTAATAGAGGTGCCAATACATGGAAATTAGGGAAAAACAGCCTTGAAACCTGTTGAGTCGTTGTATATATAAACATGCAGTCAAATTTCATGACAAAAAACCTCATTGACAGTCACATGCTCTTCCTGTAGAAGACTGTGCAGTGTTCCCACATATAGAAGCACACTCACCAAATCTGCCTTCTCTGTGGCCATAGGTCATTGGAATAGTGTGCCAACAGAGATACTCGCCTGCAGAGAGCTTCCTGTATTTGTATGTCTGACAAAGAATTGGCTGCTGTCCAAACGAGACCGGACTAATTAAAGATGAAAGTGGCATTGAATGACGTGGATGGAAGTTGTTGATGTAAAAGTGTATGTTCTGTATCCTTGATTGAGAGGGAGAGAGAGAGGATAAGGGAGGGAATGGAATTTAAAGCAGAGGTATCCAAATGCGGCCATCTGACCAATTTTTAGTGGCGCTATGCCTTCTTGCTGAATTGGCACACATCACCAGAGATGGTCCTTTTTTATTTTAAGTGTAATATTTATTCTACGCAATTCTAACCTAACAGCTAACATTTTATTGTGAGACAGAGCTGCCATCAAGGTTTTATTTATTATTTTACATGTGCTTTTCAAATAATAGTTTTAGTGGCAAAAAAAGTTCTGAAAATGACCAAACAAACATGTAAAAATATATAATATTGTAATTTCCTGAAATACTTCAGATTAGAGCTTCACATCTAATAGCTTTTTTCTTCTTTTGTTTAAACCAATGTCACATTAGTTATATTAGAACATTTCTATAAAGGAGTAAATACTACAGTACTGTGTGGTCCCTCTTCTTATCACTTACATAATGTCTCTCATGGATATTTTGTATATTATAGTAGCAAATATGCAGTTAATTTGTGACGTATTATGTTATGTATACCTGCAATAGCATAGTTTTCCAGTAGATGGCAGTATAGGACCACAGACACTGCCTTTATCCGTGTATGGAGTTAACATGAGATAACGCGTCTTCACCCTGAAAGATGAACAACATTTTAAATTATGAGACATGCGATGATAAACTATTATTGTGGCACTTTTTATTTGTTTTTTATTATGTTGTTTGATACATTTTATTACAAATCCAGATCTAACGCACAAAATATCAACTTTTTTTTTTATCTCACAGAGAAATGCACAACATATAAGATTGTCAGAAGGAAAGCAACACTTTTGGGCCTTCCTCCAAACACTAATCGGCTTTATGCGCAAACTCCTTTCTGCGCTAATCTCCACCTCCCCGTGCTTTGCTAACTGGTCCCGTAGAACAAAGGTAGGAGTCTTTTAAAATCAAATTACGCTACGCACAAAGCCCCTTGTAATCCGCTGTTTCCTAGCCACCACGTTTTAGCTGCCCAGTGTTTGCTTATGCTGCCTTTTCCCCACCCTCCGCGCGGCCACGCTAAATGCTAATCTAACGCTAATCCTTATTTATCGCAACACAAAGCCAGCCGGTGCCCGCGGAGTACACGCGTGTGGCATGTATGAAGATGTCCTATACGCGCTTTGTCCTTCACTCTTCATTTGCGCCAATCATGGGGCTTATTAGCGGCTACAGTTAGCTAGCGCTGTCCACAATCAGAGCGGCTAAGTGAAGACAATCAGGCCCGCGGATGGGGCACTCTGAGAAAGACAAGTATGACAAGTGATTACAGGTTATACACGGCAGACATTAAACAAGGCGTATGTCAAACTATCATTATTTATTTTTCAAAATTATTGGAAATTAATAATTCAGCAGTTGATCACTTTGAAGCTTTTAGGGGACTTTGTTGCTGTTTTTTAGGTGAACACCAGCAGGACTATAAACATTTAGGGACTTTGATATTTTACGTTTTATCATTTAAATATATGTGATCCTGCCGTCCACTGGCAGCAGAGGGAAATACGCATGATAAAATACAAGATAAAAGCTACCATCCATCCATCTTCTTCCACTTGTCCGTTGCCGGGTCGTGGGGGCTGTTGGAGCTGCACAAGTCACATTGCACCAGCCCCTATGGCTCCTGGTATTGGGTCCACAGAAGGACGGCCTCATGGTTCTAACCGGGCCTGTTGGTCTCTCATAAGGGGCTTCTGAACCGCTCTTTGTCTGACCCGTCACCTATAGGACCTGTTTGCCATGGGAGACCCTACCAGGGGCACGAAGCCCCTGACAACTTCATCATGATCATTCGAGTTCTCAAACCCCTCCACCACGTTAAGGTGGCGGTTCCAGGAGGGGATAAAAGCTACCATTTAAAAGCTAAAAGCATGTTAACAAATCAATGGTGCCATGATACAGATACAGTTTGACAAAAGAGGGACGCAGAATGCTTCCGAGGATGGATTTATGTGCTGACAGGGCACTTGCAGCCTCGAGAAAAGTCGGACTTTATCGCAATAATAATACATTTTTGTCCACTTGACCTCGCTCAAAAAATGAGTTTTTAAGGCTTAGTCTCTAAATATGTATGTCTAACTCCAGGAAATACACACTGGAGCACTTAAGACGAAGACATTATTACATTCAACATAAATGTGTCAATAATGCAAAAAAAAAAACTACTCCTGGTGTGTTTTAAGGAGGAAACAATGTTATATGGTCATGGACATTTAATAAGAATTAGATAAATCTTAAACAACTTTCTTATTTTTCTTTTACATAAAAAAAACATGCTTTGAAAGAAAAACTAATTTCTTGTTGACTACTTAGGCCTACAGTTTAATTTTCTACAAAAGGTTAGTTGTTTGAATTCAAAATAGTTTGTCCCTTCAGGACCACCATAGATGTTCATAGTTACTTCACAGTTGACTCGTGACAAAAATGAAGGGGCTGTATATTTGCTGACCATGAGAACTTGAAGGACAGGAATACTTTGCTGTGTCATAGCTGTAACCCAAGAAGAATTAAAACATTACTCCCAGCAGCAGCCCTGACCCGTATGACAAGAGGCCACAGACTGAACAAGTAAATTCCTGGCTGTCACTGGAACAGGTAAGATGTAGGCGACAATAATCTCACTGATAAACAACATGCTACCAAAACAAAGTTATGAGTCAGGTCTGAGGAGAGGATCCATGTTTTCTTTCACCAATAAAAACACCCATAAAATGTTCAAATGTATGCATTAAGATATAAAAATGTTATCCCTTCTTAATATGCATGTTTTCCACAGCTCATTCACATTTACCTCACATCTGCAAAGGTGACTCAGACAGACTGTTCTCCTGGCACAATTCAAATTGAGGTCCAAAGGTATATGAGTCGACAAATGGAAAAGCTGGAGCTAGGCCTGTTACGTCAATGAAATCTCAGTTGGTGTATGGATGCAGGAGTGTACTACGATGGACAATATTATCAAGGACTGTCTTTATCCACTAAAACTAACTAAATCACCATCCATCCATTTTCTTCCACTTGTCCGTTGCCGGGTCGTGGGGGCAGCTGTTGGAGCGGGCCAAGTCACATCGCACCAGCCCATCACGGCAATCTCATGTTTGAATAAGTGCGTATACGAACAAATCTTCAGTACCACATGACTTGAAGTGTGCAAGAGGCACAGTAAAGGTGGAGCTGTGCAAAAGTTACAGAAATAAAATATAAACCATTGTACTTTCAATGATTGTGAGCCCAAGGATGTATTGTTGTAGATGTTGCTTTAATTTACTTTAAAGTGGACATGTCCCGCATCTGAAGCCTTAAAATTACTTATTTTGGGAGCCTCAGCTTTGATATTTAGGTTTTATAATGTGAAAATATGTCTCTGTAAGGATTAAATGGTAACGAGGAAATCTTGACTGGGGCTCCTCCTTCGGGCAGATATAGGAATAATTTTCTTTAAAAAAATAACTTCCAGGTTAGATTCGGCTTGTGAGAAGAACGACTCAGAGTCGATATGGGCCTTAAAAATGTGGAGGACCGTTTTTGGGTTCGAACAATGACACAATTGTAATCAGGAAGTACAGAACGAGGCGCTGACGCCGTAGAAGAAGATACAGCTAAATTTAACGGCTTTGTCCGAGGATTACTCAAAACTGCGTGAATGTTGTGAAATACTACTCCAGGTCTGTCTTTGACAAGGGAATGGCATTAAAACATGGTTTAAACCTCAAGAAAGTCAGATGGGCCCCTATTCATAAACTTCGACCTACCTACAGCAGATAGAGTCACGATTGGGGGCCCTTTAAGTTGGGCAAAACCGTCCCTGCTGAACCCGCTCCAAGCTTCCTACCATATTTCCACATTATCACTTGGCTTCCCTCAATAATATCACCATTACTTCTCCTTGCTAATGCCTCATGTACTCTGCTGTCATTACTGCACTGCGTCATTGTCTCCGCATGCCACCTATGGCACTGCTATTAGAAAACCACCATGCCGTAAATGGACTATTTCTGCAAAAATAATAAAATGATAAATCACCCAAAAGTGCATAAAGAAGAAAAAAGGATTCAACATTTCGTAGTAGCTGGTTTGCTCTTCAACACTTAACTAATTCAGTTTAAACCCTGTAGTTTAGTCTACTTACATGTTGTTAAATGCATGTGATTGTATTGTATAGCATTAATTCAGCAGTTTACATTCCACTCTTCTCTCAAATATGAGTACAGTTAATTTTAGCGTCCCGTGTAATGTGTCGAATGTGTGGGGATGTGCTGCCGAAGACGAGGCCTTTTTTGTTGTCGGGAGGAGCGGGCTCGCCTGGCGCTCGGGGGACACCGCTGGACACACGTCACATTGGCTTCCATTGTGTGCCCATCTCCTCTGCAGGGGCCCATTGTGGAGGCAGGACAGGCCCCCCACCTTCCTCGTAGAGCTGCCGTCCTGGGACTCCATTGTCACTCTCCTCCTCCCGCCTCGCGCAAATCCTCCAATGCTACACCGATCAAGGAGAAAATAATCAAGTGGCCTTTTGTTTTTAGACGCGACGTCGACGGGAGGAAAATAAACTTATGGAAATGAAGCTTATCGGGCAGGATTCAGACGCTTTGTGTGTATTGTGGGGAGGAGGGGGAGGGGCAGTGAGGGTACAGCCAGCTGACCGTGGGCCAACACCGGCGCGCACCAAGTCCACGGCCTCCTTCGAAAGCTGCTGCCCAAATCTGTCCTCGTGCAATAAGTCCTGTTTTGTCTCGTCTTTTGCAGCTTCAGCGACGACGTACGGCAGTTCATGAGAGAAGATGGCACCTTAGAAGTCTCTTACTGCAACAAGTTAAACCATTACCCAAATCTGAAAGCTTCTTGAAAAAAAAGCGTCAAAACAGTGACAAAAAAAAGAGACGAAAACGAGAATGAAAATGCAACAAAGAAGTGTAGCAAAAAAAGTGATGAAAACGTGACAAAAAACTGACAACAAAGTGATAAAAGACAAAAAAAAAACAAGGCGCTGAAGTATGAAATGATTGTGGGCACAATTTGCCGTGGGATACCGGAAGTAGCACTGAGCCATCGATTTCCAGCGGTTTCTAGGGTGAGTTTTCGTTTCACTTGGTGCTTTATTTGAACATTTCTAGATGATTTTCGAAACGATCTGTTCTAGGATCCCCCCAAACAGTGCTTTTTAACACCCAAAAATGTACTCTCATATGTTTACTGCAGCTGGGAAGTTCAACATCAACAACCACTGAAATGTTGTCTAGCTTAAATTACAGCCAATAACAATCTGCAGACTTTCGTGTCTGTGGTGATGCGTTCAGGAAGATGTTATCAGTTATGTGCTCAACTCTTGTTAACGACTCACGATATAAAAATAACCAATACCAATAAAAATGATGGAAGTGCAATTTGATAAGATTGAAAAAAAAAAAACACTGCCATAAAACCACCATCTGTGTCTGTAAGAAAGCAGGAATCAAACCCACGACCTTTGGATTACAGACAGCGTGGTTTAAACGTCATGTTAAGCAAAAGGAACTGTGCACGTCTATCAAGTCAGTGTGCTGATGTGGTCGAGTTAAAAGTTAGAGCTGTTCCTGTTCTCTCCTGAGTTGTTGTTCTGTCTAAGCTGTAGGCATTTTGCACTTAGATAATAATGAAACAACACTTTACTATAAAACTTCTCTCTATTATGACACATGTGGATGTCCTACAGCGTCCAATGTCTGTAGGACCTTCTTGGACACTCAACCTGTGGAGCATCCGGGTCCTGAGCTCCTGTCCACTGTCACTTCCCTGTCCTTGGTCAGGGTGGGACCACCTGGGACTTGGGCCCAATCTCAATTCTCTTGTCTACCCCTTCCCCCTTGCCCTCGCCCTTTGAAACAGAGGGCGAGGGTTGAAAAGACCACCCTAAGAAATGGGACAGCCCTCCATTTGACTGCATTTCACAACTAACACAGATGATTAAGGTTATGCGAGTTTGGAATGGAATCTTATTTGTATTTTTTTTTTGTCAATTAAAACACATTTATATGAAAGAAAATGTAAAAAAGCAAACCCCTACTTGTCTCTATAGCACGTTTCTACTGAAGCAGTTCATCAGTAACTTGTAACAGACTGATGCTGTTTTGTGACACCTAAACAACAGGACTCTGTCTCAGCCCAAACCCCACAGAACCCTACATATTTCTGCTTCATCCGGCGCTACATTCCCCTTCCCCCTGTCCGTGTGTTGCTGCTTCTACCGCCGGGTCGCTGTGGCTGCAGCTTATAGCCAGAGCTGCGAGAGATCAGCCGATCCGCTCATAGCGGGACGGGCAGAGGTAGACCCGCTCACAGTGCGCTCAGGACGGGAACAGACGGCTGCAGCCTCCACTCTCCACACTCTTGAAATCATGGAGCCTCTGTAGTCTATGTAATTATGAAAAGCAATGCTTTAACATTGATGTTTGGTGTCTGACAGAGTTAGAATTGAACCTATGGCCATTGAATGACAACAACACACATTTAGCCAAACACTCTACTCTTTAAGCTACTGCCACTGACAACCAGCAACTTCTAAATGTCGTTGACCTGAGTAAAAATAAACTCCATCCACAGAAAAATAATTCCTGACAGTAACAGTTCATGAGCTGATTTGGTTGAGAAGTTAAGAAACAGGATGTTATAAAGAAGTTCCTTTTGTGGAGCGTGGGTTCAAGTCCCTCCTGAGTTGTTGTCTTGTCAGTTCCACTTCTGTCTGAGCTGTAGGATTTTTGCACTTAGGTAATAATGAAAAAAACACTTTACTATAAAACTAGTCTCTATTATGACAGCAGAGCATCCAATGTCTGGAGGACCTTCTTGGACACTCCATGTATGGCGCATCCAGGTCCTGGGCTTCTGGCCTTGGTGGATGAGTCCAGCTGAGAGTTGAACCCAGAACCCTCAGATCATGGGCGACTCCGAAAGGAACCTCACTCACAGAATTGAAAAAAACACGAGTTTAAATGACTTTCTGATCATTGTCTGTAAGAGAGTGGGGATTGAACTCAGTACCTTTGTATCAAAGATAACAAGCTTTAAACAACCTCTCTACTCACTGAGCTGCTGCTATTTAAGACAACAGACTTTTAAAAGTCATTCATCTCAGCAAAATTCTCATTCATCACTGTGCTGATGTGGCTGAGTGGTTAAGGCGTAGAGCATCCTAAAAGCTTGGGGCTGGAGTTTGTGGGTTCAAGTCCCACCTGAGTAGTTCTGTGTTCCAGCAGGGTTAGGGTAATGCTGTTATATTGCAAAAGGAAATTCCACTTGGTCCAGGTAGAAAAGGGCATTACTGGCTGAGGATCATGTTATTGGATGTAGCGGATATGATTCCACATACTCCTTGCAAAGTGCTTAACCCTAATTGAGAAATGTTCTCCTCAGACTTTGAATAGAGATAAATGGGGACACGGCAGAGTAGTAGACTGATAGTGTCCAGGGGTATGCATGGATCAGAGGTGTTCATAAATCTCCAGAGGCGTCTCCAATTTAAATATTATCACTCCATGTTCATCATTTATACGACAGGAGCTCAGTCTCTGTCGGATCTTATCTCGGCCAAAATGACTTCGGGCTTTTCTGCATACGCTCCATCAGGGAGAGCCGAGGGAAGGAGGGAGAAACCATCTAGAACTCCGACACAAACTTCTTTTAATAAATATTCACAGCTCTTGAGAAGAACCTGCCTGAAAACGGCTTTGTGTCCGTGTAGAAACTGATTTTCTCTTGACTTCTTCGGTTCTATGTAAACTAATACAAGTGAAGGGGTGGGCACAATTCATGGTGGCACCCACGCAAACTTCCGGAATAGCGTGAATACACGGTTCTTCAGCTCAACAGAAAGCAATGGCTGCATAGAAAAAGTGGCAAGACAGCTCCTTTCTTCTTCTCATTTTACTGAACCGCAGAGGCCGACGTCATGAGGTCGACCTTGAGGAATCTTTTGCAGTGAGGAACAGGAGCTTCAGCCGCTCCTTTTGCCCAATGCCAATCCCGTGACCATGGACAGCAAAGCTTCGTTTCTCAGTGGATTTGTATGAAAGACAGTTGTAAACAGTGGTTTCATTCAAACTTAAAGTAAGGAAATAAAAAGTCTGAAAACAAGTGTGGGAAAATGACAGGAAAAAAGGAAAAAAATGCACTTTAATTGTTAACATTGATGAATATATAACTAATATATTAGCTATTGTAGCTGTAGCTATAATTGTGTAGCTTCTACACAATTCACTTTCTTTCATGTGCAATGTCTTCACATTATTTCCTATAAAAGTGACTAATATGCAGCAAGTGCTGAAATGAACAGATAATGGAAGACAAATGATGAACTGCTGACAAGTCTACACCTACTATCAAATTCAATTCTCATTGTGTGTATTCATTGGTTTAGAAATAATGGATCCAGCATTAAATACTTCCAAAACTATTTATGTGCAAAATGTTATAAAAATATATAATACTTTTACAGACTGGCTGTCTTTTAACAGTTAAATAAAGGGTATATGAAAAAAGTGGCAGTAAGTAAAAGCTCCTTCAAACCAAAGTTGTTTGTAAAAACCTACATTTTGTGATTGCCTGAATAATTGTGGTAATTGATTAATTTCCTAAATGGTTGATATTTTGGATTTGAAAGGCAAAAGTCGGTCAAGTCATAAATTTGACATAAAAATGCATTTGTCAATCAAAAAAGTTGCAGAATTCACATACTGCATGGCATTATAGGCAAAATAGGTTCTCTTTTACCAATGAGGCAAATCAGAATCAAAATATGATGTTGCTTAATGTAATATTGATAATGTAATTATAACAGGTAAAGTTGGGTCACGGAGGGGTATGTTGTGTGTATGTGCATGTGTTCCCAGGGTCTTGTATCTTGTACTCTGACTGCTGTGATATGATCAAATGTTTTTATTGCAATGATGTCGGGGTGGGGTGGGCGCTTATAAGCTTTTGCTTCAGCCACTCCTTTTGAGCAGAATTTTAACTGCTTAAATATGTTAAATAAATATACTATTAATACTATTAAATATAGTATGCCCCTGAACCGCCTGTGCCCGCCTGCCTGAACTGCAAAGAAATGATGGGAAATAAAGTGCAGTCAACACGTGCGCAGACAGCTGACTCACAGATGATTGTGTCTGAAATCTGTTTTCATTCTCTGTCTGCAGAGAGACTCCCGTCAGCCCTGGGTCTATCTGCCTGTCCATCTATGGGAGTGGGTCTCTTCTTCTGTGGTTCTGAGGTCTCTTCTACAGTTTTGAGTTTTTCTGCATAGGAGGGTCTAAGGATGGGGGATGTTTCCATCTGTTGCTGACAACTTATTTAGACATTACATTTGTTTGGACATTATATTTGCCTGGACACTACTTTATGTATTTTTTCACTGTTTTAATACGTGGTGCAGCCCTGTGAGACAACTCCTGTTGGGCTATACAAAAACTAGATTTTTGAGGAGGACGCAGCCGACACTCGACTCTTTTCTTATTACAGCACTCTACTTTTGAGTACTTGTTCTGTAACAGAGTCATGGGAAGCTTTTTTGGTTATGTGAGGCGAAGGGACAAGATTCCCCCCCAAAAATGCTTTTTCTGTGCATATTTCTATGTTAATATAATATACTGTATTCTATATTAATATTGCTTTGTTTGGAAGTTAGGATGTAGGTGCATTTCAGTTAGAAGTGACAATGTTTATCCTTGAAATAACCCTATTGTTTTGTTGCATGTCCTGGGTCAGTGAGGACAGAGGAATCCATCAATGCCTCCTCAGAGGGGCACAAGGACACCAGGTTAGGGCTGTGTGCGTCCTTAAGGAGACACTGCTGTTCTAGGGGGCCTGGGAATATCACCAGCACTTTTTTCTGGACTGAATTTGGAGTTGAGAGCTGCAGTAAAATTCCTCCTCTCCACCAACCTCCATTTGAGAATATAAAGTAAAGCGTGTATATTGGACAGAAGGGGGCAGCTTCTCTGAATAAAATAATAATAAAGGAGCAAATGACAAATTTACTTGAGTTAAGAGGTTTGGGTCTTGTCTTAATGGTGCGTTGCAGGCAACTGGTAACTGTATCTTTCCCACTTGAAAATGACCTCAGAGCGTTTCAGGCAATGGGCGAGGAACGTGCTTCTCGATGGTCCTCGTGGTGGGGAGCTGACATTGCTGTAATACCACCCCCTTGTGGCCAGGGGTGACTCCAAAAGAGTCAAACTCGATAGACAGGATTCTAATGGGACTACAGACCTCCCTAAAACAGTTTATAAGTCTGTAGGAGGAGATTGAGCAGCCATGTAAGTTTCACAGACGACTCGGGATCATGAATGGGGCTGAATAGGTAATCCTCTATCTCCAATTATTATATCTATGGTTCCAGGTGAATAACGTCGTATGTAAACAAAACAGCTAATGCGACGACATTTAGCTCATACGATGCTAACGTTATATGAACCTTTCTCCAAACCAGATATAATTAAAAACAAGCAACATTATGTCGAAAGCTGTGACCAAAAGTAACGTTCACGTCACTGATGCAGTGGTTTTGTTACAGTTTTATCATTAGCTGCTCCACCACTGGGGGGCGCCATTACTGTCTTCATCTCGCATTCAAACTCATCGCACTCTTGAGGGCTCCGAGTTGTAAATACCACTTTGAGCGGCATTCCAAGGCATTTTTCCAAGTGGGATTTACCAGTTGCCCTGAATAAGATCAGATAAAACCTCTTATTAGCAAAGTAAGATTTTTTTCTGAATTCAAATAATTGTCTATAATTTCAAGTGAAAAGTAAATTTTTTAATGAAACATATGTTAATTTTGCCTGATTTCAAGTGGGATTTCTTCTCGTTCCATTGGCATTAGCAGTTTTATCTGATCTTAAATTACTCAAAATCAACATAAAGCACCTTGAGCAAAAGAACAGTCGACTATGCCAAAATTGGAGTAGAATTGTTTTGGATCTGTATGGTTAAGATCTAAATAAAACCCGGAGAGAAGATTTAGGGGGCTCCTGGGTATCGGAGTACGGAGATGCTCTGAAGGGCAGACTATAGTATCAATACACACAGTTTACATAAGCACTTTTGTAATATGGCGCACTTATGGAATATGTTGGCCAATGGTGAAACAGGTCAGTGTGATCTTTAGTTATCGAGATAGACAGATGAAATGTGCATATAATACGCCATAAACAAGCGCATCTCCATAGACTCGATGACCGGGTCCATAAAACATATGTAACATGATGTAAATACAGTCAATTAATTAGAGCTCAATAACATCATCCTGTGCCGTCCCGTCTGATAAAGCCTATGGGTCAAAAGTAATTCAAAATACTTTACATAACAAGCTGTGTTAAAGTGATGGTAAGTTTAAAGGTTTTACAAATGTAATAGATTGCATGTAACCGCCTGGGTGTGCCATTTTTTAATGTAAGTAATATGAAATAATCACATTTTCCCTATACCCTTTGCTGATTTCAGCAACCAATTAGAATCCCTGGGCTATCACTTTGACCAATGAGACGCTTTTCCTGTGAACCAGCCTGTCGGGTCCAATTAGGAGTGAAGCTGGAGGGAGCTTGATCCTTTGATTGAAAATGTGTTCTCGCTCTCCTCATTTGGCAAACTACGAGTGCCTTTCTGGTCCAATCAGAGCAGTTGAATTCATCCAAAAACATCCAATGGACTCATCATTAAGTAATTAAAAACAAAATATAAACACTGCATGTTGAAGGAGATGATGGTTCTGCTGCTGCGGTGAAGATGATGAGGAGAAGGGTTGTGCGTTTATATGAATATAGAGGTGACTGGATGAGAGCTAACGGTTGCAATTGGCAGACCAAGTTTCCAGGTTGCATTTACACAAAAGCCTTTTTATTTTTTTATCAGAATGGAACAAATGTAGAAAATTATTCAATTAAAAATGAATGAAATGAGTGGATGAAAAGCTAAAAGAATGTGCAACTATTAAGCACTTTAAATGTATGTACAAAAACCTACTTGTTCAAGAATACAATGAGAATTGAAAGTGTCATTGCTGTAGTTGTTATCGCCTCTACTTTTCCATGTGACCGTCCTTGTTACCTTCCATACTCCTTCTCAAATAAATATAATATTAAATACATACAACACAATACTAGGGCAAGCAAGAGGTAACTGGTGCTCGAGTGGGACCCCCACCCTGGTACCAGGTCGCCAAAAATCTTGCTCTTTTATTGCACAGGACATCCAAAAGCACTCCTCGAAATATGCAATGAAGAATATGTTGAGCAGGAGGTGGGCTGGAGCTCGTAGGGCGCCCCCTTCTGGCAACAGCTTACCAAACCTTGCCTCTTTTAAAGCATAGATCAGGACACATTGAAATGTACTTACAGATGACAAAACATTAAAGACACACAAGAAGAAAACTATATGTTTATATATGCACGTACTGTCCATGTACGGGTATATATAAGTATGACAATCATGGTACGATGATGATGGGGCAGTATCAGATGGCGATAACCAATTATTATTGGATGTTTAAGAATACTTAATGCAATGTACTGTAAGACAGTATTCTAAACCCGATCCTATGCATCTGAAGACTATGCAAACTGATTTCCCATGTTTGATTATGGTTATGTATCTATATCCAAAACGATGTGTTGATTATGGTCATGTATATCTTAATTGTACCATAACGAGCTGGTCTCAGAGAACAAACCGGAATGTAAATATGTTGAATGGGGGTAGGCATAAATAAGCATTGTTTGCTTCGGCCTACTCCTTTTTGGGCATTGTTGTGTTTCCCTTTGTCTGACAACTTGGAACGTAAAAATTGCTCAAATAAATTAAACTAAACTAAAATCATCTGATTTGTAATCTCTGTAATCTCTGCACACTGATTTCTTTTCCTTTTTACTGTTTTATAATGCCAATAACTTCTCCCAACACTAAAACCTGACATCTGTATTGTAAACTGTGCATTCCTTTTACTTCCAAATAACGCAGTGTACCAAGCAGAACGCCGCTCTCTCCTCTCCCTCTCTGATAAGGCACTCCTTCCTCTGCTTTATGGCCCCATCTCCGCTTGGTACAGCGCCGCCGGAGCCCCCTGCGCCGGTGCCGGCCGCCGCTCCTGTCCCCGTGAGTTACTCCTTCCATAAAGCCGTAATAGAAGGACAATCAGCAGCTTGTATCTGTGCAGCCGGCTCACGATTTACCTTTTTATGCGCGTGTAAATTTGACGGCCCCCAAGGACAGTCGCTGGGGCCCTGAGATATCTCTCCCTCCTGCCCCCCCCCCCCCTCTGCTCTCTGAGGCGGAGCAGCTGAGTGCGGCGTCGCCACCGCAGCGCAGCCTGTAAAAGACATTAAACACAGCGGTTAGATAAGAGCGAGGGAGAGGGGTTTCCAGCCTCTCGTTCATGGCGGTGCCGCGGTAGGTGTTGTAAATTTACAATGTTAGGTGAGCTGAAATACAAACGATAATGCTTAGTGTGACTTTCAAAGCTTCTTCTAACCGTGGCATAATGTTTTAAAGTCCCAAACAGACCTGGAGGGGTGTGTTACGCTCCACTGACGCATAGCAGTGGTGGTCAGTAGGGCTGGGTACTTTTTATATCTTTAGATCTAGGTTTTGGCCCAGGGATAGCAATAAAGGAAGTGACTCACATGACCGCCATCTCATCTCAAATCTTTGTCAGATCCTCCAAAATAGTTGCTGGATCCTTAACACTGGAAAACTGAAAGATGAGGGAACGTGTCAGCCAGTGGGATCAGACTAAGCACTGGTTGTAGTGCAGTAGAATAGAGAGATGTTTAAAGGAACAGGCCACCGTTTTTCCATACTGAGATTATGTTCTTACCTGAGCTTAGACGTGTTGATTCGTACCCGTCTGGTCTTTACATGTGCGCTCAGTCACGCAAAAAAAGACCAAAGATGTTATTAGCATTTAGCCTCTCCTCTATGTGGCCAAACGGGGGTGAAGTTAGAAGTGACCAAGCTCTTCCACGTTTTCCCTATTGATTTTTGTGTGACTGAGCGGCGCGCACGCACAAAGACCAGACAGGTATGCATCAACTCGTCTAAGCCATAATCTCAGTATGGAAAAACGGTGGCCTGTTCCTTTTAAGAGCGTCTTTGAGTGGACACTGTAATACAAATAAATAGGACTAGTCCACTGTGGCTGGTCTGAGAGATATGTTCATGTCAAGCCCCAATAACAAAGTAAATGCACTTCCTTGCTGTACTTGAGTAGAGTTTTTGAGGATCTGTCCTTTACTTGAGGAGTACTTACTTATTACTTTCTCAGTCATCATCATCATCTTTATTTATCAGAGTCTAAGTCCACATAGAGACATACAACACAAACAAGACAATACAACACAGATATATTTAAAAGACAACTGTACCAGGAGCTGACTGGTAACGTACAGCACTGACAGGAGGATTAACCAGCGTCACCAGCGAAAGTTCTGAGAGTCATTAAAATGCTGTATACATTCGACTGCAAAGAAGCCTTGTTAAATCTGCACCACATACAAAGATTGTTTACAGTGTCTGAACACACATGTTTTATAAAAAGAATGTTCTCTTGGGTATAAAGTGCACGGCACTGACGATTAACGTCAACATCATCATAGCACCTATCTGTGATAAAAGTGTCCCAGATATTTGGTTTTACTGCCAACAGTCAGCATATGGCCAAAGAAATGAAAAACTGGGAAACACAGGTCCTTGTCCCCTTTGGTCTGGCAGATTAAAACACTCTTTTTTTTGCATTATACAATATGTCATATTTGATTCCATAATCCGAACATATATTCTACTAAGCAAAATGTCTGTAAAGACTTACAAGTAAAAAGCATAAAATTGGCTGCATGTTTCGTCCAAATTAAAAGCCTTATAAGGACCACTCCAGAACAGTGGGTGGTGCTGTGCAGGTATACTGTCAAATGCCACTGACTCACATCAAGGAAGAAAGTTTGTACTGAATTCATGTATAAACGCTGTTATTTAGAAGCTGCAAAATTATAATTCACAAACAAAATTTGAAACAGATTTGTACCCTCTACTTTGAGTAGTATTTCTACGGCAAATACTTCAGTGCTTTCATTTAAGCAATAATTTAACAGAGGAATGAGAGAAACTTACTTGTTTGTGCTGGAGTAACATTTGACCAGTAGTATTATGTACTTTTACTCAAGTGATCACATCAAACACTTCGGCCAGCACTGAATCCGATGTGATCAAAAGTACCTAAATGAGAAAAAAATAACTATTCATACAACTGACGGAGGTGAGACATTCGAGTAAGTATTTTTTAAGAGTTTTAAAGAATATGACTAATTGTAAAGAAGAACAGACTGAATAAATAATTACTCGCATCTAAAAATGTCCTTCAATAGCAGTGATGGGATTAAAACGCAGCAGTGGTAATCAGTGGAGGGTGGCGTTACCTGTACAGCCGCCTGATCGCTGCGGGTTCAGTCTGTCAAAACACTGCTGCGTTCGAGGACTGCACGAATTCTGGGTTCCGCTGAGAGAGACAGGAAGACACAGTGAGTGGGTGTCCCATGATGGATGAGGATAGAGTTTGGGAAATAATTATGTACGATACTAATATTAATCTTCAGTTTTTCTAATAAATATACTAACAGACGGACAGAATATCTCAAGATGATGCACCCTTTTACACCACTAGATGGAGTCATGAGCTGCAACCTTAAATCACAGAACATCAGCAATAGGCAAAATTATGAAACATTATGAACGAGATGAAACTGTCATACATTTTCTGTTATTTTTAAGGAATTCTTTCATTGTACTCTCTAGAAGATAATAATTTCTAGATAACAGAGGACAAAAGTACGCAGATTTTCAACCAGTGTGCCCAGACAGGAACATCAAGTGTCTTACCCAGAAACACAACAGCAAAATGACAGATATCCCAACGAAATGTTCATTAGGAACAACATGTTCCTAATGTACTGTATGTGGACAGTTAGCAAGTCGGCTAGTCTGGGAAAGTTTTCAGAGTCCGTTAGCAGGGCTGCCAACATTTCACCAAACCTTGGAGTGAGACATTGGTCGGTCCTGAGCTTGGTGACTTTTTTCATGGCGATAGCGTCTCGTACTCGTATTAAATTATAAGCCAAAAACAAGTGTATGATTTACATGGTCAGTGGGGGTCTGGCACTACCCCACATGACCATCAAGAATGTTTTAATAATTCAGATATGATTTCCTGCAATCTGGTGCATTTTAGATCATAAATAATAATTTTAGCTGGTCTATTTACTGGTGTTAAAGAATTATTTTTCTGGGCCCAGTTAGCCCCCTTCATCGTTACGGCCCTGCCAAATGGGACAATGACACAAAGCATTGTGCATAGTTGAGGGTCAGTCACATGCAGCTCAGAAACACGTTTAAAACATCCCCCGCACTTAAGTCAGTGATAAAGTTTGACTCGTGTTTCCTGTTATCATAATTTATTCGTTTTATATTAGTCCATTAAAATATATGTATTTAAACTTACCCTGGCATCACCTTTCAAAACATTTATGTTAGGCATTGTTTGGCTTCTATTTGAGTGTTTTTAAGTCATGTCCCTCCTGTTTCTCTGTGTCAGTCATTCCAATTTATACCAACAAAAAGTAAGTAGCATAAACTTTAGAAAATCTTGAAATTTTGATTCCCTGTCTCCTGCAGTATGTTAGAGCATGTTTGATGATTAAACTTTGATAGTTATTACATTGAATAATCATATTCAGAGGCACATAAAGAAAGATATATAAACTAAAAAGCCATTGTAAACTAGAAAAAGGCAATACAAAACACAAAAATAAATCATTGTGTACAATATAAAATCATCCGATTTGTATGTTGTTTTATGTCTGCATTGTAAAAATGACATTGGTTATAAATACAAAATGTATTGTAAGAGGACCCCCATGAAAAAGAGATAGCCCCATTGAGATGAACTATCCTTGAAATAAATGACACATTCACTCAAATTAAACATATTTTCTTACTTCTTATTGTGTAAAATCATTTTTGAATTACTTGCAAAGTTGTACTCAATTAGTTGTTGAGTACATTGGCTGCTCTAGGCAAGGCAAGGCAAGTTTATTTGTAGAGCACAATTCATACACAAGGCAATACAAAGTGCTTCACAGTTGCATAAAAATACAAGAAAACAGACAAAATCCATCAATAAAACATCAACATAAAATTAATCAATTACAGTAAAAGGCAAGAGTGCAGATAAAATACTTTCAGTTTTCATATGCTCGGGTAAAAAGAGCTGTTTTCAGCCTGGATTTGAACATTGTCAGAGTTGAGGCCTGTCTCACATCCTCATGAAGACTGTTCCAGATTTTGGCTGCATGAAACTGAAACGCAGCCTCGCCGTGTTTATTA
This sequence comes from Proterorhinus semilunaris, assembly GCA_021464625.1. Lineage (NCBI taxonomy): Eukaryota > Metazoa > Chordata > Actinopteri > Gobiiformes > Gobiidae > Proterorhinus > Proterorhinus semilunaris. The sequence goes on from CM038360.1 coordinate 24,442,385, forward strand.
TTGACTCTGGGAACCACCAGGAGACCCCTCCCTGAAGTTCTCAGGGCCCGAGATGGTTCATACGGCTCTAACATGTCAGAGATGGACTTTGGTGCTAAACCATGAAAAGACTTGTACACAAGCAGAGCTGTTTTAAATTCTATTCTCTGAGAGACAGGAAGCCAGTGCAGAGACCGGAGCACTGGACTAATATGGTCATATTTCCTGGTTCTTGTCAGGACTCGAGCAGCAGCGTTCTGGATGTTCTGCAGCTCTAACAGCTCGTTTAGAAAGGCCAGTGAGCAGCCGTTACAGTAGTCTAACCTGCTGGAGACAAATGCATGGATGAGTCTCTCCAAGTCTGGTTTTGACACTATTCCTCTGATCTTAATGTTTTTCAGATGGTAAAAAGCTGATGATGTGGCTGTTTAAGTTCAGGTCTGAGTCCATGATTACTCCTAGATTTCTAACCTGATTTTTTGGTTTTAGAGAGAGAGACTCAAGGTGACTGATAACACTTTGTCTTTGTGTCTGTGGGCCAAAAACAATGATCTCAGTTTTGTCTGAGTTTAGTTGGAGAAAGTTGTTTTGCATCCACAAACTGATCTGTTCGATGCAGTGACAGAGAGTATCTACAGGCCCATGTTCACCTGCCGTCAGTGACACGTAGATCTGAGTGTCATCTGCGTAGTTGTGGTACGACACATTGTTGCTGTTTATTAGCTGACCCAATGGAAGCATGTACAAGTTGAATAAGAGGGGTGCCAAGATTGACCCCTGGGGGACTCCACAGGTCATGGAAATTTTGTCTGAGACACAGCCAATTTCGAAAAAGTACGTCCTATCCTCCAGATAGGACTTGAACCAGTTTAGCGCAGTACCAGAGATTCCCACCCAGTTTTCTAACCTGTGAAGTAAGATCCCGTGGTCCACTGTGTCAAAGGCAGCGCTCAGGTCCAGCAGAACTAAAACTGAGACCTTACCTGCGTTGGTGTTCATACGGATATCATTTGTCACCTTGATCAGAGCTGTCTCAGTGCTGTGGGAGGGCCTAAATCCTGACTGGAAAGTATCAAACACATGGTGAGATAGGAGAAAGTAAGTGAGCTGTTGTACTTTCTGTAGGACTTTTCCTAAGAATGGCAGGTTTGATATGGGCCGGTAGTTGTTCAGTATCTTGGGATCAAGGCTGCTCTTCTTTAGAAGAGGCTTAATGACCGCGGTTTTCAGAGCCTTTGGAAATGCTCCAGTCTCAAATGAGATGTTAATTAACTGAACAAGTTGTGGTAACAAGCTGGTCAGCACAGACTTCAGAAATCTAGTGGGCAATTCATCAAGGCAGCATGTACATGAACTCAGACCGGAGCTAACCTCTTCGATTGTTTTGTCAGTAACAGGTGTGAAATGTGTCAGCTCAAGGTGTTTATCTGGTGGCAGGGTTGGTATTTGTGTTGTGGAAATTATGGCATTTTTAATGCCTTGGACTTTGTCATAAAAAAATATTGCAAACTCATTGCACTTAGATGTAGAGATTAGTTCTAAGGGCAGTGAAACTGGAGGGTTAGTTAATCTGTTTACTGTGGAAAAGAGAATTGTTACTGCAGTTTGCAATGATTTTAGAGAAGTCTCCACGCAAAATCTGGTTGAACTCACAAAGCACTTCTTTGTATATCTCAAAATTAACCTGGCGCTTTGACTTGCGCCATTTCCGTTCGGCTTTTCGGCACTCCCTTTTCTGTGCCCTGACCGAATATTCACTTCTCCAAGGTGCCTTTTGTCTATTGTTAACCATTTTAACCTTGACGGGAGCAATAGTATCCAAAACGAACTCTAACCACCTCATAACTGTGGGGTATATGAAGAGCCATCTACTCAGACTGGGGCTAATGCTACTTGTTTCTCATCAGTAAGCGGCAGGGCCAGAAAACATCGCACCCTTTATATGACAATCTCTTACATCTGTGATAATGGGGGAACACGTTAGCGTAGCCTGCTCAGCACTACTTACATCTATCTGCTGTAAAAATCTCCACATCCCTGTTTGAAGGCTTCTGCAGTCCGCTCCACACGCACACCTTCCAGTATGTCTATCCAGAAGCGGTTTTATCGTATTCTAGTTTTGTAATACCAAGGGAAACGTGTCTCGTGTTGTTTGTTGTTCAGGATCATGTGTATTAGACCGCTACCAGTCACACAGCCAATCACACGCGAGCTGAACACATCAAATTGGTACAATGTCCAATCAGAGGCGAGAGATCGTTAGAAAGACAGACGGACCTGCCAATAGCGCAAGAGGAGCTCTCTCACATACACACACACTGTAGGCGCTAGGGGAGCTGCAGACAGACACACAGACAAAATGAAGCGTCTGCAGCCGCTCACTGCAAAAAGTCTGGGATATTTTTTGTTTGAGCGTGAGATATGAGGAGTGTGGCGTGAGAGCGTGTGAAGCCACTCAAATGCGTGTCACACGGTGAAAGCGTGAGAGTTGGCAGCCCTGCGTTAGCCTGCTCAATGTATTTTTCCAATAGCCGCTAGCATTTAGCCATCAAACATTATGAAAGATCTAGATGTTTTCAGCGGTTATCAACCCAACAACCACATTTAGGTGAGGTCAAAGCCTATAGTTAGAAATCCTTAATGAATGTACAGGACTTTTGGGATTTTACTTTAGATACGTATTAGTTACCTTTAAGCTAAATGCTAAATCATATTCTGTTACATTTCTGCTTTTTGTGGGGTCAGATACACATCCAATGGCCACTAAACCTTCTCTTATAGTATGTTATTAAAGTAGCAGTCTGTAAGATTGCAAAGTGAGGGGAGGGAGAGAGTGAAATATCCTTCCCTCCCGATTGGACCTTCACAGGTGATAGCCCGGGGATTCTGATTAGTTGCTGAAATCAGTAAAGGGTTCTATTTTTTTTATTTTATTTCATAGACTATTACTTACGTTAGGTCAAATTGTAGGCCCAGACAGTCAATTATAAGCAATCTAACAAATGTGTAAAACATTTAAACTTAAAGACTATCACTTTAATGACAGGACAACCATCCATCCATCCATTTTCTTCCACTTGTCCGTTGCCGGGTCGTGGGGCTGCCTAAATCACATTGCACCAGCCCCTCTGGCTCCTCCTGCAGGTGACAGAACAACCATAGAATTTATAAATATAATGCCATGAAATGGACATGTCAAACTTAGTCATACGTTAATATCGGGACTAGCTTCACCAATAGGTCTGGGAAGTCATTGGCTAACATAAGTACACATTTGTAGGAACAGGCTCAGACAGCTAACGGCGTTTCTGTGATTTCTACGTTAACTGCCACACGATGATGACACAAAACCACCACAGTGTTATAAAACAGCTTGTCCACTCAGCTTTCACACCACCCTTCCCTATTCTTCGCATATTTTAGGACCTCAAATGTCTTCTCCGCTGGATACTTCAGGCGCGGTCGTTTACAAAAAAAATAATCTCTTGATTATTACAATCTGCGACCGAATATTTTCTTTTGTTTGGGAGCGCTGGAAAGATCATCAGGCTTCTGTTTAGTATGCAGCGCACGTCTATGCGCTTAGATTGGCAACACTGCTATCAAACGCCTAATGACACCGCGCTTTTGCCCCACGCTGGGAGGTTTGTCCGCGGGGGGTCCGGTTTTTCGAAAGAGGGGGATAACGCCGCCCGCGGCATCATCAATTCGCACCGAAAAAAAAAATAAAGGAAAAAAAATAACTGGTGGTACATAACGTCTTTCACAGTTCACGGTTCCCCCTCCTGCCTGGGCCTGCAAATGGCTAAATTAATAAGTTCTCATGAAACAAATTGGAATTACACCCCTCAATGGCGCATAATGTGATAACGGGAGCGGGTTGGAAGGCGAACACATGCGAGATTTTGGGGATAGCGTGAATGCTAACAGTATGGGGCCGGTACAGTACGCTGCCAGTGTTGAGGCATCAGTGAAGGGGGAATACGCCGCTGTGGGAACAAGGCTGTTAAAGGTCCAATATTATGCTTTATTCAGGGTTTTGTGAAGTAGCATTAACATTAGCATTAGCAGTCACGCAACAACAAGGCCGTTTTTGCAGTGGGGTGGTCAAAATGAAGCACTTGGAAGAGGGTCTAATGTATTTAGACCTCAAGACAGGGTACCTCGAGTCAAAACAAAGCAGCTCCATGGAAAAAGGGCCGGTGATGTCCCGCCACTAGCAAAGTTCTTACCAGTCAGGCTTGAGGAGAATCCGCTCACGTTAAAGATGCATTATGCAATGTTTTTTGCAGGAAAAAGTTGATATTAGTGTGTGTTTAACCTTTCAGTGACTCGGTGGCTGTAAGCATAGCACATTTATTTTTTGCTTTTTTTGTCATGTTTATGATGGAAAATAAAGGTGCTATGCTAACCATCAATTACACACTGATATCAACTTTTTTTTTCTGATCAAAAGTTACATAATGCACCTTTAACAACAAAACCCTTTTAATTTAAATAAACACTTCTATTTATTATATTTTCTGGTTAAAATGTTGTCATTTGAAAATAATATTCTTTGCATAGGGAAAGCAATTGTTACTAGCTTTCCCTCTGCTGGCACAAAGGGGAATGAAGCAGTTTAAAGCTATAGTAACATTTATAGTCAACAAGTAGAATCAAGTACTAGCAGTCATTTATTTTGACACTTTATCATTTACGTCTATGTATTCATTGTTTCACTTAATATACTTTTTGCAATATCTATCCAAACAGCAGAACATAACTGTCCCGGTGAACGTTTACAGATGAATTACACGTACACATTTTCTTTCATCACAGCTGTGTTGTTAGTTTATTACCTTCTATGTTTTAACAGAGTGGCAAACAGCCGTCTTCGGCATCCAATGTGCACGTGTTTGTTCCCAGACGTTGCCATTCGGACGGGTTCAATACTTCCGTCCTCACTCTTCACAGCACCGAACAACCTCACTCAACAGGTGTTAGGGGGTAGTGGGATCGACAGAATATTGCAACCATGCAGCACCACACGATACCGATACCTTTTTGATGATGTGATGCAGTCCCGTCTCCAGACGTCAGTCTTAAGGGAGGCATATGAAATCCACGAGGGGCCACAGTTACTATACACTCTACTCTTTATGGACCATGTTTTGAATAAACAGGAGCGCGCGTGGCTCGGTCAGTGCTGTGGGCGCATCCACTTCAGTCTTTTTCAAGCCTTCAGCAGTAAAACGCACACTTCGAACAAATACGGGGAGTCTTTTCCGCGGACTTCAGCGATTTGTAGTAAAATACAGATTGCTTGTTACCAGCCCGCACCTGTCACTGCCTTTGCCCAAAGATGCTCATGAGCCGCTAAAGGGCCGCTGTGAGCAGACAACACGGGAGCCGTGCGCAATTACGCATGAGGCACGAGAGAGGGAACGGTTTCTGCAGAGAGTGAGAGCGAGAGAGCGAGAGAGCGAGAGAGAGAGAGAGAGAGAGAGAGAGAGAGAGATGAAATGTCCCCTCTCGGTTTCAGGGGAGGGAATAGCTACTTGTTGTGGAGTTTGGACTGGTCTCAGAAAGCACAAAAATAACACAGCGCAAATTAGTGATGCGTATCTTTGCTCAATTTGTGGTGGTTATACGGCGTAAACCTGCGTATCACGTAACGCATCATACGAGGCCGCGTGGCCTAGCTGATAATATTTCTGGCGGGATATACAGTAAAAGTATCTATCACACTAAAATAAAGTCAAGCAAAAATCGGGTGCATATGGAGGTTTTTTTTTCACAGGAAATTGTTCAGTACGAGCGAAAAACGGCACTCGTTGTTGCATATGCATATGTAGCATGAAGCTAACATAGCTTCCTGCTTCCTCCATTGTCTGTTTAAGTATTTATTGGCTACAGTGTTGAGCAAGTTACTTTAAAATTGGGTAATTAATAAACTGAAAATAGTAATAAAGCCACTGAGCAAACCTGCAGTCAAAGATTTCCTTTTCCTTTGCTATCCTCCATTCTTGTGTTTTGTTTTGACGACATTAATGACAAATCTTAGACACCAGTATGCAGCTTGATTTGGTGCTGCATTTGATTTGGGGGGGAGTTTGGCATTATTTCGTTTACACATTTAAAGCAGTACAAAGTAACTCGTGCACCCTAGGGGCCATAAGCACCACTGCAGGTGTCGTAGCATGTTGCGTTTTTTTTTTTACTTAATTGTTTGTGAGAGTAAATACTCCGCGGACAGAAAAGACAACGGGAGAGAGGAATATTGTACATCCTTGTAATTCTTCTTGGTGATTCCATTAGTGTGTAATGCTGCTCCGACCCGGTGGCAGTCAAGTTGCAAATGTGGTTTTCTGGCCAGAGACACCAGGGGGAGATGAAAGACCCCCCAATCATCCCATTAACACTTGTTTTACCCCCAGAGGGACTACGGAAAGTATTTATTAAGGTAAACAAGTTACTTAGTACTGCTTTAAATGCACTTGTAACTTGAGTTACTTAAATTGTAATGACTATTAATGTATTTTGTGTACTGTAAGTAATCTGTTAAATTCCTTAGTTACAGAAAAAAGTAATATATTTTTGTAACAAATTACTTTTGTAATACGTCACCCCTAACCCTGATGGGCTGTTGAACCTCTTTGCTCCTCTCTATGTCTCTGTATCTTTATTTAGTAGAAAAATATATTCATAATTCAGCATTTGTTAAAGTAATGGTGGAGAAATGGGAGAAAGTTAATTTTTTTCCTCTTCTTTGTTATACCCCTCTGGCTGCTTCGAACATGTCCATATATGGGCAATTCCAAAGATGCCGTCTGTGTCAATCAGTTCTCCTTCATATTTATCCCGAGTAGAGATACATGTTGTAGTACAAAGTAATTCCACCGTTGAATCGTGAGGGACCCAGAGGTTCCCACGGCTGATTTGGGAGCGTTGACTTCAGGATGTACCAGCCGCCGTAAAAAAAAAAAAAAGACGCAAATGCCATAATGGACTGTGGTATTTCGACACAACACATTTACAGCCAACGTTCTTACCGTACCTTGGATGGAGAAGCGGTTCAACACAAGTAATTCTCCTTCTCACAAACCAATATTTTCCCATTATGACGAGTGTAAGACTCCTCATCTGCAGTCAAATACACCACAGTCCATTATGGCAGTCACGACGCCCGGCCGATTGCAACAAAAATGACGCTTTGTTTGTTGTTACTTCGAAGGAACCGCCAGCGCTGTGAGCCTAATGCCCTGGCACGTTTAATGCTGCCGTTAAAGCAATTAAGCCCGAGCGATTCTCACTTAAGATGTGCTTTGGCTGCACGCTGGAGATAGAGACACCAAGAACTTGATTTTTATTTATTTTTGCATTTACAATTTATTGGCACTTCAAGGGATAGTTCCAGATTAACTCGGAGCCAAAGGGTGCTTGGGCCTGGCAGTGGTGCGCGCTCACAGGTCAAGCAAGCGCTGAGAGAAAATAATATCCTTTTTTCTTTTTTGTTTCAATGTTGTTTGCTGATTAGAAATACATGACAGCTACTGCAGGCCACTGGCAGGTCGAAACACCATATGGTTAAAGAAAAATAGTCGGCTAAATCCAAAATAAGGAGCGTTTTATTACAAATATACTGACACGCAGCAATTAAAAAGAGAGAAAGCGCACGTTTCATAGTAGCAAACAAATGTGAATATATATATATATATATATATATATATACATACACACGTACGATATAAAAATAAATTGTAGAAGGATTTAAGGGTGGGTTGTGGGAGATGACAGAAAAGCGACGAGAGGCAGTGCTTTGGACGTCTTGTAAACAGTGTTTCAACAGTTAGCGTAGGAAAATAGAAGGACGTCGTACACAATCATCGTATTTGGCACCCTTGAGAAATGAGGCGAGAAAAAAAACAGAACACAAATCTGTTCGGAGCATCATTTTCATAATCATAATTTGCTCTCTCACAAATCCATCAAAGCAGCGAAATCTCAATAATACATTTTTGCAGTTGTTACATACATTTGCTTCATAACTAATTCATTAATTAATCTTGATTCACCAAAATTATTAGTCAGACCCTCCAGGATTTTGCATCATCAAGCAAAGTTTCCCGCAACTTTTCCATAACTCCGCAATTTTCTTGGCAACAAAACAACAGTTTCTGATCAATTATCCTCTTAAACCCTTAAACCCTCTGAAAGTGCATTTTCTCCAGTTCCGCATTACCCAAATCTAAACGCTTACCTATAGCGCAGAGTAACGCTACATTTGAAATCTAAGAACGAGAAAAACTGATAGTAACTTTTTTGTCACATTGTTGTCGGTTTTTCAGTGCTTCTTTTGGTTGGTTTAAAAATGTTGCGTTTATGTTGTGTTTTTGTTGCCTTTTCGTTACGTTTTTGTTGCTTGGTTTATCATGCTATTGTTGCTTCTCCGATACATTTTTGACGCTTTTTTATGTTGCGCTTTCATCCTCGCTTTTGTCACTATTTTGACACATTTTCGAGAAGGTTTCAAATTTGGGTAAAGCCTAACTGGAGAAAATGTGTTTGGTTAAGGTGGGGGTTAAGAGGTTAAATCCGTTTTACTTCTATTTGCGGACAGGATGTGGTGTCCAGCGGGTTAATACTTTCAGACTGTTCCCCGTCCTGCTCTCACTCGCCTTGGTCTGACTTTACAGCGAGCACCCTCTGTCCGGGTCTCATTTCTGATGCTACTTGATCTTTATTTATTCAAACTACCATCATTCTCTCTGCTTCAGCAACACTAAGCAGCTCTTATAACACTTCTTCTATTATTAAAAATGTTAGTCAAAGTATAATAATAAAAAATTGGCCCTGAACCCTGGTTTTTCAGACGGTTTTTGAAGTTATGTCCTGGTGCACGGCTGAACCCAAACCAAAATGTCTTCTTAGCTTCTCTCAAAAACAACCCCAACCCGACGCCAAAAAGTTAGCTTTATCCGCAAAGATTTCATCAAGGGTGCCAGTAAAGATGGAGGGTAAAGCACATGTAACACTTATCTGTGGCAGAAATAGAACCAGCGTCACTCGATGCTTCCACAATCCCAGCCCTCACGGTACAAAGTTATTTTTTTATTTAGTATATAAATGACTAGTGTTTTCTAAAATACTTCGATCTGTTGGCGTCCACGAACTCTGGGTAGAAAAGTTGAGTGTGCTATCTTTAAAACAGGCGGGTCAAAGTTCATTAGTCCAGGTTTGAGTTCTCAATCTCCTGCTCGGTCGATTCCTCTTTCACAGCGTCGTCGTCGTCGTCGTCGCCATCGCCGTCGTCGTCACCGCCATCGCCCTGCTCCTTCGGATCCTCCTCTTCCTCCTGCACAAAGACAAAGGAGAGACACGCGTGAAGAAGAGGTATGAAAGTTTTTAGATTTTGTCAAAAAAAAAAAAAAAAAAAAAGCTTTTGAGTATTTCAACAACAAACAAAAACAAAAAAGGAAAGAAAACACCGAGCCCCCATTTCTTCTCCGTTCTCCTGGCTCCTGATACCGGCCCTGGCTCTAGAGTTGAGTAAAAGCTGACTTTTGCAGCAGCAGAAGTGTTGGAGCGGCTGAATTAGCGGAGCGGGCTAAGTGGATGTGACAGCGGAGGGATCGGCGGCGGTGATTAAAGCGGTCTGACAGATACAATTACCCTCTGTCTCAGCTCCATACACACGTCCGCTCAGGGTCGGCCACGCCTCACCTACACGCCGGGGCTCTACCGCTCAGGACGCCATCGACGGCGGCTTAGAGTGGCATCCTGTTTTGTTTGCGCACTTTTGAGAAACCAGGTATATTTAGTCCTCCTCTGCTCCTAAAACGCATGCCCCTCACTTTCTGATGTCAAACACTGTGGTTCCAGACTTCCTCCAGCGCTTAATTTACACACGACTTCAAACCGCCCACGTCAGCAACTTAGCAGTCCATGTCTTTAGTTTTGCATTGTGCTTGGAGATCGAGAGTAGCACTTTCTGATTGCACTTTGTCATTTCAAAACAATTAGCCCTAGACGGGTTTTTTTCAAGACACATTATACTGCCATTTATTGTACCAAGCCTGTTTAAAGTGGTTTAAAAGGTTTAATTTACTTGCATCAATGCTCAATGAGAGACACACTAAGAGAGCCAGTGTTGCAAACATAGACTGAAAAACATGGATGTAGCATTGCTTAGCATTAGCTGCTGAAGCCTGAAAGGAAATGGGGGTTCGTTTTTGTAATGGACTTTTTTGCCCTTTTTAGGTCTTTATTGAACACAAGTTTGTCATTTTTACCTCCATGTGTTCATCTTAAAAAAAAAATCCTTTCGCTATCTATTTTTACGGGCAACCAAATTGCTAGCATGAATGAGCTGAACGAGCTTCAGTCAGCCTGCACTTAGTCGACTGATATTTTACAGTCTATGCTTGCAAATTATCTGCATAATTTAATGAAATGGCCTAAAATTTGAGATATTTGCTGGAAATATAATCATATCGCGATAGAAAATTACTAAATACATGTGTCCTTTAGCCAAAACGCATTGGTGATAAAAATGCTCTTGCTTTGAACATTTATTGTGATCAATAATGACATTCACTGGAAAGCAGGTTGGACTGCGCTCTTCTCATTGGACCTTATGAAGACATGGCTGAGCAACACTGATCTGGACACGGCCCATGCCCTTTCCTGTAGCAGAGGAAAGGGCAGAGTGTCGTTTCAAAGATAGCTTTATTCACCTATGTCGGTACGCTGAACTCTCTGCCCTTCCCTCTCTCTGTTGCCCCTGAGGGAATATCCAAACGAGGAAATGAGTCTAAATACTCTCAATTACTCGCACCATGCTCCTGATTTTCTAGTTGGACAGAGATGGTAGATCCAACTTGAAAACTTCCAGCAGAACAATTCACAGAGCGCTCATCCAATGAGAAACACTATTAGGACTGCAGCATTTCCTTGCGGTTCACTCTTTAATTAGAAAAACTCTCCTGAAAAGACGAGCTCGGAGCACATTTGAAACAATAAACTAAGACGGGACAGGTCTTTAGAATTCTTATTACACTCCTGGGCTGAAATGGCACAGCGCCGCATACAATTTCAGCTCGGCAAAAACAAAAGTCTGTCTCATCTTTAAATAACAATGCAGCCCACCAGTCCCTAAACAACAGGCCTGCGATTCAGCAGCCTAATGCGGAAATTACTTCTGGCACTTTTACAAACAGCCGCTGAGAATACTGGGCTTTACAATTTAGAACGGAAATGTTCTTTATATATGATTATTGGAAGAAAAAGGACTATTGCACACAAGGCAAGAGAGTAATGTGCATATGTGTGTTAGAGATGTTCAAATACAGACTGTTTTTGTTTTGTTTTGTTTTTTTAAAATAAAATGATCACTGGGTTTGATGTTGTTCAAACCTAAAGCCGTCCTCCACATAATCCAACATTGTATCGGTTCTTAGCTGTTCTGCGCTCAAAGTGTGTAAATTATATTGTGTTGCTGATGCTTCTAAACCACACTGTAAATCAAAACTGAAAGTTTTTAAATAAGTTATTCCCACAGCTGCCAGCAGGAGGAGCCCCAGTCACAGTGTTCGCCACCTCTAGCGCCCGTATTTCATTGCTACCATTTCATTCTTGCAGAGACATTTCAAATTAACGTAAAATATCAATGCTGAGGCCCTGAGTGTATTTTCAAGCCCTCTATGCACTTCATGCACTCTGTCCACTTTAGTCATCGTCACATACCAGTGAAGTGGCAATATTTGAAAAAGTTAAAAATTATGTAGGCTATCACATTTTTAAGACCTTAAAGCAGTACTAAGTAACGTCTTTACCTTAATAAATACTTTACGTAGTCCCTCTGGGGGTAATACAGGTGTTAATGGGACGATTGGGGGGTCTTTCATCTCCCCCTTGTGTCTCTGGCCAGAAAACCACATTTGCAACTTTCGCTGCACTGGGTCGGCAGTTAATACACAATAAAAGAATCACAAAGAAGAAGCTAACAGGCTAATAGGCAAAGCTAACTGCAGGCTAGCGCCACTTAGTCACAGAGTCATGGATGTTTCTGCACTTGCAGTGTGCGGTGTGTCCACACTTAGACCCGCTGCTATCACTTTATCACTTTAAACACTTAATACCACTTTAAATGCCAAAACATCTGTATATACAATCCCGCTGTTGTTCATTGTCAAATTGTTGTTGTCTTAACATATGTCACTTTATTTTATCTTATTTATTTAATATTTTTTATTTTATGCATGCCCTTATAGCCTTATAGTTTAACGTTCTTAGCTTATTTTTTATCTTAATTCTGTGTTATATGTTTTATGTCGCACGTTTGCACCAAGTAAAATTCCTAGTTTGTAAACCTTGTTCACAAACCTTGGCAATAAAACGAATTCTGATTCTGATTCTGACTTTAGCAGTGTTTACAGCCAAGTTTGAGTGAAATCTCCATTGTGTAATTGAATGTACAATATCCCTCTCTCCCTTTTTCTTTTCCGTCAGCGAAGTATTTACTCTAACGGACAATTAATGAGTAAAAAAACAACAACATGCAACGACACCTGCAGTGGCGCTTATGTCATAAAGGGGCATGAGTTACTTAGTTCTGCTTTAAAAGGTAAACTAAATTGGGCTAAATTCTATCTAAAAATTTGTCAGCCATGCTTTGACCAGGAAACAAAGTTCCTAAATGAATTACAAGAGCATAAATAAATGATCCCTAATTGAAATGAGTAAAGTCTAAAATATTAGATGATCCTGAGTACCACAGTTTCAGAGCTTAAGCACTAAAAACGTAAAAAGAGGGACAATTCCACATCCTGTTCCATGTTAACTAAAGTGATAGTCTGTAAGTTTAAATGTATTACAAATGTATTAGAGCACATAGAATTAACCGCCTGGGCCTGTAATTTGACATAAGTAATATTGAACAACTTGTATTTTTTCTAAAGTCCCGCCCTTTGCTGATCTCAACAACTAATAAGAATCCCCGGTGCCATCACTTTGACCAATGAGACGAGCTTTCCCGTGAACCGGCCCGACAGGTCCAATCAATGGGGGTTGGGGCGTGGACTTGATTGCTTACTCTTTCACTCATTTTACAATCTTACAAACGATCACTTTAAGGTAATGAAATAAGGAAACGTCACAAGCAATGTCAGATTGGGGCCACATTGGTAACCTTTGTAGAAAAAGCTGGATAATTGTGTCAACGCCGGTCACATACACTTTACGTGAGTTGAATACGACACTTATTGGACACCACTGCTGGATACTTCCAACCATTCGAACGCACAAAGTTTCATTCTTTGACAACTTGCTGTATTTAAATGTGTCCTTTGCAAGTTAGTTCCAAGTGGAGAGCTATTTATCCAGGTGCGCACTGAAGTTGGACGTTGGTGGAGATAGAGATGAGATGAAGCAGTCTGAAAGTCCATCAATCACCATATGGAGGACACGCGGGGCTATTTGCCGCTCTCCCGAAGCCTCGCGCCGTCACCGTAAATTAGGGTTAGGGTTAATGCGCGGGACATGCCCATAGATCATAACCAAACTAACTGGAACCTTGTCGCCGTCTCCGGAGGGCTTTTTGATATGCGGTCGTCCGTAGAGAATGAATGGGACACTTCTGTTTTTTTTTCCACGGCGCTGGAGACTTTCTGGCGTAAACGGTGTAAATCTATAGCGGCGGGTGACATCTCGTGAACCCGGGTGTCGTTCGGCCCCGTGTCATCCACCAAATCTCCCCGACAAGCCTGCCAATTTTCCAATTACCTGTGGCGCCATCCGTTACGGGCCGGTCCAGTCAGCGCTTTAAATGAGACGGGGAGCGCGCGGGGGAGGAGGAAGGCGTGCTAACAATGTCATAAAACAGACGTGCTGTTGATTTAGAGCGGCGGGGTCCTGGTCGGTCTTTACTGGCTGATATTGATAAAAAGAACACTTTCAATTGGGTCTCTTTTTGGACATTTCCGATAGCAATAATGCATTAACGCATTATGAACTATATTGATATTATCTTGTGGGTGAGATATTGTCCAACTCTCTTGTGTGTATCTGGGAAAATTTCACTCATCCCCAAGCCTGCGTGAACAGGGGAATCAGTAATGTGTCTTTGAAGAGCACAGTGGTCCGTTCATGTGGCGTTTTCCCTGAGAGTGGAGCTGTTAGTTAAACAGTTGCATACAGTAGTTCTATTGGTTGGGGATGCACCGATCCAGATTTTTTGGTTCTGATACCGGTACTGGGGGTTGGAGTATCTGCCGATATACGATATTAACCGATACCAAGAGACTTTCTTAAAAGTGGCTGCTGTGAGTGAAAATTGTGTGGTCGTCTTTTCTCCAGTGCAAGAAAAGACAAGATCAATTATCAATTATATCTATTAATAAATGGTAATGGGAAAACATTAACATTACTGGACTTTTCTACACTGTATATCATTGGCAATGACAAGCTATTACCATAGGTTATATTAATATAAACAACTCACATAAAGTGATGTGACCATTACAAATATTAATTTATTCAATGGTTTATTTGGTCGCGACAGTGCATGTTAATGAACATACATGGGTCGCACGCAACCGGATTGTAGCCTTGGGCTAATTTCCATCCATCGTCCCCCCATGCGCACTCTCAAACACACTCTTATTCATCCTGGCGTATTGTACATGTTTTTAGTGGTAGGGGAAACCGGAGTACCCGGAGGAAACCTACACAGACACATATTTGAACTCTTTCCACCCACAAAACTGGTGTCGTCATATCTGTTCACCCTTAGTAAAAGGCGGTTCCGTTCGTGCCTCGGCTCTGTTGCTTGCGACTTTGGCGGTGCTGCCGTTGGATTTTGTTGACGGCATGTCTGACGGAGATCATAGCTGCAGCGACAGGATGGCTCACTCTGAGTTCCAAAAATATCGTCTATAGCAGATCGTCTTTAGTCGATGTTTCCGTGTTCATCATTATTTGAGCAGTTGATTTCCACAATTATCTTTGCTCTTTGCCATGCCACGAATGACCCATTTTTGAGCTACGACAGAAGATTTTTCCCACGGCGGGTGATCTTTCGTCTCAGACTGCCCTGAATAGTGCAGTGTACACCAACACAAATAATCTGAATATCTATCGGATTGACTTAGACTGTGAATGTCCTTCGTTTTGCTTCCACTATTTCCATTTACCGACATGGCCAAACAACTCTGTACCTGCTACCACTTGAAAGCAAACAGGAAATTACTAAATCAAACCTTCGGAAAGTCTTTATAAGTCTAATGATAAAAGCTTGCGTTTATTTTCCTCCACCAATATATTCTGCTCATGACCAACGCCAATGGGACCATCCCTCTCACCTCACCATCATGTCTGATGAAGGGCTGATTTGTTGCCCCCAAACGTCACTTTCGTGGTGTGCGAAATAAAAATTGATTGGGAGTATTCGAGCTGTGCGGATCTTTTTGCCTTCTACTATCCCTCTCACCTCCCATGAATTCCAACAAAGGGAGAGCTACATATGAAAATGTTTTTTTTTTTTTACAGTCTGGTGGCTCGAAGGGCCTCCTCGCCAGATCCAGGTAAGAAGGGCACAGTGTCTCCATCTGTCTGGACAGGCTCGCTGCAGCAAAGGCAAACACTGCAGCTGCTTTGTGAAAGAAAATACCCGCTCTCCAAATAGCCTCTGGAATTCGAACTGTCATGGTAAAATATGCCACTGGAAATGAGTCTATAGCTTTACTACTGATGAAGCTGAAGCAAATCCGACTGAGAGACTGCACTTCCGCCTCCTGAGATCATCCATTCAATAACCTTTTCCTCACATGACAAAGTCGAGGCCCGGCGAAGACTGCGACATTCCCTGTTGCTAACCGACTTATTGAAACAAGGCCATCAAATCCAATTGTTTACTTGTATTTTGACTGTGATTGGATCAACATGCCGCCGTAATGTGTGTCTGGAGCCGACTAACTGCTCATTCCGTGTTGCTCTCGCGGGTTTGATGTGCTGTTGGAATGGGCCATAATCCCGGGGAATTTGTGGCTTGTGAAATGGAATCCGTGAAGTTAAAAGGCTCGGTTAAACATCGGCTGCGGAGATGGCAATATTTGTTGGAGCAAAACGCGCCCCAGCTTTTATTTTTCACTGAAGAGAATTTTTATGGGTGACGTGTAAGGAATCGCCCTCACGTATGTGGTATGTATTCAGGTTCACTTGAGATGAGGGGGTGTGCTTTGCTTATTCGTAGATATATAAACCACCGAATGGGCAACATGCAATTTAGGTCAGACGTCACATTCCCAGACGAGTGACAGTCACAAAATGTATAGTCAAGTTAGCCCGTCGTGTCGTTCGGAATAACTTTGCAACTATATATCCGCTTTATGTGTATCTACTCTTCTTATTTCTTTTATTCCAGTTGGCCGCCTTGTTTGCCGTGATACGTACAGAAAGCGTCTCTCTGACTGGTTGATCTCGGGACTCTACCAGGATATCAAACATAACCAACTCAAAATACACCTGTGCTATGTCCATTTTCAATGTTAAAACAATAGCCATACAGCTAATTGGTCATTTCAAAATACGTTATTCCCCACTATTGCCAGAAGAGGGCACCAAAGAAAGTCAAATCTGGGCATTGTGAAACTGACCAATACAAGTTTATCCATGTGGCAAGAGAGAAGCCACCACAACAGACAAATAAACAACATTTCACAACCAAGTAAGTCCTATGTTTCCCAACAAGGGGTACAGGGGACACTTTAGCACTTAGCAGAAAGTGAATTTCAATATTTATTTCAAAGGAAAGTTAGTTTAAATTATGTATTTCAGGAATGTTCGAGAGTATTTTAGCTTAATTATGAACACAACACACTATTAAATACTGAATAATCTTAGTTTAGTTGGTCACTTTGTCATAATATTGGTAAGATGCTCGAGGTAGAGGGTACTCGGAGTATACTCAAGGGGTACGCGAGACAAAAAAGGTTGAGAACCACTGTCCTAAGGTGAACTAATCTTGCCTACTTCAAAGTTAATCAGGGCACACGCTTCAATCATTCACATACCCTACACTGAAATAGTACTAATGTAATAATAACCATAGCTGTCCAGGATTCTTAATTATAAACAAATAATAAGCCCGACGTGTCAGAATAAACAGTGCCACTAACTGACTTATTAACAAATAAAACAAATTTTAAAAAACTTGAAAATGCCCTGTTCGAATGTTGCTAGTTGTGGCTAACTTCCTGCCCTCATAACAGTTTTCTGTCATTGTTTATCCTATATGGAGTTATAATACGACAACCATACATGAAGCCGGTGGACGATAACTTACAACATGTTAAAAAGTATGTTGAGTGTGAATAGGAGACTCCTGTGTTTATGAACATCAGTGTTTTAGCCGTGAAGCTAAAGGTCAACATCAATTGGATGCTAAATTAGCGCTACAATCTGATTTTATTCGCACAAGAAAAAAAAATCACAAAGCCTATTGAGTCGATTATAGGAGGATAGTAGGGAAGTCAGACTGTGATCTTATTTTCTTCCTTCAGAGTGTTTGCTTGTGTACTTTAACACTGTTCATCTGCTGGTCATGTGTGTTTTGTCGTTATAGCAAAAGTGACTGGCTCGGAGGTTGGCTGTTGTGCATGAGCAGAGATGTGACGGGCACTGGCATTATGGGATGTCTGTGAGCCTGTTCCCCCTGGAGACGGACCCTCCCCCCCCCCCGGCTCTCTTATATGCATATGTGGTAATGAAATGCCACAGTCTCAGGTGTCACGAAGCTGGTGTTTAAAAGGGTGACGTTTGAAATTTTAAGATGGTAAGTCAGACCCTGTAGACACTTTGGTTCTGTACATCAGGACCATGGACAGTTCCACTAATGTTATGTGCAGCAGGGAGAGGAGAATATTCCTCCTTATGGGCACAAAAAAAGTGTAGACTGGTCCTTTTGTGATTACAGATTATTTGTATTCATTTCATTCTTTACTCTGTTCATTTCTTTCTGCTTAAGCCGCTATGCTTGTTTTGCTATAGGACGAGCCTTGGTTTCTCTGACTGGTTAATTTGGCTGTCAACCAGTTGGCCAGATGCCGTGAATTCCTTGTTACAATTTTGAGGCAGGAAACGGGGATTCAGTGCTGGTCAAAAGTGCTTTACTTTCAACACTATTTGCTTTGTTTGATTCTCATTGAAGGCATTAAACTATGAATGAACATGTAGGAAACAAAAAAAGGTGAAATAACTGAAATATGTGTTTTATATTTTAAATTCTCCAAAATTGCTGCTCTTTATTCTGGGCATTTTCTCAATGAGCTTCACAAGGTCGTCACCTGAAATAGCTGTGAAGTGAAAACCATTTCTGGTGACTACACCGTGAAGCAAAAGGCAGCGATTTTGCTATCAATTTAATTCCAAGTGTGTTAATTCATGAATTAACGCCTTCAGTGAGAATCTACAATGCAAAGGGTCTTGAAATAAAAGAAAAAAACAATACATAAAAAATACTGTATATTTGGACATAATTAAGAAGGTACATTGGTTGGTTTAGCTGTTAACAATGGCTCGCTTCCACTCACAATATTGCTTACTTTTCTTAACATTTAAATCCAAAATAAAGTTGTGTGTCCCAAAACCAAATTACTAAATCTTGGACTTTTGAAAAGCACCCAAGTCGCTAATGTGGCTAAATTGTAGCACAGGTAATTTGAGCATGAAAGCGTGTGTTTGGCCAGTGCATGAGGAAAACGAACTAAGTATGCTGCTTTACTGCAACGTTCGAACGACACTAAAACCCCCTAAAAATCCAGATATGGTTGAAAGCTCCACAGAGTCAATTCAGCACAACAGTGTGGTTGTATGAGACATTGATTGGAACTGAACCGCACCTTATAGCAGCAGCGGAAAGCCAACGGTGCGGGGAACCAAACCAAACTGAAGATAGACAACACTAAAGGCAGGACGCTACATTACACTTTGACATAATGTAATTGTGCTGAATGTATGGAAGTGTCTGGCGCGGCGCGGGCTGAAATAAGATCCTTTTATCGTAGGCCCGCAGTCCCCTGTAGAATTAGCAGTTAATTAACCTCCCTCGTTTCCTTATCGCGCCCGGCCACTTTGGCGGGGTTTATTTATGAGTTATGACATGCGTGGCCTATGACCTTTCCACGCGCAACCCCTAAATGGTACGCAGTCAGCTGGATTGGAGCGACACAGATACTTTACAATGTCAGGCGTGAAGAGCTTAAGACGGATTATGCATTGTCTGTTTAGCAACAGCAGCAGAAGATGGTATTGTTTATTAAGCGCGACTGAAATGTGCAGCCATGGAATTTTTAATTACAAGAGACATGTGGCTTTTTTTCTTTTTTTTAAACCTCGAGGCAGAGCCGTGGGAACATATTTTGGTTAGGGGTTGCTGAGGTACAAGATTGCCCCCAAAAATGCCTTTTCTGTGCTTACCTCCTATTTATTACTATGACATGCAATGCGCAAACCATCCAGCAGGGGGTGCTGCAGCACCTTAAGCACTCTGGGTTCCCACAGCCTTGCCTCGAGGAGTCTTTTTCTGAATATAAATACTCAGTTTCAGCTCTCCACATAAACAACCTCTTTCAATGGATAGTTCTAACGCTGCCGCTAATTAGCCATGCTGCTAATTTTTCCGTTTAAAAATGTATTTCTGTTTAGTCTCAATTTTATTTAAATGTTTTTCTGAATAGTGTCCACATAAATGTATTCGTTCAACAAAGTTACAAGGATCTATTTCTGTTGCAAGAGCCACACCCGGTATGGACTTTTCCTTTCCCTTTGTTCACACATTATTTCAGGGTCAGGATGAACTAGCAGCTCGTTTTGGTTTACAAGACACATTTTGTGAAACACGCTTTTTAAGTCACCCGGTGGAAGATTGGGATGTTCAAATTGCGTTGCGGAAAATTAGGAACGTTTTCGGACTTTCACGGTTTGAAAAATAAATAATTGTTTAAATTAAGCTGGTTTTAATTGAAGCATATATTTTTCCCACGGACATTTCTTGAAATTGGGTACTTAAATTTAGGGCACATTTTCTTATTTCAAGAAATCAGAAAATATTATTTCTTGATCACTTAAGGCAGTGTTTCCCAATCAGGGGTACAGGGACCCCAGGGTCTTATTTTGAATGATAATTTGCAGTAAACGGTTTTAATTGCATAGTACCTTTGCTGTATTTTATTTTTTTAACACAATACACAACTAAATACCAATAAATCTGAGTTTAGCGGATAATTTTCTAAATACTTGGAGTTTGGGAGTACTTTGAGTAGAAATGAAGGACTCAAGGGGTACGTGAGACGAAAAAGGTTGGGAAAAACTGATTTATGTAATGTGGTGGCACAACAGAAGTCGCCAAATCCCCCCTTAAACAAAAAAACTGTGTCCATATCTGACACCATTTTAAACCCTTTTCAGTGTATTTTCCTGGTGTCATTTCATGTGCAGGATTTCTATGAATAAATGAAAATGTTCAACAGCATTATAATCTAATGAACACAGGTCAGTTTGAGTTATTAGTTCTCTCATCTGTCGTGGTGAACAGCCCGATGTGGGCGCTTCATAAACACACTTCATTAGTCTGCTGCTGATGCCGTGTCGCTCGCTACATTTAGCCACCCCTGCCCTCAGTCCCACCCGGCGCTTCCAAATCCCATGACCGCACGCATCTGCAATACCCGCTGACTTTATTACTCTGTCTCTTTGCAAATGCAGAAACGTGTGTCCGTTTGAGTGAGCCGTGTCTGACCCCGCGATGAACATACCAGGCGTGCGCTAATTTAATCAGAGTCGAGGTGCGCACATAAATATTATGAAAGATAAAACGAAGCACCGTCATGTCTCATTGGGATGTGAAGATTGTGTCCATCTTCACATCCCACAGCCTGAATATACAGTTAGTGATGGGCGAGTGAAGCCTTGTGAACACTTCAAGCCTTTCCTGGCAAAATGTCTTGTAAGGGTTCGGAGCTTCAGAGCCGTTTCATTCCGTTCGAACACTGACCTCTTGTGGACAAACGCTATTATTGCGACTACTTTGTAAAGAATAGCAACAGTGTGTATTCCGGCAGGTCCACAGCTCTGACACGCTGAGTGAAGCACTTTGAGACAACGGACACTTTAGTCACGTGACCAGCTGTTGCCGAATCGAGCTTCGCCGCAGCGTTTCGAAGTATCCGCTTCACGAAGGGCGATACAAGCTCCGGGGCGCCGTTTTTTTTTTGCCCATCGATACAGTATCTGGGGAGTGACCATTTGTAGGTTAAATCTTAAAGTCTCGCCACATTGCCTTTGGATACATTATCATTGGTATAATGAGTGGCCTCCAGCAATTATAAGCAGTTCAGCGAAGGAAATTTGAGAGAAGCACCTTCTGGTTACTATTGGGAATTTTTTTTAACTCTAGAGGAGGAGACAGGACACACAATAACGTGAGGACATTACAACCTGATTTAAATGTCGGTGTAAGCTCTCAGTCCCCGTGAGCAGATGCAACTTCTTGGATGAGAGGCAAATCATCCAACACTTCAACTGCAGAGGTGATGATTAAAGCACCCTCGTCTAACCTGATTTAAAATTGATTTGAAATATTATTTGATGAAATAAAGGGTTCAGAACGAGTAGATCACTGGAGAGCTGGTTGGTCACTTCTTCTATGACATTGCGACTATAGGGTTGTTCCAAACCAATACTGGATTTATTAATGTATTTTTAGCAGATTTTTCAGATATCTGTTTCAGTGAGAACATGAGCCTAAAGAACAGATTGTTCGGAAAAAACTGGAATCGAAACTCTAACTGCGGGATATGGCCAACATAATGGATGTGCATCCGTGAACTTCCTAAAGTTGTTTATCACGTTTAAATCCAACTTTTCTTTAAACATGACGAACTGTAAAGCAGTGTAGAACGTTTGATAACAAGCTCTACTGGGTCCAATGACTCCGACAGTTTGAATACATAATTTATCCTGTTGCTTTTGGTCTATTTGACACGAGCGAATGTTAGTCCTTGTAATGTGTCCATTGTCCGGACACAGAGCTGTAACAATAGAACACACAGTTCATGAGAGTGAACCTGCTGTAAGCCCCACCGCTGCGCCCATTACAGTGATTTATAACACAGGGCCACAGCACGCACATTTACTGTAGCAACACTTAGCTGCGCTGCTAACCCCCCAGTGCTTTTAGATTGAACGGACTTAGAAACTGAAATATTTTTTCAAACAACATTCGCAATTATTCGCCTTCTTTGGACAGCGGAGACGGCAAAGAGGGCAACTTCAGTCTGATCATTTAGGTTTTGGGAAATGTGTCCCTACTTTAAAACTGTGGTGACAATGTGGTTTCTTGTAGTGGAGTACACAAAAAAACAAACAAACAAACGGGGCCAGATCTTGTGACTGGTGCAAGGACAGTCCAGCTCCAAACGCACAGACAGGTGTCACCTCGCTGTTGCGCTATTTGACTGCGCCGCTGCCAAGAGGGAGTCGCTTAGGCTGTATAAAAAAAAGAGGTCGACTAAGGCTGCTCTCCTACAGTAGTCTCACATTATTTCTATTCCTCGTGTTCTTCCTTCTGCATTACATGCATTTATAAGCTCTATCGGTCAAACTAAGTACCCGAGTTAAACAATGTCCGTGTCCAGAGTACAGCCAGTCCTGCTGTGGCGTGGGTCGGCACTTGCTCGGCCATGATTGCGTTAATGCGACCTTGCCATTTGGCCATGAGAGTCTGTCCTGCCCACTTTATACGCTAGGTCTCGGAGCTGCAAGATCTTGAAGTGCGTTCCTGCTAAAAGGTTACGCTATAGTCTGCAGTTAGACTATAACGTCTTACTGTAGACTATAGTTAGATGCTATAGTGTCTAACTATAGATGCTATAGTTAGTGTGACGCATGTTCTCCTTGTGTGTGTGTGGTTACATTTGGGAACTCAAGTGTTCTGGTCAACTCAAATGATCTTATTTCAAGCAATCACCAAAAATCTTAGGCTTCAAGTGGGAGAAAACTAGCAACATATACTTTCACGTAATAATTATCTTTTTATTCAACTTTCATTGAGAGAAATTCCTAGAGGCTACAGAGACCAATTACCACAGATAATCTCTTTCACATGCCTCTTTAGTTACTTTGTTTTGCCTTGCATGGGAAGATACAAAGACACTCCAAACAAACTTTAGTCTCCGCGGAGCGTGTTAGGCCAGAGTCGCCCTGTCCGCAGTGAAGCCTCCATTTGTCTCCATGCGAGCTCATTAGAATATCGCAAGTGCCCACTTGGGGGGGGGGGGGGTTTGGAACCGAATGGAGCGAGGGCCCGCTGGGGACCCCCGCTGCAATCACACACTGCTGTTTACGGCGCAAATTGGCCCCTGAGAGGACGGGGGTGTCTGCAGTGCCTAGTTAAAGTGATTGAGGTGACTCGCGGACATCGATTTCCCCTTCGTCTTTGAGTGTCCCGCCTGGCCACCCTTGACCATGTCCTGTGCTCCCTGCAGGCAGCCGGCGCGCCACCCGCTCCCGCTAAATCACATTAAACTGTGCTTAAACTCCACCACACACCAAACACAGGCATCAGTGGAGGTGTTATCGCCGATTAGGCACCCTTCAGCCTATTGATTGGACGCTTAAAGAGACAGGGTTGCACATTTTTGCATTTTAGAACTGCTGTTTATGCATTTTCTATGGCACAGTTTAGGAACAGACTGCGGAAACTATTTTAAAGATTTAGGCTTCATTATAAAAGGCAATTTCAGTATGGGCTCAGGCTTTGTCCAATTACTAAGTTGAAATTACAGTGTTTTAGTTTTACATAAAGCTCTTAATGGTCTCTTGGACCCTCAAGTATGTGGTCTTTTAACCGTCCAAAGAGTCCAAACTAAAAGTCATTGTGAGGCCTCATTCTGCTGTGCGCTATTTACCATGTTATGCTGTTCTCTTATCAAAAACATACCTGGAGTTGTGCTTCAACCGTCACACGCATCTCTGAGTAATCTTTCATTCTTTCCCAGTTGGGCTAATTTTAGCACTGCCTCCATTTCTTGCTAAGCTTAAGTTATACTTTTATTAATCCCTGTAGGGAAATTGGTTCTCTGCGATTGACCCATCGTCAGTGGTGCTGGGGCGTAGGTTAGTTAGCAACCAGCGTAGTGAGTAACCAGCCGGGAACTCCGGAGAGGAAACCTACGCAAACTCCTTCTCCTTATTCAAACAGCTGCGCGGCATTGGGGAATAAGAGGAGGAGGGTGGGAGGAGCTTAGAGTTAGCTCGCATGAATAACCAGGAAGTGACACTACTGGCTTTTGAGCTTCTTTTTTAGATCCTGTACCTGAAAAGAGCTCTTTAAAATGTGATTTTTCAGTATCGCTTTAACATTCAGCAAGTTTTATATATTTTAACTTGTATTCTTTTAATTACTATTTATAATAATAAATAATAATTTTAATTTAGGTTATAATGTCAGTTTTCTTAGTATAAGTTTGTATTTTTCCAACCTTATGCACTTTTTATGTGCAAAAAGTGCTCTACAAAAAAGAACCATGACAGCAATTAAAACAATCACCCCAAAATACTGCCTTTTATGACGGTCTTATAACTTTAAATAAAAGGGAAGGGAATCTTACTTATATAGCGCTTTTCATATGACACAAGTCACACCCAAAGCGCTTCACACATGAAAGGGAGGGGGGTTCATTCACTCCATGCTGATGGGGGTAAGCTACATTTGTAGCCACAGTTTCCCCTGGGGTAGACTGACAGAAGCGAGGCTGCACAAATCTAAAGGTGATACTCCTCAGCTGAGGCGCTCTTTAGGAGACACGGGCGCGGCCTCTGATGAGTAATGGCGGCTATTTTTCTTCCAATTTGCTTCATATACTAAAGGCAGCCGAGTGTGGCGCTTCATTAAGGTAATTAGGCTAACTTAATTACAGTTCCTCACAGGTCAAGGCGTGAAGATCCTGATTGATGGCTGCGGCACGCTAGGGTAATCACTTCTTCCTTCGGAGAAGAAGTGACACGCAAACGTACACTAGCGGATGTACGCGGCACACGGTCAAACACATGACATGGAGACGCACCAATCTTTCAATCTTTTAGCTTTAGCAAATGCCTCTTCTCCCACGGTCAAAGACTCCTTCCATCAGTAGCATTCAGGCCCTGCGCAGACCAAACCCTCACATCTGTTGCACTGTTGGGTTCCGGGCCGAGAAAGGATGTTTTGTCTCGCCGCCTCCCCAAAAGGTCAGGCTGAATGGGAGCGTCCTGTGAGGTCCTGAATCAGTCGCGGTATATTTCTGATGATGCACTCGGGCGCTATGCCGGTATTGTCGGCTGTATTTGTCGAACAGTGGTGACTACAAAGGCGCTGTTGGTTCGGTGGATGTAGTTGCGGCGGCAGTGAAGGCTTTATTAGACGGACCGGAGCCCGATGGGAGGCTCGTTTCGGCTGACAGCTGCTGGACTTTGATAAACCTCGCTGTGAGGAGGGCCCAGAAACCATCGTTCCTCTGATACAGTGACAGTGGGATGGGACGGAGTGCTGCAGTTTCACAGGGGTGGGGTGTAGAATGGGGCTTAATGTTAACTTCCCAACAGCGCTTTGCAAAAAAAACACATTAGTCTCCTGCTCTGAATGGTGAAACACTGTAAACATAGGGTGACCAGATGTCCCCGTTTACCCGGGACAGTCCTGGTTTAGAGCCAAGCGTACCGGGTCTTATCATTTTCATCACGCAATGTCTTGTCCCACTTTTACGCCAGCCCCGGGCCGTCTTGGTTTAATTTGAAGTGGATACGATACGGAGACTGTCCATTTCTGTAGGAGATGGACAGAGACAGGTCCTTTTGGACGCAGCGGGAAACACAGCACAGCTTGTCGAATTTCCTTCCGTACAGAATACAGGCAGGGCTCAGGTCTGGAGCTGGAACTTCAGCGTGTCGCTCACTTACAGCCTGTTAAAACTGCCTGCTGTTTGGTCTTTGCTCACACACATCCCAGCATTATATTAGTCAGTGAATTGTGTTAAAGCCAGATGATGCCGCGAAGGTTTGTGTAAAACCCAACCTCGTTCCAATTTTCAGCCCTGTGAAATCTGCTCACCCCATGTAAACATAATAGCTACACATAACTGCTAGCAGATACGGTTATGAGCTTTTAGACTCACCATTCGAGGCGGCAGCATGATGAGTTTATGGCAAGAGTTAGCTTTGATGACTAATTTTGCACCTGCAGTTTTATGTTCAACATGTTAAGGACAAATAGAAAAAGCATCTAAAATGTTAAGCCAAGCATTAAAATCTGCGTGGAGCTACTTGGCGAGTAGCTGTGTGCAGTGCTACTTCTTTGGTCTTTACTGTTTGTCATAACACTTACGAAATGATCCAAAATGAGTCGTACACCACTTCAATACGGATGGGTGTTGGGAATGAGAGATTTGGTGCAGCTACAGACTCATGGCTAAGCCACTGACTTTGTGAGAACTCTCTCCCATGCAAGGCTCTGTGTCCATTTCCTTTGTGTCCTTCCTTCAACACCTCGCTCAAGTACGTATAACTGAGTACATATTACTTACTACCCACCTCTGGTCTTTGACGGGGGCAGCGCGGTGCCAAGGGCCAGCCGTTTACCGCCTGGCATTCCCATCGCAACGCCACATAATATGCGTTAAAAGCTTGGAAATGCCAAAAGCTCTTAAAGTTGCCCGGGTAGTGCTTCGAGTGCTCAGCTGTGAACTTGTGTGGGCAGCGACACTTAAAGACTGCACCCGCTTCCTCAAACGGGCCATAACTGTACAAAGGGGCGGCCATACGCAGGCGATTCTCCCCGCCTCCTGCACTGCCACGGGCCCACGCCCACACACGCCTCTGTTCGGACCTCACATCCGGAGCCAGCCTTTCGCCTCGGCAGTTGGCTCCTTGGAGATAGAGCCTTTTCGTTTGTCACACGCGGGAGCTGTACGCCCTCGGAGCAAAGATTTTGTTCAAGCTGCGTTGCCAAACTGTTGTATGTAGAGTACGCAAAGGTCAGTAAGATGGCCACACGCGCAAGTATGTGGTCTATGGATCCGTTCTTGAAGCACTTTTCTGTTTCTGTGTGTTAAAGTGCATATAACCGGTTTTAATGCTTTAGAAAATATGACTTATTGAGATGGATAACATCTGTTGCAAGTCATATTTATTTTATTTCAGTGAAGCAGCAATTGTAATGAATAAAAGTTATTTTTAATTGAATGTTTAAGCTACTGACAGGAAGTGACATAGAGGTAAAGTTCTAGTGCAGTTTAACATTGTTTGCCTCTATCTATGTCACTTTCCAATAAAAAAGTTAAACTGTAAACATCACAAAAATGTCAAACTAAAGAAAACTGGGCCATTTTTTCCCAGCAAAATCTTAAATATAATTGTGTTAACTACATTGCAGAACACACATGCCAATTATGGAAATAAAACGTTTGAAAGAGGACTTGTGTTTCCACTTCATACTTTACTAAAATGTTTAACCTCTTTCTCCCCCGCCTTCATTTTCTCCAGTTCGGTTTTACCCAAATCTAAAAGCTTCTTGACTAGAGCTTACAGCCTATAGGGCAGAGTAATGCCTCATTTGAAAGCTAACGCCGACAAAACTGACCGTGACTCTTTGTTGCAATGTCGCCATGTTTTTCATCCTTGTTTTCGTTGCTATTTTGACGCTTTTATCAAGAAGCTTTTAGATTTGGGCAATGCCAAACTGGAGAAAATGTACTTCAGGTGGGGGTTAAGATGTTAAAGTTGTTATTCTTGTTTTTGCAGACTGCATATTCATTTAAATTGAGTATTTCAAAGTCCACATGAGAGGTCAATGGCACATACAGATATCTTCGTTTTCAATTTGATCTCTCTCTCTTTCTCTCCAGATGGTACCTGATCTGATCAAGAGGAAACTGACAGAATAGACAGTGCCCGACGCAAAAAAAAAAAAGAAGAAAAAAAAAAAGAAGCTGCCACCTGGATTTAACAAATTGTTTTGATCAATGGTTGATTGATGGTGATCGACTTCAGGAGAAGGTCACTACCGCACACACCGCTGAACATCTAGGGGGAGGACATTGAGGAGGTGGACAGTTTCAAGTACCTGGGTGTTCACCTCAACAATAAACTGGACAATAAACCCCCCTTTGCAAAACTACGTGCAATAATCTCGCGTCACTTATTGACAACCTACACCAGGACTGTAAACTTTGCACCTCGATATTCTACTTTTGTCTGTTCTAATTTTTATTCTATTTTTATTTGTTATTCTCATTTCCTTATTGTTATAATTCCGCCCCTTAAGATTTTTGCTTTTACTTACTGTACATGAGATAACTTTTTTTTCTTTAACTATTTAACTGTTTGCACATTTCCTGTCTATTTTACACACCCTGAGTGATCTTATAGAATGCCGAATGGATCAAGTGACTTTCTCCGTTGTGAGATCAATAAAGGATTATCTTATCTTATCTGGGGTTCCTGCAGCTGGTTCAGCAACACTATGTGCCCAAAGAATGAGATCAGCTGACGACCTGAACGACCAGGTTATTCCACCAATGGTGAGTACAGATCTTAAGCCCATTGAAAATCTTTGGGATGTGCAGGAGAAGGCTGGATCTTTTGACATTGCAGGAGCTTATTGAAACAATACCACAGTGAATGCGCGTTGTAATCAAAGCTAAAAGGTGTCAAACCAAATATTAAAGAGTGGGGCCTTTTTTTTTTGTGGCCATTAAAAACTTTGCAACACAAAGAGGAAATTACAAGCATACATTGATTTTATAGTTAATTGTCTGACTTGGCTAGCTGGTTGGATATCCTTTATGAAAAATACATGAAAAATAGTGAAAACAAGTCACTTTTCTCTTTCCAAATACTCAACAACCCAAGTTGTCCCAACTTCCACTACAAACCACAGACTAGATCTTCTTCTTCTTCTACTACTCCATAAAGCCTCTTGTGTATTATTTTTTATCGTGTGAAGACACGGCCTGTGCGGTCGCTAAGCGTAAGACAGCGCCTTCTTATGATTCACACATCTGCGTTAAGATAAGAGCCTGCCGCGGGGAGCCGTCCACTAATCATTTCCTTTACCTGGGCACTCTATCAGGCAGAGACGAGGCCTGACCGCCCGCTATCTCCGCCTGCAGCAACACCCCCCCACATAGACACCCCCGGTATCAGGTGAGACGCTGCACTTAAGCCTGGCATTTCGAAACATCCTCTCTAACCCCCCCCCCATCGCAGGCCCCAAACGCTGGCATTTAAAACACCGATGATAAAACTCGCCTTAAATACAGCTCTCATCTCAGGAGTGCTTTTTAGATGCCCTTAGTGGAGTCAATTATCTCCCCACACTTGCTATTACCGACACACTCCCAACACCTCGCACCTTAAAACGTCCGTATTGCTCAAAAATGTCACTTTCTATAACGGCTTCTTGAAAGGAACATGCAGTAATATTAGAAGCAGAAAGGGAATGATGCATGTTTTCTTTGCAAGGGAAGCGATTCAAATCAATTACAAAGTGTCTTAACAATCCATATAAGCGCGACGATCTGGAAGAGGCTTATAGCAACCCAACACAATTGAAGTCCTTATAGTGTCAATTTGTCATGTCAAAACGGCAAATGTCGTCCAGCGCTGTGGGGGGGAGAGCTGGGCCTGAGGGTGCCCACTGGATGTAAACAAGTGGGAGACAGAGAGGAGGGTCTGGGGGAGAGATAGTAGGGGTGCCCAGGGGGAAGAGGGGGTGGTCTCTGGAAATGAACTTTTAAAGTGTGGAAGGTTTTGGAATTGGAACCGAGCGAGTGCAGACGTCCAACGAGGATAGTGTCAATTTATGGAGAAGGAAAATGTGTTTTAATGTTTACACTGTATTCTAGATGCACAATATCCCTGGTTCATTACAAACGCTCTTAAAACACATTTCCAAATACATATTAACTTCATTAATAAAGTGCTCATGCTGAGGTAACTGGTGTCAAACTTTTAAGAGGGAAATGGGAAGCAGCTGAGAGGATTCTTTTATTTACAAGGAGGGATGGGTACATTAGGGGAGGGCGATATACAGTCAATTTATTTCACAAAACCAGGGCCGCCTTTCTTGGCAAAGATGATCTACTCAAGCAATAGAGAAGCATAATTTGAGTTTTTTAAGTGATTGCCCCCGCACTGGCTGCGATCTCTGTCCTGACTCCGGTCAAAATCAGATGTAGTGCTCATGCAAAATTAAACTGATGCAACAGTGGTTCCCAACCCTTTTTCCTTGAAGCCCCACCTGCGCGTACTGTAGTAGGGCTGCACCCCCCAGTCCAAAACTAAAACTATGGCCCTTACAAAATAATGCATCAAAACATGAAAAGCTTTTCTATACAAATAAATGGAAAGTAGAGTGTTTAATGCACTTTCTCAGTCATATTTGATGATTTTTAACCATATCATTCGCTAACCAGGCAAAGCTCTGGGGGATTCACAAAAAAACAATCACTGGACATTTTCCAATGATCAAGTCTTAAATGTTTCCAATAGGAATATCACCCAGAAGAACCAAATCCTCACCTAAATCTGTTTCCAAGAATGGTTTAAACACCTGACTTCACTGCACTGATTGGGATAGATGACATTTCCTGTTCAGTAAGGGGCCCTGGGTGTAAAAAAGTTTGAGAACCCCTGCTGCAGAGAACTGTGATTGTGTCACATCCTAAACAACCCTGCTGCTGCTAAAGGAGAGACTGATCCCACAACCCGAGGCAGGAGCACCACTGTGCATCCAGTCAACTGCTAAATGCAAATACTAATCCACACAGAGTGCAAAAACATATTAATTAGAAAATATTTAGAAGTCTCATTAACAAATGTGTCGTTTCTGTGATATATTTTCCAGACAGGAAAAGGCAAATTCCGTCAGAGGGGCTTTTGAGGAAGAGCTAAATGTGGAGCAGTTTATGCAGCAGCAGGAGCTAACCACAGGCTGGACGCACTGCTGTGAGCGGATAACAGTCATTTAGCTGAGGGAGGGAGAGGACCTCAACTCTCTCCTGCTCTGACAGCTACACTCATCCACCATTCTGTACAGCTGTTCAACTTCGCTTTAACAAGATGCTACAAGTGCAAGGAAGCAGGGCTGCACAACTTTGGGAAAATATTGAAATCTCTGCTCCAGTGCGCCCACCTTCTCCCTCCCTGTGGCTGCAGACCCGCTCATAGCACTTTCAGCGCGGGGACAGACAGGGGCAGACTCCGTTAAGAGTGCAGCTGCTGTGGGAAACAGCGGGCAGACCTCGACCACAGCAGTGTCGACCTGAACAATAGCGTCGGAATGAAAATGTCACGTGTAGCTCCATGTGGCAAAGTCAGCGCAGCAGTGAAAACGTAGAACTCACACCTTGACTATTTTAATTGTGGAACTTAACGGACAGATTCATGAGAGAAGAGTCCTATAACGTTATAAGCGTTGTGCTTAAAAAATGCCTATTGATGATTGGGAATTCATTTTGCAGCTTATTTCTGTGTTTTGTCAGACTCCGAAAAACCTCAGTTTGAAGGGGTGTGTAGCCCTTTCTGTAGAGTAACATAGTGGATTTATTTTGTAAGGCTTAGCTAGACATTAGAGTACCCACATAATTTTCTGATTGTGACCATAAAATTCATGCAATTTTAACCGAATCCTACACCAAACACCACTACACATGTCTGAAGTCAGTGTTACGTGACGCTCAATAGAAGCGAGACCCGCTCTCCATCCCCAGAGGCCTAGAGGAGTCTTGTGGTCCCAGTGGACAGCCCTCCCTCCCTCGCTCACCTTAGACGAGGACGTGTCGCACTCCTGGCAGATCCAGCCGTACCCCGTCTGCTTGGGCGACTTCTTTAAGGGGGGGTCCAGGCAGCCAAAGTGGTAGCAGAGGCGGCACTCGTCACACCTGAGCACACGTTCAAAGGGGGGGGGGGGGGGGGGGGGGGGGGGGGGAGAGTGGAGTGTTACCGTGGTAGCTGTCATTCATTAGGTTTTCTTTTTATGGCGGGTACAACAAGATACTACTGGAGACAGGGGGCCAACCTAAATACCTAAATAGCGTCAGTATTTGTGATATGCCAGTTAACCCTGCCAGTACACTTTTCTTGCATAAAAATGATATCTCTGAATGCCTACAGAAGACATGGCTCGGACTGGTGATAGACAGTATGGTCGCTACAGTTTTGTATGTTTGTAGATTTGTATGCTAGTAAATTTGCTTTAAAAAAAAATGCATTATTCTTAACTCCTGGAACTTTAAAACTCACATTTTGAACACAATTAAAATATTCTTCAGGTGGAAAACATATATTTTGCAGAAAGAGAAAACCCGTTTGTTTTTAGATGCGTTTGTTTTTAGGTAACTTTGTAATATGGTAAAAAGTTCTAAAAAGTCCATACAGCATAATTAATACCCTCTTTCACTCACCTACTCAAAACAAGGGCAAATATACTTATTTCAAGAAATTGTACTTATTCTAGATTACCTCTTGAAGTGTTAGAGGCACTGTCACTTTGCTGTATTGGTGCTTGTGGTGCTTCCCTAGACTTCCCTCATCAATCTGTGACATTTTCTGACATTTATTCCAGAAACTTTGCATTGAATATCTTGGACGGATAAGAATTTACCTTACTAACAAACAGCATGTTATTCAGTTATGAGGTGGTCTGTCCTTCAGAACGCTCACACTCCACAATTAGAGCTCAATCAATGGAGAGGATTCACATTCTGCACTCACATCTGAGAAGAGGTTGTCAGGCAAAATCGCTTTCCATCTCTCCAGCACAAGAGAGGAGCAGGAATGAGCTGTCCAGCTGTTTGGTACAAATGTTAGAACATTAAAGTCTGTGGCATAAAAAATAAAAGCAAAAACTAAAATATGAGCTTATATGTGTTCTGGGATCCTGGATCCTATCTTCTAGGTTTGGAAAACAATTCAACTGAAGCAGCTGTTGGATAATACCTTACAACATGCTAAAAACTTTACTCAGGACTTTTGTGTTTTAGCCTTGAAGCTAAAAGCTAACATTAATTTGATGCTAACAAATGGTAAAGTAGCACCGCCTTCTGAAATAATTTTCATAAAACACACTTGACTTGATCGCAATTTTCTTCTGTTTTTTTAATTATTTTATTTTATTCTTAATTTACGTTAACATGTGGACAGGAAGTAGTCTTTACCCTGCACTTGCAAACAGGAAGTTAGCAAAAACATTCCGTGCACAAAGCCTATAGACTTATGGTGCGTTCCAGGCAACTAGTAACTGGTAAATTTCCGACCTGCCACTTGGAAAAATGCCTTGGAACGCCACTCGAAGTGGTAATTACAACTTGTAAACTCGGAAACCTCAAGACTGCTACGAGTTTGTTTACGAGGCCCCAGTGGAAAAGCGCCGCTAATGTTAAAACTAACAAAACCGCTGCATCAGTGACGTGAACGTTACTTTTGGTCACAGCTTTCAATATAACATAATGTCGCATGTTTTTCATTATATCTGGTTTGGAGAAACGTTCGTATAACGTTAGCATCGTATGAGCTAACTGCTGTAGCATTAGCCGTTTTGTTACATACGACTTTATTCACCGGGAACGTTCTGAGGTCGTAAGTACTAATTTTCAAGTGGGAAAGATACCAGTTACCAGTTGCCTGGAACACAAGTCTGCCACTCTTACTCAATGATTTGCCACTCAATATAGAATGTTGAAGGTTTTATTAAAAATGCTTACCTTTGTTCTGTGTGAGTTTTTGTAACATGTTTCAGCATTATTCTTAAAAAAAAATAAGTGAAAAAAATTGGTATTACATGGCGTGACCAGCTTTTAAAAACAAAAATAAAAGATGAAAAAGTCTAATGTTGATTAAATGGATCAATCAGCATTGTGTTGACAGACTTTTGAGCTTTTAATTGGTTCAGCCGTAATAGAAATGTTTGGTTTGATGCACACATGGCCAAAAGCCTTTATGTCTTAGGTATAAAATACACTTTTAAACTTTTAAGCTACTTGGGGCATGGCACTGTTGAAAAGAACGGGACACTTGGGACAGAGCTTGTGGAAAACAGGGACAAATCAATGGTGTTGGATACATTTCCGGGTAAACTGGGATGTCTGGCCACCACAGTATTGAACGCTCTTACTTCCATTAAAAATCAAGCTAAATATGGCTAATTTGTTAGATCAATAAGAGGATACATCTTCTGTTGTTGTTTCAGTCCCACAAGCGTTCTGGACAATGCCGTGGCCCAAAACCTACGCCAGGAGAATGTTCAAAGTGATCTTGTCTAGAATGTAAAAGAGAAGGCGATTGATAAACAATGACTTGGGCTACTCATCGAGGAAACAAGTTAAGTTGAAACCGTCCAATAACTACAGATAATTTTAAGTAAGTAAGTATTGGCATTTACTCACATTATTACCTCTAAATCCCGCCTCGGTATACTCAGGAACACAATAACAACTGTAACACCGCTGTCATTTGAAAGTGCGACTCTGCTAACCCCACATCCTCCTGACACTCAGGTCTAGCCTTTCCTTTTCTTCTGCAGGTGATCAGCGCGGCTCTATGCTGAATCTATCTCATTTAGCCAGGATACGCAGTCTTTTCACACTGCCGTCCGGGCTATGAATATGCTGAAATCCCATTAAAGGCTCCTTCCAAGAACCTGTCCGGACATGATTTATGAGCCCAAGAGCTCAGGTATCAATTATGAGGGCTCCACGGCCGCAGCCCGGAGAGCTGGAAATGCGTGTGGAAACAGATTAGGCGGATAGATGGCGTCAAATCGGACGGCCGCGTGGACAAACACAATATGGTGGCAGTTTTGACAGTGGCCAAGAGGATGAGGTATAGACGGCGAGAGACAGGCAGGAAACAGGACAACAGCATTAGAAAAGGGGGATGGGAGATTTATTCACGTCTGGGGGACTCAAAGCCAGAAAGAAGGGACTTTGAAAATGCCAAGGATTCGAACCCAGGCCCTTCTTGGTGTGGGGTTGAAGTGTCAGCCACTCAGGCACTGTAGCATTGTCTAGGGTCCTATTCGCCCACGCAACTGTACTATGCCCATGCAAATTCAGTTTTATCAAGGTCCCTCTGTGATTCTAATCCCGTGTATATAGGTCCTAAGGCCCAGGCACATGACTGCCCTGACCAAAGGGCTTTTATCTAGTAACTCTTAACTACTAATTGTAAAAATTCTGAGACAGCCAGGCAAGCCTGTATTCTATACAGAGCAAGACAGTCTGATATGCTCCAAAGAGATTGGACTTCCCTCTGGAATATTCTGGCTGGACCAATGAGAGCCTGAAATGTTTAAGCCAAAACATTCAAAAGGGAAGCTACAACAGATTTTTCTTTGTCATTTCCTTCTGCTTCTGAAATAGAAGAGCAGCATATGGCTGCTTTAAAAGCGTCTTCAAAATAAAATACTTTTTAGTTTAGCTTATTTGAGCAACATAGAAAGATGCATAGAGGTATAGTATACATTAACCTGGTTTTACTGTACCCTCGTACTAATTTTGTTTCGTACAAGGGTCTGATCTTCACAATTGAGCTCCGTTATGAGGTGGGAGGGGTGAACTCCTTTGAAACAATTGGTTTGGATTTTCGCTAGGGTTTGGTCGTGACGTATGTAATGCACCCGAGAGAGTGAAGCAGCTATCATAACTCTTGGGAGCATTCCTTGCGCATTCCAAGACTTCAGTTTTAATTTCTGGATAGTTGGGAGCCGAGCCAAAACGGATTGAAGACCTTTCATAACGTCCGTATCCGCCGCCATTGCCGAACTACAACCAACAAATGCGGTGCAAATGCTTGGCGTCACCAACAACACCCGCCTCCCCCGCTCGCTGAATGGTAGGTTGAAATTCAACCGATGTAACGCGGCCACTGAGATCAGGCCCAGACGGACATGTAGGGACATTATAATTTACTGGAGTAACGGATGGCTAAGGCAAGGCTAAGTATAAATAAAATGTACAGAAATATTCAAAACATCAGAAGAATTAGTGCAGTCCTGCTCAAAGGGAGTAGGACGAGGCTAATAATATCTTATAAGGCCCTACACTCGATTAGTGACTTCTTTGTTTCAATTCATCTGCAGCGGTTTCCTCTCCACTTGCACTATAAGAAATACACACTCACATTTCTCTAATTGGTTTCCCTGCCTGTTAGTCCCACCTTAAAGGTACATTCAGAGAATGCAGCACCAGAGTATCTCACAACATATACAACGCATGGAGACAGACAGGTGTCTTACCAGGCTACCGAAAAATACCAGGATTCAAACTCTGAACCTACTTCAAATGGGATAGAAGTTTTAACCTTTTTGCCCATATCAACTGCATCAAAACTAAAAACAGCAGTCTATGTAAAGCATGCTCGACTGCAGTACCACATAGATGATTTGAAAGTGAAGCATAGAGTGGCTGAGTGAACTGGTTGAAACTTGTCGAAAATCCCTCCTGTGGAAGTGTCTCCCAGTTTAATATAGTGTTTTTTGCAGGCGGACTCTTCGCAGGAAGTGCTGAAGTGGGTTTTGGAGAGCGGCGCAGTAGATTTGTGGCCCCGAGGCGCTGGGAGCTTTGGAGAATGCTGCTGATGCTGAAGTATGGCATAAACAACTGCTGCTAACAGAAGGTAAGCGCTGGTATTTGGCTTCATATTTACGGTGCGTTCTGTCAATGCAAACTGATGAGGAGAGGCTTCCACTTCTGCTATAGAGAGGTAGACTGGGATATACAGAAGCATAAATCACGTCTGAGCTGTTTTATTGTGAAGTAATATAGACGCGGCTACACGTCGAATAAAAGACGAATAAAATATACAGATAACAAATATGATTATACGCCTTTGCTTTATGTGTCCCAAAAGGAAAAATTATTTTGGCGGGAATTATTTTGCGCTTTTTCCTACACAAGATGATCACTATCTTCCATTTTGTTTGCAAGAAAGAAGAGCTAAGTGAGCACAGTGGGAAATGGAGAAGCGATGTATGAGCAGGCGCCACGACACTTCAAATAGTTGCTTCAGAAGAATTGCGTGAACATGCGATAATGGCTCAAAACACAATTCCAGATAGTTCTTGATAAGGGAACATCATTGGATCAGGATAAAATGCAGTAGATAGTCAATTTTGAATAATACCCCCCTTTGAAAGAGAAGTGCTCCTAATGCCATATTATCCATATTATGGATCTATAGGGTCCACCCCGGTTTGACCTTTCAGTACGGTGTTTATATTAACTCTCGTTATGTCCTAATCCAACCTGACATTTTCTCTTGTTCTGCTTGGCCCTCACGTCAGCAGCCGCTTTACTCTTCCCTCCTCCTCGGCGTCAGACGTGAACTTCATGCGTCTTGCCATCTTCTACACTCGTGTTGAACACTAAACTACTTTATTTACTTGGAAATAGGGCTGCAAGGTTTATCGATATCGAATCGCAATCAAAGTTTTGACTACTGCAATAACCTAGCCTCAAGAGGCGGAGATTTTTTTATTTATTTATTTTTTTACCGTCTCTGGCATTTCAGTGATAGATTTCACCATCAGAATAGTGGAGCCTCTTATCCTCGGTGCAGCTGCAACAGATAAAAGCTCTGCGTTTCCATAAAGCACATTCTAAAATGTTTAGAAGAGAGACGCTTTGTGATTCTATCCCGGACTTCTTTTAGTCATGTGGCTGTCCCCCAGAGGTGCTCTGAATGTCAGGGCACTGTCTACATAAAACTAAATATTTTTTAAAGTAGATTATTGTGTATTGTTGTAATGTCGGGCAGTTTGACAAAAGTCTAAAAGTAACATGACATCCCCTCACTCATCGTTTAAGCAGTTTATGGATTTAAATGTATCACATATAGGGGCGACAGTGGCGCAGAGAGCGGGTCGTCTCATGATCAGAAAGGTCGGGGGTTCGAATCCCGCCTCCTGAAGGTGCACATTGTCATTGTGTCCTTGGGCAAGACACTTCACCCTCCTTGCCTCCAGTGTCTGCGTACACTGGTGTATGAATGAGAGAGTGAATGGGTGAAGCCCCTTATGAGAGACCAACAGGCCCGGTTAGAACCGTGAGGCCGTCCTTCTGTGGACCCACCACCTGCAGGAGGAGCCATAGGGGCTGGTGCTATGTGATTTGGGCAGCTCCAACAGCCCCCACGACCCGGCAACGGACAAGTGGGAGAAAATGGATGGATGGATGGACATATAAAAAACTTAAATCAAATCGCAACATTTTGTCAAAATCTATTTGGAAATCAGACATGTTGTCCTAAATCTACCTAAGAGAAGGCTTCTGCTCCAGATAGGCTGCCTCATCTGTACCGCGCAATAAAGAAAACCGTAAAATAAATAAATAAATAAAGTGTGGACCGAAGCTTGGTTTGCATACCTGCACGTGGCTGCTCACAAACCTGATCGCTTCACTGAACTCCACACGCCATTTTTTCCCCGCATCAGCACTGACCTGTTTTATTCAACTCCGCCGCGCACACACCACCGCTTTCACGCCATTTCACTTCTCCGCTCTCCGTCATTAATTAGCTTTTCTTCTTTCTTTTTTTTTGTTTTTGTTCAAGGCCAAACACAATTGGCCTTTTAGACGTCCACTCGGCGCTAAACCCTGATCAAAACTCAATATGGTTATCGCCGTCGTTCCCGTACTCCCGAAACGCAGCGCGTGGCTCACTGCGCAATCCACAGATCTTCACGCTGATAGCCAAACACAACACAATGGGTTCATTAAGGTAAAGTAATTAGGAAAGCCACGATTGACTGCGGAAAAAAACTAACGAAAAAAAGAAAAGGAAAATCTTCTCCAGAATCCAGCGGCGCTATTCAAAAAAGTTCCCACCTCGGATTCATGGTTAATCAATTGCTCAGAACAAAAGGAGCGTTTGAGGCGCGCCAACTTTCAGGTCATTTGTCTTCCGTCGACGAGGCAACAGGAGGGCGCCGGAATTTCCTATCTTCCACCTGCCTCTGAACATCACTAATGCGCGGCAGCTGTTACCTTATACCGCTACAACTCATGAGATGCCAATTATCTGCGCTAATTAGGGACTTCTTTAGCGGTTTTGTTCAATCTAGCGCGCAGAATGTGTAAACAGTAAGTAGGTGTTACGGCCTCTTTTATAGCCGCGGTCGTATCAGCGCCAAAGGGAGGTCTCCATAACTCCAACGCTGATTACACTTCAGCCGGGCTCTCCGCAAATGGACCCCGGGCTGCCGCTGTGAGGGCTTAAGCTGGCGAAGAAAAAAAAAAAAAAAAAAAAGAGCTGTACCCAGTTGATGGAGGCATAATGAGTGAGAGGGAGAACCACATGAGGTCAGACGAAAGGTAAATACGACCAGGAAGTGCTGTGTGGATCAGTATTGGTGATTCCACCTTATGTGCTGAAGGGAAATGGAAAAGGCTTGTACATTATCAACATGCCATACTTTTAATGTGGCTTATCACTTTTCAAAATCAGTCTGTCAGTGTCAGACTTAACAGACTGGTGTTTTGGTCAATAACTTTAGCAAATTCAATGCTTTCCTTCCCAATCATACTAAGCAAAGCGTTCCAATTCCTTATTGACTTTAACAGTATCGCAATCCGAATCCTTTTTTGCTTTTAGTTTTTGGGTAAAGCCAAACTGGAGAAAATGTGCTCGCTTCAACCGCAGCCACACTTAATAGCAGTGGCTTGCACTTGTATTGCGCTTTACAAGTCTGTGTTACCAAGTTTCTCAAAGTGCCACACTGTTGCGAGTTGCGTGCTATGGTTGGGCTGGTCCAAACCAAAAAAATGCCCGGGCTGAATTATTGTCCCCGTCCGCCCCTGGCGCTATTACTTAACTGCAACAAGGTCCTGAGAAGTTGACGTATTCTTCCTGAGTTTCGGGTGGCTTTCATCCGGGGGCTCTGGTTTTCCCCATTATCCTAAAACCTGCATGTTACTACTACATTTAATTTTGTAGAAGTCAAAACTACAGGACAAGCAGGATTTTCACACTTTTCAGACTGTAATTAATACATTAATAAGCGCTACACTGTGGAACATTTTACTCAACAAACTGAATAAAATACCAGCATCAATTTAATCCAGATGTTTGTATTGGTGTCTGATAAACTGATAATCATCTTCGCGGTGCTATTTGCTAATTTTCCCCCACGGTTTAGTTGCTATTGTGACGTACAACTTTGAATGTGGCTTTAAATATTTGAGATTTGTTGTTTTTTTCCCATTAAAAATAAATTAAATATTTCCTTAACTTATCCTTGAATGGCTGATTTCAGATTT
Source organism: Proterorhinus semilunaris (assembly GCA_021464625.1). NCBI lineage: Eukaryota > Metazoa > Chordata > Actinopteri > Gobiiformes > Gobiidae > Proterorhinus > Proterorhinus semilunaris. The sequence continues at coordinate 24,482,692 of CM038360.1, forward strand.
GACGCCTCCAGCTATGTTTACCGCTCTGCCCTTACCCACCTCGTCACAGCAAGGTCCTTGATGTTATCTAAGCAATTTGGCCTTGCTTTAATCATTGGGAAAATTGAGCTGGACCCAACGCCGCCCCTGCCCCCCCCGCCCCCCCAACCTCCCCATACAGCCCTCGCTCGCACCTTCAGTAGCGGACCGAATCCAATCACTCATAAGAGAGCCTATTGATTGATGTAATCTTATTGGAGGCCCGGCAGATTGATCGCTTTTGTCGGCTACACGTGTTGCCTTCAGTGTCCGCTTTCATCCCCTTTAATCTCTGTGTGAAGTTTTCAGGCGCCCCCCCCCTTACACCCCCTGCGCAGCGTCTCCCCTTGACCCAGCGGTGAACAGCGGACTCGCATCAGTCCTGTTTGATGTCATACTCTGCCTAAAGTACATGTCACGACGATGTCCAATTCCAAATTCATCTCGAGACGGTTCGAAAACGCACTTGTGGTGAATTCCAATCATGAGGCACTGATTAAGGGGTCAATACATTTAGATGTGATCAACAAGACAAGACAATGCAGTAATTACAGCTAAACAAAGAAAGAAAGAAAAAAACATCAGGATATCATTTATGTGCTGTTGTGGAATTTGTGGGTTGTCTGGTGTGAAGAAACTTTCATATAACGTTAGCACCTTATTAGCAAACTGTGAGCTTGCTATTTTTGTTTACATATGAGTTTATCCAGCAGGAACGCTCTAGTGCTACATTCCAAGCAACTGCCAAATGGGATTTTTCCCACTTGCTTGAAAATTATGACTTGCGACCGAAGAGCGTTTCAGCTGAATAAAGTCGGACGTCAACAAAACGGCTCATGATACAACAGTTTGCTAATAAGATGCTAATATTATATGAATGTTTCTTCACACCGCATATAAACAAAACATGCTAAATAACGTTATTATTAAAAGGCTGTGACGCTCACTTCCTGGTGCACTCGTTTTGTTAAAATGTTATCATTAGCTGCACTTCTCTACTTCTTCATCTCGTATCTGAACATGGAACACTCTGATCACCTCCGACGTTACATGTTGTAATGAACACTTTGAGCTGTGTTCCAGGGCATTTTTCCAAGTTGGAGATCGGATATTTACCAGTTACCAGTTGCTTGGAATGCAGCAACAAAGCTAAAGGCTAACAATAATTTTAATTTGATGCTAACAAATGTTACAATAGCATCACAATCTGAATTAATCTTTATGAAACACACTCGGCTTGACGTTTAAGTTCTGATCTTTAAATCTTAATTCATTCTTAAATTACACTAAAATGTGGACAGGAAGTAGTTTTCACACCACACTGGCCAATAGGAAGTTAGCCACCAAATGCCTGAATGATCAACATAATCGACTAGAATTCAGGTAACTAAAGTAAAGTACCAAACTAAATGATTTTATCCTGGCTGGTGGCTATACATAGTGTAATCCGCCAAAGTCATAGTTATGGTACTCAAGTAAGAGACATAAAGATTCAGTACTTAGTTCAGGGCATTATATCAGCTAAACAATGACGATTGTGTGGTGTTGCTTATTATGACCATTAACATTGTCATTTTGATTCAAAAAGATTACGTTTCTACACCGGAAACTACATCTAAAGCTTTATTTAGGTCTGTAAAGGTCCTGGCCATCATGACATTTGATTTCCCGTAAAGCAATTTACGGCACGGTAGTACAGCGGTTAGTGCTTTGGCTTCACAGCTAGAAGGTCCTGGGTTCGATTCCCACCTTGACGGGGCCTTTCTGTGTGGAGTTTGCATGTTCTCCCCGTGTCTGCGTAGGTTTCCTCCGGGTACTCCGGTTTCCCCTACCACTAAAAACATGTACAATAGGCCGGGATGAATGATGTGAGTGAGTGGTTGGTGGTGGTCGGAGGGGCCGATGGCGCAGATTGGCTGCCTCGCTTCCGTCAGTCTACCCCAGGGCAGCTGTGGCTACAACAGTAGCTTACCACCACCGAGTATGGAGTGATTGATTAATGACGACAATGTGGCGCTTTGAGAAAAACTTGGTAATACAGACTTGTAAAGCGCAATACAAGTGTAAGGCATTATTATTACTATTTAATTTCGATTAGTTAGCCGCATGTAGCTTTAGGCCACTTCGGATTCTTCTGTAATATGTTCGGTGCAAAGTCGTTATAAAGACAGTGATGAGAAAATAAGTTTGAGAGCAGTGAGGTGATATTGCCATACATTTTCCCCAAAGGTATTATTTTGGCAACATAGTGAAGTCAATTTTTTATATACAGTGCCTTGCGAAAGTACTAATACACCTTGAACATGTGCACATTTTGTCATGTTTACAACCCTAAACATAAAGATTTTATTTAGATTTTTTAACTGAAAGTTCACACACAAGTAACAGACAACTGTGAAGTGAAAACAAAATGATACATGATTCTGTTATTTTTCAAAAAATAGAAAAGTGAAAAGTGGGGCGTGCATAAGTATTCAAACAGCAAACAGGGGGGGGGGGATCTGTACATGGGACAACTATAAGTCGTACTCTACACAAATCTGGCCTTCATGGACGAGTGGCAAGAAAAAAGCCATTATTGAAAGGAGGCCATAAGAAATCCCGTTTGAAGTTTGCTAGAAGTCATATGGAGGACACAGCTACCATGTGGAAGAAGGTGCTTTGGTCAGATGAGACAAAAATTTACTTTTTGACCCAATTGCAAAACGTTATGTATGGAGCAAATCTAACACTGCTCATCGTCCTGAGTGCACCATCCCCAATGTCAAATATGGTGGGGGGAGCATCATGCTATGGGGCTGCTTTTCCTCAGCGGGGACTGGGAAGATTGTAAGAATATTTGGGAAGATGGATGGAGCCAAATACAGGGAATTTTGGAGGAAAACCTGCTGGAGTCAGCAAGAGGATTGAGGCTGGGGCGGAGATTCACCTTCCAGCAGGACAATGACCCTAAACACAAAGCTAAATCTACAATGGAATGGTTTAAAAACAAAAGTGTTAATGTGTTAGAATGGCTCAGTCAAAGTCCTGACCTAAATCCTATTGAAAATCTGTGGAATGACCTGAAAACTGCTGTTCACAAACGCTCTCCTTCTAATTTGACAGAGCTTGAGTTGTTTTGTAAAGAGCAATGGGCTAAAATGTCAGTCTCTAGATGTGCAAACCTTGTAGTCAGACCCCAGAAGACTTGCTGCTGTTATTGCAGTAAAAGGGGGTTTCACAAAAGTATTAATTCATGTTGTATGAATACTTATGCACGCCCCACTTTTCGGTTTTCTATTTTTTGTAAAATAACAGAATCATGTATAATTTTTCTTTCACCTCACAGTTTTCTGTTACTTGTGTGTGAACTTTCAGTAAAAAAACACATCACCCGACTGGTCTGACTGGAAAGTGCTGCCCCCAAAGATAATTTGTTTTCATAAATGCAATTTTTTCCAATTCTGTTGCATATTGGGGAAAGTGGTTTTGGACTGGTGAGGCTCGGCATGTCTCCAGCACAAGTCGGGGTTACTTCACAGTAAAAAGGTTGCGAAACCACTGCTCTATGGTACTGAAACAGTACGAAGAACAGCAAAAGGTTGCTGTGGTGCAAAAATGCCTACTGTTGCTTAACCTAGACCTGACCAAACAGCACCAACCCCATGATTCCAGTGGTGACTTTTGTAAAACATACAAAAGTTGTGTGAGATTACCAAAACAATAGCAGTCATTGTGCCCTTGGAAATGTATTTTCTCACCTTTAACAGGTAGAACTAAAAAAAGCAATTGGTTTTATGTAGCTTTACTTAAATAGTATCTAAAGATAACAGAAATGAACTACTGAACCAACTAGCCTTAATAATGAGACGCAGTATCAATGCTGCTTTGTGCTCGCGCCACTCATGCATCCAAGTATCGACAGCGCGTGTGTGGCCGAACAAAACTTCTTTTCTTTGCAACGCGGTTGGCGCTGTTGAAACAAGGCTGAGAATTTATCACGAGTGGGCAATGCAATTACCCCGGGGAGTGGTCACGTGAGGCCGATCGATACGGAACAAAGCGGTGGCCCATTGACTCCCATCCATGACAGAGTGCGCCGGTGTCCAGCCGCGGAAAAGACTGCATTATTGGACTTTGTAAACCAGCACCATTTTTCTGATTTACTGTGGCCCGGCTGCTACATTCGAAAAGGCCCATTGTTTTTATCATTGGGGAAGATATAATGAATGGAGTCGCTGATGGAGGGAGCTTTGTCTGGGTGAGGCCTTTATTAGCCCATCAGGGTCTGGCTTATTCACAGTTGGGACACGAAAGAGTGTGGACGCTTTACTTCTGAAGCAATGGCCTAAAAAGAGTGGAGGTTCAGGTCTAGGCAGAAACACAACGGGCCGAAGACGAGGAAAGGATTTAAGAAACTCGATGTCATCTTGCTTAAAAATATATGTAACCATGTTTTGTTGTCATATTGTCATTAAAAACATACCTGGAGACGGTGTTTTGTTTCATTTGAGTCTTATTGCCTCATCCGCACACATCCATCTACGTCACAGCAAATGGAGATTTCACCAAACTAATTATCTAATCATGTCCGTGTCATCCCTTTTAATGCATAAATGGCTTCCTTTGGCACAGACAAATTATTATATATATTTAGTTTAGACCCGAAGCTGATGTTGATTTGTGTTGTATGTTAAGCTGCTTCAGTTGATTGTTTTTGTTTTAATTTTACACAAATATAGGAATGTTAAATTTAGGCTATTTCAAAGTATGCACTTGTAGACTGCACTTCTGCTTGTTGTAGTTCATGGTTGTAACAAAATATACTGTCAATGGTTGTAACGGATCAAATTTAACAAAAGATTCAAAATGTATAAGCTGTGTTATGTTTTGCAGCTTCAAACAATTTTTCTTTGGTGGAAGAGAGTTTAGTTTAGTTTGCACATACGATCAGGAAATTCAACTTATAAACCATCAAGTTGTGTTACATTGTGAAGATGGACAACGAAAAAGCTTAAGGCTTATCAACATAACCCACCATGACCCCCCACCCTGGCCAAGGATACTTGGCACATAAACGCAGAATAGCTCACATAGAACTAGCTCCCGCTGACATCTTCCAAAAGGTGAAGGCGGACAATATAACCACAGAACAGGTGGCATTTCGACAATATATAACATTTATTTATATACTTTTTTTTCTCTTTTATTGCCTTCACATTACAAGGACAAAATGACTCTTTTTGATAATGAAGGTTGCAGCCCCATGACGAGGGCTAATGCAATTATGGGAAATTTGCTTTGTTCACAAACTGTAGCTTGAAAAACAGATTGATAAATACAGTCATTAAAGTTTAAAACCTTGCAGGATCAAAATGTAAGTAAGCCTTTTGTCAAGCAATAAAATGGAATTTGCTTTGCCGCCGTTTATCCTAAGAATAAGATATTTACTGTTTTATAATGTTGATATGTCGGGGGGGCAGCAGTCTCAGCAGAGATGCCCAGACTTCCCGATCCACGCACACCTTCTCCAGCTGTTCTGGGGGGACCCCGAGGCGACACCAGGCCAGCTCGGAGACATAGTCCCACCAGCGTGTCCTGGGCCTTCCATGAGGCCTCCTTCCAATAGGACATGCCTGGAGCACCTCCCGAGGGGATCTCCAGATTAGATTGTTTCCAATCATAATTGACGCTTTTTTTCAAGAAGCTTTTAGATTTGGGTAAAGCCATCCATCCATCCATTTTCTTCCACTTGTCCGTTGCCGGGTTGTAGGGGCAGCTGTTGGAGCTGCCCACATCACATTGCACCAGCCCCTATGGCTTCTCCTGCAGGTGTTGGGTCCACAGAAGGACGACCTCACGATTCTAACCGGGCCTGTTGATCTCTCATAAGGGTAAAGCCAAACAGGTAAAAATGTGCTCGGTTCAGGTGGGGGTTAAGAAAGCAGGCCAAGAATAAATCAGATAAGAAAAATCCACTCTGAAAATGACAAAATAAACCTGTCCAGTATAGCGATTACCTATAGCGTTATCTTTTTCATATAAAAACATTTAATATTATTACATTTTGTCATTTATGCCACTAATCTGGAAGAAAGGTTTAAAGTCAGTATGTGTAAATGTGTTGTTTTGCAGTGGCTGGATTGGAATAGAACAATCGGTCCCATTTGCACGAGCAGCGATACCGTATGATAGTAACTAAAACACAATGCGACGGAAATAAATTGATTATTATTAACCTAATGAAATTCCTTTCCTGCCAACACTCAGCAGGGACTGGTCACTATGGCAGCACGCTTTGAAAAGCACTCATCAGAAACGCCTCCATTTTCCAGCAGGGGGCCTCAGTGAACCGGTACAGAACTCCGCACGACCCGCTGCAGCACAGACTGGCACTCGCACCGTCCAACCTGGCCAAAGCTACAAAACCGTCTCCTCAACCGCTTCTTTTTTCTTCTTCTTCTTCTAATTCCATACGGTACAAACAGCTTAGAGCACGGCACAACAGAAAGCCAAAAGGTCAGTGACAAAGTAATCAATTAAGAGATAAAGGGAGGGGGAAAAAAAAGGGAAAAAATAAAGTGAAGTGCATTGGACTCGCGGGGTGCTGCGGAGGCAAGTTCTAAGCGGATCAGAGCAGTTTGGAAATCGGGAGCGGGGAAGCAGCCGAGTAGAAAGTCGGGAGGGATAAAGAGGGGAAAGGAACTGGGATGGTAATGGATTTTAGCTGCTTGGTTACACTTCCCACACCAGCCATGGCAACTCCCCCTTGCTCCTTTTACTGTTTTTATGTTGCGAAAGAGGGGCCAAGGCAAAAAAAAAAAAAAAAAAAAAAGGATGAGCCAGCGAAAACAAAAATGCCGGCGTTTAAATCATGGTGTCAGGGCGGTAATAGGAAAGGCACACGCGTCATGGTGAGGGGGAGAGGGGGGTATTGTCTTCCCCATGCCTATTGGGCGATGGTTGTTGTCCCGGTGGAGGGATGGGGCCGGCTCGAGTTCTCCACGCCGGGCTGCCTTCATCTCAGACGTGGCCTCCCCTCCCCCCACCCGAAAGGTCGCGGTCGAGGAGAAAAATGTCTCTTTTTTGTGCGACCGTAGCAGGAGGCGAGAAGTGTTGGACGTCACAGTAGAAGAGGCAGCTTTGTTTTAGTGGTACAAAAGCGGGCAAGAAATGTCGACTATAGTGAAGACGTACAGTTCTATGGGAGTGTGCGAAAACTGGCTGTGTTTCAACTCAACAGTCGGGTTTTGACACTTTTCTAAGCTGCCTCACATATCTGCATGGAGATGATATGTTTGAATTTGCATAGCCAAACACAATAAGTTTACTTGCGTTGATTAGGTTTTCTTCCAAAACACTGCTTCAGTGGTGCTTTAAGTGTCCAGCTGAGCTAGCCTGATAAACCACACCCACTTCTTTTCTGCGTAAAAAGATGGGTCTGGACATACGCGGTAAACAAGTTGCTGATTGGCGGCCAAGGCCTAGTCGAACCAATCACGACCGTTACAGAGAATGGACAAGGTTACGTCACTCGCTGCACCACTATGTTGCTAGTTCAATTAACATTAGCCAAAACTAATCATCGAGGATTTTGCCTCCGCGTTCTCGTGAGTTTATATTCAGTTCATATTTTGTGAGTTGGACTACAGCTGTCGTCACGTCCGGTAATTGCCAATTGGTTTATTTCACTGACAATCTTAGGCCCGTCCATTCAAACTGCTCCAATTGCTCCGTGACCAGACTAACTTCCCTGCGTGGAATGGACAGGGAATATAGGTGGCAGAGCCGGGCAACAGCTGAGCATTAGGAGCAAGAACCTAATGTCATAAAAATCACAGAAAGATGCATAATTGGCTGGTCACGCTCACGTGAAGTCGTCCTATTCATTTCCTATCATAGTAGTGTGGCCTTAGCGCTCTTTATATTAGTGGCCGATGAGGTAAGAGGGGGCGGGGCGCTCTACGTGGCCCGACCCCTCACCTCTGACGCCGAACATGGCGTCAGAGGTGCCGGGCTATGGGGAGTTTTGGCCTGGCAGCTACAGATGCCCTGAGTCGTCATCTCTGTTGGCGTAAAGCCCGATGGCGGCGCATATTATTTGTGTTGGTGAGTAGTAGCGGCGCATATCCCTGTCTGTTAGTATTGGATGCTAACAGGCTAATCCGTCCTAGATTGTTGGCGTCTTGGAATGGACACTCTCCATTCCTCGTGTTCCGATCGGACCTGCGTGTCCTTTTTCTATTGCGGGGTTAATGTAGATTGGGGTTCCCCGACCCCATAAAGTTGTGGCGTTGTGAAATAATTCTTATAGGGGTTAGTGTCTACTCAGTCCTAGTCCCACCAGTTAGACCCCTCGCTTGGCTACACTATGAAGATTAGCTTAGACCTGCCTGTATAATATTCTCTAAAGATTATGTGGCGCACAGAGAGTTCCCTGATGTAGGATAAATACTTCAGCGGAGGAGACGCCTAGCTGCGATTGAAAGGTCGGCGAGTTTATCTGAAGTTCAAGGCTAACATGCCATAAATCATTAGATAAAAATAAATGACTGAATAAAATTGTAACAATAAACAAGACGATTGGTTCTTATGTATTTTACATTTTATAATTGATCAAATGAACGTGAGTCTTTAACGTCAAGACATACTGGCTGAACTTTATAAACAGACACGGCTCCTCCGCTTAAGTACGTATTTACATCCTGCATCACGGGGGCGTAGGCAAATTTGCCATATCGCGGGTTGATTCTGTTGTCACAAGATAACAGATGAGTGGTCATTTTGTTTGACTTAGCAAGCGGGTCTGGGAGTCCTCACCTAAAGAAAATGTAAAAGTTATTTTTAATACGATTATATTTCTCAAAACAATCTGAGGGGCCAGAGGATACATGCTGGAGGGCCAGATGTGGGCCCTGGACCTGACATTGCCTACCTCTGCCCTACATCAATCTCTAAACATGTGATGAGAGATCTACTAGGAACTCACTGTTCACCACAACATTTTCCGAAAATATGTAAGTCATCAGAACGAGCATAGCCACATCATGTCTGTTATTTACGTCATTGAACGTTCTATCCCCTTTTAAATGAATGGTGAAGCCAGTCCGGTTCAGGGCCTTTTCAGTATAATTTGTGTGAATTCTCGGTCATTAACACATTGAAATATGGAGATCTACGCCGCGTTCCAAATTATTATGCAAATTATATTTTTGTCTTGTTTTTGTATCTGTTTTTCTAAACTGTCAACTCAAAGTCAGCATAATTTTCAAGTCATTAACTGTTAGATGATCATTTGAATGTGGTTGAAAAAAACTCCCAGTGATAACAGTATTAATTTAAAAAATAAATATAGTAAAAAACTCAATCGACCAACCAAATTATTATGCAACTCATAGTTTCAATACATTTTAAAGCTTGTAACTAACTGAAAATGGTCAAGTTATATTTAGGAGCCCTTCTTCAATAGCAGCTTCAAAATTCATAAATCTATTAAACTTGTTAGTTTTTGGAGAGTTTCTGATTTCTTTGCAGGATGTCTGAATAGCCTCCCAGAGCTGCTGTTTGGATGTGAACTGCCTTCCACCCTCATAGATGTTTTGCTTGTTGAGGCTCCAAAGGTTCTCAATAGGGTTGAGGTCAGGGGAGGATGGGGTCCACATCATGAGTTTCTCTCCTTTTATTCCCATAGCAGCCAACGTTGTAGAGGTATTCTTTACAGCATGACATGGTGCGTTGTCATGCATGAAGATGATTTTGTTAGAGAAAGTACGGTTCTTCTTTTTGTACCTTCAAAGAAAGTGGTAATTTTCACACCTTCAGGGAGCGTAAAAAGGGTCTGAACAGCTCTCGCCCCATGAATCTCTTAATAGTACGATGATTACGCTTAATCTTTCATGAAATATCAAAGGTTTTCATACCAGTCCAAGGCATTCAACTATTTAACGCTTTTCATCAACAGTGAAATCCTTTTTCTTTCCCATATTGCTTGAAAATGGTGGTCTGCTTAATAATGTGGAACGTCCTTTTTCAGTAGTTTTTCCCTTAACTGGGCTTAACTGACCACTAATTATCACTTAGAGACTGATGCCAGTGATTCAAAGAGCCCTGAGACACAATACCGTTCATGAGTTTAATTGAAAATATTAATAGTTTAAAAGACCACATTTCAAATATTTGAGGGAAGATTAAAATATGAACAACTCTTACGTTTATAGTTTGATTACAATCCAAATATCCAAGATTATCTGAGAACCACTACCCTCCGTAAGATTAGCCTTTGCCTGAAAAATCGCAAATTAGATTTGCTAGAGATCCGACTTGCAGCTCTATTATTCAGAGCGCATAGGAAGCACCCCCTAGCCGGCTACGCCGATCAGGCGCTGTACCCGACAACAGGGCCACTTCCCCGGAGATAAATCATACGTGACAGAGGGCATTACACGCACAAACGGACCGCCGGAGCTGCACCTCCGCAACAATTAATTAGCCCGCCGACACTCATTCATCACGCCTCAATAAGGTGAAAAAGTCAAGAGTTTATTAAAGCTCTTCTTTTTTTTTTTTTTTTTTTCCAGAGAGCTGTAGGCCACAGACGCGAGACTTCACAACGACATTCAACATTCTGACTTTGTACAGCGGCGACAGTGCACAGTGCAAAAGAACTTCACAGGAATGCAAATGTGTGGTGGACAAATCGGACGGCAGCGGCACAGACGAGACAAATATGTTCAGACAAAGCGGCTAATTGTGATCTTGTGATAATCCATTGTAAAAACAGCATCGTCTGTGTCTAGCTGATCATTTGGAGGTTGGTCATAAGTGTCTTATGTATTGAGTTTTATATTAATTCTGTTGCCGTCATGACATCGTAACAAATAAAGCCTGAAAAGTTCCGCAGTGTGGCTTTAAGTGAGTGTAAGATTGTACCTAAAAAAGCCTTGTGAAGTCTGTTTTCAAAAGGCTGCCTTGTGTTTTAGGCTTTTCCATTTGAATCTTTCGATGAGGTGTATCCGTCGCGTGTGTATGCTCTCAAAACCCGAGTGTAAACAAACATCTGCAAAAATTAAAATATCATGGCAAACAGCACCAGCAGAGTTCAACTCTGCAGAGGAACACACATACATAAAAACGTAAAACCGTATCTGTAGGCACCAACGACAAAAGTTTGGCTTCTTATTAAATACGTCACACGTCAGAACAGCACAGACCTGCATTCACATTCTACATTTCACAAGACTTATTCTAAAATATAGCAAAGATCGGCGTAAATAAACCATACTGGCCATGCACTTTACAGCAGCAACTGTCTACAGTATTGGAAATGTACAAACCTACCCACCAAAACTCACATGGGAGGTTTTATAAATGTATATGCTACTAAGACTCTATAATAATGTATAGTAAGGGGAGATATGAGTCCCCATAGAATGACAGCATGCTAAACTTCTATAATTATTGCAGTTATGTGGAATTATTTGTGCAACTTTTCCAATTCTGAATAAAAGACAGTATCCGTTTATGTCTCAGGATCAGGAATGATTTTACAGTGTTGCCTGTAAGGAGCAGCAGGGACAGGCTAAAGCCCCCGGAGGGACTGGCCCATGTGCAGTGTCCATAGAGTAGAGTCTGACACTTGACATGAGCCTGACAGCTCTCGAGCAGCCGCCGTCACAGCTCTGTTTTGACAACCGCAGAACTGAGACCGCCAGGGACCAGGGGACTGGGCTCTTTCAGGACAACTGTCATATCATCACAGACTTGTTTTTTTGTTTTTTTATTTACCTACACTCAGGCTAAACGAATCTAACCATCATTTCTAATCTATGGGTTAATACTACAGATGGTGGAGATCTACCACAAACTACAGTTTACATAGTGACCCTGTGTTTACTTCAGCAAGAGGAAAGCGCTCGAGACTGAGCGATTGCACTAGAGCATGTCCACAGGTGGCTGATAACCCTAATCAATAGAGCTGATTGGTAATGTTCAGAACAAAGTGCATTGGGTTTAGATCATTAATGAGACAGAGAGAACAGCTTTTTCACTTTCAGCACAGTGCAGAAAATGTCAAACTTCAAAGCAGGGTAACCGAAACAGCTGCCATGTGGACTAAACTAAAACAATGTAACTGAAAAGCCTGAGAATGTGCACACAGGAAACAAACCGCCATATTAAGAGTTAGCGGTTACACTTTGAGCGCGTGTTGGTGTAAACACAGCAACAAATGTTAACGTATTTAACAATTAGCACAAAAAAAATAAAAAAGTATTTTGAGGTAAAGCAAAAACAGACCATCCTCTGTGGTTATACAAACGCCACATTCATCGCTTTGCTTCCTTTTTGTTGATTTGAAAAGTTCAAAAGAAAAAATATTATTAAAATGGAACATTCCTCCGTGGAACGTCCGCGTCACCTGCTTTGGACATTTGAACTGTAATCCAGGAGTGCGCCGCTATGGCTGCACTGGCATTAGTCAATGACAGTGCTCGGTCCAGTTTGGGTGTCCGGCTTGTTGCAGTGGAAGCCTCTCTCTGTCTCATCTGTCCTCAGTGTTTTATGGGAGGAGAGGTGGCTGCCCCGGCTCTCACAACCTGTGCAAAGATAGAAAGAGTCAGGGCAGCGACCTCTCACACCCGCCACTGCCTCGCCCGACAAACACAACAACAAACTGGAGTCACCCTCAGGACATGAATGTGGGAGTGAAGATGGCAACTGAACAAAAAAAAACACAGGTGAAAGGAACAAAAGGCGTGGAGCACAATGGTTTTTACTGCACACAGAAAACTGAACAAAAACTGAAATGGTACATTAACATTTCTTTCTATAGTACAGCTAACTAATACAATAACGAAAAAGCAAACAGAGAATGTCAGAGTATTAGCTTTAGTCTGTTTATGTTTTGCGCAAATTCTTAAAGGCACACTGCGTAACATTTTGTATCATACTGTTTCCTAGCAATTAAAAAAACATGACACAGAAAATGCAGTGGAATGAATTTGGATGAGGACCAAAATTATTTAAATCTCATATTTGGCTGACTTTAATCAACATCTCCATGGAAACGAGCTGGAGACATCCCCCTCCCGGTAAAGTTACTGTCAGGTCTGAGAAGAGGTGAGCCGCTCACAGCAAACACGAGTTTGTTTGTTGATATTTTAGGTATTTTTCAACAATAAATATCTGAAATATAATATGAAATAAATGCTTGCACTTCATTCTATTTATTGGGTGAAATATTACACAGTGTGGCTTTAAGTTTAAATATCTGTTCATTTATTAAAGTGATCGTCTGGAAGTCTAAATGTTTTACAAATTTTATAAAATGTGCAAAATCGACCATCAGGTCTTGTATTTTCATGTAAAGTAAGTATATCCCTCCTTCCTGGATCTCAGCAACGAGTCTAGTATCCTCCAACGTTGACCAATGAGACGAGCTTTCCTGTGAACCAGCCTGTCCGGTCCAATAAGAAGGGGGGTGGAGGAGCTTGATTATTTACTTCTGAAAATTCTGTTCCTGCTCTCCTCATTTTGCAAACTAAGAACTTTCTGCTGGTTAAAGGAATTAGATTTTTCATTTTCAAATTCTACCCTAACTCTCCGTACGTTGCCAACTTACAGACTATCACTTTAAGCAATCAAGCTTAATCCAAAAAATCGTTCTCTTAATGCTTTGATTTGAAGATTACGTAAATCGAAAGTGCACACATTCTTTGCCATGATAGAACCAACAAAAAGTAATGATACAGACAAGGAACAAAAAGAAACTACTAAAAAGACTGCACTCAAAATAAAGAATAAAATGAAACCGTAAGCGTGATCGCTAAATAGATTTGTAAAACAATAACACGGCTGTCATGAATAATTATTTCATCTGCCGCTAATGAGACAAGCCTTTGGGGAGACTGTCAAGTATAGACTTTTTTTTTTGGGTGAGACTCATCATCATTTGGTGTGGATATTTTGTTCCACGGTATTTCAAAGTCAAAGAGAAAGGCTGTTTATTAGACGCCCGGCACCTGAAATCCCATGAAAGCGGCGGAATAAATTGTGCTATTCATCAGGCCTTAATGAAGTGTGCAAATGTATGTGGCAGGTCAATATAGTGGCCCTACGGAGGCGGCCCCCCTCGGCCCTGCCTGTGCCTAATGAAGACTGAACTTTAATCATCTGGAGGATATGGCGGCTCCGCGACACACACACACACACACACACACACACACGCCCACGCATGTTTAGTAATATCCCCATCCCCGCGCGCTCCTCGAACACGCTGCACTCACCTCACTAAATTCTCGTTGTCACCGGGCCCTTTACACGTGGTGCACTCGGTCCGGGTGTCGTCTGCTTTGGGCTTCTTCTGGATGGCTGATTGACGTTGACGCCGTTCCCGTGGCACTGGTTCCTATGGAGACGCAACAGATTAGCATCGAGCCCCGTGTGTGTGTGTGTGTGTGTGTGTGTGTTTGTGTGTGTGTGTGGCGGCAGGACGTGTGCCGGGGTGGTCAAAGGAGTGAAGGGAGATGAGGCGGTTGATAGTGCAGTGGGAGGCGAGCCGTATATACAAATCTGTAAAACCTGTAGTCTTTCTTTTAGAGCTTTATATCTAAAAGCAGGAGAACACTTTTTATGTTTTTAAGTGGTGAAGGTCTAGTTGTAAATTATGTCTGTAAAGTAGTATTTAATTTTTTATTCACACCTTTTAAAAAAAAAAGCTAAAGATGATGTCAAGAATGCAAACGGCTGACGTTTCGATATTAGGGGGCAGGGACACTCAACACAGAAATGAAAGATTTCTCCCAGTTCCCCTGCAAATACCGCCCAAATTCCGACTTAAAGGAATAGGCCACCGTTTTTACATACTGACATATGTTCTTACCTTACCTTAGACTAGTTGATATGTACCTGTCTGGTCTTTGTCCGTGCGCTCTGTCATGCAAACGGAGCACAAACACAGCCTCTTCCACATACTGTGTAGTTCCAAATCAGCTCCCGTTAGAAGCTACCAAACTCTTCCACGTTTTCCCTATTTAAATACAGTTACGTGACGTGTTACACTACAAAGTATAGTAACACAGAAATGTAACGTGTCGATTTTCTCAGCGGATAAAAAGGGGTACTATATTGTGAGGCGTAATAATACGAGGAGCACTACGTCCGCGCACTAACTCCTAAAGACTTTTCTGCCGCTCACTACAAGTCACGCTGCTTCTATTGACGGAAGTGAGCGGGAGAAAAGTCTTTAGGAGTTAGTGCGCGGACGTAGTGCTCCTCGTATTATTACGCCTCACAATATAGTACCCCTTTTTATCCGCTGAGAAAATCGACACGTTACATTTCTGTGTTACTATACTTTGTAGTGTAACACGTCACGTAACTGTATTTAAATAGGGAAAACGTGGAAGAGTTTGGTAGCTTCTAACGGGAGCTGATTTGGAACTAGACAGTATGTGGAAGAGGCTGCGTTTGTGCTCCGTTTGCATGACAGAGCGCACGGACAAAGACCAGACAGGTACATATCAACTAGTCTAAGGTAAGGTAAGAACATATGTCAGTATGTAAAAACGGTGGCCTATTCCTTTAATTAAAGCGATACTGCAGGTGAACAGGGATTCATTTATTTTGTATTAAAATTGAGAGATATCAACTTGGAACCTTTGCTGTAGATCAAGTATAAGAAGAATAAGAAACAAATAAGAGTACAGCAAATGTTCCGACTTTTTATGTTTTCTGTACGTAAAACCTAATTTTGAGAAAAGTTTTGTAACATCTGCTCATGTTTTCTCCCGTGTTTAGCCAAGGCTTTCTCCCAGAAAGGAAATGACCATATTTGGAATACAGAGTCCCTCTGCTGCACGTGGATACCAAACATGTCAATATTTGTGAATGCATGTGATAGACAAGGGACCGCCGCAATGCGCTACTCATTCCCTGAGAAGAAGTCATAAAATAAGCAACATAAAAAGGGGAGTTTGGTCTTTGTTTTACTCTGACATTAAAACCAAGATATTAACCAGGAGAAAACTAGCTAAAAGTCTCAACATTAACCACTTTCACCTGCCTCGTCTTGCCTTGAGAAATGTCTGCTGTTTGTGTCTGGAAACGTCCAGCTGTGTTGATTCAAAAGACTGTTCTAATAAACCTGAAAGTGCTTAGCTCCCCTTCTCTAAATGGATGCAACTATTGTGCTCATGTATCTGATCATTTCAGCTCCATCATTGCTGTCACTAAAAGCAGAAAAAGTCTGTTAATTTTACAGACTTACAGCTGTGCAAATATTCTGCTCTGCATCTTCCGCCAACACCACCAGAGCTCTTCAAGACGCTGTATTTAAGTGTATTCTGTAAGGTCAACAATCCACAAAGTCAACAATCCACAAAAACATGACCTCATCCTTCTGCATTCTTCTGTGTGAAAGTTTGAACATGTCGTGTGACATGCTAATGATTATATAAAGCACAAGATGTAATGCTCCAAGTGAAATCAAGAGGGATGGAAAGCTACACATGATTTAGTATTCAAAGGGTAAAAGCATTGTTAATGTTATTCTTAGAAATATCTAACAAAATTATGTGTTTGTTGCTTTTCTGATTCGGTATTAGCATTAGTATTTAAACCTCAGGAAGGATCATCATTGCTATCAAAGAGCAATCATCGTTCGCTGCAGGAAAATGATATTTGGGAAATGTTTTTATAAAGATCTAATAGTTCATGACTGCCGGGCACGCAGACTGCCATTACTAAAACAATACTTAGCTTCAGTGGAGCAAAAAGAAAGCCTAAATTGTGATAACAGAAATCATATTACGGCCTTCTCAAGCAAGATATATGTATATATATTAAAACTAATTTCAGCAAGAACGGCTTATTTCCTGTCATCAACAAAACTCCACCTGACAGAAATATGTTTTCATAAAGAATCCTCTCCAAGTTGAAGGGGAATTCATTAAGCGAGGTAGAATTTTAATAAGATTCCTTGAGTGTGGGTAAAACCTCGTCAAATAAGTGCAGGAAAGTAAATAAAGGCAGTGAGGAGGCACAGCTGAGTGAAGACACGTGGAGCTGCGGGAAACGTGAGCGGAATGAAAGACAAACCTCCACTTTCTCCTCCCTCTCCTCGGACAGGTTCAGGCGCTTCCTCTTCTGCCCGCGCGTCCGCTGTCCAATACACACAGACAAAACGGTCAAAACTACATTCACCAGTTAATATTCACATACAAATCAGTTTTGGGCCTCTTACATATGAACAGTCACAGAGTTAAGACCAAGTAGCCCCCGCTTTGGCAAAGTTTTAGGGCATTCTTCTTTGCTTCCAGAATTTGTTTGACTTTAATTGATATAGTTTCCTATAGTCCGGGAACATTTTCCCTGTGCCACTCGCCGCAATATAAGACCAAAAAAAAAATTAGCAATAACTTTTTGGTTTAAATAGGCAGCAGGGATAAAGCAAAGACGCGATTGAGGTGCGACGAGGAGTTAACTGATTTGTAAAGAAAAAATACCTTTTTGAGAATCCTTACTACCAATGAAGGACCCAGCTTTTTCAAAAGTAAACAGCTAGCTTATGAGCTAAAAACATTTGAGACCTACAGATTTCTTTTTCGGAAACACTGAAGAGGCACCAAGAGCCCCTCACATATGCAGCACAGTGGAGGCGTCACAAGAGGCGCTACAGGAAACAAAAAAGGGACAAACAAGGAGGTATCCGGGCAAGACTTGCAGCTAAGCCACACAAATCTTCTATCCCCACTATTGTTCAGGCTAATGTACATTCACTGCAAAATAAGATGGATTATATTGGTCTGCTACGCTCTTCCTAGAAGACGGTGACAGGCTGGAGACTAACCCAACAACTAAACGTGCAAACACAAGAAAACAAGAAAAAGTTTGACTGTTTCCCCCCTGGTATGCACATTTCTTTCAATTGGTTGATACTTCAGATTTTGCCCCCCCCTGCAGATTTTGGAACGAGCACAGAAAGAATTTATTTAGCCCAAGGTCACAACAACATAGTGAGCACTTGCAGGAGACGACATCCAACCGCCAGCCTTTGAATTGGTCGGGCAGACGCTCTACCGCTAAGCCATGTACGCTCCCAAACTAGCCCAGACGGAGCTTCGTAATTCCCAATTCCTCAGACCATGCGCTTGTGTCTGTGCAGTGAAAGACGCAGCAAAGGCAGTGCTCAAACGAAAACCACACGCGTCAATTAAGAGGCTTTTGTCTTTGGCTGCTAAACCTTCTCTGCTGTTGATCCTCCCGCCTGCGTCACCAGCCTGTCCTTTCCGATGCCCGGGAACGGGACTGCGAGTACGCTCTCCACCTTCCCAAGGCCACTCCCCATCCCACTTCCCCAGGTGCCCAACCCCGGTTCTGTGTGTCCTCGCGGTAGCAAACAAACGGCCCCTTCCTTGTTGGTAGCGTAGCGCGCGCTCCGTGGCGGGGGTTTAAAAGGGGAAGAAAAATCGACAACATATTTAAACAGATTGTGAAAACAATTCCATCTGTCGCCTTTGGCTCGCTAGCGCTTGGCCAGATGGAGCACTTATCATTAAGAACGCTAAGTGTGCAAGCGCTGCCAATTGGCGACCGTCGTCACTGTTCCTTTGACGAATGCAGACAAAGGGAGTGGTTTTAGTTAAGAATTCAAGCCTTAGTTTTGGATTTTGCCAATTCAACTTTTTGAGTATTATCAGATTCGCAATTTACGTTTTAAAAGCGGGAATTGGTTCTGTGCAGATTTGAAACAAGTTCAGAAGCATTATCACTTGAGAGAATACTGAAGAAAACATAGGATTAGCAAGTTTTGCGCAAGACTGGATTTTACAGTACCTCAATAATTGTTACCTTTGCAAGAGTTCAAAGCAGGCAAGGCAACTTAAGTTATACCACGCATTTCGTACACAAGGCAACTCAATGCGCTTCTCACCTGCTGATGTCATGAGGTGAAACACTTTGTTTTCAGTAAAAGTCTTTACTCTCACATCGCCTTCAGAACAAATTCATGTTCACGAAGAGGTGCCAACGGTTGTTTTTATGACTTATTTCTGCTTCTGGCTTCATGGCTTAATCGTTGATTTTTTTTGCATTTCAAGTTATAAAAATAAACGTATGGTTACTGAAAGTATTTAATAATCTAAGACATTTAAAAGGTGCTAGTGAGCAGTTGAGAATCACGGATAATCTCTTCTCGGGTGAGAAAATTGAAGCTGTGGGCTGGTTTAAAAAAAATAATAATAATAAATCTTTTAATTAAGTCCATCAGCAAGTCTTTAACAAGCATCACGTAGGATTGGAGAAATTAACGGAGCAGAAGAATGGCTGCTAAATAGAGATTTAAAGATAATTGTTATCATTTGCAGATGAGTTATGGCATGTGTTTCTGTAAGAGGGAGTGGGGTACAGTGGCACTTAATCATGGCTCATTCAGGCACAGTCCGAGCACTGACCACTCTCACTTCAGTATGCATATAAAGCCACACTGTGGAACATTCCACATTTTATGATGCTATGTGACAACAGTAGACTAAAGTGATAGGATGCAAGTCTAAATGTATTCAAGATTTAATACAGTGTGTATAATTCTGATGTAAAGTAAGTAATAATTGTCCTTCCCTTTGCTCATCTCAACAATACTCCTGTGCACAGGGAACCAGAAGGGGCGTTCAGAACCAATCACGAGGCGAGGGAAACAGATACTTTACGTTTACATTTTCTTTCTCTTCTACTTTTGTAATCTTACGGACTTCTATTTCAAATGTCACAAAAAATAATGATAAACAAATATGCCCACAATACCAAACGTGCTTCAAACAGGGCAAATGCATTTAAACTTCATGTTCATTTGCTCGCAAATTTTCCATGATAGGTGTTCTGCCCCAGCAAAGTTACAAGTCAAGTCTGTGGAGAGGCAAAATAAAAACACACCACAATAACCCGTACGGCAATGGTGTTTTAAGCCAAGATTAAAACGCAATCACAATATGCAATATGCTTTGTCCCCGTCTGAGCTGGATATAAAGACAATCAAGTACCGTGGTGTAGCCAGTGAGGAAGACAGAGGAGCTAAGCTTCCCCTGCTCCTAAACAAACAGCGTGTTAATGGACTGTCCTCAGACTTGGACAGGCTCAGCGAACCCCGGCCAAGTGTGCTAAGGAACATTAATTTTAAAGCCGTGACATTAGAAAGCAGCCAAATTAAATACAGTTTAACGCCGTTGTCCGCTGGGCTCTACCTACAAGACATGACTAACAGCCGGAGCCACGCGAGCAGCAGGACTTTAACGCGGGGCGATGTACAGCCTTTAGCGTCAATGTAAATCCACTTCTCTCTGACAAACACTCACCTCGGCCCCAGAGGCCGTGCGGAGGTCGATTAGCCGCTCTTGATAAATTAAAACATGGCTTTAGAGGAGCGCCGGCGCCCGGGTGCCCTGCTAAAAGCATTAAATATGCAAAGCGGGGGCCCTTTTAGCGGCTGCCATTGCGCCTTGCCTTGCATTTGAAGATAAATGCAGCAGTGAAGTGGCTGTGAGGAATCAGAAAGCTTCTTAATCCCCGAGAGCCGGGGCAGGGTCGGCGCGCGTCGGGGCCCCGGGTTTCCAAACCTTTACAAAAACACATTAACCTGCAGTGGCACTGAGCTATAAAACAGATAGACAAGAGGCTCAGGCATTACTTTTCCCCTTCTTCACTTCTCTATTTGTAACAGAGATGTGGCTCTTTGCAGCGTCAGCATCGGCTCCACTCCAACAGCTGGAGCTGAACTTTGGGAAAATGTCTATCTCCATCTTGATGGCCTCAAACTAATATGTCTGCACTCAAATCCACAAGTGGTTGGGACAATCCCATGGCAGTATTGCCGTGAGTGGGTGGGTTTTATATTTGCCGACAACAACAAGCAGTTTTATCGTTATTTGATAGCATGACATGAAAACATGAGGTGTGCTGCTGCAGAATTACAAATACATAATTTATCTACATAAAACTAAAGATTTAAGCGCTTTACTATAACACATTTTGATACTTGGCTGTGATTGGCTAAAACGAGGAGCAAATTCTTAGCCAAAAGTCCACACTTTCCAATTTCAATGGGAGCTATTCCAGACTGATCATACTGCATTAATGTTATTGACACTGTAATATCAATGTCGGATTACTCCTTCTGAAAAACCTTTGCTAGGATTGAAAATGGAGACCTTATTTACATAAATATTTACATAAATAATTGCAGCCTTTACAAATTGTCTATTGCCGTTCAAGACGATTGGATTTTGAACACAGATAGACGTTAGGCTATCTCTCCTCTCCTCCACGTCTCTATGTGTAACTGAGATGTGCTCTTTGCAGCGTCAGCGCTGGCTCCACTCCTGAGACTAAAGTTGTCCGAGTCCCAGAGCGGTGGCAGCGGGAGACAAAGCAGCCCCTCCGCCGCGCTCCACAGCACTGTCAGATATCCATCTTCAGAGCGTCTTGAGCGAGTGAGGAGCAGTCCGGTATCTTCGGGATCAGAGCGTGGAGGCCGCAGATAAGTCGCCTCCAGCGAGAGGAGAGGAGAGAAGCGGCTACAGCTCACACATGACACTTTGGTCCGCGCACCGCATACTTCACCAGAAAAAAGAAATAAACTACAGGAAAACATATCGAGTGGGTGGTACAACTAAAACAAGCTCAGTTATGTTTCAGTTTACCTTCACTTTGTTGTTGCTCTCAATTATGCATGAAGTCTACATTATCCACTAAGTTAATTTCTGACATGTTTATCCTTTCAATTAAGTAACATAAATGTGTGAGGCAAATGAGCAATTACTTTTAGCACCACTTAAAAGGTTAAATAATGTAAATGGATAAAACAGACCTGCATAAATTGGGAGGGAGCTAGTACTTGTTAGGACGGGGCAATTATTACAAATTTTACTGAAATTGCAACCTCCACGTCAATCTCAATTATCTTTGAGTTTGGAGTAAAAGGGGGGATTTTGGTGTTAGATTAGGTCTAAAACGGAGAGTTCTTTTATTGTTTGTTTTATTTGTCTAGACGTGGATTACACCCAGTTCGGACCCAACTGTGTATGCAAGTTAGACCTACTTCAGTCTTGGTTTGATCTTGATCTAGACCCGGTGGTGCTTAAGAGGTCAAATATTTATGAGGTGGTGTGAAAATTATGTGAGCTGCCTAATTATCAGGCAGCTCTCAAACTCTTAACAAAATTGAGGATTATTCCAAGCAAAAGAAACTAAATAAAGCACCAGACGTAATGAAAACCTATTAAAACAATTGTAAATGACTTACACAATACTATAGGAATTACTTAAACACGGCATTATA
Organism: Proterorhinus semilunaris; assembly: GCA_021464625.1. Taxonomy (NCBI): domain Eukaryota; kingdom Metazoa; phylum Chordata; class Actinopteri; order Gobiiformes; family Gobiidae; genus Proterorhinus; species Proterorhinus semilunaris. Next base: position 24,505,016 of record CM038360.1, read on the forward strand.
TAAACGTATCTGTCATTAAAAGAAGATTGTGACTATGCTGAAACTGCAAAGCTTTCGTGTCTTAAACTAGAGTTTCAATGATGTCCCCATGTGTCTATTCGTATTATTACCAGATGGTTTTGTCTAGACTCGTTGTCAAACTAGCAGCCGGCGCTTTCCTCCAAAAAATGTCCGCGCTGCTGAAATTTCAAACCTCTGAAATCACTGCTGATGTAAATGAGAGCAGCCAGTGATTGAAGTGCTGTTCCTCACATGTTATTTTTACTCCCGGGAAAAGCAGCAGCACCTTGGGCAACTTTCTGATAACCTTTAACAGAGTCGAGAGTGAGCTCCAGCTAATTATTTGTAATCAATATGAGATCAATCAATTTACCCTGCCCTGACGCTAATTAGAGAGGACAAGAGAGGAATTTCAACTGCTGTCGGGAGATCGCTGCAGCTACAACAAAAGCCTAAAAGTGGACAATCGAGGCTTAAAAACATTTCAAGTAAGTAAGTAAGTTCTTTTGTCATTGTACAAAAAAAATAATAGTGTTCAGGTGTGACTGACCAACCTTCCTCCTGCATCTCCCTCCGCTCCGCAACAGTCTTTCCCCATCTTCTGGGATATGCTTAGCAGTTAATCTGTTTTATTTCATTGTTCATTCGCCGGAACAATAGTAGGGATAGAAGGCTTGTTTGGCTTAGCTGTGAGTCTTTCCCGGATACCTCCTTCTTGGTCCCTTTTTTGTTTCCTGTAGTGCCTCTTGTGATGCCTCCACTGTGCTGCAGATGTTATTGACATTATTGACTGTTTGCACTAAAAAAAAATCTGCCGAACCTCACAAAAACACGGCAAAGACGTACAAAAGCATCCAGTAAAACAATGTTGAACACAGAAAGCACAAATGCAGCTCGCAGTAAAAGAGGTACAAAAACGCAGCTGTACCAAGTGAGAGGGAGGTTGCTTTTGAAAGATGGTATGGATTGAAAGACCGGGCTGGTCACCGTTGTGAATTGGCCTGGAGACAGCAGTGTAAAAGAAACGTTATAAATCAGGGAAAACAAGCTTTCACTTTCATCTAACTGTGTGCGAGCAAAGTCCATAGCGCTGTGAAGAACACACTTTGACGGCAGAAGGATCGGATCATGGATTTGTATCTGCTTGAAACTGAATAACTTTGGCGTGAGTCGGTCTGTAACATGCTGATGCGCGACAGCAAACTCAGGGTGAAGAATCAGAATAAAGGGCTGAGCCCCCTCCTGTTCCCTCTGCTGACCCATGACTGCGACCCAAGTACAACTCAAACCTCTGCATCAAGTTTGCAGACGACACAACAGTGGTGGGTCTCATCAACAACAGAGACGAGTCAAACTACAGGAGTGAGGTGAGCAGTCTGGCCATGTGGTGCACACAGAACAATTTCTCTCTAAATGTGTAGCGCTTTGAGAAACTTGGTAATACAGGCTTGTAAAGCGCAATACAAGTGTAAGGCATTATTATTATTATTAAGTTCCTGGGTGTGCACATCACAGAGAACCTTTCCTGGACCATGCACACTACATCTCTGGTCAAGAAAAGTAATCAGCGTCTCTACTTTCTCCGCAAGCTAAGAAGAGCTAGAGTCCCAGCCTCTGTTATGTGCAACTTCTACAGAGGGACTATAGAGAGCATCCTGACCAGCTCCATCACTGTGTGGTTCTTCTACAGAGGGACTATAGAGAGCATCCTGACCAGCTCCATCACTGTGTGGCACGGCGCCAGCACTGCCTCCTGCCGAAGGAGCCTCCAGCACATCTTGAGAGCAGCGGAGAAGATCTATGGAGCTCCTCTCCCCTCCATTAAGGACATGTACTCCACCCGTCTCACCCGCAAAGCCGTCAGAATCACCAGGGACCCTACGCACCCATCACACAGTCTCTTCAAGGTAATGCCTTCAGGGCGGAGACTGCAGAATCTACAGGCCAAACAGTTTCATACACAAGGCTGAACTCCCTGCCCTCCCTCCCACCCTTGTTCCCCCACCCCCCGCTCCACAATCAAGGATGTGAGAAATATAATTTCAAATCATTCACATGGTTTGACAAATAAAAAATCTTGAATCTTGAAGGGCAGAAGATTGTGAACTTGAGCTCAAAGATCTTGGGTAGCCACAGAGGTCTTTGAGCTGCCTGCACGAGCAGCGCCTGGAAAAGAAGGCTGTGTGCATCATATTTGACCTTTCCCATCCGCAAAACTGTGAGTTCGAACTACTGCCGTCAGGAATCATGTGGTAGAGTCTCATCAGCGAAGAAAGGGATCTTCAAGAAATCCTTTGTGCCCAGAGCAGTGAAAGCTGCTCTTTGACTGAGAAAGAGAATGTGTCTTTTGGCCCGATAAGGCTTTAGCCTGATTTTTAGACCAATGTGAGTTTGTTTTAACTACATGTTAGTGAAATGTCTACATTACGTATCCTCTTCTGTAAATTGTCCCGTTGAATGTTTATTGTTCTTACCCTCCACTCATTTATGTGGAATTTTAGAGCAATCTTAGTCAATCTGCAATCACTTGGTGTAGAACGAAGATTCATTGTTACCACAGACATAATCCCATGATCAAACAAAGATTAAGAAGAGGGACAGACGTGTGTGGCGGGTACGTACCGAGCTTCGGATTTGGCTCTTCTTAGGCTCTGGCGACATCTCCTGAGGGATGAATTTGATTGGCCCTTTGATCTGCCTCCTGGACCTCTTGGTGCCGTCTGGAAGTGTCTCCATGGCGATGTCGGCCTCGTCACTGCTGGCCTGGTCACACTCCGAACATTGCCTAAACAGGAATAATTCGTACATAGAGAGTTTAGAAAAAAACAAGTCAAGGTCATGGTTGTTTAAATCCCGCCCTCTGTCACTATTTAAGAACAGGAGAAATCTGGTACAGCAGCTTTAATTTTTTAAAACAAGCGTCTTCTTTTTCACACAGCAGCTCCGTAATTAGCTGCTTATGCGTCTACAAATGCCGTCATCTGCACTTGTTTAACCGTCAGTCACTTCCGAGCTTGGATATGATTTAAGTTTGAATTGAAATAAATGAGTGTTGCGGGAGACAGACTGTGTTGTCCAAACAAAGCCATGTTTTGTTGTCGAGACCAGCTGCACCTTTTATTTCCTCTAATTTCAACAGAGTGGCTCCTTCATAGCATCACGGAGGAGTGAGCGTGATGCTAAGTGACACTGGGCACCGCTCCATAGTGTGGTGTGTGGGGAAACAGATGCTCTAATCTCCGGCAGATAAGGAACGGGCCTGAGACTGTGTGACATTTCCAGCGTCCCAGCACCTTTCGTTGGATAACCCCGCGGACCCTCACTGGACACAAATGTCACGCCCGTATCATAATGGGCCTTTTCTATATGCATTAAGCTTGAAGGATTAATTGCAATCAAATCTAGACCTTATTTTTTCTCAAAAAGAACCTGTTTGAAATGTGTCCACTTGAATAATTTTGTATTCCAGACTGTAAGAAAACAGTCTGGAAAAGTCTGGCAAGAAGACTGAGCGAATGTAATTTTTAATTTAAAAAAATGAAAAATAAATGTTTGCACCAATATCCAACATTTCTGTTTTTGGACAAGGGAACACTTGGCAATGGTGGCAGGTCTGAACAACTAATAACTTGGATCACAGTTAGCATTAATAATAAAATGAAAAGAGATTTCTTTTATGACTAAGAATATATGCAGATTTATTTGTATACTTTGTTTTGAGTGCGTTAGAGGTTTTGAAATGAGAAGTATATACTGAAAATATCCTACATGGTCAAATAAAGAGTGCACATTTCTAGGCCTCACCAGTAGCTGTTCTTGGTCTTCTTGGGCATGCGTGTGAGGGGCGGCTCCAGACAGCCCAGGTGGTAGTACAGTTTACATGTGTCGCACAGCACCAGCAGGTGTTGGTCCTGGTTCTTCTTACAGATGCCACAGCTGCACAAAGACAAGACACATAGTTATACTATACTTTTTTACTACATATGTTTTTAGGACTTTCTACACTCGCAGAGTGGAGATTTTAGTAGTGAACTTCATAGTAGCTGGTGTGGTCCCTCAGCAACCTATCGCAGACAAATGTTTATAATCTGTCATCTGCATTGGGTTGTTTTCATGTTGAGGACATTTCGCCTCTCACCTCGAGAGGCTTTGTCAGCAACTCATGATTTCCTTAGTGTAACACTGTATACCAATCGAGTGGTAAGGTGTTTATTGGTACCTTTATGGTAATTCCCATCTTTATTCTAAAAAGCTACTTTCAACTCATGAACAAATGAACTAATGTAAATAGTCCATTGGGTTCAAACCTGGCCACGAATTGAACCATCTCAGCTTTTTGCATGGTCTTTATCTGAATCATTTAAGTTGTTAAAATGCTATTTTAGAGTAGTTTACAGTAACTAAAAATGCATTATCTAAATAAAACGAAACAAAACAAAAAACTAATTTTCAAGACCCGTGTTTAAATTTGATGTTTTATTGTAGTTTTTAACTACTCTGGATGCCTTAACCTGGCGCGTTGTGTGCACCTCGCCTGACTATTATTGTCCCATGGTTAACAGTATATGATTGTGTGCTCACCTGTACAGAATTGCGGGGAGGCTGGAAGACTTCCCTGGGCTTCCTCCTTCCTTCTTACTGGGCTTCCTCTCCTTTGGAGCTTTCAGGACCGCTGGAGTGTTTAGTTTCTGACAAAAGACACACAAAACACATTTCTGCTGGGCGCTGGAACACGCCGAGTTACCGGAGTGAAACGCCGCAAAGTGAATGTTTTGGCCACTATTAGAAATTCTTAGTCTCTGCTGTGTCATGTAACAGGAAGTGGCAAGACAAACTGTCCCACAGAAAAGACATGATTGTAGAGTGACAAGCCTTTTTTTCCCGGGGATAGTCCAACTCGTGGTAGGAAACATAGTTACATAGCGGAGGTGAGCGAGTGGCAGCAGATAGCACGTCTATTCCTGAGGTGCCATTCCTGCCACGTAGGTTAATTAGAAAACTTATCTGCTTGGGACTGGGGCTTTCACTAAACAGACAAGGCCTTTTTCTTGTCCCCACGGAGGCTCTAATCTGGGCGTGCTCGCAGTAACCCCGGGGGTGCCCATGGGGGAAGGTGTAGACGGGGAGGTGATAGAAAAGAGGAGGGTAACGGGGTGACCGGACGTACGGGCCGGGGCTATCTGCAACACGCGCTGGACAAACGGCAAAACCGAGGCGACCAGGAAGTGTCTGCTGATACGGAGGTGCCTTAGCGTGCGCGTTATCGGACAGACGGGGAAGTTTCAAGGCGAGATTAAAAGAAAACAGTCGGGAGCTGGTGGCAGTTTGCTTTGGGCCGCGCGGTGTCCTCCTGAGAAACTGCGAGGATGTTAGAAAAGTTCAAATCCGGCAGCATTTAAATGGCTCTTCTACATAAAAAGAAACATTACAAATGAAACTTTTATCCTCGTCCGACACTTCGTTGGGTAGACAATGCTACAGCTGAAACAAAATATCCAGGAGTTTCACATCCTGATATTCAAGTAAGCTCCCCTTTGCTGAGCAGCTGTTTCAATAAGAGATAAAGTAGTGAAGCTATGGCGAAGATTGAGCTTAAGCGAGATCGAGAAGTAAGAAAAGCATTTGCAAGATACGTAGGCTTTTTGGGCTGCCGTGATGCTAAGAATAGAATTGAGGGAAGATTCAAAGACTACCCAAAGATGTGCAGTGGCTCAAAACAGAGAGAACAACATTGTACCGCGGTAAAAAGCTCTAAAAAGTAGATATTGCATAACACCCCCGTTTAAAGGTTATACAACAGAGTAAGGACAGCATGTGTACCTTGTTTTTTCCTCATCTCATCCACCCCCTGTAAGCTAACATTTTCGATTCCAAGAAGCGCCTGAGTGGTGTTCCAGTCTGGTTTCCGGGTAAAGCCGGCGGAGTCTGTTGCTGGAGCTCCTCGAATAGCCTCCAGGATGTGACTAACTATTTAAGCTCAATGTCAGAACAGCCTAAATGTTTTTTCCTTGTTCAAACTATTTTGAAAAACATTGTTGGGATACCGCGGCATTATGGGTGATGCCATTTGCCCACTTTTGATTTCTTTGTACAAGTAATACAGTAATACACTTATACAGAAAAAATGACCATATTTACTAGAGATATGCAGCCTGGTACGAGCCAGACTGATCCTCCATGTTAAGAGACACATGGTGATACAGTCTGGAATTGTGCGATTTGAATCTCGCTGACTCCGGCAAAACCAAGACGAGCCAATCATAGCACGGGGGGGCGGGAGTTAACGTGCGTCATCTTCCGCACTAGGATTTCCCACAAAACACCAGTGCTCCTCCGGGCCGTCACCAAAACAGTGAAGATGGCGGCCAGGACACAACAATCTTTTACCAGTGCCCTTTCTTCTGTTTTAAATGAGCTGGACTTGTCCTTAAAGCCAACGCACGCTTCCCTGAGGGCTTTCACCGGAACATTTACTCGACTGCACATGTGGACAACAAACAACAATCCTGGCGAAGGACGAAAACGCAAATCGTAGGTCGCTTTGTGTTTGATTGGTTCGCTCTCGTTCAAACTGCGATCGTTAGCCCTGCCTCGAGTCTCGATTTGGAAATTGAGTCCAATTACCACAATTCCAGACCATCTTTATATGTATTTAGCAGGTGGAAATTAGCACAAGTGCTATAACCTGGTACAATGTATCTCTCCTTTCTGAGGCTAATGTAGATTGTACACTGTCCCTGTTCAAATAAATAAATACAATTATAAATACATGAATAAAGTCAGTCTGGCTTCATGCCAGGCTTAGAGATATGTGCCTCAATGTGACAAATTATTGCATTAGGAATTTGTGTTGGTAACTAATAAACACATTAATTAATAAATATACTATATACAACACAACTTCAATATGTCACAATATTGCTCCTGGGCATTTATTTGTTGATAAAAAAATGATAAAAGCATGGAGCTGCAGACGATAAGCCTTTGTTTTGTTCAAGTGCAGCCAGTAATTAAACAATTTGAAGTCCTAATCATTTGCATTATAGCGATAAAATCGTACTAAAGCCATCGTCATTTTCTCAAAAACAACCAAACTTAATAAAAAGCAGCATTTCGACAATATAAAACTTACTTCAGAGAGATATTTGTTTTTGTTTTTTCAACAATTCTCCGGGCTCTTTCAAACTTTCTCCACTGCACGACAGTTCTTTTTTTTTTCTCTGGGAGTGGCCAAGGGAGTGTTTTTGTGCTGAGGTGGCCAGGTGCGCGTTGTCCAGACCGGCACATGAATCATTTGTGCAGATGCCGGCGGCGGGATGATGAATGTGTGAGCCGAGAAGTGTCGGAGAGATGACACGGCGGCACGCGGCTGAGTGACTGATGTTGCTACTTAAAGCGAGCACGTTCATAATGAGCTGATTTATGGCGCTCGTTGTGGACTGGGAGACGCGGTGTCCGTCCTGCCGCTACCTCCCCGCGCCATTATCATTACGGCCATTTATCTGCGCTGCGGCGGGACTTTTTAATGAGCCTTTTACATTCGCTTCTACAGTAGGCACTAAAGCGGCTCGTAAAGAGAGGGACCGTCCGCTGCGCCGATGGATGGAGCTGAAGCCGAGGAGAGGAAGACGCACTCAAACTTATTTTAACTACCGCCACAGAGCTAGTACTTATTATAAAGTCAAAGAAACTAACCATAGTGCTACTTACAGTACAGGGCTTACAGGTGGTAACAGCAAGTCAAATGTTATGCTTTTTAAAGCCATTTTAATGCACAAACACGACATCTTTAATGCCACAAATGAAAATATCCGGCGCAGTTTTTCATTTTTTAACATTGCGTATAATTTACAGAGTTGGGCGACATTGAGCAACTTTAGTGCAATGTGTTTCAGAGCATAATCTTTGTATAATTCGACAGCTGAAATTGTAAAGCAATGTCATCACATTCCACGAAATGTAGGTTTTATGCTGGTTGGACAATGTAATGCTTTTAAATAACATTTAGGGCCTTCATTTTGACACAATTCATTTAAAAATGCCCAACAGAAACCTAGTAGTAGAAAAAGGCAGCACAGACTTCGGTAGAATCAACAAGCAAACTCTAAGCACTGTTAATCAGAAGTTAAGGTGTACTTTACTGTCTCTGCAGGAATTTGGCCAGTCTGGGAATCAAACCCGTGACTTTCTGGCTGTGACGCTGTGAGCGCAAACTTCTCGGCCGCCCTGTGATTATGAGTGAGGCTCACGCTGTATAATACATGAATATTTGAACAGACAACTCTACGGTGTTTGAGAGACGCCTAGCAGAACTACTTAACCTCTTAACTCTTTAACCAAGCGCATTTCTCCAGTTGGGCTTTACCCAAATCTAAAAACTTCTTGCCTTAAGAACTTACAACCTATAGACCAGTGTGACGCCTCATTTGAAAGCTAAGACCTAGATGCTCCGCTTTTTGGTTTAATTTTTTTTAAGCGTTTGACATGCGTAATTTTTTTTGGTCACTTTTTAAATTGCATTTTTGTCACCTTTTTGACGTTCTTTCGTGACTTTCTTGATGATTTTTTTGTTGCTTTTTCATCACTCTTTAGTCGTGTTCGTTTGTCGCTTTTATTTTGATGTGTTACTGTTGCTTTTCCAGCACATTTCTGTTGCTCTTTTGCCCCGTTTTTGTCACAATTTGGAAGTGTTTTTGTTGTGTCTTTTGAATCACTTTTTTGTAGGTTTTTTTCGTTGCTTTTTTTAACACATTTTATTTCACTTTTTTGTTTTGTTACTATGACTACGACTACGACTCTCTTGTGCAAAAAAACATACGTTTGTTAAGTGGTGACGTCACAGCTCTACTTCCGGGACCAGCAGATGTGCGAGAGACTACGAAAAAAACTCTTCAATACCACAATCAATATTTCTGAAACTCAGAGAGTTACTAAATATACTTATTTATCAGGCCCATTAGCCAAAAATGCTGTACTTACTGCTATAAAAGTAATATTTACCAAAATCGCTACATCCGGGTTAGTGGAGAAAAATGCTAACGCGCAGCAGCTCCGCTAAACCCGGAAGTAGCGACTTTAGTAAATATTACTTTTTTTTAGCAGTATGTACGGCATTTTTGGCTAATGGGCCTGATAAGTATGTTAAGTAACTCTCCGTTGAGTTCCAGACATATTGACTGTGGTTTTTAAGAGTTTTTTCTCGCATATTTGCCGGCCGGCACGGACCCGGAAGCGGAAGTCGTGACGTCACACTTAACAAACGTATTGCTACTACTACAGAACTAGTGTGACATATTGAAGGTGTGTCTCGGCTCGTCACTGGTTGAGAATCACTGCTATAGATAGAGGCATATAAAAAATACACAAACCTGATCCTTTGAATAGATTACAATGTCTGATCTTTGTTCATTTTTCCCTTGCCTTTCAAATTCATTTACTAACCCCTCTTATTGTGGCACACGGATGCTTATTGGTTGCTATGGGAACAAAGCCCAGAGACAGCGTTTACCCCGGCAGTGGCTCGGACTTCATGGGGAATGACAGGTCAATCAGTTAGCGCAGAATGAGCGGGTTCTTATGAACAGACGCGCTCCGGCTCCGAGCCTCTGCTGGCCATGTGCCGTGCTACTAGCAATTTGGATAACTCTCCATCACGATTTGTTGTTTGTCTAAAAAAAGAGCAATCATTAAACACAAGACTTCCACCCAACTTTAGTATCGTAAGACTCGCAAAGCTGTCTGTCTGCAAAATATGATTTAGTACCGAGGAGAAGCAAAGGGAAACTTACAAACTCAAGGTTACGGCTGGATCAGTCACACATCACTCTGATACAAATGTGACGTACAGGGTTTATGGCACTTTTATGAGGAGGGCTTCCACTCGTTGTTAGTTCATGGATTGTGTCAAATACTGATGCAGAGAATAAAATAATGTCTTAAAGGCCCCCATCCCAAAAATCTGTATCAGAAAGTGTGCAGGCTCGGGTCAGGTTTGGACTGAAAATGTGTTGGGCCCGATCGTACACTCTCCACTTGGGTGTCCTTGAGCACGTGTGGCGGTGAGTGTAAGAATGATGCACTGTGGTGAGGTACCTGTCCCAGGATGCCTCCCATCAGCGTCCACAAGGCCTGGCCTTCACCGCGCAGCTCTCCGTTCACATTCAGCAAATCCTCCAGAGACTCGCAAAACTGTGAGGACACAACAGCAGGGGTCAGTTTTACAGAACACAATCGGCATTAAGGAAAACACAACTCATACGTTCTATTCGACACACCATTTCTCAGACACTTTTCTTTCCAGCTGTTTAACATTCTGCGACATGAGCTTGGTCATGACACAAGCCCCCCCCCCCCCCCCCCCCCCGTGTCACAACGGAGTTGTGGTGGTAATGGCATTCCTTCCACTGGTGTTTTTCACCAAAGTCGCGGGAAAGCAAGTCAAGCAGAGCAATTAGCAACGCACACCCCATTAATAACGCTTAACACGCGCGGCACAAGACTCAGCGCAACATTAGCTCGGTGACTTTTCCCGCGCTGCTGTGTTCCTCCTTCATGTTGACAGATGGAGCAGCGGCCTCTTCGCTCAGGTCACTTGGTTAAGGGCCGTGCAGAGCGCCGCCGTCGCTACAGTTTTATCACAAGACGGAGGAAAGGCTGTGGCGCCTCAGGAAAAAGAAGTGAGGCGGCGGGGGGATTAGGATAGGTCATCATTTAAGGTGCGAAAAGTCTGGGTAACACATTGGAATAAGCACACGCCATTGAGCAAAGGGAATACATTCGTAAAGCGCTCATTTCCGTCTGATCACTATTCTTGTGCCAAATTATGAAATGATGAGGAGTGCTTAGTAGATTTTACAAATACTTAATTGAGGGAAGTTATTGTAAAAGGTTTGCAAAATAACGCTACGGTTTTATCCCCAGCAAATGCGGCGCATATTTTGGGGACATTACATTTTTAATATCCCCAAAATGTAAGTATGTCCTAAACTTGCCACTTACGGTATCCCAGATCCGAGCACATAACACTTAACCGAGCACATTTTGTCCTGTTTGGCTTTACCCAAATCTAAAAAGCTTTAAAAAAAAAAAAAAAGCCATACAAATGTGACAAAAAGTGACAAACATGGTGAAAAAGCAATGAAAAAAGGCAATGAAAACGCAATGAAACGTGACAGAAACACGACAAAAAAGCACAAAAAAAAGACAAAAAAAAAGACAAAAACACGACAAAAACGCTTAAGAAATGTGACTAAAAACGTGTTGCGGGTCTTAGCTTTCAAATTGCTCTCCAGTCGAGAAGCTGCATTCGTTTGAGACAGGGGTAAGAGGTTAAGGGCATGTTCACATTTATTGGTCTTGATCCACTTGGTTTAACCTCGACCGTGTTCACAGGGCGCAGTAACAGCACTGCCCACTAGGGGGAGAGTGTGAAAGTTTCATGGAATCAAAAAAGTGGACTTTATTATCACGGCCTAGCCTGGCCTTTGCCATCCGTAAACTCCGGTCAATTATATTTTCCCTACATGTACGTCTGGGACTGATCTCAGTGGCTGCGTTTCATCGGTTGAATTTCAACCTACTATTCAGCGAGCGGGGGAGGCGGAAGATCCAGACCCTTGTACGAAACGAAATGAGTACGAGGGCCAACTTTCACAAATGGATGATTAAGTATACAGTCTAGTGCTGCGATTTTAACAGGTGCCTCTCTCTGGAGATTTATGTGTTGATGTAATGTTATTATTTTTTCCGCACCACTCTTTTACGAACACGCACCTATGTTTTTATGTCTCCTACACAATCTAAAAACTCCCATTGGTTCTTGGTATTGTTGAAGCGTACCAGGGTCAGCTTGCGTTCACGGGCTGCACAAATGGAGCAGATTTCCCCAAATGCAAAACGCAGCAGGGTTGACTTGGAGTGGCCCACAATATCATCATGCTGACCTTGTTGTACTCCACGTGCAGTTTCTCCTGCTCGCTCTCCAGCTTGTCTTTGAGGTTCTTCTGCTCCGAGATGTTGTCCTGGATCTGGATCATTCGCATGTTCCGCTCTGCATATCAATGGGAACAAAATCAATAGCACCGTCACAATCCGTGTACAGGAAAAGTAGACGAGAGAGAGACTGATGTCAGATAGGGCTGAGCCGGGGCTGAAGGGAGTCTGCGCTCAAGGTTACACCCACACATCTGCACCCCCAATCTCCACTCTGCGTTCATCCCTTTATTTTACAACAATATCACGACAAAGATTTAAAAAGTAGTCATCTGAACTGGATTGTTGAGAATTGAAGGTGTTTCAGGACAACAAAAGTGCTGACTTGTGTTGTATGCTGTAATAATGTGCAGATATTTTCAGCCACAAAATCTAAATAATGGATACACCCAGATTTAAATTGATGTTTTTTATTTTGATATGTTTTTGTATAAGCATATCATAAGTGTAAACATTTCTACTGGGAATTAGGTATTAAAAAAATCAAAATCAAAATTGTTGTGTGCATGTGGGACACATTTCTCTGGGCTTCCGTACCGGGCATCTCGAAGAGAGAAAAAAACCATATTTGAATTAAGGCGTCATCTTTAGCAGGACATGTGAATGAAAAATGTGTCAATATTTGTGAATGGATATGTGTGGGAAAGCTGGCTTTGCGAAGCGACGTTGTAGCTACTTCTGGGATATCTCCGCCTCGCTCGAGACAAAGTGTCATAAAATACAGGGTAAGTTTTGTGACTTTTATACTTTGACAAGAAAACTAAGATGTTATTGGAGAAAACGTAAAAAAAAAACATGACCCCCTCTCCTCTTTGAACGTGTCGCTCACCCAGGTAGTAGTTGACAAAGTCGGCAGTGAGTGCGGGCTGCTTGTGCTTGCGGCGCCCGTCCATGCTCGCGTTGGCGTCCGACGTGTCCACGGGGAAGATGTCTGTGCTGATGCCCATGAGCTCGGCCTTCCTCATCAGTTTGCGGATGGCGGAGGCGCTGGAGGTCAGGGGTCGCGGGAGCTTCTCTCGGGGCACCCAGGCCTGTGGTCGCGTGTTGCGGGACAGCTCGGCTTTGGCCCGGTACTGCTGGAGACGCGTGGTGATCCGCGCCTGTATAATGGATGAAGGCTGCGTTTGACGTGAGTTAAATGAGAAGGTTTGAACAAGTTTAGAAAACATGTCTGACAAGCACTGAAATTAGATTTACACCTTGTTCTTTAAGTATTTTTCAGTATTCTGTCATGACATTTTAGCAATAACACGTGAGAGCAACTGATACTATAAACTTCTAAACTTAGAAAAGAATCCCATGCATCTCTGAAAATATCTGTAAAAGTCTAAACAATAGGCTTAGATGTAGGGCAATATATACCAAATATATATACAATATATGGCCAAATTGTCATTATTGTAATATTACCTGAAGCAATATCCATAATGCAAGAAGCCACAACAAACAAAAAAACAAAAGCCCAGTTTTGGTCACGACTCAAAATCTAGTTCCATCTTGGCCTTGTTTTGACACCTATTTCTATTTTGTATTTTTATTGATTAAAAAAAGTTCTTACAATCTTTGTTTAAAATGAATTGAATGTACCGCTTTAGAAAACGCTTTTTTCCCCTCATACTGTGCAGCCCTAGTTGGCAGGGTTTATACACAATGACCAATGAGAAGAGTTTTACAGAGACAATGTAAGACTTGCCGTTGTCCTAATATGATGAAATTCTAGTATTTTTGGTAACAGTAATAGTAGTTGTAATATTGGTCAGCAGAATCACCTGTGCTTCAGGAGTGAGCTGTTTCTCTCGTTCCTGTAGAGAGGCCTTACAATAGGACTGCAAGGCCAGATAATTCTTCCTTTTCCATTTCCTGTCAAAGCGGTCTGCATGCTGCTTACAGTACGCAAAAAAGGGGTCTGCGATATCCTGCGAGAACAAGAGAACACGCAAACGCAACTTAAGTGAAAAAGCCAGATTGAAGAAGTTTGGCACTAGTGCAGATGAAGAGATGAATACATCATTTATCTGTCGCTGAACATTAGGTTGGTAAAAAGGACATAAACATGCTCCGTACCTCCTCAGCCGCAGCCTCGGACAGCAGGCCCTCCCTCTGAGCGCAGGTCACGTGGAAGTAGGAGCGGCACATCCCTGCGTCGCAGCTGATGCACACTCCGGTCCGGGCGAAGCGAGCGTCCTCACAGAAGCTGCACTCCTGCGACACACAGCGGCGGGTGCGCGTCAGGACTCTGCACTTTCACACACAGCACGGGTCATCCGAGCTCAGAGAGGAGTATCTCACCTTCGCGCCGTATTTCGAGTAGTTCATCTCGGTGAGCGTCACCGGCCGGAGTTTGTCAATGTCTCCGAAAGCAACGCCGGGGACGTAAAGCGCGCAGACCACGTGCACCCACCTGTCAACGAGTAGAGGATTGGATTACAGGCGTTTACTGGAAAAGCTCTTCCTTTTCCCAAAAAAGCTCCTCCTGAGGAGCTACGTATCCAGGCAGTGCTTTCCTCATCTTTCAATCTCATGCTCAGCTTAATCAGAAGATTGCGTGAAAACCAGGAAGTGAGACTAGTAGATATTTTAGTTCAAGATTGCATTTTCTAACCAACAACGTGATACCAAGATAATGATAAAAATGTGTTTGAGGTTATTACCAAATAGAAGAAGAAGAAGAACCTTTATTTATATAGCGCCTTTCACAGACATAGCCACAAAGTGCTTTACATGAGAGCATTTACATTCACTCCATACTCGGTGGTGGTAAACTACGTTAGTAGCTTCAGTTTCCCCTGGGGGAGACTGACAGAAGCGCTGTCGCGACACACATCTGCGCCAACGGTCCCTCTGACCAACACCATACATTTACACACACATCATTCATCCTGGCCTATTGTACATGTTTTTGGTGGTAGGGAAAACCGTAGTACCCGGAGGAAACCTACGCAGACACGGGGAGAACATGCAAACTCCACACAGAAAGGCCCCGTCTAGGTGGGAATTGAACCCAGGACCTTCTAGCTGTGAAGCGAGAGCACTAACCGCTGCGCTACCGTAGGAGATGAAATCTGAAAGTAAACAAACAAATTCCTCTGCTCTTTAACCAGAAAACCCTTCTCAATTTGAAAAATGAGGAGAGCAGGAAGAGAATTTTCAAAAGTAAATGATCACGCTCCTCCCCCTCCCTCCTGATTGGACCCGACAGGCTGGTTCACAGGAAAAGGTCGTCTCATTGGTTGACGAGGGAGGATACGAGACTCTGATTAGTTGCTGAGATCCGGGAAAGAGGGACTTTACAAAAAAGAATATATTTTTTTTATATATTATTACGTACTTTACATAAATTTTGCAATTTTTTAAAATTTATTTTAAAACATTTAGACTTCTAGACTGTCACTGTAATAGTGCATTAACATTACAATGTTTTTTCTGGTTTAATCAGCTTTTCTCACAATTTAGTATAATTTGTATAGTTTAAATCTATTTTAGACCAAGCTTAGTCCTGAAAATGTGAAAACTACCGTTTTGGACTATACAAATAACCACTTTTCTTAATAAAATTGCCACTTCATTGGTGTAAAACTATGCATTATACTAACTGACATTACCTGGGATCCCATCAGAATAATAAACAAATAAAACCTGCAATATGCCGTTTGAATGTGGGGAATTATGCCAACCAAAAAGTAAGTTAATGTGATCAAATTTACAGCAATGACTTGCGCAGACGCCATATAGAAATGGATTCATAGATTTCTGTAGCCCTGGCCCAGCTACAGTTCAGTGTGACACAATTTCAAATGTGGACTTTAGGGAAGAGAATCCGAAGTCCAATATAAAGATATCCATCTCTAGCAAGCAAGCGCTTCACAGTTTAATTTGCTGTGTTTTTCATGCTCTAGTGAAGTAGTAAATTTGGGTGCAGCTTGGCTGAGAAGCACTATCAGCGATAACGTGGCTGAAGTCTCCACGCTCCACATAACACACTCTTTTCTCTCACTCTTTTTCTTCCTCTATCTCTGCGCTTCTCTCCATCCCACTGTCGCTCCCTCTCTCGCCTCCTTAATCCCACTTCCTTTTCTCTCCACCGCTGAATAAATGTACTGTTTAGATAGCCTTTGGCTGTCAGCAGCATTTCTACCAGCTAAGGTCATTAGGTCTTATTTGTTTCGGAGCGTGTTCCATTCTATGGCTCGTGTGAATGGCAGTTGTCCAGTTTGTTTTGTGCAGTTACATCTATGTGATAAAATGTATATTATTGCATTGGCCACATTATACCCAAAGTTTATGAACTGCACTAGAACTTCATGCCATTATAAGAGAATCAGACACTCTTTACTGGGCAGAAGAGGGTTCAGTAAGTTTTCAGACCAGCCCTATTTTTTCCGTTTTATTACATCAGTTTCACACCAAATAAGAAAAAAAATTCTATTGGTTGAAAAAAAATCTACACTGAAAATACAAAAAAGCATAAGCATCCAGACCCAATGCAACAACTGCAGACCCTCTGATGCAGGTTGGTGCTTTAAGAACATCTATGTAAGCTTAGGTCTGTGCCCGTGATACTTCCTAAACCTACTGCAATTTCCCTCATTGTCAGACTAAAGCACGTCTAACCAGGTTAAGGCCCACATAATATATATTTAAGATGTTCCTTTACACAGGGGGTGTATTTTGATAGATGTGAGCATTAGGTAATAATCTCAAGCACATCTTTATCGCCATCCTACACTTCACTGGTTAGACAATGCAATATTGATAACATCCAGTCGTCCCGTTTGTCCAAGTGATCTCACCATAAGTCCCTCCCTCTGCTCTGCAGCCTTTTCAATAAAGTGAAAGGACAAAAATAGACCGGCAACCTCGTGCTGAGCATTGTGAAGCTATGGCGAGGGTTTTTACAACATGATGAAGGGATTGGAGGTGAGGAAAGCATTTCCTGGATATATAGGACCTCAGGAAGAACTTTCTCTGAGCTGCCGCCGCGCTGTTGAGAATCGCCTCAGGGGAAGATCCAAAGACTACTCAAAGTTGCGCTAGCGGCTCAAATCACAACTCCAGGTCTGTTTTTGACAATTTGCATAATACACCCCTCAACATTCATATTTTACGTTTTAAAATGTAAAATAATGTAGCGCTGTCGTGAGAATGACTCACTATGAAACAGATTTCTTTTTTAGCCAACAGCATGGTTGAAGCAATATACTAACCCCAGGTTTGTTTTTAACGATGGAACAAAAAGCCATGTTTCATTTCCATGATAAGGGTCCTTTAAAAGACACTGTGCAAACTGGTGCTGCGGTAGAATGCCTTGCCCACCTGCCGGCGTCCGTTTCCTTGAAGATGCCGTCCTGGTTGGGGCACAGCTCGCAGCTCGGGGTGACGCCGTTCTTACAGGCGTCGCAGAACCACGGCTCGGTGGAGTTCTCGGAGGCGGAGCTCATGATGGAGTCACTCTCCCCGTCCACGCCGTAGCAGCCTGGGGAACACGGGGGAAGGAAAAGCAACTGCAATTACACTGTTCATTACAGATAACATCAGTCGTCCCATTTTCTGTGTCAGCGCCTTTCATGAAGGGCAGTAATGTGGAGAACATGAGGGTTTGTCAGCGTGTATCCACGGGGCAGGAGGAGATATAGACCAGTGAGCCTATTGTTCACACTGTAACCACAGCCCTGTGACAGGAACACAGGCTCGTCTGCCACCTTTCACATTTAGACATTTACAAACGCAATGAGCTGCACTGTTTGTTCTGCCTTCAGCACATTTCATACCCAATCAGTCAATCTCATAGTATTACATACTTACAGAGGGTGAAGTGTTGGCACGTTATGAGCAACATCTGTGCTTTGTGTGAATTACTTGGGTCGTTACTAACACCTCAATAAAATGTACCTTTAGAAACACTGTGGCTACCCTGAAAAAAAAAGTATTGCAATTTATTTAAATACTTCTGACAAAAGTGATCTTCAGGAACCCTCCAGTATTCAAACTAGTTGTATGCAATGCTCAGATTTATTTTTTTGTCCACTCTTCCACACAAACCAGGAATTGTTTCTTTGCCATCGTTTCTTTATGCCGCCAATACTTTTTTTAATTTTTATTAATTGTCGTGTGAAAGTGTGAATTACTTGCCAATTGAATAGCGCCTATAGAAATATACTTGAGCAGAAGGCTGACGTTAGGACTGTGTGATATGAGAAAATGATTGCAATTAGTTTCTTCTTCAAATCGTGTGAAAACAGGACTTAAAAATTGTAAACTAAATAAGGCTTTACCATTTTTAAGTCTTGGGCCAAAAATGCATGGTATCTGCGAAAATCAGAACTTTTGTAGATTTTGAAGTGACCATGCAGCCGTGTTTTAGGCTGGATTTGCAAACAAACCTCAGTGATTTCTGCATTATATTGTGGCTTCTTGCGATATGGACATTGTGTCAGCTGACATTAAGCACTGACACAGCAAGTTAAAATGATCCGACTTTGGACTCATTTAACGCACTCTGTCAACAACCCACTTTGTCTCTGTCAACAACTGCAACTGCCACAGTGTCCCCCAAGGTTCCGAGCTCGGCCCCCTCCTTTTCACCATCTACATACTTCCCCTCAGTCAGATCATCCGCCACCATGGACTCCACTTGCACTGCTACGCCGACGATACCCAGCTCTACCTCTCCACCAAATCCATCACCCCGGTTATCCTCTCCACCATCACTAACTGCATCTCCAGTATCAAAACCTGGATGGACAATAACTTTCTCAAACTCAAAAGCAATAAAACAGAACTCCACCTCACCGGCCCCAAATCTCTCCTCCCCTCTGTCCAGAACGTTACCCTCTTCATCGACGGTCACAATGTCACCCCCTCCCCGTCTGTACGCAACCTCGGCATCATAATGGACTCCACCCTCTCATACCAAACACACATCAACCATATCACTAAAACATCCTTCTTCCACCTCCACAACATTGTCCGCCTCCACCCCTCCCTTACCCAGTCTACTGCTGAAATCCTCATCCACGCATTCATCCCTTCCAGACTCCACTACTGCAATAGCCTCCTCTACGGCCTTCCCACCACTCATCTCCAAAAACTGTAATACATCCAGAACTCTGCTGCCCGCCTCCTCACCCACACCAGGTCCAGAGAACACATCACCCCCATCCTGCAGCAGCTCCACTGGCTCCCCTTTCAATATCATACCTACAAGTCCCATAACCTGGCCCCGCCCTACCTCCCCGAGCTCCTGCAACAACACCAACCGACCACCCGCCACCTAGCTCAGCCAATACCAACCGCCTCACTCCCATCACCCGCACTAACCACCGGACCTTGGGGGACCGAGCCTTCGCCATCGCCGACCCCACCCTCTGGAACTCACTCCCACCGCCCATTAGACACTCTGACTCACTACCAAACTTCAAATCAGTACTCAGTTCCTTTAAACACCTTTTTTGTTTTGTTTTCATTTCCCATGTAAAGCGCCTGTGTCCAAAAAAAGAGCTATATAAAAGTTTGATGGATTATGATTATTATTATTATTAACAACAACAGGGTTTGGAGCAAATACAACAATTCAACTCAATACCGAATATTCTCAAACCTTTGTCTGATGTTGGATCCGAGTTACCACAAACTGTATGGTGTCATACGCGCACCACAAATTGAACATCGGCTGGAGGAATATACAAATATACCCCCAGAGAAGCATTTTAATGGTGTCCTCTTAATTTTCCGAGGTGGCCTAAACAATTACTTGGCTGATGTGGTTTCTATGGCAGCTATTACACCAGGCAGACGTGCTCTTCACTACCAATGAGGGCAGCAATCAGCTCTGAGCCTCGGCTGGGGAGATAACGCTCCAGCTCCTAATTCAGTCCGCCAGCCTCCGGGCAAACCGAAGCGCTGGGGAAGACTCACAAATCAAACGCCGGCCGCTCTGCATGCCTGTCACCGCGGCGACCGTCGAGAGCAAACACTGGGGCAGAAGGAGTTGTTTATTCTGCTCTACACTTTATTTGGTGGAGGCATGTCCTCTCTGATTGAGAAAGCGTTCGCCGCGTGTCACGGGGACTTTCGAATTCTGAACTGTGCTCTGGAATGCAACTGCAGTTTTTGTGCTCAGTGATTGGCTCAAGGCAGAAGATTTACTTCAGAAGAGGAAAATGAAGGACGTTGTTTAGACGGGGCTTTGGTGAGGTCATATTTTACGGTGCATTGAGACAAACACAGTGTTTAGATACTGGGTCATTCCTCTTAAAAGGAAACGGGTGAAAACTAGCATAAACAGAAGTTTATTGTTTGACTTTATCCAAAAAATAGTTCTTTCATCTTTGCAAATATGACAGTGGTCAAGCTCAGGACAATACTTCTAATTGTTTTCTTGTCTTTCTATGAAATGAACTGAGCGGTAACAAAAAGTAACAGTAACCGGTGCATTTCATGCCAAATTTGATTCGGATTCTTGCTGTAATAAAGTATATATCATCATATATGCGCTTTGAGTGCATAATGTAGGTAGAGAAGCGCTTGAGTTGAGACCATTTACCATATACTGACTAAAACAAAAACATTTTTATGTTATGTACCAAAAAATTCATATTGGTAACGAATGCCATAACAATTAACGGCTCCAAAATGTTATTCAAATTGTGATAGCATGATCTTTTTTCTTGTCTTTCTTAAACCCTGCACCAAAAGGAAAACCAAAGGGTGAGTTTAGATTAAAGACAAAAAAACAGTACTGTAAAGTGCCTTTCAGAATTGATAAGAAAATATGTTTGTTTGATTGTATTTGTTACTGAAGTAGAGCTAGCCCTAAACTCATACATACTAAGGTTCAGTAAGGAAAGCACCACCAAAGTCTATACCGGCACATGCAAACTTTGACCCATAAGTGTCACAAACATTTTACAGAAACGAGGTCACAACTAAAGCCCTTCTGACCTTCACACCAGAGAAAGCTATTTCTGCCACTATTTCCCTTCGCAGTCACTGCTAAGGTCAGGGGGGCCAAATCCCACCGTTCCCCAATCCCGATAGAGCCCTTTCTAAAACAGGTTTTAGTGGAAAGCACCAAAGCGGCAGCTCCTTCTTGAGGTGGGTCCGGACAGTTTTTTGTGTGTTTTTTTTTACCACCAACCTCCGCTGTTCCCTTTTCTTGAACTCCGTTACAAAGCCTGAGCGGTTAAGCCACGGGTCGCTGGCTAATATGAGCTAAGCTGACAAAAAAATGATGACTACAGGATAGCTTCGTAATCCGTGAAGGCAGAGATTATCTGTGTCGGAATTGACGAGACTGGCGAAAGAAAAGGAGGGGGGCCAAGGTAGAGTACGTTAACTACATGGAGATTTAGACGAGAGGAACCATTTTGTCAGCTTTTGGACAATACAGCGGATTGAGAAAAGTTTGAGATCTGAGTCTGTTACTAAAACAATAATAGACACAAATACACAGATGCCAACTTATTAAACCAAAAATACTTCCTGGTCCCACTGTAGCTGACCTAAACACGCAGAGGGAATCTGAACTCCTGTTTTGATAGCAGAGATGGTGTGGCTTGGCTGCTTTGATGAAAAGACAAGTGATGAGCACCTCAAAAGCGCATCAGCAGCCATCTGTTTTCCTGACAGCGGTGATGGCTCACATTTTGAGCTTGGCTTCAGTCGCACTAATCATCTATCTATAGCTGTCTGCTGCGGACTGACGCGGAATCCATAAGGGGGGGAAAGCCACAATGACGACAGATGCTTCCATTTAGGGCTCAATGAATGGGGAGAAATTTGATGGGAGATGTAATCCAACATTAAAACCACACAGTAATGTAACAGATTGTGCGACATTCGGTAATCATCACCAACAAGTGCCTGATGTCATTTAAAATAATGACAGAAATCTGGCTTTCATCAAGCGACAGTGTGCCGTTTATCTGACACACGGCAAAATAGGGCTGAGCAATGCTATCAATAATATTGCTGCTATGATGCTGTGGTATAACACTTCAAGTGTCTCTTTAACACTTGTGGATTTGTGTTTGCAAAGTCAAAACGTGCACAGACACATTGTACCAATTTAACCGTCACTGGTTTTCATTGTTGTAGCTGGATTTGAGAGATTCGAGCCTATGCAAATTGCAACAGCGACAAACCTACAGTATTTTTATAAAATGGAAATCACTGAAGGGAAAAAAAGGAGCACATAATCTTAGAAAATTGAGTCATTGACATGGTTCAGAAGCAGGACCAGGTCTCAACAAACCCATTCCTTGCCTTCGCCTAACCATGCATCTAAATACCCAGATGCCCCATCTATACCAGCCAGGCCCCTTCAACGCTGTCTGTCTGAAACTGTTGACCCTACCATCCCTCCTTATTGGTCTGTTTTTTTTTTTTTGTTCTGTTCTGGCAGGGGTCCCGAAGAGCTGGGTGCACACCAGGAACAGAGCCCTTATCCAGAGTCTCAACCCAGTTATCATCTCACACGTTGTTGATGACTATGTGTTGCCATTTTAACAGTTAGGAAACATTCCACATTCTCCTATCTGTTAAGAGGGGTCTTCATAGCAGGCCCACCTCTCCGTCCCTCCTGGACAAAAATACAGACCAACTCTATTTTTCAGCACCGTCAGTGCCGGCCATATCAAGCTCCACAGTTCAGATCACACCAGACAAGAAAGAGAACGGCAACAACATCTGTCAAAGTAAATACCCTCTGCACAGACTTTATTCTAACGAAAATTTGACTATTTTACACAATATAACCTCAAAATTTCCCTCTATAGGAGTTTATCGCAAAAACAATCACATGACCTGATTAAGCTTCTATTGCTCTCATTCACAGGAGGGGACAAAACAAGTTTAGAGCTTGCATGCCCCTAAATACTTATTTATTAGGAGTTTTATTTCTCAAACTCGTTGTTTTGAAGAGGAGGTAGTGGCCGGTGAGGTCACCATCATTCGGAGGCGTCTGGAGCGGAGTGGAGCTGAGGGAACAGGCGGAAGATGTGGAATCTTTGCTTTGTGTGTGTCTGTGCTTGCCATACTAAGCAACTTGAGGACCCGAATTGTGGAAAAACATCAACAGCATCAAGAGTAAAGTACTTTGTGTACCTTACAGTATATTGTAAATATATCCATTTGTGTCATCATATTATGAAGTCATTTTATTTTCCTTCCTACTAGTGATCCAGAAAAACCTACCGTGCCTCAAATCTTGTCTTTTTGATATTTTAACGACGTGCCTTTATCCATGGGTGTGGGCTGTAGCTGTGATGACTCTGTGCAGATCTCATTACCGCTCCTACAGTGTAACAACGTCAGTCTGGCGCGGCGATAACCCCACAGTCAGGTCTGCGACGCTGCCTCGGCTCGCTTCTTTTGATCACTCGTTAGGTACCAGTGTGGCTTTCATGTGGGCCGGGCGTCTGCTGAGGGCGTCTGGGCAGTGGGGCAAACACCAGAACAAAGGCTGGGGAGTAGTGTGAGGTGTGCTCCCCGACCAGCTTTTAACATTCAACATTACACGACTGCACTCGCTATGATCCCTCCACTCGCGCCGCATTTCCACAGCTCTCCTGAACCCAGTATGTCCAACATTGCGCTTCAGTCAGGCTCAGGAGTGAATGAGTAAAAACTAGTGTGGCGCTTTGAGAAACTTGGTAACGCAGGCTTGAAAAGCGCAATATACGTGTAATCCATTATTATTATTAAGTAAGTACTTTATTTGTTAAACAGTTTGATTTAAAAGCATGGGTGGGCGAATTAATTCTCATGAGGGACCACATAAGAAGCCTGAATTGAGTCGGAGGGCCGCACCAACAATAACGTGAACTTATTCTGCAACTTTATCCTATTGTACATTACTCTAAATTGTGTATTTTGAATATCTGATGCTGGTATTTAGTAGGACTATTATTTTCTGTAAATATTTAGCCAATCAAGCCGAGGACAGGCATACGTGTGCATTCAGGTTATTCAACAAAAGCTCCAAAATAAAAATATGTATTGATTGGGAAAATACTATTGAGGAAACGTTTTTTCAATAAATGAATAATAATGAGCCTGACTGGACTGTAGCCAATGTGTTGTTTATTCCTGATCTCTCATTATGTCAGTGCCCTCTGCTGGACACGTATGGAATTCTTTACTTTTATTTTTATTTAAGCAGCCCCCTAGTGGCTGGAGTGAGCATTCTGGTAATTTCTTTAAAAAAAATCATGACTCCGCAAAGGAATGGGCTAGAGACTTTTTTTTTTTTTTTTTTTTTTTTTACATACTCAGGAATTTATGCCCTACAAGTCGTGAGCCGGATTGAGTCAACTCATTTGGCCATAATTTGCCCAGGTCTGATTTAAAAAGCACACTGCGTAACATTTTGGTACTAATACTAATACTCGACGCAGAAAACACTATTACTGCAGTGGGTAATCAAAGAATGAATTTGAATGAGAACCTATAACCGATTTCAAATCTCAAATTGTGCTGACTTTAGTCGACAGAGGAGACGAGCTGGAGACGTCCCCACTCCTGGTACGGTTACAGTCGTCTCTTAGAGGTGAGCCGCTCACAGCAAAAGCACATGTTTGTACAAATGATGAATGTCGTAAAATAAATGCTTGTATTTCAGTTTTATTTATTGGGTACAGTTCTACGCGGTGTGGCTGGTCGATAAAGTAAACCTAATCTTATTACGCCCCAGCAAAGGCTCTGTCTGAAATTAGCAACAGATGTCAATAATCTTTAACATTCCAGCTAGTGCCTAAAAAAAAAAAGAAAACGTAGGACTAACTTTGTCCAGAAAAACACCTCTTAACAGGTCCCTAACTTTTTGACAGTTTTTCGGAAATTGCCCTGTAACGGCAGCGACAGTTTCTTGCATTAACCAACAGAGTTCATGTCGGGGCACTTTTGGGACTATTTTGTTTTGTTTATCCCAGCACTTTTGCATCAGTTTAAAACACATTTCTCCCAAATTATACAGTGAAATGTATTTGTGATAAACCGGGAGCTCATCAACAATTGTGCTTACTGCGAGGGGTCAGAGCGGGCCGCCTCAGCGCTGCACTGCTCATAATCAGACACATCTCGTTGTGGCAACTCAGCTCAACTCCAAATAAATGCGCGGGAGAGGGCCTGAATGCATAAATACGGCGAGCACCTGAAGGAGAGCACTGGATTAAAGTGCAGAATTTATCGAGAGGAGAGAGCGGGGACCAGCAAAAGGGAAGGGGAAGTAATACGATATTAAAATAATTTCGCGACGCATTCGGAGTTAAAAGTAGGGCCGCATCAAGCCAATCGCAAATACTGTTATTAAGTCACATAATTAAGTCTCAAGTGTAATTCTCTACCGGAGTAAAAAGCCAACATGATCTCAGAAATGTGCAAATAAACCACTACAGACTTTTTGACCTTCCTTCATATTCAGCTCTGTATCCGCAGTACAACCATTTTCAAACTTTTCCCACAAAGCAGGGAAATTGAAAGCAGTAAAATCTTCAAATTTATGTCTTAAAACTAGAATTTCTCGAAGATCGTGTGCGCAGTCACTGTGTTTTATTCCTTGGCGTGACGCTGCACTGTAAATCTGAGGGAAGAGACTGTAGTCCATCAGCACAAAAAGAGCTGAGCTTCAGAATTAGACCTAATAGCGTCGTAAATCTATCCATTTGGAGCAAAGTACACAAAACACACGACTTATGGCGAGAATTAACTTCCATATTTTACTGCCCTGAATAAAAAGGCCTGTCTTTGCCTTGCTCCACGTCTTTTACCTGAGAAAGGAGATAAAAACTCTCTCTCTCGCCTCCTCCAGCCCCCCGTCTGCCTCCTCAGGCCGATTAGGCGGCTCTCTGGGGAACTAAATATCAACCGAAGAAAACAGGGTAAATATATGAGCTCCTGTAATATCAGCTGTGTGTCCATGGGGAGCGGTGATTAGGAGCATTTCCACTCAATCTGTTCAGAATGACATGCGAGAGTGACCGGGACCGCATCAGATAATCATGGTTCAATGAATACCAGTTCCATTCTGTCATTTAGGGCTCTTATTTCTAACACCTAGCAAAATACCACGGCCAAGTATTATGAGAAGGGGTTATCGTGCAATAGGGCTGTGTACTGTTAAACAATACCGGTATGGTATTGTTTAACAGTTTAGGTACTACTGGGATCGAAAAAATAAAAGTATCGAAAGCAGGTGCAGAAAAAAAATCGTACATCTTTAGACCAAGGTTTTGATGCTGTTGGTCCAGGGACAGCATTAAAGCTCAGCTCAAGCACATTATTTATTTAGTTTTTCCCTATTTTTTCAAAACAAAATTGCTCAATGTTTTCCCAATTCCCCCCCTAATTTTGGCAAATTTGTTATTATTCATATTTTACCTTTCCCCCCATTCTTCACTCAGTTTGTCCCCACTTTATTTCTTATTTTTTCCCCATTTTCATTCCACACGTTAAAAATTATTCCCCATTTTTCACACATTTCTTGACATTGGAGATGAACCCGATATTGTAAATTTGCAGATCTTCCACACAATATTGTTCTGTTTTCTGGTTCTATATGAACAATATTTTAGTATAGGTATCGGGAAAGGTATCGTTCAGGTAGCGGTAACGAAAACCAAGAATCATTAAAGTACTGGTATCGCAGTAATAATTTGCGGGTTTTTAACCATGCAACAATGTTGTTCCCTCATTAAAAACAAATCTGGAATCTTTGAATATTCTGCGGCAACTATTTTTCTAAACTCTCCTCCACCGAGCACCAGGGAAAACATCCACTTTGTTGCTCCAAAACATACATTCTGAAAGTAGCGCTGATGTTCTATAGTAGCTACATCCATGGAGCTGGTGAGGCGTCGGGGGTTTGCTTTGATGGCGCGTGAGGGGACGAGCTGTGACCGACTTCAGGCACTGTCTGAAATGTAGGAACACTAGTTGCAGAGTGAGCATCCTCTCGCTGCAGCTGGGATCTCTGCCAAGTGAGACGGCAACAAAGTACAGCGCGAGCCAGAGTCATACGCAACAGAGCCCAGGTACGAACGGGACTGCTTTTTTTTTCTTTTTCAGAAACATAAGCACCCCTAGCAAGCCGCTCTCGCCTCAGCTAAACACACACCGCCTGAAGCCTGTAACTTGCTATGGCAAACTTGGATTTACTCTTTGAACCGTCGCACAGTGGAGAAGAGTGCAGTCTCACGCTTTGACATTCCGCCACGTCTTGCTGTGCATCGAAGAATAATATAAGATGGAAAAGATTGTGCCGTATGAAGCAGGCTTTGAAGAAACGAAGGAGATTTACAGCTCAAACCAATCTGGAAACGAAGAATGGAAAACTTTGAATGACCCCTTTTAGATCAATAAAAGCGTTTTCTTAACAACAAAAAATGCATTCCTTCATAACCTTAGAAAAGCAATAGTGCAGAACCCTGCTCCTCCTGCATTGCAAGTGTCTTCCTGTAAGCAGCGCTCAGGCAGAATATTAAGAGGCTGTGGACGAGTGTTGCCACATTGATCCAGTGTGCATGGTCAGCTGGAACAGCCCGGGCTGCCTGAGCGAGCGGCCTTCCAGAGACAGACTTCCAGAGGCATTGATTGTGTTCGCCGCCTGACAGCGCTTGGCTGGAAAAGCTGAAACATGGACTTTTCTCTCTCCTTAACCCCTCGCACTTTCTGAGGAATAATGCGACACGCCGCGTTCTACAAGAAATCAATGCCACTGTTTACTGTAGCCGACACGCGCAGCTTCGGTCGTTGGGATGTGTGGCTTTGCACTTTCAATTGAACACGAGCTATTCATTTTCTGAGACACAAGTGTTCAAAAAAAATGTTCTGTTTAAAGTAAAGAGGTTATGAATACACTGTCATTACCACTATTTTGTCCTTGTTTCACCCACTGTAAAATGGCAGATAGCTGACTCTTGAATGTGTAAAGCAAAAGCATGGTTTCAGAAGAACAGATCAGGGTGTTTTGCAACAAAAGAAGCCAAGCAGATGAATAGATAAGCTGGACAGTCTTTGATCTCCTTTGGTTGCAGAGTATTGTGTATTATAGTGTGCGCACTGGTGAATGATGGCACAGTGTGGTACCTTCGTGCACTGTGACCCCACAGTTGTCACACTGGATGATCTCGTCGGCGTCCTCGCTGTTGTCTCCCAAACACACGCAGCAGATGAGGATGTGCTGTGTGCTCCAGCTCTGGGAGCGCTCCAGCAGGCCGTCCTGAGAACAACACACAATCATCCGTGACCAGTGTCCACGCCTGGCGCACTCTAATCCAGCACACAATGCTACAAAGACACCGGCATTAACCTAGACCGGCCCTGATACCATCTAAAGCTCTTTGTGTCTTCCTCTGTAAAGTAGCCAGCCCGCTGGACAATACCACATTCATCTACTCTGCTTTCAATGAATAGATATCCCATAATCACTTTCACAATACATAAGGAGTGTGCCAAAGGTTCGACTTAGCTCTAGAACTAATTAGTCTGGCGTGCCTGTCCGAACTACTTTCTTTTCAAATGCAGGAGAGTCTGGGGACTTCCTCACTGAAGATCAATTCTCTCACGAGTTTGGTTTAGAAACAAATACATTTGACAGAAATGCATTCACAAAAGCAAAAGCTACCATTCAGTAAGTATGAATTAAAAGTATTGTGTAATGTATAACTGCATGTCAGTCAACCACAAACTGTGCTTGCATTTTGACAGTTCCCAAATATACTCATGTAAGCATGTTTTTCTAGTAGCCAAAACAAATATTGACCTAAAGACCTTCAAGGGCATTTTCACACAGGCACGGGTTAAGTCGACCTAAAGGGGCTTTTCAACCCGAGAGCTGCACTTTTGGGTCAGTGTGAATCCAACCGCAGCACTTTAGGCTTTAGTCTAAACAGCTGCTCCGAGACCGGCTGAAACAGGTGGTCTCGGAGCGGCTCCCCTCGAACTGTGGGACGGAGCAGATGTGGTGTCAATGCGGCCGACCTCAGGCCGAAATACTGTCACTTTCACACCTCTTTTTTGTGTGTAGAAAGAATGGATATATGCGCTGTATGGGACGTTTGGATTACTGCTCTGACGGGCAAAATGAATCAGCTTCATATGAACAAGATACATTTCTCTGTACCGTCCTGCTGCAGTGAAACGTTCCTCTCCATGAGCCGATTAAAGTTTATCCCCACCTCACATATCATTGTATTTAACGGCGAGAGAGAGGAATGACCGGTGCGCATGTGCCTGCATGTCATGGCAATAAGTTCAGGGAACAGCTGATCGTTGTAACATGAACATGGACTGAACTAACTTTGAAGTAAATGCAGTTGAAACTAGGGCGGTCTCGGGTCGACTCATAAGCTGTGTGACAATGCCCTCGGAGAGAATTAAGTCATCATTATTTTCGGAAAGAGATTTCACCTTAATATGACAGAGGCAAACACAATGTACACTGTGCAAAGAGAACGCCCAAAGACCACATCTCGTTGGCACAGTCGGGCCGCCAAATTGATTGCAATCTAATCAAAATAGAAAATTGAATGGTGCCAATTACCAAATCTCAAAGATGGACTATAATCCTCAAAACAACTAAATATCTCTCCGAGTCTTCTCTCCGGTGTCAAAACTCCTGGCCATGTTTAACATGTACATTGTTAATTGAATCATGATTTGTTGTGGTGTACCTCGTTGCCTTTGCCCTGGGACATGCTGTCGTTGGTGAGCTCCTCGTCCAGCGCGGTGGCGCTCTTGCTCTTGTTTTTGCTCTTGTTTTTCTTGTGGGTCTTGTCGCTGTCGCTGCTGCTGTTGTTCTCGTCTCCATCCTCCTTATCCTCATCATCTTCACCGTCATCGTCCTCATCATCATCCTCTTCATCATTATCATCGTCATGATCGTCATCATCGTCGTCTTCGTCACTGGCCCCGCCCTCCTCCTCAGCCCCACCCCCTTTCTGAGAACCAGCTTTGCCCTTCTTCTTCCCTGCCGCAGGCCTCCAGTCATTATCGTCCTCGCTGTCGTAGTCGTCCATCTCGTTCAGCTCCTCCATCGTGGTGAAGTCCAGCAGCGGCCGGTTCCGCCGGAAGTTCCACTTCTTTGGTTCAGTCTGAACAAAAGAATTTATGTTTTGAGTTAGTTAAAGGGACTAACATTTTTTTTTTATTATGTATTTTCTACCCCCTACTTGCTCCAGCAATGTCCAAATGTGTAGAATGAGCCCAGACCGATTCACAACTGCCTCTAAAATCCTGTCACTCAAAAAGTTGTTACTTTGGGCCCGGAGTATCGTCTTGCACGAGCTTAATATAGAAAATGCAGTTACGCACAAGACCTGAGGTGGCAGTAGCGAGCATAAAAATGACAACTTCCATCTAGTCCCTTTAACATATGTGCACATTTCCAACGCTCATCCTTTGTCCACAAAGGATGAGTGCACAAGATGTGTGTGCCCAGATTTCATGTATTTAAATGAAAATAAATCTGGTAGAAACAGTAAATCTGCAAGGTGGACTGGGCGATATGGCAAAAAACAACACAATAACTTCAGCAAAAAAGAAAACGAAAAACAAGTTTTTTCTTTTACTAATGTTTTGAAACATATGTGATAAATGTTTCAAAATAAACCTTGGCTTAGACAAAATATGAATGCCTTTCTTTTCACAGGAGGCTAAAAACCTATCCTGTTCTTCAAATCGCAGCACGCTGATAATAGAAATTATTTATATATTCAATAACGATCCAAATGAAATTTGCCTAATTGCACAGGCCGACTTACAAGAAGCAAGCACAGTATAAAAAAGGCAGGACTGCGGTTACTCCACCTGAGACTCCTCTGTAGTGGCCCCAGACCCAGAAGCGGACACAGAGGCAGAGGTCGGCTCCGAGCTGGGCGCAGCTTCAGCTTCAGGTTCAACTTCAGCTTCAGCTTCAGCTTCAGGTTCAGGCTCAGGTTCAGGTTCAAGTTTAGGCTCAGGTTCGGCCGTCTTCTTCCTTCTCCGGCGGCTCTTGGGAGGAGCGGCTGCGGCACTCTCTTTGGTGGGGCTGTCTGAGGACGCTTTGGACGCCCCTGAGGACGGCTTGGCCTTTTCTTCGTCCTCTGTTAAGGCATCTTCTGCTGCCAGGGCTTTGGCCTCCTCCTCATCGATGCAGTCGTCTGCAGAGCCCGCGTTTTCCGAGTCACTCTCCGACCCCGCCGCACTGCCTTTGGAGCCTTCCTCGTCGCTGCCGTTCCCTGTTCCATCGGACCCTAGTCAACAGAATCAGAATCGGAATCAGAATTCGTTTATTGCCAAGGTTTACAAACTAGGAATTTTACTTGGTGCAAACGTGCGACATAGAACATATAACAGAAGAGAGATGTGACTGCATATTATTATTATCACAATGTTTCCATATGTTTTGAAGCAATAAGGATTTCAGTTTACAAATGAGAGGCTGAACAGCTCACCGGCGCATATGAGCGTAGGGCCCTCCACGCCGTGAATTTCTTCCCCCACACTGCAATTTCAACCCCTACTCTGTATTTCAACCAACGTAGGGGTGATTTTCTGTTGTTTTTTCCTTTTTGAATAGATACCGTCGTAATAACACCTGATTTAAATTTGTAAAAAAAGTACATTTGGCCCTCAAATGCAAAAAATAGTGTCTAAATGTAAACATTTTCTCGACACCTACGGTGCTCGCCGTGCGGCTATGCCACACTTCAGACCCCTGCTGGTGAGATCCCTGAACTGTCTACATTCAAACCTTAGGAAAATGATTCATCTCTCTCAATATATTTTTTGCTAAATACAAATATTGTCTACTTCATTCTCGCTGCTCTGCAGTGTTGTTATCATAGTTGCTCTGAAGTGACTGATAAAAACAAGACGGCCTCCCGCCACCAATCACTCATTCAAGTACATCGCTGCAACAAACGAATACTTTGCCAATTCATTAATGCAACAATTACACTTTCAATTAATCCATTATTAATTAGATAGTAAATAACTCATTAATCCAACCTTTTAATGAAATTTGAACTACATGAAGATGAAGACTTTGCTGAGGACAGGCAGCAAAGAAGCTTTTTATCAAAAACACAAAGTACATCCCAGAATAAGATATGTTTTACAGTGCGTATACTCAGTGAGTCTAATAATGAATGATTACTAAAATAGTCGCCGAGTATTTCAATCATTGATTAATCCAATTAATGGTCCAGGCCTAGACCACAGTACACAAGTGAGGTGCCAAAACGACTGTAAGGGCTGATTGAAACCGGGATCAAACCACTTGCCTTTCTCTCAAGTCTCTCAAACTGCCGCCAAAACCCATGGATTGATCCAAACACTTAGTATTAGCAACTATAATGTATGTGTACTCACCTGAAGCGTCCCCAACTTCAAAGTCACTGTCGTCTGAACTGTCATAATCCAAGGCATCCAAGAGGGAGGCAGCAAGTGGCTTCACCTGCCGCCGCTTCAAACTGCGGTCCACTGACAGAACAACAGTTATCAGATGAGGCTTACTGGTTGTTTACATTTGTATATTATATATATTTACTATAGTGTGTGACCTTGTGGGAAAGCCTATAATTAACATATTATTAACACGAAAAGCCGTCTGGACAGTTTTTTTTTAAATTTCCTGACCATTTTGTCTGTGTTGCAGCTGGAGACGTGGATTTCGGCAGGAAATGTTATTTCGAGCCACATTTTCAGAATCCAGTGTTAGGCTTATGAGCGCCCACCCCAAAAAGTTAACACACAGCAGCATCTAAAGTGGATAATGGAATGTTTATGTCCATCTACACTGCATTAATATACCTGCAAAACTACCAAACTTGTTGTTTATGTGGGGTTTTTAACCCTTTATATGCCCATTTCAAAACAAAAATTTGAAGTTTGTGTTACAAAACAACATAAAAAAACTCATTATTTTTTAGAATAATTAATAGTACAGAGCTGAGCCAACAATATATTTGATTGTATTTGTAGTTTTTCTGTAGTGAGAGATTTTTAGGTGTGTACACGCCTAAAAACAGCCATAAAATCTGCATTTTTCAACATTTTTTTTCCACTTCTTTTTGCATAAATCACATGAACTACTGGAGACTTTTCCACAACTACCAAACATGTCATAATTTTCTGGATTTTAACCCTAAAAATTCCAGTTTCAAAACTTAAAGCTGAAAAAATGGTTACGCAAAAACACAAAAGTGGGATTATATTTACAATAACACAATGTAGAGAGCCAACACTTTTGTTTCCAGAGCTGTGTTTGTGTCACAGATGAGAAGTGAAATAGATTTGATGCATTTATAGTTTTTCTTTAGTGGACGATTCTTTTTTTGAAAATGGCAGCAACTGAAATAGCCCCATTGACTTCCATCATAAACACATGTTTTTCTTTGCTCTTCCAGAGCTGTTTAAACTTCACTTTTTACAATGTCAGCATTTCATTTGAAAGAAAAAGAATGAATTTGAAATTGTTTTCATCAGACTGGACCTCATTCCCATTGTTGGCACATGAATAAAATCACTGTATTTTTTCCTATTGAATATAATGGAAATAAGGCATTTCCAATGGACTTTACCCTGAAAACGTCAATTTTTAAATCTTATTGAAATACGGCATAAAATCACTCAATCTGTGATATCAGGGTTTCATTTGGAAGATTTTTTTTGAAACTTTTACTGTATTTTATAAATTTCAACTTTTTTTTGACAGTTGGCAGTGCCAGTGTTGTTGCCATATTCGACAGTTTGTAAACTCTGTGTTTATGTGATAACCAGACCACAGTGGGCGGAGCCTAAACTAATTTTTTAGTTTTTTTGTGCAAAAATATTAATTAGCAGCTCAAAGTGACCTCAACACACAAAACAACCTGGACAAAGACCTGCAGTCTGGATTTATTCATGTGATTCCCTCAGGTTTACAAACATGGCCTCGTTTCCAAAACGGAGACTTTTCTGCTTCCAAACTAACCACTGATTGTGACGCTCTCCACTGAACTTTTTTGGTGTCTAAGATTTCTAAACTGTAAAAATCTTCACACTAAACATTATTGTCAATAAATCACTTAAAATTATTCATATATTTTACGGCAAACACATCCTATTGTTTCCCCCTCGGCCACAGCTGACAGAAGATACATGCATCTGTGAAAAGTGGAACATTCTGAAATGCAGTGAAAATGTCAAATTCAACTAATTTTCTTCAAAATTAAATGCTGACATCACAGATATGTTACTTTTTTCATGTAATGCAGTGAGATTTAAAATCTGAAGTTTTATGGCAAAAAGTCCCAGGTTCTGCCAAGGCCCCATTATAATCTAATGGGAAAATACCACAATTTCATTCATCTGCCGACAATAGGAACAAAGTCCAAACTGATAAAATACAGTCAAAATGTCAAATCTGATCAAATCCGTTGTTCTGCGACACAAACTTCAAAGTATTTGTTTTCAAACAGGCAAACAAAGGGTTAAAATCCCCAAATAAACAACATGTTTGGTAGTTTTGAGAAGGTGAGAAGTGATTCTTTAGATTTGTGGAAAAAAAATGAAAAAAGACGAAAGTATGTGTTTTTTATAGCAGTTTGAAAAGCGTGTACACTTGTGTACACTAGGGTAACGAACGTAAGAAAATTAAAAGGATGACACAAGGGTTAATGCAGGTATATTAATGCAGTGTAGACGGACATAAACATTCCATTATCCACTTTAGATGCAGCTGTGTGTTAACGTTTTGAGCCTTTGGCTTCGGTGCACTCCTTTTAAGCAGAACACTGCACAAATAAATGAAAAAAAAACTTTAAAAAAAAACGTGGTTATGTCTTACGATCATTGTTTACACTTAACCGCTTGTTAGCAGCTGTGAAATGTGCCAAATTTCTGGCCACTGTGGGTTTATACTTGTTATTCCGATAGTCAGGAGTATTTTTGCATGAAACAATGAGGATTTTAACCAATTAGTTTGCCTCGTTAAAAAAGGCTAAATGGTTGAAGTTCCCCTGAGCTAGCTGTGAAGCTAGCACTTACACGGTTCATTCATACTCGTTCACCTCGGAATTACTAATAAATAACCCACACCAAGCATATGGTTTACGGTCAGCAACAAACATAATGTCCAGGGTAAAGTACAGTGTAGTTTGGGATTCACAGAAACAATTAAACTATGATCATGTTAGTGGTTTGTACGGTTAGTAACCTAGCCGCTACAGTTAGCTTAGCCTGTTAGCAGCTAAAGCAGCAACTCAAGACTTTTACAATCAACATTACATTGTTTCTACGAACTGGTACTACAATTACAGCGTTAGTCATGGAAGAAGGTGGAAGCATGTTTAAAACACTCACTTTAAAGGTCCTATTTAGAACAACGAGCAAAGAAGGTCCCGTGCTATTAGCAGCATGTTCTGTGGACAATGGGCAACACAACACAGCAGTGACGTCCTCACGTCTGGATGTTGTTGCCATGGGGACGCAAGAGCGCAGGATGGATACAT
This sequence comes from Proterorhinus semilunaris, assembly GCA_021464625.1. Lineage (NCBI taxonomy): Eukaryota > Metazoa > Chordata > Actinopteri > Gobiiformes > Gobiidae > Proterorhinus > Proterorhinus semilunaris. Next base: position 24,540,478 of record CM038360.1, read on the forward strand.
CGGGGCATAATCAATTTTACACAGCCTAATGCGTAATAACTGTACATAATAGCAATTATTCTAACAAAAGCAATTAAACTCAATTGTTCTTATGCACACTAAATGCTACATTTAATTACTGTGACAAACAATTAGCATAGAAATGTGTTCTTTTCATCTTTCGACTACAGCATTTATGCTTTAGATAGCTTTTGATGCATAGGCAGTAAACCCTCTTCAAACCGTTTTTATGTTGTGTGAATGACAGATATCCGTCTTTAAAATAGGCACGTTCTTGGGGAGCAAAAATGATCACTGGGACCTGTGTGTGTATTTTAAACCTTCGCAGAGAAAAGAAACTGAATAAAAAAGGTCTAGCTCAATTCCAGCAGGACAAAGAGGTTCTGCCTGAAAGAAGACAGAAGTGGCTGTCTACCTCTTTTAGACATTCAATGTATTTTTTTTAAATCCGTTAAATGTAATTATTTTATTTACTTGTATAAATAGCCAAGCAGTCATTGGAGTAGCCTATCTTTATAATGTTCTTTTCTATCAGTGAATTCATCACTCTTCACTGAGACTTGAAAACTTGTACAGTATTTTCACAAGCAAGTTTATTTTAAAGTGAAGATTTCTTGTTTTCAGTGTGATTGTGTATTATTAGCCAAACAAATGAAAATGCAAAGATAACCGATAACTGACCTGCTTCTTCTGCAATTTCTTCTTCCACCAGAACTAGAGCGCGGCTGTGCAATTGCGTAACTATATCAACTCCTCTTTATTTGACAAACTTTCTTGAACCAACTAGCCACTATTTCTATTTATGGCATTATTTCAGTCAAAGGCAAGTCTCACCAAGATTCTCTAAGTATACTTGAAAAACCACTGCTATATTATTGTTGTAATTTAACTTGTATGTATCTAGAAAATACCTCCAGGTTTAAATATTCTATAAAAATGCAGTTACAACATACCAGCAGAGGAGGCACTTCTCCCCTCGGTTTGCTCCAGAGCACAGGAATGAGTTCATGCTTCACCACTTTCAGATCAAGTGATTTTATTCTAATAATTTTTTTTAATTGTTTTTTTTTTCCTACAAAATTTGCCTCCACCTGGCTTGTTTTCAGCATCAGTGTGACTTCTGGATTTCCGATCCCTCAGCAGACGCAGTCAGTATCTTTTCACAAAATGTTGCGAACACAACATACTGCGAAGGAGCCAAATGAAATTGAAATTGTCCATTGTGGTCCAAACACATTCCTGGTTCTTTCAGGGTGCTGATCGGCCCGGTAATGTTTACAATATTGTACGCTGCCAATGGTGCACAGTAGGGGTGTAACGGTTCAGCTATCTCACGGTTCGGTTCGGTTCACGGACCCATGGTTCGGCGTATCAGATTATTAGTGCAATAGATTATTTTTATAATTTTTTTTATAATATGTTCATCATTAGGCAATATTTTTAATCTCTGAATAAAATTGTAAAGCTGCTTTATAATCAAATGTGGCCCTCGGTTCACAATGCAATTTAACAAAATAGAAAACAAAACGGTGCGAAAGTAAAATAAAGAAAAATAGACGTGCAGGCCCTGCGCTCGATAAGTGGTAAGTTTCAGTTTTGCTTTCATGGCAGCACAGACAGAGCATTGGGTTGGATTTGAGGCTCGTGTTTGGGCTGTTCCTGGACAACATTCTGCTTGGACATTATTGGAAAATGCTTTTGAGGCGGATTTTAACCAAGATCGGATCTTAAGAATTTTTTTTGGCAAACTGGAACTAACTGGAGGTAACTTTGCAGGTCTTCAGTTTAGCGGTAAGTGATGATGCGCTCTTTTTGGGAGTTCGGCATTATCCAAATGATCTAAAAGCTTCTTGAATAGCGACGATAATGAGGATGAATATACAACAAAAACAGTGGGGAAAAAAAGCAACAAAAGAGTGACAAAAACATGCCAGAAAAGCAAAAATAACACAATATGAAAGCGACAAAAACATGACTCAGAAGTGACAAAAACTCAAAAAAGTAACCATCAGTTTTGTAGGTCTTAGATTTAAAGGGAGGCGTTACACTGGCCTATAGGCTTTTAGATTTGGGTAAAGCTGAACTGGACAAAATTTGCTTGGTTAATGCGGCCGGTAAGAGGTTAAGAAATTAAAGGATCTTGAGTTTTTTATTATGCTGAATAAGCTCTGTGTGGCTTTTATTGGAGTAGTTAGAGTGCATGTTGTGATACCGTCCATCCATTTTCTTCATCTTTATCCGGGGCCGGGTTGCGGAGGCAGCAGTCTAAGGCTATATCCACACAAAGACAAAACGCTTATATTTTTAGAAACTTTCTTTGTAAGCACGAAGCCAGCTTAGTAAATGTGTGCGTCCACATGGGTCGACTCAGGTCTGTGAAAACAGTGTGATTCATCTGCCAGGCCTGTGTGTGGCGCTGTGACGCTAACACAGATAACAGAACAAGATGTAGAGGGCGCATGCCATGGATCTATTGGCGCATGCACAGTAAACTTGTGTGGAATGTAAACAGTGAAAATGAAATAGATTCAAGGGTTTACAGAAGAGACGAGGAGGCGAGTTTATTCTTCAGACGTAACGGGACTAAAGCAGAAAATCCTGTCAGTGACCGGACACAGACTGTTTTTCTGCTTATCACCTGTGGCTCATGTACTGCAGTGGAGCAAAGAGGAGTGGAGTAAAACCATCATAGATCCATAAGTAAAACTCATCATTAGGTCAGTAGATTATGGATAACAGACTCCACTCTGGTGCTGTGATGTCATCGTTTTAGTAAAAGTTGCGGAGACGTTGTAACAACGGCGCCACGTAAACGGCGTTTTGAGATCTTTCCACTCTGGGACCTAGTTTGGGACCACTACACTCAGGTCCCTCTTCACCACAACAGTCTGGTACAGCGACCGCATCACCATACCCATCGCTATGGGCGGGCCATAGGGGGCCGTGCCCGTCCCCCAAGATGCTTGTGCCCCCCCCCCCCCCCCCAAGATGCTTGTGCACCTCCCCCCCGACCCCAGTCCGCACCCCCCAGTCCCCGTAAGTGTGCGTTTTACTGCTGAAGGCTTGAAAAAGACTTAAAAGTGGACGCGCCCACAGCACTAACGGAGCCACGCGCGCTCCTGTTTATTCAAAACATGGTCCAAAAACAGTGGAGTGTATGTATAGTAACTGTGCCCCCTCGTGGATTTCATGCCCCCCTTAAGACTGACGTCTGGCGACGGGACGCCGCACCGATCCGTCTATCGATCTCACGCTCCATCCGTCCCTCACTCGTGAACACGACCCCGAGATACTTGAACTCCTCCACTTGAGGCAAGGACACCCCACCGACCTGAAGCGGGGAAGCCACCTTTTTCCGGTGGAGAACCATGGCCTCAGATTTGGAGGTGCTAATCCTCATCCCGGCCGCTTCACACTCGGCTGCAAACCACCCAAATACCAAAATGTTGTGATTCATTCTGATCAAAGACTATGGTTAGACAAACATAACTGCGTATTACGATGCAGGTGCCTTGATATGATATGCGTATCGTCACGTACTCTGTTACCACATATCGCGATATAAAATATTGAACACAGCCCTACTCCTGAAGGCAGCACATTGAAGAGGTGTAGTGATGGGTGCGTGGCATGACCCATGATGCTGAGGGCTTTGCGGGTCAGACCAGGGGAGTAAATATCATACCAATACAAAAAGACCTCTTTCGTTTCTCCAGGCAGATATGCAAATTCATGGACTGTATCAGGCTTTGGAAATGCACTGCCTCTGAAGTGTCTCTAACCTGCGATATATATTCCACACTCAACACATTTCTGATTTTTCTTCTTTCTTTTTTTCATTTTTGGGTCCGGAAGCAGCAGCGACGCTCCATTTGTTTATCAAAAGCTGATAGAAAGAAAACGCGTAATTCATCCCGGACTCATTGCAGCCAGTGAACACGAAAATTGGATTCAGGTAGATAAGTCAATCTGGGGGCGAGCTTCCTTCTACTGTTGACCTGCGAGAGGCGAGGCTCCCTTCCCCTATCTGCGCGCACAGCCATATTTATTGCAAAGAAAGAAAATGTGCTATAGATAAACATGCATTCTTATCGAGGGCGGGCGTTTCAATTCGCCGCTATAGTGTTTGTGGAGCGAAATGTAAATAATAGGCAGCGTTAGTCTGCATGAGGCAGAACAGTTCAGGGACATGTTCGGATTGAAATTTGCTGTTGGAGGCTGGAGGGAGGGAGGGGTGACGGTTAAGTGTGAGAAGATGGATTTTAGGGACAGATACAAAATTCAAATTAAAGTACAACTAGTGGAAAAAAAAATTAATAAAGGAATTTCCTTAAATACATCATGCATTATTAGGGCTTTTTCAACTTCTGTGGATACCTTAGCCTTGGTGTTTGCTTCACAGCAAGAAGGTCCCGGGTTCGATTCCCACCTGGACGGGGCCTTTCTGTGTGGGGTTTGCAGGTTCTCTGGTTTCCCCCACTCCAAAACAATGTACAATAGGTTCCCCTCGGCGGCCATGACTCCCCTGGAAAAGAGATTCTTGGGCCCAATCTCAATTCTCTGTTCTACCCCTTGCCCTTTGAAACAGAGGGCTAAGGGCGAGGGTTGAAAAGACCGCCCTAAGAAATGGGACAGCCCTCCATTTGACTGCATTTCACAACTAACACAGATGATTAAGGTTATGCGAGTTTGGAATGGAATCTTATTTGTATTTTTTTATTTTTTTTTATTAAAACACATTTATATGAAAGAAAATGTAAAAAAGCAAACCCCTACTTGTCTCTATAGCATGTTGAAGACTGATGCTGTTTTGTGACACTTAAACAACAGGACTCTGTCTCAGCCCAAACCCTACAGAACCCTACATCTATTTCTGCTTCATCCGGTGCTACATTCCCCTTCCCCCTGTCCGTGTGTTGCTGCTTCTACCGCGGGTCGCTGTGGCTGCAGCTGTTAGCCAGAGCTGCGAGAGATCAGCCGATCCGCTCATAGCGCACTCATAGCGGGACGGGCAGAGGCAGACCCGCTCACAGTGCGCTCAGACCGGGCACAGCCAGTCTCGGACCCGGGCTCGGAGAGCACAGCGACACGGGGAGACAGCGGGCGCAGCAGCGAGGCACTGAACCCCGTGTGTCATGACAATAGCGACGTATCGAAGGTTTGGAAAGAAACTCCAAAGTCAGGCAATACAGCGCGAATAAACGGAGCGTTCGCAGCAGCAAAGCGAAAAACGTACAACTGACACATTTACAGCAAAATGGAGGGGAAGGGCTAAGCGGAGGGCTAAGGGGTAGAATTGAGATTGGGTGTCAGTAAGTTGTAGCTTTGCTTCGCTTTAAGAAAACGTCTGCATTTGCGCTGAAGCTGCTCCTGAGTTCAGGTTTTTAGACACACTGCGGGTCATTCGTTGACATCTGGAGAGTAAAAGTACAGAAAATGTGCACTTTGGTCAGTACCAAGTACAGTAGGTACCGTTAAACGATACAACTAAAGCATTTACTTACCTATTTAACACATGGGGGAAAACCTAACAAATGAGTGCCTACATTTCTTATTTACAGTTACAATGAATCCAAACGTGCATTACTGTATACGTAACTTCATGACCAATCCAGTGCCGTTCACAGTGGAAGGAGCCCGTTTGCCCTGCTCTGGTTACTACAGACACTCGGCTCCAAACGACGGCGCAGAGCCCACAGAGACGTGTATGTCCTAACCTGACATTACCGAGCCATCTCTGTATTTGGCATCTGCTAGTCCACGCTCCAGTTGCACGGTTCCAGCTGTTAGCCGAGAGCTGTTAGCATCTCGAGAGACGATCCCTCCGACACCTGCCTGTCTCAATAGCTCAACGCGCTCAAACATTGTCGCCTTTGTTTTGGATTATGATGGTGAATGATTTTTGAATAATGTCCCACTGCATTTTTTCCGGCAAACGTTGACGGAATTAGATGCAAGATGTATGTTGTAATATCACTCAATAAATCAAATAAAAAACAAACAAACTAGCTTTTTTTTTTCGTTTCGGGAGTTTTTGTAGTGACTCGTAACTCTGCTCTTCTCCATACTACAGGCAGCTGAACACTTTTAGTTTCCACTGCAGTTGCATCCAGAAAGCCAGAGATGAATTGTTAAAATAAGTACACAGTGACATGCTACACTAACTAACATACCCGGAGTTTCAGTTTGTTCATTCATTCACTCAGTCTTGAGAAATCCGGTCTACTTTGGTAGTTTCTGCGTTACTGTCTGTTCCTTACATTATTCATAGAAAATTAAAACATATAATATCAATGCTGAGGGACACAAAACAAGACTCGATTATTGATAGGATTTTTGGCCAGCTCTTTTGGCTCCCAAATGGCTCTTCTTTTTATACAAACAGTTCAAATTTTAGAAAAGGATTTTAATGAATGTCTTGTTAAATGAACCATTCTACTGCTCCCTGAACAAAACAACAACTATAACCAAGTGTAGTAATGGAAAAAACAAAAATGTTTTCATTGCTATAACTTGGCTAATAATGGTCAGTGTTGCTGTTTTCAGATGTGAAGTTGACTTCATGTCCCTTTTTTATTTACAGTCAAAATCCTGTGTACCCAATTGTATCAAGCCATAGAAGCAAAACTATGAGGCTGATTGTTGTCAAATAAAAACTGGTTAAAAGCTAGAGAGTGCTAAAAGAAAAGGGCTCACGGGTGAGACTCGGCTCACATCACTCACTGAAAAGACTCTTTGCACCGACTCATTCGTGACCGAACCATCACTAGCCTCCATTATGCACGATCTGTCCACTACAACAGTTCCATAATAAATCTCTGGATAGGACATTACACTGTATTGCTTAAATAATTGCCTCAGATAGTTGGGTGACCAGATTTTCACATTCCTTTTTTTCCATCCGTGTTAAATGGTAAAACTTCATGTTTATAAAAGTTCAATGTCAAGTAAATGGACCTGAGTCAGATTTAGGATAATTTAAATATGCTGTTTTTTAGTTGAAAAATCAGTAAAAAACCAACAAAACAAGAAAAACTTGACATTTCGCCTTGTTTTTTGACATTCAAAACTCATTGGGACCACGGTATGGAACAGCATCCCAGCAGGCATTAGAGACTGTACCACTTTCATAGTATTTAAAACTAAACTTAAAGGTTGGCTGAAGGGGAATCAGACATGTGACCACTGACCATTATCTTTGTTTTATGTCTCAAGTTTAATTGTGTGATGATCTTATGTCTTTAATGTTGTATACTGGTCTTTGTATTTTCTTGATCTGCCAGGGACTACAGATGGAAAGAAGCCATTGGCTAATTCTGGCATATTTACATTTATATGTTCATTAATATGCATTGTCCCTTTAAATAAATAAACATTTTAATTAATTGGAATTATATATTAAAAAAATTCCTCTGAAAAATCTCTCACAATGTTGTTAAAGGTCCTATATCATGCACAATCGACTTTCTGGAGCTTTTAGCCATGTTGTTATGCTATTTCCTTCTCAATTGGTTCACTCATTATGGAAACTTTGTGTGTGACGTACACATGACCAAACGTCATAGGTTTCTAGTTAAAAAAGCATCATTAGACATTGTCCATCTATCCATCCATCTTCTTCCACTTTTCCGTTGCCGGGTCGTGGGGGCAGCTGTTGGAGCTGCACCAGCCCCTATGGCTTCTCCTGCAGGAGGACGGCCTCATGGTTCTAACCGGGCCTGTTGGTCTCTCATAAGGGGCTTCTGAACCGCTCTTTGTCTGACCCGTCACCTAGGACCTGTTTGCCATGGGAGACCCTACCAGGGGCACGAAGCCCAGACAACTTAGCTCCTAGGATCATTCAGTTGCTCAAACCCCTCCACCACGCTAAGGTGGCGGCTACAGGAGCGGGCATTAGACATTGTACAGGTGAAAAACTGGGACCAGATCTTGTGTAAAATTCTGACAAATCAATGGTTTTGGAGAATTCTACACGGACATGGGAGAGAGGGTTCAAAACTAGGACTGTCCCAGGTAAATTGGGACATCTGGTCAATTGCGACCTTTCAAATTGCAATTTTGATTATTCCCGCGGCCCTATTTTTGATCACACATAATTCGGCCGTATGGGATTGACTAACTCCAGCCCCCCTTGCTACATCCACAATTAAATTTGCCCTACATTTCGCACGCTTAATAGTTTTCATTATAACGCGGGGCTAAGCTGATTGAAGTCATTTGCGCACGGGCTCCTTTGTGTTTTTACATTGCGCGGATTAGGCTCGCCGAGAGGGGATTTCTGGACAGCAGGTTTCGCCGGTTAGACATGTTTGGGTTTTGGTTCCCCTTGCCAACAAGATCTCGGAGGCATTGTCCCGCCAGCCTCGTCGGACCAGAGGAATGGCAGACATGGGAGGACGCTGACGCTTGCCCAGTTGAACGCGTTTAAAAAACAAGGCGCACAATAAGCGGGGCGGCGGGGGACAGGGAGGTTGGCGCGACCAGAACAATGGGGGGACAATGGCGGAGACAGTCGAGTCATGTCTGCAGCTGCTGGGGGGAAACAAAAACAACACTGATTGGATTTGGAAGCGTCTGAATGGAAAGGGAAACGTTTGAAATACATGACGAGGTTTGAGTCGGGGCATCTGATCAGGACTTTAAGGTCTAACCAGCGACGAGTCGGGGCCAAAAAGTGTGTGCGGGACAGTTTTCTAAAAGGTCAATTGGGTCTATCTAAAATCACGATTTTAAAAGTTTCTTAGGAACTCTTTTTTTTTTTCTTACTTTCTTTTCCCTCTTTCTTTATTTTGGATAGCCCCTTGAGATGTGCTCAATTTTCAAAGGGGGTCCTTCCACTCAACTTTGTAATCAATGGCTAAACAGTCACAAAATAAAGATCACATGCTCCAATATTTCGCTGGACTTTAGCTTTGATAACAGCGCACATTCGCTGTGGCGTTTTTGATGAAGGATCATGCATTGATGATGGAAGAGTGCGACCATTGTGCAAAGCCCCCTCCAGCACATCCCAAAGATTCTCAATGAGGTTAAAGTCTGGACTCTGCGGTGGCCACTCCATGTGTGAAAAGACTGTCTCATGCTCGTTCACAATGTGAGTCCGATGAATCCTGGCATTGTCATCTTGAAATAATGCTGCGTTCATGTGAACTGGTTCTCCCGAGAGTACCACCATCGAGTATGGCGTGAAGGAATAATGACTATAGTGTAGCACTTTGAAAAACTTGATAATACAAGCTTGTAAAGCGCAATACAAGTGTAAGGCATTATCATTATTATGAGTACATGCCCGCGCCATCAGGGAAGAAGGTATCCATGGTTGGAATAACTTTTTCATTCAGGTTGTCTGTGTAGGCTCTCAGTCGTTTAGGAGTTGTCCATCTTCAGTGAAGGTTCTTGCGTCATCCTCTGTACCCTGTAGCTGAAGTCTTGAACGTTTCGCCTCTCATCCAAAAGGCTTTCGTCAGCGAACGAAGGTTCAGCTCAGCTTCAATCTTTGGGGAAAATGTCTATTTTCCTGAGATTCTGTGGAAGGCGATTGCCATATGGGTTTGACCAAAAACAAAACATATTTTTTACCATCTCGTATACTACACAAGCAGCATCTACTGTTGTCTTTTTGATGATGAAATATTAGTCGATAATATTAAGAGAAACACATTCAAAATCTGGTTTAGTGATATTTACGTCATTTACTTTGTTATTTCATTCAAATACTTATAAAGATACTTTTGCAATGTTTTTGTGAGGTTCAGTGATTTTTTTTTTTTTTACTGCAAAGAGTCCTAGCCATGAAGGACCCAGGGTTTTTAAAGGTAAACAAACAGCTAGCTTATGAGCTAAAGGCATTACTACAAATGTCTTCTTCCGAAACACTGAAGAGGCACCAAGACCCGCACCCGCCGCGCAGTGGAGGCGTCACAAGAGGAACGGTACGGGAAACAAAAAAGGGACAAACGAGGAGACGATGGTAAAATACTGTTGTGGCGCGGAGGGAGCTGCGCAGGAGGAAGAGGAAGGAGGAGCTGACCAGTGCAGGACACCACGCTCTGAAACGGGGACAAACCCAGGAGGCGCCACACAGTTTCAGAGGATCAGAGGAGCAGTCCAAAAACATGCGGATCAGGATGGCAATTATGACAAATAAAGCACTTACCTACTTACTTAAAAATCACAAATCTATGCTGTTTTCAGTTAAGAACTACAACAATGTTTTTGTATATCTTGAAATCCTCTAGGGACCCCCAGGTCAGTGCTCACAACCCCCTGGAGGGTAATGACCCCCACCTTGGGAACCACTGTCTCATATAACGGTCAATGTTTTTTGTAATGGACAATGTTTTAAAGAATGCTACAGAGGAATGATTACATAATTTTGGTCCGAACAGCAGCCAGGCATCATTTAGAAACAGTTTTAGAAAACAGCCGTCTCTTTGGAATCAAAAGTGACAAGCTTGCTCCGAATATATATCCCATTTTATGCCTGTATAGCCGACTGAAACATTTTTTGCACTTCTTTCTCACACTGTTAGAAAGAAAGTCGATGGAACCAGATCTGTACAGTTCCAGGCCTTGACAAGTCCGCTGTTGTTTACCCTGACATCTACTCTCATAAGCGCGAAAAAAAACAAAACAACATTAATAAAAATGAAAGGCTGTATTCTCCGCATCCTCAGCCCAGTACACTCTCGCAAACAAGCAAAACAAATTAACTCCATTTACATTTATAGAGTTTGTTCAGCCATGCATCGAGCGCTTTGTGTTCCTCATCTTTGTTTTCGCTCGTGTGCGGACTCTAATTCTTCGCTTATTAAAGGATTACAAAGTTTTAAGGGGGAGCAGGGACGCCTATAATTGTTTAATGCAATGCAATTTTTGTGTGAAGGCTCGGGGACTCTCGCACTCGTGGACGGGAGCGATCCTCCGATACGCAACCCTTTCATGAGCTTTAACATCGACAAAGGACCGGTTGCCAGACAGTAGATCCGTTGCCAGGTTTGTTAAATTGATGGCACTCCGTTAGTTGTTGGTGGGGGGTGGGGGGGGGGGAGCAGAAAAAAGTACCCACAACGCTGTATGAGCAGCTTGTACCACGGGTAAAGACATCCCCTAGACAGTCACATACGATTTCACGGAAAAGAGTCCCATTTTACAGGGTTCAGTAGTGGGATGAAGAGTGGGGGTTCCACTTAAACTCCCTTAAGCCCCTCTGGTTCAACGCCACAATGAATGAAACCTCAGTCCTTATTTGATCGATTTACATGACAAAAATCTATGTCCCGAACAGCAGCCAAGGCTCTTGCGCCGCGAAACGTCCCGACTCTCCCGATGACCCAGCACGCCATTGCTCGGGACCTCACCACCAATGCAGCGGTCCATGGACATTGTGCGCATTAGGTCCCCGGCCGTGACCCCGTCAGTCAAACGACCCTCAACAGTCTGACCGCGACTGCTACCCCGCTCCAGCCACCGTCCAGGAGTGGCGTTGTAGGGGTGCAGCAGCGGGTCGATTTGGCTCCACACTTGATGGCGCGGCGCAATCATAATCTGATGGGTTGCAGCAGGAGCGCTTGATGCAAACAGCCACTTCAACTGACGTAAAAAGATCGAGTCCAGGAACTCGTCGCCGTTGGAAATAGAAAAGAAAAAAACTTTATTTCAGGGAATGGAGCTGAAAGCACACCAACCAATATTACCATTTTTTTTTTTTTTTTTACACTTTGACTCTATCCCCCGACGCCCGTATTGGAGGCACCACTTCCAGTCACCACAAACCCGAATCCCACCCCACGGAGCTGTTAGATCCCCGGCTGCTCCGCTGTCCTCACAATGGGGGGAATTTCGGAAACATGCTATTCCAATCCTCCAAAAACCTGAGCAGTACACTGGTTTCCATCCAGCCAGGGCGACCGCAGCCAGCCGCCACTGCACTGTCACTCAAAACTCCAGGGGGGCATGAGCAAGGGGGGGGTCTCGAGTGGCCCTGCAGCTCTCCCAAGGCCATTACGCTCTCCTTTCTTTTATCCCCCTTTAATTTCCTCTTCTTAGACTCCGGCTATTTTCGCCGTAAAAAAAAAGAAAAAGAAGCCCGTTCCAGCACTTACCGAACAATGACTGCGATTTCTTGTAATATGCATAGATTGAGCTTATGTAAGATGTGACGAAATTGTTGCTGGATAGATAATAATTATGAGTATGAATCATTGGCTCACTGTGGCTTTTATTTTAAACCCGGCCGAGGATGGACGCTGACTACCAGGAACATAACTGGAATTAGTTATTTGAGGTATAATCCAAAAGGAGATCTCAGATATAGACCTGTATATCTGTGACAGTAGAGGTTCAGTGTTGGTTAGCTGTTCCATTGGAAAAGGGACAGCGAATTGTGACGGCACAGAATTCTTAATGTAAATTCGTCAGAAAAGAGAGGAAAATGGCTCACGGCGATGATCAGACAAAAGAACTGGCAGCCAAGTCCCCAAGATCAAGCTCTTCATCAGGTCTCACATTTCTATATCTTTTAGTTATGTGGTGGAAAAATGACAAAGCATATGTGCTTTTTAAATCGACCATGCATGTCTAACTGGACTTGTACGTTGAATGCTATTTTTCAAAGTGCTTTTGGTATCATATAAACTATGATATCTCTAATCACGCTAAAAAGAAGGCGTGGATCGCAGACACATCTTCCGTAATCGGGATAATCGTTTATGAAGATAATCCAGAGCACATGGTTAAGTTCTGCCTCTTCTCTGAAAATACAAATTTACTTTCTTTGTGATTGCTCGAGTTCGTACTGTCTTGCAGTGCCATCGCAGACAGTGTTTGCCTAGAGTATGCACTGGTCCAAATGATAGAGCAATTTAAGAACATAACACTTACAGGCATCGATTGGTAGCCTTGCAGCATATTCTGGGTCTATTTCTTGCTTGTTAACCCGAGTTTGTATGCATTATTTTTTACTGCTGTTTTGCCCACCTGCGCGATGTGCAAGACGGTATTATTTGTACCCCGCCATAACCAACCGCATTTTCTCCAATTCAGCTTTGCCCAAATCTAAAAGGAGCCACTGGAGCTTACAGGCTATAGGCCAGAGCAATGCCTTATTTAAAAGCTAATCCGCTAAGCTTCTTCCTCGTTATGATTGTCGCGTTTTTGTCCTTTTCGGTTCGGTTTTCATCACGTTTTTGTTGATTTTTTGACATGTCCAAACGCGATGGCACATACTTAGATGAGTTTTGCAGGTCTTAGCTTTCAAATGAGGCATTACTCTGGGCTGCAAGACCCCCAGGCCAGAAGCTTTTAGACTTGGGTAAAACTGGAGAAAATGTGCTCGGTTAAGATCGGGGTTAAGGGGTTGGAAAAAAAAGTTAACCCATCGCCTTAGACATAATTAGTCCAGTGCTCCGGTCCCTGCACTGGCTTCCTGTCACTCAGAGAATAGAATTTAAAACAGCTCTGCCTGTGTACAAGTCTTTTCGTGGGTTAGCACCAAAGTCCATCTCTGACATGTTGGAGCCGTATGAACCATCTCGGGCCCGGAGAACTTCAGGGAGGGGTCTCCTGGTGGTTCCCAGAGACACGACTAAACACGGTGAGGCTTAAGCTAACATCTGGATCAGTCTTCATGATGATTCAATGTTCAAATCCAGGCTGAAAACAGTCGCTTTTACCGGTGGATGCGACAACTGAAAGTATTTTGAATTGTGCTCTACAAACAGACTTGCCTTGCCTATTGCTGTGGCTTACCTTTAAAGCTGTACACTTTGTCAGCATTTACCGATACAATCCTACCCATAAAAAAAGAAAAAGAGGATTCCACTTGTGACCATACACTGAAGAAACTGATGGAGCGCTGAAGTGCTTTATTTCATTTTTATTCATTGGTTTATTCCACGGAGTGATCCTAACTCCGGAGTACAGACGCCTGCTTTTTTTTACCTGGTTAACGTGTTGGTTCTTTGTGGTTTTGTGTTTTGCAAAGAGGGCAGTGTGATCCTATACGCGATCCGCCCTCCACCGGCATCACACCCTTTAAACGTACACCGCGGCGCGGCTACGGTAGAACAAACACGGGGGTAATGTGTATGCAATAAACGACTTGTTAGGCTTCTGAAATGCACCTTTCTTTCTTCTACCCCCTCCCTCCTCTCCACATAAGTGCGCCGTACTCAATTTCCAGCTTCAGTGAGAATGAAGAAAGATAGCGGGGGAAAATTGGAAGTTTGGGTTTTAAAATGCAGACGGGCTTTGCGGCTTTCTGCTCGGTGGCCTGTGACATCGGCGCGCGGCTCCTTCGCCGGGCCGAATACAGGAGCTTGTAATAGAATTCACCCCCCCCCCCCCCCCTCCCAACCCAGCGTCGAGGTTAATTATGCTCTCTCTGCGATACACCCGCATCTTTAAAGACAGGATGGCCCATTCGGAAACGTTCGCTAGTTTTGAGGCGATGGTGGGACGGAGTTTCACTATAATACTACCAGTGTAAACGGCGCTGTTCATCGTGGACTCTTCTTCCTTTTGGTTTTAACATACCACTCTTAAGGTCCAGAGTCTTCTCTCCGCTGGCCTTGTCAATTTGAGTTTATTTTGGCTTTTGTATTATTTTAGAAATGCCATACGACTCCGTCTGGTCACACAAGCTCCTCTTGTGTGAATAAGTGTGACGGTGCGCCCACTAGGGGTAAAACGTATAAAAGCGCTCTGCCTCTGGTCTTTGTTCTTCCGGGTGGTCAGGCCGGCGTCCGCTTGTGTTTGGAGCAACTGGCTAAGCAGGTGGAGCGAAGTTTTAACTCTATTCAAAATGAACTAAATTGGTTTGTCCCGAACCAGCACTGGTTTATAACGCCGAGGGGCACAACTATCCGGGGGGAGCGCATTTGTATCCCAATGCCGGGTGACTCTGCGCCTCGGAGAGCGGTATGTTTTGGTTTTGGTAGCTAAAGTGCGGCGGTTTATATGAGTTACGTGTAACCCACTATTTTATATTTTAGGTCCGGCTCCAAGCACTCTGCCGTCTTGTTTTGGTTTATGTTCTGTTTACATCTTCAACTACAAATATGGTCCGTTTGGCGCTTTGTAAGCCCACTGTTGGGTGGGCGGACTAAACCTTGTGAAAATCATGATCTCATTATGGACTTCTGTTTTAAGCATGGAACTAAGAAAAAGAGAAACTTAAGAAAAATAACTTTATTGGAACAAATAAAACACTGATTATGTAAAGTATGGAACCTGCTTCTGTGTCAATATTGCCTACCTGTGTGCCTTTGATTTAATAGCTAAGGTTAAAACTGCAAACGGCTAATTACATTTTCTGCGTGACATTTCATGAAATAAAAACACGAGCTTCATCCTAAATACATGAAAGTATAAAGCAGAGCCACAGCAGCATCTGAAAGTGTTATTAAAGGAAATGTGTGAAGGTTACGCACTTTTGTTTACATTTTACAAGAACAAAACGTAAGCCCACATGGATCATTTGCATAAGACATCTGACATCTGTGCAGTTGCTCGGATTATATTCGTACTGTTGGTAATGACGTTAAATTCGTTGCACCGCATGAGGATATGTGGCGTACATTGTATCTTCCTGGTTGTCCTGACACAGAAGGAGCACCTGAAGCTCCTGTTACGAACTGCAAGGGATAAGGTCAGATGAAGCCCAAGAGTGGCTTATTATGAGGCCGTGTGAAAATACAGGATATTTTTGTTTCAGCTGTTTTAGACCAGTATTGCATTTTCTAAGATGGAGATAAAGCAAAAACAGGGACCAGCTCTTAAACAATTTCACGTTTTAGACATACATTATTAGGTATACATTATGGCATTTTGATTCGATTTTTAAAAGTACTAATAGAAAAGTGTCTCCAGCAGTGTTTGAATCTGGCCCGGTGCCGGGGTGCGCGCGGCCCGTCAGGGGGAGCGGAGTGACAGTTTGGCTTATGGCTGAGAGACGGCCGGGAGAGCGGAGGGAAGCATCGTGTCTGTCAGGGCGCGATGAGGGGCAGCCGTCATGTCTTCTGACAGAGGCTTTAGAGAAACGCTGAGCCCGAGTTTATCACAAAGCGCACATCGCCGACCAGCTGGCAGCGGATCAGGCAGCGCGCCCACAGCTTAGCGCCGGATTTCTCAAGTCCTGCACTGGCTCCCCCCTCGCTCCCCCAGCATTGTCCAACTAACTCAAATATATACTAACTCAAATTCACGTATACGTATTGTGCATTGTTCGGCCGTCTCTGGAGACTCCTGGGGAGACAGGCAGCATGAACTAAAGTAAAGTAAATGAAAGTCTAGGAGCATATATTTCATGCTGGTGTTTTGGGGAAAATGATCAAAAAACAAACATGCGTCTTCTCTGGAAGCGGTTTCGCCAACAAGCCGGAAAAAAAAGTTACACTGACTGAGAAAAAAGGAGTCGCCACAAAAAAATACAGATACAGATACAGACTGGAATCGCCCATTTATGGTCATGCTTGAGGAAGAAAAAAAAGAGGAGAAAAATAAAAACTTTCTATAATTACTCCAAAACTACTTCAACAAATGCTGATTTATGGATATAGTTTTCTAAACAATAAAGATACAAAGACATAGAGAAGAGCATACTGGTTCAACAACTCATAAATACATAATGTCTGACATGATGCCTCATGTTAGCATCAGCTACCACAACTGCCATTTGTTCACTTCTACTGAACAACCTGCTGTGAAAAAACATCCACATGGGCCTGATTTAGACTTGACTTTATTTGTGTGTGATAAATAAGTGTCAGAAATTGGCTAAAAAAGGACAGTCCATCTTGTGCTCCCTGGGACCACTCTTTATCAGTGTGAGCCCGATGCCATCAGGGAAGAAGAAGTCCCCTGATGGAATAACCTGGTCAAACAGGACGTTCAGGGCTGCTCTCATTCTTTGGGCTCATGGTGTTGCTGAACCTGGATCTGACCAACTGCAGCAACCACAGATCAGAACTCGGGGGCTGACTTTTTGGTCAGCGGTTTTCCAGTAGTGATGGGATTTACGGCTCTTTCCTGGGAGCCAAGCTTTTGGGATCCGTTCATTTCAAAGAGACTGCCTCTTTTTAATAATAATTTGAATAAAGCCAGCCATAACTCACAATATCTGAGATGCGATCGAAACACACTTTGAGACACAAAATCTTGCACCACAACTAATAAAAAGACTCATGACTGTAACGTGCAGGACAAACTACGAGCTATTTGTCCCACTGTGAGTTAAACACTGTCCGTCTCCCGAGAGAGGGAATACAGTACATCTACGGTCCGTCCATCGCGCTAGAGTCTCGTGATCAAAACACCGGCACGTGCGCTCCCCACACCTGCAGCCACCCACATTGGTAAGAAGAGAAACAAAGCCTGGAGAAACGTTAACAAATTCGTAAATTAATATCCTAAACGTCAGCCATCCCGGTTTCCGACAGGGACTTCATTCCAGTCATTTGACCTGGGCTGACTCGGCTTCCCGTAAACTTTTCCGAACAATCGCCCGTGTTCGCCTCAGAGCCAGATCGTTCCTTCACGTGGACACGCTAGAAAACATCACATCCCGGGGTTTTCACGCCTTTGATCCTTCAGCCGAGCACGCTTTCTCACGCTCTAATCCCACCTGGGGGGGGGGGGGGGGAATGTGTTGTGCTTTAGAGATACTTGCGTGGGGATTGTGTTTACACACCAGTGAAACAAAGTGAGAAGTTTGAAAATCATGTATACTCTTTGTCATCTCGGTCGCCTTTCGCCGTGCGTCAACATTGGGAAAGGGGAGGAAGCGCCGCGCTGTTGCGGTCACTTCCTGGAACTCTCTGGCTCGCTAGTTGACAAAACGTCATGAAACAAGCATGGTAGAGGGTGAGGTATGTCTATTTTTTTTTTTTTTACTTCGATGTAAATAAAAATCTTAAGGGAGAAAACTAGTTAAACATCTCGATGTTGATGAGCTGGTATTGTGCCACATCGGTCGGTTTCCCACGCATATTCATTCACAAATATTGACATATTTATTACCGTGTGTAGCATGGCGCTAAACCCAATTATGGCCATTTCCTTCCTGGGAGACAGCAGTGGCTTAAGATGGGACACATGGAAAGAGTGGAAAAGTGGAAAAGAGATCCGCACAACTGTAGATGCTCACCAGTTTTTAAGTGACAATAGTAATGAGAAGTGGCAAGATGTCAGAATGTAATGTCCAATGTGCCTTTATAATATAAAATCAGATATGCATTAATAATGACAATAAGAATAATTGTTATGATTATTTTTAACAATAACTATTAATTATAATAATAATAATTCTTATTTAGCTTGCTGTGAAAATGCAGCTAAAACATCTTTGTTGTCAGTGCTGCTAATTGTAAGGTTAATTCTGTTTGATCAGCAACTATTGTGATAAAGGTTGACCCCTAAGCATGAACAGGTTTATAGTTGTGTTTTGTAACACTCAGGAAGGACTACAACTAATGTCAATGTAATGTCTAACAGTAAGATCATGAAATGATCTGTGTGGAGTTACGGATTTTTAAAGAAATAGCCAGAACGCTCACTCCAGCCACTGGGGGGCAGCTTAAATTTGAAAAAGGAAAGAATTCCACACATGTCCAGCAGAGGGCACTGGCATAATAAGAGATCAGGACATAAACAATATATTGAAGCCATGCGGTAAATGGTCAGTCTGCCCCAGGGTATCGAGTGCGGAGTGAATGAATAATAACTATGTAGCATGTGACACAGGATGAGAAACACGTGACACAGGATGAGAAACACGTGACACAGGATGAGAAACACGTGACACAGGATGAGAAACACGTGACACAGGATGAGAAACACGTGACACAGGATGAGAAACACGTGACACAGGATGAGAAACACGTGACACAGGATGAGAAACACGTGACACAGGATGAGAAACACGTGACACAGGATGAGAAACACGTGACACAGGATGAGAAACATGTGAGCCGCCGTGGGGGTTGAATTTCGGCCCACGACCCAAAACGAGTTGGACACCCCTGATGTAGCAGTTCCATGGGGAGCTGTCCGTGGTGCTGAAGTGGAGATGACCGGTTATTTGACAAAACCGTGAGACTGTCCAACACAGAACATACTCTACAACTTCCTCGCGCTAATCACCTTGATCAATCAGGACAGAACTCAAGAGTGAGATCCGCCAAATACATGAAACTTAATCCAAACTCTACTGTAGGTTTATAACCAAAGCTTTGTGTAATCTCACTGTACTCAGCGATTGTTGCTTTTCCTTCCCCAATCCTCTCTGACCAACAATGACAAGATTACTTTTATAACACACGTAATCCCGCCACAATCAACTCCGTCGGGAGGATTACGCAAATATTTGAAGTACTTTTTTACCGCACACTACTGAAAAGCATGGGCGAGGCATGTTAGCAGGGTTTGGAGGCAGCAGCAGAAGAAAGAAGATTTGGTTATTTTTTAGCCCCAAGCCGTTTGGTTTTCGAATACCAAGATGTAGTTCACACATTGTGCTTTTATTACGCCCGAGCATTAAATCTGAGCGAAGAACGTTGCGTGTTCTCCATATAACAAAACAGAAATAGCAAATGGATGAAATTGAAACATTAAATAAATAAGAGACGTTTTTTTCTGTGTAGGCAGGTTCAAATTATGGGGCAATTGTGCATGCCCAAATCCATGATGTCTTAGGCAAAAAAATAACAACAAAGAACTATATGCATTATCTTTTCTAAAGATTTGGCCACCACCTCCTGTGCAGCTCCCTCCACTCCCCCTGCCACCTCTCACTCCTTCTTACCCTCCTCTTTGTCCTCCACCTTCTCCCGTGGCTCTGATGCAATTCTTCACCTGAGGGTCACCTGTGGAACTCCGCCTTCCAGTTGAATAAGGACTCAGTGAATATTAAAAAACAACAACAGTCTTTTACCGTCTTATTCTACAGTGAACGAACATTAACCAGAACAATAGTTGCTTAGCTGCGAGTCTTTCCAGGATACCTCCTCATTTGTCCTATTTTTGTTTCCTGTAGCGCCTCTTGTGACGCCTCCACCGTGCTGCAGGTGTGTGGGGCTCTTGGTGCCTCTTCAGTGTTCCTGCTCAAAGACCTTTGACCATCAGCCACCTGTTTGTTCAAGCAATGGTATTATTTTCCAATACATTTAGACAGTAAGGCCTCCTTTTTTGGCACAATTCTCAAACTTAAAGTGGCATTACCATAGTTCCAAAGGGACTGGTCAGAAAGAACCACACGGGCCGCACTTTGGAAACCACTGCGGTGGGGGAAGGGTGTTTAGTTTGGAGCCGCCAGGACAACCATTCTAAATCAAAGTCCGCATTGTTTTGCGGCCCCCGTTTAAATCCACTGGAGATAAATCTTCAGAGAAAAAGCCGTCGCACAGTCGCGCCACGTCCGGTCGGGCTGGTAAACTTAATTATATTTCTAAATGCTTCAAGAACGGCTATCTGCTATGTGTAATAATTCAAATGTATAAACCATCTGCGTAATAAAGATAAGGTATTCAATTAAGCCGGCCGTAAAAAAAAAATAAAAAGAAGAAAAGTTGCCGTTATTAAAAAAATTAATCATTGCGCGCATTGCTTTGATTTTTAACTACTTAATTACAAAAACAGAGAGAGGAGGCATTTCGTCATCTCGCGCCGCGGCTATCGAGCGTTCAGCGCAGGCAGCGGGGAAGTCAGCCGTGAAACTATATGAGCCGGTATCGCTGCCTGGGCTGCATATGCGACGAGGGAGAGCCAGTGGACCGAGGCGCTGCAATACGGGGGCCCCGAGCGGTCACAGGCGTGGCAATGAGACGAGTCAACAGCACTGGGGGAGATCGGGTCTCCGGTGAAAGATGGGTTTCAATGAAAATGATTCGACGTATAGGATTTTTATTGGCGGCATTGCGCAAAATCGACTTTTTTTAGAGCACGTTACAATCACTATAAACATACCTGGAGTTGCGTTTCGAGCCGCTAGCGCTTCTTTGATTAATCTTTGAATGAATCTTGTATGTTTTCCCGTGAAAGAAGAAGAAATGTGTAGGTCTCAAATGTCTTTAGCTCATAAGCTAGCGGTTTGTTCACTTAAAAAAAAAAAAGCTAAAAGACGCACAAAAGGATCCAGTAAAGCAATGTAGAACACGGAAACCCCAAATGCAGCTCACAGAAAAAGGCAAAGAATGCAGCTGTACCAAGAGAGAGGGACGTTACTGCTTGTTTGCACTTCGCCGTCAGTCATTTTCGTTCTGGTTTTAGCGTAAACGGCGCGACTCAAAGATCCCTGTCTTTGCTCTTAACACCGCTTTAGGCTCTGCTCCTGCTGCGTGTCGCCTGCACGGTTTCCCGGGAGATGTATGAAAGGTTAAACCATCACAGACACCATGAAAGGTCAAGGCGATCGGAACAGCCGTATGAGCGGCCTCTCCGTAAATCAAACGCGGGCATTAGCATTTATGGATCTGTATCGTCAGGGCCCGCGTAAAAAGTGAACGCGCAATGGCTTCTCAGTTTTGACTCGGTGACCTTTTATCGCGCTGGCCGTACGTCGTGGGGAAGGCGCGCTGTTTGTTTCGCTGCCCGATCCACTGAGCGGACTCATTGAGAAATAGGAAGTATCCTACTGGTTCAGCGCCATCGAAACGACGGAAATGAAACTGGAATAAGTTAACGTGAGACTAAAGGCGGCAGAATGTTATGCTGCTGCAAGCTTACACACAGAAATAACAAAACGAACTGCTTAAGCGCTTTGTTTTTTACGTCGTAGAAAAGTTGGATAAACTAGGATGGATACTCACTGGATGAACGAGAGCCTTCACAAACATTTGTTGTTTATGTGTTGGCCGTGATTAGCTAAAACAATGTGTGTTTCACCCAATCAGCAACAAATGGTCAACAAGTGCCCCCATGTGATTTGAAGCTGGGCAAAAAGATGGCCGCTGTCGTTCCTCTCTCCTATCTTTTACATTCATGATGAGCAGGGACCCACACAAATGAAGAGATAGCTCAAGATTTGGTAAACAACAGCGTGGGAAAGGTAAGATGTGACGACTTCACTGGAGGAAACCTCTGTGTTCATAATGGTGAGTGTTATCACGGCTATCACAAAATAAATATTAAAACTAGTGCAAAGTTTTGAACGAGCCTGCACAAAAAAGGATCAGCCTGTAAGTAGTTCTCTTTCTTTTGTTTCGGTATCTCCCATATGGGAACGCTCTCACGCTGTCCCCCCAGAAGCCCAGTTACAGTCAGATGTGACATCGCTCCCCAGAGGAGGAGGGACTTCCTCCTACTATAAGTGGGTTACGGGGACGGTAAACTGTTCATAGGAAGAGCTAGTCACTCTGACGCCGAACACTACCTATTGCCGCGTCGCCTTTTCTGAGATTTTTTGTAGAAAGTCTGTCACCAAACCGGTGCAAATGTAGGAATAAGATTTCCGGAGCAGACAACCATGCTGTCTGTGCTTCGTGTCTCGGGCTGCAACATGCCCGTGATGTGTTAGCCGCCCAGGTATCCTGTGACCACTGTGCACACCTTTCTTTAAAAACCGCTGAAGACTCGCGCGCCGAGCAAGCTTGACGGGGGAAAATCCTGTACTGGGGGAAACCATCCCCCCTTTACCGGAGGAGAGGCCCGGTGGAGTCACCTCCGTGGGACCTAGCTGGGCCGAGCAGGTTGATGCTGGAGACCCTCTCTTAGTCCCGGACGAACTGGACCTGGGCCTCGCGGCTGCAGAGAACAGTCTCGCCGAGTTTTCCGACTCCGGTGATAAGTCTTCCCTCCGAAGAGGACGACGATTATATGGAGCAATTAACACAGGCCGCAAGGCCGGGAAGCGCTGCGGTCACCGGCAGAAGCCGATCACCAACCCCACCGACTGGTGCACAGGACTTGCATGAGGTTTGCCGTAGAGCAGCGGCAAAGCTGGGCATCACGTGGCCGGAGGCCCCTGTCGAGACCGCGAGACTGCCTGGAGGAGGCCACCCGGTCCTGGAATAATCCTGTCACCGCGAAAGCCCCCGCCCTGGGAGGGGCTGCGCTGGACTGGGATGGCATGGAGGAGAAAGGTTTCACTCGCCTTATTCCCATTGAACCTCTGGTGGCATCTCATCTCCACCCAACACAGAGGTCCACCATGACCGCTGCGGGCCTGGCGCTGCCCTCCAAAGGGGATTGTTTCCAAACAACGCTGACGGAGAGGAGCTGTAAATACTGATTACGGTCGTAACATGAAATTAAAGCCGCAAGCGGCATCGAGAGGCCCTCGCGGGACGCGGTGGCCGGTTGACGCCGGTTGCCGCACGCCGCCGCAATAACCGGGAGGCGCTGCCGCGCCCTACGTGGTTATAACGTCGCTGCCACCCTAGGTCGAGATTATAAAAGAGCAAAGACGAGAAATTACGATTACTCGATTTTTCCCAAAATGGCCGACCACCTGTTGGTCGCCTAGCAACCATGTAATGGAGGCCTCCCTTAGTGCCTCCATTGCCGCGCCATAACCCTACCGAGGGCGCCAACGTGGCCACACTACATTTTATTGCCCTGATGTGCCATTAATCTTTGTGTAAACATCAAAACGAGATTTTTCGTGTCTCCATGTGAATGATGGCTTCTACCTGCAGAGGGCGCTAGCGCGCCCCAAATATTTTTTATTTCACAAGCAGCATCGGACGTCCTTAACGGGCCGTACTTCAATGACCACTGTCCACAAGCTCCTCACAGAGGGCGCTAACACTCTGTCATTGTGTATAATGTGAGATTTGTGTGTCAGTCCCATTGGAATAACATGGCGAGCCTCGGTCGTCTCCATGGCAACACCGTACAAAATACGGTATGGGTCTCATTGGCTTTTTGGATCGGGATGCCATCAGCTATTATTGTGCCGAATTTTATCCATTTCCGAGAAACTAATTTTTTTCCCATAATGCATTTTTTGTTCTCGGCCTAGAGGGGGCGCTATAGCGCCAAATCTCTCTTTTTCACATTTGGTGTGTCCGGGGGTGAAAGGTCAATAAAATGTATATTTCCGATTTTTAATCGGAGTTTGTTTGTGCAAATGGGAGCATTTTGTTGTTTTCGGAAAGTCGCAAATTTCTTTGTAAAGATTGCGGCTTCGCCGCAAACAAACCGTAAAACTTAGCCAAAAAATTTGGATAACTTTTGATGCCCCACATCTGGAGATGAGCTGGAGCGATTTTGGGCTCATTTGGTGAAACGCCCTAGGAGGAGTTCGTTAAAATGCGACGTCAGCGAAAACGCTGACTCAGCATTTTCCCGACTTCCTGTCAAAATGGCGGACTTCCGGTTTGTCTGGGGGCGTGGTCACAATAATATTTTTTTTTTGTCGTCACAGGACGAATGTCTGTACCGAATCTCGTCGCTCTGCGACAAAGTTTATGTTGGCCCCCTCCCCATAGGCGCAATGTATTTTCACTTTTGTAGGTGGCGCTGTCGCGCCATTTTTTATTTCCCCAAAACGAAACACACATTTTAATTAATTTTTCACCGGATCTGAATTTTGGGCAAAGTTTGGTGAGTTTTCAACTATGTTCAGGGGGTCAAATTCCTGCTCAAAGAGCAGAAGAAAGAAGAAGAAGAAGAAAAATTAAAGCCGCAAGCGGCATCGAGAGGCCCTCGCGGGTCTCATGGGCCGGTAGACGCCGGTTGACGCACGCCGCCGCAATAACCGGGAGGCGCTGCCGCGCCCTATGTGGTTATAACGTCGCTGCCACCCTAGGTCGAGATTATAAAAGAGCAAATGCGAGAAATGGCGCCTTCGGCGCTGATTACTCGATTGTTCCCAAAATGGCCGACCACCTGTTGGTCGCCTAGCAACCATGTAATGGAGGCCTCCCTTAGTGCCTCCATTGCACACACACTACATTGTATTGCCCTGATGAGTCATTAATCTTTGAGTAAACATCAAAACGACATTTTTAGCGTCTTCATGTGAATGATGGCTCCAACCTGCAGAGGGCGCCAGCGCGCACCCCAAATCTTTTTTATTTCACAAGCAGCATCAGACGGCCTTGACGGGCCGTATTTCAATGACTACTGTCCACAAGCTCCTTACAGGGGGCGCTAACGCGCTGTAATTGTGTATAATGTGAGATTTGTGTTTCAGTCCCATTAGATTAACATGGTGGGCCTCGGGCGTCACCATGGCAACACCATACAAAATACGGTATGGGTCTCATTGGCTTTTTGGATCGGGATGCCATCAGCTATTTTTGTGCCGAATTTTATCCATTTCCGAGAAACTAATTTTTTTTCCATAATGCATTTTTTCTTGTCAGCCTAGAGGGGGCGCTATCGCGCCAAATCTCACTTTTTCACATTTGTTGTGTCCGGGGGTGAAAGGTCAATAAAATGTATATTTCCGATTTTTTATCGGAGTTCGTTTGTGTAAATGGGAGCATTTTGTTGTTTTCGGTAAGTCGCAAAATTCTTCGTAAAGATTGCGGCTTCGCCGCACACAAACCGTAAAACTTAGCCAAAAAATTTGGATAACTTTTGATGCCCCACATCTCGAGATGAACTGGAGCGATTTTGGGCTCATTTGGTGAAACGCCCTAGGAGGAGTTCGTTAAAATGCGACGTCAGCGAAAACGCTGACTCACCATTTTCCCGACTTCCTGTCAAAATGGCGGACTTCCGGTTTGTCTGGGGGCGTGGCCACAATAATAGTTTTTGGTTGTCGTCACATGACAAATGTCTCTACCGAATCTCGTCGCTCTATGACAACGTTTATGTTGGCCCCCTCCCCATAGGCGCAATGTATTTTCACTTTTGTAGGTGGCGCTGTCGCGCCATTTTTTATTTCCCCAAAACGAAACACACATTTTAATAAATTTTTCACCGGATCTGAATTTTGGGCAAAGTTTGGTGAGTTTTCAACTATGTTCAGGGGGTCAAATTCCTGCTCAAAGAGCAGAAGAAGAAGAAGAAGAAGAAGAAGAAGAAAGAAAGAATAATAATATTTCCTGCAAAAACAATATAGTCGCTTTCGCGACAACATCATATTATACATTTTTGGAAAGCTTTCGACTTCCCCCACGCACCCGTGGGGCTCGGAGGTGGATGACAGTTGGCCATATACCCCCATTGATTTTCATGCAATTATAAGTATAAGGGCCCACACCAGAGGTGTGGGCAGTCACTGTTTTACACGGTGAGTTTACGTTTGACATGGGGACAGCGCTTCGCGCTGTTTTCGTGCGCTCCGCGCACCTAGGTTCAGTGCGCTGCGCGCACTGCGTTGCGATTACAATAGGCCCTTGCTACGGCAGGCCGCTCGGGCCTAATTAAAGCCGCAAGCGGCATCGAGAGGCCCTCGCGGGTCTCATGGGCCGGTAGACGCCGGTTGACGCACGCCGCCGCAATAACCGTGAGGCGCTGCCGCGCCCTATGTGGTTATAACGTCGCTGCCACCCTAGGTCGAGATTATAAAAGAGCAAATGCGAGAAATGGCGCCTTCGGCGCTGATTACTCGATTGTTCCCAAAATGGCCGACCACCTGTTGGTCGCCTAGCAACCATGTAATGGAGGCCTCCCTTAGTGCCTCCATTGCACACACACTACATTGTATTGCCCTGATGAGTCATTAATCTTTGAGTAAACATCAAAACGACATTTTTAGCGTCTTCATGTGAATGATGGCTCCAACCTGCAGAGGGCGCCAGCGCGCACCCCAAATCTTTTTTATTTCACAAGCAGCATCAGACGGCCTTGACGGGCCGTATTTCAATGACTACTGTCCACAAGCTCCTTACAGGGGGCGCTAACGCGCTGTAATTGTGTATAATGTGAGATTTGTGTTTCAGTCCCATTAGATTAACATGGTGGGCCTCGGGCGTCACCATGGCAACACCATACAAAATACGGTATGGGTCTCATTGGCTTTTTGGATCGGGATGCCATCAGCTATTTTTGTGCCGAATTTTATCCATTTCCGAGAAACTAATTTTTTTTCCATAATGCATTTTTTCTTGTCAGCCTAGAGGGGGCGCTATCGCGCCAAATCTCACTTTTTCACATTTGTTGTGTCCGGGGGTGAAAGGTCAATAAAATGTATATTTCCGATTTTTTATCGGAGTTCGTTTGTGTAAATGGGAGCATTTTGTTGTTTTCGGTAAGTCGCAAAATTCTTCGTAAAGATTGCGGCTTCGCCGCACACAAACCGTAAAACTTAGCCAAAAAATTTGGATAACTTTTGATGCCCCACATCTCGAGATGAACTGGAGCGATTTTGGGCTCATTTGGTGAAACGCCCTAGGAGGAGTTCGTTAAAATGCGACGTCAGCGAAAACGCTGACTCACCATTTTCCCGACTTCCTGTCAAAATGGCGGACTTCCGGTTTGTCTGGGGGCGTGGCCACAATAATAGTTTTTGGTTGTCGTCACATGACAAATGTCTCTACCGAATCTCGTCGCTCTATGACAACGTTTATGTTGGCCCCCTCCCCATAGGCGCAATGTATTTTCACTTTTGTAGGTGGCGCTGTCGCGCCATTTTTTATTTCCCCAAAACGAAACACACATTTTAATAAATTTTTCACCGGATCTGAATTTTGGGCAAAGTTTGGTGAGTTTTCAACTATGTTCAGGGGGTCAAATTCCTGCTCAAAGAGCAGAAGAAGAAGAAGAAGAAGAAGAAGAAGAAAGAAAGAATAATAATATTTCCTGCAAAAACAATATAGTCGCTTTCGCGACAACATCATATTATACATTTTTGGAAAGCTTTCGACTTCCCCCACGCACCCGTGGGGCTCGGAGGTGGATGACGAGCGCTTCGCGCTCGTCATCCACCTCCGTATGACAGTTGGCCATATACCCCCATTGATTTTCATGCAATTATAAGTATAAGGGCCCACACCAGAGGTGTGGGCAGTCACTGTTTTACACGGTGAGTTTACGTTTGACATGGGGACAGCGCTTCGCGCTGTTTTCGTGCGCTCCGCGCACCTAGGTTCAGTGCGCTGCGCGCACTGCGTTGCGATTACAATAGGCCCTTGCTACGGCAGGCCGCTCGGGCCTAATTAAAGCCGCAAGCGGCATCGAGAGGCCCTCGCGGGGGTTCGTTGGCCGGTTGACGCCGGTTGCCGCACGCCGCCGCAATAACCGGGAGGCGCTGACGCGCCCTACGTGGTTATAATGTCGCTGCCACCCTAGGTCGAGATTATAAAAGAGCAAAGGCGAGAAATGGCGCCTTCGGCGCTGATTGCTCGATTTTTCCCAAAATGGCCGACCTCCTGTCGGTCGCCTGGCAACCATGTAATGGAGGCCTCCCTTAGTGCCTCCATTGCCGCGCCATAACCCTACCGAGGGCGCCAACGTGGCCACACTACATTTTATTGCCCTGATGAGCCATTAATCTTTGTGAGTAAACATCAAAACGAGATTTTTAGCGTCTCCATGTGAATGATGGCTCCAACCTGCAGAGGGCGCTAGCGCGCCCCAAATCTTTTTTATTTCACAAGCAGCATCGGACGGCCCTGACGGGCCGTACTTCAATCACTACTGTCCACAAGCTCCTCACAGAGGGCGCTAACGAGCTGTAATTGTGTATAATGTGTGATATGCGGGTCAGTCCCATTGGAATAACA
The DNA here is from genome assembly GCA_021464625.1 of Proterorhinus semilunaris. NCBI lineage: Eukaryota > Metazoa > Chordata > Actinopteri > Gobiiformes > Gobiidae > Proterorhinus > Proterorhinus semilunaris. The sequence continues at coordinate 24,569,091 of CM038360.1, forward strand.
TGGCGAGCCTCGGTCGTCTCCATGGCAACACCGTACAAAATACGGTATGGGTCTCTTTGGCTTTTTGGATCGGGATGCCATCAGTTATTATTGTGCCGAATTTTATCCATTTCCGAGAAACTAATTTTTTTCCCATAATGCATTTTTTCTTCTCAGCCTGGAGGGGGCGCTATCGCGCCAAATCTCACTTTTTCACATTTGTTGTGTCCGGGGGTGAAAGGTCAATAAAATGTATATTTCCGATTTTTTATCGGAGTTCGTTTGTGCAAATGGGAGCATTTTGTTGTTTTCGGAAAGTCGCAAAAATCTTCGTAAAGATTGCGGCTTCGCCGCAAACAAACCGTAAAACTTAGCCAAAAAATTTGGATAACTTTTGATGCCCCACATCTCGAGATGAAGTGGAGCGATTTTGGGCTCATTTGGTGAAACGCCCTAGGAGGAGTTCGTTAAAATGCGACGTCAGCGAAAACGCTGACTCACCATTTTCCCGACTTCCTGTCAAAATGGCGGACTTCCGGTTTGTCTGGGGGCGTGGCCACAATAATATATTTTGTTTGTCCTCACAGGACGAAGGTCTGTACCGAATCCCGTCGCTCTGCGACAAAGTTTATGTTGGCCCCCTCCCCATAGGCGCAATGTATTTTCACTTTTGTAGGTGGCGCTGTCGCGCCATTTTTTATTTCCCCAAAACGAAACACACATTTTAATAAATTTTTCGCCGGATCTGAATTTTGGGCAAAGTTTAGTGAGTTTTTGACTACGTTCAGGGGGTCAAATTCCTGCTCAAAGAGCAGAAGAAGAAAGAAGAAGAAGAAGAAGAATAATTAAAGCCGCAAGCGGCATCGAGAGGCCCTCGCGGGGGTTCGTTGGCCGGTTGACGCCGGTTCCCGCACGCCGCCGCAATAACCGGGAGGCGCTGCCGCGCCCTACGTGGTTATAATGTTGCTGCCACCCTCGGTGGGGTTTATAAAAGAGCAAAGGAAATGGCGCCTTCGGCGCTGATTACTCTATTTTTCCCAAAATGGCCGACCTCCTGTCGGTTGCCTAGAAACCATGTAATGTACTTTTTTGTTGGGACAGTCCTGACGCACGCGTGTACCAATTTTATTTATTTATTGCCCTGATGTGCCATTAATCTTTGTGAGTAAACATCAAAACGAGATTTTTAGCGTCTCCATGTGAATGATGGCTGCAACCTGCAGAGGGCGCTAGCGCGCCCCAAATCTTTTTTATTTCACAAGCAGCATCGGACGGCCTTGACGGGCCGTACTTCAATGACTGCTGTCCACAAGCTCCTGACAGAGGGCGCTAATGCACTGTAATTGTGTATAATGTGTGATATGCGGGTCAGTCCCATTGGAATAACATGGCGAGCCTCGGTCGTCTCCATGGCAACACCGTACAAAATACGGTATGGGTCTCATTGGCTTTTTTGACCGGGATGCCATCAGCTATTATTGTGCCGAATTTTATCCATTTGCGAGAAACTAATTTTTTTCCCATAATGCATTTTTTGTTCTCGGCCTAGAGGGGGCGCTATCGCGCCAAATCTCACTTTTTCACATTTATTGTGTCCGGGGGTGAAAAGTCAATAAAATGTATATTTCCGATTTTTAATCGGAGTTCGTTTGTGCGAATGGGAGCATTTTGTTGTTTTCGGAAAGTCGCAAAAATCTTCGTAAAGATTGCGGCTTCGCCGCACACAAACCGTAAAACTTAGCCAAAAAATTTGGATAACTTTTGATGCCCCACATCTGGAGATGAAGTGGAGCGATTTTGGGCTCATTTGGTGAAACGCCCTAGGAGGAGTTCGTTAAAATGCGACGTCAGCGAAAACGCTGACTCACCATTTTCCCGACTTCCTGTCAAAATGGCGGACTTCCGGTTTGTCTGGGGGCGTGACCACAATAATATTTTTTGGTTGTCGTCACATGACAAATGTCTGTACCGAATCTCGTCGCTCTATGACAAAGTTGACGTTGGCCCCTTCCCCATAGGCGTAATGTATTTTCACTTTTGTAGGTGGCGCTGTCGCGCCATTTTTTATTTCCCCAAAACGAAACACATATTTTAATAAATTTTTCACCGGATCTGAATTTTGGGCAATGTTTGGTGAGTTTTTGACTACGTTCAGGGGGTCAAATTCCTGCTCAAAGAGCAGAAGAAGAAGAAAAAGAATTGAGAGGCCCTCGCGGGTCTCGTTGGCCGGTTGCCGCACGCCGCCGCAATAACCGGGAGGCGCTGCCGCGCCCTACGTGGTTATAATGTCGCTGCCACCCTAGGTCGAGATTATAAAAGAGGCAAAGGCAAGAAATGGCGCCTTCGGCGCTGATTACTCGATTTTTCCCAAAATGGCCGACCACCTGTTGGTCGCCTAGCAACGATGTAATGGAGGCCTCCCTTAGTGCCTCCATTGCCGCGCCATAACCCTACCGAGGGCGCCAACGTGGCCACACTACATTTTATTGCCCTGATGTGCCATTAATCTTTGTGAGTAAACATCAAAACGAGATTTTTAGCGTCTCCATGTGAATGATGGCTCCAACCTGCAGAGGGCGCTAGCGCGCCCCAAATCTTTTTAAATTTAACAAGCAGCATCGGACATCCTTGACGGGCCGTACATCAATCACTACTGTCCACAAGCTCCTTACAGGGGGCGCTAACGCGCTGTAATTGTGTATAATGTGAGATTTGTGTGTCAGTCCCATTAGATTAACATGGTGGGCCTCGGGCGTCACCATGGCAACACCGTACAAAATACGGTATGGGTCTCATTGGCTTTTTGGATCGGGATGCCATCAGCTATTTTTGTGCCGAATTTTATCTATTTCCGATAAACTAATTTTTTTCCCATAATGCATTTTTTCTTCTCGGCCTAGAGGGGGCGCTATCGCGCCAAATCTCACTTTTTCACATTTGTTGTGTCCGGGGGTGAAAGGTCAATAAAATGTATATTTCCGATTTTTTATCGGACTTCGTTTGTGCGAATGGGAGCATTTTGTTGTTTTTGATAAGTCGCAAAATTGTTCGTAAAGATTGCGGCTTCGCCGCAAACAAACCGTAAAACTTAGCCAAAAAATTTGGATAACTTTTGATGCCCCATATCTCGAGATGAGCTGGAGCGATTTGGAGCTCATTTGGTGAAACGCCCTAGGAGGAGTTCGTTAAAATGCGACGTCAGCGAAAACGCTGACTCACCATTTTCCCGACTTCCTGTCAAAATGGCGGACTTCCGGTTTGTCTGGGGGCGTGGCCACAATAATATATTTTGTTTGTCCTCACAGGACGAAGGTCTGTACCGAATCCCGTCGCTCTGCGACAAAGTTTATGTTGGCCCCCTCCCCATAGGCGCAATGTATTTTCACTTTTGTAGGTGGCGCTGTCGCGCCATTTTTTATTTCCCCAAAACGAAACACACATTTTAATAAATTTTTCGCCGGATCTGAATTTTGGGCAAAGTTTGGTGAGTTTTTGACTACGTTCAGGGGGTCAAATTCCTGCTCAAAGAGCAGAAGAAGAAAGAAGAAGAAGAAGAAGAATAAAGAAGAATAATAATATTTCTTGCAAAAACAATATAGTCGCTTTCGCGACTACAACATATTATGCATTTTTTTAAAGCTTTCGACTTCCCCGACGCACCGGTGGGGCTCGGAGGTGAATGACGAGCGCTTCGCGCTCGTCATCCACCTCCGTATGACAGTTGGCCATATACCCCCATTCATTTTGCTGCAATTATAAGTATAAGGGCCCACACCAGAGGTGTGGGCAGTCACTGTTTTACACGGTGAGTTTACGTTTGACATGGGGACAGCGCTTCGCGCTGTTTTCGTGCGCTCCGCGCACCTCAGTACAGTGCGCTGCGCGCACTGCGTTGCGATTACAATAGGCCCTTGCTACGGCAGGCCGCTCGGGCCTAAAGAAGAATTAAAGCCGCAAGCGGCATCGAGAGGCCCTCGCGGGACGCGGTGGCCGGTTGACGCCGGTTGCCGCACGCCGCCGCAATAACCGGGAGGCGCTGCCGCGCCCTACGTGGTTATAATGTCGCTGCCACCCTAGGTCGAGATTATAAAAGAGGCAAAGGCGAGAAATGGCGCCCTCGGCGCTGATTACTCGATTTTTCCCAAAATGGCCGACCACCTGTTGGTCGCCTAGCAACCATGTAATGGAGGCTCCCTTAGTGCCTCCATTGCCGCGCCATAACCCACCGAGTGCGCCAACGTGGCCACACTACATTTTATTGCCCTGATGAGCCATTAATCTTTGTGAGTAAACGTCAAAATGAGATTTTTAGCGTCTCCATGTGAATGATGGCTCCAACCTGCAGAGGGCGCTAGCGCGCCCCAAATCTTTTTTATTTCACAAGCAGCATCGGACGGCCTTGACGGGCCGTACTTCAATTACTACTGTCCACAAGCTCCTGACAGAGGGCGCTAGCGCGCTGTAATTGTGTATAATGTGATATTTGTGTGTCAGTCCTATTGGATTAACATGGGGAGCCTTGATCGTCTCCATGGCAACACCGTACAAAATACGGTATGGGTCTTATTGGCTTTTTGGATCGGGATGCCATCAGCTATTATTGTGCCGAATTTTATCAATTTCCGAGAAACTAATTTTTTTCCCATAATGCATTTTTTGTTCTCGGCCTAGAGGGGGCGCTATCGCGCCAAATCTCACTTTTTCACATTTGTTGTGTCCGGGGGTGAAAGGTCAATAAAATGTATATTTCCGATTTTTAATCGAAGTTCATTTGTGCAAATGGGAGCATTTTGTTGTTTTCGGTAAGTCACAAAATTCTTCGTAAAGATTGCGGCTTCGCCGCAAACAAACCGTAAAACGTAGCCAAAAAATTTGGATAACTTTTGATGCCCCACATCTCGGGATGAGCTGGAGCGATTTTGGGCTCATTTGGTGAAACGCCCTAGGAGGAGTTCGTTAAAATGCGACGTCAGCGAAAACGCTGACTCACCATTTTCCAGACTTCCTGTCAAAATGGCGGACTTCCGGTTTGTCAGGGGGCGTGGCCACAATAATGTTTTTTGGTTGTCGTCACATGACGAATGTCTGTACCGAATCCCGTCGCTCTATGACAAAGTTTATGTTGGCCCCCTCCCCATAGGCGCAATGTATTTTCACTTTTGTAGGTGGCGCTGTCGCGCCATTTTTTATTTCCCCAAAACGAAACACACATTTTAATTAATTTTTCACCGGACCTGAATTTTGGGCAAAGTTTGGTGAGTTTTTGACTATGTTCAGGGGGTCAAATTCCTGCTCAAAGAGCAGAAGAAAGAAAGAAGAATAAAGAAGAATAATAATATTTCTTGCAAAAACAATATAGTCGCTTTCGCGACTACAACATATTATGCATTTTTTTAAAGCTTTCGACTTCCCCCACACACCCGTGGGGCTCGGAGGTGGATGACGAGCGCTTCGCGCTCGTCATCCACCTCCGTATGACAGTTGGCCATATTCCCCCATTCATTTTGCTGCAATTATAAGTATAAGGGCCCACACCAGAGGTGTGGGCAGTCACTGTTTTACACGGTGAGTTTACGTTTGACATGGGGACAGCGCTTCGCGCTGTTTTCGTGCGCTCCGCGCACCTAGGTACAGTGCGCTGCGCGCACTGCGTTGCGATTACAATAGGCCCTTGCTACGGCAGGCCGCTCGGGCCTAATTAAAGCCGCAAGCGGCATCGAGAGGCCCTCGCGGGTCTCGTGGGCCGGTTGACGCCGGTTGATGCACGCCGCCGCAATAACCGGGAGGCGCTGCCGCGCCCTACGTGGTTATAATGTCGCTGCCACCCTATAGGTCGAGATTATAAAAGAGCAAAGGTGAGAAATGGCGCCTTCGGCGCTGATTACTCGATTTCCCCCAAAATGGCCGACCACCTGTTGGTCGCCTAGCAACCATGTAATGGAGGCCTCCCTTAGTGCCTCCATTGCCGCGCCATAACCCACCGAGGGCGCCAACGTGGCCACACTACATTTCATTGCCCTGATGAGCCATTAATCTTTGTGAGTAAACATCAAAACGAGATTTTTAGCGTCTCCATGTGAATGATGGCTCCAACCTGCAGAGGGCGCTAGCGCGCCCCAAATCTTTTTTATTTCACAAGCAGCATCGGACGTCCTTAACGGGCCGTACTTCAATGACTACTGTCCACAAGCTCCTCACAGAGGGCGCTAACGCGCTGTAATTGTGTATAATGTGTGCTATGCGGGTCAGTCCCATTGGAATAACATGGTGGGCCCCGGGCGTCTCCATGGCAACACCGTACAAAATACGGTATGGGTCTCATTGGCTTTTTTGACCGGGATGCCATCAGCTATTATTGTGCCGAATTTTATCCATTTCCGAGAAACTAATTTTTTTCTCATAATGCATTTTTTGTTCTCGGCCTAGAGGGGGCGCTATCGCGCCAAATCTCACTTTTTCACATTTGTTGTGTCCGGGGGTGAAAGGTCAATAAAATGTATATTTCCGATTTTTAATCAGAGTTAGTTTGTGCGAATGAGAGCAATTTCTTGTTTACGATAAGTCGCAAAATTCTTGGTAAAGATTGCGGCTTCGCCGCACACAAACCGTAAAACTTAGCCAAAAAATTTGGATAACTTTTGATGCCCCACATCTCGAGATGAACTGGAGCGATTTGGAGCTCATTTGGTGAAACGCCCTAGGAGGAGTTCGTTAAAATGCGATGTCAGCGAAAACGCTGACTCGGCATTTTCCCGACTTCCTGTCAAAATGGCGGACTTCCGGTTTGTCTGGGGGCGTGGCCACAATAATAGTTTTTGGTTGTCGTCACATGACAAATGTCTGTACCGAATCTCGTCGCTCTACGACAAAGTTTATGTTGGCCCCCTCCCCATAGGCGCAATGTATTTTCACTTTTGTAGGTGGCGCTGTCGCGCCATTTTTTATTTCCCCAAAACGAAACACACATTTTAATTAATTTTTCACCGGATCTGAATTTTGGGCAAAGTTTGGTGAGTTTTCAACTATGTTCAGGGGGTCAAATTCCTGCTCCAAGAGCAGAAGAAAGAAGAAAGAAAGAATAATTAAAGCCGCAAGCGGCATCGAGAGGCCCTCGCGGGTCTCGTGGGCCGGTTGACGCCGGTTCCCGCACGCCGCCGCAATAACCGGGAGGCGCTGCCGCGCCCTACGTGGTTATAATGTCGCTGTCACCCTAGGTCGAGATTATAAAAGAGCAAAGGCGAGAAATGGCGCCTTCGGCGCTGATTACTCGATTTTTCCCAAAATGGCCGACCACCTGTTGGTCGCCTAGCAACCATGTAATGGATGCCTCCCTTAGTGCCTCCATTGCCGCGCCATAACCCTACCGAGGGCGCCAACGTGGCCACACTACATTTTATTGCCCTGATGAGCCATTAATCTTTGTGAGTAAACATCAAAACGAGATTTTTCGTGTCTCCATGTAAATGATGGCTCCAACCTGCAGAGGGCGCTAGCGCGCCCCAAATCTTTTTTAGTTCACAAGCAGCATCGTACGGCCCTGACGGGCCGTACTTCAATGACTACTGTCCAAAAGCTCCTGACAGAGGGCGCTAACGCGCTGTAATAGTGTATAATGTGTGATATGCGGGTCAGTCCCATTGGAATAACATGGTGGGCCTCGGTCGTCTCCATGGCAACACCGTACAAAATACGGTATGGGTCTCATTGGCTTTTTGGATCGGGATGCCATCAGCTATTACTGTGCCGAATTTTATCCATTTCCGAGAAACTAATTTTTTTTCCATAATGCATTTTTTCTTTTCAGCCTAGAGGGGGCGCTATCGCGCCAAATCTCACTTTTTCACATTTGTTGTGTCCGGGGGTCAAAGGCCAATAAAATGTATATTTCCGATTTTTAATCGGAGTTCGTTTGTGCAAATGGGAGCATTTTGTTGTTTTCGGAAAGTCGCAAAATTCTTCGTAAAGATTGCGGCTTCGCCGCAAACAAACCGTAAAACTTAGCCAAAAAATTTGGATAACTTTTGATGCCCCACATCTCGAGATGAGCTGGAGCGATTTTGGGCTCATTTGGTGAAACGCCCTAGGAGGAGTTCGTTAAAATGCATTGTCAGCGAAAACGCTGACTCAGCATTTTCCGGACTTCCTGTCAAAATGGCGGACTTCCGGTTTGTCAGGGGGCGTGGCCACAATAATGTTTTTTGGTTGTCGTCACGTGACGAATGTCTGTACCAAATCTCGTCGCTCTACGACAAAGTTTATGTTGGCCCCCTCCCCATAGGCGCAATGTATTTTCACTTTTGTAGGTGGCGCTGTCGCGCCATTTTTTATTTCCCCAAAACGAAACACACATTTTAATTAATTTTTCGCCGGACCTGAATTTTGGGCAAAGTTTGGTGAGTTTTTGACTACGTTCAGGGGGTCAAATTCCTGCTCAAAGAGCAGAAGAAAGAAGAAGAAGAAGAATAAAGAAGAATAATAATATTTCCTGCAAAAACAATATAGTCGCTTTCGCGACAACATCATATTATACATTTTTGGAAAGCTTTCGACTTCCCCTACGCACCCGTGGGGCTCGGAGGTGAATGACGAGCGCTTCGCGCTCGTCATCCACCTCCGTATGACAGTTGGCCATATACCCCCATTCATTTTGCTGCAATTATAAGTATAAGGGCCCACACCAGAGGTGTGGGCAGTCACTGTTTTACACGGTGAGTTTACGTTTGACATGGGGACAGCGCTTCGCGCTGTTTTCGTGCGCTCCGCGCACCTAGGTTCAGTGCGCTGCGCGCACTGCGTTGCGATTACAATAGGCCCTTGCTACGGCAGGCCGCTCGGGCCTAATAAAGCCGCAAGCGGCATCGAGAGGCCCTCGCGGGTCTCATGGGCCGGTAGACGCCGGTTGACGCACGCCGCCGCAATAACCGGGAGGCGCTGCCGCGCCCTATGTGGTTATAACGTCGCTGCCACCCTAGGTCGAGATTATAAAAGAGCAAATGCGAGAAATGGCGCCTTCGGCGCTGATTACTCGATTGTTCCCAAAATGGCCGACCACCTGTTGGTCGCCTAGCAACCATGTAATGGAGGCCTCCCTTAGTGCCTCCATTGCACACACACTACATTGTATTGCCCTGATGAGTCATTAATCTTTGAGTAAACATCAAAACGACATTTTTAGCGTCTTCATGTGAATGATGGCTCCAACCTGCAGAGGGCGCCAGCGCGCACCCCAAATCTTTTTTATTTCACAAGCAGCATCAGACGGCCTTGACGGGCCGTATTTCAATGACTACTGTCCACAAGCTCCTTACAGGGGGCGCTAACGCGCTGTAATTGTGTATAATGTGAGATTTGTGTTTCAGTCCCATTAGATTAACATGGTGGGCCTCGGGCGTCACCATGGCAACACCATACAAAATACGGTATGGGTCTCATTGGCTTTTTGGATCGGGATGCCATCAGCTATTTTTGTGCCGAATTTTATCCATTTCCGAGAAACTAATTTTTTTTCCATAATGCATTTTTTCTTGTCAGCCTAGAGGGGGCGCTATTGCGCCAAATCTCACTTTTTCACATTTGTTGTGTCCGGGGGTGAAAGGTCAATAAAATGTATATTTCCGATTTTTTATCGGAGTTCGTTTGTGTAAATGGGAGCATTTTGTTGTTTTCGGTAAGTCGCAAAATTCTTCGTAAAGATTGCGGCTTCGCCGCACACAAACCGTAAAACTTAGCCAAAAAATTTGGATAACTTTTGATGCCCCACATCTCGAGATGAACTGGAGCGATTTTGGGCTCATTTGGTGAAACGCCCTAGGAGGAGTTCGTTAAAATGCGACGTCAGCGAAAACGCTGACTCACCATTTTCCCGACTTCCTGTCAAAATGGCGGACTTCCGGTTTGTCTGGGGGCGTGGCCACAATAATAGTTTTTGGTTGTCGTCACATGACAAATGTCTCTACCGAATCTCGTCGCTCTATGACAACGTTTATGTTGGCCCCCTCCCCATAGGCGCAATGTATTTTCACTTTTGTAGGTGGCGCTGTCGCGCCATTTTTTATTTCCCCAAAACGAAACACACATTTTAATAAATTTTTCACCGGATCTGAATTTTGGGCAAAGTTTGGTGAGTTTTCAACTATGTTCAGGGGGTCAAATTCCTGCTCAAAGAGCAGAAGAAGAAGAAGAAGAAGAAGAAGAAGAAAGAAAGAATAATAATATTTCCTGCAAAAACAATATAGTCGCTTTCGCGACAACATCATATTATACATTTTTGGAAAGCTTTCGACTTCCCCCACGCACCCGTGGGGCTCGGAGGTGGATGACGAGCGCTTCGCGCTCGTCATCCACCTCCGTATGACAGTTGGCCATATACCCCCATTGATTTTCATGCAATTATAAGTATAAGGGCCCACACCAGAGGTGTGGGCAGTCACTGTTTTACACGGTGAGTTTACGTTTGACATGGGGACAGCGCTTCGCGCTGTTTTCGTGCGCTCCGCGCACCTAGGTTCAGTGCGCTGCGCGCACTGCGTTGCGATTACAATAGGCCCTTGCTACGGCAGGCCGCTCGGGCCTAATAATAATAATATTTCCTGCAAAAACAATATAGTCGCTTTCGCGACTACATCATATTATACATTTTTGGAAAGCTTTTGACTTCCCCCACGCACTCGTGGGGCTCGGAGGTGGATGACGAGCGCTTCGCGCTCGTCATCCACCTCCGTATGACAGTTGGCCATATACCCCCATTCATTTTGCTGCAATTATAAGTATAAGGGCCCACACCAGAGGTGTGGGCAGTCACTGTTTTACACGGTGAGTTTACGTTTGACATGGGGACAGCGCTTCGCGCTGTTTTCGTGCGCTCCGCGCACCTCGGTACAGTGCGCTGCGCGCACTGCGTTGCGATTACAATAGGCCCTTGCTACGGCAGGCCGCTCGGGCCTAAATAAAGAAGAATAATAATATTTCTTGCAAAAACAATATAGTCGCTTTCGCGACTACAACATATTATGCATTTTTTTAAAGCTTTCGACTTCCCGCACGCACCGGTGGGGCTCGGAGGTGAATGACGAGCGCTTCGCGCTCGTCATCCACCTCCGTATGACAGTTGGCCATATACCCCCATTCATTTTGCAGCAATTATAAGTATAAGGGCCCACACCAGAGGTGTGGGCAGTCACTGTTTTACACGGTGAGTTTACGTTGGACATGGGGACAGCGCTTCGCGCTGTTTTCGTGCGCTCCGCGCACCTAGGTTCAGTGCGCTGCGCGCACTGCGTTGCGATTACAATAGGCCCTTGCTACGGCAGGCCGCTCGGGCCTAATTAAAGCCGCAAGCGGCATCGAGAGGCCCTCGCGGGACGCGGTGGCCGGTTGACGCCGTTTGCCGCACGCCGCCGCAATAACCGGGAGGCGCTGCCGCGCCCTACGTGGTTATAATGTCGCTGCCACCCTAGGTCGAGTTTATAAAAGAGGAGAAGGCAAGAAATGGCGCCTTCGGCGCTGATTACTCAATTTTTCCCAAAATGGCCGACCATGTAATGGAGGCCTCCCTCAGTGCCTCCATTGCCGCGCCATAACCCACCGAGGGCGCCAACGTGGCCACACTACATTTTATTGCCCTGATGTGCCATTAATCTCTGTGAGTAAACATCAAAACGAGATTTTTAGCCACTCCATGTGAATGATGGCTCCAACCTGCAGAGGGCGCTAGCGCGCCCCAAATCTTTTTTATTTCACAAGCAGCATCGGACGGCCTTGACGGGCCGTACTTCAATGACTACTGTCCACAAGCTCCTGACAGAGGGCGCTAACGCGCTGTAATTGTGTATAATGTGTGATATGCGGGTCAGTCCCATTGGAATAACATGGCGAGCCTCGGTCGTCTCCATGGCAACACCGTACAAAATACGGTATGGGTCTCATTGGCTTTTTTTACCGGGATGCCATCAGCTATTATTGTGCCGAATTTTATCCATTTCCGAGAAACTAATTTTTTTTCCATAATGCATTTTTTGTTCTCGGCCTAGAGGGGGCGCTATCGCGCCAAATCTCACTTTTTCACATTTGTTGTGTCCGGGAGTGAAAGGTCAATAAAATGTATATTTCCGATTTTTAATCGGAGTTCGTTTGTGCGAATGGGAGCATTTTGTTGTTTTCGGTAAGTCGCAAAATTCTTCATAAAGATTGCGGCTTCGCCGCAAACAAACCGTAAAACTTAGCCAAAAAATTTGGATAACTTTTGATGCCCCACATCGCGAGATGAACTGGAGCGATTTTGGGCTCATTTGGTGAAACGCCCTAGGAGGAGTTCGTTAAAATGCGACGTCAGCGAAAACGCTGACTCAGCATTTTCCCGACTTCCTGTCAAAATGGCGGACTTCCGGTTTGTCTGGGGGCGTGGCCTCAATAATATTATTTATTTGGCATCACATGACGAATGTCTGTACCGAATCTCGTCGCTCTACGACAAAGTTTATGTTGGCCCCCTCCCCATAGGCGCAATGTATTTTCACTTTTGTAGGTGGCGCTGTCGCGCCATTTTTTATTTCCCCAAAACGAAACACACATTTTAATAAATTTTTCACCGGATCTGAATTTTGGGCAAAGTTTGGTGAGTTTTCGACTATGTTCAGGGGGTCAAATTCCTGCTGAAAGAGCAGAAGAAGAAGAAAGAAAGAATAATAATATTTCCTGCAAAAACAATATAGTCGCTTTCGCGACTACAACATATTATACATTTTTGGAAAGCTTACGACTTCCCCCACGCAGCCGTGGGGCTCGGAGGTGGATGACGAGCGCTTCGCGCTCGTCATCCACCTCCGTATGACAGTTGGCCATATACCCCCATTCATTTTGCTGCAATTACAAGTATAAGGGCCCACACCAGACGTGTGGGCAGTCACTGTTTTACACGGTGAGTTTACGTTTGACATGGGGACAGCGCTTCGCGCTGTTTTCGTGCGCTCCGCGCACCTAGGTTCAGTGCGCTGCGCGCACTGCGTTGCGATTACAATAGGCCCTTGCTACGGCAGGCCGCTCGGGCCTAATAATAATATTTCCTGCAAAAACAATATAGTCGCTTTCGCGACAATATCATATTATACATTTTTGGAAAGCTTTTGACTTCCCCCACGCACTCGTGGTATGACAGTTGGCCATATACCCCCATTCATTTTGCAGCAATTATAAGTATAAGGGCCCACACCAGAGGTGTGGGCAGTCACTGTTTTACACGGTGAGTTCACGTTTGACATGGGGACAGCGCTTCGCGCTGTTTTCGTGCGCTCCGCGCACCTCGGTTCAGTGCGCTGCGCGCACTGCATTGCGATTACAATAGGCCCTTGCTACGGCAGGCCGCTCGGGCCTAATAATAATAATATTTCCTGCAAAAACAATATAGTCGCTTTCGCGACTACATCATATTATACATTTTTGGAAAGCTTTTGACTTCCCCCACGCACTCGTGGGGCTCGGAGGTGGATGACGAGCGCTTCGCGCTCGTCATCCACCTCCGTATGACAGTTGGCCATATTCCCCCATTCATTTTGCTGCAATTATAAGTATAAGGGCCCACACCAGAGGTGTGGGCAGTCACTGTTTTACACGGTGAGTTTACGTTTGACATGGGGACAGCGCTTCGCGCTGTTTTCGTGCGCTCCGCGCACCTAGGTTCAGTGCGCTACGCGCACTGCGTTGCGATTACAATAGGCCCTTGCTACGGCAGGCCGCTCGGGCCTAATAAAGTGTTATAATTACTAGGAGACCTGACATTTTCAGCATTTACCCTCTATTCCTTGTGAGAAGTACATTTTCAAGAGAAATTGTGATTAATTGCTGTTCTATTTTACAGCAATATGTTTCAGTTCCAATGGCATGGTTTTGCCAGTACTGACTAACTTTACATGATGCCAGTAATGATTATTTATAGTCCTGTTGTGCTCACGCTCATTCTAAAGTATCCATTATAAGATTCTGTCCCATGTACTAGGATCTGCCAGTTTTTGTATATTATAGGCTTAACATTAGCTTTACTTGCTTTTCTCTTTATCCAGTACATGGTTTTAGTAACTGTCACTAACCTCCACAGGGTCCTACTGAGCCCCTGTAATGGGAACTTGACTGTCTAGTAATCGTAACTGACAAAACTAAGCTATAACCTACGTTGCCCGGGATTGGTTCAGGTCATATGTCACATGTGCAGAATTACCCAATCAGATTGCACCGAACTGTTTTGAATTAAAAAGAGAAGTGTTCAACAGCCCTCAGTGTATCATCGAGCAGAAACAGCAGAAAACAGCACCTCTCCTGTTTTATTTCTCATTCATCGACATAAGGTGAGTGTGTCTTTGGATATATTTGTGATTGCTCTGAGAGTTTGATGTATTGTTACTATTGTCAATATTTGTTTTATATTTGAAAAATACAACACTCATGCTCTACCTTATAAACAATTTTGTTATTTAATTTGGTGACTGTAATACTCTTTATTTCAAATGTTAAATCAGGTGCAGCATGTCCACAAAATAGCATAATATATTTTTCAGTTTGCACCATTTAACAACTCACAGCATTAAATGAATGTATATCTAATACTACTGGTTATGATTAAAGTTTTTCTTTTTTCCAGACAGTGACAGCTGTGAAGATTTAGAGACTCGGCATCAACGCTGAAGGTAAGACTTTTAAACAGTATATAATTTAGTAAAATAATCTTTTAAATGGTTTGTGTGTGTCCAGTGTCAGACTGAGGAGCTAATTAGCTAATTAGCTAATTGCAATCCTGTGTGGATATGCCTGTAGTGAGCTTACTGATTGTAATTCTTTGTTTTACAGAAATCTGAGCTGCTTTAAAAACTTTGAGACCATCTTAGCATCCAGGCAGCACTAATCGTTATATTTGGACAAATTGGCCATACGTGGGATGTGAAATAACATTTGTGAATGGTTTGTGTGTCCACTGTCAGACTGAAGACTGCAGCTGTGGAAGGATCTGCTGAGGCTGGAGCTGAAAACACTGAGGTGAGACAGAGTCAGAGCTGAGATGTTTGGATGAGACAAAGCAACATTTTACCTGTAGGTTTTGGTTTGGTCTTGCCATTGGGACTCGCAACTAAAGTATTTTTGTCCTTCATATGTTACAGAAATCTGACCACGCTGATGAAGACTTTGAGGAGTGAGCTTTGACAGTGATTTACAAAGATGCCCTTCCTCCTGCTGTGAGTCTGCAGAACCTGCTGCATGTACAGAGTCTGTGGAACCTTCTGAGACACTTCAGCTCCTCGGCTTCATCGGCTCAGTACAGGCTAATCCACCTGTTTGGACTGATTTAAACTATAACTGCAGAAATGGAAATGTTCTATCATTAATTACATCTAAAAATGTAAGTATTTTACACAATGTTAAATACATTTACTTTGTTTTGCATTATTACAACATTTATATCTTGTACTAAATTTGCAAAACTTCATTAATGGGAATTACAAATAAACCATAAAGAGAAAAGGAATATTTCAATAAACATTACTAAGAATAATAGTACAGGTTAAGGCCATATTTAAGTAACAAAAGTAATCAGTACTAGGAATTCCCAGTTGCCTGGACTTACATATATAGTAATCAGAACTTGTATCATAAGTAATGGATACTGTGAAATCCCTCTTAATCATACTAGCGTTACAAGTAATCAATGCTTAACATTGGGCTTAATAATTATGCATCGGGTTTACAACTTATTCCAAGTAAGCACAATGAGTTGGAATTTACAGTGTACAAAGCCGTGGCTACATCAGTGAGAGCCCTCAACGCGTCCTCCCTGCTTTTAGCCTACCAGGCTGAATTGCAAGACGAGATGTCAGCCTCACCCAGCACAGAGATGTGGGACGAGCTGTGCGTTGTCACTGACCTCTGCCTCCGCCTGCACAGATGCGCTGTACAAGCCGAGCTATGGGAGTCATGGTTACACAGGAGAGGGCTAGATGGCTCATTCTCTCCAACCTCTCCCATAGAGACAAGACCGAGCTCCTGGATGTACCTGGGGACCCCAAAGGCCTGTTCAGGTCTGCTGTTGCCACCATGCAGAAGAGATGCGAGGAGAAAAAGCGTGAAGGTGAAGCGCTGCAACTTTGTCTTCAGAGAAAAGCGTCGCCCCCAAAAGCCACACCTAAGCTTCCTCCACGACCTGCACCCAAACGCCCAACGCAACCTCAGCCACAGAGCGGCGTGTCTCCTGAGTTCAAGGATGCGTGGGCCGACAAGTCCAGCCTGCCACCCAGGATGCAAAGAAGAAGAAGCGGGCTGCCTGACGTGCAGCTGCTGAGGAGGGGGTGCAGGTCAGGCCAGACACCGCTCCCCGCCCCGTCATTCAGTGTTCCAGTGGTGCATTCGAGGCTCGGGAAGCGACATGCACTGAGACTGTTGCATCAGCGCTCAACGTTCACAACCCGAAGAGAAGGACATTTTCTGCGGAGAGCTCAGTGGAGCCACAGCAGCTTTTCTCAAGCACACACCAGTGCCTTTGTCCCTCTCTGCCTCTTTGTTCAATAAAAATGTGTTCTTGCAAATAAATAAATGCCTGTTCCTTTGCACACCCAAGCCCCAGGGGGGCACAGTCACACATGTTGCAAAACATACACAAAGCGGACACAGACAGATTGAACAATACAAAGTCTCCCTCGGCTCTGCGAGACCCGCTAAATCCACTAGCCTTGTGAGACCAGAATGATTCCCCTCTGTATTTTTTTATACATCGGGGAATCAGTCTGGACCCCCCGCCCCCGCTGGCGGTATCCGCAAAATCAAATTGTTCTCTTGCAATCAGATTAGTTTATTTGCGTGACGTGTTCTCGAGCAGTGTCACTCACGGGATGTGGAAGTTCCTCAATAACAATCTACGAACGGCACATGAGAGAGAGAAAGAGTGTGTCTCCAATCGACGGTAGGTGAGTTTCGTGATTCATAATCCTGCGCAAATATTAACACAAAACTGCTCGTATCGCCGCATCAACGGCAGACGCCCGCCCTTCGCTGATTGGTTTACTCCACTTCCTGTTTGCTTGCGTATGTACCGCTGTGAGAAATGGAATCGACGCAGCGGTGACCAGACTCACTTGCTGGTACAGTGGTGAGTCTGGCCCAGGCTATAAATCCACTAGAGGGAGCTATTGCACCACTAGTGAAGCAAAGGCTACAGGCTCCAGTTCGCGGCTACCCCTCTTAGTTTTGAAAGTGTACTGCTTTCACAACCGCGGAAGAAAGAGGCTTTGATCCTACAGGAGGAAATAAAAGCTCTTTTAGACAAGGGTGCTATCCGAATTGTGCCACCAGGGCAGTCCCAGGCAGGCTTCTATTCGAGATATTCCATTGTCCCCAAAAAGGGGGGTGGGTTGCGTCCAATACTAGATCTACGCACTCTGAACAAGTACATGAGAACATACGCGTTCATGATGCTGACACACACAGCTCTAGTGCGCTTCGTGCAGCAGGGCGATTGGTTCGGGTCAATAGATCTGAAAGACGCATACTTTCACATCCCTATATACCCCCCTCACCAAAAGTATCTAAGAGTTGCTTTCCAGGGGGTGGTTTATGAATACGCAGTGCTCCCATTCGGTCTCTCTCTGAGCCCATGAGTATTTGTGAAATGCACAGAGGCTGCAGTAGCACCCTGGCGGGAAAAAGGGCTGCGTTTATCCACGTATCTAGATGACTGGCTACTCAGTGGAGCTCAGTCTCCACATCAACTCCAGGTTCACACCAGGCTGCTGTTATCGCACCTGTCTTCCCAGGGATTCACGGTGAACTGGGACAAGTGCGTCCTCATCCCGTGTCAGAACATGTTTATAGGTCTGCACCTGGACTCCGTCGCGTCCAAAGCACGACTGTTGGCGGACAGGATAAAAGCTTTATCAGCTTGGCCACCTTCCGCCGAAGCGCACTGCTTCAGGACATGCCTCAGGCTTTTGGGTCTGATGGCATCAGCCCTCGCCGCTGTGCCGTTGGGCCGTCTACACATGCGGCCATTTCAGCAGTGGGTTGCAGCGCTGTGCTTAAATCTGTCGCAGCGTGTTGGTAACTTCGGAATGTGTCCACACGCTGCCCCCCTGGAGACGCGAGGCTTTCCTGACCGCGGGAGTGGCTACAGGCACGGTCACTGCCAGAAAAGTTATTACGACGGCTGTCTCTCCACGAGGGATCTTGTGACGCAGGCGCGCGGGGAAATATTCCATCCTCATCCAGAGCACCTGGCTTTGTGGGCCCGGCCCGTGAGAGGTTGAACTTATCCTCTCCTGGAGAATGTCGTTGCCACTATACAGAGCACCAGAGCAGTGTCTACGCGTAGTGCATATGACGGTAAATGGCGTGCTTTGGAGGAATGGTGCATCCATTCGGGACACGTCGCTTTTCAGAGCCCCGTGCCTGTTATTCTGACTTTCCTCCAGGGTCTGTTGGATAAAGGGCTTGCTTTCTCCACCATTAAAGTGCACTTGGCCGCTATATTGGCCTGCCATGTTGGTTTTGGAGATAAGACGGCTGGTCAGCATCCTCTTATATGCCAGTTTATGAAAGGCCCACAACACCTAAAACCAGTTTCAAGGAACCTGGTTGCTCCATGGGATCTTACGACAGTGCTGAGCGCTTTGTCTCGCCCACAATTTGAGCCATTGCATGAAGTGGAGTTAAAACTTCGCTCTTTTAAGACGGTTTTGCTGCTGGCGCTGGCATCAGCCAAACGTGTCAGTGACATACACACGCTGTCTGTTAATGCGTCATGTATGCACTTCTCATTCTTCTTGATCTAACAGCTGCCTTTGATACGGTTGATCACAACATCCTTCTCCACCGCCTTCAACACAACATTGGTCTGTCCGGTACAGTTATCTCCTGGTTCAAATCATTCCTGGTGGGTAGAGTTGAGTATGTGGCCCTGGGGGACGCCAGGTCACGGCCCCGCACCGTCACCTGTGGTGTCCCTCAAGGGTCTGTCCTTGGCCCTACCCTCTTTAACGTCTATATGCTCCCCCTGGGCCATATCATCGGCAAACATGGAATCTCGTTCCACTGCTATGCCGATGATACTCAGCTCTACCTGCGCACTGATTCCGTCTCCATATTAGCTTCACAAACAGCTCTGGCAGTTTGCCTGGAGGAGACAAAGGCATGGATGGCAAAAACTTTCCTACAACTAAACGACTCCAAAAGTGAAGCCATTCTAATCAGCACCCCCCACCAACTAAAATCTTCCCTTATTTCTGATATTGCATTCTCTGGAATCACCCTCCCCCTTTCCTCCACTGTCCGCAACCTGGGAGTCATTTTTTACCCCCTTTTGTCATTTGAAAGCCACATACAAAATCTCTGTAGAATCTCCTTTTTTCATCTCAAAAACATCTCCAAACTCCGCCCCAGTCTCTCCCCCTCTGATGCTAAAACACTGGTTCATGCCTTTGTCTCCTCCAGGCTGGACTACTGCAATGCCCTCCTCGTTGGGATCCTGGCAAAAAGCCTTCAAAAGCTTCAGCATATCCATAACGCCGCGGCCAGGATCCTGACGAGGACGCCTAAACACCAGCACATTACCCCAGCTCTCCGCGATCTCCACTGGCTTCCGATCGGTCAATGCATAAAATACAAAATCTGCCTGCTCACTTATCAATGCATCCATGGAAACGCCCCGGACTATCTCACTGAACTCCTCACTCCTCCACCTATAACCAGAGCGCTTCGGTCCACAGACACCAACCTCCTCTCCATCCCCAGAACTAAACTCCGGACAATGGGCGACAGAGCGTTCCAGGCAGCTGCTCCTAAACTGTAGAACGTCCTACCACCACACCTGAGGGCCCCACAGTCTCTGGAGACTTTTAGAAGAGGACTTAAGACTTTTCTGTTCCCTTTTTAAATCTTTGTGTGCTTTTATTGTTGTTACTTTTCACTTGTGTTGTAGCACTTTGAGATTTTCATGTAAAGTGCATTACAAATTAAAGGTATTATTATCATTATTATTATTATAAAAGGGGTTCTAAGGTTTTATTGAGACCTAACTCCGCCTTTATGCTAAAAGTCTTCAACCCGACTGTCATGCCTTCCGTTTGAGCTTGTCTGCATTTTCACCTCCTCCGTTCTCTTCGGAGGAAGATCAGCGGCTCCATGCGCTCTGTCCAGTTGTTTGTATCATGGGCCCAACCCCACCAGGGTAAGCCCCTTTCCAAACAGCGTTTGTTTCACTGGTTGGTGGAAACTATGGTAGCATCCTACAACAGCAGTGGGCTTCAACCTCCTGTGGGACTGCGCGCGCATTCCACTCGTGGCATGGCTACCTCATGGGCACTCTTCCAGAGCACCTCGGTAGAGGAAATTTGTGTGGCGGCCAGTTGGGAACGCCTCATACCTTTGCCAGGTTTTATTGACTGGATGTCACAGGCCCTTCACTGTCTCAGAATGTTCTGAACTTGGGGGCTTCACACTGAGTGTCTCTGTAGGTTTTTATTATCGGTTTTCGAGTAAGCTTGTCTGGCAATACGGGAGTCTCGACATCCCATATGTGAGATACCGAAACCAATGTTGAAAGAGACCGCAAGGTTAATAAATGAACCCCAGTTCTCTGAGACATGAGTGAGGTATCTCACCAGACCGCCCTTCTTGCCTGGAGCGAGAAGAGGTGTGCTTGCTTTGACTGATGTAATGACGTGTCGTGGCGCTCTTATAGTACGAGGAATTCCCCCCTTCTCTGGGGAGCGGCGTCACGTCTGACAGCCAGTCGGGGGACTGGCGTAATGTAACTGGGCTTCTGGGGGAACAGCGTGAGAGCGTTCCTATATGTGAGATACCTCACTCATGTCTCAGAGAACCGGGGTTGATTTCTTAACCTTGTGTTTTATTTTATTTCGTTGTTTACTTGTTATATTGTAATTATTTAACACTAGCCTTCAGCAATAGAGCTAAAACTCCTGCCTTACGAGCAATGGCATTTCAGTGACTGTCCATCAGTAACTCATTGTTCATTTGTTTGGGACCCTGCTAATTGTGAATGTACAAGAAAGGGGACAGGAAGTACTGCGCGGGAGCACTGTGCATATAGCCCATTCTCAGTTGGAAGCTATCGATCATTCAACAGCTAAATCCAAGCTAAAGGTAAGCAGTTACCGTTAGTGACTTTACATAATAATGATTTATATTTAAAGCTGTGGTAATCAAAACATTTTTTTTCTTTTTGCAGTGAGTAAACTTTTTGCCAGCGATCCCCATTGTAGCCTAAATGTGACATTCGTATAAGAAAAACAGACCGTGTGCACCATTGTGATCCAGGAAGTCAGAGGTTAAATTAGCACGGTGTTAGCATTGGCAGTCCACTCTGGCTCCCTCTTACTACGAGTTTGAATCTCGAAATTACGAGTTTTAAATCTCGAAATTATTACTTTTAAACTCTTACTACGAGTTTAAATCTCGAAATTACGAGTTTAAATCTCAAAATTACGAGTTTAAATCTCAAAATTACGAGTTTTTAAGAATTGTAATTTCGTCTTTGCGTCAACTTTTAAACTGTAATGCGCATGCGCCAATATTGCCGCCTCAACGATGCTGACGGACACGGACAACCTTTGCAAAACAAACGCTGAATTACCCAAATGTTGAATATATTGGTTCTTAAAGGTAAGTACATTTAGAAATAGTTGTATTTCGTGTGTTAGATTCTGTGATTGCATTTAGTAAACTAAAGATCGCCACATGTATCAAACATATTGCAGAGTAGCGAGCTAGCATAGCATATAACTTTGTTACTACAAAAGCATCACTTTACCTACAAAATGTGCGGTGCATACTTTCAGAGATTATACGTATACGTTCTACTATAAAATAACAAGCAAATATATTTGGTATCCACAGTAATATTAGACATAGTCCGTGAGCTGTTTACTAGTAATTCTACACGTCGTCCGCTAGGTGTCACTGTTTTATAATTTATAGGAAGGTGTAAACATAACGCATAGGGTGGGAACCCGTCGGAGCAAGCCCAGTTTATTTACACTACACACTAGATTATCATTAGAGATGTTTTCAAAAGTTCTAAGTGGGTAACTACAGTAATTACTAAGGAGTAATTACCGTTAAGTTGTTTTCCATATACATTTTGAATCAGTACAAGCATCAGAGGTTCTGCATTATTTGTTACAATGAAAGTGCCATTAAATAAGCTCACATTTCGCCCATTTATCACAGCAGGAGAACACAGGCCAGAAGATGGAAGAGCTCTCTGATTATTTAAGGTCAAGACATGTGACTGAGGAAACAATCCAGCGAATGGAACAAGACAAGGTATGCAAAATATTGTATTATGATACAGATCAATCATATACAAACATTGATAGAATCAATAAACATTTTTTTATATATATTTTTCTATAGATTGATCAGAGTGTAATAAAGCTCATGTCTGATGAAGAACTTAAGCAGTATCTACCATCGTATGGAGATCGAGTGGCTGTATTTGGATACTGTCGGCGTCAAGAGCAAGACCCCAGCAGTCGCAGGTCCAAACTTTTTGAGAGACTTAAAGGAAAGCTTACTAAGAACATTAAAGACACTACTGCAAACAAAGAGAAGCAAGGTGAAAGTGGTAGGAAAAAAGACAGAAAAGTTGAGCTGGGTTGGCTGAATTTTAGAGAGAAAGAACAGGCTCATGTGCATATGCGCACAAAAAAGGGGGGTGGAACCCGAAAGGAGAGTGTGGCCAAGAAAAGTACTAAGAAAGACCTTATAGAAAGAGCACTACAGCTGTTTTTTCCCGGGGGAGTAAATGCAGAAGGCAATTCTTCAGATTTTGAAATAGATTTAACTGACTTCCAGGAACATCCTTTGCCTGATGATGTTACTGTTGAGGAACTGTATGAAAGAACCAAACTGCCTATACTGCGGTTTTACTTGAAAACCAAAAAGAAGCAAACAGACACAGACCTGCATCTTGAGGAGGACCACAGGAACGATTGTGAATCAGTTATCCATCCTGAGGTGCAACCACACTCCTCAGACACGGCCAATACTGCCGTTGCTTTGGAGGTCAATACATTTGATGTGATTTTTGTCGCTACCACTGAGCCTACTCATAATGATGGTGAAATTTTGCAAGAACAAGAAATAACACTTAACGCGAATGACTTGGAGGACAGTGGGATTGTTACTGTCCGCACTGAGAGTCTTTTGGAAACGGAATCCATACCTGATCTTGAAGATACTTTGCCTCTTACTGATGATGAATCGTTGCCATCTGTTTTAGACATACCTGAAAGACCTAAAACTATTGTTGCAGTTCATCGAGGACAGATCCTTAAAGAGCTAATCCAAGTGTTTTGTGAGGAAGGTTTTATGGATAAAAACATAGGCTTTAAAGTAATTCTTCCTGATGGAAAACTAGAAAAAGCATTGGATGATGGCGGTGTTTTAAGGGATGTGCTGTCAGAGTTTTGGAATGACTTTTATGAACAGTGCACCATGGGGACGGACTTCAAAGTGCCAATCATACGTCATGACTTTGGTAAAAAGGAATGGGAAAGTGTTGGTCGGATCATTGCTTTTGGTTGGAAAAAAGTAAGGTACCTTCCGGTCAAACTTGCTCCTGTTATTCTTGAGCAAGCCATCGTTGGTGGTGTTGAGAGCAACCTACTGAATACCTTTCTGAAGTATGTGCCACAGTCAGAGCGAGTGATGTTTCAGTCATGCTGTTCAGATTTTGGAAATGTTGACATGGACGAGTTAGTCGAAGTTCTTGACATGCATAACTGTCGCAGACAACCAACAGAAGGCAACATACAGCAAATACTACAGGAGCTTGCTCATCAGAAACTTATTCAGGAGCCTGCTTTTATAATTGAGCAGTGGAGTAGTGTGCTTGAGGATGTGAAGTCCGAGTTGAAAGGGATTGCAGCTGTCTATTCTGCCTTACAGCCAACATCAAGAAAAATTATGAGTTCATTAACTTACCCAGATAACCCAAAAGCCAGTGAAAAACTAATTATGAAATATGTCAGTGCATATCTTCGAGAGTGTGACCCAGTGCACCTGTCCAGTTTTCTCAGGTTTTGTACAGGGTCAGATGTGTTCACAGGAAAGGCCATTACTGTGTCATTCACAGAAATTAAGGGCTTTCAGAGGAGACCTGTTGCTCACACTTGTGGTTGTGTTTTAGAGCTGCCAGTCACTTATGACAGTTACCCTGATTTTCGCCATGAAATGAACAGTGTATTGGAGAGCAACATCTGGATTATGGATATTGCGTAACTTTAGCCAAAAACAAAACCAGTACATTGTGTATATGACTGGTTCAAACTTACTGTTAAGGGGTGTAAATGTTAATCGTTCAGTACCATTTTAAAGCGGCATTTGTGTACACATTTTTTTCATGTACATAAAATGACCCTTTTTGCATTAATAAACCCTGTTTAAGTTTTGCTGAAACTGTGGTTCTCAAAGTTGTCACACCAAGTGCCATTTAATAAAATACTTGACCAACCAAGCACCATCAGGCCAAGACCAAGATCCAATCAGGACAACACAGGTCTAAAATAGACCCAAATTGGACTAATTTGTAAACCTGAAAGACTTGTTTAAAGCATAGATTAATGTATTATTTATCATTATTTATTAAGTTTCTCTATTTAAAATTGTCTAATTTGCAGATGACCCCAAAAATTGGTACTGGAGTAAGCCAGATTTTCTATTTGAAAATCACAGATTTAGCCGGTCTATTCTCTAATAGTTGTCGTTTTCATTTCAATTTTGTCTACATTTGAAAACATATTGTTCAGGCACAACATCTTTTGTTAGGCAATGTTTATGCATTTTTAAATTTGCAGGAAGCCTAAAAAAAGTTTGATTAAAAAAAAGTACTGTACTTCTGTTTGGTGTGTTCATTCTGATCAGAATTGTATCAATTGTATGTCTCTTTAAATCCTGTCTGAGGTTTTAGCTCCCTTGCAATCATACATGGAAAACCAAAATATTGTATTTGCATTTATTGATGAGCTAATCTTCACAACATGTACCCAGCTTGTATCTTGTGCAAATCAACACAGTTTTGAGTCATTTTTGGTCTTAGTGTAGTATAGTGTCCCATAAAATGTAATTCACTGCTGTAATTCATTATTGATAAGCTCTCTTAACCGAATGTAGATGTCGATAGTTTTGTACACATCATTTGAAATAGATAAATTATGCTCAGACATCAAGTCTACACAGATTTT
Source organism: Proterorhinus semilunaris (assembly GCA_021464625.1). Classification (NCBI taxonomy): domain Eukaryota; kingdom Metazoa; phylum Chordata; class Actinopteri; order Gobiiformes; family Gobiidae; genus Proterorhinus; species Proterorhinus semilunaris. Next base: position 24,594,305 of record CM038360.1, read on the forward strand.
GAAGACATCTTCATCACATGGAAATGTTTTGAACAAGCATTCTTCAAGGCAGAGTGAAACTTTCTCCATAGGTACAGGGTGCAAAAAATCTCTTCCCCCATACAGGTGTGGAACTGCATACAAAATGTAAGGACGTCCATGGGGTGATCTTGAATTGTTGACTTGACGGACACGATGGTTATTCCAAGTCAGTGCAACCTCATTAAGTTCGTCCTATGACAGATAAAACTCTTTGAGTATGGATTTACACATGTGAACAGAAGGAACTGTTATAGGGTGAAAATAATAACATTGTCTATTAAAATAGTTGGGACAATACAATGTTCAACGTGTATACACAAATTAATTATTGCCAAAGAATATGCCTACCTGTATTAATTCCATAAAACAGAATTGTATCAATGACTTGTCCAACAACGTATCTGAAAAATGCCCATCTTCTCTTAGTTTGTCAAAGAGATCAATCCAATATTGAACACATTCACTTCGCAGGGTGAGCCACCATCGTTCAATGCGTTGGTTTCCCGTGCTTGGACCGAATGATACAGGATCTGTCTCTTGGTTTGTAGGATAATGCAAAAAACGCAGAAATTCTGCTATATGGCCATTTTCTGTTCCCAAATCAAGCCTGACTCGAGCTGGACAGCCACCTGCAGCGACCACTGCATCCATGAAGTAGCCAGCTATTATTTGGGGGTTATTGTTTGTTTTGTAGGCTTCGAGCCATAGCATCTTCCTGGAGAAGCCATCGATGCAGCCGCTGATTGCTATTCCAAAAGGCTTGATCTTGTCATAGCCATCTATGTGCCAGACATAATTTGGCCCCCTACTGTGGTATACTCTCCTTCGTAGCCTGTTTCTTGACCGGAGATCAACACCCTCACTGTCCAATAACCGCATTAAAATACGAACAGTCTCCCTGTCGGTCACAATATTGTTTACCCAGCATTTCTGATGCATCCATCGATAGCCGTGATATTGTCCAGATGTCTCCAGCTGCTGCTCAATGAATGCGGCCACTTCAACCACATCGGTTTTATTTTTACGTCTCCACAGGCCATTTTTGCTTAAAATCCGCTCGAGAGTGCGTTTGCTTAAGTCGATTCCATGTGAATGTTCAAGTAAATGCAGTATTTCGTTAGTCGTAAAGCCATCTGAAAAGTACTTCTTCGCCAACTCGCGCGCCATGTTATTGAAAGAAACAGGATGTCGACCTTCTTCTTGTGAATTTCCGCAAATTGTATTGCTAGAATCATTGAAGTATATTGAATATGTAATGCTGCCACCTATCGTTCAAAATGGGCAACACAATCTGGACCGGCAAGATCAGCATTAAAAACTCGTAATTACGAGTTTTAAACTCATAGTATGAGATTTAAAAACACAATTACGAGTTTTAAAACTCGTAATTTCGAGATTTAAACTCGTAATTTCGAGATTTAAACTCGTAGTAAGAGTTTAAAAGTCGTATTTTTGAGATTTAAACTCGAAATTGTGTGTTTTAAACACAGAATTATTACTTTAAATCTCGTAATTTCGACTTCCTGTTGGGCTTTTATTTTTTAACATGGCGGAAACGGGCTTCCATACATTTCCCTTTATTTGTGTTTGTATTTATTAGTATATTTGGTCGGGATAGTGCATGTTAATGAACATACATGGGTCTCATGCATGCAAACACACCACACCGACATGCACACTCTGAAACACTCTCATTCATCAACACCTATTGTCCATGTTTTTTTCTAAGCGTTATTTAGCGTGGTTTCACAGCTGTTACAACATATACCTCTACTGCAGCTATACTGACTTTAATGACTCAAACATGAACAACAATAACGATATGAAGTCACACAGAAAACAGACGATGATAAAAAGCTGTTCCAGATTAACCTTACACGGCTACAGCTTCATCACAGAAATAAAAAATGCTCTGGTCAAATATTCCACCAAATCCTGTCCTTTGTTTCATCATCAGAGAAAGACGCTGCTGCACTAACACACAGTGGGGTCTGCTCCTTCTCTGCACAATGTATGCAAATTAGCCATGTGGTTATTTAAGAAAAATGATGCACCGCAATGAAAACTACTGTTTTAGCTTATGAGCTAAAGACATTTGAGACATACACAGTTTATTCTTCTGAAACCATACCTGCAGCAAGGAGAGGCGTCACAAGAGGTGCTACAGGAAACAAAAAGGGACAAATGAGGAGAAGATGGTGAACGACTGTTGTGGAGCAATAGGAGCTGCACAGGAGGAAGAGGAAGGAGGAGGTGGAGGAGCTGACCAGTGCAGGACACCACACTCTGAAACATGGACAAACCCAGGGGGAGAAGCACCGTTTCAGAGGAGCACTGAAGGCAGCGCGCCACTACAAAAAGCGAACACGAAATAGTGCACTGTATGGACAGCTGATACTGTGTTTATTCTTGACCCAGTGTGACAATTTATGGAGTGCAAAAAACTGTTAATTTTTGGCACCGGTCCTATGACCCAACGTTGGCCCTTTTGAGCTCCTGGAGAGGAACGGCCACCATTTCAAAAAGCCAGTTTGGCATGACACAAGCCCTTTAAAATCAAAACACTTCCCTTAAATGTGTCGTGGTAATCCTCCTTGTTTCCCTTGCCTCACCCTGTCATGGTCACTACCTCCCTCACAGCCGTGTCCAGTCCTTCTGCACTTTCACCCCATCCCATTCCTCGCTCAAATCCCAGGACTGTCCCAGAGGATTGCCCCGTGCCTAAAGCCCCTCTCGCCGAAAGCCGCATGAGCAAACCGCGCCGCGGCTCCCGCCTTATCGCACCCTCACCATCACGCGCTCAGCTCCCGGTGCATAAGCAATATTTCCAGCCGCGCGCCTCCCCATAGCCTCCCTGGAGATTTATCTGGCTGTTCAAGTAGAAAATGAATATTTCACACTTCACTTGGCTGATCAATTACCTACAAGCTGTTGCCGTATTTGGTGGCCGGTCGGAGAGAGGTAGTGGTGGAATCGTCCGTGGGGAGAAGCTCGACAATCGGCCAAATCGCGGCGGCACAAAAAAAAAAAAAAAAGAAGAAAAAAAGGGCTGGCGGTTATGAATTTTGTGAATGACAAAGTCCCCGGAGTGACGTTTTCATCCGGGGCGCACACAGATCGCGAATTGTTTGAAAACAAATTAAAACTGAAAAGTGGGTGATTAGCGCTGGTTAATTTGCGCGCCCGGGATGATCACTGGCACTGAGCTGAGCGAGCGAGGCGGAATGCAAGGCCAATCGGAGCGTTGAGGAAATCAATACGGCAGAATACAAGTGCACTGAAGGGCCTGTCGCTCACGGCTGAAACAGGAGGAAAGCATATGGCTGCGCGTTCATCCTGCAAGTGTCCGAATGCAGGATGTCCCGATGATATGGGTCTGTGGGAAAGTGAATTAAAATGGGATTAAGAAATGGCCGATAACGAATTACATGTACTGTACTAGAGTAGAGTTTTTGAGAATCCGTACTTAATTTGAGTAGTATTTTTGTTGAGAACGTTCATTTAACTACATTTGAAAGTTAAATGTCACACTTTCTACTCCACTACATTTCTAAAAAGGCTTTCAAGTCGAAAGTAAACTTGGTCGTGTGTTTTGTTCATTTTAACAGCCTAATCATGCACACTACAGAACAGTAGGTGGCGCTGTACAGATGTATTGGCCAAATTGAATGTCACTGACTCACAACAAGGATGAAGGCCACAGGCTGCGTCTGAAACCATCCAATTATAGCCTCTATGTCCCAACCCTAGCTCCTGATCCTTAACCTTTCATGGGGTCAACTGTTAGATCCCTATGCAGTTAATGAACTAGAGCTTCAGCAGCATTTGCCCAATTCGACCGTCCTTACCCAGGGGAAGTGACATCACCAACAGCTGTTCTTCTTTAAGGTTATTGGCGGACTGCAGGCCAAACAAAAGCGCATGCCGTCACCTACTGTATTGCATATGCAACAACATAGTGTCCAAATAAAGACATTTAAGGAGAAAAAAAAAAAAAGAGAAAAATCCAAATGAGCCATCACATTTTCCTTTAGCCTTATTTTATCTCAACAGCTGTTTCATAAAGCTACAGTATGCAAATGATCCATGTGGCTTAAGTTTCTACTAAATGAAAGCAAAAGCACAAACTGCCTTCATTTAAGCCATTTACTCTTTAAAACCAGACATGTGACTGTGCTGTGGTGACGACAGCGTTATTTTTTGACACTTTTATAAAGTTTGGCTTGTGCAGAATCTTTTTTTTTTATTATTAAATGTGCGCCTGTCAATCAACAGTGGTTGCACATGAAGAATTACTCCAGGGTGGGGGCAAGGGGGTGGGGGGATTGGCCACGCAGTGGCTTATGGGATGGCACATAGCTCCAAATCGCCGGTTAGTTAGCATCAGAGGTCCCTATGCTAAAGTGGCTATGATAGTTAGCATCATAGCCACTCTTTTAGCCACTCCTTAGCCACTCGATCATAGCCACTCTTTTCATCATAGAGGCTCCTTTCCCTAACTCCTTCCTAACTGACAGCACCATTCGGAGGCTTCTTATCATGGCGGACGCTGACGCACATCCGATTTGGCGAAAGACCTCTTACCAATCTGCTCGTTTCGGAAGGGTCCACAATTACATTTTTAGAACACTTTTTAAAACAGATTTGTACTTTCTATGAATACTTAAAGCTTCCTCTACTCCATTTTGCCAGACCGGCATGGTTGCATTCCCACAGTGCATGGCTAGATGCGCCACCTTCAAAACAACGAGCGAACTTTGTACCACAGATACAAACGAGCTCCGCACCTCCCTCACCTCCCAGTGCACCCCATAACACCCCCCTCAGCCCCACATGCCCCCGCACAATGTCAACACAAACACATGCAGAGCTCGCTAATGTTTGAAGCAGCAGAAGCCGCAACAGTTAGCGGCTAACACAGTCAGCGTTTAGCATTAAGATAAAAGTTTACAAACGATCGTGAACTGACAAACATCTGACAGACCTGCTCTGATGCAGCTGGAATCCTAATGAAGTGTCCCTTTGTTTAATAATCCAACATCCAACAAAAGCCATGAACAAGAAGCCCCTTATGAGAGACCAACAGGCCCGGTTAGAACCATGAGGCCGTCCTTCTGTGGACCCACCACCTGCAGGAGGAGCCATAGGGTGCTATGTGTTTTGGGCAGCTCCAACAGACCCCACGACCCGGCAACGGACAAGTGGAAGAAGATGGATGGATGGATGCCATGAACAAAACAAAAAAATAAACACTGACTTACATGAAAGTTGCAGTTTGGCAAATAAAGTCTCAAAATGTTTACTTTGCTACATATCGTATTTATGCTGATAAATGTGTGTTGCACATAAGATTATTTATTTATTTAGATTTCCGTAACTCCTTGAATCTATCATCAATGCAGCGTGTGGCCTATGGTGTGGGCGGGAGTGAGAGGCGAGGGTGAGGGAAGAGCAGGGTTCTCACCAGATGCGCCCAATTTTATACTGGGAGACTTCAATCAAGTCTGCTTTAAAAAGTCTTTAGTGAACTTTCACCAGTACATCACCTGCCCCACGAGGCGGGGGAGATCTTTGGATCTTTGTTATGGATCGGTGAAGGACGCGTATAAGGCGGTACCTCTCCCTCCACTGGGCTTATCAGACCATAACTGTGTCCACCTAATGCCCATATACAAGACTGTTCTCAAGAGGGAGAAGGTCAAGACTAAAGAAATAAAAACTTGGACTGAGGAATCTACCCTATGTCTACAGGAATGCTACGACTGCACAGACTGGGATGTCTTTAAAGACAGTTGTGGGAATGATTTGGACGAACTGACGGATGTAGTATGTGCATACATGGTTTTCTGTAGAGACATGAGTGTGCCATCTAAACAGATTAAATTATACCCGAATAATCAGCCTTGGGTAAATAAATCTGTTAAATCATGTATACAGTAAAAAAGCCGAGTTTTTAAGCAGGGATCAGCCATGGAACAATTAGATTGTAAACTGAATTTTAATGAAAACTGTGCTGTTGTTTGTAAAAAAGGGTCACCAACGACTGTATTGTCTTCGGAAACTGTCCTTCTTTCATGTAGATAAAACTGTGATGACACTTTTTTATTGGGCATTCATCGAAACAACCCTAACTTTCTGCTGGTATGGCAACTCCTCTGTTAGAAACAAAAACGCCCTGAATCAGCTGGTCAAGTGGTCAAGTAAAGTCATCGGCCCGGCTTCAGACCAGTTTGAACTTTCTGTACGATAGACAGTTAGAGAGGATGGCACGAAGCATCCTAAAAGACACTGCGCATCCTTTGCATTCAGCGTTTCGATTGCTTCCATCTGGGCGTAGGTTTTTAATGCCAATAAGCCATACGAATCGTTTTAGTAAAAGCTTTGTTCCCGCTGCCCTTTCCGTGATGAACAAGTAAATCGCCCCCTGACACGGCTTTTATCTTTGTTACTGTCCAGTGGCTTAAATTTCTGTTGTATCTTTAGGCACATCCTGTTAGTATCTGGAGCATATGTTTTATATTTAAACACGTATGTGCTGTTTTATCTTTGTATAATGTGTTTTAATGTTGACTAGTTAACCTAACTACTCCACCTACTGACCCATTTTCTTTTAAATACAGTGCTTAAGTATTTTCTACAGCAAATACTTAAGTACTTTCACTGAAGTAATAATTTGACTGAGCAACTTTTACTTGTATCGGAGTAACTCTTCCCCCAAGTACACCACAGACGGGTACTTTTCGGTTCAAACAATTCAATTGAGCTTGTGTTTTTTGATCAGATGGCAACATCCCAACAGTGTCGTTATGGCAGCGTTCTGTGAGAATCAGCGCCACTATACCAAGTGATGCAACAAATCAAAAATGTTTTATCTTTTGAATGGTGAGATGTCTCTAAAACTGCATCTACAGTCTAAATAGTCAGATGTGTCAATATGGAGTGGACATAGAACTAGAGCTGGGCCATATGACAATAAAAATCAAATCATGATCTGGTCCCTGTGACGATTTTCCATATTGTAGAGATTGTTACATCTCAATTCAGCGCTTCTCCTCCATTCCATCTGCCTCCATTCTTCCATTGCCCAGTCTTATCTCGCTCTGTGTGACAGGAGGATTTAACCAATTTAACCTGTTGCTGTGAACTTTAAGAAGCAGTGCACCACGTGAGTTCTGAAAGGCAATAGGAAGATACGAAGTACAAATTGTGACGCTTTCGTCCAATATTTGGTATCGTACCTCCAAAAACATGCTGGTCAGGTTTGCCCACAATGGCTCAGTCGCAGCGGCTCATTACTAACATTTTAACACAATTTTGTTTTACGGTTGTACAATGACAAATAAAGCACTTACTTACTTAAATTAACAATGAAGCGAGGAAATTATGTCCAAATGTTACAGTTGAAACATTTCCATAACATTTTTTTGTAGGTCATGTTTTATTTTTATTTGTCACATTTCTAAAACGACGTGAAAGGAAAAAAGGCCACTGCAAAAGTTGGAGTACCCTTCAGAAATTATTCCTCATAGCCCCCCAATATGATAAGTATCACAGCTTTAAAGCAGAACTAAGTCAGAAAGCAGAACTAACTCATGCCCCGAGAGGCCATAAGCCCCACTGCAGGTGTCGTAGCATGTTGCGTTTTTTTACTTATTAATCGCCTGTGAGATTAAATACTACGCTGACAGAAAAGACAAAGGGAGAGAGGGATATTGTACATCCAACACAATAGAGATATTTTTTTCACTCAAACGGTTTAAGTAAATACTGTTTAAGTGGCGCTAGCCCGCAGTTAGCTTTGCCCGTTAGCCTGTTAGCTTCTTCTTCGTGATTCCATTAGTGTGTATTGGTGCTCCGACCCTGTGCAGGGAAAGTTGCAATTGTGGTTTTTCTGGCCAGAGACACCAGGGGGAGATGAAAGACCCCCCACTCATCCCATTGACACTTGTATTACCCCCAGAGGGACTACGGAAAAGATTTATTAAGGTAAACAACTTACTTTGTACTGCTTTAAACACGTTTCGAGTTTTCAATTGTTGTTTGAGGGATTTTTGTCCTTTCTTCCTTACAGTGGAAATGTCTTCCAGAGCTCACAGAATTCCGGGTTGTCTCTGCTATTTGGAGATCTATCCACAGATCTTCAATGCTGTTTAGGTCAGGATACAGTAAAAAACACGAAAAACCTCCCGACTGCACCTCTTGATTGTGTTGTTGACAGCCCTTTGTAGAAGTCATTTGCTTTCTTAACTTACTCTTTTTTTCACAGATGGTGCTACGTTTTCCTCCAGAATCTGTTGGAATTTAATTGAATCCTCTGAATTGTAGCCATTGAGCAGTGTCAGAGAGTGAGTGAGTGGCATCATGTGCGAACAGAACAATGATGTGGTCCATGTAACAGGTGTTTTCCACAGGACTACCGCAAGTGCTGCTCCCTGTCAGGGGGGATTTCCAGCCCAGGATAACCGGGTATAAGTGGGGGCCAATCCAAGGGGGCATGGGTCAGAGGTTTCGAAACTGGGACTGTCCCGGGAACAAACTGGGATTGTTCTGGGTAAACCTTGGACGTCTGGTCACCCTATGTAGCTATGATCAGGAAATTAGAGAGGTTGAGCTACTAGTCGAGACTTAGGAGGACTTGGAGTGACTGAAAATGACAGCGAAATGAAATAAAAATCATGTCGTGTTTCCTGAGCTTAAAGGTATACAGGAGGATTTTCCCTAATTTTAGGAAAGAACCGCCCTCTCCACATTTTGAAAAAAATGCACATGCGCAACGCTCTACCTGCTCCCGAGAGGGAACGCCTTCTAAAACGTGTGCGAGAGACATGCACGAGCCCAGTTCTCCTCGTGCACGCTCTGTTTACAAGTCACTGTCGGCATCGCTCACACAAGCTCACTTTCCAAGAAGATTTGCACTTTTTCCACAATGTCAGACTCCCCACCGGTAAGTGAAAATCTATTACAACCATCAAAATTTGTTTTAAAGAATATGTATAAAGCCAATCGTAATCAGGGATTGTGAATACAAAATGTTTCGTGTCTATGTAGCGTTACGAGCATAAACAAGCTATCATTTAGCATCTAAATTGTTTTATTTCATTTATGTCCGTTTAGAGCTTTCAAGAGGACAGTCTTGTGGGATCAGATATGGACTACGAGCCCGTTCCCTGTGCATCCCGACCAAGATCCAGGAGGGGGGGTGCGCCTAGAGGCCGCGGGAGACGAGCTCAGAGCACAAGACCTCCAAGAGCTAGCACCAGCCAAGAGCAAGGAGAGAGAAGGGGAGGCAAGGGTCGGGCTAGAGCCCGTGGCCGTCTGCTAGCTGACCTGTCACGGGAGGACTTCAAAAGGGTTGAAGAACTTCATAAACAGAGGATTGCAACTGAGGAGGTATGTGTACACATATAACCGCTAACTTGTTATTTTTTTGTCGCAAAATACGTCACAGGCTAACTTACAAACTCTTATCAGTACAAAGCATTACTATTGTTATTGTAATATTACTGGTCCAGGGTGTCAGACAGACAGTGTGAGACGTGATCTTTCCTTTTGTTATTGTAATGCTCCCTCCTACATTGCGAGGCAGACAGTGAACAGTGAATACACTCAAAACTGGAGTGAATGTACTGCACTTTTCCCTTTTATTAGAAAACGTGTTCACATTTCGCCTGTTCAATGGTTTAGAAAGCTGTGTGTCAAAGGGCTAAATAGAACATTTTTTTAAGTGTGATTTTGTTTTAACAGGCTAGGATAAAGAGACTGACATTAGAGGAGTGTCAACAACTTCTACAAAGATGCCTCAGTCGTGAACCGAGTCTCATCTTTGACCTCATGAGTCTCACCCCTGATCCCCCTCCACCAGGCCCTCCTAATCCACAGGCACCCAACTTGTGTGTCTGTGGAAACTGCAGAAATATGCCAACACTGCTGGAACAGAAATGCTGTCAACAACAACCACAAAACTGCACGTCACTGTTGCCACACATAGAGCTGTACATCTTGGAGGAAGGTGTGCTGAGACTGGCCAGGCGAATCTGGAATGACCTTAGGGCAGAGGTGGACATCCAGGAGACAGGAGAAAGTCACAGACAGTTCCGCTATGCTGCATATAGGAACTTTATTGTCTGGCAATATGGTGTTCTGGGACCAGGAGTTAGAATTGTTATAGCGTCATGTTGTGTGTGGAAAATTAGAGATCGTTTCCCGGATTCTAATGGTAATTATGTAGGCTTTATTCCGGCCAGAGTGTAAACCTTGTGTACTCAACGTAATTCTTTGTGCTTTATTCCAAGATACCTCATCAGGTAAACTTGCACCATAAAATAAGCTGGATCAATACATGTGTGTATTTTATGCTAACTTTTTGTTACATGTACTATTTTGATTGATGTTGATAAAGTTTCTTACAAAGCATATCTTTGTCCATGTACTTCCATCGAGTTTCCCATACTTCTCTAAAATATTTGTACGTGGCTTTAAAAAGTTCACAAAGGACAATGTATGTAGGCTTGTACAGTTGTGCTCTAAAGTTTACATATCCTGGCAGAATGTTTTTACTTTTTTTTTTCCACTCAGTGGTTGTGTGAAGCCACTTATGGTGAAACAGTGTTTGCTCTTTTTAAATAAAATGACCCTTTTCAAAAGTTTACACACCCCTGTTCCTAATAATGTGTATTTCCCCCTTAGCATCAATGACAGCTTGTAGTCTTGTGGTCATTGTGGAGAATTTTCTGTATAATCTAATGGTAAACCGGCCCATTCTTTATCATAAACATGTGCTGTATGTGATAACGGTTTAGAACTTACATATACAAATATCAACGCAATTTGAGATAGCCATATGCAGATTTTGTCTTTTATTTGCTCAAATGTATAAAATTATATGCTGTTCTTTTATACATGACATACATTCACCATAAAAATTATTGATTTGCGCATTATGTACAGGGGAAATGAAGCACACGTATGTCACTCCTTTTGAAGCACCACATCTACAGGTCATGTGTGAGATGGTTGACCTTTAAAAAAAAATATAAATAAAATAAGTTTACATATCAGGACTTTATCCTATGCAACAGCAGCATACACTGTAGAGCAGGGGTAGGCAACATCAGGCCAAGGGAGTCAAATCTGGCCCTCCTGCATAAAACATGTGGCCCCCAAGATCATTATGAAGAAATATTATTCAATAAATAGGAGACCAAATACCTGATAAAGCACTCTAAAATGTTGAAAATACTGTCAATATTTTCACATTTCCTTCCAAAGCACTCCTTTAGATCATAAATGATGTACAAAGCTAATATTTGTGCTTTATTTTGGACAAGAATTGTAATTTTCGGCCCTTGGCATTTGGGCAATGAAGAAAATTGTCCCTCAATGACAAACCTGCCTACCCCTGCTGTAGAGGATTGAATTCAACAAAATAAGGCACTTGACTCGAATACAACTCACCTAGCCCTCTGCGGGCTTTCTTTTCCTTCAATTCTTGTACTGTTGGGGCAGGGCCACCGGACAACAGCCCCAGCCTTCGTGGATCATGAAGTGCAAGAGGCTGCTTTCCTGCCATCCCCCTAGGAGCCAACAGTCTTGAATGGAGAATAACACTCTGTAGATCTGTAATGTACTTGTAGGTTTTTGGGTTCTTGATGGTGTACAGCCGCCACATCTTTGATCTTTTGTTAAAAATTCTGCCATACCTTGGAGGAGTAAACAAAAACATGTCAATATTGCCATTGCGTGTATAGTATAAATTATGGATTATAGATCAGTGATAACTTACTGATATGAGCCATCTGCATTTGTTCGTGCTCCTCGGTTTAGGTGGTAGTTATAATCCAGCCCTGCCAACAGGGTCCGAGCATAGTACACTGGTGGTTTGAAGCAGAAGCGCTTTGAGGCGTACATAAGTATGTGGTTATGGAAGGACTCCAGGTCTGAGGTTGATCTATAAAACAAAAATAAAGAAGCAAATAAGACAATGTGTGAACCTGGCATTTTCCAAATTTTGATAAAGCAAATTGGTGGTTTGGAATGCAATTGCACTACAAAAATGTCTACCTGAAAGAGAGATACTTGGGTATATTTTTCAACCAGCGTGCATCGTAAACGATCTTTTGGAGTCTTCCATGTGCTGCAGAGCCCTTTGGAATCCATTCTTTATTCCGGTCTTCCTCCAAAGGACCATGTCGACAGGCCCCAAAGTACCACTCATGTTTGCCAGTTACATGATGCAGAACTCCTGTCCAAAGATCCTGTAATCAAATGTTTTCACTCAGTAAATTATGCGTACTATTAAAAAAAAAAAAAACATTTGACAAACACCCTTTATATATTAGTATACTCTAATTGTGTAGTAATATATACAGTAAATAAAAACTTACGTTGAAAGCTTCAAAGGTCTCTGCTTCCTTACAGCTGTACCAAAAATGATTGCAAATGTCTCTGTTCCAACTCAGAAGTAGTGCACAGTCCTTCTCATGTCCAGCCTAAAAAACAAATTTATTGAATTAGATTAACTGGTTCCTTGCCAAAAAAACAAAAAAAGGTCTCAATAACAGTAAACATACAGCCAGAATCTTTTTACTTAGGTTCTTTGCACCGTGCCAGATATCCAAACTGTGTTTCACACCACAGTCTTTGTATTGGCCATTGTCTGTCAAACATCAAAGCAGTATTATTATTCATTGAACATCAAATCTGTCTATATGTAACTAATATTGCATAAAGCCACGTACTAAAAATTGCTGATATTTGAATATTAGCATCAGTGCAAAATTCCTTCACATTCCCCAACTTTGGACGGAGTGTGTCTAAGGTCTCGATGAATGTCGCCTTCTCCATAGCTACAGAGTTCCCTCCGACCTGTCGTTTGTCCATATTGACAATCGACACAATACTTTGTGTCGTTCTCCATGGTGGTGTATGTGCAGAATTCGGCACAGAACCCAGGACTGTCCATCCTAGCATCACCTTATAATGACAAATATAAATGGGTTCAATGTTTTGTTAATGTATAAAACAATAACGACAGATAATATTGCAAGTTGCAGAGATGTTATATACTAACCAAAGAGCACAACAGAGTCCTTTGAACTCAACTGGCTGATGACATTGCTACTCTCCCTCTTCCAAAAATCTTCAATGTTCGACAGACAAAATTTGGTTTGGATTTTGTAGAATGTTGTTGGGTCGATCATCCCCAAGTTCATAAACTTGAAGAGCAGAGCTATTTTCCGGAAGTTGTTACCAGACAGGAGGATATTTGCACCCAACATAAAATCGCCAGCGAGCATTCCATATTTGAAATATCGCTGTGAACTCCACTTCCAAACAGTGTGACCATTTGGACATATCTGTAAGAGTGCAAGAGTTGAGCGCCACTGCAGAAAATGCCACTACTGAAATGATTTTGAGATTTAAATGTAAACATGTGATACTCACCCATTCCGCAATGACTGCAGAGCACCTTGATTTTACAGAAACCTCAAATGGCTTAGCTGCATTACAGGGTGCCTTTGTGATTGAATTCTTCACTGTGCATTTTTCAATTGGAAGAATAAGGAAGTCCAGCAACTGCTTTATAATGTCATGATAGACTATGGATGCGGGCCTGCCGATTACGTCTTCCTCTGTGAGGACCATTGGTGCGTCTGGTGGAGTGGCAACTTCCTGGCTTTCATCTTCATTACCTTCCGGGTCATCGTGCACTGTCTGATCAAGGCCAATCACAGGATAATCCTCTAACGACAGTCCATTTGGGAGAGCAACACCAGACCTGCAAATGTAAAGAAAAAGATGAGTCACACATCACCCAAAGAGCAAAAGCTTCTGCCAGCCACTCCAGTGCTAATTAACAACTATTACAAGTCAATAGGATGCTGGAGACAGAGACATTTCATTTACATGTGTTGGAGACACCGCCCGGAATGTCAGACAGACCTTTCAAACACCTACAAAGGGTTTTACGTACAGGTGATAGCTCTAGTAGCAGTTTTTTTCATCTTTATTGCTTTCAGAGATTGATTGCAGGAAGACGTTCTTTTGGAAATGCAACAATAAGGTTTACCCCAATGAAAATCGCATCAACATATTTTCCATTACAAAATGAAAAAATAATAATAATACCTTATGCAAATATGAGGACCCAGGTCGTATTCTTCATCCACATCAGCTGGGGTTTCACTGGTCTCATCTTCTGAGAAATCTACCTCCTCTGTCTCATCTTCTGAGGATGACTGTGATTGTGTCTCTGTATCCGGAGTCCAAGTTTCATCCCATGTGTCGTCATCCCAGTCAATCCTTTTGAATAAAGTAATTTTAGTGCCCCCTTCAGTACCATCCCAAATAAACCCAAAAAACAGTAATACTTACATTGAATTGTGTAGATTGTTGAAGGAATCTTCTTCAATGTCAACTATATTTACACTAGTTGAGGCCCTAGAAAATATATTCAGTAAATTACCAAATATAAAGCAAAAATAAATAACATTCAAAATAACATCTGCACAGAGATGTTGAATTATAATTACCCTGCTTCCTCTTGTGGAATAGTTCTTCTTTCTTCCTCACTGCTACTACTGCTGGCCATTTTCTCAACTCCCTTCACAGAGAAATCACCTTCTCTGTAAATTACACAAATACAGAATATAGATAATGTTGCTAATCCAGCCACAAAAACAAGGAATAATTTCTACTAAGAAATATGTAGCTTGATGATAAATATGACAATAACTTACCGATCAGACAGTGACTCCTGAATTGTGGACACAGCTGGAGGCCGGGGTCTGGCCCATTGAGTGTGTGTCAGTGGAGTGGATGTAATTTTATCATAGCTGTAACAAATATAGAATTATACACATTAGTTGTTTGTTCTACCAAAGTACAAGCATAACACATCTTTTATATTTTAGTGCACATATATGCATCACAGTAGATTGTATGGAAGGGCATCCAAATTTGGCTAGCAGCGTCATGCAATACAAAATATCAAATGCCCTTCCATGTTTTATTTACTTATAATGATAGATTGATTGAGACTTCAAGAACAATGGAGAAGTAGCTTGTTGCTTTTGTCTAATTTATACTATGGTGACCATTGGGATTATCCAAAATGAACACACAAGATTTTAGATCATTTCAGCGTGATGTCTTTTACCATTTGTCATAAGGCTACTTTAGACAAATGGAGAGCTTTCCCGTGTCTGCGCGGCGCGTGACCTGTGCCAAGGCTTCGCTAATCAGAGCCTACATTAGGATAAACTTCTCTCCTAATAACTACTCGGTCGATTATTCTCAAATCATAATCCAAAGCATACCACAACGATCCTCTTCTGAGTTCGTTTCCAGTTAGTGATTGGCCCGCTTTTAAACGACATTACTTAGTAAATGGATGCAGGAGCGGGTGTTCTACACGAGCTGCTACTCTGTTTGTTTGTTTGTTAGCAAAGGCTCCGAGCCATGAGGGAGGAGGGGCGGCGGGTACGCGATGATAAAGACGGTCACTCAGATAGATCTCATCTCATCCATTTTTATGTTTAAGAACTTTCATCGCAAAAATGACTGCTAGTACATTTAAAAATCTTGACATGCCTTTGTTTGGGGGCTGCGGTGAAGATTAGGAAATGTTAGCAGACCTGTGGCCATCGTAATAACTACTGACGATGCAAATTACAAACTAAATAAACTAATCTACCCTAGAAAGTTACAATATACAGTTACAATGTACACTTTTACTAGAAGTGATTTTAAATGGATTTCTCCAAATAGAATGCCAAACTTTACCTGTCGAGTAGAAACTTCGCGACTGAAGCGTCAGTGGGAAGCCCAACGTGTGCTTTCAGCGCACGCCATCGTGTGAAAGAATCTCCCAAAAACACTCTGGTCTTGTTTCTCTCTTCTGAAGCCTTTCTCTTCTTCTCATAAACCTCGAAGACACTTTTTCTCTTGCGACTCTCTGCCATTTTCAAAGCACCCGGTGAGAACTGCGAGCTACAGTGAAAAGCTGAAGGCGAAGCTCAACATATACACCTGAAAGTGCGCATGCGCAAAAAAACGAAAACTACCCAGGAACGAGCACGTACGACGTCCTTACGTAAACATATCACCAGAATGATTGACAATCAGGAGGACCAATAGTCTTGATGATCCACCCGGAAAAAGAACATCCTCCTCTACACCTTTAAATCTTGCAACATAGATACTGATGTTTATAAAAAATATTCACAAAAATAAAATAAAAAACAAAAAAAACCTCTTTGCTATTTTTGCCAAAATCTGCATTTCCAAGTTCAAATCCCTAGATAATCTTTCACAGGCTGCATAATTGCGTGAGTGAATGCACGCCGTACAAAGTAAAGTTGCGTGACCTCTGCAGAAGGGCACGTTCCGAGCATCTCCACCTCATCTTTTCTTTTTCTTTCTTTCTTCCTTTCTCTTTCTTTTTTTCCTTCAGTCAAATTAGTGAAGAGTCTGTCTCAATCAAACACTTCCTTTGTCCTGCAATCAATGCCCTGATTGCGGCGCGGAGAGCGAATGTGCTTTGGCAGGCGCTAATAACGGAGCACTATTCATCAGGGAACATTCAAACGCACAAGTTGGCAAACCCTCCGGTCCCCGAGCGCGGCGGCGGCGGCGGCACAGTGATCACGCTCGCTAATACAACACGCGGAGAATACATCAAGTCGAGGGGAAAACGCAGTTGGCACGGGGCTCAGACGGCTTGTCAGTTAAACACTTTAGAGGGTGAAAAGTGCTCAGCCGGGCTAGGGAGGAGGATGTCTACATTTCAGGTCTTTCCCCAAATCTCTTTTTACTTTTGGACTTGTTACTACGGCAGTTTTAAGATGGGACTCCAAACACCCCCTCCACCTTGATCCCAAAATGTTCCCAGGCCAGTGAAGGTCTCCCCTGGGGCCTCCCGTCTTGTGCCCGAACGACCTCCAGAGGGAGTCCTCCAGGAAGCCTCCGAAACGGTTCCACGACCCACTTGAGGCGTCTCCTTTTAAGGCATCACACGGGGATAAAAAAAAAAAAAAGAAGTTCTGTGGCAAGTGCAATGCTTAAATTGGTTCCTATTTTAGTTGGCATTTTGTTTACTTTCACGGGAGGGAAAAAGCATTCGAGGTCTCGTTTTCAGAGTGGTCCGGCTGCAGTGCATACAATACGATACATACAAAACTACAAACAGTCAAAAGAAAAGAAAACGAGAAAGAATACAGGGTGGCAAGGGTCAGGAATTTTAACCTCTTCATCCCCCCACATGAACCAAGCCCATTTTTGCCAGTTTGGCTTTACCCAAATCTAAAAGCTTCTTGACAAAAAGCGTCACAGTATCGTCAGAAATGAGGCGAAAACGAGAATGAAAAGGCAACAAAAGAGCGACGAAAATGTGAAAGAAAAAAAAAAACACGCAACAAAAAGGCAACCAAAGAATAACAGTGAGGTGACAAAAAATCCATGAAAAAGTGACAGAAATGTGTACCGAAAAAGCTGCAAAAACACAGAAAGAGCGACAGAAAAGTGACAAAAATGCGACAAAAAAAGCAATGAAAACATTTCCTTGAATGAGTTTTGTAGGTCTTAGCTTTCAAATGAGGTGTTACACTGGCCTATAGGTTGTAACCTTTTAGATTTAGGTTAAAGCTGGACTGGAGGAAAAGCGCTTGGTTAAGGCGAGGGGTTAAGACGTTATTTATAGAGTTATTTCACCCTTTTTTTTGTTTCCTACATAATCCCACGTCTTCAAGAAGAATCACACAGCGCCAATAGTTTTGAAAACAAAGCAAAGCCGATGCATAAAAAGTGTTTCCAAGCTTTTGACTGGAACTGTACCAGCTCCCACGATTCAAGCAATCCTCCAGCCATGACTGAAATGTCACAAGAGCGTCACCCTGCTCCCATGTCTATAAATGGCTCTTTCAAATCGTAATGAAACGCACAAATACACGCTCTTATATTTGGTTTGATTTGTTCCAACATTTGCCGTGGCATTGTTTCAGTGAGCTCCTCCAATGTCCAAAGATCCAGCGCTGTGGTCATTGTTCACCGAGATCTTAAACCGATGACGGGAAAGCCTTCTCCGGCACATCCCCGAGGTCCTCAATGGGGTTAAGTTCTGGAGCCTGTGGCGAAAGTGATGCCTCAATGATCAATGATCGTCTACAGTCAAAGACCTAAGGAAGAAAAAAAACACTAGCGATTGCCTCGAACACGTGGTATACCGCATCAAAAATCATCCTTTTCACGCGCCGCATGTCGGTCCCAACGGCTGGAAGTTCGGCGCCGCTAATCCCTTTGTCTAAAGTAGGCCGCGTTCTCCAGTCGGCAAACAAACTCTCTCCTGCGCACACGCCGAGCCTGGACAGCCTAAACGCAATCGGACTTTGTTTTGTTTATCAGCGAGCGGGAACGCGATAAAATAATCCTGGATTGTGCAAATTGCGGGATTAGGGCCCGACATGCATCACAATGGGGGAGTGATTGAGGGTTTCGCGAAAGGCGGCGGCAATCTTTGTCTGGCAAAAAAAAAAGAAAGAAGGAATTTACGGAGATCAGCGCGTCCGATAGGGCGAGGCGGGGGACTCATTTGGGGTTTTTTTTTTTGCGAATTTTAGCGCGCGGATCCCGGTACGACAAAGGCCCGCCGCACATGTGACGGAGCGATGGGCGAGATTACGCAAAGATTGATGCAACTTTGGCAAGATTTCAGCGCGCGCCAACTTTCGCTCGACGGCCAAATGGGCCCTTTATCTGTCGGCCCGAGTCCGCGCCAATCCGTCCCATCTCGGGGGCTCGTTGGACTCATCTGCAGCGCGTCGGGGGGAAATTAATTTGAGCCCTGTCTCGCTGACGGTGATGGAGCGCGTTCGCTAATTGTGTTGTTGCCATGGCGACGCGCGAGACAAAAGCGCTTCCCATTTGCGAGCGCCATTTTTCTTTTTTCTATCTCTGGCAATTATATCTTTTTATCGACTCGCTCTGTTCCAGGAAGGTTAGGTGCGCAGTGTACGTCCATGTGAAGTTGGAAATTATTGCTGAGTGGATTCTTGTCCTTCTTTTCTCCTGGTTATCTTTTAATTATTATTTACTTGGTTAAGAAGATAGAATTCCGCATTTTTACATTTTTTCGGATGCAGAATGACGCAACAGCGTGGATACAATGAGATCAGTAACGTCAGTCTGGAATGTTAAAATAGTTCAGCAAGAGTTTTGGTGTTGCCGGGTTGATGCCGCGCGATTGGCGTGAACCATCAGTCGATTTGACGCAAATGTGTCAGCGTGAGACCTACACGATGGGTTTTTGTGGAGCTGAAAACCGGTGCCATGCCATTAGTCCGACAACCCATTAGTCCGACGTCTCATTATTCCGAATATTGACCACTGAGCAGAGGTGCCATTAGTCTCTAACCCAGTTGTGTTGTGGACTAGAGAGCCATACACAACCATTGGCCCAAACCTTAAGGTCAGTGGACTCTTGCCTGAAGCTAATTTTATTTTCCAACCCCTACTCAATGGGACATTTTTGTAATAGTGAGACGTCGGACTAATGGGTTGTCGGACTAATGGGCCGACCCCCTGAAAACCAGTACTAATTTCTCTTGTCAGGGTCCTTTGTCGCCTTCTGATTTGCTGAGGATAGAGCCAATGACACCAGAAGATGCAGTCCTGTCGTGTCAAGAAGGTAAAATGAAACAAAAATCTCAATTCGGCCTAAAACTTCTGCTTTTTTTACAGTTATGAAAGAGGGAGCAAAATGGAACTACAGTTGTGCTCACAGGTTTACATACTCTGGCAGAATTTCATCATAGGCCTTGTTGACAACAAAAAAGTGCACCATACCTACTGTGAAATATGGAGGTGTTTCGCTGATGCCACTGGCTCCAGCAGAATAAAGTGAAGGTCCCGTTATAGTGTCCATTACAGTCTCCTGACCTCAATATTACTGAACCACTGTGGGGAGAGCTCAAATGTGCAGTTAATGCAAGACAGCCCAGGAATTTATAGGAACTGGGGGCTTTTCGCCAAGAAGAATGGTCCGCTTTACCATCAGAAAATGTATGTTTCACCATAAATGGCTTCACACAACCACTAACTATGAGTGAAAAAAAAACCTTTTGTGTTATCTCATATTCTTTGAAAAATAGTCAAAACAAACAAAATAAAATAAATTCTGCCAGGGTATGTAAACCTCTGAGCACAACCTTATGTCCAAACTAATGCATTTCTAATTCTCCAATTCTTCAGTTTATGAGCATGATTCACAACTTTCAGGGTCACCGCTACAGTCATTCTAACAGGAACTGGCCTGCAAGTTCACAGTAGACAAAAATGTGTTATCATTACATGACCAAACAAGCGTGAGGAGCAGGTCTGAAGAGCACCTCTCCATTCCATCTTTACCCACTCCAAAAAAAACTATTTTCTGTGTCGAGCTGGTCATTTGGAACATGTTTTGTGTTGCTGGCACCAGTATAATCCAAAATGTTTCGCAGTGTGCCTTTAACCTGGAATGTTCAACGTTGTGGCTTGAATTAAAAACAAAAACAATCGCCATAAGTATTACAATACAAATAAATACATTAGATAAATACTCCGACATACAGTTATAAACACTCTGATTACCGTAATTGAGATAGCTGGACACAGTCAACAGGCAAACTCTGCCAAATTGTAGTTCAATGGCCCAAAAGCACTCAGACGTCCAGGTAGCTCACAGTCACCATAGTTACCGCAGTCACTGCCCACTTTGCTTCCATGTGGGAACTCATTTAGAACCTGGAGAAGAGATTCGGTCAATCACAAAACGCCGGCCGCCAATATCGAGGATTTATCGACTTATCTGACTCTGTTTGTACGAAACACTGGCATTAGGAGTCCGTGCATATTACGTATTGACAGTTTCACTCCCAAGGACCACAAGCTCAAATTAAAGTGAAATAACTATTGAACAAGCAAGATGACAAAGGTGAGTGGAGGGACCGGGAAAAATTTATAAGATGGAGACCGAAAGGGCGTACGTGAGGTGTGGTCCAAACATATCTAGATTTTGTTCCATGGCATTCTATAAAACTCTTAAATACAGCAAAAACGTATGCCTTTCTCTCAAAACACAAAGATGAAACTCTTTCCTATGAAACAATGAAAATGATTCTTTCAGTTTGGTGTGTTTGCACTTTTACACGGCAAGCCTGACCTTTCCTCTTTTCCCCAACACCTCACAGAGGAGCAACAAAGCGGCGCGTAGACGTTAGCATAAACCCGTGCGCTCTCATTAAAAATAAAATATAGTAAACGCTCGCGGTGAGGCGGCTCGGAGCGGTGATCTCCGTCAAAGGCTAGTGGGACCGCGGGGGGTAATCCTCCAGTCAGCGGGGGACAGTGCTAAAAACGCACACAGCTCCGAAGAAGACGCTTCTGACAAAGTTGGTCAAGTGGATATAATTAGCCTTAGCACATAGTTCAGGAGGCTAACGTGTGTAATTCTGCAGGTCGAGGGAGCTTTCTGAAATACTGGTTAGCAAAAAGTGATGCCTGATGTGTGGAACTTGCATACAGTTGGCCCGAGCACTTTTTGGGAAACTTTTTGTATCATATGTAGTATTATAGGCCTGTTTCCCTTTTACCGCAATTCTCAAAAATCTAGACTTGACAGCTTTATCGAAAGGTGTAATTTACTCTCGGACAATCAATATGGTTTTAGGAACAATCACTCAACCTCACACGCGCTCTTTGATATAACTGAAGAAATAACTAATGCTGTAGATAACAAGAAATATGCAATAGGGTTATTTATTGACCTGAGTAAAGCGTTTGATACAATAAACTATGAAATATTAATTAATAAACTAGAACATTATGGAATAAGGGGGGTAGCTCTAAGTGGGTTACCAGTTACTTAAAAAATAGAAAACAATGTTTGAAAATCTGTGATTATCAGTCGAGTTGCTGTGGTTTACCTCAAGGTTCCATTCTGGGCCCAAAATTGTTTAATATGTATATTAACGACATTTGTAAAACTTCTCAAATACTTCGATTCCTCTTGTTTGCAGGTGATACAAATATTTTTGCATCGGGAGACAACTTACAACAACTGTGTCGGATTGTTAACTTGGAACTCAAAAGTGTCAACAAGTGGTTCAAACAAAACAAACTATCTTTAAATGTGAGTAACAGCAAAATGATGGTGTTTGGCGGCTGTAGTTCCAATGCTCAGGAAGCAATTGAGATAGAGGGTGTTGTCATAGAGCGAGTGCATGAAATCAAATTCCTTGGTGTGATTATTGATGACAGAATTACTTGGAAATCTCATATTAAATATATATCTACAGAAATTTCTAGAAGCATTTCAGTAATAGCAAAAGCAAAGCACATTTTAAACATCAAAGCTCTACATACCTTATACGGTTCTCTGATTTTGCCCTATTTACATTATTGCACTGTGGTTTGGGGTAGTACTTACAAAATCAAATTAAAACCAATAATATTGTTGCAAAAAAGATCTATCCGAGTAATTCATAAAGTTGGGTTTTTGGACCACACAAACTCATTATTTTTAAAATCAAAGATCATGAAGTTTTGTGACATTGTTGAGTTCCAAACAGTACAGATGTTATTCAAAGCAAGGTACAAATTGTTACCAAACCAAATACAAAGAAGGTTCCAAGAACGTACTGGTTGTTATCAGTGCTTAATTTGTAAATTTGTATTTTCAGGAACACTTTTGGTCTGATGGTATGGATTCGGGGAACAGGCCAAAACATTTGCCGGAACACTCTCATTAAACACCATTATATCAGATCAGATCTTTGCCGGATCCTCCTAAATATTTCCCGGATCCTTTACCCTGAAAAACTGAGAATTGGGGGAATGCGTTCCCCCAAACGGGGGATCAAATTAAGCACTGGTTGTTATGAATTACGTGACGAATTAAACTTTAGGATTCAGAAACATAGCACAACTTTGAAAAGTTTTAGTCCAACAGTTAATGGTGTACAATTGTGGAATAAACTGGAGATGGAATTGACTTTTAAAAAGACTGAAATATATAGAGAGGAAGAAATGTGTTGCCACTAGGGGGAGCAGTGGGATCGATTATGTGTATTTTTTCCTCTATAATCAAGGAAGAATGTTGCTGCTTGGAACGGTTGTCATTCTATCGCTCAAATTACAAATTGAGAATTAGGGTTGGCAGGTTGTGGATCTGTTGAGAGGGACCCTCCCAACGGGCTCAAAACCTTGTCTGTTAACGCACCACTCAGCATAGGAACATCATCTATAAAATCAGCTGTTAGGGCAGCTGGATGGGGTTTTGTTGGTGGGGAGCTTATTGCCCTCTTCAACTGGCCCGCTCTACACCCTGGCTTTTTAATGCACCACACTGTGCAGGGCTATATCATACTTCACATATAACTCAAATAAATAAATAATAATTAATTAATTAAACTCAAATTAAAATTATATTGAGGATGGTAATTACAGCTGGGAAGTAGCAAGATCCCGGAGTATAATAAGTATTAATGCTTTTTAATGCATTTCACTATGTAGGGCTTTCATAATACATTATACATGAAAAAAAAGAGAGGAAATTGTACACAAATTGATATTATACTGAGGATGATAATGACAACTGGGAAGTAGCAAGATCACAAAGTATAATATAAACTACTAACAATTTGTAAGAAATATATTAATGATCATCATTTGTTACTTGCTCTGTACTAGACATTGTACAAGAAATGAAACAGCTGTTGTTGTGTTTTGTATGCTTTGATTGTTAAATGAAAATGTTATTGTTTTTATTTTGGGGGTGGGCGCTTATAAGCCTTTTGCTTCGGCCCACTCCTTTTAAGCAAACTAACTGCTCAAATAAACAAATAAACTAAACTAAACTTAAACTAAAAATATTCTGCGCAACTACTTAAGAGGTATGAAGGCTAACTGACTTTGTGTTGTGTTATGTTATCGCGTCATCATTTTCCAGTTACCATCATGAATCTATGTCTACTTCACAAAACCAACCAAATGATCACACTGTGGATTTAGGTAATGAAACGGTAAAACTTACTACGGAGTTAGGGAGGTGCAGAGTGTACATTGTAAGTCCTTTCAATGGAAACCAGACGCTTTGCCAAACTGGCGCACTGAGACGAGGGGCAGTGTGGCGAGTCACCTGACAACTCCCAACATGTACTACATATTTGTCTACAATGTATAAAAATAGAGGTCTGGGGTTTTGTGGGTCCTGGAGGGTGTTGCAATAAACTCGTTTCACTTATATTGGCAAATATGACGTGAGGGGCAGGAGTAATGCTATATCAGAAACGCCCATTGCTCATTAAATAGGAGATCATCATGGGAACCATAACTCAAGAAAGCGCCAACGGAGAGGTGTAAAAGGCGTGAGATACACCTAGTGGATGTGTTGTGTAATTGCATCCAATTAATTATTTGAACGTTGATGGAACGCGTAAAGAAAAAAAATAAACATCAGGTAGAGTGTAAAATCCAGTTTAAGAAAAAGAAAGGTATTGGCAAACCCTGTTTAAAAATTAGACACAGTTAATTTGTATAAAGATGGTCTGATCACTGCTGGATGTCAGCCAGCAAACATTCATTTGGCCAATCAAACTAGAGGAATACAAAACATAACAGCTTGTAAAGTACAGTGCAATTTTTCTTTCACATCTGTGAGCTGTAGTAAAATGTCCCTTGAGCAGAGCAGCCCTGGGCAGGATGGCACATGAGCGTGTCCCAGCGCACATTCACATATTAGCATGTTTTAGCTGGGTGCTCCCCTGCGCAGGCTTTGAAGAGCAGGGATTCAGAGGATTTCACTCAGCCTCCTGCAACTGCGTCTGCGATCTGAGAGGCTGGAGAGACGAGTGGCAAAATTCTACACATTTCAGTCACTTTCACCATAGGATTATCAGCTCTTTATCTTCAAAACCTAACGACCTATTGACTTTTAGATCAAATTTAGTTTACATTATAGTGTCTGTTGGTGGAATTGATTGATTGATTTTACTTTTTAAAAATGGATATAGTGAGGAAAATACTACCAGATAGTGATGCTCATTTAAATCTTAATAGATTCAGAGATGATTAGAAAGATTTATTGACATACATATTTTTGGCCATCAGACCCCGACAGTACACATCGATATGTGGATTGATGTTAGTATGGCTGGCTAGGTTAGAGTTAGGAATGTCTTCCCCCGGAGCCTGGACACTGGTGGTGGTATGGGAGACTGGTGAAGGATGAAGCAGGGTGAAGCCACGGACAGAAAAGGCGCTGACGGGGTGGAGGTGGGTCACAGCACAGCTGGGAAGCTGACGAGGCCATGAACACTGGAGCTTAAACGCAGGACTGTGGGCAGTGATTGGCTGCGATAAAGGTGTGGTTCTGCGCTGATAGGCTGAGGTGGAGGTATGACCCTCACAGACACAATCATTAGCTGGAGGCAAGAGACGCTGAAATCAGGCTTAGGCTGAGTTTATGCCGAGGCTTCATAGCAAATTAATAGTAATTTAAGTTCAATACGTTTTCAGAAATGTATTTTTTGCATGTGTCTAAAATCTGAATTGCCCTTTCCCATATATATATATATATATATATATATATATATATATATTTTTTTTTTTTTTCTTTTTTTTTTTTCTTCTTCTTCTTTAAATTCTAGGTTTCAAGAGTATAACAAGTATGTTCCTTTTAGTTAACAATGTAAATATAACAATTTTTTCAATTTCTGACATCACTTGTTCACTTTAACCCACTCTTATATTTTGTTACTGAGCACATAATTGGACTGCACACTTCGTTTATTTCGGCTAAGCATTTAGACACTAGTGCCATTGAGTCATTAGAATGATTAAACCGCCATCTTGTGCCATTACAATGATAAATCTCCGAACTTGAGGCTCACGCAAAAAAAAAAAAAATTGAAATTCCTTCATGAATGGAACACACATACACACACTCTTAATAATAATTAAAAAAAAATCAAAGCCATAAAATGAAGAATGTTACCACCATGCTGAAAATGTGCGGATTTTATGTGCGCAAGTTAATTATGCCACTTCAGAGGAGCTTGTGGAAGGATAAGGGAGGCTGCATAAATTTAGCTGTAATCCAGGCAGGCAGAACTCATTTGCGGGGACGGCCTTATCTGAGCGCTGCAGCTTTCTCACAAAATTAACCTTGGATATTTGGGCCCAATTCAGCCAGCGTTTGATTCTCCACTCTCCCTCTCTGCCGTCTCCAGCCTGCCTCTGTCTTTCCTTTCTCTCTCCCTTTCCTTGTGTTCTGTCGCTCTCCATTGTGCACCAGATGCCCCCGCCTCGTACTCCCCGAGACCTCCTTTTTATTCTGTGTTTATCGACCTTTCGCTATCGGTGACAAATTACACCGGAGGAGTGTGGAGTTTATCAAAGAGGCTTGTAATAAAATAGAAAACATGCAAGATAGATGAATGAGACCTGCTTTACATGGGCCTAATAGAAAGATACAGAGGCTTCAGTTGTAACAGAGTATTTCAGATAGCTGAGCCTTAAGATTGTACATGTAAAAAAAACATCAGCCAAAGTAATGTACAATTCAAATGTTATTTACAATAAACAGGCTGAAATGAAAGCAAATGAAATAATAGGATAATTATGTATGGTGTTCCTCAAGGACCAATGTTGGGACCGCAATTGTTTATTTAAAACTCTATTTAATCAGCAGTAATGCATCAAATTTATTGAATAATCAAAAAGGGTAATCTCTATCTGCACAAATAAATTAAAGTGACACTAATTAACATTAGCCTCGAAACTACAACACATTTACAAACACATTACAAACTGTACATTCTACGAGAAGCTTTTAACAAGTTATTATCTTTCAACTGCATGTTTTCTGCTATGTGCTGGTTAAAATTATTTCCACAAGACATGACTAACTCCTGATAGGAAACAGCTAAGACCCCAGGGAGGTAGCGTCATGCATATATGCAACAGGTGCATAATAGGGTCGTTTACCAAGCATTTGCTCATGTGCAAAACAAATTGCAGTGGAGTCATTTGTGCATATTTTAGTTACACGGCATTGTCTCATTTATATTTATCAGATTTTGGGAACTAAAACTGTGATAAAGGCCATTTCTTCTTCTGAAATGCTAAAGAGGCACAAGAGCTCCCCACAGGTGCAGCACAGTGGAGGCTTCATAAGAGGCGCTAGAGGAAACAAGGAAAGGACAAACAAGGAGGTATCTGGGTAAGACTCACAGCTAAGCCTCACATGCCTTCTATCCCTTCTATTCTTCTGGCTAATGGACGTTCAGATGGTGAAAAACTGTTGGGGAGTGGAGGGAGCTGCGCAGGAGGAAGAGGAGGTGGAGGAGCTGACCAGTGCAGGACACCACGCTCTGAAACAGGGACAAACTCAGTAGGTGCTGCACCGTTTCAGAGTGCTACGGTTTCCCCTCCCTCCGGGTCAGGTCGGCCCACAGTGGCCGCGTGGCTCTGTCGCAGCGGCTCAGGACTAATACCTGAACACTATTTCATTGTACGGTTGTACAATGACAAATAAAGCACTTACTTACTTACGTAGTTACTTCCTCTTTCAAATGGCAGATTTGGTGAAACACAAAATGCTACTTTCTAGTTTGCATTCGCTATTTTGCACCTGTCTTGATAAATGAATGAATGATATTTTTTTATTCGAGCAACTTAACAAACAACACACATTACAAACAATACAACAATCCATATGTACAGTGCCTTGCGAAAGTATTCGGCCCCCTTGAACTTTGACCTTTTGCCACATTTCAGGCTTCAAACATAAAGATATAAAACATCATTTTAAGAACTAACAACAAGTGGGACACAATTATGAAGTAAACGAAATTGATTGGATATTTCAAACATTTTTAACAAATAAACAACTGAAAAATTGGGCGTGCAAAATTATTCAGCCCCTTTACTTTCAGTGCAGCAAACTCTCTCCAGAAGTTCAGTGAGGATCTCTGAATGATCCAATGTTGACCTAAATGACTAATGATGATAAATAGAATCCACCTGTGTGTAAACAAGTCTCCGTATAAATGCACCTGCTCTGTGATAGTCTCAGGGGTCAGTTTAAAGTGCAGAGAGCATCATGAAGAACAAGGAACACACCAGGCAGGTCCGAGATACTGTTGTGGAGAAGTTTAAAGCCGGATTTGGATACAAAAAGATTTCCCAAGCTTTAAACATCCCAAGGAGCACTGTGCAAGTGATAATATTGAAATGGAAGGAGTATCAGACCACTGCAAATCTACAAAGACCCGGCCGTCCCTCTAAACTTTCAGCTCATACAAGGAGAAAACTGATCAGAGATGCTGCCAAGAGGCCCATGATCACTCTGGATGAACTGCAGAAATGTACAGCTGAGGTGGGAGACTCTGTCCATAGGACAACAATCAGTCGTATAGTGCACAACGCAGGCCTTTATGGAAGAGTGGCAAGAAGAAAGCCATTTCTTAAAGATATCCATAAAAAGTGTTGTTTAAAGTTTGCCACCAGCCACCTGGGAGACACACCAAACATGTGGAAGAAGGTGCTCTGGTCAGATGAAACCAAAATCAAACTTTTTGGCAACAATGCAAAACATTATGTTTGGCATAAAAGCAACACAGCTCATCACCCTGAACACACCATCCCCACTGTCAAACATGGTGGTGGCAGCATCATGGTTTGGGCTTTTCTTCAGCAGGGACAGGGAAGATGGTTCAAATTGATGGGAAGATGGGTGGAGCCAAATACAGGACCATTCTGGAAGAAAACCTGATGGAGTCTGCAAAAGACCTGAGACTGGGACGGAGATTTGTCTTCCAACAAGACAAGGATCCAAAACATAAAGCAAAATCTACAATAGAGTGGTTCACAAATAAACATATCCAGGTGTTAGAATGGCCAAGTCAAAGTCCAGACCTGAATCCAATCGAGAATCTGTGGAAAGAACTGAAAACTGCTGTTCACAAACGCTGTCCATCCAACTTCACTGAGCTCGAGCTGTTTTGCAAGGAGGAATGGGCAAATATATCAGTCTCTCAATGTGCAAAACTGATAGAGACATACCCCAAGCGACTTACAGCAGTAATCGCAGCAAAAGGTGGCGCTACAAAGTATTAACTTAAGGGGGCTGAATCATTTTACACGCCCAATGTTTCAGTTTTTTATTTGTTAAAAATGTTCGAAATATCCAATAAATGTCGTTTCACTTCATGATTGTGTCCCACTTATTGTTGGTTTTTCACAAAAAATTACAGTTTTATATTTTTATGTTTGAAGCCTGAAATGTGGCAAAAGGTCGAAAAGTTCAAGGGGGCCGAATACTTTCGCAAGGCACTGTATATTATGTTTCACCCATATGAACATAAATACATGGGATACATAATCAAACTCATTTTCATGTTCGAATGGGAGATGGCTTAAGTAGCACTAATGTATTCCCACCCCAATTTACAAAAAATAAAGATGATAATAATTCAATAATAATATTTCAAAAGCAAATTCAAGAAATTGAGTCAATTGACTATTGACTAGATTCGGAAGCAGGACCACGCCTCAACCAAACACACTCGCATACCAACCACTCCTGCATTCACCTTACCACGCCTTTTAATTACCCATGAGCCAAGCCTAGTCATCTCAGTTTGTTCGAAACTGTCGACCCCACCCTCCCTCCCTCCATGTCCGTTTTATTTTTCAGCACTGATTCTTCTGCTTCGAGGAGGGGGGTGGTGGTCCTCATCTGACCCACCCACAGTCTCGCCCAGTTTCACTCCACACTATAACCTTGTGAATGAAATCTTAATTGCACTTTGTTGTGGCGTGGTCCTTGCTAGTGAATTATCTCCAATGTATTGATGTGGAAACCTTGTGGACCCTTCTTATGGATTTTATAAGTAGATTTCCTTTAAAAAAGGCCCCTGCCCTTTGATACTCTGACAACATCAGAATCAGAAGAGGTTTTATTGCTATTGTTATGAACAGGTTCATAACTAGGAATTTTACTGGTGTACGTTTACGCACCAGGGCGACCGTTACATGGCGCCCTTTTTTGCTGAAATTAGAAATCACAAGAAAGCAATAAAGCAAAGCACATACATACACAATATACACAGTTGGATAATATTACGTGTGGAAAACACGACGGAAATCTTTCTTTGGACAAAAGGGAGGGGGGGTGCCATGCCATTGGTCCGACAACCCATTAGTCCGAAGTAGGGCTGGGCGATAAATCGAATTAATTTAATTAATTTAATTAATTCATGCTTTTAAAAAAAGACGATGTGGAAAATGTCTAAATCGTAAAATCGTGTCCGCCGCTCCATGTCCGCCTCACATGTTGCCAATTTAGCAGCGTTTCAGATGCTCCACAGTGACTGTTTCTGGAGATTTCACCCGAAGAGAACCCAGAGACTTTTTGGTCATCTCTGCTGCCTTACAAAGGCACATTGTGTTTTCGGAGTGTGCAATAGAGTTTTCTTCTGCTAAAACTGAGTTTCCCCCTGTCGGACCCTCTACCTTCTCTCACCCTGAGCCATGCTCTGAGCAGAGGCACAACAGCAGCTTAACTCCGCCCCTTTCCCCTTGAGTCTCCATGGAGACGGTTGTCAATCACAGCAGAGGCATGAGGATGAGAAAACTAAAATACTTTTGAAAACTCAATGGCTTATTTAGAAGTTTTGCTTTTCAGAGCAGACAAGGAATATTTAAAAGAGAAATAATATGTGTAGGCTATTATGAATCAAAATATTAATGACCTGGACTCTGAGCAGTTTTCCTATTATGAAAGATCAGGAGATCTTTAAAATAACATTAATTAAAATCGTAATCGTCAACCAAGTTAAAAAAAAAAATCGAGATTTTAATTTTTGGCCATATCGCCCAGCCCTAGTCCAAAGTCTCATTATTCCGAAAATGTCCCATTGAGCAAAGGTGCCATTAGTCCGACATCTGTAACCCAGTTGTGGTGTGGACTAGAGAGCCATATACAACCATTGGCCCTAACCTTAAGGTCAGTGGACTCTTGCCTGAACCTAATTTTAGTTTTCAACTCCTACCGAATGGGACATTTTTGGAATAATGAGACGTCGGTTGTCGGACTAATGGGCTGACCCTAATGAGTGCAGCATGTTGACACAGCATGTGCTCTTGCCCCACAGCAAGGAGCTCCTGGGTCTTTCTGCATGGAGTTCGCATCTTCTCCTTGTGCCTGTGTACGGCCAAGGAGCAAATCCTGCTCTCCAGAATAGAACCTATAGCCCCTAAGTAGATTTTGTGAAATATTACACTAATCAGAAATCAAATATCTGTTAAAGTACTCTTAAAATGCTGTCTAGAACTTTTTATTTTCCTGACAAAACATCAAAATTGTGCTCTATTATGGGCTGTAATTGTGTAAAATCAGCCCAATGCAAACCTACCCCTGCTCTAGCGGCTTGCTTTCCTCATGCACTAAAACACATACAATAGGCCAGGATAAATGAGAGTGGGTTTGTGAGTGCCAGTACGGGACAGCAGAAGCTAAATTTGTCCAATAGCAACATGTTTATGACATGCACTCTTTTGACCAAATAAATAAAACAGAAGACTGAGAACTGAAGAAGCCTCTTAGATTAGAGACGAGAAGTCATCCATTTTAAACGTACCAGTCCAGATGATTACCTTCAGAATGAACCCTTTGAAATGTCTTTGAACTTGAACCATAGTGAGCCATTGTCAACTACATTTCGATGCAAAGTGATAGCAAACATATATGGAGGACCGTGGCTGCCAAAACAATAAATTAAACAATAAATAAATATATAAATAAATAAATAAAATAAAGATAACATTCAAAAAGAAATGCATGCAGTTATTGTAATAAGTGCATTTATTTATTTATATATGTATTGATTTATTTATATAATTTATATATTTATTTCTGTATTTATTTTTGTATTTATTTATTTATTTTTGTTTTATTTATCTATTTCTATTTTTCTGTATTTATTTTTTATGCATTTATTTTTGTATTTATTTTTTATGCATTTATTTTTGTTTTTATTTATTTATTTCTGTATTTATTTCTGTATTTCCCCTTAATGTATGCAAATGGTGGGGCAACAGTGGCGCAGATGGTAGAGCGGGTCATCTCATGATCGGAAGGTCGGGGGTTCGAATCCTGCCTCCTGAAGGTGCATGCTGTCGTTGTGTCCTTGGGCAAGACACTTCACCCTCCTTGCCTCCAGTGTCTGCGTACACTGGTGTATGAATGAGAGTGTGAATGGGCCATCTATGAGAGACCAACAGGCCCGTTTGGAACTATGAGGCTGTCCTTCCGTGGACCCACCACCTGCAGGAGGAGCCATAGGGGACTGGTGCAATGTGACTTCACCTGCCTTGCCCCCAGTGTCTGCATACACTGGTGTGTGAATGGGTGAGTGGATTCTTGCTGGAAAATGTGTAGAAAGGCGTCAGTGGCACAGTTGGTAGAGCTGGTAGTCTCATGATCGGAAGGTCAGGGGTTTGAATCTCGCCTCCAGCATAGAAATAGCCAAACATGAACTCTGCTTTAGTCTAGCGCTTTTCCACCTACATTAGGCACTCAAAGTGTTTTCCAGCAAGTATCCACTCACATTCACACGCTCATGCATACACTATTGTACGCAGACAAGGCAAGGTAGGGGAAGTGTTTTGCCCAAGGACACAACGACAGTGTGCCCCTGCAAGATTCAAACTGCCGATCCTCCAGTCACAAGATGACCCACTCTGCGCCGAAATAAATACAGAATTAAATACAGAAATAAATGAATAAATACAGAAATAAAAAAATAAGTACAGAAATAAATAAATAAAAACACAAATAAATGCATAAATAAATAAATACAAACATAAATAAATAAAAATACTGAAATAAATATATATATAAATAAATAAATAAATAAATAAATCAATAAATATATGCACTTATTACAATAAATGCAAATGTTATCTTTATTTTATTTTATTATTTATATATTTATTTATTGTTTTGGCAGCCACGGTCCTCCATAAACATAAGGTACAAAAGGCCATAAATAAGTCATAGCTCCTGTGATCCGATGCTTCTTGTCAGCATCCAGCTTCCAAAACCGTCCAGCACGACTTATACTTTTATCACCCTAATTGAGTTCTGAAAGAGCAGTGGGACACTTTTAAATTTATTGAATAATTCGAAGGGTTTTTTACTCTGATTGTGACATGGTAATCTTCTATTTCCCCCCGCGCTGCGCATAATCCCGGGTGCTGTCCCCTCTTAGTATCGTTTTTGGCAGATCGTCACCTGTTAAGACGGATGGCCCTGACAGCCTCACCTGTCCCCATCTGTAACACTAATGTCCCTGTCAGCTGACGCCAACGGGACGCATAAATCAGAACCCTCCGCCGGCCCGTTAATGGGACGAGCGCTAATAGTATGTATATCCGCGTGCACGTTCACTCGCTCCGAATGCGCGGGGAAAGCGTATGCTAATCGCGCCTCAGTGTCCGTGAGGCATGAGGCTTCAAAGTCAGAAAAAAAAAAGAAATATCCAAAATGGATACTTCCTCATGTATGGTGATGATTTTTTTCTTTTTTCTTTATGCCAACAAAAAAAGTGGGGCTTTTGGGAAATGAATCTAGGAAGTTTGTCATTGGTGTAAGTCAAGAAGAAGTGTGGACGAGTGGGGGAATTATTCAAACGCGCCCAGTCATCACCATAATGTATACAATTTCAAACTTATTTGCATCTATTTGCTGCGCGGCCTCCTGGATGTGTACGGTTGCATAAAACATGAAGTGGATTGAATAGAGTTTTCACCATCTTAAACAAGAATAAGATGTTTGCGGAGAGTAAATTGAACAAGTCGGTATTGAAGATCCTATTGAAATGCAAATTAATTAATTACTGTAAAACGACTTCTTTTTTTCGGGCTTGTCGCGAGGCTCATAGGATTAAATCATGTCCTGACTATCGCTCGCCACGTTTACATGCTCAGAAGAGCCCAAGTCTGATACCTACAAGAAGAAACCGTACTTCTCTCAGTCCTTTCCAAGTAGCTCCCTCTTTTGTTGGGACACAATCTGTAAACTGTCTGGCGTTTTCCCACAAGATTGGACATTTGCTGCATTCCCACCTCTTTTTAAAAGGTGGTGACAACTGTGATCTGAACTGTTATACATCCATTTCCATTTCTCTATATTAGTTGAGAGACTCACCAAATCTCAAGTCTTTATAACTAACCATTCTAAATATTCTGAGCCCCATGCGATCTGGTTTTAGATCCGGACACAGTTGCATCAGTGCTGCAGTCAAAGTACAGCGTAGCCATTTTCGTGGATTTAGCTAAAGCTTTTGACTCCGTGGATCATAAGATTCTGATGAAGAGACTCAGCGACACTGGCTTTTCTAATAGCTGTGTGGCCTGGTTCTACAGCTATTGTTCTGGACGCACACAGGCAGTGAGCGGAGAGGGTCTCCTCTCTGAGCCCCTGCCTCTCCTTAAAGGCCACCCCCAGGGGTCTATCTTGGGTCCGATCCTATTCAGTGTTTACATTAACAATATTATGTCGCGCCCTCTGCTCCACAGTTTGAGAGAGGTACGTGGGACCTTTGAGCAAAAATAATAAGAACGACGGAGCCGACGTCTTTACTTCTTTTCGCTTTATTCAAAATTCACCAATTGCTACTGCGCAAGCGCAACAAACAATTCTCGGCTAAGCAAAAGCAATCAATCTCTCAATAATCGAACTTTAGTAAAGTGTAGATAATTGTACAAAGTATTTTAACCTTGCTGTACTGTTATAACAGTTTTTAGTGTAACAATGATAATAATGAAATGATAATTTTAACTCTCATTTTTAACTCTTATACTAATTTTAAAACCTGTCACGATTACTCATGCTCTGGGTCAGTCTCATATATGACACAATCCTCTATTCGTCTAGCTCCAACTTTGACACTGCTTTGTCCCAAATTCAGCACAGCTTTAACATACATTCAGCATGCATTCTCTGATCTTCATTTAAAACTCAACACAACTAAAACAAAATGTATGGTTTTCAATCGAAATCTCCCACAAACTGATAATCCGGTTGAAATTGTATCTTTGGATGGTTCAGAAATTCAACTTGTTACTCAATACAAGTACCTGGGTGTTTGGCTTGATTCCTCATTGTTATTCGAAACACATATAAATGCTCTGCCGATGCAAAATTGCTTTCCTTTATCGTAATAAGGCGTCATTCACTCATGCAGCCAAATAGCTCTTGGTCAAAACTTTAGTTCTGCCGGTCCTAGACTACGGTAGTCTACAGATCGGCTTCACAAACATTGCTTCATAAACTTGATGTCAGATACCATACGGTTTTTCACAAGTGCCCCATACCCATGGAGGATCAGCACCTCCAAATCTGAGGCCATGGTTCTCCACCGGAAAAAGGTGGCTTCCCCGCTTCAGGTCGGTGGGGTGTCCTTGCCTCAAGTGGAGGAGTTCAAGTATCTCGGGGTCCTGTTCACGAGTGAGGGACGGATGGAGCGTGAGATCGATAGACGGATCGGTGCGGCGTCAGCAGTGATGCGGTCGCTGTATCGGACCGTTGTGGTGAAGAGGGAGCTGAGCCAAGCGGCAAAACTCTCGATTTACCGATCGATCTACGTTCCCACCCTCACCTATGGTCATGAGATTTGGGTAATGACCGAAAGGACAAGATCGCGAATACAAGCGGCCGAAATGAGTTTCCTTCGCAGGGTGGCTGGGCGCACCCTTCGAGATCGGGTGAGGAGCTCAGTTACCCGGGAGGAGCTCGGACTCGAGCCGCTACTCCTCCACGTCGAAAGGAG
This sequence comes from Proterorhinus semilunaris, assembly GCA_021464625.1. Classification (NCBI taxonomy): domain Eukaryota; kingdom Metazoa; phylum Chordata; class Actinopteri; order Gobiiformes; family Gobiidae; genus Proterorhinus; species Proterorhinus semilunaris. The sequence continues at coordinate 24,630,196 of CM038360.1, forward strand.
CCAGCTGAGGTGGCTAGGGCATCTGTATCGGATGCCTCCTGGTCGCCTCCCTCGGGAGGTGTTTCAGGCATGTCCTATTGGGAGGAGGCCTCGTGGAAGGCCCAGGACACGCTGGTGGGACTATGTCTCCGTGCTGGCCTGGTGTCGCCTTGGGGTCCCCCCAGAACAGCTGGAGGAGGTGTGCGTGGATCGGGAAGTCTGGGCATCTCTGCTGAGACTGCTGCCCCCGCGACCCGGCCCCGGATAAAGCGGAAGAAAATGGATGGATGGATGGATGGATGGCCCCATACCGCACTCATCACTGTGATCTATACTCCCTGCTGAAATTGCCTTCCCTCCATATTAGCAGGCAAACTCATTGGTTGTTGTTTATTTATAAATCTTTAATTGGCAAATTCCCCCCATACCTCACCTCTCTGTTAAACATCCATAACCCCAAACGCACGATTCGTTCCAGTAGTTACATAAACCTCTCTGTTCCCAAAGTTTGCACATCCTTTGGTCAATTCTCATTTCAATTCTCTCTCCAACGACTGGGATAATTTACAGTAAACTCTAAAACTCCCTTCATTTGTGTGAATTGCATCTTTCAAAAACTCAATTTCTACAATATTCCAATCCTCTAGCTTTGATTCAATAAGCTTCTGCAATGTCAAAAGATCCAGTGTTGCATTCATTTTTCACAGAGATCTTGTATTGATGACGGGAGAGTGTGACCACGGCGCAAAGCCTTCTCCAGCATCTTCTCCAGCATCCTCAAAGTCTAAGTCAGTCCCTTGGGGATTTCGTGGGCATAACAACAGTTTTCAGTATAATAATGTTGCACCATTGAAGTGACATGACTTCCTACATGCAAATATAACAAGTACAATGGATTTAACTGATCAGAAACTCACTGTGCAGGTCATATCTTTTCTTGATCTAAAATGTGTCAATTATGTAGTATCGATGGCATGTTTTGAGTTAAACTTCAGTTGCTTTTGTGATGTAGCATCATACAACATACAAATGTTTTCAAGATATAATACACCATGCCAAGGCTAACCAGAGATTGAAATTCCAAATTACAATGCACACCTTAATGAATATTCATTTTCTTTTATTTCACCTTGGATTGCATAACCGAGCGATTTACAGCGTTGCATTCAAAGGCGCCCCGTTCACCTGCGCGCTTTTTACATGTCACTTGTTCACCTCTGAGTGCTTTGACATTTTAATTTCCCACTCGCTCTGAAGGGGTCTCTCTCACAGGCGCCGCTTTCATCCTCTTAGACGGTCTACAGTCAAGTGCCCCGGCTCCCACACTTAGCACAGCAGCAATTATTAAAACCTACATTTCACACCGAGAATAAAACTATTGGTGGAAACGGACGCGTGTTTTATTTTAGTGTTGTGGTTAGGAGCATGCGCGAAAACAGAGAAATGCCTTCGGATATCGCACCATTGAAAAGACAGAGTGCTTTTTTGAGGGAGACTTTGCTTCATTCCCACATCCTTCTAGTCGTTTCCTCTTATGCAGAAAGCGGATTTTGTTGTGTGGTAAGAAGGAACCCAGAAGTCTCCTCGGCATTCCCGAAGGGCAAGATCCGTCGCCGGAACCGCTTTCCTCTCAGAGTGTGTTCATCACGCTGCCTTAGATTTCTAAGCATGCCGTTAGCGAAAGATGGTGGCTTGCATTTACTGTTTTACTGAATGCCATTCCCATGGCTTGACTAAAACTCCAAAAGACAACTTTCTGTACATTTGTTGTATTTAAATGCATATCAGCAATTATTTTAATGTTTGGTTGTGTTTGTCGGGGCCTCCAAGCGTGTGTAGATGGAGCTTCAGCGAACATAGGCGATAGAACAGTGATAGAACCACTGTTCTATCACTGTATTCTGCGGCATGTGAATTAGTAACACTGGGTGATAAACACATGTGAGGTGTCTCAAATGTTTTAACTTATTCAGGACATTTTTGCAATGCAAAATCTGAAATGTAAAAGTTCAGCATCAGGTCAGATTTTTTTGTTAAGTGGATTAAATAAAAAATATTTTCCTCGAAATCAGATATTGTTGTAACGACAGGACCAGAGTGACTCTAAGGACAGACTCCAAAAAAAGGGTTTAACAGATTTATTCCAAAAAAACAGGCAAGGGTTGAAAACAGGACCGGAGGTACAAGGTACGGGGCGGTGGAGGTATCTGGAGGTGAGTCTGGAGCCGGACGGAGAACTGCACAGAAGAGAGTAGAATTACAGGTTTGTCACAAAAGTTCTTTCAAAGCTTAGGTTGCAAAAAATTCAAGAGCCAAAGTAGGTACCACATAAGGTAACGGACGATCTGGCAGAGAGTGGAGGACTGAAGAGGCTTCAAATACTGGAGGTGAGTGGTGATGAGTTGCAGGTGTGCTGAGTGGCTGCAAGCTCCAGGGTGTGATGACTCCGCCCAGCTCCAAACAGACAGGGACAAGAGGGTGGGGCAAAACACAGATGGGAGGCACTGGACTCCTAACAGATATGTTTATATTGGGGGTTGCTTTATTTTATAGTGTGTAAGTGATGTACAAAAATAGTAAAACAGTCTCCGCCTAACTGTGGAGAGACAGGCACCAGGACTGAAGACAATTAAAAAGACCAGGGGTCCTCAATCTTTTTTCTCTGGTGGCCACATTATCGTTCCTGACTGTGATGGGGGGCCGGGCCAGGTTGGCTATAACATAGAATTGTATGACCCAGACCAAAAGGCTTCATTGTGAAGTAGAGATTACTAGCCTGGCACAGTCGTCCCCACTATTGTGCTTTACAAGCCTGTGTCAAGTTTCTTAAAGTACACTTTAGTCATTATTCATTCACTCCACACTCTTTGGTGGTAAGCCTAATTTACCACATGGCTATAATGTGTTTATGTCCTGATCTCTTATGTCAGTTGCCCTGCTGGACACGTGTGGAATTCATTTTTATTTATTTAAGTTGCCGCCTAGTGGCTGAAATGAGTATACTGGTTATTTAGTTAAAACTAAATCATAACTCCGCACAGGAATGGGCTAGAGACTTGACATACTCAGGGATTTGTGCTCTACAAGTCATGGGGCCGGGTTAAATCATCTCGCAGGCTGGATTTGGCCCGCGGACCGTAGTTTGAGGACCCCTGAAAAAGACAATGAAACATTTGGCCGAGGGGTAAATAATTGCCCGGATTGAGCAAAACCAATGTGACTTTTGGATTCATCACATCTAAATAGGAACATGCTTCGTCAGAGCTGGCGAAGGAGGAGCCTGTAAATCCGCCACGAATTCCCCCTTGAACGTGGTCATTGTGGTAAACGGGGAGGAGTGAGTAATGACGGTCTCTTAATAATATGTCTATGCTCCCGACTGGCTATTATGGTGTTGGTGTGAAAGGGCCTTTAAATGACTGGAACAACAAAAGCACAGTGGTGGAAGTAGTATAAAGCATCAGATTTAAATTCTACATTAAACCACACTTTGAAACATTATCCCAAAGCCACACAGCAAAGAGAGACGCATCTACTGTATATATATATTTTTTCTCCGTTTCAGTGCCAAATTTAGGAGGAAATGACTGGACAATTAACTGCAGCGCTTTTTAAAACCTCTTAGTTGCACCGTTGGGAGGACACGCAAGTCTGCAATCTTTCCCCGGGACTTTCGCGAGCTGTTTATCTTAACTCATTTTTCAATTAACCTCCGCGATTTGCCCGGCTGTGTAAAGCTCGGCGCGTTTCTTCGTCTCCCTCCTCCTTCTTCGTAGAACAAATACAGCTCTGGCGCTCTCGTGGTCTATCCCTGGCGCGGAGTTGCAGCCGGCTGGATGTTTCAGATTAAAAGGGAGGAAGGGAGAGCTTTGGAGATAGCGATAAGTTTCCATCTTCTCGCCGTAGAGGCAGAGGGAGGCACGAGGGGCGGGAGGGCCGGATGCCTTTTGCTTCGCTGACGAGCAGAAAAGTGTGAGGACTGTTCGCGGTGAATCTGGCTGACAGGACTGATGATTTGAACGGAATTGAATTTGATTTGGATCTTGATTTTGTAGATTGCATTTTGAGGGAGGAAACTGGGGAATCGGAAAGTTAGCTGCGGAGTTAGCAACGGAGCTAACAGAAATACGTCATAGTGACAATGTCAGGCCTTTTTTTGTGGAGTTATAATTCCCCATCAAGAGGGGAGGGTCATCAAGAACACATATATTTGAGAAATCTTTGAATCTTCCTCGGTGACCAGTGCCTAATTTGAACACATTCAATCACCTTTTAACCAAAGATGAGGAGGCAGAGTTGCAGATTTTGTGAGCCAACGAGGCCGACGATACAATGCACGCAGTGGATCAGGGGTAGGCAAGTTTACTCGGTGGAGGGCTGATTTTCTTCATCGTCAATGGCCAATGGCCACTTTCAGTATGACTTTAATGCCAGTGTTGTACATCATCTATGGCGCAAATGGATGTTCTTTCTACTAAGAGATTTTAAAGGAATTGACAGTATTTTTCACATTTCTAGACTGCTTTAACAGGCATTTGATCTCGAGCTAGATTAGGGAAACATTTTGAGCAGAATGTATACTGCTCAAATAAACAAGTAAACTAAACTAAACAAAATTTTTTAAAAGCTGTGCATTCTCAATCAGATGGAAGACCTCAGTCATTTTATAATTCATTGTGGCTTCTTGCGATATGGATATTGCGTCACCTGATAATGCGTTATCATTCACTTTGACATTCATTGTGCTGTCTTTGGGTTAAGTGAAGTAAAATTAGGACTATTACCAATGCGGTTAACTATTCCAAACCCCACGGCTCTGTTTGCGAGGCTTTAACTAAACTTTGAAGAGCTGAACATTCTCATGGACTGGATGCTTGGATTTGGACCTTCCTCATTCGTTGATCAGATCAAAGCAGTGGAATCTGTTGGCGTCTCGTGGCATCACCTGGTGCAGTGTCCAACGTGCTCAATATTTCATCAAGGAGGCCCTGTAGGACACAAAGGGGCTTTTCTTGCGATGAATCATGGGTAATGAGGAGGGAGGCCCACAGAAGCCGGCCTAATCCAAATGAATGGACGGCTGAACAACGCAGTGAAGAATTGCATGAGATGGTTCCGCTGTCACAAAAGGATCTTCCCCTTTACCGCCGAAAACCAGCCTGTTCTCATTAGGACAAAGGGGTGTGGAAAAGGACTGGATCTAGTTTTATTAATATGAGCATGTTTTAAACATTTGCTGTAGATTACAGCACACGTTTAAAACGTTTGCTGTAATCGTTTACAGCATATGAGGGGGAAAACGTACTATATTTTTTCAGTAATTTTTTTTTACATTCAAGGCTTTATTTTGATGATTAACAACAGATTTGTCAGAGTGGATTTTGAGTCTTGTTTGGTTTTTAGTGAAAAGGCAGGGAAACTTTATTTATACCACGCATTTCGTATACAAGGCAACTCAATGCGCCTTGTGTATGAAATGCGAAAATATAAAAATAAATCAGGCTAGGAATTAACAATTAAAAACTAACTCTGAACATTTTTTGCATATTGCTAAGTACAAGATTGGAAAGAAATGAAATGCATCATTCGGCCGAAACAAGCGCCCGAAATGATGAATGAATGTTTCCTTCGCATCTCGGTGCAGCTTGGTGTAGAACCGCTGCTCCTTCACGTTGAGAGGAGCCAGTTGAGGTGGCTCGGGCATCTGTTTCGAAGACTCCTGGACGCCTCCCTCAGGAGGTGTTCCAGGCATGTCCTATTGGTAGGGGGCCTCGTGAAAGACCCCGGACAAGCTGGAGGGACTATGTCTGGGAACACCTCGGGATCCCCAGCTGGAGGAGGTCTGCGTGGACAGGGATGTCTGGGCCTCTCTGCTCAGACTGCTGCCTCCGAAACCCAGCCCCAGATAAAGCGGGAGAAAATTGATAGATGGTCAAGGAGAAGACGAGTAAAAAATCTCCACATTGACCATGGCTGCAGCTGCCGTGTCTCACTTTAATTGACAAATGAAAAACATGACAATGATCATTTCCAAAGGAACAAATCAGTGTCAAGAAAAAACAAAAAGAGCGTGGCACGTATCGTTGCCCCCTCCCGGAACCGCCACCTTAACGTGGTGGATAAGCACCCAAATTATCCTAGGAGATAAGTTGTCGGAGGCCCCTGGTAGGGTCTCCCATGGCAAACAGGTCCTAGGTGGCGGGTCAGACAAAGAGCGGTTCAGAAGCCCCTTATGAGAGACCAACAGGCCCGGTTAGAACCATGAGGCCGTCCTTCTGTGGACCCACCACCTGCAGGAGGAGCCATAGGGGCTGGTGTAATGTGATTAGGGCAGCTCCAACGGCTGCCCCCACGACCTGGCAACGGACAAGTGGAAGAAGATGGATGAATGCACGTATCGTGGCAGAGTGGTTAGCACTTTTTTGCCTGTGAACAGAAGGATGTTGATGATACCCAATCTGTAAAGACCCATTATTGACTACATCTGGGATCAGAAAACCTTTCTCTATTGGGTGCCACTTATGCCTCACCCATGGTTTCTATTTCAAACTAAAAACAAGAAATAACATGATAAAGTTACATCTATTGCACAAATCAACAAACGGTATGAAAATAAGCATATGAATGGACATATATTTGTATGGGGGATTATTGTGTAGCACCTCCTTTTTAATGTCACTTCAATTTGCAATCAGTTTAATTTATTTTCCGATTTATGGTCTACAGAACAAGTTAGTACAGCAGGACAAATTCCGGACATCAGACCCCTTATTTGGAAATGGATATAATTTTTTATCAGACTGCCACATAACAAAACAGTAAAAATTCAAATTGGTCCGAAAACACTCACTGACGCCGTATTTCTGCTCAGTATTAATATTTATTTTTCACTCTGGAACCTTGTTGCCATTCACCCTCGCTCCCCCGCACCTCTCCCTCCCCCTCTTTAAACTCCTCAGGGCTGGCGAGGGTAAGCCGGGAGTGCGCTGTAGTTATGGATGACCCAGGGGCAATGCGCTGAAGGCTGGCCCACCCGGACGAGCCCCCGGTCTGCTTATTTCAGCACAAAACCTGCAGCTGGCTGATGGGGACGAGGGTGTGTGTGTGTGTGTGTGTGTGTGTGTGTGTGCAGCAGTGTTTAGCCGGCTTTAGCGCAGGACATGCTGGATGTGGTGTCAAGACTGGGGCTCTAATAGATCAATCTGAACCCCCCCCTCCCTACCACCACCAGCACCAGATAAATCCAGCGCTTTATGATGTTGAACAGCAGCACTGGGCCTTTGGAGCCACTCAGCAAAGTCCCAGCCCGACTCAGGGAGAGGGGGTGCAGGGGTATAGTGCAAGTGGAATGGGGAGTGACTGATGAAGAATGTATTCATTAGGCCCTCGCAGACGCTTTGCGGCGACTCACAGACAGGGATGCAGATCACATTTCATTCAACTTGTTTCTTTTAGTGTGACTTAGATATGGAGCTGGAGACACAAGTACCAGACATGAGGGAAATCGGAATAATCAATAGAGCGAGGATTTATTTATTTTGGTATATAATACAAACATTTGTTAAGAGTGGAATACGTTAGCTATCTGCAAACATTACAATCTCACCTTGTTTTGGGGGATTTCAACTCAATTTTCAACTTTCAATAAACTAGGCAAGGAATTATATTTATGAGAAAAGCTCTATGGAAAACCTTCGAAATAATGTTAAGAGCAAGAGAGGAAGAGAGGTTTAAAGTGTTGTACTGTATGCGCCAGTGGGGTGCGTACCTATGTTCCCCGGGTGCGATTTTGTTTCCGTTGGTGAGTTGGTACATCAACCAATCACAAGTCGTGAGAGTGAAAGGTCATACATATCAGTCAGCTTAACCCTGACCCCGCCCTAGCCGCTAACCTTAAGGATAGTGAGCCGGTGCCTAATCTTAATCAATATAAGTGAGGGAACATAGGGACCAGGGAACATTGGGCTGACCCCGTGATGCACGGGTCGACCCAATATCCGCGGTCAACCTGCGGGGTCCACGGTTTTAGAATGCACACAGATTTTTTTTCCCCCCCTTACATTGTCGGCTTACAACATGAAGTGAATTCTTACCCATAAATGGCACTATGTTTTGTTGAATGTTCAGTTTAAAATGGCAACGTGGAACCTAAAACTACAATGACAGACGGATGCATGCCAACAAACAAGGTAAGAGTCAAAACCTAAAATGTAAGTTATACAGAGGTGAACCCACACAGTTAATAATCTCTATTGCCTTGAGCTTCTTTTACAGCCACTGGTCAAATTGCTGCTAACTGCTAAGTCCTTCCTGGGGCCAGGATTTCGCTGTAAGAGCGCTCCTGGACTTCCTAGTAGCCATCGGGCTGATGTGGATGTGATCTTGGTGCGATGCGGGAGTTCACCTAGAGAGGCAGCAATGTTTCTGGAGGCATGCACCTAGTCTGCCGGAAAATACCCGAAGAAGAAAACTGGTCAAATTCAATGGCATTCAGTAATAGCAAAAGCAAAGCACATTTTAAAAATCAAAGCTCTACATACCTTATACTGTTCTCTGATTTTGCCCTATTTATATTATTGCACTGTGGTTTGGGGTAGTACTTAAAAACACAGTTAAACCAATAGTATTGTTGCAAAAAAGAGCTATCCGAGTAATTTTTAAAGTTGGGTTTTTGGACCACACAAACTCATTTTTAAAATCAAAGATCGTGAAGTTTTGTGACATCGTTGAGTTCCAAACAGTACAGATGTTATACAGAGCAAGGTACAAACTGTTACCAAACCAAATACAAAGAAGGTTCCAAGAACGTACTGGTTGTTATGAATTACGTGATGAATTAAACTTCAGGATTCAGAAACATAGCATAACTTTGAAAAGTGTTAGTCCAACAGTTAATGGTGCACAATTGTGGAATAAACTGCAGATCAACCTGTTCAAATATAAATACAAACTAAAGACTTTTGAAATATGTAGAGAGGAAGAAATGTGTTGCCACTAGGGGGAGCAGTAGGATCAATTATGTGTATTTTTTCTATAATCAAGGAAGAATGTTGCTGCTTGGAACGGTTGTCATTCTATTGCTCAAATTTACAAATGGAGAATTAGGGTTGGCAGGTTATGGATCTGTTGAGAGGAATCCTCCCAACGGGCTCAAAACCTTGTCTTTTAATGCACCACTCAGCATAGGAACATCATCTACCAAATCAGCTGTTAGGGCAGCTGTGTGGGGATTTGTTGATGGGGAGCTACTGCCCTCTTCAACTGGCCCGCTCTTTTTAATGCACCACACTATGCAAGGTCAAACATCAAATTTAACATTTGCCCACGAGTCACTTCCCACTTGTCTTATTCTGTTCATTCACAAGAACTCGGATGACTCAGACAATGCTTCTACAATCTCTTCGTAGAACTTAGCCCTCGTCGGTATTTTCTTTGACACCATATAAACTTTTGAAGCACTTGCCGTTTCCTTGTATTAGTAAAAGTAAAAGGAAGATGATTCACTGAGGAAATGGACTTCACACCAGTATTAGTCATGGCGCGTGGGCACTTTGATCTGCTGGGTTTGGGTTGTGAAATGGCCGGTGTTCAACTGCAGACAAGTCTACGAACTGTCCATCCATCCATCCATTTTCTTCCGCTTTATCCGGGGCCGGGTCGCGGGGGCAGCAGTCTCAGCAGAGATGCCCAGACTTCCCGATCCACGCACACCTCCTCCAGCTGTTCTGGGGGGACCCCGAGGCGACACCAGGCCAGCTCGGAGACATAGTCCCACCAGCGTGTCCTGGGCCTTCCACGAGGCCTCCTCCCAATAGGACATGCCTGGAACACCTCACGAGGGAGGCGACCAGGAGGCATCCGGAACAGATGCCCTAGCCACCTCAGCTGGCTCCTTTCGACGTGGAGGAGTAGCGGCTCGAGTCCGAGCTCCTCCCGGGTAACTGAGCTCCTCACCCGATCTTGGAGGGTGCGCCCAGCCACCCTGCGAAGGAAACTCATTTCGGCCGCTTGTATTCGCGATCTTGTCCTTTCGGTCATTACCCAGATCTCATGACCATAGGTGAGGGTGGGAACGTAGATCGATCGGTAAATCGAGAGCTTTGCCGCTTGGCTCAGCTCCCTCTTCACCACAACAGTCCGATACAGCGACCGCATCACTGCTGACGCCGCACCGATCCGTCTACCGATCTCACGCTCCATCCGTCCCTCACTCGTGAACAGGACCCCGAGATACTTGAACTCCTCCACTTGAGGCAAGGACACCCCACCGACCTGAAGCGGGGAAGCCACCTTTTTCCGGTCGAGAACCATGGCCTCAGATTTGGAGGTGCTGATCCTCATCCCGGCCGCTTCACACTCGGCTGCAAACCGCCCCAGTGCGTGCTGAAGGTCCTGATTTGATGAAGCCAACAGAACAACATCATCTGCAAAAAGCAGAGATGAGATTCTGAGGTTCCCAAACCGGACACCCTCCGGCCCCTGGCTGCGCCTAGAAATTCTGTCCATAAAAGTAATGAACAGAACCGGTGACAAAGGGCAGCCCTGGCGGAGCCCAACACGCACCGGGAACAGGTCTGACTTACTGCCGGCAATGCGAACCAAGCTCCTGCTACGGTCATACAGGGAACGGACAGCCCTTAGTAGAGGGCCCCGGACCCCATACTCCCGGAGCACCCCCCACAGGGCACCACGAGGGACACGGTCGAACGCTTTCTCCAGGTCCACAAAGCACATGTGGACTGGTTGGGCGAACTCCCACAAACCCTCGAGCACCCGATGAAGGGTATAGAGCTGGTCCAGTGTTCCACGACCAGGACGAAAACCGCATTGTTCCTCCTGAATCCGAGGTTCGACTATTGGCCGGATCCTCCTCTCCAGCACCCTGGAATAGACCTTACCAGGGAGGCTGAGAAGTGTGATCCCTCTGTAATTGGAGCACACTCTCCGATCCCCCTTCTTGAAGAGGGGGACCACCACCCCGGTCTGCCAATCCAGAGGCACTGTCCCCAACCGCCACGCGATGTTGCAGAGACGTGTCAGCCAAGACAGCCCTACAACATCCAGAGACTTAAGGTACTCGGGACGAATCTCATCCACCCCCGGGGCCCTGCCACCGAGGAGCTTTCTAACCACCTCGGTGACTTCAGCCTGGGTGATGGATGAGCCCCCCGCCGAGTCCCCAGCCTCTGCCTCCTCATCGGAAGACGTGACAGTGGGATTGAGGAGATCCTCGAAGTACTCCTTCCACCGCCCGACCACATCCCCAGTCGAGGTCAGCAGCTCCCCACCCGCACTGTAAACAGTGTTGGTGAAGCACTGCTTCCCCCTCCTGAGGCGCCGGATGGTTTGCCAGAATCTCTTCGAGGCCGACCGATAGTCCTCCTCCATGGCTTCTCCGAACTCCTTGCCGTAAAAGTATTAGTAAAAGTAAAAGGAAGATGATTCACTGAGGAAATGGACTTCACACCAGTATTAGTCATGGCGCGTGGGCACTTTGATCTGCTGGGTTTGGGTTGTGAAATGGCCGGTGTTCAACTGCAGACAAGTCTACGAACTGTGCCAGTCCCAAATGTCAGTTGGTCGGACATTTTGGGAAGAGGGTCAAACAGTTCGTGTCCAGGGTGAGAATAGTCAGCTATACGATCCGACTTGCACGCCCCCCGGGGTCCTGGAGTCGTACAGGTGACGCCGTGATGGGAGCCGGCAGCCGATTACCCTCTCAGCGGGCAAACCAGATCGCACAAAAAACGTGTGTGGAGGCTGCACGTTACCCCCAATATCCTGCATATCATATTTACACACACATCTCAGATCTTTCTTGCCACTGCTGTCTCACAGATTCAAATGACCATATTTGGAATTCTGTAGAGAGTCATCTCAGACACCAAACTGTGGTCGGGCCATTAGGGTCAGGGGAAAAAAGTGTCAAAATGTAGTATATTTAGTTTGTAATTTATTTGTGTATGTACAGTTGAGTTGCTCACATTGGGATTGTTGAATGTAGCTGTAATTTCCTAATACCCCTCTGCTGTAAATGAACGTACACATGGCTGACAGAACGATCTTTCAGCCAATCAGAGGAGCAGAACTCAGAATAGCTAAACTTTACTTCTCTTGTGAAATGTTCATTAAGTGGCTTGAATCTCCTGGACCAGGGAAGTGTTTGCCCCTGTTTTCCCCCCGGGACTATGAGCGCTAAGAGGCATCCCACAGAGGGCGTCGGCCCATTAGTCCAACAACCCATTAGTCCGACGTCTCATTATTCCGAAAATGTCCCATTGAGTAGGGGTTGAAAAATAAAATTAGGTCCAGGCAAGAGTAGGGCTGGGCGATATGACGATATTAGACCGTCTTACGATCTCCAGAGCTGATGATCTGTTATGGCTCGACGTCATGAGAGAGACGTCTCAGAAAAAATGCCAAATAGCAACAACAAGCATTTGCCAAACTTACTCTTTAACTTACTTCTACTTAATTTTATTATCTGGAGTTTTATTGTGTTTTTCATTTATAAAGTGAGTTTACTTTAGGTCCAAGTCTATGTTGATTATCACAAAGTTGAATAAATTAGTGTAGTATTTTTCTTCTTCAGGGTGTAATTTAAGTAATTTGGTCATTATAAAAAATCGTGATAAAATCGAAATCGTAAGTTTATAATTCAAAAATCGTGATATTCTATTTTTGCCATATCGCCCACCCCTAGGCAAGAGTCCACTGACCTTAAAGGATCTGTATCATGCTATTTTTGCCATTCCAAAGTAAAGTATAGGCATTTATATGATATATTGTACCACTATGGAGCACTAAGTATTTTCTGGAGGTATTTTTCCGACCCGGAAGACACAACGCTTGGATTCAGTTAACTCCGCCCCCTCTCCCCGCAACTTTAGCAGTAGTAGAAATACCACAACAAAAAGTGAAGTTGCTTCACAATGCAGTTATAAGGAGTTGACATGTGCAACACAGCTTCATAAATGGCTAACACATATGCTAACAGGCGTTATGACTGACTCACCGCTCTGGCCTAACGGGTGTTTCCATTATGGGACTCGCGTTGGTTATAAAAGTTAATCCACTTTGGTTCTGGCCAAGGTTCACCAAACATCCATCAGCGACGGACACAGACAAACACTATTTTGGCTCTCATGTCGCAACGGAGGGGCGTCGGAATGACGGGCCGACCCCCTACGGGAGGCCCTGACTGAAACCCGCCACACGGCACGCCACTGTATTTCACAATAAATACGTGTGGGAAAGTTGAGCGAGCGCCGCCATGTTACAGTGATTTCCTGAAAACTACGGCTCGCTGGCGGACAAAACATCATACAATGAATGTGGCAAAGGGTGAGTTTAGTCTGTGTTTTACCCGGGCATTAAAACTAAACTGTTAAAAGGGAAAAAGGAGCCAAACATTTCAACAACGTCCACTGCTTGAAAATCACTGTTTACACCCGCCGTGTCTCGCCGTAAGCGTTTCTATAAAATCATTCTATGCCTATGATCAATACTTATTACATTTTGCCATTTGCTTTCCCTTGGCTTAGCTTGTGTATTTGTTGATAGTGTAAGCGGGTGCAGCGGCAGTGCGCATGCGCGTCATCCTGTTTATTTTCAAATGTGTGGACGCTTGGGAAGTTCTCGGTGGTCAGTGGGCCAGTATGCTTTTGCCTTTTCAATAAACGGAGTTCTGCCATTTTCTCCAAAGAGTAACCGGGCCTCTGCCTATTTTTTACTACTCGCACGCTACATTGGTGGCAGCGGTGCTGCGGTTGGACTCATTTTCTACTCTTATTTTTTTTTTTCGGCACAATATGTTTGGCGATAGGCGCGGACCTGTTGCCGCTGCGGACGAGGACGAATACGAAAAGTATAGACCACCCTGGACCGAGGGAATCTGTAACGTCAAGGTTGAGCTCCCCCACCCGTTCTGTGGAGATGGACGTAAGCTTTTTGCCACTTGGATAAAACAATTTGAGGCGGCTGTGCGTGCTCAAACTCGAGGTGCAACGGGCAGGAGCTATGCCGCTACCTTGGCCGCTGTTTTACCTACCCGGCTTGATGGCGCTGCGTTCCTCTTATGGGACAGCCTTCCCCCGTCTGTGCAGTGCGACTTTGAGAGTGTAAAAGACAAACTCAATGAGGCCTTTGGGCAGAAGCAGTTTCTGTTGTACTTTCAGACGTGTGTTTCAGCTCGTCCGCGGAAGACTAGTGAGAGTTTAGAGTTGTATGCTGCGGACATTTCACGGCTCGTGGCTGAAGCATTCCCGGATTATGACAAAACGGCACAAGATGGTGAGAAGTTTCGTCGTTTTCTGGCTGGACTAGACCCGGGTCTGCGCGCCTAGTGCCACGAACAGGGGGCATCAGATTTGGAGGAAGCCCTAAGGGTAGCGGGGCGGTGTGAACGGGCTAGAATGGCTCTCGGTGTGGGGGCACAAACCAGCCCCTACTCCCCCCCGACTGGACCCGCAACCGTGGCCTCGCTCTCCTCGGCTGAGGAACCCGGACTGGACAATGATAATGTGGCGGGAAAGCTTCTCAGTGCTGTAGAGCGTCTTGCTTCCAGGATGGATCAATTGCAAATGGACGTGGTGGATCTGAGAGCACAGCGACAGGACTTCTGCGGCTCCCGTGTGGACCGGCGCCATTCCTGTGTGTGCGACTGTGGTGGAGTTGGCTGCAGATCTGCTGTCAAGGAGTTCGGCGGAGGAGCTCGCTCATCCCAGGACGGACCGCGGAGCGCCGAGGAGAGGACCTCCAGGCCTAGGTGGGGCCAAAGCACGCCGTCCGATTCTTCTGCGTTTCGCCGTGGCGACAGGAGCCCTCAGAGGGGACGTTTCTCTGGGGAACCACCGCAGCGGAGGCGCGGAGTGAGATTCCTGTCACCTTCCCGGCAGTCTCCTTCTCCGTCTCCATCCCCGCTTGGACAGAACCAGGGAAACTCCCTGTAACTGATGCGGAGACCCGACCATCAGTTACGTCTTCCCAGGGTCATGGTGGACACTCTACAGCTGGGGTAGATGCCTCTACAGTGGACTGCTGTGCTGTAGGTGAGTTTAAATGCACCTCTTATATCAGAGGGTCGATTGAGACTGTTGATGTGGCTATACTGATTGACTCTGGTTGTAATGTTTCTTTGATATCGGAGGAGTTTAAGATGTCAATCCCTACGCTGCGTAAATGTGTGGTATGCAATAACTACGTGTTTGCGCATACTGTGAATGGACAGTTGTTGGACATGCTTGGGACAATGACTGTTTCTATCTGTCTAGGTGAAATGTATGTGGAGCAGACTGTTCATGTGGTCAGGGGGTCTACGCAAAAGGTCCTTTTGGGTTTTGATTTTCTGACTGAGGCTAATGCTGTTCTTGATGTTGGCCGAGGTTTGCTCTGCCTGAGAGAGGTGGACATTCCGTTATTACATGTCAATGACCTTATTCCCAGATGTTGTAATATCACCATGTCTGCTGATGTCGTTGTTCCACCCTACAGTGAAATGGTTGTCCCTGTGCGGGTGGCAGTTCCCCGGTCTCCTGAACCCCTTATTAATTCATATGTTGGGTATTTGGAGCCCGAGCATCGTGACAATGTCGAGTTGGTGGTTGCACGTTCAGTGGCGCCAGTTAAGGATGGGCTCACTGTCGCGAGGCTACTTAACCCCACAGACCATGAGCTGAGGATGCACTCCGGCTCACATTTAGGGGTCCTGTACCATGTCGATGAAAGTGACATTTATGAGCCAGCTGACTGTGTTGACTCTGACCGGCCACCGTGACTGTACCTGACCTGACGGACTCTCCCCTGACAGGTGACCAAAGACAGCAACTGCACACCTTGTTGACAAAATACCAAAATGTTTTTCGCCCAGGGCGAGGCTTTACAAAGGCTGCAGGTGTAATAAAGCACAACATTAATACAGGTGACCACCCCGCTGTCAAGCGGCGCGCTTACCGGACATCTCCAGACAAACGGATGGAAATAGACAGGCAGGTGCAGCAGCTTTTAGCAGATGGGATCATAGAGGAGAGTTGTAGTCCCTGGTCATCTCCTGTAGTTCTTGTGAGGAAAAAGGATAACACGTGGAGGTTTTGTGTTGACTACAGGGGCTTGAATGCGGTGACGGTGAAAGATTCCCATCCACTACCGAGAGTGGACGACACGCTGGACGCCCTTGCTGGGGCTACATGGTTCAGTACTTTGGACTTTTCTGATGGATACTGGCAGGTTGAGGTTGCAGAGGAGGACCGTGGGAAAACGGCCTTTACTACCGGTCATGGTCTGTATCAGTTTCGATCCATGCCCATGGGCCTCACTAATGCTCCCGCGACGTTTCAGAGGGTCATGGAGCTGGTACTTAAAGGTCTTCCCTGGCATATTTGCATGGTGTATCTTGATGATATTTTGATTTATAGCAGGTCGTTCGATGAGCACATGGCAGCTTTGGAAGAGGTCTTTTCAAGGATTGGTGCGGCTGGTTTACGGTTAAAGGCTAAGAAGTGCCAGTTAGCTCGTGACCATGTGGTGTTTTTGGGTCATGTTATCTCGGCTGAGGGGTTGCGGCCTGACCCTAGGAATACATGTAAGGTAAAGGGTTGGCCTGTTCCACGCTCTGCCACAGAGGTACGTGCCTTCCTGGGGCTGTGCTCATATTACAGAAGGTTTGTGAAAGATTTTGCATTGCATGCCTCCCCTCTTGTCAACCTCACTGGGAAAAATGTCCCGTTCCACTGGACTGTGGAGTGCCAGGAGGCATTTGAGTTTCTGAGAGACACCCTTTGTGCTGAACCAGTGATGTGCCACCCTGATTTCACGCTGCCTTTTGTCCTCTACACTGATGCGTCCCAGGTTGCTATTGGGTCTGTGCTGACACAACCTGTTGATGGACTTGAGAGAGTTGTTGCGTATGCCAGCCATGCCCTCACTGCGGCGGAACGGCGATGGTCGACGTATGACAGGGAGTTGTGGGCTATTGTGTGGTCGATCCGAAATTTCAGGCATTACTTGGGTCTGCAGCATTTTACCATAGTCACGGATCACAAACCTTTGCTCGGCCTGAGACGGCTTCCGATTGACAACGACAGAACAGGGCGGCGTAGCCGCTGGGCCCTGGAGTTGGACCCGTATGACTGGGTGATTGTGCATAAGAGTGGAGTGCAGCACACTAATGCTGATGCTTTATCTCGCTGGCCTGAAGCCGAGGTGACTTTAGTGAGTTCAGGGACGCAGACGGTGGTCACTGTGGATAATATGTTTGTTGCTGTGTGTGGTGTTGAGACTCCATTGGAGGCTCCCCCAGAAGCACCTACCCCTGATGTGCCTGCCTCTCCTATTCCTGGGGTGAGTGATGAAGTGATTATGGTCCAGCCTCTCTTTCATGATGGTGCTGATATCAGGCGGCTTCAGCAGGAGGATCCAGACATCAGATTGGTTCTGGAGTGGCTCCGGGAGGGCCAGAGACCTTCCAAAGGGAGACTTAAAGGTGCCAGTCAGGGTTTGAAGATTTTGTGGCATGAGTTTCCCCGTCTGACTCTGGTCGATGGAATTGTGTGTAGGGTCTTTGCACTAACGGATGTTGAAGAGACACAGCAGGTTGTGGTGCCGTCTGTCCTTATCCCTGAGGTTTTGCGTCATCTGCATGGTGGTCCCTTGTCTGCCCACTTGGCCGTTGAGCGAACTATGGCCCGTGCACGCAGTGTATGCTACTGGCCGTGCATGTATCGCGATATTCGTGTTTTTTGTGACCAGTGTTATGCCTGTCAGAGACGCAAGGCTCCGGTGCCCCACCATCGGGCTCCAATGAGGACTTCCTTGGCTCAGCGCCCTTTTCAACGTGTTGCAGCGGACATACTGGAGCTGCCCATTACCTCGAAAGGCCACTGTTATGTATTGGCTATAGAAGACTATTTTACAAAGTTTGTTAATTTGTATGCTATTACTGACCAAAGGGCTAATACGGTGGCTGAGTGCCTCTTTAGCTATGTCATGGAGCATGGTGTAATGGAGACACTTCACACTGACATGGGAAGGCAGTTTGAGTCTGAGGTGGTTAGACAGTTGTGCTTGATGTTGGGTGTAAAGAAGACACACACTACACCCTACAATCCCAAATCTGATGGCATGGTAGAGCGGTTAAACCGGACTGTCATTGATCAGCTTGCCAAGACCCTGCTGGTGTGCGAGGGCGAATGGGACTCTTTTCTGTCACATGTGGCTTTCGCTTACAATACAAGTGTGCACTCTAGCACTGGATTTACACCTTATTTTCTCACTCATGGTAGGGAGGCTCGCGGTCCTGTGGATGTGTTGTTAGGCCATGGGTTACAGAGCAGTCAGATGCATAACTTGGATGACTTTGTTCTTTCCCTTGTCAAACGTTTGGACACAGCTTTTCGCCAGACTCGGGACAACAACGTGACAGCGAGTGACAAACAGAGGACTTACTATGACACTAGACAAAGACACTGTCCTTATGACGTGGGGGATCTGGTATGGTTAAATGACCCAACTGAAAGCCGACGCAAACTTGCACCTCACTGGAAAGGACCTTATGTTGTTCAACGACGGCAGGACAGGGATGACATGGTCGGGGTTACTTATGTGATTCGTAGCCCATTTGGAGATGAGGCTCCCCTCCAGACTGTTCATTATGACAGGCTGCGGCGTTACTGTTTACCCACTACTTTTCCATTGACAGGTCCGCCCAAAGCAGCCACTCGGTGTTCACGGCCCCAGGAACCCCAAGATGCTGCACCTTTAACTGTTGACCCTCCTGGTGGACACACCCCCTCATTGTATGAGAGGGAGGATGTGTTTACGGGGTCTGATTCAGTTGTGCTCCCTTCATGTGCAGATGCTCCTGTGCAGGTTACTCGTGCTGGACGCCATACAAGAGCGCCAACCCATTTCAATGAATATGTAATGGATTGAGTAATGTTTATGCATATGTGTTTTGTTTGTGTTATGTTTTGATGTTGAGTTGAAATGAGGACGTTTCTAGTCAAAGGGGGGACATATGTAAGCGGGTGCAGCGGCAGTGCGCATGCGCGTCATCCTGTTTATTTTCAAATGTGTGGACGCTTGGGAAGTTCTCGGTGGTCAGTGGGCCAGTATGCTTTTGCCTTTTCAATAAACGGAGTTCTGCCATTTTCTCCAAAGAGTAACCGGGCCTCTGCCTATTTTTTACTACTCGCACGCTACAATAGTACCAGGCAAAAATGACAATCAAGTTTGTATCTATTCTATCTGTGAAATGCGCTCTCTCTCCCCTTGCCTTCACGTTTCCTTCATGTTTCCTTGAAGCCGGGGCGCGTCCCCTGTAAGCCTCTAATAGACTGTGGGCTGTTTTTGTGCTGATCCGGGGGAATTGCAGGTAGGAGCTGGGACTTTTAGCTCCTTTAAGCCGCCGTGTTGACTCCGATAGCAGATAGCGGCGGCCTGGAGCTGGTGCATCACAGCGGCGCTTACAGGGGGGAAAACATGCTGAACCGCACTTAACATGTAAATATGATTTTGATACTCGCCCCGTATATCGGGAACATGAGCATGCCTTTGCCGCTGGAGTGGTAATGTGCGGATCTGGGCGACGCAACAGTTTTTTTTTATGGCAAAATAAAAGGAAGGAATTAAACTGAAAGGGCAAAGTCATGAATTGCCTTGGACCTGAACAAATGTAAAATGGGAGGGTTTCCTATAACGCTGCTACTGTAACTTGGCCAGGTGTCAGGCTATAGTTAAAAGTTTGTAATATGTCGCTCCTACTCAGCATTGCTTTGTTTCCAGGGCCCAAAAAAATGTCAGAAACCATACACACGCACATACTTTGTCACGGAATAAGAAAGAGCAGAAGGGGCACAGAATTTCATGAAGAGCAAAAGCACTTTCTGGGGATGGAGCGGTGTGTGCAAGACTGCCCAGACATCTCTCGGCTCCTGAAGACTTTTGTAAGGAAGGAAGGGCAAAATCCCTCAAAAACTAGAATCGAAAGACTCTTGGCTGCCAAGAAAATACACTGCCATATTGGAAGACTACATGGTATGAACTCTGCCCGAACCTTTGCTGGGGTCTTTTTTCATTTCATTACTATATAATATGACTACGTTGAAAAATTCATTGAATTGAACACCGATCTGTGGCCTTTCACAGCGTATACTCTTCAAACTTTGGCCATTTTACGTTTTATAATTTGAAATTATTTCTTAAATTGCTAAGCAGGGAAGGGCCTGGTCGGTACTTGGATAGGAGACCGTTTGGGAACACCAGGAAGTCTGGGGAATGGAGTGAGTGAGTGAGTGAGTGAGTGAGTGGTTTCCTCGCTTCCGTCAGTCTATCCCAGGGCAGCTGTGGCTACAATTGTCGCTTACCACTACCAAGTATGGAGTGAATGAATAGTGCAATGTAAAGCATCTTTAAGTGTCCAGAAGAAAGCTATACAAAATCAATGCATTATTATGATTGTTATGATTGTTATGATTATTATTTAAGAAGGCAATATTAGTGGGGATGAAAGCACTCTATTGGTCTTAGGAACACGGTACCTCCCGAGGGCAGGAGCTCAAACTGCCCAAGCAGGTGATCAGCAAAGACTTTCTTTGCTTTGTTCACCTAGAGTGGAAGTTGTGTGCATTTTTTTAAAGTGCTTTTGTCTCGTCGCAAAATGAATATTAAAGAAAACAAACTCCATTACACTATAGACAAATAAATTCAATTAATTCAGAAAGTCGTCTACAAACCCCTGAACTACTGCTCCTTTGTATCTGCTCGGATTGAAAAACATTTAAAGTTTTTTTAAGACGATGCGTTTGGAAAGAGAGACAATATTGAAATGAAATGGCCTCTACAAGTATGTTCTGAAATGCATGTCATTGTTGTATTAGATTTCAGTATTCTTTTATACTCATGCACTTGTTTTAGAATGTCAGCGTCATGAAGGACAAAACCACACAAACGCCATAGTAACAAAGACTACAGTAAAAAATAAAACATCACGCAAGTCCATATTTTATTGTTACAGCATCACACATGCATCCCTGTCCCATCCGTCACGGCGGTTAAATGAAAGCGCTGTCTGCGGGGTCTGTATTATCTGCATCCCACAGGAGTCAGGAGGAGGACGCAGGGGCCACAAATCAGCGCTGCACGGAGGGCCTCCCCCCCATCGGCTCCGTTGCACATGTGTGTGGGGGCGCCGGGACGAGTTCATATAACAGAACGCTTGCTGTTGGCCTGCCCTTACGTCAGACTCTGGGTTTGTTTTTTCCCGTCACACTGCTCTCTGCAGGACTCCACACTTATGGGGCCCACTGCGTAAAGTTTCACAGTCTATTATGTAACACCCCCCCCCAAAAAAAAACAACATCCCAAAGCGTTTTTCAATCAGAGAGAGGAGCCACAGATGTCTTTGCATATCTATTGCTCAATCTTGTATGTTTTCTACAGAAATATAGACATACCCATGGGCCGTATCTGAATTTGACTCATAATGCAATAACATTGGGTGGTTGAAATGAGACCACGGCCATTATAAAAGAGAGAGCAGGTAAGTCTCCCCTTCTCAAGTTGGATTCCCAGACCAGTTGCGGACTTTTAGTGTGGAGTTTACAGTACGTGCTCCACGGGTTTCCACTGTCTTTGCTGTATCATCCCCAAAAAACAACAGGCACAGCTGTATAGGACAGCATAGGGTGACAGGTGGTGAAGAGACGGGGAGAAACCTACAGCAAATAGTTGGAACCGGGACTCGAACTCATGACACTGACAGGTCAATCAAATGCAAGTCTATTTTTCAGAGTTTCGTTCATTCTCTGCCATTGATATACACAGTGTAGCGGTGTATGCTACTATATAGTGTTGCTATTATTGTTAATATTCAGGAACAATCTGAAATTGATCAGAAAAATGTTGACGTGCTTAGAAGAAAGCCTACATCTATACATCTCTTCCCACATTCTCAATTACGGCTGGGCACCAGTATGGTATTGGGACAAATATTTCGGTACTACTGGTATCGAATAAATACAATTATTAAAATATTCTATCTTGAGAGACCAGTTTTGTTGCCTGTTCGGTTCTGGGACAGCATTAACCTTGGGGTTAGGGTTAGGTTTAGAGTTAGTGTTAGCAATTATTATGCATATCCACATATCAAAGCGTATTTACTGGAGAGCTAACAGCCTATTATGCCAGTGTGATACCTAATTTGAAAGCTAAGACCTTCTAGTTTCCAAAACGATGTGTAAGATTTATGTGAGTGAAACACAACTTACATGACATTTGCAATTCCTAACCCTAACCCCTAACCTCAGCACCCTGAGCAGGGAGGACGGCAAGTACCAGGTTAAAGGAAGTTACTTGGTTGTTTCACCTCAAATAAATGAAATTTTTTTTAAAGAAATGTTCTTTTATGGAATATATTAACATTATTGTTCTGTTTTCTGGTTCGACATGACAAATATTTTAGTATAGGTGTCCAAAAAAAGTATCAATCTGGGATCGGTATCAAAAACCAAGCATCGATCAAGTACCGGTATCGGACAAAGCTTAACGGTACCCAGCCCTATTCTCGCCCCCATACCCTGACCTCGCCGGGCCGAGCCTTTCCCCCACATTAGCATACGGAGCCGCACACTGCCCATCATCTCAGCAGGCTCCCATTAATAACCAGCATCGCCGCATATGCTCCACCACATCCACTTGTCAATTAATCACTCCCTCCCCCCGGACTCCACACGCACCCACACCCCGTCTATACCCCTTCCTTCAAAACGTGGAAAATAACCAACCCCCCCCCCCCCCCCCCCAGTGCTCGCCATGCGTGCGGGGAGAGACATTTCCTCAAACAAATTTGATCAAAACAAAAACTAATGACGTGTAAATTGTTGATGATGTACTCCGGGACGGCGCCCTGTTCGCGAGTAATCACCCAGCGCATTCGTAATCACGGAGAAATGAATGGAATGGCCCCAGTGGTCGGAAAGGTGCAAATATCCCGGTGAGTAAAAAAAAAGAAAAAAATTCGCTGAAGAGAAAAGAATAAAAAAAGGCAGTTCGAGTAGTGAATAAGGGACAGAGACAGCGAAAAGTGTTCCCCCCCCGTTGTTTCATAAAAGAGCAATCACGATTCCGAGCGCGGGGGTTATTTGTAAAAGAGGCCGGCGCTATTGAACGTTCGGGAACGCACTGTTTCGCCATCGCCATTGAGCAAATGAAGTGGAGGAGCCCAGGGTACAATGGCGCTCAATTAGACACCAGCCACAAAGGAGGAGAACAAAAAAAAAAAGGAAAAAAAAAAGAAGAGAGGCCAGTTTACATTGTTCACCTCTTTTCAGCCGAGTTTGAATAAAAGTTTCAGCTCGGCGTCTTATTTAAAGGGAACGCACTCTGCTAAATCAATTTGTGCTTTTAACTGTTGTGTGTGTGTTTTTTTAATACATTTTTCTTGAACAGTGCACAAACTGTGAGATAAGTGACCAGTAATAGTATGAGAAGTATGAGACCGGTGATACTAGAGTGGTATGGCACCCGGATCCACCATTTCCGTCAGAGACACGGCATGACCCAAATAAGAACATTTATTTAATCCTATACAGTAAAGACGGAATCTGTCAAAACACAGTTTTTTTCAACAGATATTTGTTTATATAAGCATTGAATAAACCTATAGCGCTGAAGTAATGGGCAAAAGAACTTCTACACAAGTCATTTTAAAAGACATGTTTTTTTTCACAAATGTTGTTTTTCAAATAGCAGACGAAACAGCAGACCACAGAACAAACACACAGAGCATCTAGGTTGCACACATACAATACCATTAGACCATTACACTTCTTGATATTTCAAAATAATAAAGTAGAGTAGTCAATACTTTGTGGCAGAGGTCCGTCCCATTTTCTCCAATAATGTTTACATTTTGTCCGAAGCCAACCTTATTGAGAATGTGAGTCTTTCCATTTCGTGGATTTCTGTGATGATCTGGAACCAGTCTGTTTTGGAGGGAGCATCTTCACACAACCATTTGCGTGTTATGGCTTTCTTTGCTCCGGCTAATAGTATTGACAAAAGATACTTCTCTGATTTCGATAGTTCTTGAGGTAGATTACTTAAATAGACGCATTGCAAGTCCAGTCCAGTTATGCTTTTTATTTCTTTTACCGCCATTGTCCAGTAGGGTATGATCTTGGTACAGCCCCAAAAAACAGTAGATAAATACGAAAATAAATCTTCCCTAGCAAAGGCGCGCAAATATAACATAATATTTTAGGCGTTGAAAACACTATCGTGGATTCTATTTCATGTTTGTTGTTTAAAACCGCTGTTTCAAGCATTCCTCTGAACACAACATCTCGAACCACTCGCTCGACTGTTTGGGGCGAAGGCAGGATTCCCAAACGCAGAGCGGCTTTTGGAAACTCCGCCTTCTCACGTGTGACCATGTGCCAATGCATGTGATGTAAATATTGTGCACGGTCCCTGGTTCAAAAAAATTCAATAAACGTAACTAAACTTTTTTTTATCCTAACTACATCCGCCGCACAGTGCACACTTTTCTATTTTCATGTTTAATCTTTGCTGGTTTAAAATTGTATTAAGTATAGGCTAGTAGTATGATCCTGTTGTTGTTTGAAATACTTTCTTCTCCACTACATTCATATAAATGCACCAAAGGAAAAAGCATGTGAAAGCCTTAAAATGCACACTCCGGAACAATAGGCGGCTGCGCAGATGCTCAGTCAATGCCATTGGCGCACCACAAGGAAGAATGTTTGTCCCCGTTGTTTTTCTGCACAGAGGGCGAATATGGATGCAATGTTTGTGTTTTTGAAGCTGCAAATTTGTTCACAACACTTAATTATACTGATTTGTACTTTCTACTATGAACACTTAAATTTTTTTTTTTTTTACAGCAAACACCTAATATTTGAATTAAGTTGCTACCTTCTTTTGTTGATATTAAAAAATAAAATAATGATTGAGCAACTTTTATTGTAGTAATATTTGACCAGTTGTATCTGTACTTTTACTCTTATACTTTGACCACCACTGATAACCATGAGCAGATTCATGTTGCTTTCCTAAAAGTTACCACTCCTAAATCAAGATGTCGAAGATATTAAGCTTCAGATTGGTCTGCAGATCGGCGCACATACAACTAAGATAAACTTTAAAAATAATCGACGGCCAAACCTATGGTTTTATTGCCTCATTCATCACAGAGGTTGAGTATAGCGTTCGCCTATAGGAGTTGCTAGGCAGACTCCAAAAACCTATTCCCCGTTACACAACTGTTCCTATAAATCACACGCGTCACAGGGGCCTTTAGTGTGTGGGCCATAATAGAACATCTTCCTTATTTCTCCGCCAACACCGCACGTGCGGCGTTGCCAGAAGTTAATTTAGCACGACGCGCCACCCCACGTCGCTCTACCTGTTCTCATATCACTGTAAATGGTGGCTCGGGGAAACATGAATTTCCTTGCGTGCAATCTGCGACCGCAACAGATGGATTCCCCCCCCCCCCCCTTTTTTTTTCCCCGCAGTAGGAAGAAAGGGAGCGTTCCATATGTAATTACCTCGCGTTGCATTGCCACGCCGTTGTCAGGAATTCAATATGCCAGCGATGACACTCCCGCGCTAACACGGGAAGGAAAAATAAATGTTTGTTTGGCTTTTGGCGAAGCCCGCCTCGCCTGTTCATCATCATCAGAAGCGGGGTCAAAACCTCATCAGATTCCACATGCCGGCACGACTACGGATCTGGTGTTGTACAGGGGTAAAAAAATAATAATAAAAAAATGTCAGCGCCCTAACGTCCCGGCAGTTTGTTATGGCTGAGCAAGAGCGACGCGCATGCAATAGCTCTCCTATATGTATTTTTTATTCTTATTAACTGCACGAGCCGCAATTTATTTTCCTCTAAGGCGATGGAGGTGGTCGCTGGCGAGGGCAACTCTGGTCCGAGCTGATAAGGCGCTCCTCACAAGCCGGCGCGCTGCGGGGAGGGAGCAGATTTAGCGGGAAGACAATGTCCACTAGGTCAGACGCCGGCGAAGAAAAGGGGAGAGGAAATGCATGGACGCGCGCTTAGTCCTTTGGATGGGGGACAAATTCATACAGCGGTATTTCATTAAAGCGGCTAGAAAGACAATTTATTTGCAATTTATTCATGGAGCACTTACGGATTCAAAGTTGACTTGAGGTAACTTTTGTCACTTGTGGGGAGAAAAAAAAAGAAAGAAGAGCTCTCGTTCGCAGTGCTTTCTGAATAAGGGTAGATAATCAAATGTATGCATGGGAAAAGTAGATATTCTTGTGCATATTAGAGGTGTAATTTCAGAGTGTTCATTGTATAGATTAGAAGCACATGAGCGGCATGTCCAGACTTTAAACACGGGGGAGGAAAGCACTTTTCTTTGGTCCTCATGGTGTGGTGCACCCCCTAGTGGTCAGGGTGACTCCAGAAGGCTCGCTATAATATGGAAACCAATGGGGACTCTACACGTGTCAAAAACGGCTTAAAAGCCTGGCTCCAAAGACTGTCATTGTTTCTAAAAATACAGTTTCCTCCTGTGACTAGGGATCGGTACCGTGAATATTTTTTCAATAGCGGTACTTTAACTATTCTTGGTTTTCAATATCAATACCTGAACGATACCTTCTTTGATACCTATACTAAATGTTTTATAAATATGAACAGAAAATTCTAGTACGCCAGCTTTAATGATGATACTGTGATCACACAAATCCATTCTTCTTTAAATCAAAGACAATGAAATTTGAGGACCTTATTGAATTTAAGATGGCACAAATCATGTTCAAAGCCTCAAAAAAGTCACTTCCTGAGAAGTTAAATACAACTTAAGAGATAAAATGAGTTTCAATAAACAATACTCCAGAACATCTTTGAAAAGCATGTGCCCCACAAGACGTGATATATGGACAAATTTAGATGAAAGCATTAATGTAAACACCTGGTACATTTTAAAAAGGTTTACAAATAATAATAATTTCTTAAATACGAACTATTATTGTGAGTGTTGTAGTATACTTTTGTTGTTTCTTTATTTTGCTATTGTTTTATTTTTTATTATTGTTCCTTATTTGTTTTTAACTTGCCTCATGTTTATGATTTGTTATCGTGCATTACATTACATTATTTGATTGTAAATATTATTGTTTTTAATTTTGGGGTGGGCGCTTATAAGCTTTTTGCTTCGGCCCACTCCCTTTGAGCAGACTTAATACTCAAATAAATAAATAGATTAAAAAAAAAAAAAAAAAAAAAAAATGTCAATGGGGAAGAGTGCGGAATATAGGGCTGCCCCCTTTTGGTCGACCCAAGATTTTCATTATCGTTAGTCGACTAAATACAAATTGCAACAATTAAGATGCTCTCAATTTACACAACAGGTCTATCTTTTACCTTGGGATAATATTTCATTATAAAAACAGATATATCAAAGTTTTACAGACAGAGTGACGTTTATATTGTGTGAAATGCTTTTGCAAAAAAACAAAAAACTGAGATCAGCGGCTATGTGTCTTGGCGAGACGTTGCCTTCTATTGGCCAGACATCCACAGTTGTTTAAACCACAAATATCCTGGTTCTACCGTGAAATAGCCGATACGCGAGCCTGACACCTGTCCCCTGTCAGTGGCTCTACTGAAACACAGAAAATGAAAGTAATGTCTCTCTCTCTGCCTCATTCGGGCTTTTTCCGAGATAAATAAGACGAGGTGCTCATCACTACACCGTGCAGTGCAAAAGTCGAGGACATGAAACGGCCTGACAGGATGTCTGACACGGAACCACGCGGGCGGAGCATTTCACAATAAAGCACATGGTTCGTGTTTACATTGCAGAAAGAGTGTCACACGGAACTGTCTGACCTGGAGGATATTGGAGAACAGGGACGACGATGAAAGAGGAGAACTACCGCTGTATTTGGATTATATGGATGTGGACAGCACGTGCAGCAGCAGATGCAGGAGTGAGGCAGGGAGCTGGAGTCTGAGACTAAAGGTGAGATTAATGTGACTTTTTACACATAAATGCACCGTTGACGTTGCTTCTATGTATAAATACTAGTGGCCGCACGAGCTCCCAAAGTTTTATGTCTTATAAGTTATGCAGTGCAGTTTGGGTCAGAAAAGTTGTAGTTTTGTCAGCGTCATGCCTAGTGGAATGGCAGTCTATGTGGAGGCCTAATGGTGTTACTAAGAATGTAAAGGGGTGTTGTGCTTTTTGCAGATATCTGTAATCATCTCAAACACATCTTTATCACTATCCTACACTTTGTTGGTTAGGAAATGCAATATACTGTAGTGATGCCATGCCGAGTGTTTTCACCTCGCTATGAAAGGATTAAGCGCAGCCAGAGGTCAGTTTTATCTCATGAGTAAAATTGATTTGAGTTTGTTACTGACTTGCAATACACTGCACCGCCTCTGAGCTATGTATCACCCCCACGGCTCTATCCCAGGTGTGTGACAGCTGGAATCGCAGACCTCCGTGTCTATTGAGGGCCAGGCGTATTGAGCTTCCATACACGGGCCTCCTTCACCCCTCTTTCAAACCACCGGCTCGTTATCCAGCAGAAACGTGTCCCTGGCTTCAAAAGAGTGACCCGTCTGGTTCATGTGCAGGTACGCGGCCAGAAGACGTTTTTGCGGCGGTGTTGGTACCCCATAGACAAATTACCTTTTATTCAACATTTGCTATCCGATAGAAATGTACATTTGCAAATAGTCGGATTTGATGATGGCTCATGGAAGCAGAGAGGTTCCGGTGCTTCTGGGCCCATCAGAATAAAATAATGAAATAACAGACTCACAGTTGTGCTATTCCAGGCCTAAAGGCTTTAACTGGGCTGCAGCAGGAGCATGAGCAGCTGTTCCAGATATAAATGGAGTAACACAAGCGTAATTGTCATGGAAATCTGTCAAAATAATGACTGATGAATGAAAATCTGAAAAATATTACGCATCGAACTTTTCATTCTTGTGGCAGGGAGATACCATTTGATATTGAACTAACTCAGAGGGGTGTTTAAGTGGAACACCCCTCCGCTTTAGTTCAAGTTGGTACAGTCCAATCCAGCGGAGAAAAGTGTCCGCGCCAGTAAAGAGAGACAAAGGCAGTGAATGGTAGAAAAGTGGACAAATAAATGTCTTGTGCTGATTGTGGGGTTGTATCAGGCTCAGACTGTGTGTGCAGCGGCCCGTGTGAAAAGAGAAATTGTTAGAAAATTGTCAATGTGGTAGTTGATTCACCGACCTCTTGTACTTGAGACCAGCGCACTATTACGGGGCTATAATTCCCGGGCCGAAATTAGGTCCCAGCACGCCCCTCAATGGAAGACTCACTGTTTTTGAAAGAACTCTCCCAACAAACATCTACAAATGTTTAACCTGATCATTATTTGTGAGGGATTACATTCACAAGCTTGCCAAATTAATATTTTGCATTGAAGTGCTATTAACACTATACTATCGCCACTTTTCGACACCAAAAAGGAGAAAATAATGTGACTTTAATTGATTTTTTGCCATCAAAGAAGACGTTCATTTTTGGGCCAGGTTTATTCATATGGACAGGCCCAGCATTCACAGAGACGCCGCTAGCTCAAAACTAAATTTTGACACTACCATTATGCAGTATATATTTACACCATATAAGAAATGTTCAAATTATAAAGGGTCTCAAAGATGCACCTTTCGTGTGGCCCCCGCTGAGCTCCACACCGACCCTGGCGCTGCCATACTTGCCAAAATTCGATGTAAACAACGGCATCTCCACACTGTAAATTGTCATATTGCCCTTAATTCAATTCAATATATAATCTTGATTCAAATTGGCTGCAGTTTTCCTAAACTATTGTTATAATGTGTATTTATTAATTGAAAACCTCTCAATTACAAAAAACTAAAGAAATCACATCTACAGTTTCAATTAAATCTGAAATGTTAATTGACTTGACTTTTTTTGTCTCAAGTGTGTAATTATGGGCGTGAACTTGTTTGAAATAGCCACGTCATTACGTTTGCGTGTCTGTTGCGAGGTGCATTGTGGGTACAGTTTTTTTTCGCGCCCATGAACAATTCAAATCGACTTCTCTACGTTGTGGACCTGCACTTTGAGGAAATTCATCTTTTCTGTAAGTTTTTACGATTTACTAACTTGTTGTTAACAATAGTATAATGATTGGTAGTACAGTTTTGTTTGAAATAAGTTAATCCCCTAACACGCTTGTGTTGAAACGTGTTTGATCCGTCTACCTCATTTAAATCGGGTAACGTATTTATTTATTTTTTGGCCTCAAGTTGTCTTGGTGTTTTATCCGGAATGCTATGCTCATACATTATATTTCAGTTATTCACCGTCAAGGTTTGGTAAAACGACTCAAATATTATTCCTCTGACACCGCGCTCCTCTGCCCCGGGCCGCAGACTGTAGGTGCTGTTTCAATGGGGGCTGTGGGGAGTGAACAGGAGTCACAGCCGCGGTGTTTACATCTGTACGCCCTGATGTGGCTTTTGCTTCGTCTATTATTTCCCACCAATACGCGCTTCCAGACTGTTCTCCCAGAGAAGCCCCCATGTTTGACTCTGATGTTCGCTTTTTGCTGGGCTCCTCCGCGGCTGTAGCGCAGCAGCGGGGCAGAGCGGCCCGCGCGCGGGAGGAGGAGCGCGTGCACGAGGAGCGCGTTGGAGGAGCCGCTCGCAAAGAGAGGAGAGAGGACCGGTGCAGATCATGGTGCAGAAGTAGAGGACAGTTTAGCGGTGTGTTTACTTAGCCGAGTTCGCTCGGATAGCCTCACTGTCAGAGAGTAGCTTGTTTTAGCCTAGAGCTAACGTAAAGCTAACAGCTACAGCTGCTTATGTTACCCGCAGCAGCATCACTGTATTTTATTTAGGCCTGTCTGTAATAACTGCCCATAAGCAGTTATATAGTCATAATGGTTGATTAGAATAAGTTATGATATATTCAGAAGTGCAGCACATTTAAAAACCACAGGCTCATGATAAGTGATCAAATGCACAGTGCTGGGGAAATGGATTCTATCAGAAAATTGTGAACTTGTCTTCCTTCACAGTTGTTTGCTTCCTTGGCAGTAAAATAATGTAATTTATAACATGACATAATGAGGGTGACTGTTGCAGTCACAAAATTGGAGTAGAACAATGCTAAAAATCTAATGTATCTTTGTTTGCATATTGTCCCCGTAGAGAAATTTAACCCATCCTTTGTTACTGGAGCGACCTGTAAGGAGCAGTGTGCAGCGGCAGTGCCTACACAGACACGGGGAGAACATGCAAACTCCACACAGAAAGGCCCCGTCCAGGTGGGAATCAAACCCGGGACCTTCTAGCTGTGAAGCACAAGCCGTGCTGTGCTAACCGTGCCGCAAAATGTGAAATACATTGGTGAGAATAAAACCTAACATGTAAACAACTAAAATGTATTTTGATTAATTTTTTGTTTTTGTTTTTCTCCCTTCATCAGATTGAATTTGAATTTTCTGGTGTACCATCAGCTAACCTGAACTTGACCAGTACCTGGACCACTTCCTTGAGCTCTTGAAGGCAAAGCGTAGCTGGACTCGTCAGGCTCACAGGACGGCTGGATGTAAGTTCACATAATTTTGTTTTGTTTTGTTTTTACGGTTATTTTTTATACCTTTATGTTAATTATATATTGTTTTACTTTAAAGTTTCATTCCTTTTTTTGGGGGGGGGAGAGGTTCATTGATTTACTATATGAATTGGTACAATGGCAGTCCTAATTTCCAGCTGTCACTTGGGGACTAATTACAGGGTTTTTAAAAAGCATTGAATTGGATTCAAACGGGCATTAAATGTCACTGTACTGGAAGATTAGGACGTTGTTCATAACCTTTTACTGTAAGTTTATTGAATTGAAATAGAATTTATAGTATTAAAATGGCAATTCAGGAATTGATAAATTAACCCTCAAGTTTAAAACCTCTGAAAAATAACTCCAGATGCACAGAAATGCAAAATGGGGAAGAATGCAGAGCTTAATGGATGGAGCTCCACATGAGCTGCATCCATCGCTAGAAACATGGGGAAGCTAGCAAGGTGTGCTGCTTGGTAAGACTGCAACAGAATGTCATTGGTAACTTTTTTATTTTTTATTTTATTTTTTTAGTGGACTCCATCGATAAGAAAAGAACGATTCTTCTCCTTGGCCTCCCACACTCCTAAGAATATTGTGTTTCCTTCGCAAAGACTGTTGAGGTAAGACCTAATTTATCACTCTTCCTACATTTTGCGTTGCATATTGAAATTTAACAATGGAGTCCCAGCAGTTCCACCCACTTCCAGTCCAGTTGCCCGGACGTAAAATATCCCATTTTCAGCATCAATTTTTCAAAAAATTCAAATATTTGGGTGGTCAGTTATTAAGCGTTTGCTCAAGCGCAAAGCGAGTACCGTGTGCAAAAGTGCATCAGCAGCAGACTCCTTAGTGCATTTTTTTAACTTATTCTTACTTACTCTTATTTACACTCCAGATTTGGGGCATTGATACTGTTATTCAGGCAACATCAAATGGTAAATTAAGTACAACATGTCTACAAAATAGCATATTTTATTTTTGAGCTTGCACCTGCTATTAACACCTGCCTTGATAAATGACTCCCTAAGAGTTTAAAAGCATGGCTAATCGGCTATGTGCTAACTCATGGACATAAAACACACAAGGGTAACCTCTTAACCCCCACCATAAACTCATCTTTTTTCCTTGCATTGTCACTTTCTTAACATGTTTTTGTCATTAATTTTTTGTCACTTTTCTGTTTCTCTTTGGTATATTTTGTCTGCTGTTTTTCATTTACTTCTCTTGCTTCAACTTTATACCAATATCTATAAGGCTACTCTTTGAATTTGAAAAACCTATTACAAACTAATCCACAAAAATACTGTTTTACACGTTTTACCAGGTTTGAAATGGGCTATTTCTACATTTATCTTTTTTATCTAAAAAATACTTTGTTTTGCAGGCCACTGATGATGAGCAGAACTTCTGCAAAGGCGTGCGAGTCGGCGGGGTGATGGTAAAAGGATTTTGTCTCCTTGAGGAAGCCGATGCACTGACTGATCTGAAGGACATTCCATCAAGTGTTGCAAAGCTTCTGGGTCTGTTCTACAGTTTGAACATTGACTATCTGAAGGACCTAAAGCATGGACGTTGGTGGTGAGCAGCGCTCCGTTGTTCAAGGTATAAGGACAAACTACTGCGTGAGAAGATGTAAAACTGTTTTTCACCATCTGTATTCCTGCAAAACCATGTCGGCATAGTAGTTGTTAATAGGGTTGGGCAATATGGACCAAAAGTCATATAACGATATATTTAGGTTGAATATCGATATACGATGTATATCCCGATATTTTTTCCGCAAAGTGGGAG
Organism: Proterorhinus semilunaris; assembly: GCA_021464625.1. Taxonomy (NCBI): domain Eukaryota; kingdom Metazoa; phylum Chordata; class Actinopteri; order Gobiiformes; family Gobiidae; genus Proterorhinus; species Proterorhinus semilunaris. Next base: position 24,663,600 of record CM038360.1, read on the forward strand.
CTGTGAAATGTTAAGTCAAAGCCAAATACAAGTAGTTTAATTGAAAACATAAACACTGTATAACAAAGCTCCGTATGGTGCACATTTAAATGAAATAACAAATCTTAAATAAAAGCCTATAAAATAAGTATTGTATTAAACTTAAATTAAATTAAATTTGAATTATATCGATATATGCAATATGTTCTAATTCCATATCATTTCAAAAATATCGATATATCGCCCAGCCCTAGTTGTTAGACTTTTTGTGGCGGGACCCATTAGTTCATTTCATTTTGCTCATTAAGAGTCCGCATTAAGAAGTATTGTGTGTGTGTAGGTTTATCTGTACATGTTCAGTGTTGCACTCTTCTGAAAGAATTCAAAGCCACTTTTGGACTTTATCAAGCTCCACAACTTTCAATGAATATAATGTGCATGATTCCATTATTGAGATACTGTATGTTACTGTACTTTGATAGAAGTATATAGCACTCAGTCTTTTATACAGTACTCATCGCAATGAAAACATATCAAAATACTGTATATCACAAGTTATGGTACAGCTTTTATTTGTTTGGCAAAAGTACAATAAATACTTGTTAAAGTTTATATTTTCTGAGGGTTCATTTTCCCATTTAAGAGTGTCAGGTTACTTTAAACTAATGTGGGGAAATTGTCTCAATTATAAAGTATAACTTGGAGGTGGTTAAGAAAAAATACATTGCAAAGTTCTCTCAATTAATGCATACAATTTCACTCAATATAAGGAGGATGGTTAAGACAAAACAACTGTATGAGTTTAAACGGCTGCTCCAAGCAATTGTATCAATTAATAAAAATACATTGAGTTGAGTAAGATTTCCAGTTTAAGACAAATGTCTTGAGCAATTGTATTAATCTAAGAATATAAATCCTTTAAACTGAGCGCTGTAGTTAAGCTTGATTAAGTTTATCATTTTAGGATAGTTACTGCTGTGAGTGTAGTGAATTACGAATTTCAAATTGGGTATACTGCACACTTGTAATCTGTTTAACGTAAAATATATTGGCAGCCCTTGGAACGTTTTTTTTAATTTGAAACAATGAGTTACAATTTACAGTGCAGTTAGCACACCTTCCACTTTGCGCTTGGCTCTGTACATTCTTTTTAATCCTTTCCAAAGTCAGGATTACTCACCTCTGCAGCGCGTTTGTTTACACGAGGGGAGCGGCTCCGGCGGTGTACCGATAACAGAGAAAAACTACATGCTCCCATAAGCCGGGGGAGCAGTGCACCATGGGATATGACAGCGCATCCGTCAGGCAAATGGAGCATCGAGAGACCATCAAGGGGAAGAGGCCTCAACTTTTATAAATCGTCGGGCCTTTAAAGGAAATTGGAAGATGTCAGGCACATGCCATCTGCATTTTTGCCGGATATCTGTGAATAAAGTGTTTTTTGAACAAGACAGAGCTTCAACTGCACGAGGAGTGGCAGAGCTGAGAGCGCGTCGGAAAGTTACTGAAGTGATTCGATTTCTTGAGGCACGTCCGTGAGCATCAGCCTGTTGCTCAGTTTCTGATGGCATTGGAACATTCTATTCTGTTGATTTTACTAGACAGGGAGCAGGTAAAATGTAAAATTGTTTTTGTGTGTGGATATGTTGTATATCGCTACCATGAGCCTTAACCCGACCAGACACTAATGACATTATTGTTTCACATGGATAGACCCGAGTAGTTACAGAAAATAACCATAAACCAGGTCAAAACAGCATTCCGACAATAAAAAAGGTACATTTCCCCATTACACATTTCGTGTGTATGCTCTCGGTCATACAGGAGGTTTCCATTGTGGAGAAACGGGTTCTCGAGCAATCAAACTACAGAGTACAGACGACGGCTCAAGAACCCTTTTCCGTGCTAGAATTCAACAAGCAATTCTTAACTGCCATCCACATCAATATTACACAATGGGATTACTAGAATGTGGAGATGAAAGCACTTTATTTGTGCGTTTCATATGGATTTACAAAGTAATACAATGAATAGAGTCGCTGACTTTTAGTGGGCCCGATCCTGCAAAGACCCAATAACTCCAGGAAGCAATGAAAAAATGTGGCCACAAACGTCTTTCATAAAAAAAAAATACAGTATTTGCCTCCTGTTAATTTTAGATGAGCCATTTTGAATCATTACATAATTTAAAACAATAGAATGGTGGGCCAAGAGCAGAGCCCTGCGGGATTCCAAGTTACTAAAACATAATTAAAAACAACAGCAAAAAGGACTAAACTAACTGTATACACCGACACTAATCTTACTAGCCACTAATAATAAGTAAAAAGAATAAATATACTGGGCCAAAGATTGAGCCCTGTGGAACTCCACTCGTTTAAAGTAATTATTGGCAAGTCTAAAACCTAAAGCATTCAAAATAAACGTACTCGGCATGAATTTCCAGGATCTATAGACTGGATTCCAGCCTTATTTCATGCGAGAGCTCCTAAGTCGCACTAAATCGGTTTTGGTTCGGCGATTGAAAACCAGCGTACATGTTATTACAAGGAGTATTCGTCCTTGCCGATGACTGGTGACTACAATCCGCGGATCCGATATGAAACACGCACCCCCGGATAAATGCGGGGTGCAGCGGCGCACATGATTTACGCCGCATCGAAGGATAAATATTCCAATTTAAATGCAACATCTTCAGGTGCCGGTGGGCCGTAGATCAAGCACGACACCGGGGAACATTCCGGACCGGGGTTTCATAAATAACACGCGACGCCATTACTCCTCTTCAAATGGGCTTTTAAACCTTACTTGTCATAGCGCGTCCTGGATGTAATGTTTTTATTTGCTAAAGCCGGTAGTGTTCTTGCCCCCCCCCCCCCCTCTTCCCCGCCGGTGTAATTGGTTCTGTTGCGTGCCTCATCAAGCTGACTGATTCGGGACTCCGGACGCTTTTTCAACTCCGGAGTGCCAGGCGGCTCGGCTGTTCGATACGAGTTCAGCGTGAGGTTTTATTGTCTGCGGATGGTGGTTTTTACAGTCGCTCATCCACTTTAACGGCATATGCTTAGTGATGTGCAATTAACGGCGTGGTAATTCAAATCTATAGATGCATGATGGCAACGTTATTGCAGCAGTTGTAAGAGTGTGCTGCGATTGCAAATTGAGAAGCCAAAGTGTGACGTGTCGCGCACAAGTATTGAGCGCCTTCACTAATTTTTGTGATCCATTTTCTTCAGATCTGTTTTTACGATCACAATTACACTTGCCAGCTCAAAACGTAATACCCAGGGCTTTCTCACTTAAGTGAAATATTGACCTTGTTGGGACTTCTGACAAATAAAGATAAACAATCTTTCCATTGGATAAAACAATTTACCCACCTTTTCAATGTGACTGTGACTTAGAGTCAACCAGACTTAGAGACACTCATCCATGCATTTGTCTCCAGCAGGTTAGACTACTGTAACGGCCTGCTCACTGGCCTTTCTAAACAAGCTGTTAGAGCTGCAGTACATCCAGAACGCTGCTGCTCGAGTCCTGACAAGAACCAGGAAATACGACCATATTAGTCCAGTGCTCCGGTGTACAAGTCTTTTCATGGTTTAGCAAGTACATCTCTGACATGTTAGAGCCGTATGAACCATCTCGGGCCCTGAGAACTTCAGGGAGGGGTCTCCTGGTAGTTCCCAGAGTCAATAATAAACACGGTGAGGCTGTGTTTCAGTTTCATGCAGCTAAAATCTGGAACAGTCTTCATGAGGATGTGAGACAGGCCTCAACTCTGACAATGTTCAAACAGCTCTGTTTACCCGTGCATATGAAAACTGAAAGCATTTTATCTGCACTCATTGATTGATTTTTATCTGTTTTCTCGTAATTTTATGCAACTGTGAAGCACTTTGGATTGCCTGTGTATGAATTGTGCTCTACAAATAAACTTGCCTTGCCTTGCCTTGACTGATTGAGGACAGAAATGGAATATGAAGCGCAAGTGTTTTATTTTTAAAGAGTGTTCGTGTTAGTTCGCAATCACTTTTGTTATTGTTGAAAATACCTTGATTTTGCATACTCTTTCAGAACATAAATCGGATGGGTCAACTATTTGAGAACAGGCATGGCAAAAATATCAGAGCACTATCAGAGAGACTGAAATGGTAAATATCATTTTTTTCTGTGTCCTGCATCAGAAACAATAAAGACAAAGAAAGGAAGTGAGGAAGTAAGACGACAACAGGGTATAACAGTAGTGACACATCAATGGACTGGCCTCATAGATTTGCTCAATGAATTACGCCACATATTGTAAGACATATCCTGCAGAATTGTGGCCTACAAACATGTTATGAGTACCTCTGCATTGATATTTTAAGTTTTGAATTGGCCTTGAGAGCGCCCTCAACAGGCAGCAGAGGTGACAGGTCTTTTGGGGAACGGCATGCTTGGTCTGGTGATGCTCGGACTTTGAACATTTCCGGTTCTGTCTATTGATTATGCTATAGAATCCGATATCGGGTACTGACAAATATCCGATACTGAACCTGTACCAGTTTTGGCTCTCACCCCTTTAACCTCTTAACCCCCACCTGATGTTAAGGAATAACTGATCTTATATTTGTTTTGCATAAGTTGTAATGATCAGATCAGTTTATGTGAGTTGTTCATATGAATGTAACCTAAATAGCCGGTCATATCTTGAATGTAGAAAAGTCCAGTTATTCTTGGTTTATGTTTTTCCATTACAGTTTATTAATAGATAGTCTATAATTGATAACACCTAGTTACTTTTAAGAAAGCCTCTTGGTATCGGTTAATATCGGATATCGCCAGATACCCCTAGTATCGGTATCGGAAGCAAAAAAGTTGGCCTCTGTAAACAGGATTACCCAAACACTCATACCAATATTATGTTCTTCTGAAATCTTAATATTGTATCTATGTGAACCGTCCTCTTATTTCATCACTTTGGACACAATCTTCTAAACGCCTCGAGGCTGAGATCCAGCGACGTGGGCCCGCAATGTCAAACCAAGCCAATAAAAAAACATCACTATCTTCGCCGCAGTGAAATCCTCAGCTCACTATCATCATCACCATCACCATGAAAACTTTGTGCCATTATCGCCCCGACGACACCAAACGCCATTCCGGAGCCCGACACGTTTCCTATTTTCTGCCTCGGGATCTGGTCACGCCTCCGACCCCCATGTTGTGCACAGGGGGACGTGATCAAGGCTCCGATAATGATGATGACAGTGATGGCTGCCGGGATATCCTCCCCGTCCACCAACCCCCCCTGAGTGTTTTGATGCACGCAGATAAAAAAAAAAAAAAAAAAAAAAAAACACCTCTTCGCAGCACAAGACGAGCGTGGTCATTTGTCAAACAGGCAGGGACAGTTGTAATCGTCAGCCCACACATCGGTCTCTTGAAATCCAGACTTCCAGTTTGCATAATGGCAAAGTGGGAGGGGGATAAAGATTGGCACGTGCACTTGAATATGTATGTCGGTGAGAGCATGGAAAGATAGACTGATGAGTTTGTTAAAAGGCCAGTGGAAAATCAACTTTCTTTTTCTATAGCTTTTGCTAGGGCTGGGCAATGTTTTTACAAAACAGAATATCTCAATATTTTTGGGGACTTTCTCCATAACGCCGATGTATTTTTGCAAACCATCGGAAATGGGCAACAATGTCTTGACAAACATAGTAGTAGTAGTTTATTCGGTCATTTTCATTCTTTTAAACATAAAACAAGCATCTCCATAATTCGTGCACAACACGACCGAAAGGGTTTAGGCTGAAGTTAAAAACGTATTGTGCCTAACCCAATTTACAGACTTCCACAAGAAAACAAACATTAATAGTAAATAATATCAAGTGTCAAACAGAAGAGAAATAAGTATGTATTTAGAATTGATTTTAACATAAATTTCAACACTCCAATATATATGTAAATATACATTTTGTTTTACGTTAATTAATTTGAACTAAATCATGTCATCATTTACATCAACATTTTGCTGCTCAAAAAGATAATCGTCCTGAACAAAAGGGCAGGAAATTATTCTTTCCCACTTTTTTCTTAAATCCCCCCCCTCACATTTCCCCCTAATTTTCACACATTCCCCCCAATTTTTTCTCTATTTTGCCTCCAACACAACTTACGTTACATTTGCCCTTCTTAACCCTAATTATATCCTGATATGGGTTAACTAACCCTAATCTTAACCGTAGCCCCCTGATCAGGGGAGACGGCAGTTAAGGGGTTAACTGTTTTATTTTACCATTTTTATTTCATTTCTACCATTTTTTCCCAATATATATATATTTTTTAATCATTTCCCCCATTCTTTGACGGAGATAAATTGGATATTGCAAATTTTCTTATATCTTCCAAACAGCAAGTTCAATATTACCCTGTCTACGACATAGCCCGACCCTCTCTGTGTAGGCTTTCAGTCGTACAGGAGCTGTGCATCTCCAATGAACGTTCTTGAGTCATCCTCTGTGTTCTGCAATTGAAGTGAAGGTCGTTTCACCTCCCATCCGAAAGGCCTCGTCAGCGATGCTAAAGTTTGCAGCACAGATCGCAGACTAAATAAGACCACAGGGAGGAGTTAAAGCAGAACTAAGTAACTATTTCACCTTTAATAAATCCTCTTTGTAGTCCCTCTGGGGGTAATACAAGTGTTAATGGGATGATTGGGCGGTCTTTCATTTCCCCCTGGTGTCTCTGGCCAGCAAAAAAAAACACACTTGTAACGTTCCCTGCTCGGACCCGGAGGCGCAATACACACTAATGGAAACATCTCCCTCGCTGCCCTCAGTTGTCTAGAAAATCACTTTTGACTCGCATTTCTGAGGTTTATGACATGGCACAGGTAAGTCCCGACTGTATTCTGTCTACAGCTTTTTGGTTTGTTGATGAACATTTTTGGAAAACGGTATTTGGTTTATCACGGTCAGAAGAAGCTAGCGTGGGCAGGAGATGCCCATTAAAAAAAAAAAAAATCTCTATTTAAGTAATTGGGTTGTGGCACAATGTACAATATCCCTCTCTCCCTGTGTCTTTTCTCAGCGTAGTATTTACTCTCACGGACAATTAATGAAAAATGAAAAAACCTGCAGTGGCGCTTATGGCCTCTAGGGGCAAAAGTTACTCAGTTCTGCTTTAAAACTCCTAAAACTAAAACTCCTCCCCGTGGTCTTATTTAGTCTGCGATTCGAGCTGGAAACTTTAGTATTGCTGACGAAGCCTTTCAGATGAGAGGCAAAACGTCCTACACTTCAACTACAGAGTACCGAGGATGTCTCAAGAAATTGCCCACCTCCAGCTTCCACATAAAGCCACCTGAAAAAAAAAAAAAAGCACTACTCATGGTTCATTCTTTCACTTAGTCCTTGCTGTGGACTGCTGAGCACTCTGCTCTCCGGAGCAGCTGTGGGTTTGTGGTCAAGGACAAAGCGGCGCAGCTTGTCTGAGCGCTACACCTGTTTGAACTGCAAAGGGCTCAATCTTAAGAGTCAGTGCTCTGGAACTCACTCCAATACGGGACACTATTACAGCGAGAGGGGGGTCAGGGCACCGCGGGCACCGGGCAAAAAGCCGATCCACACAAGCCTTTGTACAGTAAACCAATGGAGAAAGAAAGATATCCTTCAGTTGACCTTCCGCGAGGGGCTAAGGTGAGCGGACAAAATGGTTTGGTGAATGGAAAAAAAAAAAAGAATCGAACACGGCGGCGAAATGGAGCTACGCGTCAAATGAAAGCTGTATTTGTGGTGTCGCTGTGAAGTGCTTTGTAAATGGACTATGTGTGATTGATTGTGCTGGCCTGAACGTGCACACATACAGTACCGGTCAAAAGGTTGGACACACTTTTGATTGTGTCGGTTTTTCTGTCATTTCAAGACTTGTTTTTTTACATTGTAGATTCTCACTGAAGGCATTCATTTGTGAACGGACCCACGTGGAATTATGTTTCAAACAAAAAAAGGTGCCATCGATTTTTCAAAATAGCCTGCTTTGATCACTGATTTGCACACTTTAGACATTTTCTCAGTGGGCTTCACAATGTAGTCGCCAGAAATGTTTTTTAGTCCATAGAAAGAAAATGTTGAAGAATTTAAAATATAATGTGGGTTATTTTTTTTATTTTTATGTATTATTATTTTTTATTATTTATTTATTTATTTACATAATAAAATAAGACCCACTTTAAACCCCCCACCCAACCCCAGCCACTCGTCCTTGCATTCATACCACAATCATCCACACATTCATAGTCTTTTGACAGGAACACAGACTATAAACAGAAAGGAAGCACAAAGCAGACACAAATAAAATCATGTAACAAAAAAAAAGAAGAATAAGATGAAATCACTAATACCAAAGACAAAATGCCATATAATTGGCAAAACGTTTATAACATAACAAATGGCATAGCAAGTACAACTAATATTTATATCTCTAATTCAAGTAAGCAGACATTCCATTTCTTTTCATGCTCAATTATTCTATTGTTATTTGTTGCTATAATTGTTTCCAACATATACTGATGATAAACTCTATTCTTAAAGTGTTGTATACATAAATTTGATAACAGTTTAGCTTTTAAACATTTTACCCATCAGAATAATCATATTCAAAAGGTATGTGCATTTACCCTCAAAAACACATAACACGATATTCTGATTGGGGTTATTTTACCCTTTTTTGTTTCCTGCATAATCCCATGTGTTTGTTCATAGTTCAATGTCTTCAATTAGAATCATACAATGTAAATAGAGTTGAAAATCCTTGCCTCCGGTGTCTGCGTACACTGGTGTATGAATGGGTGAGTGGATCCTTGCTGGAAAGCGCTTTGAGTGCCTAGTGTAGGTGGAAAAGCGCTGTATGAGTTGAAACCATTTGCTCAAGCAAGAGTAAAAAAGAACTTACTCACGCACTCTGAGTAACTGTTTGAGCGGAAAAGTCTGATGCAGGATTCAGTAGTGACAGAAATGATGAGAAGCAAAACATGAAATGTGGAAATCATAATACCACAGGCCTTTTTCCATACTGAGAAATGTTCTTACCTGAGCCTAGACGAGTTGATGCGTACCTGTCTGGTTCTCCCTCAGTCACGTAAAAAGACCAAAGATGTTGTGTTAGCATTTGGCCTCTCCCGGCGCATATTCCTATGGCCCCAAACAGGCCTGAAGTTAGAAGCGACCACGCTCTTCCACGGGCACAAAGACCAGACAGGTGTGTATCAACTCGCCAAAGCTCGGGTAAGAACATATCTCAGTGTGGAATAAACGGTGGCCTTAACGGCTTTTCCAGCCCTCAATGTTCTTAAGACACTGAAACTTCTCCAAGTATTTTGCGAGCGGGTTGTGTATCCCCCGGCCGCACGCTTCCCTCCTCTCTCCGCCAGATGTGCGTGGGACGGAGGCTCATTAATTACTGCGAGCGGGGCCGGTGTGGGAGTGTGGAGCACGCCTGCCCATCTCCTGCCCACGCTACGGCAATACATCAGCCCCGCAAAAAAGGTCTCTACTCTGCGCCCTCTACGCGAAAGGGCACGGAGGCGCGTGTCGGGCCTGTCAGGGCATTTGTTCAGGGAAAAGTGACGACATGGAGAGGTGAGCTGGGGCTCCTGATGTGTGTCGGTAGCAGCACTTATCCATCCAGACTATGGGCAAATGATAGCCTGGGCAGCCAGAACACATTTACACGCTTGTCCTATTCTTTTTCAAAGACGTGTAGTCCAGGATCGGGGCGATTTCTTAAATTTCCCGATGGGCATGACAAAGGCATTAACCAATCAGAGAAAACCATTAAATGAGTGGTTGTACGATACACCGGCCAGAAGAGCGGAGACAAATGTGAACCATCTGTGACGTTTTTGCCACAAAAAAGAGTCATGAGAACCTCTGTTCAGATTTTGAACATAGGAGAATTCAACACGAATGTGTGTCAAGCTTTTCATTACATTCATTATGTCTTCTTGTTTCAACATTTTTGTTTGAATACCTCGAGGGAGTGGGAATTTTACTTCCGTCTTCCTCAGACGCATTTTGTCTTTCTAAAATAACCTTTTTAAAGAACGGCGCTTTCCGTCAATGTACATGTGGAACGGGACGGAAATTCCCCTTAGAGAAGATGAAGCGTCAGCATCTACGCAGGAACATTCTTGTTTTTTAAGAGAATAGTTTACTAGTGATTCATTTGGTCTTCCTGTTGCGACTACGTTCTGTGATTGGATGGATATAACACTTTTCGAGATTTGATCGGCTGTTTGCAAAGTTCCAAGACGGTGCCGCTTTTGAACAGATAGAAAAAGCAGGAGTGGATGGCTGGCCAGGAAAAACAAATCAATGACCAGGTTTTGGTTCTTGTTTTGCTCATATCTGGGTTCTAGCTATAGCGTATTACAAAAATCCCTCAAAGACCCTCAACCCCCCCCCCCCCCCCCCCAACCCCTGCAGTTACGCTTAAGACATGAGGTGGCAGTGGTGAGTTTAAAATGACCAACTTGCATCCAGTCCCTTTAAACCAAGCCTTCCGGGTGTGCTTGTGCCTGTACTGGAAGCCCAGCTCTGGAAGCAGCAACAGCAGAGCCATATTTACTCCGCGGAGTCAGCGGGACTCGGTGGGACTCGTGTCTGAGGGCTTTTCATGGGAGCAGCGAGTCTGATTGCAGCCACTTGGAGGACTGGCTGCGGCATGCGCGCAAGATCCGGTGTAAAAAATACATACAACGTCAGAAGCTACAAAATACTTACAGATTGGGAGTGCATAATATTCAGTGCTGTAGGTTGTTAGAATCACACTATGAAAAACATCGCCACAAAGGTATGCGGAGCATGCCAGAGTTTGCACAGATTAGGCCTGATATAACATATCATTTACATTTTTTTTCCAATCTATAATAAGACACTGTCGTTGAAACAGAGCACATTTCCCCAAAGACTCTCCCCTCAAGGACGACGATGATGAGGAAAAACTGGAATAAGTCTGAATCATGCATAATACAGAACGTTTGATACTTACACTATGCACTGTGTTACATTTATCAAATTCATTTTATCTTCTCATAAAATATTCCATTTCTGTCGAGACAAAACACTGCATCAGATGAACAAGACATTGGGAGGGAACGTCCAGGAGCAGAGCCCCCGACTGGACAAAACGCCAAACAGACATTCTTGACAATCACACCTGAGACAAAATTGCAACGTTGTTTCATTTTCCCGAAGGGGTTCACGTTAACGCCTCATTTTTGTCAATCGAATCATTTCAGAGGGAGAAATCCTCCGCACGCCTGGGGTGGCGCTGTATCAAAACCTTCTACAGAAAACATGATGAAAAACAGTGAACAAGAGACACATAGAAATGTACGTACGACTACTGTCCTGGGGCAACAGACGCGGAGCAAGGACCAAAAAGGACCTAATCGGGGCTTGACGTTTATAGTTTTGCTTACGAGTCATGGCTAAGTTCTGGTGTAAATTTCGTATTAAAGGGATTGTCGGCGTATTCTTTACTATGGAGAAAAGACGGAGACTCGATCAATTAAAAATCAATCATTATTTTATTCCCTATTACAAACTAAAGCATAAGCCATGCAAATGCTGTCCCTCACCATGTTGGTTGGCCGGCGAGGAGAGAGAGAACGCCTTCCCCCCTGAGCAACACATAAGAACACAAAGGAGTGGGCGTGTCCTTGTCGAACCAATCAGTGCTCTTGGAATGTTCTTGCCTTGCACTTCCTCTGCACAATCTGATTCCTCCTTTTAACACACTGCCCCCCAATGGATCCAACAGAAAAGACAACAACGGAGTAATAAAATATCCGCCCAATCCGAGTGAACCTTAAAGCACAGATCACATCAACACAGTTTTATATATAATCACTAAAGCCTAATATGACAAAAAACATGTACCGAAATAATTCCACAGGATATTTCAGGATTTTTGACATAGGGCCTAATTTCTTAGTTATCCAGAGTGTTGGTGATTTATATATATATATATAAAAATTCATGGAGTCCTTATATTTAAAGAGTTTAGTGGTGCTAGGCTAGTACTGGGCTAGCGCATGTCTATGGTAACTAGTAGCCTGCATTAAAAACAGTCTGACCCAAGCACAGTGCACCTGAGGCAAATCACTTATAATGCCAGACTATACCGCTATAAATTATTTTTGAAATATAACCATTTTGTATTTAAAATAACTTTTATTTGAGCAGCATCAACTTCCTGGTTGTAAGCTTCGCAGCGGCGGAGTGATCTGCTAGGTTACCGGATCTACAGTAGTTCGTTTACTACACGTGGAATTCACAAAGGAGCTTTCTACAAATCAGATATGGCAACGTTTGGAGGACAACCCGATGATTTTGAAGCGGTTTTTAATGTAGGCTACTAGTTACCATAGACATGTGCTAGCCTAGCACTAGCCTAGCACCACTAAACTCTTCAAATATAAGGACAGCATGAATAAAAATGAAAATAAAAACAAATCTCCAGAAATCACTCTGGTCCGGATCATAGTCCGTTTGCGCCTTCACAACCCCTCAAACAAACTGTACTATCTAAGCAAACGGGCCAGGATTCGGATCAAGAGGGAACACACCTTTAGAGAGAGATTTTCTATGAAACCTTGAGAAGAATGAATAAATGACATTTATTTGGGGATTGCCTGTACATGTTTTTTACAATGACCATTTTCCAATTTCTCTTTCATCATCTTTATCAAACACAGTACCGATCGTCTTTTCCCCCTTACAGTCTCCAAACACAGATCTCATCATGTCAGCGCCGGGTCAAACGTGGGTACTGGGGAAGTAAAGAGGCTCTTCAGGGGAGCGCCGGGTCATAGAGAAATCTATAAACCGCAATTCTTCTCAAACAGTGGACTCAACATCTCTGTGCGCCTGCGTCCGCCGCCTATAATCTGGTCAGGGACAATCCAGGCTCAATAACATCGACCTCCAGCAGCTCCTCTTATCTGCAGCTCCCCCGGCCCGCTCCGAGCACGCACAACAAATCATTTAGTCTTAATCACTCGGACTGCTGTCCACATGGGATTACTCTGAGTGGATTTCAGGTGCATTCAAAACACAGGTCAATAACATCTTAATGCTATGGTTACGTTACAACATTTAACTGGTATTGGCTTGTAATGTAAATTTTTCCTTCTTCTACTACACATTATTTTCCTCTAAATATCAAGATTGGTTTTAAATCACTTGAGTTGCGGTTTCACTCATTTAGACTTTTTTTCCTGATCGGACCAAGAATATTTTGCTTGTTCGATGACTGGACAGACTGGTTCTCAGGTAAATCACGTTTGAAATAAGAAAGTAAACCTGCCAAATGGGACCAGTGTGCAATTGCTTTACCCCGTTGACAGATAAATCAAGCTGAAATGAAGACAAAATGTATTGAATCGAGTCGGAAATATCTATGCACAAGTTACATAATCTAGGTAAAATGCCCAACAATATTATGCTCAATTTGAGACGTTTAAACTGATCTAAATATACATGTTTTGGAGTGAAAACATGAAATTGAGTGGACTTGAACTTCAGAGCAAGCGATATACTGTATGCTTCAAATGATGTTCTGCACTTAGAAGGTCAAGGTTTTAAATGACCAAACGTACAGTGATTGGAACAGCCGTTGCGCATTCATGTTAAAATAAAATAAAAAGTTGCTAATAAGTCCTTGTACCCTTATGTTTTTGTGGCAGAAACAACATAGATGGTTCACATTGATGGTTCGTCTCCGCTCTTCTGGCCGATGCCATCGTAAAAACAACTAACTTAATTGTTTTCAAAATATACTGCATGCCACTGGCGTCGTATTCGGCTTTTCTCCGATTGGTCAATGTGCCTGTCAACCACGGCCATCGGGAATTCGAACAAATCCTTCCTGATCCCAGACTACGTGGCTTTGTAAAGAAAAGGAAACGTGTCTATTCTGGCTGCAGGCTGGGTACTTGCGTTTCTTTAGGTGGGACCATAGTCTGGAGAATAGCAATGGACAAAGCGGGTGTGGCTTCCTGTACTATATGTTCGTTAAGTGATGAAGTAATCGCTCTACTTCAGTGTCCATGTCACGGGTTCGTTTCTCGACACTTCAAAATGATGGCAAGGTCGAAGGTTTCGCTCCACAGTCTTTTATTTTCCAGTGCGTGAATATATACAGTGCAGTGATAAATGAAATGAAACCAAAGTATTTACAGGAATTGCGGCAGCCACACAGTGCCATCTCCAGTCCCAACAACCAACTCCCTCGCAGAGCCCAAATGCTCCCCTTTAATACCCCCTAGCCCCTCCCCCGGGCAAACCAACAATAATTGAAGGGGGTATTAAACATTCACCAAACACAAACAAACAATAGAAACATTTACACAGAAATAAGGAGACCAACAATGCCCTACATATGACAACCTAAATTAACCACAATAACTCAATAAATCAGGACAAGTAAACAATATGAACACAATGGTTCAGTCCGTGACCAGCTGGTTGCCAGAGCGCGCCACAATGCGCTATTTAACACGCAACCAGGAAGCGCCTCGGTTGGTCACGCTACCAGAGGCAGACGGGCAGACAGCAGCAGCAACAGGTGGGAGTGTCCAGTATGAATGTGATGTGTGTAGGCAACGAGTCTGCACCCTCGTGCGCTACAACGGGGAGAACCAGTCTTTAACAGAGGGATAGTTCGTGAATGCACAACCGCGGGACATGAGCGCAGCCCGAGAGGGGGGGGGGGGGACAGTCAGGGGGAAGAGTGAGCGCACTCCGCGCGCGCGATCTCCCGGGCCATGGGAGAGAAAAAGGCACACGGGGTCTGAGTGACGCGGGAGTTACTGGCGCCCCGTCACATTATCCCCCTCCTCCCCGAGGTTGGCGATGTGCGGCAACCTCGAGAGATAATCCGCTACCACGTTGAGCTTGCCGGCCCGGTGTCGGATCCGGAACTGGAACGGCTGAAGGGAGAGGTACCAGCGGGTCAGACGGCTGTTGTGGTCTTTCATGGAGTTCATCCAGGTTAGAGCCCGGTGGTCGGTCTCCAGATCGAACTCCCTTCCCAGCAGGTAGTATCGCAAGCTCTCCAGGGACCACTTGATGGCCAGGCCCTCCTTCTCCACAGTGGAGTACCTGGTCTCACGTGGCAGCAGCTTGCGACTCAAGTACATCACTGGCTGTTCCTCTCCAGGAGCACCCTGGGCCAGGACAGCTCCCAGCCCCACGGCAGATGCGTCGGTCTGGACCAAGAACTTCTGGGTGAAGTCGGGGCTCCTCAGCACGGGTGAAGTACACAGGCAGGTTTTCAAGGTGTGGAACGCAGTCTCGCAGTCCTCACTCCAGACAACAGGATTTCTCTGGTCCTTCGCGGTGAGAGTCGTCAGGGGAGCGGCGATGGTGGCGAACTGCGGAACAAACCTCCTGTACCAACCCGCAAGACCCAGGAAGGACCTCACCTCCTTCTTGGTGCGAGGGCGCGGGCAGCTGCGGATGGCCTCCACCTTGTCCATCTGTGGCCGCACCTCGCCACGTCCCAGTCGGTAGCCCAAGTAGCTCGCTTCCTCTTTGGCCCACTGACACTTGGCAGGGTTCAGGGTTAGTCCCGCGTTCTGAATCTGGCTGAGGACCCTCTCTAGATGCTGCAAGTGCTCCTCCCAGGTGTCACTAAAGATGACCACATCGTCCAGGTAGGCAGCGCTGCAGTCCTCACACCCTCGCAAGACACGGTCCATCAGCCTCTGGAAGGTGGCCGGCGCTCCATGCAATCCGAAGGGCATCACGGTGAATTGGAAGAGACCAGCAGGCGACTGGAAAGCGGTGTAAGGGCGACTGGCCGCTTCCAGAGGCACCTGCCAGTAGCCCTTGCAGAGGTCGAGGGTGGTGATGAATCGGGCCCGGCCGATCTTCTCCAGCAGGTCATCGATACGGGGCATCGGGTAGGCGTCAAATTCCGACATGGCGTTGAGCTTCCGGAAGTCGATGCAGATGCGAAGCGAACCGTCCTTCTTCACCACAATGACCACCGGACTGCACCACTCCGACTGAGATGGCTCGATCACCCCCAGGCGCAGCATCTCCTCCACTTCCGTCAGGAGCTTCCCCACCAGGTGCTGTGGAACCCGGTAGGACCGCTGACGGATGGGACCCCTCTCCTTCAGGCGGACGACGTGCTCCACCAGGACCGTCTTCCCCGGGTTGGCAGCAAACAGCTTGGACACTCGCTGGAACACCTCGCTGAGCTGACCGGACTGGACGGCGGAGAGATGGTCAAGGGCAGGTGCGGCAGGCTCGTAGCGAACAAAGGACTACTCCTCCTCCCCCTCGCTGTCCACCTCCGTCACCAACAGGGACACCACTGGAACCGGGACAGGAGCCTCCTTCCACTCCTTCAGCAGATTTACATGGTACGTCTGTTTAGCCTTCCTCTTCTCCGGATGGTGGATCTCATAAGTGACCGGACCCATCTTACGGAGGACTGTGTAAGGGCCCTGCCACTTTGCGAGCAGCTTGCTGGTGGAGGATGGCAGAAGCAGCAGAACCTTTTGGCCAGGCTGAAATTCTCGATGTCGGGCCTGGCGGTCGTACCAAGCCTTCTGGGACTGCTGGGCTGCGCGTAGGTTGACCTCCGCTTCCTCCCGATACTGAGCCAACCGGTCCCGCATCTCGAGCACAAACTGCACCACACCCCGATTACTAGCCGCAGACAAAGGCGCCTCCCAACTCTTCAATAGCAGGTCCAACGGCCCCTGGACGTCCCAGCCATACAGCAACTCGAACGGAGAAAACCCGGTGGACGCCTGAGGGACTTCACGGTAGGCGAACAGCAAGAAGGGCAACCAGCGATCCCAGTCACGTCCAGTGTCCGCCACGAACTTCTGCAGCATCTTCTTCAGCGTTTGGTTGAACCGCTCGACCAGGCCGTCCGTCTGAGGATGGTACGGGGTCGTCTTGATCGGCGAGATCCCCAGCTGACGATGGAAGAGCTGCAGGAGTCGGGAGGTGAAGTTGGTCCCCTGGTCCGTCACAATCTCGTCCGGGATACCAACCCTGGAAAAAAACTGCACAAGGCAACGCAGCACCGCAGGGGCAGTGATGGTGTGCAGTGGGAACGCCTCAGGGAACCGTGTGGCATAGTCGGAGAGCACCAAAATATACTGGTGGCCCCGACTGCTCTTTACCAACGGGCCAACAATGTCCATGGCTATACGCCGAAATGGTGTGGAGATCACAGGCATCGGTTGGAGATAGGCACGGTCGGACTTGCGCACGTGCGACGTTTTCTGGCAGACTGGACAGGTCTTACAGTACTCTTGAACGTCTGCATACATGGAAGGCCAATAGAACCGGGAGGCTATACGCAAAAATGTTTTGTTGCGACCCAGATGACCCGCCCACGGCAAGGTGTGTGCCAAGTGCAGGATCATCTGGCGACAGGGCACAGGAACCACGAGGCGCTTGACACCGTCAGCCACTGCATAAAGGACATCATTATCAGTAATAAAACATTCCTTGTCCCCTTTTTCCGAGTCCAGTCCCCCAACCACCTTATGAAATAAAGGTTTGAGAGACCCATCCTCCTGCTGTAAGGGCCCAATGTCCTCTGGTACCTCCCACATGCCCTTTGTAATACCCTCCTTACAGTCCGGCCCCCTGGCTACCAGACCTTTCTCAAAGCGCCGCTGACTGCGCGATTTCCGTGGGCCCTTGGTACCGCCCTCGAACAAGCTGCTATCCAAGGTAGAAAAGGGTCCAGCACACGGGTCTGGGACTGAGTCAGACATCACCCCTGCTCTTGCCTGAGCCCTGGTGATCACAGGAACTGACAAACTCTTGCCACAGTCACTGTCCTGGTCCCCCTCTCCCAACAGCACATCCAGCAGCACCGGCAAGTCCCATCCCAGAATAGCAGCAACAGGCAACTTCTCCACCACCCCAACTGTCAAAAGATACGGCTGTTCATCCACCACCACCGTAAGATCAGCCGTGGGGTAAGAATGCCTGTCCCCATGCACACACAAAATGTCTTCCTGCCTGCTAAAATCCACCCACCCAGTTGACACTAAATCCCTCCGGACTAGGGTCAGAAAGCTGCCAGAGTCTACCAGCGCGGTCACAGGCTGGCCATTAATGGTGACATTCTTAAACCGCTGCCGCCTCCCTACAGCATTCACATCCTCAGCGCGGGGAGTATAACAGGCACCAGTAAGTTTAGCTCCTCTGATGGGGCAGACGGCCGCCTTGTGTCCGGGCTGCTGACAGTAGAAACAGATGAGCTCCATACCGGTGCTGCGCTGATTGAATGCGGTGCTGAAGGTCCCAGGCGGCTGGTCGCTGGTCCTAGCGGTTGTTCTGAGTTGCGACCAGGGCTGGCGACTGGATCCGCCTGGGGTTGTAGCCGGGCCTCCTTTCCGGGCGTTGATGTGCTGCAGAGCTAGCCTAGCGGCGGCTAGCCCATCCACCGGGTCGTGCTCCTTTACCCAGGTGCGGATCTCGGCAGGAAGGACATGCAGGAGCTGCTCCAGGATGACCTGTTCCCCGATCTGCTCCTTCGTGTGCTGCTCTGGACGAATCCAGCGACGGTAGAGCCCCTTCAGGCGGTGGTACGTCTCTGTTGGGCTCTCTCCTGGTGGAACCATGCCGGACCGGAACTGCCGACGATATGTCTCCGGCGAGATGTCAAACTTAGCCAGGAGCGCCGCCCTCAGGTCCGGATACAGATGGGCCCTCTCCTCGTCCATCGCCGTGTAGGCCTCCAGCGCCTTCCCAGTGAGCAATGGCACCAAGCGACAGGCCCACTCACCCTGTGGCCATCCCCACGTCTTGGCGATGCGCTCGAAGCGTAGGAGGTAGTTCTCAATATCCTCCCCAGCAACGTATGGAGGGATCTTGGGGTCTCCGTAGGGTCTGGCGTCTGGCCTTGAGTCCTCTCGACTGCTATCCTGAACCCTGGAAGAGTCCGCCAGTGGACTGCGCAGCCGTCGCGGAGCGGGTGTAGGCAGACCCACCCTAGGGCTCATGGACACCCCTTCCGCTGGCGACAGAGACTCCATAGGTGCCAGGGGAAATGCTGCGGCTCCCTGCCCGGCCACTTCAGCCTGTCCACCCGGGAGAGGTGATGGCAGCACCGCCCTGAGTTCTCTCAACTCTGCGATGAACCCCTCTTCTCTGCTCTGCTGGCTCGTCATAAAGTCTTTCATTAGACCAAGAAGCTCACCCAATGGCTGTGAGGCTGCGGCATCCGCTTCCGCTCTGAGGGATTCCAACTCCTCCTCCTCTTCTCTCTTGCGCTGCATGGACCGGCGTTTCTTTCGACCAGCCATCCCACTTCTGACACCATATGTCACGGGTTCGTTTCTCGACACTTCAAAATGATGGCAAGGTCGAAGGTTTCGCTCCACAGTCTTTTATTTTCCAGTGCGTGAATATATACAGTGCAGTGATAAATGAAATGAAACCAAAGTATTTACAGGAATTGCGGCAGCCACACAGTGCCATCTCCAGTCCCAACAACCAACTCCCTCGCAGAGCCCAAATGCTCCCCTTTAATACCCCCTAGCCCCTCCCCCGGGCAAACCAACAATAATTGAAGGGGGTATTAAACATTCACCAAACACAAACAAACAATAGAAACATTTACACAGAAATAAGGAGACCAACAATGCCCTACATATGACAACCTAAATTAACCACAATAACTCAATAAATCAGGACAAGTAAACAATATGAACACAATGGTTCAGTCCGTGACCAGCTGGTTGCCAGAGCGCGCCACAATGCGCTATTTAACACGCAACCAGGAAGCGCCTCGGTTGGTCACGCTACCAGAGGCAGACGGGCAGACAGCAGCAGCAACAGGTGGGAGTGTCCAGTATGAATGTGATGTGTGTAGGCAACGAGTCTGCACCCTCGTGCGCTACAACGGGGAGAACCAGTCTTTAACAGAGGGATAGTTCGTGAATGCACAACCGCGGGACATGAGCGCAGCCCGAGAGGGGGGGGGGGGACAGTCAGGGGGAAGAGTGAGCGCACTCCGCGCGCGCGATCTCCCGGGCCATGGGAGAGAAAAAGGCACACGGGGTCTGAGTGACGCGGGAGTTACTGGCGCCCCGTCACAGTCCAACAGAGCTTTAGTCCTATTCACTATGATGGGATTCAGCGGATTTTAACTACAAGGCTCTTTGTAAACTTCTGATCACAAAAAAATAACACATTTTCTTTAGTAAGTGGCATTAACCCTCGTGTGGTCCTTCAATTTTGCACCCTTTAATGTACAAACATGTACACTCCATAAAAGAGCCTGAAAATGACCACACATTCACATTTTCTGCTTCTTTTTTACAAAAATCCCTCAGTGGCTTTTGGGCCATTTGGATGGGCTGCGGCTCCAGTGGCTTAAGGGTTAATTATCAATTTTATTTTTCCATACACAATGAAGGCTTGTTTAAATATAAACATATCCTAATTTTACCTGGAGAAATGCTGAGCTATATTGTTCGAATTAGGTGTAAAGCAGTTTTTATCTGTTGTTTATCTGTAGGAGATTGCTGTGTTTCTTTGCAGTGGAACTCTCAACAGTTTGGACCCGGAAGTAGATACATATTGTGTGTGATGTGACACTTAACAAACGTATAACTTTCAGTGCGGACTAACTGAAACCGGTTCATGCTAGCACCTGACTTTGGAGCCAGCGCCTACATTTTTTTTGACAATGTTGCGTGTGTTAAGACAAACACATGAGGGTAAGAATGACAAGCCTCTGTTCAATAAAGACTTAAAGATGCATAAAAGTTGCCCCCCATTTCCTATAGGCTTCCCACTGCTAATTGTTTTTCACAGTGGAACTCGGGATCATCTGCAATTTTAGGCTTTATTCATACTACCGCTGGTACTTAGTTATAGAACCACTGCTGCTGTATAAAACATTGGATTATTGTGTTTGTGCTCTCATTTTGAACACTTTCTTTGGCGGCTTATAGTGCTGTTACACTTAGGGCTGAACGATTAATTGCATTTGCAATTTTATCGCGATATGACACAACGCAATTTTGTAATTGCAGGGCACGCGATTTTGGAAGTGAATGGAGCTGCAAGAGCAAAGTCCGCTGCTTTTGTTTATGTTTCAGTCTAGTTAAGGTGCACGGTAGATTGTAGATGTACAGTGAAAATATCAGTGTTGCGTTAGCCGCAGCGCTCATCACGCCATTCCCTCGCTGCTACTACACGCTCTCACCTCCAGATTCACACGTCTCTGCCTCCACAGAGATACAGGTGAGCCTGTGCTACTTGTAAAAAGTAAAGAGTCGTTTGTGGCTCAGTTTAGGAGGCTTATGTTTGGGAATGTTGTGGATAAAGAACATATCTCAAAAGTAAATGAAGTATCCGCGGATACTGTGTAGGTAGTACAGACACTAGATATAAACACTAAACTGCTGTATGAATAGGATTGGAAACTCCGTGTCATGTCTTATTTTGCTGAGGTGCCGTTTAAGCTGAAATGTCACTAAATGGCTGCGAGTCAAAGAGAAAGTAAAACGTGTCTGTGTTTGGAACCTCATGTCCCGTCTCCTTGCCTCAATGTTCTTCTCTTTCTTCATATTGTCCAAAGTTACATCCCAAAACCAAAATGCTGCTGTGTTTTGGCGTGTGCTCCATCTGGCCTCTCCGTGTCCATCAATAACGTGCATCTGAAGCAACTACGAGTCGCAGTTCAGACCGGGATTGATTGGCCGAAATAATAAATAATCAATAGTTTATTTTGTATTAATTGGGAGTTAAAGCAGACGTTTGTTCTTACTTTTACTGCATTTTAGTATTGGCAATGACTGGATCAGTGAGTTTTATCATTTTTCTATCTATATAATTTATCTTTTTCATTTATTTATAGACTGTACTGTTAAGTTCCGACAGTTTTTAAGAAGTGCAGTCCACAAATTTTGAATAGGTCAAGCAACAATTGTGTTTGCTTTATTGTTGCAATTTTCACTTCAAATTAATCTAATATTGTTTTTTATGAAACAGGCTGATTTATTGCTTGTGTTAGGTGAAAAATACATGAGAAGACCATGCAACAATAATCGCATATTTAATCGCAATCGCAATATTGAAGAAAAAAAATCGCTAAATCGTTCAGCACTAGTTACACTGTTGGAAAACGCAAACTAAACTCTCACGTGCAGATGAGTTCAAACTTCGCTTTTTACAAATACCAAACACCATTCCTCAAAAAAAAAGCATGCTCATATTCCCACTCCCTCCCCCTTTGTCTGCTCTGTACTTGCAGCATGTCTTTTGCGATAACGTCCCGTTCGCCCATCTGCACAAACGAACAAAAACACCAAGCGGGTAACACCCAGTAAACAAAGCGCCGTGCCCAAAAGAACGGCATAGTGATGGATACAGATGGAGAATAGAGAGAGAGGAGGAGCGGAGAGAGAAAGCAAGGCAAAGGCAAAGGCAAAGGGCGGGCTTAGCGCTAATGCTAACGCTAGGCTACACATCCACGCTGTTCCTCTGATTAGCCGTCCATCTGGCAGTGCGGGCCCAACGCACAGCCAGAGCGGCATGGGCGGGGGTGGGGTCTATTGGATCTCACAGCCTGGAACTGGCTGCCCAGCCCTGCCCCGGTGTGCCACAGGGATCCGACATCTGCCCAAGATGGATTATCAAGAAGTTAGTTGGAATGTTAAACATTTTGCCAGAGATTTATAAGGAAATTGTAACTGCAAGGGCTATTTTCCCATAATTTATTTTTATCTTATTGTAGTGACATCTTCTGCACTGAAAGTATCATCCAAAGACACCAAAGAGTTTTGCACTTATCCATTCCTTTTCAATATCTTTCAACATCTAGGCTTGATTGAAGCCAAATAAACAAGCCACAATGTATTTAATTCAAAAAACACCTGAAGAAAAATATCCACAATGTCACAAAATAAACCTATACATTCAAACATGGCTCTATCCATTAGTCAGACGTTGGCCTTTTCTACACATACAAGTGCCCTGATTATATATGAAAGTGTCGATATATGGATTAAAGTTGGTATAGATGGGTAGGTTAGAGTTAGGGATGTCTTCCCCCGGAGCCGGGACACTGGTGGCGGTATGGGAGACCGGTGAAGGATGTAGCAGGGTGAATCCACGGACAGAAGAGGTGGTGAAGGTGTGGAGGTGGGTCGCAGCACAGCTGGAAAGCTGACAAGCCATGAACGCTGGAGCTTAAACGCAGGACAGCAGGCAGTCATTGGCTGCAAAAAAGGCGTGGCTCTGTGCTGATAGGCTGAGGTGGAGGTGTGACACTCGCAGACGCGATCATTAGCTCGAGGGTTTTTTATTTGTTTTTTTATTAAAAAGATCCCCATTATCGCGGTCATGCTGTCGCTATTCTTCCTGGGGTCCCACTAAATCCATTCATAAAATATAAAAACAGTATTCAATTTCATACAAAATGTGTATCAATACATTTGTATGTCCAATTAAAACCTATAAAGGTGTGTATAAGAACAGTACATATTTTCATTAAAAAAAAAAAGAAAAGAAAGAAAGGATTATCGCCACATTAATTGCAAAATTAATTACAAATTTGTTTCTAAGAGTTTTTTCAGTAAACACCAAGGGTGACGGTGGAATTAGTCTTCCAGGCTGAATTTACACCATAGGTTTCATTTTGTTTGTTTGGTCCATTTCTGGTAGCAATCTATACAGCAAATATTTCAAATTTATAACCTTGAATAAAAAACAAAATCCTTATTCACCTGCAATGTCTCACTAGTATAAGATGGACCATTAGCAAACCCTTGTTTGAAGCTCTCAAAGCTTCAAACAAGGGTTTGAAGGCACAGTGCAGTTACCGCTTCACTTCAAAAATGTCCCAGGTTTGATGCTGGAGTCTCATGTTCATTCACCTGCCCTGCCCCAGAACTGTAGACCAGTGGATATATCGGCAACCCCAACACTCTTTTACAAACTGACAACATTTTAAGGAAAAGCAAAGTATTTATCAAACATTCCTCAATCGCTACTTTGAAATACCATGTCTAAAGTGTCCAAAGTAGGTTACACTGCACAATAAATACTGTATATATCAAATATTTATAGCAAGGCAGTTTAGCATATAACGGTTAATGACACATATTTACATTTACACTTCATCGTCAACCTTTCTACCATAGTTCTGTTCTTCATGAATTGTTAACATTATTTGGCTAACCAAACCGGGATCTTCCGTTCTCCGCAGTCTAGTAACTCTCATGAGATCTGCGAGGCACAGAATGAGCTGCGTTTGACATGTTTGAACACTTCTGCCTAATGTCTGTGGCAGAGACCTTAGGGCGACTTGTCTCAGCGAGTGTATTTGAAGGATTTAAATGAAATAACAATTGGTATTTACACATTAAAGTCAACACAAATTAGTTGCACACCTCCAGGGAGTTATTCCCTGTAAGCTTATTAAAATTGAATAAGTCTGTGGTTCAAGTAGTTTAAACACGGCAGAAACAATTATTACAAGCTCAGAAATGTTTAAGCGTGTGCCTCATGCTGCTTGTCAAAGTGCATAGTTTGCCTTTAGCCTATTTAGTCATTATTTCAACGCTCGACTTTGAAACACAAATATTGGACGTTTTTACACATTTACGTTTCCACACATCAATTTGACGTGTTAATAGATTTGTAACTGGCTTTTTGGTTACCGAAAATTCCAACAACCCCCTTTTGACTGTGGTGAACTATCAGCAGTGCACTGCACACCCATATCGTCTCCCAACAAAGGCCCAGCCTGTATCTTCAAAAAAATCTTTCAGTAAAATGGCATATTTCTCTTTTTTCAGTGGTAGTCTTTTCTAGTATATGTTTCTATCAATATTAATCTTCTATAAAAGTATAAAAAAGTATAATATATGAATCTGTAAACAAAATATTTCATTGTTATTTGATGTTCATTCGACATGTGGGGAAAATACAATATGTTACATGATGGGGCCTAGGCCTTCACACTCCCATACACTGATACATAAAAGATGCCATGGCGCCCTCTGCCCTGGGTCAACCTTTGGAGATGTGCAGAAGGCAGCGCAAATAGCACTAAGCTTTAAATTTCACTATTATGCCTCACAGTACAGCCCAAGGGCAACAACACCTGACTATACAGCACCGACATGGACGCGGGCTCCGTAATACCATCGCTGACTCCAACTAACTTTCATTCTGTGGTCTCCCAATCTGCACTGTTAGAATCTCCTTAGTCTGTGTTCCAGCGCTGTGTCGTCAAGGGAAGTCCTTCAGTTTTCAAAGCTGCTTATTCCCGAGACTGGCCGGCGTTCGAGTGGGAGAGGCCCAGGTGATGCTCTCGCTCCTTGGGCTGAAAGTCCGGTCAAGTCCTAGTTTTGGGTAACACAATGATAAATAAACAAATGCGATTTCTCTAGCTGACTGAAGTGCCATTACCACAGTGCTTAAAGCTGTTGTACCTGATTTCCCTCGTTCTTGAACAGTGACAGAGGGAGGTTGAAGCGGTGGCTGAAACTGCTACAACTCTCTTCAACAAATTTAGTTTATTTATTTATTTGAACAATGTACAATATACATTAGCCTCAGAAAGGAGAGATGCATTGTACCAGGTTATAGCACTTGGCCCCCACAGAAAGGCCCCGTCCAGGCGGGAATCGAACCCGGACCTTCTAGCTGTGAAGCACGACCGCTAACCGCTGTGCTACCGTGCCGCCCGGTAGCACAATTTAGTTAGTTTAATGAGGGAAAATCTATTTATTTGTTTTACTATAATGTGCTTTCCACATAATAGCACACATCCTACCCTTTGTATTTGCTTTTCAGAAAAAAAATAAAAATAAAACGCCATTCTGCGTAAAAGAAAAAAAACAAACATAACGGCCATTTTGTTATCCTCTAGACTCCCCACAGATACTGTCAGCGGAGATAAAAGACTCTTTCTTTCTCCCCCCTCATCACTGTCTCCCTCGCTCGCCCTGGACCCTCACTCACTCATCGTCTCGCTTGCCCGGTGTGTAGCTGGGGTGGCCAGATAACCCCGCACACCTCCGCAAGCGCCAAGACAAATGACACTAGGTAATCACAATAAAGCATTACCGATCATTACTCCAGCTTGTCACTTCCAGATGAGACAAGACGGCCAATTGCGTGCATCCGTGCCCACTGCCGCCGACGCTAGATTGATTCTGAACCCAGCACCTCTTCCATCCTCTCATCTCCGCCTGTTTTTCACATTTTCTTTTCCCTTTTAGAAAGTCACTGTTTAATGACCGGGTTTCGGTGGGATTTTTTTTTTTTTTCACGGTGCTGTACTTCCAGGACAGCTTCAAGTAAATTCGGAAATCTGTGCGCTGACCTTGTAGTGGGATGAAGATTGCTTCCGTCAACAGAGGCGAGGCAGCACAGACAAATAAAGCCCAACGATTTAGGTTGAAATGATTCTGCGGGAATGTACTGGGCTTTCTGATAACTGAATAAACAAACAATAAAAACAAAGAAAAGACAGTTTTTAAATATCTTTATGACAGCTTCAGTTTAGAACATGCAAACATAAGCTACTGTATTCCATTTTCTCTCTCCATGGTGTTCCACAAGGATTAGTGTGTGTACCTTCTCTCTTTGTTGAAAACGTTGACTTAATAAATATGGACTTTGTCCATATGAATTAACTTTGTGAAATTGTGTTTAACATAAGTGCTTTATTTTAGTTAAAGTTACAATCTGTGGAGAAGGCACACACATGGACATCCATCCATCCATTTTCTTCTTTATCCGGGTCCGGGTCGCAGAGGCAGCAGTCTCAGCAGACTCAGCAGAGAGGCCCAGACTTCCCGATCCACGCACTCCTCCTCCAGCTGTTCTGGGGGGACCCCGAGGCGACACCAGGCCAGCTCGGAGACATAGTCCCACCAGCATGTCCTGGGCCTTCCATGAGACCTCCTGCCGATAGGACATGTCTGGAGCACCTTTCTGACTGAGGCGACCAGGAGGCATCCGGAACAGATGCCCTAGCCACCTCAGCTGGCTCCTTTCGACGTGAAGGAGTAGAGAGTCTACTCCGAGCTCCTCCCGGGTAACTGAGCTCCTCACCCGATCTCGAAGGGTCCTCAAGGTTTCTCCCACCGGGTTTTTGAGTTTTTCCTTGCTGTGCTGGAGAGTCTAAGGACAGGGGACACCCGCGCCGCTCGTCGCCACCCACTGCTGATGCTTATTTGGACATTATGTTTGCCTGGATATTTGATTCGCCTGAACTTTACAATGTCTTATTTACTGCTCTATTTTATTGCCTTAATGTTTAGTGCAGTCCTATGAGGCAACTCCTGTTGTGATATTGGGCTATACAAAACCATTGATTGATTGATTGATTCATTTCCCAAAATGCAATGCATTTTAATGTAAATCTGCACATCATATTGTAATCACAATGCTAGCTCTGGTATTACTTAAACCTTTTTTTAGGCGACATCCACAAACACTTTATCAACTAAGGCCTAAACCTGTAGCTCTACAGAGTGTGCGCAGGCACCCTTCAGCTCCATTTCTCGCCCCCAGACAAACAGCGACAGACAGTACGCCCTTTCGATGTACCTCTCCTCTGTCCAATCCCAGTGTCCTAATCCAGTCGCAGGGCCCCGTCACTGCTGCTGGGACTATTGGACCTGATCCTTTACATTACTCCCATGTAGCAGCCCCCTCTGCTCCATTTTGGCCCCACTGCAGCAGATTAAAGCAGACAACCTCCACTTCCCTCCTGCCTCCTTCAGTCTGTGTCTGCGGCAAACACAAGCAGACATGGAGCGCTCAGCACTGGGAAGGTTTGAGTAAAAATGTACACTGGATTGTCCTTTTTTAACGATTCATTTGAGGCTTTTCATTTGACCTCATTACTGTTCCAATTCCTTCCAATTCCCAGACGAACCAATAGACCTTTTCTCTGTTGCTCCTTTCCGTAACAAGGCTTTAAAAGGCTAATGTGAACAATTATCAGCTATGAAAAGCAGTAGTGTCCTTGAGGTAAAGTACAAAAGCAGTTATTTTGTCAATATCATCCCAAGTACCGAATAACATTTGTTCATTTGTTGGCATTTATTTAGCCACTTCAGGATGTTTTTTCCTTTGTAATACTATCAGCCGCCTACAAAATCCCAGGGCCAAGTACTCCTGCAATTTCCTTCGTTTAGTAAACAGAAAAATAACACATTTAACCCTAGCAAGCAGCAAAATATAGACGGTGCCTTGCGAAAGTACTAATACACCTTGAACTTTTGCACATTTTGTCATGTTTACAACCATTTCAACCTGATAAGACTCACACAGACAGAAAAGCGTTTTAGACGTTTTATTGAATGCGGAACATAATTTGGGGCTCGGACCCCGGCGGAAGATTGGATGAACGATAAATCCGCACGCCGTAGAATGATAGCCGGGCTCTTCCCCCAGAGCCTGGACACTGGTGGTGGTAGAAGACCCGGGGTGATCAGATGTTCGAGCAGCGCCGATAGAGCCCAGGTGGAGAATTGGGGTGGAGGAGGGTTGCAGCACGGCTGGGAAACTCAGAGTGATGGGCCATGGTGCTTATGAAGGAGTCTTTGGCTGATGTGGAGAAGCTGAATGGCTGGACTATGATTGATGAGTGGTGATGCTGGTGATGAGCGGTGGTTGATGCATGCTGGTGAGTCTTCCTTGTTGAATTTGCGCATAAGCTTCATAAACCATTCAAATGTTTTACTGAAAGTTCTCACACAAGTAACAGACAACTGTGAAGTGAAAGCAAAATGATACATGATTCTGTTATTATACAAAAAATAGAAAAGTTAAAAGTGGGGCGTGCATAAGTATTCATACAGCATTTTCGGGGTACATTAAATTGCCTTTATAACATTCCTAATGACTGCAGAAAGTTCACACGTTGCCCTAACCATTAAATAGAGGCCACCTACTCTCAGTATAATTCCAGCTGTTCTGTGAGGGCCTCAGAGCTATGGTCGGAGTGTATTGGTCACTAAACAACATCATGAAGGCCAAGGAGCACACCAGAGAGGTCACGGATAAAGCTGTGGAGAAGTTTCAATTCAATTCAATTCATCTTTTTTATTTGAGCATCTGAGTTCCACACAGTTCTACTCATATACAAAGTTCAGCACAGTAATCAAAGCCAAAAATAGGTACAGTCGTAAGTAAATACGTAAATAATTAAATAAATAAATAGTGTGGATATGATGCTCAAAAGGAGTAGGCAGAAGCTTAAGCTTGTTTGCACCTAACCCCTTGTGTACTAAAGAATTTGATACATTGATACATACTGCATAGTTTAAAGCAGCGATAAGTTATACAAAGATTTCCCAAGATTTAAACATTTATTTATTTATTTAATATGGACACAGCAATTAACATTGGACGAACCAGATGCATTGTTTAAAGTGTTATAGCACATGTGCTAATTTTCAACACCTGTCCAACATCTCACGGAGCACTGTTCAATCCATCATTCGGAAATGGAAAGAGTATAGCACCACTGCGGACTTACCAAGACACGGCCGTCCACCTAAACTAACAGACCGAACAAGGAGAGCACTGGTCAGAAATGCAACCCTAGTGTGTGCCCTAAGATAACTCTGGAGGAGCTGCGACGTCCTGCCGCTGAGCTGGGGGAATCTGTACATGGGACAACTATAAGTCGTACTCTACACAAATCTGGCCTTCATGGACGAGTGGCACGAAAGCCATTATTGAAAGAAGGCCATAAGAAATCCTGTTTGAAGTTTGTTAGAAGTCATATGGAGGACACAGCTATCATGTGGAAGAAGGTGCTTTGGTCAGATGAGACAAAAATTTAACTTTTTGGCCTAAATGCAAAAAGGTTTTGTATGACACAAACCTAACACTGCTCATCGTCCTGAGTGCACCATCCTCAGTGTCAAATATGGTCGGAGGATCATGATATGAGGCTGCTGTTCCTCAGCGGGGACTGGGAAGATTGTAAGAAGGGAAGATGGATGGAGCCAAATACAGGGACATTTTGGAGGAAAACCTGCTGGAGTCAGCAAGAGAATTGAGGCTGGGGCGGAGATTCACCTTCCAGCAGGACAATGACCCTAAACACAAAGCTAAATCTACAATGGAATGGTTTAAAAACAAACATATTAATGTGTTAGAATGGCCCAGTCAAAGTCCTGACCTAAATCCTATTGAAAACCTGTGGAAAGACCTGAAAACTGCTGTTCACAAACGCTCTCCTTCTAATTTGACAGAGCTTGAGTTGTTTTGTAAAGAGGAATGGGCTAAAATGTCAGTCTCTAGATGTGCCAGCCCTGATGGCGCTTGGGTCAAATAATATTCACCCCTTTTCCCTCAGGCAGGAGGCAACAATCTATCAAGACCCATAGATCCCGCCAGACACATGAACAAAAAACAAGACCCATAACTTAGGCACAGACTCATGGATGTAATCTGTTCTGTTGCAGTTTGTGGTGTGTCCACTTAGATCTGCTGCTATCACTTCATCCCTTTACACATCTGTAAATACAATCCCGCTGTTGTTCTATGTCAATTGTTGTCATCTTACCATATTTGACCTTTTATTTGTTATCTTATTTATATTCTTATGCATGCCCCCTACAGCCTTATAGTTTAAAGTTTATAGCTTAAAGGTGTAGAGGAGGATGTTCTTTTTCCGGGTGGATCATCAAGACTATTGGTCCTCCTGATTGTCAATCATTCTGGTGATATGTTTACGTAAGGACGTCGTACGTGCTCGTTCCTGGGTAGTTTTCGTTTTTTTGCGCATGCGCACTTTCAGGTGTATATGTTGAGCTTCGCCTTCAGCTTTTCACTGTAGCTCGCAGTTCTCACCGGGTGCTTTGAAAATGGCAGAGAGTCGCAAGAGAAAAAGTGTCTTCGAGGTTTATGAGAAGAAGAGAAAGGCTTCAGAAGAGAGAAACAAGACCAGAGTGTTTTTGGGAGATTCTTTCACACGATGGCGTGCGCTGAAAGCACACGTTGGGCTTCCCACTGACGCTTCAGTCGCGAAGTTTCTACTCGACAGGTAAAGTTTGGCATTCTATTTGGAGAAATCCATTTAAAATCACTTCTAGTAAAAGTGTACATTGTAACTGTATATTGTAACTTTCTAGGGTAGATTAGTTTATTTAGTTTGTAATTTGCATCGTCAGTAGTTATTACGATGGCCACAGGTCTGCTAACATTTCCTAATCTTCACCGCAGCCCCCAAACAAAGGCATGTCAAGATTTTTAAATGTACTAGCAGTCATTTTTGCGATGAAAGTTCTTAAACATAAAAATGGATGAGATGAGATCTATCTGAGTGACCGTCTTTATCATCGCGTACCCGCCGCCCCTCCTCCCTCATGGCTCGGAGCCTTTGCTAACAAACAAACAAACAGAGTAGCAGCTCGTGTAGAACACCCGCTCCTGCATCCATTTACTAAGTAATGTCGTTTAAAAGCGGGCCAATCACTAACTGGAAACGAACTCAGAAGAGGATCGTTGTGGTATGCTTTGGATTATGATTTGAGAATAATCGACCGAGTAGTTATTAGGAGAGAAGTTTATCCTAATGTAGGCTCTGATTAGCGAAGCCTTGGCACAGGTCACGCGCCGCGCAGACACGGGAAAGCTCTCCATTTGTCTAAAGTAGCCTTATGACAAATGGTAAAAGACATCACGCTGAAATGATCTAAAATCTTGTGTGTTCATTTTGGATAATCCCAATGGTCACCATAGTATAAATTAGACAAAAGCAACAAGCTACTTCTCCATTGTTCTTGAAGTCTCAATCAATCTATCATTATAAGTAAATAAAACATGGAAGGGCATTTGATATTTTGTATTGCATGACGCTGCTAGCCAAATTTGGATGCCCTTCCATACAATCTACTGTGATGCATATATGTGCACTAAAATATAAAAGATGTGTTATGCTTGTACTTTGGTAGAACAAACAACTAATGTGTATAATTCTATATTTGTTACAGCTATGATAAAATTACATCCACTCCACTGACACACACTCAATGGGCCAGACCCCGGCCTCCAGCTGTGTCCACAATTCAGGAGTCACTGTCTGATCGGTAAGTTATTGTCATATTTATCATCAAGCTACATATTTCTTAGTAGAAATTATTCCTTGTTTTTGTGGCTGGATTAGCAACATTATCTATATTCTGTATTTGTGTAATTTACAGAGAAGGTGATTTCTCTGTGAAGGGAGTTGAGAAAATGGCCAGCAGTAGTAGCAGTGAGGAAGAAAGAAGAACTATTCCACAAGAGGAAGCAGGGTAATTATAATTCAACATCTCTGTGCAGATGTTATTTTGAATGTTATTTATTTTTGCTTTATATTTGGTAATTTACTGAATATATTTTCTAGGGCCTCAACTAGTGTAAATATAGTTGACATTGAAGAAGATTCCTTCAACAATCTACACAATTCAATGTAAGTATTACTGTTTTTTGGGTTTATTTGGGATGGTACTGAAGGGGGCACTAAAATTACTTTATTCAAAAGGATTGACTGGGATGACGACACATGGGATGAAACTTGGACTCCGGATACAGAGACACAATCACAGTCATCCTCAGAAGATGAGACAGAGGAGGTAGATTTCTCAGAAGATGAGACCAGTGAAACCCCAGCTGATGTGGATGAAGAATACGACCTGGGTCCTCATATTTGCATAAGGTATTATTATTATTTTTTCATTTTGTAATGGAAAATATGTTGATGCGATTTTCATTGGGGTAAACCTTATTGTTGCATTTCCAAAAGAACGTCTTCCTGCAATCAATCTCTGAAAGCAATAAAGATGAAAAAAACTGCTACTAGAGCTATCACCTGTACGTAAAACCCTTTGTAGGTGTTTGAAAGGTCTGTCTGACATTCCGGGCGGTGTCTCCAACACATGTAAATGAAATGTCTCTGTCTCCAGCATCCTATTGACTTGTAATAGTTGTTAATTAGCACTGGAGTGGCTGGCAGAAGCTTTTGCTCTTTGGGTGATGTGTGACTCATCTTTTTCTTTACATTTGCAGGTCTGGTGTTGCTCTCCCAAATGGACTGTCGTTAGAGGATTATCCTGTGATTGGCCTTGATCAGACAGTGCACGATGACCCGGAAGGTAATGAAGATGAAAGCCAGGAAGTTGCCACTCCACCAGACGCACCAATGGTCCTCACAGAGGAAGACGTAATCGGCAGGCCCGCATCCATAGTCTATCATG
Organism: Proterorhinus semilunaris; assembly: GCA_021464625.1. Classification (NCBI taxonomy): domain Eukaryota; kingdom Metazoa; phylum Chordata; class Actinopteri; order Gobiiformes; family Gobiidae; genus Proterorhinus; species Proterorhinus semilunaris. The sequence continues at coordinate 24,696,847 of CM038360.1, forward strand.
ACATTATAAAGCAGTTGCTGGACTTCCTTATTCTTCCAATTGAAAAATGCACAGTGAAGAATTCAATCACAAAGGCACCCTGTAATGCAGCTAAGCCATTTGAGGTTTCTGTAAAATCAAGGTGCTCTGCAGTCATTGCGGAATGGGTGAGTATCACATGTTTACATTTAAATCTCAAAATCATTTCAGTAGTGGCATTTTCTGCAGTGGCGCTCAACTCTTGCACTCTTACAGATATGTCCAAATGGTCACACTGTTTGGAAGTGGAGTTCACAGCGATATTTCAAATATGGAATGCTCGCTGGCGATTTTATGTTGGGTGCAAATATCCTCCTGTCTGGTAACAACTTCCGGAAAATAGCTCTGCTCTTCAAGTTTATGAACTTGGGGATGATCGACCCAACAACATTCTACAAAATCCAAACCAAATTTTGTCTGTCGAACATTGAAGATTTTTGGAAGAGGGAGAGTAGCAATGTCATCAGCCAGTTGAGTTCAAAGGACTCTGTTGTGCTCCTTGGTTAGTATATAACATCTCTGCAACTTGCAATATTATCTGTCGTTATTGTTTTATACATTAACAAAACATTGAACCCATTTATATTTGTCATTATAAGGTGATGCTAGGATGGACAGTCCTGGGTTCTGTGCCGAATTCTGCACATACACCACCATGGAGAACGACACAAAGTATTGTGTCGATTGTCAATATGGACAAACGACAGGTCGGAGGGAACTCTGTAGCTATGGAGAAGGCGACATTCATCGAGACCTTAGACACACTCCGTCCAAAGTTGGGGAATGTGAAGGAATTTTGCACTGATGCTAATATTCAAATATCAGCAATTTTTAGTACGTGGCTTTATGCAATATTAGTTACATATAGACAGATTTGATGTTCAATGAATAATAATACTGCTTTGATGTTTGACAGACAATGGCCAATACAAAGACTGTGGTGTGAAACACAGTTTGGATATCTGGCACGGTGCAAAGAACCTAAGTAAAAAGATTCTGGCTGTATGTTTACTGTTATTGAGACCTTTTTTTGTTTTTTTGGCAAGGAACCAGTTAATCTAATTCAATAAATTTGTTTTTTAGGCTGGACATGAGAAGGACTGTGCACTACTTCTGAGTTGGAACAGAGACATTTGCAATCATTTTTGGTACAGCTGTAAGGAAGCAGAGACCTTTGAAGCTTTCAACGTAAGTTTTTATTTACTGTATATATTACTACACAATTAGAGTATACTAATATATAAAGGGTGTTTGTCAAATGTTTTTTTTTTTTTTTAATAGTACGCATAATTTACTGAGTGAAAACATTTGATTACAGGATCTTTGGACAGGAGTTCTGCATCATGTAACTGGCAAACATGAGTGGTACTTTGGGGCCTGTCGACATGGTCCTTTGGAGGAAGACCGGAATAAAGAATGGATTCCAAAGGGCTCTGCAGCACATGGAAGACTCCAAAAGATCGTTTACGATGCACGCTGGTTGAAAAATATACCCAAGTATCTCTCTTTCAGGTAGACATTTTTGTAGTGCAATTGCATTCCAAACCACCAATTTGCTTTATCAAAATTTGGAAAATGCCAGGTTCACACATTGTCTTATTTGCTTCTTTATTTTTGTTTTATAGATCAACCTCAGACCTGGAGTCCTTCCATAACCACATACTTATGTACGCCTCAAAGCGCTTCTGCTTCAAACCACCAGTGTACTATGCTCGGACCCTGTTGGCAGGGCTGGATTATAACTACCACCTAAACCGAGGAGCACGAACAAATGCAGATGGCTCATATCAGTAAGTTATCACTGATCTATAATCCATAATTTATACTATACACGCAATGGCAATATTGACATGTTTTTGTTTACTCCTCCAAGGTATGGCAGAATTTTTAACAAAAGATCAAAGATGTGGCGGCTGTACACCATCAAGAACCCAAAAACCTACAAGTACATTACAGATCTACAGAGTGTTATTCTCCATTCAAGACTGTTGGCTCCTAGGGGGATGGCAGGAAAGCAGCCTCTTGCACTTCATGATCCACGAAGGCTGGGGCTGTTGTCCGGTGGCCCTGCCCCAACAGTACAAGAATTGAAGGAAAAGAAAGCCCGCAGAGGGCTAGGTGAGTTGTATTCGAGTCAAGTGCCTTATTTTGTTGAATTCAATCCTCTACAGCAGGGGTAGGCAGGTTTGTCATTGAGGGACAATTTTCTTCATTGCCCAAATGCCAAGGGCCGAAAATTACAATTCTTGTCCAAAATAAAGCACAAATATTAGCTTTGTACATCATTTATGATCTAAAGGAGTGCTTTGGAAGGAAATGTGAAAATATTGACAGTATTTTCAACATTTTAGAGTGCTTTATCAGGTATTTGGTCTCCTATTTATTGAATAATATTTCTTCATAATGATCTTGGGGGCCACATGTTTTATGCAGGAGGGCCAGATTTGACTCCCTTGGCCTGATGTTGCCTACCCCTGCTCTACAGTGTATGCTGCTGTTGCATAGGATAAAGTCCTGATATGTAAACTTATTTTATTTATATTTTTTTTTAAAGGTCAACCATCTCACACATGACCTGTAGATGTGGTGCTTCAAAAGGAGTGACATACGTGTGCTTCATTTCCCCTGTACATAATGCGCAAATCAATAATTTTTATGGTGAATGTATGTCATGTATAAAAGAACAGCATATAATTTTATACATTTGAGCAAATAAAAGACAAAATCTGCATATGGCTATCTCAAATTGCGTTGATATTTGTATATGTAAGTTCTAAACCGTTATCACATACAGCACATGTTTATGATAAAGAATGGGCCGGTTTACCATTAGATTATACAGAAAATTCTCCACAATGACCACAAGACTACAAGCTGTCATTGATGCTAAGGGGGAAATACACATTATTAGGAACAGGGGTGTGTAAACTTTTGAAAAGGGTCATTTTATTTAAAAAGAGCAAACACTGTTTCACCATAAGTGGCTTCACACAACCACTGAGTGGAAAAAAAAAAGTAAAAACATTCTGCCAGGATATGTAAACTTTAGAGCACAACTGTACAAGCCTACATACATTGTCCTTTGTGAACTTTTTAAAGCCACGTACAAATATTTTAGAGAAGTATGGGAAACTCGATGGAAGTACATGGACAAAGATATGCTTTGTAAGAAACTTTATCAACATCAATCAAAATAGTACATGTAACAAAAAGTTAGCATAAAATACACACATGTATTGATCCAGCTTATTTTATGGTGCAAGTTTACCTGATGAGGTATCTTGGAATAAAGCACAAAGAATTACGTTGAGTACACAAGGTTTACACTCTGGCCGGAATAAAGCCTACATAATTACCATTAGAATCCGGGAAACGATCTCTAATTTTCCACACACAACATGACGCTATAACAATTCTAACTCCTGGTCCCAGAACACCATATTGCCAGACAATAAAGTTCCTATATGCAGCATAGCGGAACTGTCTGTGACTTTCTCCTGTCTCCTGGATGTCCACCTCTGCCCTAAGGTCATTCCAGATTCGCCTGGCCAGTCTCAGCACACCTTCCTCCAAGATGTACAGCTCTATGTGTGGCAACAGTGACGTGCAGTTTTGTGGTTGTTGTTGACAGCATTTCTGTTCCAGCAGTGTTGGCATATTTCTGCAGTTTCCACAGACACACAAGTTGGGTGCCTGTGGATTAGGAGGGCCTGGTGGAGGGGGATCAGGGGTGAGACTCATGAGGTCAAAGATGAGACTCGGTTCACGACTGAGGCATCTTTGTAGAAGTTGTTGACACTCCTCTAATGTCAGTCTCTTTATCCTAGCCTGTTAAAACAAAATCACACTTAAAAAAATGTTCTATTTAGCCCTTTGACACACAGCTTTCTAAACCATTGAACAGGCGAAATGTGAACACGTTTTCTAATAAAAGGGAAAAGTGCAGTACATTCACTCCAGTTTTGAGTGTATTCACTGTTCACTGTCTGCCTCGCAATGTAGGAGGGAGCATTACAATAACAAAAGGAAAGATCACGTCTCACACTGTCTGTCTGACACCCTGGACCAGTAATATTACAATAACAATAGTAATGCTTTGTACTGATAAGAGTTTGTAAGTTAGCCTGTGACGTATTTTGCGACAAAAAAATAACAAGTTAGCGGTTATATGTGTACACATACCTCCTCAGTTGCAATCCTCTGTTTATGAAGTTCTTCAACCCTTTTGAAGTCCTCCCGTGACAGGTCAGCTAGCAGACGGCCACGGGCTCTAGCCCGACCCTTGCCTCCCCTTCTCTCTCCTTGCTCTTGGCTGGTGCTAGCTCTTGGAGGTCTTGTGCTCTGAGCTCGTCTCCCGCGGCCTCTAGGCGCACCCCCCCTCCTGGATCTTGGTCGGGATGCACAGGGAACGGGCTCGTAGTCCATATCTGATCCCACAAGACTGTCCTCTTGAAAGCTCTAAACGGACATAAATGAAATAAAACAATTTAGATGCTAAATGATAGCTTGTTTATGCTCGTAACGCTACATAGACACGAAACATTTTGTATTCACAATCCCTGATTACGATTGGCTTTATACATATTCTTTAAAACAAATTTTGATGGTTGTAATAGATTTTCACTTACCGGTGGGGAGTCTGACATTGTGGAAAAAGTGCAAATCTTCTTGGAAAGTGAGCTTGTGTGAGCGATGCCGACAGTGACTTGTAAACAGAGCGTGCACGAGGAGAACTGGGCTCGTGCATGTCTCTCGCACACGTTTTAGAAGGCGTTCCCTCTCGGGAGCAGGTAGAGCGTTGCGCATGTGCATTTTTTTCAAAATGTGGAGAGGGCGGTTCTTTCCTAAAATTAGGGAAAATCCTCCTGTATACCTTTAATTTTATATAGATTCTGTGTTTTATGTTGCACGTCAGCACCGAGAAAAATTCCTAATTTGTGAACCTGTTCTCAAACCATGGCAATAAAACCTATTCTGATTCTGAGAAAATGATTTTTGTTCAAAGCCGGGGGACTGTGCTTTCTGCAGGCATTTGGGAATAAATGATCACTATCTTTCTCTTTGTTGGTTGAAAAAATATTTGATTGGTCTAAAGTGGCTTATTCAAATTTCCCCTCGGCCTATCTTCCGAGCTCGAAATGCGCCGCTAATCGCCACCTCGTCCACTTCCTGTGTAGCAGCATGAGATAGATGGGACGCAGCGGTCGCCATTTTGAATGTGTTGGTGTCAATAATTCTGACACGCCCAACTTCAGGATTCTGGAAATCAAATTGAAAATCTTCTGAGACTTTGAGAAAAATTCCAATATTAAGACTTTAAAGGCAGAACGGCACGCACAAAGACCAGACAGGTACGTATCAACTTGTCTAAGCTCAGGTAAGAATATATCACAGTATGGAAAAACTGTGTGCCCTCAGTCACGCAAAAAGACCAAAGTTTTCGCATTTGGCCTCTCCCAGCATATTCCCATGGCTCCAAACAACTCGTCTAAGCTCATGTTCCGTGTTCTGGCTGGTCTGGCCGAGTCTGTGGACTGTATTCCGTACTCGTGAGTATCCCGGGCGTCAAACAAATCCTTCAGGATTAGCGGGCCGGGCTCGGGCCTGCTAATTCTGAAAATCTGTCGGGCCGGGCTCGGACCCGAACCTCACGAAATCAGGCCCGTGCAGGGCTCTAAAATGTGGGCCATTATGAGTAAACACATATGGAATGTTTCTCAATGAGCTTCATGATATCGTCACCAGAAATTGTTTTGACAGATTGGGTGAAGTCAACCATTTCAGGTGACGACCTTCTGACACTCATTGGAATTAAATGGTGGCAAATTTGAAGAACACATTATCACTATCATTTCTTCCATCCCATCTCTTATGGACGTAACGGTGCTGTATCCAAACCGCAGTGGCGTGTTGAGTTGCTGGTGTGCTGTAATTACCTGGCAGCTTTCAAGACCATCTGGACTGGACTCCTCAGACCCAGCGGAGGAGACTTAGCGCACACTCAGTCAAAGCTGCTTGGACCAAAAGATGTGGGCGTGCAACCAGTGGAAGGCTACCCGTTGCATCTGTAAACCTCAAGCCGATTGGAAGAAGTGGGAGAAATCAGACGCTGAGTGAATAATATGTCATTGGCTTAGCAAAAATATTTGTTACCGCAATATCAGCAAAGTGCTGGTTTACCACCGCCCAAAATGTTGCTGAATAGAGTTCTCATTGCACTGTAAGACAATTTGGGCGTTCTGCTCTCCCAAAATGTCCTCCACTGAGTGGAGCTGTGATAAAAGAAATGACACAGTTTTTTGCTTACTGCACTTCCTGTTGATAGCATTCCACGTTCAGCCCGTAGCCGCATTTTGGAAGGAGCTCATGCCTGAAAATTACTTCTGTTTTGGGGCTAACTAGCCTTTTTGCTACTGCCAAGTGTTATGGATCTTACCCCATGGTCTATGCCAGGATCTCCCCAGTATTTAAAACCTATATCAAGCCCACACGGCTTGAATACAGAGCAGTTATTTGTGCCAGTGGACAATTATTTATTAATTAATTTATTCCAGGTTATCTCCGTTAGCATGTTACAATCGCCTACAGCTCATTGTTGACAAAAAGTCTGCAATAAACCACAAATGTGTCAAGCCTGGCTCAGTGTGTCATCATATTACAGGTTGCTTTATGTAGTTACCGGCTTTATTGACGTTATTAGTGCATAATACGTTATTAGTGCATAATGCTAAGCTGCTAGTTAGCTCCAGGTGCTAACCGCTCTGCTACGGTCAATTGTAGATTAAAGGCTGCTTTATGTAGTTACCGGCTTTATTGGCGTTATTAGTGCATAAAATGCTACTTGTTTTCACAGGATTGATGCAAGCTAGAAGCTAGTTTAGTTAGCAGCTTATCCCGGGTGCTAACTGTTTGGCTACGGACGTATTTATTGGATGGATGTTCTCGTGTTGAAAATACAGACACAATAAAGCTGTATTGGGCAAAGAGAGCTAATCCGAGTGCTGTCAGTGCTTATGAGATGGGGCTGAGGGCTCCCAGGGAGAGCTCACAGACACTGGGGGCAGCGGTTAGTCATCCCGGGCCGCCTTCGAGGCTCCGAGCCGGAGACTGTAGAGTGGGGCAGTGTGTGGCTGAGTGTCCCCCAAAGGCAAGAAGGGAAGCGGGGGGACACAAGCGCCAAATGTAGGGAGTCGGAACAGTCAAAGTCTGCATCATAAATATCAGCTACACAACTTTTTTTAGAAGAAGTTGACAGCGGGAAGAAGCAGAGCGAACGAAAACGCGCTGGCAGACAAAGCCGGACGTTGTGAAGGTGAAAATTACCCATAATGCACTGCAAAAATCAGTCACTTCCCTGCCGATCGGAGAAGATTTGATCAGCGATTGATTGATTGATCGATAGGAAGACCAGTGAGGGTTTGTTTAAAAGCCTCTAGGTTGCTAAACAAAAAAAAGGCTCTATAATTTTCCTCTCCAAAGTTATTTGCAAAGGTTGGTGATGTTTTATTTGACATTGGATACACTTGTTACCATTTTCACAGCTATGCTACACAGTCCCCTGGAGGCATAAGATGGAGGGCTTGTTTGAAAGCATGAAACAATTTAGTTTCTTAGAAAGAAAGAAAAAACTGGAATGTGTCTATATTCTTCCATTCGGGAGATGTTTGATGTCATACACACGCACTCACACAAAAAAAGTGTCCTTTACCGGGATGTAACTAACTGTTCTGATCGGGGACTGCTGCAGTTAGTCAGGTCTCGGTTCAGCCCTGCTCCTGAATGAGGTTATTCCACCAATGGATTTCTTCTTCCAGGATTAATCGGGCTAACGTCGTGAAAGAGTGGTTCAGGGAGCATGAGACATTTTCACACACGGAGTGGCAGCCGCAGAGTCCAGCTCTTACCTGCCATTCACCACCTGTAAGTTGTGTTTTACTCACACACATTGTATCTTCAGAAACGACATGGTCTTAACCAATGAAAAACGAACGCAACACTGGATCTTTTGACATTGCAGAAGCTTATTGAAACAACACCACAGTGAATGCTAAAGGCCAAACAACCAGAAATTCCGATGGCGTAAACACCAAATTAGGGGTGGACGATATTAGACCGTCTTATGATCTCCAGGCCTGACGATCTGCCATTTTTGTGGGATTGTTTTATCACGAGCCAAAGCACTTCTGCACAGTTGACTCTTTTCATTGTCAGTGAAGCAAACCCAAGCCGCCAACTTTACACTGCGCAATGTCGGATGGGCTGTACCATCTTCTCAAACGGGGGAAACACGGGGACAGTGCAGTTGCCCTTCTGTGATCTGGGGCACGTCGGCGCTGCTGCTCGAGAGGCAGAGGAGGAATAAAGCGCCATTTGAAGTTGTTGAGCATTAAAACTGTATTTTCAGCACATGTTGGCTTAGTAGGGCAAATAACTAAGAACAATAAAACAAATAAGAGTTATTTTTTGGTTGAAAAAAAAAAAACTGGTCGTGAGAAGGGCACTTAAAGGGCACAGGGCAAAGGGGCAGGTGCTTGTTTTTTTTAATGTTTAGATTTAGTTCTAAGTCTATTTGTGTTAATTATCACGAAGTTGAGTAAATTAGTATATTAATCTCAATCTTTGTCTTTTGTCTTTTATTTTTCATTTGTGTATTTATTTTTGTTGATAACATTGAAATTGTGTGTTTGTAAGTCTATTTTTGTCATATCGCCCACCCCTACGCCAAATATATATATTCCCTGAACGTCTCATTGAACTTTATCATTTGTCTTTCCTGGTCTCCTCTAGTTACTGAGACATGCTTTAGAGTTTTAGTTAGCACACTGAAGATGTTTTGTTGCAGAACGATTGTTTAAAAAAAAAAAAAGGCATTGTACTTCAAACGCAGTATATCGCCGCATATATATTTCCCCCCCGTGCAGCCGCCAAGACGGCGCGTTTCCTTACCATGTTAATAGCCCTAATGCATCACGAGGGGCTGACAGGCTGGTGATAAACACTAATGATGGCCTGGACAGCCGCATGTGCCTCACACCGGCTTCTTTATCTGCGGTCCTTTGGTTCTAAATATGTGGAGGATGCCGATTCATCATAACAGCGAGGCTAATTATATTCTTGAGGCTTAAAAAGATCTTTCACTCTATAATGTGGTTCACAGACGGATTTGCAGTGAATGAAGGAGAATTGATTCAGTCAGTCGACATGTTTGCGTTCAATTAAGTGGAGACGCTGCGTACTAAACTCTTTCACATCCAGAAACCAAAAACATAGTCAAATCTACTCGTCGTTATTTCACTAAATCAACTTTTCGCCATAGATTTATATGGGCAATCTGGCAACAGTATCTCCACAGTTGCACTTATACCAGACAGCGAGTTTTCCAGTCTTGTACATAGGTTTTCTCTCTTTTTTCTTTCGGGAGTTGTTGATATCCACTGAAGACCCACGTTTGCTGGTAATAATATGCTGTTAAAATGATAAAGTGATTCCTTCAGAGGGCTGAAACACAGCAGCATACAGGACTCAAAGCATTGTGAATAAGTACCCTCGGTTACGATGCGTTTGGGACGACTGACCTTAGGGGATTATTGTGAGTATTGAAAAGGAGGTATTTACAGAAAGGTGGAGCAAAGGCGGTTTTGGTAGAATTTTGTAAATGTGTATGCATTTTATTTCTTATTTCCAAATATTAGATGAAATAAAGTGTGCAATATTTTTTTCCCCTTATACGTATGTGCATAAGTCATCTACATAAAAAGCTTTAAAGCAGTACTCATGCCCCTAGAGGCCATAAGCGCCACTGCAGATGTCGTAGCACGTTTTTTTTTACTCATTAATCGTCCGTGAGAATTATTGTGACCAATTACACAATGGATTTTTTTTTTTTAAATTTTATGAATCTTGGCTTATACTGTTTAAGTGGCACTAGCCGTAGTTAGCTGTGCCTGTTAGCTTCTTCTTCATGATTCCATTAGTGTGTATTGGTGACTCTGACCCGGTGGCAGCGAAGTTGCAATTGTGGTTTTCTGGCCAGAGACACCAGGGGGAAGTGTGAACCGTCTTACAAAATAAACAAACAAAAAACCCAAATCAATTTGTTGAGTTTAGATTGTATCATTTTTGCTACATCGGACATTTGTGTAGCACAATTCATATAAAATTAACATCAACCATATTACATTTTACTTTAAAGGTGCATTAAGCAACTTTTTATACAAGATATATATATATTTCTTTTGAAATACGTTTTCAACATGTTTGAGGAGTCAAAACCATTTCTGAGACAACATCGTGAAGCTCACAGAGAAAATGTCAAAAGTGTAAAGCAGTAATCATAGCGTTAGGCGGCCATTTGGAAGAATGTATGTTTTTTTTGTATGTGTTCACTCATACTTCGGTGAGAATCTACCATGGAAACAGTTTTGAAATGAAAGGAAAAAACATTAAAAAGTGTGTCCAAACGTTTGGCCTGTACTGTGCGTGTATATATATATATATATATATATATATATATATATATATATATATATATATATATATATATATATCATATGCATTGACCTACATAAGAGAAGAAGATTGTATGTCTGTTTATGGATGCGCTATATCATTATTGACCTGCTGTTTCAAATTTGATACATGCATTTTCAACACAGAGTTTTACCGTGAATTAATTTGTGAAATATTAAGACGTTTTACATTCCTTTTGAAGTATAAACAACAATTTTAAATAGTTGTTTTCCTTAAACTGTAAACACTTAAACACTTGTGGATCATAGGCATGACTGCTCACTTCCTAAGTTGTGTTATGTCTCTTCACAAAAACTTGCACTCTTTTTTCGACAAAAACTCTTTCTTGTACCGTACAGGGGCAATACTAAGCTAAATCGTGCTTTGATTTTAGGACTTTGAGGGCGAAATTACTGCCCCGCACAGTAAATACACTATTTGAACAAAGACGTGCCCATGAAAGGCGTGTCATCAATCACATAACAATTCCAATTTGCAAAAATATGAACATAAAATATACTGTGCATGAAGAGGTTTCCTAAGATCTTGTTCCACGTCGGTGAGCCGGCACTTCAAACGTGGACATATTTTTATCATGTGAAATCAGCCGTGCTCCCCCGACAAGGGCTCAAACTCCCATCGAGCTTTGTTCTGGGGCTGTAGCGTTTGATCTCCTATGCCCTTACAAAGCTGTAGCTCGCCGGACGTTGCACATTTTTGATTCAACATAGAAATGAAAAAAAAAAAAAAATCCAACTTGTGGACCACTGCTGCTTGAAATGATGTTTTATTCCTCTATTTTTCCAATGCTACATCTGAGTAAAAAAAGACAGCACCCCGGATAGTTTGCCTAAAGGATTCCGGTTCGTATAAACTTCAAAGTACCAAGAAAACGCCTGTTTATAAGAACGGTTTTCCTCATTAAACTTAAGATGACTGGCTCCAAAGTGTTGGGGGAGCTATATTCTTTGGCGAGATTCATAAAATAAAGATGACATGATGCATTAGTTGTACAGTATACAGAGATTTCTCTAAACATTGAAAGTTGTTTTAAATAAAATTCACTCCTGTCAGAAATGGCATAACCCTGGGATCGATGGATAGACTGTAGCTATGGCTGCCATATTTGATCTTTGACCTTAAAGGGATATTTCAGGATTTTTGACATTGGGCCTCATTTCCCAGTTATCCAGAATGTTTTTGAGGTCTGGAGATATTTTTTTCTTAAATTCATGCAGTTCTTATATTTGAAGAGTCTAGTGGCGCTAGGCTAGGGCAAGGCTAAAGCCTTTCTATGGTATCAGTTAGCCTGCATTAAAAAAACAGTCTGGCGCACTCCACAGTGCACCTGAGGTAAATCACTTATAACACCAGACTAACAATATAAATGTCTGTGTTAATAGAATGATTTTTGAAATATAACTGACCTTGTATCACATGAATTACTGCATTTTGAGGGACTATTTTTTTGCAGATCACTCCTTCGCTGCGTAAGCTTACAGCCACGAAGCTGATGCTGCTCATGGTAAATGGTAAATGGTTTCAAATGATATAGCACTTTTCCACCTACATTAGGCACTCAAAGCGCTTTACAGCAAGGAACCTCTCACCTATTCATACACCAATGTACGCAGACACTGGAGGAAAGGTGGGTGAAGTGTCTTGCCCAAGGACACAACGACAGCGTACACCTTCAGGAGGCGGGATTCGAACCCCCTACCTTCCGATCATATCAAATATATGTTATTTTAAATGCAAAATGGTTAAAATTATTCTATCAACACAGACATTTATATGGTTAGTCTGGCGTTATAATAAGTGATTTACCTCAGGTGCACTGTGGAGTGCGTCAGAATGTTTGTAATGCAGGCTAGCTATTACCATAGAAATGCTTTAGCCTTGCCCTAGCCTGGCTCTTCAAATGTAAGAACTGCATGAATTTAAGAAAAAAATATCTCCAGACATCAACAACACTGTGGATAACTAGGAAATGAGGCCCAATGTCAAAAATCCTGAAATATCCCTGTAAGACATCCAGGCAAAGTGAAGAATGAAAGAGTTCACGGACGGTCATTGCTGTGATTGGAGCAAAACAAAGAGTATCAGGTAATGATTGGTAATGACGCCCAGAGGCTCCTGCTTTTGGCTGGCCAGGCTTAACAACCTTGACTGCCGCAAGGACAAATCATAGACCGTCCAAAAATGGTTTTTACATGCTTTTTTACCCTCCCCAACTCTTCTCCCAAAAGATCAAGGCTGGGTTGCTTAGCCAAGTGTTGACAGGGAAATGTGACGGAAGCGTTCCTTTCACACAGGGTTACACATCATCAGTGACACAATGAGGCGTGCAATAGGCGCCGAGCAGTTTGTAGGTACAGTATACAGTGGTTTAATAGAATCATGATGCTGCAGCTGTTTGCCATCATACTTGACCTCTTTTTTTCTTTCCTATAGGGAGGCGGAAAAGCAATGCTCAGAGATGAATCAAAGTTTTACCTGAAAACTCCATCCATCCATTTTCTTTACGCTTCATCTGGGTCCGGGTCGCCGAGGCAGCAGTCTGAGCAGAGATGCCCAGACAAATGGTTCAAATCACTTCTACTTCACCTGTTAGGTAAGGTACTTTATTGTCCCTGTAGGGAACTTTGTCCTCTGCATTTGACCCATCCAGTACTGTCCCCAGCAGTTGGCTTATGTACTACACTGTTGCTATGACTATGGATAAACAAAGCGTCTGATAGAATCACGCAGGAGACAGACAGAAAGCTTATATGCGTTTCAAACGGAGAGCATAAATGGGCCTTTTTTGGGGGATTTTGTCACTAAAGGGCCTATCTCACTGGAGGCTAGTTGCGGACTAAAGATATCTCCGAGACGTCCCCTGGAGATAAGGCAAGTCTCCAGGTAGTCTCAGTGAAAACAAACATGTCTGATTTCAGCGGAGACTGCGTGGAGACTTGAAAAGGTCTCCATAAAGTTCTCTGAGATCTCTCCTGTAGGCTCAAGATGTTGTGTCACAGGTTGAGGACAACAAATAGTATTCGCAACGTTGCCACAGCAGATTGGGACCATGGAGACCTCTCAGAGACCATGCGGAGACTCCTCTGAAATCGAACCTGTTCGTTTTCACAGAGACTACCTGGAGACTCACCTTACCGACAGGGGACGTATCGGCGACATCTCTGTGACTAGCGACGACTCTAGTCCCCTATATCGGCCCTTATAGCAAAGCCGAGAATCCTGGGTAATTCTAATTGGCCTTTCTTTTTATTCACACTTAGATGTTTGTATGGAGTGGGAATGCTACAACCTATTCCTACAATAACATCGAGGAAATTAGGTTCGGAAATGAACAACCGACGTCAGGGAAATCGGTAAGCCTAAGTGTGTTCATAAACAGCATGCGGTAAGAAACACGGCACTGAGGAGGAAAAAAATGGGTTTAAGCTTTTAGCACGGAGCACTTTTCCATCTTTTCCGTGATTTTTTTTAAATGCTCAGCCCCACAGTACTGACCCAATAAATTACGTGGAGATAAAAATCCGGGCGCGTTGAAATGAGCGCCGCATACATTTCTTCTCGTGCCTTGTTAGAACAGCCAGTCCACGGTCCATAAACCCCCGGCTTCTCCGCGCAGAACCCCCTGATGTACTGTCTTTAAGTATCTGGCTATTAGGCTGCCATCGTGGATATGACCAGCGGGTGGGAACATCGCTGATGGAGCAAGCGCGCAGGTATTCTTAACTGTCCATATAGTGCCATTTCAAGAGCGCTCGGGGTAATTATGGCAGACAGCTCGGTGGCTTCATTCCACGGCACTATTTCAATTTCCTGCCTGGCTGAGGATGCCGCAGATACGAGCGGGGGGGGGGGGTCTTTTCGAAGCACCGCAGCCGAGCGCTTTGTAATTAAAAGTGTTTGGAAGGTGCGTTAAGGTAGAAGTCGGGGCGCGTTAGATAAACAATTAGGCATGTACGACGATGCAAGGAAATGCGCGGCAGTAGAATAATTCATTATCTCACGGCACGTTTTTACGGCAGCCGGATCATGGTAGGTCTTTTCCATACGACCGTCAACAAACGTCAAGAATTTGGAGACTTTAAAGGTTCCAAATCGTGCAAAATTGAGTTTCTCCATGTTACAATGTTAAAGCCACAGCGTACCCTGAGTAGTGTTGTGTTACATCTCAGCATAGCACCCTCTGCTGGTGTTTTGTCTAACTACGAGAGACATTCTAGGGATATTTTCTAGACACGCATACTGTCAAGCAATTTTATTAACCGCATAACCCCCACATCAACGGAGAGCATTTTCTCCAGCTCAGCCTTACCCAAATCTAAACACTTCATTTGTTTTTTTTGTGCTTTTTTGCCACGATTTGTTGCTTTTTCATCACGTGTTTGTTATGTTTTCATCTTCGTTTATGTCTTGTTTTTGTCTCTATTTTGACACTTTTTTTTCAAGAAGCTTTTAGATGTGGATACCTGGATAATAACAGAAAATGTGCTAGGTCAGAGTGGGGGGTTAAGAGGTTAACCAGGGGTGCCCCCGCTCGCGAGCTATACTTAAGCCAAGCAAAGCCTGGCCATCTACCTATAGTTTACGCTAAAACATTTTGAAAATAACCCCTCTTCAGCCATTGCGGTCGACTGAATGTGCAGCTGCAATGGGTGAAATTGCGAACAATTGAAAAAACTTACAGAAACTGCTGGAATCGCAATTACTGAAAATGCAGGAATCGTTGAAGTTGCTGAACACGTAAAAAACTGCAGGAATCGCTGAAAGGCTTAACTGTATCTTAAGTCCTATTAAAATGAATGCAGAGTCGCCTCCATACAAACAAATTGGCAGTGGAATTTCTGTCCCAAGAAAACTAAAATCTGGAAAACTGCAGAAAGTGGAATTTTCCTGACATTTGCAGAAGCTGACCATACACACATTGCACAAAATGTAGAACAAAAAATGTTTCCCCACTGTAAGTCAAGGGAAAATAATGGTGGCAATCCGGCCGATAGCGGGAAACAGGTGGTTGCAGAATTCCCAATTCAATTCCACAGTTAATCAAATAAGCTAATATCTATAATACTACCATACACAGTACAATGGAGATCATTTTTCAACTTGATACATGTGATAAAGTGACTTAATTTTGTATCAATACAGCTGGTTTGATGGATTGAAGGACCAAAGATGGGTCATTTTGCCTGAAATATTTACCCCCGGCTAAATGACTGATTTCTTGTTCTGGCAGGAGCTCCTTGTTAACGCTCAGGGTGTTGGGCTTCAGACCCTTTCGGTCACCTCTAACCACAACAAACTACTCAAAAGGACAGCCTGGTGAGAGACATTATTCTGTTTGTAGCTCACACAACTGACGTAATGAGCACCCCTGCTATCAAGGATAATACGTAATCAGAGCTTGACTTGCAGTACTTTGTTTAGTCAATGACCACTGTGGATATAGAAGTTCTACAAATTGCTTTCACTGGCCAAAACTGAAATTTGCCATCAAAAGTGTATACTTAATGTTTTGAATTTCAACTTCCATTGTAATGTTAATAATGTAGATATACCCATGAAAATAATAGTTTCTGCACATTACCAACCTGGAAAAAAGTTCATTTGGATGGCCAACCTTAAAGGGACAATACAGAGTTTAAAAATGTTAAAAACCAAGTATTTTCCTCCCCTTACACGTTCCAGCCATGTCCTAATGTGTAGAATGAGCCCAGACCTGTTCACCACAACTGCCTCTAAAACCCTGTCACTCAAAAAGTTGTTACTTCGGGTCCGAAGTGCCGTCATGCACGAGCTTAATATAGAAGCTGCAGTCACAACTTGCATCTAGTCTCTTTAAAGACGCGTTATGCAACTTTTTATGTAAAAAAAAAAAATCAAATAAAGAGTTGGTATTTCATTTCATTTTATTTATTCTTTTTCCATGGTAATGCAATATAACATGTGTACAATAATCCAAGAAACACAACAATAATACATTTCATGAAAAGAAGAACAGGAGTAGGATGAAGAAAAAATCTTATAAGCTCCTACCCCATTCTAAAAAAAAAAACTTTACAAATTAGATGGCCTCACCGATGCCAAAAAAGTAACAATAGCCCAGACCAGATGTTATCAACTTTTCTTTTTTTCTTTTTCTATATATATTTGTTCAATTATTAATAATTTTGCTAAAACAACAGTGATGCAATGGGGACAACAGCGGCGACGGAAACAACGACGAGGCCATCAAACTACACAACGCACACCCACATATACACACTGGCAAGCATGCACGGACACACACAGGCACACCCACAGCACACACACAAAAAGACGAAGAGGATCTATTGATGTATTTGTGATGAGCCCTATGCTGTGTGTTGCATTAAAAAAAAAACAAGGTTTGAGTGGGCAGCTGTGGAAAGATGTTTGACCTCCCACAGCTGCCCGGCACCTGCTCACCCTACATCAGTGACTGACAGAGTTATGCCCTAAGATAGGTGTTGTGTTTAAAAAGACAGGAGTTAGTGGAAGTCCAGAGGTGCTACGCCCCTGACATTCCCTCCATTCCTGCTTACCCTGTACTGAAGAGGATATGTATATGTATTTGTGATTGGCCCTGTGCTGTATGGTGTATTAAAAAAGCAAGGTTTGTATGGGCGGCTGTTGAGAGACGTATGACCTCTCACAGCTGCCCAACACCTGCTTACCCTGCACTGAGAATTCATGTATTTTTTTTAAATTATTTTTTTCTGTGCGTACTGTAAGCATCCCCGTATGCACCCATACACCCACACCCAGGTACTCACCACACAACCAGACAGTCCCGCCATCGCCCCCATCACCACCGCCGCACCACTACATCACCACCGTCGTTATCAGTATTATTATTGTAAATTTAACAATTTTCACATTCATCTTTGTATAAGTGAAGAATATTCTGTTTATACTTGTATATGAATTGAAGAATATTTGAACAACATTTTTATGCGCATATCCATCACGGTAGTCTCCAGGACGCTCCAGCATTATTTGTTTGGAAGGTTTTCACTTATGACAGAACCTCTCATCAGAAAACCTACACAACAATTGATCCTGGAGCCTTGTGGAGACCACCGTGATGTAAAGTAAAGGCACCATGCAGACCACTCATACAAAAAAAAGGTCAAACGCGCACAAATATCAACTTTTTTTTCCCGCATAAAAAGTTGCATTATGCACCTTTAAGTAGGTCTCAGGACTGAAGCATTGATTTTATTCATATTAACTATTTTTGTAAAGATTGGCCATTTGCGGGAACTATTATTTTCATTTGTGTACGCTGGGATGTCCCCTCCACTTCGACACACTTGTCTTAATCATTTGATGTGCAAAGTTGTTTTCTCCTAAATAATGTAGATCAACCCTTAAAATCCTGTGTGGTGATGGTAATGCACTGAATTTGTTCCATTTATTTGTAGTTTGCACTTTTAGCCGCCAGTCCTCACAGCCCATTCTGCAGCATTGCCTCTTCCTCTTGATGCTGTGTTTACCCCACACTTGGCTGGTCTGATAGAGTCGGCCGCCCGTGCCGCTGCGTTCTGATCTATGTAAAGGTGTATTAGCTCACATTCAGCTGATATGAGGTCATCCTTCATGCTCACGCTGAACTTTTCACATCTGATATGTCCCATCTCCAGTGCGCCTCATTGAAAAGCCATTAGCGGGCATGTCTGCGTGATTACATCGGCGCGTAGCTGGTGCCTGTGTATACGTGGCATTTGTAGAAGGAAACACATGACTGGTTTCCTGTAAGAACGGTAACCCCGGCACATCACTGAGGCGAGCGAGACGTGGAGGGTAACGTCACTGTAATGCCAATGTGGAGTAAAATGCAATAACGTGATCCAATCACAGTTGAGGCTTGATTAAGAGTTTGTTGGCTCTCAAAATCTGGTTTAATGATGGTTCATTTAATTGTTTATATTGGTTCTTCACGTACTCTTGACTATGGTTTTAAATGACAGAGGGGGTCAATTATCAAGACAGGTGCTAAATAATGACTGCAAGCTATAAAATGTTATATTTGAGGCCATGTTGCACCTACCGGTACTTTACCATTTAAAATGACCTGTGTTCCAGTTTTAAGGCCCCAAAATGTGCGGTCTCATTACAAAAAATTACCATTGAGCAGAGGTGCCATTAGTCGAACCCAGTTGTGTTGTGGATTAGAGAGCTATACACAACCATTGGCCCTAACCTAAAGGTCAGGGGACTCTTGCCTGAACCTAATTTTATTTTTCAACTCCTTCTCAATGGGACATTTTCAGAATAATGAGACGTGTTTGTTGTTTTGCACACACGAGCGAATGCTTGCGAAATGACCCCCACAATATTGTAACAATTCCATCCGTTTCTATCTTGAAAGAATCTTGTGACCCCTAGCTCAGTGCCTCACAAACCCCCTTGAACCTTTGAATGATTTGCTCTTTTCTCAGATTCCATAGAAAAGTCAGAATCTCTTTTTCAGTGAAATCCTGGTCCCAGAGGGTTCTTTGTTGTACCTTACAGTCAGAAATAAACGTGACAGGAATGTCCTTAAGGTAATAAAAACATCCTGCTTTGGTTCCACTGTAATATGTACTAACATTATAAACTCATATGTTTTTCGATATCACTAGTGTAAAATGCCCCATTACTGCTGTACCATTGGAGTACAGTGATCAAACTGGGGGGTACCGCGTCTCAAAGCGAGCTGCGCTGGAGCGTGGCGTTTCGTGCGCCCCTCCGCCTCATTTGCTCCGCGCACACACCCACCAGCCGACGCAAAAGGGCAACTTTACAGCTCACGGAGATGTAAAAGTGCCTTTCCTACGGAGTGCGCGCACAAAACAAACAATTACATTCTTGACTGGCTTTATTTACTCCATGATTGAGCAGTGCGGCCCAGACAGGAGCGTGCGCGTAATTAGCCAGCGCCTCCAAACCTTTATTCTTCCACCAGTGTCACTTTGATGGATGGCTGATTAAAGTTAGCGAGATGGCTATTAGGACGCAAATAACAGAATACCTTTAGCTTTTTGGTGCAAATTGGTTCCGTAAATTAAAAGTCTGTGTATGTAACATTACTTTTGCATGAGAATAAAGGGAAAGTAAAAGGAAAATGTAGGATGAGTAAAAGTAATGTTAACTTCTATTGTACCATATAAAGCAGAACGCTTTGTGGATTTCGGGGGGTTCACAAGGGAAAGTAAAAAAAGTACCTCACTGGCTGGAACTAACATACCCCTGTAGTTCCCCTGCATCTTGGCCAGGACACTCTTGAAAAAGAGATTTTCATCCTGGATAAATAAAGGACAAATAAATGAAAATAGTGCTTGCAAACATAAAGCCCTCTCCCATTATGTGCAAATAATTTAAATTCACCTGCTACACTTAAAGGATCTGTATCATGCTATTTTAGCCATTCCAAAGTAAAGTATAGGCATTTATATGATATATTGTATCTCTACCACTACCGAGCACTAATTTTTGTGATAAATATAAGTATTTTCTGGAGGTATTTTTCCAACCTGGAAGACAAAACGCTTGGATTCAGTTAACTCCGCCCCCTCTCGCCGCTCATACAACTTTAGCAGTAGTAGACATATATATATCACAGCAAAAAGTGAAGTTACTTCATGATGCTGTTATAAGGAGTTAACATGTGCAACACAGCTTCATGGCTAAATGGCTAACACACGCTAACATGCATTTTGATCGACTCACCACTCTGATGTTTCCATTATGGGACTTGCACTGGTTATAAAAGTGAATCCACTTTGATTCTGGCCAAGGTTCATCAAACATCCATCAGCGACAGGCACAGACAAACACTATTTTGGCTGATAGTCGCTGAATCCCGGAGGGAAAGTCCAACTTCTATGGCCTCTTCTTTAGGAAGGTTGAATAAAGTCCTGTCCTCGCAGCCAAACGCGGTTTTCTCCGTGACATTATCGTTGGGTAAGAAAAAAGAACAGGTGTCCAGACTCCAGAGTAGGTTAGAAAAAGCTCCCTCTTCACAACTTTCGGTGCAACATGACATGACATCTGTTCAGACCGTTCAGACGCTCAGGGGGTGCGTTTGTTTTCGGTACAAGGGCAGCGCGGACGAGTCAGGCACTTCCTCTTTTTTATTTATTTATTTATTTTTTATTTATTTTTTCTTACGACAGAAATAATGAAAAAAGCAGTTTTACAAATGAAAATCATGCCGTAAGGCATTAGATTACAGACGTCGAGCACTTCCGTTCCGCTGTGACGACACAACTGAACATGCCAGTCGTTTACCAGGAGAGGGCGGAGCAGCTGCTCAGAGCGCAGGATTCAGGAGGATTACTGAGAACTGCATGAATGAAGCCAAAAACCACTCTGGGGGTGTTTTTGATAAGGAAATAGCATAACATGGTTAAAAGCTCAAAAAAGTCGATTTTGCATGATATAGGACCTTTAACAATTACCAAATTACATTGAAAAAAAAGATCGGTCCATCCATCTTCTTTTCGGGTCGTGGTTGCAGCCGTCCAATCTGCCCAGATCCCACTATACCAGACCCTTATGTCACGGTTTGAAGTAGGAGCCAAAAACAGAACACAGACGGAAAATGGTATTTATTTACAGAAAAACTGGACAGGCAGCAAAAAACTAACAGACTCACAAATCCAACCGGTAACAAGACAAAACCAAAAGCGCCTACTGACAGTAGCAGTGAAAACGAACTGGCAAGGAGCGGTGGAGAAACTGGTCTTCTTCAAGTGCAGGTAATGAGGAGTGGATTGGATGCAGGTGTGCGAGTGATCGGTTGCAGATCTGATGGCTCCGCCCAGGGGAGGTAGGGAGGCAGGTCCGGAATCTCAGCAGAGGGCCATGGCGGCGGGACGGGAAACAAAGGGCTCCACTCCAGCGGCAGGTCTCGGCACCACGGTGGCTCCAGGACAGGAGGAGCCCACCCTGGACGGAGGTCGGAGACTGGCAGTGGCTCGGGAACCGAAAGAGCCCACCCCAGACGGAGGTCCCGGTTCGGTGGTGGCCCCAGGACAAGAGGAGCCCACCCTGGATGGTGAACAGTGTCCAGCGGAGGCTCCGGAACAGAAGGGGCCCACCTCGAACGGAGGCCGGAGTCCGGCAGTGGCTCAGGGACAGAAACGGGAACAGGAACAGGAGAGGCCCGGGGGACAGGTGAGCGTTGAGGTGGAGCAGCCAGGCCCCGGGAGCCCGCAACCGCAGGAGCAGGAACAGGCGGAGCCGGACCGGAGGCCACCATTCCAAGCCTGGTGCTGACCGTGGCAATCAGTTCGTTGATGGCTTGCTGACTCTTCCTTAGGCTACACAGAGTTAGCTGGTGTCATCCAAAATCTGCGAGGGCTGGAACTACAGGGTGCGTGTCTACTGGGTCCATATTGGGCCAGTTCGTTCTGTCACGGTTTGAAGTAGGACTCAAAAGCAGAACACAGACGGAAAATGGTTACAAGTATTTATTTACAGAAAAACTGGACAGGCAGGAAAAAACTAACAGACTCACGAGTCCAACCGGTAACAAGACAGAACTAAACGCGCCTACTGACAATAGCAGTGAAAACGAACTGGCAAGGAGCGGTGGAGAAACTGGTCTTCTTCAAGTGCAGGTAATAAGGAGTGGATTGGATGCAGGTGTGCGAGTGATCGGTTGCAGATCTGATGGCTCCGCCCAGGGGAGGAGACAGACAAACACAAAACAAGAGGGTGGGGAGAAGTGGCAACACAGGACCATGACACCTTATGGTTCTCCCTGCAGGTGGTGGGTCCACAGAAAGACGGCCTCATGGGGTACGTAACCTGGTCTCTCATAAGGGACTTCTGAACCGCTCTTTGACCCGGTCATCTGGATGTTTTTGCCATAAAAGACCCTACCATGGGCACAACGCCCTTGACAACAAAGCCTATAGGATCTAGAGATCTGACCAGTGCAGGACACCACGCTCTAAACTGTGGATAAACCCAGAAGGAGGTGCACTGTTTCAGAGGAGCACTGAAGGCAGCCAGCCCGGTTTCCTCCGGGTGCTCCGGTTTCCCCTACCTCCAAAAACATGCTGGTCAGGTTGGCCTACAGTGGTGGCACGCTCAGTAGCAGCGGCTCGGGACACCTACACACAATATTGTTGTGCAATTTTACAATAAAGCACTTACTTATTTTGGTGCTCAAACCCCTCCACCACAGAAAAATTGGCTGTTTGACGAGGGGCTAAAAGTACAATAAGTTAGCATACTGTCTTCTTAGTTTTTTCTTTAATGGTTCTTTTGAAATAGAAAGACCTTCTTGACTAGTTTCAGCTCATTCCTGAAGGCTTTTTCAGAAGCGTCTTGTAGTCTCTGACTCCAGTCCTTATTGAGACCATGATCAAGTAAACAAGTAAAGATTTGTTTGAGAATCAAGTTCTGGAGGTGCAAGTCCAAGAAATTCAAATAGTCTGCGACCGAGTCAAGTCATAAGTCCAGCACATTAAAGTTTGTTATTGTAATTCTTAAAATATTTTCCAAGCAGTGTCCACTGAACCTCAAGTGATGTCACGAGTCACAGCTCCTCAGAAACTCACACGTTCAAGTCGAGTCAAAGCATAAGAGCATTCTATGGGAGTTCAAGTGTCTACTCAGCTTATTTCTGTGAAGCTAAAGTGAACATACTTGATTTGCTGGTTCAGAGGACATATACTTTGATAAGTGAAGTACAAAAGAGAAAGAAATCAAAATCTGCATATATATGTGTATATATATATATATATATATATATATATATATATATATATATATATATATATATATATATATATATATATATATATATACATATACATATATCGGTTTAGATGTACCCACAGTAGGAGAAGATGCTAATCCCACACACAGAAACTCCCCACCTGGCCTGGATTTCGAACCTGGGATCTTGTCACCGCTTCGGAAACACTACCCTCAACATGCAGCTAGTCATCATTCTACACATTGTCAGTTAATCCGCACCCTTCCTTTTTAACCCGGCCCGTCGAACGCGCGCAGAGAAAGGTAGTAATTGCACTGGTCCTCAGTCCGAGGAGCAGCATCTCTTACCAGCTGCTCCGCAAATTGCCTCGTGCCGCGTGTCCTTTGATTTGCCGTCTCATTACGCCCCTATACACCGCAGACTTTGCAAATATCACACAATTAATTAAAATGATAGGAACCGGGAAGAGTGGGCCAGCCAAAGACGGGATTGCAATCATTATTCTGATCAGAGCCCCATTGTCTGCCGGTGAATGCGGGCCTCTTATATGTTTATCTCGAATTCCCTGGTTGCTAGCTCGTTTCCAAGCCCTGATAGAGCCTTCACCTCCCATTGCAGCGCGGTGCTTCAAAAGGTTTAATTTTTTACGCAGGCTGGTGAGGACCGGCTTGTTTTATCAGCTAGTTTTCTGATGTAGATAGACGGATGGAGCGCCGCTGTGGTGGTGGGTGTAAGGCTCTTAAATCCCTTCTCACTGTAGTTTAATCCTGTGATAGTAGCTCCCTACCATGTTCTTATGCTGTCTATTATGCGTTAGCGCTGCAGTAAGTAGCACAGAACAGTCAAAGTCATGGAAATTCTTTTCAGTTTTAAACCAGACCTGTTGTCATAAATTGCTCATCACAGCAGAATTGAGTTAGTTTATTTTAATTGAGCAGTGTTCTGCTCAAAAGGAGTGGGCCGAAGCCAAAGGCTTATCAGTGTAAGGGTAAAATCGTGTTTTTTAAGCCTAAATTATGCTACTTTGAAGTCCATAAACTCTCTGAAACTACTGTGGTGCCATTGATTTGTTGGCATGCTTCAGCTAACAATGTCTGCTTGTATTTGCCTGCAAAGGGGTGCCGAAAACAAGGTGCTTAGAAAAGCATGTCATAAAGAGTCTTTTTAAACCGTAGACATCATATTAAAGCTGCACTAGCTGAACTACACCGGGAAAGTCACAGTACATGCCTTTATAACTTTGAGATTGGACAACTGTAAGTCCCTTTATTATGGCCGAGACCAGTCTTCTCTCCACTGCCTGCAGAGGGTGCAGAACGCTGCAGGCCGCCTGTTGACATGTACCAAAAACAGCGCACATTAACGCTGTGATCCATCCATCCATCCATTTTCTTCCACTTGTCCGTTGCCGGGTCGTGGGGGCAGCTGTTGGAACTGCCCAAATCACATTGCACCAGCCCCTATGGCTCCTCCTGCAGGTGGTGGGTCCACAGAAGGACGGCCTCATGGTTCTAACCGGGCCTGTTGGTCTCTCATAACGCTGTGATACGGTTTAAAATTATTTTACTCACTTTTAAATATCTACATGGGTTTACACCAACCTGTCAGAGTTATTGCAGGCTCATACCCCAGCAGAGCCTTGAGGTCAGCTGACCAGCTGCTATTCTTGGTTATGCTCTTGGCTCAAATCTAAAGGAGACAGGGATGGCTTTGAAATGGCTTTCCACAGCACATTATGTAGAGCTGCACAGACACTGGCGCATTTTAAAACTCTGCTTAAAACACATATTTTTTCTAAGGCATTCGGACACTAAAAAGTAAGTAAGTAAGTATGTTATTGTCATAGTACAAGCGTACCACAAAATAGTGTTCAGGTGTTAGTCCTGAGCTGCACTGCCACTGTGTGTCAACCTGACCCGCATGACCTTGGAGGAAGGGGAAACTGTAGCATCTGGAAGAAACCTGGCTGGCTGGCCTCTGTCTCCTCTGATCCTCTGAAATGGTGCAGCGCCTCCTGGGCTTGTCCCTGTTTTAGAGCGTGGTGTCCTGCACTGGTCAGCTCCTCCTCCTCCTTCCTCTTCCTCCTGCTGCTCCCTCTGCTCCCCAACATAACAATGCTCTCAACACTTATTGTATTGTTGTCCTTAGCCGTTATGCTAATGTACATTGGTAATTTTAACTTGAATATGTCTTGTTTTTGTTTTCCTAATTTAGTCTGTTCAGCACTTTGGTCAACAGTAGGTGTTTTTAAATGTGCTATAGAAACAAAGATTTGATTGATTGAAAGTCATGTGTAGTTGAATAAAATCTTTCAGCTCTCTTCTAGCTCTCACAGACCCTTCTGGTCAAATGAGTTCATTAAAAGCTTGTCTCAGCAGACGTTCATAGTGAGGATGAGTTGTCAAGAAATATATATACTGTAACCCAACTCCAGATATACTGTGTGTTAAAGACGTTGATTTTGCGTAATACCTTCCCTTTAACAGACACAAGTCAAAATAAAGCCACAATAAAACTCATCACGGCCCCTTTAAATCGCCCGGTGAGTGACTGCCCTTAGTTTCCCGCATGAACACCCTCCGATTTGTCTTCCTCTCACTCGGGGACTTGCCATTACTGAAACGGCATCCAGCTAATTAAAAGTCGCACTTTCCCATTAAACAGCTCCATCTGAGTGTGCGTGTTTACCTGTAACTCATTTAAAAGTCATTTCTAACTTATTCCCCATAGTATCGGGAGGAAAGCAGAAGCTCAATTAAATCTGTTGGCGTTGGAGACACATTCTGCTAAAATGTGTGTGTGGGGGGGGGGGGGAAGCCCGATGCTTGATTGAAAGGAAGACGGGAGTAAAAAATAAACACGATTGAGATTAAATGTTTTTGAGTTTTGAAGAGTTCAATATTCAGCTGTCAATATGTTTGTGGAAGACTCAAGATTCAGATGTGAGCGCAGCAGATGTCAAGTGCTTAAAAAAAGGTTTGCTCTCTAATCTTGACCCTAAATGGCACTCAGCATGAGCTCAACTGTTTGTGTAAGCTCTCAGTAATACAGGAGTCTTCCATCATAGAGAACACTGGTATTTCAGTCCGTTCTTTGCAAATTGAGGAAGTGTTGCATCTAACATCAAGAGGCTTCGTCAGCAACTAGTCCTTTCTAGAAGAAGGCTTTTTTCACTGTTTTAGTAGGGATGAGCTGGTATATCCTTTGATGACAGTGAGGGCTGATATTTAGCCAAGAAGAAAAGATGGTTTGAACAAGGTGTGGAAGAGTCTATTTTGTGGAGAAAGAAAACTTGTGACCGGTGGCCTTGTGTTGCAAGTTTTTTTTAAACATCATGATTAACGGATTAAGCATAGCAAGAGATCAAGAGGTGAAGAGAAGTGTTTCCATACGTAGGACCTCATGAGGAGCTTTTTGGGGCTGCCACTTCGCTGCAAGAGTAGCCACTCTGGAAGATTCAATGATTACTCAAAAAGATGCTAGACTTCGCAGTCTTCATCCTCATCCGCGGAGGAACCCCTGTTCAACTGGGACTGGACAACAAGAACTAAAGCTCCATCAAGGACTGGACATTCTTCCACGGTCTGGCCCTGTCTGCAGAAGGACTCCCATCTCTATCTGTGATTCTCTTTTCTTCCACTGGGTTTTCCCTTGCCGTGTAGGAGAGTGTAAGGACGGGGGATGCCCCGGGCATGTTTCCATCTGCTGCTGACAGTTGTTTGGACATTACCTTTGTCTGGACATTATGTTTGCCTGGACATTGCACTGTTTGTGTTGTTTCATTGTTTTAATGTTTGGTGCAGCCCTGTGAGGCAAATCCTGGTGTGATATGGGGCTGAATGATTGATTGTGATTCATTGATTCATCAAATATATACTATCTCCTTCCCTTGAGTGGACAATGCTTTATTATAAAGCCTGTCCACCTTCACTGGACTGGACTCTCTAAATTGCTTGACTTGCTAAAACTACAAAGCAGCTTGCATTTGCTGTTTTTGGTCTTATGTAAAATGTTTGAGTTCAAGGGCCAACTGTGGCGTTTTGTATGCTTAGAAATGAGAGCACACTGACCTTCACCTGTTTTCCATACGCATTCTTTTAAACACATTTTGATCACTAGCCTAATGCTATATTGATCTAAAACGACTTGTCCAAGGTTTCACTGGTTCCGTTGCATCACACAAGGTCAATCCAGCTGAATGTCTGCAGGTGTATCCCATTGTCAACTGCAGATAAAATAATAACGGGTGCACCAACAATGTCCCACAACAAGGACAATAAGGCACAAGTGCTATGAATGGGACTAATTATTTGTTCTCGTGGAGGGAACCGGTGTGATTCTAAATGCTACTCACTCCACCTGACCCCGTGTTCCAGGCCTGACCCGCGCTCACACTGGTCATTTGGCCTGATTCTCTCTGATTGTGGGTTGTCTGACATGCTACGATTGTGTCTACCGTGATAGGAACAGTTTTATTTTTGTTCTAAGCATAGAATAACAACTTTTCATAGTTTGTTGCATGAGGCCTCTGACCTGTCGCATTGTAGACAAACGGATGATGCGTTTGAAGAAGAGGGTGCAATAGTTTAACTTGCTGCCTATTTTCTGTGGGGTTGCCAGGTCTTTGAGAGAGTTGCCTTTCACGTAAACTGTTAATCATGGTCTAATTCTCAATAAATATCCCTATTTCAACGGACAAATCACTCAAATCAAAGCTTGGGCTAACGGGGGTGAAGAGTGTGGAAAACGCTCAGCCAAGTGTCGGAGCTCATAACCATGGCACTTCGGTTGGATTAGTGTTCCGCCACACAGTATGTGTAGCAACCTTAACCACTAGACCGGGGACCAAATCTTGTCCTTGAGCATTCTGGCCAGAGAGGCCAGTTGATATATTATATCAACTGGCCTCTCCACAGATGGTGGAAACATGGACATAGCATCGGCAGCACCATTAGCTGCTGAAGCCTAAAAGGAAATATTGGCAGTTCTCCGGAAGTTCCTTGCTGTAATGGACTTTCCATTAAAACTGTTGTTGTCCCTTGAAGTCATTATTTAAAAACCGGCTTATCATTCTGACCTCAACGTGTATGTCTTAACACTACATCGTCCCATGTTTGTCCTCCAGCTAGCCTGAATCAAGAAATCCACCCTAAGTTCATTGCTATTCAAACATTATCTGGGAGGCCCATAGATGGTAGAGGAGTATAATTTCACTAACAGTAATCTAAACACCTGCCAAAGTACTTCAAACATACTGAAACATTGTAAATTCTTTAAGAACGCCCTGGAGGAACCCCCGGGGCCCTCCTTTTAGGTCCATAGTAATGGCTTTTTTGAACGGCTTCGGTTCGTACCAGATCTCAATTGTAAAAAGTGCCAGATATTTTTTTTCAGTCAAATTTTACCCATAACTCCCCTAAACGAATCAGGCTTAATCAGGCCAACAATGGAGCAGGAGACACAAGCTGCACTAAAAATTGTTGGAGCTGCCCAAATCACATAGCACCAGGCTCCTATGGCTCCTCCTGCAGGTGGTGGGTCCACAGAAGGAAGAACATATCTCAGTATGGAAAAATACTGGCCTGTTCCTTTAACGTGTGGATAAGCATTTTTTTTAAGTTTGAGGAGGTGATATTTAGCTTTTTTATGCTTTTAATCTTACAAGATGTTTTCCATGAAGGAGTATTACTACATGATGAAAAGCTCATAATAGCACGCTCAGACCAGTCTATGCCCCAAACCAATACTTTAAATTGGTCAGAAATAATCTTTTTCCTTAATGTCCGTGTTACGTTGCCTTGAGTACAGCTGCAGTGGTGTCGACATTTTGAAAAAACTCATCTCACGCAGCTCTCACTCATAGTTAGGACTGTCTCCCAACATCAAAGTACCTGAAATATGCAACAAAAGCTGGTCCCGAGCAGCCCGTAATAGTGTCCATTTATTTTAGCCCGAGTTGAAATTAGCCGCTGCGCTGGGACTCCTCGAGGAAGGCGCGCTGATTAGACTGATGCATTGGGCTTATGAGGCCTTGTTACCACATCAAAGCGCAGACAGTGGGGCCCCGAATGTGCATGATACCGGGATGAGAGACGGCGTGTCAGCCTGCCCCGCTCCCAGCTCCATACGCCAATTACGTGAGCTGCACTCCCTCAGTCCGCTCTAATGCAGCGCTGCCATTAGAAACACACACACACACACACACACACACACACACACACACACACACACACACACACACACACACACACACACACACACACATACGTGGTTTTATGGTTTATGTTGACCTTTTGGAAAAACCAACCCTGGTGTGGTTTAAGAGGACTATGGTTTCCCAAGGTCCTAGAGAGATAAGCTCTGGATAGACTAACTGTAAAAAATCTGAAAAAAATTTAGGTCTATTTAACATCCTTGTATCAGCTACGGTTGTCTATACACAGCCACCGACCAGAAGGTGGTTCATGAGGACCAAAGATGAATTATGAGGACTTTAAACATAACTGAACCACAATTCCCCTATGAGAGACCAACAGGCCCGTTTGGAACCATGAGGCCGTCCTTCCGTGGACCCACCACCTGCAGGAGGAGCCATAGGGGACTGGTGCTATGTGATTTGGGCAGCTCCAACGGCTGCCTCCACGACCCGGCAACGGACAAGTGGGAGAAAATGGATGGATGGATGAACCACAATTAGAGGCTGGAAAAGTTTTAATGTTCTTCATACATACACTCCATGCTTATCCATCTTTTACCTTTAGTTGTCTTTTATGTGCTAGTCCACGATTTCTCACAAAGTCTCTTATATTCTGCAGTGTTCTCTGACTTAAGGCCATTTCTGCTTGCTTACACTGAGTTACTTCATTTTTTGTGGCCAGTTTTCCTCTCTTGATGTGTTTTTTAAAATGCCGCATTACAGCTGCTTCTTCAGTCTTTGACCATGCTCTTTTTGTCACTCTGCGTTTTGGTCCAGGTTGCTTTGCAGGCCTCTGTGCTGCCTCTGAAAAGGAAAATTAGGAATTAATTTAAACAAAACAATGTGAATAAGTCAGAGCAAGACTACTACAAGAGTAAACAGAAGAACTTGCCTTCAAAATCAGAGGTATCTCCATCAGCTATGTCGATCGGGTCATCATCTATAACCACAGTTGCCGCTTGTTTCTCAGCAGAGTCCCCCGAGTCACTGTGACTCTCCTCTTCGGCCTCATCTGCACTGATGGGAATTTCATCTAAAAACAAAAGGGGGATTCAATTCAATCAGCCCGCTCCTAAAGCCACCAGGCCTGGGAAAACTCACCAAGGCTGGGGCTAAGATCCCCAGCCGGCTCCTAAAGCTACCAGCCCCGCACCGACATCCACCACAATGACCCACCCTCTACTCCACTTACACTACCCGGCTCAGGGCACTCCTACCCCGGCCTACGTGCACACACTCGCCCCCCTGGCTCCTCTGGACCTCCTCTGACCAGCCTGCTCCTAAAGCTACCAGCTCCGCACCGACATCCACCACAATGACCCACCCTCTACTCCACTTACACTACCCGGCTCAGGGCACTCCTACCCCGGCCCTACATGCACACCCAGATAAGAGATACATTTAACAAACCTTCAAGTTCAATCTCCTCCAGCGTCTTTCCTTTTAGCGAGGAAATGGATCCCTTCTCCATTAAAAGCAATACTTTGGATATCTTTGCAAGTTGTGTTGTTGGAACAGGCAGTCTGTAGAATTCCCTGTGTACGCGGATATCATGTCCAAGGAAGTCTGCCACCTGATCCAGCTCATTCTCCTGGAGGTTTAAGACTTGAGATAGCGTGGCCACATGTTTCCTGAGACCCGTCGACCGGAGGTGCTCGGGGTACTTTGTGTCGCACTGTGTGGAGAAACGTCTCAGGCAGTCACTTCCTCTATAATGGGTTGGTGCTTTGGGTCGTGCAAATAAGAATGGGTTTGAGGGAGACACACCACATTCTTTCCTCTTATTTGTGAGTAGTGTAAGACCATTGACAACAGGTCGGGGGAGAAGAACTGCAACTTTTCTCCCTCTTTTACCCATAATTTCCACGCGACTTAGATACCGGCAGAGCTTCTTTTCTGTGTCCGATAAACCAAGGCTTACATCCGCATGAAGTTGTTGATTATCCCTCTCCAGAAAATGTTTCAGAGGCATTTTGGAAACCTCTCCAGCTCGCCGACGGTTGAACACAATGATTTGTGTGAGCAACACCATGGCAAGACGGGCATAAGTTTGAGCATCATCTGTTTCTTGCAGTTTGCTTGTGGCCTCTTCTGCTGCCTTTTCCAAAAACTTGTGAAGTTTCACAACATCTTCAGTGAATGGTAAGGTTAACGGTTTATTAAACTTGGCATCACTCAGTGTGTTAAGGGCATTGTGAGATACATATTCTTTCCACTTGGTACTGAGCAACTTCTTAAATGTTTCAGTATACTTCACCAGCTTCTCATCTTCTGCCATCAAGCCCCGGCAGTGGATGATGTCGCAGATCTTATTCAGTGTGTGGCCGAGTTTAAGAGCAAGGCTCGGGGTTTTGTACGAAAGATTGTCATCATTAAAACCTGCTACCTTTTTGACCGCTTGTACCACTTTCTCAAAGTTTGCAGGCCTAACAGCATCTTCCAGGGTCGGCACAGAGAAATCTGTCCGCAAGCACAGCAGCAGACGTCCCACTTCTCTCAGTTTTTGTCTTATGTATTCATACTTTGTTGTATCCTGTCCATGAATGTTGTAAAGTGACTGGGCAAACTGGAGAATACAGAAGTCATTTCGCACAACTGATCCAACTTCATCCAAGTTCATAACACTGAGAAGCTTCCAAACCCCACCCGAGATTTGCGCACATAAGGCGGCATCCTGAGCTGATGCAGAGCCGAGGATCCTTCTCCTTCCAGACGTCTCTTCTTGGTTTGCATCTTCGGGTTTGTGAGGGCACCTGCGAGTATGCCTCCATAGTTCTTTGCGGAGAAACATGCCTTGACAATACATGCAGTGAATAAACTTTCCATCCAAAGCTTTTTTTTTGCATCGTCGCTTCACTTTCAATTGCCCTTTCCCACTTTGTAATACTGCTTGATTATGTAAAAAGTTCCCTTTATTCCTAATTTTTTCAATCCGTTTGTTGCGCTCCTTGACATCAGTAAGGGAAAAGACTTGTACAATCTCTGCATTGGTCTTGTGTGTTTTAAGATGTCTCGATATTTTCTTCTGGGGCTTACCGCAGACAAAGCAGTAATTTATGGAACTTGTCCGCTGTGGGTCTCCTCTTCGTGGACCATTCTCTGAATGCAACTCTGAGGTGTATGAAGAACTACCTTGCTGGCTGGTTCCCGGTGCACTAGAAGCAGGAGCAAGACTTGTATCCGACTTTTGTGTCAGCCATATATTTGGATGGGGGAGCTCATCTAAATCTTCATCACCCACATAGTCTGGGTCTGAGTCTGGGTTGTTTTTTTCTTGTGCCATCTCCTGCCTTTGGTCCTTCCCAGTGTCACTCTGAAAGATAAACAGACAATACTTGAACCTACAAAGAACCACCCAGGCTGGGGCTAAGTTCCACAGCCAGCTCCTAAACCCAATACCCCGGTCCCCAACTCATCAGGGCCGGGGAAAACTCACCAAGGCTGGGGCTAAGTTCCACAGCCTGCTCCTAAAGCTACCAGCCCCGCACCGACATCCACCACAATGACCCACCCTCTACTCCACTTACACTACCCGGCTCAGGGCACTCCTACCCCGGCCTACGTGCACACACTCGCCCCCCTGGCTCCTCTGGACCTCCTCTGACCAGCCTGCTCCTAAAGCTACCAGCTCCGCACCGACATCCACCACAATGACCCACCCTCTACTCCACTTACACTACCCGGCTCAGGGCACTCCTACCCCGGCCTACGTGCACACACTCGCCCCCCTGGCTCCTCTGGACCTCCTCTGACCAGCCTGCTCCTAAAGCTACCAGCTCCGCACCGACATCCACCACAATGACCCACCCTCTACTCCACTTACACTACCCGGCTCAGGGCACTCCTACCCCGGCCTACGTGCACACACTCGCCCCCCTGGCTCCTCTGGACCTCCTCTGACCAGCCTGCTCCTAAAGCTACCAGCTCCGCACCGACATCCACCACAATGACCCACCCTCTACTCCACTTACACTACCCGGCTCAGGGCACTCCTACCCCGGCCTACGTGCACACACTCGCCCCCCTGGCTCCTCTGGACCTCCTCTGACCAGCCTGCTCCTAAAGCTACCAGCTCCGCACCGACATCCACCACAATGACCCACCCTCTACTCCACTTACACTACCCGGCTCAGGGCACTCCTACCCCGGCCTACGTGCACACACTCGCCCCCCTGGCTCCTCTGGACCTCCTCTGACCAGCCTGCTCCTAAAGCTACCAGCTCCGCACCGACATCCACCACAATGACCCACCCTCTACTCCACTTACACTACCCGGCTCAGGGCACTCCTACCCCGGCCTACGTGCACACACTCGCCCCCCTGGCTCCTCTGGACCTCCTCTGACCAGCCTGCTCCTAAAGCTACCAGCTCCGCACCGACATCCACCACAATGACCCACCCTCTACTCCACTTACACTACCCGGCTCAGGGCACTCCTACCCCGGCCTACGTGCACACACTCGCCCCCCTGGCTCCTCTGGACCTCCTCTGACCAGCCTGCTCCTAAAGCTACCAGCTCCGCACCGACATCCACCACAATGACCCACCCTCTACTCCACTTACACTACCCGGCTCAGGGCACTCCTACCCCGGCCTACGTGCACACACTCGCCCCCCTGGCTCCTCTGGACCTCCTCTGACCAGCCTGCTCCTAAAGCTACCAGCTCCGCACCGACATCCACCACAATGACCCACCCTCTACTCCACTTACACTACCCGGCTCAGGGCACTCCTACCCCGGCCTACGTGCACACACTCGCCCCCCTGGCTCCTCTGGACCTCCTCTGACCAGCCTGCTCCTAAAGCTACCAGCTCCGCACCGACATCCACCACAATGACCCACCCTCTACTCCACTTACACTACCCGGCTCAGGGCACTCCTACCCCGGCCTACGTGCACACACTCGCCCCCCTGGCTCCTCTGGACCTCCTCTGACCAGCCTGCTCCTAAAGCTACCAGCTCCGCACCGACATCCACCACAATGACCCACCCTCTACTCCACTTACACTACCCGGCTCAGGGCACTCCTACCCCGGCCTACGTGCACACACTCGCCCCCCTGGCTCCTCTGGACCTCCTCTGACCAGCCTGCTCCTAAAGCTACCAGCTCCGCACCGACATCCACCACAATGACCCACCCTCTACTCCACTTACACTACCCGGCTCAGGGCACTCCTACCCCGGCCTACGTGCACACACTCGCCCCCCTGGCTCCTCTGGACCTCCTCTGACCAGCCTGCTCCTAAAGCTACCAGCTCCGCACCGACATCCACCACAATGACCCACCCTCTACTCCACTTACACTACCCGGCTCAGGGCACTCCTACCCCGGCCTACGTGCACACACTCGCCCCCCTGGCTCCTCTGGACCTCCTCTGACCAGCCTGCTCCTAAAGCTACCAGCTCCGCACCGACATCCACCACAATGACCCACCCTCTACTCCACTTACACTACCCGGCTCAGGGCACTCCTACCCCGGCCTACGTGCACACACTCGCCCCCCTGGCTCCTCTGGACCTCCTCTGACCAGCCTGCTCCTAAAGCTACCAGCTCCGCACCGACATCCACCACAATGACCCACCCTCTACTCCACTTACACTACCCGGCTCAGGGCACTCCTACCCCGGCCCTACTTGCACACACTCGCCCCCCTGACTCCTCTGGACCTCCGGGGACACACAGCCCACATCTCGGACCCACTCTTAAGCACCCCTCCTCGGACTACACCCCCCAACTCATCCAGGCCGGGGAAAACTCACCAAGGCTGGGGCTAAGTTCCACAGCCAGCTCCAAAACCCAATAGCCCGGTCCCCATATCATCCAGCCCGGGGATAAATCCTCCAGGCCGGGGCTAAGTTCCATTCAGAAAATACTTGATAACGTATATTTAACAAGGACTAGATACTTACCAATATATTTTCTTGTCTTCTTTGGAGTGAACTTTCTCTTGGTCCTTCTTCTTCGCATTACCATTAGATGTCTTCCGAAATCACTCAACATGCCCGGACACATATCCCGCACGTGTCCCCATAAAGAACCAATCACAATGGAGCCTTCAATACCGCCAGAGTAGGGTAGGGGGAGCACATCATACACTCCATACACAAGAAGTCAGGTTGGGGTATTATATGGACGTCAAATAAACTTTCAATTTATGGTCTTTAAAAGCTAAGAATTTAAAAAAACTTGATATGTGCATGATATATTATCATTGAGCATTAAAAGGACTTCAGAAAAACAATGAAATTATGCTCTTTATATGCTAAAAATTAAAATACAAAATCTTGGTTTATGAGGACCGTAGCATAGTCCTGCTAATCCCCTTAGGTTCTCGTAGTGCTGGTGAGTAGTCAGGTCAATTGGCTCCATAAACCATATATACAGACACACACACACACACACACACACACACACACACACACACACACACACACACACACACACACACACACACACACACACTGATGCGGTCCAAGTCTTGTCAAACTTTCACATCACTTTTATTTAAAGGAACTAGATTAGGCTTGTGTAAGATTTTAAAGTTTCCACGTGTATGGAAAGGAGGGTTGAGAATGTTTCTATCTTACTGTATAGGCACACAAAAGCAGTTCAGTGGGGTTTCTGTTAGACAAAACATAGCATTAATGAAGCCCTTAAAGTGATAGTTTGTAAGTTGAAATATTTTACAAATTGAATTGATTACGTTTTTTGTTTTTTTTTAATCTCTCCCTTTTACTGATCTCAGCAACTAATCAGAATCCCTAGTGCCTTGATCGTTTACTTCT
Source organism: Proterorhinus semilunaris (assembly GCA_021464625.1). Lineage (NCBI taxonomy): Eukaryota > Metazoa > Chordata > Actinopteri > Gobiiformes > Gobiidae > Proterorhinus > Proterorhinus semilunaris. Next base: position 24,733,108 of record CM038360.1, read on the forward strand.
GAAATATATTTCTCTACTAATTTTGCAAACTATGAACTGGTTTTCTGGTCCAATCACGAGGAGGGGACTTGATTGTTGACTTTCAAATTTCCCTATTGTCTCCTCACTTTGCAATCTTACAGACTATCACTTTAATTGTGTCTCATAGAAAACAATAAAAAAAAAATTCTTCTTCAAATGTTTACTCCGGGAGTTGAAAAAAAAAAGGTCCAAACAAATACAGCTAAAACATTTGTTAATTTGTTAAAGTTTCTTACAGTTTTTACACCCATTTTAGCTTTAAAGTTTCCTGTTGTGTCCAATTTGCACTTTTTGAATATCAAAACTTTTACAGATACATATCTTTAGAAATTAGAAATCATAAATGTAAAAATGTTTTGTGTGTTTATGGAAGTAGCATATCGTGCCTAAATGTAATTTAAAAGCGTGTATAAACCCCGGCAAAGCTTCAGTGGTATTTGCCTCTTGCTACTCTGCGTGCTACGAACCATTAAACTTTGGTGGGGGGTACGGCGAACACGGTGAAATTTATAAGCAGGCGCAGAAGATGAAAAAATTGTGCGCAACTGACTTAAAAAAAATCACCTTTTATGAGGGAATATTGTAATGGGGGGAAAAAATCTGTACATTTTGTAATAACTGTCACCTTGTGATTAAAGCTATGAACAATAATGATTTTCTATTACTGTATTAGCAAAAAGTTAAGTTTGCCATTTGAGAACTATAGTATCATAAATCAGAATGAAGGCAAGAGAAAGAGAATGGTGAAAATAAAAGTGCTCCAGAAGCAGGTGTGTTGTGTCTTGTTGCACTAATGCCCTGGTCTGATCCCACAGTGGTGACTGCAGACTCGGCGCAGCTCGGGACGGCTCAGGGGTAACTTGAGGCTTATTTGAGGCGAGCGGTAAAGACCTCCTTCCATCTGTTTAATTACGGTGGAGATTAGCAGATTATTTTTGCATTACCAGTGCCTGTCTCTCCTCATCATAAACCTGAGCCCTGGGGGATACTGCTCCGCCCCTGCCAAAATACAACTCCACGCACAAGTGGATGTCGCGGCCTCTACACTTGACCCGGTGAGGCCTTTGTTTGCCAGAGAGCGCTGAATACACATCGACATTTGTGTAATCGATAAAGGTCTTAAAAGAAGAAGAAGATCTTTATTTATATAGCACCTTTCACAGACATGGTCACAAAGCGCTTTACATGAGAGCTTTTTTCATTCACTCCAAACTCAGTGGTGATAAGCTATGTTAGTAGCTTCAGTTTCCCCTGGGGAGACTGACAGAAGCGCTGTCGCAACTGCGCCAACCGTCCCTCTGACCACCACCATACATTAACACACACATCATTCATCCTGGCCTATTGTACATGTTTTTTTTTTTGGTGGTAGGGGAATCCGGAGTACCCGGAGGAAACCTATGCAGACACGGGGAGAACATGCAAACTCCACACAGAAAGGCCCTGTCCAGGTGGGAATTGAACCCGGGATCATCTAGCTGTGAGGCCAGAGCCCTAACCGCTGTGCTACCGTGCCGCCCCATAAGGTGAAGTTGCATAGTCTGCCAAAAGAGTTATCGGCGAGATGATCTACCAACTGGCAGTGTTGGATTCATTATGGAACAGTGCTCTTTCAGATCCCACTTAAGAAACATGAAAAGGTGTCTTTATAATTTCATGCATTTGTCATTCATTTCTCAAATTCCGTGGCGGTCAGGTATGCAGACGCCACACCATTCGTATGGGAAGTGTTTTACCCAAGGATACAACAAAAGCGCATATTGCCCAGAGTTTGGATCAAACTGATGACTGTCGGGCCAGTGGATGAATGATCAAATCACCGAGAGCCTACTCCAAAGCCAGGTGTACGCCGCGCGATTATGGCTACTGCATCGTGGGGAAAATCTTAGGTCGTAGCTCAATATCGCAGGTCGTCGATTGTACAACGAGACAGCGACAAAGATTGAATATACTGCTGTACGACTAAAGACCAGCTGTGACCGACATTAGGCAGTGTCTGATATTTGGGAATTCCGAATGTCCACCCTAGACCCTAATGCCTCAATCGCGACATAGGCCCGCACTATATAGTAGACTGATTCTGTTGGCGTTTTGGACATGCAGCCCACTCCTTTCTTCCCGCTGCGTGTTGTCATGAGCGCCGCGGCGTGCAGAAAGGAGTGAGCCCCATGTCCTGAACGCCAGCAGAGTGAGTGCACTACAGTTACTATAAGTTCGAATAATGTATTTCTGTGATAAAGACTAACCAATTTCAGGAGACCGTGGAATATTTATGGTTAATTATAAGTCAGAAATGTTTTATTTCACATGGATTTTATATGAATGAGGAAAACGGACTGGATTATTGCCTTTTTGTTCCGAGAGAGGAAGCGATCGATCATTGAACAGCTTAAGCTAAACGTCAGCAGCTTTTCACCGTAACGATTTATGTTCAACTAGTTGATTCATGAAAAATATGCACATTCGGACGCCACTACAAAATGGCGTCACCACGTTATAGTGCACTATATAGGGAATAGTGTAGACATTCAGGCACAGCCATCATCTCGCTGCAGCTAGGACCTCTGTCACACGTCAATAATGCATCACCGCCAGAGTCATAAGAAACTGAGGCCAGGCATGAGCGGGTCCGACTCCGCATTTTACAGGACTTTCTCTGGACTTTTCCGTGGACATAAACTCGGCTAGCATGCAGCACTTGCCTCAGCTAAACACACGCCGTCTGGAGCCTGAAAATGCTATGACAGACGTTTGGCCGTAGCTACGATTGTCTCTTTGAACAATCGCACAGTGGAGATGAGAGCAGGCTTCATCCAAAAATCTTATGAGACAAACAAAATCGGACAGTGTACACCTGCCATAAGACTTGAAATAGTCACACACTTACTCAAACATTCAAACCCCAATGTACACAAACACTGGAGGCAACTATAAGGTGAAGCGCCTTGCCCACGGACACAATGCTCTTGCACCATCAAACCTTTGAGGGAACTTCGCTGCCAGCTAGATGCCCTTTGTGGTATGGACAGTGTGGGAGGGGGAGAGTATATTTAAGTGCTGCCAATGTCTGGTCTGATGACATTTTCCACTCCTGTTGTGCAATAGACCGTTTAAAAGCACTTGTTAAAGGACAGCGTGTCCTACTTAGTCCCGACATTGAAAACATAGCATTTCTAGAAACACTTAGGAAATATTAACTGTTCTTTTAGTAATATTAGTAATGACAGCAAAATGTACCAACTCATAGTACCTACAAATTTCATTTAATTCCCTCATGGATGACAGACTGCAGAACATTTCTTCTTCGGGAAAGTGTCTCTACACAAATATTTAAAAAAAGATCATTTAAGTATAGCTCAGGCTATTGCTGACATATGTGACTTTTTTCAACAGACAATTAAGTGTTATAGTATCAGGGTAACTTCATTCATACGTGGAGGTAGAATTGATTTACAGTGGAGAGTTTTCATGCGTAGACTTTTGTAGAGTTTCTTTATGTTGACTGTCCTTAAAAAGGGCAAACGATTATAGTCTTCTTAGTATCTGCTTTTCTACCATGCTGCCGAAACAAAACAACACATTTTAAGCTATTTCAAAAGGAACTTAATATAAATATACAGCTTCACCATTACCTAATTTCATGTACCCTTACTAGGCAGCTAACTGTAGAGCTGTGCTGTACTGGTTAAGAAGAGCTGCAGGAGTTGGCTAGGTTATTTTCGAGAGAGGCTTAATCACATCAAGCTCTCCTGGCACATTGCTCTGTTCTGTCTGAATTATATTTCAAAGAGTCTATCTCATCGTATTCTTCTAATCCAGTTATCATTCACACAGTTCAAATTTGGAACCAGTGCAGGCGGTCTTTTAAGTTTACAAAGTTATTATTCTCAGGACCTGTTTCGGGGAACCACATGTTTTTCTCTTCAATGACTGATGAGATCTTTAATATCTGGGATGGGAACGGAGTACAACATTTGCACAAATTATAGACACTTTTGGTTCCTTTGGCTGGGGGGGGGGGGGGACATTTTCATATTCCCAAGTCGTAAATTTTTTAAATCTGCAACTGAGAAATTTAGTTCGGTCTCATACTGATTGTTTCCCTTTGTGTCCCTCCCGGTCACTGGTGGACGAACCTTTGAACAGCCGGGCAGACACCGAAAAGGTTTTAAGTAGGATCTACTCTGTGCTTCTCACCATGAGACAAACCTGGAGGAACTTAAGCGGAAATGGGAAACCGTTTTAAATGACACAATATCAGACTCAGTGTGGGGTGTGAAGATCACACAGAACATCCATTCTTCTCCGATTTTACTTAGACATGCATTTGTGCAGTTTAAAGTGGTGCAACGTCTGCACTGGTCTAAAGATAAGCTGTCCAAGATCAAGCCTGACCTGGATCCTTAATGCAACCGCTGCAGACAAACACCTATCTATCTTTGAGGATTTTTTCCAGCATTTGTGGGAAATCGGTGCCCTCTGACTGCTTTAATTGGAGTTGTCTCTGTGGACGTTCCCTGAGAGTGGCGTCAAATAAGCAATAAGCTTTTTGTTCACTATTAGCTCAAACACTTATTTTGTACCAATAGAAAGATCCATGTCCTGCAACATATGGTCATTGGATGAAGGAGGTTATGGGCCATATACAATTGGGAAAAGATCAAATGCATCCTGAAAGGACAGTCTGGTCAATTTTATGATCAACGGCTGCCATTTATGTTATACTTTGAAAGTGTGTCTGCAGACAAACTTATTTAAGCTGCAAGAGCTCTGTATACTGCAAATCACTACTTTTTTTTTTATCCGGTATAGCGGGGTGCGAGAGGGGAGACTTTTTTTTTTTTAATCCATTTAGGAATATAAAAAAAAAAGAAAAACATGGATTAAAAAAAAAGTTGACTTCTTTCCCAATGTGCGCTCTGAAAGGCTGGTGCCAGATAAAATACTGGCCCTACCGTGTCGGCTTTAGCCACAAGACGTTGCACGACGTAAACAATCCCTGCAATATGCCAAACACGTAGTGATTAGCGGCGACGTGTATATTCGTCCAGACAGCATGGGATCTTCAACCCACGATGGACGCCCGAGCGACTGTCCCAATGACCTACAGCCACAGTTGGACCGCGGGCGCCTCTCACCCCCGGTGCATTCCCTAACACTACTATATTTGTCCGCATTGTCAGTTGGGTTCTCTCTCTGTATACGGCCGAACCCGTCTGCCGCGGAAAGGCTCTCGCCGTGCCACAGATACGGCGCAGCTGCGAGTAATTGTTTCTCTCGGTCAGTCCGCCTCATCCTGGCCCTTTATAGATAAGGCCCCAGTAAATCTGCCTTGATGTCCGCGGAGAGGGAGCGCGGCGGGGAGAGGGGAGGGTCGGTAGGAGAGCAAACATGGCGCCGCTGTTTGAACTGCTCCTCCAAGACTCAACTGCTTCAAATGACTTTTTTTTTCTCCTCGCGAATGAAAGCGTTGGAATTGGAGAGAAGGCTGGCTAGGTTGGTGGACCATTATGCCGGTGCTTGTGGTTGATGCGGTCGGCCACTTTAATGCTGAGGAGCTGTGTCATATTCATAAGTGTCACAGAAAAGGGGAGACCACGCGACGGAGGAAAGGATACGCGGCTGCTCCGTAAGGGATTCGCTGCCGTTCGGAAAGTTGATTCTGAATGTCGAGGGGCCCATCCATTGAAGTCATATTCATTGAAGTCACGTGCTGCACCTCCAGTCACCAGTCCGTTAAACTTATCAAGTTTGCGGACGACACCACCCTCATCGGGCTCATCTCGGACGGTGATGAGTCCGCCTACAGGAGAGAGGTGGACCGGCTGGCGTCCTGGTGCAGCCACAACAACCTGGGGCTAAACGCCCAGAAGACAGTGGAGATGATCGTGGACTTTAGGAAAGACACAGCCCCACCGTATGGGAGGAGGCCTCGTGGAAGGCAAGCACCGACTGCAGCGCATTGTGCGTGCTGCAGAGAAGGTGATTGGCTGTGAGCTCCCATCTCTCCAGGACCTGTTCACCTCCAGGACCCGGAGGCGTGTGGGTCGGATCACAGCTGACCCTTCTCACCCTGGACACGGACTATTCACCCCTCTCCCCTCAGGCAGGAGGCTACGGTTTATCCAGACCCATACCTCCCGCCACTTGAACAGTTTTTTCCCCTCCGCAATCAGACTCATGAACAATAACAAGTCTCTGTAGCTTAGTTACAGAGTCATGGATGTATCTGTTCTGTTGCACTGTGTGGTGTGTCCACACTTAGATCTGCTGCTATCACTTAATCACTTTATATCACTTAATATCACTTTATATGCCTACACATCTGTAAATACAATCCCGCTGTTGTTCAATGTCAAATTGTTGTTGTCTCACTATATGTCACTTTTATTTTATCTTATTTTTTATTTAATGTTTTCTATGCATACACCTATAGCCTTATAGTTTAAAGTTTTTTAGATTATTTTTATCTTAACTCTGTGTTATATGTTTTATGTCACACGTGATTCTGATTCTGATATTCTCAAAAATCGAAGAAACACAGGAATATGTCATAACTACTACTCTAACTGCGTATTTAGAGGATTTTTCCAAGACCTTTTCCCCCCAATGTAATACAATACATAGCTTTAGCAAGGCCTGTAAAGAGAGGCTAAACTTAGGAGCACGTGGCTTATGGCTGTTTTTTTTTTGTGTCTTAGAAGATTTTTAGATGTCACATTACATACAATATTGAGCTGGACTCGTCTCCACTGTGCGATAGATCAAAGAGACAATCATAGCTACAGTTCCAGGCTACAGACGGCGTGTGTTTAGCTGAGGCAAGTGCCCCATGCTAGCGGGTTGATTTTCGCGGAAAAGTGCAGGGAAGTTCTGTAAAATGCGTAGTCTGACCCGCTCATGCCTGGCCTCTGTTGCTTGTGACTCTGGCACCGAGCGGTGTTGACGGGACACTGACAGAGATGCGACCTTCAGCGAGAGGAGGCTCACTCTGCGACTAGCCTTCCAAAATATCAGACACTGCCTGATGTCGGTCGTAGCTTGTCTTTGGTCGTACTACGGTTCCATTTTAAATCTTTGCGGCCCACTCCTTTTGAGTATTGATGCTTAAATAAACAAATAAACAAATGTGTCCCCGTCTCACTGTATGACCTACGAACTGCAGTTCTGAGCTACGACCTAAGATTCTCCCCATGACGAGTGATTGTTCAGATGGCCAAAATCGCACAATGTACACCTGGCATAGGAACGTGGCTCGATTAATTAACTTGTAAACTCGGAGATGATCAGAGTGGTCCGAGTTCATGTATGAGATGAAGACATCTATCCATCCATCCATTTTGGTCACAGCCTCCAATAACGTTATTGAGCATGTTTTGAATTATATCTGGTGTGAACGTTCATACAGTGTAATGGTAGCATCTTATTGTAGCATTAGCCGTTTTGTTTACGTACAAGTTTATTCAGCTTGAACGTAAGTCACGATCTTCAAGTGGGAAAAATCACAGTCACCAGTTTGACTGGAAAGCAGCAGGTGCCAAAATTATGACCAGGATATAGAGACAACACTATTGGACACTCATTTATACAGTTTATCTGCAAAAAAAAAGGCGAGTTTTCCTTTAAGGACATTTTGTACTTCTAAAGGTCTACTTCTACTAGCCTCTAGTGTCTGTGTACATTGTATTGTATGAATGAGAGTGTGAATGGGTGACTGGTTCCTTACTGTAGAGGCGAAACGGCCCTCTGCTGGTCGCCTCCTGGCTGCTAGATTTTTAAGGTTTTCCCCAACGCGTGTCTCCACAAAACCAGTCCAATATTGTGCTTATTGGCCTCTATAACCAATTCCTTTATTTCACACACAACATAGACTGTCCACATGACACGGTAAGAAACTGTATACCTCCAAACCAGCCGCACGTGGCCTACTGATTAGGCCCCTTTTGTACGGAAGTCTATCATTGAAAACAAGTTTCACCAGCGCCCCCTACCGGCTGGGAGGAAGGTACATTTTGGCTCCTACACACCGGCCCCTTAATTGGGTGTGCAGGAGCAACAAACAATAACAATGGGCAAGGAGCCAAATCTAAATGTGCAAGTAATTCATAATAACACGTGTACATTAAACGCAATGACAAACTGTCAATACATGTTCCATAATCTAAAACCTAAAGACAAATACCATAAACCAGAACATAACCGTTAAATCAGTCCAAATTGCTCATTTATTTATCACAATCTTCCACTTTTTTCTTTTGAACATTTTCCATGGCTTCACATAACCTAACTTTTTCAGTATCCACATTTTCAACAAAATTTTTTTCCACATTGTCCATATTTTCAGCAAAACTATTTTTCACAAGGTCAGTGTTTGCCACAAACCACTGAATGTCCATCTCGAGTCTGGGCTTTGAGCCCCCTGAGCCCCAGTCCTCCCTCTGCAGCATGTTAGGCCTGAACGTGTCCCATTGACCCCTCTCTCTGCATCCAGGATTCACAGCCACTGCCACCTTCTGCCCAACTCTGACTGGCATGCCCATCTTCTGTAGGAAGCAGTCTATCCTTGGAAGGGCATCTGATGGGCTGACCGGTGGTGGGCTTTCTGCAACACCATCCAGCTGCTCACTAATTTCAGAGTTGACTTGCTATAAAGGGAGAACCAGTGACAACAGGACATGGAGGCTGCTCTATATAGTCAACCTCAGTTTCGTGGCACTGAATGTTCTGTTCCAAAGAGTCAACGATGTCAGTGGTGGGGACACTATGCATTTGTACAGCATGTTGTTCACTCTCTTCAGCTCTAGGAAGAGCCCACTCAAACTCACCGGCCCCTGTTTGGTCAACCAGTGGCAGGGCCTCTGACTTTGTCTGAGGCACAGTTTGTGTACATGTTGGTGTAGCTAAAGCTGTAGATTCCTGACAAGATATGTACCTCTTGGATGATTTTAACACATTAAACTTGGCTTTAGCCACAGCGATCTGTGTTTCAAGTTCATGTAATTCAAGCTGCTGCCTGACAAGTCGTTGTTGTTCTTCAATAGCATGTTTTTGTAGAAGAAAAGCAGCCTTCACGAAAAGCGCTGCTATCTCCGCTTCAGCTCGTATGTACCTCCAAACCAGCCGCACCTGTCTTACTGATTAGGCCCCTTTTGTAGGGAAGTCTATCATTCAAAACAAGTCTCACCAGCGCCCCCTACCGGCTGGGAGGAAGGTACATTTTGGCTCCTACACTTACTGTAAAGCGCTTTGGGCCTGATAAAAGGTAGAAGTTGAGTCCATTTACCATTTACCATTTTTGGATCCACTTCTTGATCGAAAGTAAAATGTCCGCCTCCTGCCACTTACCTAATGTGCATCATTATTCTCTACACAAGCACTTAATGGTGATTCTGATCACCATGAAACTGCATATCTGTGCTCATAGATAGAGCCGCACGGTTTATCCAGCAGCGAGCCATGTAATAACGCAGATAGCATCGGGGGGATATTATAAGCCCCCACCGCCTCTGCAGAGCCATGAGGACGCCAACAAAGAAGACGTTATGACAAGCTTAAGACCCTATTTAATGCATTATCCAGGCATTTGAAATACTTTTGGAAACCTTTAAGTCATACTGTGGAACTTTGAGGGTACATGTTGCTATATGTAAATTTGAATGCAACTGAATTGTGGGAAAAGACAACTACAGAAATAAACGAGCGGGACAGGAACAATACTACATTTCCAAGGTGCTATAAAAATGAGAATTTGTATCTAAAGTTTGGCTACGTATATTTAAAGATGAGCCGGTCCAGGCCAGAAACTTTTCTAATGAGTAAAATGTTTACCCATAGTCTTACAACTTCAGAAGCTAGGATGTTTCACCTCTACGAGTAGAGGTGAAACATAAGTGAAAGCTAAATGCACTCAAAATGATTCATCAGACAGTCGCTGCCTCCTTTTGATTAGTTGTGGCGCAAGATTTTAATCATAAACACGTTTTTCAAAGTGTAAATATTAGTCCCATTATAATCTTAGATGTTTTAAATAAAAAAGTGTGCTTTTTATTGATCACATCTTAGCTATTGTGAGTTATCTGGCTGGCATTGTTAAAATTTTACATTAAAAAGAGCCAAAAAGAGGCTCTTTAAAATGAACGGATCCCAAAGACTCGGGTACCAGTAAAGAGCCATTATTTCCATATGGTATAGAAAAACCTGGTGAGAAAAAAAACTTATCAGTGCGTTTTGGCCTCTACTTAAAGTCACACTGCGTAACATTTTGGACTATACTGTGGCCATCGACACAATACATGCTCCTAATGACCGGCTCGACACAGAAAATGCTATTAGTGGAGTGGGTAATCAAAAAAATTTTTATTTGGATGGGGACCTAACCTGTTCATCTCCATGGAGACGAGCTGGAGACTTACCCACTCCCAGTAAAGTTACAAGTCATGTCTTTGGAGAGCAAAGGCACATGTTTGTTTGCACATTTATGAGGTATTTTTAAATTATGAAAATATCTGTAATTAAACTAAATGCTTGTATTTCAATTGTATTTAGTGGGTAAAATTATACACGGTGTGGCTTTAAAAAAGTTAAAATGGGTGACCAGACACCTTCCCCTCAAAAGACCAATTGCTATTGGTGATATTATAATGTAAATCTTCACAAAAATGGGAATGCAGTCAGATTATTAATTTATTCAAGGATCATGTATAGCCTCTCTAGTGTATATATCCAGTAGGACTCCTATCTGCAGGATTCAAACCGCTGACCCTCTGGTCACAAGACGACCCGCTCTACTATCTGCGCCACTAATGCCCCACTTAAGTTAAGTCTATCAGGCTTTCACAGCTCCTGTGTCCGGCTTTTGGAGGCTTCCAATGTAGCATGTTTGTGCTAGAAGCGTTCTCACGTGCACTTTGATCTGTAGACTACTTATTAAGTATTGCAGTTATGCAGGATTTTATATTTTTTATATTCTATTCTAAACTGACATTCTTAAAAGGTGCACTATGGTCCAACCAAACAAACAAAAACAAAAAAAACGTTTTATTGAATCAAGTCACCACGTCACCTTGGCCACGTCACCTTGTTTCCTGTTGCCACGTCACCTTTGCGAGACTCGTGTTTGTTTCGCTGGAAGTCTCTTGGAATTTCAGTAACATTTTAAGAGTTGGTGAAATCAATCATTATGGCTAGCCGCACCGAGCAAGAGCTTCACCGTCTAAGACTGGACATAAAGCGATTGACGGAGGATATTAAAAAGAAAGAAGCGCTTGTTTCCGACCTCATGGAAATATCCCATAGACAATCACTCCATATTTCCTCTCTGACTGCTGCCCTCCAAGAGACAGTGCTCGGAGACCCGGTTACCTGTCCCTCACCCTCTAGCTCAACTCCCCACCCGCAAACCGTGCACAGAACAAAAACACTTGGATCCACCTGCTTGAGCCTCACGAACCGCTTCTCTGTGTTGGCGGAGGACTCACCTACTCCAGCTGTTCCGGCAACGGCGCTCCCCAATCTGGACCCGGCGATGGATTTCCCGGCTCTCCAAGGGGGTGGCGCGGATCCCCGCTCGGCCCAGCCTCACAAACAGGGGGAAAAAACATCGGCCAGGCGTAATATCCTAAAAGAGGCGGTCCGGAGACGATCCAGTGGATCCTCGGGTATGGCTCCGGTCTTGTCGCTGTCCCCGACGCTGCACGCGCCCTCGCAGCTGCTGACGGTGTCGCGGTCTCATCAAGCCGCGACACCGCCGGTGGCCCCCCCGCGGTCAGCTCTCGCGTCACGGCCACAACATTCCGCGTCGCGAGAGGTATCCCCGCGGTCCTCTCCGGCGGAGCCACGGACACAACAACCCGCGGTGCAGCCGGTGATCCCGGACGAGGGCGCGCAACAACAGCAGCCAGGATCCACTCCTGTCGGGGCGGGACTTGAACCCATCGGTCAGCCCGCGGCCCTGGTCTCTCCTCCGTCCTCTCCACATGGTGATGTTTCCGAGTCCGCCCACCAGCCAAAGCCACTATTCCCCACCACAACACTCATAATAGGAGACTCCATTATCAGAAACGTCCGTTTTTATAACGCCGCAACCCACTGCTTCCCAGGTGCTACAGTTTCCAGGATAACACAAAAACTCCCAGGCATTTTTCAGTCCATGCCCCCATCCGTCCATAGAGTGATCGTCCACGTGGGTACAAATGACGTATCGAAAAGACAATCGGAGCGTACAAAACTGGATTTTAAAGAACTCCTCAGCGTTCTGAGACCATGGATTTTTAAAGGTGTGTCTGTGTTCATCTCGGGCCCCCTCCCCACGCTGAATCGTGGCGATGAACATTTTAGCAGGACCTTCCATCTGAACTGCTGGCTTAAATCCGTATGTAGACCTCTAACCTCTTTTATTGACAATTTTAGCCTTTTTATGGACCGACCCTCTCATTTCCGAGTCGACGGCTTACATCTGAACTTGAGGGGCAGCCGTCTGCTCACAAAGAACATGTCCCTGGCAGTCCACTCCGCACCTGCGCGTGATTGACGGTTTGCCTCCAGTCAATCACGCGCAGGTGCAGCCTCCGCCAACACTCCCCCTCCTATCGTTTCCACGCCCCCCTCACAAACCATCCCTGTCATCACTAGCAGAGAGCGGACACAACACAACCCTCCATGCAATTATCCCGTTAATATGGACAGGAATTATCCTGTCCATATTAACGTTTTAAAACCCCTCCCCAAAGCCCCCCCACAGTCCACAGCTAATCCATCTCAAACCACAATAAACATGGCTCTTTTAAATGTCCGCTCTCTGCAGAACAAGTCTTTTATTGTGAATGACCTGATTTTAGATAATAATCTTGATTGTTTGTTTTTAACTGAAACCTGGCTGGGTACAGATGCGACCGCGGTTCTTGCTGAGGCCTCCCCACCTAATTTTAGCAGCACCTTTTCAATAAGGAATGGGAAAAGGGGAGGTGGCACTGCTTCCATATGTACAAACACTATTGCCACCAAACCTATTTTATTTGATCCATTCCCCACTTTTGAGCACCATGCAGTTGTTTTTAGCAATCCCCCCATTTTATGTGTCACTATTTACAGACCCCCCAAAAAATGCCCTCTTTTTGTTAAGGAATTTTCTGAGTTTTTATCACTTTTACATAGCTCTTTTAATATGATTCTTTTAACTGGTGATTTTAATCTACACATAGATAATCTTTTAGACCCTGTTGCTAGGGATTTTTTAAATGTTCTTAATTATATGGATTTTACCCAACACGTCACACAGCCAACTCACGACAGAGGACACAGTCTGGACCTGGTCATCACGTATGGCCTGTCCACAGCTGTGTCTTCTGTCATTGACTTGGCTGTTTCTGACCATTACTGTGTGTTTTTTAATATCACCAGTTTTACCCAGCGGGAGACCTCGGTAAGAGCTGTGAGGAAACGTCATCTCACCCCTGAAGTGGCTGCAAATTTTATTGATGTTTTAGAGAAATATTCTCCTATTGTTCTACCTGCCCCCTGTGATTTTATTTTTGAAAATTTTAATAGCAAACTCAAGTCAGCGCTTGATTCTATCGCTCCTTTAAAATCCAAGAAACTCCCTACAAAACCAATTACTCCATGGAGGAATGAGGAAATTAAACAACTCAAAAGACAATGCAGGGTGGCAGAGAGAAAATGGAGAAAAAACAAAATTACCATAAACTACCAAATCTTCCGTGAACAACAATCAACCTACAATAACACAGTAAGAAACACAAGAAACAACTACTTCTCAAAAATTATCAACAATAATAAAAACAATCCCAAGGTACTCTTCTCTACAATAGAACATCTAATCAATCCTGATTTTAACAAGACCAATTTTACTCCAAGTGACTCCCTTTGCGAGGCGTTTGCAGACCACTTCAGGGGAAAGATAGACACTATCAGATGTAATATTTTATCTACTCAAAGTAACACGGTTTTAAATACATCTGGTTGTCTACTTGTTCCAGAGGAAACACTGCACAGTTTTGTCCAGGTTAATGCTGAGATGCTTGATAAAGTTTTCTCCTCAGTGAGGCCCACCACATGTCTTTTAGACCCGGTCCCAACCCCGTTTTTTAAAACTTTCTATGGATCTCTTAGAGACGAGCTTTTACACATGATGAATTGCTCCCTTCAGACGGGGGTCTTCCCTGCTGCCTTTAAGGGGGCGGTGGTGAGGCCTCTGCTGAAGAAGAGCAATTTGGACCGTAATGATTTTAACAACTTTAGACCGGTATCCAACTTACCATTTTTAAGCAAAATCTTAGAAAAACTTGTTTTTACCCAACTTAGCGACTTTATAAATGCACATGACGTCCTTGAGAAATTTCAGTCTGGCTTTAGGGTAAACCACAGCACCGAGACAGCCCTTTTAAAGATTTTAAACGATTTTAGATTAAATTATGATTCCAAAAGGTTGACAGTGTTGGTTCTACTGGATCTGAGCGCTGCCTTTGATACAGTCGACCATACTATTCTTTTAACTCGTTTAAAACACATCGGCCTCTCTGGTGCTGTCCACAAATGGTTTACATCCTACCTCACAGACAGGACATTCATGGTAAGTGTGGATACCTGCTCCTCCAAGGTCCATAATATTACATGTGGTGTGCCTCAAGGTTCGATTTTAGGCCCAGTGCTTTTTAACCTGTATATGCTCCCTCTTGGTGATGTCATCAGGAGACATGGAGTCAACTTTCATAGTTACGCTGACGATACACAGTTGTACATCTCCATGTCTCCTGAGGACACCAGGCCAATGGATGCACTTTTTAACTGCATTTTAGATATCAAATCCTGGATGGCAGAAAACTTTCTCCAGCTTAACCAGGACAAAACTGAAGTTTTAGTCATCGGTCCTCAGGCCCAGAGAGAGAAACTTTTACCCAAACTACAGTCATTGTCTTTTAATCCTTCCTCACAGGTGAAGAACCTGGGTGTGATTTTTGACTCTGAGCTGACTTTAATTCCACACATTAAGAATATCACAAAGATAGGTTTTTACCATCTAAAGAACATAGCCAGAGTCCGCCCCATTCTCTCTCGGGCCAACACGGAGACGCTAATGCATGCTTTTATCACCAGTCGTATCGACTACTGTAATGCCCTGCTTTCTGGTCTTCCCAAAAAGAGTATCTCAGGTTTACAACTTTTACAAAATTCAGCAGCTCGTGTCCTGACGAAGACCAGGAGGCGGGACCACATTACACCGGTTTTAGAGTCACTGCATTGGCTCCCCGTGTGTTTCAGGATCCATTTTAAAGTTCTTTTAATGGTTTTTAAATGTCTTAATGGTCTTGGTCCTTCTTATCTTTCAGAATTGATTTTACCATATGAGCCTTCGCGGTCCCTTCGCTCCTCTGGCAGGGGTCTCCTAGTTATTCCTAAAGTCAACAGAAAGACTCACGGCGAGGCGTCTTTCCAATACTATGGCCCTCGCCTCTGGAACGACCTGCCAGAGGAGCTCAGGACCGCAGAGAACGTTCATGTTTTTAAGAGCAGGCTCAAGACCCACCTTTTTAGTTTAGCTTTTAATTAATATTTACTTATATTAACCTTATTTACCGGTTTTAGTTCTATTATTTCTTTATTTTCCCTCTTTTATCCTGTGCTATTTCACGCACAGTTTTAGCTGTTTTTAATGTATCTCTTATTAAATATTTATTTATTTATTTTTATTTATTTTATTCATTTATTTTTTATGTTCTCCTAGTGGTTCCTCTGAGGGAGCCCTCTGCCCCGGGAGTGCTGGTTGGCTGTGGCCGTGCGGGCGCTCTCCTGGGGGTGCCTGGATGGAGGTAGGACGTCTCTCCTACACCTACTCCGGGTACCCTGGGTTAGCGCTCTGTGGCTGTGGCCGATGGGCTGCTCCTGGTGCAGACGGCTCCTTGGATGATGTTTCCTCTTTCGGTCCATCTGTACCCAGCCTTACGTACTCAACTCTATGTCCATTTTTATTTAAGACTTTTAACTGCTGGGCTGTCTGTACGTCTGTGTGTCTGTGTGTGCGGGTGGTGGGTGGTGGGGTTGTAGTTATTTATGTATATTTACTGGTGGGGACGATTTTTATTATTTTTAATGATTTTTAAGCACTGTAAAGCACTTTGTGTTACATTTTGTATGAAAAGCGCTCTATAAATAAAGTTTGATTTGATTTGATTTGATTTATTACACTGACCTTTTAGTTTTCTGGTGAGAGGGTCCCTCAGCAAAGAAAACGTACCAGAAACTCTAACAACAAATGATCCTGAAGCATCATAGAGGCCACCGTGATGGAAAGTAAAGACACCATGCTAACCACTCATACAGCCATTGGGTCACTAAAAGGTCAAACACACACAAATAAACAGTTTTTTATTTTTTTGTAGAAAACGTTGCATAATGCTGCTTTAAATTGAGTAGCACTGCAGGAAGGATTACTCACCAGAAAAAAGAAAAAGTAAAGCACACTTTTATCACATCACGGTTGGATTAGGCTCCCTCCACACAGAGCTAGAACAGAACTCCAAAATGCTGCGGCTCGTCTGCTGACCGGCACAAGAAAATTACTCCCGTTCTCTCCTCTTTGCGCTGGCTCCCTGTTCCCTTTCGAATTATTTTATCGATCGTGTATAAGTGTTTAAACTCACTGGAACCAAAAAGAGTACTTGCCAGAGCTGCAGCAACTCCATTCTCAACATTTCCAGTTTTAGTCCCGAGGGAATAACCGCGTTTAACCTCTTTGACCCCCCGCCTTAACCGGGTGCATTTCCTCCAGTTTGGCATTACCCAAATCTAGAAGCGTCTCGCCTGGAGCTTACAGGCTGTATTTGAAAGCTAAGACCCACAAAAAACTAATGTAACCTTCTTTGGTTGTGTTTTCGTCACCTTTTTGTTGCATTTTTTGTTTTTGTTTTGGTCACATTTTTGTGGCTTGATCACAGTTACAGTACACACACAAAAAAGAAACGACATGCGGCCAAAACACTTGAACAAAGCATTGAAAACGTGACACAAATGTGACAAACGTGTGGCAACAAAGATGCTACAAAAAAAGCTGTGAAAACGTGACAAAAATGCATCAAAGACATGATTAAAACGCAACAAAAACATGATAACAAAAACCAGGAAGACGTTTACTGTAGTTGAGTTCTGTTGGTCTTAGCTTTCAAATGACGCTTTACACTGGCCTTAAGGGTGTAACCTCTCCAGTTGAAAAAAACCTTTTAGATTTGGGGAAATCTGGAGAAAATCTACTACGCAATTCCAACAATAAAGCTTCCTCCCATCGGCGGGTGGAACAAAGCATTACTCGAACATGCAGGAGAGAAACAAAAACATCCCAGGGCACGAGGTTCCACGTGGCACGGTGAGGTCGACGAAGACATTTTCGCCTAAAACGAGACCTTTAAGGACATGGGGACGGAGAGGCTGGTACTGGCGCGGCGCGATAACAGGTCGGCCGATGTTTAGTTAGAGCAAATTCATTAAGTGTGAAATAGACGCCCAGTGAGGTTTTGTTCGGGCGCTGCAGGGGAGTTGTCTTCACGAGGGTACGAGGGAGGAAGTGCCGAGCACAGAGGAAGCGTAATGTGGCTATTAAGTGAAATTATAGCGTGTGACATTGGGAAGCACGGGTGGTCGATTGACGGTGTTAAAATGTTGAATTCGGAGGAGCAGATATGGCCTAAACAGATGTGATGTTTTGAGGGTTGCGTGTGTGCAAATGCAGAATAATGTTTATGAGGAGATGATATTCTGAATTTGTGGTGAAGCGTGAGGCTAATGGATAATGAGACTGTTTCTAGAGAAATGGGTTCAGTGACGGACCACAGCTCTTTATGAGATGTTTTCAAGGTTTTAATTGTCAAAGTATTGTAATGTGATGCGTGTTTTCGTGTGTGTTAATGTCATACATGTATAGCTGTATACAGTAATGTAGTGCTCATGTTCTGTGTTTGGTGGTATGCATGGGACTGCAGATGGAAAGTAGCTCTGAGCTAAATCCGGAATACTTGCAGTACTAGCTGCCTGTTCATTCGTATCTCATTCGAATCCAAAAAAACAAAATTCATTTGTACAGCAGTGTCCCATCATAGAAAATGGTTAGTCAAGTCAAAGTCATTGTTGGACACAATTTTTGCTAAAACATAGTTAACACAATTATATATAATAAATATATATAAATATTTTTCAGCACATGTTACACTTACATTAGCATAATGGTTTATTTAAAAGAGTTTTCCTGCCTCACTAACTTTATTAAAACGCTGACATGTTGACAATGTGAGGTCCTCGGTCTACGTCCATAAAGCTGCTCATTACAACCCGGGACGTAAAAAGCCGTGGCGGCTCTGAGGAGCGAACATCTGCTTTCAGCTTGGTCAACCACCATGATATGGCATACACTGTGAATACCAAATAGTACTTACCCATTTGAACATTCTGGATTTACCTCTTCTTCATCTGTAAGCAATGAGCAAATGTAAAGGCAAAGAAGTTCACCTCTTTATACGATTTCATAAGTGACATATTTAGAGAGACTTCTTGGGATTGTACTAGGATGTATATATATATATATATATCCCCAGAGGGGAACCCATTGTAAATGTTTTTTAGTGGTAGGGGAAACCGGAGTACCCGGAGGAAGCCTACACAGACACAAAGAGAACACCCAAACTCCACACAGAAAGCCCCCGTCCAGGTGGGAATGGAACCCAGACCTTCGAGCTGTGAAGAACGAGCACTTTAGGATTGTGTGTCACTTAGGCCCAATCCCAATTCTCTTTTCTACCCCTACCCCTTGCCCCCGCCCTTGCCCTCGCCCTTGCCCTCGCCCTCCCCCTACGGCTTAAAAAAGAGTGGTAAGGGAAAGGGCTTTGTCTTCAACACTACGAAATGGGACACCCCTCGCTCCGTTGCGTTATTATGACGTCATCACTTAAGCGCCGCTAAAACAGTGAAGTTGCGGCTGTTCATTCATTCGTGTACTTTTCCAGTGTCGACATGCCGTCCGAAGCTCAACTTGCAGCAATTGCTTGTTTGCTTTGTTTATTTTTTTGCCTTTCCACGTCAAGGCGAAGAAATATTCGGAGACGAGGATTTCTTCGCCGACTAGCAATTATGTCCGAGAATTACGTGGTATGTTATGGTCCTCTACGCTGATATCAAAACTATTCACTATTAGTTAAAAAAAAAAGGTTTAACTACTGTTACAATGTGTGTGTTGTAAACTTGGCATGTTAAGTATTTTCGTACCACACAACTGTAAAATAATAATATTGTTTTACAGTTGTGTGGGGTTCTCTGTGACTGGGGGGAGGGTATACCTGTGCATGAGTTGGGGGAGGATTGTACTTATATTTTTTCTGCTTTATCTGAAAGTTACTTAATACTGTATATTTTGTATTTTGTATGTATCTTTGCAGAGAGGACAAACACCAAGATATTGCCAGCTGAACAACAATGTCCCAATTTTGAGACTCTGGTTCAACGTAGAGCAGGAGCTGAAGCGAGATTTTCGTCTCACTAGACGAGCAATGAACAATCTGCAGAGAGTCTTGCAAAGAGACCAGAACCATGGCTGGGGACACCAATTGGAGGTGCTGATCTGCACATACTGGTTGACTCACGGTTTGTCCTACCACGTTGTATCCAGTGTTTTCAACGTGCCTAAAGCAACAGTTCATAGGGTGGTGCACAGGGTGGCAAATTTCATTTGCAGAAATCTGACACGAGCCATCACTTTCCCAAAACAAGATGAGCTTGAAGAAATAGGACAGGGATTTGCCAGGATCTCCGGAAGTCCTGCCTTCAGCTGTGTTGCTGGTGCGATTGATGGTTCCCATATTAGAATCAAGCCCCCACAACGGTACCACATGGACTATTTAAATTACAAGGGCTTCCATTCCATCAACATGATGGCAATCTGCGATGCAAATGGTCGTTTCCTGGATATATTTGTTGCATACCCGGGCTCTGTGCATGACACAAGAGTGATGAAAAATAGCACCTTTTACAAAGCCCAAAGATATCCCCCTCCAGGATACATTCTTCTTGGGGACGGAGGTTACCCCTGTTTTGAGACCCCAATCACATTGATCACGCCATACAAGGAGCCTGTACATGAAAATGTTGAAAGACGTTTTAACTTTTATCATTCTAAGGCACGGAGCATAGTTGAAAGAGCCTTTGGAGTGATGAAGACGAGGTGGAGGTCTACACTTTTCAAAGCTCTGGAGGTGAAGGCTACATTTGTACCACTGGTTGTATCCACTTGTGCCTTCATGCATAATGTTTGCCTGGCTAATGGGGACCAGCTAGAGCCAGACAATGACATTTTAGCAGATGCATTTGACCCTCAGCCTCCACAGGAACTTCTAGTCCATAATGAAACCCCTGGCAATGCTACAAGAGACAGGCTGGCTGCCATGTTGGGCAATGCACAGTGATTGTTGATAGTGTATCACAGTTGTATTTTGTGTTGCCTTGTGCTGTGCTTTATATACCATCTTGAAAAAAATGTGTGTGAAATAAAACTTTTAAAAAGATTTTAGAAAATATTTTTTTTTACTGGTGAAAAAAAAACACTTGAATGAACTTTGAATTCAAATACAATTAACAGGCTGTGCAAAAATATGCAAATCTAAAATGCAGGCTGAGGTAGAATTGAAAAAAATAAAAAAAATAAACATAGAACATTCAATGTCAAACCTTCAAGTATAACAAATGTAAAACCCTTTTAGCTAATTACATTTTGTCCACCATCTGCTGAAACAGCTCAAGGAAACGTTCGGACTTCTCCTCGCTCTGCTCATGCCTCTTCTGCTCCTTTGTAGATTCATCTTTAAGAAAATCTACAATGGAATTAGATTTTCTTTTTCTTTTACGGGGAGAGGGAGATGCAGCAGGAGGAGGACCACATGACACAGATGCTGTGGGTTGGGACTCGTCCTGACGTGCAGTAGATGAGGATGCTGCAGAGGTGCTGGGCTCCACAATTTCATTTTTAATTTTCATTACCAAATACTACTGCATTTCTAATAAATTACCAGCACTATGGTTGGGTTGTCATCCCCCTGAAATGAGGCCACAACAACGGGAGGATCCACCGAAGGTCTGGAGCCCAGCACCTCATGCATGTCCTCAAAGTACTGCCAATCGGCAGCAGTTTTCTCCCCCTCCTCAGTTCCTCCGGAGCCTGTTTTCAGGAGTTTTACTCCTGGCACACACACAAAAAAAAATAATGTCATAAACCTTTATATTAGTAGGTGTATTCATAGATTATGTAGGGGTATTGTATTTCTTACCTTATATTTTCTTTTAAGGTTTTCCCACTTTTTGGAAGCCTTATCGGGAGGAACAACTCCATCCAGCCCGTTCTCCTTTAAAAAGATCCTAAACAAATAATAAATCATGTCATGCAACTATTTTAACATTATTGTGTGTAATACATGTATAAAATGACGTACTCCCATTGCTTTTTTGCACCATATCGGGACTTCAAAAACTTTTCCTCATTTTCAGCTCGGAAACGTATCAGTTTCCTAGTTAGCTCAGAGGACCCTGTTGAAAAGACACACTTATTAAAGAGCTCACGATAAAACAGAAAGGAGAATGACAACGCTATAATCGTAGTTAAGATTAGGCTAGTTTACATGAAAAGTTACTTTAGGCTCCGTAACAACAACAACAGTGCGATTGACATGCGTCTGACAACCTACATTCTAGCGTAATATGTACATTTCAAAATTATCCACACTCAAACATTTTTTTTTTTTTTTACTTATTGAGCAAAATATGCTTACATTTGTACGACTCTTGCGGCGCCATCTTTCCTTGTTGCGCGTAAACACGAAACTCCTCCTACCCCTTTGTCTGAAGTCTGCATCTGAAAAACCCTCGCTGGAAGGGCTATGTGGCCCTCCCCCTCACCCCTTCCTCTCACCGCAAAATAGAATTGGGACACCCCTTCGTCTCTCGTGAACGCGCAAAACCGAGGGGAAGGGCTAAGCGGAGGGCTAAGGGGGAGAATTGGGATTGGGCCTTAGTGTGTGTCTTTCACATACAATTTCAATTTAATATTTTTATGTTTATGGTTCATAGCATGGCAAAATGTCAAAGTTAAAGGGGGGCCGATACTGTACGTGTATTTGTGGTTGTATCGGTTTGCCTCACCTACACACATCTATTTCTATTGTCTGGTGCAAGGACATGTATAGTTTTGTTCATGTGACACTTTTGCCTCATGTGATGTATCCTGTCACATGACCCTTGTCATCAAGTGCTGTGTGTTTGAGCTGCTTTGCTTGTCTGAAGAAAGGCTTGTGCCCAAAACGTCACTGCGGTGAGCACATTTGAAAAAAAGCTGGTGAGCAAACAATTGTGCGTGTCCTCCTTAATTTCTCCGCACTCATAGAACTGTACTTCAAGTGAGTCCTTTCAAAGTCACTTTCTTCCAATCAAAGAGTCCTACCTAAAAGCAGCTAATGGAACACACTTCACTGTTGTCAATGAGTGGTGTCAGGGGTTTTAGCAGAAGCATATTTTGTCTTAAGAATTGAAGCTGCTTTATAAGTCACACAAGCACACAGCCTGTTATGTCTTTCTTCTAAACAACCATGATGGAGCCATTTGAATTTGCAAGGTGACACTGATGTGCCGTTGGAAAATTGGCCGCGTGCTTACCAAACAGAGGATATATGCCCCTGGAGGACACTACCCCACCTGGAATCAGACAAAAGACAAGGTTCCTAAACTTGAAGAAACAGTGTTGAGCCCATATCTCCGTGTCCCGTCTCTGTATTACTCCGAGAGCTTTATCGAGTGACAGGTGACCATGGAATGCCCATGTTTTCGCCTCTTTGCCAATCTCAACAACTTAATGTTGTCCAATTCAGTCCAAGCAACGACACCCTGGAGGAAGAACGTTGTTCTCCGGCGGTCGTCTGACTCACTTTACCATTGATCTGTCCTTTGAGGAACACAGATTACATAGCTTCCTTCCTTAAACAGTGTCAGGAAAATTCCAATTGTTGTTTCAATATCTGCTTCCGAAGAGTTCTCTGTTGGGTCTATCCCTCCCTGTGGTATTGTCTGTGTCGTTTACTGAGAGTTTGTCAAGTGTATTCTAATTATCCGTACTGATGGAAAATGAACTACTCCTGCCTTTTCATTCACGTCCTCTCTCGATCGATTTGGCTTTTCCTCCAACAACCCAGACGCAAGACTATACAGCACACAATCTGCACCAAAACGCCCCACATACTCTAGACTAATAATGGAACTTAGGATCCTTGTTGCAAGACGTCATTTCCTGACAGTTTCTCACTCTTCCATCTTCAATCCCTTACAATCCTGTGTCTTACCACCACAAATCTCCAAATTGGGCACAACCTGGGCACTTCTAAGCCACTGCTACCGCGTCCATTTCTGTTTTTGTGAACCGCTGCACAAAAATGATCAACAGTCTCGTTACGTTTTCACTTTTTTTTTTGCTGCAGAAGAGTGGGACATCCTTCAGAGCGTCCCTGGCATGTCGGCTGTGTCATATCTTTCTACAGCCGCGCTCGTAAAGTGCGCAGAGAGTCCAGGGCCGGGGAGAGAGCCCATAAAAGCACGCCGAGCCATGTTTTACGACGAGAGAGGGAGCGGAGATAGTGAGGGGAGAGAATATGAGCTGTTACTCGGACACACTCTGTAACCCGCGGTAAATAAGCCGACTCCTTGCGACGCAGCGTAAGGAGAAAAAAAAAACGATTTATGGCACCTCTTATGTTGACTTTTTATCCCTTGTGAGGCTTTTAGGACTAGAAAGTGGTAAAGTTCATGGTTGAAGAAAGTTTGGTAGATTTTTTCTGCGCGTCATGTGCATCATTTGTTAAATCCACCAACAAGGTTAATTCTTTGACTCCCACTGAGGGAAATTTCCATCATTGAAATGCGAAACGTTGCCTGACTTTTTAATTTGAAAGAATAGCGTAATAGTGTTATGGCGGCCATTTTGAATACCGAAGTAGAATTATGCAGTACTACAACATGTAACAATATCTCTACTCAGGATGAAAATGAAAGACAACTGATTGACTGTGGCATTTTTATGTACTCGTAATCAACGCTCAAGAAGATAACAGTAAAAAACACGGCCCCAGAGACGCACGTTTAAGTGAAGTCAGTGTTTAAGCTGCTCAAAACGTTAGCATGCTACCGGTTTGCATTTAGCTTCAACAGCTCAGCACTGACCTCTCCAAGAGAAAGCCCTGAACCAGACTCCAAACATCTAGCCTTGGATACAACATGTGACAGAGGTCAGAAGTGAGCTGTTGCTGTAGTATTTCCTCAGTGTTCATAGATGTGAGCCACACATGTGTTTATCATGTTGAACCCATTAAGTTGATTGATGACAGTTGCTAACCGGTAGCATGCTAACGTCTTGAGCAGCCTAAACACTAAGTCAGACTCTGTCGACTGACAAACTGTAAAAATCACAGAGAAAGGTTTCCTCTTTCCTCTTTGATGTGTTTAGCCTGAGGAGTGAAGCAGATCTTTAGTAAATCCTGCTGTAGCTCGACAGACAGAGCTGCTACGTCTCTGCCACATTTGCTGGTTATATCACATAAACGTGCGTCTCTGGGGCCGAGTTTTAACTGTTATCTTCTTGAACAATGATTACGAGTACATAAACATGCCACTGTCAATCAATTGTCTTTCATTTTCATCCTGAGTAGAGATATTGTTACATGTTGTAGTACTGCATAATTCTACTTCGGTATTCAAAATGGCCACCGGAACTATGCGTGATGTCATTGGAAAAGCATGTATAACTCTTCTTTCTCATCGTTCTCATTGAAAACGGGTCGTATTTTTTTGTCCTCTGCGTTAAAAAGAACGGCGTGGCAAACACTGTACAATGCCATTCAGTCACATTGGCCTCAGTGTGGTGCCCCTCTGAGCATGTGGTGCCCGACGCAGAGCACGTTATGAGAGCATAGGGAGCGGCGGCATTGGATGGCCTCTGACACAGGGGGCGTGGAGCACTAGTACCCGGGGGCCACTCCCCGACTGAAATCCGGGAATAATGCCTCTAATCAAAACAGAAACTGCCCAACTAGTCCCAGAGAAGACTGAGATTATGAGGAGGCGACTGATCACACAGACGAGATGGGCGACCATGCAGGAAGCGTTGGGTATGTTTCAAAGAGGGGTTGGCTAAAGAGACAAGCTACTAGCGATGTGTTGTGCCATTACACAAGGGTCAATGTAGCAAAATGCATCAGACCAATGGAAAGTCTGCAAAATTGGGTAGAGAAATGCCAGAAAGCAAAATTCAAAGAAACAAACAAAATAAGAAATGGGTCCCTTTGTAGCAATACACTATTTTGTTCAGACGATTTTGTCTAAAAAATACTGTTTTTGATGAAAACCGCCGTTGTTCATTTGCCAATTAAAAAGTCACCGATAAACCTATCACACAATAAAAATGAAAGTCGAGACTTATTGGATCTTTGACTTTGGTACATAGCATTTGGAATCGGAGGATAATTTACAACATTGTCTGTGGGGCAGTGAAGATTGATGAAAATGAGCAGTAATCCTGGCAGGCTGGGGGTATATTTTGAAAAAATGGCTGTCAAGCAAAGAATAAGTAAGTTGAGTATATCAGATGGAGTTATATTCCTGCGATACAGTGTGCATGTGGTCCCTGCATGATCCAAAAGGAGAATCTGTAACAAATCCAGGACAGACGACGGCTCGAGAACCCTTTTACCCTCCTGAATTCATGCAATATCCTCTCAATCATTTACCTCCATTTTACGAGAATTACCAGACTTTGCTGTAATTTTATGATATGAGTCAGAAAAGCCTTCTACAAAAGGTGAATCCTGACCAGGCTTTTTCTTTTTTTTTCGTTCTTTTTTTTTTTCCTTTTCGAGAAGTGGTTGTTACTTTTCAACCTGGTAAATGTTAATCCAACATCATTATTTTTAATTGGCCGTATCATAATTTCGAATGGCGCTGCGTGGACGGCAGTGGGACCGACAACACCGCGTCTGACCCGCGCCGGCACGGACAGTTGCTAATTGTTCATTTTTCTCCGCCGGTTACACAGGTGCTAACACTCGGGAACAGCGAGCGGCGCTTTGAGAGACGTGACATTAAAGGCAGGACAAAAAGAAGCCACGGGTCAGGCCATTACGACGGCACGGAGAGAGTGTGGGCCGCAGGGCCAGAGCTACAGTCCACAGATGGGCATTTCTTTGACTAATCAACGTAGGCAGCTTCCATCAGTGTTGGTAAAAAGTAACGGAAAAACTCATAATGACGAATAAAACTACGACTAAATCTCCAGGTGTTGTTGTTGATTTTTGTAATTTAAAGGCCCTGTCCCTGCTATTTCACATTTTCAAATCTAAAAATGTAGCTCATACTGGTTATCAGTGGTTTCGCTAGGGATAATTTCTCTCCTTCATTTTGACGGGCAGGGTTATAAAAAATCCGTCATGGGCTATTTTTATCCTTCATGAATTCATCTCGCATCATAAGCAATTTTTAAAGACCCATTTACATAGCCTACATATTAGTTAAACTAAACATCTGGACAATCATGGAACACAAATTTTGCCACAGAAATGTGAATGAACTCGTGCGTAAAAGTCTCAGTGGAGGACGACTCATTCAGCGCGTCATCAGCTCATCAATATTTGGGCTCACATTACACTAATACAAATGTAAAGTGGAGCTTATTATTTGCATTTTCTCGATGTGTGCAGTACACACCACTCACAGAAACACCCGGGAGGGAAAGAGGGAGAGGGAGAGAAATAGACGAGCACGTCCTGAGACTTACGAGAGTTAAAGAGCGGCTCCAGATGAGATGGATATCATTAGCCTTAAACTGCATTTGCATCGTGGTTTTCTTCCCCGTGTTGTTGTTAGCGCCCAGAAAGTTAGCTAGCTAGGCAGTGATACAAGTGAAGCTGTTTTTTAGAGAGAGAGCCCCGCACGCTCTGAAAAATAGCAGCGCTGCGTTTTAATTTTAATCACGGCTTGATTTTCAATCCTTCAAAATGACGGACGGCCTTTAAAATGTTCCGCCAAAGCTTAAATAATCCGTAAATGATAATTTTCGGTTAATGTAACCTCTGCTGGTTATGGTCCAAGCTTGTCCTTTTGCTTCAAACGTCAAATTCCTTATTTGAAAGCTTTTACAACCAGCAGGCTGCGCTGCTTGTTTGTTGACAGATGAACATTGTTGCCATAGACTTAATATTGATAGACATCTTGTGCGCACTCCTCTCCATTTACATTAATGACTCCATTTGAGAGAGAATCCATGATGCTGCTCAGTCTCCTCCTACAGAGCATGTTCCAAAAAAGGACAAAGGATGGGAAACTCCGCCCCAGTGAGGCGGGCTGAGCAGCAACAAGCTTCCACAGTGCTCCAGAGCCTGTCAATCAAAGCCTCAGGCTTAAACTTTTCAATTCTACACAGCAAAACCCAACGTGGTTAAAAATACCTCGCCCAGCGTGCATGACGGCAATTCAGACCCGAATTAACAACTCTTTGAGTGACAGTGCAGGATTTTAGAGGCAGTTGTGGTGAACAGGTCTGGGCTCATTCTACACATCAGGACATGGCTGGAACATGTGGAGGGAGGTAAATACTTCATTTTAACATTTTTAAACTCCATATAGTCCCTTTAATGCTATCACTGGCCCGAAAAAGCATCAAGTCTTCTTAAAGATCTAATATTTTTTTCCGTACCTGCTTTCGATACTTTCATTTCTTTATACCAGTAGTACCTACACTTTTATGGTACCCGGCCCTTGGTTCAGTGTTGTGTAGTTGTAGGCTGCACTGATCGATGGGAAAATGGAAGCACAGGATTCCTTCAGTAAATCTGTCTGAAAAGATAAGAGAATAGTTTATGATCATCCCAAAAACAACTCCAGAGAACTTGGCTGTAGTTATATGTAAACATCCTTCCAGAGAAATTGTTTCAAATCATAGAATGTCACTTTAAATGGAACTAAATATACCTTCGTTGTTGGGTCGAGAGAGTACACAAATGCTGTGTTAATGCCGATTCCTCATAGCACCCGGGGGCAATTTGCGCCGCCTGTTGTTACGTACAAAGAATGCTAACCCCTCCGTATCATGGAAGCTCTTACTGTGTCATCGCAATTGTAGCAAGAAGCTTGGCAACATAAAGCCAGCAAATGTAATGACGGTGTCTCGTCAAATGAACCAGTTCCAAGGACAGACATTCTTTTTTTTTTTTTACCGGTTGTAAAACCTAAAATATTACCACCACCACTGGGGAAAGAAAATGTTACAGGCATTTCGAATTTGATTAAATAAAACAAAAGGGCGACACAAATCTCCTTCGACTCCGACTATTGTGTGACAGGACCAGTTTTACGGCCTTCTCCAACAACACCTCTCCTTTTGTCTCTTGCCCCTTTCTTCGCTCAACTTTATGCCGCCATCACTTCTCTTATTATCGGAACGCGGGGCCTGGAGAATGAATGTCGGGAGGGCCCCAGGTAGGAGCACAAAGGGAAGCCGAATTCGACGCGTTTGGTTTCGGGGGCTTTCATCGTCGGCGTGCAAAGCTAATCAAGACGGTCCCTGATTGCCGCGAGTGGCCTTTTGTAACATCTTTAATCCGCCGAGTGTTTTAAGAAGTGCCGTAATTGAAATTCTATTCAGGGCGGCGGCAATTTCCCCCCACGTGAGGATAATGAGCGCTCACTTGGCCCCGGTTTAAGAGAGTGCCGCGTGATGATGAACCTTGATTGGGTCGATCGGCGCCGGGGTTATGTTGACACTACAGACGCGGGGTTTGGAGGCGCGCTTTCACGTGGCCTGACCCGTTGTCCTCGGCCCGGGCCTAATTTAGCAATCACCCGCATTGAGAACCCATTAATGATGTCATTGTCATGCTAATAAGTGGCCTGTGCCCTGGAAAGTCTTTTGAGTTTATCGAAGCTGGCGAGATAGAGGAATCAGCTTAGCGGATGGACAAAGTTTTATTCTGAACCCTCCTCTCGCGACACACCAAAGCACGCAGATTTGCATATTGACCTGCCCGATCGTCCGTACATGATTGCCATAGAGTTTAAAAGAGCGAAAGTCTGTGGTATTGCTCCGCAGAGACTTGATTCTCTCTTCGATAATCTCGTAGAATACAATGAGAAATAGATAGATGGTTGTCAAAGCTACAGAGGATTGAGAGGTTTGATTGGTGGGATGACTGGCAGTTCAAATTGGTTTCCAAGTCAGTGTGTGTTTCCAGGTGGTCCAGCTTGCTATCACTATTCCAAAAAATATGTTGGCAGTTCTGGATTTGTGACTTAAACTAGTCTTAAAGTGGGGGTATTATGCTTATTCGCAAACACATATTACACACACACGTCTTAAAGGAATATTTCAGGATTTTTGACATAGGGCATCATTTCCTAGTTATCCAGAGTGTTGTTGATTTCTGGATATATATATATTTTATTCATGCAATCCTTATATTTGTAGAGTTTAGTGGCGCTAGGCTAGTGCTAGGCTAGCGCATTTCTACAGTATCAGTTAGCCTGCGTTAAAAACAGTCCGACCCACTCCACAGTGCACCTGAGGGAAATCACTTATTTAATTTCATTTCATTTTTTATTTATTTCAATCGTTCAGAATATTCTTTCATAATAATGCTAATGGAACAATTCCTCAGACAATTGAAAAGGAGCACAAAGAAGACAAACTTATATTATGTACCCCTTTCTCCAAAAGAAACAAACAAAAATGTTCAAGATGGTCTTATGTAACAACACATCAGTCACAAAGAAATACCAAACACACAACTAGCAACAAGTGGTCGCAAGTGTACAAAACATGCCACAAGCCGGGTTTGCTCATCAAAACAAATAATCCTCTTTCATTTAATTTCTAGTTCATATGATTTAAATATTGTTTTCCTTAAAAATTCGTTTAAACTGAAAAAAACATTTGTGGAGTTTTTTAAAGTGTCTTTCATGGAGTTCCACAGCTTGACTCCAGCCACTGAGATAGCCATCCGCTTCTGGGCGGTACTGGCAAAAGGAAGAATAAAATTAAGTTTGTATCGGAGACTTGAGAATAGTGTTTGTACAGTTTGAGGCAACAAATGGTGTCTTGCCTTATACATTATTGTAAGTGTTTGGGCTTTTATAAGGTCGAGTACCTTTAGCAATTTTGATGTTATGAATAATTGTTTAGTGTGCTCTCTCCCATGGACGTAATGAATGGCTCCTATTGCTTTCTTTTGTAACGTTATCAAAGGTGTCAGTGTGAATACATACGTATTTCCCCAAACTTCCAAACAATAAGAAAGACAATGCAATATTAATGTAAAATATAATATCCTCAGAGCTGTATAAGTTAAAAAAATATTTCACTTTGAATCGAATTTCTTCTACCCTTTCAATGTTTATTCCATCTAAACACAACTCAATATTTCTATTTTGATAGCACTTAGTAAACAACATACATTTAGTTCTGTTCACATTTAGAGTTAATTTGTTTACCCTAAACCATTTGCTTATTTTTTATCATTTCTTTTCCTACATTATTAATCACATCCTTTATATTGTCACCTGAGAAAAGAAAGTTGGTGTCATCGGCAAACAGCACAGATTGTAAGATGTCTGATGCTTCACACAAATCATTGATGTATAAAATAAAAAGTGTTGGTCCAATAATGGAACCTTGGGGAATTCCACATTTAATCTTTAATTTTTCTGATGTGTTGCCAGCAAACTGTACTGTCAGTTCTGTAAATAACTCTAATAAATCCAATCTAACATCCCCCCTCTAATTACATAATGCTGTAGTTTCTGAAATAAAATACTGTGGTGTCAAACGCCTTTTTGAGGTCAATAAATACCCCTGTAGTACTTTTTTTTTTCTATTGCCGTACTAATGTGTTCTGTAAGCTTCATTAAGGCTAAGGCTGTCGTCCGATTTGTTCGGAACCCAAACTGACTCTCATGTAACAAATTATTTTTCTCTATAAATGCATCTAGTCTGAAAACAAAAAGTTTTTCAATAATGTTGGCAAACAGTGAAATCAATGAGATGGGTCTATAATTTGTAAGACAATGCTTGTCGCCTGATTTATGCATCTATTTGGAAAAATCTATTTGGAAAAATACCAGATGTAAAAGACAGATTAAAGATCTGACATAGAGGCTTACATATACAGTCTATTGTCATTTTTATGATCGTCATATCAAACCCATCGCAATCCGTGGACGTTTTATTTTTTAATTGAGCTATGGTCGATCTAATTTGTGTTTCAGCGATTCCATCTAAATACATGGAATTCATAATTTTGCTTTCCCCTTTCCAAACGTCCGGTTGGTCGGGGTTGTCAATTTTACTTGCAAGATTTGGCCTGTATTTACAAAATAAAATTAAATTCATTAGCCATTTCATTATTTTCAATTTCATTATTTTCTTCACTTAGTAAATAGTTTGGCACACTCATTGAACCACTTCTATTCTCCATCACTTGGTGTAGTACTTTCCATGTCCCTTTAATACTGTTCTTATTTTCGATTGAAATGTTAGAGTAATAATCTTTTTTAGCGTGTCTCATAATACTAGTCAACTTGTTTTTTTTAAATATATTTTATATTTACATTCTGCAATTTGGTTTCTAAACTTTATAAATTCCCTATATAATTTATTTTTCTTTTTACAAGCATTTTTGCAAACCTCTTGTTAGCCATGGCTTTTTGTTGCTTCTTCTCTTTTTGGTTATTATTGGACAGTTTTTATTATATAGTAATTGATATCGATTTACGAAAGTATCAAATGCTAAGTTGACATCTTCAACATAAATACCATTCCATTCCTGTGATAGCAGATCATTTCTAAACTTATCAACTGATTCTTCCGAATGTAATCTTACAGTTTTCAAGCATGTCTCTTTTTCTGAACTCATATGACTGTGATGGAAATTAATCAATTTCCTTCCTTCAGGCCTGGTTTTGGCATCTTTCCTCTTCTTTTTTAAGAGTATTTATCCTCGGTCTTCTTACCGTCTTTATCCTCGTTCTTTTACGAGATCCAACTGCAGGACGCGTATAGATTTAAAGGTTTTAAGTGACTAGTAGCGTCTCAGTGCCAACCGTGTTCAGCCATCTTATAACGCCAGACTAACAATATAAATGTCTGTGTCGATTGAATCATTTGAACCATTTTGCATTTAAAATAACTTATATTTGAGCAGCATCAGCTTCGTGGTTGTAAGCAAACGCAGCGGCTAGAGAATAGTCCCTCAAAAAATGCGATAATTAATGTGATACAAGGTCCGTTTTATCGACCCAGACATTTATATCGTTAGTCTGGCGTTATAAGTGATTTGCCTCAGATGCACTGTGGAGTGGGTTTTTAACGCAGGCAAGCTGTTGCTGTAGAAATGCGTTAGCCTTGCACTAGCCTAGCGCCACTATACTCTTCAAATGTAAGGACTGCATGATTTTCTGGCTACAAGAATGGCCACATGAGAACATTCAAAGATTACTAAAAGATGTGAGTGTGGCTCGAAGCACAGCTCAAGATCTGTGTTGTTGCTTTTTTTTTAAATGAGAGAACAGCATTGTAAAACAGTCCCATCCATCCATTTTCTCCCACTTGTCCGTTGCCGGGTCGTGGGGGCAGCTGTTGGAGCTGCCCAAATCACATAGCACCAGCCCCTATGGCTCCTCCTGCAGGTGGTGGGTCCACAGAAGGACGGCCTCATGGTTCCAAACGGGCCTGTTGGTCTCTCATAGGGGCTTCACCCATTCACACTCTCATTCATACACCAGTGTACGCAGACACTGGTGTATGCCGGGTATAAAACCGTTTCCAAAGCGTAACACAGTGTTTGATAAAGCGTCGCACAAAGCCCAACGTATTGGTTTTCTCACCACATTTATTAATATAATAGAGTTTTCTCACTGCGTCGGGGAAGTAATGATCATGTAACGTAGCAGGATCGACATCAGCGCCCCGTGATTGATCCGCGGCTCTTGTGTATTAATGAGCACTTGTTTGCGCTGCTAAGTTCCCCGATTCACGCGGCGCTGGGCAAATAAAAAGTACAATATTTTCATTAGCGGCTGGCAATTAGCTACGGAGTAATGCCATGGCGGCGGGGGCGGGGGGGGGGGGGGGGAATAAAAAAAATTACCATTGTCTGCTCGTTTGAAATGAGTCGTCCCATTAGTCAATGCAGCGCTTTCCTCCACAAGCTGTTTTTAATGGACTTTTCCGAACAGTGGGAGCTATTGATTTGCGGGAGGTAAAGCAGATCGGCAGCGGGGCGACTGGGGTTCTGACGCGCACTCCAACAGTCCATTTGCAGTGCGCATCTATCATTCCCCGACTCCGGTAATGTGCTTTGGAGCATGTTCTCGCCACTTCTGCGGATAGCGCCGCCGATACGTTTGATGAATGGTTTCCATAGCCTCGATGTTAGCCAGCAGTCTGAGCGGGCTGTCCCAAAACCTTCCTCACGCTGCACAGTTCCTCCAGCTCCTCCCTGGGAAGCATGAAGTGCTCCCAGGCCCTGGAGAGACATGGGACTGTGCATCCACAGCCGTGTGTTTACAAACATTTAAAAGTGAATGACTTGTGCTCAAGCAAATCCACATATCCGAAATCCATACCGGTGTTGTGACAGTTTTGATTGTGCAACAGTGCATTTCTGCTGCACATTCAGCGACCAAAACTACTCAGAATGCTGATTCAGTAACGTTTTAAATCAAACCCAAACAGAAGCCATTCGAAGCATTCTTTTATTTTATTTTATTTTTTTTACTTTATTTATTTGATCAGGGACAATGCACAAACAACATTAGTCTAAAAAAGAAGAGATGTCATGTGCCAGGTTATAGCAAAAATGCTCATTTCCACCCGCAGTCCCTGGACAGGTTGATGTTATACTTACAAAAGTTCATAAAATATATACAGAATAATACATAGAGGTTCACATCATAAAAACCCTTTCTATCATTTGCTCACTCACTCACAGTATACAGCGTTCATATCACAGTCATTCAGTGCGTGCATACGTTTGCTTTGACAATAACCACTGTTTGGTCAGGCGTATAAATGCACTATAGTTTGAGCATGAAATAGCTGGGTTTGGAAGAGTGTTCCAAAGGCTCGCTGCTTTATAAGAGAATGACTGTTGACCATATGCAGTTTTGCGTCTTGGAACGCTGCACTCTCCTCTGACTGTCGACCGTGTGGTTCTAGAGATTCTCTCTAAATTAAGTGTGAAAAAAATGTTCTCAAAGGGGGTGCTTTTATATCATTAATTTTTATGGCCCTTTTATATAATGATTCAAGTGATTTTAACGATGTTTTACACGCCTGTTAAGTATTTGAGGCCTCTGTAGTCAAGTTAAATTTCAATTTGTTACCAAGTTTTTTTATATGACTTTAAAAAACAAGATTTGAATCAAGCAATGCATTTTTTTTAATTTTTTTTTACATTTACTTGAATTGAGTTGAGTTTGTTGTAATTTACGTTTATTTGAAGAAAAAAAAAACGTTTTATCAACATATAAGGTCAGGCATGACGTCTGTAAACATTGTGCAACTTTTTTCATCTCTTTTGATAATTTGTCAGCAAACTCCAGCTCGTTTTTCCCAAAAGTGAAGATAACCGTATCATCAGCGTACATGATCAGGTCAACGTCAGAGCACACTGTAGGGAGGTCATTTATATAGATGCTAAAAAGCAAGGGTCCCAAAACAGACCCTTGCGGAACTCCTATTGAGGTGGCTCTAAACGCAGATTGGATGTTATTTACTCGTACACACTGATGTCGGTCGCTCAAGTAAGATCTTATCCAGTTTGGGTGTGCTCAGAGAGACTATATTGATTTAATTTACTATAGAGTATCTGGTGATTGACGGTGTCAAAAGCTTTACGCAGATCAAGGAGGACTGCTCCCACCACCCTTCCCTGATCCACATATGCCCTGACAGTTTCCAGGAAGTAGCAACAGGCTGTTGAGTACTTCCGTCTGAAACCAAACTGCATTGGATTTAAAAGCGCTTGTGAGTCAGAGTCAAAGTTCATCCTCTTCATGTTGTGTAAACTGGTTTGGGACAGAATAATACTAATAATGCAATAATCTTGTATTTCCAGACGCCACAGCTGCCCTAGGGGTCAGCACAGTGCTTCATTTGAAAGCCAGAATGGGGGTGCGAATTCATGAGGTGTTGTGCCCCTTCTTCTCCAAACTGACATTTGCATTTGAACTGTTCGACGGTGGGATGCAAAATGTTTCACTCACAAGGACCACAGCCTCAAATCAAGTGAAACTACTTTATTAAACGGAGGGGCACGTAAACGGGAACGAGGAGAGGCTGAGGTGAGGAACCGGGGGGTATTTATAGGACGGGGACCGGAAAGGGCGTACGAGAGGTGTGATCCTGCTCCCGAACCTCAGATAAATACTTTATCTCCATTTAGGCGTAACATTTCGACAATCCTAATGTATTTTGGAGACTAAAAGCAGACATTAAAAGAGTTTTAGGCGGAATGAGCAAAGTTCAGAAGGGGCATAGAATTTCATTAAAAACCTGGGGGTAGATCAATCAGCCTTTAGGGTTATATTGCAGCCAGTGGCATAGGGAACTATTTTAGGTAGAACGAAGAATGATTTAAATTAATTTCATACAAATTCTGTGGAAAAAGCGGAAGTTAAAAAGCAATGGCCTCTACAAACGGCTAATGATCGAAAACATACTTCAAAATTCACAATGGATTACATCAAGAGATGCAGTCTGAAGCTTTTGACGTGGTCTTCAGTCTCCTGATCTAAACATCATTGAAGATCTGTGGATAAACCCCCAAAGAGCAGTGTTTGACAGACAGCCCAGAATAGTTCTGTAAGGAAGAAAGAGCTGAAATCCTTTAAACTAGAACTGAAAGACTCTTGGCTGCCTAGAAAAGTGTTTAAAGCTGTGATACTTGCCACATTTGGGCACGCCACATGGAGTTGGTTTCTATTGTACTTTATGCACACTGCTCAACTAAAAACAAAGTCACTGAGAAAAAAAAAAGCTCTGATATTTTTGTTTGTTAACTTCTGCAATGTCAAAAGACCCAGTGTTCCATTCATTTTGCTCCAAGGTCTCGTATTCATGATACGATACGAGTGTGACCACTGATTCCCAAAGTTTCTCAATGGGGTCTTCATGTGTGGGCATTATGCCTCATGCCCCCCGAACCACTCTTTCACAACGTGGGCCCCATGAATCCTGGCATCCTGGCATTTTCCACGCATCGGTGCATTTGTCACATGACACTCCACCTGACTCCAATTAGCATGCTAATGCAGGTTTGCTAACGTGGTATCAAATTAGCAACATTTAATTGCAATAGTAATTGTGACCTTTCTGATTAAATTTGACTTGTTGAGCTGAACTCTGTACTTTGTTAAATACCGGCCCTTGCAGTTTTATAAATATTATTATTCTTTTTTTTTTATCATTTCCACTTTAAAGTCTATATCACTGTTCCATTGTGTTTATTTACTGCCCTGCCCACCAGTAGTCGTTCCTTGTCTTTTGATATTTATAATCCTCTTTTTGTAATAACTTAATAACCACTCATATTAACGTACTACTTGCAACATACGTGTTTGTCTAAATCCGTAAGCACTTAATGTAAAACGCTTACAGTATGAATCAGAAGGAGTCCTATTTACGGTCATTTTCAAAGGCATTATGCTCATTTTCTTTAGCTCACTTGCATGTTATAATCACAATGCACGCTATAAGTTTGAAAACCTCCCCTTTATTCCGAGGCAGCTCCTCTCCTCCTCCCGTCCTTAAAGTCCTTCCTTTTGTCATAACGTCTTGTTCCAATATTCGCTGCTTGACCAGCCCTATGCATCATCCCCGCGCCCTCCCCGCGCCGTGGACTCAAGAGTCAGAGGCACATGAGGTTACTCCCAAAATAAAGTGCGGCGCTCGCTGGCTATGAAAACTTTCAAAGCGGCTGGTCCGTCGTGCCGAATCACTCTGGGTTGCAGCGGGGGAAGAGGGGAAAAAAGGACCGCTGGAGGTGCTAATTTCATGGGTTAGCTCTTAAATTGAGCTTTGCAATTTTCTCCTGAGTAGATTAGAGGTGCTGCGGGTGTCCTCAGGTAGGCCCCCCCCCCCCACATCACCACCCCCTCCCTCTTTGACTACTGCCTGACCCTCGCTAACCCCCCCGCGGCGCTCCCAAAGCATGTTTACTGTGGCGGGATAGCGCTGGCACGTTAGCGGCGGAGAGAAGGGGGAGAGAAGGCAGGATTTTGTGGGATAACAAGGAGGTGCTGAGGCAGGGAAATTAACTTCTTCAAACATATTTAGCAGCGTGAAACTTTTTTCTTTTTTTTTTCTTTTTTAAATAGAAGCTCTAGAGCCATTTAGGCACATAGTGCAAAATGGGTGGGCGTCAGTGAAAACCAGGGGGGGCCTGTTGCCTATACTTTCAGTTATATTTATAACATTATTTTTAACCTCAAAAAGAAAGTTGTCTTTGGGGCATTTTATATTATTATTTTATGCAGAATATAATCAAAAGACACAACTAAGCCATAAAGAAGCATGGAATGAATTTATGCTTTTGGAAAATCTTTTTTCTGACTAAATGAAATAAAAGTGTAAAGATAGTCACTATACATATTTTCGTTTTGCACCACAGATTTGTGTTTTGCACCAACAGAACCAGAACAAAGGCAGGAGGTGCGGTATTTTGTCAGGATTCCTCTGTGATTTCATGTACACTAGTATTAGTCCCAGACCTGCTATGGTTCTGTTATGAGCCTCAGAGCCACAGGTTTAAACCTGTATAAACCGTCAGACCAATGATCCGGTCAGATCCGGAGCACCTGGTGCTCCTCCTCTGTTTCACTTAATGAATGAATGAAGTTCCCCTCGCATCTTCTGTCTACGCCCCTCACGGTCATGAACCTTGTCTCCATCAAATGTCCACGTCCTGGGACATAACTGTCTGTCCAAGTCAGCGAGGGTTGCCCCAAAGTTTTAAACAAACAAGCAGTAGCTATAGCACACAAGCTAGTTAGCATCGCAATGTTACCTCCAGCAAAATCCGTTTAGACGTGACTTCTTAATTAAGAAAGTTGTCAAAAGTCCATTAGTTTGAATAAATCCTTTCACCTCCTCTCCAGCAACAACACTGGTTAACACCGGTCTCTCAAATGAGAAGTTTTTCCTCCGATCGTCCGTGAGCTCAGAGCTGCTCCCGATGATAGACATGTATGTAGTGACGTGTTTATAACATATCGGAGCTCTATTGGTTAGATAGTGAGGGCGCCGTTCCTCGCCGCCCCAAGCTTAAAACTACACATTTATGATATTGTTACGGCACACAATGAAGCTGGTTCCCCCTCCCTCCCCCTCCCTCTGTACAGAAGAAAGTCATGATTATATTTTAAAAAATTTATAAGAGGGGCGGCCCCACCGCCCATAATAGACCAGCCGCTACTGGTGGGCGTGCACAAAAAATGAAAGCCTGCAGAACAATCCGGGTAATACGATGTTGCTACGTCACGACTGTGGGAAGACTGTTCACGTAAGCAAATATATCAAACGTGCTCCTAATGATTTTTTTTTTTTTAAGCGTTTGGAAGAGAGCCTAATGATGAGCAAAGTTACAAGTCTGTGGAGAGGCAAATTAAATGTTTGTTTTACCTTCAAATTCAACACGTTAAAAGAAAATGTAAATTAGGACCAAAGCACAGCTCAAATGGAAGGACATTTGGAAAGTCACATTTGTATTAGGTTGTGTTGACAAAAATGTGTCACTCCGTTTTTTTATTGTTAGAAACCCCATTAGCAAACTCCTGCCATTCTTCCTGGGGACATATTTCAATTAGTTCATTTAAAATAAACATTTTACAATTCCAATAATATCAGGGGTATAATTCATCCATTGGCATTCCATCCTAACATAATGTGAATGACGATGAAATGTCAAAGGAACAATGAGCATCTAAACATGCATCAAAGCGTACATCTTAAGGTTACACACAAATCACAATGACTCATAGGACAATTAATTCATGAATGACCTTACAGACGTGGTTCTCACCTGGTATAGCATTGGGACCCACCATCCCACGAGGATGCCACACCATGACACAAAACGCAATGGAATTGTAATATCGATAGAAAATAAGCTGAAATCAAGCTCAAAACAACGTATTCATTGTCATTTTCTCACACTCCGGTAGTGTTTTTCAGTTGATAAATATTGAAAGAACAGTTTCCTGGGAAAGGCTGGCGACACTCTGAAAATGGTTCCATGACCCACCAGTTCAGAACACTATGCTTACTCCTTTCTACTCCATCCAACATTTGAAAGACCTTTCCTAAGACAACCTTGTCTTAGGTTGCGTCATGAACAAGGCCAACATTTGGCAGTATATTGTTCACCAATATCGCGGTCCTTAAAGGCATGTTTGGCTTCAGCGGGAACTCGTGAATGAAATTGAAACCTTCCGATGTCACATCCTGTACGTATTCCCCAGAGGTGGGAGTAAGTCACTAAATGCAAGTCTCAAGTCAGGTCCAAGTCGTGAAGGTCCAAGTCCCAAGCAAGTCCAAGTCAATTGGTCATGGAGTCAAGTCATAGCTTTTGTCAAGTCTTGCTTCACCTCAAACACAAAGGTCAGCGTTAAGCCTAATTTTCACTGTTGGAAAATAAATTCTTATCAAAATCAAGTCAATCAAAAAATATTTGGATTTAAAGTCTTATTAATATTCAATCGCCACAAAAAAAAAATAATAAAAAAAAATATATATATATATGTATATGTGTATATATATATGTGTATGTATATATATATATATTGAATGCATGAGTTGTTTTCCCCGGCAGTCTGAGAAATAAATAATACATTTAAAACA
Source organism: Proterorhinus semilunaris (assembly GCA_021464625.1). Lineage (NCBI taxonomy): Eukaryota > Metazoa > Chordata > Actinopteri > Gobiiformes > Gobiidae > Proterorhinus > Proterorhinus semilunaris. Next base: position 24,773,093 of record CM038360.1, read on the forward strand.
TTTTGTTAGTTTCTGACCGTCAGTGGTTCCCTTGTAATGCCCCAGCCCTTGTATACTCGGATTCGCCCCTGCTTATTGTAGATTCCGCACAGCCCTTAGTCCCGCTGTCACTTGGCTTTGTGTGGATGCGGAAAATATCTACTGAAACCTGAAACCTGAAACCTTTGTCCTCAGTCTTCATGAGGATGTGAGACAGGCCTCAACTCTGACAATGTTCAAATCCAGGCTGAAAACAGCTCTTTTTACCCGAGCAGATGAAAACTGAAAGTATTTTATCTGCACTCTTGCCTTTTACTGTAATTGACTAATTTTTATGTTGATGTTTTAATGATGGATTTGATCAGTTTTCTTGTAACTTTATGCAACTGTGAAAGCACTTTGAATTGCCTTGTGTATGAATTGTGCTCTACAAATAAACTTGCCTTGCCTTGCCTTTGTATGAATGCCTTAAAACACCGAACCGCCCCCAAGATTTTGGTCAATCAATCCAGCTCTTACTGCATTGTGATTCTGGAGGCTGCCTGTCTGTGGTGTAGCTTCAGCTCATTGTTTCAAACGTTTTATATAAAACATCTATAAAGTCTATTATGAACAGGTCTGTTGATAAGGAGCCCATGGGTGGAGGTAATGAAGGGTGTTCTCAGGGGTTGTTGAGTCATTATGAGTGGATGTAGGGGAAAACCCACTAACCTGAATTAAACCAATCCATCCAGAACACAGAGAGGCCCACATGATTAGGGGATTGAGCCGGGAACCTTCTTCCTGTCAAGGCAAAACTGGATACTCGCAATGGGTCGTACGGGATGCGACCACGCCACGCTGTATCAATCGTGCGCGACGGTAGGCGAAGATCGGCCACGCGACTTGGAATCAGAATGGCAAAGTATTGAATCTAATTATCAAGACTTTTTATTGATTCTGGACTGGCAGGCTAGTTGTTGTTTGATCGCTGAAAGCTGTGAAACCTGCTGCTGTTTGAGAAGTTAGGACTGAGTTCGGTATATGGCCTTTTAAATGTATTGATGATTTGGTGTTGTTCAGCCCGTCAAGTTCATTTCCTTTTTATTCCATTCAAGCAGCTGGAAATGGAGCCTTTTTCTTCCCCCGTGAAAGAAACTGTTGAGGCGCCATCACAAACATGCGCTCGCCCTATCCATCCGATTCCAAACTCCCCAGGGTCCACCTGAGAGAATGCATTCCGCGTAACTTTTGTTTTCGCCCATTATCATGCAAACGGGACGCGGCCTTTCTGTCTAAATGGCGGGGAAATAAAACCGGTCCCGTCATGTAGCTGGCATTCTCCGCGTCCCCACGGACAAATAAACTCCGCATCCCTCTAACTAAACACACAAAGTTGCATCAGGCGCAGGTGGGGGGAGGGGGGGGACGGGTAAAAAAGTTGCGAAAATGAGCAGCTTTGTTTTCCATCCGCGCGTCCTGACCGGGCTATAATTCCTAATTAAATTTTCTCATTTCGGGAAAGGTAGCGAAAGGCGCTCTGCTTTGCATTGTAATTGAGTGCGAGAGCGAGCAGTCGGGAGCGGCGAGTCTTCCGTGCCTCCTCCACGGTAATGGCGTAATTTGTTTTGTGTCCATTAAAAACAAACAACTTTTGTTAATTCTTCACAACTTGGATTTCTGTGCGGCGCTAATTGATTCCATTCCATGTTTTTTTCTTTTCTTCTTTTTTTTTTTTTTGGGGGGGGGGGGGGGGGGTGTTGCTAAGGGAGAAGCCGATTAATGGCGTGGAACCAAAATGTGTTGGTGATGTGTTCGCTGGGCGCAGGGGGAAAACTGTCATTAGACGCAACGTTGTTTTTTTTTTTTTTGTCTCGGGGCTGTGTTTTACTCTTCATTTATTGAATCTGTAAGGAAATTAAACGAATGGAAATGACACAGTGATGGCATGTACAGTGCCCAACAGAAGATGTAAATATGCGTTTGTAACATGGGGCCTTTTGCCCTCTTACCACCTGGAACCGCTCCCTTAATGTGGTGGACGGGTTTGAGCGCCCGAATGATCCTGGGAGCTCTGTTGTCGGGGGCTTCGTGCCCCTGGTAGGGTCTCCCATGGCAAACAGGTCCTAGGTGACGGGTCAGACAAAGAGCGGTTCAGAAGCCCCTTATGAGAGATCAACAGGCCCAGTTAGAACCATGAGACCGTCCTTCTGTGGACCCAACACCTGCAGGAGGAGCCAAAGGGGCTGGTGCAATGTGATTTGGGCAGCTCCAACAGCTGCCCCCACGACCCGGCAACGGACAAGTGGAAGAAAATGGATGGATGGCCTTTCGCCCTCTTACTGCCTGACGGTGCAGTGAGTTTAAAAAAATCGGACTAGCTTCTCCTTCCCTGAACTCCTCCGGGCTTCACGCGCTGTTCATACCACCAGTCTAAAATGGTCTTACGTAAAATCTTTTGAACTATGAAGGGAGTAAAATGCGTTTTTTCAACGTCCTTGTTTTAACCTCTGCGGAAACAAGTCCGTAATTCAGAATCTCTTTTACAGGAGAGTCCCGGCTCCAGAGGGAACCCTACATTGTTTCGAAGGTGTGGGAAATAGGAGCACACAGAGAGGTCCCGACTTCCTCAGGACCCCTTACATTGTGTGTCCACGTCAAATTTTGTTCATATACTTCCTCCATAAAGGCCACACATTTTCTACACTATAAACATAAATGCCCCTCCTGTACCCGAATGGTGCTGGGAGCTCTGTTGTTGGGGCTTCGTGCCCCTGGTAGGGTCTCCCAAAGGTCCTAGGTGACGGGTCAGACAAAGAGCGGTTCAGAAGCCCCTTATGAGAGACCAACAGGCCCGGTTAGAACCATGAGGCCGTCCTTCTGTGGACCCACCAACTGCAGGAGGAGCCATAGGGGCTGGTGCAGTGTGATTCCCATGACCCGGCAACAGACAAGTGGAAGAAAATGCATGGATGGATAGATGGATAAACTTAAATACAGGTGTCTCCAACTTTTTCAGCCAGCGAGCTACTTTTACGCAAAAAAGCATTGAAAAGCTGCATATGCTTCAAAGAAATGTGCGTAAAATGCAACGTAGGTGGAGTTCAAGATATTTCAAAGAAAATGACTTGAGTTTTGTCCGTATATTTTACCAAATGTTTGCAGATTGTGTTCAGCATGTTCAGAACAAAAAGAAAAGCCTCTAAAATGTGAGTCATCAAGCCTTTGTAGAAATGTAGAAAGTATTTGGCCAGCTACCTAGAAGAGGGCTGCCTGAAGCTACTGGCTGGAGACCCCTGCTTTAATTAAATACAAACTATAATATCTGATATAGCTGAATATTACAGGGATGTGTTAATTTAGCAATCACTGTGCAATAAATTGGCTAATCCACGTGTCTGCAAAAGACCGGAAGCTCTTACACTGATCATGAAACTCTTCCGCAATCCTAGGATCTGTCCCCAAAAAGTCTATTGCTAGTGCTGCCTCCACTCCAGTTATTAAAGGTCAGTGACTGAATTCTGGAAATTCCTTGAGGTATGGTGTGTCCAATCTCCATAACCATGTTGAGTGGTGACTGCAGCAGAAACGCCAGCCTCCCCAACCTCTCTCTCGTTCTTCTTCACTACCACAAGTATAGGGAGGTATCATCCAAACGCTGACAAGTCAAGCATTCGCCCGATTCTTTCTCCTGGATTTGACTTGTGAGACATATAATCAACGTTGAGCTCCAAGTGATTCCCGTGTCATGGACAATCCACCTTCACGACAAAAGGAAATGAATGTAGGAAACGACAGCTAACATGCGATCAAATTTGAACCGTCATTTGTCTATTTTAAGGATGTATATCGTGAAGGACTGTGTGCGCACTTTGCATGTTCTCCCTGCGCTCCGGTTTTACCCATCAACCCTAAAGATACATTCTCCAGCTCGGTGATTTTGGCGGCGAGGGATGGGTCAAATTTCCCTACTAGCCCTGTGGAACTAAGGCCTACCAGCAATGAAAAAATATTGTCCCATTGACTTTGTTCAGCTATTTGAAGTACAAAAACAAAAGCTTTATTGGTTCTTCATGGCTGACCTCATCTGGTTGAGGCTGGTTTCGTCCAACTACCCGGCCCTGAGATACATAAACCCAGGCTTCTGATAGAAGGGCTGCTTAAGTTCTGTTAGACTCATATTATTATATTGAGAGCCATTCCTGAATGCTTTTTGGCAACACAGTGCTAAAAATCTGATTGGATCAATATTATATAACGTTATAACATTGAGAAATTAACCTAAGTCTTAAAGCTTCTGCACTGAAGCTTACAACCTACACCCTGTAATGCCTCATTTGAAAGCTAAGACCTACAACTCTGATCTAGAAATTGATCTTTTTCCATCACATTTTTTCCACTTTAATCGCTTCAGTTGTCTCTTTTTTTATTACATACTAGTAAAATTTGTGCTGCTTTTTAGTTGAGTTTTTGTCACTTTTGTTGAGTTTTTTTCTTTTAGTTGCTCCTTTGTGTTTTTCTTTTTTCACTTTTTTTGTCATACTTTAATCGGTTCATTTTTAGTTTTCATCCTCGTTTTCTTCTGACTTTTCCCCCCCATTATTTTGACGCTTTTTTAAATAAGCTTTTAGATTTGGGTAATGCCAAACTGGAGAAAATGTGCTCAGTTCAGATGGGGTTTAAGAGGTTAATATTTTTGGGGGGTGATGGAGGACCTTAGCTACACATTATAAACAATGTGAGTATTTGCAAAAGGTTCATACTGTCTTCTTAGTGAAAACTATTATAGATGGTTTTGAACACTTCCTGGGATCTTCCTCAGAAGCGTTACCTGGTGGTGAAAGTGAAGTGTCGTAGGCAGCTTACATGGATATGTCATCTATAACAATTTTGACTAATTCTGTTCACTTTGGTTGTTTCCTCTTCTTCTGATGAAGCATTTGGGTCTGGATTTCTTGGATAGAAACAATTTACCATTGTCCTTCACATGTTTAAAGCCCATAATCCATCATTAGAAAGTGTGTTCATCATGTCATATCGATTTGCCCACATCCCATTAGCATTAAAAGCTTATGCTCACTTGTTTTCAAGTTTAATTCCCACTATTGCCTGCAGAGGGCTCACTAGGGTCAGTTTGAAAGACTCACTCCTTACACACACAAAAAAAAGCAAAACATATCAATGTTTCAGGCATTTGTCATGCTTTAAGATATTCATAAAATACTAAATAAATTATACATTTCTGCAACATATAAAATGTATAGATCTTAAAGCAGTAATAAGTAACTTGTTTATTGGAGGGTCTTTTATCTCTCCCGGGTGTCTTTGGCCAGAAAACCACATTTGCAACTTGACTGCCACCGGACTGGAGCCACCAATACACACTAATAGGACCACGAAGAAGAAGCTAATAGGCTAACGGGCATAGCTAACTGTGGGCTAGCGCTACTTAAACAGTATTTACAGCCAAGTTTGAGTGAAAAAAATAATTTCCATTGTGTAATTGGATGTACAATATCCCTCTCTCCCTTCGCCTTTTCTGTCAGCGTAGTATTAAGTAAAAAAAGTTACTTAGTACTGCTTTAATGTTCACCTTCATAAAAAACATGTACAATAGGCCAGGATGAATGAGAGTGCGCATGGGGGACAACGGGTGCAAATTAGCCCAAGGCTATAATCCGGTGTAGCTTGTTTACATGCATGAGACCCATGTATGTTCATTAACATGCACTGTCCCGACCAAGTAACCAATAAATAACTAATGAGAGGTCCACGACCAAGTCCAGATGACAACCCCCTAAAAACTGTACTTCCATCATCAGTTCACTTTTGTTTTGTTCAGTTTTCCTTTTCTAAAATATTCCGCTCAAGACCTGACGAAACATATAATTGGTAATAAAATGGTGCCAGTCGTCCGCGGCCCGTCAGTGCCACTCTGGAACGCTGCCCATTGTTTATTTACAAGTTGTGTCCAAAGTTAACAATTCCCCGGCCGCGCTGCAGGGACTTAACAAATCTAATTAGCCTGTATTGGCTCGGCAGACCTGTCAAATCCACTTAACTGCCGCGAGTCCATCACCGGGAACACAATTTATGACGAGGGGAGCGTTGTAGGGCGAGTGGCCAGGCTCCCCCCTATGTCCCCTGCGCTACGGCTGACTGATGGCTGCCATTTCACCAGATGTAGCGCTTCCACAGCTGTTGTCACGGCAACAATTACAGGGGTAATTAATCTGGACACACACGAGCAGCGGTTACGCACTCGTGGCAAAATATGGTGTCGGCCTCTTTTGGAAAGCCGTCGTTTATCATGACTAAAACTTCCTCAAGTGACAATGAACGCAAGACATATAAGGTCCTCTGAACTTTTTAGCTTTTTTTCTGAAGAGTTTCTCTTTTGTTCTCGGGTTTTGGGAATTCATCTGAACTGTGGTGGCTGGCTTCGGAGACCCTTTGGGAACACCAGGAAGCCTGGCGAATGGAGTAAGTGAGTGAGTGGTTGATGGTGGTCGGAGGGGCCGATGGCGCAGACTGGTTGCCTCGCTTCTGTCAGTCTACCCCAGGGCAGCTGTGGCTACAATAGTAGCTTATTACTACCAGGTATGAAGCGAATGAATAATGCAATGTAAAGCGTCTTTGGGTGTCCAGAAAAGCTCTATATCCGATGCATTAGTATTATTATTATTTTTGTGCTTTAGGTTTCATGTTGATCTAATCCAAACAGCGGGTATAGTTACATAGCCAGAGAAATCAGATCAGTCAGACAATCCAACAGTCAGATCTGCCGCATTTACGTGCAATCCAAGTATCAAGGTTTCCACGCGCTACATGAGTTAGTCTCTCAATCTGAAACACCTGCAGCAACAGGTGGAACTGATTCACGAGGATGGCGCGGTATCGGAATGACGTCACCGCTGATAACACACACCCTTCAAAAGTTCTGTATGCTTCGTACAAACACTCGAGTCGTATACCACTGATTACTACCACAACATTCCCGCAGAACATTCCCGTAAAAGTTTTCTCTCACACATGATCGATTGTCCTAAACATCGGCCCCAGCAGTGTAAAATGACTATCGACACAAACATTTCTAACTACGCTAATCTTAACAACAGCAAGTGACAAACTCATTTACTGCAGCCGAACCAACACATAAATAATCCTGAACGTGGCGCATTTACCCCATTTTTAACCACAAACGGACGCTTCTGATGCGGGTGGAGTGGCTGTTACTCGCTCATCAGTTTGCATTGGTGTTTACCCCTTCCGTGACACGATAATGTCGTTTAGGCCTATAAGCTATGTGAGATTTTGTTGTCAGTGGCGCTGCATAAATGACATGGATTTTGACGTTGCAGTCTTCGCTATGCATTTCCGCATGGTTTGTGTCTTGAATCGCTCCGACACAAACCATAGCTAGCTGTATGTCTCAAATAAGTCCGCTATGTAGGTAGGAGCCTGTCCATGTAGGGCTTGAAATGTAAGCATCAAACGCGATACACAACAAGGAGCCAGCGCAGAAACTTTACCGCAGGGGCAACGCAAGTTCTCCTTGTCGTGGCGGTCAAGAGCCTCGCGGCCGACTGACTGCAGATTAGCCAACTCTCTTTCTCGTTGAGGCAGGTGCAATAGTCTGACCGCGATGAACCAAATGCATGAATGATCGTTTCAAGACACCATGAGCCTGCCAGAAACCCAAAGGTCCAGGTTTCAAGCCCTCTTTGTACCCTCCAACTTTGGTCTGTTCATTTTTTTTAGTTTCACTGCCTAATATTCTTTGAGGAAGCAGTGCTCTGGGTGTAGAGCAAAGGCGGAAACCAACAAACCCATGTTTCATCCATTTTGTCAGATACTGTAATTGATATATCGTGCCCGTTCAAAAATCAGAACTCCACAAATCAGACCGGGATCAGATTTTAGATGTGCACCAAGCCACTGTTTCAAAGGTCCTATTTACAGTGTATTTAAATTATATAGCAGTCTGTTTATTATTTAGAAGACATGCTTTGTAGTAAGGGCGGTTTGAGAGGTGAAATGATCCAAACCAATGCAGTGAAAGCATTTGACCGATCCCCATTATTGGCCTGCGCTCCAACGGGTGTGCAACGTGCGATTTTATTCATGTGTTTGGATTTCGGGAATGCAAACTTCAAACCACCCTCGCCTTCCCTGTCCTAAAGTGACTAAGAGAGACGTTTTTCTCACTAGCACTTACAAGACGAGATTTACCACTATTCAAACCCCTCCGTACTCCTCGAGCCAATGTTTTAGCTCAAGTTAACACGGCCCTCCCACTGACAGCGCTAATATCGACCAGCGACAGTGAACTCCCCTCATCCTTCACACCGCGGTCAGCTCTGAGGCCAAAGCCAATACGCCTGGACATTAGCAGTGTATAAAAGGCTGTTTAATGACCGCACATTATTTATGCTCCATAGTGTACGTCCATGTCGGGCCCGCTGCCAACAGGAGTCCGGCATCAGTCCTCGCAGCCTCCATTTTCAGGAAATATGGCTCTAAAGATGACGGCAGCCTCAAGGTGAAAGAGCCAGATATGGATACGGAGACACGCACTGCTGCAGTGTGCAGTTTGAGGGGAGTTGTGATCTCAGTCAGGGCGACAGTGGCGCAGACAGTAGAGCGGGATGTTTTGTGACTGGAGAGTCGGCAGTTCAAATCCTGCAGCTGGACACTGTTGTTGGGTCCTTAGGGCAAGACTCTTTGCTCCACCAGTGTCTGACACTGGTGCATGAATGGCTGAGTGGTTCCTTGATGTAAAGCGCTTTGAATACCTACTGAATGTAGAAAAGTGCTGCATAACTGTGACCATATGTATAATTACAAACATTAACTCAGGAACATGTAGTTTATTTATTTATTGGTTTATTTGGTTGGGACAGTGCATGTTAATGAACGTACATGGGTCTCATGCATTTAAACAAGCCACACCGGCTTGGAGCCTTGGGGTACTCTCGCACTCTCAAACACACTCTCATTCATCCTGGCCTATTGTAAATGTTTTTAGTGGTAGGGGAAACTGGAGTACCCGGAGGAAACCTACGCAGACACGGGGAGAACATGCAGACTCAATGTAATTCATACTGCTGTAAAGCTTTAAAAATGCAATATGCAACTTTGTATGTGAAAAAAAACAAAAAGTTTGTGCGTATTTAACCTTGTAGTGACCCAGCGACTGTATGAGTGGTCAGCATGGCGCCTTTACTTTCCATCAAAGTGGTCTGCAGGACGCTCCAGGATCAATTGTTTGGAAGGTTTTCACTGCTGACGGACCCTTTCACCAAAAAAACCTACAAAATAATTGATCCTGGAGAGTTGTAGAGACCACCGCGATCGAGAGTAAAGGCGCCATGCAGAGCGCCGATACAGCCACTGGGTCACACTAAGGTCAAATACACACAAATATCAACACTTTTTTTCCACATAAAAAAGTTGCATAAGACTTTTAAGTCTCAAGTATTGCATGTCAATTTGGAAATCTCAAAATATTCTCATATTTTGTCGCAAAGTTAATAACTAAAACCTGAATCTCAGTAGTCCTACTTTAAGCGTATTCCTCACAACAGTTTTTAATTGGAAATCCCATTCCAAATGCATATGCCTTTTTTTTTGCATTCATAGTTTTGCTCCATTTGAACCGTTTACTGTCCCTGTAAGTTTTGTAGAAGTCTTTAGCAGGATTTCACACACAGTCTTGGATCTTTTTAGCTCCCTCTTCAGAGCAAATACTTTGTAGTCAGGCCAGTATTGGTGACATGGTTATGTAATATAATGATATAATGTAATATATGTAATATAATATGTTGGTAAGAAAATGTGCATCTCTTCATTTTGACAATTAGAAGAATTTATATTTCAAGTAAATTTGACTTACCCTATTGTCTTTAATGTTTTCCTTATTCAGGGCTCTTTTATTTGTACAGACTGAAGTAAAACTTGAGCTCAATCATCTTTTTCACGCTGCATTTCCATGGTTTCCCTCTAAGACGCCTTCTGGTGCGACTGGATCTCACATAATGAAAGATTAACCTTACAGAAACTATTAGCATATTTTACAAACATTCATTTCACACCCTTTACGCAGCAAATAAATCTGCACATGCACCACACTCCTGTCCTTCCATTTATCGCTTTAGCTTCTGTAAGATATCAAATTGCTCACATTAGATGAAACCAAAGGAAAAGCGCGCACGTGTACTTGAGGGACTTTGCCGCCGCTAACTCCGTGCGCAGCGGAGCTTGAAAAGGGGGCCCGGCGCGGATAGCCAGGGCATCAATGGCAATTAAATGCGAGTGGTGATTCAGACAAGGAGGATAATGAGTTTTAATATACATGCAGGTGAGGGGAGCAGCGCGCACGCCGAAAGCCCCTAACCAACCCCTGACAGCCCAATTAGCAGCCATTTACGATTCGGGCGATGAAGACGAGAGAGCACGGACACCGCGCTATAGGGCTCTCTTTAAACGCGCAAATCCGCCCCGACGGATAATTGCCCCCTTGTTTTTTTTACCCGCATATCTCTGAGCGTCTGGAGTGTAGCTTGGTCAGCCGGAATGGCGAGGAACATGTTTTGATAGATCAGAGTCCGATGATACGCCTGTAATATTTCCTTAATCCGGATAGGTGAGTAAATTATGTTACAAAATAATTGAACCTGAAAAGACTCACAGAGACAGAATGCATTAGAAAGTTTTTATTGAACGTGAATCGTGATTGGGGCTCAGACCCCGGCCGGTCGACACGATGAGCAGAGCCTGAGGAGAGGCCAGGCGGAGGAGGGGCGGAGGAGGGTTGCAGCACGGCTGGATAACGGCCGAGTGATTGACGGGGGAGCTTAAGACGGGGATCCTGGGCGATGAATGGCTGAAGCAGGAATAAGCAGCTTAATTTATTCAGCCCTGTAACGTTTTTTGGTTTCCATTTTCAAACAGCGACAGATGAAGCTACTTAAGTTTGAATTGTCTGTGGTGTTTAAAACTTCTTCTGAACTTTCCTAACGTAGTCTTAACATCCAAATCCTCCTAAACATATGGATAAAATCAGTCAGATAGACATGGCTTAAGCGACACGATATAATATCATATTATTATATAGCATAATATTGATATTTTCACCATGTTACGAAGTTGTTCTCTCATCAAAAACATACCTGCATCTCTGTTTCGACCCAAGTAACTTTGATCTGATTACTGGTAATGCGTTAGATTACTCGTTACTGAAAAAGGTAGTCGTAGATTAAAGTATAGTTTGAATGAATCAAGTGTCCTAGTGGGCCCCAAACCGGCGCGCTACTCGAAGTCCCGACTAAAAAAGGTTGTTCAGTATTTGGATAAACAAGGCTGGCTCTGAGCTGGACATAGCGGCAAAGCGTTACCGTTAGAACAGAACTCCCATAATGCCTTGTAACACCGGTTCCTCCCACCACAATGGGGCGGATGGAAAGTAGCTGGCCAGGGACGCCAAAGCCCAGTCGTGCCTGGTAGGCTCAAATCAGCTCTGTGGATAAACCTCCGTGGGATGAAGGTGAGGAGCGGGAGATGGAGAGGCTGAGGAGGCTTACGGGGGACCTAACTTTTGATCGGTTGACAAGCAAAGAGCTGCATTTAATTTCCACTTGACAACTCCCATGACATCAATCACGTAAAGTACATGTGATAAAATAATGGCGGGCGCGAGATATCCAGCTTTTCATCTATTACCTGGTCCCAACCCCCTCAAAGCCACTGACTATCTTCCCCACTCTTCACTGATAGCCATTCCGGATTGCGTGTGATTTTCCATAATCCCCTCTCGGAAGCTTGCTGGTGAGGGCTCCATGGATCTGTCCTCTCTCCAGGCGTGAAATTGGCGCTCGCGCGCACGTGTGTGTGTGTGTGTGTGTGTGGGTGTGTGTGTGTGTGTGTGTGTGTGTGTGTGTGTGTGTGGCGCGATGGCGCTACAAGCAGCAGATTTCCTCGATCTTGTCTCGCTCGGAGGGTGGGCACAGTGGAGCGGGGCGTTCGATTACAGCCCATTGGGAGACGAGCCGCACTGAGCCACGGACAAGGAGGTGGGATCAGTGGAGTCCTCGAGGCTAATGTTGGAGGTTGGCCGATGAAGCGTGGACCAGGTGGCGGATCATTGTAGAGGCATGTTGGGCGGCTGAGTGGTTTGCATGACAGCAAGAAATTCCTGAGTTTGAGTTCCAGACCAGTGGAAGGTTTGCATGTTCTCCCTAGGCCTATGGCTGAATGATCTTAAGGAAATAAATATATTTCACTAGTATCATAAGACCCCTTGGAGACGGTATAATATTTGCCTATACTTCAGTGATGGTGTCCCAAAATGTTGCGAGTCCTGACTAGAATAGGGGGGGGGGGGGGGGGGCAGTTTGGGCTAGATTTCGGATCTGGGATTTCGGGACAGTCCTGAATTTTTGGGGATGTATAGTCACTCTACAAGTCTCTACACAGTCTAGCACCAAAGTACAGCTCTGACATGTTAGAGCCATCTGAGAACCTCATTGACTGATCTCCTGCTGGTCCCAGAGTCAAGACTAAACACGCGAGGCTTTAGATTTCATACAGTTAAAAATGTGGAACATTATTCCAGATGGCCATACCGCCTTTGCTCTGTTCCCGTCAAATCTTAGGAAGCTTAGGAGGAAGGCCCTGGTTGGTACTTGGATGGGAGACCATTCGGGAACACCAGGAAGCCTGGTGAATATAGTAAGTGGGTGAGTGAGTGAGTTGGTGGCCCCTATGGCTCCCCCTACAGGTGGTGGGTCCACAGAAGGACGGCCTCATGATTATAACTATTGTCTGACCCGTCAACTAGGACCTGTTTGCCATGGGAGACCCAACCAGGGGCACGAAGCCCCCGACAACAGAGCTCTTTCGGGCGCTCAAACCCCTCCACCACGGTATGGTGGCGGTTCCAGGAGGGGATTGTTATTATTATTATTATTATATTATTATTATTATTATTATTATTAGATGATGTGAGACAGGCCTCAACTCTGACAATGTTGGAATCCAAGCTGTAAACAGTTCTGTTCATCTGTGCATGTGACACTGGAAGTATTTTATGCACACTATTTTTGCCTTGTGTACACATTGTGCCGTACAAAAAAACTTGCTTTGCCTTGCTACAAAGCAACTAATATGTACATTTTGGTAAAACAAAATGCTTTCAAAGTTGAGGGTAAGTCTGCCTGAGCGTATCTTCCAACATTAAAACAAAAATAAATACCTTGCCGTATGCACTGTCCATGTTTCTCCATGTAACTCCATGGCACAGGAACAATAGGCTGATTTATTGGGCCCCAGTGACCAGTGAGTGTAATTAATGTTGCTGTCGAAGCGCACAAAACCAGGCTGACACATGGCAACAAGACGCGGGACCAACGCTAAAACTGGCACTGGATGAAAGACGTCGCTCAGGACTGCTTTGTGTTGGAGGGGACGAGAGGCCAAACAAAAAACAACCCCCAAAAAGTAGCAAGGTCTGTTAAAGGTTTATTGAAGTTGTGCGAAAAGCCTCTAATTACATGCCCATCCAAATTGACTACAAATAAGAGTCAGGTTTGTTGAAAACATGCTTTGATAGGTCATGAAAGAAATGTGGTTTTATTACAAGCATTGGGTCCAGTCCGTTATCACTGTTTTGCAATATTAATCTAAAACAAAATATCCAATAGTTTCACTTCCTGATCCTCCACGTGAGTTCACATAAGGCCGTCCCTCCTCTTGCTTATTGCTTGTGTGGCTATAGTGAAGCTGTGGCGAGTGTTTTTACTTTGCAATGAAAGGATTAAGCTGAGCAAGAGAGTTGATAAGAGAACAACATTGTAACATGATAAAAAGTAAAAAGGTCTAAAAGGTTGATAATGCATAATACCCTTTTGAGAGAGCAAAGTGGCCGAAAATCTGTAAATGAATAAAAAATGACAAACTGACAGCCCGATATGATTTCATCCAGTCCCTGACCTGTAGAGCATACATTCCTGAGTATGTCAAAAAAATACATTAAAAAAGTATGTCTCTAGCCCATTCCTGTGCGGAGTTATGATATTTGAAGGAAATAACCAGTATGCTCATTCCAGCCACTAGGGGGAAACTTAAATAAAGAAAAAGGAAAGAAGTCCACACGTGTCCAGCAGAGGGCACTGACGTTACAAACAACACATTATAGCCACGTGGTAAATGGATAATTCTCAATAGTGTTTTCCTGTTTACATTATACAGATGCGCGCCGCATATTTATCGTATTATAGGTGGCTTGCGACTCGCCAAGGAAGCTGGAGTTTGGCCCACGACCCAAATGAGTTCGACACCCCCGCCTTAAAGTGATAGTCTGTAAGGTTAAATGCATTACACATTCAATAGATTGTGTCTAATTGATCGCCTGGGTCTAAAATTAAAGTAATATATAAGTAACATATAAATATATATTATTTCTAAAGTCCCTTTCCTTTGCTCATCTCAGACCCTAATCAGAATCCCTGTCCCATCACTTTGACCAATGAGACGAGCTTTCCTGTGAACTGGCCTGTCAGGTCCAATCAGGAGGGAGGGGGAGGGAGCTTGACCGTTTATCTTTGAACGTTTGCAAACTAGGAGTGGCTTTCTGGTCCAAACAGGTGGGGAGGAACTTGATTGTTTGCATTAAAATGTCACTCTCCCCACTTTGGAATCTTACAGACTATTACTTTTAATGAAACTGAATTGAGAAACCATGGCTGATGCCCCTTGGCGCACCTATTCTGTATTTGTTTGCCTCTGTTTTGAAGGTCTTTTTTTAATGTTAAAGTTCTGGTAGGTTTTTTGCAGTCTTGGTTTGTGTGGTGTACTTTTATCATCCTCTCCTATCCAAATCCAGTTTACAGCTTCCCAACTGTCTTTCAAAGTTGATATTTACATGAAGGATCTCGAGCGTGTGACTCCTGCTGTCCACCATCCTCTAAAACCTGTGCTCCCCTCTCTCTCTCTTCCTCGGACTGCGCCGCATTAAGAGCGTTGTTGTGCAGTCTGTCAAAAACAACGACTAAATCCCATTTGCACACAAAGGAACACTGTGTAATTCCGGATGAGAATCGGTACTCTGTTCATCTCCCGCTCAGGTAATTCTCCCTGGCCCCAAACATTCCGTAATAATCATATTTTTCCAAAGCCCCCCCCCCCCACACACACACACACACACATATACACACACACCATTGACCCAGACTTCCTCCAGTGAAGGCACATCATAGGGATTAAACGCAGCTATTAAAGTCAAATCCACTCATGTTTGCCCACGGATGAGAGCAAACTTCAATTGGAGTCAGAGATTTAGCCGTTTCAATTGGAACTCCACAGGATTTTCTTCAAATAAAGCTGGGGGGGAAAAAAAATAATGAAATATATATTTTTATAAAGACTATACCTGCGTCCATGCTCTCAGTGTGGATGTTTTATTTCAGAGGGATTGGAGAAGACATCGGGGAGAGCTGGGATGATCTATGGAATGTAGTCAACCCCTTTTCCATAAAGAGCTTAACCGTTTTGTAAATAATGTTTTCTCTGTTTTAAAAATAAGACTTAGTATACTGCTGGGCATTCATAAACTGAATGAAGGATTATTTTAACAGGCATGAACGGAATACACAATGAAACGTTTTTATTCATATGAAAAATCCAGGGATAAATGATAAAAAATCATTCAAGGTAATTCCTATGTAAGACACATTGAGATACTTGTTGAAGTTGGTTTCACCATGACCCTTCTCTCTCGCTCCGTGGAGCTCGTTTGACAAAGCAGAGTGAGTTCCCATGAAGAGATCCAAAGAGCTGAGATTTTAACATTTCTCTGAGTTTTTGTTTGGCTTAAATCAAAGAAAAGGAACATCCTGTTAAAGTCTTCAATTCAACAATAGGCTATTTAACCCCTTAACCCCTGCCGGAACCGAGTACATTTTTCGCTGGTTTGGCTTCACCCAAATCTTAAAGCTTCTCAACTGAAGCTTACAGCCTATAGGCCAGTGTTTGAAAGCTAAGACCAAAACTGATCTGAGATTTTTCCTCATGTTCCCCATGTCACTTTTTTGCTCATATTTTTTGCGCCTGTTTTTTTGTTGTTGCTTTTTTGTCACTTTTTGCTGTGTTTTTGTTGCTTTTTTTATCGCTTTATCATCACTTTGTCATCACTTTTTGTCGCCCGTTTTGTTGTGTTTTTTGTCCCCCTCTGATTTTTTTTTTTTTTTTTTTTTTGCTGCGTGTTCATCCTCATTTTTTAGGTCTCGTTTTTGTCGCTCTTCTGATGCGTTTTTGCTGCGTTTTCATCTTCCGTTACATCTCGTTTTTTGTCACTTTTGTATGTTCTCTTTCAAGAAGCTTTTAGACTTGGGTAAAAAGCTGAAAAGGTTGAAAACCACAAGTCCCCTTTGAAATCTGACCACACAAGGAGCCACCCCACTCAAGCTCAACTTAATTTTATTTGTAATGTGGTAAAGCCTAAACAGGAAACTTAATCTTGTAAAATATTGAGTTTTTTAAAGGTACATTATGCAACATTTATTGAGAAAATAAAAGTTGACCTTTCTGTGACTCAGTGGCTGTATGGTGCTTTTAGGACCAATTTCATTTTTTTTAAGGTTTCGGGTAAGTTTTGGAGATAGAATATATACGTAACCATTGGACACAGATCTATCAGCAGTGAAAACCTACCAGAAACCTAAAAAACGATTGGTTCTGGAGCACCCTAGATGGAAAGTAAAGGCGGTTAGCACTCGTGTTTCACGGCAAAAAGGTCTGGGTTCGTTTCCCACCGGGACGGGGCCTTTCTGTGTGGAGTTTGCCAGTTCTCCCCGTGTCTGCGTAGGTTCCTCTGGGTACTCCGGTTTCCCCTACTACTAAAAACATGCACAATAGGCCAGGATGAATGATGTGTGTGCGTGAATGAATGATGGTGGTCAGAGGAACCGTTGGCACAGATTTCTGTCAGTCTCCCCCAGGGGAAACTGAACACCACCGAGTATGGAGTGAAAGTATAATCGTCTCATGTAAAAGCACTTTGTGACCATGTCTGTGAAAGGAGCTATATACGTACAGTTCTTCTTCTACAGCCGCTGGGTGACTGAAAGGTCAAATACGCACTAATATGAACTTTTATCCCCCCATAAAAAGTTGCATAATGCCCCCTTAACCTTTCAACCGTACTGTGTAATTATACTGTTGCATTGAATGCTCTTAATAAAGAGCTCAATACTTAAAAGGCTCATTTCTCAATGGGTAATCAAAGAATGGATTTGGATGAGGACCTAACCGGTTTAAACTTCATATTTGGCTTTTAAAATGGCAAAATGTCTCAACTTATATAGCGCTTTTCCACCTACATTAGGCACTCAAGCACTTTACAGCAAGGAACCTCTCACCCATTCATACACCAATGTACGCAGACACTGGAGGCAAGGTGGGTGAAGTGTCTTGCCCAAGGACACAACGACAGCATGCACCTTCAGGAGGCGGGATTCGAACCCCTGACCTTCCGATCATGAGACGACCCACTCTACCATCTGCGCCACCGTCGTCCACATCTCCGTGGAGACCGCGACCAGTAAAGTTACACTCAGGTTTAGGAGAGGTGATCCGCTCACAGCAAACACACACGTTTGATTGCCAATTTTGAAAGTATTTTTTCAATAATAAAAATATCTGTAATAAATGTGTTTTGTTGTTACACAGTGTAGCTTTAATTAAATAATGGTTGATTAAAAAATAGATTTAGCACAAAATACCAGAAACAAAACTAAAATAAATAAATAAAACACAAGTGACCAAACTGCCACTTACTGATAAAAAGGTCTGGACACGCTCCTGCTCAAGATGATTGTGTGTCGCAAGCTGGGTTGTCACAGTATTTGTGAGTTCATAAACTCACGATAAACCATCTAATGCATCTTGCGCTGATTCAATCCAATCACATGGCAGTTTTTCTTTGAGTAGAACACGTTTTCATTTGCTGACAACAGCAGTTTTAATATTTGACAGGATCGTGCTTGGAAAATATGCAGTATACTGCTACACATCTACAAACACTAATGTTTGTAGGCACTAATGTAGGCGCCGTTTAGTCTCCGGTGCCTGAAGTAACACTCACAGAGACTTTTAAAACTACAGTATGTGAACTTCGTTTATACCTTTTCGGTTTTGGATAAATCTTCAATTTAAAATGATGTCTTTGATTCAAAAAGTGCCAGAATAGCAACAGTAACACAACAAAAAAGTGACAAAAAACGTAGTGAAAACATACGACAAAAGAGAGACGGGAACCCAACAAATGCTTTCAAATGAGGCATTGGTTTAGTTTAATTGTTTATTTGAGCATTCTGCTCAAAAGGAGTGGGTTGACTCAATGCAATTAATGTTTTAATTTCACAATAATAAAAAAGGACATAGTACAAAAAGAACAAAACGACAAAGAACAGCAGCAAAATGATTAATGATTATTAAATGCACTCATGATGGCATTTACCTTAAGTATGATACATGACTGAAACTTTGCACTGTGTACATTCCCAAAAGGGAGTCATTCTAATTACGAGTCTACATACTGAACTGTATAAGCAGCATTTACAAATACACACAATGTGCTTGCATCCTCTCATAAAATAACTTTATCCTATAAAGAGGTTAAGAGGTTAAACCCCATGTTATTATTTTTTACTTAAAATGTGAGCTCCAAATACTCCATATTTGTTTGCATTTTGGAAAGACTTAGCTAAGAACTTCTTCAATCAGCAGGAAATCCAACATTCAAATCCATCCTCGTTCCAAACGATTTAAACGAGAGCTTTTCCAGATTAAAGTTTCCGTGTGCTAATGTTATTTAATATAATCTCAATCCAGCTGCTACAGTTTGTCTCAAGGTACTGTTGCTTTCCAAAACAACGTCTGGTACGTTTTGTAATTTACAGAAATAATGCTAAAATCAGCCACTCTTGCTTTACGAAGGAAAATGTTGATCCAATAGAAACCTCTTCCCTGCAGAAAGTTTACCCCCAATGCCAAAAAGTCTCTCTTCTCGTACAGCGATTTATTCTGATTTGGCCGCCGACACTGACTGATGATGAAGAGTAAACAGTCTTGGATCAGGGGGCCCGTCTCCCGTTCCTCTGAAGGGCAGGGGGAGGTGCGCGCTATCTCCACGCCGCTGTGTCACACTTGTAGCCTAATTACTTAGCCATCTGTCTCTCGTCGTCTGACAAGCGCAAAATGTACAATTATGCTTCCCCTTTAAATTGTAATTAGTTCGGCCCCGTTTGCCAGCCTCCGACGCGCCGCCTGATGAAAGGAGGATGCGCCCGGCTCCGATCTCGTTCCGCCTGGCTTCACGCACACTTTTAGATGCAAATGTCGGTGTTAAAACAAAACAAAAAAAAAGGGCCGATGCTAGGCGCTGTACCGACTCCATGAAGAACTTTTGGACACTGCAGCCTTTGTTTTGTAACTTAAAGCCACACTGTGTAACAATTCACCCAACCAAAATCTAACACAAACACATGCAGAATAGACGTTTTATGCTTTTTTACCAAGCTGTTCTGTTATCATTTGTTCCCGCAGTTTCGAGTAATGTCCTGGTCATTCCTCTATGTCTTGTTTGGACCCAGTGTCATTCCAAAGACTCAGTAAGGGCAAGCACTATTTGCGACTCACGGCAACTTCCGGTGACTCGCGGGTCACCAGTGCCTTACACAGCTTTATCAGCTATTATGTGTTTGTATTGCTCTCCATATATTGTTAACCAGTGACTCACGAGTCATCAGTCACTACTCGTCTAATACTACCAGAGGGCTGCGTCTAATTTCACTTTGAATCCTACACTACGTTGGACATCTCGCTTGTTTTATCTAGTCATTTCAATTTCCACCAAAATATTAAGGTGAGGTATTTTTGTTTCCTTTGTATGTCGGTGTTTTCATTATTTTGTGAAAATTTGAAAGACCATGATACTCTGACATTGAAACAGAAAAAACAAAACATAAAGTAAACACTAGTTAAAAGTTTTGACTTTCGCTACGTGTTTAGACTTCCCATGGTCAATTTGGGAGGTCAATCTGGAATGGATTATTGCATTGGGCAATTATTATTATCATTATTAATATGTAGTAGTGGTAGTAGAAATAGTAGTAATAGTTGTAGTAGTACTTAGTAGTAGTGGCAGTAGAAGTAGTAGTAGTGATTTACACACAAGTGTAGGCTTAGTTAAGGCTGTATTTTTCAGCATAACCTACTCTACTCAACCAATCATAAATTAATTTTTATTTAACCGTAACTCTGTAAATAAAATTTGGAAATTTTGTAGCGCAAACGTCAGTTTATGTTTAAGTTTATGTTTAATCATAATCACCTAAAATTTGAGAAAGCTATTCTTATTTGCCCCAATGTTTTTTGTTTGATTTATCCAAATTGTTTACCAATGAAGTCAAATGCAAAATAACCACTGCTATTGTTTAGGTTATGGACACCGAAGACACTGCTTCTTTCAAAAATGGAAAGTAAGTCTGACTCATGGAAGTGTGGCTTTTGTATTTGCCTCTCAACCTTTTAGCATCACATACATTGTCACCCAAATCTCTGTTGAATAGGATTTAGTTGATCTGTTCTTTGAGTCAATATGCAGCATTATGACCCTAAGAGATCATAATTCTTTAGAGGTCAGTGACACCTCCTATAAGTCAGGTTTCACTAACTTATAGGATTTCGTTACGTTTCTGATCAGAGTTACAAGAAATGAGAGTACGAACACACTTAAAGGATGGTCAGTGGCATTTCCTCCACTGTAGAAACAACAAGATTCCTATAACTGTGGAATTTTTGTCTGTTTTGTGAGTAATTTGCAATGATTTAAATATTTCTGCATTCCACAATACAAAGCCATTAAAGATGTCTAAACTAGGCTGCAGAAAATTAGTGCTCAACTACCAAAAAAAACAGGAAGCGACCTCGCTCGCTCCTTGTGCAGCTGAGTTTTTTGCCTTTCTCTGCGAACTGGTTTATGTGTTCCACATTGTTTTTCTGGATACTTTTGTACGTCTTTGCCGTGTTTTTGTGGAGGTTTGGTGGATTTGTTTACTTTGAGAGTCTAAAATGGTCCTGAAGAAAGCAGCTCTTTAAAAGGTAAACAAAATGCTAGCTTATCAGCTAAACCCATTTGAGACCTACAAATGTCTTCTTCTGAGACACTGAAGAGGCACCAAGAGTCCCCACCGCTGCAGCACAGTGGAGGCGTCACAAGAGGATCTACAGGAAACAAAAGGACAAACGAGAGATGGTGAAAGACAGTTGTGAAGCGGAGGAAGGAGGAGGTGGAGCTGACCAGTGCAGGACACCACGCTCTGAAACAGGGACAAACCCAGGAGGCGGTGCACCGTTTCAGAGGATCAGAGGAGACAGAGGGCAGCCAGCCAGGTTTCTTCCGAGTGCTACAGTTTCCCCGACCTCCAAGGTCATGCGGGTCAGGTTGACACACAGTGGCAGCGCGGCTCAGCCCCAGCAGCTCAGGACTAACACCTGAACACTATTTCGTTGTACGCTTGTACAATGACAATAAAGCACTTACTTACTTACTTACTTACAAAGTCTCAGTAGAATCACTTAGTCTCACTCAGTGCAGAACTCTGCGCTTGCATCATGCAACCCAAATTATTAAAGATAGTGAAACTGAAGTAAGTTAACATAAATGTTTGATTATTGAATATAAAAAATGCCAATGACTTATGGAATTCCCCCGGCAATGACTCAGCAAGTCATTGCCTGGCCAAGAGAGCCAAATGTTTATTTCAGCGTGCAAATGGTCAAAAAAGGTGTGCAATAATAGCTATATAATTGCAAACAAAGTAATTGTGTTCAGCTTTGAAATCATTATTTACTAAAAATCTTTTCAGGGCTTTCCATAACCACATCAAAAATGTGTCTTGGATTCAGTGCAACCACTGCCTGGAATGGCTGCACTTTGAATGTGCTGGAGTTAAGGGGGACATGTCCAAAACCACATTCTATTGTGGATGCAGGCTGGTAGTAAATATGTAGTTAACATAAAGATCAGCAATGTCCCCCGTTTATTGTAACATGATTATCATGGTATTATAATGTTTTTGAAACAGGAATGCCATCTTTTTTTCAACCAAGAGTGAACACATTTAAAAAGATGAAGAAATACTAGTAATGCTCTGAAGGCAATATCTGCTTAAAGTACATATTACATTTAATGGAAAACTAGTGATTATTATGTTTCTTAGGAATTGACAAAGAACCTTGAAAATGGCAACGTGTTGTCTAACAGGATGTACATGTGGACAAACAGAGGATTTGATCCTATTCTTAAAGAAGAGTACAAAAGACACCTAGTTGTAATGGAAGAATCCCTGGTATGCTTGCTTTGTACCCTATTCTGGTCAAATTACTGTTGGATTTGCTCTTTATTTTATTTTATTTTTTCAGATGGATGACATGTTTCAGCGACTTCAACTAATTCTTTCAGAAAAAGAAATGGCAAAGAAACAGCTGTTCATTTCTGAAGTGTTGTTGCCAGAGGTTATCTGTAGATCTCAAAGCATACGTCTTTAACTTGTGGAATGTTTTCTATAAAAATATATTCTTCTTCCTAGGTTTTAATTCTGTGGCTTCAACGAACGCACAAAATGTGCAGATACAGAGCAGAGTGTATACTTCAAAACACAAAAGATGAAGCAAAGTAATATTCTAACACTGGTTTTAGTTACAAAAGAAATTCATTACAGTAAAAAAAACTAAAAATTTATTTGCCTCCAGGCCCTTGAAAAAAAAAAAAAACACGATTATAAAAGCCACCTGTACCAGTGTGTCCATAGAGGTTGTAAATATAGTGAATTAAAGAGAACAACGTTAATGACATCATCCAATACCATCATGTCACCTACTCCAGATGCTCAAAATACAGAATTCATTACCCCAAATCTATCATATTACCTTAAAGTGCACTAAGGAAAAAAACTATAAAAAAAATTATATTTGTGCTTATTTAAGCCTTTGGTGGCCCAGTGGCTGTATGAGTGCAGCATGGCACCTGCACTTTCCATCATAGCTGCCTCCATGACGTGCCAGGATCAAACCAAAGAGTTTCCAAAATGTGTAGATCCCATACTCTTAAAAACATTTGATCCTGGTGCATCATACAGACCACTGCAATGGTTAATGAAGGTGCCACACTGCACCCATCAAGATGTTTTTTTTCTCCTTAATGCCCCCTTAAATCTATCCTTTGTTGTCTGGGTGAAAAGTACCTACCATGTAATAAATCCTTTTTCTAAGTCTAGTTAACAGGTTATTCTTGAATTGCAGAACTACTGAAACGACACCACAACAAGATAAACCACACACATCAGAGAAGGGAAAACAAACCATATAAACTAACCTATTCACTTTATTAGACCAATTACTGAATTAAATGCAATTGGAAGCATACACAAATTAAGTAAAATATGAGTGAACAAAGATTGGGTGCAAGTTTTGCTATATTTCAGTGTTGCATTTTGATGGCTGTAGCTAATTCATTTGTAGACATTGCACTATAATGCAAATATTTAAATCATATAGATTTTTCTCTCATCAATATGACCGGTTACTTTTTCTCCCAATACAGGAAAATGTATATACAGACACTCCATTATCGCAGCAGAGTGGTGCTGCAACACATCAATGGAAGGAAATGTGGAACTGCCGTCAGTTCTTTCCATGAGTGAAGACGAACAAAATGTAGTCTTTACAAAGCTCAATGAATCTTGTGCAGATGATGAAGAGGAACCCCCTTATCAACCCTTAGTATTTACCTTTGAACTGAAAAGTGATAACTTTATGCAAAACTGTGTTGATGTTAACAGACTTACAGTTTATGCCAAGTTCCAGGTCGGACAGTAATCTTTACACTTGTTTATTTGATTATTATTATTTTTATTGTTGTGGTTTCAGTTCAGCATTACTAAATTTAAACACAATAACTGAGTATATAGTTTTTTAATTTAAGTCATTTTGTCAAATGTAAAGATCTACATAACTAAAGCTGTTGATGTTGCCATTTCATTGTTGGAGGATGGATAATAGTCTGTAATTTACTGCAATACTTTATTTTGGACACATACAAAAACTGTTGAAAAATAATCCATGCAATACAACTGATCACTAGATTCATTAATAATTCATAAATACCCTTAAAAGGAAAGTATTGTGGTATTTTTAATTGCGAGCCACGACTTGGGGCTCGTGAGTCACACAAGTCACTGTAACAATACATGGAGAGCAATACAAACGCGTAATAGCTGATAAAGCGTGGGTAAGGCACTGATAACATGTAAACTGTTCATCCAGATCCATATGGTATTCATAAATACCCCTAAAAAGCAAAGAGTCATCATCTAAATGCGTTGGTATCGTTTATAATTTGCGATGCTGGATGGCTAAATGCTAACGGCTATAAACCGGCTCCAGAATTCTCTCAAGCTTCCTGGATTAGTCGGCTTGCTATTTCTCCTTTTTATTTATATAGTTGTATTATATGCTTACAGTGAAAACGGCTAAACCTCAGATTGGTGTCTTTTTATATTCCACTGAAAGCATATCCAAGCTACTTTCACCTGGTCTCAAATGGCGGTGTCTGTTGCCAATAAAGTCTCATGGTCATAGCCCCTGTGTTTTCCACTGTCTAATGCCGCGTTCCAGGCAACTGGTAACTGGTCCATTTCCACCCTGCGAGGAAAAATGCCTCAGAACTTGAATTAATCGATTTGAATTGATTTTCCCTTTGAATAGCCTGATATTGATTCAAAACACCCTTAAATCGATCCTTAGGTTGTGTTTGACCACATGAACTATCAATCGACAATAACTTCGGAACTAAATGAGATAGAAACGTCCGTCCTTTTGCACCGCGTTCGCCGCGCCCCTCTAGCCCTCCAGGAGCAATGTTACATCGTGGAAAATTACTATTAAAAAAAAAAGGCTCCCCCTGTATATTATGCGGCTTTTGTGCACATGTTTCCTTGTCCTGCATTTCATCCAAACAACAATTTTATGCTTTATTTCGCACATGGCAACAAAGGGGGGTTCAATTCTTCATGTAAATATTCATATCTTTATTAATTTACCAAGTTAGAGTTAGTTTCTACTATTTGCAGCAGTAGTTCTTCTGAAAATGTCTTCCATATCCAAATAAAATTGGTATTGCGTGATATCCTTAAAGCCACACCGTGTAGAATTGTACTCAATAAATAAAATTGAAATGCAAGCATTTATTTTTTGAGCGATGTTTCCATCATTTAAAAAGACATGGCTGTAACTTTACTGGGAGTGGGTAAGTCTCCTGCTCGTCTCCATGGTGATGTTAACTAAAGTCAGCAGAATTTGAGATTTAAACAGGTTAGCTCCTCATCCAAATCCATTCTTTGATTACCCACTGCAGTAATAGCATATTCTTTGTCGAGCTGGTCATTGGGAGAATGTTTTGTACTGATTTTATCAAAAATAAATCAAATTGAATCATGAATCGAATCGGGCCCATGTGTGTATATATATATAATATAATGTATGTAGCATGTTTGAATTGCATCTGGTGTAAAGAAACGTTCCTATGAGGTTAGCGTCTTATTAGCTAACTGTTGTAGCATTAGCCGTTTTGTTTACGCACAAGTGTATTCAGCTGGAACGCTCTGAGGTCATACTTTTTTCTGTGGAGAACCTCCCAGTTTCCTGAAACGCAGCATAACTGTCACATTCTTACATCAACACTGTTTCCAATGATCAAACGTAAAATATCAATGCAGAGGCACCATGAAGGAATGGCTTCAGGAATTTAAAAATAACCAGTTTAAAGGTACGAGGGAAAAGATAGGACGATCAGAACACTCTTTATGCCCAAATGCTTGCAGTAATCGTTTTGTGCGAGAGCTTGTCATTGTGTCACACACGCTCATGTTCGTATTGTAACCCTGGGTATATTATTACATTCTAATGGAGAATGTGATGTCTGCGGGAAGGCTCTGTGTTAATTACAGAGAGCCTTTCTCCTGGCAGCTCATAGAGGCACAAGCTTTTGCACCGCGCCAGAACAGTAAGGTTCACCACATTTTACGCAGTTTTAAAACCGAATTCTCCTTTCTGTGCGCTGCGTGAAAAGGGCTTTTGTTGTTGGTTTAAATTTGGTCACTCTGTTCTTCTTCCAACACCAGTGGTATATTTGGCATGGGAGGGAACGTAGATACGTCGAGGGGAAACACTTTCCAGTAGAACTTGGCAGCTGCTGTTTGCATGACCGGACAGTTTTTATCCCTGAAAGACGTAAAACATGCTTAAGAACTCATCCTTGTGAAGAATATTAATGTTAGTTGTTGTGGAAACTCTAAATCTTTAAACATGGTTGAGTTTGTAAGTAACCTGTATAGCCACTCGGGCTGGGTACCGTTAAACAATACTAGTCTGGTATAGGAAAACAAAGTTTAGGTACCGGTGCCGGAAATAAATCTTACATCTTTATAGTTAGGCTCGTCTCCACAATGAACACAGCCCACTCAAAACCTCATCGTTGAACTTAAACTATTGCCACGCAATTGGTCCAAACCACCAATGGATTCGAGGCAAGATGAGCTTTTCAAGATGGACTTCTGTGAGAATAAAAACAAATAATCTTTGTGATGATTCATCTTACAGCGCACAATAAGAAATGTTGCTTTTTATTCTACATAACTAACTGGTGTTGTAAGTTTCCTGGTGGAAGATTACAACATACTCATATAATTAGTGTTAGGGCTCGTAACCGTTGGACCCAGAAACGCACTCAACACCCAGAACGAGAATCAAAAAGTGGATTTATTAAAACAAAGTGTCCTCTAGGCTTGGCTTGGTCGTAGGGGTGGCTCCAGAGCAGGCTCAGGGTCTGGAAGAAAACAGATGTCCAAAATCAAAAATAGAACCTGGCAAAAAGTCGTGCATAGTAGAGGTGACTGAACAGAAGTACCGCAACATGGAACGGAACAATCCCACGATGAGTGGAGGTGAGTCAGAGGTCTTTGTATTGCAGTGATGAGTTATGGATGCCAGGTGTGCCTGCTCGGAGTCCACGCCCCACCAGGGCCAAGCCTAAAAGAAAAACAAAAGGCCACAAGAGGGAGACAAAACGAAGGCACATAAGGCCAGAAACATAACAATTAGAATATCGTTAAAAAGTGCATTCACTTCTGTTATTCAACTAATATATGATAGATGGATACATTTGCAGAGATTGGTTTGTGGAAAAGCTTGCGCAAAGTAACGAAAACAATCAAAAAAGCAAAATAAAGTCCCAGGCACTTGAGTCATGTAGCAAAATAAAAGTCCTTTATTAAGAAATGGACCAGCCTACGCGTTTCGACCGCAACAGGTCTTCGTCAGGGCATGTAAAATTGATCACAGGTGTGGAGATTTATACAAGAGATCATGTGACCAAACATGTCACGTGATCAAACATGTCACGTGATCAAGAAACAAACAAGGGAATGCAGATAAAAAATATATACTAAATTGTCCTGGCCAGGACTAATGCCAGAGACCCAGGGAGATAGCATGAAGTAAAATGTGACATTACGTCCACAAATGGACACGAGGCGCATTAACTCAGTGAGCAAGAGTGAATACATGTATCATAGGATACGTCAAAAGGTCATGGACATGAGACCGGAAAATACAATGAAAAAAAAAATAAAATAAAAGTAGAGCAACCACGACCCCAGAGATAATAATATGAGTTGCGTAATGGTAAAATTGCCACCACGGAGGTCCATTTCCACAGTTTCAATGACCATCCCCTTCAGTTTATTAAGATTAGAGTGGCCAGAGTTTTTGAAATGCTTTGCGATAGGGTTGTCCATATTTTGAGTTCTAACAGCATATTTATGTTCAGCAAATCTTTGTTTGAGTTTTCTCTTTGTGCGTCCGATGTAAAAACATCCACAGTCGCAGTCAATCCTGTAAACCACGTAGGTGGAGTTGCAGTTGGCAAAAGAACGACAAAGGAAGGTGTTTTCATGTTTTGAGTCAATGAACGTTTTAGCTGTGTTGATGTGGGAGCAGTGAGAGCACTGTCCACATCTGAAGGTTCCAATCGGTTTTTGAAGAAAGTGGTGGGTTTTCTGGAAGGAAGATAGTTGGTCACAAGTTTGTCTCTTAGGGTAGGGGGGCGCTTGAAGGAGAACATTGGTGGATCAGTGAACAAAGAGCCCAAAGTATGGTCACAGGATAAAATGCTCCAGTTTTTGAGAATGACACCTTTGATATTGCTATATTGTATTGGACAGAACATTTTAGTGCTGGTTGGCAAAGGAGGACGTCTATGTTTCCGCAGAAGGCTTTCTCTGTCTAAAGTGCGGGCTTTACAAAGTGCATTGTTCAGTATAGTTTTTGAGTAGCCCCTCTGTGAGAATCTGTTGTACATGTCATGTGCTTGTCGTTCAAAATCACTATCCAAATTACAGATTCTCCTTAACCTTTGAAATTGGCCGAACGGGATATTAGAAATCAAGTTTTTGGGGTGACAACTTTCAGCTCTGAGTAAAGTATTTCTGTCAGTTTCTTTTCTTTCTTTCCAGAACATTTTTTAGGTCCAGGAAATGTATTTCTTGTTGACTATATTCCAGGCTGAGCTTCATGTTAGGGTTCTTGTCATTCAGAAATTTGTGGAGTTCCAGAAGTTGGTCTTGAGAGCCTGTAAAAATAAATAAGGAGTTTTTTTTTTAATATATGATAGACTCATTACATGCAAAGTGACATTTGTATAGTTTTTATTTGTTATCATTTTTATTATTATGGCTCAACTTGTAAAAACCCCAAATTAAAAATCTCATAAAATTAGAATATTTAGAAAATGGACTGTAAACCATAATCATCAACATTATAACAAATAAAGGTTTGACATATGTCACTTTGCATGTAATGAGTCTATCATATTTAAGTTGAATTACAGAAATAAATGAACTTTTTCATGATATTCTAATTATAAGACGAGCACCTGTATATACCAAAAAATTTCAATATGTGTGAATGAATAAGTGTGGGAATCCGACTGGTGCACCGTGATGTTGTAGCTATTTACAGGAAATCTCCGGCTCACTAGTGGACAAAACGTCAGAAATAAGCATCGCAAATGGTGAGTCTCATCTTATCTATACTCTGATGTACTCTCCTGGAAAAAAGATTGAAGATATATATATATATATATATATATTTATTAGTACATCCATAAGTAACTTAATAGAGAATGCCTTTTCCCTTGGCCTCCTCTCCCCATGTGCCGCACTCTGTTTGACATTTCCCTGGGTATTAGCCGCATTAATCAGCCATTGTAAATATTATCGGCCTCGCAGCCATCGGGAAGCTTCGCAACACACAACAGCTGTGGAGCGGGGGTGCCACATGACGCGCTGCGCTCGGGCGGGGCCAGCGCGCGTTCCTGTTAGCGTGATTAGCCTGTAATCATAGGCGTACAAACTGATGATTAGCCCGGCGCTAAGCTGTCCTCGGGGAGAGAACGTGTGCTTTCGAACTGGCTCTTTCTTCCCCCCCCTCTCTCTCTCTCTCTCTCTCTCTCTCTCTCTCTCTCGTGTGATTAGGCTGTGATCTGATTGGATTGCTCGCCCACTAACAGCCCAGAGCTTCTCCTTGTGTGCACGATGGACCAGTGGTGTCATTTCATACATACAAAATAATGCACTCCTGATCACAAATTATGGCCGTAGGTAACTTGGTGTTCTCCCAACCATAGAAATCACAGAAATGCCTTTTAGCTATCACACATTTTGTTCGCCGTTGAATCCAAGACCCGATATAAATTGAACGTTCTATCGACATACAAATGAATAGGGAAGACAGGCACAGTACTAACACATGGAGAGGTATGTTTTGTCCTTTCCATAGCACACATATGATTTCTTTATCATCAACATCTCATAAAGTGGCCATTGTATGTATATCTGGCCCGCCAAAACGTAACTGCATTTGAGTTAGCATTTAGCTCAGAGGACACTATACGCTCATTTGTAGCTAAAGTAAAATGTCCAAACGTTTGTACTTTTATTCATGATTTCCAACTAGGCTTTGATAGAGTTAATAATGGCTGAAAACATCTGGATCTTTAATCATTTGCAATGTTTGATGGCTAATGCTAACGGCTATAGAAAAAAGATACACTGAGCAGGATCGCGGACTAGCCTACTTGCGAACTGTCCGCATACGTTAGAATCGAACGCTGCTTCATCTTTTTATTTTTATGCTTAAAACAATGAGAACGGATGATTGCTCACACTTGGAGCCTTCATGACATTTTCATATTAGTTTGTTTTTTTACTGTGTTGTGCAGTTTTGTCCATCTAAAAGACTTTGTTAACCACTTAAATGCCACCCTAGGGTTAGGGTTAAGGATTACTTACATCCAAGTCTCAAAGCGTATTGACTAGAGAGCTCACAGTACCTAAAGCCAAGACCTTCTAGTTTCTAAAAATATGTGTGAGATCTGTGTAAGTGAAACACAACTTACGTTACATTTGCCGTTCTTAACCCTAATTATATCCTGATTAGGGTTAACTAATTTTTTTCGGATCCTCACAGCCAAACCATACATGCAGAGACCCAACAGAATGCACACGGAAATATGGATAAACATAATCAGAGGTGGCTTATTCATGCCGTCTTCCGCTCCGTGATCAGCCTGAGGCCACACAAACGTATTCCCATTGAGCTTTTTTTTGACAGTTTTCCGTTTATTCCCATTTTATTCTCATCACTCTCTGTGATTGACAACGATTGAAATCTGCTGACCCGCAAGCTGAAGGGTTCAATTCTGCACTCGCATATGAAGGGGTTGTCTTTCAAACGGGAAAAATGGCAACCGGATAGTTTGAGTGAGTGGGACGTGAGTGACTGGTTGATGGTGGTCGGAATGGCCCACCTATATGTTTCTATCCCCTGTGAAATGTGTGGGATGCCTTGTCGAGAAAGCGCTATACAAATAAGATTAATTTCCCCCTTCTAAGCTTTGGATCAAAATAACCGGACAGTGCACTGCGTTCGATCCATCCTACAACGCCACGGTCACGCTCAGGAGTACGAAGCTGGAGTATTAACCACCGTTCCGCCACTGCAGATGTCGCTGACCGGCTCGCATGTGGCTCGTGTTGGGTCTGCAGTGGGCCGGGCAGTGTGGGTAATTTATCAAGTGGTTTGCTCTAAGTCACAACAGCGCTGCACGGTCATTAATTATGTGGCGATCGAGAAACAGCGGCGCGGAGTGTGGGCTGGACATGGCGAGGTGCCGGGGTCAACCACCAGCCCCACACAGGAGACATAATGCAGGGAGGAACGGTACTGGGCAATGTAAGATACAATTATTTTTTTTGATTATGCAAAATCGACTTTTTAAAGCATTTGGGACTAATAATAATAATAATGCATCGGTTTTATACAGCGCTTTTCTGGACACTCAAAGACGCTTTACATTGCATTATTCATTCACTCCATACTTGGTGGTGGTAAGCTACTAGTGTAGTCACAGCTGCCCTGGGGTAGACTGACGGAAGTGAGGCAACCAGTCTGCGCCATCGGCCCCTCCAACCACCACCAACCACTCATTGACACACAATGTTGTTCCCTCATCCAAAAACAAACATGGAACTGTGTTTTTAGCCACTATTCCAAGTGCCACGACAGCAGCTCATTACAAAGCTCCTCCCCTTTAGCCGTAGCTCCTCCCACAGCCCCTACAAAACCTGGAATTGCTTTGCTTACCTTACAACTCTGACAATTATGTAAACTGTGTAAGAGAGCAGCACGCAGCAGCCCGCTCTAAGACGACTTCTGTACGCTACGGAGGTTTGTTGTGAAGGGGAGCAAGGGGCTCCTTTTTGAAGCCAGGAATAATTGCTCAGGGAGATTTGGGGTATACACTGTTTTAGATCAGTACTGCATTTTCTAACCAACAAGTACATCGTTTACAGTGGTGGTGTGTTTGAAATTGTAAAAAAAAAAAAAAAAAAAAAATGTGCAGAGTAAACTAAACTAGAACTAAACCATGGGTAGAATGAAGTCTAAACCAGGTCAAAACAAAGATAAATCAAAACCTAACCCAATACAGGACAAAACCTCCATGAAATAGTTCATAAATAACATTGTATTTATTGTATTTCTCAGATTAGTCAAAGTGCTTGTCAGTGATGCCTAGCAAAACGTGCGATGATACCGGGGTTCGTGCTTTATTTGTCATTGTACAATTGTATAACAAAATTGCGTTCAAGTGTTGGGTTAGTCCTGAGCCGCTGTGACCCAACCTGACCAGCATGTACTGCCCTCAGTGCTCCTCTGAAACGGGGCTGCGTCTCCTGTGTTTTTCTCCGTTTCAGAGCGTGGTGTCCTGCACTGGTCAGCTCCTCCTCCTTTCCTCTTCATCCTGCGCAGCCCCCTCCACTCCAGAACAGTCTTTCATCCTCTGGGAAGGGCGTAGCGGACAAATATAATCCATCTTATTCTCCAGTGAACAAACATTAGTCAGAACAATGGTAGGGATAGAAGATTTGTGTGGCTTAGCTCTGAGTCTTGCCCGGATACCTCCTCGTTTGCCCTTCTTGGTGCCTCTTGTGACGTCTCCACTGTGCTGCAGGGGTGCAGCACTCCAGTGTTTCAGAAGAAGAAATGTGTAGGTCTCAAATGTAGCTCATAAGCTATCTGTTTACTTTTAAAAACGCTGTGTCCTTCATGGCGAGTATCGACTCTCTCCGCAGTAAAAAAAATACATTGAATCTCACAAAAACACAGCAAAGATGTACAAAAATATCCAGTAAAGCAATGTGGAACACAGAAACTACCATTGCATTTTGCAGAATAAGGGGAAAAAAATAAAATACAAAAATGCTGCTGTACCAAGAGAGAGGGAAGTTGTTTACTGTATACAGTCAAGTGCTAAGAATTTTGGAAAAGCACACAGACTTGCCATCCAGGATACCCGAGTAGTACCAGTTCATACACCCCATGTATCACCCCCAAGTCGATATATCCAGCCGACTGGGCAATGCCATACCGGAACCAGACCATGATGTATCAATCGTGTGTCGAAAGGCGTCACATGACCTCCAGTAACACCAATAATCACCTATGACTGCAGGAGACAGATTTAAGAAATTTGGTTGGGACATTACATGAACACACGTGGGATTCATGCAGGTAATCACACCACGCC
The DNA here is from genome assembly GCA_021464625.1 of Proterorhinus semilunaris. Classification (NCBI taxonomy): domain Eukaryota; kingdom Metazoa; phylum Chordata; class Actinopteri; order Gobiiformes; family Gobiidae; genus Proterorhinus; species Proterorhinus semilunaris. Next base: position 24,806,316 of record CM038360.1, read on the forward strand.
GGATAGTAGTTATACACTCATTTCCATCTGTTGTTCGCGCTCTCAAACACACACTCACGCAATCTGGTCTATTGTGTATATGTCTTTAGTGGAGAACATGGAAAGTAGATTGCAATCTTTTTATAGAATTGTGAAATATAATGTAATAAAATATGACACTTTCTATATTTACCTTAATATTGCAGCAGTGGTCGTGACCAAATCCGCCCTGGTCTCTCTCTAAAGCTGAAAGCGTGGCCCTCGGAGGCTCCAAGGGACCCTGGTGACCTCACAGATAATCAAGAGCCAATTCACTTTCATTACAGGCCCATAATTCATTTCATTTGTTCCGCTGTTTAAGCCTGTGCCGCTGCTGCTCATAACTATTAACAGTAATGAAAATGTGCAGTAATTGAGCCGCAAATCAATGGTGTCGAGTGGCTCTTGTTCAAATCTATGACTCTCCACAGGCCGCACTGTCCATCATGAGGTATACAGAGCCTTCTAATATTAAAGAGGACATATACGGCTAAATCAGGTTATTTAATATAGTCCCCTTGTCCGGAACATACCTGGAGTACTCACTTTAGTCAGTGTTCTCTTTGGTCCTTCTTCTTCTCTTTCTTCTTCTCTTTCTTCTTTCTTCTTCTGAAACGGCCTGATCTGTATTTACTGAATTTTGTTACATCACAATAATCATGCTACACAAAACTGTCCTTCACTTTTTAAAACCCCTATTTCGTCACCAGAGCCTTTTCTGGACAGTTCTCCTCTGCCATTAAATTATAGTGTAGTGTTTCATTTCATTCACACAATTGTGTTAAGTATTATTAAGTATATTAAGTCTGTCTCCTTTAGAGCTTTAAAACACTCCACTTGCTGTCAAATATATATATATATATATATAAATACATCAATATACAGATAATTGAGCAATAGAATAAAAATATATAGGTACCGATTTTTGGAGAGATTTAATTTTTTTTAAATCCAAGAATAAACTGAACAATTACATCCATGAAAAGACTTTATTGTATACAGCTGGACTAGTCTCCGATCATAATCAGGATTTGTGCCTAAAGGTTTGAAATAAATAATGTATCCCGATGGTTTATGTTTGAAATACAAGGGTCAGAATAAATGTTATAATTTTTTTGGGGGGGATGGCACAAGTTGGATTTGAACTCCGGACCTTGTCACCTAGTCAGGTGCTATAGCCTGCCATTATACCACAGTACAGTCCTTTGACCCTGAATCAAATACAAAGTGTGCTATCACCATCAACCAGCTGCTACTTAATGATAATAAATAATAAACATTTCAAAAGTAAAACACAAAAATATTGTTTGTGTTTACCTCACGATTGATATTTTGGACGTAATGACAGTAAGAGACTGGACTGGTCACTGCACTGCACCAGTGACCACAAGCTTTCACTCTTATCTAATTACATGCCAGCAAATCGAAGGTGCTGCGATGAACACACTTCGAGAACGGTTCCTGAGATGGATTGAGGGTTTTAAGAATGTGAAGGACAGTTTTGCGGTACTTCTATTACACAATAAAATCAAGGGAATACAGATTGGAGCTTTTAGCCGCAGAAGAGGAAGCAATCGTGGTGTGCAGCTTACTCAAAAGTGCGTAAAAGAAACACTGCCTTCGGTTTAATACAACAGAAGGCATTGGTGAGTCTAACCTGTCACATGCTTTTTATAAACAATACTCTTTTGGAGCTTCCTTCATCTCTGTCACAGCGCTCCTCTGGTAAATGACACTGGTCTCGTGCCAGTCCTGTTAATTTCCTCAATATGTAAATTCGGTTAATGTGAAGCCCCGTTTGACTGGCAAAACTGCGGCGAGAGTTAATGAACCTTTTGCAATTACTGCTATGGCAACCGCGCTACCTGGGCCTCGCTGATATTACGCGCGCGGGAGGCCTCTCGACATCTCACAATGAGCAAACGCAGCCCCTGGGCGCCAATAGGTAGCAGCACAATGTGCCGTTAGCTTCGGAGGAACCAAACCATTAATGCCATTAAGCTAACAGAATGTGACATGACGACACGGGATGTGTTTTCAGAGCAGCTTGTTGTTCGTCTGTTTGTGCGGAGAGACAGGAGAATGAAAGCATGGAACAGTTTGGGTAACAATACTATTTGTACAAAGCAACGCTTGAGTTTGGGCCATAATCAAACTGTAACATAAGTCTTATGTATGCATCATAGAGATTATAGCAGAAGCTAATTTGCAGCACTTGGATGGGCTTTTACAAAAACGGTAAAGTACAAGTTCTGGGGAGATCTTAGCAGTTAATCGATACATTTTATTCTCCAGTGAATGTCCATTAGCCAGAACAGTAGTAGGGACACAAGGCATAGTGGCTTACCTGCGAGTCTTGCCCGGATACCTTCTCCTTTGTCCCTTCCTTGTTTCCTGTAGCACCTGTTGTGACATCTCCACTGGGCTGCAGCTGTGGGGTGCTCTTGATGCCTCTTCAGTGTTGCATCAATATGCATCAATTTCAGACCCTGCTTGATATCTATTGCAACTTATCTTGGGTTCTATTTATAAATGTTTGTCCCTGTCTCACTGTAAGACCTACATACGATTAAACATGTTTGAGTCACGAATATTGTGAGAGAAAACATTGCAATTTCATGATTGACATAATGAAGAGAAACAACTTTTTTAGTTTTTTTTGTATTCAAAACACTTGAACTTGTAAACCCTCACTGTTTCTAAAATGAAAAAGTTTTTGGACTTTGCATTCAAAAAAAAAAACATTGAATAATACAAAACAATGTGAACTTTATTGCTTGCCACAATCTGGGCTAGGTTTTGTTATCAAAACGTATGCTTGTCTGCTTGATTCATTTGTCAGATGTTTTGAGGAACAGACTAAAATAACTTCATTGGGAATTATGTACTTTGTTTCCGTCACTTGGATATATAGCGAAGGACTATCTCGAAGATGTTTTCATATTCAACTATCGGTGCGATTACGTGCTGTAAGCCTAAGGATCGCTAAACTAGGTCTTAGCACAGCCCAAGACAACCACAGTTTACGGACCACGACAGCAGACCCCATCCCATGTTTGTCAAATCAATATCTTCAAAGCCGTGCTTCAAAAGGCTCTCAAATCCCCTAAAACCTGACCGTGCCTCCGCTAACAGGTGTCCCTCTCCTCGGCAGAGCCCGACGGTGGTGGTGCCGAGCCGGGGTCGGGGTGAGTGATGGAGGAAGCCCGGCGCCTGACAGCTCATCATAGCGTTAAACCAGTGTCAGGCCACTCGGCGGCTGACGGTAATTGCAGGTGACAGGGCTAAGTACAAGGCGCCGTACAATGACAACGGTGACTCCGGAGGAAATTCTTCACGCCCCTCCACCCGCCGCCCCCTCGGAGCCCCCCGACCCCAAGCCCTGACAGGGTGGGGGGGGGACATTATGCAGACGAGGTGCCTGTCAGGAGCACATTACCGGACCGGGGGCAGTCTGAGGAGAGGCTGATACGAGGCTGGAGACAAAGACGGATTTTGTTCCCGTGGCGTGGCGTTGGGGACGTGTGGTCAGTGAGGCTCATCATAACAGGGGGAACGGCGGGAGAGAATGAATATTAATGTGTCGGGTCATGACTGTCAATTTGAAAGGGACATGCTAAGCGAAGGTAAAAAGCTTTTTTTACCATGTTCTAACGTTGTTCCTTTGCCATGAAAACATACCTGGAGACGAGCCTCCAGACTCATTCACATTTCAAAGTCCAAACACATTAATTCATGATTTTATCCTTTTGGCCTAAGAGCACCGCAAACAGAACGGCCCACCGAGAAACGTCCCGACTCTCCCGATTACCCAGCACGCCACTGATCGCTCAAGATAACGTCAATAAAGGATACACATTATTAATACCCGAATGGAATTTCGTTTGACCCATCCTTCATTGCCATCTCCAGATGTGTTGCCAGGCTAATGGTTTGAAACACCCTGCTGGGGGATTCACCTATTGATTCGCCAGTAAGTCCAGTTGAATTGTTTTTAAATCTAGAAAATGAAATTAACCACCTGAATGACTTATCATTAATTTAGACAATTTCTGTAAACAAGTCCCCGACTTCTAAAAGAGACACATCGACTCTCAATCTCCTTTCTTCTACAACTTCAATAGCAGCAACGTTAATCTGCCTTTACTCTGAAGTTCAAGTGGATTGTTGCGAGATTGTCCTGTTCAGACTCTTGATGAAGAGTCATTGTGTTAACCAGCACCGTTATTATTAAAAACTCGAAGATCTCCTTCCCAAAGCCGATATTTCCGAGTATTTCTAGCATGAACTTCCTTTTCGGTGCTGCCTGCTTGAAGACAACACTTTCAAATGTCACGCAGCCATTCCGTGGAGTCGGCACGCCCCACAGTAAAAAGAGGTTTAATTCATTTTTAAACACGCGGCTTAATGCTTTCCCTGCTCCCATTTACCTCTCGCTCGTCCATGAGCTCGCACCACCTTTAGGTGTCATCTGCCGCGCGGTAATGGTTCTTTTAATGCTCCCCAGGTAAGTGCTTTGAACCTGTTGAGAGTAATCACCGCAGAAATCCCCCCCCCTGAATCATTTCACATATCTGCAGCATTCCAATTATGTGATAATTTATGGCGTCCGTTAGCCGCCCTGGCAGACTGTGGGACTCGCGCGTCGAACAGGGTCATAACAATAAATGTATTGGGGAGATAAAAAAAAAAGAAAAGTGCCATGGAATTACAATGAATCATCAGGGGGAAGTTGAGGTTTTATTGCGGAAGGGAAATCAGGAGTAGGATCATTAAGTAAGAGCCATACTCTCGAGTACAAATACTTTTCTTCCCTTTGTGTTAACCATTTTCAGACCTAAACAGTGATGATACGAGACTGGCATATCTACAAATTTCAAAAACATTGTCATGGAAACACAGAACCATCAAACACTTTGTTGCCATATCAAGAAAAATCAAGTGTGAAGCCACCAGAAACCCATCATCTTTCAGTGCCATAATCGTCAGGTGTTACTGACCTGAAGTGTCCAGAAGTGTCCAAGGTGACCACTGTCGAACAAGATGCATCAGCCGAAATGTTGAGACTGGGTCAGGGATGAACTCCTCAAATCTTGAGGAAAAAATAGTAAGAAACAGTCACGATTCTCACTTGCGACGTGAGTGACGATACCATGGCAACCGCCGATTTGGAAGCCCCCTGCCACAAGCGCTTCTGTCCGCTGAGACTATTAAAAAATCCGTAAAAGGTTTTTATTCATAATCATTTTCGGCAAAAGCTTAGTTATAACCCATTGAAACGGAGTCTCAATGCTTTTTCTTGGACAGTATGTTTGCCTGGATACTTCATTTGCCCGATGGACTTCGCATTTGCGTCTGCACAGAAGGATTCCTCTTCAATGGGATGGGATTTAACAGCTTTGGCCCTTGAAGAAGAGAATTGGATGATTCTTGAAACGTTGACAACTTTGTAAATGAAAAAAAAAAATGGTCCAGTTGAAGAGGAATCCTTCTGTTTTGTATCTACCTGGACGAGGTGAATCTTTTTTAGGATTGTTTTGTTTCATTGCTTTAATGTTTGGTGCAGCCCCGTGAGGCAACTCCTGTTGTTATATTGGGCTATACAAAACAGTGTCAAAGCTGTGTCAGTATGAAACGCATTACTATATAGCTAATTGGAACAGAAATCACTGATCATTCTTCATCGTTTTCAGTGGGGTCAGCCCTATGTTCCCCGGTACCTATGTTCCCCCACTTCTATTGATTAAGATTAGGCACCAGCCCACTACCCTTAAAGGAATAGGCCACCGTTTTTACATACTGACATATGTTCTTACCTTACCTTAGACTAGTTGATATGTACCTGTCTGGTCTTTGTCCGTGCGCTCTGTCATGCAAACGGAGCACAAACGCAGCCTCTTCCACATACTGTATAGTTCCAAATCAGCTCCCGTTAGAAGCTACCAAACTCTTCCACGTTGTCCCTATTTAAATACAGTTACGTGACGTGTTACACTACAAAGTATAGTAACACAGAAATGTAACATGTCGATTTTCTCAGCGGATAAAAAGGGGTACTATATTGTGAGGCGTAATAATACGAGGAGCACTACGTCCGCGCACTAACTCCTAAAGACTTTTCTCCCGCTCACTACAAGTCACGCTGCTTCTATTGACGGAAGTGAGCGGGGGAGAAGTCTTTAGGTGTTAGTGCGCGGACGTAGTGCTCCTCGTATTATTACGCCTCACAATATAGTACCCCTTTTTATCCGCTGAGAAAATCGACATGTTACATTTCTGTGTTACTATACTTTGTAGTGTAACACGTCACGTAACTGTATTTAAATAGGGAAAACGTGGAAGAGTTTGGTAGCTTCTAACGGGAGCTGATTTGGAACTATACAGTATGTGGAGGAGGCTGCGTTTGTGCTCCGTTTGCATGACAGAGCGCACGGACAAAGACCAGACAGGTACATATCAACTAGTCTAAGGTAAGGTAAGAACATATGTCAGTATGTAAAAACGGTGGCCTATTCCTTTAAGGTTAGTGGCTAGGGCAGGGTCAGGGTTAAGCTGCTTGATATATGTATGACTACATATATCATTGTGATTGGTTGAAGTACCAACTCACCTACAAAAAAAAAAAGAAATCGCACCCGGGGAACATAGGACCCGGGGAAGATAGGACCCGGGGAAGATAGGATCCGGGGAACATAGGTACAGTATGCACCCGTTTTCAGTTACATAACTTTACATTTCAGTGGAACTTCTTCAAGTGTCATTTAAATGTTCCCTTCAAGACAGTACATGGACAACATCACTTGGAATCTTGAAAAAAAAAAAAAACAATATTGCGCCATCTACGGATATCGCATTTGAAAATTTTTATAGATGTAATTCATACCAATTTATACGTGCCCAGTCTTTCTTCAGCAAAGGGATAAGTACTGTGGAATTATTGATATACATATTTGTCATATTAGGTTTTAGTGATTATACATAAAACTGTATTGATGTAATCTGTGCTTTGAGGTTTATTTGAATTTGGCGGACATTTTGTTGCTGTCTCATTGTTGTATTTACGGCTGATCCACTGGGGGGCAGTGTGCTGGAAGGAGGAGTCAGATTGCGCAGAAGAGGTGACGAGAAAGTTCCAATAGCACTGATCGGTTGGGGAGGACACACCTACTCCTTTATCTTGTGTCGCTCAAGGAGAGAAGTTCCCTCTTGCCTTCGACCCCCGGTCCACATGGAGCTCAGCGGAACAGATGTGCTTTGGTGGTAATATAGGGAATAAAACAATGATTTTTAATAGACCGAGTCTCCATCCTTTTGTCCAGTGGTAAAGAATGCGCGTTCAACGATACCGGAACAGAATCCAGGGCTTGGCTTCAGACCCACACCCAGCCGCAGTGTGGAGGCCGTGGGTGGGGCCAGCTGACTGGGTATTCATTTTCCTCAGATACATATCTACGCTCCTCTGTGGAGAGGCTCAGGGCTCTGGTGTGATGGATGGAGATTATATTTGAGATAGAGTAGGAGAAGATAGACCCACCACCAGCTCAGCAGCGGCGGGCGCAGTCTCAGCCAATCTCACACTACGGGCTGTGTATAGTTTCTCTCCACTTTCTTTGTTGTTTAAGATTTTAATCATTTTTTGGAATTACAATATTGCAATGTTAGTTAATCAGTTGCCAACGTTCCAAAGAAGAACTCTCACTCGGTTTAGGGAGTTACTAGACAAAAAACGAAGCGCTTGTTGTGAGCCCCGGCCTTACAACAGTGAACCAATCAAAAATAAGAGAAAAGATACATAATATATATCACCATACAAAAGCGTTTTGTATTAGCTGATATTCTCTCCAGAGGGCTCGAGTTCTGTCGCGTACTCCGAAAAACAAGCTCTCCTCCGAGTAAACAGATGGAAAAATGCATTTGCATTTAGACGTGCCGGACACCTGGCTCTGATCAGCCACTTACCTCGCGTCTTCTTTGCTTTTATTTGCCTTAGATGGAAAAAATTAGCTGCTGTCAATCAAAGCTGGCAGCGCTGTCACAACCAATGCACGGCTTCATTTGTTTCTGCGCGGTAACGTCTCACAGAGGCCAGAGTACAGGCTGCCATATCGATGTGGGTTTCTATGGGGGTCACAGTCTGAGATTCCTCCCGCCGTAGAAAAACATTTGCTCATCTGGTAAATACCTACTGTACTTTGCTCGTGTTCATTTTCGGCCTTGAGGTTTAAAAAAGAAAGAAAGTAAAATGTTTGCGAATGGCATGCTAACAAAACATGAAGTGAATTGGCCAACTCAAATCCGCCCGAATGTACCAGTGGTTGAGTCTGGCCAGCGACGACATTCCCAGAGCCGAACCTACGCCGGCTTGCATTGGTGGTTTTGTGGTTAGCGTCAACGCTTCCCAAGCTGCTGACCAAGGTTCGATTCCCGGCCCACGCACTGAAGGAAATCTGAAAGTGTTTAAATATGTCTGCTTGCATTTGTGGAGTGTTCTACACTTCAGGGCTCTGCGGAGGACACATTTGAAAATGACAGTGGGAAAGGCTACATTTTAAGCCGGACTTACTGTGGAAATAAAAAAATTCTGCCTCATTCACAAACGTTCACAGCGCGTTCTCACGTACACATTTGTTCTTAACACCTTCTAAGGAAGATTTTTGGCAATCACAAAAGTTGTGCTTAGTTGAAAAAGCTCCTCAAACCCTTTGGCATTAGCCTCTTTTATATGTTTTTATACTGTTTAAGCAATTTTACGTCATTTATCTCATTCAAGACTTTTTCCTCTCCAGTGTTTAACCTGACTTTTATTGTTTTCAGTGAGGAGGAATTAGCACGGAAGTCACAATGATATTATAACGCCAATCCATCACGTTGAGGTCAAAACACATAGCCCTATTCAATTGACGGCCGGGGGGCCAGATCCGGCCCACCAAACAGTCTGGTCTGGCCCAGTGCCATTTTCCCCATTATAAGCAAATAATACTCTAAATACGCTCAAAAAAAGATTAATATTCTCATTTCAAGTCATGTGACCCACGCTTGATATTGAGTTTTTGTAGTGTGAAATACAATTTAATTTTTTATACTTAGGCCTAATTCTATTTGAGCAATGATGGGGATGAATTTATTATTTATTCATCTCTCCAATGTGAATACATTTGGTGCTGGACGGGCCGATGACCTATGGAAAAAAATCAGGCCCTCTGAAACTGATGTCAAACACCATAAAAAAATTAACTAAATAAAATAACAGTGTCATTGGTCGCAGGTGAGTTTCCAAACCCCCCCCCCCCCCAGTCAGTGTGAGTCGGTAAGTTTTCGAGCGGCTGAGTTGCTTTTTTTGCGCGGTGACACAGAGGCGCGTCTTCCAGCCGGGCGCGGAGGAGTAGAGCGGTTTAGCCGAAGACCACGGGGCCCTCCTCACCTTTAAGACTCCCATACAGCCTCACCCCTTGGTCACAACACATCTAATTACTAATCTATAATCCCTTTAAAACGCTTCTGCCTCTTTCTGATTGATCCCTTTCCAAGCGGAACAGCACCACCGGAGGCTACATTAATCCTGTTATAGAAAGCCCTGAGTGTACTCCCCCCTCCCCGTCCTCCCAAATCCAAATAGCTCTTTTAGGCCTGTCACCCACACTCCCCACCCATGGGCGCACTCTTATTGTCTGTAATTGATACCCGCGTCAATACGGAGCGCGCGGGGGGGGGGGGGGGGGGGGGGGTGAGCAGAATATTGTGCATTCAACGTGTTAATATAATTTATTTATTTGAATTGGGACAGTGCACATTAATCAACATGTGTTTTTCAACATGTAAATGTACCGGAGTTAGCCATATAGGCTAATTTTCATCCGTAGTCCCATGGCAGGTTAAATTTCCATTACGTGTCTACGGTATTTTGTACCTATCGCCTGCCGTATTAGACATTAATCTGGAGAGATTTTTTTTTTAATTGTATATTTAAATTCCTTTCAGGCTATTTATTAGTTTTCTATCAAGAGTCTAATTTAGCCAAAATTAATTAAAATTTGCGTCGAATACTACAAAAACTCCTGGGTTCAGTATCAGTAATGTTTGTACTTTTGTATCTCTGTGGAGCTACTGTGAACCTTTGACATACTGTCGCAGACTTCCTGTCTGCCTGTTTACCTCATGTACATGTTTTCTAGTGATGAGATTTATGGCTCTTTACGGGGAGTCTTTGGGATCTGTTCATTTCAAAGAGCAGTTCAAAAGACTGTCTCTTTTGAATATAATGTTTTAACAATATCTAATACACGCTCAATAAAAGGCACTTTTTTATATACGAATCATCTAAAATTACAATTAAAATGACAACTAATATTAATGCTTTGAACAAAGGGTTTGTGAATAAAATCTTGCACCACAGCTAATAAAAAGTTTCTTGTGTTCGTTCTGGGTAAAATTGACTGAAAAAAGATCCAGGGCTTCTCCCAATGGAGATCCGGTTCAAACCAATCCACCTTAACCTGCTTCCTGCCATCCCTGCTGTTCAGGGGACAAGGGTTAGGATTAGGGTTGGGAACCGTGAATGTTTCACTCACACAGATCTTTAGAAACTAGAAGGTCTTGGCTTTCAAATGAGGTACACTGGCATATATGATTTGGATATGCATAATTGCTAAGATCACAGGTAACAGGTTAAAGAGTCGTTCAAGAGAGCTGGTCAGTCATGATCGTCACATCACTAATGTTTTTGAGCTGTCAGATGCCACTCGAGGACAGTTCTCACCCACACTGGAGGACTGTAGTCGTACCTGGAGATCACATTATCTGATGGTATAAATACTTCAACTGTCTTTGCTTTATAATAATTAGTATAGTGCAGTCGTCACATTCTGCAGTGATCCTTCATAGTAACAATGCTTTGGTTTTTTACATTTGTAGACTTTGTTGTTGGGAAGTCTGTCTTTGCATTTCCCCCACGTTTGCCTCGGTGAAAGCTGTCGGGAAAAGTGGGCGAGTCCGTCAACATGACCAAACGACAGGTTTATTGGGAGCAGGACCCTGTATATCACGAGCTGGTGTTGTTGTTTTTTTATTTGGTCGCACTGACGAGAAACACTTAGGTTTACATTCTGTTTGTTTGTCTGATGTTTCCCGACAGTCCTGCCAACTGTGAGTGCACTGTTGTACTGGCCTTTGCGGGGACAGTCAGTCTTGTGTGAGCGGGGAGCGGCCCAACAAGCGCGGAATTGCATTTTCATTTCTTTAACCTTGTGAGGTGCCGCCATCTACAATGGACTTAACTTTGGAACGGAAAGTGATAGTGACTTTCGTTTTTTTCTCGTTTTTGGGAACTAGACATTTCAAGCTTTCAAACAAGTCCTCCCTGGTCCTTCTACATCTCCAACGATAACAACAAAAACATATTTTACTCCTTAGAGTCTTAATAAACAATTACATTGGTTACATATTTACAAGAAATGCAACAATGCATTACATTAAATCATCATTCACAATATGTTACACTTTATAACAAGTGTATATTTTTTCATTTCCTGTACCTCATTTTTTATTTATATGTGGTGTTTTGTTTGTTTGACTTATTTTCTTTTTTTTGGGGGGGGGGGGGGGGGGGGGGGTCACCAAATTGGCTAGGGCAGGCCCTCCAGAGATCGACTAGATTCATCCACGTAATGAAACGCACACACAAACTCTCGCCCAAACCGAACACCCGTGGATCTATTTTTTTCTCTCAGATATCACGGTTGCGAAATAAACACATTCCTCAGTATTAGCACAGTCTTAAGCCTGCGGGTCATATCAATGTGCGACCCCCATTAACCTGCAGTCAATAAGTGTTACTGCTACAGGCCCTGGGTCAGAGGAGTTCATATTCATACGCAGACTTTCAGGAACGCACCGCGCGCTGCCCCTTGAAGCTAATCAAAACGTAACCATTATCTGCATATGCCAAATCGATAGTTATTATGGTTTTAAATTCAAAGCGTGAAAAAGGGGCCGCGAGGGCTCCCGGGAATACGGATGCGGTAAAATGAGTCGAACTATTGCTCTTTGACTCACTCTGGAACCTCGAGGAGCAGTCGTTGTAACAAACTGAGGTCCTGGTGAGCGCTTCCTCAACCTTTTTTCTGTTCCTTTTGATGTTTGAAAAATTGTGAAATAGACTGTTGAACTTAGCCATGGGAATAAACAGATACAGTATGATATTACAGCACGGAGAACATACGTCATTCTGGACAGGCTCCCATTTTACATAGTTTGGAAGGAGAAAGTACTTAAAGATTGCTGATTGGATCAAGAGCGCCTTATTTTAGCCAATCGGAACCAAGTCTCAAAAAGCAATTTAAGGTGAGACGTTGCAGGGGAATGGGGACACACATTTTAATTTAGAGACACTAATACTGATATAAATATGAGGGAAAATCTTTTCTTTGCAAATGTGTCATTTTATGTTTTTATATAGAAATACATACACATTGCCAAAATCTAAATACTGGATAGAGCCAGGTTTACATGATTAAGATTTTATTTTGTTTATATATTAGGGATTTTGAATATCTTGTTTAGTTTTGAATAAGAGAAAAACAAAATCAGTATATATTGCAAAAAATCCCTTAGATACATATACAGTAAATATTGTCAAGTTCAAGAAATGAAAAGTTTGGAGTCTGTACCAGCTAGATGTAAGATAAGATGGAACTTTATGGATGTTGCAAGAGTGTAAAGGAAATTTTGAGGAAAATGGTCCTACGCTTTTATATTGTCTGCGCATTTGCCGCCGCCTGTACATTTCTCACGTCGTAAACTTTATTTGTATTACAGCATCCTCTCGGTCACCTGTCGTGCTACACGTGGATACCGAACATCAATATTTGTGAATGAATAAGCGCGTGAAGGCAGAGGGACCACTGCAATGTTGTAGCTATTTCGAGGAAATCTCCTTCTCGCCACTCGACAAAACATAATAATAAGCGTCGCAAAAGGGTGAGTTTGGTCTTTTTCTTACTCTGACATAAAAAATAAGATGTTAAGAGAGAAGACTAGCCAAAAAATCTCAACATTGACCGCTGCGTGAGCCATCGACGTTTTCAATCAATGGATCTTGAGTTGAAAACACACAATCCAATGTCTTTATCATTGCAATGAACTCATCAATACCCCGTACTATGTGTCTACACCAGCGTTGACTTCGTGCAAGCCGAGATCCCCAGAGAGAGAGAGAGAAAGGTCACGATGATGAGGCCTTAAAGGGATGTGCCAGTTAGGTGTTTTGTGTGGGAGTTAATTAAATCTGCATTAAAGGAGTCAATTTCCCCCTCCCCTAACCCCGACGGCAGCGCTGCCTCCCGCAATCACACTGCTAATTCAATTGTTTTCATGGAGTTATTGGACCTTTTAATAAGGATAACAAACAAACGCCTTATAGCATGTATAGGCGCACTGTTAAGTTCAGGAATTAGGTCTAAATGCATAAATGGGGCCTTTGAAGACTTGACGCTTGTCGGTAATGGGAATGCTAATAAAGATGCTAAAGTCAGCCGGAGAGATTGTACTCCTTCCTCGCTCTTGTCTGACGTCAATTGCAGCCTTTCAACTAATCACTTCTTCTGTTCCATCCACACACACTTTCTTCTGACTCTTCCATGGGGGTTCCCGAGGCGTTCAGAGAGTTCTCTAAGGGTGCTCCCAGTCAGGACGAGGTGGGACCTAGGAGTCAGGTTGATTGAAAAGTCTAATGGTCTCAAAAAAGAAGCTTCTCCTCATCCTCTCAGTTTTTCATCCCGAGTTTCGGTATCACCTCCCAGTTGGCAGCAGTGGGAACTCGCTGTTGTCCTCTCGCTGTGTGTTGGTATCTTGAGTCTGGATCTAAATGTCCTCCAGTGTGTTAGTGTGTCTTGTCCAGCTTAGGTCCTGGGATACGTACAACCCCAGATATTTCAAAATATCCATTCCCTCTACTGGTGTTCATTGAGGTTGGTGGAATGATAATGTTCCTGCAGGCTCCTGCCTCTATAAGCTCCTTCGTTTTGTCGACATTAAGTTCCATGTTGTTGTATTGAGAGTAGCGACGCACATTGACTGGTAGATCGAGAGCTTCACCACCTTTTGGATCAGGTCTTTCATAACCGCAACAGTCCGAGTCGTCCCTCACTCGTGAACAAGACCCCGAGATACTTGAACTTCTCCAAGCCACCTTTTTCCCAGTCAAGAACCATGGCGGCCTCGAAATTTGGAGGTGCTGATTTTCATCCCAGTAGCTTCACACGTGCCTCCAAACTGGAGGCACGCTGAACGTCCTGATTTGGCCAACAGGACAACAACAATTCAAACAGCAGCGCTGAGATCCTATGGTCGCCCCTAGTTGCACCTAGAAGTTCTGTCCATAGAAGTAATGAACACAACTGTCTACTGCTTTGTGTACATTCTTTATCCAGCTGTTTTCAGCAACAACTAAATCTGTAGATTCTAGACAAACGACAACCCTTTATCCTTTCCATGTTTTCACTAGTGTTTAAGTCATGTAGGATTTCTCCAACACATCCAGCTTTCTCCCTTTCAGGTCTAGCATTTAAATTCTTCAATTACCATAATTCCCAATCTATACGCCGCTACTTTTCCCCCACGCTGTGAACCCTGCAGCCAACATGACGGTGCGGCCAATATATAGCCGCCAACAGGCACCAGAGGCACTCTCTAGCAGTAATGGGACTTCTAATCTGCTCTTGGCTGAGGAACGGCAGATGAACTTTAAAAATGATAAAATGATGAAGGCTCCAGAGAAGCGTAATCCAAGAGGTACAGAGGATCACAAAGGCATGAGAAAATACAAGTGTCAATTGAGATTTAAGTAACTGTTCTGATCTGGGGGGATCTGCGGTTGGTCAGGTCTCATTTAGGTTCAGCAACATTTTGTGCCCAAGCTGACTCCCTGAACCTGAACATCCTTGAATGACCAGGTTATTCAATCCATGGATTTCTTCTTCCCTAATGGCACGGGCGTATTCCAAGGTGACAAACCCAGAATTCTTCAGGCTCACATTGTGAGTGGCACGAGACAATATTCTCACACATAGATTGACCGCTGCAGAGCCCAGATCTGAACCCCGTTGAGAATCTTTGGGATGTGCTGGAGAAGGCTTTGTGCTGTGGTCACACTCTCCCATCGTCAGTACAAGATGTTGGTGAAAAATGAATGCGACACTGGATCTTCTGGTCTTGCAAGAAGCTTTTTTGCAACAATGTCACAGGGATGTGTGTTGTGATCAAAGCGACAACCAATTGTTGTTTTTTGTGGTCAGACAGTTCAGCTGATTGATCGGCAATTTTGGCATTCCAGTCAGTGAGGTTGTCTTGAGATTACTCAGATATGACTGAAAAAAAACAGCTAATTTTGTTTTTGTGGAGGAAGCAGCATTATAACACAGGAACATTAAGCTTCAAATGTCAGTAGCAGAATTTGAGCCCTACATTCAGCCCTATGTTCAGCACACAAAAAAATAGAATATTAAAGTTCCTGACTGACGTCCTAAAAACACATTTCAATGTGTAATCCACCTGCTGCGTCTCCGCTGCTTTCATTTCACTATTTGGGCAAAATGTCTCGTTCTTCCTCTTCGGCAAATGCCATAACGCAGAATTAAAAGCACACCTCGGTTTTTACCTCTGCCCTTTGGAAATGTCACGCAAACACTCCCGCGCCGTCTCCCTCCTCGCAAACGCTCAATATGCAGCCCCTTAATGCAGAGAGAGGCCTCCCGCTGCTAACAAATGTGTCAGAGCCACACTCCGTTTCATCGTTTTAACAGTTTGAAATCTCAAAGTCGGTTGGAACGTGTTTTTTTTTGTTTTTGTTCTACGACGGGAAGAGGTGCGCTTTAATGCCGGAGCGTGGCGAGGCCTGGTCCTTTGATAAAAGCGAACGATACAGTATACGAGAAGATGGATTAAATACAAGACTTTGAGGCTTAATCCAGGGCTTCTGTTCTCTTATCTCGTCACTGTCTTCTGCATTTGACCTCTCCGCCACCTGCAACAACGGATGACTACATTTCACTGGCCAGGATCCCGGGAGTCGTGGTGTTTGCATATTGCAGAATCTTAAAGCCCTAGACCAGTTTTTTTTTTTTTTTTTTTTTTTTTGCTTGTTTAGAATCAGAAAGACATGAGTACATGATTTTCCAATTGGTCGTTTAATTCCTAATTCCACCATGCCAAAGGGTCAGAAAATGGCCGATACATTTCTGGATCACAGCTGACCCTTCTCACTCTGGACACGGACTATTCACCCAAACTCAGCCAGGAGGCTACGGTCCACTCAGATGAATGTAATAAACTGTTCCAGCCATTTGCTCTGCTCTATTGCACTAGTGTTGTATTTGTTGGTACATTTATGAGGAATGTTTCAATGACGAAAATATTTGTCATAAAATAAATGCATGTATTTTTTATTCATTGGGTAAAATTGGTGTGGCTTCAAATGAACATATTTTGGCTTTTTTTGAACCATGAACTATGCATTTTGAGAAATGTCACACTCCTGACCCATAAACAAATCTGTTAAGCTCCATATACAGTAGTCGTGGCAAAACATGACACCACTTTCTTAAACCTGAATCTTTATAATAAGTAATGGGACTAACAGCAGTGACCAGTACGGTACGAGGAGTGGACGGGGCCTTTGTCTGCAAAACTGCATTACACAGAACTGACTTAAATTATAGAACAATCTTTACAGACTGACACATAGGTACAGACTCTTGAAGCAACATAATATTGTAAAACTGCATGATGGATAAAAACATGGAATGAGTCTATTCCATTTCTAAAAGCCCTTCTTTGTACTGACCACACACCTAAAACAATGTCTTAAAACCCTGGTGCTCAGGCACGGCAAAGATTATTTCTTTGTGACTTCTCTAATGTGACAGATATTTCAGTGTATACCTATCAGATCAGATTCTTATGCTACAGTTTATATCTGTCTGTAAAGAAGCAGCCTTCAGCCGTGTTGATTCCCGTTAATTCCCACATAGTCCCTTGATTTCCAATAGATATCTACCGAAGATTTTGCAACCCCATACTCATACACAATGAGGTCGGGACTGGCTACTACCTGGATAGGCGGCTGCTGAGGATCATCAGGGCCCCATCCGAAATGAGCAGATTGGTAAGAGATCTTACGCCAAACCGGATGTGCGTCAGCGTCCGCCATGATAAGAAGCCTCTGAATGGTGCTGTCAGTTAGGAAGGAGTTAGGGAAAGGAGCCTCAATGCTAACTATCATAGCTACTTTAGCATAGGGACCTCTGGTGATCCCTTACCGGCGAATAGGAGCTATGTGCCATCCCATAAGCCACCCCGCTGTAATTTGCATACTGTAGCTCTTTTTTTTCCTCCTTAAATGTCTTTATTTGGACACTATGTTGTTGCGTACGCAATATAGTAGGTGGCGGCCTGCAGTCCGCCAATACCCTTAAAGAAGAACAGCTGTTGGTGATGTCACTTCCCCTTCCCTTGGGTAAGGACGGTCGAATTGGGCAAATGCTGCTGAAGCTCTAGTTCATTAACTGCATAGGGATCTAACAGTTGACCCCATGAAAGGTTAAGGATCAGGAGCTAGGCTTAGGACATAGAGGCTATAATTGGATGGTTTCAGACGCAGCCCAGAAAGCATGTGTGAGTGGCTGGTTGGTGATAGCAGGGGCAGATAGCGCAGATTGGCAGCCTCACGGTCATTAGTCTACCCCAGGGCAGCTGTGGTTTCAAGTGTACCTTACCACAGAGTATGGAGTGATTGAATAAGGCACGACACTGCAAAGCGACTGGAAAGATAGCCATATATACTGTAAATGTATGGCTAAAATGTCATGTTTACGCTTTTACCCACATCATGTTTTATCCTTATCCTTACACTAATAAAATAAAAACCTGGAGCGTTTTTCTTGTTCGCTATCTTTGGGAGCCAATGCCATGGAAGTGGGTCCTGGTCCTGGAAGGAGGAGTTTATTGTGTTTGTTTTGTTTGAAGATTGATTGTTGATGATGAAACCTGATGGGTATACTATGAAGCTGGTTCAACATGTCCCGAACTTCTTCCTCTGACCCGGGTCGACAAACTCAGACATGGAGCTTCCGGATAAGTGGTTTTACAGTGGTTAAGTTAACCCTGGGTTCCTCTCAGGATTTGTGAGCGCGTTCATGTGAAACAGGAGGAGTCAATCACGGAAAAGACACAGACACAGTTCATCTGAATCTGATCAAAATCTCTAAACTCTTTAAGAATTTGTTATAGCTACAGCGCCATGACCCAAGCAGCACATAAGGAGAATGTGTAAGCCACATTTGTTAACAATATTTATTGCAACTGAAATGCATTTCATTTCAATTTCAAATTTCATACATTTCATAATAGCACTCGTACTATTATGTGGATGACAAATAAGCCTTTTTTTATGTGGGTCTAGTCATCTACAATCTGCGTCAGCCACATGTGTAAAGTTACAACACCATCTCTCCACTTTATAAAATCTATGCTCGCTTTCAAATAAAGGACTTCTGTCACCGCTGCTCGAGGTTCTTCCTCCTCTTCCCTCGCTGCCCCTCTCTCTCCACAGAGTTGGGGGGGGGGGGGGAGGGGGGGGACAAAGCAGCGGATTCTCTCCTCTGATTGGTCCACGAGCCGTCTTCTTATCAAAGCCGAACTAAACCTGGTCCAGAGCAGCTTTTGAGCTACGGGCATGTTACCATGGAGATCTACTCGCTAGAAATGTATCCAGCTTTGTAAAACGGCAAAACCCGGGTTGCCGCTAAACCCCGCTAACCCTCTAATCCAGCTTTGCAGTTACACCCCGCTGGTCCTGGAGGTTGGAGTTTATTTTGTTGTTGTTTGTTGTTGATGACAAAACCAGATTAACTATGATCAGGGGTGCCTCGTGTTGGCCTTATTTTATTTGTGGACTGTTTGACTCCTGAGTGTCCAGCAATAGTTCAATAACGAAAGAATATTAAATCAAAGCTCACTTATAATTTCATTCTGCTCTTCTGATTTTCAGCCCTCAGGAAAAGTTTGGGCGCCCCTTATGTGGGGAGAAAACGCTCTCACACGGGGGAAAACCAAAATCTCTGAGACCATCCATTTGGATTTGAAGGCATTGTCGTCCATATAGGGAAACGCTGACCTATATACAGTCGTGCTCAAGAAAGAAAAAAAAAAGCCATTTATGGACAAACAAGTGAGTTTGTTATTTTTAAATCATAATGAAAAAAGAAAGTACCAAAATGACCCTGATCAAAAGTTTACATACCCCAGTTTTTAATATTGTGTATTGCCCCCTTTAACATCAAGGACAGCTTGGAGTCGTTTGTGGTAGATGTGGGTCAAGTTCTCTTCCCACAGTGGTTCAATGATATTGATGTCAGAAGACTGAGATGGACACTAATGGGACCTTCACTTTATTCTGCTGGAGTCAGTGGCATCAGCGAACCACCTCCATATTTCACAATAAGTATGGTGCACTTTTTTTGTTGTCAACAAGGCCAGTGACGGCCTATGATGAAATTATGTCAGGGTATGTAAACCTTTGAGCACAACATTGGGTTGTAAAAGTATCCGTACTCCTTCAACATTTTGCCACGCTATGGTCCACGTAAATATATAACTGAAGTTATGTGAAAGACACACAATCGTGAAGTGAAATTTATACATGATTTTGAAAAAATATTTATAAATAAAAAACTGAAAAGTGGAGATTGCAAAAGTATCTAAACCCCCCCGAGTCTGTTTGGGTATGTCTCTACCAGTCCTGCACATCTTGAGACAGGATTTTTTACCCATTATTCTTTGGAAAACAGTTCAACCTCAGATAGATTTAGATGGAGAGCGCTTGTGAACCACAGTTTTCAGTCTTTCCAGATTCTCGATTGGATTTAGGTCTGGACTTTGACTTGGCCTTTCTGTTTTCAACCATTCCATTGTTGCGCTGGCTTTATGTTTAGGGTCGTTGTCTCTCTGGAAGGTGAACCTCCACCCCAGTTTCAAGTCTTTTGCCCCATATTTGTTCCCATCAACTCGAACCATCTTCCCCATCCCTGCTGAAGAAAAGCAACCCCAGAGCATGAAGCTACCGCCCCAATGTATAAAAGTGGCGATGCAGTGTTACTTTTACACCAAACATAGCACTTTGCATTTAGGTCAAAAAGTTCAATTTTGGTCTCATCTGACCAAAGCACTTTCTTCCACATGTTTGCTGTATCCCCCATGTGGCTTCTGGCAAACAGCAAATGGGACTTTTTATGGTTTTCTTTTAAAAATCCCACTCCATAAAGGCCAGATTTGTGCAGTGTACGACTAATAGTTGTTCTGTGGACAGTTTCCCCCACCTGAGCTGTCGCTCTCTGCAGTTCATCCAGGGTCATCATAAGCTTCTTGGTAACAGATCTGGTCAGTGCTCTCCTTGTTCGGTCAGAAAGGAGGACGGCCGGGTCTTGGTAGGTTTGCAGTGATGCCATACTCTTTCCATTCCTGGATGGTGTATTTAACTGTACTTTGAGAGATGGTCAAAGCTTTATAACCTAACCCAGCTTTATACTTCTGTGTGTTCTTGGACTTCACGATGCTTTTTTGCTCCCCAATAGTCTCTTAACAGACCTCTGAGACCATCACAGAGCAGCTGTGTTTGAACTGACATTAGATCACACACAGGTAGACTCTATTTAGTCATTAGGCCAACATGTGACCATTCAGAAATCCTCATGCAACTTCTGAAGGCAATTGGTTGCGCTAAAAGGAAAGGGGTATAGGTACTTTTGCAAACCCCACTTTTCAGATTGTATTGATTAAAAAAGTTAAAAATCATGTATACACTTCACGATTGTGTGTATCTTTCACCTAAAATATCAATATGTTCATGTTTGTGGTCCATAGCGTGGCGAAATGTTGAGAAGTTAAAGGGGTACGGATACTTAATTCAACCCACTGTATAAACTCCTCCCTTTTCCAAAGCCTTTCTACAAGTGGTGTCATCCTCACCTACATGACATAACGCTTATACCCTTTACATATACAAGATGAAGCTGCCGCCTGCGAGAGCCCGTGTCTAAATCCTATCATTCTCCCGAACAATGGGCTCCACATCTTACCGTTACATTGAGACATCCTCGCCAATTCCTGACATCTCCGCCATCCCGACCTAAGCTGCGCTGTCCCCCCCCCCACACACATACACACACACTCTGCTCTGAATTTCTACTTTAATCAAATGCGGAATGGAGAAGGAACAGAAAAAAAAAGTCCCCTCCAAGCCTCTGGGATATTTTTCCATTAACCGTTTTGACACATGACTGACTGTGGGGGATTATTGGTTTTTGAAGAACTATTAACAGCTGTACATTTGCATTTTAATACACTTCTGTGGCACGTCCTAATGCAATTTGCCGCACGGCTTTGTTGCCACCTCGTTGCCGTAGCCACGCGGACGGCTAAAAAAAAAAATAGGGGTGGGGGGAGCCCTCTAGGTTTAATCATTTTAATTGCGGGGAAATGATTAGTTTTTTTGGGTAATCACTTTAGGATCTGCACAGTTGGGGCACCGGCTATTGCAAGTTCAAAACCAAACTTGTGGTTTCTGGAGAAGGTTAAGGATGATGTCTGCGGTGAGGACGAAGGTTCACAGAAAGATTCACTCTGCACAAGTTCGTAACGCACTTTTTCGTAGTTTCACACTTATTAGCCTTACAAGGTGTGTATATCTATTTGAGAGTTTTTGACTTAAGAGTTGCTTTGAACCCGGTTCACATTGTTAACGGGTATATGAAACAGGTTTTAGCAGGAGGATGGTGCTTCTAACAGAAATCAATGACCATAAACTGCTTCTTCTATTATTCTCTCCAAAAAATGTCTGCTTTAATACCTGGAGCTGTTTTTCATTCCACTTGCACATTAACCTTTCTCATTTAGAGAAAAACAGCCCCAGTTTTGTAACGAGTGCGCATGCGTCGCACATCACAGTGATAGTGTCATCGCGGACACCCTTCGCAGGACATGTGGATGTAAAATCTGTAAATATTTGTGAATGAATGCCTAACTCATAATGAATAGAGTTTCACATACTTCACTTATTCATTGTTAAGTTCTTATAAAGTGTTAGTCATACTAATGAACTAATGAATTGTTCATGATCAGTTGGGGAAGTTACTTTTAAAAACTAACTTTTCTCCTTACTCGTTACTTCTTTTAAAAAGTAACCTGTTACTTTACTTAGTTACTCTCTAAAGGAAGTAACTTATTATGTTACTTTTGTAGCATAAAATGTCACAGGTTATAGTCCCTTTTCTGGAGAGCTTTGTGGTGGCTCTTCTGGGGCTCTAAGCAAAAATCCACACGGGGCCCTACAGTACCTACACATGGCTATTCAACAAAGAGCGAACGGGTTCCACTGTGCAGTAGTGCAGGGCAGAAGTGGAACATAATGACCTCAATTCAGGCCCTGCTCCTCTGTGTGAGAACCACTAACCACTTAGCCACTGTCAGACTGGGGTTTAGGACTACTATTAGTCTATTTTCCCCACTTTTTAAAATGGCAAATGGTCACATTCTCTCATCTCTGGTCCCTGAACCCCTGATTTAAAACTAACTGAAACCTGCACCTGACTGGTTATTTATGTCTTACCGCTGAGAATAAGCCTGACAGTAATTCGTTTTAGACTGTGCACATTCAGAGAACCAGAGTTACTCTAAGTAACTGTGCGTATGAGAACCATGTGGATTCAACTCCCCTTTAAGACAAAAAGTCCACGGACAACGGCTTTACTCTCGCCTATTCGCCAATACTCAGGAGACAATAAGAAGATAGTTTGAATGAAAGTGTGGCCGATGCAGCCCCGAGTCCGCGCAGAGAAACATGACAGCAGCGCCCGGGAGACGGGAGATATGCGCAATAATGACTTCATCCAGACGTTTTCTGTAGTTGCAGATTAGACGCTCACAACAATCAGGATGACTCTTGGACCATTCCTCTATACAAAACTGCTGCAGTTCAGCGAGATTCAGGCGGTGTACTTACTTATTCCATGCTGTCCTGTGAATGTTTACATTTGATGGTCAATAAAAATATGATAAAATGTAAACGTTTGGGCGGTATTAATTTAAGCAGACACCGTTTACTCAAAGATCAGACCACATTTTATGAGCGATTTAGAAAGAAATGTAACACATTCGGTGTACTCACTTTTTCCTCCCACTGAATGTTGTGTATGGCCAAGATTTTTAAAGTCAGTCTATTTATTTATTTGGGATTTGACATTTATTTGAACAAAGTCAGATTCAGAATCTCATTCCGGGGTCCCTAACAAGGAACTATTGCACATGTTTTTTATTAGTAGGAGGACATGGAGAACAGGCCAACCCCACGCAGCACCGGCTTGCAATACTTGTGCACGTGTCATCTCTGCATTAATGTTATTTAAACCATAGCTATCGCATGTCGGGGATCTCCCTGGTGGCTTGTTAAAAACTCGCGCTGAGGGCAAACTTTTGGATGCCGCTATACTTATTAGAGACGGTCACAAAAGCACCCTGGTGAACGCTCCAACCTGGCACGCGCCATAATTACTGATAAACTGCAAACTAGCTAGCTAACGGCGTTTACGGATAACGGATTCCCCCCCCTCCCCCGTCCCCCACGGATGCACTAATCTGCTCAAACCCCAGCGCTGATGCGAACTGCACAGTCACAGGATTGGATATAGCAGGTGCCGCTGCGACGTCCCTCAACAGACGCTATCGGCCACCGCAACCCAATCTCCGCGTCTCCCGGGGATCCCGACGCACGTGTTTTGTTTTTGCTTCTTTCTTTTTTTTCTTCGCCGATGTGTCCGACTTTCTGGCAATCTGCTCCATCCCACATGGCGCCGGATCAGAAGACGCTGCGAGAAGTAATTAAAGTCAGGCGCAGAGCTTAAGTGTTCCGAGTCTCTTTGACAGTGCAGGCATTGCGGGCTGTTTACATAAAGGCGGTTTGTCTGTGTGAAAATACGACGGCTGGGTAATTAATCACAGCAGACGACTGTACGGAATTGGACAAATGACACGCATGTAGTCAAAACAATCATTGAGGCATAATTGGGCTTGTGCGTTTTGAAACATGACAATTACCCATACTAAACTCTTTCATGGCAGTAACCAAGGCGACGTACTGTATAGCCACATATTTTTGCTGACAACTCACGAAAAATATAATAAGCCCCCAATTTTGATGGTAGATGAGTTTAACATCGACGTCAACGTAAATGGCGGTGAAAACGGAATCGAATTTTTCAAACTATTTATACATTTTGAAGTTCCGGAAAACAAAATTTCCAGTTTGACAGGCAACAATTTCTATGACTTTTACAGTTGGGGAAAGAAATGGTTTTTAAAATGCCAACTGATGCTTCAAAATATATTTGGATTTTGTAGCTTTTCAGAACTTAACATGGGTAATTATTAGGGCTGGGACGATAAATTTGTGTCGCAATCCAATACATGGCACGATAATGAGGGCCCGATATGACACGTATTGTGATATATATATATTCTAATGCATGAAGTATTACATTTGTGATTTTTCATTATAACAAACAACTATCGTTTACCCGAATAAATTAAAAAAGAAAGCGCAAGTTGAGTTTCCAAAATGTATAAATTGAATGTAAATCAGTCTGATATTGATTCCAACATTTGGAAAAGTGCAAATGGTAGAAGCATTTTAAAAGTCTGGCTCTTTTGTTTGAACTAATCAAATCTGGACTTAACAAAACAATCTTTCAGTCAAAAACATCTGTATATTTCTATACATACAATAACTAAGTTAGAGTATCAAAAGTATTACGATACATAGTTGCTGATATGATACGCATATCGCAACAAAGGACTCTTGCGATATACTGAAAAACGATATTTTTTCCCAGCCCTGGTAATTATTGCAAATTATGTTTCCACTTGTAATACTGCTGTGCACCCAAACCAACCACCCAATCCTCTTGTGTGCAGTCAAGGTATTAAATCTGACTTACCAACTTAGTACTGTTTTGGCAAGGCGGCAAACACAAAAGGTGGGTCTACTCTCCAATTTTGGGATACTGTTCACAATGAAACACAACTGAAACACAATTTTCTCAAACTAAACAGACATTATCGTCAACAGCCCAAAAAACCGACCAAACCTGCTCAAAACCTCTCCCTCAATTTTGACAGCACCACTGTCACTCCGTCCCCTCTCATTCGTAACCTTGGTATTCTCCCCGACCCCACTCTTTCTTTCGAACCCCACGTCAAGCAAATAAACCCCCCGCCCACCCACACACACACACACACACAGACACAGACACACTCTGGAACTCACTGCCCCAACCGCTCTGTGCCTGTTCCCACCTCCCCACCTTCAAGAAAGAACTCAAAACTCACCTCTTCAAAAAGGCTTTTAATGTCCAGTAATTGCCCTCTAGTTTTAATGTGCTGTTTTTATGTGTGATAGTATTACTGTGTTTCTGTGAAGCGTCTTTGAGTTTCTTGAAAAGCGCTATACAAATGAAATGTATTATTATTATTATAAATAATTTCTATGTTAATTTCCATGCTGTTGATTCTAAAACAGTGATTCTACACTGGTGAGTTGAGACCCAAAGGTGGGTCACGAGCCTATTCTAGATAATTATTTTGAGTCTGTTAAAATGACTGTTATTGGTTAGATCATAATTTCAATCTTAAAGGCATAGCTACTCCTTGTTCAAAAAAAAACCTGTGTGGAAAATACAATATTCTGTACGATACATGACATCACATTTATTATTTTGGTCATGGGTCGTCATGGCATTGTACCATTTGAGAACCACCGCTCTAAAGGACATCTGAGATTTACATTTCACATTAGATCATTTGTGCGTCTGCTAAAAGAGTAAACACTGCTCTGTTAAAGGTTTCATATGAGGCTTGGCCCACCCTCCATTGAAAGCAGGGTTAATTCAAACCAGATTTAAGCCACAATTTTTGCTGATGGCTTGCTAACAAATCAATGGTGTCGTGATAAAAGCAGTTGAGTTGCTCAGAACAGTGATGGGTTTATAGGCTTTTAAACCGCAAAGCTGAAGAAATTACTAAAGTGAATTTTTGTGTGTGTGTGTGTGTGTGAGAATTAGCTGAAAATATTTTTTTCTTATATTTGTCATGCTAGTAAAATAATGAATAAATTCCATTCAGACGTAGACTTGTGTAATATCTAAGAAAAAGTCAATAACATTGTGCCTGATTGTGGTTTGAAATGACTCACACCAAACGAAATTGAATTGGTAAAATTTACTGTAATCTTTAATTTTTATGTACATCTCCAGCCCTGTACCTCCCCCAATAAAGAAAACTTTAGTGAATACTTTTCATATATTTCGTCAAGTTTTACAGCTTCTGTACAGGAGTTCTGTTTTCATGAGTCACATCTAGGGCAGAAACATCATTTACTTTGTTCCAAGAACCAAGAACGAGCATAAATGGAGTGGACGAGGGGTGGGGGGGGGGACACACAGCTCATGGGGAAAATGTACAGAAGCAGCGCCATTGGGATTCGACTATGTACAATACAAATCATTCATATAAATTAGGCTCTAGGATATAATTCAATACATTACATTTGATATAAGTGACAATGAGCAAGCCCCTTTCCCCAAGGGCCACAGTTAGCCCAAAATGAAGCGACCACATCTATAGTCCAGAGTCAACGACAACGTTTGCTGCAGTCGCCCAAAGTTACGGATCTATTTCCAACCAGGAAAAAAAAGAACATCTCACCGCCAGAATCTTTGAATGCTCAGCCGTTCCTCTTCAGCTGCCTTGCAAGGTGTTTGTTTTTAGAATTTTTTTTTTTCTATTTTAAGTAGGTTTCCAGTTTTGCATGGAATTCTCCAAAGCACAGCTGGGACGACAATCCGTTTCGTCCAGGGGATAATGCACAGTTATATTTGGGAAAGGAGAAACTAAAACATAACAGCCATGGAAAAAGTCAACGATAACAAAAAAAGAAAAGCTAACTATGACAGGAAATGTATCTCAGGAGTCTAACAAATAAAACAAAGTACTACAAAAATAAATCAAGGGTGAAATTGTTCCATCATTAAACCATTTTGGATCATCTGACAGGACATTGGGCAAACATAAACAAAAATGAAGGTACGGTAAGATAAGTCATAGGTCAAATCTTACTTTTCAGTCCACGTTTGACATTAATACCCACTTAAATAAAAAGTAAAACATGGTTCGCCATAGAAAAAATATCCTGCCAACTACGCCAAGTTGTAAACCAAAGAACTTAGCACGTCAGTGTATTATTTTACTGTTACGTTATTTTTATTTCCTAGTTCAACCAAATTTGGCGCATGTTTTTTTTTAGAAACGAAAAACAAAACAAAAACAATGAGAGAAAAATGTTTGACAAATGACAACAAAACAATTATACTGTACTGTAGGTCCAAATCACAACTAAATCTCTGGTAATACATCAAGTTGAAAAGGATCCACGGAAAACAGTTCAGTTCATCATTTTAAAGTCGTCTTGAGGAATCTAAATCTAAATTGTTAGGTCTTCACAACAACAACAAATAAAAAGTGTTCTGGGATGACAATATCCTTTTAAGAAATGGGAAAGTGTATCTTCTGCTAAGTGTCATTTGTCCCCGGAGGTCGAAAGTCTGGTCTGGAAATACCATTCAAGTTTAATGGCTGCGAGGCAAATCATTTAAGAAACAAATCTGGAAAAAATCAAGTAAACTATGGTCCTAATATACCTCAACTGAGGTTACATTATGATCTAATAAATCAATCATTAGCCCGTGGTGGACGTTAGCAACAACTACAGAGGCACTGCCATCTTGTATTTTCTAAATCAAACAAAAGAGAGATCAGTGATGTTAAGTATCAGTGTCGGAAAGGTGTTCCATTTCACATTTACAACGCTGAGCTTGGAATTATCCGACGTCCGAGGACAACTGGAACACTGCATGGATATCGCCAACTACACTAGCATCACAGGAGGTCATCTAGGAAACAATATTCTGACTACTACCTTTTAGGAAAATCAAAGATTTTAAGTCGATGGTGTTAAGATTGGGGGAACTAATAGAAAGAACATCGATGGTAAGGTTTCTCTGAGTAGACGCCCCAGTCTGTACTCCACTGGTCCGCACGTGATTGCCCTATCGTAGTGTCAGCCAGAGGGGAAGTAAGGAGTGTCACTATGGTAGTTGTAGTCCGGGCAAACTTTCTGAACCAGTTTGTAGTCGGTGCTGTAGAACGATATGAAGATGCAGATCACTTTGAAAGGCTTCGAGCACAGCCAGGAAACATGACTCTGGGTCTGTTCTTGGTAGCACGTTTTGGAAGGATCGAAGTTGCACAGCGTATTCTTAGCTCCCTTTTCGACCTTTTCGTACTCGATGCGGCAGTTGAAGGACTTGGAATCCTTGGCGTCGATCACCGACTGCTGCGCGGCCACGTCGAACTCTACGATCTTTGTCGGCGGAACCAAGCTAACCGACACGTTGCCTTGGCCCGTGGAGTTGTGCCGAAAGTAGACGCTGAACGTGCCGTTTCCGTGGTCCACGATTTTCCCGGTGATGAGCAGGTTGAGCTTGACAGTCTTGATGTTGGAATGGAAGTCCCCCCAGCCGAACATCTTTTTGAACTTGCCCGTCTTGACCATGGGCCGCCGTTTGACCCGCGGCCGTGAGTCCTGGAGGTCCGTGGTATTCCTCAGCCAGTCCCATAGGTCCTGCTCGGAGTAGGGTTCGGGGGTGTCGTAGCGGAGGTCCAATGCCGTGTTGTTCTCCTTGCCGTGGAGAGTTTGTGAGAGCAACCTACTGATGGACAAGTCCTTACTGCTTTCTGTCCATATATGCTTTAGCGTGGATTTGGGGCTTCCTGATTTGATGACGTCTGACTTGGAGGCGTGGGCACTTGTGACCTGTGGGTGACAAAGAGAGAACGATGATTAGAACTTGTTTTGTTTAACAGACAGCAAAACAGCTACTGTGACCTTCTTTGCGGAAAAATAATGGAGGGTAAAAGTGGTAAAAGTCTTGTCTTGATAATGGACAGAATTTATTCCTTAGTGGATAGGTTTATACTTTTTCTAGACATGAGGAAAATAGTTGTTCTTCTTTGTATCCAGAAACCCCCACTAAAAGACAATAACTAAATGAATGAGTGCAATAAGCCCAACCTGTTGGGCTAAATTTGTCCAAAATCCCCCCCGAAAAACCCACTTAAGTTAAATGCATGAATAAAGCATATATTAAAGAATATATTAAATAATCTCTGATCAAAATAAATTAAGTCTAAAATTGTCTTTCGGACCCATCTGCACATCTGTTCACATCTTGTGCATGTTTCTCTGAATTTGCCATTGTGTATTTCATTCATTAAGTCATCGACAATAAAGTGCCATAACATTTGTTTCATTAATTTGCCCTTGATCTTTGTCAGTATTTGGTAGGCATGAATAATGTATATGTCAATTACACACATTATCCATCATGCCAGTAAAACATAGATTTTTCCTTAGTTGATGATATATAATAACTGCACAATCAATCCGCTGTGACTCCACTGAGGATTCCACTGATCAATAGGTTCTTCTGTCCTCAATGTCATATCAAACAAGGTCACAGCATACAGTATTTCTCACATTCTCTCCTCTTCGTCAAACAGAAGTGGTTTCTAGCCCGATGGCCTTGTGCAGCGCAGAGATCTAAAACGGAACCGAACCAGGTCTAAAGCAGCATAAAACCATGTCTAACCAATGACAAACTGTACCGAGCCAAAAGAGATGACAAATCTGTAACCTGATCAGTTCAAGAAGGAAGACATCCAGGTAGTTTGGGTTATTGCATTTGGGATAGTTAAGTGAGCGGCTTCACTGACACAAACGTTATTCATAATTTTGAATGACAAGAATGTGTTCCTTCTCTCGTCTTCTATCGCAGAATGAAAGACTTGTTGATTTGTAGCGTATCTTTGTCGTCTAGGTTGGATGAGCTACTTTGCATAAGATTGGTCATGAATTTGATTTAGGAGCTCTATTGAAGGTGGCATGGGCCGCAAAATTAAATTGATCTGGGGAATATTAGGCTGTGGAACCAATACACATAACACAACCCAAGTCTAAACTGAGACCAAGCCGTGAACAAAGGGACTTCGGGTTTATACCACAATGAAATCTGGAATCTGAGCCTAGATTAAACCAGGACTGAAGATCAAAATGGTGAGCCCAAGTATTTCAAACAATTCTGCATTCAGCGCTGAACAGACCAAACATTTCAGCAGATATTAGTACCAACCCATGTGTCAAAACATAGACACCCAAACAATATGTGATGTGACGCAGGAAAAATTGTGGCACGTCTGATACTTATGTCTCCCGCTTTCTCCATTTACAGTGGATTGTGTGAAAACCTCACCATTAACTAAATGCTCCTTGACCCGATGATTGATGGAGCTGAGGGTTTTCACTTTTTAGCGCAGATGAGTGGAATTGCGTTCTTACGGGGGACCACTGGAGGTGGTTGACATTGACGGCCCGATTCCTGCTGTGCAAAGTGACAGCAGATCCGTCTTGCCGAGGTTTTTGCATTTCGCAGGTTGCCCCCCGGATCGATTGGCTGAAAATAAGTTTGTGCTACCAATCACAAGAATAGGACGGCAGTGTGTGTGAGCAGCTGTAATGTTAAAGTGGACATATTGTGTATAATTGGGGCTCGTAAGACAGCTGTTGGACCTAAAATCTTTATAACCATGGGTAGTCTAGTGGAAAATTTGGAAATCACTAATGTTATTCTGACATGTTAGGCGTTTGCCTTTGTTTGCTTTTTATTTAAGAAAAAACCCTGACAATGTTAAGTCGTTACTTGCCGTCCCTCCGACCAGGGGCCTAGGGTTAGGAATGGCAAATGTCATGTACGTTGTGTTTCACTCACACAGATCTCCCACATAGTTTTAGAAACCAGAAGGTCTTGGCTTTCAAATGAGGTATCACACTGGCATAATAGACTGTAAGCTCTCCAGTCAATACGCTTTGACATTTGAACATATTTAATTGCTGACCCTGACTCTAACCCAATGGCCGCCGGCTGCTCTGCTTTATGACCGCAACACTGGAGGCTGCCATTGCTGTAGTACCTCCATATAGCCGCTAGTCTCCCATTGAAAACCATTGGACTTTAGACACGTTAAAAACAACATTAACGACTGGTTTCTATTTTTTAAACACTTTCTACTGCTACACATTACTCCTGAGATAGGAGTCTGTAAATCTGCCATTATTTCCCCCTCGTACGTGGTAATTATGGTAAATGTGGAGGAGTGAGGAGGAGTTGTTCTTTTGAACGGTCTATGCTCTAACCAAAAGTCTAAACTTGCAGGTTAAACAGGTTAAGCGAAAAGTCACATTTTCATCTGTCATATAAAAATAAATATCTTCACTATACGACAAGAGTTTTGCGTTAAACATGCAAAACGCACACGAGCTTCCATTTTTAGCAGGCTGCATGCTAAGAGATTGATGGCATTGAGATAAAACCAGTTTGAGTGCAAAACATATCAGAGTGGGTTCAGCGATGGTTCACGGATTCTAAAATATGCAAAGAACACTTTAATGTTTTATCTATTTTGCAACAAAATCGAGGAAATACAAATCAAAGCATTTCAGCAATATAAGAAACTGCCAATGTAAACAGGATTAAAAAGGCTGTTGCGATAAGATACGGAACTGGGTACATGTTTTTGATGATGAAGTGACTTTATAAAATGGTTAAAAACTCAAAAAGGGTGATTTTTTTTACATAATATAAACCTTTTAAGGATAGAGAGAAGTGGTTCAGTTTACTATGTGAAGCAATAGTTGTACTATTGAACACTGAAATAAACTTCAAATGAAAAGGTTTTCAAAAAAACAACCAACAGCCCACTCACACTTAAGAACAGCACTTTTATCTAGTTGTTTTTCAATAAATTATATAAAAAATGAATGAATAAATAAATACCGGTGATAATCAAAAAAAATATGGCTTGCATTTTTTTGTTTGGTGGAATGGTATGCAGAATGGCTTCATGTACAAGATGAAACATTTCTTTGACCCACTAAACCGTATATTATATTTACCGCTCTTTGCCAACTCTTCTCTGTCTCCCCCGCGGAGACGGTGAATGGCGAATACTCGCGGTGTTGAAACAGGCTGGAGTGGCTCGGTCTATCTTTATCCAGCAGTGAGAGCACTCGACTGGGTAAAGCACTCAGCAATCATCCCCTATTCAAACAGGTGAGCTGCCGAACGCCGGCGCGTGTGTGGTTATAAAAAAGGATTACACCACGGAGCCGCTCTGATAATGCGCTGCTTATGAATATGATCTGGAAATACCCTTTTCTTTCGGGATTAGGATTATTAAAAACACCAGGCTCGGCGGCAGGCAGGTTCGAACTCCTTTATACCTCGGTAAAGTTAAATCCCAGGAGGTCAGTTCTTCGGGACAAACGGGTGGTTGTTTGGAATTACTTAAAGATTGTCAAAAGTAGGTCTTAGAAAATTGCTGTCTGTGTGGGGAAAAATCATATTGTGCATTTGACCCATCGTTGAAAGCATCGGAAGATGTTTGTCTGTTTGAAATAATGTTCCAGAGCTTATTCAATCAAGCTTGAACCAACCCCACACACTCGCAAGACTTATAAAGACTGGGAAATTCTACAGCCAATAACTGAACATGAATGGAATGACACAATGACCATGCTAACACCTTTAGACCTTTTACTCTTTATCTGCAGCCTGTTGATTTCTCGAAGCCTGTCGACCCGCTGACATCTTAACTCTACTGCATTCGGTTTCTTTCATGTGCTGTGCAGCATTTGAGAGAAGCCATCAGGAGCTCGTCATCTTGTGCCGACCGACTCGGAGGCTAAGGTGAAGCAGCGGTGATTAAAGTGGAGAGCGGTTCACATCGGGGAAAAAAACTCTCTCAACTGCTTCCATTGGCAGATTCTGCCAGAGCACAATTATGCACTCCGGGTCAAAGCCATGCCAGCGGGGGGGAAAAGGCAAGTTGTGAAAATGGAGCTGCAAGTTGATATTTCTTAAAAGGTCTTGTAAAAGTACGTATGGAGATGTGTCGGCCAATACATGCTGCTTAAGGTCGTACCTGTGAGTGTGCCTTACCACACCCTAGAGAGAGCCATTTACTGACACAGATTACCGGGCCTAACGTTTTGTAACATCTGCGCATGCGTGTTGCTGCCGTTTTTGATTTGCCGCTGCAGTCTGCCACAAAAGGAAATGACCATGTCTGGATTTACAGCGTCATCTCGCTCAGCCTACATACGACACGTGGATACCAAACCTGTCAATATTTGTGAATGAATATGTGTGTGAAAGACGAGGAAGCGCCCCGCTGTATTTATTACCTGGACGCCTCCGAAGCAACGTCATATAATAAGCATTGTAAAAGGTGAGTCTGGTCTATTTTATACTTTGAAAACTAAGACGATAAGAAAGAAAACTTGCCAAACATCTGTACATTGACTACCACAAAAAAAAGGAAAAACAAATCAATGCTTTTGTCTCACCTTAACACATTGAGTGCCAAAAATCTTTTTTTTTAAATGTTTTATTACAAACCTAGACACTCTAATGCACCTTATGCGTGATTTTGGGAGCTCTGTGATGAACAGAACTGGAATAAAGGAAGAAAAGTCACGATCTGGACATTTCATCTGGGCATTTAATTCACCGTTAGTTCACCATGTGGTTTCAATGCCCCGCCCCCGTCGGTCCTGCAGCGCAGCAGAGGAAGTTAGCAGAGGGGAAGTAACTTGTGCCCCTAGAGGCCATAAGCGCCACTGCAGGTGCCTTAGCCTGTTAGCTTCTTCTTGGTGATTCCATTAGTGTGTATTGCTGCTCCGACCCACGGGGCAGCAAAGTTGCAGTTGTGGTTTTCTGGCCAGAGTCACCAGGGGGAGATGAAAGACCCCCCAATCATCCCATTAACACTTGTATTACCCCCAGAGGGGCTATGAAACTGAGTTATTAAGGTAAACAAGTTACTTAGTACTGCTTTAAACCCCTGTTTTCAGTCACAGCCCAGTGAAGAGAGTGAAATCAGGGAGACAGTTGTGTTTCATAAAACACGCTCTGTTTCTAAAAAAACAAACTGTGATTTTGATCAAAACTAGCCTCTGTTTCACTTAGGATTTCTCGGGAACCGAGGCACGTAGAATTAAACGGTTTTCACCTACTGAGAGCTTAGAGTCTCACCCGAGCCATAGCATGTGTCCTTAGCTCTAACATAGAATACGCTGTGGTGCTACAAATATCATGAAAAATGGTCTGGATTGCACTCTACAGCTAAATCCCCAAAACAGCGTGGCACTCAATGTGTTAAGTATTCCTGCTAAAATCCACGAGTCTTCCTAATAATTGATGCATTTAAAAAGTAGAAAATGTCACATGTGCCAATCATTCACCACATCATCTTCTATGTCCATGGCTGTGGTAGGCAACATGAATGCACTAAATCAATAGTAATAGTTCTATATGATAAGCCAAATGATGGTCAACGCTTCCCTCGCATTGTGATTAAAATGTTGCAGGCCTTGATGCATCAGCTGGTTTCCCTACCTTTCACAAAAACATCCGGTGAACATCACAAAAAAACCCAACAACTATCGCTCCAATTCTCTGCATCATCATGCCCTTTAACACAATGGTTCTGGAGTGGTAGGTGCCGAGTCAGGAACCCTTTTGTAATAATAACTTGGTTTGACGGGTGATATCTGTGGAGAGTGGCAATTTAATGAAGACAAGTTTGGGGGGGAAAGAAAGAGTATTTTCATTTACAGTTATTTGTGAAATAGATAGGAGGATAGTTCCGTATAATTCTAAATCACTCATTTCTCATTGGTAAAACATGGTCGGCACAGCACAGTTTGAAATGTTTACCTCTACGTATGTCACTTCCTGCCGGTGTCTAATAAGGAAGTAAAACTAAAAAGTCAACTAAAAAGTCCAGTTGAGGGAAAACTGGGTAAATATTTCAGCAAAATTTTTAGAATAATTGTGTCAAATATGTTTTGTCTAATGTGTCATTTGCAAAACATGATGTGGTGCAGAAACATCTCCAGTATCCTTTCTATATGTAAAATGAATAAATAAATACATTTCAACAAAGCACTTTATTTAGCTAGCAATTATATGTTGAAAAATCCCTTTGCCTTCAAAAAACATGAAACTTATAGAGACAATGTTCCCCCTCGCTCGCTGCTCACTTCAGCCCTCCATTGTGCTCTCCCTCTCCCCGGCTGTGTTTATCTGCGGGCCCCGTGCAGTCTGCCACGGCGAAGGTGGCCAGTCTGGAGCCGGTGGAGGGGCCCCGGGGCCAGTTCTGTGAGATGCCAGCTGCACCGAGCTCACCGGAGGGAGCGCGCACCTGTAAACATTGCCTGGGCGCTCTGAGGAGGAGCCAGGCGGACAGTTGGTCTCCCCCAGGCGCAGGGCTTCGGCGGGTGCTCCCATCACCGCCGCACGCGCCCGGCGGAATACACAAGTGTGTTTATGCAAAGCAGAAAAAGTTGGGGGGAAATATTTAAGAGCGGAAATATCCTGCTCAATTCCTAAACATGGAAGGCCATTGAAGAAAGAAAGAGGAAGCCAAAATTATATGGTCCAAGCTCGTTCCCAACTTTCCTAGCATAGCGCTCAAGTATCCCGGTTATTGCTCATATTCTGGTTATGACAATATTCTGGATTTCATGTTTACATGCGTCCGAGGAACTAGATTACTCATGCCCCTGTTTACATGAGCGACTACAGTCTCCGATAGTTAGGCTCTAGAGAGGGGCGGGGCTAGTGACAAATATGGTGAGGAGCCAAACACTTTAGCGATGGTGCTAACACATGCTTTCTCTACAGCCAGGCACAAGAATGAATCAAGGAAGCGCTTAATAACCGTAGAGCAATGTCACAGCTTCAGTGACAGACTAGGGAACTGAAAATAAAAACACAGTTTCCCAATATGGCAGCTTAGTCCGAGAGCAGCGCTAATAGCCACTGGAGCTAACACGGAGCGGAAAAGTAGTTGTTTTGTAAAGTTAACTGTAATGTTTTGATCATTTTTATGAGCTAGAAAGTTTTAAAAGCCGGAGGTACCAGCTACAAATACTGCAAGAAACGTTCTGCTCAGAACCCTGGTTTCTCATAACCTGGAATTTGGCTTATCCAATTGAAATCTGGATACTGTGTTCACATGGCATAGACAAAACCAGGAGACTAAAAATGTCCTTTAATAACCTGAATACTCAAGTGCATGTAAACGCACCCACACAGGTGAAACTCTGGAAAGTAGACTATCGGGAAACAGTTCTTCCATAACGCCTCAGCAGTGCCACAGGCTGATAACCGCATTAAAGGCAGTCATTCAAGTAAAAGGCCCAAACCAAGTACTAAGTACATGCATGATTATAGTTTTCAGAGGGCCCACATTCTTTGTTTGAAATCCTATTTTTAATTGATTTCATGTAATATTCTAATTTTCTGAGATTTTGAATTTGGGGTTTTTACAAAAGCTGTAAGCCAAAACCATCAAAATTAAAAACAAAGGCTTGACACGTGTCTCTTTGCATGCCATGAGCCCATGTCACATATTAGTTTCACATTTTAAATTGAATTACAGAAATAAAATTAACTTTTTCACAATATTCAAATTTTCACCTGTATTTGTGGCATCGGATTCCTCACAGGTCCGAGTTTAAAAGGCACGTTACACAACTTTCAGGGTCACTTTTACAGAAATGTGTTGTATACAAGAACTGGCAGACCCAAAAATGCAGAAACGAAAGTTATTTTATTACACAAACACGCAAGTGGATGGGGGTGAGGGATGAGTGATCCTGGGCGGCAAGGCAGGCAGGTAGGTAGGTGGAGATGGGTACTGGGTGGATGATCCAGACGGAGACACAGACAGAGGACAGATGGCAGTGGTACAGGAACTGGCTCCAACAACTGAACAGAACATGGAAAAAACGCAAGTTAGTGCTAGGCATCAAAAAAGGTCTCGCAAAATCGTTCAAAAGCCTGATGGACGATCACCGGATGGATGACGGAACAATCTGGCAGAGGAGCGGAGGTCTGGTGGCCTTTTCTACAGAGCTGATGGCATGATGAGATACAGGTGTGGAGCACAGCAGGTGAGTAACGAGGGAACCGCCCAGGAACCGCCAAACAAGGTCAACACACAAGGGGAAGGGGGAGAGAGAGGGGAGTGGCCGGACAGGACCACAACAAAATGCTAAATAAACTATTCTGTAAGTTCACGAAATTTATGCAGATGTTTACTATATACAAATTGAGCAAAATGTGAATACCTCAGCATTGATTTACCTAAAACTATAATGTCTAAGTAGAGAAAATGACAGTAAGGAGTGACAGCCTGGGCTAGTCAGGATTTTGAATTGGCCCTCTGCAGGCACTAAAGGGAATTACACATTATAGAACAGAGAACACACACTTTTTCATGAAAGAGAGCTTTGAATTAAAAGTATTTGACCTGAATTTAAGCCATTTTGAAGTAAAAACAAGTGCAAAGAGAGGCTTTTTTCATAACGCTTGTTTTGATCATCTCATATTTAAAGGCAAATAATTCAAGACAACTTTCCTCAGTTCTAGACATATAACGGCATGCTAGCAAATCTCAAATGATCTCCAGTTCAGAAGTTCAGAACGGAGCGTTACAGCCGTAGGAGCGATGACCAACGCCAACGGGATTGGTCAGAGCTGCGTGAATGAGGCAAGAGTACCCTTGAATATCCCCAGAGGTGGCCTTCCTCTTTGTTTTTCAAATCCAGACATCACCCAACTCATTGAGAACATTTCCGCCCTCAAATCACCTTCTCTACCCAGCATATCATATAACAACCCAATCTCCGAAGAAAAATGTACAATATTTACGTTTTCCTTAAAGCTAATATTCGTTTATATTACACGTTTTTAGTGTCTGATTATGTATATATTTTACATTTTAAAAACGTACAAATTCAATGTTTTTCTCAACGTACTTTATTGACGAAAATACACTCAACAAGTAATAGTAAATAATGTACAGATTTCACGTATAAACAAACGTACACTATTTACATATTTAATACACGCTTTTAGTTTCACAACAAACGTAATGCTGCGTTTACACATAGTCACGATGCGTTACGAATGTCATTTTTCCGTCATTCGTGACGTTCGTGACGTGACTTAACGCATCTCAATGGGATTCTTAACAGAACGCATCAGTTCGTGACATTCGTGACGTTCGTGGAGAAAGTTTTTCTTTGTCAAAAAATCTTCCACGAATGTCACGAATCACCCTCTGTTCGTGGCGTTCGCAACGGAGCGCGTCCTTTCGTGAGGAGTAGCGGCGCTTCGTAATTCAGCGTGAGAGCATTCGTGGAGCATTCGTGGAGCATTCGTAGAGCATTCGTGGAGCAGAATCACTGTTTTCACGCTCAAAATTGACAAACACACGCTACGCCCAAAGTAAATGTTGGTACCTGCAGTAGCTATGCCAAGGAAAAGTGTCACAAAGTCGGCCAATCCGCGCTCCAAGCCACGGACAGCACCTGGCGCTGCCGCTCCGCGGGGTGCTGAAAGTGTTCCTCCGACCTTTCTTCCTCCTGCGGTCGTACCTGAGTTGGGGCCAGACGAGCCCAATGACTCAGGGGAGAGCACGGCCTCTGCTCCGCCTCCAACCCGGCGGCAGAAGATCACTCCACATTCGCCCAATTCTTGACAGATTTCGGACAGAACGCGAATATTCCTAGTGACCCGTAACAGCCCGTGGCACCGCGCAACACCACGCAGCAGCGCGCAACACCACGCAGCAGCGCGGGACGCATATTCGTGACCGTGCGTAATAATTCGTGCCATTAATCGTAACGCGTAGTAACAAGTCGCAACAGTTAGTGGCGGCGCGTGAAACCTCGACCCCGAATCATCAAATTCGTGATCCTTGGCCACGAATGTGGATTTGTGGCATTCGTAACGCATCGTGCTTATGTGTAAACGCAGCATAATATAGTGACGAATGTTCAAAGCTAACGTAGCTAACATACGAAAAACCAAAATGTACATATTGAACGAAGTTACAAACGTCAATAAACACGCTTTTAGTTTCACAACAAACGTAATATAGTGACGAATGTTCAAAGCTAACATACGAAAAACCAAAATGTACATATTTTACGAAGTTACAAACGTCAATAAACACGCTTTTAGTTTCACAACAAACGTAATATAGTGACGAATGTTCAAAGCTAACGTAGCTAACATACGAAAAACCAAAATGTACATATTTTACGAAGTTACAAACGTCAATAAACACGCTTTTAGTTTCACAACAAACGTAATATAGTGACGAATGTTCAAATAGCAAACGTAGCCAACATACGAAAAACCAAAATGTACATATTGAACGAAGTTACAAACGTCAATAAACACGCTTTTAGTTTCACAACAAACGTAATATAGTGACGAATGTTCAAAGCTAACGTAGCTAACATACGAAAAACCAAAATGTACATATTTTACGAAGTTACAAACGTCAATAAACACGCTTTTAGTTTCACAACAAACGTAATATAGTGACGAATGTTCAAAGCTAACGTAGCTAACATACGAAAAACCAAAATGTACATATTTTACGAAGTTACAAACGTCAATAAACACGCTTTTAGTTTCACAACAAACGTAATATAGTGACGAATGTTCAAATAGCAAACGTAGCCAACATACGAAAAACCAAAATGTACATATTGAACGAAGTTACAAACGTCAATAAACACGCTTTTAGTTTCACAACAAACGTAATATAGTGACGAATGTTCAAAGCTAACGTAGCTAACATACGAAAAACCAAAATGTACATATTTTACGAAGTTACAAACGTCAATAAACACGCTTTTAGTTTCACAACAAACGTAATATAGTGACGAATGTTCAAAGCTAACGTAGCTAACATACGAAAAACCAAAATGTACATATTTTACGAAGTTACAAACGTCAATAAACACGCTTTTAGTTTCACAACAAACGTAATATAGTGACGAATGTTCAAATAGCTAACGTAGCCAACATACGAAAAACCAAAATGTACATATTGAACGAAGTTACAAACGTCAATAAACACGCTTTTAGTTTCACAACAAACGTAATATAGTGACGAATGTTCAAAGCTAACGTAGCTAACATACGAGAAACCAAAATGTACATATTTTACGAAGTTACAAACGTCAATAAACACGCTTTTAGTTTCACAACAAACGTAATATAGTGACGAATGTTCAAATAGCAAACGTAGCTAACATACGAGAAACCAAAATGTACATATTTTACGAAGTTACAAACGTCAATAAACACGCTTTTAGTTTCACAACAAACGTAATATAGTGACGAATGTTCAAATAGCAAACGTAGCTAACATACGAAAAACCAAAATGTACATATTGAACGAAGTTACAAACGTCAATAAACACGCTTTTAGTTTCACAACAAACTTAATATAGTGACGAATGTTCAAAGCTAACGTAGCTAACATACGAGAAACCAAAATGTACATATTGAACGAAGTTACAAACGTCAATAAACACGCTTTTAGTTTCACAACAAACGTAATATAGTGACGAATGTTCAAAGCTAACGTAGCTAACATACGAGAAACCAAAATGTACATATTGAACGAAG
Source organism: Proterorhinus semilunaris (assembly GCA_021464625.1). Taxonomy (NCBI): domain Eukaryota; kingdom Metazoa; phylum Chordata; class Actinopteri; order Gobiiformes; family Gobiidae; genus Proterorhinus; species Proterorhinus semilunaris. The sequence continues at coordinate 24,847,109 of CM038360.1, forward strand.
TTACAAACGTCAATAAACACGCTTTTAGTTTCACAACAAACGTAATATAGTGACGAATGTTCAAAGCTAACGTAGCTAACATACGAGAAACCAAAATGTACATATTTTACGAAGTTACAAACGTCAATAAACACGCTTTTAGTTTCATAACAAACGTAATATAGTGACGAATGTTCAAATAGCTAACGTAGCTAACATACGAAAAACCAAAATGTACATATTGAACGAAGTTACAAACGTCAATAAACACGCTTTTAGTTTCACAACAAACGTAATATAGTGACGAATGTTCAAAGCTAACGTAGCTAACATACGAGAAACCAAAATGTACATATTTTACGAAGTTACAAACGTCAATAAACACGCTTTTAGTTTCACAACAAACGTAATATAGTGACGAATGTTCAAAGCTAACGTAGCCAACATACGAAAAACCAAAATGTACATATTTAACGAAGTTACAAACGTCAATAAACACGCTTTTAGTTTCACAACAAACGTAATATAGTGACGAATGTTCAAAGCTAACGTAGCTAACATACGAAAAACCAAAATGTACATATTTAACGAAGTTACAAACGTCAATAAACACATGTTTTATGTCGCAATAAATACGTAATGTAGTGACGAACACTTTCACAGGAGCATTTGTTCACATTTTTGGCTCTCAATTAAACGTCCAAATACTATGGCAAATAGTATACCATGTTAACAATTAGAGAGATGATTATTCTAATGTATGTACCGATTATACATTGAAAAATGCGTCGCTTTATGGACCCTATCACAAGATACTGCACAGAGCAGGCAGATTACAATCGCCCAGTCAAATGAAAATCAAACCTTGAAATGAAGCCTATACATGTGACACATAAGCGACATATTTGCAATGCAGTGCAGCAGTTTATTTGTCTTCCTCCTTAACAGGTGTTCCGAAGGTTTAGCTTGGTGCTACAGCTACTTGCTCTGTCATCCGACACCTGCAAATGCATGCAGAAGTTAGACAAACACGTAGCAAAACAGTTCCGTAGGTCTACTATTGAAAAACGCAAGCGACGATCTGTGCTTACCAAAATCCACGCACCATAACCCCAATAGTTCGGATCCTCGATGTTTCAATAGATCCTTGGTTTCAATACACGACTTCACCGCACCCTTCCGCGTTTATCTTTTAAATTTGCCTCCAACTCCCGGATAGTGGATACAACTTCCGCCGACCACACTTGTTCTGTGGTTTAACAGATTGTGGCATTACCGCCTCCCACAGGATTGGAAGAATACGGCAGGGGTAAATTATGCCATTTCCAGTGTTGGGGAGAATACTCACTTAGTGGATACTAAATACTTGCCTTAATATAATTACGAATGTTCAAACAGGAAACGTAACTTACAGACGAAAACATGTACATATTTAACTAAGTTACAAACGTCAATAAATTCATTATTAGTTTCACAAGTAACGTAATATAGTGACGAATGTTCAAATAACAAACGTAACTTATAGACGAAAATACACAATGTACATATTAAACGAAGTTAAATACTTCACAAAAACACGTTTTTAGTTGTCCAGGTTGAATTTGCGCATAAGCTTCATAATAATTTTTAAAGCAGGTATTCAGTATTTTGGAACTACTTAAATGTTCTAAGTATTCTCCCCAAAACCGCCAAGTGACCAATCACATCAAAACATGTATAAATAACACATGCAATACCAAATATATAGTTTAGATCTGGGGGGGAAACAAGGCTCCTGGCTTAACTAACTGCCATGCTGGAACATGACTGTTATGAACTTATGGTAGATAAACTATTCACACAGACACAAAAACAGATTTAAACATTTTATTTAAAACAAACAACGGATAAAGAAAGAGAAAATGAACAAATGAACAAACGAACAACATTAAATGCAAAAAAAGAAAAAGAAAGAAATTCATAAAATTTTTGCTTTCTTGCAAACCACTGCATGTGGTTCCCAACTGGGCTCCCATGTCTTGTTACTGCAGCACAAGAAAACAATAATTACATTGAAAATATGAAGAAAATAACTGCTAATGTATTTTTTGCTTGCATTTTCATTTCTACCCAACAGATAAAACTAAACGTTAATTGTTCATGTTATTTACCATTGGGGGCATGGAGCCCATTTAACCAGCACCTGGAGGGCAAAAAAGGGACAATTTATAACAAATCAGAATTAAGCCACATAATAATAATTATTTTATTTTTTTGGCAGTTTCCAAATCAAAGTGCATATCATTTGTGCCATATAAATATATACTACTAAAAATATGTAGAAATGACAATATCACCAATTTATTTTAAAATATTTCCATCTTTATAATCAAGTTTGGTCGTTTGTTCATTTTTTTCTGCTTTATTCATTGAGGTTTGCAAGGGCAGCAGTTGGAGCAGGGAGACCCAGACTTCCTTCTCCAAACGCACTATTTAAAGCTCATCCGGGGGGAAACCCAATGGTCTGTATGCACAGGGACCGCACGTGATTTCCGCCTGGACAGCAAACCCGGCGCTGTCCTTCCTGTCTATCTCTTCCCATAAAAATTAGCAGGGTCCCACAGAAATGAAGCGATAGCTCAAGATTTTGTAAAGGACAGCGAGTTAAAGTTTGGAAGCCTTTGAGGCGATTGTAAGCAGTAAGTATACATTTTTAATAGATTTTTTTATGTGAATTAACACTCATCATATATTTTGTAGTTTACAGGAAACAAAAGGAAAGAGAAGGAGAAGTGTCTACTGCAAGTAAGTTACAACATTGTTTTTAATATTAGTCTAGCCTTAAGATTGTGAATATGTAGTTACTGACTGTCACTAATTTGGGCTGAGGCAACTTTCAACCCAGAGTAAAGACCATAGATTGTAAATAAAGAGTGGACTCACCAAGTTCCTACATCAGTCATTGCGTTTGCCTGATCCAAGAAGAAGTTGATTAGAGCCAACTCGAAACAAGCGACTTGGGCGGGAATCTGGAGCCAAAATGTGTGGTCGCAAATATCTAGTTTAAATCAAAGTTTAGTTTTATCTGTTGGGTAGAAATGAAAATGCAAGCAAAAAATACATTAGCAGTTATTTTCTTCATATTTTCAATGTAATTATTGTTTTCTTGTGCTGCAGTAACAAGACATGGGAGCCCAGTTGGGAACCACATGCAGTGGTTTGCAAGAAAGCAAAAATTTTATGAATTTCTTTCTTTTTCTTTTTTTGCATTTAATGTTGTTCGTTTGTTCATTTGTTCATTTTCTCTTTCTTTATCCGTTGTTTGTTTTAAATAAAATGTTTAAATCTGTTTTTGTGTCTGTGTGAATAGTTTATCTACCATAAGTTCATAACAGTCATGTTCCAGCATGGCAGTTAGTTAAGCCAGGAGCCTTGTTTCCCCCCCAGATCTAAACTATATATTTGGTATTGCATGTGTTATTTATACATGTTTTGATGTGATTGGTCACTTGGCGGTTTTGGGGAGAATACTTAGAACATTTAAGTAGTTCCAAAATACTGAATACCTGCTTTAAAAATTATTATGAAGCTTATGCGCAAATTCAACCTGGACAACTAAAAACGTGTTTTTGTGAAGTATTTAACTTCGTTTAATATGTACATTGTGTATTTTCGTCTATAAGTTACGTTTGTTATTTGAACATTCGTCACTATATTACGTTACTTGTGAAACTAATAATGAATTTATTGACGTTTGTAACTTAGTTAAATATGTACATGTTTTCGTCTGTAAGTTACGTTTCCTGTTTGAACATTCGTAATTATATTAAGGCAAGTATTTAGTATCCACTAAGTGAGTATTCTCCCCAACACTGGAAATGGCATAATTTACCCCTGCCGTATTCTTCCAATCCTGTGGGAGGCGGTAATGCCACAATCTGTTAAACCACAGAACAAGTGTGGTCGGCGGAAGTTGTATCCACTATCCGGGAGTTGGAGGCAAATTTAAAAGATAAACGCGGAAGGGTGCGGTGAAGTCGTGTATTGAAACCATGGTTGAAACCAAGGATCTATTGAAACATCGAGGATCCGAACTATTGGGGTTATGGTGCGCGGATTTTGGTAAGCACAGATCGTCGCTTGCGTTTTTCAATAGTAGACCTACGGAACTGTTTTGCTACGTGTTTGTCTAACTTCTGCATGCATTTGCAGGTGTCGGATGACAGAGCAAGTAGCTGTAGCACCAAGCTAAACCTTCGGAACACCTGTTAAGGAGGAAGACAAATAAACTGCTGCACTGCATTGCAAATATGTCGCTTATGTGTCACATGTATAGGCTTCATTTCAAGGTTTGATTTTCATTTGACTGGGCGATTGTAATCTGCCTGCTCTGTGCAGTATCTTGTGATAGGGTCCATAAAGCGACGCATTTTTCAATGTATAATCGGTACATACATTAGAATAATCATCTCTCTAATTGTTAACATGGTATACTATTTGCCATAGTATTTGGACGTTTAATTGAGAGCCAAAAATGTGAACAAATGCTCCTGTGAAAGTGTTCGTCACTACATTACGTATTTATTGCGACATAAAACATGTGTTTATTGACGTTTGTAACTTCGTTAAATATGTACATTTTGGTTTTTCGTATGTTAGCTACGTTAGCTTTGAACATTCGTCACTATATTACGTTTGTTGTGAAACTAAAAGCGTGTTTATTGACGTTTGTAACTTCGTTAAATATGTACATTTTGGTTTCTCGTATGTTGGCTACGTTAGCTTTGAACATTCGTCACTATATTACGTTTGTTGTGAAACTAAAAGCGTGTTTATTGACGTTTGTAACATGTGTCACATGTATAGGCTTCATTTCAAGGTTTGATTTTCATTTGACTGGGCGATTGTAATCTGCCTGCTCTGTGCAGTATCTTGTGATAGGGTCCATAAAGCGACGCATTTTTCAATGTATAATTGGTACATACATTAGAATAATCATCTCTCTAATTGTTAACATGGTATACTATTTGCCATAGTATTTGGACGTTTAATTGAGAGCCAAAAATGTGAACAAATGCTCCTGTGAAAGTGTTCGTCACTACATTACGTATTTATTGCGACATAAAACATGTGTTTATTGACGTTTGTAACTTCGTTAAATATGTACATTTTGGTTTTTCGTATGTTAGCTACGTTAGCTTTGAACATTCGTCACTATATTACGTTTGTTGTGAAACTAAAAGCGTGTTTATTGACGTTTGTAACTTCGTTAAATATGTACATTTTGGTTTTTCGTATGTTGGCTACGTTAGCTTTGAACATTCGTCACTATATTACGTTTGTTGTGAAACTAAAAGCGTGTTTATTGACGTTTGTAACTTCGTAAAATATGTACATTTTGGTTTCTCGTATGTTAGCTACGTTAGCTTTGAACATTCGTCACTATATTACGTTTGTTGTGAAACTAAAAGCGTGTTTATTGACGTTTGTAACTTCGTTCAATATGTACATTTTGGTTTTTCGTATGTTAGCTACGTTAGCTATTTGAACATTCGTCACTATATTACGTTTGTTGTGAAACTAAAAGCGTGTTTATTGACGTTTGTAACTTCGTAAAATATGTACATTTTGGTTTCTCGTATGTTAGCTACGTTAGCTTTGAACATTCGTCACTATATTACGTTTGTTGTGAAACTAAAAGCGTGTTTATTGACGTTTGTAACTTCGTTCAATATGTACATTTTGGTTTCTCGTATGTTAGCTACGTTAGCTTTGAACATTCGTCACTATATTACGTTTGTTGTGAAACTAAAAGCGTGTTTATTGACGTTTGTAACTTCGTTCAATATGTACATTTTGGTTTCTCGTATGTTAGCTACGTTAGCTTTGAACATTCGTCACTATATTAAGTTTGTTGTGAAACTAAAAGCGTGTTTATTGACGTTTGTAACTTCGTTCAATATGTACATTTTGGTTTTTCGTATGTTAGCTACGTTTGCTATTTGAACATTCGTCACTATATTACGTTTGTTGTGAAACTAAAAGCGTGTTTATTGACGTTTGTAACTTCGTAAAATATGTACATTTTGGTTTCTCGTATGTTAGCTACGTTAGCTTTGAACATTCGTCACTATATTACGTTTGTTGTGAAACTAAAAGCGTGTTTATTGACGTTTGTAACTTCGTTCAATATGTACATTTTGGTTTTTCGTATGTTGGCTACGTTAGCTATTTGAACATTCGTCACTATATTACGTTTGTTGTGAAACTAAAAGCGTGTTTATTGACGTTTGTAACTTCGTTCAATATGTACATTTTGGTTTTTCGTATGTTAGCTACGTTAGCTTTGAACATTCGTCACTATATTACGTTTGTTGTGAAACTAAAAGCGTGTTTATTGACGTTTGTAACTTCGTAAAATATGTACATTTTGGTTTTTCGTATGTTAGCTACGTTAGCTTTGAACATTCGTCACTATATTACGTTTGTTGTGAAACTAAAAGCGTGTTTATTGACGTTTGTAACTTCGTTCAATATGTACATTTTGGTTTTTCGTATGTTAGCTACGTTAGCTTTGAACATTCGTCACTATATTACGTTTGTTGTGAAACTAAAAGCGTGTATTAAATATGTAAATAGTGTACGTTTGTTTATACGTGAAATCTGTACATTATTTACTATTACTTGTTGAGTGTATTTTCGTCAATAAAGTACGTTGAGAAAAACATTGAATTTGTACGTTTTTAAAATGTAAAATATATACATAATCAGACACTAAAAACGTGTAATATAAACGAATATTAGCTTTAAGGAAAACGTAAATATTGTACATTTTTCTTCGGAGATTGGGTTGCATATAATAACCTAACGTCTGTTGTTTTTGGCATCATTTTAACCGATGCCGCAGCAGTGACGCCATGACAGCCCCGGCGTGAATAATAGCGTCTTTTTTACTGCCACTTACAGCACAAAGTCTATTGAAATTAATACCAGGACGGCACGGCGCTTAAGGAGTTGTTTGTGCAAAACCACGTAGCTCATAAATCCCGCGCCTAATGGACTGTTTTATTCAAGTCAGGCGCCTCTAATAAAAATCACAGGCGGCTGATATTTTCATATGTTTTCCGAATGTGTCGCATTGCTCCGGAACGGGACTCTCTGTCGCAATAAAAAGTGGATCAGCAGACGAAATCCCCCCCCGTCAGGAATATCATGCGTCTTATTGTTGCCGCTCTTCAGTGTTCTGATCCCGGCTGAACTCTCTGTGCTCTCAACCTTGGGAAAAATGACAATATTCAGAGAGTTCCTAAAAAGGACACGCAGTTCACATCCTGCTCAACTGACTCATGCGTTCACCGTTTTGTATGAAGAGATGTCTCTATTTTGGCCCTTAAAAACCATAAATAAGTCTGTGTCCGGGCAAGAAAAATGTCAGCAGCATTTGTCCCATCTTTCAATGACCTTCAACACTATTCAGCGAAAACATAACCCATGTTTTGAATTAATCCGGACGGGAGTTTTAGGGTTACCTTCTCAAAGACTCTCAAAGAAGAATGGGATGAAAGAACGTTCGATAGATGGAGAGATGAAGGATCAACATCGGCACGGCGGCTGAGTGGTCAGTGCTCCGGCCTTACAGCTAGAACACATGTGTCCAACGGCCCGCGAGTTGATTTAATGTGACCCTTTGTAGAGCAAGAGTATGTTAAAAAAAGAAAAGAAAGAAGTACATCTCTAGCCCATTCCTGTGCGGAGAAAGAAATAGCCAGAATGCTCACTCCAGCCACTAGGGGGCAGCTTAAATTTGAAAAAGGAAAGAATTCCACACGTGTCCAGCAGAGGGAACTGACATAATAAGAGATCAGGATATAAACAGCCCCTCCTGGAACTGCCACCTTAACGTGGTGGAGGGGTTTGAGGGCCCGAATGATCCTGGGGGCTCTGTTGTCGGGGGCTTCGTACCCCTGGTAGGGTCTCCCATGGCAAACAGGTCCTAGGTGACGGGTCAGAGAAAGAACGGTTCAGAAGCCCCTTATGAGAGACCAACAGTCCCGGTTAGAACCATGAGGCCGTCCTTCTGTGGACCCACCACCTGCAGGAGGAGCCATAGGGGACTGGTGCAATGTGACCCGGCAACGGACAAGTGGAAGAAAATGGATGGATGGATATAAACAGCATATTATTTGCCTGGCTCTGCCACACTATTCCCTGTCCATTCCACGCAGGGAAGTTAGTCCGGTCACGGAGCAATTGGAGCAGTTTGAACGGGCGGGCCTAACGTGTACAGATTGACGGTCGTGACCGGTTCGGCTAGGCCGCCAATCAGCAACTTGTTTACCGCGCATGTCCAGACCCACCTTCTTTCACGCAGAAAAGAAGTGGGTGTGGTTTATCAGGCTAGCATATTATGGCCATGTGGTAAATGGTCAATCTGCCCTAGGGTGTGGAGTGAACGAATGATGACTATATGTAGCACTTTGAGAAACATGTGACACAGGACGATAAAGCGCAATAAGTGTAAGCCATTGTTATTTAAGAGGCCACAGTCTTTTATAATATACGCGCCCGGTTTGATACCCCTTATGTAGAAGGTCCCAGGTTAGATTCCTGGCCAGGGCCTTTCTGTGTGGAGTTTGCATGTTCTGTATTTAGGTTTCCCTATACCTCCAAAAATCTCTAACATCTGACCTGCGTAATTTTGTTGTCCAATTGTATAATGACGTGAAAGTCCTTCAATTCAATCAAAGCAGGTACATTTAAGAAAACATATTACTAGTGGTTAATTCAACATGTTCTTTGGTTGGACCGATATAAAACAGTTTGGCTGTTAAAGTTCCTGCTTTTGAACAGAAACAAAAAATGTGCATTTGACCCATATTTCATTTCAACTTGCCAATCTGCTTCCCTTATTTTTTCAGGCAAAATGTTAAGAACGCATTTCTTTACAATGGTGGACTGGAAGTGCGCTTAAAGGGACAGGGAAGGGGATCCAGAACAACCAATTGTGTTGTGACTAGTGTCGTACCTGGAGGGGACTTCAGATAGGCAAGAGTGACACCCAACACACATTTTAGAGATGAACATGAGCCAGTGTTGCGGCAGGACTTCAGTGATGGCCAGTCCAACAGCGATGTGTCCAAATTCCAAATGAAAAGGCGTGTCCAGTGCTTGAAGGTGACCTTTAGCTGTGGTTGGAGGAATAACCTTTTAAGCAGGTCTCTGAGTAGCCTGGCCAGCCATCCACTCAAAAGCAGGGACGTCAGGAACTTTACTGGAAAATATGAATGTTGAATTGTCCGACATTTTCAAGCCACAGTTATGCACGGTTTGTCCCCCTCGAGCATCTACTGTGCATGTTTTAGGCGGATGGGAGACCTGGACAAACCTCGAGGGCGCCCACCTGCACGGGGGGGGAGAACGCGCACTGATTGCCAGTTGATTTAACATTATTCCGTCTGTTTACAAAACTAAACTCAAATCCATTCATAATCCGAAGCGTTTTTAATTTCCCCATGTGTTCATTAGGAGTCTATGCAAATGTCTCCGCTCAATCAGGCTCTCATTAGCGCTAATGAGGCCAGATTAGCCCGATTCGGGAGCCTGTCTGGATGTGTAGCGCTCCTCGCGAACGCCACCCACTTATCATTATTTGCACCGCGCTAATGCGTAAATAACCCGGCCAGGAGCACCGCGGCGTTAATCAATGGCACTTGGGGCAGGTTTTCACGCAGAGGTCAAACCCAATTGGCTGTAAAACAAAACAAGGCTAATGTGGCAGTGATAAAACTAATGCTCAACCAAAGACGGGATATCAGTGTGGGGCGAGCCAATCGCCGCCGGGAACATGGAGTCGACCGATCACCTCTCGCACCTCTCGCTATTTATCATCACAGCAGTGGATCTACGGGCCTCCACGACCTCTCCATCTCCTCCTCTTGAAGCGCGATGAAATGTCATGTATTTCTGGACTATTAATCCCACTTTTTTTCATACTTTGCCGGGGGTTGGGGGTGCGTCTTAGCAACTAATATGTGATTTTTTATTTATTCAAATATATACTTTCACATGCCACTAGAGGGCACTGCAGGCTAATCGAACAGCAAAAAAGAAAGTTTGGAGTGAGCGAGAGAGCGGAGGTTACTGCAATGAAGTAGACAAAACAAGCTAATCGCGGGCTAAAAGCTCGATGGCCACAGCTAGAGGAGCGAGTTCGCTGTTGGGAGAGGGTGGTCAACCGTGCAGTTACATCTCCGTGCCCAGGTAGTCGCCAAGGCGATTGATTTGGAGTGAGATGGAGAGTTTGGCATGTTCTTTATGCTATAGTTATCTGAACTGTTTATGTGACGTTAACACACCAGACACCCATTTAGTTCATTGTTTATGCTTCATATAACCATCAATGTGTAACGTTAGCATACCGTACGACTGTTCAGACGGTTGTTTTTTTTCTTCAGTAGGCATTTTTTGGCTGGTGCGTCTTATACTCCGGAGCGACGTAAAGTCCGGAAAATACGGTATGTGGATCTTCATGAACTGGCTTGATCAGCGTGACAAACCGTGGAGAAGCACTGTGTGGCATACGGAAGCTTTGACGTCCAGCTATACTAAAGTGTCTCAAAATTTACTCATTTTGGGTAATTGTTTTTTGGTAAAGTTACGTTTGTTTTGAGGGTACAGTTACTTTCCTAATATCAAATATTACATTGCAGTACTTAATCATGACATTTCAGTTTCATATTCATTAACAATAAGAAAGAGAAGATCAAAACAGCCGGGGAAAAGTTCAGCTCTGGGTTATTTTGGGCTGTGGGCATTTGCCTGTTTGGAACTCATGTGCAAAGTAAGGGCATAACGTGGATTGCATTTTAACCAAATGCATGTGATTTCCTGCATTCTGGTGCTTTTTAGCCTCATGAACAAGTAAAAAAGCTGCATAAAAATGTCACACTTCTGTCACATTTTCTTTACTTTTTCTTTATTTAACGTTGCAACAAATATATCACAGAATTACAGGGTTCAATGTAGGAAATCTAGATTAAAATGTTTAAAAAATTTACGTATGACAAAAATATTGTCAGGTTTAAATTAGTTAGGTTTGATTAGATAGTTAACTTGCTGAGCAACTACGGAGCTGCACAATACACTTTCAAATCACACTTCCACGGCTACAATCCAGCTCGACATGTTTACCTTAGTCTGATGTACTGACCCGACCAAATAAAAACTAAAAACATAAATAAATGAATATTGCCCATCGTCCACTGTCTGTGCCAGTAAGTTGTAAAATGTAAATTAAGTTTATTGAGCGGCACATTTTGATATTCAGCTCACAACTAATAATAATAATAATATGCATTAGTCTTATATAGCGCTTCTCCAGACGCTCAAAGTCGCTTTTACAATTTGGTGCATTATTCATTCACTCCATACTCGGTGATGATAAGTGAGGCAACCAGTCTGTGCACATCAGCCACCACCACCGACCACTCACACACACACTACATTCGCCAGGCTTCCTGGTGTCCCCAAACGGTCTCCCATCCAACTGCCTCACTCGTGGTTGTATGAATTTATGGTCCAAAAATATATTTCATTCATTCAAACACATTTGTATATCTCTCCTTTCATTGCATCCACAACTTGCTCATTGTCTGTTATGTCTACATTTATCACAGATTACGTTATAATTAAAACTGTGTCAAATTATTTAGGGTTTAGTTTATTTTAGTAAGCAGTTTACATTCATTTTTCATTTCAAAATTCACATTCAATACAGTATGGAAGCTCAAAAGTAGGCTGAAGCAGGAAGCTTATATGTGCCTACCCCCTTTTCAGTGCAATATACTTTTACATAACAATCATCCGGTATACATTACATTGACTTGGGATGTAAACGTTCCTCCCTGGGTTTATCAAACAATGAAATTAGCAACCTTACAATCAGCGCATTGACAAGAAGAGCATTCAAATACATTTCATAGCAGCGATATTACTAATAGTCAGACTCGATAACGTGGTCATCTGGTCTATTTGCTAATCCTGCCACTGAAGCAGCACATGGAGCTGCAGGACCCGCCCACTTGTTGACATCAGCCGTGTGTGGATGCTCTGCACTCACAGCTACAGTTAGCATTAACCGTAGCTGGCTGGATGTAACAGGATACTGTGCCTTCAGAGCGAACCCGTTTCGGTCCAGAAACTAAGGACAGCGATCAAGGGGGAAATGTTGGACCTTTCTTTGGCAAACTTGGCAACTTATGGCACAATAGGCGAGTACCATACGAGCATATCGACAGAGCGCACGTTGGGTGTTGAGCTGTGACACTGTTAATTTTGTCCACTAAAATATTTCGTCATGATTTTAGTCAAAGTAATATGTAATATGTAAAACTAAATGTTTTTTTTTATGAGACTAAAACTGTGACTACATTTCCGTCGACTAAAATGACAGTTTGAAAGCGCCTCATGTCATTTACATCCACTGCCAGAGGAACAGCTCTGAGCTTCGTTCGCGTGGGAGAAGAAACATGAAGCAGAGGACCTTGAATAAATATGATTATGATAAATATTAGTTTTGTCTCGAACTAAAATCCCGTGATGCGTTGATCCTGAACTCTGCTGGACCTGTCACAGTCATTCATCGCTCAAATACTCCCTCGCAATTTCTCCAGATTGTTCTAATACAATAGCAAAGGCTGACCGGGCTTTCCAAAACGGCGGTCGGTCTAAAACGTTAAGTATTTAAAAATGAAATAAGCAAAACCCCATGATTCTATTGTCGACGGACTGCAGCGAATTGCCAGCGTCCGGAATTTGTTGCGCCATTTTTTTACTTGTTTACTTGGAATCATAGCTCGCCGGCGGTTCGACGACAGAGCCGCGGGCGCTAGCGACACGCGGAATCACCCCGAGCACGGGAATTTGGATTTTTCCGCACAGAAGTCTAATTTGTCCCATGTAATTAACTTGTCTGTCTTGCTAAACTCAGGTGTTATTGATGCGGTGTGTAATTGCCAACAGCTGAGCGAGGGGGGGGGGGGGGGGGGACACACAATAAATAAATCAAATTACACCAGGCGCGGAATTTAATACGATGTAACAAGATCTGTGAATGTGGTTGAGGGGCGGAAATTACCCGCCCACGTTTCCCAGGTTGGGCATTTTTATTTGCGATTATCTTTTCTTCTATAGATACGCCAAAGAAGGAAAAAAAAAAAAAGAACTTTCTCTGCTAAATAAAAATACAGAGAGCAAATACAGGAGCAAAGTGCTTCAACAGCCCATGTGCTGCGTTCATGTGGACCGGGGCGCCTGTTTTCCCCGAGATGTGACGTCATTGCCCCAGTTGGTTTGTGTTCATGTGCTTTTGATGTCGGGGATCAAATTTAAAAATGGTCTTTAATCACTGATTTGCGCTTAGCTCAGCTTGTTTAAATGCGTTTGTTAGGCTATCCCAGTTAAATAAAGGTCAGTGAATACATTTTTAAAAAGACACGGTCGTTTCCCGGCCAAAACGGGACGCCTGCAACCTCTCGACAACTGCCACCCAGGCCAATGCAGCCGGCATTACTCGCCAGTCTAGTGGCAGAAATCAGTTTGGAATCTTTTGTTATTATTATTTTGTCATAATACGGGAGATTTACAGGATAATACTAATACATTAGAAGCCAGCATAAATATGGCAGCGGGTGGAGTTTTTGTCTCGTGCAAAAACCTTTTGAAAGTAGAGTGGGTCGTTGGGTAAAGTGTTTTTCTCAGCGACACAAGAGCGAAATTGAAATGCTTTGTAGGACTCCTCTAGACACGCAAGTCTTCAACAGTTTTACTGCCATTTCAGAGCCATTGCATCACATCAGAGTCAATTTGAATGGTTGCAATTACAAAAAACTAAAATGCATCCTTTGCAAAGACACACAAAGTAAACGTGTACTCGGGCTGGTTGGGGCGCTGTGAGAAGATCTTACCCGCTAACCAGTCTGAATTTTTTTTTATATCACTTCGATGGAGCCAACCATTGGAAAATCAAGCGCCACAGTGAAACAGAGAACGCTGAATGGACGCAGCAGATATCGGGAGAGCGATGAGGCAGTGGAGAAGTCGCACTGTGTACAAGCAGGAGAAGCGGCGGCCCTGGACGTGTACGCTATTAACCTTCAGTGCCGAGTAATGGAGGAGAACAGGCTTTACAAGCGCAACAATGGGCCATAAAGAATGTCCTGTCTACACATGAGAGGGAGGGTCGAGCCGGTTATGCATCGCCGCCGGTTCTGGGGTTTACATGAACAGACGTATTATTCAGGTTTGTAGAGGACAGGGATGGTATATCACGTTTTAGAACTAGCGAGTCGCAGGCTTCCTTTCTGAGGACGCATGGACAAGAATGTAGCTCAGCGTAGGGGTTGTGGGGGTCATGGGCAGTGTTTATTTCACAACACGTTTTTTATTAGTTCGAGTCGTAATCTTTTGAAGAAAATGTAGTTTAGATTTAGTCGACGAAAAAGTTATGTAAATTTAGTTTACTGAATATAAAATATGTAGTCAACTTCACATTCATCTTTGTGTATTCAAACATACTTAATCAAATTGCACTGCTTCACGGAGCTTCTTCCGCAAAGCGCAGACCAACTCCTTGCGTATTGAATTGGGAAAAGAGTTTTGCCTCTCACTTCAAGAGGCTTCATCAGCAACTAGCTGTGCATAGCAGCAGGCTGAATAGCATTTCCCTCTAAATCAAGCTTCCTGTTAACTAAAATATTGCTCCTTGCCGATTTATGTATGCATAAGAGCATACATAAATGTGTGTCTAAGCTCTCAGTTGTACTGGAATATTTCCATCGCCGACAAAGGTTCATAAAGTGGCATTTAAGACCAAACTCCGCCCACATGTGCAGTTTGAAATTGTCGCAGAGTTTCAAGAGTCCAGAAACATAATATGTACAGTTGGTCTTTAATTGCACTTTAAATCGTCATTTGCACATGGCAATTACGGCATCCAACACTTAAATGGGTATAGATGAAGTATAATTTTTATTAATTACATTTCTGAATCGAGGTCAGTTAATTAAAATAAACCAATATTAATGCTTAAAATTTAGACTTTTCACAACGCATGACCCATGACAATTTTGGGGATTGTGGCCCAAAAAGTTTAGGAATCGCGCTAAATGGAGGCAATTTGAGGCCTAAACGGTGGGAAAAGAGCATTTTGAGCACTCGAGAGACATGGATGAAATAGAACAAAGCTCATTTAGATAAATATGGAGGCTTTAACATTTCAAACCATGTGCGGTATGGAGGTAAATGAGCTACATGAGAACACTGAAATTGTCAAAATGGTTTGTGTTTTATATAGTCATGCCATAGTCAATAAAAGGCATCATAACTTTATGAAAGATGCAGTGGGCTCGCTGTTTAATATGAGCCTGGACGCGCGCCATGGCAGTGTTATTTTCTCGTATAGGTGCATTCATTTAACAGCCATCGATTTGTTGTCAAGACAAACTCCGCAAATAATACAAGTGTTTTATCAATGACAGCCACATGAATTACAGCACGTACGAATGGGTGCATTATTCAGCGTCTGTGAGGAGAATGGCAGGGTGAACCAGGCAGTAATAAATCACATATTGAAATAAATACAACAACAACAAAAAGCTAAAAGGGTCTATATCGTGCTATTAGGGCCGTTTTTCTTGTGTGATTTTCTTTTTTTCTTTTTAAAAAATAAACGTGTGTGAGTCGTTGTAGAGATTTGAGTTGATTGAGTTGAGGACGTTTCGGTTCCATCTCCAGACTGGTTAAAGAGGTGCATAACACTAAAGCAACTTTTTCTTCAGATGAACTGCACATGGGAAGTTTTTTTTAATGTTTTGGCCTTTTTCGTGTAAACTATTCCAATTTGCACACTTGTGGTTGAAAACAGTCTAAAACTATCTGCGCACTGCCCCTCATGGCTGAACAATGAACTGCACGTTGGATTTTTTTTGCTTTTCTTTTTTCAATATGGAGGTCTCTGTAAAAGGGAAATGCAACATAATGTGTATACAACGATGTATTATCTAAAAGGAGTAGGAAGTGTGAGTATTCAGCAAAGACATCCAAAGTGCATCACTACTGCTGTTTTCCCGTGGTATTGACCGAACCCCTTGCCCACGCCCCCCATGGTCCTCCAGAAAGAAACCCACGGCCACTTACTTATACTAAAACAGTTTCACAAATTAAGCCACTGCTGTTTGAAAAGGGGAAAAAATACACGTTCAAAGATATTGATTGGAAACGTTTGCTGTAGATTGTTAAACATGTATAAACATGAAAAAAATGTATTGCAATTTTTCTGTCATTTTGTGTAAATATACATTTAAGGCTGTGTTACTTTCAGCGACACAACATCTAGTTTAGTTTTTAAATAAACTGTAAAAAATCAAATTCCAAAGGCAGAAATTGGATGTTAAAAAATCCCCCTGTAAAAAAAAAAAAGTCTGGAAAGTTTGGAGTCTGAACGGGCTACTAAAGTGGAGATATGGCTGCAAGAGTGTAAAGAAAAGCCCATTTTCTTTACAAAAACTGGCCTATAAAGTCTGCACATGCAAAGCTGTTTACGGACTTTTTTGTCGCTGGAATCTCCCAAAAAGGAAATTACCATCTGCCGTCTTTCGTGCTACACGTGTATACTGAGCATGTCAATAATTGTGAATAAATGTGGGAAAGATGACGTTTCTAGACTTAATTTGTTATAGTTGTACCTTTTATACAACAGCAAATAACCAGGCTAGGCCAAGCATAACGTATGGTCTTGAAATGAATAGGACAAATTCAATGAATTTCTGACAGGCATTTCATGTTTGCAAATTGCTGGTTTCCATTAACGCATAGTGGTTAGTGTTACAGATGAATAGGACCTTGGTGCTCATATCAGAGATCTTATGTGGAGTACATAATTACATAATTATGCAATTAACCCGGGTTCAATTCCATATGCGCATGATTAAAACCATGGCAACAGAACTTTTCCAACCATGAAGCCTTTCCCCTATAGCCCTGTTCTGTGCAGTCACACGGAGGCAGAAGACCCTCACCGCCATAAGGTATTGTCCCATGCCATGCCATGGTCATATCGCATGGCCTGACAAGGACTCAAACCAAACTGTAGCTCAGGGGTAAATGCTCTGTGCTCATGGATAACTACATCATTTACCGTACATTGTCACGCTGCTGCGGGAAAAGCAAAGATAACTACATAGACCATGATCCTTTGCCTCGTTTCAGTGCAGCCATTTAACACAAGCTTACTGTTGTGTAATTGGATAGTGAGGGTCGTTGGTTTGTCATATCATATGTGAAGGCCGGATAGAAACTGCCCTCTACATAGAGGTTAATGGAAAAAGTGCTCGTTTTTTGGGGGAAATATAGTAAAAAATGTAATTAAGAAAGACAACCAGGCCTGTTTTTACACAGAACATCCAAAAGATTCTGGATGGGGCCTGGACTCTGTGGTGGTCAATCCATATATGAAAATGATATCTCCTGAAAGAGTGATCTCTTTCACAATGTGCAAAACACCATAAAAAGTTTCTATTGCTTAAAAGATTTTATTGAGCTCTATCTACACATTTGTATTTTATTTCTTTTAGAAATCAAAGCTGCCATTTTGGAAGGCAAGAACAAAAGAGAAAACATCAGAAATCCGCACACTGTTTGAATGCGGGCTATTTAGAACTGATAAAAACAAAAACCTTCGAGGGAGAAGAAAACAAAAATCACCCGCGCACGCACAGAAATGTAAAAAAAAAAAAAAAAAACGGCCCCGTCCAGCCTCCACACTTTACGCTTAACGCTAACGTCCCCTCAGTGCGTCCGCCCGCGGCTACACCGGCGTTCAGGGGCCATAGCCGTTTTCAGTCTGAGTGGCCACGTCTCATGAAGCACACCCCGGGGAGAAGGGGCATGAAGCAGCGGGCTCCCTCCTCCTAACCGTTCCCCAGCCTCTCCTCCTTCCTAGCCTTGATGGAGGCTCAAACGGCGCTAACGCAGATGCTAACGCGCGGTGCGGCGTAGCGGAGCGGCTAATGGCCGTGTAAGCTGCGGCTGATGGATGGGTCCTCGGAGTGGACCCGTGTGGAGGGGGGCTGTTTAGGTGTGCTGAGGGGACGTGCCGGTGCATTTTTTGTTCACGTAGGAATAAAGGCTGAAGAGTGCAGTGGATTTTTCCTTCTTTCTTTTTTTTTTAGCAAGTATAGCTATTGTGATTTTGTGACTTGCGGCCTTGCTTTGAACATAGATGAAATGGCTTGGCGGGTGTTAGGCTTTTTGCAGGTATTTGGTAACAATCTCATTCTTATCTCTATCTTACACTGTGGGGATCATTTACCACGTGCAAAACCAGTAGTCATTTGTGCATGCATTCTTTCATTTTCATATCAGATTCGGGGATACCCACAAAATGACATACTGTAAATACCGCACCTGAATATAAGCCGCACCAACAAAATGTATAAAGATTTTTATTTATTTATTTATTTTTACATTTACAAGCTGCAGCCATCCACGTTGTTATAAGCGCATCTGAAGTGCCATCAGCGCACTGGAAATACTGGATTTTTCACTTTCCCAAGAGAACGGTGGCCTACTTGTTCATCTACTTGTACCAAAGTGTTCAGAACTTCGTTTATATTATTCTTTAAACGCGCGTGTGTTTAGTCAAGCCAAAGCGCTGCCCGCACAGCGACTGCTGCCCCCGCTCCGGTGTGCAGTACACACATTGGAATACAATATTCAGTACGACCAAAAAAATCTGTAAATTAGCCGCAGCGTTTTATAAGCCGCAAGGTTCAAAGCGTGGGAAAAAAGTAGCGCCTTATCATCCGGCAATTACAGTATTTCCTTTTTTTAGCTATCACTTGCTATTTAGCATCCGTATTGATAAATGACGCCCTTTGTTGGTTTAAAAAAATACAATATTGATCTGAAACAGCTGAAAGAAAACATCCAGTATTCAATGAAGGTACTTTTCAGAGTCATCTTCTGTACTCTGTAGTTGAAGTCTCGAACGTTTCGCTTCTCTTTCAAAAGGTTTCGTGAGTGCACCAAGGTTCGCGGACGACTGAGAGCTTACACAGACAAAACATCCAGTAGATTCATTTCTAGGTTTCTCACACGATCTCACTATAATCCCCTCCCACTCTCTCCCCTTTGGGTTTCCGCAGGGCATTAAAAGTTATTAAATGAACAATGCCAAAATAAAGGCCTCAAATGTCATTAAAAAGCATTAAATAGGATTCAGACTGGCATTCGATCAAATTTCTGGGTAAGATATGACATTGCTCAACCATTTTTCACTTTGTAAGCTACTTAAACGCCAAAATTATGGTCAGTTGCAGTTTTGGTTGAATTATTATTTTGTCCAATTATCTTTCCTCTGATGAAATGTTTGCAAATCTTAAGAAGTGAAACGTGCGCTGATTTTTTTTGTCTCCGTTTGTGGCATTAAAACGTAGTATTTGGGCATTCAAATGGCATTAAAAAGCATCACATTTGACCGGCTTCTGCCTGTACAAACCCTGTCAAAGACTACTCAAAGGTGCGGGAGCGGGTCGAAACAGCCTCACGTCTGTTTTTGATGAGAAAACTATTTTGTAACGTCGTACACAGCTGTTGTACCGCCACCTACAGCCCTAAATTATGCAATATTCAGCCGTTTTAGAATACTTTTTGAATTGCGATTTTCAGCAGTGTAAAGGAAAAGCGACAACTCAAACCTACATGAATGAAGCCAAATGCAACATTATATCATGATGAAAAACATGAAGAAACAAGTCAAATCTGCATATGTCTCCCATAACACACACATTACAAGCACAGCGCCTCTATAGCCCACATTACTTCCCATGCCCTGCAGTCTAGTCGAGTGGCCGCCTTCACAGTTGCTATACACGCTAGCGGCTGAAGCTAACGGGTTCCGAGCTCCCATAAATCACTGCAGCCTTTATCCTGTCAGCGCGCAGATGGCCCGGGTGCCCGGCTCACCTCAATTAAGACCCGCACCCACCCGGACTCCCACACATGCCACGCACCCAGACGCTCACCCTCAGACAGGCAGCCGACCAAGCCAAGCCAAGCCAGCCTATGGGATGTGACAGAGGGGGCCCCTGTTCTCCTGTCATCTCACCCGCCTTCAGAAGGGGCTCATCATAAATGCACTGGATTTCAAGGCATTTTCTTATAGCAGTCACTGTACACTGATAGCATTAACGTTAGTCTTTCGTTCATTTCGCCCGAGGAATACAATAAATCACACTACTACAGATAATAGTAGTGTGATTTTTTTTATTTATATGACTGAAAGTCCTTTCTCTTGGCCACCAAAACCTAGTATTGACAGTGTGTGTTTTTATACATATTGTCAGCACTTTTGACACAGCCCAGCACAGTGGTTAGCTCGGGCTGGGTACCAGTTCTTTTTAAAGGTGCATTATGCAACTTTTTGTGTGAGAAAAGAAGAATGGCAGTACGAGTGGTCAGCATGGCGCCTTTATTTTCCATCACAGCGGTCTCTTGGACGCTCCAGGATCAATTGTTTGGAACGTTTTCACTGCTGACGGAGCCTCTCACCAGAAAACCTACAAAACAATTGATCCTGGAGCATTTTAGAGACCACCGTGATGGAAAGTAAAGGCGCCGTGCAGAACACTGATACAGCCGCCGGGTCACTAGAAGGTAAAATACGCAAAAATATAGACTTTTTTTTTTTTTTTTAAGTTGCATAATGCACCTTTTAATGCACTTAGTTTACGATACCAATACTAAAACATTTGTCATCCAGAACCAGAAAACAATCATTTTCATTTACCAAATCCAAGTAACTTCGAAAATGTTGTCTCATATAACAGGAACAGAATATATTGCAGATGTCAGTTTTAGCCAATTTAGCTCATTTCCATTGTTGCCCCTTTACAGTGAAAAAGTTCACATACAGGCGCCAGATATAACTTCTGGGTCACAAAAACAACATATAAAAGGATAGCATCCAGGGCAAAGAAGAGAATATCTAATGTGTTTGGCTCTAAGAAATATCAAAGTTTGTTTATGGTTACGAAAACATTACAAACTAACACAACTCTTTCATCATTTAGCATAATAATATATGTTCACCGCAGCGTTGTACTCTTACTTCAGAAGAATGTTTGGCCACCTCTGCCCCCTCGGAGCCCCACAGCGCCCCCCGGGGGAGGCGTTTGAGCGCTGAATTAATGACGCAGCCCGCGCCGCCTTCATCTAACTTCATTCTCTCTCCACTTTGGTCCCTCACAACTAATCTGCAGTGTCACACTTAATGAGATTTTCAGTTTGTAAAGTAAGTGGAGCATTGAGTCCCGCGGCGCCCAGGCACTGTTCCGACGGAGACGATGGCTTTTAACGGCACCATTTATTACTAAAGAGGGGGAGGAGGAGAGAACGGACAGCGTGGATTCAAAACGTATACATTTAGGGATGCTGTTAACATGTGTTTGCACAAGAGTCAATGGGAGGAGGGACATACGGAACAATGACAATGGAATTTAAGACTGCAGTGCATGTTGAATTGTACGAGAAACTGCAGGCAAAATGTAGATTATTTTCTAAGATGTTGGCCCATTGCACATTTTGTGAAAACTACCAGCAAATAAAGTTGTAGTAAGTTGATTAAAGTTGCTTCAGTGAATTCCTAGACGAGAACCGGTACTTTAAAGACTGTTTTCTCCAAATGTAATGCATTTGTATCACTCTCTTTGGGGGACATCTCACCAAAAAGAGTCGTGCGCTTAACAATTTCTTCAATCTTTGAATTCGTAGCCTGATTTATTGAGCTTTCAACCCCAAAAAGCACACATGAAAAAACTTATTTAGTAGTAAAATAGTTTTTTTAGTTATGTCCATCTACAAGAAACACACTTTTCTCTCCAAATTATATTCTTCCATATTCACCGCCAGTGTCTCACCAGTCTATACAGGTATATTATATATAGGTACATACAGTTAGTCGGTTAAAAATGAAGGCTTGCATTTTCAGACCAAGATAAACAATTCCCACTCCTGCCTGCAGAAGGCGCTCCGACCAAACGAGATGGAAACCGACACAGTCACTGGTTATAAACTGTCCTGTCCATACACAGAAATGATTGTACTCTAAAAGTAAAAATGTGAAGTTTCATAGCTGAGATGCCTGAGATGTACCTAAGCTACATTTATGCAGGATTTGTCCTCTGCCATGTAAGGCTTATGTGAACTTGTTTCCCCACCACTTAAGAATGTTCATAAATCTACTTAAGGGGCCGTTACCATGGCAATATCCTCTAGGGAAACGAAGCCATCACGTCCTCTCTCTCAATCTGCTTTTACAGGAAAATGACAAGGTGTCAACACAGACCGAGGAAACTGCAGCGCACACCTTTGTCCAGTGAACGGCGCCGTGTGCCGAAGGAGACCGATTGGCTCTGTTTCAACTTCCTGAAAACTTTTGGATGATGTGGCATTCTGAGGCAACTCCAGTGCATTCTACAGTGAAAGCAACGTTACACCGACCCTAAAACACAGACGGACAGTTTACATCCATCCATCTGATAATACCAAACTTCATTTGAGAACACGCCGCTCTCCGTTGATAAACATCTTCTCATCGTCATGGCACTAATTGCCGTGTAAAACAGAACACACACTCAGGAACTGGACACAAGCGCAGCGCATAATATCATAATTACCCGTTAATTAAACTATTTTCGAGTTGCACATTTACAACACTTTTTTATTTGCGTCCCATGTTCAAAGCTGTGCCTGCTTGAGTAATACTATGACACCATGTTTCTCCAACACTCCAAATGATGACTTAAGTAGAAAATACTGCTGTGTACAGTTTCAAAGTACAAGCTAGTGCCGTCTTCTAAAAAACGAGAATTGCGTCATCCAAGAAAATCCAATTAGGTCTATTGATTGGATTTATATTTCGAATTCTCTCACCTTTTGTTTTAGCTTTTAGCTCTAGGCGCGACTTGCTACATTGATGTACTGTATATAAGACAATACCACATAACATTGTATCACAGATAACACAGTGTTTTTTTCTTAATCTATGTCTAAAGAAAATGTGTGGTCCCCTTTTCTTTCAGATACTTGAAGTTGAAGAAGCACAACTTTACCCGCTTTGCCCACTCAAGTTACATCAAAAGGCTGTTGGCGGCTGCGGCGTGCTGGGCATCAGACGACCGGTTCGGCCTGCATGTGTGGATGCATTTGAGCCACCGTCTGAAGTGTGACATTTACATTAGACCCCCATTCAGCTGCTCCTCCGAGACGCCGACCATTCTGCCCAGCACCAGGCAGGTCCAGGCTCCTCTAACCAAAGCGGCCACGGAGATACAGACCGGAGAGGCCTTTGAAATTCAAATCCCACAAGCCCAATCGTCACCTCTGACCATAAACTCTTGCTCTCCTCAGAGGAGGGAAGATTATCGAAAAAAACACTTTGATACTTGAATGTTTATACCTGACATTTTATGTTTTATTTTTTAGCATATGGACACTGAAACCAACCGAAAGTTCCCCAAAGGTTTTTCTACATTTCTACATGCCTCATTTTGTTCTGAACATGCTCAACACAATCTGCAAACGTTTACTTTAAAAACAAGTTCATGTCCTTTTGTGTCCGCCTACATCACGTAGTTACAGAAGTGTCTTCAAAGCAGCCATCTTTGTGATAAGATGGAGACCCCTGCCCTATACATACAGAGCACACTATATTTTTGTTGTAAGGACCTGATTCCTCACTTCCAACACACATGCCAGATCAGTGTTGAGTCGAGTCAGACCGGGGAGTGACACAGTTGAGACATAAACGTGGAGTATTACCCAGCATCGTAAGCCCCCTTAAACACCACAGCAGCTGAAGCAGATGCAGTATTATAATCCTCACTGTAACAGACACATGCTATTTCAGTCATATTGGCGTCTTCCCAGTTCTATTGTTTTACTTTGAAGGCCAGACTACTGGAAGTACACACCCAGAGCACATGGCTACTTAATATGCATTAGCAAGCAGGACATACTTCAGCGCTTCTGATTACTGCTGTTGGACTCGATTCTACCAGAGTTCTGACTCCACCCTAAAGGCTAGATGTTAGCACTAGCCGTGTTAGCATTAGCCTATTTATTTATGATGGAGCCAAGGTTATGACTGTAATAGAGCGATAGTATGGCCACGGTAGCACAGCGGTTAGCGCTCGTGCTTCACAGCTAGAAGGTCCGGGTTCGATTCCCACCTGGACGGGGCCTTTCTGTGTGGAGTTTGCATGTTCTCCCCGTGTCTGCGTGGGTTTCCTCCGGGTACTCCGGTTACCCCTACCACTAAAAAACATGTACAACAGGCCCAGGGACTGCAGGTGGAAATTAGCACAAGTGCTATAACCTGGTACAATGCATCTCTCCTTTCTGAGGCTAATGTATATTGAACACTGTCCCTGTTCAAATAAATAAATAAATGAGCCAATGTAATACATAGTGACCAGGTGACTGAAACAGGCCTGTCTTGGCTTTTTCTTCTTTGTGGGACTGTTCCTCAGGCTTAAGCTCGACTTACTGTAAGCTAGGTTTTTCCGATTCCAATTTTCCAATGCTTTTCGACTGTGATTCCCCTGTCCCGCAAATATTTCTGCAGTTCCGGCACATTTGCATGGATGTTTTTGACTTTGGTCCAAAATTAAAAAAAAAAAACGTTCTCGTCAAATAAATACGCAAACAGCTACAATATAACACCGCCACAGCGATAAATCAGTGCCATTGCCAATATGTAACTTTTTGCACCGTTGTGAATGACAAATGTGAGAGGAGTGACAATGTGCCCAGTAGTAGTTTTGGGAACATCATGCAAACCCTAAACTAAGTTAAAAGTACTTCTGACTCAGATGGTCGAGAGGGTCACCTTATAGGTTGCTGTCGTTGTGTCCCTGGGCAAGGCACGGCCTGCGTTTATGTCGCGCGAGAGAGAATGCTCGGTGTAAGCCGGGGGCGCTTTGAGAACCAAACCGACTTTTTAAAGCACAAGTGTAAGCCGTTATGTTCATTAAACTGTCAAATAATGGACAAGTGACTGCTGTAGGTGAGCTGCCTGGACTGACCATCCACTAAAAGGAATTTGATTTAAAAAAAAGGAGCCAATTTGAGTTCTGATCAATTATGGGAGCTAGTTCAGTGAAGCAGTCTGTATTTTGAAAAACCCCGGATTGAAATGCGCAGGTGGAACTGTACTGAGCTCTTGAGAAGGAGATCAAATAAGTCTGCACGATTACTCAAACATCAGTGAATGAAACAAAATACAGCTACATTTTTGATTAGTTCACAACAGTTATTGTCAGTTTAGCATGACATCGGGTTTTAAATCATGCACACACACATTCCCATCCGCTTACACTGACATGGGAATAGCAGCGCTCCACTTATCACTATGCATGCGATTTCTGAGGCAAATTAAATTCAAATTATAATTCAATATCTTTTCTCGCTCGCTGTGACCCCAAAGGAGCCGCTCTCCAACTATGACAGGCTGCTGATCGATATCTATAAGCTGCGTGTGCATGCGAGTGTTAGGTTCAGGGTGACTGGGACATCGGAGTATCGGCGGGCTGTAATTGCATTTGAAAAGGGGCCGGTTAGTTCACTACTGTCTGGCATTGATTTTTGGGATTATGGGGCGACATGGTGGGCGTTGAGACACTTTGGTAATGAAGCTGGAGATGATCTGACTTGTAAATTAATTAAAATTTATGTTAACACACCTATCTTGATTATTCTCTTTAAGCTCTTCTTTATAATGCCTCGGCCCAAGTTGCTTCTGCAAAACATCTGTATCTGAGTATGTCTTATAGCAAGTTTAGGGGTGGC
The DNA here is from genome assembly GCA_021464625.1 of Proterorhinus semilunaris. Taxonomy (NCBI): domain Eukaryota; kingdom Metazoa; phylum Chordata; class Actinopteri; order Gobiiformes; family Gobiidae; genus Proterorhinus; species Proterorhinus semilunaris. The sequence continues at coordinate 24,872,972 of CM038360.1, forward strand.
AAGTTTGTTTGGTGGAAGGCCATCTTCATTGTCAAAAGACCAAGGGCCGAACCTGCCAATGTTAGCCCAAAGTAAAACACCACCTTCTACAAATGCCAGTGTTGTACATAATAAATGACCTGATTGGGAGCTCTGTTTGGACATTTTGAAGTAATTGAAGTATTTCCCACATTTTAGAGTAGTTTAACTCTAAAATGGTTAAAGTACTCTCTGACTTGTGTAATGATATTTCTCAAAATCATCTTCAGGGCTAAAGGTTCTATGCTGGAAGGCCCCTTGGGCCTGACGTTTCCTACCTCGGCCTTACAGTGTGCCTATCTTTAATATCATAATGACCCGATTGAATTAAAAATATGAAATACAAGCACATTCTTATAATTAAAACAATTTTCTTTCAAAGTTCTCAAACTCGGATATATTTTTCCAGCAATCATACAGACATCAGGTCAACATTTCACTTTTTGTCTGTAATCTGATCTGGGTCCCAATCCAAGGGCCACTTCACAAGTAAGACTGCGATGAATTGCCCATTACTCTTCAAAATAGAAGGACAGCTTTGCAATATCAGTGGATGATCTCTGGCAAAGTCCCATAGCTACTGAGGTTTGGACACGTCAGTACTGATTTTTTTACGTTATGAAATGTGAAACTCCAGTAAGGAGCATAGACGTATTATTAGTGGACCGTCATTCCTCACTCCTACATTAATAACACCAGTCGAGAGAGGATCCAGGATGGCAGGTCTGTCTCCTCCTACAGAAGCATGTTCCCAAAAAGCAGCAACAAGCTTCCACATTTCTCCATAGCCTGTCAATCAAACAGCTCAAACTTTAAAAATCCGTCAAATAAAATAAAACTGTGCGGCAAAAAAAAACAACAATGCTCCCTCAGTGGCCTCACAGGAAGAAACTCTATTTTTAGAAACAATAAAAGTCTTTGGAGCCCGGGTTTTGCCACTGGTAAAGTCCCCATTGGTTTCCATATTATATCGAGCCTTCTGGAGTCGCCACTAGGGGGTGGTATTGCAGCAATGTCAGAACCCCACCATGAGGACCAAAGAGAAGTGCTTTCCTCGCCCATTGAGATATTGGGCTGCTCAGGATTTCGAAAATACATGGAGCACCCTCTGCAGGCAGCCCTGGCAATGACACATTATGAAACTTCCAGCTAATGGCATGCTAGCAAATCCATGGCCCAGTGATGAACACTTTTTGAGCGCGGAACTGAAACGCTCGTTTGACTGATTCAACTTGCTCCAAGTGTTGACAATGTCACGCAGAGGATCCTAAAACAGCACAGACTTTTTTTGTGATGAAGTGATAGCGACGCATGTATCTGCAGCGACTCTGCATCTGCTGGTTTATAACATAAAGAGGCTGCATCGCAAAGCGGCATCGATAAGAGGCATCGTTAATGAAGGAGACATACGGTTCCGATGTTTTGCTCAAGTAGAACCCCAACTCGATTCCCATCCTTAATTATGAGCTTTAAAAACGTGAATGACAGTTTTGTGTTCCCTTTATGACACCACAAAGTCCAGGTATAGATTATACTTCAGAACTAGAAGAAATATGACGCGTCCCGCTTAAAGCTAGTCCTGTTTGCTAGTATGCCTTGATTCCCTTGTTTAGATTACATTTTTGCTTTCTAAAAGCCCCACGTTTTTCTCCCCTGTACATCCCAGCAGATAATAAGCCCTTATTTTCCGCGCTGCTAATAGGAAAAAAAAGTCCCAGTTAAATCAAAGTATCCATCTAAAGCCCGGCGGTGGTGTGATTTCACGCCTGCCTGTCCGTCTCACCGGGGCCCTTTTACCTGCGCTGCTAATTGGCCTTTAATTCCATATCGGACGCGGTTGGCTCACTTTTAGCGCGCCGCCGGACATGCGCGGCGCTATCAGAGCTCTTTATCACGACGCGGAGGGCGGAGCGGCGCGAATCTGAAGCCGGCCGCTCTGCCCACACGCGCTGGAGGCAGGTGGGCGGGCAATGGGCCGTGGACAAGGCGCATTTGTGACAGTGTTAAGGGTACAGGAGTGATCCAAGAGGGTGGAAATCTACGGCTGATACTAAAGATGATGAGAGAAGTCAACCAGGAATGAATTGTTCTCCATTTAGGACAGAGACACTGCAGGGGAATAGGCAGTGGTGTCTGAGGATGTACACTCCAGGTGGGGCTATTGCACGCCGTGTTAGACCGACATGTTTTACGATCAGATATACTTGAACACATTTACTGCTGCTTGTGAGACTTAAAAAAAGTATTTAACCACATAATCAGCAAGTACCGACGGAACTTACGTTACAGACAACTCTCATTCAGACTCAGACATGTGACTACAGACACAACAAGGCAACAGTTTTCATCATAAACTGTGATCAAACTGCTACATTACGTCATTTAAACAGAAGACAAGGACTTTACCCCAAGCACAATGGTATAAGAGCATATCCGACGCTCTGGAACGATCCTCCGCTTTCCTTGCGCTTACTTGATTGTGTTGATGTTTTTAAGAGTCAACTGAAAACCTTTTTTGAGAAAGTGTTTTAATTCCAGTGGGAATGTGTTGTATTTCTATTTGTATTTTTCGTGAAGCACTTTGTGACCTCTGTCTGTGAAAGGTGCTATATAAATAAATATTACTTACTTACTTGCATATAGGAGTCGTTCATGTCCTGCTAAAAGTTAACAACAGCGCAGCACACACACACACAGGTGTGAAAGGCGGAGTAAACAGAAAAATAAATGGTCCTCACATCCGTTTAGCCTCATTGAAACTCGATCAACTCCACGGCAGCTTCCGCACTTCATCATCTGTCACCAGCAAAAAGTCCAGCGTCAAAGAGTCACCAAAAAAAAAAGCATATCCGTATAATCCACCTGTCTAATGCTAGTTTCACCAGTGTTTTTGAGAAGCCGCGTGTGAGTGAACGTGACCAATGAGGAGCTTCTGCATAGACTGTGTGTAGATGTGTGTGTGTGTGCTGGGGCTGGGACCATGTGCCGGTCACTGTCATATTTGCGTTTGTTTGTTAGGACCAGTGTTGGGAACGTTACTTAAAAAAAGTAATTAGTTATAGTTACTCACTACTTGTTCCAAAAAGTAACTGAGTTAGTAACTGAATTACTCTATAATGAAAGTAACTCATTACCAGGGAAAGTAACTATTTGCGTTACTGTTTAAAAAAAAAAAGGCTTTATATCAAACTATTTAGATTTTTTTTTACAGTTTTCAATAGTCAGTTGAACTGAGTAGAACAGACGGGTGTTTGTATTTATGTACTATCATGTAAAAGATGTTCATAGTAACTGAATGGGGGGTAGAAAGCCTCTGTGACTGAACGGTATTGACCAGTATTTGTGCTGCTGTTTTATTAATGTCGGAATACGGCCGTATTCAAAGAGAATGGGGGGGAACAGGAGTAAAAGAAACATGTACTAACGTAGCGATCAGGGCAGACTTTACGCTCAGGCATTGTGCATAAAGTCTCTCTGATCATTCATCAGGCAAAACGTAAAACAATCAGCAAATATAAGGTTAATGTCCTAACAGAAAGTTATCGGCCTGCTGTCTCTCTGGAGTGGAGAGAGCTGAGAGCGAGAGGGAGCGGGGAAAGACGCGTCTCCACCGATTCTGCATCTTTGGGTTAAAAATAAGTTCAACACTAGATCAATGATCACCAACTCGATTCTCCCCCGCGGCCGCCCCGCGCTGTGGGGAGGACGAGCCGCGGGTCGGGGACACACGTAGTTTTTGGAGCAGAGAGCACGAGCTCTGCGCACACAGGCAGCGTGAGTCTCCGTGAGACCCCGCCCACCCTCTCCGCTGCCCTCCCCATGCTGACACCGCGGAGCTCATTCAGTCGAGTAACGAGCCACTTTGTTGACCCAGTAACGATAACGGCGTTATAACGACGGGGAGAGTAATGAATTAGATTACTCCGTTACTGAAAAAATAACGCCGTTACGTAACGCCGTTATTTTAAACGGCGTTATTCCAAACACTGGTTAGGACTAATAAAAAGTAGTCCGTGTGGTCCGTAGTCCGGGTGGCAAAAGTCGCGCTCAGACCAAACTACAATAGTTATACACATTGATGCAATGAGGCAATTAGTTATATTAAAGGGACATTATGTAACTTTTTATGTGAACAAAATACCTTGTATTAGTACATGTTTAATCTTTTAGTGACCCAGTGGTTAGCATGGCGCCTTTACTTTCCATCACAGTGGCCTGTATGATGCTCCAGGATGAATTGTTTTTTAAAGCTTTTGGTAGGCTTTCAATGCTGACGGGACCCTTTGTAGAGGCCACCGTGATGGAAAGTAAAGGCGCCATGCTGACCACTCATACATCCATTGGGTCACAAAAAGGTCTCTACACAAAAATGTCATGTTTGTTTTTTTGCATAAAAAGTTCCATAATGCTCCTTTAAAGGGCAATTCGGACCCGAATTAACACCTTTTTGAGTGACAGTGCAGGATTTTAGAGGCAGTTGTGGTGAACAGGTCTGGGCTCACACTACACACTAGGACATTGCTGTCATGTGTAGGGGGAGGAAAATACATAATTTTAACATTTTTAAACTCCCTTTAAATAAATGGTGTTTGTAACTTTTTATAGTTTAAGTTTTTGGAAAATGGCCACATTTCCAAATGTGTTGACATATTAGTTACAAAGATCTTTTTACAGGGGATTTTGGGATATTCTTTGAATAAGCCAGTTATCAGTGTTATATTGGGGTTCAAAGCTAAACATTACCAAATTATGAATTGGCTGACATAAGATATAGCCAACATGATCTAGTTGGAAAAATGGAGATACTACTGAAATGTCTAAAAATGTTTTTGGAAATGTCAACATTATGCCTTATTTATGTGTTTGTATGAACAGTCTGGGGAACATGCCGTGAGTTTGTGGAGTTTATAAGACACGCGAGGCTCGACGCCCCGGTGAGCGCAGTGGATTCGAAAAAACTTTTGCCTTACTTGTTGTGGCTGTGTGTATTTATTGATTCTGGTGCTCCTAACTCTGAATGAGAGCACCCTGTAACATTGGTTCTGCTGGTATTTACTGATGAATGTGACTAAATAGCTTTTTTTTTTAGTCTGATGAGCAGCAGTAAATGAGTGTGATCAAATTCGACCCCACTGAGAGTTTACATGGCCAGTCGCCACCGTAAATATATGTAGACGATAGCTACATCCAGAAACACAAAATAGATGGTCCTGACCACTGTCGGGAATAACGGCGCTTTGCAAATATGGCGTTGCACAGTGGACCGACCATAAACTGAAATTAAACGCTTATGCAGAGAGCTTTGGTGATTCATTTGACAAACAGCAGAGAGAAAACTGTAACACAACAGAAAATACCTGGACTTCCAGCCTGTACATGATCTGAACCGCAGACAATTTTGGCCCAAACATTCCCACAACCACGACTGATAATGCACTGCACTGGTTGATCTGTAAAACTTGTAGAGACCCCCCCGACTTTCCCCTTGACTTTCTTCAAAAGCCCAGGTACGGAACACTTCACATTAAGCGCTTGAATACATCGGCGGCGTGTTCCCGTTCCGCAGACACTGCCCTTGATAGACGGAGAAAAGCTGCTCGGGGCTGCCCTATTGTCCCGCGCGAGACAGGCCTTTTGTGCAATTAATGTCCACTTAAAATGCTCTTTGTTCTGCGGCCGGCCTTTTCAGAGCGAGGCCAGTAGCATTAATCACGGCGGACAGCGCAGCGGCGGGGAAAGACTGGGCTGATGGACAGTGCAGGGAGGGGAAAAAACAACTATCGGCTAAAGTATAGAGAAAGAGTCCTTTTTGTGGCTTACCTGCTGTTAAATTGTTAACTATATTTGAATTTAAAAAAATGGAGGCTGATTTTGTCAAGCGAACCCTGACAGTGAATAGTCTTTGGACAGTAATGTGAAAGTCGTTTTTGGTTTTTGGTAACACCTCATGGGTAACACCAAAAACTGTCCTCCACATTAACAAAGCCAATAATCCCCCCCAAAAATGTTGGTTCTAAGCCTCAAAGTGAATGTTTTATCAGGTCGTGCTGACGCTGTAAACCACGCTGTGAATCGAAACTGTTTTTTACTAAGTTATTCCTTCTGCTGACAGCAGGAGGAGCGGGCAAAGTTCACCAGCAAAGTTCACCAGTGCCTGTATATCCTAGTTACTACACTGCCTGACCAAAACAAAAGTCCTTTACCTGGATGTAACTAACTGTTCTGATGTGGGGCTGCTGCATATGGTCAGGTCTAGGTTCAGCAACACAATATAGCTGCAGTTCCACATCACACGCTTGTATCCCACACAGTCTGCGCCAACAGTCCCTCTGACCACCATCATCACTCTTTCACGTACACACGTTATTCTTACTGGCCTATTGTACATGTTTTTAGTGGTAGGGGAAACCGGAGACACGGGGAGAACATAGAAACTCCACACAGAAAGGCCTCGTCCAGGTGTGAATTGAACCCCAAGAGCGGGTCGTCCCATGATTGAAGGTCGGGGGTTTGAATCCCAGCTCCTGAAGAAACACACTGTCGTTGTGTCTTTGGGAAAAACACTTCGCCCACCTTGCCTCCAGTGTCCGCTTACATTGGTGTATGAATGGGTGACTGGTTCCTTGCTGTAACTCGCTTTGGGTCAAATGAAGATGGAGGTTGAGACCATTTGCCATTTACCACAGAGCTGCACCAAACATTAAGGCAGTAAAACAAATCAGAGGCCAGCGTCTGTTCACGTTATGTTAGTCTCAGTTCAGTGCGCTCTGGCCACAGCCAGAGGTCAGTCCCAAAACGTATGCCTGGTCAGCCCAGATTAGCCCTGGCCTGGGCAGTGGGGACCCCCGCCTAACAGTGTAGACCAGACGAGTGGAAACACGCCATATGTGTCCAAAAAATTAGAACATTCTTAATGACCAGGTTATTTTATCAATAGATTTCTTCTTCCCGGAAGGCACGGGCATATTCCAAGACGACAATGCCAGAATTCATGGGGCTCACATTGTGAAAGAGTGGCTCAGGGAGCATGAGATGGATTGTCCACCACAGAGTCCAGATCTTAACCCCGCTGAGAATCTTTGGGATGTGCTGGAGACGGCTTTGTACAGTGGTCACATTAATGCGACGCTGGAACGTTTGACATTGCAGAATCAAAGCTTAGTGCGCTACAACCAAACGTCGGAGCGAGTGACCTTTTTTGGTTTGGCAGTGTTTTTGATTTCTTACAAACACTATTTCGAGCACCATGGTCATGATAAGTCTTCGTTAAAGTGATAGTCTTTAAGTCAAAATGTACTGCAAATTGTGTAGAATATACAGTAATTGACCTTCTGGGCCTGAGTTTTCTCCTTTCGCTGTCCTCGGCAACAAATCGGAGACTCACAGGATAATCCGCAAGTAGAAGTTTGTAGACGTCTTACTCAGAAGTCCGCTTTTAAAGTAGCAGTCGAGGAAGTTCAACGCAACAACCGCTAATGCTACTGCTTCTGTCTATAACATATACCAACTTTGTAGATCGAGCACACTTTCCTCTCCACCGGATGATCCTCTGTTTTGGATATCATTTCCATAAAGCATCGTTATTATTCCTGGCAGCGTGCGACGGGGTAATGCGTATGGGACGTGCGAGCTGCCTCCTCTCGTCTCTCTGAGTGGATTTACAATGCTAGGCTGCTCTTTAAATGGCATCGGTTCCACTCTGTACTCTCAACACAAGCACGCGGCGGGTCAGCCGACGAAACCCTCCTCCAGACTGTGCCGAGAGACGTAGTGCAGATGTGAAAAGAGCGTTTGGAAAATGGCTCAAAGGTTGTGCATTGCGCTTTATTACGTTTTTTTTTTAAGTATATTTGAGGAGCTTAGTCTTCGTAGTCGCTATTTCGCAATTTGTCGTGATATATATCCCCTCCTGGAACCGCCACCTTAACGTGGTGGAGGGGTTTGAGCGCCCGAATGATCCTGGGAGCTCTGTAGTCGGGGGCTTCGTGCTCCTGGTAGGGTCCCCCATGGCAAACAGGTCCTAGATGACTGGTCAGAAAAAGAGAGGTTCAGAAGCCCCTTATGAGAGACCAACATGCCCGGTTAGAACCATGAGACCGTCCTTCTGTGGACCCACCACCTGCAGGAGGAGTCATAGGTGCTGGTGCAATGTGATTTGGGCAACTCCAACAGCTGCCCCCACGACCCGGCAACGGACAAGTGGAAGAAAATGGATGGATGGTCTTGATATATGTATCATCAACAAAGCACTGTAGCTATGGTTTGTGTCGGAGCGATTCAAAATACTCTGATAAGGACGACATTTTTCCAGACTTTTTACACATTATTCGGCTGCAGTAAATGAGTTTGTCACTTGCAGTTGTTAAGATAAGTGTAGTTAGAAATGTTGTTTCTATATTTTCGAATTTTACACTACACTGATGTTTAACACAATCATGTGAGAGTAACTTTTAAGTGTTCCCTTTGAGAAGAATTCTGTGGGAATGTTGTGGTAGTAATCGGTGGTATACTCGAGGCCAGTGTTTGTACGAAGCATACTGGACTTTTGAGGGCCGCGTTATCAGCGGTGACATCATTCGGATACTGCACTATTGAAATCGTTCTAAAATCAGCTTTCATGTTACGTATGTCACATGATGACTCGCCCCAAACTCCGTCACAGACAAAAGGAAACGAAGGATTAGGAATCATGCGCTGATATGCAGCTGGTTTAAAAACAAAACAGGAAAAAGGTTACAATACCAAGCCATAGTTTTAATGCATCTTTGCACTGTTCAAAACATACTCATGTCAAAGCTGATGAACAGTAGTTGTTTTTTAAGTATTGCAATTCCTCGTAGTATCTTGTTGTAACGTTATTTGTAATATAATATCATTTTAAAGGCATCGGCTGGGACAAATGAAGGATTTCTTTGTGAACATTTCATAAACACAACCTGTCTGACCCCAGATCACTGCACCTGCTCCATCAATCAAGTCATAGGTAAGTGTTCGTGCGGTCCTCCAGTAGTTAAAGCGCAGGAACTGTTATAGAATAATGTTCACACACTTGAGCTCGTGCCCATGCAATTTTAGTAAAGATATGTGATTATCCTTCTGTGGACCCACCACCTGCGGGAGGAGCCATAGGGTCTGGTGCAATGTTTCAGGGGACGGACAAAGCTAGACCAACGCGAAAAAAGTTTTCAAGAACATCAAAATATTCGTTAAGAAAATTCAGGCCTGCTGAGAGGGAGCAAAATGCCAAAACCGCCGAAAATAGAGGCGAAGCAACAGGCAGATTCGGCGGTGGAAGAGGAATACGTAAGCCTCAGTCGAGTCACGGAGCTCATGGAGCAGCAGAGGGTCATGTTCAGAGAATTAATTCAACAACAGCAGGAAAACTTCAAAGGATTTATAAAACTCATCATGGAATCAACAAACACCCGCATGGATTTACAGACTAAGGACATTCAAGAACTAAAAACAAGCCTGCAGTTCACGCAAGGTGAGGTGGACACTTTGAAAGAGCAAAATCTGAAACTCACGGAGCGCACAAACACTTTACAAACGGACTTTTACAAAGTATGTGACAATTTACACATCATCACGGACAAACTGGAGTATCTGGAGGGGCAGAGCCGCAGAAATAACCTGGTATTTGAGGGAGTGTTGGAGTCGCCTGGGGAGACCTGGGCCGACGCCAAGGAAAAGGTGAAAGAAATACTGAAGGAGAAGCTACAGCTAAATCACGCGGTGGAGGTGGAGAGGGCTCACCGCGTAGGGAAACCCGGCGGAGGGAGAGACTGGCCGAGACCCATCATCGCCAGACTACTGAGGTGGAAGGATCGCGAGGAAATCTTGCAGCGCGCCAAACGACTTAAAGGAACAAAAATCTTCATTAACGAGGACTACACCGAATCAATAAAAAGAAAACGTAAAGAACTGATGCCGGAGCTGAGAGCTGCACGAGAAAGGGGGGAGATCGCCTTCTTGCGATATGATAAACTTATTATACGTCCACGCAGCAGTACACCACATCCAGTATAAACACCGAGAAAAACGTATGGATTTTGGTATGTAAAAGCACATAATCTCACATGTCTAGTAATACATACAGTTCTATAGGAAGCACCGACTTGGATTTTTCAATAAGGAGAATTGCTGAAGCAAACTCCCAGGATTTTACATTCTCTCAATACGACCTACAGAACACTGAGATCGACATCGACCCTGAAAATAACTTTTTTACTAGAGCTACCAATGACTGTCAATATTACACAGAGGATCTGTACAATAGTAAACGTAAGAACATTAAGGCATTCACTGTAATCCACTTCAATAGTCGAAGCCTCTATGCAAACTTTGACCACATCAAAAGCTTCTTAAAACAGTTTTCCACACCATTCAGTGTCATTCTAATCACAGAAACATGGATCAATAATGATAGAGAATTTGAGTTTTCTATTGATGGTTATGAATTTATAAGTATGAACAGAAAGAACAAGCATGGAGGGGGCGTAGCTATGTTTATAGACTCCAACTATAGTTATAAAGTAATGGAAAATAAGACAATGGTGGTGGATGATACACTTGAATGCCTTACTGTTGAAATTACAAGGCAAAAAAAGAAAAATATTATTGTGAGTTCTATTTATAGAACACCTGGCTCTGATATAGATGTTTTTTCTAAGTGGATGGAGGAGCACTTTTCAGGATTAAATCATAAAGTCATGTTTGTGGGGGGAGACCTCAACATCGATTTGTTAAACCCATATAAACATAAAAAGACGGACGAATTTATAAATACTTTATTCAGTATAGGTCTGTTTCCTCTAATAACCAAACCTAGTAGAATTACAACTCATAGTGCCACCTTGATTGATAACATTTTCTCAAATGAAATAGAAAGTGACACAGTCAGCGGGTTAATTATAAATGATATTAGTGATCACCTTCCAGTTTTCGTTATGTATAAAAATGGATATTTAAAAGATGAAGAGGAAAACAAGTATTGGTTTAGAAGGGTAAAAACAGAGAAAACTATTGATGCATTTAAAAAGGAGCTTTTAGCTCAAGACTGGAGTATTGTGTACAGAGAGAATGACACGAATATGGCTTATGATGAGTTTACGCGAGTATTTCAAAAGGTATACGACAAAAACTGCCCAATGAAGAAATACTGTAAAAACAGTAAGTGTAAAGAAACACCATGGATGTCTAAAGGTTTACTAAATGCTTGCAAGAAAAAAAATAATCTTTACAAAAACTTTATAAATAACCAAACAAAAGAAGCTGAGGATAAATATAAGAAATATAAAAATAAATTGACAGGTATCATTAGAAAATGTAAACAGGATTATTATAATAAGTTGTTGGATAGTAATAAGAATAATATTAAAGGTTTATGGAACATCTTAAATAGTATAATTAGAAATAAACCAAGAACGATTAATTATCCAAAATATTTCAAAGATGAGGATAACACGTTAAATAATATGAATGAAGTCGTCGAAACATTTAATAAATTCTTTGTAGATGTTGGACCGAACCTTGCTGCAAAAATTACAAACGTTGAGAATTATAATTGTGATCTGATAGAAGCAAATCCTATGTCCCTGTTCCTCAAACCTGTGGAGGAAAAGGAGATACTGGACATTGTTAAAGGGTGTAAAAATAAAACTTCGACCGATTACCATGACATGGACATGAAAACTTTAAAAACTGTTATTGAAAGTATCTCTAAGCCGTTAACTTACATTTGTAACTTATCGTTGCAAACTGGAACTTTTCCTGATAGTATGAAAGTAGCAAAAGTGATTCCTCTGTTCAAAGCAGGAGATAAACATCTCTTTACAAACTACAGGCCTGTTTCCCTTTTACCGCAATTCTCTAAAATCTTAGAAAAGGTTTTTAACTCTAGACTCGACAGCTTTATCGAAAAGTGTAATTTACTCTCGGACAATCAGTTTGGTTTTAGGAACAATCACTCAACCTCACACGCGCTCTTTGATATAACTGAAGAAATAACTAATGCTGTAGATGACAAGAAATATGCAATCGGATTATTTATTGACCTGAGTAAAGCGTTTGATACAATAAACTATGATATATTAATTAATAAACTAGAACTTTATGGGATTAGGGGGGTAGCTCTACAGTGGGTTACCAGTTACTTAAAAAATAGAAAACAATGTGTGAAAATCGGTGATTATCAGTCGAGTTGTCGACAAATTGTCTGTGGTTTACCTCAAGGTTCTATTCTGGGCCCAAAATTGTTTAATATGTATATTAATGACATTTGTAACACATCTGAAGTACTTAAATTTATCTTGTTTGCTGACGATACAAATATTTTTGCATCAGGAGACGACTTGCAACAGCTGTGTCGGATTGTTAACTTGGAACTCAAAAGTGTCAATAAGTGGTTCAAACAAAATAAATTATCTCTAAACCTGAGTAAAAGCAAAATGATGATATTTGGCAACTGTAATTCCAATGCTCAGGAAGCGATTCAGATAGAGGGTGTTGTTATCGAGCGAGTGCATGAAATCAAATTCCTTGGGGTGATTATTGATGACAGAATTACTTGGAAATCTCACATTAAATATATATCTACGAAAATTTCTAGAAGCATTTCAGTAATTGCAAAAGCAAAGCACATTTTAAACATCAAAGCTCTACATACCTTATACTGTTCTCTGATTTTGCCCTACTTATATTATTGTACTGTGGTTTGGGGTAGTACTTATAAAAACACAGTTAAACCAATAATATTGTTGCAAAAAAGAGCTATCCGAGTAATTCATAAAGGTGGGTTTTTGGACCACACAAACTCATTATTTCTAAAATCAAAGATCATGAAGTTTTGTGACATTGTTGAGTTCCAAACTGTTCAAATGTTATTCAAAGCAAGGTATAAATTGTTACCAAACCAAATACAAAGAAGGTTCCAAGAACGTACTGGTCGTTATGAATTACGTGATGAATTAAACTTTAGGATTCAGAAACATAGCACAACTTTGAAAAGTTTTAGCCCAACAGTTAATGGTGTACAATTGTGGAATAAACTGGAGATGGAATTGAAACGATGTCCAAACATCAACCTGTTCAAATATAAATACAAACAAAAGACTTTTGAAATATACAGACAAGAAGAAATGCGTTGCCACTAAGGGGAGCAGTAGGATGGATTATGTGTATTGTTCCTCTATATTCAAGGAAGAGTGTTGCTGCTTGGAACGGTTGTCATTCTATTGCTCAAATTCACAAACGGAGAATTAGGGTTGGCAGGTTATGGATCTGTTGAGAGGGACCCTCCCAACGGGCTCTAAACCTTGTCTTTTAATGCACCACTCAGCATAGGAACATATTCTACAAAATCAGCTGTTAGGGCAGCTGTGTGGGGGTTTGTTGAAGGGGAGTTACTGCCCTCTTCAACTGGCTCACTCTCTGGCTTTTTAATGCACCACACTGTGCAGGGCTTTCATCATACTTCACATATAAATCAATTAAATAAATTATATAATAATGATGATGATAATTAAACCCAAATTAAAATTATACTGAGAATGGTAATGACAACTGGAAAGTATCAAGATCTCAGATTATAACATCTATTAATGTACCTTTATACCATAAAAGTAACTCTGTAATCACGGGTAAAAATATGCAAGCAATATATTAAGTAACACATTTTTTTGACTTGCTTTGTATTAGACATCGTATATGAAACTAGATTGTTGTTGTAGCTGTGCGTTGTTCCAATTAATTATATAAACAGTTAATATATTTTTGTTGTTTGTTGTAAGTTGGTCTGTACGAATGTAGCTGCTTGAAATGTTTTGAAATGTTCTTTTTTTATGTATTGCACTTGGGGGTGGGGGCTCATAAGCTTTTTGCTTCAGCCCACTCCTTTTGAGCACAATGTGTATTGCTCAAATAAACAAATAAACTAAACTAAACTAAACTAAACTAAACTAATGTGATTTGGGGAGCTCTAACAGCTGCCCCCACGACCCGGCAACGGACAAGTGGAAGAAAATGAATGGATGGATATGTGATTATTGGACCTTTTATAAGCACTAAGAAAGAATGTTGTAGACTCCCTTCAAATAAAGCTAGAAACAAGGTAGTGGAGCACGGCACATCGCAACCCATTTTGCCTCGATCTGGAGGATATCGCCCTGGTATTGCAACAAAAAGACTCACTAACACGCACTTCTCTCCGTTATAACACGTGTCTATATCCACACGGGGACAAACCGCTTATAATTTCAGACACTTTCTTTGTAAACACGGAGCCAGCTCAGTCAATGTGTGCGTCCACATGAAGCCAGTCATGTGTGTGAAACCACTGCGATTCATCTACATGCCTGTGTGAGGCGCTGTGATGCTACCATAGGTAATAGAACAACAAATGAAAGGGATTCATGGATTTACGATCTACAGAAGAGACGAGGAGGTGAAATTATTCTTCAGACTTCACGGGACTTCCTCAATGTATGGAGACCTTGAGTGTTTAGAAAGGCGCCAAAGAAATAAAAGCTGTTATTATTAAAGCAGAAACACTTTTACTGTCAGGCCAAATACACAGACTGAATGGAGGCTAACTCTGCCGTGTTTTTGTTACCAGAGGAGCGCAGTGAAGCTCATTATAAGCTCAGTAGATCATGAATAACAGACACAACGCTGGCGCTGTGATGTCATTGTTTTAGTAAAAGTTGGAGCCACATCGTTTTGAGATCCTTCCACTCCGGGACCTGGTTTGGATAATGGTCATTTACGTTTGTGCGGATGATACGCTGGGTTGATAAAAAAAAAAAAGTCCTGAGCTTGACTCCATGTGGACAAGTCTACTTCTTGACGGAGCTAGCAACAGCTAAGAAGGATTTTGCAAAGGTTCAAGTGAGCGCTAAAATGCTCAGGCAAAAGAGGATTGCATACACTTTAAGGATCCCTTCCACCACCTCATGACCTCATCTGGTAGCCTGGTGGATGCCACGCCATTGGTCCGACAACCCATTAGTCCGACGTCTCATTATTCCGAAAATTGACCATTGAGCAGAGTCCGATAGTCCGATATCTCTAACCCAGTTGTGTTGTGGATTAGAGAGCCATATACAACCACTGGCCCTAACCTTAAGGTCAGTGGACTCTTGCCTGAACCTAGCTTATTTTTCAACCCCTACTCAATGGGACATTTTCGTAATAATAAGACGTCAGACTAATGGGTTGTCGGACTAATTGGCCCCAAATATTTCTTCATATCAGTCTGGACACCCCGCCCCCGGTGGCAGGAAATTCAAATGAGCCCGTGCAATCAGATTCGTTTATTTGCGCCGCGTGTTGTTCACGAGCAGCGTCAGAATTGTGTCGTGCTGCACGCGTGAATGACACAAAACACAACTCCATTTTTATGTTTCCACCATGCGGTGACTCTGAACCAACATCCCATAATGTACGCGTTCGCCGACTCGCCCTGACACACTAATCCACGCTCCGAACAGCTGTCATTATTTGGACTCCGCTGGATTTGTACACAGGAACCAAATCCGTGCCACTCTCCTCCTCCAAGACGTCCAACAACTACACATTTCCCCGAGATTTTTCGCCTTTTTCTCTCCCCCCTCTCTCTTTTCCCTGAGCAGCTGTAGAATTAGCCGTTTCTCCCGCTGACGGAGGATTTGAGTTTCCCCGAAGGAGGGGCCGGATTAGGGAAATGCCAGTTCCATCAGGCTTAGCCCACGGCGCGGCAGCCAGGCCAGCAGCGGGAGAAGACTTGGAGCTGTAGAACGCTGCGATGGTCCAAGGAGGGGGGAGGTGGGGGGGGCAGCTCTGGGGAAGAAGGGGGACTTGGTGCCGACACAAATGTGGGCTAAATGACTAAAATAGACTCATATCAGCGAAGCAATGGTTTTAAATAGATCGAGCCGAATGAAAGAAAGAGACAGTTTGCATCTTGTTGACATTCATTTCACTGGGAAAGTTCCACTGAGATCACAGAATCCCTTCTTCATGAGAGTCCTGCCCCCAAAGCAACCCCTATTGTGCGTGTTTTTAGTGGTAGGGAACAACAGTGCACCTGAATATTTTATTTCAAGCCAGAATTGTTGCCTGTAGCGCTCATTTTTCAACACCTGAGTACGATAATAACACCTGGCCTTGTTTACCCTCCTCCAAATATGTACAATAGGGTCATCGAAAAGCCATGGGTTTCCTTTGAACGACGGTTTTGGATCTCAGCGGATCCCTGGTTAAACCATGGAAAGAGACACTGCAGGTGTAGAATGGAAAAATAAATACATTTAGTGATTGAGCAAAATATGCAGTTTTCAGTTTTTATATTTAAAAATATGTCATTTTATGTGTAAAAATTGACAAAATTGCCTATATATTTCCATTGATGAAATCAAAATAATGGATCAAGCCATGTTTAAAATCTTTTTAAAATTCAAATTTTGCCTTCTTTTTCTGCGGTTCAAAGCTCAATAAATCAAGCTATGATTTAATGAATGAATTGCCTCAAAAACTGGAAAGTTTGGAGTCTGTAGGAGCTGCTAAAGTGGAGATATTGTTGAAACCTCAGTTTGAGGAAACAGGTTTTGTAACGCCTGCCCATGTGCCTGTACATTTCTCCATTCTTTAGCCATGGCTGTGACAGCGTCATCTCGGTCGCCTTTTGCACTGCACGACGTGGATACCAAACATGTCAACTTGTGAATGGAAACGCGTGGGAAACAGTCCGGTGCATGGCGGTATTGTTGTTACTTCTGTAAAATCTCGCTCGCTAGCGGACAAAAGCGACGAGTCTCGTCTTCTTATTGCTCTGACATTAAAACTATTATGTTGGAAGAACACTTTGTCAAGGGATTGTAAAACCAACTACCAATTACTCGGTTACTTTGCTGCCTGGTTTATACTGTAGCTTCATCCTTTAAAAATGCTACACACACGATGCCTGAGAGAAAGGAAAGCTGTCAGTGGACACGCTAGCCTAACACACTGTACTATGTTCAGTTGTCGCCCGTGTAGTTGGAAGCACACGGCTGCTTATCTCGCGGCCGTCGGTGCAGTGGAGCGGCCGCCTCGGGTGGGCTGTGAGCGGCGGAGATGAGACTTCCAGTGAGGGTTTCCCCCGGGTGTGGATTAACCGGCGAGCAGGGCGCACGCTACTGTTCCGATATGGTTCTCTGTTACATACTCGGGACACGCTATCGCTGTGAGATCGGACCGGCTCACGGGCTGGAGAGGAAACGGGAAAGAGACTTGCATAGGGTGGGCAGGGGACAGATTATCTGCAACAGTGCAGGTTGGAGGGTACAAACAGTGGTTCTTTCCTTAAATCCATCAATTCACCCACATACTGACCCCAACCCCCAAAGTCCAACACTGTGGCCCTCATAAATGCATCAAATGATGAACTACATCTCTAACAGTTCTTCATTTGTACAATCGTAGCAGCTTGAGCCTCTTTTGTTCTAATATTCCTTATCCAATCGTGCGCAGACTTTCTACTGCGAAAATGGCTCACACTGAGATTATTTTATGACTTGACCCCTTAGAGCTGAGGTTCTCAACTGTGGCCTCCGGATCACCCGAGGATGACAAGCCACAGCTGAAAAACAACTGGAATTTGTGATATTTTGTAAAATACTCAAATTCACGACACATTATTGTTGAATCGCGATCAAAACAATAAGACCATTTGAACAGATCTAGTGTCTTTTTTCAGGAGGGGCATACACTGCATGACCAATACAAAATTGCCCAAGATATTGTATTGATGATGGGAGAGTGTGACCACTGCGCAAAGCCTTCTCCAGCACACCCCAAAGATTCTCAATGGGGTTTAGATCTGGACAATGGTGGACAATGAGAAACCACGGAAGAAGAAATCCATGGATGGAATAACCTGGTCGTTCAGGATGTTCGAGGTCGTCGGCTGGGCTCATTCTTTGGACTCATATTTTGCTGAACCTAGACCGACTGCAGCAACCGTAGATCATAACAATAGTTAAATCAACCACTTTTTTTTTTTTGTCAGGCAGTGAAAGAAAGAAATGTTCCATAGAAAAGGCTTTTGATCCACTGAAAATTGTTCTTCAACCCACTTTTGTGTAAAGACCGAACCACTGCTTTAAAGGGCCCCCTGTCGAGCGTCTTCTGATTTTACTTCTGCAATAAAACAGAAGCTGATTGATGTAAATTGAACTCAGTGAACTCTATTGTCCAATGTCTGTGTAGGCTCTCAGTCGTGCAAGAGTTGTTTATTGTCCAATGGTTTGTTGGATGCCAGCGGCGGCTACAGTAGTGGCTTAACACTGTATCCATGTGGGAGGTCAAATAACTATGCCATGTAAACTGTAAATTATACAAGCATTATGCAAATCCATGACCTGATATTAACCTCTTAACCCCCACCTGAACTGAAGACATTTTCTCCAGTTTGGTGTTACCCAAATCTAAAAGCTTCTTGAAAAGAGCGTCAAAATAACAAGGGTGAAAACGCGGCGAAACTGTGACGAAAAATAGTGATGAAAAAGCCACAAAGAGGCAACACAAGAGCGACAAAAGCAAATGCCAGAAAAGCAGCAATAACACAACAAAAATGTGACAAAAGAGCAACAAAAAAACTACAAAAAACAAACAAACAAAACAAAAACGCTTCGAATATGTGACAAAATGAGACATTCAAATAAGACATTACACGGTTAGATTTGGGTAAAGCCAAACTGGAGAAAATGCGCTCGGTTGTAAAAGATGAAAAAACAATTCATTGCAAATCTTTATAATTTTAAGCGTTATTCATTATTTGCGAAATTCAATGCTTTTCATCATCAACTGGCACAACATGTGTGTTCAACTCACGGGGCAGGTTCATGGACTACTCTGCGTGACGTATATCAGCGTTTGGGCAGACATGCTATGAAGGACACACGTATTAAACCATGTAATCAAACCACTCCATGTATGTTTTTTTATGAGGATAGAACATTCTATAACATGGCCAAGAGCTAACAAAAAAATATATTTTTTTTTGCGTAACTTGACAAACTGCCCGACTGCTGTTTTCTTGTCACGCCCGAAGAGAGTCCGGCAGATTGGCCCCGGGGAAAGTGCGGATTTGTCAGTCAAACTCGGAATGGGCCCCGGTCCTGTTGAAGCGTCCTCACTCCGCCCCATCAGCCCCAGCCTTTAGCCTGATCCTCTGCCCATAAGCCGCCATTTCTGCTGACTGGAGAGAAGTCCGCCACCAACACATTCAATTACACTTTTTTTTTTCTTTTTTTTTTACTCTCTCTCTCTCTCTCTTCTCCACTGGATTTTACGGCGCAAGACATTAAGCGGCGAGTTCAAGTCCGATAGTTTTACATTTTAGCTGACTCGCGCATATGAAGGGGTTTATGTTGTGGAATACGGAGAGTCCGGTTTTATGCAAGTCCGCCATTACTCGCGGTGTTAGGCCGCCTCTTGTTACGGACTGCAGTTCATTGGCCTTTATGACCAGGGGGTGACTCGCATGCTTCATGTCGATAATGTGTTCCGCAGTGCAGATCTGTACATGCTAAGATGTGAAGAAGTACAGCCTTTTTTAATGAACAGAGTCTAATGCGGTTATGAACGACCAAGACGGTTGGCATAAAAGAGATAGAGTATAACATGTTTGATATGTTAAACATTTTCCGGAGAATTCACGACTCGCCAATGATCATAATAAGCTCCTTTTTTTAGGGGCAGGAACAGTTTTCTTTCTTATTTCATAATGTATACAAAATGGTGATGGTATTTTCGGCTCTTTTTGGTGAATCGGATCATTTGGATAGGCTCACCAAAACTGTCTTTGGCATTTTTGGCATATATAGATTTTGATTCATGGCGTATTAAATGAGCCTTTCGACTACTCCCTGCACCAAACAACAACTATAATCAAGGAATAAATGAAAAAGGAAAATAACATGTTCTTGTTTCTTTGCTATAATATGGCTCATGGTGTTGTCGTCTTCAGGGAATCAAAGTTGATTTTTTGAGGTGATGGAACCATTGTTTATTATAGCAACACACGCACGATTTTAAAGCTTGTATTAGTTTCATGTATGTTCTTTTTCATTTACAGTCACTTTTCACCTCAAAAACCCAGCGTAGTTCTATTTACCCATAAAACGATAAATATGAGGCGGATTCTTCTGAAATAAAAAGTGGCTAAAAGCTAGAGATGCACTGACTATATGTATGGAGGAGTTTTAGTTTGTAAAGATAAAGCTTGTTCCTCGCACACGGGCTGTGGCTGCAGGTCTTTCACCTTTCCACCTCTCTCTCCCTGAGCCCATTCTCGGACTCTTTAAAGGTGCGTCCACACCAAACGCGGCCAAGCGTCAGGTTTATATTGAAAATACATGGAGGACGCGCCTCAGGGAGCGTGAAGAGGTCCCGCGGCGAGTCACGCACCTCCTGTTTTCAAGCTTTCCGCGCATGGGAAGCTTTTGACGCGCCTCCAGGGCGTCCAGCGCGGCCGACGCTAGAGTTGGGAATTGTTGAACTTTTTGGAGAAATTCGCGAGCGTCGACCAATCAGGAGCTTTCCCCAACAGTGACGTATGTTGTAGCTGAGCCACCGGGGCAGATGCTATACCGGCCCGCAGATGTAAACAAGTCATGCAGGATTAGCTTCATTGTGAGCCGGAGCTACAGCAGCTCTGAGACTTTCACAAAGATCATCAGTGTTTCTTTGACCTAAACACCCAGGATTAAAAGCGGCGACAAGAAAACTTATTTCAGTGGCTGAATCTGCGCTGGGAATGTGTTTGGGCCTCGAGGATGCCTGTTGTAGCATTAGCACCGGAGAAAGCTAATGCTACAAGCTAAATCTCCAGTCATCATGTGAAAACGAGAAATATGCACAAATAAAGTCAATAAAACCACCATCTACATAACTGTTTAACAATGATCACACACTGAGCTGGGCTCCACGCATTTGTGATTTATTGCAGATTTTTATTCAACAATGAGCTATTGGCGCTTGTAACAGGCTAATGGGGCTAACTGGGCCGATAGCCACTTGCTACCGGCACAAAATACGTCCCATATTCAATCGTATGGGCTAGATATAGGCTTTAATACTAGGGGGATTACGCGTAGACCACGGGGATATAGTTAAAGATCCATAGGACATGGTAGTAGCAAAGAGGGAGACTAGTTTGTCCCAAACAGCAAGTATTTTTCATTTCATTTCGAACTTCACAGCAGCCTGGGGACCATGGCTGAAATCTTCGCATGGATTTGGGGACCAATCACAGAACGAGGAGGGACAAGACAAGACGATGACGTGCTATTCGACATACGGAAACCTGCAGTTTAAAAAAATAATAATTTTGAAAAAAAGTTTGTTTAGCACTTCGTCATGTTTGTTAAACACTTTTTGTGTTTTGTATGTTTAATAAATAATAACAATAATTAAAAAAAAAGTTTGTTAGGGATAAAAAAAACATGTATGTTTAATTACGGATCCAACATGACAGCAGGAGATGCAACGCCATCTTTCGATTAAGCTTTAGACCGTGTTCTAAATAGTTTAGCTCAAAAGTTAGCGGGTACGTCCTCTGATACGATTGGCTATGGCTACGTGCGGAGCAAATGATAGACATTCGTAGCGCCCAATAAACGGCTATGGACAATCGTAAACCACACCTCTCCTACGAGAAAATGAATTGGTGGAAGTTAGCCAGGCTAAGATGGCTACAAACACACTCTGAGCTGACGTGCGGCCAGAGTGTCTTGATATTTGTGACAAGCGTCTGACTTCAGTAAGCACAAGCGTCCAACTACGGGCTTTAGGCGCGTTTTTGATGCCCAAAAAGCGTTTGGTGTGGAAGCACCTTTAGCCTTTGCCTTTCTCTATTTTTCTCTCTGAGACGAGTGTAGCACAGAGCAGTGCTCGTGGGTGAGACTCACCTCTCATTGTTCACTTGTAGCGACTTGTTCGCGATCGACCCATCAGTAATAAAAAACACCCGCTGAGTCTGTTAAAGAGGTGGCATTATGCAAAAATGACTTTTTAGAGCCATGTTACGATTTTGTCCTCTCATCAAAAGAGAGTTGTTTTTCAGCTTATTCGCTCATCTTTGAGAAATCTTTGGATCTTCCCCAGTGGCTTTTTTCTGCACCGCGGCGATATCTCCCAAAACATCCTCCTGAGGTCCAACGTATCCAGGAAATGCTTTCCTCACCTCTCCATCTCTTGGTAAATCCTTTCATTGCAAAGTAAAAACACTTGCCGTCGCTTCACTACAGCCACACTGACTATTTTTTATTCTTCTTTTGGTTATTTCAATTCAACTTTATTACGGACTCAAGGTCCAAAGAGACAGAGTGACATAATAAACAACACCTTTTTGTCCCTTTCTTTATTGAAACAGCTGCGCAGCAAAGGGGAGCAAGAGGAGGGGGGAGTGGGAGGGGCTTGTTCTAGCTGTTTTAGATCAATATTGCATTTTCTAATCAAATAAGAGTAAGCTAGTGATAAAGATGTGGTTGAGATTAATACCAAATACCTGCAAAAAGCCTAAGGACCACTCTTTAAATGACTACAGCGGTTGGACAGTGTTTAACTCATAGTGGGATAAATAAAGTTTGCAGTTTGTTGTTGTGAGAGCTTTAAAGCCTAAATGCTGAATGTATGTAAAATGAGACGAAGTATCTTTACTCCTACAATGTGTTATACATTTTAAAGTTTCATGTCGACCTAAAATACATGTAGAACGTGTTTTTTTGCCCGTTTTTCTTCAGAAATAGACATTTTTATAGTATTTTCTCTGGGAATATATATATATATATATATATATATATATATATATATATATATATATATATATATATATATATATATATATATATATAATCAAGCAGCTTGACCCTGCCCTAGCCACTAACCTTAAGGATAGTGGGCTGGTGCCTAATATTGATCAATAGAAGTGGGGGAACATAGGTACCGGGGAAAATAGGGCTGACCCCGTACAAAAGTATGGAAACATTGTTGATGTATTAGCTTTTCTTTATTTTCAACACTATTAACACAATACTTATTGAAGGCATTAAACTATGAATGAACACGTGGGATTATGTAGGAAACAAAATAGGTGAAATAAAAAAATATATATATATGTTTTATATGTTACATTCTTTAAAATGGCCACCCTTTTTTCTTTGCATTTTCTCAGTGAGGTCATCACCTGAAAGGGTTTAACAGTCTGTGAAGTGAAAACCATTTCTGGTGACATCGTGAAGCCCATTGAGAAAATGTCAAAAGTGCAAAGCAGTAATCAAAACAAAAGGCGGCTATTTTGAAGAATCCATTTCACCTTTTGTTTCGTTCATAAATCCATGTCTTCAGTGAGAATCTACAATAAAACAAAAGAAAAACCAATACATAAACAAGTATCGTCCAGGTATCGGTACCATAAACAAAGTACTGGTATCTACCAAACCCTATACGCCTGAGCACTGCTCTGATTCTCCCATTCAAACCCAGAACACACACACTGTAAGATGGATCAAAAGTTTATTTACCCCCTAATCAGCTTTGCCTTACAGTCTCTGGGCCTTGCATCGACAAACACTGTACCTACACCAGATGCCCCCCCCCACCACCACCCACCCCCCCCGATGCGATTTTCCACGCCGCCTTTAAATCTTCCCTCCTCGTAACCCGGCGTTCTGTACCGCCATCTCAAAGCAAACTGCGCTTTCTCATTTCTCCATATCTCCACCCCCCATCGCTCTGCCTACTGATGGAATTTCAACACTCGGCCGCCGAATGTCCTGCCGCATAAGCCTCCCCGCGCACTGACAAAACACTGATAAGTAAGTTTAAACAGGCTTTGCTGCAGCCG
The DNA here is from genome assembly GCA_021464625.1 of Proterorhinus semilunaris. Taxonomy (NCBI): domain Eukaryota; kingdom Metazoa; phylum Chordata; class Actinopteri; order Gobiiformes; family Gobiidae; genus Proterorhinus; species Proterorhinus semilunaris. The sequence continues at coordinate 24,896,856 of CM038360.1, forward strand.
TAAACAGGCTCTACCTTTTTTTTTTTGAGAGGAGATAACTGTCCGTCACCTGAACCCGAGCTGACGTTACATACATACAGGTGTTTGGACAAAAGGCCCGCGGATTAGTATTGTGACAAGCACGAGCTGGTTGTGTGGTGGGAATAGGGCTGCCGTTAAACGATACCAGAAAGGTATTGGAATTAAAAAGTTTAGTAATGGATTAGACTAATTCCATGTTTGTTTCCATCTGCCGTATATTCGCCATATGTATACAGTACACATTACATGTACTGTATACATATATACATGTACTGTTTTCAGAGTCTGTGCCAAGTGTTAGTCTGGGTGGCAGTCGAAGGCAGGTGCCTCGACGACCTGGTCCGCGTGCGCAGCTTCTGGCGTTCGGGACATGGAACGTCACCTCGCTGGGGAGGAAGGAGCCTGAGCTCATGCGGGAGGTAGAGAGATACCGGCTAGATATAGTCGGGCTCACCTCCACGCACAGCCTGGGTTCCGGATCCCAACTCCTGGAGAGGGGTTGGACGCTCCATTTTTCTGGAGTTGCCCGTGGGGAGAGGCGGCGGGCTGGGGTGGGTTTGCTCATAGCCCCCCAGCTCAGCCGTCACGTGTTGGAGTTTACCCCGGTGAACGAGAGGGTCGCGTCCCTACGCCTTCGGGTCGGGGACAGGTCTCTCACCGTTGTCTCGGCCTACGGGCCCAACATCGGTGCAGAGTACCCGGCCTTCTTGGAGTCCCTGGGAGGGGTACTAGATGGTGCTCCGGCTGGGGACTCCATTGTTCTACTGGGGGACTTCAACGCCCACGTGGGTAACGACAGTGAGACCTGGGTGGGGGTGATGGGGAAGAACGGCCTCCCCAATCGGAACCCGAGTGGTGTTCTGATTATTGGACTTCTGTGCTAGTTACGGTTTGTCCATAACGAACACCATGTTCGAGCACAAGGATGTCCATAAGTGCACGTGGCACCAGGACACCCTAGGCAGGAGGTCGATGATCGACTTTGTAGTTGTGTCATCTGATCTCCGGCCATGTGTCTCGGACACTCGGGTGAAGAGAGGGGCTGAGCTGTCAACCAATGACCACCTAGTGGTGAGCTGGATCCGTTGGCAGGGGAAGAAGCCGGTCAGACCTGGCAGGCCCAAACGTGTTGTGAGGGTCTGTTGGGAACGTCTGGTGGATCCCTTTGTCAGTAGGGTCTTTAACTCCCACCTCCGGAAGAGCTTCACCCAGATTCCGAGGGAGGTTGGGGACATGGAGTCCGAGTGGACCATGTTCTCCTCCTCCATTGTCGATGCGGCTGCTCGTAGTTGTGGCCGTAAGGTCTCTGGTGCCTGTCGCGGCGGCAACCCCCGAACCCGATGGTGGCGCCCGGAAGTAAGGGATGCCGTCAAGCTGAAGAAGGAGTCCTATCTGGCCTTGTTGGCTTGTGGGACTCCGGAGGCAGCTGAGAGGTACCGGCAGGCCAAGCGTGCTGCAGTTCGTGTGGTCAAAGAGGCAAAAACTCGAGTCTGGGAGGAGTTCGGAGAAGCCGTGGAGGAGGACTATCGGTCGGCCTCGAAGAGATTCTGGCAAACCATCCGGCGCCTCAGGAGGGGGAAGCAGTGCTTCACCAACACTGTTTACAGTGTGGGTGGGGGGCTGCTGACCTCGACTGGGGATGTGGTCAGGCGGTGGAAGGAGTACTTCGAGGATTTCCTCAATCCCACTGTCACGTCTTCCGATGAGGAGGCAGAGGCTGGGGACTCGGAGGGGGGCTCGTCCATCACCCAAGCTGAAGTCACCGAGGTGGTTAGAAAGCTCCTCGGTGGCAAGGCCCCATGGGTGGATGAGATTCGTCCCGAGTACCTTAAGTCTCTGGATGTTGTTGGGCTGTCCTGGCTGACACGTCTCTGCAACATCGTGTGGCGGTTGGGGACAGTGCCTCTGGATTGGCAGACCGGGGTGGTGGTCCCCCTCTTCAAGAAGGGGGATCGGAGAGTGTGGTCCAATTACAGAGGGATCACATTTCTCAGCCTCCCTGGTAAGGTCTATTCCAGGGTGCTGGAGAGGAGAATCCGGCCAATAGTCGAACCTCGGATTCAGGAGGAACAATGCGGTTTTCGTCCTGGTCGTGGAACACTGGACCAGCTCTATACCCTTCATCGGGTGCTCGAGGGTTTGTGGGAGTTCGCCCAACCAGTCCACATGTGCTTTGTGGATCTGGAGAAAGCGTTCGACCGTGTCCCTCGTGGTGCCCTGTGGGGGGTGCTCCGGGAGTATGGGGTCCGGGGCCCTCTACTAAGGGCTGTCCGTTCCCTGTATGACCGTAGCAGGAGCTTGGTTCGCATTGCCGGCAGTAAGTAGGACCTGTTCCCGGTGCGTGTTGTCTCCGCCAGGGCTGCCCTTTGTCACCGGTTCTGTTCATTACTTTTATGGACAGAATTTCTAGGCGCAGCCAGGGGCCGGAGGGTGTCCGGTTTGGGAACCTCAGGAACTCATCTCTGCTGTTTGCAGACGATGTTGTTCTGTTGGCTTCATCAAATCAGGACCTCCAGCGCGCACTGGGGCGGTTTGCAGCCGAGTGTGAAGCGGCCGGGATGAGGATTAGCACCTCCAAATCTGAGGCCATGGTTCTCCACTGGAAAAAGGTGCTTCCCCACTTCAGGTCGGTGGGGAGTCCTTGCCTCAAGTGGAGGAGTTCAAGTATCTCGGGGTCGTGTTCACGAGTGAGGGACGGATGGAGCGTGAGATCGATAGACGGATCGGTGCGGCGTCAGCAGTGATGCGGTCGCTGTATCGGACTGTTGTGGTGAAGAGGGAGCTGAGTCAGGGGGCAAAGCTCTCGATTTACCGATCGATCTACGTTCCCACCCTCACCTATTGTCATGAGATCTGGGTAGTGACCGAAAGGACAAGATCGCGAATACAAGCGGCCGAAATGAGTTTCCTTCGCAGGGTGGCTGGGCGCACCCTTCGAGATCGGGTGAGGAGCTCAGTTACCCGGGAGAGCTCGGCCTCGAGTCGCTGCTCCTCCACGTCGAAAGGAGCCAGCTGAGGTGGCTAGGGCATCTGTTCCGGATGCCTCCTGGTCGCCTCCCTCGGGAGGTGTTCCAGGCATGTCCTATTGGGAGGAGGCCTCGTGGAAGGCCCAGGACACGCTGGTGGGACTATGTCTCCGAGCTGGCCTGGTGTCGCCTCGGGGTCCCCCCAGAACACCTGGAAGAGGTGTGCGTGGATCGGGAAGTCTGGGCACCTCTGCTGAGACTGCTGCCCCGGATAAAGCGGAAGAAAATGGATGGATGGATGGATGGATTGGATTCACAAACCCAAAGTCCAACGTCGAGCGCACCATTTTGTACGTCGTTTCCACTTTTGGACGCCTTCATGAGACAGTCGCATGACCTTAGTTCATATGTGCTGAGAGAGAGGCAAGGCTACTTTATTTATACCGTGCATGTCGTACACAAGTCAACTCAACGCCAGAGGACGTTGGACTTTGGGACATTTTTGGTTTCATGTGGATAGGTCCAGCCATTTACCGTAAGTCAAAAATTCACATAGTTCCCACAAAAGAATCCTTAGCTGCACCAACTCGGCTGTTTGCAATATTGCGGTTATTATCAACAAAAAAAATAATAAATAATGCAGTTGGTGTGGGGGCCTGTGGAAGGAGGGAAAGAAAGGGTTTGGCATAATAAGTATTAACTCCAGCCTAAACCCTTTTGGTCATAATACTGTCCATGCAAGGATGGATCTGTTTGGGTTTTGTTTATTGTTTCAAAGAATGGAATGACCGAACAAACTACTACTGCTACTAAGTGCCTTTTTTTTTTTTTATCCAGATGGTTTCTGTTTTGTATCTCAAGAGAAAACATATTTTAATGTGGCCAAACCGATCTGGCGCAGACGTCGCGCCAAGAAAAGGGGGATAATGCAGTTACTACTGAAGTATGAAGCGTGTTATGACCGACCTGGAGCTTGAACACTTGGCCTCCGTCTCCCTGGTTAAAGCTTTTACACGATCGATTCAGCACAGACATGACCTCCACCAAAACCGCACGTCGCCAATAGCAGCTGGTAGTCAGTTATGTGGTAACCTATGACCATAAAACACTCAATTTGAATAGGAATATATATATAAAACCGAGGAGAAATGTATTCAAAAGCCTAAACACAAAGCAATTTACGACCTTGACCGAAACAATAACTACAAAAGCAGCGGGCAGGCAAACGCGTCATCCCTCCTATTCCAGAGGCTGATTTCCCCCGCTGGGATAAACTCCTTCTGAGCAACTGTATTTGCTAAATGACTCCCGTATTGGTCTGAATCCAAACACACTTAAACACAGCTTATCCCCGATCAATACCACCGCGCGGCGGGCCCCATTGTGTCCGTCCGCGCGGCGGCCTCCGTGGAATTGACCAATCAGAGCGGTTATCTGCGTGGGGCAGCGACAAAGCGGCCCCGTCATACTATATCATCGCCGGGCGCATTGATTTTTCACTATTCTATTATCCGCGGCGGTCCCAGGGGGCGGTCCCACGGAGGGCGGAGGGGGGGGGGGGCAGGGGTCGCGGAGGCTGACAGGTGTCCATCACAGAGCCAGGCGAAGAGTCTTATCAGAGGATTTGATTCATGCAGGCTGTCTAGTGCCGCCTTTTTTGTCACACACACACACACACACACACACATGCCGGTTTATGTGTTTTGACAGGACTGAAAGTGAGACACGGCAGGTGAAAGCATCGATTCTTCACCCAGTGGTCAATGTAGAGATTGTTCAGTTCGTTATACTCCCTTAACATCTTAGTTCTAATGTCAGAGTTAAGAAAGAGACAAACTCACCCTTTGCGATGCTTATTTCGTGATGTTTTATTTTTCGCTAGCGCTTCCAAATATGGTCATTTCCGCTCTGGGAGGTGGCGCTGGCTCGAGTCGTGAGGAGTGTGGCGCATGTGCAGATGTTACAAAAATGTAGGCCCTGAGGTTTCTTGAAACAACATCTAGCTGGCTCCAAACTCTCCAGTCTTGTACTAACTCCTGCCTGATTTATTGAGCAGTGAACCGCACCAAAAAAGAAAAAACACACAACAAAAACGCCTTATAAATAAAGATCCAAAATCCCTCTGGAAAAAAATAAATAAATCCGTGTAGCTATTATATCAACAAAAATAACCATACATTAACATACTGGATCTATCCATTGTTTAGCTGTCATCACTGAAACTATATATGGTATATATATGGTGTGTACCCTACAGCAACACTTTCAAATTGATATCACAAAAAAAAAAAAAAATCCCCCGTTCACCTGCAGTTAGTTGCTCTTTAACCAAAGCTTTAATTAAATAAACTCACATGCCCCCAGCGATGTTGAAGGATGGGTCCAACACTACACTGTAAAATGTAAAATTGTTTCAACTCAAAAAAACTAAGTCCAAGGGCTGCCAAGAAATTGTATGTGTAACCAATAACCAATTTACAATTGACACAACTGATTTAATTTGTAACTGACATTTTTCATTTCAGACAACTGTTTCTAGTTGTCTGAAATGAAAAATGTCAGTTACAAATTAAATCAGTTGTGTCAATTGTAAATTGGTTATTGGTTACACATACAATTTCTTGGCAGCCCTTGGACTTAGTTTTTTTGAGTTGAAACAATTTTACATTTTACAGTGTAGGAACACATTTCTGTTACTTTAAGGGGCACATACCCATTTTGAAAACCATTGACTGCGATTGAAACCTGGATGTAGAGCCGACGCTGAAAACAGTTTAGCCTGGCGCCGAGATAGTCGCTCCGCTCTGCTCTGAATGGTGTGAAACGTGCTTAGTAACTCATCTTTGTAAAGAATCTGGATGTTGGGGAAGCATTAGCAAAATGGCGTCACAATCCAACAGTTTATCAAAGATGGCAAAAGCTTGGAGTTTCTAGTGAAATTTTCCTCTGCCCTTGCTCTAAAACAGCTTGTTCTTTGGTCTGAATAAACTCATCTCCAAATATGTCGCCTCCGGCAGCGTCATCATCGTCATTGGACTTGCATACTGTACATTATTTTAAAAAAACTGAGGAAATCGGCACACTGCAACCAGGAGAGCCCAGCAGCCTTTGAATACAGATACTGTTTGTATGAGCTCTCAGTGGTCCAGAGTAAGACCTTGTTGCCCTCTGTTGACACTGTTGTGGGTGACCTCTAGTGGTGGACTGAATTAAATTGCCCGTGCGAAACCTAATTTGCAGACAGACAGTGGCCCCGGGTTGGAGGAATAATCCAGAAAGGAGATTTTCTCTGAGACGGAGATGGCTCTGGCATAACGGTGCACTCGTGAGAACGCAAATGCACTTTCACAGACACTGATGAATGATGCTACTGCTGAACATTTCTGAAGGACAAGTGCACTGCAAACAGGGTCTGCAGCGGGGACGGGGCATGGGCAAATGTGTTTAGTCGCAAATTAGCAGTTCTGCTCTCTCTGCGGTCTGTGTTGCTGGGGCCGGAGACAGAAATGTTTTATTTAATTGTTTAACAAGGTCTGCCTCTGCTCTGATAATGCGCGCGGGCCGCCTCTTAAGAAAAGAAAATAGGCCGGTGGGCAGTTGTGAACCCGGGTCAACCGTTCCAAAGTCGGGATGATATCCAGGCAAGTTTATCGGCTATGCGCTAGGTGTTCCCACAAACTTGAGCCGTAGTCAGGTGTTCCAAAGTCGGGATGATATCCAGGCAAGTTTATCAGGTGTTTAAAGTATCAACAAGGACGAGCTAATGTGGTGAATCACTTCAGCACAGTGGTATCAGTCTGGGATTGCTCTGGCTTCGGTGCAGATGATTGGATCAAGCAGCGTTTTAGACAATCACAGCCTAGTCTCGAAACAAATAACTGGTACGATACCTTAAACCTGAACACCATAATAATATATAGTATTAAAGGTCCTATATCATGCAAAATTTTGGAGCTTTTAATAATGGAAACATCCGATCATCAATGGAGGCCAGAGGCAGAGCGGTGAGTCAGCGTGTGTGTTACCCATTTATGAAGCTGTGTTGCACATATTTATTTCTACTACTGGTAATGTTGCATAGGCGGAAAGAGGGGCGGAGTCAACTGAATCTAAGCGTTTTGTCATCCAGGTTGAATAATACCCCACAGAAAATACTGATATTTCTCACAAAAAGGAGTACTCCATAGTGGTAGAGGTACAATATATCATATAAATGCCTACAGTTTACTTTGGAATGGCTCAAATAACATGATACAGATCCTTTAACACGTGTTTGTGAACATGTATGTAGCAGCATATAATGTTATTCTGTCGTTGTCAATTTGTATCAATAAAACTGCTTAGTTTATTGGCACATGTGACACCCGCCCACTCAGGGCAGTACTGCCACGTGATTGGCTAGACCCACCTGCGGTTCGCATTCACACAAATCAACCTAGAAATAAGTAAAGTTTTCGTGAAATGATACTTTTGTCCTTGATTTGAGAGTCTAATTTCAAGTAACCCGTCCATGGGCAAGGTATTTACGCTTGAATTAAAGGGACTAGATGTAACTCATCTTTTTTTTTCTTACGCATAATTGCAGTCTCTATGTTAAGCTCGTGCATAACCATTCCTCATCCACAGCCTTTTTGGTCACCCTTCCCTCTTGATGGAGCTAACCTGCCCACGGCCTCTTCCTGTCATGTGACCACCCATGTGCAGCATCATGTGACGGCGAACATCTGCCCACCCACGGTTAGCTGTTAGCCGACACCAGGACACAAAAGAAGACCGTACCCAACTGGACAGACATCATTCCCCCCCCCCCCCCCCCCCTCCCGGTGTGGGATCGGCCGACCGTGATGCAGACACATTTCCCCATTCCCCCCCCGGCCGCCCGTCCCTGCCCCGCCCGATCCATGTCAGCGGGCCGTCAGAAATGTTGTCAGGGTGGAAAGCACAACTATCCATCAGCAAAAGCCCAGATCTATACCAGACACCAGGGAGAGGGCCGACCGACGCAGCCCAACGGAAATCTCCTTCTCGCTATTAAAGGGGGGGGGGGGGGGGGGGGGCACATCACGCAGGATCAACTTTTTATTTTGACCTCGCAAAACACAGTTTAGTCATCCGGTTGACTTCTCGGGCAGCAGACAAAAAATGTGCTGATTTACATGTTTTATTTCTGTGTTAGCAATCCATTAAAAATCGCTTTGAAGCGCCAGGATATACCTGTTGTATTTAGTTGTACTACAATATTACAAATGGCCTAAAAACAGGGTTCAAAGCTAGTATTTCAACAGTATATATACTAGCTGCTGTTGTCTGCTTCAAATCATCTTCTATAACTTGACAACTTGCTCTTGAATTGTATAATTTGACGACTGACTTCATTTATAAAAAAGTATGCATGCGTGGATTATCACTTCCCAAAAGATACAAAAAAGAATATCACGATAACAGCTACACTTAGGACAGTTAGACACTTTGCCTTTTTAGTTATTGTGTTTGGAAATGAGCTTGGTAGGAAAAAAATTAAGAATAAATACGAAAATAAAAAGCATAGTGTAAAAAAAACAAAAACCTTCAACCTCCTAACCCGCCTTAACTGAGCACATTTTCTCCAGTTCGGCTTTGCCCAAATCTAAAAGCTTCTTGAAAACAAGACAAAGAAGAGAGTCAAAATAACGGCGAAAACGAGACGTGAATAAGGATGAGAACGCAACAAAAACGTAGTTACAAAATAATAACAAAAGGTTCTACCTACGGGAACTAACAACGCCACCTCGACCTGGACCACCTGAACCAAACGATCAGAAATGGTCCAGAACCCCACTGTGGTGTTTGACGAGGGAACATGACAGCGCAGCTCCGGGGGTCAGATCTTTAATAATACTTTGAGTACATCCTCCCAGAGCACGTGTCTAAATGCAGATGTGAAGGTCCGAGGGCAGCTCAGGTTATCTCCCCAGCAGACCGGCCTTCAAAGCGGCGCCATCACGGCCCGGCCCGCTGCTATGTAACGGGATTTCAGTCGAGCAAGAGAGGGAGGGAGAGGGAGGGAGGGAGGGAGTGCACGGTGCTCTTGTATTCTATTTATTTCGTGAAATGTTACACAATGTGGCTTTAAAATGCCTTAATACACAATTTCACCCTACATGGCTATGGGAAAGGAATCTTTTGAGTACATTCTGGTTTTAACCCATCGGAAAACCAAAATAAATCCGGCTCTAATGTGTTTGCCCCCCCCCCCTTCCCGACCCCCCCGCTACCCGATCACTCAAATCTGTTTACGTGGCGGCGAGAAGACAACAGGAAAACAAGTGAAATTCCCCGAGCAGCCATCTCAAAACCAGCGGTAGGAGCCATTACCGTCGCCTTTGGGCCCGGGCTCCAAGGTCGGCCGTCGCTAGTGCCGCGTGTTTTCGTTTTTAGAGACAACGAATCATTAAATTGCGAGTTTTATCGATGACTAAACGGTTTCTTCCTCGCTGTTGTGAATATTTTCCTGGATTGCCGAAAGCGTGGGCCCTCATTCACCCCCGGTCGCCCCGAGCAGCAGAAGTAGACAAAAAATATTGCTCAAACAGAGAACGGTTTCATTTATAATCTGATACCCAAGACAGGTCGGATGAAATTGTTACTTATTTGATCATTTAGGTTTGTGTCGGCCTAGATTACGGACAGAAAATTGTAAATAATGAAAAGATACAAGCGATATAAACAAATCCCTTTTTCCCGTACCCATAGAAACAGAAACTAGCACAAAGTTGAACTTCTTTTCTGTCCGCGCCAAAAAAAAAGGCAAATAGATCTTTTTTTTTTTTTTTTTATGCTATGTATCAACATTTGGTGGTATTTTTGTCTCCAGCTTGAATTTTGACCTCACTATCGTCAAAAGTATGGCGTTAAGACTAAGGCTGAAACGACGCGTCGACGTAGTCGACGTCATCGATTACGTAAATACGTCGACGCAGTTTTTGTGCGTCGACGCGTCGCTTGTTTACATCATGGCGGCGCGCGATGCTGGCGATGCGAGCGAGGGGAAAAAGGCACGCCAAAAGTAATCAAAAGTGTGGGAGTATTTCCAGAAACGGCCAAATAATGTTGTTTATGCACACTGTGTCGAGCGGAAATGGCCTACCACAGCAGCACAACGGCTATGAACGAACATTTAAAACGAAAACACCCGACAGCGTTCATGCCATCAACCAGTCAATCGGCCGCGTGAGTAATTTTCATTACACAAAAACATTAATGTATTATTTGTATCTGCGTTGTAAATTCATAAACTAAAGCACTGTTCCGCTCTGAGAGGAGTCAAAAACGCGCGTGTCTAACGCTACATAACGTTACGTTAGTTGTGTAACTAACTAAACTACCTTTGTACAACATTAACAGTTATGTACAAACGAACAATTAACTTTAATCATACAATCATTGTTGTGTGCTGGTTATTTATTTTTTATTTTGCGCATTTTAAAGCAAATAAGCAATACTTTTACTTTTATTCAAATGTTTACAGTGAGTGTTCCAGATTTGCACATTTTATAGGCTACTGAGTTGCACATTGAGCCATAATTTTATTTGGTTAAATAAAAGCCATGCCATTTGAAAATACTGGCCTACGTCAATTTTTTCCCCTTCATTTTAAATGAAAAAATAATCAGTAAAAGGAAAAATAATCTATAGATTAATCGAAAAAATAATCTATAGATTAATCGATTAATCGAAAAAATAATCTATAGATTAATCGATAGAAAAATAATCGTTAGCTGCAGCCTTAGTTAAGACGGAGGTGTACCACCGTTCCCCCTGCACTGTTTGCACTGCTCACTGCACTCGGCCCTGCACTGAATCAAACACACTCCATCGCTGTTTGTCTTTTTGCACGCATTTTAAATCCAAACCGACTACAATTTTGTGCCGTCGTTCAGCCACAAGGGCGTGTCAATCCATCCATCCATTTTCTTCCGCTTTATCCGGGGCCGGGTCGCGGGGGCAGCAGTCTCAGCAGAGATGCCCAGACTTCCCGATCCACGCACACCTCTTCCAGCTGTTCTGGGGGGACCCCGAGGCGACACCAGGCCAGCACGGAGACATAGTCCCACCAGCGTGTCCTGGGCCTTCCACGAGGCCTCCTCCCAGTGGGACATGCCTGGAACACCTCACGAGGGAGGCGACCAGGAGGCATCCGGTACAGATGCCCTAGCCACCTCAGCTGGCTCCTTTCGACGTGGAGGAGTAGCGACTCGAGTCCGAGCTCCTCCCGGGTAACTGAGCTCCTCACCCGATCTCGAAGGGTGCGCCCAGCCACCCTGCGAAGGAAACTCATTTCGGCCGCTTGTATTCGCGATCTTGTCCTTTCGGTCATTACCCAGATCTCATGACCATAGGTGAGGGTGGGAACGTAGATCGATCGGTAAATCGAGAGTTTTGCCGCTTGGCTCAGCTCCTTCTTCACCACAACAGTCCGATACAGCGACCGCATCACTGCTGACGCCGCACCGATCCGTCTACCGATCTCAAGCTCCATCCGTCCCTCACTCGTGAACACGACCCCGAGATACTTGAACGTGTCAATCCAACGTCTAAAAAACATGGGTTGACATTTTGGAACGCGTGGGGGGCTCTCTGTGCTGTAGTCTCGGCCTAAACTCTCCCGGTGGACACTTAAGGCACATAAATAATGGAGTATCCGGTTAACTACCGCGCTGGGAGCGGGAAGGTCGCACCCCGGAGTCAAAGTCAAACTCAACCTGCCCCATAACTCGCCGTAAAAAGCGCCTCTCTTCTATAAATAGTGGCCAAAAGGAAGGGCTGTTTCTCGTCGCCCCCCTTTGCCCCGACCGACCCCTCGGACCCTCGCCGTGTCCGGTCCGGGTTGAGGATTGATGGCGGGCCGCGGTGGAATTGGCACATCAAGGTGACCATGGCGGCGTGATCCCATGGTTTAGACCCTCGGATCTTCTCCCTAAGGTGCACCCCCACCCACAACCCCCGACTCGGCTGATCCGCAGATGCATCACAACTTGACCTTGGAGTGTGGGTCCAAAGTCAATGATAATAGCGTCTGGCTGTGGGAGGGAGGCTGTGGGGAATTGCATTTGTGATTCTTATGTTTTGAGATTCTGAATCTACTGCTGCCGCTACTATTACTTCTGCTACTGCCCTTGAGAAAAATGAGCCACAATGCCCCCCCTATATGCCCGGAAGGAGGTTTCCCGTGTTATAACGTCTCGGATCAGCCCGCGGGATCGAGTGCCTGGCTGTGGTCGGAGATTGACATACCCGGTCGCAGTGTTCATCTCTCATAAAAAAAAAAAGAAACGACCTGGAGCTGTGTGTTGCGGAGCTCTGAGTAATCTTTACTAATCCTAGGTATCCAGGTAATGCTTTTCTCCCTCACCATCTCCTGCTAAGCTTAATCCTCTCGTCGCGAAGTGAAAACACTCGCCGGACAGACGTTTTTTCTTCTTTTTCTCTTTTTGTCAGGGGTGTTTGGCAGGGGCTTATGGGGATTTCCAGTGATTATCAGGAAGTGAAACTGTTTCAGGTCAATATTGCGTTTTCTAACCAAGACGGTGATGAAGATGTGTTTGAGATTATGACCCAACACCTGCATGAAGCGTAATACCCCCTTCTTTAATGAAATAAACATGACTTGATGGGTTTTAGATTTTGTTGAAAGAGTTTACATCAAGTTTGAGTCGACTAAATCTCAACTAAAACCAAAATACATTTCTGTCATCATTATGTTGTTTAAAGTAACACATGGCGTGGAATGGAGCGGGTTTGAAAAAATACACAGAGACCACAACTGTTGGGGTCAGCTCCAATCCAAGTTATAATTTTACCAAGTAAAATTAAAACTACATTTCTGAATTCAGAATGTATCAGAGACACTTGAGCTTGAAATTCAGTCAGTTATTATCAAAATTAACATTGACTACTACTACAACTACTACTACTACTACTTCTACTAAAAGTACTACACATGCACATTTTAGGATTAGTACTGTTTCATGCATATGATAGGGTTTTGACACAAGTGAGAAAGAGAAAGGATAAAAAGAGAAAAGTGGGGAAAGAAAGATAAATCCTTAATCATCATTACAAAAAATAATTAAAACCATCCAGTCACGTCAAAACAGATTCCAAAGACCCCACAGCGCCCCCCTGTGCAAGACCCCTCCAGGAGGGCGACAGAAAGGATGGAGAAAAGGATGCCGGACAGGAAGGGAAAAGGGAAGAAAGAAAACAGGGGAGAAAGGAGAGGTGAGGTAGGAGAAAGAAAGGGGGAGAGGGGAAGATATAAAAAATGAAGAAGAGGTGAGATGGAGGGGGAAAAGGTATAAGGAAAAAGTAGAGAAGAGAAGGAAAGAAAAATAGCATATAAAGGAAAGGGGAGAACAGAAGAAGGGGGGGGGGGGTAAAAAAATAGAAATAAAAAGGGGAGAGGACATGAGATGGGGAAGTTGGGAGAAGGAACGAAATAGGGGAAGAAAGAAAAAGGATGTGGGTCAGGGGAAAAAATAAGGAAATAAAAAAGGGAGAGGTGGAAAGATGGAGGAAGTAGACGAAGAGAAAAAGGGGGAGAAAGGAAGAAAAGAAGGGGAGAGGGTAAATAAATAAGGAAATAAAAAGGGGAGGGGGAGAGGAAATAAGATGGAGAAAAGGAGGATACAAATATGAGGTAGAGAGAAGGAAAGATAAAGAGGGAGAAAGAAAAAGGATGTGGGAGAGGGGAAGAAATAAAGACAGAAAAAGGGGAAGAGAGAGAGGGGAGAGGAGTTCAAATGGGAAAATGAGGAGAAAAACGTTTGAAGGAGAGAGAAAATAGGGAAGGAAAAAGGAGAAAAATAAGGGGAAGAAGTGAATAGAAAGGGGAGAGAAAGTGAAGAGGAGGAAGGCGGGAAAAGAGAAGGAGAAAATGTAAGGGAGGAAAAAAGGAACTAAAAAGGAGAGCGAGAGTGGGGAAAGATGGGAATATGGGAAGAGGGGAGGAGAAAAGGGGGATGGAGGGGGGAGGAAAGAAAAATGGGGAGATAGGGAGAAAAAGAAGGGGAGGGGTGAAGAAATAATGAAATAATAAAAAGGGGAGAGGTGGAAAGATGGGGAAAAGGGGGAGGGAAAAAGGTAGAGGAAGAGAGAAGGAGAGGTAGAGCGCAGCGTGGGGCCGCTCGAGTCATTGAATGAATGCAGGTTACTACTGTGTGTTCGTGTCTGCTGTGTGTGTGTGTCTGTGTGGGGGAGGGGGGGAGGGGGGGCAAAGGGGGCGGGTCGGTTGGCTGCTCGTGACTCTAGTCTGGATTCCGCTCGAGACGCAGAGCGGCCACAATGGGCATAGGCGAACCAGGCGATCGGGCACTACCTCACACTAGCTTGCAAATGAGCGGGATTCATAATAAGCGACACCCAGACGCAGAATCCAAAATCACACGTTTTTCCACATTTGATGCAATATTTTACTGAGCCGTTTCCACAGTGTAATGCCCTAAACGTACAAAAGTCGTAGGCGTAGGCAAAAATAAAATAAAATCAAATAAAAAATCATGACTGAAATTGAACGTTTGCACATTTTTTTTTTAGCTTGCAATGAAAAGTGTACGTCCCAGTCAGGCGGGAGAGACCTTTTGCATATTGCGGATTCTGTTGCCATGTGGGAAACAGGGATATTGACAATAATGACGATCATTTGTAACACCGAGAGGAGCGGGCGCGCTGTTCCCAGGGGGAGACCGGGAGGCCCTCCGTGTCCGCTCTGATGTCGGTTTGTGAATGAAAATGTGGTTAGGCTTTACTGCTCTGCTGCGTCCGGCTGTAGCGTAATGAAAGACGGTGACATCGTGGGAGTGAGGAGATGGAACACGTCAGTTTACGCGCAGTCATGGCAACAAAAGAAACGAATATACAGCTCTGTATGTTCCGGCCAAAAAAAAAAAAGATTGACATGACCCGCGCGTGATTTTGTCCATAAAGGTTTTAAACGTGTTTGGACAGACAGGGGAAAGGGCATTAGCAGGGGCCTCCAAGGTAAAAAAAAAAAGAGAAAAAAAGAAAAATCCGAAAGGTCTATGTGTTCACGGCGATTTAAACAGGAATAAAACTCACTCTTGGCGCGTCTCCGTGCGTAAATGAAGCTCTCCAAAGTCAGCCCCGGACGCAGATAACAGAGATGGGAATCCTGGACGCGCGCGTGTTAATTAACGTCTGCCCGCCCGCCCGCGAGTGTGTGTGTGCGTGCGTGCGTGCGTGTGTGTCTGTCCTCGTGCACGAGCGCCCCGGTGTCGTACCTGCGCGCGCTCTTATCTCGGTCAAGGCACGCCTCGGCTGGCAGACAAGAGGCTTAAAAGCGGAGACAAGAGCCTTTAACACCAGTAAGACCGTCCGTAAGACCATCAAAGTGTCGGAGCTAATCCCGGACAGGGCTGGGCCGCCGCCGCCGCCGCCCGGGGGCTGATGTGGAGCCAGAGGCCGCGCGGCTCCATCCACCGCGCCACGGCTGCAGCGCACCGATACACGGGGACGGGCTTAAGCCTGGGGCGGTGACACACGGCCGTGTTTTTTTTTTTTTTTTTTACATGTTATAAATATGGGGAAGTGTAAAAAATATATATATATACATTTTGAAAAATCAGTGTTAACCTCAAATGAAGACGTTTAAAAAAAAGAGATAAAGAGGCAATTAAAAAAAGTTGTGAGTTACAAATCAACAAGGTATAACTCCAGTGTTGCGGAATCCGAACGTTCCAGAGGCCAAGAAATCCGTATGCACACAACAAATAGTCCACAATTCTTACCACCACATACATCGCTCTGTATAAAAACAGAGAGGAAAGTGGCATCATGTTTATTCATCAAAAAAAAAAAAAGTGCAAGGGTTGTAGGCAACAATAAATATTTGTAGAACAAGCTGCGTAAACAGTCGAAACACACGTGCGTAAACTTTGGAGTTTCAGGACCACGGACAGCGCCTTGGCTTTTTATTGCGATTTCAAATATATGCACGCTGTATATTTTCAAACAAGGTTGTAAATGTTTGCAGTATTATTGTTTGTGATTTAACGTATCATTCACAATTACGTGTTTGTTCCGTCACGGATTTGTTTTGATGATTTTTTTTGTTTTTGTTAAGACTTCCTTAGCTGGATCTGTTTTTACCGCCTCCTACACATATAGTGAAATTGAACTTAAGATGGAAATAAATGAACGGAATGCGTGGAACACCAATTCATCAGGGCACTTTAGTGGGATATTTCAAGCGAGCAGTCCTTAAAGGCGAAGGATATATATATATATTTTTTTTAAAGAACAAGATCGAAGCCTTGTAGGTTGGCTACTGAAAAATGTAAACGTTAAATTGTAAGCTTGTTGTGGAGAAATTAACAAATCAAAAGTTAAAAAGACAAATCTTTATATATTTGTGTTTTTTGAATTGCTCCAGAAAAGAAAAAAAAACATACAGCGTTGATAAACGTAAAAATATTCAAATCCTGTACAAATCTGCCTGATAACGCAATATAGAAAAGTGTTTACTTGAGCTTAACTGCGCAATTTATAACAATGACTAACTATTTCTGACAAACACTGCTTTTCTCCTCTCTCTCTTAGTTTTCCATATTTACGTTTTTTTTTCTTCTTCGTAACATCTTTCCAACCAGGACAATTCCGACTGCGAATGTAAAAAATAAAATAAAAATAAAAACAATTCAAAGTGCTGCTCCTTTACGCACGCACTCCTCTCTAACCAGTCAAACCTGCAGCGCTCAACTGCCGCTGGTTAACCAGAGCGCCAAAGCACACTCTCCTACTCTGGTTCCGTTTGTTCGAGCGCCACCTTGTGACCAACACTGCGCATAGCACCCCAAACTGCAGACCCTTTCCCACTCCAAAACACCTGCATACACTCAGAGACAACACGACAGGCACACGACGCTGTTATATTTGCCAAAGAACGCGTTTTGTTAATGATTTGAATGAAGTGACCTTTTACGCACGGTGCTTCGGTGCGTAAACGACGCGTAATGAGACGATATCAACTTTGAATTTGGCACAAGAGGAGGGGCATCCCTCGTGAGCAACATTGTTTGGACAGTTGTTGGTTCATAAAGGTAACGATTACGCATGGCACCAAGGGGAAACATCACTGCGCCACTGCGAATTTGATTAACAAACGAGGTACTGACTTAAACCAGGGTGGACCAGGTCTTAACCAGGACTTATTAGGCCAGGGTCGAACCGGGACTAAACCAAGACTAAGCTAATTACGCAAGAACTAAGGCAGAATTAGGACTAAACCAAAGGAAACGGGACTAAAACTGGTCTGGGACATGAAGGCAGAACCAGAAGGCGACGCAAATCAAAAACCAACAGTCTGAAACGGGATTAAGCCTGGAAACAGTGTAAACTACAAAACCAGGTGCAAGGTCTGAACCAGGACAATGACTCAACACGACCGACACGGGGCAAATGTTTAAAAAAAAACGAACTTAGCCAGGACTAAACCAACTCGACCCTGTGTTAACATTACGCACTTGGGTTTTTTTCCCCCCACCGCATATTCTTAAGAAGATGAAAAGTAACGAGTTTCCCCCCCTCCCTCTTTGTTTCATAGTAGAAAAAGTTTGTGTCGGGGGTGCGCACTCACCAGGCACAGCGCGGCCGTGAGCAGGAACACCGCGGTCCGCTGCATCCTCCTCCCGGCGTCCGCTTCCACTGCTGTCCCTCTGCTGCGCGCGCTCCCCCGGTGACCTCGCACCATAAATCCACGCGTGTCTTCTTCTTCTTCTTCCTCGTCTTCTTCTTCTTCTCCTCCTTCTTCCTACTTCCCCACTCCCTTCTTCTTCTTTCTATTCTTTTGGCCCCCACCTCTTCCTTTCCTCAAGCGGCGGAGCTCCACAACAGCAGCCCGGCCACGAACCCCATGAGCGGCAGAGGCTGGGGCTTTTTTCTATTTTTTTTTTTTTTTCCTATTCTTTTTTTAAATCCGGGCTCTGGGTCATAGCGGTGGTTTTGGGGGAGGTAAAGGATTGATAGACAAAAGGCAAACTGTGCGCTGCGCTCGCCTTGCTTTATACGTGCGGAGACGCGAGCGGCAGAGTGCGATTTGAGGGAAAAGGGGAGAGGAGCAGGCAAGATTCTGGAGGGAGGGAGGAGGGGGGGGGGGGGTAAACTAGGGAGGGAGGGAGGAGAGAGCAGATTGGTCTCTCTCTCTCTCCCTCCCTCCCTCCCTCCCTCTCGCCTTCGGTACGGCGCGGCGCGCGGTTCACCTTGGCACGAGGTTTTTGGCGCCTGATGTAGATGAATGAGCTGACAGTCAACGCCGCGCTGCCAATAAGTCCGGCAAACAACCCCCCTCTCCCCTTCTTCCAGCCGAGTAGCGCACCTCACACTCCGCTGCCAGGACGCACGGTAAAGGCTGGATGCAGATCTGAGGGAAGTAACTTCAGAAGTCTCGTGTTGCTCGGAAAGTATAGCGAATGTCTTGAATGAAGTAAAAGTATAGGCTCATACAGGCAGAGGTGGTCAGTAACTAACTGCTGTTCGTAAGTCGGATATTTGAGGATCTGACTGTAGGGGAGACAGGGGCTGGTTGTCACATTGCTTCGTGTAGCTGCACAGGGGGGCGCTGTGGGTTGATATTGTTACTGAACAAAACAAAAGAAGAAGAAGAAAAAACGTGTTGTCTTATTTTGGGGCTCTGGGATGATTGATCTCAAGTTAAAGCCATGTGAGAGTGAGCTCAAACGTTTCTGTCCGATGGGGCTGGTTGTCTCAGGTGGGTCAGGGGTTGGTTGTCACACGGCGTTTCAATGCTGGAAGAACATTGTTTTTGTGTGTCTATGTTATTATAATCATATTCATTTGGCCTTTGTTGAGCACATATTTTACTGTATTTGATGATTTCCTGCATTGTTAAGCTCATTACATACAATTAACATAGAATTAACAATGACTTCAAATTAGTGAGACACATCGTGCATTTATTGGTGTCCTCACAGCCGGGTGTCGTGTATTTGTCGGTAAATAACGATTTAATGCAACGAGATGTAAAATTGGAAGAGATGCCGACTTCAAGCCCAGGGTTTAAGCTTTCGTTTAACATGTGTGTGGCTCTTGAGGGACGTTCTGTTAATGAGCTGTGAACTCTTCATAAAAAAGTGTGACTACCAGCCCCAGTCTCCCCTATTTGTGTGGAGAACTTTCTACTTTTACATTTGACAGATCAATAATAATAAAACTTTCTACTCCACTACATTTCCAAAATGGCTCTGTAGCAAAAGACAGATGTGTTAAACTGATTTTAAAAGCCCACAATTGTACACGAAATGTGCGGGCGAATGTTGTGAGTGAGTGGTTGGTTGGTGGTCGGAGGGGCCGATGGCGCAGACTGGTTGCCTCGCTTCCGTCAGTCAACCCCCAGGGCGGCTGTGGCTACAATAGTAGCTTACCACTACCAAGTATGGAGTGAATGAATAAGGCAATGTAAAGCGTCTTTGAGTGTCCATAGAAGCGCTGTATAAAACCGATGCATTATTACACTCTATGAGCAGTAGGGGGCACTGTGCAGACGTGCTGTCAAAAGAAGTTGTGTCTCCGTTGCGTTGCCGTAGAGAAGGCAGAGGCGGCAGGAGGTGACGGTGGGGCTGTAGGAGGCTGTAGGTAAGGGGCCAGGTTATGGAGGGCTTTGTAGGTGATGAGCCAGCTCCTGCAATAGTCGAGTCTGGAAGTGACGAAAGCATTAATAAGGGTTTCTGTAGCAGAGGTTGAGAGGGTGGTAGCGACAGTATTAAGCTATTTTCTGGCATCGGCCTGTGACCTACTCTTGGAAATCAATGTTTTGTTAAGGTTAAGGTTAAGGTCAATTTTATTGATCTCGTTGTCTGCATTTGACTCATCCTCAAAGCCGCTGGGGCGACCTATAGGAGCAGTGAGCAGCCAGAGCAGGCAGGCGCTCAGAAACCCATCTTTTGAATTTGTTTTCTAAATCTAATTAATAATATTTAATTTGTATTCATGTAATTATTTATTTTATTTAATTATATTTAATCACAGTCCTCTGCTTTATGGAGCTTCTCCCACAAGAACAAACCTCAGAGCCGTTCCCTTGGCAGTGGATTTGAATTATATAAGACTTTGAGAAGTTTTGATGATTTTTGTCATTTTTACTTAGTCATAATTTAGTCGACAAAAATATATGTTTTAGTCTCATAAACAAATTTTTATAAAAATGTTTGTCTAATTTTAGTCAGCAAAAATATTACTTTGAGGAAAGTGATGACAAAATATTTCAGTTGACGAAATGAACACTGCCCGTCTCCAGTTTATGGAAACAGGCTAATGGTCAGAATTAGCCTGGGATTAACCTATTGTACACGTTTTTTGTGGGACGGGAAACCAGAGTACCCGGAGGACACCAACGCAGACCCGAGGCGAACATGCAAACTCCACACGGAAAGAGCAGCAGTGCAAGACACAAGCGCGCCCTCTGCTGCCATGCTCTGTCATCTTCAATCTTAAATTGCACGAGTATTTTCTCGACATAGTGATTTAAAGTAAGGGTGAAAGCTCCCAATTTTTAAATAGTTTCTTACACCATTGAAGTAGGTAAAAGTGACGTTTCGGGCCACATGCCCTTCATCAGACACATTTTCTCGACATAACCACATAAATACCAAGGCCTCTGAAGTATTCATAAAAGTCAGAATAAAGCCTGGGGAGCTGCGTGATGGGAGGAACCAAGGCCGAGCTGCTCTAAAGTATTTTCAAAACATGACTAAAGCGAGATTCCGCGCCTGAGAAAAGTTGACTTCACAAAATATGTCCCTTTTCAGACAGGCCCTTCCTTCTGCACAAAGCCCGTCTATCTAGCCCTCGCGCTGACTCTGGAGTTTTCGCCCCGGATGGATCACCTTCTCTCGGTCAGGGAACAGAGGAGGGATGCGCTCCCGGCTGAAGAGAATAGGCAGGCACGGCCGGTTCTTCTTAATAAACGGCGCGGCCTCATTGCTACAACATAGCGGCGGTCTGCAGGCGTGTGCGGCCATAAGTCAGGCGCCGGGGGCTGATGGGACACCGCTCTGAATGGGCCCGATAGCCTTCAGCGGCCCAACGCAGCGTGGACCAGGAGGCATCCATCACGCGGGCCTGCCCGGCTGCTATTGTGGCTGTAATGATGCACTACAGCGATGTACGGAAGGCTAAGAGGGACATAACTTTGTGTCACCGTGACTACAGCGACCGGGGGGTCCTAACTTAGTCTCAGATTAGGTAAGTTTGAGTGTTGTTATAAATGTGTGTTTGTGTAAAATTAGAATATCGTGGAAAAAGTTCATTGATTTCTGTAATTCAACTTAAAATGTGAAACTAATGTATGATATATAGACTCATGACATGCAAAGTGACATACAGTATGTCAAGCCTTTGTTTGTTTTAATGTTGATGATTTTGGCTCCCAGCTTGTAAAAACCCCAAAATCAAAAGGCCATTCAAAAGTGTGGGGGACCTTCACAAGGAGCAGACTGAGGCTGGAGTCAGTGGATCAAGAGCCTCCACACACAGACGGATCCTGGACATGGGCTTCAGATGACGTATTACTCTGGTTAAGCCACTCCTGAACTACAAACAACGAAAGACCTGGTCTGTTGCTCAGTGCTCCAAAGTTCTCTTTTCTGATGAGAGCAAATTTTGCATCTCATTTGGAAACCAAGGTGCCAGAGTCTGGAGGACGAAAGGAGAAGCACTCAATCCAAGATGCTTGAAGGCCAGTGTGAAGTTTCCACAGTCTGTGATGATTTGGGGAGCCATGTCTTCTGCTGGTGTTGGTCCAGTCTGCTTTATTAAGTACAGAGTCAACGCAACCGTCTACCAGCAGATTTTAGAGACTTCATGCTTCCTTCAGCAGACGAGCTTTATGAAGACGCTGACTTCACCTGCCCACACTGCAAAAAGTACCAAAACCTGGTTAAATGACCATCAGATTACGGGGCTTGATTGGCCAGCAAACTCACCTGACCTGAACCCCATTGAGTATCTATGGGGCTTTGCCAAAAGAAAGATGAGAGACATGAGACCGAACAATACAGAGGCTATGTAAGCATCCTGGTCTTCCATAACACCTCAGCAGTGGCACAGGCTGATAGCATCCATGCCACGCAACCGCATTAAGTCATTCAAGCAAAAGGGGCCCAGACTAAGTACTAAATACATATGCATGATTATCGTTTTCAGAGAAACCACATTTCTCTGTTTAAAATATATTTTTTATTGATTTCATGTAATATTAAAATTTAGATTTTGGGGTTTTTACAAGCTGTAAGCCATAATTTTCCAAATTAAAACAAATAAAGGCTTGAAATACAGTGCCTTGCAAAAGTACAAAAACACCTTGAACTTTTGCACATTTTGTCATGTTTACAACCCTAAACATAAAGATTTTATTTTGAATGTTTTATTGAAAGTTCACGCACAAGTAACAGACACCTGTGAAGTGAAAGTAAAATGATACATGATTCTGTTATTTTTCAAAACATAGAAAAGTGAAAAGTGGGGCGTGCATACAGTTCCCTGCGAAAGTATTCGGCCCCCTTGAACTTTTCGACCTTTTGCCACATTTCAGGCTTCAAACATAAAGATTTAAAACTGTATTTTTTTGTGAAGATCCAACAACAAGTGGGACACAATCATGAAGTGAAACAAAATTTATTGGATATTTCAAACATTTTTAACAAATAAACAACTGAAAAATTGGGCGTGCAAAATTATTCAGCCCCTTTACTTTCAGTGCAGCAAACTCTCTCCAGAAGTTCAGTGAGGATCTCTGAATGATCCAATGTTGACCTAAATGACTAATGATGATAAATAGAATCCACCTGTGTGTAAACAAGTCTCCGTATAAATGCACCTGCTCTGTGATAGTCTCAGAGGTCAGTTTAAAGCGCAGAGAGCATCATGAAGAACAAGGAACACACCAGGCAGGTCCGAGATACTGTTTAAAGCCGGATTTGGATACAAAAAGATTTCCCAAGCTTTAAACATCCAAAGGAGCACTGTGCAAGCGATAATATTGAAATGGAAGGAGTATCAGACCACTGCAAATCTACAAAGACCCGGCCGTCCCTCTAAACTTTCATCTCATACAAGGAGAAAACTGATCAGAGATGCTGCCAAGAGGCCCATGATCACTCTGGATGAACTGCAGAAATGTACAGCTGAGGTGGGAGACTCTGTCCATAGGACAACAATCAGTCGTATACTGCACAACTCTGGCCTTTATGGAAGAGTGGCAAGAAGAAAGCCATTTCTTAAAGATATCCATAAAAAGTGTCGTTTAAAGTTTGCCACCAGCCACCTGGGAGACACACCAAACATGTGGAAGAAGGTGCTCTGGTCAGATGAAACCAAAATCCAACTTTTTGGCAACAATGCAAAACATTATGTTTGGCGTAAAAGCAACACAGCTCATCACCCTGAACACACCATCCCCACTGTCAAACATGGTGGTGGCAGCATCATGGTTTGGGCCTGCTTTTCTTCGACAGGGAAGATGGTTAAAATTGATGGGAAGATGGATGGAGCCAAATACAGGACCATTCTGGAAGAAAACCTGATGGAGTCTGCAAAAGACCTGAGACTGGGACGGAGATTTGTCTTCCAACAAGACAATGATCCAAAACATAAAGCAACATCTACAATAGAGTGGTTCACAAATAAACATATCCAGGTGTTAGAATGGCCAAGTCAAAGTCCAGACCTGAATCCAATCGAGAATCTGTGGAAATGAACTGAAAACTGCTGTTCACAAACGCTGTCCATCCAACTTCACTGAGCTCGAGCTGTTTTGCAAGGAGGAATGGGCAAATATTTCAGTCTCTCAATGTGCAAAACTGATAGAGACATATTTGTTAAAAATGTTTGAAATATCCAATAAATTTCGTTTCACTTCATGATTGTGTCCCACTTGTTGTTGGTTCTTCACAAAAAATTACAGTTTTATATCTTTATGTTTGAAGTCTGAAATGTGGCAAAAGGTCGAAAAGCTCAAGGGGGCCGAATATTTTCGCAAGGCACTGTAAGTATTCATACAGCATTTTCGGGGTACATTAAATTGCCTTTATAACATTCCTAATGACTGCAGAATGTTCACACCTTGCCCTAACCATTAAATAGAGTCTACCTGTGTGTAATCTGCTCTCAGTATAATTCCAGCTGTTCTGTGAGGGCCTCAGAGCTATGGTCAGAGTGTATTGGTCACTAAACAACATCATGGACAACACAAGGAGCTCACCAGAGAGGTCAGGGATAAAGCTGTGGAGAAGTTTAAAGCAGCGTTAAGTTATACAAAGATTTCCCAAGATTTGAACATCTCACGGAGCACTGTTCAATCCATCATTCGGAAATGGAAAGAGTATAGCACCACTGCGAACTTACCAAGACACGGCCGTCCACCTAAACTAACAGACCGAACAAGGAGAGCACTGGTAAGAAATGCAACCAAGTGCCCCAAGATAACTCTGGAGGAGCTGCGACGTACTGCCGCTGAGCTGGGGGAATCTGTACATGGGACTATAAGTCGTACTCTACACAAATCTGGCCTTCATGGACGAGTGGCAAGAAGAAAGCCATTATTGAAAGGAGGTCATAAGAAATCCCTTTTGATGTTTGCTAGAAGTCATATGGAGGACACAGCTACCATGTGGAAGAAGGTGCTTTGGTCAGAGGAGACAAAAATTAAACGTTTTGGCCCAAATGCAAAACGTTATGTATGGCACAAATCTAACACTGCTCATCGTCCTGAGTGCACCATCCCCAGTGTCAAATATGGTGGGGGGAGCATCATGCTATGGGGCTGCTTTACCTCAGCGGGGACTGGGAAGATTGTAAGAATATTTGGGAAGATGGATGGAGCCAAATACAGGGACATTTTGGAGGAAAACCTGCTGGAGTCAGCAAGAGAATTGAGGCTGGGGCGGAGATTCACCTTCCAGCAGGACAATGACCCTAAACACAAAGCTAAATCTACAATGGAATGGTTTAAAAACAAACATATTAATGTGTTAGAATGGCTCAGTCAAAGTCCTGACCTAAATCCTATTGGAAATCTGTGGAAAGACCTGAAAACTGCTGTTCACAAACGCTCTCCTTCTAATTTGACAGAGCGTGAGCTGTTTTGTAAAGAGGAATGGGGTAACATGTCAGTTTCTAGAGTCATACCCCAGAAGACTTGCTGCTGTTATTGCAGTAAAAGGGGGTTCCACAAAGTATTAATTCATGCTGTATGAATACTTGTACACGCCCCACTTTTCAGTTTTCTATGTTTTGTAAAATAACAGAATCATGTATCATTTTGCTTTCACTTCACAGTTGTCTGTTACTTGTGTGTGAACTTCCAGTAAAAAAAATCAAAATAAAATCTTTATGTTTAGGGTTGTAAACGTGACAAAATGTGCAAAAGTTCAAGGTGTATTAGTACTTTCGAGAGGCACTGTATGTCCCTTTGCATGCCATGAGTCTCTATCATATATTAGTTTCACATTTTAAGTTGAATTACAGAAAGACATGAACTTGTTCACGATATTTTCCGAGTTTCACCTGTATATTAGGATTGTATTAACCTCTTACCCCCCGCCTGAACCGAGCGCATCGTCTCCAGTTCGGCTTTACCCAAATCTAAAAGCTTCTCGACTGGAGAGCAACAGAGTATGCCTCATTTGAAAGCTAAGACCTACAGAAGTGATTTTTTTTTCTGCCACATTTTGGAAGTGTTTTTGATGTGTTTTCGTGTATGCACTCTTCTAAAAAACAAAGGAAAATATGTGTTGGAAATATTTGGTAATAATTTTTAACTCATCTTTGTAACTATCGTACACTGTGTTAGTTAGAAAACACAATGGGTTAGTCCTGAGCTGCTGCGGCTGTGTGTCAGCCTGACCCGCATGACCTTGGAGGTCGGGGGAATTGTAGCACTCTGAAGAAACCTGGCTGCCCTCTCCTCTGATCCTCTGAAACGGGGTTTGTCCCTGTTTCAGAGCGTGGTGTCCTGCACTGGTCATCTGTTTCCTGTAGATCCTCTTGTGACGCCTCCACTGTGCTGCAGCTGTGGGGGCTCTTGGTGCCTCTTCAGTGTCTCAGAAGAAGAAATTTGTAGGTCTCAAATTTAGAATTTAAAAGCAAGATTGTACTTAAATAGAAAAAGACCAACAAATATCATAGAACAGCTACAATAATATATCTTTTAGAAATGTGTCTATGAAATCTGTCCCCTTGTGTAATTATAGCTAGTATGTCTTGACATGTTTGGATGCATTTGACTGTAAAACATGTTGAGGATCATTACTCAAACATCCGTTGTCACAAAGACCTCTAACACGGCGTAAACTCTCAGTCATCCAGGTGGTTAATTCAGTCTAGTCAAAGAAAACATGTGGAGTTGAAAGACATGAAAGTTTTGACTGTCTCGTGAATATCCTTATTCATGGCCCCAG
Source organism: Proterorhinus semilunaris (assembly GCA_021464625.1). Classification (NCBI taxonomy): domain Eukaryota; kingdom Metazoa; phylum Chordata; class Actinopteri; order Gobiiformes; family Gobiidae; genus Proterorhinus; species Proterorhinus semilunaris. Next base: position 24,923,311 of record CM038360.1, read on the forward strand.
GTAAAAGTGATTAGGTCTCCTATGGGAGTGTAATGCATAAGTCAAAGTCACGAATAGCGCATACTGTGTCCTTCGCGTGGGATGTAAGGATACAGATGGAGGTCCGGGTGATGGATGGATGTCTGGCTAACATCTGATAGCGCTTCCGACTTTGAAGGCAATGTGCTCCGTGTCCCGCAGAGACCTATGGTTGAAAGTCAAGCTCTGGATTGCTTGCCTATAGCTAAAACTGTTAGCATTAAGGAGATTTGTCAACAATCCAAGTCTCATTATGTTTCCCACACTTAATTGAGCATGCGATACAGGAAGATAACATTTCCCAGCATACATGTATATTCTACTTTGTGCAATATTTACATTGCTTTTAGCTAGCTATTTTCTCCATTTATTACCATGTGGACCGTGTTGTGTAATCTTTACTGTAACTGTGATGTGAAGAAGCATGAAAATATAAATACAAAAAAATTGACACAATTTGGCTGTGTGGAGCCGTGCAGAAAAGTATAAATCCAGCTAATCACTAATACCTCAGTTATGAGTTCGATTTTGCTTGTTTCTTCTCCTACTGAAGTATTCCAATCTACAGTATATTTCCTAAATGTATTGCGTCACAGAAGGAAACACACTCAGGATCCGGTACCTGACCCGTGCCGTGTCCAGAGTGTGTCCATCACGGCATCAGCAATTTGCCAGCATGCCATTAGCTGAAGGCGGAGTTGGGAGTAAGTCACTATAAGTCTCAGGTCACGTCCAAGTCAATTGGTCATGGGGTCAAGTCAAGTCGAGTCTTGCTTTAGTCGGCAAGTCGCCTTGACTCGCACACGTCGGAGTCGGACAGTTAATATTTCCTAATATCACATTCAGGCTCATTTTAAAGGTGCACTATGCAACTTTTTTGCTAAAAAGTTGATGTTTGTGCGTTTATTTTTTTTATTGTAGTGACCCAGTTTCTGTATGAGTGGTCCGCAAGGCACCTTTACTTTCGATCACAGTGGTCTCTCCAATGCTAATGGATCAATTATTTTGTAGGTTTTCTGCTGGGAGGGTCGGTGAAAACCAAACAATTTATCCTGGAGTGTCCAAAAGACCACTGTGATGGAAAGTAAAGGCGCCATGCTGACCTCTCATACAGCCACTGGGCCACTACAAGCTCAAATACGCACAGATATCAACCTTTTTTTTTTCATATAAAAAGTTGCATAATGCACCTTTAAGTCTAATCAATATTCAATAGTCACACATTTGAAAATATATATATTTTTTTTGTCCGTTCCCTGTATGACCGTAGCAGGAGCTTGGTTCGCATTGCCGGCAGTAAGTCAGACCTGTTCCCGGTGCGTGTTGGGTCTCCGCCAGGGCTGCTCTTTGTCACCGGTTCTGTTCATTACCTATATGGACAGAATTTCTAGGCGCAGCCAGGGGCCGGAGGGTGTCCGGTTTGGGAACCTCAGGAACTCATCTCGGCTGTTTGCAGACGATGTTGTTCTGTTGGCTTCATCAAATCAGGACCTCCAGCGCGCACTGGGGCGGTTTGCAGCCGAGTGTGAAGCGGCCGGGATGAGGATCAGCACCTCCAAATCTGAGGCCATGGTTCTCCACCGGAAAAAGGTGGATTCCCCGCTTCAGGTCGGTGGGGAGTCCTTGCCTCAAGTGGAGGAGTTCAAGTATCTCGGGGTCGTGTTCACGAGTGAGGGACGGATGGAGCGTGAGATCGGTAGACGGATCGGTGCGGCGTCAGCAGTGATGCGGTCGCTGTATCGGACCGTTGTGGTGAAGAGGGAGCTGAGTCTGAGGCAAAGCTCTCGATTTACCGATCGATCTACGTTCCCACCCTCACCTATGGTCATGAGATTTGGGTAATGACCGAAAGGACAAGATCGCGAATACAAGCGGCCGAAATGAGTTTCCTTCGCAGGGTGGCTGGGCGCACCCTCCGAGATCGGGTGAGGAGCTCAGTTACCCGGGAGGAGCTCGGACTCGAGTCGCTACTCCTCCACGTCGAAAGGAGCCAGCTGAGGTGGCTAGGGCATCTGTTCCGGATGCCTCCTGGTCGCCTCCCTCGGGAGGTGCTCCAGGCATGTCCTATTGGGAGGAGGCCTCGTGGAAGGCCCAGGACACGCTGGTGGGACTATGTCTCCGAGCTGGCCTGGTGTCGCCTCGGGGTCCCCCCAGAACAGCTGGAGGAGGTGTGCGTGGATCGGGAAGTCTGGGCATCTCTGCTGAGACTGCTGCCCCCGCGACCCGGCCCCGGATAAAGCGGAAGAAAATGGATGGATATATTTTTTTGTACCTCCATCGTGTTGTGAAAGTAGCGTGAGTAGAACGTATGTAAATAAAGTCATTGGCCTCGTGCGAAACATAAAGAATAGGGTAAATGCTTTAATTAATGCACAGTGATCTTTCGGACATACACCGGGAAATAAAGGGACAAAACAAGAACTAATTGGCGTGGTGACTTCCTGCACATGAACGAGCGGAACACACAAGCAAGGAATGAAATCCATCTCAGTTTGTTTTTCTTTTCTGTGTGGCTTTCTTTTCCCCTCACTTATCCCTCTCTGTATTTGACATTTGTTTACATTTTGAAGCATACAACACCATATATAACAAATAGCTTTAAAGCATCAATTACGCAGGTGCCTACTCTAACACTTTGCAATGCACTTTCAATTATCATTAGCTAATCGTACGTCAGGCCTGAAGTCCATCTCAACGTCTCCATCTGCTCCTCTTCCTCCCCGCCATTCACTGACGCCACATAATCACGAGGCGAGGACGCTCATTTCCTCCTCCGCACCTTCTCTGGTATCGCGGTCGGAGGAAATTCTAGGGTAGGCTCGCTCATAATAGCTCGCATCGGGGCGGAGGGCAGGACGAGGCGACAGATATCGGGGAGAGCGGAGGAAGGGGGAGGGTCCGGGCGTTGGAGGGCTTCCAGGGGCCGATTGTGAGGGACAGATGTTGCCGGCCTGGGGCCCCTCAGGCGTGGCCACAAGACGAGGCGGGAGATGGTGGGGGGGAGGGGGTGGCACGCGCCCAAGCAGCTGCCACTCACGGCCAGGAGGGGGACAGAGGAGGAAAGGGCTGGAATGATAATAGAGGAAGGCTTTGTGAATGAGTTTGGCTTAATGGGGTCATGTGATGTCGTCATTCTACAGCGCTATAGTTTCCCGTTTCTGACTGAAAAGTGATTGAATCAGGAGAATGGATCTTGAGTAAGTTCCAAGTCAATTCACTTCTTAATCGCCAAAAGTCCTTAAGGATTTGTTTGGTTGGTGCATTTCATGGACATTTCATTATGTCAAATCACAGTGAAACAATTCCATACCATATTACTGCAAACTTTCCATAATTTATGTATATATTTTTTTTTCTGGCATTTTCTCTGATACACTCTGGAATGTATCAGAGGCATAACCATCCCCTGCAAGACTGGGCTCAAATGGCTCTATATTTTTCATTTTCATTTTTAACTGTCATATATTTATTCCATTCAAATGTGACATTGAAATATATATACAACAAAACTGCTAAGTCAATGCAGTTTGAAAGAAAAGGAGCAGAGAGAGGAGCGCCTCATGATATCTGCCGCTCTGTTAAAGTGATAGTCTGGAAGTCTAAATGTTTTACAAATTCTATAAAATGTGCAAACTGGTCTTGCATGTTGATGTAAAGTAAGTCATGATAAATTATGTTTTGTGTTTTATTTTTTTGTAACGCCCCCGGTTCCCGGATCTAAGCAACTAATCAGAGTCCGGTATCCTCCCGCGTTGACCAATGAGATGAGCTTTTCCTGTGAACTAGCCTGTCAGGTCCAATCAGGAGGGAGGGGGGGTAGGGGAGGAGGAGCTTGATCATTTACTTTTGAAAGTCTGTTCCTGCTCTCCTCGTTTCGCAAACTAAGAAGGCCTTTCTGGTTAAAGAGGGGAGAGATTTTTATCTCTCACTTTGCAAACTCACAGCCTATCGCTTTAACTCTACAATCACTTTATTTACAATAGTTCCAGATATCATTTATAGCATTTTGAAATGGGAGAAAGTTGAGCAGAATGAAGTTCAAGGTATCGTTAGTTACTCATTTCATGTTACTCATGTCCTGAGGCAAACGGCACAGGGTCGTGTGCAATCTTTAGACTTTCTGTTACGTTGGTCTTCATGGATTTCAGAAAGTGTTTTTGATCATTTTCGATGCTGAACAATGAAAGCCTATTCAGCAGTCGTGCTTCCATACTAGACAGTTATTTCAAAGGTGACTATACTTTCCACTGACGCACTATAAAAGCTCAGCAGACTAATGCTTGTTCCATTGGCGTTCTGAAACTCTCTTCATTAAGAGATTAATGCAATGTTTGAGTCATTTACCTCTTGCCTTAAAAGTAATGTTTATCGGGTGCACCTTTATGGCGTCTCTATGATACAAATCTGACTTATTTGAGCTTTTAAGCATCTAATGATAAACTCCCATCACAAACAGACATTCAGGCTGTTCCTTTTCAGCGCTCAATACGCCGGTCCACACTCCGGTGAGCGTCAGTCCTTTGAGTTTTCAAAGGGAAGACTTCAGATCATGTTTCTGGTCAACCCCTCTCCCCTCATGCAAGTCCGCACACGGCCGATTTGTTTGTCTGGCTTTGTGACGTCATCTAAGGTGTGACCTTAAACCGGGCAGTTCATGCTCAAAAACTCTCCAATATGGTCGACTTGAACTAATTCTGCAAAGAAGAGTGGGCTGAAATCCTTCACTGGACATTTCAGTCGCTTGACTTCAGTTAAGGGCAGCACGACCAGTCAAGTTCTTTTTCACATAAGGCCAGAGAGGCTTAAGAAATGTGATTGTGTGAACTGTCTTATGTGTCGACTGGGAATGTCTCTGTGTGGTGTAAAAATGGCCTCGATGATCAAAATGTGGGATGACTGTATGTTTTCTGACACATTAACACGTTTCAAAGCTCTAAAAAGTCAGATTTAAAGGATGAAACTATTGTACAGGTGACACAATTGAAGCTCTCCCACTACATCTCTGTGACATGAACAACCACTTTCACTTCCACTGCAGTTCAGAAAAGCTCGATCCGCCCCCGATATCTCCTCCGATGGCAGATGCCCAGCCAGCTGCCTCCTCCAGAGCCGCTCCGTGAATAGCCGTCAAAGCTCTTCCTCTGGACGGCGGATCCAAAGGGCCACATGTCCCACACACAGAGAGCCCAGGAAAGTGTTGGTGGTGGGGGGGGGGGGGGGACGTGCCAGGATGCCAGGGGTCCTTCATCTGGATGACGGAACGCGCGAGCTCTTTTCGCGTTTTGTCTCGTGACGGGGACGGATGGCCGGTCACAGGATGCAGCTGCCGCGCTTCAATCTTTCCAATTACGCTCACGAGTCTGACGGAGGAGGAGGAGGCTTATTTTTGGTCCAAACTTTGGAAAGAAGAAGAAACTTTTGGCGGAAATGTCTGCGGATTTTAGTCATAGTTTTAGTCTCCTTAACTACTATTCATTTTTGACAGTAAAAACGGACCAAAATTGAGCTGATTTTTGTTTTGTTTTTGACTTAAAGCGTATTCAGTTGTGGCCCCTTTAAGAAGGTGAATGTTTGGCTGCAGGAGGTCACATGGGCTTTCAAATCAGGAGGTTTGATCAAGCCGTTGTTTTCATGCGAGCTGGGCCTCGTCCGAAACCATTTCCTTCTCCCTTTCCGCTACATGGGATTTACGTCTCTTCACTCGGAGCCGAGTCTTTGGGATCCGTTCTTTTTAAAGGGCTGTTCCAAAGACTGGCTCTTTTTAATATAACATTTTACAACTCACAATATCTAAGATAAAAGGCACTCTTTTTTGACCTAAGGGTCATTCTGTGTGGTTTCACCCAGAGCCTCCCAGGTGACCCTCTCAGATCTGGATGAATCTTTCTTTTTGAGTTCCTCCACATGTGTAATGAACACATGCAAAGGGATTTGCTGTAACTCCCAATAGTTACGAGCAGAAAAGGTTACAACACCCTGTTTTGTAAATTGTCTAAAAAAATAAATAAAAATAAACTAATAGGCGTTAGAGCAAATCACTTTGCATGTGTTCATTACACATGTGGAGGAACTAAAAAAAAATAGTTTCATCCTAATCTGAGAGGGTCACCTGGAAAGATTCTGTGAAATTGGGTGATTTGGCACAGAATGACCCTTAAATAATCCAATGGGACGCTTTAAATCTTGCGCCACAACTAACTGCATTTAGCTTTGACTTCAGTGCAAAACGCTTTCACCTGTGTCGCCCGCCTGCTCCAGCGTTGGGCTGATTCTTGTGTTAGTTCGGGGGAGTTCTGGGGAAACTGGTCTGAAAAAAGAAAATGCCTCTCTTTTCACAATTGACATCTGGCTGGAACCGTTCACCTTAAAGAGCCGTTCAAAAGAGCCAGTCGGTCATGAAGCTCACGTCACTATTCCGCTAAATCACCTACCAGGAGACGTTGGAGCTGTGACTGTGACCCCACGCGTCGTGGGGGTCTGGAAACTGGATCATTTTCCGAACTGACCGCACCACAGCTTTAGTCACTCGAGATCTGAAGACGTAAATTCACCTCCTCCTCTCTTCTGTAGGCCCTAAATCCCCGGAGCAGTGCCATATTGTTGAGGATATTTGAGTTCATACACAATCTGACACGTTTCGGCTCATCCTGTGAAGCTGAAATCACGATCATAAGAACTCATTTGAACAGAGTAAGGAATGTGCCTTTTGTGTGCGTGCCTTTTTTCCAGCACAAGAAGGGTTGCCCTGGAGAGGTTTGCGACCCACTGAAGACGGATCCCGCCAGATGGAAACCACTGACGTAAACCTAAAATGTGGGGTCGGAAGTTTATGAACCAACTTCCAATATGCCTCAAAATCAGTTTGAGCGCCAAGCTGTTCAGGTTATTGTTTGTGGGCTTTCAAAGTGCGAGGGACACTTTCAGATTCTGTCTATTACTCAACAAAATCCAGGAAATACAGATTGGATCGCCGATTGAAACAAAACACCCCCTCCGGGTATGGTTTTTGGGACGGGAACAACATTACAACGTCCATTTTGCCTGGCAGCTCCCCTCTGAAACCTTCCCAAAGCCAATGGGACGAATGCGGTGACACAGTTTGGATTGATCTGACTCAAAAATCCCGTCTCTGAGCTGATGGGTATGTCAGGTGGAACACAAGAGTGAGGAGTTTGTCTAAATAAAGTCTGGGTTTGTGGATAAAAATAGCGTCCTGCGTGAACCTTCAAAGACACGCCGGTACAAAAAGAAAAAACACCTGAATGTCGGAGGTCACTCACTATTACCTGAAGTATAAATAGCTCCCACCTGAGATGCTGTCGGTGTCAGTGCTTTAAAGAGAGACAGAAAAGGGGGAAGTAAGAAATGGAATCTGTTTCGATAGCTTAGCTTAGTCTTTGAAATGGCGTTTGTGAGATGAACCCTCATTCAACTTAAAGGGGACGTCTGTGTCGTCCTGAAGTGACCGTGGCGGTTGCCCCAGACCTGGAAAAGTTTCTCTCTCGTCTCGACAGACTCTAGGATTTGAAGTCGCTGCTAAAGACTCACCTCTTTGCTCAGGCTTTCGATTCAAACTGAGCTACGGACATTTTTGAGTTTGCAAATGGTTGACCTCGATTCTTCAGAAATGTCTAACCATCGTTTTGTGGATTTATTTGATTCCTATTTGATTTTGTTCAGTGCGTGCCATTGAAGACCTGTTCCCTTGAATGTGGAAAGCAGTTTGCATCAGTACCTTTTGGGCCTCTTTCATGAGTGTTACCGAAAGAGTAGCTCAAAAAAATGTACTCAAGTAACTTTACTTTGAAATCATTTTCAGGTTGTTTTTGATACAATTCATAAAATCGTTTCGCCTTCGTCTGCTCCGGTGCCTGTCTTCTCTATTGATGACTGTAACAGATTTTTTAATTACTTTGTGAACAAGGTGGATGAGATCAGGGCAAATGTGAAACCACCTGATGTAAACACCACTAATGTTATTTCTACTGATCGCTCTTGGTCTGTGTTTTCTACTGTGACATTAGAGGATGTTATGATGTTACTGAAAAAAATTAAACCTTCTTCCTGTCCGTTTGATATCATACCCACAACTTTATTTTATAAGGTCAATGACATTGTTGCCCCTCATGTTGTTGAATTGACTAATGTTTCTCTTATGTCTGGGTCTGTTCCAAACCTTTTTAAACAGGCAGCAGTAAGTCCCATCCTAAAAAAGCCCAACTTAGACCCAGCTGAGCCTGGAAATTATAGGCCCATATCGAAATTACCTTTTCTCTCCAAAGTTGTGGAAAAGGTGGTAGTAGAACAGCTGTCTGCTATTCTCCATAATGATGAAATGTTTGATACATTTCAATCGGGCTTTCCCAAGATGCACTCTACTGAGACTGCCCTTCTAAAAGTGTCCAGTGACATCCAAATGGCAGCTGACTCTGGTCAGTTTTCTGTATTGATCCTACTTGATCTGTCTGCAGCTTTTGATACTGTAGATCATAAATTACTGCTACAGAGACTTAATACTGACTTTGGTATTTCTGGAACTGTCCTTAAATGGTTATCGTCCTATTTGACCAACAGATCATTCTCTGTGTGTATAAATAACATTATGTCTGAAGCTACTCCTTTGTTGCACGGGGTTCCTCAGGGATCCGTCTTGGGGCCTATTTTGTTTTTGTTGTACATCAGCCCTCTTGGAAAAACCATTAGCCGCTTTAAAAATGTTTCTTACCATCTCTATGCTGATGATATTCAACTGTACTTTTCGTATAAGGAGTCAGAGATGCACAGACTGTCAGAGTTAATGGATTGTCTTTCAAATGTAAAGTCGTGGCTTTGTGAAAACTGCCTTCAGTTGAATTAGAAAAAGACTGAGACTTTGATAATTGCTCCTGAGCAAAAAAAACTACCTTGGTTCTCTGGGCTCCTCAGTTCAGTCGAGCATCAGAAATCTTGGTGTTTGGTTTGACCAGTCTCTGTCTCTTGACATCCACTCGAGACACTTGGCCAAAAACTGTTTTTTCCATTTGAGAAACATTGCCAAGTTGAGGCCTATTTTATCCAACTCTGATTGGTGATTGGTGATTCATGCTTTTATCTCGTCTCGTTTAGATTATTGTAACTCCCTTTTCACTTGTTTTAACAAATTTGCTTTGAATCGTCTTCAAATGGTTCAAAATGCTGCACATTACTCCCATTTTATCCTCTCTGCACTGGCTTCCCATCAAAGTTCGAATTGAATTCAAAATGTTAGTTTTGACTTTTAGAGCGTTGCATGGTCAGGCTCCCAAATACGTGTCTGACCTGCTGTGCCCTTACTCCTCCGGTCGCACCCTTAGGTCCTCGGGCCAGAACCTCCTCACTGTACCAAGGACCCACTTTAAAACCAGAGGTGACTTGGCCTTTGAAGCTGTTGCTCCTAAACTGTGGAATGACCTTCCTCTGTCGCTACGTGTGACCGACACTGTCGATTTCTTTAAAAAACAGCTGAAGACATGGCCGTTTGGACGAGCTTTTAGTTGAAAAGGCTGTGATTGTTTTAATTAATTTGTTTCAATACATTTCATATAATCTGTTATTTTGTGCCCCTGTGAAGCACTTTGTGATTTTATCTGTGAAAGGTGCTATATAAATAAAGTTTCTTCTTCTTCTTCTTCTTCTTCTTCTTCTTCTTCTTCTTCTTCTTCTTCTTCTTCTTCTTCTTCATTTTACCCAAGTAAAAGCAAAAAGTATTGATCAAAACAATGACTCAACTGTGAGTTACCGAGTAACTGTTTGAGCGTAAAAGTCTGATTAATGATCGAGTCGTGACTCGTGACATAAATGATGAGAAAAAAAAAACGAAATCATGTAAAAAGTCCTGGTATAAAGAAATGCTAGAAAAATATCTCCCAAAAAGATTTTTTTTATTTATTGTTTTATTTCTTTAAATAAAGTGCACATTGCACATGAATCAACATGTGTTTTTTCAACATGTAAATGTGCTGGAGTTAGCCATATAGGCTAATTTTCATCCTATTCTGATGAATAAAGTGCATGAAACACAAATGTTGAGTCACGGATTCACAAAGCGTTCTTATTTCGATGGATAACATCGGGTGCAGTTGTATTATTTGTCATTTTATTTCAGTCAAGCAGCGATTTAATGAAGAAAAGTTATTTTTATTTTAAATGTTTAAGCTACTGACAGGAAGTGACATAGATAGAGGTAAAGAGCTATGGCAGTTTCACATTGTTCGCCTCCGTCTATGTCACTTCCTGTCAGTGTCCAGTGAGGAAGTGGAATGCTAAACATCACAAAAATGGTCAAACTAAAGAAAACTGGGTAAAATCGTTAGCACAATCTTAAATATAATTGTGTTAACTATGTTTTAGCCAAAAACTGAGGCCCATTGTTCATAAACTGCGCCGGAACCGACCAGTCCTTTTATAAAACTGGAGGCATCTGACGGAAATCGGCAATCGCTCGTAATCACGAATGAGGCCCATTGGCTCTAAGAGTTGGCCGTCCAGTAAAGGGACACTAAGGCCTGGCTACATTAGCACTAAAAAGCACCGTTACAATTGAATGGACAGTATTTTATCCACTGGAGATCAGGTGGAGTCCGACTTAAACCAATTACCGTACTTTCCCGTATGGTTTTGGCCCGGTGCCTTTCTCCTAATCCCGTTTTTGGACTTCCTCAGATCTCGATGTCCCGGAGGTCACTGTCCGGTTATCGCCGAGGGCGGAGCGCCGTCTCCTCTGGGCAGACGCTCAGATGCAGCGATTATGGGGAAACGCTGATTAAATGAAGGACTAAACTGGATCCTGTGGAGATGGCGATCTGTGCTCCTTTGAAGACGGAGAACGTGACATCCGCCGAACAAGAGGCCCGTTCACAAAAGACACGCTGAGGGATTCAACTACAGCACAATTAAGTTACGTTAAGTTTGACGAATGAATGCCCTCTCAAAGTTTTGATGACACTTAAAAACAACTAGACCTTATTCAGCCTTAATACATGAACACTCCATTAGTTAAGTGTGACTAACGGTTAATAACTACTTAAGTACTCCAGTTAATGCCTAACTCATGATCAATGGGTGAGGAACGTGCTTCGCTATGGTCCTCATGGCGGGGAGCTGACATTGCTGTAATACCACCCCCTTGTGGCCAGGGGCGACTCCAAAGGACACTTGGTAGACAGGATTCTAATGGGACTTCAGACCTCCTTAGCACTGCTTAAAAGCCTGGCTCCAAAGAGTTAGATTTTTTTTTCTCTAAAAGTCGCGATGACCCATGTGACAACGCTGGACCGGGTGAAATATGTTTAACCCCGCTGGTTTATGTACATCATAAACATCCTCTCCACCATCACCGACTGCATCTCCGAAATCAAAACCTGGATGGACAATAACTTTCTCAAACTCAACAGCAATAAAACAGAACTCCACCTCACCGGCCCCAAATCTCTCCTCCCCTCTGTCCAGAACGTTACCCTCTTCATCGACGGTCACAATGTCACCCCCTCCCCGTCTGTACGCAACCTCGGCATCATAATGGACTCCACCCTCTCATACCAAACACACATCAACCATATCACTAAAACATCCTTCTTCCACCTCCGCAACATTGTCCGCCTCCACCCCTCCCTTACCCAGTCTACTGCTGAAATCCTCATCCACGCATTCATCCCTTCCAGACTCCACTACTGCAATAGCCTCCTCTACGGCCTTCCCACCACTCATCTCCAAAAACTGTAATACATCCAGAACTCTGCTGCCCGCCTCCTCACCCACACCAGGTCCAGAGAACACATCACCCCCATCCTGCAGCAGCTCCACTGGCTCCCCTTTCAATATCATACCTACAAGTCCCATAACCTGGCCCCGCCCTACCTCCCCGAGCTCCTGCAACAACACCAACCGACCACCCGCCACCTAGCTCAGCCAATACCAACCGCCTCACTCCCATCACCCGCACTAACCACCGGACCTTGGGGAAACCGAGCCTTCGCCATCGCCGACCCCACCCTCTGGAACTCACTCCCACCGCCCATTAGACACTCTGACTCACTACCAAACTTCAAATCTGTTCAAACTAGCTTTTCCTTAAACCCCTTTTTTGTTTTGTTTATTCCCCATGTGTGACCAAGTGCTTAATACAATAAGACTTAGAGACTTTATACATTGACAAAGAGTGCATTTATTTAGCAATAAATATAATTCATATTCATGTCGGTTAAAATAGCTGACAGCTGGGGTTAAAATCAACTTATTAATGAGCCATGCTTAAAACCAGGTTGTGCAAGTATTTGGTCATAGGAAGTTGTAGAAATTATATTTACAAACTAAAATCACAGCAAACTAAATAGCCATTAAAAAAACCCAAATAAAAGAACACAACCCAACTATAGCCTAAGCCCAAACAATGGTTGACAAACAAAACCTGAGAGAAAAACAGTGACTGGCTGGTGGCAACTCAGCCGCAACCGGCTTGGCACTAAAAGAAACATTGATTAGTACAAGTGGAAATGGACAAAGCTTAGTAGTACCTCGGTTCTGGGATCACAATGCATGAACCTTTTGCTCTTGATGAGGCCTCCAGGTGACTAAGACCTGGCATGTGGACAATGACATGTATGTTAGGTTGTACTTTCCTTACTGTTCTAAAGTTTTATTTAGTTGAATTTTACCTCTTTAGTTAGATGCAATCTGCACACAGGTCATCCAGCGCTGTAAGCTCTAATGGCTTAGCTGCTCTCTGCAGTAGGGCAACAGTGAAAGGCCCAGACTTCCCACTCATTCCCATTTCAAACCTCTGTCCCCTCCCACCAACTTCCTGTTTCCTCCTCTACCCCTTCACACATGTAAAGCGTCTTTGAGTGTCCAAAAGCGCTATACAAGTTTGATGTATTATTATTACATCAGCCCGAAATAGTGGACGCATTTTCATGGCAGTGACTGGCTCCTGAGCCTGTCAATCAAGCTCTGGAGCCCTGTGGAGGCTCCGCCCGCCCCCCGAGAGTGGGGCTTCCCGCCTTTTTGCATAGGGGCTGGTGCAATGTGATTTGACCGGCAACGGACAAGTGGAAGAAGATGGATGGATGGATGGTGTAGTTATTATAAAGTGTTGCCAAGGTTTCTTTCTCCATCCATCCATCCATTTTCTCCCACTTGTCCGTTGCCGGGTCGTGGGGGCAGCTGTTGGAGCTGCCCAAGTCACATAGCACCAGTCTTTCTCTTTCTTTGAAATGTATTAAACATTATGCACATAGACTGCCACAAAAAAGGTCACTCACTCACGTTATTTATTTGGACCGCCAGATTATTTGTTATGTTTTATTCATTTGTGGGAAAAGCATCAGACCTCATTTTTACCTTTTTATTTTTTAGATACGATTTTGACTAAAGAAAAAGGTATTTTGATGGAAAACCTTTTCAGTCAAAATCTGCCGAAATAGGTCTCTACCCCATTTGAATTGACCATACACAGCATCAACAAATCATAATACCGTGCAGATGTTTTACCCCACGCAGATTACTACTTTCACAACACGTTACATCATTTTTCCCATAGATCATATTTAATATAGTATAGATAAGAGTCATGTGATCTTCCATAAGGTGCTGCTCGGCCGTGACTGACTTGATTGACAGGTGCTGCATCATGGCGACCGCTGAGAAAAGCCAAAGGAAGGATCCTGAATATTCCAGGAATATCGATTAAATGATTTGACAAGTGAAAGGCCAGTGTGCCCAGTATGTGGCGAGGGGCTGGCAGTGAAGAAGGAGGCAAATCTCGAGCGCCATTACACCCCGAAACAAATGCATTTGGATAAAATGAAGGCTCTTCGTCGGAGATTGGGTGCCCAGCAATTAGCTTTCACAAGACTGACCCAAACTTGGAGAACCAGCTTGGAGCAGCATCGTCATCACTGCCAGCTGACATCAGACGCCTCAGCAAAGATAAACAACTCCAGCATTAGGTGAGTCTGACGTGCGTAGAAAGGATGATCCTCCATGCTGTCAGTCCTGTGCGTCGCTAAATTGTAAAAAAATTGGAGAAGTTCATAAAAATGTATTTGGTCCTTGATGAAAGAAAGAAAGATTCCGGTAGTTTTAGTTCAGATGAAAAGGTTCCGGTCCATTATTTGGTCATTTTATTGACAAAATATTGGCCAAAAGGGGAAAAAAAACTTTACATCAAATTCAAATCGCGTTAAATAAACAATTAATATAATTAAATGTAATACATATTTAAGGACAAATCTTCATGTTTCCGTATTGATACAGCTGGAGTTCATGCACAGTCCTTTACTGACCTCTGGTGGTGAAATTAAGTCAAGGCAACTTTATTTGTAGAGCACTATTCACACACAAGGCCATTCAAAGTGCTTCGCAGTTGCATCAAATGACAAGAAAGCAGATAAAAGCAATCCATAAAACATCAACATAAAGTGAATCAATTACAGTAAAAGGCAAGAGTGCAGATAAAATACTTTCAGTTTTCATCTGCTCGGGTAAAAAGAGCTGTTTTCAGCCTGGATTTGAACATTGTCAGAGTTGAGGCCTGTCTCACATCCTCATGAAGACTGTTCCAGATTTTAGCTGCATGAAACTGAAACCGAAGCACTGGACTAATATGGTCGTATTTCATGATCACTCCTCGATCACTCCTCGACTTCTAATCTGTTGTTTTAGTTTCAGAGAGAGAGAGACTCAAGGCGAATGATAACACGTTGTCTTTGTGTCTGTGGGCCAAAAAATTGTCTTTGTTAATCAAATCTTAACAACGTAAGTTTCACCAGCGTCAACTGCAGACCAGCAACAATTACAAAACCGTTTTTGATTTTAAAAGGAGTTACAATCCCAAAGCTACAATCCAAAGATCTAACTGTTCATAGGCCTGTGTTTGTGCGTGTGTAAAGGCAATGTACATTTGATTGACAGATGAAGCATTTATACCCACTCTTCTCACTGAGCTACTGCAGCCAACCGGTGGAGTCTACATATCACTGAGCCGAGCAAAAATGAAGGTGCTGATGTGGCGGAGTGGGTAAGTCACAAGCCATTGCAAAGTCGTGGGCGCAGAGGTTGTGGGTTCAAGTCCCACCTGTGTCCTTGTGTGTTTTGTCACGACTTCTCTGTGAGAGAGTTCTGTTGTTTTTTTCTATTGCAATTCAGTAATAATGAAAAACACTGCTTTAAAAAGGATCACTGGGCAGTGTCAGATGTGAACCTACAACCTCTGAACGGCAGATGATCCATATTTACTCAAACTCTCTACTCACTGAGCTTCTGCCATTGACAGCCAGTGGCTTCTAAATGTCATCGATCTGAGTAAAATATACTACATCCACAGAGTTAATTAAAAATAACTCCAGGCAGTAACAGTTGATTTGGTTCAGTGGTGAAGAAACAGGATTTTTAAATGTAGTTCCTGTTTGTGGAGCGTGGGTTCAAGTCCCTCCTGAGTTGTTGTTCTGTCAGTTCCACTTCTGTCTGAGCTGTAGGCATTTTGCACTTAGATAATAATGAAAAAAACACTTTACTATGAGACTTCTCTCTATTATGACAGTACCAGGTAGAGCATCCAATGTCTGTAGGACCTTCTTGGACACTCAACCTGTGGGGCATCCGGGTCCCGGGCTCCTGTTCACTGTCACTTCTCTGGCCTTGGTCAGGGTGGGACCACCTGGGACTTGAACTCATGGAGCCTCAGGCCTTCTTGCCAAACCCTCTACTCCCTGAGCTAATGAACCTCCAACCAGACCCTTCTAGGACACATTTAACCACGAATGGAACCTCACTCACAGTATTGAAAAAAACAAAAAAACAAGTTTAAACTACTTTCTATCCAGTGTCTGAAAGAGAGCAGGAAGTGAACTCAGAACCTTTTTTTTTTTTTTAATCAAAGACACTTTAACCAAACACTCTACTCACTGAGCTGCTGGCCTTTATGGTTCACATTTTTTAAATGTTATTAATCTCAGTCAAATAAATTGTGCTTATCTGTCAAGTTAAGTAAAAGTAATTCTTCAGTGTCAGTGTGCTGATGTGGTCGAGTGCTTAAGTCACAGAGCATCCTAAAGTCTCTGGTCCAGAGTTTGTGGGTTCATTGCGCTATTGGTCTGTGACAGAGTTATGTTGTCCATATTCAGTAATATGAAAAGCACTGCTTTAAAACACATCTGTTTAGTGTCTGTGACAGAATTAGAATTGAACCTACGGCCATTGATTAACGACACACATTTATCCACACTCTACTCTTTGAGCTAATGCCATTATTTTTCAAAGAAGACTCATAAATGATACGACAAGGACACAGTTTATGGAAATGATCAGATTTGAAAATCCTCCATGTTCTAATGTTGATAATCTGTTGGACTCTTACACATCAAGCGTCTTAAATGTTTTGGATACTATTGCTCCTGTCAAGGTTAAAATGGTTAACAATAGACAAAAGGCACCTTGGAGAAGTGAATATTCGGTCAGGGCACAGAAAAGGAAGTGCCAAAAAGCCGAATGGAAATGGCGCAAGTCAAAGCTCCAGGTTCATTTTGAGATATACAAAGAAGTGCTTTGTGAGTTCAACCAGATTTTGCGTGGAGAAAGGGAGAAGTACTTCTCTAAAATCATTGCAAACTGCAGTAACAATTCTCTTTTCCACAGTAAACAGATTAACTAACCCTCCAGTTTCACTGCCCTTAGAACTAATCTCTACATCTAAGTGCAATGAGTTTGCAATATTTTTTTATGACAAAGTCCAAGGCATTAAAAATGCCATAATTTCCACAACACAAATAGCAACCACCAGATAAACACCTTGAGCGGACACATTTCACACCTGTTACTGACAAAACAATGAAAGAGGTTATCTCCGGTCTGAGATCATGCACATGCTGCCTTGATGAATTGCCCACTAGATTTCTGAAGTCTGTGCTGAACAGCTTGTTACCACAACTTGTTCAGTTAGTCAACATCTCATTTGAGACGGGAGCATTTCCAAAGGCCTTGAAAACATTAAAGCCTCTTCTAAAGAAGAGCAGCCTTGATCCCAAGATACTGAACAACTACCGGCCCATATCAAACCTACCATTCTTAGGAAAAGTCCTGGAGAAAGTAATATATCAACAGCTCACTTACTTTCTCCTATCTAACAATGTGTTTGATATTTTCCAGTCAGGATTTAGGCCCTTCTACAGCACTGAGACAGCTCTGATCAAGGTGACAAATGATATCCGTATGAACACCAACGCAGGTAAGGTCTCAGTTTTAGTTCTGCTGGACCTGAGCGCTGCCTTTGACACAGTGGACCACGGGATCTTACTTCACAGGTTAGAAAACTGGGTGGGAATCTCTGGTACTGCGCTAAACTGGTTCAAATCCTATCTCAAGGACAGGATGTACTTTGTCAAAATTGGCAATTGTGTCTCCATGACCTGTGGAGTCCCTCAGGGGTCAATCTTGGGACCCCTCTTATTCAACTTGTACATGCTTCCATTGGGTCAGCTAATAAACAGCAACAATGTGTCGTACCACAACTACGCAGATGAGTATGTTGATGTTTTAATGATTGATTTGATTTGTTTTCTTGTAATTTTACGCAACTGTGAACCACTTTGAATTGCCTTGTGTATGAATTGTGCTCTACAAATAAACTTGCCTTGCCTTGCAATTGTCAACCAGCATCTTCTAAATGTCATTGACCTGAGTAAAATAAACTCCATCCACAGAGTTAAGTAAAAATAACTCCAGCCAGTAACAGTTGATGAGCTGATGTGGTTGAGCGGTGAAGAAACAGGATGATAAAATGTTGTTCCAGTTTGTAGAGTGTGGGTTCAAGTCCTGTCTGAGTTAGTTGTCTGTCTGGTAATCATGAAAAACCGCTTTACTATAAAACTTCTCTCTATAAGTCACAGAGCATGCTAAAGTCTCTGGTCCTGAGTCTGTGGGTTCAAGTCCCACCTGTGTCATTGTGCTGTTGTTCTGATTTTGGTTTGTCAGAGAGCTCTGTTGGCTGAGGTATGTTTGTGATCATATAATAATGAATCAACTCTCTTGTTTAAAACTACTTGTTTTTAAAAAAAATCTGTAACCCACTGAGCCAGAGTCAGCACCAGCCTTCAAATGGTATCAATCACACTAACATAGCAAGTATCTCCAAAATTAACTCATTGGTTCCGATTGCCAGCACTATAGGGTTAGGGTTCACGTTGCATCAAATTTATGTTTGCCATCCCAGGTGAAAAAATAATATACTTAAGTGTATTTTAAATAGACTGCATTTTTCTGAAATACATTTTGAATTTATTGTCATTTGCATGTACTTATTAAGAATGTATTCCAAATTTAAAATAAATACATTTTTAAATCATACTTACAATGTATTGTTTTATAATGTATTTTGGTACACTTTATAACAATATATTTTATCCAAAATATACTTTAGATCTTAGTTAAATATATTACTGAAGTTGTACTTCGTAATATATTTCTTTAGAATACAATTTCTATGTATTTTAAAAACGTTTATTTTAAATGCACATTCAAAAAACATATTAAAATATATATATCCAATACTTCTCGAGTTGTACTTTAGGCAGTATTCCCAGGTGAATAAAATATACTTAGTATACTAAAATGTAATATACTAAATATATTTTAGAAATTATAGTAAAATAAACTTTAATTGTGCTCTTTTGAAACAACTTATTTTGTGCGTAGTAAATTTAAGATGAATTTAAATAGAATTAAAAGTATATTGAAAGTGTACTTAATATACTTTTGTGTGCTAAAATGGAACAACTTTATGTACACTTATTATACTTAAATTATATTTTACATTTTGTATTTAATTTATGATTGAATAATACTTTTCAATGTAACTTTAAGTATATTCATAATATCTTTAAATTTAACTTATAATATAAATCAAACTAGATTTTAAATATCCCATAAGTTTTCCCATAATATACCTAATAAACCTTTGATAATAAGTATTTAAAAAAATGCATGAACGCGCCAAAGCGGATCGTAGCCTTGGGTTAATTTCCATCCGTCATCAACTACATAGATTTGTTTAATTTTTAAAATGTCATATTAATATATTTTGAAGGATTTATTTAAAGTATGTATTTGAATTAAATATTTGGAAAATACTTTTAAGGTATACTACATCAATTTTGTACACACATTATTATTAGTGTGTTTGAAATACACTTTTTATCAATCTGCCAGTATGCCCGTACAGAGTTTGCACAGCTAACAAATGCATTAACCTACTATCTTTTTTTTCACCCCAAAATGGTAAAGCACAAAACATTGTCTGAACTCGTCCACTTTAATCTCTTTCAATGTTGGGGGAGGATTAACAAACAGTTTGTCCAAGGCTCCAAACATGACACATTTACATTTCAATGTTTAAGAAACATGATAATCATTTCTTAAACACTTGTATTGGGCGGCACGGTAGCGCAGCGGTTAGCACTCAGGCTTCCCAGCTAGAAGGTCCGGGTTCAATTCCCACCTGGGATGGGGCGCATGTGGACTGTGCATGAAGGAAGACAGATGGAAATTAAACCAAGGCTACGATCTGCTTTGGCGCGTTCATAAATTTTTTAAATACTTATTATCAAAGGTTTATTAGGTATATTATGAGAAAACTTATGGGATATTTAAAATCTATTTTGATTTATATTACAAGTTAAATGCAAAGATATTATGAATATACTTAAAGTTACATTGAAAAGTATTATTCAAACATAAATTAAATACAAAATGTTAAATATAATTTAAGTATAATAAAGTGTACATAAAGTTGTTCCATTTTAGCACACAAAAGTATATTAAGTACACTTTCAATATACTTTTAATTCTATTTAAATTCATCTCAAATGTATTGAGCACAAAATAAGTTGTTTCAAAAGAGCACACTTAAAGTTTATTTTACTATAATTTCTAAAATATATTTAGTATATTACATTTTAGTATACTAAGTATATTTTATTTTCACCTGGGATTGTCAAAACAAACAGACGTCTCCTTTGGTGGAGGAGTTACATCCTGCATAAAGTTCTTATCATGATCATCTACCAGGAACTCTTATGTTTACCACATAATCTTTTAAAAATATGTATTCAAGTAATTTTCTACAAGTCTGTTAAGGAAATAAATGGCAGGAGGTTCTTGCCCTCGCGATGAGTAGGTAGAGGAATTAGTGTCGCCACATCGTGCAAAGACGAGAACTAAACCTGGCCCAAAAACAGATCTAAAGAAACCGAGACAAAAGAGTGAAATATTTCCTTTCTTTAATATCAGTCAAATACATATAAACAAACAGTAGGAAAAGGGCTTTGTTTTCCACGAGGTCAGAGCACACCCACATTCACGCCGCAACATTTTGATCCATTTTACAGTTTTTTTTTTCTTTCTTTTTGCGTCAGGTGTGTGCAGTAAAAAAACAAACATTATTATTGTTATTATTATCATCAATATTATACATGAACAATAAATTAAAAAAAGAAAGTTTGAAGCACTTTATTTACAAATCAAATTTAGAGAAATATAAATGAAACATTCCATTAAATCAGTAGCAACACAGACTGTGGCAATGGCGCTGTCGGGCGCTGACAGGACACAGGCGTTTGCATACAGTCAGTAAAGCTGTGAACAGAACATGGGTTATTGTTGGACACATGAAGAGATAACCCAGAGATCCTTAAGAGTCCTGAAGACAAGAGAGCCTGTTCGAGCAGCTGGGAACAGGAAAGAGACATGGATATGCATTTGTGCTAAATGGTTCACGAGGCCTGTTGAACTGGAGGTCTGCGGGATAGATACGGTGATATGCCTTATACTGTCGAATTAGAGTCCAGTTTAGCAGAGTAATGACATGATTCATTCAGCATCAATCATGTTTAAATATCATCTTGGTTACTGCATCATCGCTGAGAACTTTCGGAGGCCGTTCTCAGCCGCTCTGCCTCATGTGAACATGAGAGAACGAAGACAAAGGCAGAACGGTCACGTCGCAGCTCTATCCGAAAACTGGCTAAACTAACAATCTCATTTTATTATGTTCTGAAGCTTCTCACATTTATATTTAGTCAAACAACGGCCTGTGAATAGTTTGCAGTGACTGGTGTTAACTTCAGAAAGCACCTGAGTTGCTTTAGAAAGCCACGTTCTACCCAGGAAGTAGAAAGGTACTGTCTTTCTGTGTACTCACAGCGTATAAAGACGTGTGTTAGGAACACAGCGCCGTTTGCTGGACAAAGTAGTGCACTGCAGTTTCATAGTTTTTTTTTTGACCCCTCATAGTTTAATGTAAAAGAGCCAGAGAGGATGTGACGGCCGCGTTTTCCTGGAGACTATTGCTGTCACGTTTTATGCACAAATGAAAGAAGTAAAATGGACTTAATTGATCAAAAACGGTCCCTTTGCTAGCGGGGAAATTAAGGTTATGGAAGAGTTGCAAGAAAATTACGGGGTTTTGGACGTACTGTCCACTAGATGGTTATGTTGAAATAGCATGTAATCTGGAGATTGAATATCGGAATTTAATCTGTAATTTCTTGACGCGAGTAACGACTGTTGATGTGGGTTACTGTAATAATAAAATGTGCATCACTGGGTAAACTAAGGAGCTTATAGCAAAGCCTGCTCATTAGCTGTTAGGTTGTTGGCCTGAGTGTAGCAAATGGGATTCTAGTAGTTTTTACGATGATGGTTTAACACGTCATCAAATACTGTCACTGTCACTTGTCTCTTTCAGATATCCAGATTCTCATAAACTCACAGGTGCAACAATGTAAACTATACATTGTTGGTGTATAATTAGATAACTGTCTCATAGACAATAACGACCTAATAGTACAGTTGACCCGATACCAATACTGGCCACAAATGTTCATATTGGTGAATAGTACATAAACCATTTCACTAACCCACACTGCGCTGTATTTTCCTCGTTCCCAAAGATGTGAGCCACCGCTTGAGAGTGAGTGGCTAATGCTATCGCTAAAACCCAAAGCACTAAACACTCACCGTCTAAAAACTCGATAATCAGAGAAACTATTTACAAATAAATAAATAAATAGAGAAAGTATTCATGGTAACTCTAAACCTTGACTGAGTCTTTAGTGGAGGCAGAATTAAACCATGCTCTTTCCAGTTCCACAGCGAAAGGCTCGGGGACATGGAACACTTGGAATCATTTACAAAAGTAGAAATAAGCCACAGTTGAGACATGGTCAGGCAGAGTGAGGGACGCTGTACACCATAAAAAGAGTCCGGACCACCCCCAAAATCCTATTTACACTGACCCCGTCCCATCCCAGCACATACAAGAGGTAAGAGGAGAAAAGATTAAGAAACATTGGTGTCTGCAAAAGAGTCGGACATTTTCTTTTTTACATTTCTAGCACAAGACTGTACACCATCTTGTATTGAGAGAGGCAGTTTCCTATGGCCAAGCTAGACGTTAAGTACATATCATGCTGCACTAATATAGTGCAAAAATTATGCCTGGAAATAAAAGGGGAGAGGCAGGCAGAAGTGGTGGACGTACGCTGTAAAAAGTGAACCGACTACATGAGTTAAAATGGCTTGATTTTTGTGTAGTTTTGACTAGTTTAGAATTGTATTAATCAGACCTACAATGTTTGACTTATGTCTGACTCTACTTTGCATTGAGGAAATAACATCAGCAAATAGAGTAAGACATACATTTTCTTTTCAGTCCAAATGCATTTTTGAAAAAGGTCAAATTTCCGATAGCTTAGTGAGCCAAAAATAATTTTACGGTGGTACTAACAGGCAAAGCAGACCAATCTGAGATATGTTTAGAGATGCATGTGTCAAAGCACAGGATCACAAAACAATTAGCCGCTCCTGACGTCGCACCGTTCTCTATTGCCCGTAATCAGATTGTGGTTTCCGTAAATGCGACGTAAACTCTTTGTCATTTTACCCCATGTAGATTTTCCGATTTTCTTTTGTTCGTGCAGTGTTATTCAACATTAAGTACATAACACAAAACTGGTCGAAAGATTGAGAAGTGTCCTCCATCTGAGCTGCCACCGATCCAACGAACACCCGGCGGTGAAGATTTTGTGCTTTGAGGGCAACACGTCGCTCAGACCTCTCCGACAGCGACTTAGCGGCAGTGGCGGATGGTTCGAAAGGCAGAATTCCAGAAAAAATATCAAAAATATGAAGGCTCGAGTGAAAACGAAAATAAAACGAAGAAAACGTGATCAAGGCTGGATGCACTGCAAAAACAAACATTGAAATATAAGTTGAACTGACTTGAGTAGATATGACTAGAATTAATAGCTCATTAGGGCTATTTTGTTTTTCAACTTTACAAGCAAGTTCCAACAATGGACCTCTGGTTTCTGATATATATTTTTCCCAATGACTTTATAGCCAAATCATGTAAACTAGTTGAATTTACATAAAACTTCAAGTAACTTAAATCAACTTGACTTTTTTTGTTGTTTCCATGAGATATATTTTTTTGCAGTGCACCAGTCTTCAGAAGTTTGAGAAAGTCCACATTTGCTCAGAGGCAGCCTGATGATGGAGCAGGGGTGACCGTGACGACCCTGTGTATCCCTGTGGCGGCGGTGTCGAGGCCGGGTCCGTGTCCATGGCGACTGACCCGGCGTGATGCGGTGAGGGCAGGGAGGGCAGGGCGGGGGGTGATGGTCACATGTCCGCGTCCCCATCGTACGCCAGCGTGAGCGGTTTGAGCCGGTTGTTCATCTGCCGCCGCTGGGGCTTCTTTGGCTTTTTACTGGAAAATATGATGGAAAAAAAAAGGTTATGCCAGGACTGAACTAGGCCTAAACCAGGACAAAAGCAGGATTAAATAAGGTTTAATCTGGGGCTAAACGAGGATGAAAGGGAGACACTGCAGGCACAACTCATTATATTATATAACTCTTTATATTTTCAGGTTTTGGAGCCAGTATGCTTTCTTATAATATATAATCTCTCACAAATAAATTGCTTCATGTGGTATTATTATTTTTATAATATATATATTTTTCTGGTTTAGTTTTTAACCTCAGTTTTTTCCCTCTGGGAAAACAAAACAGCGTCGCCAACTACTAAACTCAAGTAAAAGTAGTTGATGTTGACTGATCCTAGACTGAAATGTTAATATACACAAAATAATTAAATGAAATACACTGACAAAAATTACATTAAGAGTCAAAAGAATTATTTGGCCATATCTTGACTAAAACTAAATTACATTTTCGTCAAATGACTAAGACTTAAATTATATATATATATATATATATATATATATATATATATATATATATATATATAAAATACAAATATAGGACTACACCAAACATCCAATGACAAAGGTGACGTTTTGATGATGAACACAAGGGGGCAGCAGAATGCATGGGATGTGAGAGGTGGCGACTGATGTGAGAAAAGACATTTCCTATTAAACATGCCGAGTGCCAACAATGCTCATTCACATGCTGTAGGAAGTGTAATCTAGCAGAAGAAAAAGTACTTCTAAGAGTAGTTTTACAACTATACTTCTAGAGTATTTTTTTCCCTCAAGTACACATGCTCAATACTTATGACTCCAGTGAAAGTGGAATTTAGTCGACATTTAAATGCTGGTTTTTAGATTTGTCAAATTAAGTTATAGGGTCAAATGTATTCATAATTGTGTCACATACTCGTTATACAAATTGAATATATCACAAAACCATAATTATGATAAATAAATGTATCTGATAGCCTGTTTCTTTGAATAGCACCTGTATGTAAACTGGCACCTTTGGAACCTGCAGCGCTCACGTTTTCCAGCTCCAATGGATTAAGATACATTTTACCTCTTAACCCCCGCCTTAACCAAACGCTTTTTCTCCAGTTCAGCTTTGCCCAAATGTAAAAGCTTCTCGACTGGAGCTTACAGCTTACAGGTCAGTGTAAGCGCCTCATTTCAAAGCTACACTAAAACTACTAAGAACATCATAACTTTTTTGTCACACCGTTGCCGCGTTTTTATCACATCTTTGAAGCGTTTTCGTGTCTTTTTTCGCCTAAGTTTGGTCACTTTGTGTCTTGTTTTTGAAGTTTTTTAATGCTTTTTATTCACGTTTTCATCATGTTTTCGTCACTTTTTTACCATTCTTTTGTGGCTTTTTCATCCCTTTCAGGCCTGCTTTTGTCGCTCTTTTGTTGTGTTTGCATCCTCGATGTTGTCGCTGTGTTGACGCTTTGTTCAAAGCTTTTAGATTTGGTGTAAGTTGAACTGGAGGAAATGTGCTGGCTTCAGGTTGGGGGTTAAGGGATTAGAAGCGTAGGAGACGTTTTGAATTCAGTCCAGATGACTACACTTTGAAAACCTTTGCTAAGGTGCAACACTTTGTCACATGACTCATCATCTCCATCTACTGCTCTTTACCTCCAGACTGTTCATGCGGCTATGCAGGCTGCACGGGCACTGCTGGTGATCAGGCACTTGACTTTGACAGTGTGACTATGTGATGAGCGTTTCGATTTGCGGCTGCGGGGGTGAGGGGGTGAGCGGACATGGCGGTAGCTGCTGCCGCGGCTCCTCGGTCAGAGCGCGCCCCAGCGTCGGCAGCTCTGATTGGCTGTGCCGTCGCTGCAGCTCCTCCCTCTCCAGCTCCTGACAGGCGGGGCATACGTAAGGCACCATGGCGCTGTCAGGCTCCGCCCAGTACCCCTCCCCGTCGGAAGGGGGCGGCGTGGAGCACAAATGGCAGACAATGCAACAGTAACTGAGGACGGATGGATGAAAGGAGATGAACAAAAAGACACACACACAAAATAAAGAGTAAAACAATAATGACAAATGAATAAACAATGAAATGAAACGAAACATGAAATGGATGAACAGGTTGGGTCACGTTCTTTGATGAAAAGTCTCAGAACTACTCTTTCACTGACTGTTCCACAACTACTTATTACTATTGCTGTAGGCTATATATATTTTCAACCAAATAACAATACAGATACATGGAACATTGTGGGTTAACGGCCCGAATTCTTACATGTAACAGGGAATGCTAACAATAATTATCTAACGTTAGCTACATGCGAACAGCTAGCTTCGAGTGCCAATTATTCACTTGAAGAGGACAATCTGCTGTGTCAAAACATTCATAAGGACCTGATTGCGCCTCAACTTTATTTGTGTGTGCTAGACATGCTTATAGTCTGCTAGAAAACATCTAAAAAGACGGACTTTGTTCCCCCATGCTAGTTTGGCACTATATTGACTATATGGAGTTATACTGTTCTCTGCCCCTCATCGGAAAATGTCTCCAATTGTAAAATAGGTGTGGCCATAACGAAACCTGTGGACCATATTTGGTTTCATGTTATTATTGTTGGGGTTTATCAGACTGAGTCATATACAAAGACAAAGACAAACTGCAACACAGCACTCAGACTAGCATTATAAGCATCGGGCCCATCTTTTCCCTGGATATGCATGAGGTATTTTAGCCACACACTGAATGAACCGGGAATCTTTTAACCAGTCTCTAGCTCTTTTACTTTGTATTACTTCATTTAACCTTTAGTTATCCAGGGAAGATCCGCTGAGATTAAAAATGTCCTGGCCAAATAATTCAACATTTCCATTTGTCCAGATACATTTAGTCATGTGTTTTTATTTGACTCTTATATTGGCTACTGTGAAATGGGTATTCTGCCATTGTGTCTCAAATTAAATTATGCACAAATCTCCCAAGTCTTTGTAGACTGTGTACAATTGACAGGGAGACCTATACTGTACAGTTGCCTATATGGAACACAGATCTGTTCTTTCTCCAAGCTAGTGAATTGTTGTCGTATGCTCCTGGCTCGTTGCTTACTCAGGAAAAAAGAAGTTTGGGCACCCAGTTCAAGAACATGAACTCAGCCTGTGAGATGAAACATCAAAGAACTGTGTGAACTGAATGACGTTGACTGAGGATGCGTGGATAATAACTGATATAACTGTTCCATTACCATGCTAGGTAGGTCATGGAGATGATGAAGACCAGCAAGACGAAGGCTCCTGCTGCCACGCCGTACACCCACGTCTTCAGCTTCCCATCTGCACACACACATAAAGGAGAAAAGATTAGGACACGACTTTATCCTGCTGTGTGTTGGGGGCATTGGAGTGAGCACAGGTGAGAATTGTAATGAATCTGCAGCTCAAGGTTCAAAAGAAACTTTTTTTTTTAAATCTGGTAAAAGACACATGGTTTTGCAATTATCTGTTGCCGTTGGCAAAGAAAAGCACTTTCTTAAAAGTGTTATACTTCTTAAAAGTATCTTGTATTCATGAAGTAGACATTTAAACTAGCACTAATGCTGAAAGCAATTACCCATGTGGGGGCTTATATTGTAAACATTAAATCACTAAGTTTGCGGAAAGCTTTATGAACTCAAAGTAGTAACTAGATATTTAGTAATAACAGAGCTCTACTTTTTTCAGTTTGAAAACATGAACAAAGATCAGTGTTTCATTGTAAAGCTTAGTTTAATGAAACATATGTTTTAAAAGCTGTAATTTGTTGATTCATTCTGGAATATAGATAATATCAAAATGCAGCATTGGAGGAAATCTATTTATAGATATAGTGGCTTACTGTAGTATACCATGCTATCTATGACATTTGACATAATCTCATTTTAGTTGAGAAAAAGGGGAAGCAACGCACACCAAAAATAGTCTTCGAGGTGCAGATGTAGGGGAAAATCTTCATACATCAAAAAACAACATCGCACACTCATGAGCCGATGTCCAAATTTTTAATATTAGTGATAGTGATCACATTTTGGCATTAGCCTTCATCAGATCTTTCTTTTTTTCTTCTTTTGAACCAAAGTGTATGTGGAGTGGACCAGCCCAGGTGGCTTAAATCTTCTCCAAAGTGTGGGTGGTACCCATCAATCAGGAGGCCACACCCAGTGTAGAAAGGCCATTTCTACAAAACAAAAACAGTTAAAATATATAACAAATATATACAAAAATCTGTAATACATATAGCCTACTGTATTACAAGAAGCATTTGAGATCAAAGTCAATATTTAGTCCATGAGGAGTCAAAGTCTTTAAATGGTGGATCCAATAGTGTTCCCTCCTTGAAAGGAGGAGATCCAAGTTTCCACCTCTAGGGGACAGTTTTACCTGTTCAATCCCAATGTATCTTAATGATGATATGGAATGGCCTTCCTACACTGGGTGTGGCCTCCTGATTGATGGGTACCACCCACACTTTGGAGAAGATTTAAGCCACCTGGGCTGGTCCACTCCACATACACTTTGGTTCAAAAGAAGAAAAAAGAAAGATCTGATGAAGGCTAATGCCGAAAAGTGATCACTATCACTAATATTAAAAATGTGGACATCGGCTCATGAGTGTGCGATGTTGTTTTTTGATGTATGATAATCTCATTTTAGAACATGAATGCATTCTTTCATTGTCGAGTGTGGGGTGTAACGTTCTTATTGCACCACTAGAGGGCAGTGGAATCCAAGGTATTTTTGTAAAAATGAAATGACAGATTGCAGCCTGTACACATCTTCAACTGTAGGGCATGCAGTAAATCAGTGCAGCTACTATTACTACTACAACTTCTGCAAAAAATTACCACAGCCACAAAGTTCTAAAGTGTTTTTATCTGTATGCTATTGTGCTGCCCGTATCATCCTTTCCTCATTTTCCTCATATCCACAAATATGTTTTTACAAATGTTTGATCGTCATAAGGAATTAAGAACCTCCCCTTGGCACAACGTGTGGCCCTGGAACACTGTCTTACACCGGGCCCCTGGCAAATCTCCCGGCGGCCCCGATCTGAACTACTGTGTGACGCAAACAAACATGTGATCGCCTGGTTGCTACATGTGAGGAGAGTGTATTTTTAGCCGGTGAGAATGAGCGTCGTCAGAAACGGTGTTAATGAAGTGAGAACACACACTTAGCCTGCAGATACCGTCTCTTCCCTGGCTTTTGTGTGTGTGTCCAAACAAAATGGGATTAGTGGCTGAGTAAAACAAACAGTAAAACATAATTTTCCCGGTTTTTTATTTAGTTTAAAGCAAGGATATAATGCAAAAGGTACTTTTCAGAGCTTTTTACCATGTTACAGCGTTGTTTTCTCATCCAAAGCAGACATAGAGTAGTGCTTCCAGCCTCTATAGAGCATCTTTGAGTAATCTTTCAATCTTCCCCACAGCCTGTGTTTATTGAAACAGCTGTGCAGCAAAGGGGCTGACAGTAAGATTGAAAATAAGAAAGTGAAACGACTGCATATTTTTGTTTCAGCTGTTGCATTTTCTAAGTATCAAAGAAAGTGATGAAGATGTGTTTGAAATTATTACCAAATACCTACAAAAAAGAAACTTTGTTAAAGTTTGAAAAAAAAAGGTTTAATACCTGGTCCAAAGGGCTGAAGGAACCACGTCCGCCCTGCCCGGCCCGGGGAGCTGTTGGCGGGCTGCGTGGGGTTGAACGCGCGGATGGTCTTGACGTCCGCCTTGTTGTCTCCGGCCGTGGGGATCTCCAGCACCGGGATCACAGTGCACTGGTCCAGCAGGCCGTCGGAGGTCATCACCTCCGTGTAGCCGTCCTCGCAGCCGCACACGCCGGCCTGCAACAAGCGCACGCCACAAAGTGTTTGCAAGACCGGTTTCACAGCGAGGACGCACATGGCCACGTGCTATACTCTGTCTGACCGCCAAACAAGCGCCGTCCTGGGTGCACTAAAGTAGCTCAAGCGCTAAAGGATAGTCACTTGACAAGCATAGGCCTTAGGAACAATACACCCTGGAAAGTTTCTTTGTGCATTTTCAAACACAAAGAAAGGTAAAATAATGTAGTTTTCTTTACACATCTACAGTTTCATCAGTAAACGTATGTAGAAATGTACTCCGGTTTCACAGAGATTCTCGTACAGGGCTTAGGAGCTAGTTTAGGAGGTTTAGTTGGGGCCCTGCTGACTTAGTAGGAAAGATCCAATCCAAGCAGACCTTATTGGTAGAGGCCGACCGATATGGGTTTTTCTCAGGCCGATGTCGATATGCACAGCCGATATTTTTGGCCAGTTTTTCCAAATGTCTCGTCTATAAGCCTGTGTATGAAGCTTCTAAACTGTAAAATGTGTCAGCGTTGAACTGTGAGGGGCATAGGGCTGATTTATTCAGGACCCCAACAAAAAACATTCACTACTGGTCAAAAGTGTGGGGTGACCCAGGCCAGTTAATCGATTTTCTAAGCGGATAAACACTGGTACTATCTTGTAAGGCGTAATAATACCTTCCATCATGCATTCAAACATTTAATTGACCAGGAAAAAATCTAATTGAGATCAAACATCTTTGACTCTGAAGATATTAAGGCGTGGATGCCTTACAATGTAGTACCCCTTTTTATCCGCTTAGAAATGTGTTTCATTTTGTGTAACTAGACTTGGATTGTGTAACTGCTCACGTAACCGTATTTAAATAGGGAAAACGCGGAAGAGCTTGGTCGCTTCTAACTTTGGAGGAGAGGCTAAATGCTAACAACATCTTTGGTCTTTTTCTGTGACTAAGCGCACGCACAATGACAGCTCAGGTAAGAACATATCTCAGTATGGATTATGGAAAAACGGTAGCGGAGCTCTCCAATAGAGGTCTCTATCACTGTCAGTTCCGGAGATATCAGCCTTTATCGACGTTAGATCGGCTGATATTGTAAAATACCCAAATATCAGTGTGATATATTGCCTGGCCGATATATCAGTCGACCTCTTCTTATTGGCAAACAGCGTGCTAAAATGTAATGAGTTATCATAAAATAATGCCATTCTAGTGTATGCAATTTCTGAGCGCTGCTGAAATGCTCAGGACAAGAGTAGGAGACATCCAGATTGGAAAATGATAGTGTATGTAACACAATGCTACCCCGATTGTTGCCTTGCCTCACAAGGGATCAGGGTTAAAAGCTCTAAAAGGTTGATATATAGTGATTTGTCGTCTTTCAGACACGATTTTTCCCCCATACGTGAATCAATTTCTCCTCTCCGCTCGTGTTCGCACCTGTCGCTGACTTCCCGCCTCTTCACGCGGAGGTGTTGACAATGTAACAACACCTCTGGATCCTTCCTCCACTTCAGAAGCACACAGAACGTTTATTTGAGCACAGTCAACAACAACAAAAAACCCTGCAGTTAAGTCGACCTCCATATTTAGGTCATACTTCTGGAGACTGTTCATCCCCAGCGCACACCTGACCTGCTAATATTGATTTTACACTTCACACACAATAAGCTCTGTGCGGGTCCGGGAGAAAATATAGGACAGCAGAAATGTAGTACAAGAAAGGGTTCTTTGTGTATGGAAACAATTCATAAATGTTCTGATTGAGTGCTTAAAAATACTTATCCTGTCCAAATAAAGTAAATTTGAATTTCTGTGCAACTGAGGAATAAGCATTAACATGATTTTTGGCTGAACAATTAATAACAATGGAAGCAATGCCATTTATGCCAGGGGTAGGCAAGTTAGCGACGGGGAGGGCTGATTTTCATCATCATCAAAACACCAAGGGCTGAACCTGACCATTGTAGCCCAAAGTAAAGAACCATTTTGTGTGACAATGACAATGTTTTACATTAGACAGGATATGACACAGTGGGATGTTCTGCCTGGAAAAAATATATAAATACTGTATTACTGTATTTTAGACAGTATTTGAAATAAAGAGATGTTTCACCTCTTTATTTGTAAAATAAAGGTGGGACTCGCGAATTTCTTTTATCGAGTTAATTATGGCCTTTGTAATTAAGCATAATTTATTTAGGGGTGTCTATGCCGTGTCTATGCCGCTGATTAATTTCGATTAATTAATTTAATCACACTAAACATTGTGTAATTAATTAATCATAATTCATCGGAAAAAGTCCCGGCCCTACTATCTACCCCTGAGGTACCCCTGATTTATGCCATCCATAATCATTCATCATATTGCTCATACAGTATTTATGACTAGGAATCAAAACTATGGAAACAATTCTCAGTTCATTTCTAGTTCATCGTCATTGCAAAACGTTTCAGACAAATAGCCGTTAGACACTATACCAAAACCATGC
Source organism: Proterorhinus semilunaris (assembly GCA_021464625.1). Classification (NCBI taxonomy): domain Eukaryota; kingdom Metazoa; phylum Chordata; class Actinopteri; order Gobiiformes; family Gobiidae; genus Proterorhinus; species Proterorhinus semilunaris. The sequence continues at coordinate 24,955,446 of CM038360.1, forward strand.
AGCCATACCAGAAACCGCAATAGCAACATTATCTTAAGTCCATCTTTACTATCATTATGTCACTGGTCAAAACATGTATTGTATTGTTGAAAATGGTCTGTGAATTGCTGAAAATGGCTTGTTGTCCAGTGTCCAACAAATGTCCCAGTGGGTCGCATTGGCATGATGACTGCTCTGCCGCGACGGGATGGGGCGTTGTGTTTTGTTGCGTTTCGACCCCGCCCCTCAGCCCGATCAGTCTCTCCACAGGGGAGGATAATCGGAGCAGGAAATCCCCATAATGCAAAAGCCTGGCAGATCCGCACCCCAGTCATTTCGGTCGCAAACAAAGGAAGAGGGGTGTTTTTGTGTGTGTGGGAGTGTTTTGGGGGTATTTACACTGGAGAGGTCGGAGGGCACGTGTGATCAGCGTCAGTGGGGGTGTAAACAGGCTCGATACGCCGTGTGCTGGTCGCCACATGGCTTTGAAAAATGGAAGCGCTTAGACAAAAGGTTGAAATCAGTTGGACATAAAGCGACTCTAAAACAAACACTACTCTCCAATCTTTGGAATAAAAGAAGCTGTAATGAGCGTGAGTAAATTCAGCAGAGCCCTGCTCATAATAGAGGGCCTAAATTTAAGAGGCACTTATTACATTACTTTGTGGCTGAAATGTAATTAGTGCTGCCAATTAGGCACTAATTGTGAGCAAATGAAGGCATTCAGACTTTTTCACGCCACTTATGGATAGGAATAATCTACAAATCCTGTTAAAAAAGCTACGACTATGGATGTATGCTTGCTGTTTATGATAATATTTATACAAATGTATGTTCTAATGTAATTGCTGCCAAAGCTAAGATCATCAGTGCAGCCAATGAAGCTTCCAACACTTAAACGTAGGGCTGGGTACCTTTCAAACCCTTTCCAAACCCAGTACTTTAACGGTATTCGATTGACAATACTGGGACCTGAGCGAGATTTTTTCAGTATCTAACCTACATCACACTGGATCTAGAACCTTAAAACAGAAAGATAACGTTTACTTCTTCCATGTAAGACAATTTCTTTGACCAAAACCAGTAGTTTTCTTATTTATTTGAGCTGGGACATCGAAGGAACTTCGGTGGTGTCTTAGGACCCGCCATTTTTTGGCACCAGTTGTGAGTACCACTTTGTTTATAAACTTTACAAACCATTATCTATTAATACCTCCCCATCCCTCTACTCCGCATTCTCGTTTACTTTTGGGTATGTCGAGGATGAAAGCTTTAGAGCTTGTCATCTCCTCTGAAGCCCTAAATAAGGCCGTCATGCACAATGTTTGCCTTCGATCTTTGTTGGATCAATACATGTGCAGTATACCCATATTTTGAGGTAATAATAGTGAAAAGGAACCAAGCCCCACTTAAAGTTAGCCTGGTGAGACCAGAAAGAGTGATTCATAACCTTGTGTGAATATTAACGCAGAACCGCTAACGACAGCGTATCGACAGCCAATGCCCGCCCTTCGCTGATTGGTTTTCTCCGCTTCCTGTTCGCCTGCGTACGTACCGCTGTGGAAATGCAGGTGATGCTCAATCGCTGGTGGGTCTGGTTTTCCAGGCAAACTCAAAGTATAGATGACGCCATTTGTCAGAGAACGTTTGTCTAAGCAGTTTGCCGACGGTGTCCCGGCTGTAAAACACTCCTCCGTGTGACGTACTATATTACAGTGTGGGCTGGCGTTTTTGAATGTGGAAGAGGGAGACAAACACGCAGGATTAATGAAAAATGCGCGAACAGGTACAAGTTTTAAAACAGATATAACACGACTAAAAGAAGACATGGCACTGTTAAGACTAAGAGTGTGCGCAAGGCTAGAACAGTATATAGTCATGTCTAAAGATCTATCAATCTATTTTCAAACAGAAGGCTCTCCAGTGCCGCCACAAGAAGCCGTGAGTGGAATCCTCCCAGTCTGAGAGCCACTTGTAAAGGCAGTGGCCAGTTTATTTGGAGTGCCGCGCTGACCTTTTTCCACAGCTCATATATGAAGCTTGTGCGCGGCAGCGGACACTGGGACTTTACCGACCGTGCGACGCTAATAACTGAACTGACATTTGGACATGACAGCCGTATCGATCGGCCGCCGTCTACACCTGATCAGCCGGCCTGCCGAATGGTGTACACACAAAAAAAAGGAAGGAGGAGAAGAAGAAAAAAGACGCGCTATTTCAGACATCTGTTCGGAGAGAGCCCCGCCACGGCCCATTAAATACTCTCAATGCGTCAATAGGAGTCGGGCTAATTAGTCGAGATTGCAGAGTGTGGAAACAAAAAGCAGTAAAGAGGGGATTTAATTAAACTGCCTTTGCGAAAGTGCTCTTGACAAATGAAACAGACTTTGGCAAAACCGCTTAATGTGACCGCAATTGTAAAAAAAAAAAATTAAAAAGTATTAAAGTCTGTAGGGTACGTTCGGTGACGGTAAGTAATTAGGGCTGTCAAAGTGTGGAAGTGCGCGGACAAAAATCACTTCCAGTTTTATGGTTGAGGTAAGGATGCTCTGCTAGCTTGTACTGCAAAGGTAATGTAGATTTGACTGTCCCTGAAGGGAAATCTCATCGCTCCATTTATTGCAGTGGATACGTATGGAGCTTTCTGTCCTATAGTATGTGTCCGTCAGTTGTTTCCGTTGTGGGATTCTTTTCTTGAATTTGTCTCTCTCTAGCGGACTCCCAGCCCCCTCTTGTGGTAACTTACGACGACACAGGCTTGACACTAGAAACACGGAATGCAGTGACAGTAACAGTCAGGGCTGGGACAGAATATCGGATCGGCTCATATCGCAGTACTTTGTGCTGCAATACCAAGAGTCGATACTTCATCTCTTGATCAGTTTCCCCTACCTTCAAAAACATGCAGGTCAGGTTGCCCCACTCACTTATTTATCAAGTATCAAAATACTTTCAATACTTGTGTTTGGAGGCATTTTTTTATTACAGTTACAAAGCACTTTGTTACATTTAGTGTTGATCGGATCGTGACAGGAGTGGATCGACCCAGACCTGGTAACAACGCTTGGAACGCACAACAAAAACAAAAAGCTCCCTTTCAGGGTTTGCATTTACATCATTTTCAACAGCACCCTGAAGGACAAGGTAGCGGTGGAGGCAGCCCACATGGAGCTGAAGACATGGCTATCAGCAGTGGACAAGTCTGGGCTCCCGGGGAAGTTCAAGGCATGGATATACCAGCATGCCATTCTGCCAAGACTTCTGTGGCCACTGTTGATTTACGAAGTCCCAGTGACCATTGTGGAGGGTTTTGAACGCAATGTCAGTCAATACCTGCGCAGATGGCTGGGTCTACCGAAAAGCCTGAGCAGCATTGCCCTGTATGGGCACACCAACAAGCTGCGGCTTCCTTTTACTGGTCTGACGGAGGAGTTCAAAGTCACCAGAGCCAGGGAGGTGTTGCTTTACAGAGACTCGGCTGACACCAGAGTCTCTTCCGCTGGCATCACGGTCAGAACTGGGAGGAAATGGCGAGCGCAAGAGGCAGTCGACCAAGCAGAGGCAACACTGAGACATAGCGTCTTAGTTGGCTCTGCGGCAGTTGGAAGAGCTGGCCTGGGTAGCCACACAAAGCCGCGCTACGACAAAGCCAGAGGACGAGAGCGGCGCCAGATGGTGCAGGGAGAGATTCGTGCAGAGGTGGAGAAGGAACGCCAAAGTAGGACCGTGGCAATGCGCCAGCAAGGAGCTTGGGTCAATTGGAACCATGCATCTGCCCGGAAGATCACCTGGACAGAACTTTGGAAGTCTGAACCTGCAAGACTTAAGTTCCTGATCCAGTCGGTGTATGATGTCCTACCAAGTCCATCTAACCTTCATACCTGGGGCCTGGCAGAAACACCAACATGCCCACTGTGCCCGGCACATGGTTCCCTAGAGCACATCCTAAGCTGCTGCCCTAAAGCGCTAGGAGAGGGGAGGTACACGTGGCGCCATAATCAGGTTTTGAAGGCAGTAGCGGACGCCATCTGCACCGGAATCCGGGAGTCAAAACATAATTTCCCAGTGAGGCACAACATCTCTTTTGTCAGGGCAGGGGAGAAACCCCGGGGAGAACGTAGGGCCACAACTGGACTGCTAGCCATGGCCCGTGACTGGCAGTTACATGTGGACCTTGGGAGGCAGTTAAAGTTCCCAGAGCACATCGCAAGGACGTCACTAAGGCCAGATCTGGTCTTAACATCTGACTCAATAAAGCAAGTCGTGCTATTGGAGCTTACAGTCCCCTGGGAGGACAGGATGGAGGAGGCTTATGAAAGGAAGAAGGGAAAATATCTTGAGCTGGTTGAGGCATGCAGAGGAAGTGGATGGAGGGCCCGCTGTGAGCCAATAGAAGTGGGCTGCAGGGGTTTCCTAAGTCAAACTGTGCATCGGGCATTCAGGCTCCTTGGTATCCGAGGATTGCTTCAGAGAAAAGCCACCAAAAACATCAGTGAGGCCGCTGAAAAAGCCTCTAGGTGGTTGTGGATTAAGAGGAGGGACGCATGGAGTAGCGCGCTGCTTGGACACAAACCGGGGCCTGATCAACCCTGGTTGGGTCGCCCAGGTGAGGGTGTCTGAAGATCAAAGACCAGAAACACCCTATGACCCTGGGTCCTTCACTGAAGATGTGTCCAAGCTGCACCTTCAAGGTGTTTGAAAATCTTATCATTCTAAACGGAATCCTCAACTTTCCAGGCGCAATGTCAACAGCCAATTTCCCAGTCAATGTCGATTTGGCTTCTGGTGCCGGGCTGAGGCATCACCTGCGAGCCCTCCATTGCAGCAATTTTGACTTCAGTCCTAAATCCAAATTTCCGTTTCATGTGCATATTCTAAACAATTCCGGAAACTGATGCAAGTATTACGCATTTCAGAACGTGCTCGGGACTCATCGTAAAACGTCCGCCACGTTTGACCGTTCTATCTCTCCTTTCCGACATCCCAAGAACACCCACAGATTTCCCAGAGTGAATTGTGCCGTGCCCAGTGGAGCAGGTCTGAAAGGTGTTCTTCCCAAGTCATGCTCCTGTCAGCGTGAAGGAGACACGGGCGAGGCAAGAGCGAGGAGTCCGACGAGTGTATTATAGCAGTGTCACTCACCTCAGTGCACACGGAGCGCTGCTTGGTGCAGGGCGGGTCACAGGAGCGGTCGGAGATGGGCTGGGCGGTCAGAGGACATCCACCTGCAGGGCAAGAGAGGCCGGAGCGGGGAGAGAATGTCAGAAATACTGGCTACAGAATCAGAGCAAAGCAACAATGATCCGTGTGTTCAGTTAATAGTCCTAAGTCAATGTGGGGTACAGCTTTTTGTCTGTTTGTCAATTAGTCAGAATGGAATGAAAGATTATTTGTAGAGCGCTTTTCACATTGACAAAATGTGAAAAGCTTGTGTTAAGAACTGTTTATTCATTCTTCCATTGTTTTATGATGTGTGTACGACTCATAGGCCAGCGGTTAGGTTTCTGAAGTGCTTTATAAATAAAGTATGGTATGGTATGGTGCTGCATGTAGCCACAGCTTCTGTCAGGCCCCTCCGACAACCACCAGTCATTCATCCTGGACTATTGTACATGTTTTTAGTGACGCAGACACGGGTAGAACATGCAAACTCTTCGCAGAAAGGCCCCGTTGGGGCTGGGGATCCACCCCGGGACCTTCTTGCTGTCATGGGCTAACCGTTGTGCCACCGTGTGTATTCAGGAATTAGCCAATGTATTATTGTTAATGAATTAAAGGTGCATTATGCAACTTTTACGTAGAAAAAAAAAAACAGTTGATATTTGTGCGTATTTGACCTTGAAGTGACCCAGTGGCTGTATGAGTGGTCAGCATGACGCCTTTACTTTCCATTATGGTGGCCTCTTCAATCCTCCAGGATCAATTGTTTTGTTTATTGGTTTATTTGGTTGGGACAGTGCAAGTTAATGAACAAGCCACACCGGATTGTAGCTTTGGGTTAATTTCCATCCGTCGTCCCCCATGCGCACTCTCAAACACACTCACATTCATCCTGGCCTATTGTACATGTTTTTAGTGGTGGGGGAAACCGGAGTACCCGGAGGAAACCTACGCAGACACGGGGAGAACATGCAAACTCCACACAGAAATGCCTTGGTGGGAATCAAACCCTTTTTTCTGTTGAGAGGCTCTGTTAGCAGTAAATTCATTTCTACATTTTTCTTTTCTTTTTTCTATTCACCTGCAGTTTGGCCTTAAGTCATGATTGTCTGAATTGACTTCCATTTTATTCCCAGCTTCCATCCATCCATCCATCCATCCATTTTCTTCCGCTTTATCCGGGGCCGGGTCGCGGGGGCAGCAGTCTCAGCAGAGATGCCCAGACTTCCCGATCCACGCACACCTCCTCCAGCTGTTCTGGGGGGACCCCGAGGCGACACCAGGCCAGCTCGGAGACATAGTCCCACCAGCGTGTCCTGGGCCTTCCACGAGGCCTCCTCCCAATAGGACATGCCTGGAACACCTCACGAGGGAGGCGACCAGGAGGCATCCGGAACAGATGCCCTAGCCACCTCAGCTGGCTCCTTTCGACTTTTTTTTATTCCCAGCTTATTTGTTGTTTTTTTGTTGTTGTTGAAAGGTATTGAAATATCGTTAATGCAGTATACCGTCATTTTTCCCATTTCCCGGCCACACAATGAACAACAATGTGATGCTATTTGTCATTACCACACTATATTATCTCACACTAGCCACGGATAAGCGAGTCGTTCCACACAGCCTCTGCAAACACCCCGGCGTTTAGCTCCGTTTTCACGCCATTATTTAATCTAACAAGATCTCCCAACCATCTTTATCCTCGACAGCATTAAACACTTGGCTAGCTAATCGACTTTATGCATTACAATAGTAGAATTAGCGTGTTTCTTCCTTTGTCTACCACTAACCAAGCACCGGGCGCCGGCCGGCAATAAATCAATTGCCGTGGACTTATTATTTGTACAGACGATCCACCGGCAGGCTGCGGGCGCTGGGGGATTTGCGGAAGAGAGGAGTTGCTTGGTAATCAGGTTTATTGCGTGTTTCTTTTCTTTTTGCTGAGGCCTACTTTAAGTCTGATCAAGAATGGAGTGGCTTGGTTAGGGGTAAAAAAAAAAAGTGAAATAAAACTAAGGTCAAAATTATCCAGAATGTTATGTTTGCTTTTTAATAAATGAATAGGTTGCGTTCACGATTTAGAATTCCATTTCAGTTGGAGGGCAGGTGTCAATACAAGTCTATGGGAGAGAAACAGTTTATGAAAGAAATTTCCAAAAAGAAAATGTCCAAATGTTTTCTCTGATCATCATGTGACAGTGATTGGATTCACAAACCTGACATGTGAATTTTATGGCTGAAAGTCCTTTCTACTGGCCAACATCAAGCACATGTTTTTGAATATTGTCTCCACTTTTGGACGCCTTTGTGAAGAAATAATTAGACATATGTTCATATCTGCTGAAAGATATGACTTTGAACTTTGTGACAGCTTTTGTTTCATGTGAATTGGCCCAGTAATTACAGAGATATTAGCAATGATTTAAGACTATAAATCTGCATTTTGAGCGTTACTATGGTTACGGCCGTGGAATTTTCAGTTGCCCTCCACCTCAATGTTAAACTATAGGCTCTTTAGAATGTTGTGATGTCACGTGAACGCTACCTATTGCATTTTTCCCCCCCAAAAAAATCATTTTTAAACACATCCAGGATCGTTAACATTAGATGGATGGCTGGATTATGAGCAGTAAACTGATACAAGAATACCATGCATTTCAGAACTTTGGAGTTAGCAGCTTTATTATACACAATAAGACACTATAGATAAAAGAGCTTTACAATTAACTGAACTTTACTGAGGTCAATCTCAATCATCGACAGGTCCACAGGCTCCAGTGGAAGTAACTGCTCACCGAGTTTGGACTATGAGGCAATAAAACGGTAACATGTTGTGTAAAAGCTGTGGTAATCGGAATATGTGCTTGTAGTAGAGTAAACTTCATGTAGCACCATAGATCGTCATTGTAAACATGGCAATTGTGAAATAAAAACAGACCATGTGCGCCGTTGTGTGTCTTCGGCTATGTCCACACAAAGACAAAACAGCAATAGTTTCAAAAAACATTCTCCAAAAACACGGAGCCAGCTCAGTAAAAGTGTTCATCCACATGAAGTCAGTCATGTGTGTAAAACCGCTGCAATTCATCTGCCAGGCCAGTGTGAGGCGCTGTGACGCTTCCACAGATAATAGAACAAGACTGTAGATAGTGCATGCTATTTGAAAATGAAACTGCTTCATGGATTTACGACACGGCTAAATAAATCCTTACATCTTCTCAACAGGCACGAGTCAGGATTATGTGAACACTGTAATGAGGTAGAGTCGGTGGAGCATGTTCTCCGTCGATGTAACAAATACTTTAGACCAAGACAAGTTCTGGTGCAGGAGCTACGTAGCCAGGGGTTGGAGATAAATGTGAGAAATGTCTTAACCAGAGTTAAAGTGAAGAAGTTAGTTCAATTTCTTAAGGAAGCAAACGTTATAGGAAGAGTTTAGTGGGTCTCTGGTTGTTCTGTTCATTTAGTGCTATTGAGGTTTAGTTATTTATTTAGTTAGTTATTTTTAGGTTTGTTATAAGAGGACGTAGTATAATGGATTGAACTCTGGCTCACACTCCGATACAGTAGGTGGCGGAAATGCGCCTTTAAGTTGAGTGCCGCCCGCCGTAAAACTCCAAAAAGAAGAAGAAAATGGATTTACGATCTACAGAAGAGACCAGGAGGTGAATTTATTCTTCAGACTCATGGGACTAACTCATTGTATGGTCAGTAGAATATGGATAACATACACAACTGTGGCACTGTGATGTAATCATTTTAGTAAAAGTGGCGGAGACGCCGTAACGATGGAGCCATGTAAATGGCCTTTTGAGATTTTTCTATTCTGGGACCTAGTTTAGAAAATGTTTGTTTAGAACTAAGTTTGTTTGTGTTGAAACCCCCACACTGGATTGATAATTTTGTTTGCGTTTAGTCCTGAGCTTGACTTTGTATGGACAGGGGCTATATAATGCAAATTTTCCCCCTCTGGGCAAAAGTCAGATGCTAAATTAGCTCAGCGTTAGCATTAAACTCGCTATGAATTCCGACTAAGACGAGCTTCTAATTAACTCTAGTGAACAATCGGGACGTGCATGAGGGTCTGTGAGAGCTAGAAACGAGTTTAGGCAACAGCCTCCGACTTTCACGGTTTTAAAACAGTCATTGTCATTCGGGTAGTGCAGCTTTAAATGGCACAGGAGTGGAAATCATTACTTGTCGTTTATGCAGAGGTTTGATGAACCACATTAGTCAAATCCATATGAATTTGTATATGTATTATTATTGTTTTTGCTTTACCTGGACATTGCATTGCCAAGATTATTCTAGCAGCGTTGGATGATACTCTTTTTTTGCAGCGTAGTCAACCAAAACATCACCCAGTTGTCATAAAAAAAAGCCCTCTTCAAATCTACGGTAATCCGTCATAACTCATGCATATTTATGAAGCGGGGCGCTCCTTGTGAATATGCATGGTGCCGCTGGGGAGGGACGGTTACTAGAAGGAGTCGGTAGGAGCGGTTGGAAGCATGTGGAGGAGCCAGGAGGGGTGACGTTGCCACACACAAAAAAAAAATCACCTAAAAAAAAACCAACCCGGAACGCCGCCGGGGGAAAACGCCGCGTGATGCAGGAATTCTCAAGAAGAATGGGATAATGGAGATGTTTTACAGACTAGTGAAGGAATAAAGTAAAACTGTTCTCAAAGAAATATGCTTCTTCATCTATTAAAATAGCTATTCCACATGTTTGTTTAAGAGCTAAAGATACACCTAAAGATGCTATTTAGTATTGAAGGTGAATACAGTAAAGGTTGACCATTTATTACCCAATGTTTACTTAAAAATCTATTCCTCAAAATGAAAAGATTGTTTGAATTCCATGAGCAGTTTCATGTTGCAAGATGAAAAGCAGTAATACAAAACAAAGGCACTATCTGGAGGCGGTGTCTGGGTGCTTTTTCGTTTTTTTTTCTTTCGTGCAATTTCGCTTCTTTGATCCCTTCAGAGAGAATCCTGGCTGACTTTAACACAAGAGAGGACCACCGTTTGTTTGCTTTTACAAAGAGAGAGGAGATAGATATATTTGGAGGGGAGGAGAGTTTATTTCCACACCTGTGACATTGAGTCCGTCGGAGCGCTCGCACCACACCTGCCGGGATGACCCCCTCCACGGCCCCGTCCTCCACTTGTAATCCAGACACTGGCCCTCTGCGGAAACAGCACACAGATAAGGGTTAGCGCCGACATCACAAACCTGTTTTATAAATTAATCATTGACTATGATTATATTTCCGTGCTATCTGTCTTGTTCTGCCTGTAGCGTATGTCATTTTTCAGCGTGTACTGTGAGGCAGTCAGGACCTTGCCCGCACGGGTGAAGCACTGACCTGTACAGGGGCGCGCCTCCTGCTCCTGCTCCGGGCACTGCAGCAGGTTCTCGGGGTCCTGAGCCACCACGGCCCTGGAGCGGACCTGCACCGAGCCGAAGCCCAGGTCGTCTCCCCCCACGCAACTGAGCTGACAGCGGCCCCACGTCGTCCACTCTGTCAGGTAGCACTCTCCTGGGGAACAGAGGGGGGGTGTTATAGGACACGGCCTATGGATGGTTTTACATGATAAGCAAGAATCAGATGATGGACAAACATGTTCAGGCTTTGTGACTGTATGTTAAATAAAGTGGATCTTATATGGCAGCAGAAAAATGGTTTATGAAATACCGTATTTTCCGGACTATGAGTTGCACAAGTTTTTTTCTTCTTCATTATGCATTTTTTGGCTGGTGCGACTTATACTCCGGAGCGACTTATAGTCCGGAAAAAAGATAATATTTTGTCGTGATGTTATATTTGTTGCATTTTCTCAGAGCTGCTGCTCCCCATAGTGTTTGTGAAGAGAGACGAGGTACAACATTCCAAACAACCCATTGTTTAACTGAGGTGGCGGGCAGCCAAAGGAGAAGTGGTGTTTAGTTAGTCTGCGCAATGTATTTTTCCTATAGCCGTTAGCATTTAGCCATCCAACATTGCAAATTATGAACGATTCAGATGTTTTCAGCTGTTGTCAACTCATCTACAACATTTAGGTGAGGTCAATGCCTAATAAAATGATTAATGAATGTACAGACCTTTTGAGATTTTACTTTAGATAAGAATTGGTGTATAAGAGTGGCCTCTGAGCTAAATGCTAACTCATGTTTCTGCTTTGCTCTTGTGAGGTCAGATACATTATCCAATATCCACTAAACATCATCTTATAATATATTAATGACAAAGAAACCATACAAATTATATAACTGTCATGAAACGGACATGTCAAACCTTGGCATAGTTTAATATATGGCCTGGCTTCACCATTCGTTTGTATGGGCATAGAACGCCCAATTCATACAGGTCCCGGGAAGTCTTTTGGCTAACAAACGTACGTATTCAGTGATTTCATTATGGTAACTTTCAGAATGCTGATACTTTGTCTTGATTTAAGGTTAATATCTCTGTAACTACTGAGCTCATCCATATACAACAACAAAAAAGGTTCAAGGTCGTCTGTCAGCAAAAATAAACGGAGGTACAATTATTTTTTCGTAATGGTGTCCAAAAGTGGTGAAAAAAAAAACCCTGTGCTTGATGTTGATCAGCAGAAAGCATTTTTAGCGCAAATATTAATATGACAGGTGGGAGGATGTAATCTCTAAGAAAGTTTCACATTTGTCAACTTTCTGTTTGGAGAATTCTTTAATAAAACTGGACTTTTAGGACACTTACATCACTGTATCATTTAGAAGCACATGTCCCATTATGTGACCTGTAACGTCTCAGAAAGTACAGCGTAGCAGATCTTAAAATAAAAATCACATTCATATAAAAGTCCAAATTGAACTTCATCCCACTTTTATGTTTGAATCCTCGGGGCTCTGCAGTTATTCCATTTCTCCTCGGTTATATCTACTGAAATGTCAGCCTCTCCTGTCCGCTCGGCTCCTATCCTCCACTTCGTGTGCTGCTGCCGGGAGATTGCAGCGGAGTGCAGCGGGTCAATAACGCACTCAGGAGAAATCTAAATGAAAGATCCATTTTTCACAGCGCCGCGTCAGCCTCGAGCATGGGAACCTAACACAGGCACGAGCGGGCCGCTAACTGGGTCAGCCTCCTACCGAGCACAACTGTGAGCACATGGCCATCTTTTAATTAACCCAATACTGTAGGTCCCTGCGCAGAAACAAGATTAGGCAGTGAGTTGTAGTCCGAGTTTTTTTTTGACACAGTCACAATTTAAACTTCATAAACACTTTTACTACAGCTAGAACCAGTATATACTACTTCCTAATCCCAAGGAAATAAAACAAATTATAATTATCGCTTTATTTTTTTCTGTCTTGTTTCTGGCTCTGCACCATTTTTTTTATAGTCACATAGCACTAGTGCAGCTTACACATAATGTAATTACACGCAAAACGTGTTGGGGTAAAAAGCAGCATGATGCTAACTTCCCAGGGTAACGACTGTTTCCTGACTGTGTTTTATTCCTATGGACTTAGCTATGTCTTGCTGAAATAAACATACATTCAACCAGTGGCAGAAAACAAGCAGCTGTTAGATAATTGACCTGAGTTCTTCTCTTGTTGTTGTGTTATTGTTTAGTTTAGTTTAGTTTAAGTTGTTTAGTCGGGACTATGTCTCTGAGCTGGCCTGGTGTCGCCTCGGGGTCCCCCCAGAACAGCTGGAGGTGTGCGTGGAAGTCTGGGCATCTCTGCTGAGACTGCTGTCTCCGGGACCTGGCCCCAGATAAAGCGGAAGTAAATGGATGGATGGATTGTTTAGCTCCTCCTCCTCCTCAGGCTTCAGTGGCTCTGGCTTCCCCGCACGACTTAGGTTCTTAATCAGCGAAACATCAAGGTTCTGCTAGAAGCAACTAAACACGTCCTGGAGCACTTAAAAAGCAAACATACCAGAAAAAGCTTTTTTTGTCTTGTCATTTTGGCAACAAAATGCATCATTACTTTGTAACAGGGCGCCTAGTCTAACCTCGGATTCAGGAGGAACAATGCGGTTTTCGTCCTGGTCGTGGAACACTGGACCAGCTCTATACCCTTCATCGGGTGCTCGAGGGTTTGTGGGAGTTCGCCCAACCAGTCCACATGTGCTTTGTGGACCTGGAGAAAGCGTTCGACCGTGTCCCTCGTGGTGCCCTGTGGGGGGTGCTCCGAGAGTATGGGGTCCGGGGCCCTCTGCTAAGGGCTGTCCGTTCCCTGTATGACCGTAGCAGGAGCTTGGTTCGCATTGCCGGCAGTAAGTCAGACCTGTTCCCGGTGCGTGTTGGGCTCCGCCAGGGCTGCCCTTTGTCACCGGTTCTGTTCATTACTTTTATGGACAGAATTTCTAGGCGCAGCCAGGGGCCGGAGGGTGTCCGGTTTGGGAACCTCAGAATCTCATCTCTGCTTTTTGCAGATGATGTTGTTCTGTTGGCTTCATCAAATCAGGACCTTCAGCACGCACTGGGGCGGTTTGCAGCCGAGTGTGAAGCGGCCGGGATGAGGATCAGCACCTCCAAATCTGAGGCCATGGTTCTCGACCGGAAAAAGGTGGCTTCCCCGCTTCAGGTCGGTGGGGTGTCCTTGCCTCAAGTGGAGGAGTTCAAGTATCTCGGGGTCCTGTTCACGAGTGAGGGACGGATGGAGCGTGAGATCGATAGACGGATCGGTGCGGCGTCAGCAGTGATGCGGTCGCTGTATCGGACTGTTGTGGTGAAGAGGGAGCTGAGCCAAGCGGCAAAGCTCTCGATTTACCGATCGATCTACGTTCCCACCCTCACCTATGGTCATGAGATTTGGGTAATGACCGAAAGGACAAGATCGCGAATACAAGCGGCCGAAATGAGTTTCCTTCGCAGGGTGGCTGGGCGCACCCTCCGAGATCGGGTGAGGAGCTCAGTTACCCGGGAGGAGCTCGGACTCGAGCCGCTACTCCTCCACGTCGAAAGGAGCCAGCTGAGGTGGCTAGGGCATCTGTTCCGGATGCCTCCTGGTCGCCTCCCTCGTGAGGTGTTCCAGGCATGTCCTATTGGGAGGAGGCCTCGTGGAAGGCCCAGGACACGCTGGTGGGACTATGTCTCCGAGCTGGCCTGGTGTCGCCTCGGGGTCCCCCCAGAACAGCTGGAGGAGGTGTGCGTGGATCGGGAAGTCTGGGCATCTCTGCTGAGACTGCTGCCCCCGCGACCCGGCCCCGGATAAAGCGGAAGAAAATGGATGGATGGATGGATGGACAAATTAGCAGGCACTGCTTTTTTTTTTTTATTGGCTTTGAAAATGGAAAACATGCGGCTCTTCACTAATTTCTGTGGCAAAGATCAAAAAATGACGGGTACCAACAGTTGCTACAAGATATGTTTCACTCAGGATGTAATTACTTTACTGGAGGTGACTTAAATGTTAGCATTGAAGCTAAAGGCTAAAGGACAGGAAGTAGTCTTTACCCTACATTGGGCAACAGGAAGTTTGCTCAAAACATTCTGTGCAGGTACCTTTTCAATTGAGCGTATTTAGAATACAGTTACTTTCCTAAAAATCAAAGGAATACATCACAGTACTCAATCATTAAATTTCTGTTTCATATTAATAACATGAATAAGAAAGAACTGCAGGGCAAAGGTTTAGCTCTGTCCTTCTGGGCTGTGGGCATTTGCAATGTGCTTTTTTGCATTTCAGATTAGTGGTAAATAAGTTTGGAACAGGTGTGTAACAAGTGTAGACTAAACATCTTCTTAATCATATGCCGCTTTTATGCATGAATATTATGCAAATCAATTTGAAAGCATTGTAAGTATTCAGAATACAGAATACTCTGATTGGACAAAATAACGGAACACATTACAAAATACATTTTAAGGTAGAGTATTCAGTATCCTGTAACTACATACAATTTCAAAGTCTTCTCCCCAACACTGTTAGTCCTAAGCCGACTGCCTCCACTGTGGGCCAACCTGACCAGCATGTTTTTGTTACGTGATACATATGTAATACAACGTGCGTGCAGTAGCTGAGTTGGTTTAAAGGGAATTATGCAAAAATAACTTTTGAAAACTGTATTCCCATGCCCCATAATGTTGTTGTACCAAGCCAATAGTATTTTTTCACACAGTTTTTATATTTACACCAATATGTAATTTCTGGGTCAAGATAAAATATGTAAACGGAGTCTAGGATATACAGTGTAATATCAAACATCAAAGTCTTTACTGTATTTGAGAAAAATAACTTAAACTCTAGGGGTGAACTTGAGGAGACAGTGCTCTGGAGACGCAGCACTTCCACAGTCCGACTTTGTAAAACAGTTCCTAAATAGAGCTCATTAGCGGGGTGTTAAATAATGGATCCACTTGGAAACTTTCCAATCTGGACCAGGAACAACAGTACGACAACTCTGATGCAGCCGGTCTGACTTTTGAGAGATGCTTCATGGCTCATTTGTGGACCACTTTGACCGGTGTCAGACGGAGGAAAAACACGAAACAGCCCCAAACATCGGGTCTGGTGATATTGATGAACATAAACATAAAAAGCACGTACCTGGACAGGGGACAGTGCACGCCTCCTGCAGCGTGATGTTGGTGTCTCCGTCCACGGAGAAGTCCACGTCCCCGCACAGCTCGTCGTCCACCAGGCTGAGCTCCTGCCCAGAGCCGTCCGACACGAAGCACGAGACGTTCCTGAAGCGCAGGCCCTCTCCGCACACCGCCCCCTGGAGGCGCAATGCAAGGATTTCACAGTGACAATGAAGTGTGTGTGTGTTTTTTTTTTTTTTATCAACAACCACATTATTATCACTGCAATAGACTTTAACAAGAGCAGAACAGGGGCTTACTGACCTCCGCCTTGCACTGGGACCAGGCGCTGTATCTCCAGCTGAAGCAGGGCCTGACGGGGCAGGGCTTCCACTGCTCCCTCTGCACGGGACAGGGGCGGCCGTCGCCCTGCGGGACCTGGACCACCGTGCGCAGCCTCCACAGCTTACCTGCACAACAGCACAACATGCGTCATCCGATCCACTGTCGTCTGCATGAAATGTATGAGTCAGAGTTGCTCCAAATCAATGGGCCTCTGTATTGCAATAGTAGATGATCATTAATAAAGATCGTGCAGAACAACAGCAGCCTCACGGGGAACTGTATACGTCTGGGCTAAATAGTGCCTTATGTTAGATGAACCCTTTTAAAAGATACATAACTTCTATTTTAGTATCTGAAACCCCAGAACTACAAGGAAGGTCTCAGAGTGATCATTCGTGTGTGTAACAAAATCTCCAGACAATCGCCAAAAAACAAGAAATCGTTTCTTCTTCAAAATATAGTGCAAGCCCACTAACACTCCCGACAAATAAGACATAGAAATGATTTGATTAAAAACTGTCTTGTTTTTTGTTCAATATGACACTTTGACAAATTGAAATCATGAACACCTGAAAATGTTTTTTGTGTTTCTTATAAGTGGTTATACAGGTAGCAGTCAAATTGAATGGTTTTTCATGTCATTTCATGCCCAAATACTACCGGTACATTTCTAAAGCCACAAACGCACGACATCTTTCATTTCTTAACATTGGCAAACATTCCATAACAGAGGGGCTATTTTGTTGTTATTTAACATGTGTAAAACTTCAGCCAAAACTGCAGTTTAAAGGGTTTCGGACCTTGATCTTTGCATTGTTGATGAACCTTTGCAGTAAAAAAATAGCTTAGCAAAGCCATTATTTTCCAAAAAATTTGATTCAATGCCAGTTGGAATCCAATGTAATGCTTTTTGATGACATTTAAGGCCTTCATTTTGGCACAATTTATTTAATGACTCTTTAATGCTCCACGGAAACCCTGGTGCACACTGGCATATTGCACAATTTCTCTACACAACAGTTTGCTGGATCCACAATGAGTATACCGATAACTGTATGTTTTAGGCTACCAGTCATCCAGGGATTATCCATTTTCAAATATTGTAAACATGGACTGGGGCTTGGTGAAGATGAGGCCGTTCAATCTTCAGAAGCTTCTGCAAAAGTGCGAAGTACCTGTTCTTACACTTTCATAAACCATGCTTTTCCCATCCGATCATTATTCCATTACAGCGCTGTAGAGTAGCGAGGAAACAATACAAAAACACTCTTTACTTGAAGCTGTCCCCGTCTGAAATCCGAGCACACATTTTGGTATGATAAACAGTTTGCCGTGGCGGGGGCGCACAGTTGGAGGAGGTGCTTTGTAACAGATTCAGTGAGCATTTGAACAAACAGCCCTGGGGGAGCGACTGGGGAGAAATCTCAATTAGCTCGGTCCCTGCGGACCGCATTCTGTGTCAGACAACAAAGAAACGCCAAACCCACATTTGGGAAAGAGGCGACGCTGGTGCAGTGGGTGGAGCTTTGCCTCTACCAGTCACACGACCTCGAACCTTGGGCAAGACACTTCACCAGCACTGGCCACGACAGTCAGAAAATACATCTATCTGCTCATCCATCGATCCATCCCCCACCTACCTACCTACCTACCTACCTACCTACCTACCTACCTACCTACCTACCTACCTATCTATCTATCTATCTACCTATCTATCTATCTATCTATCTATCTATCTATCTACGTACCTATCTATCTACCTACCTACCTACGTACCTATCTATCTACCTACCAAATTATTTTAATAGAATGGAATTACTCCAGGAAAAGTCTTCAATGCCAATAGTACTGAAGAACTGTGTAACTTCTTCTGACAAAAGAGAAAATGATTAGTGAATAGTCTGATACTTCTCTGCTCGACACAAAATGAAATAAATAAAGCAGTGGTTCTCAACTGAGATGCTGTCAGGACTCACCAAAATCCCCAATAAGAATTGAATCATGTAAATACTGTATTTTCCCACAAAATAATCTTGAATAAACATTACATAACCCTATGAATCTGAAATGATACTACTACTATACTATACTTCCACGCTCTCAAATGCAGAAGCCTCCGTAGAGTAGTTCTGCCTGAGGCTGTCAACCGAACTTAATCACCGCTCTACACCGCAGCAGAAACAAACGATACAGATTCACCCCAAAGAATCCAAGCAAGAACTCGGCGAAGTCGAGCCAGGCCCATCCCGAATCCCCTAATAAAGCGGCCATTGGGGACAGCGCATAAACACGTGTTAGCATAATTGATACCATCGCGCGCGCTTTCTGCCAGGACACATGACCAGACAGCGGCGACTCCCCCCCGGTGAGGTCTCCCACGGCGGAGCGTCTCCTCTCGGCTGCCAGTTCATCCTGCAGCTAACGGAGCGTGGAGCACCCAAAGGGCCCCGCGCAGCCTCCGGGGGCCCGATTACTGCCTGTGTGCACAAACAGCTGAACCAGGGCTTTACATTACACAGACTGTACTCATAAACGGGGCTTGTGCTAAACGTTATTGAATGCTGTGGTAATGTGGTGTGACGCTAAGAGGAGGGACAGTCAGAAGCAGCCGTAGCTTTAATTACCTTTTAAAGCGCACACACATTCAACTTTGGCTCTTAAAGCGAGACATTGCACATGAATAGGGCAAGGCAAGGCAACTTTATTTATACCACGCATTTCGTACACAAGGCAACTCAATGCGCCAAGGGCAAAAAAATTACATTGAAAACGTTTCAAATTGATATTTCTAGGTGTACACACAGGTTGCACGAAGTCAAATGTATGCTTTTAAATCCAGCGAAAACCTCATTTATACCACTGCGCTGCTGGTGTGTTTTTTCTGGAAATCTCGGGCTCGCTAGCGGACAAAACCTCATAAAGGGCTTTAGTGTGGTCTATTCTTTTACACGGACATTAAAACTAAGATTTTAAGAGAGAAAACTAGCTAAAATCTCAACACTGACCACGGCGAGAGAAATCGACGTTTTCACCTGCCGTGTCTCGCCTTAAAACTTTTAATATTAATATTGTCACAGATTGCCCATGCACCTATTGTTATAACAATATATATATTCCATTCTAACCTTGCACGACAACATACATTCTCAAGATGTGCGACTTTCCAAAAATCCACAGGCTTGCTAAAATTGTACTCAAAACTATATAAAAAATGTTAATAAAAACACGCTGAATCTCATAATGAAAAAATACATGTACGTGATGTTGCAGACAGATTCTCAGTTGTACTTCTGAAGACGTATTATTTCACAGAACAAATACAAAACAATGCAGTGGTCTGTCTGTGAAATGTAACAGTTCTTTTTGAAGGTAAGAGGTGTTAGCGGTCGCCTGTTAACAGCTGTAACTCCACTCGACGACATTTATTAAAATGTCAACTACGGTTTGCATGGAAACTGCACCGACAGCAGTCAATATACCGATTTAAGGTGTATCTCAAATAATTCAAATGCACTCTCTACCCTCTCCTCCTTCCTGACGTACGGCAACAAGTTATCGGTGTAGGAATTTCTTTGTATCTTGTGCGATCAGGAACTGAGTAATTTGTAACCCCTAATGTTGCCCAGTCTGACCCATTGATGGTGAATCTGCTGCTGTTGTGTCTGCATTGAGCTGATTTTAAAATGGACTTAAAGTGTATTATCATGTGTTTCGTCATACTTGCTGTGTGAGCGAGCCTAAGGCAAATTACTTCCATTATTGCGCATGGTTGACAATAACGTTTTCTATCTACAAATAAGTAAAATGTTCTTGAAAGAAGTACAGGTGCTTGTCATATAATTAGAATATCATGAAAAAGTTCATTTAATTTCTGTAATTCAACTTTAGTTTAAAAATTAAAAAAATAAGTATTTTCCTCCCCCTACATGTTCCAGCCATGTCCTAATGTGTAGAATGAGCCCAGACCTGTTCACCACAACTGCCTCTAAAATCCTGCACTGTCACTCAAAAGGTTGTTACTTTGGGTCCGAAGTGCCGTCATGCACGAGCTTAATATAGAAGCTGCAGTTGCGCGTAAGACCTGAGGGGGCAGTAATGAGCATAAAATGTCCAACTTGCATCTAGTCTCTTTACATATGTGACATATGTCAAGCATTTATTTGTTATAATTTTGATGATTATGGCTTACCCTACTGGAACCGCCACCTTAACGTGGTGGAGGGGTTTGAGCACTTGAGCTAAGTTGTCGGGGGCTTCGTGCCCCTGGTAGGGTCTCCCATGGCAAACAGGTCCTAGGTGACGGGTCGGACAAAGAGCGGTTCAGAAGCCCCTTTTGAGAGACCAACAGGCCCGGTTAGAACCATGAGGTCCTTCTGTGGGCCCACCACCTGCAGGAGGAGCCAGAGGGGCTGGTGCAATGTGTTTTGGGCAGCTCCAACAGCTGCCCCCACGACCCGGCAACGGACAAGTGGAAGAAGATGGATGGATGGCTTACAGTCCATTTTCAAAATATTCAAATTTTATGAGATTTTTAATTTTGGGTTTTTACAAGCTGAGCAAATAAAGGCTATACATATCTCAATCTGCATGTAATGAGTCTCTCATGTATTAGTTTCACAGTTGAAGTTCAATAACAGAAGTGAAGGCAGAAAACACTACTAAAAAAATATAAATACAATAAATACAATATAAAATATATTGTATTTATTTACTTAAAGCGACAATGCATATTCATGAACATATAAATGTAAATATGCCAGAATTTGTCAAAGGCTACTTTCCATCTGTAGTCCCTGGCAGATCAAGAAAATACAAAGACCAGTATACAACATTAAAGACATTTTACCTATCTATATTCTACATTTTGCAGTGTGTCTTGATACTAAAGACGTTTCCTCCTTCATTTTCCAACGCACTAACACTCGAAATGAGCGTTCCCACAAAGGATAGGTCTGTGCGAAACAGACTGAGCAGTGAGGAGAAGTGCCTGATCAGCTCCTTCACAGCATCGATGCAGACTAAACACCGGGAAGCCGCCCCACGTGCAACACGCACCAGACGACTTCAGCTCCACGTTCATTTAGAAGATTCAAAGGAGTTTGAATTTGAACAATTTTACAGTCATATAGATATTTGTTCATGAAAAAAGCGGCTATGAGACCTGACATGATTTTATTGGATGTGGAAAAGCACCAATTTTTGAGTTTGAAGAAGCTAACATTTTATTAATTTTCATAACAATAGTGGGCGGTGCTGTCACGGTAAAGTCCGTCTGAAAGCCACCTCCTGTAGGTGCCTTCACAGAGGAATTAGCGGAAGTGGGACGGAAAGGGAAGGAGGAAGCGGTTTCAGAAAGGGCCAAGGTTACCAGTCTGCGCAAAGTGATCTTGCCCGATGACACAACAGGACACGACATGATCCAAAAACCAGTGCCCTCTGAATCTGTGGCTGAGCGCGCAGAACCACTCATCCAAAGGCTTCCCATGATGAACCAACCTCAGAATGGCCATGATCCTCACGAGATACCGCATGCGCTTCGCTTCATTCATAAGGCGGCGGCATTCGCAGTCATTTCTCCTCCCTCGCTTCGCCCGTGTCCCCGTAGGCATCCAGGCACAGAGGCATGATGGGATACCCAATCCTGTACCAGCTGTCACTTTGATTGTTTGGCCACAGAACACACAATATCACCATCATCCATCCCTACAGGTCTGGGAACTTTTAACTGCTTCCAGCTACACTCAACTCCAAATCTAACTCGTGCCTTATTTCTGGCTTGGGAACTGAATTGAAGTCCCTCGAGGGATGTGGGGAAAATATGCTCAAACAAGCTGTCTTTTCTTGCGGTCTACCTGTAGAAGCATATCTACCTAGCCTGGGGACAGATTAGGGCTCACACACCGGCTAAAGCCCGTTCTGCTGTTGTATCTTCGCTCTCGCCCGGAGTCGCTTCTCAAGGACTCCCGGAAAGCTTAGCCCTCCCCGGGCGCCGAAGCGCGTGCCGGTAATAGGTCGAGCAATCAATGAGCTGATCCCGCCGCATTATTCCGTGCTAGAGGTTTTTTTTTTTTTTTAGGGAGCCATAGAGAGCCTCGGTTTCTCACGCAAGGGAAAGAGAAAAAGGGTGTTCACATTTGGCGCCGCTCGCGTGGATATCTTTAAGCACACAGACAGCCGAGATATGAGCGCCGCTGACCTGCTGCCGAGAGAGATACCGCTCCAAGGTTTCAAAGTCACACGTGGAGTGAAGGAGAGGATGGAGAAAAAGGAGCTGAGAGGAAATCAATGGGTGCACAGAGTGGATATAGGATCGCAAACATTATTGTGTAACTGGAGGGCGCGGTATGAAACGGAATCTAGTGCACTTTGGCATCGACTCCACCATTTAAACTATTGATTCTGAGAGTTATTTTTTGCCATAAAAACAACAGTAAACATTTAAAAGTCATACATCATGCAGTCATGATGGCCTCTAGACCAGGGGTTCCCAAAATGACGGGAAAAAAAGAGATGATTTCAAAACAATATTTTCTTTAAAGGCACACTGCGTAACATTTTTGATTATACTTTGCCAGCATTACAAAACATGCCCCTACTGACCAACTAGATGCAGAAAATGCTGTTTTTGCAGTAATCAAAGAATGGATTTGGATGAGAACCCAAACTGTTTTTATCTCATATTCGGCTGCCTTTCCTCAACATCTCCATGGAGACAAGTTGGAGACGTTCCCGCGCTCAGTAAAGTTAGTCAGGTCTTAGAAGAGGTGAGTAGTTTGGTCGTTTTTATTTAATTTAATTTTTTTAAATGTCTTTTATTTAATTCTATTTATTGTGTGAAATGTTACGCGGTGTCACTTTAACTTTATAACATGAAATTTTAATTATTTTTCATTTATATAGTGACCAAATAAATATAACTGAATCTACTATTTATAGCCTCCTTCTTCCAAAGGTCAATATGAATGCGGGCAGGCTCGGGAAGTACTTTGCTCTAATGGACTTTCCATTGAAACTTTTTTGCACTTGTTTAAGTCATTATTGAACACAGGCTTGTCATTGTTACCTCCACGTAAATGCCTTAACACTCACAACATCGTCCTATTTTTTTTTTTCCTTTTGCTACTTTTATTTTTGCCCTATTCTAAATATTGGAGCCAAACTGCTAGCGTAAACGGGCTTCAGTTAGCCACCCTTACTTAGTCCAATCTTAATTTACAGCCTAACACAGATTTTTTATGCTTTACGTGTAAAATTATTACACCTTTATATCGACTATATGCAGTGGGGGGTCCCAACTTCAGATCACTGATCCAGATGCCAGGAAAGATCATTTGTTCAAGCTCATCCCCTTTCATCATAGCACCAAAGTTTATCCATACAATAAACCATGTATATCAGCACACTACTCCGTGTCTGTAACTTTTGTGCTGTCTCTTCATATTACGCCATACTTTGGTGGAGTTTGCGAACATGTTTTTGTGTGCTAGTTTCCGCAGCTTGTACAAGGCTTATACAGAGAGAATGAAACAACAGAGGTTTGGAGAGCCGTCAACCCACGCGGCAGCAGACCCGCTTTCATCAGGAACTACAACTACAGCCCCTTTTATCAAGCCAGGAGTGGATTTGGCAAGAGTACGAAAGGTCTGGAAGCATGCAGAACAGGGTTAATGTGTTACCCGAAGGTAGGTCCGTAACAATAACAATTGAAACATAATAAGGTGGGACAATATAGAGAACATCTATATAATTGAAGACCATTTTATCACACAAAAACTGTAACCCTGAAGCATTCAAATGACAGAAAAACATTGTTCTATATCCATTCAACCAATGAGATGATAAATGATCTTTTGCTTCCATAATGCATTACCCAAATGGGCTTTTAGGAAGAAACAACATGTGTAAAAGGTTAGTTTAGCACATGACTTCAGATTTAGAATGTGACCTACCCGCCAGCCCGCACGTGTGGGTGCACTTGGACCAGGGCGACCACTCCGACAGCTGGCAGTTCACCGGACACTCCACCACACAGGACGCGTTCATGGACCACTTTCTCTCCAGACCCAACTGCAAGACCAAGATACAGGACCAGCGTGAGAATAAATGCAATGCAATACCAGATTTCTCCACCGTAGAAAGGTTTTCCAAAAGACGCCATCTGCACTGGGTGGTTATAGGATACTAGAAAAGACCATTCAAGTTTACAGCTCTACTTTTTAGTCTTCAATTCTAAAACAGGCCATTACATATGACGACATTTGACCACCTTTCTATGATGAATTAATTAAAAAAGTTACATTTTTGCATAACAGGCTTTTATTGCCGTTTTTTCCCACTAAAATCAGCCAACTGCGCAAACACCAGTAAGTTAAATAACACGTTATTTTAACATTTTAATCTTAGTTACGTCACCTCTTTGCAGAACTTGAGGTCCACAGACTTGCTGTCGCTCCGGACGCAGTCCAGCATCCGGGTTTTGATTCCGCTCCCGCACACGGCTCGGTCGCTCAGCTGGCACGTGCTCCAGTCTGTAGGGGGGGGGGGGGGGAACCACAGATTGAGAAACCCTCATCTCTGTGACAGTGTTTGTCAATGAGGAAAGTATGTGATTTTATAACTCACTCAAATGAAAGTACAGAACTATTTGCTGTGGAAAGTGCAAATCGATTTAAATAATAGGTATGAAAAATAATGTTCCGGCTTCAAAAACATGTAAATTGCGCCCGAATTCCCCCTCTGTACAGGAACATGACGGGAACAAACATTTTTCCTTGTTGGAAGTCAGTGGCATTTGACAGTACATCCCCACAGTGCCACCTACTGTTCTGGAGTCTACATATTAGGCAATAGGATGTAGTAGAAAGTATTGCATTTTCTACAAAAAACTCTACTTAAATCTGGGTACTAAGTAACTCATGCCCCTAGAGGCCATAAGCGCCACTGCAGGTGTCGTAGCATGTTGCGTTTTTTTACTCATTAATTGTCCGTGAGAGTAAATACTTCGCTGGCAGAAAAGGCAAAGGCAGAGAGGGATATTTTACATCCAATTACACAATGAATATCTTTTTTTTCACTCAAACTCGGCTGTAAATACTGTTTAAGTGGCGCTAGCCCGCAGTGAGCTTTGCCCGTTAGCCTGTTAGCTTCTTCTCCGTGGTTCCATTAGTGTGTATTGGTGGCTCCGACCCGGTGGCAGGCAAGTTGCAATTGTGGTTTTCTGGCCAGAGACACCGGGGGGAGATGAAAGACCACCCAATCATCTCATTAACACTTGTGTTACTCCCAGAGAGACTACGAAAAGGATTTATTAAGGTAAACAAATATATGTGTTACAAATGCTGAACGGTGTCACTACAACTTTTAAACAGGCATTTTAGTTGCATGTGTCCTACCTGTGATGTTGTAGGAGTAGTGGAAGCAGTTGGTATTGTGTTTGCAAGGCTCCGTTTCAGTGGTGGGGGGGCACTCTTTCTCCTCCCCGGGCTGACGCAGGGGGTAGGCACTTCGCTGTCTGGTGCTGTTACTGTTACACGGCTGAAAAGGAAAATAAAAAAATAAATAAAAACACACAACAAAATATTGTTGATTCACACATTTCCAGAGAAAACAATCCAAGAGGAAGAGGATTTTTTTTTTTTTTTTCCTATGACGCAGTCGGGTTAGAAAAAGGATAGTGAAGTTACTGCAAAAAGTTAGACTAGCATGTGAGTCATGAACAGATAAATATAGCTGTAGTGTTCTGCCTGCTCTTAAATACATCAGCAAGAAAATGGCTGAGAACTCCTGTGGTTTTTAATTCATTTGGAATTACAAATGCCATGATTGCTCTGTATTGTACATTGGCTTTGTAGATTAAACATATTTTTCTGTTCAAATAAAGATAAAAGAATTAACATTTTATTCTTTCTCCAGATAATTCAGTACACACTTAGGTAACATTTAGTGAGGAGTTTGTGCTTTGTTTTTGGCCACATTCATAATTTTTGACCTGTAATATCATGAAAAAAAATGTAATATATATGTGTTTATTGCTTTGACAACATTTTTAATGCTGGTCAAACAAACACCTTCCCACAGTGAGTTTTCTAATGAAGATAAGGAGCGTTGGTCATCATAGTCTTTAGCACTATGCTGTTAGCATGAACGCAGAGACAAATATAGTGCACTGATGTTTGATCTCCTGCAAATCCGGGAAAATATATATTTTTTTGGAACTAGACGACCTGAAACAGAACCTTTTATACTAAGTAAGGCCTTTAATCGCGAACTTGTTTTTTTCCAGCCCTCGAAATGTATACGCAACACTCCATCGCAATGACAAGCAGGTAGTGAGGTAGTTTCCATCTTGCTTGTGCCACCATTTTTCTTTTACCTGCGCACTCTCACACTGTTTGGACTTTGATATAAAAGTAAAAGTTGCTTTTTTTTATGCGAAAAAACTTTTTCAGACTATACCCTGAAATAAATTTTAATTGATTCTTCCCTCCTGGAACCGCCACCTTAACGTAGTGGAGGGGTTTGAGCCTGGGGGCTCTGTTGTTGGGGGCTTCGTGCCCCTGGTAGGGTCTCCCATGGCAAACAGGTCCGAGGTGACGGGTCAGACAAAGAGCGGTTCAGAAGCCCCTTATGAGAGACCAACAGGCCCGGTTAGAACCATGAGGCCGTCCTTCTGTGGGCCCACCAGCTGCAGGGGGCGCCATAGGGGCTGGTGTAATGTGTTTTGGGCAGCTCCAACAGCTGCCCCCACGACCCGGCAACGGACAAGTGGAAGAAAATGGATGGTTGGATGGCTGATTCTCACTGGCTATTCTCGCCGGGCTCAACATCTAATGAGTCAACTAAACCGCAGCATTACACAGCCCTTACATCAGCCGGTAACCTTTTGGTGATAGTCTAATTACATCTTTTTGGCAGTATCAGCGGTATGTCCCCCTCACCAGTGGACAGGGGCTCCAGGCGGACCAGTCACTGAGCACACAGTCCTCCGGGCAGGGCAGGCGGCTGTTCCTGGCACCCAGGGGCATCTCCTCGGGGTCGCACAGGTAATCCTCCACCGGCTCCGAGGGGCCGTCTATGGTATTCAGCATGCACCTGTAAAACACGTGCCACAGATGAGATAGCATTTAGAAACTTTCGCATGAATACGCTTTTTACATCAAATATTGGCGTTTAGAAATTCCAGGTAAAAAAAAAGAAAAGACTTGCTAAAGTTTGCAACTTTAGCGGCACGAATTTTACCAATGACACCACTGATTCAGGATGGAAATTCAATTATTAAGCATTACAATCTATAATTCAGCTGCTGCTTCTCACCGAGTCACTCGATCGTGATTTCTTATTCATTCTATTTCACAAAGTTCTAAATATGGCTGCTTGGCGGAGCGGTGTGGGAGTTGAGACTTCTGTAAGGGTTTTCGTAATGGAGCTGACTTTTGGATTGTAAGTGGGCATCTCTTTGCCCCTGTCTTCATTAATGACAACAGCCCACTGAAGTTGTTTAAACCCGTGAAGAATACAAGTTTAATGTGTCTAAGAACTTGGGAGATAATGAGTTATTTAACACGAAGTTCAAGTGTCGTTTGCTTCGGATATCGCTAAAAATGTTCCTTCAGGTTAGACACATAAAAAAATAGTAATGCATGAGTCATGTATATAAAGTTTGTATGGGAGAGTCACATCTCCCACATATCCTTACCGGACTTTCCTGGTCTGCACTCCCTCTCCGCAGTTATCCTTCATGTCCACGTTGCTGACCTTCCACACGCTCCAGGGCTCAGACACCCACACGTACTGCCCGCAGTCACTCAGGCAGGGCACCACCTCGTAGACTTGGGCCTATGGGGGCAAGCACAATGGGACAAGACTTTGAGAATGAGTGAGGGGTTTCATGTGTGTTGGACCCATAGACTGTAAAATGAATAGACAGCGTCCGCTCACTCCTCCCCGTTTGCCATAATGACCACGTTCGAAAGGGCATCCATGGCGGATTTACAGACTCCTCCTACCTAGCCCAAATCGAGCATGTTCTTAAAAAGGGCAAAAGGGCGGGATCTTCACTGTAGACTCGGCCGTCGCGGGGCATGTAGTTTATTAGTATACGAGATTTCTAAAATGTAACCCAGCGTTATCACAGGAGGAATATCTAGCTGTAGAAAGTTTTTAAAAAATAGGCACCAGGCTTTAAAGTTGTCTAAAGTGCAATGCTTTCTAATGGAAAACTAGCTTGTTCTGCTGCCCCCTATATGGAGGTATTACAGCAATGCACAGGTCATAGTTTCATGCATACTCAAGCCTTTGTAATCAATGACCGTAAAATGTCCTGTATACATATTCAAAAACTTGAACCAACTAGATCATCTTAATTTATTTGGTCTTGAAATTTGATGCTGTAGTTGCCCATTGTTTGATTGGTTTCACTCAACACAATTTCTCTTGTGGACCAACAAAGCTCATATCTCCGACATCTACCTCTACCTGAGAGCCTACCAGAGTTGGCTTCTAGTGAACAAACATGAACAGTCCACCCTAGCACTCAGTCTTTTATGTGCTCATAGATGTTAAATGTCTAATCTGTGATTCTCTGCCAATTCTATACAATGTTTTTAATACTTTTTAAACCACCATCCTTTCACCAGGTGGTTTCTCACCTGGTTGACGTGGTCCAGTTTGGGGCAGGGTCTCCCTCCGTTGTAGGGCTTCTCCCGGAGCCACTTGGAGCGCACTTTGACCCCGCTCCCGCAGGACTTACTGCAGCGCGACCAGTTGGACCACTCGCTCAGCTTACAGTCCGATGGGCAGGGGATGATGCACGCCTCCTCGATGTATCCTGGAGCACAAGGCAGTAGAGTAGATCCGATCAGTGTTTGTAAACCGGCTACAGCAGCGTATGATATATTATATTAATGGAAGGTTTTACATTAGCCACCAACCGCTGCAAACTTGTCAATGGAAGACTTAACATTAACCACAAAACACTGCAGATTTGTCAATGGTAGGATTAGCATTAGCAACAAACCACTACAAATTTGTCAGAGGAAGGATTAGCATTTGTGGAGCAAATTTGTTAATGGTAGGATCTGCATTAGACACAAACCGCTGCAAATGTGTGAGAGCAAGGATTAGCATTAGCCACAATCCACTGCAAATGTGTGAGAGGAAGGATTAGCATTATAGTCACAAACCAATGCAAATTTGTCAGCCTAAGAATTAGCATTAGCCAAAAACCAATGCAAATTCTGAATAAATGAGACCTTTTTGGTCACTTGAAATCTATCAAATTCAACAGGCAAAAAGCAAAAGCCAAGTTATTTACATATCTCAAGTTTATCGTTGCATTTAATAAATGGTTGCAGAACTGTGGTGAAGCACATCGATGGACAGTATATCCTTGCCTTGTAGATATGATAAACCACTTTCTGTCATAGGATCCAATTCACACAGCACTGCACTTTAGCCAGCCCGATTGTGTAAGGCTTGGTGCTGTGAAAGGCATCTATTGTCAATCAAAGAAAAACAACAAACTGCAGCATGTCATTCCTGAAAGGGTGGATGTTGTCTCAATAGGGCACTTGAGAAACAAAAACCATGGGATATAGAAAGTTTGCAAGACATACAACACAGAGAGAAAGCCTCATTGCAGGGAGCGGCGGCGGCGCGGCGCCCTTGTGGACAAAGTCACTGGGGCTAAAAATACAGCAGGCTGGACCACTGGAGGATTACTGTGTGCTACGGTAAGGTCACACTCAAAAGAGCTATCTGAAGTAAGTATTTTCGGGAGTTGCGCCTGGAGGGAATAGCCGAATACAGTGTAGCTTACACAGACATATTTTAACTGTTGCCTTCTACCAGATACTGTATGTGTGGCCATTATTACCACTACTTTGCAGATGTATTGGGTTAATGCCCATATAATGTACTAATTTTCATCGAGCACAAATCTTCTCAATACACTGGGCTAGAATTACTATAGTATGCAGCTGCGGCTAGAGAGTTTCCCAAGAGACTAAACTGAAATTTATACTTTAGACGCGTAGGAGTCATAGCTGTATCATGAGTTCATGAAAGTTTAAAAAGCTCCATACTTGTTTATTCATAAGATGCAGGATTTTGACACTTAAAAAGACTTTAAACAAAGACGTAGCATATTTTCCCTCGGTTCTCGGGTGCCGCCATCGCTAAATAATGAAACAGGTGCCCTAAGTAATCACCTCTTTTGCCGTGGTTACATTTGAATTATATGTAGGCCTATAGCTAAATATATTTTCTTTTCGGCCCAAAGTAACAGCACTCAAGTAGAAGTAAAAAGTGCTACATGATAAAACTACACCAAGAAGTACAGTTACTTCAAGTACATGTACTAAAAGTAGCTTAACACTACAGAGTATGGAGTGAAATAATAGGCCCTTATGAAGCACTTTAGGTGACTTGTTTCCCCCGGGTAGTCCGGTTTACCGCACCACTAAAAAGATTGGCAGCCTGTCAGTGTGTCCCAGAGGTGGCTGTGGTGTAGTTTATCACCACTGAGGATGGCATGAATGAATAATGACTACAGTGCGGCGCGTTGAGAACCTTGGTAACGCACACTTGTAAAGCGCAATACAAGTGTAAGCCATTATTATTAAGTAAGTGGTTTATTTGTCATTGTACAGCCATACAACGAAAATTGTGCGTCAGCTCCTTCTTCGTCCTCCTGCGCAGCTCCCTCCGCTCCATAACTGCCGTTCGCCATCTTCCCCTCGCTTGCCCCTTTTTGGTTTCCTGTAGCTCCTCTTGTGACGCCTCCACTGTCGCATGTGAAGGTCAAGCCTAATGATCCCTTTTTTCAACTCCCTTCCCTTCCCGTTGCAGCCAGTGACCATTAGACAAACTCGCACTGGCTAGAAGAGCTTTGGCTCAATCACATGACACCCTCAAAGCGCAAACAGTAAAACACCCCCCCCCCCCCCGCCTCCCCCCGCTGCCGCTTTTGATGTGCGGGCAATAAGACGGTGTTAGCACGACAAGCGCTGTGATTCTTAATTCCCTTTACCAGCCTTTTGACTGGGGATAGCGCGGAATGCTAATGCCGCACCAGCCTGACAGATCTGGGCTAGTCTCCAGTCAGTGCAGTGGAGGACGAGCGCGGGCCCAAATTGGCTGCTTTTGATGAGTGGGGCCGAGCCGGTGAACGGGACGGGGAGGAAACCGCAGACAGATTTTTCTTTTCTGTATTTTTAATTTTTTTTTTGCGCCGTAGAGCTACAAATGTCAGGAACAAGTCGGATCATTTTAGAACATGTCCAAAATTGCAGTCAGCGGTTTTGGAGCGGACAGACAAATCGAATGCGTTTCAATGTCAGAGAAAAAAATCGAGCGCTTTTCCCCATGTGCTCGGCTATGTCATGTAATATTATTATTGTACTATCCTTTTTTCTCGCTGAAACAGGGAAACTGACTCGATTTTGAGCTAAATCAGCTTGAGCAATAGCCACCCAGAGGAGTTTCTGTTTGGCAGAGGCGGGCCCAAAACAATACAAACAATGTTGTTTAATGCGGGAGAAAGTTTCGATACTCAATGGGATCCAACAGACTTTAAAGACAAGCATTAGCCAGGTAAACACATCTGCAATATGGAAGTTAAATCATCCTGGCTGCCCTATACCTCGATGGGCTTTTTTTTTTTTTTTTTTAAATGTGACGATGTTAAAAAAAGTCTGTGCCTGCTACTGATACGAAACCCGTTTTCCCAAAATGCGGTTTTCTTTATGCTCTTGCAACAACATCTCAACAAGGTTTTTTTCAAAGGGATTTTTTAATATGTAATTCCTATTATATATAATTATAACTGCAAAAACTATTATAACTGAAAAAAACACTGCATAATTTGAATGTTTTACAGAATATTTTCACTTGCTTATTCAAAAACAAAACAAGATCCAAAATCCATCGTTACAAAAAAAGTCTTTGTAGCTACAACATAAAACCACACATTTAAACCTGGCTCTATCCAACATTTAGATTTTGTCACTGAAATTATAGGCAATTTTGGCCATTTGAATCCATATTTTGTTTAGGAAACCATTAAAGGAATATTTTCTTTGTTAATGTCAGCGTTTTTTCCCCCCCCTGGGTAGCATAGCCATCCAAGGAACTCACCGTGACTGTTGCATCGGGACGTCTCCACTATGCGGTTGTCCTGGTCGTAGCAGCCCATGGCCTGGTAGCGGTACCCCTGCCCGCACTCTCGGATGTCACCCTGGACCTTCATGCCCAGCTGGCCCTCCACTCGGCCCCCCTCCGGTAGGATGCAGTCGGACCAGTTCCCCACGGGCTGGGCGTTGTACTTGTTGCAGGGGCAGTACTGCGTCTCCGTGAGCGGGTACGCCTGGTGGTTCTTGCACTGCTCCCGCTTCTTACTCTTACCTGGGGAAGTCCAGACAAAAAAAAACATTTGTCATTTTTTGCCTTTTAGTTTCCCTTTTTAAGCTACATTTTGGATTTTTTTCCCCATAAATATTTGCACAATTTATAGCTTAAAATAATGTGCCAAATTAATCCATCCCTATTCTCAAGAACACACAAGTGAAAAGAATTGGAGAGAAGGCTAAAAACTAGCTGTTAGCTACATCTTTGTGCAATCTCTCATTCCTCCAGCAATTTTCTAATGTAGTAGATGTTTTCAAACTCATCAACTGGACAGAGTTGTGTATTGGCGAGACATGCTTTGAAGTGAATGAAGGCAATTTGAGCTGTGAAATAATCAGATGAAGGAGTAGGAGCCATAGACTGTGAAAAACATGGACTAAGCCAAGTACAAGGAAATGGGAACAGGCTCCAGAAGTTATTTGGTCTAATGGACCCGTTTCTTTCAATCATTATTGAAAACAAGCTTGTCATTCTTACGTGTTTGTCTTAACTTGTCCTATGTTTTTTTTTTTTCTTTTGCTATTTTTATTCTAAATACAGAAGCTGGCTCCAAAAAAGCAAGCCAAATTGATAGCATGAAGGGGCTTCAGTTAGCCCACGCTGTTAATGTTAAAAGCACAGCATAACCACATATCGGCTTATGTGTATGGAAAACATGAAATAGTGACTCAGCCCTGATTATGTGAAAAGCCCCAAATAGTCGATG
The DNA here is from genome assembly GCA_021464625.1 of Proterorhinus semilunaris. NCBI lineage: Eukaryota > Metazoa > Chordata > Actinopteri > Gobiiformes > Gobiidae > Proterorhinus > Proterorhinus semilunaris. The sequence goes on from CM038360.1 coordinate 24,988,557, forward strand.
CGCCCTCTACTGACAATAAGCGGAAGGTGAACAATATTCTGTCCAAGGAATGCATTGAGGTTCATTTTTTTTAAATCTGTTGCTTAGTTGCATGTGTCATCTAAAACGTTCTATTGAAAAACTAACTTCATAGACATAACTAAACCTCCAAGCTTTTATTCATACAAGGTCATAGAATAGCACGTTTAATCAGAACTTGTTGTGATTTCCAATGGAAGAAACCCTGGAAATGAATAGCATTTGTATTTGGAATCACCCCCATCAATAGAAGCCTTTGTTTTTTCAGCGCTGTCTCTTGTACTTGTATCGACTACACATGTAAAACACAAGTCACGACTCAAACAACTTATTTGGCTTTGCGAAACATGAGTGAGCATACCGAATCAATACGCTCTCGTGGAATCGATTTGTGAGCACGCAGCCACCGAACAGAATTCATAGCGCTGGATAAATAGTCTGCGTTTTATAATGTTTCTGTAACAGCTTTATTATTACAGTATGTTTACAGGAGATATTGACGTCTCACAAGTCAAATCACACAAAATCTGACGCGCTCCATATCATTTTCACAGCACGGTTGTCTTTTGCTTTGAGTGACCTTGAAATCTACCAAGGTGGAAGCTGGTTTAGTCCTGGTTTAGCCCTAAGTTAGGTCTGATTTAAATCGTCCAAAGGCTGTTTTAGAGTTGATTGTGTTCAAATACTATCTAATACCATCTAGTACTATCTAGTGGGCTGGATGTGGTCCCCAGCCTTTTTCCTCATGCAGCCCGTACCAGAGTTGGTACATCCAACACTGTACATCCACAATTTGAAGTGAAAATTGCAACAATAAAGCAGACAAAATTGTTGCCTGACCTATTTCCTTTGTGAACATGTGGACTGCACTTCTTAAAAACTGTCAGAACTTAACAGTACAGTCTATAAATAAATGAAAAATATAAATTATATAGATATTAAAAAAAAAGAACTCTATGATGCAGTCAGTAACATCACCCATACTAAAGTGCAGGAAGAGTAAGAACAAACGCCTGCTTTAACTAGTTGGAAAGGTTTTAGGAAATCACACTTCCAATTAATACAAACTAAACAATGTATTATTTTGGCCAATCAAACCCTGTCTGAGCTGCGACTCGTAGTTGCTTCAGATGCGCGTAATTGATGGACACGGAGAGGCCAGATGGAGCACACGCCAAAACACAGTGGAATTAGGAGCAGCATTTTGGTTTTGGGATGTAACTTTGGACAATATGAAGAAAGAAAAGAACACTGACACAAGGAGACGGGACATGAGGTTCCAAACACAGACACTTTACTTTCTCTTTGACTCGCAGCCATTTAGTGACATTTCAGATTAAACATTTCCTCAGCAAAATAAGACATGACACGGACTCCTGCCTCGGATCGGAGTTTCCAATCCTTTTCATACAGCAGTTTAGTGTTTATATCTAGTGTCTGTACGACCTACGGAGCGCATATGCGGTAGATGCAAAGGTAAATAAAGGCACAGTATCCGCGGATACTTTATGGTCATGAACCGTCATTATGCTTTTGAGATAAGTTCTTTATCCACAACATTCCCAAACATAAGCCTCCTAAACTGAGCCACAAACGACTCTTTACTCTTTACAAGCAGCACAGGCTCACCTGTATCTCTGTGGAGGCAGAGACGTGTGAATCCGGAGGTGAGATAGTTTCTGTGATCATCAGAGTGTGCAGTAGCAGCAAGAGAATGGCGTGATTAGCGCTGCGGCTAACACAAAGCTAACGGAGAAGAACGCAACAGTCCTTCGTGGTGGCTACATGATAAACGCTGATATTTTCACTGTACATCCACAATCTACCGCGCACCTTAACTAGACTGAGACGTAAACAAAAGCACGCGGTGGAGCGGACTTTGCTGCCATATCTCACAGCTCCATTCACTTCCAAAATCGCGTGCCCTGCGATTATGGAATCGCGTTGTGTAATATCGCGATAAAATTGCAAATGCAATTAATCGTTCAGCCCTAGGGTCGAGGGTGACAATACCAGCGCCAGAGCGGGACCATCAGTCTATTCTCTTTCTCTCAAGACACGGACAGTGTTTGACTCACAGTGGCATTAATTAAACTTCTGTGTAATGTCAAAAACGAGAGGTAGTGGGGACAGAAATGGGATTGAGTCTTGGTTCAGAATGAGTATTTTGGCACAGAAAAAAACAAAAAACAAACCCATCTTCTTCCAAGTAAGTTGAGTTAATTTAAAATGCGATTTTCCCCTAAAATGTAAAGGTGCATTATGTAACTTTTCATGTGAAAAAATAAGAGTTGATAACCAGTGCATATTTTTCAGCGACCCATCGGCTGTGTTGGTGGTTTGTTTAGCGCCTTTGCCGTCCATCACGGTAGTCTCTACTAGGACGCTCCAAGACCAATTTTATTTGGGTTTTAAGATAGGTTTCTTATAGGTTTTCTAGGTGGAATGTAAGTTATATTATGTACTCAAGGACACAGATCGGCCATCGGGATAGAAAGTAAAGTGAAGCGCCAAGTGAACCGCCAATACAGCCGCTCTGTCACTGAAAGGTCAAACATGCATTATGAACTTTTTTCCCATAAAAAGTTGCATGATGCACCTTTAAGTGTAAAAATACTTGATATATTATTCTTTTCTATTTACATGTACTCAAATCAAGGGCAAATGTTCTTATTGCAAATGTTCTTTTTGCATGTAGATTTGAGATTTTCTTAGCTCTAGTTCATTCCTGGCTTAATCCTGACAGCGGTTTATTCCTGGTTTAGTTAAAATAGTTTATTCCTGGTTTAATCTTTGTCAAATCTGGTTCACACATGCAATCAGGACTGAGACTTGGTTTGTACAGGCTACGGTCCAGGTTTAGCCCTGGATCGCAGTACTCACCGATGAGCATCCTCTTGCGGGTGCGGACCCCCACGCAGTCGGCCGAGCAGGAGGAGAACTTGGACCAGGCGCTCAGCTGGCAGTCCTCCTGGCAGGGCATCTGGCACAGCTGGGTCAGCGCCGGCATGGGGCTGGAGTGTTCCAGACAGGCTTCCACATCCGCCTGCCCTCCGTCCTGCTTGCGGCACGAGACCGCTGCGGAGAGAAGACACGGAGTGTCAATAAGACAAGTGTTGAATTAGTGAATATTGTAATTCATTTTATTACCGGGGTGCTCTGCTTTTGTCCGAACATGAAGTGAGACTCTTGTGGGTGTCATAACAACTCTAATAATAATTGCTAATTGCTAATTTTTTAAAACCTTTGCAACTATCAAACATATCTGGATGACTGAGAGCTTACACTAACATCTTTAGAGAAAAAGAGAAAAATGTTCAATAAGTTGTGGCCATACCGCCTTTGCGACGCCCAATCCCGTCAGACCATGGAAGCTAAGCAGGAAGGGCCTGGTCGGTACTTGGATGGGGGAAGCCTAGCGAATGTTGTGAGAGAGTGAGTGGTTGGTGGTGGTCGGAAGGGGCCGATGGCACAGACTGGTTGCCTTGCTTCCGTCAGTCTACCCCAGGGCAGCTGTGGCTACAATAGTAGCTTACCACCACCAAGTATGGAGTGAATGAATAATGCAATCTTCGAGTGTCCAAAAAAGCTCTATATAAAACCAATGCATTATTTATTAATTATTATTATAAAAAAAAAAAACAGTAGTCTGTTGGTATTTGGACACTACTAAAGCTTGTGTGACTATTTTCTATTCTGCTGTTGTCTTTTGTAATTAGATGTAACAAGATCAGAGTTTCTTCCTGCGGTTTAGTGCTTGCTTTGTTCCATCATGAGCTGTCAAAGATTAATGAACCTTAATCAAAGAACATAAATTCCTGTAGAGTTCCATAAAAGGCCGGTGTTCATAAGAGATAAAGAGAATACAGTATAACTAAAGCATGTTTGGGTCTAATGAATCAGAGGAGTAACCTTTGTAACGAAAACCTGCAAGTTATATTGCATAATCAATATTGCACTATGCTCTGTGTCAAGCGGTTATTAGCAGCACAAGCGCAGCAGCAATGAGGAGATAGACGGGAGAGAATTGCATTTAAATAATGAGTGTGTTTGGCTGAGTGAACCCGTTTGACTGAGCTTTTGTTTTGGAAGTAGACTTTTGCTCTGGCTCCTGCTAGATCAAAGCACCATCGTCTGTCTACACTATTAGAAGCATTATCTTTTATCATGTTTAGGAGTTGTTTTGATGTTCGCTGCAGTAACTAACCGGCGTCAATGTCAGCAAGTATAAGTATTCTGTGATTTTCTGGTGCCAATAAAAACAGAGCTTGTTTGCTACTTCCATTCTTTGTGGTGATTCGACTTATTTTTTTCCCAACACACTCTGTGATGTCACTTCTTGTACTGGCCACAGTTGGTCTTGAACAGGAAGTGGTCTGAGTAATGTCTAAATGAATGGTGATTCCTCGTCTTATATTGGGCGTGTATTGAGTGCGCGGCGGCCTGGTAAGAGCCTTGTATTGGATTATCTAAGGAGCAGGGGGGGGGATACGGTTTCAGGTAATGGTCTGTAATGATCAGGGTCATACTCACTGGAGGATCAGCAGCCTCATCAGCGCAATCGCATCGCACATTTTGTCTACTGGGCTTTGAGAAGATAAAGATGCCCTGAAGATCTACTCGTCAGATAGTTGTCAGTCAGTAGGTACAAGTATTTCAGCAAAGTCCTGTGTTCGATCTAAGGGTTTCCCATGTGAAGTTTGCACAATCTCTCTGTGTCTAGGTGAACTCTGGGAAAATGACCATCTTAAATGAGAGAAATGACTTATAATTCATTGAATAAAGGTACTTTGTGTTTATTTTGTGTCAGTTTAAACCAAACTAAGATAAGATATAAAAGCTAATGCCAATAGAACAAGCACAAATCCCACTTGAAATCAGACAAATTAACTTTTACATTTGAAAAATAAATTAATAGTTCTTTCTCACTTGAGATGATCCAAAATAATCTGAATTTTTAAAAAATGGCTTGTTTCAGTGGCAATAAGAGGTTTTATCTGATCTAGGACTAGACCAATAATCATAAACAATCCCTTCATTCAAGTAATTTACGTAATTTCTTCCTTACAATGATTATTCTTTTTCCAGTGTAGCCTACCTTTGAGTCATTGTTTCCCTCGCATCATCCTAAAACATGCATATCAGGACAACCCTTGAGCTATGTTGTCTTCACCAAGATTCTATCTCAAGTTTTCCCTAAGGGAAATTAGGAGTCTGATAGCAGTGTGGTTTTTGGGGCATCAGTTCAACTTCAACTGATAATGCAATACGTTTTATGTATCTCTATTTATTGATTTTCAAATGCAAAGGATCATGGTCTAGGAGTTGCTTTAAAGCAGGGACATTATGATTCAGGTATTTCGCAGTCATTTCAAACATTTCTTGGTCACTTCTATGTTGTTGTCACATCTACTTTAGTTTAAAGTGGACATATTCATATGGGCTTAAAAACATTAGTTTGGTGCCACAGCATTGGTATTTTACATTTTATGATTTGAAATGATGTCTGAAGAAACAATGAAACACAGAGCTGGTGAAGATTTGCCCGGGGCTCCTCCTGCAGGCAGCTGTAGAGAGTAAGTTATTAAAATAAAATAAAAAATTAGTTTCGATTCACAGCGTGGTTCGCCGCTTCAGCACAGCCTGATAAACACACTTTGAGCAGAGCGGCTCAGAACCAATAGAATGTTGGATTATGGGCTTTAACAATGATGTAGTAACAGCTTTGCCCGAGGATGACTGTGTGAGTGTAGTGAGATACTGCTCCAGGTCTGTCTTAGATGAGAGAACAATATTATAACATGGTTTAAAACTCCAAAATGTTGCCTCGTTTGTCCACTGTAAGACACACGTTCCCACAAAGCCAATCAAAACAACCCCACTTCCTCCACAGCCCTGTGGATGCAGTTGACTGTCGGACATCAGCACTAGTAACAGAAAACGCTGCAGCAAATTACTTTTTGGTGTGAACTGGAGTATGAGGTGATAGGTTGAAGGGATGGGCACCGTTCATTTTTTTTTTTTGCGATACCACTACTTTAACGATACCTGCTTTTCGGTGCCGGTGCCTTAACAGTACTTTTTTCGGTGCCTATTTCATTTTAATTCAATTAAAATAACGTGTATAAAAAGTGTAGTTCAGGAAAAAGTCCTAAAACAGCAAAACAGAAGCTCCACAGGCCGCAGCAGCGTCACCTGTAACTTCGTGTTTTGAGCACAATTTCCACTTAAGCAGTGATAAAAAGAAAGAAAGGACGTTATTACGTCCTGAGCTGCAGAGACAGATCCACATCAGGACACGGGTTTCTTTCAGATAAACTTTTCTAAACACACTGCGCTTTGAAGAAGTGAAAACACTTTCCCGTCAAAGATCTTTACACAGTGTGAGCGCTCACGCTGCCACTAATAATCTACAAAAACTGTACCAAAAATGTCTAATACAGAGTGAGCGCTCACTTTTCCACAAACAATCTTTGATATTCCCCTCACGCTGCAGCTGCTTGTAAAGTTGTAAACAACAGCTCGTTAAGGTAAAGACGTCTTTCTTGTCGTCACTGCTCTGTTTTGCTTTTCAATTTGCCTAAAAACTCAAGTTTCTTATTCAGTTCTGGTTTATTATAACTGCTTTAGTTTGGCTCTGGGTTTTACAACCGGTGTAAGTCCTGGTTTAATCCTGGCTCAGTCCTGCGGCTGGGCCATCTCTATTACAAATGTTTAGTACGTTATAGCTTTGCTTCGCTTTAAGGTATAGCTTTAAGTTATAGTTTTGCGTTGCTCCATTTGCGCTGAAGCAGCTCATTATCTGCGTACACGTTCATGTTGCTTTTTTTAGACTCGCTGTGGGTCATATATTGACGTCGGGAGAGTAAAAGAACCGAAAGTTGGCACCGAAATAATTTTAGTTTTTCGATACTGCCCCTGACCGGAGCGTTTCAGTCGGTACCACGTTAAACGGTGCCCATCCCTAATAGGTTGTCAGAAAGCTTTCTCAAGATTTCTCAAACATGCGGGTTTTATGATGAAGGAACAACTTGGTAAAAGCTTTACAATGTCAACTACAAACGGTAATAAAGCGTGGAGGGACATTCTGCAAATGGTCAAAGCTCTTCCTTTTAGACACGGATCACTCTTGGCATCTGCAGACCCTCAAATGATCCCTCCTAAGCAGATAACACACTCATATTTGACACAGTCTTCTCCTCCCTCCATATCATTACGGTGAAATTACAGGCGAGCGAAAGCCCTAGGTGGTGCTTTGATGTCAGCCTCAACATTGTGACCGAGAGAGAGGACAAAATGACTGGGACTGCATCCAAGATATAGAAATCTTTCATTTGCGCTAATGTCTTTACCCCGGGACATGGCGGCGCTGACTGCTGTGTTAAATAGGATCATATTATGTTTTAGTGTGGCCATTTGAAACCTTTGGAAACCACTAGCGTTCAGTGTATTGTAACTGATCAACTATTCAGTTCATGTTGACTTTTTGAAGACAATCGCTGTTATTTTTTATGCGTAATGTGTAAGTGGTCCTTACCTCGGACCTGCAGACCTGGCCCACACGTCTCCTGAGCGCCCGGGCTGTCCTGTCGAACTGACCAGGGCACCAGCTGGCACCTGCGCCACTTGTGCGTCTTCCATCTATAAAAGAGGAGAATGCACATGCAGTTAGCACGCAATTAAAAAATGGGCCGCTATAACAATGGGCGTCTTGTGACTTCCGAGTGGATCCTCAGGAGGCGCTGCTCTTCCTGCCCCGTTATTTCCCGATGAGTTATTAGCAGTGTCTTGTCTAAAAAGATTAAATAGCCCAAGCGAGTTACTGACAGACAGTTAAAAACATTGCGTCAGGAACAAAGAATTCACTGGAGGATACTTCCGTGCTCATTGAAAATAGTATAATCTGTTCTTTTAGCATAAGCAGTGAAAGCAACTGCCTGGCGTTACTATACCCAGGCATGTGTGATTCTGTATCTCCCCATGCAGGGATAAGATAGTCTTCTTAAATGAGAATAGACCTAAGCCTGACAGCTACAGATGTATACTTGTCACTATAGCTAATATATATGTGCATGTTGTCCATTTGGTACAAATGCTTTGAAGTAGGGCTAATAAAACCAGTTTCTGCGCGTATAAGTTGGCTGTTCTGTCAAACTTGCATACTCTCCTGTGACATGTCATCACTCTGTCCTTTTGAGTTAATAAAGGCTTTAAGAACTAGTTTGCTCTTTAGCATTTTTGTTAGCAAAACATCGACAGTAGTTTTGATCTTGAAGCTAACGGCTAACACTGAATACAAATTAAAATAATACCAAGATTTCGAACAAGCCGCTCAAAAAATAATCAACTCGTCTTGTATAAATACTCTGTGTTTTATTTTTGTGGTGAAGTTTTTTGATACTAGCCGTTAGCACTGAGATAAAAACTCCTACCTCCATGAACACTGACGTTTCCCATAGTCAAGAATTTACATCAAACGTAATGTTTTTAACACACGTCCTAGAATCTCACTGTTCGTGATGTTTTCTTGAGCTATTCGTTGATTTGTGCAAGACAACGCTAATGCTTATTGGGAAAACAGCGAGAGAGGGAGAAGAGATCGCACTCAAAAGTCGCTCGCGTGCATGGAGCGTATATGGCATTGGTTTATTCCAACCAAGACAGATGCACAGAGATGCATATAAATGATGAGTAGTCCAGTTTTTTATTAGTTAGGGCCTTGAAAGGGGATTGGCCAGGAGACAAAGCTAGCCAGTATAGTTACGGCATCAGTAAGCTACCAATGAGTGAAGTGAAAGCCGATTTTTTACAATGAGTCTGTTTACGTCTGCTACTTGCCATGACAAATGAGCAGAAAATTGCAGCACCGCATACATGAAACAGGAGCAAAAAACGCAACGGCAATCTGTTAACCCGCTGCAGCGACCAATGGACAAAAGAAAGTCGGGGAACTCCCTTGGCCACAACGCAATAGAAATGTAAAATAGTGTCACGTTGACTAAATAACTGAACATATAAGTACAAGTGTGATTGATTGAGAGCGAGGGCGGTAAACATGCCAGAGGAGCCCCTGATCAGATGTACTCTTCAACTAGCCCGAATTACACGACTAAGTGACAGCAATAGAAAACACTTCCTCCGGTCAGCAGCACATGAATGAAATATACAACGCGATAAGACTGGAAATGATGCACTGATTCAGCTGAGAGGGGCCGGGTTTTCCTCAGCGTACAGGAGTAATCAAAGGCTACTACGGTCCCACTGAAGGGAACGCATGTCTCCGTTGGGACTCCTACACAGTCTTTGCCGTTTGAACTGTTAGTTTCATGCACTAGCTTTATGCGCTAGTTTCTGTGTGTTAGCTTCACGCGGCTCCCCAGACAGCACTTCACAACAGGTCAGGACAAGGCTAATTCTATACGGCTCGGCTGCCACCTCAGCGGAGGTGTGTGCGATGCATTTAAAAAAGATTAGGCCGGGTAAATAAGACATCTAGGCTAGCGCTAATACTGCAAACTGCTGATGGCTTTATTGTCTTCTCTGCCCTTTTGACAGAAGATGAACTCGTTTCTCACAAACTGACCAAAGTGTGTAATTCTTGATAGATTTTGATAGATAGATTTGTAGATCCAATCACTGACACAAACTGATAAGGAAAGTCACAAATGGAAAAATCTTTGCCAACATGCATGTTTCTGTTCAATCCATAGGCTGTGCTGTTCTTTTAAGGCCAGAGGAACAGTAAATTGACTTAAATTTACTTTAATCGACTGATTGTTCAATAAATGACAGATAAACAATACCCCCAAACAAGCCACGTCTCCGTCAAAACTACAAGTCTAGCTCGACATTTGGAATCACACCGTCAGGCTGCGTTAATTCACTCGGTTTGCGCACGCCCACGACTTGAGTGCCTGACCCCATCTGCGACGCCTCCCTTGCGAACGAGAAGGAGGTGTGGGCATTCCGCCTATTTGCTCTTGTAATAAAAGACACCTCGCTATTGATCGGCGCCAGATGAATCCGCCGGGCCGCATCTCATGCATTTCTTGCAAAGTCAAGGAGACAATCGACACACATCGGCATCCCCGGCGTAATGGGTTTCTGCTCTATTTTTAAAAGACAACAGTAGTGAGTAATAGCACTGCCAGGGAACGCTAAAACAAAACACAGAAACACTATCATTTCAGCAGGTATTTGGTAATCATTCCAAATAGATCTTGATCACGGTCTTAAAACGGCATATTCAAAGTTTATCTTGGTCTAACTTCTCTTTCCCCTTTAAGACACCCATCCTCGCTCCCCATCAAAACAAACTCCGCTGTCCGCTCGGCTCCGTGGATGTAGCTACCGTCGAACATCTGCGCCAGACTCGCAAGGTGTTTTGTCGTAGTGAAATGTCAATATTAAAATATAGCAAAGGACTTCATTTCGGATAATGTGTGTGTCATCAGATTAGAGAATAAAGAGTAAAACGGGTCTTACCTGTACCCCTGGCACACCGAGGGGGCGTCGCACTCTCTCTCCTGGGACAGCAATTCGGGACAGTCCTGGCCCCCGTTGGCCGGATACTGGATCACGATACGCTTCCGGTGCTGCTTCTTCTTTGCATTGCCACCTAAAGACACACACAAGCATTACTTTAGTTAAAAAAGGCATTAGCTTTGAAGAAACACAACGTGAATAACGGTTTGTCCATTATTCACGTTGTGTTTCTTCCTTCCTATTTTACCACACTGGATCTGATTTTCTTTGGTAGTACTTGCAGTAAAGCTTGTTTGGTTTTCTACACAAGCAGACATTGTGAAAAAATACATTGCATAATCCTAAAGCTTTCTATTGGTGGTGTTAATTATGACCTGTGTAGTTAGTTAATCACAATTAATCGCATTGAAGCGTAATTCATTTAGGGGTTGTATTTATTTTTCAGAGATATATTTTAGATGCTTCTATGTATTTTTGTGGAGCTGTGAGGCCTGTGTGATCATTTCAAACACCTCAACGACAATAGCAGTTTATTTTGGAGCTCTTTTCACAGTACAATTGTTTTTGGCTTTAAGGCGTGTTCATCTCTAAGCAACATCTTGCAGGAAACTGAAAACGTGTTCAGGCCAGACCCCGTTGCATTCACATTCTGGGTGATTAATCTTTCGTTTCAAATTTTTAATCACATTAAACCTTATGTAATTAATTAATCGGAAAAATGTTGCGGCCTTACTTTTTATCAATTGTGAACTAGCAGTGTAGTTGTGGTTAGCATTGCAGTTGCTCCATGAAAGTTGTGCTAATAAACTCATCCTTATGCACATATCAATTAGCCTATTTCTATTTATTTGGAATTGATAAGATAAATACATTATTTTAAGATTATTTGTAAATGTGGCCACTTTAATAACACCCCCTTTTGCCTTTTCTACTGTGCTACATTTATAAACCAAGTCAATGAAGCCTAATGACCCGCGGTGATGCATCTATACTGGTAATGACTACTTCAAGGCAACTCCTAACTGGATTCCTCTATTGCCTGTGTTCGATATGGCTCCATAGGGGGTAGTGCTATTGACGGGAAAAGGAAGCCCATGATTGTACAGTGCTTTTATGTGAGTCAGGCGCCCAGACAGCAGCAGCAGGCACATACAGAATCATGCCATTGCTGTTTGACGTATGATGGTGGAAATACAGAGTGATAAGCTGTCTACATCTGTTGCAGTGGAGCATGTCAGTCTTGGAGAAAGGCCTACAAGAAAACACAAGGTTTTCCTCCAAGGAGAAACAATACAGAGTACATTTTATCTTGCGTAATGTGTTGAAATATAAAGGTCAGCCGACAGGAATGTCCAATTAGAGATGTTATCCTGCGGATTCTTAAAAAGTCTGCAACGTTGGGTTTAAATGAGAATGAGTTTTTTTCATCTCTTTATTTTATTAAACTTATTGAAGCTTTTGTAGGTTATAATACAGCCCATTTTTGCACTGCTTTAATAATACATGTATGCAAAGTGTGTTGTTTGGCTAACCAAGGAGACTTCTTTTCTACACTTGGTCTGTGACACTCATACTTGCACGATATCCATGTTATCTGGAACTTGAGTTTGTGATGATTATGTGGAGTAAAACTTAATTGTGCAGATAAAGAAACTCCCTCACCTTACCTCCGACTAAAGGTCATGGTTTAGTAAATCTTTTACTAAGATCCCATGACATACTGTCCAAACTGTCATAAAAGTACATCAGAAGCACAGAACAGTGGAGCAGTGACAAACGCCTTGAGCTTCTACACAACGGGGTAAGTAATACATTTGAAGAGCTGAATACATGACAGAGAACATAGATTTAATAATCTATAACTGATACCAGTTTTACAGGATGCAGTATGTTCAGAAATGCTTTTGTGCTTATAAAGAGCTGAATCATTGTTTGTTTTCTCTGCAGCTCTTTTGTGTAGACATGGCCACTGCCACATGTCAGCTTACTGAGGAACAGTTTCTGTGTAGTGTCTGTCTGGAGGTGTTCACTGACCCAGTGACCACTCCTTGTGGACACAACTTTTGTAAGAAATGTTTGAATCAACACTGGAATGACACACTAGTGTACAAGTGCCCCAACTGCAACCAGGATTTTTACCCTAGACCTGAGCTCAAAGTCAACATTTTCATCTGGGAAATGGCCCAGCAGTTCAGAAGCAGAGCCAGAGGTTCCTCAGTGCAGACGAAGGAAGCTGCAGGAGAAGTGGGCTGTGACCTGTGCCCCGAGCCCAGGCTGAAGGCACTAAAGTCCTGCTTGGTCTGTCTGTCCTCATACTGTGAGCTGCACCTCGAGCCTCATCTGAGCATGGCTGGCCTGAAGGGTCATCAGCTGAGTCAACCTCTGAAGGACTTGTCTGAGCGAGTGTGTGAGGAGCACAATAAACCTCTGGAGCTCTTCTGTGTGAGGGATGAGTGCTGTGTCTGTGTGCTCTGTGCGATTGGGAGACATGAGAGGCATAAGATGCTCCCTCTTGAAAACGGCTGCGAACAGCAGCTTACGAAGAAAACAAATGAAATCCAATGGGTGATAAAGAGGAAGGAGACAAAGATCCAGGAGCTGCGCAGCTCCATCAAGGCCAACAACACAGCAGCAGACAGTCAGATCACTAATGGTGTGAAAGTCTTAACAGCTCTGAAAGAGTCTGTTGACAGAAATCAGGAGAAACTCATTCAGGAGATCACCAGGAGGAAGACTGCTGCAGAGGAGCAGGCCAAAGGCTACATTAAAGAGATAGAGCAGGAGATCGGTGAACTAAAGAGGAGGTGCAGTGACCTAAAACAGCTGTCTCAGTGTGAGGATCACTTTCACACTCTCAAAAACATCTCAGAGTTCAGCCCTACTCCGGAAGAGAAAGACTGGACTAAAGTGAATGTCTATGAACCGAAGTACAACCACCTTGTGGTCAGGACTTTGTCTGACCTGGAGCAGGACTTTATCAAAAACACCAAGCATCTGTTTGAGGAAAATCTAAGGAGTGTTAGGAATCATATGAAGTATATTCAACTGGACAGCGGCACAGCACATCCCCAGCTAACAGTGTCTAATAACTGTACAGAGGTACAATGCAATTCTGAAAAGATCACTGTCGAAGACAACCCAAATAGGTTTGATAAAGGTCTGTATGTGTTAGGAAAACAAGGTTTCTCAGAGACTGTTTACTTTGAGGTAGCAGTGAGAGGTAAATCTGAGTGGACTTTAGGTGTGGCCCAAGAGTCAGTCACCAGGAAAGGAGACATTACTCTGAATCCTGAAAATGGATTCTGGACCATAGGTTTTAGGAATAAGACCTTCTACGCTTCTGCTAACCCTGAGGTCTGTCTCCTGACTAAGTGTAGACCTGAGAAAGTAGGAGTGTTTGTGAATTATCAAGAGGGCATTGTGTCTTTTTATGATGCTGGAGCTAATGATTTAATCTTCTCTTTCACTGACTGCTTTTTCAGAGAGAAACTGTATCCATTTTGTAGCCCTGGAATCTGTAGCAGTGAAAATTCTGCAAATTTAAAAATGTTTAGATTATACAGAGTGCGTTTGTCAGACCTATCTGGACCAGGGATGTTTGTGCCGCATAAACCCAGACCTTTCAATGTTAAACCAAATTAAAGTAGTTCTTTGTAAAGAACTACTTTCAAGAAAAGCATTTTCTATCCACTGAAATGTATTTTAACACTGTGGTGAGCAACACAAACATGATCCCCACGATTTCAGTTATTGTATATAACTGAACAGTAACTACTGGCAAAAAACATAGTTCTTTGTTCTGGTCACAATCAGAAAGAAAGTCTGATTGGATGATAAAAAGTCCTTTAAAACAATGTCAAGAACTGACAATACATAATGTTTGTCCTCTAAGATAAACCCCATCATTGACAGGGCAGCCTGTCAGGAGTAGTGGGTGACCACAGTGCTGCACCCCAGAACCCTTGTCCAGATCTTGTGCTAGATTTTTTTCAGGACTACCTAACAGGAGGTTTTAACCCACTGTGCATGCTTTGGTACTCTTGCCCTTGCAGAATAAAACTCCTAGCTTATGTATATTTTTCCACTGACAATTGCAATAAAAACGATTCTAATTCTGATGTGTGTTCTGTTGTCTTCTCATCTCTGTGTTCTCATCTCAGTGACAACAGTTCTACAGCAAAATAAGTGCTTCTCCACTCAACGTGGTTTTAACCCCACTCTGCTTGACTCAGGTGTAGTGTGTGTGTACTCTTCCACTACAGAAATAGCTTTCTGATGTATATATCTGTGTAGGCTCTCAGTCATGCAAGTTATCTGCACTGGATTGTTAAGAGAAGTGATACAAGTCACAGGTGGGATTGTCACTACTCTAAACTAGTATTGGGGGTCAGGACACCCCAGACGGTCACAACACTGAGTTAGTGGATGATTTCAAGATATATAAAAAAGTGAAAGATAGTGTAATTAACATAATTCTTAATTGAAAGCAGCATAGATTTGTGAATTGTCTGATAATATCCTTTTGTTTTTTATTCAGTATAGGGTCCCACACTGGTTGTACGGTAATTTTGGATGTCCCAAACTGACAAATTAGGGAAGCCCTGCTTCAAACAATTGAGTACAGATTACCACTTGAACAGCAGCTGAAAGATGAACCAACATGAGGGCAAGCTAACGATGGCTAATGCAAACTATATATTACTAAATATTAAAATCACATATGCAGTACCTATTTCATGTTTAGTACCTTTTCTGGCAACTTTGGCCCCGGGGGAAAATGGTTTAAAAATGGTACCTGGTCCGAAGTGCTAACACCATGTCGAGATGCACAAAAATCAGAAAGATGCACGCCAAGAAGAGCTGACCTGGGTAGTATCAAGATGTAACAGCACCATTATATTACCCCCGTTCCCTTGAAGCTTCTCTCACAACAACAATGCTATTTGGTATGCTACATTAGCAAAGCACACTCACACTGCTCCTTTCATGCTTCCCTCCCCTGACATTGGATTTTGTCCCCCGCTTCACCCCGTACAAGCGCGATACGTATAAAGCGAGTTACCTGTCTGGCATGCTGATGGGCAGGGGCTCCAGTCGCTGTAGGGGGTCACAATGCAGTCCCGCTTGCAGGGCAGCAGGCAGGGGCGAACCGTGTCGGGCCGGAGGCTCTCTGGACACCTGAAAGGACATCATTGACATGCTCAGAGAGAGATGGGCTGGGAGACGTGCTGGATAAGAGCCAGAGAACCCCGCTGTGAACAGGCTTTGAAGGTCTCTTGTGGCGGGGCGGGCCCGACAAACTGAGCGCATCAACACACAATTGACAGTGATGCTATGAGGAGGCGAAAAAGGTTCTTAGACAGTAGAGAACGGGTCCTAAATTAAAGGTTATGGGTTAAATACACTATTCTGTCACAAGCAGGAAACATCGTCCATCAAGTTCCAACAAAAAAAGTTAAAACAGTAAACAAAAGTCGCAGCAAATCTGTCTCTTGGAGTTTTGATTCCAGTAGGCGGTGAGGTTAGTTTCTTTCACAAAAACAAAAGAAAAGTGTGTTAAAACCCTAAAAACAATTTTCCCGAAATAAAGTTACTTTAAAAAAAGTTGTTTTAATGACGCTTTTCAGTCATTTGAATTTGTATTTTGAACATAACACTCTCCTAAATACTGAATAATCTATATTAAGTTGCTCACTTAAAATTAAAATGTTGTCAGGATCCTTGAGTTAGAGTAGCCTGGCTAAGTGATATTTAGTCTGGAGACCACCAATTCATTTTCTCGTAGGAGAGATGTGGTTTACGAATGTCCATAGCCGTTGATTGGGCGCTACAAATGTCTATCATATGCGTCTGCACGTAGCCATAGCCAATCGTATCATCGTATCAGATGACGTATGACGTACCCGATGTAAACTTTCAAGCTAAACTATTTAGAACACGGTCTAAAGCTTGATCGAAAGATGGCGTCGCGACTGCTGCTGTCATTTTGGATCCGTAAATATATTTTTTTATGCCTAAACAAACTACAAGCTTACATATGTCGAATAGTGCGTCATTGTCTTGCCGTCCCTCCTGGTCCTGTGATTGGTCCCCAAATCCATGCAAACATTTCGGCCATGGTCCCCAGGCTGCTGTGCAGTTCGAAATGATTGGAGCGCACACAGCAGTCTGGTGTTAGCCAGGCTAGAGTTAGGGGGTACTCAGAGAATAAATTGATGCCTCAAGGGGTTCGTGGGTCAAAATGTTTAGTGACCAAAAGAGATGATTGTAAAGCAACTGGCTGCTTTGACCATTGCCACAGTCCCACTGCTATTTTCAACCACAAATCATGCCTCGTGGATCCGGCTTCGACAAGTCTGGTCTCCTTCCAAGACAAAAATAAAGATAGTGTGTTATATATACGATTTCATTGCTAAACTTCCATTGCAAATGGCATTCCTAGCGGGATTATTTCCTCGCGAGAAAAGTTTGGGGTTTTCACACAACTAATGATTAAGGCGCACAACTTTTCCTTATTGAGATGCATGCGTGGGAGCTTGTCTCCTCTATCTACATATTACATCGCACTGCCTTTAGCTTGGGAAATTGCCTTCTCACTCAAAAGTATAATAAAGGGGTACATAATAAGCTATGCTGCTGCTTTTTCCAATATTTTTCACTCACAATCACTGTGTACGCAGTACTATTTGTGGGAAGAACATGCTCTTTTATAAAACTTCTCTTTCACTTTTCCTACGAATGCAACAGAGGTTAAGCATTTTGGAGAGTCAAATTAGAAGACATGATGCGAACAACGATGTAGCCTGCGTGTGGAGTTTCATCTGACGCATGTGCAAAAACAACCACCTGGTCTTGCATTTTGATGTAAAGTAAGTAATACTATATGTATTATTTTGTAAAGTCCCTCCTTCCCGGATCTCAGCAACTAATCAGAGTCTGGTATCCTCTCGCATTGACCAATGAGGCGAGCTTTTCCTGTGAACCAACCTGTTAGGGCCAATCAGGAGGGAGGGGGAGGAGCTTGATCGTTTACTTTTGAAAATTCTGTTCCTGCTCTCCTCAGTTTGCAAAATGAAGGGCTTTCTGGTTAAAGAGGGGAGGTATTTGATTGTTTCTTTTTCAAATTTCATTCTATCTCTCCTCACTTTGCAAACTTACAGATAATCACTTTAAATCCCATCTAAGACAGTGGCTAAAAGAAAACCAGGCCTGTGAACACTTAGTACTGACCAGTTTTTAACATGTTCTATCCCTGTGACCTAGGGAATCTAGATGGAAACTAGCATCTTTTCTATAAAGAATGCTAGTATTTACGTACATTGCAAACGTTGTAGATTAATATGCATTGTCCTTATCAAATACATAAATAGCAAAGAGTTTGAAGCCGTCAGATGCTTCTAAAGTGCTAACACTGCCAAACCTTCGGGTAGACATATCAAACCCATAATTGAGGCTTTAAAACATTATTTTGCTTGCTTCAACATTCATATTATACATTTAAAAATTTCAAAGAGGGAAAATTATACCTTTTCCCAGATATTTGTTAATGAAGTTAAACAAATCTTTATCACTATCTTACTATCACTATATCACACATCTCTCCTCTTTCTCCCCTTGGCGTGACGGAATTTCCTTTTTATTAGCTAGCAGCAAGCTAACTAATCAAGGGCGTTGTGATGAACACACTTTGAGAACAGAACTCATCAGGGCGGGTGCGGGTTTGGATTAAGGGCTTTACAAAACGTAGAGGACAGTTTTGTGTTCCATCCGTGACATAAAGAATAATCCATGGAATACCGATTGGAGCACTTTAGCAGTAGAAGAAGAAACAACCAAAGCAGATCAGGATTACTCAAATCTACGTAAATCAAGTGATCTATTACTCCAAGTAGCTTTTTTGTGACACTGGGTTTTTGAATGGTCTTTGCTTATTATAAACCACACTCGCAAGCGCTCCTGCCCACAGCTGCTGCTCTGTCCCCGCCTGAACCAGTGTGTGTGTGTGTGTGTGTGTGTTTGTGTGTGTGTGTGTGTGTGTGTGTATACGTGTCCCAGGGCTCACATGTGAATTTGGGGATAAATAAAGACAGATTCATTTCCATTCGCAGCATGGGGTCTGGCATGGAGGGCCGTGCCTGCTGGAATAATGCGGCCGCCGCGGTGAATAAATAAATAGTTAATTGACGTTCCCCGGCAGATGCCTTCAGGGAGCGGGAGAGACCCAGATGCTTTAAGAGAGTTGGCTTCGCGCACCTCTGCTGGCAGGAACGCGCGTGGAGAGGAGGGAGTGAAGAGGAAAGAAAGAAGGAGAGCGCAGGTAATTACGCGGGCACCAGAGGAGGCACCGGCGAGGAGGCGGCAAAGAGAGTAAATAAGCCCGTAATGCGCAAAAAGCATGAGTCACACAAACTACAGCGTGTGGGCTTAATGTTGTTTGACTAACTCGGAAAGGCACCGAGTGGCCGGAAGAGGCTCAATCTATTTAACCCTGAGCTTGGACTTCAAAAATACATATGTTATCGTAAGCTAGAAGACACTAAGATTCGTGCCAAGATCCAAGGGTGTTTGAAATGCTGTTACAGGCTTTTCATCATTGTCCAAAAGATCAAACCTCCTCATCGTGGCCCCATTTCCTACAAACGCCAGAGGTCTACACTATATATGTCCTAAGAGGACGTTGTGGAGAAATTAAAGGAACTGACTGCACTTTCAGCATGTTTAAAGGTGAAGGTATTTGATCTCGGAGTCTGATAATGCCTACCACCTGCAGTATAACCCTATATAAAAGTAGGGCGCTATACACATTATTGGGAAAGTTTTGCGACTGTGATTGGATCGTCAAGTTTTCAACAGCGGATATTATTCTCTGTGCAGGTTTTTGGTTAGTAATAATCTCAAACACATCTTTATCCTTATCTTACTACACGTTGTTGGTTCGAAAATGCAATGTTGATCTAAAACCGCTGAAAAAGTATCCAGTTCTTCCACTTCACAATCCTCCGAGTGTGCTACCACAAGCTCCTCCCACCCCCCCTCCTCTGGCTCCCCTTCAGTGCATTATTTAATTTACTGATATAACTAACACACACAGTAATGCAATGGTGACGCATAAACGGGTGGCAACTTCCCTCTCTCTTGGAACAGCAGTGTTTTTTGTTTTTCTTTGCCTTTTTCTGTGAACTGCATTTGTACTTTCTGTGTACAAATGCATTTCCACATTGTTTTACTGGATACTTTTGTCCATCTTTGCTGTGTTTGTGTGAGGTTCAGTGGATTTTGTTACTGCTTGAAGGACCCAGTTTTTTAAAAGTAAACAAACAGTTGACTTATGAGCTAAAGACATTACTACAAATGACTTCTTCTGAAACACTGAAGAGGCACCAAGAGCCTCCCACACCTGCAGCGCGGTGGAGGCATCACAGGGGGCGCTACAGGAAACAGAAAAGGAACAAACGAGGTGAACGACTGTTGTGGGGCGGAGGGAGCTGCGCAGGAGGAAGAGGAAGGAGGAGCTGCAGAAACAGGGACAAACCCAGGAGGCGGTGCACTGTTTCAGAGGAGCACCGAAGGCACTTTCCCCAACCCCCAAAACATGTATAAATTAGCCGTTATATATTATATTATAATATATTAGCCGCATGGTTCAGAGCGTGTGTAAAAAAATAGCAGCTTAGAATCCGGAAATTACGGTACCTACTTACTTACTAACACATGAATCGCATGCATTTCAGAACACACAGCAACATATAGAGACTAGATATTTGTTTGTTGCTTAAATAATTGCAGTCTTTCCGATTTGCAACTGCAACCATTCAAACTGGGATTTTGCTTTGATTGTGATTTATCAGCCCTAAAAGTGTACTCTTACTAAATTACTGTATGAAACTCTGCGGTCCCCAAAGACATAAACTTAAAAACCCGAGTACAAATGAGGACATCTTTCCAACATCATGGCATCACGTTTTTTTTTAACCTGGATGCTGACTAAATCAGCCTGGGAAAGTGCATCTATTTAGTCCTGATGCACTCATTTGTGCTGCGAGCCAATTCATGTGCGCGAGCCAAGTTATGATAATTATG
Organism: Proterorhinus semilunaris; assembly: GCA_021464625.1. Taxonomy (NCBI): domain Eukaryota; kingdom Metazoa; phylum Chordata; class Actinopteri; order Gobiiformes; family Gobiidae; genus Proterorhinus; species Proterorhinus semilunaris. The sequence continues at coordinate 25,009,140 of CM038360.1, forward strand.
AGGACTTTAGGAAGTTGCCAAAAGGGAATTGATGAAATACCTTGATTAAAATGAACTATTTTACTGTTGGCATCAGTCATATTCTCTGGTGACTTTTTCCTCTTTTAATCCCAAGAGAATCATCAGCTCCAAATTTTACTTGGCCTCAAAAGGTAATACACCAATCTGTTCTGTTTAGTCTCTGTCAAAACTCTAAAAAGAGCCAATGATGTGAGAAGATAGTTATCATATCTGTGACTAGCACACAACAAACACTGGCGCAAACTTCAGCGTTCTCTTTCATATGCGATAAACTCGGGCACAGAAAGGGTCGCTAGCTTGGAAGAGGTTTTTCAAAACCCTTCAAACCCGCTCTGTGCCTGAAACTTGTGCGCACTCACTTTTTGGGCGGCACCTGTCCCACGTTGACCCGCACGCAGATGACCTTTCGCGTCTGCATGCCGATGGAGCAGGAGTTGTCGTCGCCCCTGGCCCGCCCGGCAGAGGTGTTGGTGGTGGCCGGGATGGAGGAGTCCTCGATGCACTGCCCCCAAGGCCCCGTCTGCCAGTGGTACACCGTGCAGGGGTGGTCGTTGCAGCTGCGCGCCTCCTGCAGACTGCTGACGTTGGGGCACTGGATCCCCCCTGAGGAGGACACGAGTAGAAGTCAGTCCGAGCTCTTCGGCGTTCGCGTTCGTGGACACATTATGTACAGCTGTGGCTTATGCACGCTGCATTCATTATGAAAAGACATTTCAAGAGTAAGTGCTTCTCCACTGACCTCAGGGAGAGCTAACCATGGTAAAAAAAAAATACAAGCTTCCGTTTTTTTTTAACCAATGGCATGCTAACAAATCAATGGCGCTGGGATAAATACGATTTGAGCGCAGACCTGCTAAGAGCGACTTCAGTGATGATTTTTTTTAGGACTTTAAAATTGCGGAGGACATATTCTATTGTACAAAACAAAAACCGGATTGACAGATTGGAACAATTCAGCGACAGCCTAAGAAACGAACAACACAAACATTGCTCGAAATGGTGTGACAGAGGCGGAATATTTTTGACGAGTTCACAACGTTGTAACAGACTGAGACAAAAGAAAGTAAAGTCTTTATGTTGCACTGAAAAAGAGCAAATGATCATGGTCTTTGTGGTTCCCTTTGCTTCTTCAAATGCTGCGGTAGATTTGTCCGAATATTGCGATTTCCTTATCCGATTGTGGAATAATGGCATCACTTTATGCACACACATCAATTTTGCCGAGTGACAACCCAGATGCTTTTAAGCAATATTTATGAAGTACAAGTCAAACTGATTCTTTGTCTTTTTTTCAAAAACTCATAACACTTAAGCAAGGAAGTTCAACACATAAATATCCCAACAACTTCCCCACCGCGACACCGCAGACCAATCTATTGTTTATCGGCGGTCTTTGATTTCACTGTGGCTGGTGGAGGTAGACAGGTAGCTAAATAAAGTGCAGCGTGGGATAAAGCGCCTGGTCTCTGGAGGTTCGCGCTGACAGAGAGGAGCTGACCCCGGGGGCAGCGCGTCTTTACATAGCCAGGAGCAGCGATACGAAAACCCAGGTGTTGAATTCGCTCTGGCGACCCCTGCTGCACCCAACCTGGTCATTAGCCGCTGTCACCTTGAGAACAGAGAAATCCTTAGAAGAAGGTCAGCCATTAGCGCCAGACACATGGCTTAAGCAGTGATGAAGCACCTGGTTCTGTCCACACTAATGCTTTTTTGTGGCATTTTTCCAAGTATCTACAGTGTCTATAGTTTCCATCACTGTCCAATCTAGGTTGTTCAGGTATATAAATGACTAATAACTGTTAACTTTATAAAGCGATAGATAGAGATAAAAGAAGAAATATCATGTGAAATTGACTTTTGCTAGCTTTTATTTGATAACATTCCCTGATGAAAAACATATCTGGAAAAGTATTTTGCTTAATTCCCCCAATTTTGACGAATCTTGTTTTTGCTTTGGATATTTCTTCACCTATGGCAGAATCACTTGCAGTTGAATAATGATTATTTCCTGGAGCTTAAATTGGGAAGTGTTCTTTGGCACTATGCAGTTCTGCACTTAAACTAGTGCCGTCAATATTTCAGTATGTCATAGGTTTCTAGATTTTATACTATGTGTAATCCTCCCTGCTGCTAACGGAGGGCGCGCCAACTGAACTTTGAGACAAATCAGGATAGCATTCCAGTTTTAATGTATGACACGAACACTACGACAGACTTTGGTCATGGCTACAATTTTCTCTTTGAACCATTGAACAGTGTAGACGTGAAGTGCAGGCTGGCGATTTTACAATTGCCACATCTAGCAATGCGATATCTCAACCTCTTAACCCCCACCTTTTCTCCATTTCGGCTTTACCCAAATCTTAAAGCTTCTCGACTGGAGCTTACAGCCTACAGGCCAGTGTAAGCTTAGACCTACAAAACTGATCTAAACGGATCTTTTTCCTTTGTGAGTTTTTTTCATCGCTTTTTTGACACTTTTTTGTTGCGCTCATCACATTTCTGTCACTTTTTCCATCGCGTCATTGTGACTTTTTTGTTGCTCTTTTGTTGTTTTTGTTGCTGAGTTTTCATCACATTTTTGTCACTTATTTTATTATTATTATTTTTTTGAATATTCATCACAATGTTGTCACTTTTTGTTGCTTTTTCGTCACTTTATCATTCCTCACCCCCCCCCCCCCCCCCGAACTGGAGAAAATGTACTCGGTTGTGTTACGGGTTGCCATGGTGACACCCGCAGCGGAGTGACGAAACAGTGAGGTAACTTGCCAGTCTAAGTAAAAAGAAAATTTGAATATTTTGAAAATGGACTGTAAGCCATAATCATCAAAATTATAACAAAATAAATGAACTTTAAAATAATATTCTAATTTTACGAGTTTCAGCTGTATAAATCGAAATTACGGCTTTTTTCAATGAAACGAGACAAGAAGGATGTGGTGTACCCCAAGGTTCAATCTTTGTGCCTACCAATTTTATATTTTACTTGTTGCATAATTATGTGTAATATTGCATGGCTACATTTCAATCCAAGCATCTGCCTTATAAATTTCTACATTTTACGTATTTACATATCAAGAACCACAAAAGAGGTGACTGGTTGAGGGTTTGAATACTCATCGGAGGACTTGACAGTATCAATTCTGCCCAAATACCTACAACAGGGCTTCACTATGAAAGGATGGGCATCCAGCAAGCTATCTAGCCACTCTGAACAAATAGATAAGGCAAAAAGGAACAAAAGAAACCCAAGCCAGAAAGTGCTTGAAGGTAATGTCTTGTACTTCACTTGACTCTGTCCTTGAGAAGGCCATTTATCACAGATATTATTGGAAGTCATTAGGTTTCCCATTTGTCAGACTGCAGGCTCATTACGACTAGAAGGACACACCATTATTGCTACAATGGTTAATTAAATAGCTAATGGATAAATATTTAAGTGCCCCCAATTAAAGCTAACATGCCTCTCCTCAGATGGTTTTAAATTAGATGCATCCGTAATTTGGTGCGGACTCTCGAGCGCCGATTATTTGCCGTTTGGATAATTATGTAATTTACTTGGCTCAATCTTGTCAGACCTTAATCCCTTTTGTGAAAGCGGGCGCGTGTCTCGACCTGAATAATTAGCGGATACAGTAGCAAGCCGGCACATGTCCACTTCTGCTGGGGCGTAGATGAAATCGCTCTGAATAAAATGAGCGGAATACAAATATATCTGGACTGGTCTGTTATACTGGTCTAAATATAGATTCCCACACATTGAATATTTATTATCTGTAGTATATGTAGTATCTATCATCTAGTATCTGTAGCTAGCCTGGTCAATGTATTATTCCTTTAGCCGTTAGCCTGTATTCAGCAAGCATCACAAATATGAAAGTTTCAGATATTTTCAGCTGTTGCCATCCCATGGACCACATTTAGGTGATATCAAACCCCTGTTAAACTTAATGTATGAATGTACAGAACCTTTTAGATTTTACTTTAAAGACGAATCAGCGTATACAAGTGGCCTCTGAGCGAAATGCAAAATCAGTTTCTGCTTTTTGTGGGTTTCGGAAATACATCTAATGACCACTAAACATGATCTTATAACATGTTAATGAGAAACGCTCAGTTTAATCAAGGCCGGGAAACCTTTGGCTAACAGGTTGTTAGCCAAAGGGTCCAACAGGATCGGATAGCTAAAAAGCCTTCCTGGGATTTCTATGCTGAAAGCCACTCCTAGAGGGGAGAAGTATTTCAAAAGTAAACGATCAAGCTCCCTCCCCTTCCCCTCCTAATTGCACAGAAAAGCTCATCTCATTGGTCCACGACTAATCCTGCCAGGCTCTGATTAGCTGCTGATTCAGATTAATTTGCCAAAGTGAAGCATCAAACTCACTGTGGTTTCTGTTGTACATGCTGCTTGTAAAAAGAGATGACACACAAACATGCTTCGACCTTTTTTTTTGTAGTTGAATGAGCTATTCCAGGAGAGTCCCCTCTCCACCTAAATGTCAATCTATATAATGTTGAGGAACTTCTCGGCCGTTTGCTGAACACCTGCTACCTCCATTTGCAGACACGTACATCTCCGGAGTGTCTTTAATCCTCCTCAGTTATGTCTATGAATGCTCAGATCTCTTCCACCCACTCCTCGTGTTCCGCAGCAGATAACCGGGGGGGTTCGGCATTTACCGCATCCACCTATGCCACCCCGTAGTACTTACTTTATCACTTAGCACCGACCACGATCAAGATTTAAATGCTAACTTAAAAACAAGGCAATCTGGCATGGACATCTTGCCGACTTGCGCTTACTAAGTTCTTACAACACAGAAATCCATTATGCATGAGACATGTATGTGGTCGTTCCTATGCCAGAAACAACATGTAACGCATAGAGCCGTCGGAAACCAGGCAGGCAAGTGAGAGAGAAAATTGCTGATCGCTTGCCAAGAGACTCTAACCATCTGCGAAGTTCCGCCGACTAGCTTTAGTGAGAATGTTGGCGTGACTGGCAGCGTGCAGGGCTGGGCTTCAACCCAAAGGCACTTAAGGCGCTATCATTCCAAAACCATTTAGATAACCTCGAGAGTCGGGATGGAGATTGTCTACCAGATACAGTAATTATTGATAGCCAAAAGATGGGGAGCCAACCTTCCCCAGGATCGGCCAGACTAAAGCGCCAGACACAATACTTCAGTCCTTTTCAGGGTCAGAAGGTCCTCCCTCAGAAATTTTTTTAACAAAATAACAATGTTTTCCAAATCTATGGTGTACATTTGCAGGGGTTTTAATTTCTGTTTCTCAAAATCATCTCAGGGGGCTGGTTATAAATGCTCGGGTGCCAGATTTGGCTTACAAGCCTGTCACCCTGCCCTATTCACCTTATTTACCCTTATTCACCCCAGGGTTCAATCTTAGGGCCCACTGATTATGTTATGTTTATTTTTTAATATAATATAATATATATAATATAATATTTAAATATACAATTACACAAAGATAAACAAAGTCCTGGACTTAAAAATACATAACTGGCAGTTATCAACATTATTATCATGTAATGTACAATATAAAAATATGGCTAGGTGTTTCTAACAGGCGAGATATTACAATCCCATTAAGTAAGTAAGTAAATAAGTGCTTTATTTGTCATCGTACAAGCATACAGAGAAATAGTGTTCAAGTGTTAGTCCTGAGCCACTGCGACTGAGCCACGCTGTCATTATTAATTAATAAAATAAGAATCAAATTATCTTAGGCAGTATAAAAACATAATTAAATCACAAAGGTACAGATATCACTATGGAACAGCTTTAAATTAATGTCTAACCTAAGTTCTATGGATCTAGTTATTCAGCAGAATAAACTTTTTCAGAATAATGTTCAATCTGAAAGGGTTTACCATCAGTACTATTTGCTTGGGAAGTAGATTCCATTCATACAGTCCCCTGTGAGCAAATGTTCTTTTCATGTAATTTGTCGCTGCTTTATATAAGGTACATGTATTTGCAGAAGTGTGTCTGGTTGCATAATTATGTATGTCCAAGTTGAACATTATATTTTCGTAGAGCGTCTGAGGAGTTTTAGTGACAGACAGATTTCTGAACAAACATAATAATGAACATAGAAGTATATCCTGTACCAAATACCAGTTTAGTTAATGTATGTCTTGTGTTTTCTTTAAAAAACAAAAATAATCAAAAACATGTTATCACTTGCTTTATCCACACAGCATCTAGCGGTTTGGAACAGCTATTACTACAAGGCAAGTTATTACAGCTCGTGCCAAAGCTATTCTAATGCAAACGAGGTAAAGTGCTGGGCTTGCAAATCGCTATAGCCAGATGATTGCATCCAGCTACTACTACTTCCTCTAGTAGTCAATAACCACATCAGCACAAAAACACGCGGCAGCTAGCACTGCGGCTAATAACATCAAATATACATGTACCGAAGACGGTCCGGATAGACGACAACAGCGAAGGACCTTGAAGGAAAGCAAAGGTGGTGAATCCTAATGAAACAGCAATGCGGTTTTGGAATGGTACAACGCTATAGGCTTGTTAGGCTAGCTCCCCCCTTACCCTGCATGACGGTAACCCACGCCACAACCTTCGACGACACTGCGAGGAGAGGAACAGACAGAATTATTCATTTGGCTTTGACATTTTGGCTCGGGTTGTGTGAGAGGGAAGGCAAATTAGACGTGTAGCAGGGACAGAGGTTTCGAGAGTCACAACAGTGCTCAAATAAGGGGACACTGGATTTATATTATTCACACATATCCTAAAGTCGTCGTCAATGTAACTTGCCTAGATGGAAATATGATTACAAAGCCTGATTATTTAGTGAAAATCCATTTATTTTCAATTATATTTTGCTATTTAATTATGCATTAAATCACCCCTTTAAGTATCATTTGGTTACCCATTAATACATCATTTCATAAACAGCACATCGCTTCATAAAACGATATCAAGTAGTAAAATTGCATAACTGACCTTCTCCAGCATTGTAGGCCAGTATGGATCTGGCCCTGGTCTGCTTGCCCTCCGTGTTCTTCCCCGAGCAGGTGTGAGAGCAAAGAGACCACGGCGTCCAGGGACTCAGGGCACAGTCTTTCGGGCAAGGCACTTCGCAGATGGCGGGCATGGGCAGGATGGCATCGCGGCACATCTGTCTCTCCACATATTCGCCTGGAAATGAGCACACACAGGCAGCTGGGTAAGAGCTCTGCGGGAAACATTTTTTAGTTTTGGCAGTAACCATGATGCCGTTACGGGGAGTGTTCGAGTTGTTCATAGCTGGGAAAGTGGTGAGGCGTTCTATCTGGGAAGTGGATTTTGCCTGTAGGCTCACGGTTGCAGGCAGGTTTCTGGCTCAGACTCATCCCACAACCAACCAACCAACCAACCAAAAGAGAAGCGTTAGGGAGTCCTACACCCATTTCCTTTACTTGACAAAACCAAGATTAATATTACAGTGTGAAAAACATTAACACAGTAATATCATTTTAAATAGTTCCTATGAAAAAAGACTTCTAGCTTACTGTTTGCTGCTCGGTCTAATACCAAAGCTAAACTACAAAGTGCCACCATAGTAAAGCTATTACATAAAGTTATAATGATTACATGTTGATTTATTTTTTAACACAACTGTTAGTGGAAAAATGCACTGGGAATTGGGCAATCAAAGAGAAAATTAGGTCAAATGGTGAAACTGGTAGGAAATGGGAATTATGGACAACTGAAGTCACAATGGTTGGCTAATAACTGAAGCCTGAGACATTCTGTGCCACACTCTACAGCAGTGGTCGGCAACGTCCGGCCCGGGGGACAATTTTGGCCCGTTGCCAATATTTTTTGGCCCGCGGGAAGATTTAAAAAAAAAAAAAAAAAAGCAAGCCTAACAGAGACTAATTGCTCTTTATCCGCAGATGTTTTGCCCCTAATCTTTGCTTGTGTTTGGCACAACCTCATTCCACTTTTGCATTTTCATTCTAAGTAGCCTAACTTCTAGGTTAAATTGTGGTTTGTCCCGATCCGTATACTTAACCTCATCCAGGCGCTACAGCGCTGCTCACGCTGTGCGTAAACTGCAGGTCAAAAAGTCGCGTGCCGGCCCGTGCGACATTCACGCACTCAGAAAGGGTTGAAACACAGTGATGGCACATGGAGACAGCGTGGGAAACTCGTCTCGGTTACAGAGATCTTTGACAATTTGCACCAGTCATGCAGCATCTTGTTTGAAGTTACAATATTCTTCGAAAGAGATCTTTTCAATCCGCACAATTTTATATTAATGTTAAAGTAGTTACAATGGAGAATTAAGTTGGAAAAACTGAAATAAAAATGAAGATGCTTTTCATAGTAGGCTACCCAACACGTAATTGTGCTTAGTGTTGAATTAAACTGCAATAAAATCCTCGCCAAATACGCTGATAATAAACATAAAGGAGCAAAGCTTTTGTCAGAGGATTTTTCATTCTAGCATATTCACATGCATGGCCTTTGGAATTAACTGAACCAAATTCCTTTATTTCTTTAAAAGTAGAATTAAACGAAAGCTGAGCAATATTAAAGCACTCGCTGAAAATCATGAGGACGTATTGGCGATATAGATGAAAAATAACAAACGCAATATTTGCTCTGCAGGATGAACTGGGACCCTAAAAAACATAAAATAATTACAATTAGTAATGGATTATAAACTACAATTATTTGCGTTGTATGGCTATTAAACTTTCTCAATGGGAATACTGAAATGTTCCCTCTTCCACAATCTTTTTGAAGTCGGGCGTTAACGACGTGACTTTCAGGCGCAGTCTGTTTCTTTCATGGGTTTTTATTGCATTCATTGAAGAAAATGTTGATTCACACGTGTAGGTTGACGGGAACATTGTCAGCACATAAAAAGCGAGCTTCTTAACCTCACTATAATCTTCAGGGCAGGAGAGCCAGAACGTACACGGGGACTGCGCATTTTGGAGAGCTGTGCGCACTTGGAACGATGTATGAAACTCTGTCAGCTGCAGTTCAAATGTCGCCTCGTCTAGTGATGGTAGTGCTTTCTTCACGATTGTCGAGAACTCAGGGTTTGCTTGGACACTTAATGGATCACGCACGAACGCAAATATTTCTTTTGGGCAAGAGTAGTCCCCAAATCTCAAAAATTCTTCCCGCACATGTCTGACAAAATTCACCATCGCTTTTTTCACTTGTTTTGGCGCATGCCTTTTTAATGTCGGAAAATGCAGGAGTCGTTTGGATGTCATGTCTGTCTCAAACAGTTCTAGCTTTTTGATTAACAAATCCAACTTCTCTTCCACAATTATTTCCCCTCGCCCTTGTAGTTGCAGATCGAGCTGGTTGAGGTGGCCAAATATATCGGTCAAAAAAGCAACATTGGCCATGAATGTTTTGTCCTCAAGCTGTGCAAGATGCTCTGCAGCAGTTGCATTATTTTTCATTTGAAGAAAGGTTTTAATCTCAGTGAGAAGTGCGCACATGCGTTCTGACCCTCTCCCCTTGCTTAACCAGCGCACATCGTTGTGCAGCAGCAAATCACCATGGCTTGCTTCTTCTGACTCGGTCACTAGTTGCCTGAAAAGACGATGTTGGGTGCTTGATGTTCCTCGGATATAATTAATGATGCGCATGACTTTGTCCATGACTGTCTTAAGCTCTCCACTCAGCTTTGCGCACAGCACACTTTGGTGGATAAGGCAATGGAGCGTCTGAATGTTAGGGGCAACTTCCTTGAGTCTGCTCACCAAACCTCTTCGCTTTCCAACCATAGATGGAGTACCGTCTGTCACAATAAAATTAACCTTCTCAAGGGGTAATAAATTCTCCCTAAACTGCTCCTCGAATTTGGCAAACAGTATGTCCCCAGTAGTTTGACCTTCCAATGAGATGAGAAAAAGAAGTTCCTCTTGGAATGAGACTGACTTGTCATCAAAATATCGAACATAAACACACATTTGTGCCACGTCTGTCGTGTCTGTGCTTTCGTCAATAGCCAGGGAATAATGATCAGCCTCATGGAGAGCGCGCGTTATTTCCCCATGTATGTCTGAGGACAGTGCTTCGATACGCCGTACAGCAGTGCGAGCGGAGAGTGGCATCTGTTTTACTGAAGCGATCAGTGCATCAGCAGTTTTATCCGTGGAGAGCTCCTGCCACACGGACACCATCACATCCTTCATAACCTCCGCGTCAGTGAAAGGCTTCCCATGACGGGCCAAAATCCAGGACGCTTTAAGCGAGGCACTGGATACCTTTTCCTGTGTGGTCAGGCCTCGAACTAGGACCCTGCTGCTCCGGATATAACTGTCATAAAAAGCATTGATTTTGAGACACCTTGACTCAGATTGAAGTGGAAACGACGCACTGAATGTCCCATGTTTCGTTTCGTGATGTCGCCGAATATTGGACTCTTTGCAAACGGAGATGACCTCGTTGCAGATGAGGCAGAGGTTTGGCATTCACATATCCAGGTAGGATGAAACCATATGTTAGTCGCCTTTCCTCCCTGAAACTCCTGTTTTCACTGTCCACTTTTCTTTTTTGTCCTTTGGAAAGCGACATGTTTGTGATGCTAACTTTATTTTTTTGCTAGTGCTGTGTAACCCGCGAAAATCAGACTCGGGGACAGTGTTGTTTCAAACAATATTTTATTTTTAAATGAAAAAAAATATGTATAGTTTGGGGTTATCTAGTATTGAATATCTATGCATGAATAAATAATTTTTTTTAATCAATTGACCGGCTGGCTATCGGCGTAAAAAAATATTGGCCCGAAGCCAAGCCAACTTGCCAACCCCTGCGCTACAGGCACCCTATAGTATGGCCCCAATTGCAAGGATAACCTCCATAGATTATCTCCAATGGCTTACGGCGAATGTGGTTCAGAGAGGGCACACTGGTCCACATCCGCGGCCCATTCAGAGATTAGCTTCCTTTTTTTTTCTTTTTTTTTTGGGGGGGCATGGTGGCGGGCTGCTGATGTGGCTTATCGATCCGAATCTTCAGGCTGTCCTCCTCAACCTCACCCATCCGTCTATTCTATCACTGGAGGAGAATCTTGGTGAAAATCTCACACAGGACGCGGCGAAAAGGCTACCGGCTGCTAGAATGACAGTCGCCCTGGGGAAAAATAGATCCATTTTCATTTGAAGGAGACAACTGTAGATCAATACCGGGTGAAGAGTGGAGAGAGGGTAGGGTGTGTCATATGGTGCGAGGGGGGGTGGTGGTGTTGGGAGTTGGGAGAGGGGTGAGTGGATGACAGGGGACGCCCTGATAGAGGTAATGGAAGACTTCCGTGAGGGATGTTCAAGGACAAAACGACAGTGTGCACCTGCGGTATTCGAACCGCCGACCCGCCCATCACAAGACGACCCGCTCTACTATCTGTGCCACTGTTTACCCAAATCTAAAAGGGTCTTGAGAAAAGCAGCAAAATAGCGACGAAGACAAGAAAGAAAATGCAACAAAAATATGAGATGACAAAGCAACCAGAAAGCCACAAAATTAAGACAAAAACGTGCCAGAGAAGCAACAGTAACACAACAAAAAAGTGACAAAAACGTGCCAAAAATAAGCGTTAAAAAACAAACAAAAATATGTCAAAAAAAAGCTACATTCAAAAGAGAAGAAAACGCAACAAAAACGTGACAAAAATGCGCCAACAACGCTACCCATAATGTTATGGGTATCAGTTTTGTAGACCTTAGCTTTCAAATGAGGCACTGATTACACTGTTGCTCTGTAGTCGAGAAGTTTTGGGATTTGAAAATCCAAAGTGGAGCGATTGTGCTCCATTAAGAGTTTAGTAGTTCACCTGCTGATTTGGAAGAAGATGACCGTGTTTCTCAATATCCTGTGATTTTCATTCATTCATTTTTCATGTTTCATGCAAATAAATGTATTTTTCCTTTTAAAACATTTTTTTTTCAATGTACTTGTTTTGTAGACAAGCTTTGTAGTGCCTCTGAGTGAGGCCCCCCCACTATCGGAACCACTGGTCTAATCAATGTAGTAGATCCCAAAGTGGGGTCTGAGTCCAGTTAGTCTTTTTTCTACCAAAAGGCCCTATAAGGGTTGTCAAGCACAACATGGATGTGGATTAAGCTGTGTATTTGGATTAAGTTGTTAAAGGAGCTATATCATGCAAAATCAACTTTTTGAAGCTTTTAACCATGTTGTTATGCTATTTCCTTCTCAAAAACACCCCCAGAGCGGTTTTTGGCTTCATTCACGCAGTTCTAAGCAATCCTCCTGAATCCTGCTCTCTGAGCAGCTGCTCCGCCATCTCCTGGAAAACGACTGAGTTGTGACACTCTTGACGTATTCTATGTCAGAGTGTCAAACAGGAAGGGCCAGACATTTTTGTTGTAAGAGAGAGAAAAATAAAAAAAAAATAAAAGGGGAGGGTAAACAAACGCACCCCCGGAGGATCCGAACAGAAGTCTTGTTTGTGAAGACGGAGCTCTTTCTAACCTACTCTGGACACGCCTGTTCTTTTTTCTTACCCAACGATAATGTCACTGATGGGCGTTTGGCTACGAGAGGAACAGGACTATTCAACCTTCCTAAAGAAGAGTGCACTCGCCAGAAGTTGGAATTTCTTTCTGGGATTCAGCTACTATATCAACCAACCTGATGGATGCTTGGTGAACCTTGGCCAGAATCAAAGTGGATTCACTTTTATAATCAACGCGAGTGCCATAACATAAACACCCGATGATGGGTGTTAGCGTGTGTGTTAACCATTCATGAAACTGTGTTGCACATGTCAACTCCTGCATTATGTGAAGTAACTTCACTTTTTGCAGCGATATTTATATTTATAATACTGCAAATGTGGAATGCGCGGAGAGAGGGGCGGAGTTAACTAAATCGAAGCGTCTTGTCTTCCGTCTTATAGTTCTCTCAAAAATGAGTACTCCATAGTGATAGTGGTACAATATATCATATAAATGCCTATACTTTGGAATGGCTAAAATAGCACGATACAGATCCTTTAAGTTATGGAGAAAAACATGTCCTTTCAATAAAGTAACTGCATTCTTGGGTGGCCTCACCACTATCACTTACTGTTGCTCCAAGTAGCAAAGACGTTGACGTTCAAAAGACGTCGTGAGCCCTTATATGCACCCGAATCTTTAAATAAGTCCCCTCTCCATGTTCCTCTTTTTAGCATCTCTGCACAACTACAGTGTGAGCCATCACATTAGCCGCTAACAGTCTTTCCAGGAACCGACTAGCACCACTGACTTTCCCTTCAAAAGCGGCAACACGGAAGGAACCGCCTTGGGTAAAAAAAAAAACGAAATCTGCCTCCCATGTCTTCACCGCGGTATACTCCGATAACGCATCTTATCTGTTCAACCTCGACGCGGCGTGCAATTGACACCATCAAAGGGACAATTTTCCTTTCAGCGCGGCGCGAATCAAACGCACCGCTCCGAGTTCCAATACGAACGCTCCGTCTCATTCTCTGACATCGCGGCGAACTCGTGTCAGCCAGGAGTAATGCGGGAAGAAAGGCAGGCTAAATGCGAGTTGACTGAGTGGAGCGCGCCGAGCTAATCTAATTTACCGATAGGTTTGATTCAGCGGGGGCTACGGAGAGGACGCCTACACCTTTTCTAGTGGAGTGGCTTTTAGAGAGGAGAGAGGGAAGCAGGCAAAGTGGAGCCAAAGTCAGATTCATTTGCGGAATGGAAAGAGATTTATTTTGCTTTCTTAGAAGTGGTCCAGGCTTTTTTAGTGCGAGAAAAAAGAATATTCTTGGGTTTGATGGTTCATTGGGGCATTGCAAACTACGGCAGCTCAAGAATGTCATAACTACAAGCAAATTGGAGCTCGAATGAAAAGTCAGCGCCAGGATATACAAGCTTTAATCAGTCTAAATAGCTTATTTTGAGGAAGCATGAATGTCTTGCCCCTCCTGAAACCGCCACCTTAGCGTGGTGGAGGAGCTCTGTTGTCGGGGCTTGGTGCCCCTGGTAGGGTCTCCCATGGCAAACAGGTCCTCGGTGACGGGTCAGGCAAAGAGCGGTTTAGAAGCCGTTTATGAGAGACCAACAGGCCCGGTTAGAACCATTTTCATTTATTTTCCATTTATTTATTTATCAGGACAATGTATAGGACAAACTACAGCTTTTTCAAGCTAATTTCCATCTTTAGTCCTAGGGGCCATGATGCAGGAGGAGCAATGTGATTTGGGCAGCTCCAACGGCTGCCCCCACAACCCGGCAACGGACAAGTGGAAGAAAATTGATGGATGGATGGATGGATGTCTTCACGCAACTGAATGCTGTTGATCTTGTCCTTGATTTTTCCGACAAAGAAAATGTAAAGATGTACGTAAGATTAGATGTATACAAGTAATTCCTTTGCACTTTCTATTCCCATCTGGTGGTAGAGCAATTGCCGGTGAATACGGCTAGCACTGCGTAATTTGCAGTAGTTTGGAGTGGTATTTGGACTTTGAAGGAAAACGGTAAAACTTTGTTTTAGCACTCACTTATTAACAGCTAATTAAGTGCTAATTAGTGTACTTGATAGTTAATTATCTCTAAATTGGTATTAATAAAGCACTTATTATTCAATGTTTTGCATTACCATATTCAACATCTTACTAGCTACTAACTAACACTTTCCCATTTATTCATTCTTAATTACAGTTTATCAGCCAGAAAATAGACCGTTGTTGGACATTCATTATAGTGTACATACGCTTCTGGTTATATGGGCCTCATGAGGTTTAGGGTTAGGGTTAGCAATTATGCATATCCAAATCCCAAAGCGTATTGACCATAGAACTCACAGCCTATATGTCAGTGTGATGCCTCATTTGAAAGCCAAGACCTTCTAGTTTCTAAAACTATGCAAGAGCTGTGTGAGTGAAGCACAACTTTCGTCACATTTTCCGCCCCTAATCCTAATCATAACCCTAAACCGTGACCCCAAACCTAACCCTAGCACCCTGATAAGGGGGCCGGCAAGTAACAGGTTAATACTATCAAAACGGTTGTTCATTCATTAACTGTTGATTAACAGGGCCAAATCTTAAACAAGCAAACAAATCATACTCGGTCTAATTTATATCCAATTACCCCTTAATTAAGTATTTGTATCTGAGAATATGTTACCCATTCTGAAGTGATGTAGGAAAGTGTTAGTAACGAGTAAGATGTCGAATAAGGTAATGCAAAATAAGGACTAATAAAGTGTTACCAAGAAGGGTATTACTTTACTTTATTAGTACAGCCTTTGGTAGCAGGCTTTACCAGTCAGGCCTGCTACCAAACGATAGTTGCTGACGAAGCCCCTTGAAGAGAGAAGTTTAAATGTCGTCAACACCATAACAACTTTGCTCTATGGTGTTCAATTGGTTAATCCCAAATCCCTAGTAGCGTTACCTATATCCCGCCCTACGCAAACTGGGATCTATGGGACGCAACCACGCCGCACTGTATCAATCGCTGACTGGGTATCGATAGGCGTCATATGACTTGCAGTCCCACTAGTCGCGTGTCTATTGAAGACTGATTGTACGTAACTGGAGTGGAAAGCACAATCTATCTTGTCCATACTGTATATAAATTCATAGATTAGCAATTATAATTTTTGTTTTACGACCACTGTGTTTTCCTTCTAACTTTGGTGGCAGTACATTATAATTTATGCACCACTGTCGGCCATGAAGCGTGCTCATTAAAACCGATGTCAATAAAACGTCCACGCTAATTCAACCTACGACTCTATCAAATGCTCAAATTGGCACCATTACCAAAAACCCTGCGATCTGCTAAACACCAGCGTTTACCAAATTGAAACCTGTCCGCCCCGAGTGTCTTCTTGTGCCTCTTCTGTTACCGCAACAACACGTGTCAGGGACAATATCCGTTTAAATTCCTCGCGCGAACGGCAGTGAAGATAATTAGAAGTGCACGAGTATAGCCGGTCGGCTACAGGGAAAATGGTAATCAGACGCATAACACGGCGCGGCGCAGCACAGTCAATAGGGAGCTTGATTGTGAATATAATACGTGGAGTGATGAACAGGCCCCGTTTCGTTCTCCCGTTCTCCCTCCCCAGAGCCCTCATTAGCCGCCGCAGCGTTACGGCGAAGGCATCCGCTCGTAATTGCCGTATTCCCGTACAGCTCAAGTTTCAGGGGAAGGAATGGCAACATGGCAAGATGGATTCTATATGTTTACGTTGACAAAATTTCATCTAAAATCAGCCGTTGAGAGATTAAAGGGCATTTGGAAAGTGTATTGCGCAAGTTGAGTTGACAATGGAGTTTAGTCTATGCTTTGTTCAAAGTGAATGTTCTTATATTGTTGGAGGAAATCTATAAATGGTCTGAGAATGAAACCCAGGATCGGCTTGTGAAAGATGTGAAAGTGCTAAAATGTCACTTCTACGGGCAAAGAAGCCTCTTGTGTCTCACCTCGTTTTCATCTTATTTCATGGAAGTTAACAGTTAATCGTGAGTGGGCGTTTGTCTGGAGGTCGAAGTGTGTTTTCAGTTACGAGGGGAAATCATCCTGGTTTTCGACAAACAAGGCGCTACTGCGAATATGTCACAAATGATTCGGATCACTGCTTACTTTGATTTGATATATCTTTGGAATGAGCAACAGAAAGGCGCAAGGAATCAGCTTCGAAATGGGAGTCTTCTTGGTAGAACTGGTGCATTAAGGTCACAACGGAGAGGTTTTGTGGGAGTTGCATGCTGCTGCAGGCGGTCCACTTTCCATTCTCTATCCCACAAGAAGATTCCGAGGATGATGTGTCTACAATGTAGAGATCGAGATCGGTGGCTCTCAAACTCTTTCACATACCACTTTGACATATATTTGACCTTTCAAGTACCACCTCGTAAGATTTTCAATCTTTTAAGAACCACTTGATAAAATATATGACCTTTCAAGTTAGGGCTGGGCGATATGGCCTAAAATCTATATCATGATATGAAAAAATAAATATCACGATAACGATATATTTGACGATATAATCGACAATGGACGAATTACTTCAAAATCCCAGCCTTACGCCTATTGGGAAGATTCATTCAGTGATATTTTATTCTTTTTTTTTTTTTTACGGCATAATTGTCTTCCAAATATGATCTACTCAAGCAGTTTACATCCTTCATTTCATTTTACTTTTTCACCTTGTGTCCCCGTGTTCTACAGTCACCGTTTATGCTGCTCTGATGGAGCTGAGCGTAACATAAATTATATTGTGTCCACAACGATATAAAAAATTACAACGATATCAAAACATTATATCACGATAACGATATGCGATACGATATGGCCCAGCCCTATTTCAAGTACTACCAAGTCTAGATCATGACTGAATTGGGTCTAAAAAAAGTGGGGTAATAGGACGTAAATAACATGGTACCTTAAAGGGCACACTCCCAATGTAATGATTAGTCATACTGTAGTATCAAGGCAGTTAGTTCCCAGGAAATACAGCAGGTATTTTCTTTTTAACCCTTGTAATCATGCCATGTCCATCATATTCTCACGTTATTCTTGGGCCATAAAGTAAAAAGCAACCACCGTTTTCATTTTCTTTATCGTTAGGTCACTATGGGAATGCTAAGCTCGTCACCCATCAGCCACTACCACCCAAGCAAATGGTAAACCAGTCATCTTAACCCCCCCAAAAAAAACATCTTAAACTGAAATCATCATTCAGTCCATTAGGTGCCAAAGTGTTCAGTGTGTAGGTCCAGAACAATTCTCTTTGAGACAGTTTCTTGAATCTGAGTGACCTTTTCCTCCCCCAAAAAAGGACAAAGAAGCGTATAAATAATGTGGGTTGATTTACAATAAATAGATTGACAAATTGAAAACGGTCTTCCAGTCTGGGGACGACTGGATGATTTTGTATTCGTTGTGTTATTGCGGTAAGCACAACTAACGCATCTGTACTTCCCACTTGCTTTAAGCCTGGCGGATGTGATCTGGACTTCGTTGACAATCCTGTACATAACTTCGTCTTTAATTGTTGGTGCTTTTCTGAATATACATGTTGGTAAGTTTTTACGCATGTCCTCCAAACATCGTTGGGGAGTTTGTCTTGAGAAGTTCAGAGTAAGGGGTATCATCGTCTGTTTACCAAGTTTTCCAAGATGCTATTGTTCCATATCGGCCAACCAGAGCACTCCGCTCTTAAAACTCAGGGCTACTAGTGATTCCTCGGGTCTCCAAAATCAGTGTAGGAGGAAGAGCCTTTAGCTCCAAGCTCCGGTTTTATGGAATAAACTCCCAGCTCACGTTAAAGAAGCAGAAACAGTCCCTACATTTAAGACTAGGCTCAAAACGTACCTCTTCGAATTAGCTTATGATCAGCTCAGTTAGGTAAAACTCTTACCCACAGCCTGAAGTAAAGCTGCCTTAGAAGAAACACTGCTGTGGGAAGTACGGTACACTGAGCGCTATCCTCTTCTTCTTCTTACTGCAAACTTTGTCTTATTATGATACAATATTTATTTTATCTGTAGTCTGTTCATTACTATTCACATGGTGAATAGTCCCTGTCCCATGCCCCCTCAGGAGTGCCTGTCTAGATCGAACGGAGGAACCCGGCTGAATGGAGGAACCCTGCCTACTGGATTGACAACAAGGACTGGACGGTCTGCGGTCTTGGCCCGTCTGCTGAAGGGACTCCATCGGCCCTGGGTCTCTATAGACTGTCCGTCCAAGGGAGTGGCTCTCTCCTTCTGTGGTTCTCCTCAAGGTTTCTCGTTTCTCCCACCGGGTTTTTGAGTTTTTCCTTGCCGTGCTGGAGAGTCTAAGGACAGGGGACACCCGAGCTGCTCGTCGCCACCCACTGCTGACGCTTATTTGGATATTACGTTTGCCTGGATGCTTGATTCACCGGAACTTTACATTGTCTTATTTACTGTTTTATTGCCTTAATGTTCGGTGCAGCTCTATGAGGCAACTCCTGTTGTAATATTGGGCTAAACAAAACCATTGATTGATTGATTGTTTATTGCGTGCTGTTTTGCTGCTGATATCACCCCCTCAACAATCATGCTTTTTAGCATCCTTATCAAAATAAATGATTAAGATTGTTATTTCGTCCATCCAAACACCTCTGTATCCATGACAAGAATCTCTCAAAAGCACTTTTGTTTTTCTGAACCCCTTCAAACACTGCTCCTTCTGAATTTCTCAGTCTCTTTCAACGCAACAAACAACGCCAAATCTTGTTTCCGCTTGCTCTTTTCCCTTCATCCCAGCAGCACCAGACAATGACGCTATTTCACGAGTTTTTGACGGATTCCTTGGACTCTCCGGTACTGGCCACCTGCCTGCTCGCCGCCCACGGGAGCGCTTGTACATAACGTGAGACAAAAAGGAACAAAACAACATCTCTTCAAACGGCTACAAACAAAGTGCGCCAATTGCTGCGTTGGGCAGCGGTTCAAAGAAAGGCCAAACTAATCGCTGCAGAAATCGGCGGCGGGCGGGGTGACCTGGTAGACACGCGCAGAGGAGAGCGCTTGGTATTATGAGGCGATTAGCGGCGGTGGAGGCTCTTTGTGAATGACACAGCAGTGGGTATGAGGACACGAAACACCTGGGGAAGCACTTTGATCAGGATTGCTAACAACAAGGATGATTTGCGAAGATGAGTGAGTCCTATGCAATAGCGATGCCTAAATAAAATGCAAACAAATCTTCGTCTTTTCTGTTTATTTAAGTTTATTTAATTATATGTCTAGATGTTTTTGTTTTTGTTTGATGCTTTGCCTGTACAAGTTATTCAAAAAAGGGGTATTTTGCTTTGTGTAGGTATTTGATAATAATATCAAAATGCCTTATTGATCTAAAACGGCCCTTCACAACAAGCCTCTGTAACATTCTAGTAGTACATGTCCGGAATCATCTCAGAGCTTTTAGTTTAGTTTGTTTATTTGAGCAATTATTGTTATTTATTTTTTTTACAAACGTGGTTACATCTTTACACAACAAAATAAAAGTGCCTACCCCCTATTCAGCTTGGTGTTGCAGTGTAGTGGTGCTTCGGCGAAACCTCTGGATCATAATTGCGTTTGTAACACAGACAGCCGATATGTTACACCGCCAGACCAAAAAAACAAACCAAAAAAAGTTGCTACAAAAAAGTTGATCTGGGCACCTAAGAAAATTATGTCTCATGCCCACACTCTTTCACAATGTGAGCCATCAGGGAACAAGAAATGCATTGATGGGATAACATTGTCATTCAGGATGTTAAGGCATGTCTGCTGACCTCTTTCTTTGGGCACAGAGTGTAGCTGAATTTTGCGATTACAAAAACATACGACATATGCTGCACCTTTTTATAAAACCATTGAATGGATTTGCGGTGTTCTTGATCCAATCAGCAGCAAATGCAGCTCCAAACGTGCGACCTCTAACCAACAATTCAAGCCGGCGCGGTCCCAGATTGATGTCAATGCAAATGCAATTGGCACTGGAATATCAATCTGGCTCTTGCCAGGTTAGATATAGTAGGGCTGGGACTTGAATGCGTTAATTTCGATTAATTGATCAATTACAATGTTTAAAAATGTTTTAACGGAAGTAATTGCATAAAAAAAAAAGTCCCATAACCTTTCTTAAAGGAAATGTTTTATGCCCCTTTTTCTGTATTTATTTGACTATGTACAATGGAAAACGTTACAAGTTATACAAATGATTAGGCGTTTCTGAAACACAAGCTGAATAGCAATAAATGCACATTGCACCAATCTGTCTGTTGACTGGCTTAACAGATTAACAACAATAAATCCATTTGTTGATGTGTTGATGTGTCAATTTACTCAATAATTTAGTTGCAAAAAAGGGTCTTTAAATTGAATTTTTAGTTTTTTTTGTTTTTCGATTATAATGTGATCAATTACTTAATTACAGACCCTATAATTAATCCCACCACTAATATACAGTAATTATATACACCACATTTGTAGAAGCTTACATTGAAGGTTACCGCCAAAACATAACTCCATTAAAAGCTTAATATTTCACTCTAGTTCTTATAAATTACATTCTCGACAGCCATATTTTCTCTGATCCACTTGCAAGTATCGCAGTGCATTCCTACTGCCATTGATTCACACCAGAAGCTTCCATTGTCAGTTTTATTTCACCAATCTTGTATTTTTCTTTTCAATCGCGGACGGTTACATAAGACCCAGAAAAAGCCATTTCTCCGGTAATGAACACCATAATTGCCTTTTGTTAACACCTACACTGTATAATCCAGCGGCAGGCGCGAAGCCGCTGCTGTTGAGAGAGCGCTATCACAGAGAATGGATATTGAACCGGTGGTCTTTGTCTTGTAGCCTGTAATGAAGACTTATGTTCGCCCAGACAGCCAGCCAGCAATTACTGTCAGCTCGCACAAACTCACACTGTCATCATGAGTGAGCCGCCAGGCAATAAGGCCGCCATTCCTCTTCTCCGCGGATAATATTTTCTGATCACTTTCCGCGGGATAGTAGGAAACAGACAACCCACGGTCTGCCATAACAACGGGGGACAGCATCCGATGTGACTTGCAATTTTAAAAGCGATACCGTGGAATATTTAGTCATTAAGTAGAAAAAATACAAACATTAATTTCCTCACCGTTGTTTTTATTGCCCACATTTTTTTCCAAAGAATATGTGTCTTTACCATCAGCTTGTCCGCAATTCCATATTTGCCACGTTGCTTTGATTACATTAAGCCAACGATGAGGGTTCATTAGCTCCTCTTCCAAATGCTTGATTTTGTCGCCCACCGTCTAAAAAGCATTGTCAGTGACTAGTTGAACAGTTGAAGCGTGTTTGTTATGGTGACATTAGGCGTTTTTTCACACCAAGCAAGTTCATGGGGACGGTCCCTGAAACGACCCGGCCACAGGTCAGGGGCTCAAATGACGTTAGCGCACCGTTAGCGAAACAAACTTTGTAGCATGTGTCCGAAGGCATCCGGATTGCACTTTACACCGCGGAAAATTCCATAAATGAGCAAGAATTATAAAGTGCACTGAGCTAGCCTTGGTAATTTACAGAAAAACAAGGATTCACAGAGTTATATCGCTTCCTTTCATGATGCAAACATAACAAAGGGGAGCGCCATATCCGAGATTAAAGCGGGTGAGTCGAACTGGCTTGAAATGAGCAGCTGGGTTGTGCGTTTTTTAATAAATATTTAAAGGCATGACACTTGACATACAGTACATACTGTACGTATCTTGCTGCATACACAAATCACCAAAGGATTCCTGGTCTGACTAGAAAGTAATAACTCCAGGGCAGGAGCTGAAAAAGTTTCCCTAGAGGCGGCCCAGTCCCAGTTCTCCTCTGTAGGAAAGTGGTCAAAAGTGCGGCTGGTGCTTAAAAAGGTTCCTGTGGTGGGAAAATGCCTTAACCAAGTGCATTTTCTCCAGTTCAGCTTTACCCAAATCCAAGAGGTCACAGCCATCTCTTTTTTGTTACGCTTTGTCACATTTTTGTCACTTTTTCATCACTTTTATGTTGCTCTTTTGTTGCATTTTCATCCGCTATTTTGACACTTTTCTCTAGCCAAACTGGAGAAAATTTGCTCAGTTCAGGGGGGAGGGTTAAGAGGTTAAAGACCCACTCCAAAAATCCAATTTGGTCATGAACATAACATTTCTAACAAGTACCTACACGGCTGTTGAAATGGAGAATTAAGCTGCAAGCGCTCCATTCAGCAAGTTATTTTTTTTTCCGAACACTAACTGCTGTGGCCCTTGTAGAAAAAGGTTTCCTGTGTGCACTCACCGTCGCTGTTGACACACTGCACTTGCGGGTTCTGCGTTCCCGGCCCGCACTCCGAGCTGTCGTTGTCGGGCACGCACTCGTCCAGCCTCACCACCAGCCAGTCGTAGCAGCTGGGGTCCTCGCACGGGATGGCCTCCACCAGGTGGGGGCAGTTCCCCATCCCGCCCGTGGGGTCGTTCACGATCCTCCTCTTCCGCAGTTTGAAGCCTGCCAGACAAGGGAATAATGCTCAATTGGAATGGCCATTTCTGTACAACAAAGGCACATGTCAAAGTTAAAAAGTGTTTGATTTCAGAAGATTCCTGCCAATTTTCGGTAGACGTTTATCACATCCATTCAATATGAATTCAACCAGCATTTCCATTCCTCCCCGAAAAAAACATTCAGGCTTTCAAAAAAACAACAGGGGCCTAATGACACCACCTCCATTGTCACTAATGACCTCCGGCGCCCCCTAGTGTCATCTGAACACGTTGTTGTACGTCGCTCGCACATTAAAATTCCAAAGTCCCGGGGTGCTTTTTAGCATAACTATTACATTGCATTCATGTGACAGGCCATTAACCCCGCAGTTGACGGAAACATCCAACAACTGCAATAATTCCGCTTCATTACGAGAGCTTTAATCTAAAACGGAGGAGGAGGTGGATGAGGATAATGCCTTTTTGTTTCAGAGCTCAAAATGGTCGCTGTCCACTTAAGCAAATTAACACCGGCGCCAGGACTTCCTAATGAGACAAGAGCGGGCGAGCCTGAGCTCACTGGTCGCCAAGGAGACGGCGTGGATTTTCCCCGGCGACAAACCAGTAAAGACAATTGGAATAGTGTTTGGAATAGTTTCACAAACTAATTTTCTAACAACTTGTTGATCTAAATTTATCAGAATTCCGTAGGGCTGCAAGTATATCTTGGAATATTCTGATGAGTATTAAATTAGGAACCACTGGGCTAGACTGACAGAAGCATGGCTAGCCTGGCCAACACTTTTCCCATTCTTTACAAAACAATAGAACTCATACAGAAGACTAAGTATCAGCGGGCATCTTCTGTGAAATCAACAGGCGAAAACACCTAGAAGTTACAGGGCCCAACGTATCAGGACAAACTAGAAGCTTTATTCATTCCACTGTGACTTAAACACTGTCCGTTTCCCGAGAGAAGCACAATATACTGATGGTCCCGCACTACCGCTGGTGTGTCCCTCCAAACATAAACGTGATCAAAACACCTGCATGTGTAAGTAATAAAGAAACAAAATGTGCCTCAGAAAAGAATAAATACCCACAATTTTGCTTAAGTACAGTAACTACCTTTACAGCTTTAACTTGACTACTTTCCATCGGTCCATAGCCTACATTATTGAATAAAAAACATTAAGCCAAAAACGCCATGTTACATCAACCCCAGCAGCTTTTGTTCAGGAAACATTGTCATTCCCTCAAGGGCACAAAATTCCTCGACCCGTGTCCTCATAAAGGGTTAAGGGGAAGGGGGCGAGGGCTGTTTTTTTTTTTTTGACGGGGGGCTCGTCCAAGGTGACCCCGCCCCTAATCCACACACACACACACGACTACTGCTGCTGCTGCTCTGTTCCGATAAGGCCGGATCGCCGCGGGGATCCGAATGATGTGCGGAAACAACCCAATCCAGTCCGTTTTATTTCATTTCCGACACCCCCTCCCTTCCCCTTTCTGAGCTCTATTTAATCAGACGGGTCAGCTAAACACAAACAGCCACGTGTCGAGAGCCATTGACGGAGGCGTTATCTGTGTCTGGGGGTGAAGGAAGATGAGACGCAGGGGGTGAGAGGGAATTCAATTCTATCAGGCATCACTGGCCGGCGTTATCTGCGGAGGGAGAGAGCGTTATGAATGGGCGAGGTGTGAGAGGGGGAGACGCCGCCTGTCAGACTCATTTTGAGCGAAGACACGCGCTGACGGAAACAATCACACACGGCACGAAGGGCTGATCATGTTCGAGATATGAGCACCAGGGAGCGGCGCTGGAAGGGCTAGTACCAGGGGGTGGGGGGAAAAAAGCAAAAGGTGTATCTCCTGTTTATTACAGTTTTCTCATATTGGTGAACTCCAACTTGTATCAATGGAGATGAACATTGTAGGTTTATGCCCTGTTCATGTGAATTGGGGCGCTCGTTTTTTTCCGAGAAAGAAGGTTGTTATTCCTAGCTGGTTTGCGTTCATGAGCTAATTTCAGAAAGCGGGCACTAAAAATGGTCTTTTATCACTGAAAAGCGTTTAACTGAGCTAACCGTTTCAATTTGGTGTTGGCATATTAAAAGCTACACTTTGGTTTGTCGGTTTTAAAATATATTTATAGGATGTGTAAATGTTCTTCTTGCCAGCACTGATGTCGGGTGTTTCTCTGGCATTTCTGTTATTCTGAGGATGACAGCTCACGCCACACTCAAGAAAGTTGCAGTGTTTAACTAAAATGTCCATTGTGTAGGTCTTCCATGGTCTGTGGACAATCGCTACAAACTTTTTGGAGATCTTCCCCCAGTAATTAATTACAGGGGGATAAGTCATGCAAGTGCGTAGGCCAGTCTTCAAGGGAGATCAGTCGCCCAAGGTAGGCCTCTCTCAAAACATCCATTGAAATCGTTTTGTGTGAGTGAAGATGGAGTTCATCGTGAACAATTCAACTTCACTTTGGAGACAGACAAACTCGTTCGACATTTTCAGGTGTTGTAGCGGTCCTCGTCGGTCCTTTCTTTCTTTTGGACACAGTCCATGCTTCCCTGAAGGCATCCAGCCACTGCAAAGTAGATTTTGGAGATCTGCCTCTACGGCAAAGGCCCGCTGCTTCCTCAAACCCAGCATGTTTGCGACTGAAATGGAGATAAAGTATTTATCTGAGGTTCACACCTCTTGTACGCCCTTTCCGGTCTCCGTCCCGGTTCCTCTCCTCAGCCTCGTCCCACCCTTCTTTCCTTTTTCATTCCTTCTATCTTTCAGGTCGGTGGGGATGAAAGCCCGAGAGCTCATCGTTGTCTCCCACGAAGCCCCAAAACGACATCACACATTATTCGCCGCCGTCATCTTGCTTGTTTAATAAAGTTGTTTCACTTCATTTGAGGTTGTGGTCCTTGTGAGTGAAACAGGTGTAGACAAAAAAACCTCCCATCCAACCCCTTCCATTGGGCCCTCTCACACCTCACTGTCCCCCTGCTTAACATCACCACACCCTTTTCAAAAAAGGACGTTCCAACGCCCCATCCTGTACATACACATTTCCCCCGTCTTCTGATAGGTTACTTGATTCATGTTCCAATATAACTTCTGTCAGCTTTTCAGGAAACATCTGTAGATTGGCTGTTCAATAATATTAAACTCCATCACATTTCCATAATAAACATATGGAGAATGTTCTACATGAAGGTCCTGCTCGTACATAAAGATGTGAGGCGGGAATTGTGTGCATTCCGAGGATCGGTCTGTTGGTACAGTCAGACGGCGGAGGCAGTGGAGAGCAGTCGAATGAGGATTTATCACGAAGATACATGGGGCTGTACGTGCGCTGGCCCCCTTCATTTGAGGCGCTTCATTAGGTGAGAGTCAACACGCATTAGTCACACTGCCATCGTGCTGTTCTGAGAAGAGAGAGCGGAGGGCGGAGGCAGGAAGTTAGCCCGCCACGTGGATAAGCTACAAATGATAATGCAATACTTCTTAAGGCACGACACCTTTTTCATTAGATCTTGACAAAAATGCCTTTAATGCATGTCTTCCTTTTATTCATAGATGTCAAATCTTTGGGAGTGTGTAAACTTTACATTGTATATTTGCAAATTTAGCAATTTTAAGAGAGCAAATACTGTCATGGTGATGTAACAGAGTTCATGCACTTGGCTACAAGAGAAATGACATGTTTTTAGTGCCATTTTAAAGCTGTACTATACTTGTCGTGAAAGTGGGCGGTAGTTGAAAAAATTCGGAAATTCTCTCAGCTGTTGCCTAAACGCGTTGCTAGCTCTCACAGGCCCTCACGCACATCCCGATTGTTCACTTGAGTTAATTAGAAGCTCGTCTCGGCAGCAGTTCATAGCGAGACAGAGTTGAGACGTGTCGGCCCGCTAATGCTAACTGTGCTAATTTAGCCTCTGACTTCCTGGTCCGCACTGCAGGAAAATCCGCTAAATTTAGACACACAACAGTGTGGTTATGTTTTTCTGTTGCAAATGTGTAGATCTATGGTGCCAAATGTTTACTCTACTACAAGAATATAATTTGATTACCATAGATGCATTTCTAAACCCACAAAATGCACACAAAAAGAAAATCCATTAAACAGAAATGAGGACAAATGTTGCTATTCAAAAGCAAATAAAGTAAACAATGTCTGCCACAACTGCAGCTGAATATATTTTGGAGCAATATTTGAATACAAACTAATGGGGAAAAACATTAATTAATTGATTGTTAATTGTTGCCTTGGTAACGCTTTATATTAAGGTGTGCTCATTAAGTATTAATAAGGTATTAATAAGCATTAATAATATGCTTGTAAAGTATTAACCCACTGCTTATTATACTTTTATCTGTTAACATACCAGGCCATTAATAATACGCTTATTCATAGCCAACCCTTAACCTAACCCTAAAATGATTGCTAATGCTTATTAATACTTAATGAGCACACCTTAATCTAAAGCGATACCGATGTCTTTATTTGCAAGGAAAGTTAGACATAACTGCAGCTGGAATCCAATTGAATGCTTTTTATTGATATTCAAGGGCTTAATTAGACTTTTAATGCCAAAACCCGTTGTAAACACGACAGAGAAAACAACTGTCATTAGACCAACAGCGAACACACCAGTCTTCTTCAAAATTATCGGCTTTTGCGATATTCTGGAGGATTACACACATGTCCTTCCGAGACCAGATAAAAATAAAATCAAGTACGGGGCCTTTAATTTAGCCTAAGTTCCCAATCTTTTTTTGCTTGAACAGCCCGCCCCCCCCCAGGTCCCAATATGTAAGACGGACACAAACAAAGCCAGTCACCCATGTGCTTTTTAATTTTCTCCAGGTTTTACGCCCTGTTGCCTCTTCATGGTTTGATACTGACTGACGAGGTACTGTGCGCATGCTAATACACTTTCTGGCATAAACTCTTTTCAAAGTCAAGTCCCCCAAGCATTGTTCTTGCATAAAAAAAAACAACAACAATATGCTGTTGGCGATTTAGCGTACACACAGTCTTTGGTGCGCCTTACCTTTCTTGGCCACTTGGTCCTGGCAGTTCTCGTAGGTGCAGGGTCCCCAGGCGCTCCAGGCCGACACCTCGCACTCCACGGGGCAGCTGATGTGGCAGAACTGGGTGGTGTTGGGTGGCACGCCCAGGCACAGGTCGCTGTCCACGGGTCGCAATGCTGCAGAGGCGAGGAACAAGGGGTAAGTCAGGGTATTGTAAGGAGAATGAGTTGTATAATTAGACCAGATAGTTGGCGTGAGGTTGATAATGAATGCGTATCGAGTTGAGACTTTTTTAATTAAGTGTTTTATTGATTTAGGTTTCCTGACCCTGATCTGTAAAGAGTGGAATTACTAGCGGCCGACCACTGACACATACAAGGGAGATTTTGCCAGTACAAGAACAATCCAGTCTTGTACTTATACATAATATTTCTAAAGGTTTTTTTTTTATGTCTAATTCATAGTAACTTGTTGAGCTTTACAACAAGCTTTAGTAATGACTAGTTCATGCAAAGACTGAGCAAGATACTCAAATACCCTTATCCCCCTGTCTTTTATTAGATAATCCTTTATATATCCACTGCCATCTTTGCAAACAGCTCTGTCT
The DNA here is from genome assembly GCA_021464625.1 of Proterorhinus semilunaris. Lineage (NCBI taxonomy): Eukaryota > Metazoa > Chordata > Actinopteri > Gobiiformes > Gobiidae > Proterorhinus > Proterorhinus semilunaris. Next base: position 25,037,805 of record CM038360.1, read on the forward strand.
GACAACGTGTAACACCCCGCTCATTAAATTCCTGACTAAACCTCGCAAATCAACCCAGCCTTTCTTCCGGTTATGTCTCGACGGACGGCATGGGAGGTGACTGCACAAGGTCAGCGGCGACTTGATGAATCATTTCTCGAGGTGCCACAATAGCAGCGCGGGGGCCTCATTCACATGCAAATTGGCTGCGCTTGGCCATAGGTGCATTCTTTAATAGTGTTGCCAAAGTGTGCACACATGTGGGGTGCCCTTGGGTGCCCACGGAACGCCATCGTGGGTGATGTGTCAGCGCTTGAGTGATGGCCTTATTCCGTCTGCGTGCGTTTTCCAATAAGTGCCACTCGCACACTCTCTAATGTGTGTGTTCCCGCTGTCGGCCGCGCTCCGGAGGACTGGGGGTGAGGTGATGAATGGAGATAATATGAACTGATAACGTCGCAGGATTGTTGTGTTCAAAGGGCTGAAGATTATTGATAGACACTGTGTAAGAAATAAGTAGCTTTGTACTATGGTTCCACCACGTTGAGGGCACATTTTTAGGTAAGATGATCCGACTTTCCCCTGAGCCGATTGTAGTACGACTAGCCGAAATTTCTGCGGATGCCGTCTCATGCTAGGCACATGCTAGGCACAACAACAACTACTTCGGAGACACCATTATCTAGCACTACTTGTCCAACGCGAGTGACAGGGGCGCTAGCTTGAACGGCTAGCTCTGATCAATCATGTGAACACAAGAAAACAAGCACCAATAAACTCAGGGCATTTTTGTTCTGAATAACTCTTGTTTCACTCCTGGCTAATGGCGCAGCTGTGGAGACGCTGCGGGACCTGGGTTTCGAGAAGGAGGAGGCAGTGATTTATTACATGCTTTCATCAATTATTCCGCCATGTCGATAAACAAACACAGTCAAATGTAAGTAACTTTTAACAGAAGTTTGTGTTACAATGTTTGAATAGAAGGTGTCGATGACCTTCTGTTTGGGGTCTGTCTGCCCTCTGCCCTGGGTAACTTTCATTATTACAGCATAACACAATAAGCCAATCCTTCTGTTATTTACCCCATAGCTCGAAGGATGGGTCAGGCAAATGACTAGTGCTGTGCAATAAATATAAATCTCAATCGAATGGTAATTATTTCTATGGTCAGTGTGAATTATAGGCATGGTTTCTCTTGATCAACGTGTCAGCAGCCAATCCTGAGGCAGTGCCAGCCCACCGTTTGGAGTGTAGTGTATGAGTGACTGTGACATCTTCACATCTGGGGCTCTGGTAGGCAACATCAGTGTTATAAATAAATAATAATAGTTCTATGATGGGCAATAACACTGTTTAGAAATAAGGCTTTTTTTTCAGATGTCTGCCATACAGTATTTTTTTGGCCGCATCGCATATTGTGATGCATTCATGCACTTGATGACAATCCAAAGATATTCCGCAAACTGCAGGTGCAATCTATTTAAATTATCTTCTTTTGTTTGTCTAGTATTCATAAAATACAAGCGTTACTATAAGTTGGCTGCTTGCTAAACCTACTACACGAGTCACAGACCCCTGCTATTGACTGCCGTAGCTTTGTCTCCCCCGCATCTCATTTAGCTAAGTAACATTTTAGTCATGATTCACAAGCTGCGATGTCCCCTGACCCGTGGCAAAACAAGTCCACCCGTGGCTGAAATATCACGGCTCTGCTAAGATCCAGTGAAACTTAAAACTTAAAAAACAGCTTTTTTGTGATGATGTCCAGAAACGACAGCTCATGAAACACTTGACAAATGACAAGATGGATGGCAAACGAGTATTAGCTTGGCTCAAATGTTAGTTTCAGCTTATTTATCAGCTCGGAAAGGGAAGAAACAGGCCCCGCTCTATTAGTTTCCATGGGAGGATATCCGGGGAATGTCTGGTAGCAACGGTTGCGATGAGGTATGAGCTATGCTATGAGGACTATGCCTGTTTTGGGGTGGAGTTTTGCAAAAGGTCAGCTGACATCATGGCAGAAATGGTTGCAGCCCCCACATCACAAACATTGCATTTATTTGGGTATTACAAACAAATTAACCTTGGTTGTCAAAGAAAATCACACATTTAATCACTATACTTCAGTACTAGTCACAACATTTGCAATTAAAAGTTTTTCAAAACACAGACTTTACAAGATAACCCCCTGCTTCATTGTGTCTGCCCTATTCCGACCCTTGATGAATGAACGCCACGCCTCTCCCTGACCTTGCACAGGTACCTCACTCCCGCCATCTCCCTCACAGCCAGATGGTCTAGACTCCAGCCTGCTCAAGCGCCAAATTATGGCACCTCACGACCCGCCGCACAGCGCTGCCATGTGCCAACTGCCATCCATAACCCCCCCCCCTTGCCACCCACGTGTGCTCCATCCACGGCTGCACGCCGCCACATCTGTTCTACAGCATGTCTCCCTCTGCCGCCCAGTGGAATTCCCAATGATCCAAGTGACATCGCGCCCATTCCGACGTTCCCGATCCCGCCAGGCGCCTTTTTGTTTTGTCGAGTCGGATCGTGTCTTGAAGGACCCTCTGAAGGATTCTGACAATGTTCTGCGAGATTAAAATGTCAGAGGTGTCAATGTTTCGGAGAGTGCTTTCGACAGCGGGTATTAATAATAGCGTAACCTGTCATAGGAGCTCCGGGATTTCAAAGCGAAAGAAGACAACAGTGTCCTAATTAGGGCAAAGAGTTAGAACTTATTTGGTTCAAAGTCACACCCGAATGGCAGAAACTTCAGGACACACTGAGAGTATTAATAATGTCCAATACAGAGCTTCTGTAAACCCATTCCTGTGAAGAATCGGGGTGTAGGAAATGTGTCCAGCGAGGAATAAGAAGATAGCCCGGCCAGCCAACTGTTTTCTGATACAAAGAATCCTGACTCAGAAGGGATTAACCAATCAGAGAAAAGCATTGTCTTTCCTTACCGAAATAAATGTGGCAGCTTATGATAGTACGAGGAAGAAAAGGCCAGAGGAACCAAATCACAGACGGTGCTGAGGTGAGAAATATCCTGCATTTAGGCGCTGAATGGATCCACGCACGGCCAAGGAGTTATGTCTTGTATTGCCGTAAACAGCGCTGGGTGTTGGAGTTCTCGCTCCAGCAGTTTCTTGAATGTATTTCCCCACTCTTACCCCTCTAATATGCCACACTGTGCATTGAAAAAAGTAAGATATAAACTTGCAACCCAAAAAAAGACGTTTAACAAAAATTCAAATTGAATACTGAAATGAAATGACCATTCATTGCCTCTCTTAAATTCTGCAGAAAGCTGATCAAAACCTGTAAAATTTAGAGAAGGCTCCACAGTCATTCCAACTGGCCTCATATAAAGAGATAATGTGGTGTCCTGGAGTTTTATGGACCTGTGATGTGAATGTGTGTGGCCAAAGCGTTCATTTACATGTTGGAGAGGTAAGGCTGAAATTACACCTGACAAGACAGAGAAAAGCTGTGAGAACTGACGACAGGTGCACGAAACTCAGAAACTCACTCTCATTCATCACCGTAATTTAACTGCTCTGGACGCCTGCACGGCTGGCTCCGTCTGAACGCCTGCATGGTTATCTCCTGCCTCTGTCTTCAAGGACTGACAGCTCAAACAAGTCTCATCTCATCTTACACAAGGTGTTTGACATTATTGGGTTAATCAAGAGATGTTCTGGTACTGGGTTTTCAGGAGCAATTCTGATATTGATCCTTTGGTTTTGGAAATCTATCCTCCAGATGTAATCTTGATAAATGTCTAAGCAGAAATTCTAGAAGATACAGTAGAAGGATGGGTCAAATCCAGAACAAATTCCTAACAGAGACAGACGAGAGTGCAGCATTTTTAGGGAGTGAAATGTCCTTATTTTCTCTGGTCATTTGTAGAGTTACTGTAGCTAACTAATTTGCATATATACACCTCTGCTGTGAAACAAGTATAACTTGTACTGTCCCGATGAGGACGACGAGCATGCAGTTGAGCTTCCCTGAGACGGTTTCTGACAGTTTGTGACAGTTTGTGTAGAAATTGTTTGGTTATGCAAACCAATTGTTTCAGTAGCTGTCTGAGTGGCTGGTCTCAGACGATCTTGGAGGTGAACCTGCTGGATGTGGAGGTCCTGGGCTGGTGTGGTTACACGTGGTCTGCGGTTGTGAGGCCGGTTGGATGTACCGCCATATTCTCTGAAACGCCTTTGGAGACGGCTTATGGTGGAGAAATGAACATTCAATGCACGAGCAACAGATCTGGTTGACATTCCTGCTGTCAGCATGCCAAGTGCACGCTCCCTCAATGCTTGTGGCATCTGTGGCATTTTGCTGTGAGACAAAACTGCACATTTCAGGGTGGCCTTTTATTGTGGGCAGTATAAGGTACACCTGTGCACTAATCATGATGTCAGATCAGCATCTTGATGTGGCACACCTGTGAGGTGGGATGGATTATCTCAGCAAAGCAGAAGTGCTCACTATCACACATTTGGACTGATTTGTGAACAATGTTTGAGAGAAATGGTAATATTGTGTATCTGGAATGAATTTTAGATCTTTAAGTCCATCTCATGAAAAATGGGAGCAGAAACAAAGGTGTTGCCTTTATATTTTTGTTGAGTGTATATATATTTTAAATCTGCCTCCTTGTCATTCCATTTCCTGGTGTATAAATTGTGTTCTGATTTTATTTGTATATATATATATACAGATCAACATAAAGTTTGAATATTTACTTCAGAAAATAGATGTGTCAAGATCATGATTTACGTATTTATTCTTTTGATCAGATAAATAAACGTCAATTGACTTCTTCTCGGTCTTCTGGAAACAATGTCTCATCCCTATTACCATCGCCTCTTAACAAAACCAATCCCAATCTGCATAATATTTCTATATATACACAGTATTTGCTCCAGGAAATCATCAGGAAAATACCAAAGTCAAATGTGAATAATTGGAGCCTCAGACTGCATTTATTTTTCTACAGTAAGTGCTCATATCCCTCTCTCCCTCCCTGACCAGATGGATTGGGGCATGTTTTTGCAGCACTGGATAAGCTAATGCTGCACATTTCGCTGAGCGCTCGAGTTGCCCCCCCCCCCCGGCCCGGTGCATTAGCATACTGGTGGAGAGGCGCACGCGTGTTTAATACCAGCGAAAGAGGAGGGTGATAATTGACTGTGCAGACCGGGAACAGATGATGCGACTGCCGGGGCGCGTCACAAATGCGAGAGCCGGCAGATGATTTCCAAAGCTCATAAACACATCTTGGTCTCCCGCTAGACTCCCACGCTAAAAATATGCATCATTCTATTCTTAATGTTTAAGCACTTTTTTTATGCGAAGCAGACATATTGGGCTTTTTTACCATGTCATAACAAACATCAGGAGTGGTGTTTTGTTTCATTCCTGCATTTTAGAGCAGCAAAAATAACTTAATTCTCAAACTTTATAAAATATGTGACCTTCCAAGCACTACCTGGCCTAGATTAGGACAAATTAGGAGTAAATCAAAACTAAAATAGATCTAAAGAGGACAGACTCATGTCTAAACTGAGTGTAAACCATATTCGAGGCAGACAAAAGGGCAAACTTGGCATAAATGGCATTATCTGTTGTTAAAGGTTTAATTGCTTTTTAGGTTTTCTGGATGGGATTTATGTGTAACCATCACAACATCCGCTGGGTCACTTAAAGGTCAAATAAACGCTATCATCAACTTTCTTTCCACTTATAAAGTTACATAATGCACCTTTTTTTGTAAAGTCCCTCCTTCCCGGAGCTCAGCAACTAATCTGGTATCGTCTGGTATCGTCCCGTGTTGACCAATAAGACGAGCTTTTCCTGTGAACCGGTCTGCGTGGTCCAATCAGGAGGGAAGGGGAGGAGCTGGATAGTTTATTTTTGAAAATTCCTTTCTCTCGCTCCTCACTTTGCAAAACTAAGAAGGGCTTTCTGGCTAAAGAGGGGAGGAATTTGATTGATACTTTAAAATTCCACCCTCTCCACACTTTGCAAACTTACAGACTATCACTTTAAAGGCACTCCGCGTAACATTTTGGATCATACCAGCCAGCCATACCAAATATGCTCCTAATGACCAGCTCAACACAGAAAAATGCTATTCAAAGAATTAATTTGGTTGAGGACCTAACCAATTAAGCCTCATCTTTGGCTGCCTTTAGGCAACATCTCCATGGAGACAAGCTGGTGACGTCCCGCTCCCAGTAAAGATACTGCCAATTCTGAGGAGAGGTGAGCCGCTCTTAGCGAACACACACATTTCTTGTCATTTTTGAGGTAATTTTCAGCAATAAACATCTGTAGTAATATAATTGCTTATATTTAACAAAAAAAAATTTCACACTTTTTCACACTTTCACACAAACACTTGATTTACGTCTGCGCACGGCTCAGGTTATGTAGCTTTGATCCCGTCAGCCAGTCAGAAATGGGCCAACAATCCGATTAAGCTTTATGTCTTTCGAACAAACCGGCTCACAGTTCAGAGAAGCTCCCATGCGTAACCACTGCACCATGTTGAGCGGTGCCAAAGTGTCCATCCCCGCAAACTCATTATTACCAATCATAAATCATGCGCACATATCCACATCAATTATCCATGACGATTCTCTGGCTCCTGTTACAACAGCGCATGAATATTTCAGGCTAATGGCGGGTCCCGCGCGCCTCAGAGTGATCACGGCGCGTGCGTACGGAAGCGTCGGAAACCGCCCCGTACCTTCTTTGCTGCGCAGGGAGCCCAGGTTGGGAGGAGGAGGAGGAGGCGGGTCGGCGGCGGACTGGACGCAGTAGACCTCTCGGCTCTGGACCCCGCCCCCGCACAGGCCCGTCTGGTTGCTGCGGCGACGGTCCTGTTGGCTCAGCAGGACGTCCACGCGGCACTCGCTCCATTCCGTGGCCTTCCAGCTGTAACTGAGGATGAAATTAAAAAAGAAAAACGGATGAACGGGGGGGATTCTGGATAAGATTTAGGTGCAGACAACAGATTAGGAAGGGCTCAAATGGCATTCATAGTACTCAAATCAGACAGTTTTTTCCCATGACGACGCTTTTACTGAGTGGTTAGTGCCATGATTGCCATATATAGATTCTATACAGTGGGGTGTGAAAGTGTAGGCAGTCATTATCATGTAAATAATGAAGCAAGGGGAAGATGAAATATTTATCTCCTAAAGGCAGGAAGTTATAGATGAGACATTCCCATAACACTCTTCATGAAATTCTGTGCCCCTTCTTCTCCAAACAAACCATTGCTCATTTAGCCCCAAAAGTAATTTTTTAACCTCTGTTTTTTGTCTCCAAAATACACGATGTTAAATGTTATGCCTAAACTTTTGTATCCCACTGTAGAACAATTTTCATCTTCCCCTTGTTTCATTATTCACATTATTAGTAATTCAGGGGTGCCTAAACTTTCACACACCCCTGTATTGGAAAATACAATTGTATTACAATAAGTATCACCTAATATTATTAGGTGATACAAACTCTGCACCAATATTTAGTAAAATCGTGAAAGTCTTTCTTTTCGCCGAGATATATATATTGGGACTTATAAAAGTGCAAAAGTTCAGTTTTAGTTATAATTTACCACATTTATTTCCATTTTAGCCTGGTTTTGGTTCTGATTTAGTCTTTTTCGAAGTTCTGTTAAGACACAATTTGCTGAAAAACAAAATGCTCAAAACCATAAAGCGAACATTGGAACAACACAATGTAATTCATTGTTTACTGCATATCGTAGAAATGGGAGCCTTGACAAACATATTTACTGTATCTGTACGGCGACTCACATAATGCATAAATTAGCAACAATCAATATCATATTTTTATGCAGAAGCTGTTACGAACTCGTCATTGTGGTGGATTTCATTTCATTTGGACGCGCTATTGACTCGGTCCGGTCTGGGCTAAACGCTGTTGCTATTGATCCGGCGTAACGCTATGGCAACGCGCTCGGCAGAGGGCAAACGAAAGGTCGCGACGAATTAGGTTTTACTACCAATAACAAGCCCCCGCACGTTCACATTATTTATCAATGAGAGCTTTGGACTGAAATGTCTCGCAATGCATCGTCATGCTTGTGAAATCATTAGGTAGTTAGAAGGTTAACGAAGAGTGCGAGAGTGAAGCAATGTAACGCTTCAAGGCTTTACAAGCAAAAGTGTCGCAAAAGATTCGGAGCTTCAGAGCTACTTCATTCTATTTGAACACTGACCTCTTGTGGACAAACTGTATATCTGCGACTTCTCATACGCATGACTGAAGCATCAACTTACTCAAACTGTTCTGTGCAATCGAAGTTCTAAGCAGAAGTGTGGCGTTTTCATTATCTGATGATGCTGTTGTTTGAATGATCAGACCGACCATAGGCCAGTAAATAATGTCATGTGGTTCTGTTCCATGGAGCTCCTGTGGCTCTGCTGCTCCGAGGCAGGACCACGGATGGATTATAGTAACATGGCAGGACATCAATGTGCGATCTTTTTATTTAGTTCAATCAGAGCTAATTTAGCCAACTGTTTGCTGTAGATCACGCTCCTTACGGTCAGGTGCAGAAAACTAGCACCATATGAACATTTTATCAGATGGGAAAACGGGGGAAAATGCACCACATTCATTTAACACTTATGGTTTACGTCGCCAAAGTAAGCACCAGAAAACATTTGTGGTTTGGCGCCTCACCGAACTCAAAACTGTCAAGGGAACGCACTGAAATGCTCTGAGCCAACGAGACATTTGACACTTCAGATACAAGCTCTGGAGCTCCGGGTTTTGTGCCCGTCACCAATCGGAACGTATTACAACACACCCACTACTGTTATACGTATAAGTTAGCTTAACTTGCTGAGCATTATAGAAAACCCTGCAGTGCACCTATACGATTATTTTATTGCCATTAAAAATCTTGCTTTGTGGTTTGTAAATAAAGGCCTTAATGATTGGGGGATATATTGTGGCATCTTGCGATATGGATATTGCGTCACCAAAATATAGCAATAACGATAATTTGGTGGTATATTGCACAGACTGCTACATAATAAAATGCGATCTGAAAACACTATTATCATTTTTCAGTCCATGAACTGTCCTATATCTTACCTAGAAGCTTGTATCTTGTTAACACCAGACACTATAGCCCTATGTCAGACCGTTTCACCGTCTTGCCCTTTGTTCGCTTCTGTATACAGTGGCCTCCAGGAATTTCAGAACTGTAGACCCTTCAATGGGCCGCTCCTGACTGGAATGACCTTGTGCTCAACGTTATTATGCCCCTCTGCCCAAGGTCGGATATAGAACCCTTCACACCCTGATATCGGCGCCGCTCATAATGGAATTCACTCACTGCAGCCAATAAAAGCCAGTGTATTTACGAGGCAGGTCTCGCTCGCTCTCTTTCCCTTTTCCCGGGAGCCGCAGGGGGGGGGCAATGGGGCCCCTGGGACTGGCACGCATCCTGGACCTTTCAGCTGTCCAGATGGGGACACTCTTTAAGGGCTGCAGGATCCCTGGTAATTGTGTCAGTGGCTAAAATTCTGTGCTTTAGGAGACGTAATGAAAATGTCCAACTGGATTTCTCGCTTTCACTGAAGAATGATTCAGTTGTTAGAGAATCTGAAAAACTAACCGCCACAATGTTAATTTTGACGTACAAACATATTCAAGCAAGTCACAACAGCAAAATAGCAACAACAAAAAAATAAGTTACAATGCAAAGGAAACTAATTCTAAAGCTTAAAAGTGACAGGATATGACTGCAGTACATCCAGAAAGCAGCTGCTAGAGTTCTGACTAGAACCAGGAAATAAGACCACATTAGTCCAGTGCTCAGGTCTCTGCAGTGGCTTCCTGTCGCTTAGAGCCATATGAACCATCTCCACCTGCTGGTCCCAGAGTCAGGACCGGCGTTTCAGTTATACACAGCTCAAATCTGAATTTCCGGAGGATGTGAGACAGGCCTTTAGTCATCATGAACTATCTTTAGTCTAATAGTCCCATTTACAAAAATCCAACCAAAATGAAGAAAATAAAAGGGATTAACACACTTCAAATCAACACACCAACGTCTCCAGTTGGTAATACAGTTCCTCCTCTAATGGGACTACCGAAGATCTACAGTCTGACATTACGTTCCAGCCTGTCCCCATAACCTCGCAGATGACTTCCTCTTTAGAGCGCGTCCTTTTTATGGACACGGGAAGCTGACGCGCGCCATAAACAAAGCTCATAAAAACACAATGCGGATTTACGCCGCTCGTCGGGGAACCCCCCGGTATTACGGATATGATTTATATATGGCTGGTTTATGGGCGGCGGGGACACATAGCAGTGACTAATGCGGAATCAATGTATTTTAGGGTTCATAAACGGGGTCGGAGGAGACCGGAGTGTTGGCAGCCATTGTGGACGGTATTGATTTGAAGCGCTCAAATTAGGACCGAGTAGAGAGCGCAGATGGTGTCGCTGTTAGTTGCTTAAAAACTTTCAGTAAAAATGTTCAACGCGATTGCAAATGTTCACCCTACCTGCCGAGAAAGAGTGAAAGTTGGATATGATACGAAAAGGTCTACGAAAAGTGTAAACCCAAGAAAGAGCACAGGGCTAATTGTACATGCTAAACAAAGCCCGTGCTGCTTAATTTTTCCTCTCCTATCACTCTTAAGACTAAGCCATCCAAGAGATACCACGAATATTTTCTCAGAGATGGTTGGAGAATTTGGTCAGGCGCCTGACGATTAGCTGGATTGCTAACTGAACTATTATTACTACTTTCAATGTGCTAGGAAAGACAAAGAAGCAAGCTAGGGCTGCACAATGATCCTTATCATAGCATTAGGTGATGTAATCTCCATATCGCAAGAGGCAACAGTTTGAATATAAAATCTTCCATCTGACAGAGCTACACATAATTTAAAAATTTGCAATGTTTTTGTCAGGACTTTCCCGATTGAATTGCTTTGTAGCCTTGATTAGGTCCTGATGTTCTTGTTTTGTTTTGACACTATTTGATGAAAAAAAATAATAATTTGTGCGAACATACTGAATTGAAATGGCTCTGTAAAATGTCACAGATAGAAAACCAGCTAGCCCGTCCAAATTCCAAACTCTTGTAGAAGTACTTACACTATACAGGCAGGCACTTTGTCCCCCAGTGGGCTGCAGGGCTCCCTCTCCTCCAGCTCAGGGCAGTCCGCTCCCTGTCCCACGGGGAACTGGGTGACCTTGCGGCTGCGGCTGCGCTCGCCCTTGGGTCCGTTGGGGTCGTAGCACTCTTTGGAACAGGCCGACCACTCCGACCACCCCGTCACCTCGCAGTCCTTGGACATGACGCAGGCCTGGTACGTGACGGGGACAGACGCCTCGGCGCAGAAGCTGCAGAAGAAGAAACGCAAAATTAGACGCTGGAGATGTTGGGATTCAAAGGTAAAATAGCCACAGTAAGAAAGATGAACTCTTCTGCTTCAAATTCAACCGCCAGACCTGTAAAACCAATTCACCAAACTCCAAACTTGCGCAGCAGTTTAGCAATTCATCGTGGAAACAAAAAGATCGCTGGTTCCAGTCCAGTTTGAGCATAAACCGTCTGCTGTGTCTGAGACTTTTGAGAGACAAAGCCCAGGGACTGATCAAAACATGGTAGGGCATCTGGTTTAAACACTTGCCAAATCACAAGGCGACTGAAAAGGAAATAACAACGAAATAACTCGCTCTAGAAAACTGATAGTTTGAAGTCTCTTGGGGGATAGAATGAGACTATCCAGTCAAAGACAAAACGCTTATAATTTCAGAAACACGGAGCCAGATCAGTAAATGTGTGGGTCCACATGAAGCCGGTCATGTGTGTAAAACTACTGCGATGCATCCACCAGGCCTATGTGTGGCGCTGTGACGCTGCAGTGTCACCTGTGGCTCATTGTGGGGCAGAGGAGCGAAGTAAAACTCATTATAGGTCAGTAGATTATGATTAACAGACACTGGCGCTGTGATGTCATTATATTAGTAAAAGTTTAGACGTCGTAACAACGCCGCCACGTAAACTGTGTTTACAGATCTTTACACTCTGGGACCTAGTTTGGAAAATGTTCGTTCACAGACCCCCAAAACGCCGTTTTTGTGTGGATGATACACTGGATTGGCAAAATATTTTAGCGTTTAGTCCTAAGCTTGACTTTGTGTGTACAGGTATGTGATTATATTTAAAAAATGGATTGATTGATTGATTGAGCTGTTTATTTCAGCTGTTCACATTCATATTTTTTACAGTAGTCAAACATTTCATCACAATAAGGCTCAAAAGGAGAAGGCTGAAGCCGAGCTTATGTGCGCCTACCCCTCATTCATCAATATTAATCACCCTTGTGCTTTACACATTTATTTTATTTTTTTTCTATTTTTTGTTTAACAGCAAGACGATTCAGAATGATTTTTGTTTCCATATGCAAGTATACACAAAGTAACATGCATGCACTTGCCTATGAATTACATTCAGTTCTTCTTTCGGCGATAAAAGATCATACTGACATCATTGACATTTCACTGTACATTGTATATTACATAAAGGAAAGCACTGTACCCTTTAGGTATGACTCCTTTAAATCAGTATTTATTTACCTTTTATTGGTCTCCCGTACCGTACAGAGTGATCGACGGAACTCCGATTATTTAGCATTTAATAGAGTGTTGTGTTCAAATTGATGCTGACATTCTCAAAAGTAATATTGGCTGATGACTCAGTTTCACCTTGAAACCAATTTCAAGTACCCTCTGCTAAGTGCTCCTGAACCCCCAGGGGTCCCTATACCCCTGATTAGGAAACATAAGACACTATATTGAAATGAGTGAATTATTACTGTTGGGAGGCCCTGTAGGATTTTGCTATCGATATGGGGGCCACAATGCTCCAGACTTTGGGAAAGGCTTGACTCTAATGACTACAGTGACATACTTTCATTGTATATTGGAATAATGTTTTGGTGGGTTCAAGTACATGGCGAAAAGTGAGAATACATAAAGGACAGATGTAAAGAAGAATGAAGAACTCAAATTCAGACGTGACATTTCTTGGTAAATATATTTTACCGCAGAGAATGTTCAAAGCCAGTCTTCCTCGTTTCATCCAAGCCAAGAAATACCGTCTATTTTCTGCCTTAAATAATCTTCCAAAAAAACGTCTGATACCGTCCCACTGAGCATGACGCCAAACAGATGACGCTCTCATCACTTCGTAAAGAACATATTATTTGGGATTTGGCTGAATAAAAAAAAAAACGCTACACTGCATTAACATTTGAATTATAATATGTGGGGATGATTTATTAATAGTCACTGGTCAAAGTCTTGGTTTGAAACCTCCCAATGTGGGTAAAACATCCTCAAATATTGATAGAAAAGGGAATGCATATTAATGATGACCTCTCATACAGTACATCTCCAAAGGACGTGCGGTGATGAGGTGTCTGAGGATTACTCGAAGGTAGTTGGTCAGAAAAGAAAACGATTTCAGATTATTGGCATTGGGGGGAGAGACCAGATATTGAGCGATCGAACTTATTCCGAGTCGTTCTGACCTTTTCCTCCTCATTAAAGTTGCCAAATATGAAGCTATAATGTACTGATTGAGGAGCACAATCTATTTCTTGGATTTTAGCAAAGAAGTTGCATTCTGAACACCTTCAAATCGACTGTAACCGAAGACTGTTCAGTTACTCCCCAACACTGTGCGTGTCCGACCTATTCTCTTGTACAGCACTTTGTGATTTTATCTGTGAAAAGCGCTCTAGAAATAAGACGCTCCTGCTTTATGGACGGAAAGCAGAAGAGGCGGGCTGGCCAGGCTAGTCAAAAGTAAGCCCCTTGGGTCTATTTATTCTCGGCCCAGGACTGTTATGACCCCACATACTTCTTGTTTACACTAAAAAAGTTACACTATTTCAGTGGAGGAAGAAGTACTTAATATTCTTACTTAAGTAAAAGTGCAGACACAGGACCAAAAGTAAAAGTATCTGATAAAATGTTTACTTAAAGTACTAAGTAACGTGTTTACCTTAATAAATCATTTTTGTAGTCCCGCAATTGCAACTTGACTGCCTCCGGGTCGGAGTCACCAATACACACTAATGGAACCACGAAGAAGAAGCTAACAGGCTAACGGGCAAAGCTTACTGCGGGCTAGCACTACTTAAACAGTATTTACAGCCAAGTTTGAGTGAAAAAAATAATCTCCATTGTTTAATTAAATGTACAATATTCCTCTCTCCATTTGTCTTTTCTGTCAGCGTAGTATTTACTCTCACGGACAAAAATGCAACATGCTACGACACCTGCAGTGGTGCTTATGGCCTCTAGGGGCACGAGTTACTTAGTACTAGTAAAAGCATAAAAGTATGCATTGTAAAATGTACTTTATAAGTAAATAGTAATAGTATTAAAGAGTTTAATGTGTAGGATTTTTTTTTTTTTTTTATCATTTCAATCAAACCAGGTCTAAATGAGTAAACCACTAACTCAGGTCCGGAGTATAAACAGGAACTAAACCACGTCATGCAGATCTAAACCAGATCTAAACAAGGTCTAAAGACGTAAACCACTAAACCAAGTCTAAGGACTAAACCAGTTCACCGAAGAGAAAATAAAATACTTTTACTTAAAAAAAAGAGAGTAAAAAGTATTCATCATAAAATGTTCCAGGCTGGAGTCAAAGTGATACATAGGACAACGCATCATACTAGGGGGTGTGGCCCAGCACAGGGAAAGGAAGATATTCACTACTTTTTAACCGTTTTCAGGTGGACTATGAGCATATTTATCACACACAATTGAAGCCAAAATCGGGTCATTATGAATGTTCTTACTGAGCAGATTGTCCACTGGAAGTGAAAAAAAACCGGCACTCGAAATTAGCGGTTATCATGACACTAAAGTTAGCATACTCTGTAATTTATTTTTTGGGCTGTTGAACGACTTGCCTTCCCTCCACGTCTATGTATCTTTATTTGAGAGATACTTATTTAATATTTAATATTTAAATATGTCTTAAGGTACATTAAAAGGAATGAGAATCGCTTAAGATCAGAGTCCCTTGCGTGTAAACTCCATAACAACTCGTACACTCACTTTTGGAAAGAGATCAGAAAGTTAAACAGTAGCAGGGCTTCTCTTCCTTCTAATATTGATGGGAACACTGGTTCTGATCATATCTGCCAGCTTTGGCGGAATTATTATAATAAATTGTTTAATTGCTTAAAGAGTAACTTGGCCTTTGTTGAGACTTTGGAATTTGATGAAGGAATGATAATAACTCCACAGGAGGTTTTTGAGGAAGTGTCCAAATTGAAGCATAACAAGTCCTGTGGACCAGATAAATTAACTTCAGAACATCTCAAATTTGCAAGCAGAAAACGGTATCCCTTGTTATTTATTTGCTTTATTGGGTTTATGGTACATGGCATCCTGCCTGAGTCAGTATTATCTGTTTTACTTGTCCCAGTGATTAAAGGCAAAGCTGGTAAAGTAAGCAGTATGGACAACTATCGGACCATAGCCATGGTCAGCTCTGTTTCTAAAGTGCTCGAGAGGGTAATTCTGAACAGACTTACGGACTCTGGTGTGTCCTGAGATCAGCTCAGATTCACGTAAAAAATGTGGAATCATTGGCGCTCATGTCTTTATGTGAGTGGCAGCTAGAGTATTGCTGGTACCTTGTTTTGTCCTCTGGCAGCTTCAAACATGACCATTTATACACATTTGTTTTACATTCAACACAAAAAGGCGAGTACTGGGGGTAAACCTTCTGCACAATACGTACAATTCTGTCCCTGTTCTCCCTGGGTCTGTTCACCGTAAACATTTTCTCAGCACACATAAAGGCATTTTCCATTCCTCTGTATAATCCAAGAAGTTTGTGTCCAGCCAAACTCGTCGACTTCTCAAACTCCCAAAGGCTTTGCAGTGGCTCCTCTCTTTCCAAAACGCCAGAGTGCCTTTAAACACTGAAGCTGGCCTGAACAAACAGACCGTACGTTGTTGGAATAATGATGGACCTCTAACTTCACGGAACTTTTTAACTCACATTTGCTGGCACCGTTTTGCCGCATTTCCTTCCCCTGATTGAAGCGTCGCAGTGGGGTGTTACTCATTTAAAATCCAGCCTGTTACGGATAAGGTAGCATGTGATGCGGGAACGCTCACGCTGGGATTTTGTTTGGACAGAAAGCCGTCGCAGTATTTGTAGTTAGCCGCATGGAGTCTGATATTTATACGTGCTTTGATTGCGGGGCTGTAAACATATTATTATTATTATGCATTTAGATATGATTTCAGAGCCTTCTTCATTTAAAGCATTAACAGTGGGACAATTCAAACACATAAATCAAGTCCAAATTACAAAAGAATAGATAAATTACCAAAACATTTATATAACAAGCATTTTGTTGTGTCCTTGAGCAAGGCACTTGACAAGCAGCAACTTCACTCTCTCTTGGTACAGTGGCATTTTTGCTTTTTCTTGCAAACTGCATTTGTAGTTCCTGTGTTTTTGTGAGGTTCAGTGGATTTTTTTTGACTGCAGAGTCTGTACGAGCCATGGAGGACCCAGCTACCTTATGAGCTAAAGACATTTGAGACCTACAAATGTCTTCTTCTGAAACACTGATGAGCCATAAAGAGCCCCCCACACCTGCGGCACAGTGGAGGTGTCACAAGAGGCGCTAAAGGAAACAAAAAAGGGACAAACAAGGAGGAATCCGGGCAAGACTCACAGCTAATGCCCAGCTCACATTAAATCCGGTTAAGGTCCAGTACGGCCTCCGCGATCTTAGAAAGTCGTTCACGAAGTCCGAGTCCGGTTACCGAGGCTGTCCGGCGGCAACGATAAGGATCCGCAAGAAGTCTATTTTTGCCAGAGACCGGAGCCCCGTGGATCAAGCTAATGAAAAAACACGAGCCAAACAGGAAGTCTGGTCTCGTGAGGACAGAAGATATTTTAAAATAAAATCTGTCTGCTCACAACTTATCCGGTCTCGTTTATCACCTGTACACTAGCGTAACGTCTGAAATGTAAAAATGTCTCCGTTACCAGTGACACAGGGCACTAGTGTGTTACAAAGCATCCACTTCACTGGGGAGAGTCGTTGTACTGGCAAATACGGCTTTTGTTTACAAAAACTACCTATATATGGGTCTACTTATCACGTGACCTCGCACGAGGAGGCTGAACCCACGTGCACTTCTGTGCTCGCGAGGGCCGTTTCTGTGCCTGGCGCAGCGTCTGGCCCCGGAGCCGGCGGAGCTGGCCACAGTATCACTGTGAGTGATAGTTTGGAGCAAACCCGGACTGGATCCGGACCGAATCCGGACCGGAGTCAATGTGAGCCTTGGGTTAGCCACACAAATGTTTGTTCACTGGAGAATAAGACAGATTATATTCGTCTGCTACGCTCTTCCCAGATGATGACGAAAGACAGTTGTGGACCGGAGGGAGCTGCACAGGAGGAAGAGGAAGGAGGAGGTGGATCTGGCCAGTGCAGGACACCACGCTCTGAAACAGGGACAAACCCAGGAGGCGGTGCACCGTTTCAGAGGATTAAAGGAGCACTGAAGGCAGCCAGCCAGGTTTCCTCCAGGTGTCCCCTACCTCCAAAAACATGCTGGTCAGGTTGGCCCACAGTGGTGGCACGGCTTAGCCGCAGGGACTCAGGACTAACACCTGAGCGCAATTTTAACAAATAAAGCACTTACATACTCTCACATCGATCTCGAATGACTATGACTGTGTTGCCTGAATGAGTTATTGGTGGTGAAGAAGTAGTTTGCCTCTGAATGTGGAGAGTGAATTTGTGCTGCGTTCAAGGAAACCAGTGACAGGGATATTCGCACTTCAGAGTGTTCCAGCTAAAATGTAGCATTTATTTAGCTGCTAAATAAATGCTAGTGTGTGACCAGGGAACATATTTTGACCCAGGGGCCACTTTGTTTTTTACACTCTCCAGCGGGGGCGGGTCTATCGCAGTTTAGGGACTGTCAGATAAATACGAGAGAGACAGTATTCGCATTAACCAGGGATTCTCTCAATTTTTTTGGCCTGGGACCCCACTGTAAAGAACTAATTAGTAATATACAGTAATGGTAAATGGTAAATGGTAAATGGTCTCAACTTATATAGCGCTTTTCCACCTACATTAGGCACTCAAAGCGCTTTACAGCAAGGAACCTCTCACCCATTCATACACCAATGTACGCAGACACTGGAGGCAAGGTGGGTGAAGTGTCTTGCCCAAGGACACAACGACAGCATGCACCTTCAGGAG
Source organism: Proterorhinus semilunaris (assembly GCA_021464625.1). NCBI lineage: Eukaryota > Metazoa > Chordata > Actinopteri > Gobiiformes > Gobiidae > Proterorhinus > Proterorhinus semilunaris. The sequence goes on from CM038360.1 coordinate 25,056,140, forward strand.
GCGGGATTCGAACCCATGACCTTCCAATCATGAGACGACCCACTCTACCATCTGCGCCACCGTCGCCCCATAATAGCTAGCTAAAAAAAAAAAAAGCATTTAAAATCTGTTTTAGTACAATTCACAAATCCAACCATGCTGTTTTCAGTTAAGCATTATGTTTTTATACACTATACATCTTGAAATCTTGAACACTACTGTACATGAAAAACAACTGCCGTTTTTAGTCAGTGCATCAAAGTTAGTGGTGGTTAATCTGAGGTGTGGGTCAGGCTTAAATGCTTAAATCTACTTCAGAACATGCTAAATGCAGGAAGTTTTCTCGCTCACACGAACTTCTCCGTGTTGTTGGCTGCCACTACTGTAGTCCATCATCATTAAACCACTCTGATAATCCCTGACTTGACTTTAGTTTATTGATTTGAACAGGCACGGTTTACAATGTAAAGCTCAGAAAGGCGAGACGTATAGCCCCAGGTTGTAGAATCTAGGCTAATTTCCACCCGCAGTCCGTGGGCAGGCTGGCACACACTGGTGTTAAAAATACATTTCTACCATCAGCGTCAACCCATAACACACACATGCTTATTCATTCATCCCTATAAGTGCTGCTCTGCAAACACGGGCTCACTTACATACGCATGAATTAGATCACATCGTGGGAGCAGGTTGGATTTTTTTAAAAAGCCATTGTTTAGCCTGGCGTGAATAAAAAAGTGTGATGGCCACGCATGGGAACGCAGAGCTGCCAAACGCTGTTCTCCATTTACAAATCCTGGTTTGCAATTAGTAACTGAGAGTTTGAGCAACGTTCCTATGCATCTTTAATTGGCGGTCAGAAATTTCCCAGTTGCCTGGAACGCAGCACAATAACAGTCTACTTTGAGAAGCCTGTAAAATACATCCAAGGCACCGCGGTTGCAATAGGCCAAATGACTTTGAGACACTGAAGGCAAAACTCTTCTTTCTTTTGTTCAAGTTTTGGCCCAATTTGAGCTCTTAACATTAAAAACTTTCACCTGAAAACCAAAAGATAAATATCTAATCTTCACAATAACATGTTACTATTGCCCTGATTTAATGTTGCATAGATTTATTTGGGAAATTGTCATTTTAAGGGCCATTTTATCAAAATGCATTTTTTTCCAAATTGTGGCGACAATATCGCCACATATGTTGCACCTATAGCCTGAAATTTGAATACAGATTTCCCCACTAATAAAAACAAATATCCAAAACCATACATTTAAGCTTGGCTCAATCCAGTATTGATTTAAATTTTGTGCATTTCTAGGCATCACATTTCTTATTTTTATATAAAAAAATTAAATGACAGAATACTTGCAATACATTTTATTGTCATGTTTATGCCAGTAATCTACAACAAAAGCTTCAATTTGATATTCCTCAATTGAAAAAGTTTCCCTATTTACCTGTGGACAACGATTGGACAAGTTGCAAAACCTCTTCCTACACACACACACACACACACACACACACACACACACACACACACACACACACATACATACGCATACGCATACGCACACGCACACGCACACACAGCACTGGTAGTGGATAATTAGCCTGCTCATCCCGTTTTAAACTGGGAATTCCCTCACTCATGCCCCAGACAGTAAATAAACTTGATCCTGGTTCACTTCCAACAGTCATGCAGCCGGCGTTCGGCCATAATCCTCTTTAAACTCTCCCTCCGCCATCTGTGATAATCCAGCCGCCCCACCCCCGGAAAAAAAAAATTATAATAATAATAAATCACTAACTACACTCCGAAGCGCGCATGAATCCCTATGCAAACGTTAATATAGCATTTAGGCAATCATTGATGAAGTTGACCCCGTCTTCCATATCAGAGGAGGACTTGTGGTCATGGTTGTGGGTGGCCTCTATCACAGAGACAGAATGAGGCCAGTCATGTGGACACACAGCCCAGTGCCCCCCAGCGCCGCATGAAGAATGGTCGTATTGTGATGAAGCGGGTCTGTGTGGATAAAATAATGTTCAGCGGTGGCTTATTTGTCCAGATCACTGGGTCTCAAACGGTGAAGTAGGTACGAATAGGGTTCTACCAGGGCCGGCTCTAGCCAATGCTTGGTGCCTGTGGTGAGATTGGGCTTTTAGTCATGGTTGACTTGATTTTGCAAATAGTATTGTTGTTTGAAAATTCAACACACTTCAGAACGTGTCCAGCGGTGTCCATAATTTTGCCCAGCATGGATTATTCGTGAGATCTTTTCGTGAGTGGACGGGTTTGTCGACAACAACAAGCACTTCTGGATACTAATTAACAACACGCTGGCAACAACAAGAGGTTAGACGTGCGTACAGTAGGTTGCAGATGCAATAGACACTTAAAAAAACGTAGTCAATTGAGTGTTTGCGGCTTAGCTGGGTTCTGATACATGGCTGTGATTGTCTAAAATGAGTATGTCAACAGTCCTCTTCATGACCAATTTGAATCGGAGGCTATGCAGATGGATGTTACAGTCATAATGTAGTTTGTGATGTAACAGGCACAGCAGGCTAATCCGGAAACTTGGACCAAGACCGTTGCTACAGATCTGAAGTTGGGTCCCTGGACGCCAACTTCAGCTGGGTCAAATGCTGAGGACAAATCTTTCATCGAGGACAATAAAATGCCGCAAATGCAGCTAAAAAACATAATATGAATGACTTCAAGTATTCTCAGTGGTTTCCAAAGTGTGGGACACTAGAGTGGGGGTCACAAGATGATTTTGAGACAGTATTTTTTTTTACATTAAATTTGATGTATTTTGATGTATGTATCCAAACTAACATAATTTAACCAAATATTTAAATGTTTTGCACCTCAAATTATTATAAATGCTAATTACATTTTACAGAACATCGAGTTGTTGGTTGAGTTATTCTGGGGGTCGCGGCCTGAAAAGTTTGGAAACCCCTGTTCTAGAGCAGCCTATCCCAAAGTCCGGGTCATCGCGGCCTCCAATGATAAGAATTTACTCTATATATACAGGAATTTGTCATTCTTTTCCAGCTACAATGACATCAAAAACAACATCTACAGTACAATGACTGTAGCTAAAAAACGGATTGAATGAATGGATGAATGATTGAAGATCTCTTGTAGGCACGCTTTGTAGTACACCACCACTTTAGGAACCGCTGCTCTAGAGTATACAAGTGCCACTAAGTAGGCAGCAAGAGGCAAACATGATGTGGATGAGTCACTAATTAAAACCAACAGCGATTTTCTCCCAAACCCTGGCATCATGACGCAACCATTGGATTATTAAATTCCAAATAAATACACATAAACATTTATTTATTGATTTAACATCACACAACCGTTTCTGAGCAACAACAAAAAATCCTGCCCGTGTTTGGATTGATGGGAATATAAAGGTCCTCTGAGTAAACACACTGAAGTCTTTAAATGGAGAATTATTATTGGGCTGGAAAGTGCATTTGACTGTAACGGTTTCTGACAGGCCAATGAGTGTAATAGGCAGTCAAAGCAGGGATAGCTTGCTACTGCTGGAAAACACCCAAAGAAATAAAGCGAGTACTCAAAAGTAATTATAGTCACAACTGGCAAAGCAGATCATTTTCTTAGCAGGATCCTGTCATTTTTGTATATTGATATTATGGGCCAGTGCTGGGAAAAGCAGAAATGTTCTCCTACAGTTTGACAGGGTACATCATGTGGGTAACTACCAGCGAGTGCATGTAGTGGCTCAAGGGAATTGGAGGCTAAATGTCATCACCGCATTAAGTCCCTGTTTTTCTCTCACCCACAACGCTACATAGCCTCCATTAAACTGCTTTTCACAATCCCAGAAGACACAGTAATGTGACTTATTCTGACAGGAAAGCGCAAATCCAGAAGCCAACAACATGGAAGCTCGCAGTTCCCAACCCACCTCAAATTCCAAAATCTGCTTTGGTTCCAGAAGTACTTTTTCAATTAATTTCCGCGTTGAAAAGACTGATGTGGTATCTCATGACTGTAATACACACAGCTTTAATTACCTCAAACCTTTGAAAATATAAAGGTATACCATTTCTGACAGCCGATAGAGAAGATGAACTAGAATTTTACTTTCGGAACCACAGCAGTTTGGGTTATTTTGCACCATTTACGATATGACGAACTGTCAACAGCACTGCCTTCTTCAAACCAAACTGATATGGAAAGACATTATATGGACTAATAAAAATGACTACTGTAAAGACTTCATACCTGAGCGCCTCCACCGTGCCACTCTTGTGCACGCAGTTGACCTCCCTGGTCTGGTAGCCGATCTGCAGGGCCCAGGACTTGCCTCCAGGCCGGTTCTGCCTGTTCCTGGTCCTCTTCTTCTTGATCAGCTCTGAGGTCTCAGGATCCTTCATTTTCCCCTTATCCCTCAGCCTCTCCTGTGCCCGCTCCCTCATTTTCTCTCGCTTCTCCTTGTTCTTAGCTTTCTTGGCCTTCCTTTTGGCCTTGTCTGCCTGGCGGGACGGCCTATCGGGGTTCCTGTTGGCTTTGGCGAGCTTCCTCCTCGTCTTGTCTTTCTTAGCTTTGAGTTTGCCTCCTTCTTTGGGGCGTTTCTCCAGTTCTTTTTCTTCTTTGTCAGATTCCAATTTTGGGTCTTCCTCCTTGGTTGGTAGCTCATCCTTTTTTGGGGTAGTTTCACTTGCTTTCAACACTTTATCTGTTGCTTTTGGAGGTTTGGCCTCATCTTTCGCAAGTTTCTCCTTCCTGCCTTGCTTGTCTCTGTTCTTAGGTCTGTCATCACCTCTTGGAAGCTTGCCGCCTTCCTTGTCACCGCCTTTGCTTGATCGATCCCTGGTTGATCTATCGGCATCTCGCTTTGGGGCATTGCCCGCCTGCCTGGCTTGCCTTGGAAGTGGCACTGAACAAGGTCCCCAAGGCCCTACCCGCACACTGTAGAGGCTCTCCTCTCCAGCACAGAGACCGAGATGGCACGTATGGAATTCCGTGAGATTGGGGCAAGCCGAGCCACCAAACAGCGGAGGCGCCAGAACGGAACGGATTCGATTTTGAAGACCCATGCCGCAAGTTTTGGAACAACTCGTCCAAGGGCTGAACTCGGAAACAACACAATCCCGCGGGCAAGGGATGAGACAAGCTTGTTCAAGACGTGGTTTAGGCTCAAAATATTCGCAAATGGCGTCTTCCGCCGGCTCGCCGTTGGCTTTTTGTACGCAGCCGACTTCGCGAGTCTGGATGCCCTCCTCTGCCCGGGTACAAATGGCCGGTCGCTGAACCCCGGAATTTCGCATGGAGATGGGGACACATTGGTTCCACGCCCCGAGTTGCCAGTCGTACAGTTCCTTGTGCCAGTCGCACACCCTGAAGCAGCGCTGTTGGTTGTCGGGCCGCTGGGACTGGTCGCAGTTGGTGTGTAGGGTGGTCCAGCCTTCAGAATGGGCACACCATACCGCCCGGCTCTGGCTGCCCCCAGGACCGCACTCGCTACCCATGCAGCGCCCCCATGGACCTGTTGGAAAGAGAAGAAAACAGACAAGAACAGCGTTAATTTTATTATGTGTCATGGTGATACTTTTGCTGGCTATAACAGTAGTAGTTAATGATACATACATCCAGACAATATCGTTGACAAGAACAAGTTTAGAGGAACAGAAGGTATACATTAAAACAAGATGCAAACTCCCGATGAAGCAGTTTGAATTTACTTTCTACCTTTTCAATAAAAAGCTGCAAGCCAAACAAATTCAACACCCTTCAGGACATCAAGATATGCAATTTGAATTTATAATACTATTTTGCCCCTCCTGGAACCGCCACCTTAACGTAGTGGAGGGGTTTGAGCACCTGAATGATCCTGGGTGCTCTGTTTTGTTCGGGGGCTTCGTGCCCCTGGTAGGGTCTCCCATGGCAAACAGGTCCTAGGTGACGGGTCAGACAAAGAGCGGTTCAGAAGCCCCTTATGAGAGACCAACAGGCCCGGTTAGAACCATGAGGCCGTCCTTCTGTGGACCCGCCACCTGCAGGGGGAGCCATAGAGGGCTTGTGCAATGTGATTTGGGCAGCTCCAACAGCTGCCCCCACGACCCGGCAACGGACAAGTGGGAGAAAATGGATGGATGGATGGATACTATTTTGATTACAAGTACAAATCAATCAGTCATTCTAAATCCCTTTGTCTCCAAGAAGTGCCTAAACAGAAACAACATTTTGAAAGAAAAAACTGTTCTTAATGGGTGATATGCCAAAAACTATATATGATGATTTTTGCAAAGCACAGATCACAATTTGAATTTGATCATTATTCATGTACATTGCGTGTCTTTCTATTGGTGTAAGATGCAACTAAAGCTATCGGCATGTCACTCGCTCAAAGCATGAAAAAACATCTCAACAACAATATCACCAACTAGCAGAGTTCAGAACGATTTGATCTTTATCCCAACCTTACATACAATATATTGAAACATACATTGACGAAGTAGATGCGATATGAACCCTCGATGACCCTTTTAATATAACCTTTCACTAGTGCAAGATAATCCTGGTTTAAACCATTGAGCAGAGGATTAAAGAGAATCCATTTAGACAAACAGTCACCTTCAGATTTGCAATCCCACTATCAAGGGCGTGTTAGTTATGGTCCTAAAGTGCACCTAAAGACATTTCTATAACCAAGGAGGCAAACCAAGTACTTGCCAACACGCGTTGCGCTTAATCACCTTCTTTCAATATGCTGATTGATCCTCCGGTGGATTTACGGGAGTACAATTATAGCTATGGCCCTACATTGACATAGCGAGAGTGTGAAAGACCCTGTTAGAAGCACGGCCAGTGCAGAATGAACAGCTGTAGGGATCGATCAATGAAGGAAATTAGCTCAAGTGACGAATGGTTTGGTTTTCAAGTGTGCTACAATGCTAAGCGCTACTGGGGGGGTTTGCATAACGATCATTGGTGCCTTAAAGGGACATGGTAAGTGTTTTGCGAATATTGATGTGCTATTGCATACATTTGTTAAATATTGACTGTTGAGGAGGTTTAGTGAAGGACATGGGAGCAAGACAACTGAGGCATGGTTAGATTAAATATAATAGGAAGCTTGTTCTTTAATACGTATGGAAAAGGTCAAGTTATTTAGATTCATTTAGATTCTTATTAGTAGCAGAAGAAGCAGTCGTATTACAGCATAGTGACTCAGACGTTAGCGCTCTTGCCTTACAGGAAGAAGCTCCTGGGTTGATCCCCAGGCCAGTTGGGGCTTTTCTGGGTGGAGTTTGTTCTCTTCAAGTCTGCATAGATGTGCATTTTTATCCTAGGTGACAGATGCTAGAAAGTGTGTTCATCTGTAAACTGGCTGGCCATATTGTGACATATTTACATGTGGTAGTTCCATGTAGTATGCAGAGTTTGTAGGCTATCTAACAGCTTATAGATAGCCCTTGCTACCAAGAAAGGTGTTTTACTTGTGTTGCTATTTACAGAATAAAATCAATTATTATTATGACAAAAGTTGTTCCTCTGAGACCAGAAATATTTTGGTCCCAATGGTATCTATGAATACCATTATTCAGATAACGAATCCCATCACGTCTAAACCAAATCTCTCATGCTTTCCCACATAAAGTGCAATGAACACGTCACCACATGTAGCAGTGTTAGCTTCCAGCTGCAGACACGAGGCCCCGAATCAATAGCAATCAATATGAGAGAGCGAGAAACTGGCCTGGACAGAGGAGACAGCTGCCATGACAGCACTGGTGTCACTAACCATCTGCCCTATACTCCACGTGAGAAAGTATATCACTCCACAGCAATAGCATAAGGCAGTCATATAATGCTGTAATTAATGTTCCGTGTAGGGCTATGTGGCGGCGGAGTTGGAGGGGTCAGCTACGGGAAACAAAAGTGAATTGATTTTATAATTAAGGCAGAGACAAAGGCGAGAGTGGTGTGGACAAAGGGCCACATGGTACGTGGTTAATCCTCTATTTGTATTCAGAAATGGAATGTTTACAAGAGTGTTAGCGCCTTGGTACGTAAGCTAGTGTTCGTCTTAGGCTTGAGTAGCATAACATGGAGAGTGAAAATGGATTAAATATCAATGGCTTGGATTTGTTTGGGACTTTACAATCAGGCTGAATGACAGAAATAGAGGGTTGATGAACATAAGTCAACACACAGCAATACATTTAAATCTGCAAACAGAGCAATTTAAATGTGCAAACAAGGTTCACAGGGTTTGTAATAAAATTTGGTTGAATCAAACATGTTACACTGTGTTCTGGCATTGTTTTATGACGTGGAGTTCAACAGCTTTGAAAACCGCTTAGGTTAAAATCGCATACGATTATCCTAGAGGCTTTCCAAAAAAAAAAAAGTGATTATATTACAAAGCATAAAGCACGACTTAACGCTAAGTGGTAACAACTAATCTCAAGAAAATCTGAAAGAGGGGGGTTGTTTGTAGAGCGCCTTTCACAAACATACAGTATCTCATTAGATTCCATCACTCTTATCAATACGTACAGCATTTTCCAACTGAAAAGACAACTTAAACGTGGGGTACCTGATTTTTCCCACACAAACGTTTGCATTTTTTTAAATTTGGCCCAAACTTGTTTCTAGCACTCACAATCCCTCCTGCATGTCCGAATTGTTCAAGCAAATTGTTTTTTATGCACGTTTCACGCCTGTGTACAGCTTTGAGCAGTGGAAAAGTGGAAAAGACCACCCATAAAAAAATACCACTCATTTAAAGCAGTATTTCTATCTTCTATCGCTCAATAAATAATTAGGTGAAGACAATTTAACAAGATCTGTTTTTTGCTGTGTTTATAACTCACTCTGAGGTGGTAAAAACAAATGTACTTTTCAACAACAAAAAGTCAGGTACCCCAGCTTTAAAAGAATGGGAAATTGACTCTCGTATAAACCAGACCAGGTATCACGGTTGGCTGCACTGGATCTGACATAAGAGATCTTTATATTGGCACTAATACTAGAGGTTGACCAATATATCGGGCGGCCGATGTTTATTTATTTATTTATTTACAATTTCGACTGTCGGCCTAGTGCCGATAAAAAGCTTATATCTCCGGGACCGAAAGTGATAGAGCGAAGTCAGGGCTTTAAAATGTGTTCTTCCACAACTTCTAAGGCCTCAGGGGAACAGAAAAACATCGCAATGAAAAACGGTTAGCTACAAGTTTGTTAAACACAAGTTCCATGAAACCTCAATCAATATGGACATGGTCATTTTGAAGCGCAAAACCTGGAGAATTCAATTGTAAGTTTTAACATCCGCAATATTGTATTTTTGAGCGCAGCGCAAAATGCCGCTGTTTGCAACAGCATGCTAATGCTAACGGCAGCATGCTAATGCAAACGGCAGCATGCTAATGCAAACTAATCAATGCTGGGACAGAAACTATTATTGAATCACCTAAAGTAATACAACAAAATCGACCACTGTACTGTGGCCAAGTACAGTATTTATGTTTTTACAGGATTATAGACATTTGGTATGATCAGCCAAAAACATTGGTCAAAAATATTGGCCGTACATATCGGCATCAGCCAATAAAAATAGCTAAGTTATTGGCATCAGCCTAAGAAAAACCCATATTGGTCGACCTCCAATTAATACAAAATGTTTTCCTCCTTATAAAGCGTCTCAATAGCTTTAGTCACGGGACAAATTTAAAAACGAGCACACTCAACTTAATGTACAAATGAATACTGTCACCAAACATTCAGTACATGCCTGTGGGAAAAGTCGATGTACCATAAGAGAACATATGACAACACAGGAAGGATATGTGCATGATGTAACAAACCCACAATCCTTTGCACCTGCCTATTGAATACTTTAGCTTGTAGTTAGTATTAATGTCAAAGCCAATGCATAAGAAACCTCTTTTGTTTGGCCTCCTTTTAAATCTCAGTGTGCTTTTTGTCCATTCCTTGCAGGTGCTCAGATCCAGTTGTAGCAAAAGGCTCGGTTATCAGAAGTCCCGGGGAGGGGAGGTTATACGCAGGCTGCCCTACATGTTGATCCCCCACCGAGCGGAGCCGGGAGGCAGAGGGCACTGTGCCAGCGCACTCTCCTATCCAGCTGGGATGTCACACTTCACTGCACTTTTTTTTTTGCTTTACTGCTGCTACTACAGCCACCGGTCAGTGCGTTGAAAGACTTGAAATTCTCTGCATTCGTCATACAGTGCTGAGGAAAAACGTACTTACTTCAAGCTACTCATTTTTAATGGTGACAATCTCTTCTTTCTCCAGGGGGTTTTTCCCAGTGGGATCCTACTTGTGGTACAGTATTTACTGGGCACGCTGCCATGCAAACATGCATCAGTGTAAGCAGCCTGGTGGCAGTTTCTATACGCTGCAGTTTTCTTGAGAATGCGCCAAGTTCCAGTTACAATATCAAACAGTATATTTCACATTTATTCCAGCAAAGAATAAATGACTTAAGTTGATCCCGTCGCTCCTTCTTTCTTTTAGATCTTTCATCATTTTCACATTATCTTAGTTTTAGGATGGTACAATCACAATGTGTCACTCGAATGCAGAAGACGTTTTCCATCGACTAACCTAGGGCGTTCAACCTTCATCTCTTCTCTCACCTCTGATGAATCGTGTTCAGTGCATCGCCTGTTGATCGACAGACAATCACTCTGTTTCTCAGTCCTTATGTATTTCTCTGATTGATCAGTCCACACGACAATCACGTTCATCTGAACTTCCAGAGAAAAGACAACATCTTGAATGATCGCAATCAGAAAATCTCAAAGGCTGTTCTCATTTAGGGCAAACAATGTAGAGCACTTAATATTCCCTCCTCTTCAAGATGTCTTCATCTGTCAAACCTATTAACCTTGTAGTTAAGGACCCTATGAGCATGTTCAATCAATCAATCAATCAAGGTTTATTTATAAAGCACTTTACAACAACACAAGGAGGACCAAAGTGCTTCACAGAAAGATTAAAACAATTTTAAAACACGAAATGATTACAACCAAGACACAATTCAGTGTGCCCTAAGTATTAAAAGCAAGTTTGAAAAGATGAGTCTTTAAAAAGGGACAGGTCCGTGAGAACACGCTGACTGAGGGCCAGGCTGTTCCACAAGTTTAGGCGCTGCAACCCTGAAGGCACGATCGCCCCACTGTTTGTAGTGGGACCTGGGCACATGTTCTGAAATTAAAGTTATGCTTGAAACGAGGTTCAAACATCAACCTGTTCAAATATAAATATAAATTCAAGCTAAAGATTTTTGCAAAGTATTAAGAAGAAGAAATGGGTTGCCAATAGGGGGCGCAATAGGATCAAATTGCTTTTTATTAATTAAGGAAGGATGTTTTGCTCTCAACTGTTGTAATTCTATTGCTCAAAATTACAAATAGAGGATTAGGGTAGGCGAGCTATGGATCTGTTAAGAGGGATCCTCCCAACGGGCTCGTAAACCTCGTCTTTTAACGCACCACACAGCATAGGAATATTATCTACAAAATCAGCTAGTTAAGGCAGCTGCATAGGGGTTTGTTAATGAGGAGCTACTGCACTCTACAACTGGCCCGCTCTACCCCTGGCTTTTTAACGCACTACACTGTGGCTTACATAATAAATGTACATAATAATATTCATGGAGTATAATATGTATATTAATCTGTCTTTTTAACATAAATAAATAGTGACTTTTGGTAATACTAAGAATGTAATGATCGCCTTTTGTTACTTGCTTTGTACTAGACTTCGTACTTGAAACTAGACCGTTGTTGCAATTGTGCTTCTTTCTGTTGATGTACGAACACTTCAAACAGTATTTTGTAAGTTATAGTTTTTTGTAAATAGTTTGTAAGTATGTAGCTCAATCAGAGTTGTTCCGTAATAAGTTGTTATGTAATCAGTATTGCTCCGTTTTGGGGTATGGTCGGATGCTGCGGGTGTGTAGGGTCTATTTTGTGTTGCTGTGGTTTCCTTGTTACTATTGTGTTAATTTTGTTGTTCCACTATATTCTTGTAAAATGATGATTTTGAATTCTATTGATTTTGGGGGTGGGCGCTTATAAGCTCTTGCTTCGGCCCACTTCTTTTGAGCAGAGTGTTTGCTGCTCAAATAAACACATAAACTCAACTTGTACTAACCCATACTAACCCCCCTAACCCATTTGAAGACCATTAACTTATAACATACAAATACAATCAAGATTTAAAAGGCTTGTCCAAAAGAAGTACTAAACAGCAAATTTGGTATGTTTTCAATTCCAACCTACAGCATCTTCTTATATTTGACCTACAGCGTGTCCGTATATATTTAATGTTTGGCTTGCGGATCCATTCCAACCTTGACCAGCCACTTCTCTCACTTCATTTCATCTCACCCACACTTCCCACCACAACAAACTCCAACGCCATTCATGCCAAAAACTGCCCTGTGTCTAATTTACGGCAGAAAATTAAGCGCTTGACCTTCTCGGCCTCGGACACAAAATTCCGTCATATTCTAGACCTCTGAAACAATCCACTTTTGGTCGCTGCAGACTATTGCCTCTCCAATCTCTCGCCTAGTATTTACAGATAACAGTGGCGGGGCCACAGGGGACAGGGGGGTAACGCATTTTCTATTTGTTTCTCGCCGCGCTTATCTCCCCCGCAGCCCGCCGAGCTCGGCAAAATTGCGTTCCGCGTGGTGCCGTTTTGCGCCCCGCTAATATAATAAGATTGCACTTTTTGGCTTCCACCTCCAGGACCGCCTCCCATCGCCAAACCACCCTCCCCCCTCTCCCAATGATGCCAAGCGGCGGATTGGCACTGGCATTTAGCTGGATAATGGAAAGCAGTGTGATCCCAGCAGAGAGCGTTGGATTGAGAGACGGGCAGAATGGGCAGGCGTTGACGATTCGTATGTCCAACACATGTCCGCGATAAAGGCTGCGGTGAAAAGGTCAGCTGATGGACTATTAACTGGGGAGCGCTTTCATGCACGGACGAAATTTCCATAACACAGATAAAACAACTGCGTTTTTAAAAGCGGTAAATTCGGGAAAGCAGGCGTGGAGCCAAGATAAAAATAATTTTTGAAAATAGAGGCTGTGAGCTGCTGGCATCAACAAACTTTGGAGTCAAAGATTCCGAGGTAATTGCTGACATAGAGTCTAATTTAGTCCTGTTGTGTAACCTCTCAGCCATTCGGGAGGTTCCCATTCTACACCAGCCCTGACAATTGACAGTCGCAGATTTCAGATCAGCGTAAACGCTTTTTACGATCGCTTTTCTACCTTTGTCAGGCCCAAAGCGCTTTACAGTGAGGAACCCATTCACAAGCTCATTCATTCGCCAATGTACGCAGACACTGATACAAGGATTTACATAAAACAATTAGAGGCTGTTGAACAAGCTTTAAAAAAAAAAACACACACAAAATAAACCTTGCTCAAGAAGCGACACCGAAGGATGAAGAGGACAAATTTCTCTACTAGGACATTTAACATCCTAACAAATCATATTCATAAGGCAAACACATGCCTGAAGTACTTTCTAATCTGGTAATGATTAGAGAGTACTTCTGGGTAATCGAATTTAATAGATTTTCCTTTGAATAGCTCAATATCGATTTAAAAAACCCTTACATTTTGTCATTTTAATATTTCTTTTTCCCATTATAATGCCATATGACTTCTTGCATTTTTGTTTTGGTCAGGACATGTTAAATAAAAAGTACATGATTAATGTAACTGCATTGGGTTCCATTTTTTTATGTAAATATTCATATTTTTACTAATGCGCCTCTTAGAGTTAATTTCTACTATTTGCAACATTCGTTTTCCTGAGAATTTCTTCCATATCCAAGTAAAATTGATACTGTGTGATATCCTTAACTGAATCGAAAATCAACCAAATTCAATTGAATCGAATTGGCCCTTGTGAGTTGAATCGAATCGAAACAATCTGGGAAATCCGAATCAATACCCAGCCCTATTGATGATATGCTTATAGGCCAGGCCGGCCCAAGCCTTCATGGGGAGGAATTTAACTTGGTGACCATCATGATATCAGTGTGATTTAGACAAAATGGACAAAACAGTCAGAGACAGTCGTTTTGAGGAGACTACAAAGCAATTCTATAGGGTTAGACAACAACCTGTAGTAAACCTGTAGTCCTGGGGGCCGCTTGGTGGTCTCTTGGCCCTGAGCAGCAGCTACAAGTCGCAGAAAATGTTTAACCTACACCCTGCCACATTCAGGTAAACGTGGCTAAGTGTCTACCAGAGGGACAAAATGACGATATGCTCATCCGGCTCGAAGCGATGATTTTCCTGTTGCTGGATGATTGCTTACCCATCTCGCCATTGAACTTTGCTATTGACGAGGGGGAAAAAAGCACTCTACTAAACATACAAAGACCATAAAATGAGCAAATACTCTCGCGCTAAACTCATTCACACCTTGAAAGAAAATCATTTGGCTCTCCACACAACCGCCTATTTATCCGGTGAAGGTCACATCAGCGATAAGACTCTTAAATTCCCTTTATATTAATAACTCTAAATACCACGCACAAAAAGAGCAAGACGTTTCGAGCGTGTGATATTTTCTGATTGACAGACGTGCGCAGATGAAGACTCTGAAGTCTGTGCTTTAGCCGACATGCTGCGGCGCCGTCTGGAACCACGGCTTTTTTCCAATCGCGGCATTTCCCCGCCACTCGTCGCCGGCGTGTGTTTCTTTTTTTTTTGCGGGTGAACTGCTTTTAGGTGATGCTGGTGCTTTGAAGTCAACCAGACCTGATCAAAAGAGGAGCCGGGCTGGAGCAGACAAAGACGTCAGTGTGTCGTGTTTTCCATTTGGTTTTGAAAAATAGAATATATTGATCTATAGGTTGTTTTTTACAGTATTTTTTTGTTTTGAAATTTAGAATAATGCACACAAAAAGATGGCGAGTACACTGAAAGGAATGCTAAAAGTAATGCTTGAAATAATGCTAAAGGCAAAGTAGCCCGGCCAGATGCAGAGTAAGACAAACTGGTACTGCGCCGTAGGGATTGGGTTTCACTCCAGACAATTCCAATCACCAAACCAAAACTTTCAAAAAATAGTGGCCACAGCAGATCTTTGTTTCTTTAACTGTGCTTCTGTTTTTGAAAGAACTCATGAAACACTTTTTGAAGGTCTTTTTATCCATGCTCCGGGATTTGGAAGTCATCTGCAGCGGTCCCCACTCACACTGAAGAAAAGCATCAAATACACACATTCCTCGGACTAGTTCACCCTGAATTGTATCACTGACAGGACAACAGCAGCAGGTGGAGCAAACCCTTTGAGCGTTTGGGACGAAATATTCAACGAGCGATAAACTGATCCAGGCACATTCACAACGTAACATAACATAATGCTCAGGTTAGCCAAACCCCCGGCTCACACTGAATCCTGAACGGTTCCGGTGCAGTCTCCGCGAGCAATCCAAAATCATTCAAATCAAGGTTGGTGGCTCACATTAGTCAGTTCAGTTCAGCTCCGGTTAGCGAGGCCGTACGGCGCAGTAGAGGGCCACAGCAGACTGAAAGTCAGGCACCGGCCAGGGAAGAGAATCCGGTGAATTTTCAGAATACAATTAGCTACTAACTAGCGCTAGCTTGGCTAATGTAAACAGTACAGCAAAACAGACGGGGGAGTTGTCAGAGGATTACGGAGGATTATTTGTGCTCCCTTGGAATAAGTTTTGCCATGGAAGAGGACAACCATCACTTTATTTCCATGTGGAAATGCAAAGGAGGAGTGGATTAGCTGGACTTCTGACAGTGAGTTGTAAATTTGATCTGCCTTTTTTCCACATAAATGCGCTTTTTACTAGTATTTATTTATGTACAAAGTTGTTGCCGCGTGAAAACCTCATGAAGTTGTGGTCCTGTGAGGGTTCCGCGCTGTGCACAAACTGCACACAAAACTGTACTCAGTGGCCCTCACTTATCAACGTTGCGTAAAAAAATGGTGTGTATTTCCGATATACACCAGAGTGCGCGTGACATTTATGAACCTGTGCTCTCCGCTCAGATCTTATCGTACGCAAGCGCAGCTGATGGTAAATGCCACAGAGAAATCCTGGGTTTTACGGCATGCACGCACAAAACACGGCAAAAAAGAACCTTTCTCCAACCAGGAAATGATAAATAGTTGTCAGTTGTCAGTAACCAACGTTAACCTTATAGCCAATCCAAGATCACATTTACTAATAAAAAAGAGGGGAAAAAAGAAATAGTCTAATAATAAAAAGTGACCTTTATTAAATAAGCAGTAGGCCTAAATAGTATATAAAAAGGGTATAAAATACAGCAGATACAATGCTGCAGTCAGAGCAGACTCTGGACCATGATCTGAACCAGTGAAATGCAGCGCGCGGTCAGCAGACCCTGTGTGCGCCGCTCAAACCCGGACTTTACGAACCCGGACCGACGAAAGCTGTGGAGCTGTCGAAGGATCTGTTTGACGCCCGGGATACTCGCGAGCACGGAATACGGTCCATAGACTCAGCGCTCAAACCAATCAGACCACGGAGCATGGCCTCGCGCAGACCCAGGTGAGTCCCGGTGTCCCAGTACACGGCAGCGGCCGCCGGTGTGAGGCGGGGAATCCACAAAAAGTTTGACATGCAGCGGTATTTTGTTAAAAACAAAAAACGAAACATAAATATAAAAAACATCGTAAGCGTCTCTGTGGCTGCAGTCCAGGTTCTAGTGTCTCTGGTTCGGGCTGAGCCTCTGGGCTCGGACCCGTGTCGGTGCAGCTCAAGTCCATAAACATTAACGCTGTCGCCTTGTTTCATGTTGAAATCACTAATGAGGATCATATGCGATTCATGCTGTTAAAAAAAGTTTTCCAGCGCTGTTAAGTGTTTAGTGTAAATTGGTGTATCATGTACCACCTCCTGACTTGGTGTAGGATTTGAGATTGATAAATGCCAAAATGATTTTTCGTATACCCACATACTCTCTGATACGCAAGTTTCAAGTTTGGCCTCATTTATGTCACAGTTTACAAGAAAACCGTACGGAATACGCGCCGCACAGACGCTGTTCAGTAGTCAATGTGAGCCCCTTATGAGAGACCAACAGGCCCGGTTAGAATCGTGAGGCCATCCTCCCGTGGACCCACCACCTGCAGGAGGAGCCAGAGGGGCTGGTGCAATGTGTTTTGGGCAGCTCCAACGGCTGCCCCCATGACCTGGCAACGGACAAGTGGAAGAAGATGGATGGATGGATGGATGGATGATGTTTTTCCATGTGTGATTTTGGGCCAGTTTGCAATTGTCTGGAAACAAGAAAACGTTCCAACCAACAAAGCTGTTTTAGACGTTCACTGAATCAATGTTCATTTTGGAGGAGTTGTAACTTCCAAGGCCCATCTTCTCAAAGAGATCAATATCTTATTTCTGCAGGCACCAAATTCTTCACATTATTTTATTTTCTTCTGTCTTCAAACGTTATGTGGAAAAACACCATCATTAAAATCATTCAGTCAAGTCACAAATCAACACATAATAAGGCTGCAAAAATACAACATAACAAAATAAGGCCTGGTAAAAAAATTAAAATCAAGAAAATGATGGCTGAAACGAACCTTTTGCACTTTTTTTGTAGTTATCACTGTTCCGAATAGCAGACTTTCTCTCCCACCACTCTGCTGTAAGTGCGTTTTGGTTTCGGCTCAACTGCTTTTAGGTGAGGCTGGTGCTTTTGATGTGAACACGCCGTGATCAAAAGCGGCGCCGGGGTGGAACTGACAGGGCGAGCGGCTACAAAGACCCGCCGTACACAGAAGGTGATGTGCAGGAAACATGTGTTGTGATGTGATTGGACTGTGTGATGTCCATGACCACCCAGGCAACAAAGGAGCGGTGTTTCCAATTTATATCTCGGGGAGGGGAATAAAATGCCAAGGCAGGGTGAATGGGGTCGTTTCCGAAAAAGCAAAACAAGTGGCTTTCTGGTTGAGACATGGTTTGAGACAAAGATTAATATGCGTTTTAGACCCGTGTTACTCCTGATTTGATCCTTATCTAGGCCTGGTGGTACTAGGGCTGCACCTAACGATTATTTTGTAATCAATTAATCTATCGATTATTTTTACGATTAATCGCTTGGCTGTGAATGGTGTAGGAAAAAAAAATGTTTTCTTTTTTTTTTTACATAAAGCTAAAGTGGCGCCACTTGAGGACATGTTGATGGAGTAAACTTAAAGTAAATGTTTGTTGGAGGCTCTTAGCACTAATTTTGCTTTCTGATTGGATGAGACACAGACAGATATTCACGAAATGTACAATGCACAAAACACTACAGACCCAAACTATAAAAACAAAAATACTACATTTTCATACCATTTTTGCTCTATTTGAACCAGAAAACGATTAATCGATTACTAAATTAGTTGTCGACTATTTCAATTAATTGTTTCAGCCCTAGGTGGTACTTATAGAAATATTTTAAGAGGTGGCACTTGGTGAGAAAAAAACAAAACAAAAACACTGTCCAAGAGCTACATAAACTGTGTAACTCAAAATGAGAGGTCGACCAATATTTTGGGATTTTACAATATCGGATATCGGCCGATCTAGCACTGATATCTCCGGGACCGAAAGTGACCAAAGTCAGGGCTTTAAAATGAGTCCTCCCACACAGAGACACCGGATCTAAAGATTACTTTAGATCTTCTCCGGTGGCTATTTTCCGTCACCACTGGATCTCTTGCAGAGCTTAAAGGTGCTTTATGCAATTTTTTATGTGGAAAAACTGTATGAGTGGTCAGCATGACACTTTACTTTCCATCACAGTGGTCTCTGGGACAGGATCCAGGATCAATTGTTTGGAAGGTTTTCACTACTGACGGACCAAAAAAACATGCAAAACAATTGATCCAGGAGCCTTGGACCACCGTGATCAAAAGTAAAGCCCATAAAAAGTTGCATAACACACCTTCAATCTTTATTGAAACAGCTGCACAGCAAAGAGGAGCAGGAGGAGGGGGGAGGGGGGGCTTATGGTAGCTCACTTGGAGAATCAGGAAGTGAAAGCACTGTGATTTTATTGTGGTTGAGCATCCACTCAACCACCGACTTTGAGACTACAAGCACACCCTCACACTGCCATTGCTGCCCAGATTGTGGTGTAACGCGAAGTCGGAGTTGACAGAACACGCGCTGAGGTCATGCATGTTTCATCGGGTTGGCGAGAGCGAGCGTTACACGGCTCATTTGGGCTGTCGACTCACCAGACGCCAAACCCGTCTCAAATCCGCGGCGCCGGGCCAGGCTCGTGGAACTGCGCCGGCCGTTCGTTCATTCATGAAACGGAAACAAAAGCAAAGAGCAATCGGGCTTATGGGAAAAGGAAAGGATATAGGTATGGAATTGGAAACAAACTAAGCAGACTGATGGGAGAAAATAGACCAAGGATGCGCCGGATTAGATACGAAGCTATACGTAGAAAGAAATGGGACGCTGCAATGGATGTGTCAGCAGGAAACGTAAATGCAATCTTGTGTATTAATAACAGTCGGGAGTCAGTAGATATATTCTCCTCCGAAAGGCTGTTGGTTTGATGGCAATATTCTGTCACCACCGCGTCCTTGGCCAAGGCACTTTAGTTACTCCTACTTTACGTTATGAATGTGTCACTGTGAATGTCCGGTTTGAAAGGAATCAAACTGTGGCTCCACTGGTACAGTATGCTTTAGCAATGCATTACAGCACTACAGGCGAATGTGGGAGGGAAACGTAATTTGGAGATATCAATTTATGGTTTTATAAATTGCTGATGTATTAGTTACAAATTAATTAAACAATTCTGTTTTTTTTTGGCAGTTCAGAGCTAAATAAATCAGGCTAGGAATTGAAAATTAAAAGATCCCTCAGAGAAAACCGTCCAAATATTGGTGAGTGCAAGTCGAGTCTATTGGCGCTACTATAGAGACACCTCGGTCGCCTTACATGCCACGTGGATACCAAACATGTCAATAGTTAATGCATAATCGAGGGAAAGACCCGCTGTTGTAGCTATATTTCCCGTCATAAAAAAGGGGTGACTTTGGTCTATTTTCTTACTCTGACATTAAAGCCAAGATGCTAAGGGAGACAACTATCGCTAAAAGTCTCAACTTCGACCACTGTGTGACAAATCTGTGTTTTTACCTGCCTGTCTTGAAGTTTTTTCTGGTTTAGACATGTTTTAATCCTATGATTTTTAACAGGGAGGAAAAGCTGTGAGTCAGACGTCAACTATATTTTACTTTTACATACTTTAAGTAAGTAAGTGAGTAAGTAAGTGAGTAAGTAAGTGCTTTATTTGTCATTGCACAAGCGTACAACGAAATAGTGTTCAGGTGTCAGTCCTTACCATCATACTATTCTTACAGAATCACGAGCTTAAACCCACATAACTTAGTCCAATCTAGGTGTAATTTTGAGCATTTTATGACCTGATTTTGAGCTGATTTATCCCTCATTTGACGATGGCCTAGTGGTACTTGGTGGGTCCAGGAGTTTAAGAGTTTTTCTTTCACTTTCTTCTCTTTTTGAAGCAAGATGTCTGTTTTTTGTACACACTGTAACATATTCAGACAAAGTAACATACAACTTTACGAGACATCCATATAGTCATTACCTTCCTAGTTTATATTTTAAGGTGCTGGCACGGTTTGATGAGAAAACAACTGGTTCATTTAATTTAACACAAGCAACAGAGCAAAACCTTTTTTGCTCTGTTGCTTGTGGTCTAGTAAAGCCTTACAATGTTACCGCACTAGTCCAAACACTTGTTAAATGTTTCATAGAACACTGACAAACCCAGTTGTCCACGGTGGCCTTATTAGACATGGCGGATTTTTCCTTGGGTCAGCGAATGTGAGATGTGCTGACTTGTGGAGGAATACGCGCCTCTGCTTCGTGACTCACCAGTTCAGAGCGGCGCTGAATGGCACCGAATATGCCGCCGAGCGATAAGAGCCTGTTTATCTGGAGAGCTCTCAGAAGGATTCATTAATTACACGCCGCAGCCCCCGCACTACATTTAACCACGAGAGGGAAAAACACGAGCGCCATTACCGGTGCCCATTCAACAAAGCGCACCAGTTTAAACGGACTGACGGGGCACGAGTGTTCAGCCGGCAGAGGGATTTCAAATCAAGAGATGTTGGAGTAACATTTTTAGCATATTTACCATTATCAATAAGACGGTTTATACAAGCGGCAGGGTGGCTTTTTAAATGCTATTTTAACTTCCAGATACAATGTTGTTAATACCACGACCTCAGCAAATCTACATATTTAGTCTCTTAAGATTTGGATCCAGGGAAATTTGAATGCTTATTTTTGAGTAAATTGGACGAACCAAGCAATCTTTGTAACTAATTTAGACTGCATTTTTGATTAAGTTATGGAGTAAATAGTCAAGTATTTGAACACCCCAAAACCAAATAATATTGTCAATGCTCCCAGTCCCGGACTTGAAACGTAAAAGAGTTGAATTTGCAGTTAAATATATTTCTAAACTCAGCCACAGAAGACAGGCTTCTTGTTGCCTTTTCTCCATTCTGCTCCAGCATTAACCTGCGCTCGCCCCGTCACCTGTGCACAAACAGCGGAAAAGGCTTCATTTCCACATCAACACGACCCGGGTTGATCCCACTGGATTTTTAATGAGCCTCCGGGCTGTGCAAGCCCCCAACGCCCGTCACTTCAAAACATGGACGTGCTCTCAAAGCGCCGAAATTGGACAAATATTTGCAGCCTCCCCATAGAGGAGGACTGTGTAATGGGTCTTTATAGAGTACATACATACGCAGCATTATAAGTGTGATGGTGAGCTTTATATCAGACTTATCTTTACAATTTAAAGTCACACTGCGGAACAATCCAAGTTATCTTGCTATATCCTAACTTTTGTAATGCTCAGAACATTAACAAGACGCCCTTATGCAAGATGCTCTTTCTGATATGTGAATAACAAGGTCCAAAAATAACTTTTAAGTTAACAATTTCCGCAGTAAATTCTTCATTGAGACACAGGCAGGTGTCTCACTCACCAAAGGGTCGCGGGTTAAATTTCCCACCAAGCTGTACAACAAAAACTGGGTAAGACTCTCTAGATCGGTTTAAACTGGTTTAGAAAACAGATAATTTGACAGATTCAAAGTGGTATTCCACAGGGCTCCATTCGTGGACCAAAGTTCTTCCTTTCGGTCACATCATTAATTATGCAGACAACAGTCAACTTGATACATCTCTTTCTTCAATTAACCATTAAAACACTTACCAAATGTATTTAAAAAAAAAAATCAACAATTGAATGGAAAATAAGTTTCAACAATTAAACAATCGAAAAACATTATTGACGCAGATCTCACTCAGCTTCCATCACCACATTAAACACATCCCTAAATCCCCTTTTTACCATCTTAAAAGTATTTCAAAAAACTCTTTTAAATCAAACTCCAATGCTGAAAAGCTGATTCATGCATTTGGAACATCCAGATTAGATGACTGTACATGTAATTGCCTTTTCTCCCGCCAAACGCACACTAAACAATTGCAACCTTTTCAGAATGCTGCCGCTCGTGTTCTCACTAAGACAAGAACATTCTCACACACTGCGTCCTAGATCTGTGCTTTGTCAAACACTCGCACATGCTATTAGCAGGTATAGCGTGACATGCTAATTGCACCCTTTTGTCACCGCTCACCCGTATCTGCTGAATGTACATTATTAGCATGAGCACTGCCAACAACGGCACTTTGTTTTGCTTCCCCTAATGATAGCCGCCGCCGTTAGCGCGCCCCCGTTAGCGCGCCCCCGTTTCGCTTTTATGTCCCCGGCCCACCACATAAAACGCCACACACGGGCGTCCGCTGTTCGCGCTTCCTTCTGTTTGCTCACACTGTACGGAGCCAATGACCCATTATGGGTTGTGAAATTAACCGACATTCTTACCTGATGTTACGCAATCGGGAAATGAAATGAGGTGGGACAAGCTGCAGGGTTAATTAGGAGCGTAATGAAAGGAGAGGGCTCGTGTTAACTATGGCTGTAAAAGACATATGGTCACCGATTATACTGCATATGATGTTGTCATTATTTTTAGCTAACATCACAGACCGCCCCACCTTGCGCTCAATTCCCAAAACTTTAAATTTAACGTAATATAGTTTTTAAAAAGACAAAACATGATTAGGAGTTTGAGCTACTGAAGTAATAATTTTGCTTATTTTAGATTCATTTTATTATATTTTAAATCTTGTTTTGACACATAATAAAACAAACTGCTTATGGTTTGTGTGTAAATCTAATGGAACGTACCGTGCTAAAATGGTTTCTGAAAGAGACCCCGCGTAACATGCACCAACATTCATATAAAATACAAGCATTTATTTTATTACAGAATGTTTTGTTATTGTTTTCTCCAGCTCGTGTCCATGTAGATGTTGACTAAAGGTAGCCAAATATGAGATTTAAACAGGTTAAGTCCTCGTCCACATCAATTCTATAATTACCCACTAGCTTACCCAAATAGCATTTTCTGTGTCAGCGGGTATTACTTCAACAGTGTCATCTATTCATATAGTCATCCTTAAGAAATGAAAGTGTCAAAAGAAAGATGAAAGTGACTGAGTGGAAATAAGCCTGGTAGATGCATTCCAACAAGAGCAGAGTGGGATCTAGTGGAAACGCCAACTTAAGACGAATGTAAAGTCCAGTGAAAGAACTTGTCTAATACAAAAGAAATCCGTCAATTATCAATCTAAATCTTCAGTGATTTCTGTTTGACTTGTTAAGGCAACAATTCACCATCTTCGATCTGGCCCCCCTCCCCAAAGATCTATCCCGCTGATCATTAGTCCAGACTGATGTCATGGAGATACGTGAAGTGGGCCAGAGCTGCCTCTCTGTGATGGATGCCCGTCCGCACGAAGCTGCATTGTGCCCCGAGTGTCCGCCGACCTTATCGCAAACACCTGAGGGCCGGGAGGACGTCCGAGTGAGAAACGGCCGGCCCCCGGGGAACGGGCAAGACGAGGAGAGGAGTGGAAGGAGACACATGGAAGGAGCAGTGGAGAAGGCTAGGATGAAAAGGCATTAGTCAGGCGGCGGCCATAGTGGAGGGGCGAACATGATTGGATTTGGCTAGGGAACATCGGGAAGTGCACTCCCCCCGGGGATCAGAGGAGGAGGAGAGAGGGGGTGTAAGAGGGGGGGGGGGGGGGGGGGGGGGGAATGTGGTGGATGTGGTGCCAGGGGGTGTTTATCTTCAGAGACGCACATTCAAAAGGCGAACGGGCGCTGTGCGTAAGCCACTGCTGGGAATGTGATGAGAGAAATGGGCTCTGGAAAGTGGCGTGTCGCGCTGCGTGACAGAAGAACACGCGATTGATCATGTCGAACACTGGCTTTTGCGATGTTAAGATTCTATTTTTCGCGTAATGAGTTGAAATGGTATATTTGGGAGATTGTTTTTGACATTGAGATTAGATTTGCCCTTCATGTTTCGAGATCAAAATTCAGATCACATGCATTGGTAGAGGTCTAAGCAACGACGTAAGGTCCACACATAACAAGACCCCACGGGAGATTTCATTGTCTGCAAAGGATAATCTACTGCCAAAATAACTGCCAATTTCGCGATTTGGAAACACACACCTGTTTTGCAAAATGCGGAGAGCGAAAGACATTTCAAAAGTGAACGAGCCCCCTCTTCCTTCCTGGTAGGACTTGACAGGCCGGTTCGCAGGAAAAGCTTTTCTCATTGGTCTCATGCCGAGTTCCAGGCGACTGGTAAACTGGTACATCTCCAACCTCCCACTTGGAAAAATGCCTCAGAAAACGCTGCTCGAACGGGTGTTTACTGCATGTAAACTCGGAGATGATCAGAGTGCTCAGAGTTCAGATACAAGATAAGGAGACAGCAATGGTGGCCCCAGTGGAGAAGTGCTGGTAATGATAAAACTGCAACAAAATTGCCTGGCTCTTTTTTTACTACACCACACTATCACTTGAACCTCTACCCAAATCTAAAAGCTTCTTGACTTGAGGGCGACACAGTGTGATGCCTCATTTGAAAGAAAACGCTGTGTTTTTAATCGTGTTTTCATCTCTTTTCATGACGCTTTTTTGTCATGTTTTCAACTCTCTCTTGTCACTTTTTTGTGGCTTTTTATTTATTTTATTTTTTTTGGTTACCCGTTTGCCGTGTTTTGGTGACGTCTCTGTCGCTCTTTTGTCACATTTGCAGTTGCGTTTTCATCCTTGTTTTTGCCGCTATTTTGACGCCTCTTTTCAAGACGCTTTTCGGATTTGGGTAAAGCCAAACTGGACAAAATGTGCCCGGTTCAGGTAAGAGATTTATAATAAAAAAAAAAAAGTACCATAAGAATCTGACTAATATTGTGGAGGCAGAGAATCTAAAAGTAGATCTCTCTCATTAAAACTCCCGCGTGAGCAACAAAAGGTTGAGCGCTACTGATTTTTCCATCATTACAGTCGCATTCGGCGTTAGCTTAACCAAACCTACAAACACACGACACATTAAGGCATCAAGACCACCGCCAGTCAAAGTACCACAACAACACTAATCATACGGCGCGTGCATAATTAGCGACAAATTACACGCAATTACGGCCTAACTGAGTAAACCTCCAATAAAGATCTGTGGGGGGTTCGCCAAATGGTTTCTCTTAAAATTCTAGCTCGTGGGGAGGGCAGGTGGTGGTGGTGGTGTTGGGATAGTGGTGGTGGGGGCGGGGGGACATTATTAAAACACACTCATCGGCAGATATTGCACTGGAAATAGAGCTAGACTTTGAGGAAGTAATACGTCTTGGCGGGTTTGGAGATGAGCTGCATATTAAGACCCGCTTTATAACGTTATGATATGACAGAGATGAACAAAGGATTGTGGGGAGGGGCTCGGGCGGGGGGTATGGGGGGGGGGGGGGTGCGATGGGGCAGGTCTCATAAATGTCACCGTCAGCTCGGAGAGGGGAGACACAAAGCGAGTGTGGGGGGGGGGATTAGAGGAGGTAGGGCTAATGCTGTGTGGGGAGGGGGGGAGTTTTTGCCCCGCTGCTGTGATATGTAAAATTATGCTAACAGCAGACATGAGAGGGAAATACGAGCTTTAGTCAAATGGGGGAAGAGTTCTGTGGCAAACAATAGCTTGTAAAAACTGATGGAGCGAGAAATTTGCCCGATATTGCGCCAAGCGGTTTGAGCTCTGAGGAACGTGTCGAACAAGTCGTAGCGAAAAATACATTTGAATATCTAAATATGAAATGTAGAATTGCAGCTTACCTGCCATCCACCACATGCAAGTTGTGTTTTACTCACACAGATCTTACACATAGTATTTTTAAGAAACTACAAGTTCTTAGCTTTCAAATGTTGTATTGCATTGGCCTATAGGATCTAAACATGACCAAAAAACCAACAAAAAAGCAAATAAATATTAAAAAAATATTGAGCCAAAAAATGTGTTTAGTTTATCTGTCATTTATTGAACGATAAGTCAATATAGTAATTATGGTGACAGCCCTAGGCGTGTTAGTCTTCATACGTACTCTTTCCATGGCAATTTCATTGTAACCTGGAGTTATGTGGTCGGTTCAGTCAGATCTAGGTTCAGCAACACTATGCGCCCAAAGAATGAGACCATCTGACGACCTGCCCATCCTGAATGACCTGGTTAGGTTATTCTGTCCGTGGATTTCTTCTTCCCTGGCTGTCATCTTCTTCCAAGATGACAATGCCAGGATTCATCGGGCTCGACGTTGAGAAAGAGTGGTTCAGGGAGCACGATGATTGGCCACCGCAGAGTCCAGGTCTCAACCCCATGGAGAACCTTTGGGATCTTTAGACATTGCAGGAGCCTGCTGAAACAATGCAACTGGGGGGTCAGGCAGTGTATCTAAATTGGGTGTAAACAATATCTAAACCTGAACTACCTAACAAGTACCACAACAGACAGACCACATCTTCCAATTGTTGGTTTGGTTCAAAAATAGATCCTTCGGAGTGTGAAAGGGGCAAGCCCAGATTAAGACTCCGCGGTTCACATTAGAAGCAGCGAGGGACTAATCCTTTAAAACACTTATCAAGTCAAAACAAGCTCAAAGTCAACAGTTCAAATGGAGCTGTCCGACGCCAACGTACGGCAGCAAACCGCGGAGAGAAACCATACAAGTGTGGAGTGCGGCACGAGCGTATACTTGCTTTTGACACTCGCGAGAACATAGCGAGTTCACGGCGTCACCTCCGGGCTGTTGCCGTTCAGGAACGCTAATTAAAAAAGAGCAACACTTGCTTGTGCAACGCGTGATGAGAACAAAGGCAGAGCGTGCTATATGCGGAGCGAGCCGAACGAGAAGTGGTGAGCTAAAACTGGTGGGGGAAAAAAAAATGATTTCAGCTCGTGCATCCACTGGTTCGAAATTAGAACGGGGTTTGTCGAAGAATGCAGCAACGCTTGCGTAACTGGGGCAGATTGCCGAACACCTAACGTTGAGATTTTCGGCTGCTTCAACGAGTTCTCCAACCAAGAAGTTAATCGGAGTCAAAAGTGAAGAGTCTTGCGTGCCACTATTTTTGTGTCTGAAGTATATCTCGAACCGTTATAAATGTATTCAATGGTGCTACTACTTTTGAACCTTGAGCTATATGGTAAAATAATTATTATGGCCGGCTCTCACTTTAAGAGCCCGTGGAGAATAAAGCATGTGATAAGATATTTCATTATGAGGGTGCGAGTGCGTCCCAAGGTCAGGACCCCGGGCTCATTACAGCTCAGTACGAGATAAGAGCGGATCATTGCAGCGCATTGGAGGAGCAGGGGGAGAAGCCGAGACTGACTTATCACGAAGGCTTCAGTCTCCATAGTGAGCTTTGATTAAATTGATCTTCCTCATGTGAAACCAAACCCGTCTGTGTTAGGATTATTTTTTTTTACCTGATGCTGGAATTCAATAATGTTTGCGCATCTTTGGCGAGACTCTGTGGACACGAGTTAGCTTTCTGTTCTATTCTAAACAGAGCATTACGTCTGGTCGCCCCGCCCTCCACCACGGCTTCAAGTCCGTGTGCCAATAAATTGTAGCAAAAGTCGTAAGCTATTTGTTTTCAAGTCAAATTTCAAGTCAAACCCCCAACCACATGGGACCGAAAGCAATGGAACGAAATGATAAAGGTCATGACTGAAACTAAACTTTTGCACGTTTCGAAGTTTCTGTAATGACAACATTGAAGAGCTCAATGACTCTGCGATGTATTGAAATATGGATAGTCATCACTTAGCATTGGAATAACTTTAATGTTGGCGAGACAATGTGCGACCCTGGTCTGGACCAAATGAAACCGTGCAATCTCATTTGGATGTAGCTGTACTGATACATGCTTTGTGTCATATGTCCCGTCAAAGCGACTTAGCCGAGGTCACTTATTAAAAACCAACGAGATACATCCATGGCTTCTCAGCTGACTCTGTGCATAATGTTAGAATCAAAGTATGGACGCATGGACACTTCTCGTCTCTTCCACGGTCTCACTCGACACACACTCCTGCAGCGTCTCGCCTCAAAAGTCTCCGCGATGGTAAAAGAGATTCATCAGCAGCTTTGCCCCTTTGTCCCATGAATCTAGAACGGCATAAAACCTTTCTACGGTATGTTGTTTTTGTACAACAGATCAAAGGCTAACATTTGCTATACTGTTAGCACAAATTCCTAAAGCTGTTGCTGCTGTGGGCTACTATTAAAGTGCTTTTCGGGAGATTTAACCTCCGAACTCCTGCACGCGCTGCAACAACTGGAAACCACAGACAAATACTACTCTGGCTCTGAAAAGACATGTCCTGGTTAGCATTACAATAGCACTTAAAATTTGCTTTCTTAATCATATTCTTTCTGCTGGACCTGAACCGTAAATGTGACTGTGAGGGTTGTAGAGCTAGCTTGATTCTAATGCACATTAATTCTGCTTGTTTGATAGCAGAGTGAATCAACAATGGATTAAATTTACCATAATTATGTTTGTGCTTTATTGTAGTACTTATTATTGAGAACTAAAATTGGCTGTATAATTTGTCCCACTCCGGTTCAGCAGATGGCGCTCCATGTGCAGATGTACCGTCAATCCGACTGAATCACAACAAGGAAGCAGTACTTCCTTCCCCAACCATGAGATAATAAGATAGTTTACTTACATGATTCTAATATTTATTTAGGACCGCATATGTCTGGCCAATTTCTTCCGATAATGAGAATATGTGCCTTGAATAGTGATGACTTACAACAGGGTCAACGAAATGAACTTCCCATTGTTCCGGTAAATCAATGAGACTCACCCATACCCGAAAAAATATGAACAAACAAACCCCCACTGAATATTCATCAGAGCTCGGGCGTTCTCTTTCAGCGCGGCGGGGGGTGTTAGCCATTCTACAGAGGCTAGCTAGGCCAAACCGCACCCACGGGCTAACGCTAACCTGAAAGAACCCACCCGAAGGCCAAAACATGCTAAAACACATGTAAAGCAAATTAGCAACTGCATCTGAACCCGCACGATTAGCAAAAGGTGAACGCGAGAGGATGGCTGGGAGGATGAATATTTCATGTGAGAATGGTTAATGATGGCAGTGTTTTGATTTGCGTACATATCACTTAATTTCAAGGTAACTGCGATATTAAATCACGTCTTCAGTAGGAACAATTAAGCTTCTTCAGCCCGGGGCAGATAAACGGGAACATGGCTGCCAAGGTGTGTCAATGCCTTCTCTAACCACCACCGATCACACAGTCACTCGAAGAAGATGGAGAAGAAAGGAGGAGAAGAAGAAGATGGAGAAGAAGGAGGAGAAGACGGAGAAGAAGGAGGACAAGAAGAAGGGGAGAAGGAGGAGAAGAAGAAGGGGAGAAGGAGAAGAAGGACAAGGAGAAGAAGGGGGAGGAGAAGAAGAAGGAGAAGAAGGAAAAGAAGGAGGAGGAGGAGAAGAAGGAGGAGAAGGATAAGAAGAAGGAGGAGGAGAAGAGGGAGGAGAAGAAGGGGGAGAATAAGGAGAAGCAGAAGGAAGAGAAGATGAGGAAGAAGGGAGAAAAAGGAGGAGCAGGAGGAGAAGAAAGAGGAAGAAGGAGAAGAAGGAGAAAGAGAAGGAAAGAAAAAGAATGTAGGAAAAAGGATAATGAGACTGAAAGTGTTTTTGTTCTACTCACCATTGAACATGTATCATCATAATTGCCAACATCCCACACATGTTTATTGTAACCACATCCAGAAGCAGCATTCATATTAATTGTGCAGCCTTAGAAGCCTTACTACATATCATTCGAGGGCACATCATTGAGAAGCAATGATTTTTGATTTGAATTCTCCAAACCCGGCAGGACTGCTTTCCGCCGTGGAAACACAAATGCAGATCAAACTTTGTGCCATAACCAAAACCGGCGACAGCTGTTCTGCTTGATCGTGATTAACGTGTGTTACCTGCTCAAAAAACAGAAAGGAAAACGGCCCGTCTCTTTTCACAAATAAGATCCGCTCTGAACCTACACACATTCACACTGTGACGCCGTCCTTTCTGTGTGAAGTAAACGGGGACCCGCGTTTGAGCCGAAACACTTAGCGAAAGGTGGGCGCTAAAGGGCCGGGAGGATGAATATGTGATTGCAAGTGTTTGACAAGCGTCTGGTTATTGCTTAACAAGAGCCGAGACGCACTGCTGAGTATTATGGGATTGTTTTGGTTGTTTGTTTTTTTGTGGAGGAGGTGAAAGAAGAACGCTCCCCCCGGGCTGTTTGTGAATCCTTCAGAAAAGAAAAAAAAAAAACACAGGCCTCACTGTGAATGGATCAAATAGAAGGGGGGGATTTTACAGTCTTGTTTTTATATTCCAGGCTGAGTTAAACATTAATGGATCATATCTTTTAGTGATGATGTTTTCCTAAATTTAATTACTTCCATTATTATCTCAGATTTGTAGATGTTATTGTCCCTGTAGGTCTTCTGTGTTTGATTCATCCTCTCAACCAGCGCCTCAGGGCGACCTGTCAGGAGCGGTGGGGGGGTTATACTTTTGTGTATACATACTTGTGTGTTCATGTCGCTTCTCGCTCCTTATTATGGCTCCCTGTTGGTTATCACCACCACAACAACAGCGACTCTTCCTGGGGGTCCCCAACGACGCTCGTGTTAGTTTTAGTTTTGTAGTTTATGTGAACCATCCTTCAATGAATGACCTGTCAAAGGCATCTCCAGAGCTTGATTGGTACTGCTTTAGGCTGTCGGGGAAACCAGAACACCTACTAGAGGATGTCCACTAAGAGAAAACACGCAAACTCCACAGACACCCAGCTGCGGCTCAATTTCTACAACCAAATCCATCCATCCGTCACAATCTTGGGTGACGCATGAAGCCACAATATGTAGGAAACTTCATGAATTTGATTGTGCAAGAGTTACAATTTTCAATCCCCATGTTGGAGTCTTGATTGAGACGCTTTTAAGTCCTGACACATCTGAGCAATAACAGGGTTTATTCAGGGAGCCGCAAATGCAGTGTAATGCTTTTTATTTTTACAGTTTGATGCCCAAGACTGTGTTCCTCACATTGCATTGCATTTGGTCCAGGAAGTATTTATCGTAGTGAAGCTTGAATTGTTGAGTTGAGGACATTTGCTCCTATTCTCGGAACTTCCTTTGGCTCTTCTGTTCAGAAAGTGTGACAACAAGAGCCAAGCTAGAGCGGCCTTATGGAAGACTCTTTGAGGAAGAGGGAACACGACTGGGAACACCCGTCCACAGAAGTCGTTTACGGCATTGCACAATAAGCAAGTCTTTGTTATGCTCTGATGCAGACGTGACAAAGACTTGTATGATTGTATCTTATTTGGCGAAGGAGCACGGCAGGACCACTGGAGAAGAACGGGGCCGCTTGCAAGCCACTGTGGTGCACTAAGCAGAAATGTCTAATGGTGGCCCCCACTCCCCCCAAAAAAGAATTAAGCATGCTCTTGAAACTACACCGACAATATTTGTAGGAATAACATAAGTGAGTGTGGGCGTAGGCCGCAGTGAACTTCAGACATGTCTTCCCTCTCAGCGCCTCTCCCTCTGCGACTTTTCGCTGCTGCGAATTGACTACGTCCGTATGAGCGGGCCGTGCGTGAAGTCTCCTCGCGCATAGCACAAGGTCGCGTTGACCCCATTGCTCTAGCGCTTCTTTCTCACTGCGTTGACTGTGGGCTGTTTTTTATGTCAGCTGCATTAATAAAACAACGGCCTTACATTGGCCTTAGTGTCGTGCAAGGCAGGCCTCAGTCTCCCACTACAGTCGCCTCAAACCTTAAAAATATGTGCATATTTCATTTCTTAAGATTGGTAAACATTGCCACAAAGAGAGGAATGAGTGGAGAAATTGATATGCCAAAGCAAATTGGACACAACAGGCAATTCATCAGCAAAGACTGGGTGCAATTTCAGCCTAAACTGACGCGCAACGGGTTTTTGATCAAATCTTTTGTATCCGAGACAAACGTATGCAGTGAAACTAGACGAGCAATTTCATTTCTCTTCCAGACATGTAGATCGAACAAAAGTAGGGCCGGGTACCGTTAAACAATACCAGGTACCTCTTGTATTGACAAAATGAAATCGGAAGCAGGAACTGAAAAAACAACTGTTGGTCCAGGGACAGCATTAAAGGAAGTGACTTGGTTGTTTCAGCTCAAATACATAATTTTTATTTATTTTATTTTATTTTTTTGCCCCAAAAATGTTCAATGTATTCCCAATTTTTTCACCCAATTTTCCCTTATTTTTGACACAATTTCACCCAATTTCTCTAAATTATTTTCCAAAATGATTCCCCATTTAATATCGGGTTCATCTCCAATGATGTACATGTACAGATCTTCCACATTACTGTTCTGTTCTAGATGACAAATACTTTGGTATAAGTGCCGGAAAAAGTATCGTTCATGTGTCGGTATCAAAACCAAGTATCGTTAAAGTACTGGTATCGGCAACAAAATGAAAGGGTACCCGGCCCTGAGCATAAGCATCTTTTAAACCAGCAAATTCTTCAGCCTCACACTTTCATTAACCCATTGGTTTGTACTATGCTATAAATATCCAGTCCATAGTCTTTCCCCCAGTCTGCAAATTAGCACAGTGCTTCGCCTGGTAGCCTGGACAAATCGGGGCCACCGTGTCACTGAGCACGGGGCCCATGCAGATCCGCCGCGGCCCCTGCAGTCAGCGAGTCAAGTGCGGTTCAAACTGTCAAAAGTGCATCCCTCGCAGCCGAGCGATCTCTTCCACTCCGACGGGCCTCGATAAGCGCTCCTCGGTTGGTCGTGTTTGCCAGTGTGGGGGCATTCAAAGACACCGCTCCCATCCGAGAACTGGGTTATTGTGAACGGAGAGCGGTTACCTTGAAGGCACCTATGAGTAAAAAAAAAAACAAAAAAAGGATAGACGGACGCGGCTTCATTCGCTGTCTGGTAGGTGCGGCAAAGTAGAAGGACTGAAAGAGTGGACGAAAGAAAGTTCCTAAACAGAGAAGCCTGGATTGTTTTCATAAATATGAGAAAAATGTCTTGTGTTGATAAAGTCTCTTCAATGTGGTTTATTCTATTCAATGCAAAGAAGAAGAATGCAAACAACATTATATTGGAGAAACGAAAGAGAAAGCACAAGCGGCCCTCAGTCGGCGGTGCACCTCCACCTCAGAGCCTCCAACCACTCCTTTGAGGACGGGGAGGTCAACATTTTAGCTAAAGAAGAACGTTGGTTTGAAAGAGGAGTTAAAGAACCTGTTTTTATCAAGCAAGAAAATCCCACCATGAACCGGAATGGTGGGCTCAGATTTAATCTCCCGTCACTGTACTCCAATCTCCTTCGGGAGAAACCGACATGCCATACCCAGTCCAAGGAGACGGCACCTCAGCTAACAAAAGAACAATAGGCAGGTAATTAGCAGTGATCAGCCATGAATAGGACAAATAATGGGCAGTGATCTGGGGTGAGCAGGGCATTAGAGACACTCTACTTCAAAGGTGTTTACCCAAAGGTGAGAGTAGCTGTGATTAGAGGGGAGGAGCCGGGCCTACCCCAACTCCTCCCTGTGGTCTTTATCCAAGCTGCGGGCTGAGCGGGACTTTAGTCCACTGACGAAGCTTTTTGGATGAGAGGCGAAACGTTCGAAGACTTCAACTACTGAGTACAGAAGATGACTCAAGTACCTTCATTGAAAATTGGGTGAAATGTTACACCATATGACTTTAAACAGTTTTCACAATTATACTGACGCCGGCTGCATATAGCGGTGCATTCCGGTGGCTGCGCAGTCCTCCGGGCGTGGCGGGACTATAGAGCTCAGCTGCGTGCAGCGTCGGTGGTGCTCGTGTGTCGCCGTGAATGGAAGGGGGGGCTGTCATCTCCAGTCTGTGTCTGCAGGCAGGGGCTGAGGGGGCTGTCAGGGGCTGTCAGGGGGAGGGGAGGGACAGCGGTGACAGCCACAAAACAAGAGCATAACAACAACAACAGCATGATGCACGCGAGGGCACTTCATCGGCAGTCTATTGTCCACGTATTGTACTTTTTAGCCCCTTAGCCCTCACCCGAACCTGTTTTTGAATGCCCCGCGGAAAAACCCAGCTTGAACCAAATAAAACACATGCCTTTAAAGCTCCTGGAACTACTAGCAAACCTCTTACTGCAATAACTGTCTGTGTAAAAAAAAGAAAAGAAAGTTAATTAGGTATTTTTCCCACAATTCCCACGCCGCATGAGCAAACAGAATGTGTATAAAAACCACCGCGGGAGTCTACGGCAAACATCCTGCTCATTGGTCCACGTGGCCCTATACACACTCCCAGTAATCCTTACGAATATAAACATCTCTCTGCAGCAGCACGCGCGGAAAACAGCCAATCTAAACATGAGTATATCAGCGGGGATTAATTCTGAGCACTTCATAAGCCGCTGCATATGTTTTTGCGTGATATCACATACAATGCACATGCACGGCCCACGTGGTCCGCGTTCTCGCACAGCCCAACAACTTATATGTCCGTTGTCAAGATTCACACTTCAGTCAGTGACGATATTTTTTGTATCTGCTTTTCTCCCTAAACATCTTAGTTTTTAATGTCAGGTTATAAAAATTACACCACATTACACCGGTTTTAGAGTCGCTGCATTGGCTCCCCGTGTGTTTCAGGATCGGTTTTAAAGTTCTTTTAATGGTTTTTAAATGTCTTAATGGTCTTGGTCCTTCTTATCTTTCAGAATTGATTTCACCATATGAACCTTCACGGCCCCTTCGCTCCTCCGGCAGGGGTCTCCTAGTTATTCCTAAAGTCAACAGAAAGACTCACGGCGAGGAGTATATTGTGTGTGTATGTATGTATATATATGTGTATTTGTATGTGGGTGTATATGTGTATACAGTAGGGGTGTCACGATTTCAATTTTTTGAGTCACGATTATTGTGAGACAAAAAATTGCGATTTTACGATTATTCACGATTATTCCCCGAATGAAAGGAAAGAACTGATATTTTTAGTTTTTGTCTTTAAAAAGCTTTTTAATACTTGTAAACAGTCACTGTTTCTAAAAATGAAAAATGCTTTAAGATTGTTTTGCATTAAAATAAATAGGCCTCCATTGAATAAAACAAAACAATGTCAACTTTACTTCTTATAATGACCATTATTATCATAATTATTTTACTATATATTATTAGGCCACAAGCTAGGCTAGGTTTTATGTTCTCAAAAGTTAAGCTGTTGCTTAATTATTTTGATGAACAGAGAATGAAACGTGTTTACAAAGTGACTAATGAACAGCTGATTCCCACATGTGCGCGGTTTCACTTTCATTTTTGCTACGCATCGCTGAAGCAGAGCGGAGCGTTAGCCTTTTGTTTACATCCTGAGCCAGTTGTGGCGGCTATTTCCGAACATTTGGACAACTTTTTTGGGAAGTATGCAGTTCGTTACCTGGACATTCAGAGCGAAGGATTATCTCCAAGATGTTGTTTATATTCGACGTAGCTGCAACTTTCTGACGACAGGGTTAGCATAACGGACGTCCATCGACAACAAAGCCTTGATCATGTTTTGGATCCTAAAGAGGTCCCACTCTGCTGACTTCAATCGTTTTTGGGTGGATACAACACTGGAGGAGAGCGTCCTTCTGCCTCGCTCAACTACCGGTGAGTTTACGCGCTGTTCATGGCGCGCAGCGGCTCCTGCGTCCGCATGAAACATTTCCGCGGTAAACCGTGGCTTCTGAAATTCTTACGGTTAACCTACCGCGTCCTTTTATAATCGCGGTAATCGTAAAACCGGTTAATCTTGACATCCCTAGTATACAGTATATATATATATATGGATGTATGATGCGGGGCGTATTGTTTTAAATGTTGTAATCTGTAAAGCACTGTATAAATAAAGTTTGATTGATTGAAAAATAGACCCAGTTCACTCTTTGCGATGCTTCTTTTGTGACGTTTTGTTGAGTAGCGCTTCAGAGTTTTCCAGGAAGTAACCTCTCCTTCGCACATTATTCATTCACTAATATTGAACATGTTCGGTATCCACGTGTAGCACGAAAGGCGCCCGAGATGACGCTGTAATCCAAATAGGGTCATTTCCTTTCTGGTCAAAGACGGGAGAAACATACAGGCACAACTTTAGGACCCGTTCGGACACTCTTGCAGCGATATCTCCACTTCAGTAGCTCCAAACTTTCCAGTCTTGTGCTCAACAATATTTTAGTTTTTTTATTTGTTAACATCCAAATTCCTAACGTGGTATACTGAGCTGTGAACCACCAAAATCAAGGCGATAGTGGAATTTTCACAGATTTATTTGTTACTTTTTTTTACTTTTAACTAGCACGTGTCAGTATGTTAGTAATCTACAGCACACGTTTCAAATTGATGTCTCTAAATGATTACTTCGTCTTCTCTTAAGGCGAGACACGGCAGATGAAAGTATTGATTTTTCACGCAGTGGTCGATCGTAGTTTTCATGTCAGAGTAAAAAAATGACAATAAAAAAACTATACGTTTAAATCTGGGTCTATCCATTATTTGGATTTTGTCGCTGAAAATACAGGCAATTTTGGCCAACATATGAAAACATAAAATGATAGGAAAACTTATAATACATTTTTTTCTCATATTTATACGAGTAAGGTTCAGCAAAAAGTTTCAAGTTGATATCTATAAGCCCCTTATGAGATTAGCCCAAATCTGTAAACAAACAGCAGCAGTACATCTGTTGGGTGACTACTTGTAAATACATCTATCTGAAAAGCTGAATGTAAACGCTGAAATTCTCTCGGTTAAGTGTAAAGACTGTGCTGATAACATTACTGACTCAGCATGAGAGACCTGTCCAACATGGCCGACAGATGGGCAGATGGGAGCAGGGCCTGGCTCTCGCAGCGCTGGCCCGGAGCTGTCCGTGGTGCTGAAGTCTTGACAAACCAGAATCCCACGCCTCAACAGCCCCCTTTTAATTAAGCTCGGATGTCCGGGGTGTGGTTTGCGTCACAGTTTGAGTATTCCACTTCCTTTGACAGGTTGGTAAAAAAAAGAAATGTATATATAACCCAAAACAACCAGGTATTTCAAATATCCATGTTTGAAAATGACGGCTAATGGTAACAATGTCCTTTTTTGCCCAACTTTAGACTGAGAAATTTCTATTTAGCTGTAGTGATAATAAAACATAGTAATGCCAGTTGACAATGTCTAGACCATACTGATAAAAGAACTTGAACATGTGAGAAAAGTGTGAAGGCAATACGCTCATTTCATTAACATATTTCTTCCCTTGGTGTTAGGGAAGTATGATTACAGTATTGAAGTGTGTGTCTTAGACAGTTTTTCTTGTATTTGATAAAGATAGTCATGTCATTAAAAGGCCCTTTAGAAGGTGCATACACTGGCAAATTTCTGATTTGATGCTGTTCATAACCCACACAGTACATTCAACAGATTCTAGAGTTCCCTTGAGTTCTGAAGTTTATCCACTAACTCCATATGAAAAAACGCAGCTTGACCACAGCTACAATAGGTTGCGTGTGAGCTGTCCATGGTGCTGAAGCGAGTCAGTGGGTAATGAAAGCAAACGCTAAAGCTAAAGTATCCAGACTCGCGATCCGTATAATCAAGTGCATTTCAGAACACGATTTCACAGGTACTGGGTTAGAAAGTTTTCACATAATAAGACGATTATTGTTTCTTTTCTCTCTTTTTTTTTTTACAAAGGAGTGCACGGAGTGAATATTGTTCAACGTAAAGCGCTTTGTGACCATATTTGTGAAAGGCGCTGTAGAAATAAATGCCTTCATCTGCACAAGGAAAAAACGTTCCCACCGACTGAGACCAATGTTATTTGCCTAACACTGCTAGCTACAGGCTCATTTGCAGCCCCCTGTTCCTGGTAAAACTTTACAAAGACAGAAAATAACAAGGTAGAAAGAAAAAAAAGGATCATACAATACGGGAACAAAAAGAAAGAAAAAACAAGACATATCTCGCCACTTCACGTCCCGAGTTCTTTCACACAGTTTCGGTGCACTACAAACACTAAATATCAAGCATGGATTTAAATCAATTGATTTGAGAATATTAATCTTATTCTGAGCGGTTTTCACTAGACTTTTTTTCCTGATCCCAACTTTGCTTGTTTGATGACTTTTCAGACTAAGGTTTTAAAGGAAATCTTGTTTGAAATAAGAAAGTAAAACTGCCAATGGGACAAGAGCAATTTCCTAACTCCATTGGCAAATAAATCAACCTGAAATAAGAACAAAATGTATTTATCGAGTCAGAAGTAATCTAAGTAACCTAGGTCAAATGCCCAACTAAATCTTAACTAATCAAAACAACTCAAATTTGAAATATTAAGCTCAATTTGAGACATTTAAACTCATCCAGATATTCATCTTTTGGAGTGAGCTCACACAGTTGGATGTTTTTTTTAGCCAGAGCTTCAACTTTAATGAGGAAAGTCTCAGGCCTGATAGGGACTGGAAACGGCTCCACAGTTGTGTATCTTTCACCGAGAACAGACCGACCCCGAGCAGTCGCCTCCAGCTCTGGTCTCCACACCTTCATTGTTATATTTGAAATATATATTCTCCAACACCCGACGGGCCACACTAAGGCTGGGTACCGTTACATCTGTTTTCAACACAGGTGCTTAAACGATACTTGGTTTTCGCTACCGATACCTGATACTTTTTTTTTATACCTATATTAAAATATTTGTCATGTAGAACCAGAAAACAGAACAATAACGTTTGGAAGATCTGCTAATGTACAATATCGGGTTCATCTCAAATGAAAAATTGGGGGAAATTGTGGCAAAAATAAGGAAAACATGTACAAAAGAAAGTGGGGGGAAAAATGAGCAAAATTGGGGAAACAATGGGGAGAAAATATTAGTAATAAAAATGTGCAAAGTAAGAGAAAAAAAATTGTAAAAAGGGGGGGAAATCAGACTAGACTAACAGCATCAAAACTGTACTTTTTTTTCCCCCAGCGGCTGCTTTCGATACTTTCTTTTTATTTTTTGGATACCAGTAGAACCTAAACCTTTTTCCCCCCGATACCATACCAGTATCGTTTAACCGTACCTAGCCCCTCTTCCACACTGAAGCTCATGAAGGCAATCCACAACGCACCTCTAACTGCCTCGGCGGGGCAGACAAAGCCGCTGACCGCCAGCGCCGGGCGATGTCTCTGCGAACCGGCGCTAATTGCGTCAAACACAGCAGATGGGGTACAGTCAGTGGTACCTAAGGGAGTGCTTTACGGAGGTGGGTAGGTGGGTGGGGGAGATGGAAGGAATGGTGGGTGGGTGGGTGGGTGGTTGTTGGGGGAGATGGAGAGATAGACAGACTAGGTGTTGATTAGCCCAGCCCAGATCCAGCCTGACACTCTCTCCCCACAAAGTGTATATTTAGCGCCGTGGTTCCTAAGCAGCGTTTGGCACATGTATAGGCAGAAAATGGGGAGTGCAAGCGAGTGAGGGAGCGAGGGACGAGGGGGCTGAGGGGTGAGAAGTGAGTGTGTGAGAGAGAGAGCGAGAGGGGGGAGGTTGAATTGGATTATGTCTTGCCTCACTGACTTAATTCATTGGGTTGGCACCAGGCTGCTGCCACATGCTCCCCCAGGTTCACATTTTGACATTTGTGTACATGTACATAGCACAGTATGGCACACTATGGAACTTCCACAATGATCCTACAGTGCTTCGAGACGAGGGATTCTCAAGACACTACGTCGACGGTTTCACACATTCACCAAATCACTCCTTGCAGAGCCCAAGTGTTGAAGATGGTGACAGTGACAAGAAGTGATTAGGGTAGACAGTATGGAGCTATTAAGCTTTGTTTATGTATTATACGTTATTTTCATCATTGGACTTGGAAAATTCCATCCCAGGCACGTTTTTCGTGGTATGCAAGTATATTAGTTCTGTAATAATGAGTACATTCTTTGTGCTGAAATTTAGTTAGAAATTCAATACAAGGTGTGTGATTTTGAGCATTTAAAGGGGACATAAACAAAAATCTACTTATATGAGCTTTAACCATGTTATTAAGTTGTACCTTCGTCACAAACCTACCTGGGGTGGTATTTCATTTCACCTAAATCACAAAGGTTCGGGTAATTCTATTTTTTCACCCACTACAGAAAGCGCTTCAATCTGAATTGTGTTGAACTTTGTTATAGACTCAATCTAGAGATATCAAAGGACCCTTTCTCAAACTGCATCATGGCACCGTCTATTTGTCAGCATGCCATTGGCTAAAAAAAATGCCACAGTTTTGCATGATATGGCCACTTTAAGAGCTCAACTCAAGAAAGTAGCATTTGCAAAAAGCCGGCACTAAACAACAGCGAAGAGTGTTGTTAATTCGAGCAGCTAAATCGTTTGCAAGATGTGGGGCTAACGAGAGTCGTGCGCACAGACTCCTCACTGTTTTTGTTTTGTGTATTCTTGTGGAATCCAGCAGCGCTACATTCATTCAGGGATTTTCCTGAAAACCTTTTTACACAGTAGCATAATCATGTTCCGCTTCCTGTGTTCCCACGTACACGGGCCCAGCCATCTGTCTGCTACAAGCCCTTCAGTTACAGCTTCTTTGTGGATTGTTGTATGAAAGCGAACAGAATAGGCACATACAGTATGCAGGGCCCACATCCAGTACCAAGTTACAATCCACAGAAATAAAGGAGAGTGAAAAGATGCTGCGGCCCAGAGCACATGGCTAATTACGAATAACAAACAAGTCCTTAACGTCAGTCTCACGGCGCAAAACACAACTTCCCCAGCTCTGCTTCCACTCTGGAGAATAAAAATGAAAGCATAAAGGAGGTGTATTCTGTGTGACTATCAGCTTTCAGTGTCTGCAGAGGCTCCACCGTTAGCGGTAGCGATAGCCACAACAAAAAGCTACCCCACACCTCAACCACTTTGATCTGTGTCAGTGCATTCTTAATTCCATTCCGCAACGCGTGCCTCCTCCTCTCCGTCTTCAAACCCCTCGGCGTGACTGTTGTATATTGATATCATCAGGTTAGCATATGGCCTCATTGAATCATTGATGTGGCTAGTTGTGTGGAATACAGTAAGGGGCTAGCGTTCGTGCGGCTACAATAGCGCGCGATGGGGACGGTAACGCTAACAGACAGCCTTCATGCTAATGGTGTTCCACATTAGCATCATAAACAGCAAGTGTGCATTGGAAGGTACAGGTAGAGTATGGGACATGTTTTATTGAAGCTAGAGCTCCAAACCTTACCGTGTTGTGGATATACATTTGTTATAGGGTGGTATTATGCAAAATCACTGCTGCAGCTCCCAAACAGTTCCTAGTAAGGTCTTGCTGAGCTTCATAATCTCATCGCGACGTAAAATCACTCCCCATAGCTTCCCTACAGCCACACATCCTGTTTTTTTTTTCCTGTTTACTGTTTGCTTAAAACTGCTGCACAGCGAAGGGGAGCAGGAGGCGATCAAGTGAAAATCAGGAAGTTAAATGAAACTACTGGACATTTGGAAGATCAATATTGCATTTCCTAACCAACAAAGTGTGAGATAGAGATAAATGATGTTCTCTCTTTTGTTAAAACATGGCGGAGCATGTTTGCGTACGTTTTCAGTCATGCAGGAGGTTTCCTGGAGTGGATTATTCATATTTGTTGTTTCAGCCATAAAATGGAACAGAATGGAACCGTAAAATAGTGTTCACTAACCCCAGATTTTAAAAAGTCATAGTCATATTTCAATATTAATTTCAAAAGGAAAGCCGATTTTAATTATGCTTTTCAGTAAAATCTTTTAATATTAGTGTATTTTAGCTTCATTTTAAAAACAATACTCCTTTAATTACTGAATAATCTGAATTCAAGGTTGGGAAGCACTTTCGTAAAAGGCGTTCAATCCAAGACCATAGGCTCAAAATAACTATTATCGGGTAATTTTGATCATAATTACAGATTTGTGGCTTATTTAATGCTTATCCAACGACAATTTGATGGAGAGGACAATATTTTACTTAATATTGTTTACAAGTCGTATTTGGGTCGCGGCTTCACCCCGGGGTGACTGTGGGTCCTGACGCCATGACAAAACCTCTATGTTAAGCCCGTCTGCCTCCAGGCGCCCCGGTGATGGACAGCACAGCGCCTGACATGATTAACACTCAAATCCTACACGGAAAAAGCTCATTGTTTTACAGCAAAGTGGCGCGGAAATGTCAAAGGCAGAGAAGGCCGGAAAGTGCTTAACCGCAAAATAAGGAAGCAGGAAGCCATGTCCGACATTGCTATTGGCAACAAAAGTTGAATATCAGCATTTGACAGTTAATACTAGAATGTGTAGGCAGTAAAAGACAACAAGAAGCCCCACGGATAAGAATGGGTGCTGCAAAGTGATATAACCGGGCTGAAAACCACACAATATTGAAGTTTGGGAAAATTAAACCCACTTCTTTATTGTTACTTTGTTAATAACTCAACACATCTAAGTTAAAAAGCCATGCATTGTGCTTTGACGGTATATCACTGCTTTTTATTCCATTTTGGACATTAACACCCTCTGCTGGTGTTTTGTGTAACTACATATTACAGCTAAACTTGAAGGAACAGGCCAGCGTTTTTCCATACTGAGATATGTTCTTACCTGAGCTTAGACGAGTTGATGCGTGCCTGTCTGGTCTTTGTGCGTGCCCTCAGTCACGCAAAACGACCAAAGATGTTGTTAGCATTTGGCCTCTCCCGACATATTCCTATAGCTCCAAACGGGGGTGAAGTTAGAAGCGACCAAGCTCTTCCACGGGCACAAAGACCAGACAGTTACGTATAAACAAGTCTAGGCTCAGGTAAGAACATATCTCAGTATGGAAAAACGGTGGCCTGTTCCTTTAACCCTGATAGAGGCGTTGAAAGACGGTCAGATTTGTGATCATTAGCACAAACCTGGTAATCAGTAATAAATAAACACATCTAAACAAATACACAATTTTTGAAACAAATAATGTACAGTTTTACTGACTAGAGAATTTGAACTAGTAAAGTTTGCAGGCTTTGGCTATTTATCGATCCCTAACGCATGTATCTAAGAATAAAGGAGAGCCAAAACCGGCCAGGATGATCTCGTGTGACACAAATCTTGGAGCACAGTGTATCTTAACATTCCAAGTCCTCCCGGTGGAAGGCTATTAATAATAATTGGGCTATTTCAGCGCCGGTGCAGGTTTCCCTTCCGCTGAAGCTGCTGACATCCCGAGTATAGAAAAATGACGGCTTCCCCCCTGCATCACCCAT
Source organism: Proterorhinus semilunaris (assembly GCA_021464625.1). Taxonomy (NCBI): domain Eukaryota; kingdom Metazoa; phylum Chordata; class Actinopteri; order Gobiiformes; family Gobiidae; genus Proterorhinus; species Proterorhinus semilunaris. Next base: position 25,100,034 of record CM038360.1, read on the forward strand.
ACGCAGTGCGCCCGTGTCAGACAATGGCCCCGCGTTAATATTTAATGTCAGAGTATCATTTCACACGCGGGCATCGGGAATGATTGCTTTGGCTCGGAGGGATGTCCACGCGGACAGGAATGGGGAATGGGATGACTGGGAATCCCGGCGGAGGTTCTGAAAACGGACCATGGCTTTTAATCGTGTTATATTGTGCTCCCCCGTCCAGAGTTGAGATTTGTTTCATTCATTCATGCACATGGGTGTGTGTGTGTGTGTGAGTAATGCGGCGCTCAGTTTGGGGGGGGAAACGTGCAAACCATCTCACCCAGTAGTCTAGAACCATTATCTATAGTTCTCTAAATACATGAAAACACTTCCGGAGTCTGATCAAAATGACGAGTGCTAGTTGTTCTAATCATGATTTCAGCTTCATGAGTTTATTAAATGCTTATTTAACAATAGTTTCTAGGGAAACTCTTTTCTTTTAACATTGGACATAGCAAATGTAATTTTTGTCACGCAATTCGGATGTTGGTCATTGTACAGTGATGTAAGGTCCTTTTGTATGCCTCAGAAAGGAATGAATATCTTTAACAAGTCCTCCATAAATCATATAATTTCATAATACAAAAGCATTGCTAAAATAAATGTGATCCATCATGAGAATGGGGGACACAACTCGGTTTTGGGGCATTTTGAGTGCTTACATTGGAACCACTCACCCATTCACACACACCAGTGCCAGACACTGGAGGCAAGGTGGGTGAAGTGTCTTGCCCAAGGACACAATGACAGTGTGCACCCGCGGGATTCGAACCGCCGGCCCTCCAGTCACAAGACGACCCGCTCGACTCGCTGCACCACGGTCACCCCGGTGAACAAGGTACAAGGTTCTGTTGCTCACGTTACTAAATCACACGTCCATTGAAAGCCAACCTAAAAATAATAGTACACATTATCAACATTATCAAATACATAAAATCATCAAGTATCGATGTCTTTAAGATGCCCACTGGATTTACTTATTAGGCCCATGACATGTTTTGGTCATGGTGGTAAATCCCGAAGCGCCCGGAGGAAACCTGCGCAGACACAGAGACAAAACTCCAGTCTTGAAATCGAAACCGGGACCTACTCCCTGTGAGCCACCGATTTAATTCACCCGACTGCTGCTCTTTCTCTGAAGAGCTTGCATTTAACCACCAAAAGAAAAACATCACAGGGAGAGGAGTACAAAACAACCCGACGTGCCATTGTGCTAGCATGGATTGCTTTGTGCTCGCAGCAAGGGACCGCAGCCAATGTGTGTTTAACAGTGTGCAAAGATAAAACGCTTCTTCCGGTGCACTCTGATAACTAGAAAGAAATTTCCTTGGCACCATGCTGGAAGAAACAATGACATTTTAATTATGTTTTTTACATCCTCGCATGTCGCATTATATAAATAAATAACGCTTGTTTACATTATACTATACAAGCCCTGTACCTGATTTTCTATCTAGTAGTGGAATATGAAAAAAAAAAATCTTTCGACTGGCTGTGAAGTTGCCGCTGCTTATACAGAGCGCTCAGCCACCGTGACATTTAATATCATGTTGTAAAAACGCGGATATCACTTGCTACAAATCTGGCGGCATCTCTTCCCCAAACCGTGATTCAGCTGAAACGCCGCGCGTATGCTGAGCTGGCAGCGGCGCTGAGACAAACGGGTGCGCGTTGAATATTTTGACGGCTAATCCGCTCTGGGCTGTGCGAGGCGGAGGAATGGTTCTGATGTGCAGCTAATTCGCGAGAGACGGATGTAAACAAGTTTGTGCGTGTTGCCGCCGCCGCCGCCGCCTGGAAGCCACATAAGCTGATCTGATGTACTGTACGTCGCCACAGACTGAGGCAACGCGCGGTTCTGCTTGATAATATTACATAGTTATTAGGGGGGATAGGGAGTGGAAGGGAGAGTCGTCCACAGCAGTTCAAGAGTTGACCGTTTGTCTGGAGCGTTCGGATGAAAACTAGGGGTGAGCGAGCTTTTGCCGTAGCGGCGCCCACGCTTTGGAACAGTCTTCCCTCGAGCGTCAAAACAGCTCAGTCTATGGATGTTTTCATCTGTTTTCATTTGTTTGCACGGGCGTCAACACAAGCTGAACAGGGTGGTGGAGGTTCTTGTTATTACTATTGTTTACAGTCTTGATTGTAATTCCATTGTGTATTTTTTAATTTGTTGCACTTTGTATCGCCTGTGTACAGCATTTTGGGCAGCGATGGTTGTTTATAATGTGCTTTAGGGATGGGCGGCTCGATACCACAGTATCGATATATCAATACCAAACGGCTACTTTTTAAGTATCGATATTGGGCAAAAAGTATCGATACTAATTTGCAAATGTAAAAAGAAGGCGTGGCAGCAATTTTAAACACAAAAGGGTGATCTATATCTTTGTTCTGAGCCAAAACGGCACACACCAGCAGAAGATTGAACTGAGCTAGCCATATCATTCTGGTTTAGATTCCGTTTTAATTTCACATTAACATTGTTTAATTAACCAGTTAAAGTAATATAATTTTAATTTACCAATTAATTATATAAAATAACCAGTCTTAGAAATGTATATTGATTGAAATACATTCACCCATATAAAATGACCAGTATAGGTATTGGTATCGACAAAAATGACCCCAAAAGAATCGGTATCGTATCAAATTCCAAAAAATGTAGTATCGCCCATCCCTAATGTGCTTTATAAATAAACTTGATCTTGACCTTTAACGCCCTGCTGGAAGTTTAGCTATTTGTACACGTCATGAGGCTTGTGCATAAATCACTGGTCAGCACTTGAAATGACTCAATATAATTGCCATTTCAGTTATATTGAAATGGCTCAATGTAATTGAGTCATTTAATTGCGTGATTTAGAAATTTCTCATTTCAAAATCATTCAATTTTGAAATTTCTAATTTAGGACCTGTCACTTTCAAACTGTTGGGGTTAAAAGTGCCCCAACAGTGAAAGCGTGCGAGTCTGAACACTTGGAGGTCGGAGAGGTTTTGGATGTTATGAAGTCACTGAGTGCGATATAAAGTCGCTGCTCCTCCACGTCGAGAGGAAGTGATCGGAGTTGGCGTGAGCATCTACTCCGTCGGATCCTTTGTGGAATTGAATGGATTTCTAGAAGTGTTCGTGTAGATGGAGATATGGGCATCTTCGCTTGGACCGCTGCCCACGTCCTGCCGAAACGAGAACAAACTAGTCATCTTTGTAAACTAAACTGTGTGTTGTGCATGCTGATGGCAAAAGAAATAGCATTGCTGCTCGGGAAACTGAACCTCTTTTACGAGAGCATGCTGCTTGAATTGAACTGGTCAAGCTAATCTTCTGAAAAACATATTAATCTCCAGCAACTCCATGGTGATGTCCCACTCTCAGTAAAGTGTTTTTTTTTTTTTTTTAAAGGTATTTCTCCAAAACAACACTCGAACACTTGAAAATATTTGCTCAGTTTGATCCTATTATGGAGTGAAATGCTACGCAGCTATGGCGTTAATGGAGTTCCTCATGGGTTCCCCAGGCCTCGCAGCGGCGGGGTTAGGGTCGTCATGGTTAGCATTCCACCACCTCGCCTGCCTATCCTTCTCTCCGCTCCCACGCTTGAATTTAATTATGTCGGCCGCGTGAAATTACCCACAATTCCCCTAAGTGCTCCGGGGAGAGCCACGCGCCGCAACGGAACAACGGCAGAGATGGAGACGCACTGCATTACGGGTTGTATGGCTTGTTTAAACACGTTGGGATGTATTTGCAGAGGTCCACTACAACCACATGGTTCCCAGTGTTATGCATGCTAAATCCTAGTGGAGAGATTGTGCTCTCAGAGTACATTAGATCATCTAAATAACTGCTAATTCTGGCCATTAAAAAGGTCATTTTGGTCATTTTATTGCCAATGGGAACTCATTAGAATTGTGCTAGACTATTCATTTAAAGGCACATTAGCTGACTGATGCCCCCTGGTGGCAACAGTAAGGAAGGGAGTAAGATGAAATGGCAAATTAGCAGCGCCACACCGGCGATTCCCAACCGTTGTTGTTGGACGATTATTTTTATCAAAACCACATTCTGAAAGCACTCTTTTAACATAACATACAAATACAAATCGTGTTTTATCTTTGCTGGTCTACTGCACTCAATAACGAGACTTTCAAACTGGCTGTTCAGAAAGAGACGACTTCCCCACGCAGGATTATAGTGGTAAAAGTGAATACTACTTCAGAAAAGTTCAGGTACAAAAACCTCATAACCAATTGAAATGGAGCACAAAAGTGGGGAAAAAAAGCCTTTCTCTCCTGACATATCCAAGAGTCAGAGAGTTTTAGTTCACATCGCATTCCGCTGGGGTGGAGATAGTGATCCAAGCGCCGGGATATAGCGTTGTTAAAGAAGTCATGAGACAGGGAGAGAAGTGCACTCCAGATGCAGTAACAAAACACCAAGCAAAAGTATGAGCGCTTTTGACATTCATTTTTGAGGCAGTACATAGGTTTTTTTCTTTTTTTCCTTTTTAAAGAAGAAGCAGACGAAGAGCTGTGGGCCTGGGTATAGTTCAAAAGCTTATGACAAGCTTCTCTGCAATGCAAAACTTTTACCGGATTAAAGAACTCAGAAACTAGATGTGCAACTTGTTCTGCCGTCCAGTCATATTGTCTTATGACTATCATTGAGAGCACTTTGTAAGAACGACGACGATAAGCGCGGGACCTACAAGGGAGTCTTCAGATGCTGTGCAGGGGCTATGTCTGGAAGTGCCGAGTGGATCGAGGGAAGATTCACGGGTCCCTAAACTTTTCACACCAAATAATGGCTAAAATTTGAGATAAAAGGCAAGGCAAGGCACGGTTAAAGCGGTATCATGTTTGTAATACCACTGTAGCGGCGATATTGTATTTCATTTGCATGCGCACTACAGCAGATTTTGACAAGAAGTCAGGATTGGGGCAGATGGAGATCATAACTAATGCTACGCTGATTGTGGAGGCTTTAGAGGGGCAGTCTCTTGAAGAGTCAAATGAAATGAATCAGGCTTCTCTATAGCTTGCGTGGGTCGCCTTTGCCAGGAAAGGGCTCGGGCATGAACTCCGACAAGTTGTAGCATAGCCTGCTAGCCTTCCTCAGCATGGCCCTAATAACAACACGGCAAAGAAAACCACCATGCAAAAGTGGTTCAAAGCTAATAATATCCCATTCGTATGTGGAGAACTTTACTTCCAGACCCGGTACAGTTCACGGAGAACCCTTGCTGACCTGTTTCACTCAAATGTTCACACAAAATATGCTGAAAGTATAACACACACGTTGGTTAGTATGCCATCTTTGTCAAATAAGCCCGCCCACTTTTCAATAGCCTCTTTTCCTTTGTAATAACTGTATCTTGTCTCCATTGTGCCGTCATTCCAATAACATGTATACAGACGCGCCTGTGCCAAAAGCTGCACCTCAGCACTTCAGCTCAGCCCATAATAAGACGGAGCTAGCTTTAGCGTGTACGGCGCTGGCGAACACTCCCGCAGGAACAGCATATGTGTGTGTGTGTGTGTATGCGCGGATATGCTTCCTCTATAATGGAATATTCATCCCACCCCCGGGCACCCTCTGCACACCTGAGATCCAGCGATGAAAGCTGCTCACAATCCCATGGAGTTTAGAGCTAAGACAACACTGGGCTCCGCTGAGGGCTCGGATTCAATAAATGCAGGCTATTATGCTTGAACACAAAAATACTTACAGAAAATGGTCTTTGGCCACAGATATAGTGGCTGTACTTTATCACAGTAGTTATGAAGAAATTGTCTGCTCCATGTGCTCTGGACATTCTGGCTGTAGTGGACACCGAAAGAGCTGCCGCAGAAATCAATTTCTGCCCTGTTAAAGATCACTTAAGCTATTCTCCAGGAATTATTTTCATCAGTATCAGCCAGAGGTCTGGCCTCAAGAACATATTGCCACAGTGCCATTTAGAACTAAATTTAAGGTGCAGCAGTTTGATTTTCCCCAACCCTTGAACGCCCCATAGACTTATTGATGGTGCGTGCTTAAATGATCTGACGGTTCCCTGTTAATACTGTAGTATTAAAAAAACAGCATGGACATTTCATGAGGATTTCATTACGCAACATCTATGGTTTTTCTTTTTTTCTTTTTTACCATGTTACAATGTTGTTCTCTCATCAAAAACATACCCAGAGCTGTGTTTCAACCCCCTCACGCAACTTAGAGTAATCTTTCAATATCACCCAGCGGCTATTCTTAGCGGCGCAGCGACAGCTCCCAAAAAGCTAAACCCCTGAGGTCCTACGTATCCAGGCAATAATCTCTTGCTAAGCTTTATCTTTTCATCACCGAGTAAAAAACACTCGCCTTAGCTTTACAGCCGCCACACGAGCTGCACTGACAATCTTTGTTCCTCTTCTTTGAAACAGCCGCGCAGAAAATGAAAATACTGGATATTTAATTTCAGCTAATCTAGATCAATGTTGCCTTTCCTAACCAACAAAGTATGAGACCTGCAAAAAGCATAATACCCACTCTTTAAGATGATTAACTTGTGTTTGTCAATAAAATCCTGTTCCGTTCTCCTGGCAATTATGTAAGAGTTTCAGCTGCTGGGGCTATACAACATTTCATACGTGCGCATTAGGAAGCATTATGTCACTTAAGCCCTTAATAGCCCTGTCTCCTTGTACTCGGCGCTGGTATCTTCCACTAATGCACGCTGTAATGCTTTTTAATGTGAAGTCACCTTTCCCTGGAGATCGCGGCATCTCATCAACAATAGAACGTCCACGATATGCCGGAATGGAAGACTAGCCATGACTCCCAGCTGGTTTAGGCCTCGGTCAAAGCCCCTTAAGTCCTCCAGGGTGCGGGGCGACAGACCGAGAGAAAAGAACCCAACGCGGTACCATCACTATTACATGAACTTGCCGCAACCTCTACCGCCCACGAGCTTGTTGACCTTTTCAGATCTCTCCGCCCAGAACTGAGAATGCCGGTGTGAGGAGCAACGGGTCCGGAGGTAAGGTCATGGGTTTTATACGGAGACAGGATACGGCGTCTTGAAAACAGAGGAGAGGCTGAGACCAGGGTTGAATGCATGATTCGAACAGTGAGTTGGCAGGGCAGAGCGGCCTGCGGGGCCAGTGAGCGCCAGAACAGAAGGCGGGGTTAATGCGTGAGCTACTGTACATTGTGGGTAAGAGAATGTAAAAAAAGGAAGACTTGTAGGTTGTGATCAGGATTAATTTCGTGGTATTTGGACGGCTTTTTGAAAAGAAGAGGAAAGAAACTGTACAAACTAGACTAAGCTAGCCATCCGACTGTTTCGTATGAATTAAAAGAGGATTTGTATCAGTTCGATGGCAAGCCACACTCAAACCCTATTTGACTAAGAATGGTCATAAATGGCTATCCATGGTTTTCAAGTGATGTAAAGTTAGGACTGTTGCCAATTCCACTTTCCCAAACATCACCGTTCCATCTCTCAAATGGTCAAAAGTCTCCAAACTGCATCGATAACCAGAACACAAAATTATGAAAGTTAAACCTGTCAACAATCCAGAAAGTACATTTCCTTTAAATTACTGTTGGTGAACCACTCAAGGTTGCCAGTTCAATCTCCTGTACCTCCTCTACTGTTGCCTCACACGCGACTCATACTGAGGTGTAGTCAAGGCTGGTCTCATTCAATCTATGGGAAATCTTGGGTTACCAAACTACAAAACACTACTAACACACTACAACTTTACAGAGGATTATTACTGAATGATTCGTGTTCAGTCTTTATTAAACTTCATGGGGATCATTTCAATGAGTTCATGTGCAGGTTTTTCAACTTTTCGGGGTCACCGTCACAATCATACGAACAACAACTTGTCTGCTAGTTCTTGAGCAAAAAATAGCTTTAGGATTACATGTACCGAGGCTTTTCACAACTGTCTACTTTTACAATTTACAGAAGGAGGAAACAAACAAAGCCTTCCACGACCAGGAACAGTATCAGGTTCAGGGCCCTTAACCCTCAGTGGCATTTACATGGTTTGTAGCGACAGAAACACAGCTAGCATAAGAGACAAAGAGCAAACAGCTTGCCTGACATAATGGGGAGCAGCCGGATGACCAAAAAAAAAAAGAGATCTAAAATCCCAAATCTTCCTTTTTATTCGGTCTTTAGTTCACTCACCACCCTCCCTGTGGCGTGGGCACTTTCGGCGGCGAGCCCCCTCCCCGCGTCTCGGCAGCACTTCCCTCCACTAACTGCCAGCCATATCTGCGGGACGGCGCTTACATCGCGGTCATTAACTGCGCCGCGGACATCACACGCGGCCACTGACCCGTCCCCGCCGCACTTCTTGGGGCTTTTTTGTTTTTTCCCTCATCTTCCACGGGACTTCGGGGACTCGGCTTAATCACCAGTACTACCCTGGCCGGCTATAAACGGAGTGGTCTTGGGGAGGTTGGACGAGGTTCGCGGGCTTTCTGCTGATCGTGTGCGTTTTCCTTAATGAGTCAGAGGCGAGCGGCGCAGTGGGAGGACGCATTGAAGAGGCCATTGTTAGCCGGGCTCTGGCTAAAAGCAGGCTAATTGCTCTGGTTAGTGGTTAGCAAATTGTTAGGCATTGTGTTGGGATGGCTTTTCTTATCGGAGAAGATCAAGGGATGAACCGTTTCCTTGAGCTTTAGAGACATTAGATACCTGACTAATTTTTTTATTATTCCTTTTCTTACTATGCCCTAAACAAAAGCTTTAATCCATTGCCATAATTAGCTGTGGTGCTATTTTCCTTTTTAAAATGCTTAATTCCCCATTGTTACCAGCAGAGGGATTCGGACACTAAATAAGATTTGTTTGTTAGGTCAGATAGGGCTGGGCGATAAATCGATGCTTTTGAAAATGGACGATGTGGAAAATCGCTAAATCGTAAAGTCACGTCCGTCACTCCATGTCCACCTCACATGCAGCCAATTTAGATCGCTCTGTAGCGACTGTTTTCGGAAATAACACCAGAGGAGAACTCAGCAACTTTCTGACAATCTCTGGTGTTATGTTAAGAGTACGCGATGGAGTTTTCTTCCGCTAAAACAGGGTTTGGTTTTCCTGCCCCCTTGATTTTTCTTTTTTGGCCAAATCGCCCAGCTCTAAGGTCAGAAGAGCAAATGTTAAGTTTCTGGTATTTGGCGATCATTTTAAACACAGCTACCTTACATTTTGTGAGTCAGAAAAGTTCATATTAAAAGCTGAACTCGCCTTACGTACACACTGCCTGTCCGTTTAAGACCCTGCATCCGTCGCTTCTCATCAAAATGAGGCGTTGAGAAGCAACACTCTTTGTCTACATAGTTTAGGTATAGAAACAATAGCAGAGGTGTCCAAAATTGCGTGTGTGTACTGCTTGGAATGTGTAGTAAGCACTGTAATAGATGGAGTGAAAGCAAATTGGTTTATTGATCACGTCATCGGTGGAGATGAGGCTACGTAACGCAAAATGACACACCATTAGTCACCAGAACAACAAATAATGCACTCACAACGTGTTAGCTTGGATATCATAGCCTAGCCTACCATATAAGTACGAAATGTCAGGATGAAATCATTCAAATCATGTTATTACGTAAAATAGGTCACCTGTTGCATTACAAATTACGTCAGACTATGCTAGTTTATGCCATTAGAATATCAATTGGGATCCTAGCAAGCGGATAGCGACCATAAAAACAATAAATTAGGATGCTAAGATAAGCTAATAAAGATGCTAACGTGAGAATATTGATGTTGACGTCCCTGTCTTAATGCGCCTTCATACATCAGTGAATTGTGAGTTTTAAGGGCCATATTTCTTGCCCCGACTCGTACCGTTGTATTTGTTATCTCCTCTCGTGTCAGACGGCTGGAATTGATGCGACGAGTGCGTCTTTCTTTATTTTATTTTTTCATGAAGAGGCAGCCCGGGAGCAGAGAGAGGAGTAAGACATTCTGACATGTCATCACTCACGGCCACAGGAGTACCACGGGTCCCATCTCAGCCCTATATACAGCACGTATACCAACCTTATCGCCTTCAAGTGCCTGTTAGAGAGGAGACTAGATAGTGTGTATAGTTTCACTCTGCACCGCTCTTGAGAATTTAGTCATGTTACTGGGGCATGAAACTAAATCTGATGTGTGAGTTACTAAGATAACCCAATTTGTTACAGAACATTTGTGTTATGTTTGACTGTTACATACTAAACTTGACACGTGTTGTGTTTTTATTTATTTAAAAAAAATTTTCAAATCCAATCTGACACCGAAACTTGGGCTCAGATTAGTAAAGTAGCCGATACAGAGCATTATTAGTTCGATACCATGACATGAATAAAAATAGTGAAACGAAAGTCTATGTGCTTTGAGTTGCGCTGCTCGATTCTGCCAATGTTCCGCTTCCACTCTAAAGATCAAATAAAGGCAGAAAAAAGGTAACACAAACATACACTGCGATTATTAGCCTGGACAACCAGTATTTGAGCTTACTGTATGTCAGCAGTAGCCACAGCGTATACAGCTGTGTCTTGGGTCCATTTTCAAATAAAAATGGTACCTGAACCAGAAACCATCCAATATGGTATTGGATGGTTTCTCGTTCAGGCACTTGGTAATCCCAACACCTGAACATGTATTGGAATAAAATCAGGTACCGATATCGGTAAGGACCCTAACCTTGATAAGGCTGACGATACCAAACAAGACAGACCAACGATATGCCCCAAATTTTGTAAAACGTCAAACTATATAAATTAGTTCTGACAACTCATAAACCAACAGAACTGGGGCATTTCGTTTAAGTTGAGAATCAAGTAGATCTGACTTACTTCACTTATAGCTTTCAAGGAATTGAAAAATGGGTCCCAACAAACGTATTTTGGCTGCGACAATAGGCTTTTTTCTGGCTACAGTACGATATATTGCAATATAGTCAAGTATTACGATTCATTGATATTAAATATTGCATGACGAAAATGAAAAAAGCACATCTTGTCTTTCCAGAAGTTGTGAATCAAATTCTAATCTGACATTTGTTGAAATACTTTGACAAGAGCTTCGATTTAGGCTACTGCCCTCGTCTGTCCATGCAGATTTCTAGATCACTTTTGTCCCACTATTGACAACATAAAAGCAGTGGAGATCTGCAGCGTCAATATCAGTCTCCAAACAGCATACCGTCCCCAGCAGAGCGATTTTTAGACTTTATATAACCCACAAAGCTGGTTTCCTAGCAGTTGAACATTCTTTCCCCATTGTGCCTGACTTCATGACTATAACATCCCCTCCTCTCCCACTGAAATAGAAATGCTGTATAGGTCCTTTTCTCATCCTCTGGCGAGCTGACAGACCCCAGCACTGTCTGACAGCCCTGACTCTTGAACCATGCTGCTGTTCGGTAACCATATCATGACTCTGTACAGCTGAAAGGGGTAATGCCCGGCCCGGGGAGACTTGGCGCGGTCTAAGCCGATTTAGTGGCGCTGTTTGGCTCTCGCTTTTTCACCTCCTCTGACTGCTTCATTCAGGGGCCAAGGCAAAAGTCAATGTCTCACTTTGAGGAAGGAAGGAGACGGTGTGGCAGGACTTACATTGCGATCTATGATGCGGAAATGCTGAATGGACAATGTTTTAATCAGTGAAGCTCAGTCAACCTCAAAACCTGCTCGGGTTCTGGAAGTAAAAATCCAACACATTTTCCCCATAGACCGTTTGAAAACACCAAGAGTTGAAAAGAATGATGCAAGACAATCAGCTATGCAGAAACTCCTTATCATTATGAACACAGTTTTGATAATATTCAAATATTTATCCGAAACTTTTAAATCGTTATGTTACTTAGGGAACTGTAGCGCATATCGAGATCACCGGGACTCTTGAGCAACAATACAGTCAGCGAAAACTGTATTTATTAGGTTTTTAATAGGCTTATTAGCTAAAATGTTGACTTGGCTAGGGACGAGTGCGCGCAAGTATGTTGCTAACGCTAATAAAGGAATCACTCACTGGCGAGCGTCTATAGCAAGTGCTACGGGAGGTCTGTTTTCTTGGGCAAAGAGCAGGCCCTTTTCAGAAGCGTTCACTATGTGATTTATTTATGTTAGGATTACCACTTTGACTTGCATCTGAGCACTATTTAGGTAGTTTTACATTTGGGCTTTAAAGCCATAACAAAAGCTTATTTATGCACATGTACAGCCGGAAAATGTTTTTTTGTTCAATCAGAAACGTAAAGTTCCGACGTATCCGAACTGGAAGAAGAGACCAGATTGCTTCAAAACGGGCCCGGTAAAACAGGTTTGTGTAAGAAAAAAACTAAAAACGTTCAGATTAATTAGACAGGCTTCGGTCTGAAAATCCCTCATTATCCTAATTACAATATGTTGGAACAGGTGTGCTGTCATGGTGTTTTGTTGTATCGCATTTATGACGCTAAGGAAATGAATAAGCATGTAATAAGTTCATAAGTTTGGGAAGTGTGTGAGATCTACGAAATGGACCACTGTTCGTGGTTTTAACTATAAGGTAAATGGCAAAGGTAGTACATATATGTTGTTGTTGTGTCCCATGCAAAAGACATTTGAGCCCTCTCTTCTTAACCCACTGCATTTTTTTTCTTTACATGAAGCTAAAAAAGAAGACGTTTACAAATTCACTAAAAAAAAATAAAAAGACAAATCAATGTGGGAATTACGTCTTCGTTAGTTCTTGAAAAGTTTAAGAACTATGCAAAATCAGCAGTATTTTATTTAAAGGTGGCAAAGCTGACTTTTTGAGCTCTTGACCATGGTATAATCATATAATCAAAGAAGTTGGTCATCCATTCCTCTACTGTTAAATTTTGTGGATTTTGTTTGGCGCCGCCATCTTGTCTTCATGGCCAAACTGCAGGTTTAACTAGAGCCAACATTGGCTTTGATTTTAGATGTTGATGTAACATGTAACTTTTTGGGCAGTCCACTGAGTAAATCTATTGATCGGCTTGGGTTCAAACCACCAATGTTTACTCTGTGATAACGCCAGAGGTGAGGCAAACTTATTTTCCGTTTACTCCCCATTTTATTTTCATCGCTGTCTTCCATTGACAACAGTGGGTTTTCCCGCTTACACAAAGAGGAAATACTTTAACTTTAAAGTGGGCGGGGCTGAGTAAGGTGAATAGAAACGTCCCAATTCACTGGCGCCATTGATTTGTTAGCGTGCCGTTGACCAAAAAAATACTGGCTTGGATGTTGTTTTTACAATGGGCCAATGTATGGTACTCCACGCAAGATACAAAATGCTCATTACGTGGCTTTAAAGCAGTACTAAGTAACTTGTTTACCTTTAATAAATCCTTTTCGTTGTCCCTCTGGGGGTAATACAAGTGTCAATGGGATGATTGGGGGGTCTTTCATCTCCCCCTGGTGTCTCTGGCCAGAAAACCATGCTTGCAGCTTTCCCTTCTCCAACCTGGAGCCTCAACACACACTAATGGAATCACAAAGAAGAAGCTAACAGGCTAACGGGCAAAGCTAACTGTGGGCTAGTGCCACTTAAACCGTATTTACAGCCAAGTTTGAGTGAAAAAATATCTCCATTGTGTAATTGGCTGTACAATATCCCTCTCTCCCTTTGTCTTTTCTGTCAGTGTAATCAGCTTATGGCCTCTAGGGGCATGAGTTACTTCATACTGCTTTAAATACGCAAGTCATTCTAAAAAATAAAAAATAAACTATCAATGCTGTGGCGTGAAAGAGCCTACTACTCAACTCGAAAGCAGAAATGTGTTTTGTTGCGGCTAACCTTGCTCTTGTAAGTACACAATCACATCCTCCGCCTGTTAGCCAATCGTTTAACTCTCTCCAGACACCCCATACTTACCAATCCCTGGCTGTCATGTTTTCTTGTCGCTATTAGCTCCTCTCGAAGCGCAGAACAAATTACAACTATCAAGTAGGTGGGGTCGGCTGGCTCGTGACATTTTGTTTAACGGCACGGCAATAAATGATGAAGTGGAACGGGTTTTTTTTTTTTTTTTTCTCTCTCGCGCGGTGATGTCAAGAAAGGCCACGCTGAGCAAATCAAACGCGTCTCGATAATGCCTATGGAGAACAATGTTTTTTTTTCCCTCTCTCTGTCAATATGTCTGGGGCGCGGAGTAGAACCTTTTATTTTTCTGGTCAGTGGAGCGAGACGGCAGCGGCGCGGAATGTCACCGCGGCGCGCTATGGCCAGACGCAGCAAAGCGTGGAATGGGAAAGGAGGAGGGAGGTATAGGGTGCAGATGTAGAAGGTGGTTGTCAGCGAGATACGCCGATGCTCAGCGGGGAAGCGCGGGGACGGGAGACACAGGCACCGGAGGTTGACAGGGCTCACAGTAGTATAGGCTCCTTGTGCTATAGGGCGCATAGCAAAGTCGGCTATATGGTTGCAGGCGTGTTCTTCTATCGATGTGCGAAACGGCAATGGCAAATTAACAACATGTTAGCTTCTTGTATTGAGCTGTGACTGACAATTAGGTTCAAAGAGCAAAGATGTGCCCAGTGTTCAAAAGAGTCATGTTTTTGAGAAGTGAGTTGAAGCAATTGGTGGCTTGATGCATCAGAGAGAAAAGATTAGTTATACTGTAGGTACTTCTAACCCGGATCCAGACTTTGAAAAAAAAGGGTCTTTTGCTGGTGCCGTCAACTCAGTAACTTGCCTTATTCAGATCGACACTGAAGATATACATGTAAAGTAGTTTGGCCAGTGAATCGTATAATCCTAAATACAAAATGGCTTTCGCGTTTCGTGTAGGAGGAGGAGTGAAAGTGCTGTACAGAAAATCTTGCCTCGCAGAGATGATTTGTGCTTAGCTGTGCTAAAAATAGTGCTTTTCTGTAACTGTACAAAGAAGCATTTTGATACCGGCTGGCTTTAGTGGTTTTCTAATGTAAGAGTTAAAGAGCACTGTATTGTCCCCACAGGTAAGTTCTCTGCCTGTGACATGGGGGAAATTTGTCAAGAACAGAGCATCCGGATTTGTGCAATAATAGCTTGTTTAATGCTGAACAAATCGTGAGGATGTGAGAAATGTAAGCTCCGGTGCTTGTATTAATGCCCGTGATGTCCAAAAAGAATTACTCCTGTCTAGAGACAATAAAGGCTTGTCTTATCTTACCTCTTATATTTAGAGGTAATCCTAAGGTCCTGGTTGGTTGGTTGGTTGGTTGGTTGGTTGGTCAAAAGAAGGCTGAAGCAATAAAGCTATGAGCACCTACCCCACATTAGACATAATAAACATTAGTTCGATTAGATTCATTAGGTCTTCTAAGAATTATGCAAGCTTTCTTTCCTATAGACAGACCAAGTGTTGGTTTGTTGCTAATAAACATTAGCATTTTACAGTGATACAATATAAGGACTGCATCCGCAACAAATAAGAATTTAGCACAAGTCTATTCCTTGATTAGATACAAGAGTGTTCTAAACTGCTGGAAAAGACCGATTTGTGTTGTAGTCTGCGTTGTCACGTCTCCCTTCACTTTCAGCAGCCTGCAAAGCTGATGCAACCCCATTTATACCAAAAACGTAGATGAAAGAGTTTAGGAAGCTTGCAAGAAAAGCATTGTTAAAATCTAGCTTTTGTCACATACTTACTCCCAATGATGAGTCAAAATTGCACTGTTTTAATCAAAAATCAAGATTATAATACTTCTTTGTCGACTTCATTTTCCCCCATTGGTAAATGTATCCTCTGAATCTGACCCGATCATTCAAGTCCAGTCCCCCTGCGCCGCAACCTGCTACTGCTAAACAACAGTTTCCCCAAATATGACTTCTTCACTAGTCCCGGGTTCAGAAGTTGAGCTGACCAATTTAAATGCCTCTCCCAGTGAGGTCAGAGCGGGGCAGAGGTGCTTGTTAGGAAAGGCACAGGTGCATGTAATAACTCCAGCTAAATCCTCTTACAGCGCTCTCCCAACTTCAGCAACATCCATTCATTAGAACTTCTCCAGAGTTTGGGTATTAGTGTGCTGGGAAAGAATATATTCAAAATTAAATATATGCATGCTATCACAGCTTTTTTAGGGGGGATGTGGACTTTCTTAAAATAGAGCATGTTGTTTATTAATGTTTGCAAAAAGCCCCTTTACTCCAATGTTCTTAATCATTAAGGATTATACAACAATGGAGATGTACACAGAGTGGGTCACTGTTAAGAGTGGTCCAACTGCAAAAGGGAGATTAGGGAGAGAGGTAATGTGTGTTGGATTTATGAAAACTCTCTGATCTTGTTCATCCACATGATATGTATTTGGAAAGATGTGCAGGCTCAGTATGAAGTGGCTCCAACAGACAAACTAAAGCCTGCGACACCAGGAGTATTAAGAGTTTTTTTGTGGATGTGTTTCCTGATGGGCTGTCGCTGAAGTTGCATCTCTCACGTCGCAAGCAGCAATCGTGAGAATTGTTTGCTAGTTAGGATTTAAGGTTCAGGAGGCTGCCATCTGACAAACAGTCGTAGCACAATCGCACTGACACTGCACACGAGGAGTGCGATGACAAATAATCGCTAGAGAGGAGCGCTATACGCAAGCCACGTCTCTTCAAACTTGGAGAGAGGCAAATCAGCCTCAAACTCGGTCTAAAACCCCTCATGTCCCCGGCTTCAAAACTTCATCTAATAAAACAATCAGTGAATGTGTTTTTTTCCCCAAAATTGTTTGTTATAGGCTCCCAGAAGTCAGTAAAAAAGCATTTTTGAAATACACTGCCCGACAGAAAAAGTCTGATTTGGGGTTGCTGCTCTTGTTCAGGTCTAGGTTCAGCAAAACTAAGGATGCACCGATCCGATACTGGTATCAGATATTGTAGCCGATACTGATACTGAACCGATACCTATTTTGGCTCAAACTGAACTGAATCTCAATGAATATGGGCATGCTGTACCTCATTTTGAAGGGCAGAACGGAAACGTGTTTTTGAATGTCGCGCATAATGCCACGGCTAGCATGCCGATGCTAACGTATATCCAAGTATAATTAGTAGAAAAGTCCAGTGATCCCTGTATAATGTGTTTCCATTAGTTTATTAATATATATAATTAATCATTGATCTGTAATATCTTGTTTGCAAGAAAAGATAAGACTTTACAGATCTCACACTGGAGAAAAGAGGGACATTCTCCAATGTGAGACTTTCTTAAAGGCAGCCGCTTTTAAGAAAGTCTTTTGGTATCGGTTAACATCAGATATCAGCAGATACTCAAACCCCCAGTATTAGTACTGGAAACAAACTGTGTGCCCAAAGACTGAGATCAGATGATGACCTGAGCATCCTGAATAACCAGGTTATTCCATCCACAGATATCTTCCTCCTGATGGCACAGGCACATTTCAAGATGACAATGCCAGGATTCATCTGGCTTGCATTGTAAAAGAGTAGCTCAGGGAGCATGAGATGGATCTGAACCCTACTGAGAATCTTTGGGATTGTGCTAGAGAAGGGATACAAGATGAAAAATGGAGAATATGGGGATTAAAAATAAGGGGAATGAAAATCATAAAGCGAGATCATCCTGTATAATGCTGTTTCTACTGTCTTTCTTTCTTCCTTTTCTCCTTTCCTTTTGTGCATCCATCTCACGGACATTCATGAGTGCACTGTATTAAGTTGCAGTGTGTAAAAGTCCCATCCTGCCCCGCGGTGCTTTTACGCCAGCGCTGTTTTGGCAGGAGAACACAGGTCCCCGCTAGTGTACGGAGTATATTTAGAAGTCATTTTGGAGCGTCGCCATTTTTCCGCTCCTTAAAACACCATCGATTTGTTTGTCTCCGCGCAAACCTGTATGGGAAATTGAATCGCGCTCACATCAAGGGCATTTTGCGAAAACAAGCGCTGAGTGGAGACTTGTAGATGTGTCCCCCGAGAGGAATTAAAAACTATAAACAGTGTGGCCGGTGCGAATCAATAGAAGGACAACTACGAAGAGAGTGTAATTCCGCTGTAGCTGGACCATTTTGGAAGACTGTAACAGTATATTGGATTTAAACGGCTTGGAAAAATGAGTGAGGTGTGATGAATAGATAATTGAATGGGTAAACGTTGGTACTTAAACGTTGGTGGTGTTGAAGGGACAAAATGTAGTGAAGCAGATAAAGCCCTTTTGGGGGGGGGGGGATGAAATTGTCCACTTTGTGTGGTAAATGTTGCATAGTTTTGGAAAAGATAAGCCACACAAAAAATGAAATATAGGCACCATTATCCAAAAGGTTTCCGTTTTTACCTGCACTGAAACTAAGTTAGTCTCTTCTTTTCTGATAATATTAAGAATAACTTTTAACAATAATTTCGCGCTAGAGTTCATTACAGATTCATAATCCTTTCTTCCAACCCGCCTTCCGTCCCATTTCCCAGGAATCGAGATTATGCATTGGTACAAATGGGCCAAGAGGTGATTGGTTCGAGTGGCAGACGTAGCAGGCCGTGATTGGCTGACAGTAACGGATGAGTGACAGGAAGTAAGATTGAGAACAGATTGCCAATTATTAAGTAAGTAAGTAAGTGCTTTATTTGTCATTGTACAACCGTACTACGAAATTGTGTTCAGGTGTTAGTCCTGAGTCGCCGCGACTGAGCCGCGCCAGCACTGTGGTAGGGGAAACCGTAGCATCAGGAGGAAACCTGGCTGCCTTCTGCGCTCCACTGATCCTCTGAAACAGTGCAGCACCGCTTGGGTTTGTCCCCGTTTCAGAGCGTGGTGTCCTGCACTGGTCATACATGATATTATTGCAAAGATTTTCAAAAGGTTTTCACGGGGACCAGTTTAATTGAATTTCACCTCTCATCCAAGCTTCCTTAAACACACGCGTGACATGATTTTATTAAAGATAAACTGTGAAAACTTAGTTGCTCAACTCAATTTCTCCAGATCTCAAATGGTGACATACAAAATTGAAATCAAACAATTCAGTTTAACAGCCCCAGCTCATTTCTAGCTCTCTCAAGCCCTTTAGCCTGTCATGTGAAATAATATGCATGTTGACAACAGCTGGTTCTTTCGGGTTTTAAGAATTTCCTTCGCAAATAACTGCTTTCAGAATATACTTGAAATACAGAAACGTACAGGAGCTTTGAGGTCTTTCATGATTCTATTACTGTCAAGTTTTACTATCTAACCACCACCTATCTTTGACAGTCGTCCTGACGCGATAATCGTTGGCCGACTTCCACACTACGCAGAACGGCTCATGCGTGGCCCGCCCGTCCTGGTGGCTCGTGGGTAATGGTGTGCCGGAGACAGAATGAGTACCCTGGGGGAGAACGGCTCAGTGGCTGCGCAAAGTATAACGAATTGACTCCCTTCCCTATTCTGTAACTCGCTTCCACGCCACAAATAAAGAAAAATACTAACAACCGCCACTTTCTTCAAACTTTCTACTGCTAGCAACGCTTTTAAGAGCCACAAAGGCAGGTTAACTCATCCACTATTGAAGAAATATGGAAAGTGTTTTTACTCCAAGTCCATTCTGCACATTCTAGGTCATGGATTCATTTGGGTCAGACCACTCCTAGCAAAGCTCTACTACGGGCAAAAAAATAGAACAGAGCAAGTGAACCAAATGGCGTGCCATAAGAAAAGAAAAACACAACGTATGATCCGATTTCTTGGAGACATACGAGATTTGGCTAGATGAGTAACCAACGATGCACTAAAACCACTGTCCAGTTCGGTTTTGGGGAGAGTTCGGCTGAAAGAAGAAGAGCTTTATCAAATGTGACTCCTTTTTCCTATATTGCAATGCCGCTTCCCCACCCAAAATATTCAGAAAACAAACTAAAGTCAAGTTTAAATAAAGGCGAAATAAGAGCTGCTAGATATGCTTTGTAGTAAGGGTAATTTGAGTGCTGAAATGCGGAAATTAATAATTATACTGTACTGAAACAACAACATATTTCTCATTGTCATCCATCACTTTAAATTACCAAGGCCTCATAATCATATAATGTATACAATGGCAAGCAAGCACGACACGTGTCCTCACCCACTATTCCTGTTTCACACATGTATCATCATTCATAATGCATACGCAACATTGTTGACACTGAATGCACGAGCGCAGATGCAACTTACATACGAAATGAAGTATGTTCCCTGCAGCAAAACTGACTTGAAAGTGCAAAGACTTTTTATGAGACCACTTGCGAACAAGACTCATCGCACATACTTCTCTGAACATTGCACACTACTTTATTAGGATCCCATTCGCAAAACACTGCGAAGCGCAAACGCTCACTTCGTTGTAGCCAAATAACGAACTATGTGAGTATCTCTGTCTGGATGTATGAATCACATCGATGTGCTACCCTTCACATTTTTTTCTAAAGATAATTTAGTGTCTCACCAATCCATTGATAGTATTTATTTGGCCATACTTGCGCAAAATGGAGAATCAAGAAACATTAGGGCTTGTAGTTTTATGGACGAATTTTATGAATATTTCAGATATACATTTCCCAAAAAACGAACACAAGATGTAACTATACACGAGATTGAGTTCATGAGACCGATGAGAGATGAAATTATAATTATTATTTGCTTGTAACCATATGTATGTATATATATATATCTATATGTGCACATATTTTAAAAGACAGCATGTAAAGTGTGAAGCAACAAAAGGGGCAGATATTATAAGACTTGTTCTTCTCCTCTGCTCCGTTTCATTCATGCTATGTTGGATTGGCGGTCTTGTGGTGATTGCTTGATGTCACTTTTGAATGAAATAAATAAAAAAAATGAAATGAAATGAAATGAGAGATGAAATTATAAAAAAATATAGAAATATTTCCTTTTACTGACCATTGTAACTACAATAGAAACAATTATCTTGTACACACTGGTGGGTTACTGTTAACTAAATATTCCTGTAAGTGCCTTAAAGCAGCCTACAGTAAGTATATCGGATGCATCCTGGTAAAAGAAAAAATCCACACTATTACTCTCCGCAGAGACAAAAGATCTTGTATCATTGTGATCTCATGAGATCTTGTGGCACGAGATTTCGGCCCATTCCTACTGCCCAATTTCATCCCTTCATCACTAGTCTAGTCCTCATTGGCAAATCTATTTTACACTCTCTTCATGTATATACTTTTTTTATACCTTGCAGGCACCAAAGTTAATAATTCAATCAACAATTACATAACAAATGTACCACAGTTAGCCCTGTGGGAGACTCATTGTTGTGTTCAGACGTGTTGGCTGTCCATGTGGCGATAATGGACTTTTCCTACAACACGTACTCCCTTTGAAGTCATCTGCTTGGTAAATATATCATCATTTAGCTACTGCCAATTTAACTTTTCTTTTTATGCACACATCAGCGTAAAAAGCCTCATTAAAGTTATAATGCCCTTTCACACCCGGTTTCTTTAAATGTCAGTCTAACCTGTCTTGTAGCTGTGACGGCTGACAGCTTGTCGTGATGCAGCGCCCGTGTGCCGCACCTTCATTAATATCACTGTGACTTGTAATACCTTTCCAAATGACCCGCAACAAATTAGCCATCAATCATTTTCCACACACCTCGGCTCGTACTGCCAGGTATATTTCACACCATGCTACTTGCCGGGGCAATAGGTAACGTTAGCTCCGCCTGGTTGATACAGCTAGTAGCCCGGTTCCCTTGGTAGGGTATCTTATTTTCTCATTTACGCACACTGTACTGATGTGGCACGTTGTGATAGGAAGGATATTTGGGGCGAAAAAGATGCCAAATCACAGTAGGCTCTGTGCACGTAATGTTTTGGCTAACGTCCGGTCAGCCAGTGCAGAGTAAAAAACTATTTCCTGTCCACATGTGTAACGTAAATTAAAAATAAAATAAGATTTACAATACACAACAAAACCTAAACAAACATCAAATTGAGTGTGTTTGATAAAGATTGTTTCAGATAATGGTGCTATTTTAACATTTTTTAGCATCAAATTAATGTTAGCTTTTAGCTTCATTGCTTAAAGCAGTACTAAGTAACTTGTGCACCCTAGAGGCCATCAGCGCCACTGCAAGTGTAGAAGCATGTTGCGTTTTTTCCTTATTAATTGTCCGTGAGAGTGAATACTACGCTGACAGAAAAAAACTAATGGAGAGAGGGATATTGTACATCCAACTCAAACCTGTCTGTAAATACTCTTTAAGTGGTGCTAGCCACGCAGTTAGCTTTGCCCGTTAGCCTGTTAGCTTCCCATTCGTGATTCCATTAGTGTGTATTGGTGCTCCGACTCGGTGGCAGCCAGGTTGCAATTGTGGTTTTCTGGCCAGAGACACCAGGGGGAGATGAAAGACCCCCCCCCCAATCATCCCATTAACACTTGTATTACCCCCAGAGGGACTACGGAAAGGATTTATTACGGTAAACGAGTTACTTAGTATTGCTTTAAACAGCTACCGTTACAAACACAGATGTTTCCTCTTGTGAAGTATTTACTTTCTACATCCTGCGGTTAACTCTCCATAGGAATAAAAGACAGACAGGAAATAGTCATTACCCTAGGAAGTTAGCATCATATTGATACGCAACACTGCACAACATTCAAGGTCATAGACAGTATTACTGTAAAACCCTGAACAAGAATATTTCAGCAAACGGTTATCAAAATAAAGCTCTAGTAAGAGGTTCTAATTAATTGTATTTATACCTAATATTTGGCTAGCAGTCAATGCAATGCAGCAGTATTTCCATGGGGACGAGCTGGTCATTCACTATAAAATTACAAGTGAGGTCTGTGAAGCGAGCTAGCTCACTGTAAAGATGAATGTTTTTGTATGACATTTATCGTAGAATGATAACAGTAAACTTTGACAATATAACATTCCTTGTAGGTCCATGAACGCCAAGACCAAATGCCACTCGACAAAGTGCAATTCATTTCTAGCATACGGAAGCAAAATTTGTCAGCAGTTACCGTTGGGAGTAAGCAAGATCCGTGAATGATTATCTATAATGGAAGTGTCCGTCAATGTCCGAGGTGTCTTCTAATGGGAGCGGAATGGTTTGTCTTTAGCCCCGTGTCGTCCCCCTTATGGCGGCCGTATCAGTAATTGAATCTACGCCGTTTGCGAATTACAAGTCGATAAACCAAGGTCGCAGCATTGGTGCCGTTAAAAGTTGATGATGGAAGTTCCTGACCACTCTGACCACCGGGTTCACACTGTCGACTATAATATATATACTACCCAAATATGCTCCGCACACAGGCCAGGCTACCACAGAAAAATAGAATAAGATTGTAGACAATGACATACATGTGCAGTAAACCTTCTAGCTCGTGAATATGAAACTGCTCCATGGGTTCATGATCTACACAAGGGACGAGGAGGAGAAATTATGCTTCAGACCTAAAGCCATGATGCTGTCAGTGACCGGACTTTTACTGTCAGTCCAAAAAGATGGACTGAATGGAGGCTAACTCTGCTGTTCTGTTTTTAGTAGATTATAGATAACATTCACAACTGCTGGAGCTATGTTGTCATTGATGAATGCTGTTTTGATATCTTTCCACTAGTTGGGAAAATTATAGTCTACAGACCCCCAAAACCTTGGTTTCAGATGGATAATACGTGGGAGTGATAAACTAGTTCTGGGTTTTTTTGCCCCGCATTTGCCCTTTCATTCATGCGGCAAACAGTCCGAGCCTTTCCCCCCTCCTCTTCTAAACACTTATTAAAGGGGAAGTGTGCCGAGTTCTCATAGCGAGAGTGTGGTCTTGTTTTGACTCCAGCGCTCCTCCTAAGGGCCTCATTAGGAAGCGAGCGAACTCTGGTTGGTGACTTCCAGCCTGTCTACAGCACTGATGAATAATACAGTGATGAATGCGGTTAAGTGCGGGCTATTTAAGGAAGTTTTCATGCTGTTTGCCAGCAGTGGGGCAGAACAGTGCACATCCGCCATTTCGTATTTATGCCCGCAGTCCGTCAGTCAGAGTCGCGGGGTAGAAAGGAAAAGACAGCCGCCGGGAGATTGGATAAACAAGTAGATAGCGAGAGCTGCAGTACTGTTAAAAGTAGGAACAGCTGTGTCATACTGTTGTGTGCAAGTCATCTGGAAGATTTAAAGCCGCATTTCTCGATTTACGCTGGTTCCAAATCATGAAAGGAGCAGGCAGAGGAATTTGTCAGCCGTGGCCCTAAATCTTTTCTCGCCCAAAAACTTAAAAGTTAAATATAGTACGGTGGAGTAGGACTGTGCAGTATATTGCAAAAGGTCAGGTACTGCATCATCAGTATCACAAGAAACCACATTGTGACAATATATTGCAATATCGCCGATCTAATTCAACCAAAAACAAAATGGCACTTATAAAAGTGCAATTTTAGTCATAATTTTGCCTCATTTAGTTCTTTTTGAGCCTTGTTTTGGTGCTGATTAAGTGTTTTTGAAATCATATTCCAATAAATTTGCGGAAAAACAAAAATACTTCTGATTTGTGCTTAAATTGACATACTAGTAAGTAAAATATTGCAATAATATTATCACAATATTTCACAGCTGTATTGCATATTGAAGTTTTGTTTCAATATTGTACAGCCCTACTGTGGGGTTGCATGACGGAAAGTTCGGAGCAATTATATATAGATTTTAATCAGTCGAATAAGTCCGTTGGCACACTACTGAGACTCGACCTGGAAGCAATTACTGTCATTAAACACCCAAACTAGCGACAAGGGTTTTTGAAGAATTTGGAGAGAGCCGAGTGAAAAACAGTGTCATAAAGAATCAAATTTGAGTGTGCCTACACCAGTGTGCAGTGACCTGGTTGTTTCCGGTTCATCCACAGTTCATTGAGTGGTTTCGCGTTGGGTAGAAACTGAGCCAATCAGAGGCCTCACAGAGCAGGCTGTCACTTGTCTCCGGGCAAAAAGACGTCTTGAAAGTTTTTGTCGTTCTATATGCTGATGGGATACGACTGTTACTGATCTTTTCTTTAGGACTGCATAATATATCCCCAAATGATTATTTAAGCAATATTTGTCGATATCCATATCGCAAGAATCCCCAAGGTCTTCCATCTGAGAATTGCAAGACTTTTGCTACGGCTTACGGTAACATAAAACAGACATGATGGTGAATGTGAAAAAAGTTTTCATAATTGTATAATTATTTTTTTATCCTGGTTGGTTTCAAGTCTTGGTTTTAAACATAACACTTGGTCTGATGTTTTTATTTGTTTCATATTGTCCAGTCCTATTATGTGCTGTGAAACAATCTTCGAACATAATTTACAATTTGGTACCAATAGGTAAAAGTGTTGATAAGCAGCAGTAGAATACTGCAGCATTAGTAAAGGCAGTGCATGCAGTGTATATGGTATTAGGTACAGGCAGCAGAAGTAGTAGGAAGCTGTAGTAGCAGTTGTAGTATTACTAGCAGCAGCAGAATAAATACTAGACAATAGGGCAAAGTGCTTCACAAGTCACGCTGCGTGCAAATTTTAAAAAGCTCATAATATTCTAAAAAACGGAAAAGACACACATACAAGCAGCTCAGTTGAAGTACAAGCTTGATGATACAATCATCTTATTACTGTTTCCTTGGGCACTTCACACATCTTGCTTAATCCGTATTACTCGTTAAAACATAATATAAACTAGCACTACAGCTAATTATTTGACCTCACTTTTACTATGCACTATAAACCCCCTGTGTAAGTCAGTGGGGCATCCATCTTATTACATCTTAAGTCATTTGTAGGTGAGCGCTAATCAAGAGCAGCGTGGGAAAGTCACGGCAGGTTGAGGCAAAGCTCTTTAGGCTTAGCTTATGGCCCAATCTGTGGCACGTTTCCTCCGGGCTAATCGCTAACCGCAAGCTAGCCCCGGTCCACCAGCAGGGAAAGCCGGGAGTTTATCTAGGAAAAAGGAAGACTCGGCTAATCTCTGTAATGGGGTTAGCTGGCTCGCCGTATTGTTCTGGACCACACATTGCTTCTTGTTTGTACCTTGGCAGTGGGTCGCCGTTCGCTTTTGGCCAAGGCTAACCGCAGATGCTACGCTTTTATCTTCCCCTTCTTAGCATAATGAGGCCCGCCGTTAGTTTGGGGGCGCCTGTTGTAGCGGGACCAACGGTGTTTTGATGAATTTGGAGCAGGGGGGAAAGGCGGTAATGGGACGAAAATTGGGTCTCAGAAGTGGGAAAGTGTGAAGAGAGGCAGTATTTAGCACGGTCTAAATAGAGCAGTTAGGAATATGTTAGTGCAGTGAGCAAAGAATTTCACTACATATGAGAAGGTAGTCAGTTCGCCTACAGCTGCTCCTTTACCTGCTCCAGTTACAATTTGCGGCTGGTGATAGTAAAACAATTAGAAGGTTAGCTGTGGCAAGCCGGAATGATTAAAGGCAGAACACATAAAGGGAAAAGTGCCTTCTTCTCAAGTAAAAACAAACAGTACCTGGTTTTAGCTTGAGAGCTTGCAGTCTGTTCTCTATATATTAAGTAGGGCTGGACAATTTCAGTTGTAATTACTGTGAAAGCTATAACAATTAACAATTATATTTGCAATTTACATTTTAAAATCAAGATTCAGATCCCTGTGCACATTTTAAACATGTCCAGGAGCTTCAACTTTTGTTATTTACAAAAGGTATTTTGTTGTCTTTATTTACTTATTTGTGAGAATTGTTCTGTAAGAACTATTAAATATACCTCCCTAGCTCATTCCAGCCTTGGTAAGTAAGAATTTCTTAGAATGTTTATCTGAGTTCCCAGTGACCAACCGTCCACTGCTGCTAGCTGTGCCCAGGGCTGGCTAAGTACCTCCATCTGTCCAGCTTTACCACGGGTCAGCGCCTCACCTCTACACTGTAATGTCCAGGCGAGCTACGGGAGGCCATACATCACCATTTCGAAAACGTCTTATTTAGTAAAGACGTAAATAACTGTATTTACTTGATTGCACTTGACAAGTACATTGACAAGCTCATAACAAATGTAGTCGTGGCTGCTGTACTTGGGCATTCAGTACACACACAGTGTGAACATGAAATTCATGTGATGTGATGATACAAGTTTACCCAGAAAACTGCATGTATAGAAAAAATCCAGTATGAAATCACCATATCACATATTATGCATAATTGAGCCTTAAAAAAACACTGTTTTGAGTGCCTCAGCCAAAAAGTGTATATTTGTGCGTATTTGACCTTGTAGTGACCCAGCGGCTGTATGAGTGGTCAGCAAGACCTTTATTTTCCATCACAGTGGTCTTTATGATGCTTCAGGATCAATTGTTTAGAAGGTTTTCACTGCTGACGGACCCTCTCACCAGAAAACCTACAAAACTATTGATCCTGGATCAATGGATCCTATTGATCCTGGATAAAAAATATAGGTCAAACAAATATAAAAAACTAATTTTTAAGTTTAAAGCAGCGTTAAGTTATACAAAGATTTCCCAAGATTTGAACATCTCACGGAGCACTGTTCAATCCATCATTCGGAAATGGAAAGCTGGGGGAATCTGTACATGGGACAACTATAAGTCGTACTCTACACAAATCTGGCCTTAATGGACGAGTGGCAAGAAGAAAGCCATTATTGAAAGGAGGCCATAAGAAATCCCGTTTGAAGTTTGCTAGAAGTCATATGGAGGACACAGCTACCATGTGGAAGAAGGTGCTTTGGTCAGATGAGACAAAAATTGAACTTTTTGGCCTAAATGCAAAACGTTATGTATGGAGCAAACCTAACACTGCTCATCGTCCTGAGTGCACCATCCCCAGTGTCAAATATGGTGGGGGGAGCATCATGCTATGGGGCTGCTTTTCCTCAGCGGGGACTGGGAAGATTGTAAGAATAGTTGGGAAGATGGATGGAGCCAAATACTGAGACATTTTGGAAGAAAACCTGCTGGAGTCAGCAAGAGGATTGAGGCTTCCAGCAGGACAATGACCTTAAACACAAAGCTAAATCTACAATGGAATGGTTTAAAAACAAACATATTAATGTGTTAGAATGGCCCAGTCAAAGTCCTGACCTAAATCCTATTGAAAATCTGTGGAAAGACCTGAAACCTGCTGTTCACAAACGCTCTCCTTCTAATTTGACAGAGCTTGAGTTGTTTTGTAAAGAGGAATGGGCTAAAATGTCAGTCTCTAGATGTGCAAACCTTGTAGTCAGACCCCAGAAGACTTGCTGCTGTTATTGCAGCAAAAGGGGGTTCCACAAAGTATTAAGTCATGCTGTATGAATACTTATGCACGCCCCACTTTTCACTTAAATTTTTTGAAAAATAACAGAATCATGTATCATTTTGCTTTCACTTCACAGTTGTCTGTTACTTGTGTCTGCACTTTCAGTAAAACATTTAAAATAAAATCTTTATGTTTAGGGTTGTAAACATGACAAAATGTGCAAAAGTTCAAGGTGTATTAGTACTTTCGCAAGGCACTGTATGTAAAGAAAAGACAATAGGGGGAGTGCGACTGGGCTGGTCAGGGTTTCAATTTGGCCTAGAGCACCCTCAGGAGGAATTTGCAGGCATGTCACATTTAAAACAGTGAAAACAAGCTGTCAGGTCCAGCTAACTGCAGCAAGCAAATCGATAGCACCGTGATAAACGCTTTCTTTAGTGCCAAACTGCTCAGAAGGGGTACAGAGATGGATTGTGGGCTTTAAAAATGGGGACAACAATTTTGTATTCCCTCAGCCATGAAATAAAATCCGTGAAATACACAACCATAGAAGAAGAGATGCGTGAATCAAGCAAAAACCTCTGTTCCACGAATGTTTTCTGACGACTTAACAACGTTATTACATGGATAAAAGTTCAAGAGGCAACCTTTTATCGCTTTTGCAAACATTCCCTGTACCCCTAAGCTACTTGTACAAACACTGCACTACCTCTGCTTATCAGTGACTGGACAAGGCGGCCTCTCGCAGTGGACTCTCCTTTTGGATCGAACTGTCCCCACTCCGGCGTAATTACTCAGGCCGTGTCAGCCGCCTGGAAGGTGGGGTGTTGACACTCCTCTCGGGCACACTCTTCCCCCGGGAGCAGCGAGCCTCTGAATGGGTGGCTTTGCTGAATAAAAGACACAGCGGAGGAAAAAAGCGGAGAGGCGTCTGCGCGACAAATTGCAATGTCATCCAGCTTTTGTAAGGACTCTGAACGGGATCATTATACATTCCTGTCAAGTGCCGGAGTAATACGGCGGATAATGGGACCGAGGGAGTGCGAGTTGTTTGGCAGATTTTTGAACCCGATCCAAAACTGCTTTATAGTTTGTGATATTAGAGATAGTTCCGCAATATTTTAGCAATTTGTGCCTTTAAGGGAGGGTATGAATGAACTTTTGCTGGTTTTAAAGAGGCATTGCAACCACAACTCAACCTGTTCCTTAGCGTCTATATGCTTAGATTCACCCAAGTACCCAAGGATACCCATTAACTGCTAGCCTGACAAGCAGCTAGCAGACATCGACTTTAGTCCAGGTCGCTAATTAGTTAATGACAATCTCAGCTGTTAAAGTGGAAAGCCCTTGGCATGGACAATAGGCCGCTGATCATTATTTTTTACGACAATAGGTAGTAAAAGCAAACGAGAAAATCTAGGAGAAGCAGATGCAAAAGTCAATTCTGGGTAATTTGCTAAAACACGGACACCATTTCTATTGGTATTTTTGACAAAACAATTTTGCAAAGTGCTTTGTAATGTCAAGAGTTGGTCTGTCTTCCGAGGACGACTGGAACGCAGCGGTGAGTTCGAGATTGAGTGTTGTAAATTGAACGTTAGCAGAAAAAAATCCCACATTTCCAGGGGGACTAGCAAACATTAGCTAAAAACACAACTATGTTACTATATCTCGGGTATTGGCTACAAATATCCGATACTGAACCACATACTTTTTTGACTCTCGCTGCTTTAAATCTAAGTGAATATGGGCATGCTCTCATTTTGAAGCCTAGAACTTGGAGAATTCATTCATATAATGATCTGATCACTTTATGTGAATTATTGTAACCTAATAGCCTTTCATATCCCCAAGGATAATTAGAAGAAAAGTCTAGTGATCCTTGTGTAATGTTTTTTCCATGAGTTTATAAATAGATAATTAATCATTGATCTGTAACATTTCATTTGCAAGAAAAGATATGACTTTATTGATCTGATGCTCGAGAAAAGACATTGACTTTTTCACTAAGAGAAAGTCACTTACAAAAGTCACTGATAAAAGTGTTATCAGTCACCTTGAGTCTCTCTCTCTAAAACCAAAAAATCAGGTTAGGAGTAATCATGGACTCAGACCTGAACTTAAACAGCCACATCAAAGCAATATCATCAGCTTTTTACCATCTAAAAAACATTGCTAAGATCAGAGGAATAGTGTCAAAACCAGACTTAGAGACACTCATCCATGCATTTGTCTCCAGCAGGTTAGACTACTGTAACGGCTGCTCACTGGCCTTTCTAAACGAGCTGTTAGAGCTGCAGAACATCCAGAACGCTGCTGCTCGAGTCCTGACAAGAACCAGGAAATACGACCATATTAGTCCAGTGCTCCGGTCCCTGCACTGGCTTCCTGTCACTCAGAGAATAGAATTTAAAACAGCTCTGCTTGTGTACAAGTATTTTCATGGTTTAGCACCAAAGTCCATCTCTGACATGTTAGAGCCGTATGAACCATCTCGGGCCCTGAGAACTTCAGGGAGGGGTCTCCTGGTGGTTCCCTGAGTCAATAATAAACACGGTGAGGCTGCGTTTCAGTTTCATGCAGCTAAAATCGGGAACAGTCTTCATGAGGATGTGAGACAGGCCTCAACTCTGACAATGTTCAAATCCAGGCTGAAAACAGCTCTTTTTACCCGAGCATTTTCTTGTAATTTTATGCAACTGTGAAAGCACTTTGAATTGCCTTGTGTACGAATTGTGCTCTACAAATAAACTTGCCTTGCCACTTTCCACTTGCCGATATCAGATATTGACAAGTGGTGTCAGAAGCAAACAAGCTGGATCGTTGCATCTTTATCTACTAGTAACTATATCCCCAAGTATTATACATTGGTCCAATGCACCAGGAATTCCATCTTTTTATCGCTTTCACCAACACAATCACAAGCTCTGTTGACTTCTAAACTAATACATGAAACATTTGGCAAACAACACATTTCTCCGTCACTTGTGGGATAAACTAATTAAATCCTTGTTTTGATTTTGCGTTATAAGGAGCCAATAATGAGCGAACAGACCGCTTGCGTTTATTTAGACGCTCGTGTGCTTCACCTGGGGCGTCCTGCACAGCACGACTGAACAGCTGCAACTGCCTCCTTCAAATCCTCCGCCAGCAACAACAAAAGTGGAAATGCCGTGGTGCCACTTGTGTTGCACAGGCCGGTCTTTTTAAACTTCGCCTTCGAAGCGTTGTCAGCAGTGGAGATGAGTCTATTTTAGGCTACTATACTATCCCATTCATTTATTCTATTCTATTATGCTATAAATGTATTTTTGTTTTTGCGCACGTGAGATGAAGCGCCAGTTTGGCAGTCGATACGGCAGACTATTTGGGGAAGCACCATGTCTGAAAAGTCAATAGGTCGAGATGATTGATTCACGGTAGTATGAGTCAGCATCGTCAGGCGAAGCATCATACTGAGATCACCAGAACACAAAACGGGAAATATACCACAATGGATACACCGTACGTACTCCGGTAGTAACTCAAAGATGACCACACGGTGGATAATGAAATGTTTAGGTGTAACGCATTTTATTTGATTGAATTAAAGCATTGCATTGCCTCTCAGCAAACACAGTCCCGGGTCAAGAGAGGTCTTTCTTTATGTAAACTTCTTAAAATGCACTTGTACCGTTTAAATCTCCACCAATATGGTCTAAACTGCATTGCATGCTGGTATTAGTTCTGCACGTCATCTTTCAGCCCTCTCTCAAAGGTAAAGTGGGAGTCCAGACGAACATTCTGGGATACGTTTTTGCTTAGGTGCACCAGAACATCATTTAGCATTATCTCTTTAGAAGTGTATTTTGACAAAAGCGGTTTTAATTTGAAATATTTCACAGCTCGAGGAAAGTAAAAATCTTCAAACACCTTTTTTTTTGTGTGTGTGTGTGTGACTAATCCGCTTGAGCTGTGTGCGTCAGAAGGCATGCGGAGCACGCTGGCACTGAACCCGGAGTGTCTTCTTGATGTAGAGATCTTAAAAGGTTCATTTAAGTGAATTACGCATTGTGCTGCTGCCGTGCACCTCCCCTATCGGTTCTTCAGTGACGAGAGGTGAAGAGGTGACTCGCGAGGAGGATCCGCCGTGGCAGGTGCCCAAGAGAAAATGTGTGTGTGTGAATATAGCTAGAGCCTTGTTAACACAACTGGACCTGATCAAAAGGTGCAACTTACGGTATATCCAAAACTGTAATACTTGGCAGAAAATTGGCAGCTTTATAGACAGTATTTTAGCAACGACTGGGTCATCACTAAATAATTTTAATCTCCCCAATGTTAGCAACTAACAGCCGGTAAGCTTCTTAAATCTAACCGTGTAAACGGGTTGAATTAAGCCTTTGACACTTGATCTGGAGAATCTGCCACCACACACACACACACACACACACACACACCCTCCAATGCATTTACTGCTGACCCCACTCAGCTTTGGGGGTCAAAGGCCATCCCCCGAGAGCGGCTGATGGTGCGCCTGCTGGGGGAGTCGTGGTGGCCGGGAGGAGAAGGTGGGGGATTATTCTTTGGGGACTCCGGAGAGGAACAAAGAGGTCGGCCATGTGGCTCGGGCTGAGGCTTCTCCAGTCTTTTGTGCGGCGCATGGGCACATCTGCACCGGCGAGCGAGCTTTCACAATGCACCCGCCGCCGCTGCTGCTGTTGTTGTTTTGCTTTGGACGTGTGCGGGTTAACCGGCCCTAAACTGCCCCCCCCCCCCATTTCACTCGGGCCGCGCCAGGGGAGAGGGACTGCCCCGCTCATTAACATTTGTATGCGCTGTTGTCACTCTCTGAACGCGTCTGTGACTGTTGCTCGCAGGAAATGCCCGGCCCACATGGGGCATGTTAAAGGATACAGATAGAACAAGACGTGTGCGTCCAGGGGAGCGCAGGGTGCACAGCGGGGCTTGCCATAATGTATAGGTCGTCCAGCTATCAGCATTATTTCGCCTGGGAAAAATGTCATCTGTAATATCATTGATGTAGTTGTGAGCAATAGTAAAGAACCAAAGAGTATGTAAGGAAACATGTATTTATCTCAATTGTAACTAGACAAAGAATTTGAGACTTTGGATCCCTTCCAAGCAGCAACTTCCCTCTTTTGGTAAAGCATTTATTTATTTATTTTTTTCTGCGTTTTCCACATTGTTTTATTGGATACTATTGTGCACCGTGCTTTTGTGCGGTTCAGTGGATTCTTTTTTTATTTTATTTTTTACTGCAGTGAGTCCGTATTAGCCAATGAGGGACTCAGCTATGAGCTAAAGACATTTGAGACCAACACATTTCTTCTTCTGAAACACTGAAGAGGCACCAAGAGCACCCCACACCTACAGCACAGTGGAGGTGAAGGAAAAGGGGACAAACGAGGAGGTATCCGGGCAAGACTCACAACTAAGCCACAAGCCTCTATCCTATTATTGTTCTGACTAATGTTCAGTCACTGGAGAATAAGATGGATTATATTCGTCTGCTACGCTCTTCCCAGAAGATGGTGAAAGACTCTTGTGGAGTGGAGGGAGCTGCGCAGGAGGAAGAGGAGCCGTTTCAGAGGAGCACTGAAGGCAGTACTCTGGACTAACCCGAATGAACGATGACAAATAAAGCACTTACTTACTTACTCATCTCTGATATGACCGAACATTTCAACCAAGTCTCATGGAAAAATAGATACAGTAATGCTCAATATCTTTTGAGGCATGTAATCGTTTTCAAAGGAATTGTTAAGTGCCTGAGGAGAGGGCAAATTGTCACGTCTGACCTTATGGTTGGTTGGCATTTTTATCTTTTGTTGTCCTTTCCGTTCCTTAACATTATGTCCCTTGTATGTTTAGGTACTGTATGAACGTTTTGTTCTATGTAGCAATAAATAAAATGTACAAATCCGCCAAAAATACGATGAACCCAGGACACAAGTATAAAAAGGTGTGTATAGTAAAGTCACTCTATCAACTACTTTCTCTACAATTACACAGGTTTTCAGACCATGCGCTGCAGCTAGCTTTAAGAAAATGACAGCATTGTATTCTGTGGAAAATCCTTGGTATCGTGACACACCGTAGCGCCAAACAAATGTGAAATTAAAGAAAGATAAAAAATGACATAAGCTTATAAGCTGTTGCTTCGGCCCACTCTTTCTGAGCAGAGTGTTTGCTGCTCAAATAAACAAATAAACTAAATATAAAGATGGTGAAGTGTTGTCTTTTACCACTACCAGATGTCTCAAACGTCTCTGAAGGGACTTTACCTGGAAGGAGTGTAACCTATCCACCTCTTTCTTCACTTCAAAATATCCAGCTGAGCGCATTTAGACCTGAACCGCCGTTTCCTCAAGCGGACGGTCAGAAGCAAAGCGTATTCTTTCCAAAAGCATGTCGACATAAAAGGCCCGCTCTGAACTTTGAAGTACGTAGCTCGCTCAGTTCATGAGTCATCCCGATACGCGCTAGATCTCTGCTCCCAATGGCAACAACAAAGGGGGAAAGTTAGTCACCCTGTCAGGGCACCATTACCTCACGCTACCGCCAGGTAACGCAACACAGAGCAAGGAAAATTTCATCAGTGGCACATCCTTAGTACTTCATATTAATTCGAATTAACCTGGCGAACATACGAAAGTACTCTGTATTCTGGGTTTGCAAGTTAAGGCAACTTTATTTATACTGCACATTTCGTACTCAATATTGTGTGAGCAGAAAGCAAAGATTTCTCCCCAAAACAAACATCAGTACACCAGTATTCCTTTTAAAGCTAAAAGTCATAACATTTCTACAAAACTGCATCTCTTTTAAAGCCAATACCCAAATACAGTATTTGCATTTTTCCTCCTGAAGATTTTTAACCAATTTCGATTCATATATACAACACTGTGAATTGGACACAAGCAGCTTAGAGAATTGTGATTTTTGTGAGTATTAGCAAATAATGTCCAACACATTTTATTTATTCAGTACCAACAGGCCCGGTTAGAACCATGAGGCCATCCTTCTGTGGACCTAACACCTGCAGGAGGAGCCATAGGGGGCTGGTGCAATGTGATTTGGGCAGCTCCAACAGCTGCCCCCACGACCCGGCAACGGACGAGTGGAAGAAAATGGATGGATGGACATCTTTATCACTATGTTACACTTGGTTGATTAGAAAATGCCATATTGATCCAAAACATGTAGTAGTTTCACTTCCTGATTCCCAATCGCAAAGCCCCTAACACCTCATCGACCCTACGCTTGCTTTTTCTTCACTGAGCAGCTATTTCAATAAAGAGGGGAGGGAAAAAAAGAAAAAAAAAATAGGCCATGTGGCTGTTGTGAAGCTATGCCAACTGTTTTTACTCTGCAATGAAAGGATTAAGCTTAGCAAGAGGTGAGAAAAGCATTCCTTCGATATGCAGGACCTCAAGGGGAGCTTTTTGGGAGCTGCCGCCGCGATGCTACTAGGGAAGATTCAAATATTATCCAAAGATGTGCGAAAGGGTCAAAAAACAGCTCCTGGTCTGTTTTTGATGAGAGAACATTGTAACATGGTAAAATTGCTCTAAAAAAGTTGATTTTACACAATACATCCGCTTCAACAATACCTGCCCGTCAGCGCTGACTTTCAAGACTCACGATTTATATTACATTTTGATTTGCTGGGCGTTGCTTTATCCTGCTCTCGGGTGGCAGGAGGAACTATGCCGCAGAGTCATCGTGTGTCACGGCGCCTCTCGGTACCTGCCTGTGATGACTCTTTCACTCCGAGGAAGCTGGCATCACGCTAATGTCTGCTGGCACACACTCAGAGCGCGTGTTTGTCTCAGGGCTTACAGACGAGCACAGACAGAGAGCTGCAGATCCCAGTTAGATCACGTTACCGTCTGCTAATTGAGATGGGGAAACAAAGCCGCTTTTGGCAAAGAATGGCTGGGTTTTGTCAAGACGCTGAGCGACTGCGGCACGTGCCGCAGAGCGGGGGGATCGGAAGTGGCGGCATGCGTGTGATGTCAGTGGTAGATATACTGTATCATTAGCAGTGAACCATGTCGTTACTTTTTGCTGAACTTAAACTACTAAACAACGACTAAAGCAGCACTGTTTCTGAAACGGCGTCTGAAGAAAAGCATCTATGACTCTAGGATGAATTTTAAACTCATCTTGCAACACCATTTTTCATCCAACTTTGAAGTCAAGACTTTTATTTCAAACAGGGAAACCTCTTGACATTCATGACTAGCCTAGATAACGAGTTCCCAAAATGGGGGTTGGGACACAGAGCAAGTAGCGACAGATTTATTTTAAGATTTAAAATAAAAAATCTATAGTATATATAATGACTATAGACTGAAAAACATGGATCTAGCATCTTTGTTAGCTGTGTGAAATCTAATAAGAAATGGGGGCAGGCTCCGGAAGTTTCCATTTCCATTCAGCATTTTTGCCAGGCTTGACATTCTGACCTCTTCCTGTTTGTCTTAGCATATGCAACATCGTCCTAATTCCTTCCTGTCACTCTTTTTATGTTTGCCCAACTATAGATATAGGAACTGGCTCCAAAAAAACAGCCAAATTGCTAGCATGCATGAGCTTCAGTTAGCCTGCGATGAATAGGGGATGCCACCCTACTTAGTCCATCACTATTCTACAGTCTATGATGATTACCACTAGATTTACAGTTTTGTATATATATCATAATAATTCAACCAAATGGGGCAATGTCAATATATATATATATATATATATATATATATATATATATATATATAATTACCCCCCTTGGAACCGCCACCTTAACGTGGTGGAGGGATTTGAGCACCCGAATGATCTTGTGGCTATGTTGTCGGGGGCTTTGTGCTCCTGGTAGGGTCTCCCATGGCAAACAGGTCCTAGGTGACGGGTCAGACAAAGAGCGGTTCAGAAGCCCCTTATGAGAGACAAACAGGCCTGGTTAGAACCATGAGGCCGTCCTTCTGTGGACCCAACACCTGCAGGAAGAGCCATAGGGGCTGGTGCGATGTGATTTGGGCAGCTCCAACAGCTGCCCCCATGACCCAGCAACGGACAAGTGGAAGAAAATGGATGGATGGATGGATATATATATATAATTATTATTTAATATATATATATATATATATATATATAGATATATATATATATAGATGTGTGTGTCAAAATAGCCTTGCGCATTAATATTCCAATAATATGATTACCGCAACATTCAAGACAAAATCACATTTGTTTCTTACAATGGGGTTACCGTGGTTATTTTCGGGGTCAAGGCCTTAAAAGTTTGGGAACCATTGTAACTAGATAAAGGAAAAAAGATGAAAAGGAAAACACAAATGAAATGAAGCAAAACAAATTTAATCACATGCAGCAGCAATATTGCGATGAGCTCAATATTTTTCCTAAACCATTTAATCACTAAATGTGCTCTAAAAAATATTGCTAATCAGGAACAGACAAGAATAAAATCAAACTAAATTAGGAAAACATGACTAAAACTGACCTTTTGAACTTTTTATTTTTTTTTACTTTTAGCTTTTTGTTTTGGCAAGTCAGACCTCCGAGACTTTGCGATAATATTATGGCCTGTTTGCGATATAAAATGGCATCATTGTTTTATGCATGATTTTCCTCATAATGATTGCTACTATCAACCCGTCAATGATTTATTCAGCCTGGCCATGTTGGTGTTAGTTTCCTTTTCTCTGCAACTAAAAAAACGGCCCTCACATCTTGAACGTGAAGCCGCGATTGCCTCCGACGCGCACAAGCCTCATCAAAGACAAGACGCCCCGAAATGCCCCATTCAAGGCAACATCTGTGCTTCAGCGAAACCTGTCACCGTGCCAAGTCTATGCCGACACGTTTAAAGCCCGCGCATACGGACACAAGTCTACGGCGGTATGTAGGTTAACTTTGTCTGGCCAATCTGGTGGCTTTCCTTCTAACCCTTAATCCCCTCCCCCTGTCCCTACACGGCGGGAGGCACGGCGCATAATACCCGCGGATTCCTATTGCTTGTGTAGACAAAATTTTGGTAAACAACAACAACAAGCAGGCGCGGGGGAGGCATTAGTCGGCAAACACAAAGCCCTCGCCGTGTACGAACCCTGGGAGGCAAGAAGGCCATGGGTTTTTTTGTTTGTTTTTTTTTGCTTTAGTGCCCAAATTTATGGTTAAACTTTCAAGCTTTTGCCTGCTTCGGCCTTGGCTAATTTACATGAGCTTGGCAAAAGTCGGTGCAAGTGCATGACTGTTGCCAGGCAGAGTCGACGGGGAAATTGACAATGGGAAGTGTTAACTCAGCATTAAAATGTTAGCCAGAGCGGAGTATATGGCGGTTTAACTGAAGGCGTGTGTGCTTGAGGCTGAGATGTTTCTGGATAGGCAAGTGAAGCCTGAAAACGTAACGGTGTAATTGCCCGGTTGGTGTTGCAGTCAGAGAAGGGCACGCCTTGGAATATTGCTGTAAGAAAGCTTGCAGTGTTTGCATAATGGGAGTAGTAGTAGAGCTGAAGAAGACGTTGTAGTAGTCAGGGGTTGTCCAATGCTGTGTTTCCCCAACCAGGGGTACAAGGATCCCTGAGAATACTTGGAACTAGTTCAGATTGAAAAAGAAGGTGAACCTGAACAATATTAGGTTATTCGGAAAGGGAAAGCTATATTTTGCGGTGAAATGTATGGTTTTAGGTTTATTTTCAAGATTTTTGTATTTTTGAATTTTGAACACACTTCTTTTTTTTTTAAGTGATCCCTTCCAAAATAAACTGCTACACCTTTGAGATAGGGGGTGCGAGGAGTACTGAACGGTCCAAGAGGCTTGCAAGACAAAAAGTTGGCAATGTACTTGGAGCTAAAACATTTTTTTGTGTTCTTTTGTGAACTTTAAACATCTTTTTTGATGTACGAATGATTAACCTTTCGTTAGACAATGGGGAGTCCCCAATAGCTCAACTACTAATGAGAAACATCGACTCGCATCCAAAGAGTTAGACAGTTTTGTTATGTACTTTATTACTAATGGAAATATAGACATAGTTTGAGTAAAACATGTTTTTTTTCCCCCATTACAGAACACTTTTGCAAAATTTAGCCTACAGGGCCCCGCATAATCCCAACTTCATATGAATTATTATTTGGAATATGTAGCCAAACCTGAACAGATTGTTTTAAAGAATGTTGCTATAAAATATAGGAAAAAGTGTCTTTTCTATTTTCCAGGAATTTTAAAGACTGGGACACAGCAGCTTGCATTTAACCACCAGCCAGTTCCAACCTTGCAAATTGTACGCGTCAACTTCAACAAAATAATCCATCTTTTGAATAGGAAAAGGGCCTGAGACCATGAATATATTCAAAGAAGTGTCAATCTATCCTTCCTCAGGCATTGCACAAACATCCTGCTGACCATCCCTTTTGCCTGATTAAGTTACATTTCTCATGGACGACCAAAGCCTATTTCCCACTGCATGCTTTCACCAACTGCAGCATGTGCTAAGCTTTGCCTCGAGTCCGACATTGATCTGTACCGGCTGCGCTGCGCCCATTGATCGGGCAGTACTGGAAGAGGGGGTGGCTTTCCCAGTCAAACCAGTGCAATTGATTCGCAGGCACACAGTGAGATTAGACAGCAGCTCTGTGGAGAACGCCATTGATCAAATGGTCAAATGGTATCCATACAACCTCGAGAACTGCAACTCCCATCACTGGTGGAAGGATGGGTCTAGAGGAAGATGACAAATTCCCTACAAACTTCTGATGTCTTCTGATGTCATCAAAGATTCTGTTATTGGATTATATATTTGTTCTTAACGCTATCTACAACAAGACAACTCAACAAGGTTCTATCAAGTCTCAAGGTTAAGTTCGAACTGCATTTTTCACAATCAAAGGATCTCAAATAGCAGTAGCAGTTGAACCACGAGCTTCTTGAACGTGAAGTCAAGAAAAAAATACATATTGTGCTTTCTCGAGTGCTGTGTTTCTATGGATACAAACAGTGCTTTTAATTACTTTCAATACAGAGAATGAAGACGACAACTTGTATGGTAAAAGCATGAACTCTTACTTCAGATTCATCTCGAAGCCGGACAGAGGAATCCAGGGGTCACACACGCCAATTTGGATGTAGGGCCTTTAGCTTTGATTACAGCAGACTCCTGGCATTGTCATCTTGGAGTATACCCATGCCATCAATGAAGAAGAAACACATTGGTGGAATAACCTGGTGATTCTGGATGTTCTCATTCTTTGGGCACATAGCGTGGCTGAACTGAGACCAACTGCAGCCACTCCAGATCATAAGACTTAGTTAACTCCAGGTGGCTACGGTTGATAGCATTGCTTTGCTAGACACCAAATTTGTCACACAATAAATCACTTGGAAGGCAACCTTATGTTTCTGAACCTCACGTTTATCCAATATTTAATAATCAAGGGCGCCCCCAAAACATACAGTACTAAAACATCCATTTCTGTTCTAAAACCTCCTCGGAAAACAATGGGTTCGATTCACAGTGGTTTACCCGTGACCCCATGCCTGTGCACCGTAGGTTTCTCCTTGCACTATATAGCAATTCAAGGCACCTCCCAAACAGCAGCAGCATGGCGCCTTGTACTCCACTCCATCAAACTGCCTCTCTCTCTTTCTCTCCACTGTCTCCACTAGTCGGCTTTTTACCCACGCTCTGGGATAGCGCGGCGGAGCTCCCAACACACACGCTACTCCTCATCAATTCTACGCATGTCAGGGAGAAATGATGAATGAATGGGGCAGGCAGAAGTAGGCACGGGCCAGTGAGAAGTGCCCATCTGCTCAGGTCATATATATATATATATATATATATATATATATAGGAACTCCCCGGTAAACCCCCTCCCTCCCAAAAGACAAAAGGCAGTAACAGTCCCGAGTAAGCCAATTCAAGGGTCTGGATGTGCACACTTCTTGCAGATTGCAGCAAATATACAAGCTAGACAAGATGGCTCCATTGCATCGCCATGAAAAAAAACTAGAGTGCGCAATAGGCAAAGTTAAAGGTCCCATACGTTGTCATGGAATTTTAAGTTGTGGTAGAGACTCTTTTAATCATCATGAGTACTTTCTAAATCAACCTCTCCTACGATATAAAAGTTACACATCTTTCAGCCAGGCTTTGTAGTAAACTGTTCTTTCCCGGAACACTACCCACTATTTTCTTCACCTGGACCATAATTCCCAAAGCGCCGCACCGATTTGTTTTTTCCCACATGAAACTGCAATGGCAAGTAAAGATGAGTTCACTTGTTTTGCTTCTAGTGAGCTGTGAATGAGAAAAGAGTGAAAATGTGCCAAGTGCTCTGATAAAAAGAGAGCAATGTTTTGACAAATGCCATTGAAACTTCCCACTGTTTTCTGAGCATACAAAGCAACTAGACCTCAACATGCATGAATGAAACAAAAAGGCAATTCTGTATTGGTGTTTCATTAAGGAATCAATATTATAGCGAAGTTACAAGCAAAACAAAAAGCTAGTTTCGCAGAAAAATCATCCGTTTAAAGACAAACTGTATTGAATGACTATTTGGAATTGCAACAACACCACATGGTTCCATCCATTCATGCAGCAAAGCACTTTCCACTATACGTTGTATAAGCCTTTTGCAAAGCATACCATTTGGCCATAAATTCCACAGCTTTCTCAACAAACTCTTTTCAAATCTTAATATGTTCCTTCTTTCTTAAAAAGTCACATAATGCGAGTAGCTCCAGGCAGTTCTTCTCCAACACCATGCTTCCCCATTGCTACTCCAGCGTCGCCATCAATGTAGGTCAGATTTGTTTTGATGCAGTGTGGAGTGTTGACATCCAATGAATGAACGTACCCATGCGCCAAATCCTAACTGGTAGTAGTGGAGCAATTGGTTCTTTGTTAAAAAAAAATTCCAGATCAATACAAGCGTGAAATGCCTCCTGATGCAATTACTAATGATTAGCCGGAGTACCGATACTGCAAGTAACAACTAATATTGGTTTTGATACTGTGTGAGAGCCACGGCTAATAAGGGTGAGGTCTGAGGACTTTGCATAACATGTTATAGAACCGTTTCTTTCTCTTCAGTTATAGCACAGCCAAGCCCACAAGTAACAAAAACATGATGGCATTAAGATTTAAGAAACATGTTGGTTAATTTAAATTGCACTTACGAATAGTAGTTGAAGTATGGTAGGATTGGTAGAAGCAGTATTTCTTTTAATAGGTATCGAGTTGCAGAAGTGGGTGAGGTCTGACCTTGCATTCCCTTATCCAAAACTCCCTGCTATGCACAGCCTTATTATGCACAACATTATTGTGTCGACTTTCTATGAGAAAATATAAAAGTTCAACACAAACTCCATAACCAAACGCATGTTAAAACATTTTCTGCATTTCACCAACAGCTCTCGAGTAACGGCATCAGACGGGACATCCCTTTCACCAGCACGTGTGCAGAAAGAAATCTCACTGAAATCGCGCCTTACCCGTCTGCCAGATGTACGTGGTCCTAGTTTCCGTTACAGTTTGACCATCCAGTCCCGCGCAAACAGCCAGCAGCAGAACCAGCGTAGTAGCCCTCCGCACCGGGGACCCCTCCATACGGAAGACCCCAGAAAGTGCCCCTGGTGCCGGGGGTCCGGCTCTACCCACCCTCCCCATGGTGGCGTGGACGATCTACTCCCGGTATACTTCCCCAATGCGGCGCGTGGAAGGAGGAGAAAAAAGAAGCGAAGCGGGCGAGCAAGGGTTTCTCCTGAGCCACGCGGTGCAGGCTCAAGTCAAGAAGCTCTTATTGTGTGTATGTGTTCGTCCAGCCCCCCCCCCAGAAGAAGTAATCCTAGTGCACGAGAAAAGGAAGGCTGGGGTTGTCCTGCGCTGTGGAAGAAGAAGAAGAAGCTGCTGAAGAGGATGGGAGGGTATCAAAACGAATGGGAACAATAGATCCGTGGAAGGCAGTCAGTCTGCTCTGCTGTGGTATTGTGATGGTGTGTGCCGGTTCATCGCTGCGCCAAGGATCCCCTCCCCTTCTCTCTGTCTCTCTCCCTCTCCAGTCTCTCGCTCGCCCTCTCACTCGAGTACACACAAACACATGCTCGCACGCCCACTAAC
This sequence comes from Proterorhinus semilunaris, assembly GCA_021464625.1. Lineage (NCBI taxonomy): Eukaryota > Metazoa > Chordata > Actinopteri > Gobiiformes > Gobiidae > Proterorhinus > Proterorhinus semilunaris. Next base: position 25,143,384 of record CM038360.1, read on the forward strand.
CCCCCCCCCCTCCCCTTCTCATATAAGCACCCGTCAAGTCGACAAACGGCATGGGATTCGCAGGAGGAGGAGAGAGGCGAAGACAGAGGCAGGTGCATGTGTGCTTGGTCAGAGATGACTCCCCGTACCCCTGGTTGGGCATCACTGGGTTTTTGTCTACAAAGTGGAGTCTACTGAACTCGTACATTTTAAGCGGGAATCGCCTCAGAAGCTATAGGTTGAAATTGACAGGAAAAAATGTAATGTAATGAGTGTGCTGAACTTTAAATTTTAGGGTCAAATTGACATGAAATGGTTATTGTAATGAATGTGCTGAACTCTAAAATGTTAAGTTCCCATTGATAAAAAAAAAAACTAAAATTATATGTGAAAAGTCTACTAAACTTAAAATACCTCGGTCGGGTGAGTCTACTGAACCTGCAACTTGTTTGATATGAAATAAACATTTTAAAACATTCTTCTCAAACTTTCTGTCATAATTTAGTTACCCAAAAGTTTTGAGTGTGTTGAACTTGTTCGGGTTTACAGTGTGGGGTAAAAAAAAACTTATTGTAAGCTACATGTACAAGGAAAATAGTATGAATTTAATGATACTACAACAACTTTTTTTCTATTTGTGGAAAAAAACAGACATTTGTGAAATGTGCTCAGAAACTCGCCCCCCGTGAAGGATTTGATAATACAACTTTCCATGATAATCACTGCAGAGGCTCAACCTAACAAAAGCAAACGAATATATTAGCTAAGCAGAAGGATGGCCTTCAATCTCAATCGTACAATTTGCCACCGTTGGTGTAGTGTTGCAAAGTGTATTTGCGTCTTACCTGGTTGAAATGTGCAGCGTTCAGTTGTGGTTCCTTCTGCAGAGAGAGGGGGCCCGTCGTCGCTGTGGAAGAGTCCAGAGGGTGTAGAGAGTATATCATTTTGTCCCAGTTTTCCTTAAGAGACCTTTGTCATTTAACCCTTCAAAACTTTTTATTTTATTTTATTATACAAATGGACAATTGTGTCATGATAAAAGCCTTTCATCTGATGCTCTCAGGTTAGCTTATATGCGATGTTTTCAGCACCAATAATACTAATGTGTAACAACATCTATCTTTAGGCTTCATTAGTCATTTCGGCTTTGAGCACATTTATCATATCATATTACAATGAAGTTATTTTTATGACATTGATTGATGCGCTTTCATGTTGTGTCGCTTAAATAATACTTGAAACTTGAAAGCTGAAAATAACTCATGAATGCCTCCTCATCTGCCTAAACAAGACAACCTTTGACAATAACACATAGGAAAAAGAACAGGAAATCATTAAAATTCCATACTATAAGGGCAATGTATGCCCTTATCATTCTCACTTAGCCTCCTAAAAATGCCATTACGGATGTTTTAACCCAGCTAAGCAGATATCAGCAGCTGGTCAGTTCTGTGGATAATTTACTCCCTTGGATTTACTTGTTTACTGTGTCTGCCAGTGTGAGTTTGACGTGTTTCATTTCTCTACGATCAAAAACATTTAAATACATATAATATCTTTCCCACAGCACATGAAGACACCATTATCATAACACCACAGTGGCTAGTGCTAGCGTTAGCACATATGGCTCTTTCTTATCATTTTTAATAATGTGCAAGACTACAGAACGCACCAAAGCAGATAAAGCAAGACAGACAGACAGTGTCCTCTGGACAACAGTATATACATGTTATGTAGTGTCCTCATGATATTATCTTTTAGGCTTACATTACAACATTAGCTACTAGCTACAAATGAACATGTGCACACTTACCAGGACAGATATGTCACTTTTGCGATCTTCAGTCTGATATAATGTACATTATTAGCTTCAAAATCAAGTTATTTCGTGTTATTTTTTCTTAATTACTGGTCAGTTAATTAAGACCAGTAATTGTGTGTCAGTTCACACACCTCAGGTGAACGCTTCAAGGTGAGATGGTAATGCTCAAGAAGCGCTACAGCACCCTCTACAGGACAATGAATATACTCCTTATGTATTACCCCCACAGGGAAATCTGTCTTCTGCATCTTTCGACCTCTGGGGTAACCGGTCAACAGCAGTGGGTAGATGTGAGCATGACTGCATGCCCCTCTCTGGATGTTGACCCTGTCCGGCCTGGGGATCAAACTGGAGCACTAATGGTAGTCTCAACTTATATAGCACTTTACAGCAAGGATGCTCCCATTCATACACCAATGTACGCAGACACTGGAGGCAAGGTGGCTGTTTCATGTGGGTTACTCTGAATTAAAGGACAGTGATGGTCCAGTGGTTTGAGTTGCATCCCGTGCTGTCAGTATGGTGTTGTTATGTCCATGTGTGAGTGGTGTGTGGGTGGCAGCACTCCGAGGGGCAGATTACAACCACGCTTCTGTCTGTCTATCCCAGTCAGCTGTAGTAGCTTGGCAGCCTTTCTAAGCTTTATATATTGTACATTATTTAACTTGATGGCCATGCTATGAAATAGCCTGGCTAACGCCAGACTAAAATCCAAGTGATATTTAGTCTGGGGACAACCAATTCATTTTCTTGTAGGAGAGGTGTGGTTTACAATTGTCCATAGCCGTTTATTGGGCGCTACAAATGTCTATCATGCGTCTGCAGTAGCCATAGCCATCATCGTATCCAATGACGTACCAGCTGTAAACTTTTGAGCTAAACTATAGAACATGGTGTAAAGCTTGATCGAAAGATGGCGTCGCGTCTGCTGCTGTCATGTTGGATCTGTAAATAAACATTTTGTTTTTTTATCCGTTAGCAAACTACAAGCTTCCGTATGTCGAATAGCGCGTCATCGGCATCCTCATTCTGTGATTGGTCCCCAAATCCATGCGAAGATTTCGGCCATGGTCCTCAGGCTGCTGTGCAGTTTGAAAGGATTCGAGCGCACACAGCAGCTATGGGTCACCATTTATAAATATAGTAAGTGTTATCGTCTCCGAAATACAATCAGACTGACCTAGTTGTGCTCCTCCATCACACATTCAATATTTTATCGTAAGAATAAATGTGTATTTGAAGAGTACCCAGTGGTAAAACTCTGCAGCTGCATTTTTAAAGATTTCTCAAATCTCTTCAACTGTAATCCATACTGCAGTAATCCTCCTGATATCAGTAGATCTACAGTTCCCTGTGCATTCAGAATGATACGTCTGAATATGACTAACTAGCAATATTTCCTGTACCATATAATTTGCTACAATCGTTTGCTGAGAATAGGAATAGCATGTTACGGAATCCAAATAGAACAGATTTTACTGGACTTCTAGAAGGCTTGTTAAATTTCTGAGGATTCGGTACTCGTTTCATTTTTGGGAAAGGATTCGGAAATAGAATTCAGGATTGTCTTGAATTATTAGTAACATCTTTTCTCTTTTTCTTTAGAATCTTAGCGGCGGCGTGAAGCCTTTCCTTTGCCAAACTGGTACCACATCAGGTTACATGCAGAAACAGCATATTCTACTTGACCTTGGCCGATCCCTGACTTATTATTCACAAGCGCACAGGACCCAATGAAGAGCCTCATAAATTTGATCAGTGGCAGGTGACGCACTCCATGAAATAGACAGTGTCAGTCAGTCTGCGCACTTCAACCAATCCAATTATTCTACCCAATGTGCACTGCAGCGTGTCGCAGATTCCCTGCTACTCCCCTACACGCCAAAGGGCGAAACATGAGCTAAAACTCAACTTACAGCAGCTTTTAATTATGCGCAGTCTTGTTTGCATCATTGTTGGTTCCTTCGTGCATGTTAGAGTAATCCCGCACATTTAAGTCATTGCTCTTTCTTGTGATGAGATCCAGGAAGGGCTAGCAGCTCTATATTCTTCATTAAAAGGAATACGCACCTCTGAGATTGCTACACTTATGAAAGATGGTATTTGTTTTAGCGCTAATGCATAGGAAGTGTCCCTCTGCAGGGAGCCTCTGTACATAACCCGTGGGGATGTCTGCGTTTGCTCAGTGCGCTATTCCCACAAGAGCCCAGTTCGACTATAGGCCCGCGATGTATGCAGCTTTGTAATATTCATCCAATTTATTCTCGCAACTAGCCGCTACTGTTTTCCAGATATCCAGAGATTGCTTTTAAAACGTGTCATGAAAGAGGTGCACACCAGTTAGCTAAACATACTTGGTTTAAACATGGTCTTTCCTTAAATTATCGAGGAGGCTGATGGTTTTGCTGGGCAAAGGAAAAATGCAAGCCTAGGTGTTTTTAAAAATGATCTAATCTAGAAAATACCCCTAGGACATACAATGCTGTAAATGTAGTTGTACAAAGTGCCAGTAGAGGGTACAAACCTTCCTCTGAAACACAGGTATGCTTTTGGTGAGGATATCATTTTATAACACGGTTAAAAGATCAGGAAAAGTTGATTAATGGAGACAAATCGTGCAAAGACAACTTTAAAAAAATATATAGTTTATTATTTGAATCCGTAATATGGTTTGCGTAATATTGCTCACTTTGCCGCTTCTTCTTCTGCTGCTGAAGCTCTCCGATCTGTATTGCCTGGATTTTGTTGCATCACAGAGGGAACTCAGACCCTGCACAGAGTTCTGCATTCAAAGTGCGTTCAACGTTTTTGGCTAACTTCCTGTTGGCTGGCGTAGGGAGGGTCGACCCGTCATTTCGACACCCCTCCACTGCGACGTCCCGCCAATCGGAATGGCGGGGTGTAACAAGCCTAGGGTAAAGACAACTTCCTATCAAACATGTAATGTAAAATAAAAATAAAAGAAGATTTCAAAAACAGAGGAAAGCTCACTTTGAACCGAGTGTGTTTCATAAAAGTTAGTTTAGATCGTGGTGCTAATAGTGTCAGATTAGGGTTAGCCTTTAGCTTTGATGTTAAACCAGCTCCAGTTATAAACGCAAAAGTCTCCTCTGGTTAAGTATTTACAGCCGGTGTAAAGTTTGAATATGTTGCAAGTCATCATCTTGTTTCCAACTACATACTGGTTAAATGTTTGTATATATAAATATTATTTCAACAAGACACGGCGAACTCTCTTTAAGTATGAAACACACACAGGAAAAAGTCGTTATCCAAGGAAGTGAGCATCATCTTGCTGTGCAACATTCCGTGCACATGCTTATTAATCAAAAGTGAAAGTCTGTTTTCATTGTTCTTTGACAGATAAATCTAACTGCTGCCTGCAGAAGGTGCTCCCGGCGAATTTGAAATCCTTACCAGCCCGGTATCTTACTCCTTGCCGTCTTTTCCATCCAGACATTATCTCAAATGTGAAAATGGTTTGAACTAATCACATTCAACGGACCTGCTTCTTTAGATTTGAAAGCCATTGCCTTTTTCATCCATGTCTAATTGCATTGACACTGTGTTCCTTCCCCAGCACATTTTGAGCTGGGCCCTCCTCTATTGCTTGTTTCCCTCTCTCATTTCACAGTCATTAGCCCGATAACAGACACCCTACCTGCTGTTCGTGTGGACCCCAGCTCAGAGGGGGCTGGAATAATGACCCAGCTGGGGTGAGAAAATCCCCGCTGCAAAATCAATGGTCCACAAAGACCTCAAGAACATCTCTGACATTTATATCACGGCCCGCGATGATATTGAATAACTGCCATGTTTCAAATGGATAAGCATTAGCCGACATAATTCATCATTTGTGCATCAACAACACTATTACAGTTTGATGTCTGGGGAGGGCAGTGGTCCCCGTCCATTTCACTCCAAGAGACCGATACCAGACGGGACATTTTTTCCACGGACATAGCTTTTATTTTCTTCTTGTTTGATTTATATTAGCCGATTATTCATTACTGCTATACTCTCAATCACGTTGACACATTTCTCTGAATCAAATCGGCATCTGCATAACAGCTTCATCTTCTCAAAGCCAGACTTGTTCTTAGCAAGTGTCGTTTTTGTAGTTACAAGGAAAAATGCTTAAATCAGTCCCCAGAGTTATTGTGTTCATTCATTCTTTGGACACAGCAGGTCAAACATGGATCATCTGAACTGCAGAGAGGATCATTTACTGAGCGTTTGTTCATGTGCAAAACGGGCAGCACGTGCAGAAGTGGATCGTCAGCAGTGTCTTTTGCGCATTATTCACTCGCAAAAGCCTTTTCTCATTTAGATTTCAGAGTTTGGGCCCTAACGCAGTAACACAAACACACACACACACAATCTCGAATGGTAAATTTGGTGCAACGTGCCCACAAATCTCTGCATACAATTTTCCAGCGTGCACTCGATATATGTCTGTCTTGATAAATGACCCCCTAAGTCAGATCCACAGCATTTGTTTCACAATAAGTCCATTTTTTGTATTATTTATTTATTTTTTTTGATTAATGGCTGGTGTACATGATTTTTAGATGTCACATTGCACAACATGGGGATTGTGACATCGTGAGCTGCACTTGTCTCCACAGTGGGATTGTTCAAAGAGACAATCGTGGCTATACAACCAAAGTTTTGTCATGGCAGTGTCAGGCTTCAGAAGGCGTGTTTAGCTGAGGCGAGCGGTGTTTATCTCCAGGGAAAAGTGCAGGGAAAGTCCTGTAGAATGCTGAGTTCCATGGTAGTTGGTGCAGTATTTCTGGACCTAAAAAAAAGCCTTTGACACTGTGGATCACAGCGTGCTATTTTAACAAACTCAAGCTCTTTAAAATGTCACCAAGCTCTTCAGCATGGTTAAAATCATATTTTGAGGGAAGGCAGCAGTGCGTTAAGGTTAATGGGGGGATGTCTAGCTCTCTTCCCTAACAACATGGGGGTTCCTCAAGGATCAGTACTGGGGCCATTGTTGTTTACAATGTACATCAATGACCTCCCTGATAGCTGCCAATGTGTCAACTGCCAGCTGTACGCAGATGATACAGTAATTCATCTGTCTGCTAAAACTCCAGCTCTGGCAGCGCAGCAGTTGACACTTGCTCTAGTAAACATCTCTAAATGGCTCGAGTTGTCTCACCTAACCCCTAAACGTGGAGAAAACCGTTGCTGTCTGTTTCTCAATTAAAACAAGACCTTCTAACAGCACCTTTGAAGTAAGCATAAACAATGAAATCATACAAGAAGCAAAAGAGACCAAATATCTTGGAATTATTCTTGATAACAACCTTCAATTTCAAAGTCAAGTCAAAAATGTGTGTAAAAAGGTCAAATCCAACTTGAACTGTTTTCGTTTCACCAGGGGGCCCTGTTATACATGCATGCCATGATTTTTTCACATCTGTCCTACTGCGTCACATCATGGTCACAAACCTCCCCGTCCACACACAAGCCGGTTGTTTCATTGTACAAACAGGCAGTCAAGGTATTTGACAGAAAACCTATGAGATGGCATCACTGTGACATCATCCATAGACATAATCTTTTTACTTTTGAAAACGTTATGCATTTTACTATTCTGAAATTGGTCTTTAAATGTTTGAACAGTCATGTGTCGCCGCTGCTTTCCGCTCTCATTGTTCGGCGCCAGGACTCACGCAGACCCTCCACCAGAGCCTCGGTGAGTGGGGACTGTGTTCTCCCAAAATTTACAAAATCTTTTGGACCGTCCCGTTTCTCTTTTAATGGATCCAGACTGTGGAACTCTCTGCCCACTGATTTAATACTGCAGACTGACATGAACAGTTTTTACAGAGGTCTGAAACAATGGCTGAAGTCAAGTCAAATGTTTAAGTGGTGCAAAAAGCGAGTGCAGCTGAGATTCATGTCTCATAAAGGTTCAAGGGCCACAGCGCAAACTCAAATCTTCAGATTTGCGGCACTGATAATATTATAAGCAGTTTCATTGACTGCACCAAGTCGACGACTGACTCAACTCACTTCTCAAAATCATGACTCTCCAGGAGCTCCGAAAATAGTGTGCCGTTTTTAAAGACATGTGTGGTTCATGAACGTCCGCGGTCTCCTGTGACGGCATCTCTTCATTAGCGCTGCGTTGCCAGTTGCGGCGGGATTACGCTGTCTGTGGTAATAACATGAATGGTCTGGCGTACAGTCCGGTTAATCCCAGCCCCAGACCGCATACGGGTGAGGGTCAAACCTCTGGGCAGACGAGGGCGTGGATGTTCTGTTAATGTGGATCCGATTATGTTACGTCTGGACAGCGGAGATGAGATATTAGCAACCTCACGACTCCTCATTACAGTATATGTGGACTATAAACAATGAGTAAATGTTTTTTTATGTTGTCCCTTTTGTCCCTTGAGTCGGCATCCCAGACAAAACATTTCGTGAACATCAGGTACGTCTGACGAGGCAGTGACTGGGGGGTGGTCAGAAAAGGCATTAGAGGCATTTTGAGGAGCAGAAGTGCAATGGTGTAAACTGGGTCACCCCAATGTTCCCCAGGAGCATCGGGGAACACCCTCACATCGAGATGCCAGAGGTGTGCCCCAGCTGCAGAGCTCCATGTGACAGTAATTTCCACAGGCCTTGGATAGGAGTGAGGGTTAGGATTCAGGATGTGGCTTGATGTGGGACCCGTCAGTGGAGTAAGGTAGGTAGATCGATCAGGTAGAGTATGGATACCAATGAGCATGAATAAAAGGCGTGGCAGCACTTACTTCATTGGTCTACGTCAAAACACCTCCACAGACTCTCATGTTACAGGAGGTGCAAGTGTACGTTCAGTTCCTCTTTAGTTCAGTTTATTAGTATTAATTTCAAACTTTGTGGGAGTAATTTAACATTGGCAATATTAAAGGAACAGGCCACCTTTCTTCCATACTGAGATATGTTCTTACCTGAGCTTAGACAAGTGGATGCGAACACCAGACCTGTCTTTGTGCCCATGGAAGAGCGTGGTCGCTTCTAACTTCACCCCGTTTGGAGCTGTAGGAATATCCTGGGAGAGGCCAAATGCTAACAACATCTTTGGTCGTTTTGCGTGACTGAGGGCACACACAAAGATCACGCATCAGCTCATCTAAGCTCAGGTAAGAACATATCTCAGTGTGGAAGAAAGGTGGCCTGTTCCTTTAAGTAACCAGTGAAATTAACATTCTAAAGGGGCCTACACATTAAAAAGAAGAAATGTATTGTTTGAAATACATTCATCCATATAATAAATTATGACCAGTATCGCTATTACAAATTACCCCCAAAAGTACCTAACTTTTTTTTTTAAGGCGGTATCGGCCATCATCGGCCCCTCACACTTCCCGTCCTCATGCCCTTCATTAACCTCTTAACCGAGCGCATTTTCTCCAGCTCGGCTTTACCCAAATCTAAAAGCTTCTCGACTGGAGTTTACAGCCTGTAGACCTGCAAAACTGTTCCTGCTTTTATGTCACATTTTTGGGAGCTGTCGCCACGGTGCTCGGAATAGCCACCGGAGAAGATTCAAAGATTACTCAAGGTTGTAATGAGCAACAGAAATGCGACGAAAAGGCAACAAAAAAGTGTTTTGTAGGTCTTAGCTTTCAAATGAGGCGTTACTCTGGCTCTTTTAGATTTGGGTAACGCTGATACAAAAATCAGAGAGAAAATGCACTTTTTTTTTTTTCTTTATTCAAAACACTGTTGTTTTTAAAAAGCCCAATCATATAGAAATGAAACGGAACCAGCCCTAATGTCTTGGTCTTAAAAAATATATGCTGGCACAGAGACCATTTGAGGCCATTTAAATGAAATTTAAGACTATACAGATATGTTGAAAGTAACGATTTTTAGTTAGAGAAAACTATGAGAAGCACGAGCTAAAATCACTTGGAGCTCTGGAGAAGGGCATGCGCTCAGGATAAAATACTGAAATGTCTCTTTTACAGAATAGAACAGAGACATAGACTCCTTTAACACACGGGGACGTTCCAAATGTAAATATTTAGAGTTGTCTGGGTGGAGAGGATGGTGCCACGCCGCTCCGCTCAGCATCTGCTTCACTCCTGCCTGGGGCCCGCTGCCGTCATCTGAAACCGCCACCACAGCTCGTATAGCGCCTCTATTCATGGTCCGCTTCCCATGTACAAGCCCCAGTTTAGCTTTATGGGGAGAAAAACAAAAAAATATGCCCGGAGTTATTTCGCATAAAAATGATCCAGCTGGGATACCCAGTCCGAGATGAGGAAAGCCGGGGAAATGGCCGGGGCTAAGTGGACATCTGCTGCCTTGTTCTCGCGACTGTAATAAAAACAAGTGTATAATGGTCATAATCGTTTGAGTCGCTGGGTTGCGCAGAGGACCAGAGAGAGAACGTGGAGTTTATGGAGCAGAAAGCAATAAGGAAACGTGCCACACAGCCAAAAGGTTTCAGGTTCACTTCCCACAGTGTGGAGTTTACATGTTCTTCCTGTTTCTGAGTGTAAAGTGTTACGTATGACAAGGAAACTCGTGAAAAAGAAGCGAACCCAAGACCTAAGAAGTACTGCCATAAACCAGACTGGCAGTGAGGCCCGTTTTCCTAAGTGATTTGTGGATGGTTTTGTGGTTGGGATGCGACGATTAACGGGTTTTGCCCACGAGAGGTGCGGGTGCAGAGGTTGATACGGTTAAAACATGAGATGCGTGGGTAATGACATCCTCCTGACATACGTACTCGTGCTCCTCTGTGTTTACATGAAAAGTGTCAACACAAAAGCACCTATGAATAATATATGAATGGAAAACGACTTGGAAGACTTGGAGACTGAGGTGCTTGTTGTCAGTTGTTCCTGGTGCTGCGTATGGAGTACAGTACAGTACAGTATTCCGGATCGGATGTTTACATGCGTCCGAGAAGCCAGAACACTCGTATCCCTGTTTACATGAGCAACTACAGTGTCCCGGATATTTACAGATAATAACCAATAATAGAGTTCTTTCCCAGCTGAGCCATATCTGTTTCTATCGTTCGCACATGCTCAGTACGTCAGCATTGGTGAAAAGTGTGGAAATATCCCAGTGTGTTTACATGCGCTCGAGTAACCTGGTTATGACAGTATTCTGGACGTTATGTTTACATGTGTCTGAGAAACCAGGACACTCGCACATGCTCGGTACATCAGCAATGATGAAAAACCAGGATACTGTGCGTTTACAAGGGCTCTAAATTCCCGGTTATTAGCTATATTCCGGTTATGGCAGTTTTCGGGATATGGTGTTTATATGACACTGAGAAATTTTAAAAACTCAAATTCCTTGTTTACATGATCAAATAAGGAAACCCAAATTTAAGGTATGTCCGCGCAGGCGCATACAATACATTTTTGAGCGCAATACGGTGAAAATATGAAAGGCATAAATGCGTGGCTTATTGCGGGGCTTGTTCTTTTGAACGCCCACTTTGGGCTCAATGTTTTGGATTATTTTGAGTAGAGTTTTAGGTATAGAAATAAACTTCATACTGTCACCCTACAGCGATTCTAATTCCGTTTTCTCGTAACGCTTCTTTGCTGTTGGCTCCAGGGGCATCTCGAGAACTGCCCCGCTCCACAGCATGGCCCAGTGGTCACGGGGGGTCAGTGGGGCAGTTGTGTAGTGACCAGGAGGAGAGTGCTTGGAGGGGAGGAGGAGGTCTTATCGGAGCTGTAAGGAGCTTGTTCCTGACCCTGATTAGTCGGATCTGCCGTCGGGATTACGCTGGAGGCAGCATCAGATGGAGCGAGGCAGAGAGAGTGAAGGAAGAGCTCAAATGGACGACATGCGATTAGGGAGATTAATATTATAAGATTAAAAGTCACCGTTCGGCTAAACTGCCTTCCCGTGTTCCAGCACTTCCTCATTTGTCACTGCACAAGTAAACGAAAAGGGCAGGAGGGGCTCAAAAACAAATGCATCCGCGACTCGTGTGTTAAAAGTTGATCATTAAGACTTTCAAAAGACAATCTGCCGACTGTGACCGGTCTAATAAAAGTCAGAGGCTTCATTTCCTTAACTAAGGCCTGGTGAAAAAGAAAAAGAAAAAATGTCCACGAGTACAGGGAGAGGGGGCAAATGAGAGAATTCTGTGGGAGAATTGGCCTTTTCACTTTAAAAATGCATACGTTCTGATGTTGTTTACGCTGAATCAACAAACAAAAACTGGCAAAAGGTACAATATCTTCTGTCAGCACAAAATACTAGTGGCATTATTCAAGTTGAAAAAAGCAACAACAACAAAAACAATAATAAACCATGTATTTGTGTTTATTTGTGTATTATGCTAAATCGACCTTTTTAGAGCCTGTGCAATGTTGTTCTCCCATCAAAAACATGCCTGGAGTCGTTTTTTTCCGAGCCGCTGGCGCATCTTTGAGTTATCTTTGGATCATCACCGGTGGCAGCCAAACAGCTCCTCCTGTATACACACAGCTCCTCCTTTCATCGCAAAGTAAAAACACAGGTGGAGGAGGTGAATATTTTGTCTGTCATTGTTCTGAACTAATTTGGTCATATTTAAGCCCGAGTTTAGTCTTGGTTGTAGACCTGCATCGATCATCTAAGTTTAGATCTACTTCTTAATGCCTTTTATCAGCACTCAGCACGGCCCAGCTCCACTCAGCACGCATCTACCTAGCCTTCTTAGAATTGTCGTTACCCCCTTGGACAAGCCGGTGCTGAACATGATTAAAACAAATCATTGGCGGCTGATCTACCAGAGAAAAGACAAGAAAACCGGATTAAGGGTGTTCTCGACCCGAGAGCGGCTCTTTCGGGTCAGTGTGAATCCAACCGCAGTTTGGGCCGGTCTAAACAGCCGCTCCGAGTCCGGCTGAAACAGGTAAATGTGGCCGACCTCGGGTTGAACCACTCTCGCTTTCACACATCTTTTTTGCGCAAATGAAACAATGAATGAGGCATTTGGATTATACTCTGACGAGGCAAAATGGATCAACTTTACATCAACAAGGTACGTCTCTCTTCTGCCCCTTGTTCCCTTCCTGCTGCAGTAAAGCTTTCCTCTCCGTGAGCCGATTAAGGTCATTTCTCTTCTCTTGAACTAACTTTGAAGGAAACACAGTTGAAATGGGGGCGCTCTCGGGTCGACCCATAAGGCACTCCAACATGTGTGAAAACGCCCTAAGATGTACAGTGTTAAAATGCAAATATTGGTTGTTTATACTCACTTTTTTTTTAAATTTGTTTTCAAGTCAATTTTACATACCATCTAATCGTAATCAATCAATGTGAAATGTTCCATCTTTCGAAAGGGCCGGAAGTCCTAAAAATGGCGTCCCAAACAGGAAAAATGCCATTACTAAGAGGGCATGCGACAGTCAGTGGAACTTAGCGTTACTGAAAGACAATCACAGTATCACATGAAAAAAGTGTTGCCGCCTTTAGTAATAACGATAGCTTAGCCATTACCCTGTGTGAAATCCCCCGATTCCCACAGCCTATATATACAGTATATACGGCAAAAGTGTGAAGAGACAAACTGTAGATTAGAGCGTCTGGAGCAAAGCCGAGAGAATCCAATTTGAATATGTAAATGTTATCAATGGGCTCGTATAGCGCAGGAACACGGTGCTCGGATGGAGAACACGGCACAACAATGGACCTGAAGCGATTAAGTGTTTACGAGAGCCGGCGTGTGCGAGCGCAGAATCAATTATCGTGGGTTGGGAAATAACAGGAGAACGGCGACGGCAAGAAGAGAGGTGTTTGCATGAGCCTCTCGGCCGTCCAGGTGTTTTCTTGTGTTTGAGTTGTGGAAGTTGTGCCTCTCTCGTCCGATCAATACTGGACACTTTCACCCTGACAAAAAAACGGCTCTAGATTGGAGTTTTCAGCCGCATTATTGTGGTGAAGGTGAAGAAATGAGTATGGTTGCACATGTGTTTCCCTGACTATTTGAGTGTTTCTTGAGAGCTGTCGTAACAATTGACTTTCTCCGCGGTGAGATCGATAAAGTTCTTTCTCATCTCTTGTCTCGTATCGGTTTGATGATGCCGGCTGCGGTTGTGAAGGCTGCTGAATATGTGTGTGGGCTGTGCAGTTTCAAACGTATGAGCACTCGTGTCAAAAGGTGAGTGATTATTCAAGCGAGCTGAACATCAAATTAACCAGACGTTCCTTCACCCTCGTCTCGCAATACATGACGGAGAAAGAGGAATTATTCAAAGACAACCACGGCTGTTCTCTTCTGTCAGACGATGCATTTTCCTCCTTGAGTTGACCAGGCGTCGGAATCCGGAGATGAGGATTGTACTCTCTCTCCAAAGTGTTGTATATGAACATTCAGCATTAAACTAACATTACGTTGTCCAACAGGAGAGACTTTTATTCACTATTGTAATTATGGATACAACTTGTTTACAGTTTATCGTAAGTCTGACCAAGGAACTCTTTTGTTTCTATCTATCTATCTATCGAATGATTTGACAGCTCTAAACCACAGAAGCCTGGGCTGGTGAGGAGTTTGCCTAGAGCTCCCCCTGTAGGCAGCAGTAGGAAAGGTTTAAATGACACACTAACAAAACATGGTTTATTTATTTGAACAGGGACAGTGTACAATATACATTACCCTCAGAAAGGAGAGATGCATTGTACCAGGTTATAGCACTTGTGCTAATTTCCACCTGCAGTCCCTGGGCCTATTGTATATGTTTTTAGCGGTAGGGGAAACCGGAGTACCCGGAGGAAACCTACGCAGACACGGGGTGAACATGCAAACTCCACACAGAAAGGCCCCGTCCAGGTGGGAGACGAACCCGGACCTTCTAGCTGTGAAGCACGAGCGCTAACCGCTGTGCTACCGTGCCGCCCTAAAAGTTGAATTAAAGTTGAATTAGCGTAAAACAGGCCCCTTGATAACGCACACGACTCTGGGCCAGCCTGTTGTCGGTGTTGATCCGTGACTGTAACCCGAACAAAGAGAGATGCGCTCATCCCGGCAGCTCATTTCGGCGGGAGCAAATCACGCGGAAACCAGCCCAGCCGAGCAGGCACCATGACGGGAGCCCACCACCGCTACAATCCCCTTTACCATCCTCTGAGTCCAGTGATGTGCCGGTTCATTGGTCCAGGCCAGGTAGACACACAGAGGGGGCATTCCCAGTTTAAATCTCCAAAAAGACCATTTTAAATGCTCAGCTGGATAAAACAAACAATCAAATTAAAATGATCTTAAAGTTCCACAATGTGCGTATGTGTACAGTCGTCCTCTTTGTATTCGAAGCATACCATTATGACATATTTAGGCCCGAGCGGCCTGCCGTAGCAAGGGCCTATTGTAATCGCAACGCAGTGCGCGCAGCGCACTGTACCGAGGTGCGCGGAGCGCACGAAAACAGCGCGAAGCGCTGTCCCCATGTCAAACGTAAACTCACCGTGTAAAACAGTGACTGCCCACACGTCTGGTGTGGGCCCTTATACTTGTAATTGCAGCAAAATGAATGGGGGTATATGGCCAACTGTCATACGGAGGTGGATGACGAGCGCGAAGCGCTCGTCATCCACCTCCGAGCCCCACCGGTGCGTGGGGGAAGTCGAAAGCTTTCAAAAAATGTATAATATGTTGTAGTCGCGAAAGCGACTATATTGTTTTTGCAGGAAATATTATTAGGCCCGAGCGGCCTGCCGTAGCAAGGGCCTATTG
Source organism: Proterorhinus semilunaris (assembly GCA_021464625.1). Taxonomy (NCBI): domain Eukaryota; kingdom Metazoa; phylum Chordata; class Actinopteri; order Gobiiformes; family Gobiidae; genus Proterorhinus; species Proterorhinus semilunaris. Next base: position 25,158,890 of record CM038360.1, read on the forward strand.
TAATCGCAACGCAGTGCGCGCAGCGCACTGTACCGAGGTGCGCGGAGCGCACGAAAACAGCGCGAAGCGCTGTCCCCATGTCAACCGTAAACTCACCGTGTAAAACAGTGACTGCCCACACCTCTGGTGTGGGCCCTTATACTTGTAATTGCAGCAAAATCAATGGGGGTATATGGCCAACTGTCATACGGAGGTGGATGACGAGCGCGAAGCGCTCGTCATTCACCTCCGAGCCCCACGGGTGCGTGGGGGAAGTCGAAAGCTTTAAAAAAATGCATATGTTGTAGTCGCGAAAGCGACTATATTGTTTTTGCAAGAAATATTATTATTCTTCTTTATTTATTAGGCCCGAGCGGCCTGCCGTAGCAAGGGCCTATTGTAATCGCAACGCAGTGCGCGCAGCGCACTGTACTGAGGTGCGCGGAGCGCACGAAAACAGCGCGAAGCGCTGTCCCCATGTCAAACGTAAACTCACCGTGTAAAACAGTGACTGCCCACACCTCTGGTGTGGGCCCTTATACTTATAATTGCAGCAAAATGAATGGGGGTATATGGCCAACTGTCATACGGAGGTGGATGACGAGCGCGAAGCGCTCGTCATTCACCTCCGAGCCCCACCGGTGCGTCGGGGAAGTCGAAAGCTTTAAAAAAATGCATAATATGTTGTAGTCGCGAAAGCGACTATATTGTTTTTGCAAGAAATATTATTATTCTTCTTTATTCTTCTTCTTCTTCTTCTTTCTTCTTCTGCTCTTTGAGCAGGAATTTGACCCCCTGAACGTAGTCAAAAACTCACCAAACTTTGCCCAAAATTCAGATCCGGCGAAAAATTTATTAAAATGTGTGTTTCGTTTTGGGGAAATAAAAAATGGCGCGACAGCGCCACCTACAAAAGTGAAAATACATTGCGCCTATGGGGAGGGGGCCAACATAAACTTTGTCGCAGAGCGACGGGATTCGGTACAGACCTTCGTCCTGTGAGGACAAACAAAATATATTATTGTGGCCACGCCCCCAGACAAACCGGAAGTCCGCCATTTTGACAGGAAGTCGGGAAAATGGTGAGTCAGCGTTTTCGCTGACGTCGCATTTTAACGAACTCCTCCTAGGGCGTTTCACCAAATGAGCCCAAAATCGCTCCACTTCATCTCGAGATGTGGGGCATCAAAAGTTATCCAAATTTTTTGGCTAAGTTTTACGGTTTGTTTGCGGCGAAGCCGCAATCTTTACGAAGATTTTTGCGACTTTCCGAAAACAACAAAATGCTCCCATTTGCACAAACGAACTCCGATTAAAAATCGGAAATATACATTTTATTGACCTTTCACCCCCGGACACAACAAATGTGAAAAAGTGAGATTTGGCGCGATAGCGCCCCCTCCAGGCTGAGAAGAAAAAATGCATTATGGGAAAAAAATTAGTTTCTCGGAAATGGATAAAATTCGGCACAATAATAACTGATGGCATCCCGATCCAAAAAGCCAATGAGACCCATACCGTATTTTGTACGGTGTTGCCATGGAGACGACCGAGGCTCGCCATGTTATTCCAATGGGACTGACCCGCATATCACACATTATACACAATTACAGCTCGTTAGCGCCCTCTGTGAGGAGCTTGTGGACAGTAGTGATTGAAGTACGGCCCGTCAGGGCCGTCCGATGCTGCTTGTGAAATAAAAAAGATTTGGGGCGCGCTAGCGCCCTCTGCAGGTTGGAGCCATCATTCACATGGAGACGCTAAAAATCTCGTTTTGATGTTTACTCACAAAGATTAATGGCACATCAGGGCAATAAAATGTAGTGTGGCCACGTTGGCGCCCTCGGTAGGGTTATGGCGCGGCAATGGAGGCACTAAGGGAGGCCTCCATTACATGGTTGCCAGGCGACCGACAGGAGGTCGGCCATTTTGGGAAAAATCGAGCAATCAGCGCCGAAGGCGCCATTTCTCGCCTTTGCTCTTTTATAATCTCGACCTAGGGTGGCAGCGACATTATAACCACGTAGGGCGCGGCAGCGCCTCCCGGTTATTGCGGCGGCGTGCGGGAACCGGCGTCAACCGGCCAACGAACCCCCGCGAGGGCCTCTCGATGCCGCTTGCGGCTTTAATTAGGCCCGAGCGGCCTGCCGTAGCAAGGGCCTATTGTAATCGCAACGCAGTGCGCGCAGCGCACTGAACCTAGGTGCGCGGAGCGCACGAAAACAGCGCGAAGCGCTGTCCCCATGTCAAACGTAAACTCACCGTGTAAAACAGTGACTGCCCACACCTCTGGTGTGGGCCCTTATACTTATAATTGCATGAAAATCAATGGGGGTATATGGCCAACTGTCATACGGAGGTGGATGACGAGCGCGAAGCGCTCGTCATCCACCTCCGAGCCCCACGGGTGCGTGGGGGAAGTCGAAAGCTTTCCAAAAATGTATAATATGATGTTGTCGCGAAAGCGACTATATTGTTTTTGCAGGAAATATTATTAGGCCCGAGCGGCCTGCCGTAGCAAGGGCCTATTGTAATCGCAACGCAGTGCGCGCAGCGCACTGTACCGAGGTGCGCGGAGCGCACGAAAACAGCGCGAAGCGCTGTCCCCATGTCAACCGTAAACTCACCGTGTAAAACAGTGACTGCCCACACGTCTGGTGTGGGCCCTTATACTTGTAATTGCAGCAAAATGAATGGGGGTATATGGCCAACTGTCATACGGAGGTGGATGACGAGCGCGAAGCGCTCGTCATCCACCTCCGAGCCCCACGAGTGTGTGGGGGAAGTCAAAAGCTTTCCAAAAATGTATAATATGATGTAGTCGCGAAAGCGACTATATTGTTTTTGCAGGAAATATTATTATTATTAGGCCCGAGCGGCCTGCCGTAGCAAGGGCCTATTGTAATCGCAACGCAGTGCGCGCAGCGCACTGTACCGAGGTGCGCGGAGCGCACGAAAACAGCGCGAAGCGCTGTCCCCATGTCAACCGTAAACTCACCGTGTAAAACAGTGACTGCCCACACGTCTGGTGTGGGCCCTTATACTTGTAATTGCAGCAAAATGAATGGGGGTATATGGCCAACTGTCATACGGAGGTGGATGACGAGCGCGAAGCGCTCGTCATCCACCTCCGAGCCCCACGAGTGTGTGGGGGAAGTCAAAAGCTTTCCAAAAATGTATAATATGATGTAGTCGCGAAAGCGACTATATTGTTTTTGCAGGAAATATTATTATTATTTTTTTTCTTCTTCTTCTTCTTCTTCTTCTTCTGCTCTTTGAGCAGGAATTTGACCCCCTGAACATAGTTGAAAACTCACCAAACTTTGCCCAAAATTCAGATCCGGTGAAAAATTAATTAAAATGTGTGTTTCGTTTTGGGGAAATAAAAAATGGCGCGACAGCGCCACCTACAAAAGTGAAAATACATTGCGCCTATGGGGAGGGGGCCAACATAAACTTTGTCGCAGAGCGACGGGATTCGGTACAGACATTCGTCCTGTGAGGACAAACAAAATATATTATTGTGGCCACGCCCCCTGACAAACCGGAAGTCCGCCATTTTGACAGGAAGTCCGGAAAATGCTGAGTCAGCGTTTTCGCTGACAATGCATTTTAACGAACTCCTCCTAGGGCGTTTCACCAAATGAGCCCAAAATCGCTCCAGCTCATCTCGAGATGTGGGGCATCAAAAGTTATCCAAATTTTTTGGCTAAGTTTTACGGTTTGTTTGCGGCGAAGCCGCAATCTTTACGAAGAATTTTGCGACTTTCCGAAAACAACAAAATGCTCCCATTTGCACAAACGAACTCCGATAAAAAATCGGAAATATACATTTTATTGACCTTTGACCCCCGGACACAACAAATGTGAAAAAGTGAGATTTGGCGCGATAGCGCCCCCTCTAGGCTGAGAAGAAAATATGCATTATGGGAAAAAAATTAGTTTCTCGGAAATGGATAAAATTCGGCACAGTAATAGCTGATGGCATCCCGATCCAAAAAGCCAATGAGACCCATACCGTATTTTGTACGGTGTTGCCATGGAGACGACCGAGGCTCGCCATGTTATTCCAATGGGACTGACCCGCATATCACACATTATACACATTACAGCTCGTTAGCGCCCTCTGTGAGGAGCTTGTGGACAGTAGTGATTGAAGTACGGCCCGTCAGGGCCGTCCGATGCTGCTTGTGAAATAAAAAAGATTTGGGGCGCGCTAGCGCCCTCTGCAGGTTGGAGCCATCATTCACATGGAGACGCTAAAAATCTCGTTTTGACGTTTACTCACAAAAATTAATGGCACATCAGGGCAATAAAATGTAGTGTGGCCACGTTGGCGCCCTCGGTAGGGTTATGGCGCGGCAATGGAGGCACTAAGGGAGGCCTCCAGTACATGGTTGCTAGGCGACCAACAGGTGGTCGGCCATTTTGGGAAAAATCGAGTAATCAGCGCCGAAGGCGCCATTTCTCGCCTTTGCTCTTTTATAATCTCGACCCAGGGTGGCAGCGACATTATAACCACGTAGGGCGCGGCAGCGCCTCCCGGTTATTGCGGCGGCGTGCGTCAACCGGCGTCAACCGGCCAACGAGACCCGCGAGGGCCTCTCGATGCCGCTTGCGGCTTTAATTTTTTTTCTTCTTCTTCTTCTTCTTCTTCTTCTGCTCTTTGAGCAGGAATTTGACCCCCTGAACATAGTTGAAAACTCACCAAACTTTGCCCAAAATTCAGATCCGGTGAAAAATTAATTAAAATGTGTGTTTCGTTTTGGGGAAATAAAAAATGGCGCGACAGCGCCACCTACAAAAGTGAAAATACATTGCGCCTATGGGGAGGGGGCCAACATAAACTTTGTCGCAGAGCGACGGGATTCGGTACAGACATTCGTCCTGTGAGGACAAACAAAATATATTATTGTGGCCACGCCCCCTGACAAACCGGAAGTCCGCCATTTTGACAGGAAGTCCGGAAAATGCTGAGTCAGCGTTTTCGCTGACAATGCATTTTAACGAACTCCTCCTAGGGCGTTTCACCAAATGAGCCCAAAATCGCTCCAGCTCATCTCGAGATGTGGGGCATCAAAAGTTATCCAAATTTTTTGGCTAAGTTTTACGGTTTGTTTGCGGCGAAGCCGCAATCTTTACGAAGAATTTTGCGACTTTCCGAAAACAACAAAATGCTCCCATTTGCACAAACGAACTCCGATAAAAAATCGGAAATATACATTTTATTGACCTTTGACCCCCGGACACAACAAATGTGAAAAAGTGAGATTTGGCGCGATAGCGCCCCCTCTAGGCTGAGAAGAAAATATGCATTATGGGAAAAAAATTAGTTTCTCGGAAATGGATAAAATTCGGCACAGTAATAGCTGATGGCATCCCGATCCAAAAAGCCAATGAGACCCATACCGTATTTTGTACGGTGTTGCCATGGAGACGACCGAGGCTCGCCATGTTATTCCAATGGGACTGACCCGCATATCACACATTATACACATTACAGCTCGTTAGCGCCCTCTGTGAGGAGCTTGTGGACAGTAGTGATTGAAGTACGGCCCGTCAGGGCCGTCCGATGCTGCTTGTGAAATAAAAAAGATTTGGGGCGCGCTAGCGCCCTCTGCAGGTTGGAGCCATCATTCACATGGAGACGCTAAAAATCTCGTTTTGACGTTTACTCACAAAAATTAATGGCACATCAGGGCAATAAAATGTAGTGTGGCCACGTTGGCGCCCTCGGTAGGGTTATGGCGCGGCAATGGAGGCACTAAGGGAGGCCTCCAGTACATGGTTGCTAGGCGACCAACAGGTGGTCGGCCATTTTGGGAAAAATCGAGTAATCAGCGCCGAAGGCGCCATTTCTCGCCTTTGCTCTTTTATAATCTCGACCCAGGGTGGCAGCGACATTATAACCACGTAGGGCGCGGCAGCGCCTCCCGGTTATTGCGGCGGCGTGCGTCAACCGGCGTCAACCGGCCAACGAGACCCGCGAGGGCCTCTCGATGCCGCTTGCGGCTTTAATTATTCTTTCTTTCTTCTTCTTCTTCTTCTTCTTCTTCTTCTGCTCTTTGAGCAGGAATTTGACCCCCTGAACATAGTTGAAAACTCACCAAACTTTGCCCAAAATTCAGATCCGGTGAAAAATTTATTAAAATGTGTGTTTCGTTTTGGGGAAATAAAAAATGGCGCGACAGCGCCACCTACAAAAGTGAAAATACATTGCGCCTATGGGGAGGGGGCCAACATAAACGTTGTCATAGAGCGACGAGATTCGGTAGAGACATTTGTCATGTGACGACAACCAAAAACTATTATTGTGGCCACGCCCCCAGACAAACCGGAAGTCCGCCATTTTGACAGGAAGTCGGGAAAATGGTGAGTCAGCGTTTTCGCTGACGTCGCATTTTAACGAACTCCTCCTAGGGCGTTTCACCAAATGAGCCCAAAATCGCTCCAGTTCATCTCGAGATGTGGGGCATCAAAAGTTATCCAAATTTTTTGGCTAAGTTTTACGGTTTGTGTGCGGCGAAGCCGCAATCTTTACGAAGAATTTTGCGACTTACCGAAAACAACAAAATGCTCCCATTTACACAAACGAACTCCGATAAAAAATCGGAAATATACATTTTATTGACCTTTCACCCCCGGACACAACAAATGTGAAAAAGTGAGATTTGGCGCGATAGCGCCCCCTCTAGGCTGACAAGAAAAAATGCATTATGGAAAAAAAATTAGTTTCTCGGAAATGGATAAAATTCGGCACAAAAATAGCTGATGGCATCCCGATCCAAAAAGCCAATGAGACCCATACCGTATTTTGTATGGTGTTGCCATGGTGACGCCCGAGGCCCACCATGTTAATCTAATGGGACTGAAACACAAATCTCACATTATACACAATTACAGCGCGTTAGCGCCCCCTGTAAGGAGCTTGTGGACAGTAGTCATTGAAATACGGCCCGTCAAGGCCGTCTGATGCTGCTTGTGAAATAAAAAAGATTTGGGGTGCGCGCTGGCGCCCTCTGCAGGTTGGAGCCATCATTCACATGAAGACGCTAAAAATGTCGTTTTGATGTTTACTCAAAGATTAATGACTCATCAGGGCAATACAATGTAGTGTGTGTGCAATGGAGGCACTAAGGGAGGCCTCCATTACATGGTTGCTAGGCGACCAACAGGTGGTCGGCCATTTTGGGAACAATCGAGTAATCAGCGCCGAAGGCGCCATTTCTCGCATTTGCTCTTTTATAATCTCGACCTAGGGTGGCAGCGACGTTATAACCACATAGGGCGCGGCAGCGCCTCACGGTTATTGCGGCGGCGTGCGTCAACCGGCGTCTACCGGCCCATGAGACCCGCGAGGGCCTCTCGATGCCGCTTGCGGCTTTAATTAGGCCCGAGCGGCCTGCCGTAGCAAGGGCCTATTGTAATCGCAACGCAGTGCGCGCAGCGCACTGAACCTAGGTGCGCGGAGCGCACGAAAACAGCGCGAAGCGCTGTCCCCATGTCAAACGTAAACTCACCGTGTAAAACAGTGACTGCCCACACCTCTGGTGTGGGCCCTTATACTTATAATTGCATGAAAATCAATGGGGGTATATGGCCAACTGTCATCCACCTCCGAGCCCCACGGGTGCGTGGGGGAAGTCGAAAGCTTTCCAAAAATGTATAATATGATGTTGTCGCGAAAGCGACTATATTGTTTTTGCAGGAAATATTATTATTCTTTCTTTCTTCTTCTTCTTCTTCTTCTTCTTCTTCTGCTCTTTGAGCAGGAATTTGACCCCCTGAACATAGTTGAAAACTCACCAAACTTTGCCCAAAATTCAGATCCGGTGAAAAATTTATTAAAATGTGTGTTTCGTTTTGGGGAAATAAAAAATGGCGCGACAGCGCCACCTACAAAAGTGAAAATACATTGCGCCTATGGGGAGGGGGCCAACATAAACGTTGTCATAGAGCGACGAGATTCGGTAGAGACATTTGTCATGTGACGACAACCAAAAACTATTATTGTGGCCACGCCCCCAGACAAACCGGAAGTCCGCCATTTTGACAGGAAGTCGGGAAAATGGTGAGTCAGCGTTTTCGCTGACGTCGCATTTTAACGAACTCCTCCTAGGGCGTTTCACCAAATGAGCCCAAAATCGCTCCAGTTCATCTCGAGATGTGGGGCATCAAAAGTTATCCAAATTTTTTGGCTAAGTTTTACGGTTTGTGTGCGGCGAAGCCGCAATCTTTACGAAGAATTTTGCGACTTACCGAAAACAACAAAATGCTCCCATTTACACAAACGAACTCCGATAAAAAATCGGAAATATACATTTTATTGACCTTTCACCCCCGGACACAACAAATGTGAAAAAGTGAGATTTGGCGCGATAGCGCCCCCTCTAGGCTGACAAGAAAAAATGCATTATGGAAAAAAAATTAGTTTCTCGGAAATGGATAAAATTCGGCACAAAAATAGCTGATGGCATCCCGATCCAAAAAGCCAATGAGACCCATACCGTATTTTGTATGGTGTTGCCATGGTGACGCCCGAGGCCCACCATGTTAATCTAATGGGACTGAAACACAAATCTCACATTATACACAATTACAGCGCGTTAGCGCCCCCTGTAAGGAGCTTGTGGACAGTAGTCATTGAAATACGGCCCGTCAAGGCCGTCTGATGCTGCTTGTGAAATAAAAAAGATTTGGGGTGCGCGCTGGCGCCCTCTGCAGGTTGGAGCCATCATTCACATGAAGACGCTAAAAATGTCGTTTTGATGTTTACTCAAAGATTAATGACTCATCAGGGCAATACAATGTAGTGTGTGTGCAATGGAGGCACTAAGGGAGGCCTCCATTACATGGTTGCTAGGCGACCAACAGGTGGTCGGCCATTTTGGGAACAATCGAGTAATCAGCGCCGAAGGCGCCATTTCTCGCATTTGCTCTTTTATAATCTCGACCTAGGGTGGCAGCGACGTTATAACCACATAGGGCGCGGCAGCGCCTCCCGGTTATTGCGGCGGCGTGCGTCAACCGGCGTCTACCGGCCCATGAGACCCGCGAGGGCCTCTCGATGCCGCTTGCGGCTTTAATTAGGCCCGAGCGGCCTGCCGTAGCAAGGGCCTATTGTAATCGCAACGCAGTGCGCGCAGCGCACTGAACCTAGGTGCGCGGAGCGCACGAAAACAGCGCGAAGCGCTGTCCCCATGTCAAACGTAAACTCACCGTGTAAAACAGTGACTGCCCACACCTCTGGTGTGGGCCCTTATACTTATAATTGCATGAAAATCAATGGGGGTATATGGCCAACTGTCATACGGAGGTGGATGACGAGCGCGAAGCGCTCGTCATCCACCTCCGAGCCCCACGGGTGCGTGGGGGAAGTCGAAAGCTTTCCAAAAATGTATAATATGATGTTGTCGCGAAAGCGACTATATTGTTTTTGCAGGAAATATTATTATTCTTTCTTTCTTCTTCTTCTTCTTCTTCTTCTTCTTCTGCTCTTTGAGCAGGAATTTGACCCCCTGAACATAGTTGAAAACTCACCAAACTTTGCCCAAAATTCAGATCCGGTGAAAAATTTATTAAAATGTGTGTTTCGTTTTGGGGAAATAAAAAATGGCGCGACAGCGCCACCTACAAAAGTGAAAATACATTGCGCCTATGGGGAGGGGGCCAACATAAACGTTGTCATAGAGCGACGAGATTCGGTAGAGACATTTGTCATGTGACGACAACCAAAAACTATTATTGTGGCCACGCCCCCAGACAAACCGGAAGTCCGCCATTTTGACAGGAAGTCGGGAAAATGGTGAGTCAGCGTTTTCGCTGACGTCGCATTTTAACGAACTCCTCCTAGGGCGTTTCACCAAATGAGCCCAAAATCGCTCCAGTTCATCTCGAGATGTGGGGCATCAAAAGTTATCCAAATTTTTTGGCTAAGTTTTACGGTTTGTGTGCGGCGAAGCCGCAATCTTTACGAAGAATTTTGCGACTTACCGAAAACAACAAAATGCTCCCATTTACACAAACGAACTCCGATAAAAAATCGGAAATATACATTTTATTGACCTTTCACCCCCGGACACAACAAATGTGAAAAAGTGAGATTTGGCGCGATAGCGCCCCCTCTAGGCTGACAAGAAAAAATGCATTATGGAAAAAAAATTAGTTTCTCGGAAATGGATAAAATTCGGCACAAAAATAGCTGATGGCATCCCGATCCAAAAAGCCAATGAGACCCATACCGTATTTTGTATGGTGTTGCCATGGTGACGCCCGAGGCCCACCATGTTAATCTAATGGGACTGAAACACAAATCTCACATTATACACAATTACAGCGCGTTAGCGCCCCCTGTAAGGAGCTTGTGGACAGTAGTCATTGAAATACGGCCCGTCAAGGCCGTCTGATGCTGCTTGTGAAATAAAAAAGATTTGGGGTGCGCGCTGGCGCCCTCTGCAGGTTGGAGCCATCATTCACATGAAGACGCTAAAAATGTCGTTTTGATGTTTACTCAAAGATTAATGACTCATCAGGGCAATACAATGTAGTGTGTGTGCAATGGAGGCACTAAGGGAGGCCTCCATTACATGGTTGCTAGGCGACCAACAGGTGGTCGGCCATTTTGGGAACAATCGAGTAATCAGCGCCGAAGGCGCCATTTCTCGCATTTGCTCTTTTATAATCTCGACCTAGGGTGGCAGCGACGTTATAACCACATAGGGCGCGGCAGCGCCTCCCGGTTATTGCGGCGGCGTGCGCCAACCGGCGTCTACCGGCCCATGAGACCCGCGAGGGCCTCTCGATGCCGCTTGCGGCTTTAATTAGGCCCGAGCGGCCTGCCGTAGCAAGGGCCTATTGTAATCGCAACGCAGTGCGCGCAGCGCACTGTACCGAGGTGCGCGGAGCGCACGAAAACAGCGCGAAGCGCTGTCCCCATGTCAAACGTAAACTCACCGTGTAAAACAGTGACTGCCCACACCTCTGGTGTGGGTCCTTATACTTATAATTGCTGCAAAATGAATGGGGGTATATGGCCAACTGTCATACGGAGGTGGATGACGAGCGCGAAGCGCTCGTCATCCACCTCCGAGCCCCACGGGTGCGTAGGGGACTTCGAGAGCTTTCAAAAAATGTATAATATGTTGTAGTCGCGAAAGCGACTATATTGTTTTTGCAAGAAATATTATTATTCTTCTTTATTCTTTCTTCTTCTTCTTCTGCTCTTTGAGCAGGAATTTGACCCCCTGAACATAATCAAAAACTCATCAAACTTTGCCCAAAATTCAGGTCCGGTGAAAAATTAATTAAAATGTGTGTTTCGTATTGGGGAAATAAAAAATGGCGCGACAGCGCCACCTACAAAAGTGAAAATACATTGCGCCTATGGGGAGGGGGCCAACATAAACTTTGTCGTAGAGCGACGGGATTCGGTACAGACATTCGTCATGTGACGACAACCAAAAAACATTATTGTGGCCACGCCCCCTGACAAACCGGAAGTCCGCCATTTTGACAGGAAGTCGGGAAAATGGTGAGTCAGCGTTTTCGCTGACGTCGCATTTTAACGAACTCCTCCTAGGGCGTTTCACCAAATGAGCCCAAAATCGCTCCAGCTCATCCCGAGATGTGGGGCATCAAAAGTTATCCAAATTTTTTGGCTAAGTTTTACGGTTTGTTTGCGGCGAAGCCGCAATCTTTACGAAGAATTTTTCGACTTATCGAAAACAACAAAATGGTCCAATTCGCACAAACAAACTCCCATTAAAAATCGGAAATATACATTTTATTGACCTTTCACCCCCGGACACAACAAATGTGAAAAAGTGAGATTTGGCGCGATAGCGCCCCCTCTAGGCCGAGAACAAAAAATGCATTATGGGAAAAAAATTAGTTTCTCGGAAATGGATAAAATTCGGCACAATAATAGCTGATGGCATCCCGATCCAAAAAGCCAATGAGACCCATACCGTATTTTGTACGGTGTTGCCATGGAGACGACCGAGGCTCGCCATGTTATTCCAATGGGACTGACCCGCATATCACACATTATACACATTACAGCGCGTTAGCGCCCTCTGTCAGGAGCTTGTGGACAGTAGTCATTGAAGTACGGCCCATCAGGGCCGTCCGATGCTGCTTGTGAAATAAAAAAGATTTGGGGCGCGCTAGCGCCCTCTGCAGGTTGGAGCCATCATTCACATGGAGACGCTAAAAATCTCGTTTTGATGTTTACTCACAAAGATTAATGGCACATCAGGGCAATAAATAAATAAAATTGGTACACGCGTGCGTCAGGACTGTCCGAACAAAAAAGTACATTACATGGTTTCTAGGCAACCGACAGGAGGTCGGCCATTTTGGGAAAAATAGAGTAATCAGCGCCGAAGGCGCCATTTCTTGCCTTTGCTCTTTTATAAACCCCACCGAGGGTGGCAGCGACATTATAAGCAGGTAGGGCGCGGCAGCGCCTCCCGGTTATTGCGGCGGCGTGCGGGAACCGGCGTCAACCGGCCAACGAACCCCCGCGAGGGCCTCTCGATGCCGCTTGCGGCTTTAATTCTTTCTTCTTCTTCTTCTTCTTCTGCTCTTTGAGCAGGAATTTGACCCCCTGAACATAGTTGAAAACTCACCAAACTTTGCCCAAAATTCAGATCCGGTGAAAAATTAATTAAAATATGTGTTTCGTTTTGGGGAAATAAAAAATGGCGCGACAGCGCCACCTACAAAAGTGAAAATACATTGCGCCTATGGGGAGGGGGCCAACATAAACTTTGTCATAGAGCGACGAGATTCGGTACAGACATTCGTCCTGTGAGGACAAACAAAATATATTATTGTGGCCACGCCCCCAGACAAACCGGAAGTCCGCCATTTTGACAGGAAGTCGGGAAAATGCTGAGTCAGCGTTTTCGCTGACGTCGCATTTTAACGAACTCCTCCTAGGGCGTTTCACCAAATGAGCCCAAAATCGCTCCACTTCATCTCGAGATGTGGGGCATCAAAAGTTATCCAAATTTTTTGGCTAAGTTTTACAGTTTGTTTGCGGCGAAGCCGCAATCTTTACGAAGATTTTTGCGACTTTCCGAAAACAACAAAATGCTCCCATTTGCACAAACGAACTCCGATTAAAAATCGGAAATATACATTTTATTGGCCTTTGACCCCCGGACACAACAAATGTGAAAAAGTGAGATTTGGCGCGATAGCGCCCCCTCTAGGCTGAAAAGAAAAAATGCATTATGGAAAAAAAAATAGTTTCTCGGAAATGGATAAAATTCGGCACAATAATAGCTGATGGCATCTCGATCCAAAAAGCCAATGAGACCCATACCGTATTTTGTACGGTGTTGCCATGGTGACGCCCGGGGCCCACCATGTTATTCCAATGGGACTGACCCGCATATCACACATTATACACAATTACAGTGCGTTAGCGCCCTCTGTCAGGAGCTTGTGGACAGTAGTGATTGAAGTACGGCCCGTTAAGGACGTCTGATGCTGCTTGTGAAATAAAACAGATTTGGCAGATCTCTGCAGGTTGGAGCCATCATTCACATGAAGATGCGAAAAATCTCGTTTTGATGTTTACTCACAAAGATTAATGGCATATCAGGGCAATAAAATGTAGTGTGGCCACGTTGGCGCCCTCGGTAGGGTTATGGCGCAGCAATGGCGGCACTAAGGGAGGCGTCCATTACATGGTTGCTAGGCGACCAACAGGTAGTCGGCCATTTTGGGAAAAATCGAGTAATCAGCGCCGAAGGCGCCATTTCTCGCCTTTGCTCTTTTATAATCTCGACCTAGGGTGGCAGCGACATTATAACCACGTAGGGCGCGGCAGCGCCTCCCGGTTATTGTGGCGGCGTGCGGGAACCGGCGTCAACCGGCCAACGAACCCCCGCGAGGGCCTCTCGATGCCGCTTGCGGCTTTAATTATTCTTTCTTTCTTCTTTCTTCTGCTCTTTGAGCAGGAATTTGACCTCCTGAACATAGTCAAAAACTCACCAAACTTTGCCCAAAATTCAGATCTGGTGAAAAATTAATTAAAATGTGTGTTTCGTTTTGGGGAGATAAAAAATGGCGCGACAGCGCCACCTACAAAAGTGAAAATACATTGCGCCTATGGGGAGGGGGCCAACATAAACTTTTTCGCAGAGCGACGGGATTCGGTACAGACATTCGTCCTGTGAGGACAAACAAAATATATTATTGTGGCCACGCCCCCAGACAAACCGGAAGTCCGCCATTTTGACAGGAAGTCGGGAAAATGGTGAGTCAGCGTTTTCGCTGACGTCGCATTTTAACGAACTCCTCCTAGGGCGTTTCACCAAATGAGCCCAAAATCGCTCCACTTCATCTCCAGATGTGGGGCATCAAAAGTTATCCAAATTTTTTGGCTAAGTTTTACGGTTTGTGTGCGGCGAAGCCGCAATCTTTACGAAGATTTTTGCGACTTTCCGAAAACAACAAAATGCTCCCATTCGCACAAACGAACTCCGATTAAAAATCGGAAATATACATTTTATTGACTTTTCACCCCCGGACACAACAAATGTGAAAAAGTGAGATTTGGCGCGATAGCGCCCCCTCTAGGCCGAGAACAAAAAATGCATTATGGGAAAAAAATTAGTTTCTCGCAAATGGATAAAATTCGGCACAATAATAGCTGATGGCATCCCGGTCAAAAAAGCCAATGAGACCCATACCGTATTTTGTACGGTGTTGCCATGGAGACGACCGAGGCTCGCCATGTTATTCCAATGGGACTGACCCGCATATCACACATTATACACAATTACAGTGCATTAGCGCCCTCTGTCAGGAGCTTGTGGACAGCAGTCATTGAAGTACGGCCCGTCAAGGCCGTCCGATGCTGCTTGTGAAATAAAAAAGATTTGGGGCGCGCTAGCGCCCTCTGCAGGTTGCAGCCATCATTCACATGGAGACGCTAAAAATCTCGTTTTGATGTTTACTCACAAAGATTAATGGCACATCAGGGCAATAAATAAATAAAATTGGTACACGCGTGCGTCAGGACTGTCCCAACAAAAAAGTACATTACATGGTTTCTAGGCAACCGACAGGAGGTCGGCCATTTTGGGAAAAATAGAGTAATCAGCGCCGAAGGCGCCATTTCCTTTGCTCTTTTATAAACCCCACCGAGGGTGGCAGCAACATTATAACCACGTAGGGCGCGGCAGCGCCTCCCGGTTATTGCGGCGGCGTGCGGGAACCGGCGTCAACCGGCCAACGAACCCCCGCGAGGGCCTCTCGATGCCGCTTGCGGCTTTAATTAGCATTCCAATTCTTCACTGGGATGAGTTGAAAAGCACTTTCCACAACTTGCAGGATCACTTTTCAGGGTCACTTTCACTGAAATGCTAAGAAACTAGCCTGTAAGTTCATGCAATTGATACAAAAGCTTTATAACTAGAGGCACAGTGCTTTGTTTTCTTTAAAACATCAGGTATGGTGCCATGAAGAGCCTAGGAGGAGAGTTGCGGAGATGTTGCTTGCGTATTGCGTACATACAAAGGGTCTATCTGACCGGCCTGGAGAAAAGTTTGAGACTCGAGTTGCCGCTAGTCACAGAGATGTCTCCAGTACGTCTCCAGGTAGTCTCGGTGAAAACAGACAGGTTGGATTTCAGTGGAGTCTCCGCACGGTCTCCGAGAAGTCGCCGCGATCTCTCTCAAACAGTTGTGTCTATTCGTCCTCCTCGACCTGTGAGACGTTTCTGTGACGTCCCTGCAATGTCTCCGGGACCTGTCGGAGACTTGGAAAAAGTCTCAGCTGAATCTTGTTTCACCGAGATTACCTGGAGACACATTAACTACGACCTGCCGGTGATTGGAAAAGAACAGAAGGGTCACAAAGGGAGCCTTACTCTATTTGTTACTTTTTAATTGCACATGGAACCTACGTTTTCCATCGAGTGTGTGGTGTGAAGAAAGCCTGGCATTATGTAAATACTTCAAACGTGTGGCCAAAAGCATTGTCTGATCGTAAATGTTGTCATACTGGATAGAACAAAGATGGCAAAGATGAAGAAAAAACCATGGGAAAAGGAGTCGTGCACCGAGCAAACCCCCTAAACCCCCCAAATTAGGCCCTTCAATTGAATTCATTGAAAAAAAAAAGTGGCATTCAATCAAAATTCTGTTACCTCTCCAGGTCTCTTGTTCGCTCTGTCTGCTTCATTGATTCTCCCGCGTGACCTTGTGCGCGAGCCGGCGGAGAGGTGGTGGAACAGCAGACTGGAGATAACAGGAAGTGCTGACACGGGGCCCGCTGAGGTCATGTGACAAGAGACTGATGGATGATGGGGGAAAAAAGTACACGCAATATGATGCGGGTTCAGATGTTCCTTGCATCACTGCTCAGCCGGCCGTGGCAGGTTGGGGATGGGGCATTCGTGCGGCGAGTCAGTGATTCCCAACCTCGCCAGTGTTGCGTTAGTGCAGGGGTGTCGAACTCATTTGGGGAGGGGGCCAAACATGTAAACGTGGTGTTGGGTCAGGGGCCGAAAGAGACTAAGCCTTTTTTTTGATAAACTTTTGAATAGACTGTACATTATGCTGGGTTTACATGCGTTACGAACATCCGCCTAAGGCAAATATGAGCCATGATGAAAGATCCTTTACTGTGTGGTGAATTCTAAATCAACATTTAAACTGAAAATTAGTCGAGTTCTTTGTTGGGGTCAGGCCGATGTTCCCAGGAACCATTGGGGAACAGTGGTACCTCCGGGCCCCAGAGGTACTGCAGTAAGCAAACGGGGCGGACTGCCACTAAGGGAATCCAAAAATGAGCCCTTTATCATCGTAGTACTCACGAGGCTGGACGATATATGACCTAAAAATGACATCGCGATATGAAAAAGAGATGTGATCGACAAAGGGGTACATTATTTTAAAAAGAACATCGGGAAAAAAAAGCATTTGTGACACCTGTTTGCAGTTTTGAAAGCTTTCTCTTCACCTCCGCCGCGCCTCCTCACTGCTGTCGGTGCCATGGCAACCAAGAGCCCGCGGTCACGCCCACACGCAGAAGAAGAAGAAGAGAGCAGTAGTGAGATCAAGAGGAAAACACCACAGATGAAGGGGAAATGATTAGCTTTTAACCACATTTACTGTATGGGGGTTTCCCTTTGCCGTGTTGTTGTTAGCGCCGCGCTAACAAACGCTACAGCACAACTTGTCGGGAGTTCATCCGAGCCTTTCCTCGCGAAGTTGATCTACTCGAGCCATAGAGAAACTTCCTTTTCATTTTCTTTTAAGCGCCAGCCCACTAAAGTCTCCACAGTCATGTTCTCACGCTGCCGTAGCTGAGCGTACCATTAGCTTCGATCTCCGTCCTGACTCCAGTCAAAATCAGCTGGAGGAGCGCATGCAAATGATATCTCGTCTACAGCGCCTACGATTTACACCAGTGTGACCGCGCACGACATGATAAGGCCACGCCCTAGTTGTCAATGAAGCGAAATCTTAAGCAGTGTTCCCCCGTAATTGGTCTACTTGTGGCGATGGGTCGCACTGTAACACCGTTCGCGAGTCCCCAAAATAATTTACTCCACGAATCACGCCATTAATTCTGTGATTCCCACCAACGGGGTGCGACCCATTCCATTAACCAGGACGAGCCGTGCGCACTTCCACATTATGCTTATCTCGTTGCCTGCTTGCACACGGGCCCTGATTGACTGATCTGTAATTGAACAAATCGCTCTCTCTCTCTCTCGTTGTTTGTGCCTGCGCCTCAGCTGCAGCGCCCTTCCACGACAATAATTCAATTCTTCACGGACAAATTAACAGGATTAGCCAGAGCTGGAAACATGGGGACAACATACGCTCGCCGATCTTGTGTGTGATGGGCGGAGAGGAGAAGGGCGTGTGAAGGGCTGTATTTGAACAGAATATTACAACCAAACCATGCACAATGGACTATTTAGAGCTTCGGGTCATGTTATTATGTTGCTTCCTAATGTCTGAGTTCCTAGTGTCTGTTTGAAGCTCCGGTGGCGACTATTCAAATGATAAGGATATTTTGTTGGTTATAAAATGCTATATTGCTTCACAAATCAATCAGCTTATCTCCCGTTTCAGACCTTCCTCTGGTTGCTCCCCGTCAAAGCCGATACCTCTACAGTAGTGTCCGAAGAGTCTGCGGCAAGGTGATTTTAGCAAAGCTTTGGTGGAACCTCTGGCTTTGCGGAGAAGGAGTGCGCTATGCTACTAAGCCGGAGGTAAAGCGTGCTGTATGAGCTGTGGGAGGAGCTTGGGGGAATTTCAAAGCGACATCCATTAATTGAATGCAGTTGCAGTAGAAGATTCATTTAACATTTAAGGAGAAGTAATTTGGTATCCACGTGTAGCACAAAGGGCGACCGAGATGACGCTGCAATCCAAATATTGCAGACAGAGGACGGGAGAAATATAAAGGCGCATGCGCAGACATTACAAAACATTAGGGCCCGTTGCAGCATGAAGACATGTACAGTATATTAATAATCTCCATGAAGAGTGATTCACTAAAGACTGCAATAAAGTAAAAAAAGAAACAAATAAAAAAGACTTTAGGCCTTTCTTCTCAAAATGGGTTTTTCCTTACGCTCTTGAAACAACATCTGCACTTTCCAGTCAGGTTCTTGTAGAGGGATTTGTTAAAGGCCAGCTCGGAGACATAGTCCAGCGTGTCCTGGCCCTTCCACGAGGCCTCCTCCCAATAGGACATGCCGGAGCACCTCCCGAGGAAGGCGACCAGGAGGCATCCGAAACAGATGCCCTAGCCACCTCAGCTCGCTCCTTTCGACGTGGAGGAGCAGCGACTCTACTCGTGATACATTTCCCCCTTCATATTTGTGTACTCTGAAATTGGGAATGGTAAGGTTTGGGGAACTGTGTGTAAACCATGTATGTACCAAGGCTTTGAACAGACAAATGCATGCACTGATTTCCATTTGATAAATCTGCACATACATACATGTTATACTTTTGCAAGTATAACATCAACCTGTCCAGGGACTGCAGGTGGAAATTAGCATTTTTGCTATAACCTGGCACATGACATCTCTTCTTTTTAGACTAATGTTGCATTGTCCTTGATCAAATAAATAAATAAATAAAATAAAATTAAAATTCTCCTTCCATGTTGGCGAAAAAGAGGTAAAATATGTGCCTTGTCCAAGGTCATCCACTGGCCAGATTAAATCAGTGCACTTTTTAATGACTTGTCCTGGAAAAGTGCACTGACATTCACCGTCAGGCGTTTGGCGTGGGGAGGAATTAAGCCTCCCTGGTCGAGTCCGCGCCTCGGCTTCATGAATAGTTACTTGGGAAACTTCATTGGGATCAGCGTCAGGAGGGAGACAGTCAGTGACAGTCCAGTCGGGCAGCGGTGAACAGTGGAGCGCTCAGTGATCAATATTTAAAGTTTGCAGAGGCAGGAGAGAGAACTGAGAGTGGCTGTCAAAGCCGCCACGCTGTCATAGCTAAATATGAAAGAGACTACAGGAACAGGAAAAGTTATCTTTGCTACAAACAGGGCAACCGTCCATTCATAGAACTAGGTATAATCTGCTGCGTCTTTGTTTTTTTTAGAGTTTTCACACCAAACTTTCATGCAGGGAAAATATAATCAAATCCGGGAAGCTCAAAAAACATTCTTGTTGGTTCCCCAGCATTTGTATTTAGCATTAATGTCTGCGTAAGGATTAAACCACTGAAACACAGGGGTCAGGGGCTGGTGAGAATCTTGCCTTGGGCTCCCTCTGCAGGCAGCTGTTGAAATTACTCAGCAAAATCAGACTTTTGGGAGGTTACAGACTTCGTGAAGCTGTTGTGAACAAATGTTGTGCGCAAAACTGCTCAGAACCGATCTGATATTGGATAACAGGCTTTGAAAAAACGCAGAGGACGGTTTTGTATTTCATCTAGAAGTCGAGCAGTAGAAGAAGAGAAGACCAAAGCGAACAGGATAGTGAACTCAGAACTTCATGAAAGATGTGAAATACAACTCCAGGTCCAGGTTTTGACGAGGGAAAAAAACGTTAGAACATGGTTTAACACTCCGAAAAGTAAATTTTGCATGATTTGTATTCAATATTCAAGGCGAGCTAAGATTGTACCCAAGTGCTCGCGTGTTGCATCAGGTCTTTTCGCTCGTAAACAAGGAGAGCGTATTTGCATTTCACCATTAGCCTCGTGTGTGTTCTCCATGGGAATTCCAGTGCGTTTTTGTTTACGTTGAAATGAGGCCGAATGTTGTGGCGCTCACTCGCATTCAAGGCCAAATGTTATCATTATAAATAAGTAAATTAAAGCGCGAAAACCAAGGGTGCCACATCGGTACGGTTAAACAATACCAGTATGGTATTGGAAAAAAAGTTTATGTACTACTGGCATAGAAAAAAATTTAACCATACCATTCCAGTTTGAGGAATATATATTGATTATACCCCCCATGGCCGGGTTTTCTCCCAAGGTGTAAATGGTGCAAGACCTGCCCCTGACAGGCCAACCCAATGGCGCTGGAGAGTGGGTCACATGCAGAGGACAAACCTGTCTATTTAGGCACAGTAAAGTCAATGGCTCATGGACTCTCAGGGCGCTCTCTGTGGCAGAAGAAACGAGCAGAGTGAAGAGGATTGCTCAAACCTGCGTGAATGAAGCGAAAATTGAGAGTGATGGTAAGGTCGAAAAAATGCGGCAGTCGTGTCTGAATGTCCATCGTTTCATTCATTGACTTTATTGAATTGACTAATTAAAAGACCAAGCCCAGCAAGAACATTTTAAATCAGCCATATCTGATCATTGCAAGAGGGAGAACCCCAATCATTCCAAGGGCAAGAAAAATCTTACGTTACGTTTTATAGTCGACCGTCCAGTGCTGCCGACTATCATTGTCAGTTTCTTATCTGGACTTGATTTAAACACGTGAGGATGAAACAGTAAAGCAGATAGCAGGGTGACTTGTGAGCAGAGGGTTGAGTCCTGCAGGTGCCCACAGTAGATAAGTGATAAAGTTTTAGATTTAAAACAAAAGTGCAACCCTAATGAAAAATGTGGTCAATTGCTGCAGATAGTTGAGTAAACTTGCAATTGATTTAATGTGAGATTTCTCGGTAGCCCTTGGAATTATATATTTTTTTAGTTCAACCTGGGTAAGTCAAACGGAGACAAAAGCAGCGATTAGAAAGATTTACTGACATATTTTTAGTATGGGTAGGTTAGAATGGACACATGGTTGTGAAGAATGTGGCAGTGTGAAGCCGTGGATAGAAGAGGCGGTGAAGGGGTGGAGGTGGGTCGCAGTGCATCTGGGAAGCGGACGAACCATGAACGCTGGCGGCTTAAACTCCAGGTCTGAGGGAGAGGATTGGTTGCAACGAAAGTGTGGCTCTGCGCTGATATAGGCTGAGGTGGAGGTGTGGCCCTCACAGATGCGATCATTGGCTGGAGGTTGGGGACGGTGAAATGAGCCTTCCAGGTTTCGAATTTACGCCTGGGCTTCATTTGACATTTGACAGTGTAATTTATATAGTTAAAACTAAGAAGATAGTATGAACCTTTTCCTAACAAATTCAGGCGGAGACCCTGTAGGTTCTGTGGGGCGAGAGCACCTAGACGAAACTTCCCTCATTACGAAAATGATTCAATAGATATAACCCGCAAATCACCAAAGCCGCCACACTCCCTCTTCATCTAGCATGCAAATGCGGGTCACTTCATTACATTAATATCATATGTAATGATCTGTTCCTATGGCTCTATAGGTGGAGCACCCCGGCTCATAATCACCAGTGTGTGAGACTGGTTCTGTCCCCGTTTTTTGTTCCTGACTGGGAACACACTGGGAAAAACATAAATCTATAATCAATTTGGGCAGGGGGAGCCTCTTGAAAGAGTATGGCTTTGGTGACTCCCCTCAAGTTTCAAATCTCCCCCATCCTTCACCTCAAATGCTCCCACAAACTCACCGAGTGCATTCCAATCCCTGCCTTAACAAGGGATTAACCCACTCCGGGATGTGCGTTTTTTTAATTATTTTTTTTAGCGCCTGTCATGCGGCAAACCCCTCAACAAAATATTACCCCCTTAAAAAAAACAACAACAACACTGTGCCAACACTTTTGCCAAACGCCATGCACCCAGGGGTAGTAACCGTTGCCGATTCGGTCGTCTCCCTTGATCCGGAATCGTGGGCGTGTGATTGGTGCTTAAGCTTTATATGACAGCGAACCCGGGGCAAAAAAAAAAAAAAAAACATACCGCGGCGGCTTGTCTCTGGGAAGGGAAGCCCGTGTGTGGCGCGCTCATTGGTCTCTTTTAAGATCCTGGGGTGGGGGTCGTGAGGAGTGCAGAAGGGGGGAAGGGGGCCGGGGCAATGGGGGGTGAGAAAGGGGGCGGGTGGAAAATATATTTAAAAAAAAGAAAAAAAGCCAGAGCCGTGGCATATTGGTGCACACTCTGCGGCTAATATCGCAGCGCTGAGAGGGATTAGCGTTGCCACTTCGCTGTCTGGGGTTTGAAGTTCACGTGACATTACTGTATGGGGATTAAAAGGGGAGGATGTCAGGAGTACTCTTGAATCTGTATTGTGCTAAGAAAGGGCTGTGAAAGTGAGAACGTGGCTATTAAAGAAAATGAATGTCTGGAATTTCCTTGAACGCACCGTTACTTTGCTTCAATCATCAGAAAAAGTCAAAGTTTAGGTCAGGGCGAGACACAAATGTAATGCAAGTTTTCTTATTTGTATTTAAAGGCACACTGCGTAACATTTTGTATTACACTGTTCCCAAAACAAAACATGCTCCGACACAGAAAAGGCTATTCTCCAGCAGTGGCAAATCAAAGAAACCAAAGTTTTGGTAGAGGACTCGAGGCCTATTCATACTCCACAAGACACCAGAACTTTATTCTCGCACCCAGAGCTGTGAGACCAAAATGATGTCATTTTGTGCCAGTAATCCACTGCCACTAAAAACATGTACAATAGGTTTCCCTTTGGGGCCAGGACTCCCCTGAAAAAGAGATTCTTAATCTCAGTGGGGTTTTCCTGGTTAAATAAAGGTAAATAAATACATAAATACAGATGTAAATAAATACATGAATACGAGGGGGAAAATATTATCTTTTGGGAAACACAATTGCTACTTTAGTTTAGTTTAGTTTATTAATTTATTTGAGCAATTTGTTTGCTCAAAAGGAGTGGGCCAAAGCCAAAGGCTTATAAGCGCCCACACCAAGAATAAAAACAATAACATATACATATAATAAATCATAAACAAGAAAACATAGGGTAAGATAACAACAGGTAATACAGAACAATAATAAAAAACAAAACAGCAAAATAAAGAAACAACAGCAAAAGAATGTACAACAATACTCACAAAGTTCATTCGTATATACTTTAAGTGCTGATGTTACCACAATATAAGAAAGCAAACTTTGAAGGACATAATTTCCTATAAATGTATGAAGAACCTGCTGCAGTATTCAATCAGTTTATGTGAATATTAGTACATTTTCTCGGTGAAAACCTATTATGTTAGAGCGCAAACTCGCTCATGACTTGAACAAAGATTTAGTTTTGCCTGCAGTTTGTCTCCTCAAAAGTTTTCAGATTTGGCTTATTATTAATGTGATAATGCCGGTGGTTAGAGGTTATTATTAAAAATGCACAAAATGAAACTCTATTTGGTAAAAACATCACCATTTATTGCTTATGTAAATACATGTTTTTCCTCCATGTACGTTTGTCACTTATTCCTTTTGTGGCTTATGAGGGATGCATCTCGAGGACAATTTCTGGCTAAGATCGATGCTCGAGAGTGAATGGCCTCTTTTAAACTTGTGTCGTTGGGAGTCTCCAGTGACGGGATACAGTACGGGGGGATTTGTGCGGATGCCTCCTCGGTCTGTCATAGGGCTAATCTCGCATTCATTATTCTGTGATGTTGCCAGTGCTCTGAATATGAATGGGAGCGTCGTTGAGAACATCTGGCCTCATTTCAACACAAACCAAAACATAAACACGAGAGCTTGCAAACACTGGAAGCGGTGCGTTCCAACACGCCGACAACTGGCGCATGAAGCCGTAGTTATGTTGCTCAAAGCTGGAAAAAACGTCTACTGTAGTTCTATTTTTTATATTAGTGGATATAGTGCGTATACTTCAACACAGCATCTATTCACCTGTATGCTGCTAAAAACAAGGTACAAGCCACCATGCTACAGCTAGCAGCATGCAATGGGCGAGGAAAGCGATTCTCTTTGGTCCTCATGTCGACGGTGGCGCAGATGGTGGAGCGGGTCGTCTCATGATCGGAAGGTCGGGGGTTCGAATCCTGCCTCCTGAAGGTGCATGCTGTCATTGTGTCCTTGGGCAAGACACTTCACCCACCTTGCCTCCAGTGTCTGCGTACATTGGTGTATGAATGGGTGAGAGGTTCCTTGCTGTAAAGCACTTTGAGTGCCTAATGTAGGTGGAAAAGCGCTGTATAAGTTGAGACCATTTACCATGTCAGGGAGCTGACATTGCTGCAATACCAACAAGACACTTTTTAAAAAACTGATCCCAATGGAGTCTTTATTACACCTCCCAAACACTGCTTAAAGACCTGGCTCCAAAGAGTTTTTTTCTTTCTTTTTTCTTTCTGAAAAATACTGTGACCCATGTGACAACACTGGGCAAGGTATCATCTTTGTAACCACACAGTTTTTTGTGTCTTCTTTGACCTGTCTGTTACACCCAAACCAGTGGTTGGGCCTGGAGTTATTCAAAGACACATAAATGATACAACAAGGACACAGTTTATGGAAATGATCAGATTTGAAAATCCTCCATGTTCTAATGCTGATAATCTGTTGGATACTATTGCTCCTGTCAAGGTTAAAATGGTGAACAATAGGCAAAAGGCCCACTGAAGAAGTTAAGATTCGCTTCGATTTTAAACTACAGGCTCATGAACGCAACCTTTCTTAGTTTACCATTTCACACCAATGACATGTTTACGGTTGATGTTGATGTTTATTGATGTTTATTGCTGGGATACCCATTAGCACAGCAGGGCTGTCGCTATTCTTCCTGGGGTCCACGTATAAAAGCAAAAATAAATACATTACAAATACATTAAGATACAAAAGCCACGCAACAATGTATACAATAATCACTGTATCACTATTCGAAATCAATACTAATCAATTATGTTGTGCACATGTTTCTTCCAGGATAATGTGTTATCTAAAGTGATGCCTAAAAGTTTTGCCTCTTTGACCTCCTCCACCATAGTAGCACCTACAGTCAGGTTGGATTTGTTTTTATTAGAGATTTTGAGCCAAATATCATAGTTTTCGTTTTCTTTACGTTTAGAACTAATTTGTTTAAAATTATCCACTGGACAACCGCCATGAACTCCTTGTCTAAATTTGCACCTAGTTCATCAGCTGTTGTCGCTGACATGTACACTGTGCAGTCATCTGCATACCTGGATATTCTTGCTGCACTGAGTACAGTCGGTAAATCATTTGTGTAAATGGTATACAGCAATGGTCCAAGACAGCTGCCCTGAGGCACTCCACAGCTCACAGACCTGAGATCAGAATATGACCCATTAAAAAACACTTTCTGCATCCTGTTTTTTAGATAACTCCTGAACCATTGCAGAGCTGACATTCCAAACCCATAACATTTCAGTTTGCTTGATGATCAAGAATATCAAATGCAGCAGTAAAATCCAACATTACAGCTCCTACCGTTCTCTTTTCATCGATATCCTATCGATATATGTCGTCTGCCATTTGAACCAGGGCTGTAGCTGTGGAGTGTCCCTCTCTGTGTGCATGTTGGTATTCAGTGTTCAGATTATTTATATCAAAATATAGTTTTAGTTGTTCAAACACAGCTTTTTCCATAATTTTGCACCAAACCGGCAGTATACTAATTGGGTGACGGTGCGCCATCATAGAAAAGATTACCGCACACACACACGCCGTGACCGACCTGGCTTTCACACTATAAATCCCAAACAATATTGCGAAAGGGGGTTATAAATAGGGTCAGGATTATGTAGGACTGCCACATACGCGCTCCTCTGTACTCCCCGGACCACGCGGGAACCGCCAGATCCAGGTCATGGATCTGGAGGGGAGTGGCCGAAGATGTCCATTTGTGGAGCCGCTGCAAATAAAAACAGCTATGGGGTCACGGCCAGGGCAACACCGCTGGCTGCTTTTCGCCACCCAATCTGACACTTTCACGCTCCTCTGTCGGGTTCATACACGTGGGGAGGAAAACGAGGGGGAAGATATCGGAGGAACTGAGAGGGAACGGCAATTTGTGCAATCATCTCACGCTTTGTGTCTTTTTGGTTTTTATTCATATTTGTTTGTAATTTGAATGTCTTATTTTGCATCCAATGGTTCAATCAAATACGTAAATAAAATACTAGTAACAAAACCTAACTGCGGAACGCTTCACGTCATAAACAACTTCAACCACGATAGTCCCAATCAAACGTTCAGCATGTGGAGAGCACTGAAACATCTCCCATTACACACACACACGAGGAGAAATGATGCTGGGTTGCCACGGTAACAGCAGCTGCTTGTTCCAGTTTGCCAACTGGTGCTACTGGTTGGTCAACTCCCTGTTACCATGGCAACAGAGGCAGGTTGTTCTGTGCCAGTTCACCATGCTGGTGCCATGGTAACTATACTCTTTTTTTTTTTTTTTTTACACCCCTGCCTCACTTTGCCAATTGGTGAAGTTTGGTTTATCTTCCTCTGTTACCATGGCAACAAAATCCAGATGTTTTTTTTATTTGTATTTTTTACGCAATTTTTTGGCTATTGTGTGAATCTCATATTTTGGTATTTCCCTGTAATGGCCCTAAATGTAGATAATGTATCATTTCAGAGTCGCGTTACAGTTCCATGACTTATTCAAGTATTGTTACCACAGCTGCAATGCACAGACTGACAGAGATCGAGCTGCCAAACCCAGCTACTCTCATACAAGTGCCTTGCCCAAGGACACAAAACAGTGCTCTCTGGCAGGGGAAACGCCACCATCCATCTGGGTATCAGCAGTGTTGGGTAGAATACTTTGTGATTGTATTTAGTTACAGAATACTGATAACCAGCCTTCAAATGTATGTTGTAACGCACAACAACAACATTCCGTAATAAATGTCGTGATTGTCGGCGCGTCCGTCTTTGTGTTACTCGTTTGTTGGTTTGGGTTGTAGCAGACGCACAACGTCCCGCAGCTTCCGCTCTCTGGTTCAGTTGCGATCACAAATCAAATGGTCCGATTCAGAATTCGTCTGAACCGAACGGAGACCCGTGTTTTCAGCCGGACCAGGGTTCGGTTCTTTAGCCCGGATCAGAGTCTGTTTGTGCGTTCACAACACCGCAAACGAACCGCAAACTATCTGCACAAAGGGGCCAGGATTCGTATCAAGTTACGTTACCATCATTTAAAAAAGGTGCGTCGACGAAATGATATCGTTATCGCCTTCGTTGACTGAAGCTAAATTAAAAAGAGTTGATGAGAATAAAACTACGACTAAAATCTCAGATAAAGGGAAAATAGAAATGAAATGAAGGGACTAAAAAGTTTGAAAGAGCCTCATATCATTTCAACTCACTGCCAAAGGAACAGGTCTGAGCTCATTTCAAATATGTGAAGACAATACTAACATCTAGGAATAAACACATGAACACCGGCCTATACACATGAACCATGTTTGGAATATGAAATGAAAGAGTAAGTGTGGGTGACTGGGACAGGAGTTGATCGAGTCATTTCTGGAGTCTGAATTGAAAAAGCACTGAGCCCATAGACTGAGCAAAGGTTTAGCTGCACACACTCACAGCTTCAGATGACTGTTACTGACTCACGAGCCACTGAAACTAGTCCCGCTCAAATGTTTCTGGACAATTAGGGATTTCACTTCAAATCGGATCTTTTTGAGAACCATATCACACTTTGAGAGCACACAATCTGTGAAGATAAGCAGGTATTTCCTCAACAACAAAAAATACAATGCTCTGACCAGTTAGAAGTTTTATTCACAAAAATCCATTATTTTGAGAATCCATCTTGTTATAATCTGATTAAGAAAAATATCTGTGCAATAAAACATGACACAGTATAACAATAAATATCTCTTTGATTTCCTTAAATCTAGAATATTTAGTTCATTTTATTATCTTTTATTATTACCTAAAATAACCTTAATTTGCATCAATTAAAAAGTGGCTTTTAGTGAAAACTGTAAAACACTAGGCCATCACAGTTTAAAAATTAACACGTGCATGATATTAGTTTGTTCAGTTTGGTTAATCTTCTGACTAAATGTAAAGACCTTTGGGTTTTATTGGATCGAATAATTAGCTTTGTGAAACTATCCTGAGCTAAATCCTAAATAACATGGTTCTCAACTGTCATGGGATGAGGACCCACCATTACCCTGAGACAACAAGCCGTGACCTAATTAACATGTGAACAAGATCCAAACCCATAAGAAACTTTGAATCTGTAAAATGCTGTATTATTCCTCAAAGGACTCCGCTACAATCGTTTAAAAAGACCAAGATATTTTTTCAGTTCATAAACACTTAAAGTAGCTGCTGCAAACGCCGCATTTCCATCTAAACCAGAAAATGTGTAAATGAACCTGGTTGACTCAAAGCCTGAACTAAAAACTCACTAACTGAAACCATAGCAACCTGTTCACCCGACAAAGTCAAGCTACAAAGGTAGAAGTTCAAATGGAAAAAGTTTATTTATTTGACAATAAGTCAAGAAGGTGAGCAGGTGAGCAGGTTGGGGGTGCGGTGGGGGCAGGGGGAGGAGGATACTTCGGAACAGCCTGGGAGAGGAACAGCAGTCTCTTCGGATGGATGTGTCGGATCACTCAGTGCGGGGCAGAGCAGAGTGTGTCCTGATGGAGGGGAGAGACAAACAGTATACCTGTAAGAAAGTAAACAACAAGCTTATATTAATAGCTAGCAAACAAACAGTAAACAGACAGCTAGCTTGTGAGCTAAAGACATTTGGGACCTACAAATGTCTTCTTCTAAAACACTCAAGAGGCACCCACAGCCCCCCACACTTGCAGCACAGTGGAGGCATCACAGGGACGGGACAAAGCAGAAGGTATCCGGGCAAGACTCACAGCTAAGCCACACATGCCTGCTATAGTGTTCTGGCTAATGGATGTTCCCTGGAGAATAAGATGGATTAACTGCTAAACTCTTCCCAAAGATGGTTAAAGACTGTTGAGGAGCGTAGGAAGAGGAAGGAGGAGGTGGAGCTGACCAGTGCAGGACACCACGCTCTGAAACAGGGACAAACCCAGGAGGCGCTGCACCGTTTCAGAGGATCAGAGGCGCAGGTGCTACGGTTTCCCCGACCTCCAAAAACATGCAGGTCAGGTTGGCCCACAGCGGCTCAGGGCGAACAAATGAACACCATTTCATTGTACATTGACAAATCAAATAAAACACTTACTTACTTATTTACTTAAACACAGCACAGCAAACCAACTATTTACAAACTATTTACATATATATACACTCTACTGGGAGAAGTCCTCAGCAGAAAAGTGCAAAAGCCACAGCCTCAACGTCATCGTCCTCCCTAAAGCGCTTGGAGAGGAGCGAGGAGAGGGGGAGGACGCACGAGAAGAAAAAGGGGAAGAAGGGGGAGAGGGGGAGGACGAACGAGAGGAAGAAGGGGGAGAGGGGGAGCGACGGAAAGGGGAAAAGGTAGACCCAGCAGATCGGGTCAGAGCAGAAGGGCCGGTAGGGGCAGAGAAGGCCCCTGGAGGGAAGACTCGAGAAGGGAGGATAGGGGTAGGGCGCACAGGAGCAGGAGGAGATGGGGGAAACTTCAAAGCCACAATGAGGGGATGCTCATAGGCGCGGAAGTAAAGATCAGGGAGCACCTCTTCGGAAGAAGAGGGAGGGGAAGCAAGAGGAGAGGCAGGGGGGGAGACAGAAAAAAGGGGCGAAAGAGAAGAGAGGAGGAGGTCCGGAAAGGACTCGGAAAAGGTGGGAAGAGGAAAGGGGAGAATGTCCTCGTAAACTAAGGACAAGACAGAGAAAGAGGAGATGGTAGAGGAAGAGAAGGAGAGAGAGCCCGTCACAAGGGGAGCACCCGCCAGAGGTGGGTACGAAGGCGGAGGCTGACCGGAGACGGGGCCGGCGCCAGCACCGATGGGGAGGACCGCAGGAGGAGGCGGGTCCACAGGCGGCAGCCAGGGGGCGTCTCCTAAACACAGAAAAACATGAGTCAGAGTTGTACTTTTCAACTTACAAACTTAATCCGCTTAAACTGGCTTTGTACTGCAACTATTTAGAAAAGTATTTCAATGAGGCTTTTTAATTTGTTTGTGTTTTCTTTCCTCATCTTTTCATCTATTTGTTTAACATCTTAACCCCATCACCCATAGACTGTTAAAAAGAATAGACAACTCCTCCTCACTCCTCCCCGTTTACCATAATGACCACGTTTGAGGGGGAAATATGGCGGATTTACTTTTCTTACAAAAACCAGCCCGGTGCCTTTAATTGTAACTAACCCAGCGTTATCACAGGAGGAATATCTAGCTGTAGAAAGTTCAAAAAAATTAGGCACTGGGCTCTAAAGTTGTTTTTAATGTGTCTAAAGTGCAATGATTCCTAATGGGAGACTAGCGGCTATATGGAGGTACTACAGCAAAAGGCGGCCTCTAGTGTCGTGGTCATAAAGCAGAGCAGCCAGCGGCCATTGCCCCCACCTGAACCGAGCACATTTTCCCCAGATTGGCTTTACCCAAATCTAAAAACATGACCAAATAAGAGACAAAAACGCAACCACAAAAAAGATTTTAAAAGTTAGGATCACTTTTGGAGGTCTTTGCTTTCAAATGAGGCATTACACTGTTTGCTCTCCGGTCGAGAAGCTTTTAGATTTGGGTAAAGCTGAACTGGACTGTAGGAACTGTCAGTGAGTGGACAGTCCTGTGCCTTGTGTCCGACCTGGTTTTAAAGTCCCCAGACACACTGCTGCATCAAAATACTAAATCATTTGAAGTCTGTACAAGGCTTGCAGTAACTTAATGTTATACTGTGCATTTGAAAGTAAACATTCCAAATGTTTACTTTTGGAATGTAAACATTTTGTTCAGACATGTTGCTACTAAATATGTGACATTAAACAACACCCAGCACACAAAATCCAACAATTTCCCACATATTCTTAGCTACTTTTTTAGTTTGTGCCCTCTCCTTTCAGATTGGGATGTTTTATCCAGGTTTTATAGTGACATTTTGAAGCAAACGTCGAATGAACTGTCTGCTATCAATTTGTCTGCTAACCAAACTAGCTAACGTTAGCTTGTTAGCCCCACAATTCCCCTTTAAAACATGTTTTTCTCTGTCAAGTTATGAAATATAACTGTACATTTGCAAATAGTTTGATCATTTGCTACATTTGACTTGTTTCCACCAGGTTTTTGGTTTCTTTATCCAGAGAAATCGCTAACGTTAGTTTAGGGTGACCAGATTTGACTAAAAACACTGGGACACTATTTGGGATTTAGTTACATGGTCAACCAGGGAGCCATTTTCCCATGCTCAATGGTAAATCTGCTTGTTAATGTCTTACACCATGCACCGATCAGCATTAACATGATAGACTTGATATTTTTCATTAGTTTCTACTTGGTAATGGACATTTGCATGGCCCAAAGACATGAATCATATTGGCCAAAAACTGGGACACTTGGGACAGATCCTGTGTAAAACTGGAACAAATGAGTGGTTTTGGAGGAATGTGTGGGGAAAAATAGGACAGAGGACTCTAAACTGGGACTGTCCCGAATAAACTGGGACGTCTGGTCACCCTACGTTAGCTTATGTTAATGTCAGTTTGCACGTATCCAAATCTAACAATGGCCTAGCTAAAACAGACTTATGTGGACAAATGTCTTTCACAACCTATTCATTCTACAATAGGTACTAATAAGTAGGATATGGGGAAACTTACCGCCAACCTGCAGGTCCTGGACATCGGGAGGGAGATCCAACGGAGCCATCATCAAAGTTTTCCACAGACGTTTTCACAAACCTGACAAACCATAAAACATGTGTTAGTTAAACTGCTTTAAATTTGCCAACAGATGAATGTGGAGACACTATTTAAAGCAGAACATGCTAAAATGATACGCACCAGTACAGTAGCAGTGACTACTCAAAGTTCAAGTGAGAACTGAGCCTTGGAACTGTGAGCCTTATATAGTGATAACAAACAGGTCCCATGGCAACCACGTACAAGCGCATTATTTGATTTACAATATATTTTTCATCAGAAACTAATGGAGATTTTCAAAGGTAAAATACACACTAAAACATTAGTGGAGTTGGACACTAAACATTTGGACAATATGGCTATGGTAGAGAGCAGCAGCTGACGGCTCTTTTTTCCACTTTTTATATTAGACTTTTTAAATTTGATTATACATTTGCACAATTATTTAAGAACACAACAAAACAGAGCAAATTAAATTTAACAACGCTAGATTAGCAGGAATTATTTCTGATTATTTTATAATTTACATAATTATTAATAATAATCAAGCTACTGTACATTCTAGCATTATATGATGCTAGACAATATTAGCCTGGCTAGTCATATACACTTGAGGAGTTTGGTTCCAAAACGCTATAAGCGCCATTTAAAAAAAAAATGAGTTAGCGCCAAAATCAGAAGTGTATTTGGCCATTATTGAAAAGCCAATAAGAAATTTTCCGCAAAACGCGATAACCGCCGTATTATATTGCCCTGCATCCTCCGTTTCTTTCCAAGCAGCGATAAGCGCCCATTCCGTTTCTTAGCAGAACGACACAAATCCACTCAACCAATCACAGCGCACCATTCTTCGTCGTGGAGGTGGCGCCCTGAGCGGAACCGGCATTATAAACGTCTTGATAACAGTGAGGTAATATATAGAGAAAAGAAAAGCGAGCCGTCACCACCGAATACAACTTGTGTGTAGACCATCCGACGAAAGTCCCGGTCTGCAAGGCCACCTTTTGCAGCGTATTGGATGAGTTAAATGTTATTAACGAAATGTTTACTAGAACTGAAGATGAAGTTATTTCTGTTTGTTGTATGCGTATCATTGGGTTATCTGACGGGAGAGCGAGACTTGACTTGACTTGGGACTTGCTGTTTGACTTGAGACTTAACTTGTACTTGAGGCCAATGACTCTCAATGACTTGCTGTGACTTTATAGTTATTATTTATTTGAGCATAACTGTTGAAAGAACAGGATTCATTGCGTAAAAGCGGCGCATCTATGTTTACATATGGTAATTAGCCACATGCTTTTTCTGTTTCCCGGCGGAGCGCGTCTAATCAATACAGCGCGGAAAAGGCAGGAGGAAATGTGTGTTTCTTTGGATGCATTAAAAGTTTTCTACAGTGAGTGAAGAGGTGAAGATTCATAGACATTTATTAAGGACAGGAAAACGTTTGAAACAATGACTGAAGCTACGGCACAGACGGGAGCCTCCAGAACGACGATGCGTAAGAGCTGGATTATTGACAGAAATCTTGGGGGCTTTTCGTTGTCGGTGTTTTCTCACTAAAGTTACAGCATTTAGTTGTTGTTTTCCGCAACCACACAGAGCCCAGTGACAGCGGGACTGAAGGCTGTGCGGAATCGACTTTGAGCAGGGGCGAATCCGAGTATACAGGGGCTGGGGCATTACGGGGAACCACTGACAGAAACACTGCCAGAAACTAACAAAACATAAAATATGTTATATTTATCTTTCAGACTGCAGGGAAAAGCAGCTCATGTTTAAAAGACTGTTTAAAAAAAATTGAAGTAGGCCCCCCGGGCCCCTTCTTTAAAATGTTGTACATAGACTGGAGCGATAGACTTTGTGGCGATATTAATTAGACTTTAAATCCAAATCAATTAGATTTTTAAAAGTTGGATTTTAGGCTACATTTTCAAAATCGCTAAATCTTGAGAAAGCACTTTATATTTTAAAGTAAATTAAACACATTTTGAAAAGAAGAATTAGGCTTAACGCTGACCTTTAAGACTTACCGACTAAAGAAAGATTTGACTTGACAAAAGCTATGACTCGACTTGACTCGACCCCATGACCAATCGACTTGGACCTTCACGACTTGACTCGAGACTTGCATTCAGTGACTTACTCCCACAGGATAGAACATGCAGTGAAATTCGGCTTTAATGTGCAAGGATGAATTTGTTGGTGTGGAAAGTGTGGGAGAACGAGATTGGGAGTAAGGGAAAGAGTGTGTAGGTGCACATGCCTGGTGAAGCATGGATTTATAGCGTTTTGAGAAGAAATCTTCTGTTTTTTACAATAAATGTTAAAATATCAAAACCTGAGTTTTAAGTGTTATTGTTATTACAATCCTGAAATCCTATTATGGGAGTTTAGAAACAGAACATTGTGGTTTTCATCCGCCCACGACTCTACGCTATGTTTACAAAAAGAGATGCAGTGGATTTATAGCGTTTTGACAAAAAAATCATCTGATTTTTCAAATAAATCTTGAAATATTAAAATCTAGATTTGAAATGTTATTGTTATTACAACCTTGAGATGCTGTATAGGAGTTTGGAAAAGAAAATTATGGTTTTCATCATACCACTTTCTTGCTAAAGAAAACACATTTTTACTCAAATTACTCAAAATGGATTTATAGCGTTTTGGAACCAAACTCCTCACTTCTTTCTCCTTATTTTTGAAAAAATATACTCTCCAGTACAGAATAAACAGTTTGCACTAAACAGAGGAGATTAGTCTGACCTGTCTAAGAAGAAACCGTCCTCTTTCCATGATGATGATATAGTCTTAATAAACCTGATATTTTTCATTCTTCATAAAGTAAGATTCATAAAACTTTTAATTTCAACCTTCAGTACTTTTCAAAATATGTGAAATGGGATGTAACTTTTTACCATAAGTATATTTTGGTCAAATTTTTATAACTCAATGGTTTTATTTTATTCAGTTTTCCATAGTCAGTATTTTTGAGTCGTGAACCACATCCAAAAGATTTACTTTTATAATTTTACTCAAGTAGAATTAAAAGTAGTTACAAATTATGACGTCATAAATAGACTAAGAGGAACTATTCATTCATGCAGCCACACAATCTTTCTTTTCTTCTTCTCTTTCTTTAAAAGGGACTAGATGCAAGTTGGTCATTTTTATACTCACTACTGCCACCTCAGATCTCACACGGCTCAAAACAATGGGCGACAGGGCCTTTGAAGTCGCTGCTCCCCGCCTGTGGAACGCCCTCCAGACCACCTCAGGGCCCCGCAAACAGTGGACACATTTAAGAAAGGACTTAAAACCCACCTTTTTACACAAGCTTATTTTAACAGCTAATGCTTGTTTTTTTTTTTAGTCCCGTCTTTTAACATGTTGTATTATATTGTATAGTGTTTTGTTTTTAACTATGTCCACTGTAGCACTTTGAGATTTGGTGTCAAATGTAAAGTGCATTACAAATAAAATGTGTTATTATTATTATTAAACATGCCACACTGGATTGTAGCCATGGGCTAATTTCCATCCGTCATCCCCCATATGCACTCTCAAAAACACTCTTATTCATCCTGGCCGGGATGAATGATGTAGCATTTGGATTCATTATTGAAGGACACCAGTGTTGTTTGTTGCAGCCCTTTTAGTTTTAAGCTTAGTTTTTTGGACAAAAAATATTTTAGTTTAGTCACTTCAAAATGTGATAGTTTTATTAATATTTAGTCAGTTTCTTTATGAAATTGTGATATTTATATCTCTTGGCTTTATAGCTTTTGACACACAGATTACAGCACAATATAAATTGGCAGTGTCACTGTGAACGGGACTTTTCCAACATGGCGCATTCACCGGTGCTCTGGTAAAGGCAAGAGAGGGGAGGACCTGGGTAGCATATTTGCATGGGTAGCCTGACACAATTCCATCTATCTGGGTGTCCACTGCACGCAATGGCTGTCAACGACGAACGATCCCTCATCGTGGGGAATATCTTAGGTTGTAGCAGGTCGGAGATTGTAAAGTGAGATATGGACGACGATTTAAAATAGAAGCGCCGTACACCCAAAGACGAGTTGCAACCAAGATCAGGCAGTGTCTAACATTTTTGGAAGGCTAGTCGCAGAGTGAGCTTCGTCTCACTGCGACTAGGATCTCAGTCAGCGTCTCGTCAACAAGGCACGCCGCCAGAGTCCTAAACAGAGGCCAGGCATGACTCCGCAGTTTACAGGACTTTCCCTGCACCTTTCCGCAGAAACAAACCCCTCTGGCAAGCGGCACTTGCCTCAGCTAAACACACGCCGTCTGAAGCCTGAAACTGCAATGACAAAACTTTCTCTCATTAAACTATCGCACAGCGGAGACCAGAGCAGGCGCACGCTTTTACAGCAATGTGACATCTACAGATCTTAGAAGACAAAAAGAATTGCACAGTGTACACCGGCCATTAGCCTATATAGCCTCGTCCAGGGGTCTGAAACCTTCAACATCAAAACAGTTTTAAACCAACAGAAAGTCTCAAAGAGTATAGTATTTTTCTCAAACAACAGGAGAAAAATGTTTTGTTATCGATCGTATGATGATGAATTATGTAAAATCTTTGAAACTGTACTGATAGTTCAAAACGGAAACGGAACTGGATGGTCCATTGCTGTAAACTTTCAACAGATCATTTGTCAAAGCCTTTATTCTGACGCAGATGTTTCCTCATCCTGGGTTTACTACGGAGTACAGACGATGACTCGCGGACCTTCATCTTTGAAACGCATGTGACTCTTGAGATAGTGGTTGCCTGCCCCTGGTCTAGTCGCTAATGTAGTACAAGTAAAACGCCTGACCTCAAGCAAGCGCATCTGAAAGTCTCGACTCTGGGAAAGAGTCGAGACCGATTCCATAAACCCTTCCCCTGTGAGCGCGGTGTGCCTGTAGCATACCGAGTGTGCGTTTGTGAGATTGAGCAGGAAATATCCCCAATGTGGGAAGCCTATTCCCGGAGTGCTAAAGCGGCGTGAGATTGTGGGCTTTGGCAGGCCATTCGCTCGCTCCATCTCGCAGAGCATGCTGGGAAATGAGCGTCTCGTCGGGGGTTAATAGGAGCCACTTGTCGCGGCGTGCCGCGCGGCGCTAACGTGGGAGCTAACTGATGTGGCCCGTTTGTCTGAGGGCGGGATTGGAAACGTCAGGCTGGAGGGGAACCGTATCCGCGGCTCGGACAGCGGAGTCTGAGGTGTTTAACCTTGTAACTCCCACCTGAACCAAGCACATTTCTCCAGTTTCCCAGCATTACCCAAATCTAAAAGGGCAGTGTAACACCTCAGTTGAAAGCTTGTCACATTTTTTATGCTTTTTGGACACTTTTTGGCACCAGTGTTGCTGCATTTATTTATTTTGGTGCGTTTTCATCGTAATTTACATCTTGTTATTGTTGCTTTTTTTTTTTTTTACCTGTGTTGTTGCTTTTTTTGACACCTGTCTAATTTCCATACGACTAATTACGAGGACGATAAAAATACGAGAAAACGATTGATAGCTGTACAGTCCGAGTCAGGTCTCAAGTCTTTAGGGGACGTCATGGCTAAGTTTTAGATTAAATTTTGTATTCACTTTGTTAGTTCTAATTATACAGGGTATGCACATTGCACGCCTTCTTTTCATTCCGTGATGTGTGTCAAATCAAACAATAACAAGGCCAAAATGCCTTTATTTTTATGGCAAGTCTAAATGGACAAACATATCCCAACACGTTTCAGCCTAAAAAGCCTTCATCAGGGGGAACACGATGTGAACTATAAACACCAATAGGGATCCTCCATCTGTAACAGGGAGAGTGAGCAGGTAGGAAGTGACCTGTGCTTGCATACGCTCAGAACAGCAGGTGGTAGTGAGAATCATAGAAAGTAAAAGGAAAAATGTCCTTCGTGGCTTCGTGTTCAGTATATGATTCCATGCGCTTGAAGACTAGCCGGGTTACTGTTATGGAAATCCAAAACATGTCTGGCCATTGGGTAGTTGGGGTTAACAATAACAAGGCTGTGTTGCAATTCCACAATGAAATGATATTGGCATACCGCCTTATATTACATCTGGTCAGGAATGTAT
Organism: Proterorhinus semilunaris; assembly: GCA_021464625.1. NCBI lineage: Eukaryota > Metazoa > Chordata > Actinopteri > Gobiiformes > Gobiidae > Proterorhinus > Proterorhinus semilunaris. The sequence goes on from CM038360.1 coordinate 25,197,056, forward strand.
CGCTTCTGCCATCGTGCTACTCGTTTGTTTTGATTGCAGCCTACGCACAACTGCAACTTTGACCTAGTGGCTGTGATTGTCAGCTTGGCGCCTTTGCTTTCCATCCCGGTGGCCTCTATAGGACGCTCCAGAACAAATATTATTTCAGGTTTTTCTAGGTTTCTGGGAGGTTTTCTAAATGGGAAAAAGGGGAAGCAACGCACACCAAAAATAGTCTTCGAGGTGCAGATGTAGGGGATAATCTTCATACATCAAAAAACAACATCGCACACTCATGAGACGATGTCCACATTTATTAATATTAGTGATAGTGATCACGTTTCGGCATTAGCCTTCATCAGATCTTTCTTTTTTCTTCTTTTGAACCAAAGTGTATGTGGAGTGGACCAGCCCAGGTGGCTTAAATCTTCTCCAACGTGTGGGTGGTACCCATCAATCAGGAGGCCACACCCAGTGTAGAAAGGCCATTTCTACAAAAACAAAAACAGTTAAAATATATAACAAATATATACAGAAATCTGTAATACATATAGCCTACTGCATTACAAGAAGCATTTGAGATCAAAGTCAATATTTAGTCAATGAGGAGTCAAAGTCTTTAAATGGTGGATCCAATAGTGTTCCCTCCTTGAAAGGAGGAGATCCAAGTTTCCACCTCTAGGGGACAGTTTTACCTGTTCAATCCAAATGTATCTTAATGATGGGATGGTTAAATTCAACAAAATGAGCTGCCACAGGATAATCCAAGTTTTTGCACCTTATCGTGCTTCTATGCTCTGCAATATGTGTTTTTAGGGCTCTACTTGTTTTACCCACATAGGCTTTTCCACAAGGACAAGTAATCAGATAAATTACAGATTTGGTATTGCAAGATATGATCCCTCTGATGGGTATATTTTTACCTGTATGGGGATGTTTAAAGCTGCTACAGCGGTGTGTGTAGTTGCATTGACTACAGGCCCCACAACGACGGTTACCATCAGGTATAGGAGCTAAAATGGCTTGATTTGATGTGGTTTTAGAGGAAGGAAGGTGTGAGTGCACCAATTTATCTCTAATATTCCTACCTCTTTTATAAACCACCAGGGGGTGCTCCTTAAAAGGTATCGCTTAAAAGCGGGTCAGATTGTAAGATATGCCAATGTTTTGTTAAAATGTTCTTAAATTTCTCTGAGCCCTTTGAGTAGACAGTAGATTACTTGACTTTTGTGTAGGATTGGCCCTAAGAAGGTCCAACCTTGGTGTACATTTTACTTTGGTGGCAGCATCATTAAGATTAAGAAGTTTTCTAAATGGAACATATACAGAACCACGGACACAGATCCATCTGCAGTGAAAACTATACCAGAAACCATCGAAAAGCAATTGGTCTTGGAGCAGGTCGCCGGGATGGAAAGTAAAGGCACCATGCTAAGCACCCATACAGCCGCTGGGTCACTGAGAGTATCCTCGTGTAGTAGTCGGTAGTACAACGTGAGCTGCCCCACGTGGAGTCCCTCACGATGCATTATTTATTCAGTTCTCGTAGTATTTCTGGATATGGGTCAGGCCAGTAGAGCTGCAGGCCGCTCCCAGTCTCCGGGCCAGAGCGGAGACGCCCAGAGAAGCCCGAAGGAGTCTGAGGCAAAAATATTTATTAAAAAATTACTATTTTTAGGACACGTTGTTTTGTTTTTGTGATTTTTTTTTTTCTTGTTAAATGTGTCATGTCAGTGTGCCTGTGTGTCCCTCATCACATTGCTCAAACCCACCTGCAGTATTGGGAAGTAACTGAATACATGTATTTAAATACTCATTTGAGTAACTGTATTCTGGTAAAGTTACACTTTCAATTGAGAGTATTTAGAATAGTTACTTTCTAAATAAAGAAAATACATCCCAGTATCAATCATTACATTTTAGTTCCATATTCACAACATTATTAAGAAAGAACTTTTAATGTTGACCCGTTTTTCCTCCTAAAATAGCAAAAGATTTATGCCACAGTTCAAACAAAATGTCACATGATGCTGTATCTGCTGCTCCATTTGATGACAGAGTTAGAGTTCCTCTGTTATGGTTTGTAAAATAGGAACCCCGAAGCAGAGCCGGAGACGGAAATATTATTTCCTTGACACACGGCAGGCAGGCTCGGCAGTGGAGACAGGGGGCTGGCTGGCAGAGTGGTAGGCTCCAGGAGTGGCACCAGGAGATCTGCGCAGAGAAAAATTAGATCCAAAAACCATGGAGTTTTCAAAGTTACTACAGACTGAACTCAGGGATGTGGAGGGAGAACCAGGGTTTTGAAGACTGCAAATGAGTGAGTAACTTCAGGTGTGCCTCATTCCCCTGGAGGAGCCAGCCACGCCCCCTGTCACACACGCCCTGCACAGAAACAGAAAAGGAGGGGGAGCAGAAAGGCAAAAACAAATCCCTAACATCCTCATTGATGTTAATGAGTTTATAACTGGTGTTCCAACAATTGTAGTCTTAAAAAAGTAACACTGCCCACCTGCATGTTCACAGGGTTGCCATTTATGGTCTAAAACATGTGCAGCTGCAGTTTTGGCTGATTTTTTTTTTTTTTTTTTTTGCTTAAAAGTGTCATGTTTTGTCCAATGATCTTTTCTCTGTTTGATTAAATGTTTGCAAATCCTAAGAAATGAAATATGCTTTTTTTTCTCCCTGCGTTTTTTTACATTCAAATATAGTATATGTGTATTAAAAAGCATTACATTTGACTTGCTACTGCTTGTATATATATATATATATATTGAATCTTATTTATTTCAACAAATATCTCTTTGAACCTCAGTGGGTGAATAAACAGCTGTAGTGAAGTTGTTTTGATCAGAAACATCACAATCAAAACAAAAAGTCTAAAACAGCAACAGCTCAGCAACAGTTACTGACATTAACAGCACATTCCTCCAGAGAATTAACAGTTGTTAAACTGTTTACATACTTTTAAATGTCTAATTATTTTTACTTAACTAACACTAACACTAACTAGAAATAGAATACTGGTGGACTATGAAGTCATACATTCTCATCTGCAACCTGTACCTAGATTAAAAAAAATATATATAATATTGCAGACAAAAAAATACACATAAGCAAAAATAAAAATTATACCTTTAATTCCAATACCTTTTCAAGTTGTACAGTTTGCTAAACATGTGCAATTTAAAATCATTGAGCAAATCTTGTAATGACCCGAGGCCCGTCTGAAGTGCCTCAGATGGAACCACCACGAGCCTGAGACACCAGTCCCAGAGCCGTAGCGCCTTTTACACCCAGAGTGAGCTCTAGTCCCAGAGCTGTAGAGCCTTTTACACCCAGAGTGAGCACGAGTCCCAGAGCTGTAGAGCCTTTTACACCCAGAGTGAGCTCTAGTCCCAGAGCTGTAGAGCCTTTTACACCCAGAGTGAGCACGAGTCCCAGAGCCGTAGCGCCTTTTACACCCAGAGTGAGCTCTAGTCCCAGAGCTGTAGAGCCTTTTACACCCAGAGTGAGCTGCACAGACGACAAGACAACTCCTTCAGAGTGAGGTGGAGCATGTGGCTGGGCAGCTCCTCCTCTGCAGAAACTGATGGTTGTGGTCCGTCGTCCTGCAGAGACACAAAGGACATGCACATATCAGAAGAATTGAGTTAGTTTGGTTTATTGTCCCCGAGTTATACCTAACTCTTTGGCATGAGCTTAAAGTGTATATTTTACAACAACTTACCTTGGATGTTTATGAAGGACCATCTCTGAACTAAACTCCTGAGCAGGTCTGCCTCGTGGGGGCTCAGTCCTGTCTTAGGAAACGCTGTCATCCACCACAAACTTCTCTGTAAATAAACAAAATTAAAAAAAACAACAACTGGTAAATCATTTAAGTTACTTCAGTGGTGATGTTTATACTTTTCAGATAACGTAGCTAGATAACGTACCAATAAATCCTATATTGAAACGTAACAAGAGAGTACATTAGCGCGGCGACATTCGTTCGAAGGGCTGCTGTAAGGTCCGGTTGTTGAGAGCGGGGATATCGAGCTTACTGACAAACCGACCCCCCAGTTCATCTTAACATAGTAGCTTCATCGCCTGAAATGGCCTTAAACATTCATTTTGTATTTAAAGAACGAAGATATTAAGAGATTTGATTTAGACAACCATTGAAAGAGATAGGAGCTGGGACATCGTGCCTCTTCCATTATATTTACTTCAATGGGAGCACTGCATCTGGAAAGTACCTTCAATGTGACCTATTTACTAAAAATAATCGATAAATTTATTCAAATATGCGTTGAGGTAAGATCATTTACCTTGGAGCAAAACGTGAAGCTTTGTTCTATTGACACTGGGAAAAACTATGTGTGATGTGTGAACGGATTAGCGTATTGTGCATGTTTGAGATTGATATGACTCTTTCTGCTGGCAACAAATTATCAGCATGTCTGTGGTTAACACAACGCTATAGATACGGAGGGTATTTTAAGGCACTACAGGTGAATAGGGAAAAAAATCCACTTTTGTGATATCAATTTGAAACTTCTGCTGTAGATTACTGACATAAATGTGAGTTTTCTGTCATTTTAAGTTTTTATATACAAATAATATTGCCAATATTTTCCGCGATGAAATCTAAATAATGGCTACAACCATTTCAATGTATTGTGTTATCTTGTCTAGTATTAGTTACTAGGATTTTTTCAGAGGGGATTTTGGATATCTTGTTTTGTTTTTGAATAAGATCAATATTTAGATATATTGTCAAGTTTGGAGTGTGTAGGAGCTACTAAAGTGGGGAGGTTGTTGCATGAGTGGATGATTTCTCTGGTCTTTTGCATAGCAGGTGGCTCCCAGAAAGGAAATGACAATATTTGTGTTCTAGCGTTAAGGGTTATGCCCTTCGCAGGACACGTGGATATAAAATCTGCAATATTTCTGGGATATCTCCGCCACACTCTCGGACAAAACCTCATAAAATAAGCGTTGTACGGGGTAAGTTTTGTCTTTTTATACTCTGACATGAAAACTAAGATGTGAAGGACGAAACTAGCTAAATCTGAAAAATCAATACTTTCACACGTCGTGTCTCGCCTTAAGTGCTGAAAAGATGAAAGGATTGAAGAGCTGGAAGGATGTTTATATCTGCTGAATACAGAATAAGACTAATACCAGGCATGTTTGTGCGGAGTTGTTCAAAGCTGAAGCGATGAAATATCTTCTTTTATAAATAAATCAGAGATCAAATATCATGCCTTTAAAAAAAGAAAAAAATACAGAATCTTTTGGACGCATTAGGAGTGTCCTTTCATGTACCATATACCAAAAAGAAAGTATTTATGGAAAATCCTCCTATAGACTGTGCCGGGTCATGAGGCACAGTGGGGAGGTGAAGGCAATATGAGCATTGAAGTGATCAGAATGGATCTAGTGAAGCCGTGTGGACTTTAAAAAACTCACCTGCCCGTTTTTCTCAAAATAAGATTTCCACTTCAGTAGCACCGACAGACGCCACATTTTCTCCCCAAAAAATTCCACTAATAACTTCTTTGTTTATACTGGCAGAAGAAAGTCAAATGTAATGCTTTTTAATGCCCACATTTTTAACACCAAAAATAATGTGCACATATTTCATTTCTTAAAGGCTGAATGACGCATCATATTTGACCTCTGGATTATTTATAATGCTTCATGCTGAAGCTTTTAACAACTCCGCACAAACATGCCTGGTATTATATATCTATAATTATATATTATATATCAACACTTCAATCTTTTCGATCTATTCAGCTCGTAAAATACCCTCCGCATCTTCTAGCGTCGTGTAAACCACAAACATGCTGCTAATTTGTCTTTCAATGTGCTTGCTATACCCATTGTTGCCAGCAGAGAGAGCCATATCAATCTCAAACATGCGCAATCCATTAGGAAGACAATATACTGAATGTTTAGATCAGTTTCGTTGGTCTTTCGTTTTTTATTTTTTTTATTTTTAAGTTGCATTGTGCACCTTTTAAGATTTGTAAATCTTTCCTCATCAATCAGAGGGAAGAGAATTGAAGAACTTTGAAGCGAAAATTTTTGTAAATTTCAGCCCAAACTGCAGCAAAGCATGTTTCATTTTGGCATTTTTGTTTAACTTATTCAGTAAAAATCACTGAGCAATGTCATTATTTTCCAATACATTTAGATTTAATGCCAGGTTGAATCCAATGTATTGCTTTTTAATGACATTTAACGACTTGATTGGAGCATTTTGGGACTTTTAATGGTGAATTTCTAATATGAAATTATGAAATGAAAGAAAATTGGCAATAGCCTACTATCTTCTCCCAAACGCATGTTAGTCATCTGTGCAGCCGAAGTCCCTAAATGATGATTATGTCGTCCCCCTTCACCTGCAGCGTCTCTCTTCAGCTCTCTTGATTGATTTGGTGTTTTCCTTGATTGTCAGAATGGAAGAGCCACTCGTCGCTAATGGCCTTCCACAGCCATTAGAAGTTTATGTACAGCAGTGTGGCCCCATTAAGCAGCACTACATCAGCTGTAATCACACACAGCACGTCCGACAACTCGATGTCATCCGGAAACAACGAGCGTTTAGACACGTAAACGTATTTGTTTGGAGAGAGTTTGGTTTGGCTGTTTCTGCTGGCACGTTATTTTGGGCATTTGGGCTTTGTACCCATCAGAACAGAGTGTTTCTTGGCACTATAGCTGTTGTTGAATGGTGGTCCAATGTTTTCTGTATTTGGGTGGGGAGAGCACAATTCGTACACAAGGCTTTTCAAACAGCTTCACAGTTACTTAAACAAAACAAAAATCAATAACACATTCATATTTCATGAATTAATTGCATTAAAAGCAAAGAGTGCAGCTAACATTTTTCTAGTTCAGCTTTGAACCTTTTTAGCACTGGACTAATGTGGTTGTATTTCATGGTTTAGTAGTGAAATAAACTAATGGATAAGGACTATGTTGATGTGCTGAATCCAAACATCCCATTGTTTTGGCTCAATCAGTAAAAAAGGTTTCCCCTCGGCCACATTTTGCCGAAGGGTATTGTCTTCATAATGTCCTGGTGCCCATTTGTCCATAATTAAGGGGGGACTGGTGTTGGTTGGAACATAATTTGCATTTGTGGACATATTTTGGTACAAAGCAGCTGAACTTACAATAGTGTGTGTTGGTAACCATTAATGACAGCTTTATACAGGCACTTTAAACATTCTTAGACTTCTTAGAAATGACAAAAAATATGACAGGAAAATGTTGTTGAAAGCCTTCGGGTTGGTTTTAACAGCACTACAGAGTAAAATAAAACCTGACCTGATGTCAATTTCAGATTCTGTGTTGCAAAAATGTACAAAAGAAGTGAAATCATTGTACACACCTGAAGCCAGTGTTAAGTCTCTCTAAGCCTGGTTTAGACACCACACCTTTGACTTTGGCAATGTTTTTTTTTTTATCGTAAAAAAGATTCTGATGTTATTAACTTTATGTGGCTAATAAAGTTTATGTCTGAGTTCCTGTTTTACTCGATTTCTAACCTGGTTTTAGAGAGACAGACTCATAACGATGGAAAACACTTTCTCTTTGTTTTTCTGTGGGACAGTATCATCTAATCTTCCTGCTCATGGATTTATTTCCCTATGAAGTTATAGTTTATCATGCCATGTTTGTATTTGTCGCCTCCTGGACCCGCCACCTTAACGTGGTGGAGGGGTTTGAGCGCCCGAATGATCCTGCTCTGTTGTCGGGGGCTTCATGCCCCTGGTAGGGTCTCCCATGGCAAACAGGTCCTAGGTGACGGGTCAGACAAAGAGCGGTTCAGAAGCCCCTTATGAGAGACCAACAGGCCCGGTTAGAACCATGAGGCCGTCCTTCTGTGGACCCACCACCTGCAGGAGGAGCCATAGGGGGCTGGTGCAATGTGATTTGGGCAGCTCCAACATCTGCCCCCATGACCCGGCAACGGACAAGTGGAAGAAAATGGATGGCTGGATGGCTGGATGTTTTTGTATTCCTAGATTTTATCATCTGTTTTTGTTGTGAAGCACTTTGGGCAGCTGTGGTTGACCTTGACCTATGGGCTCAATCAAGTACCTTGATTCAAGTACATGTAAAGACTTCCTGTAAACATGTTTATATTACATCCCTTTCCTTGTGTGATGGTCACATTTGCAATCAGCATCCATAGTCCATGGCCTGGCATCAAAGCCTCGACAACAAACGATTGTAGCAAACTGTACTTGAAGAACAGGTTTCATTCTAAGGAAACGCCAACTAAATCATCTGTTCAAGGACTTTATAAAAGCGATCGTAAATCTCTTCACACATAGAAGCCACCGTTACTGTTTTCTTGTCTTTCTTTTTTACCGACGACCCCGGCCTGAAAGAATTGACTTGTCAGATATTCCCGGGGCCTCGGTTGTCAACGCTCGAGTCTACATTTCCGGCTCCTTCCTTCCTTCCTGCCCCGGGACTTCTCAGATCAAATCCTTCCCCCCGCCCCGACATGACACAGGTTACCCGGGCCACAAACTGCCTAATCACAGTGAGGCCCCCGCCCCGATGATGACTGCGTGTCGCTGGGATCAATGCGAAATGACGTTGGCGCTTCTCGAGGGGGGAAGCCGCCGCGTTAATTTGATTTAGGCCTGACGCATTAACGTGTACATTAGCGAAAAGAGACACACACAATGGCCACTTGTAATGATTTCCCCTGCCGCCGGGTTGTGACATCATCGCACCGGGGGGGACTGTGGGAAAAGTCCCCGAGGACCTATACAAACGCCAGATAAGACCGGGCCGGTTTTATTATTAATGGCGTGTCATTCAATTCCTCACTAATGCGATGGCGAGATAAAGGTGATGTCAGCGCGGTGGCTGCGATGTGATTTGAACGGCATTATGTTGTGTTATGGTCGTATTTAATGGATCTGTGATGCACACAGACACAGTAAATCTATTAATACATGCTATTTTCATTGACCCAAAGGGATGGCTACTCATTTAGAGCAGGAGGTTAGAGCTGGCCTGGTGTCGTCTCGGGGTCCCCCCAGAACAGCTGGAGGAGGTGTGCGTGGATCGGGAAGTCTGGGCATCTCTGCTGAGACTGCTGCCCCCGCGACCCGGCCCCGGATAAAGCGGAAGAAAATGGATGGATGGATGGTTAGAGGTGAGATTTCCCCACTCCAAAACATAGCGCTGGCTGCGGCCGCTCCTGCTTTTTGTTTCTGTCCAAAAGTAGGACCGGAACTGGAACTGGATCATGTCGTTTTTGGCACAACAGGAAGAACGAATCTCACTATTGTTCTAAGTCAATTGTTGTTGTCTTACCATATTTTACTTTTGACTTTTTATTTTGTATCTTATTTATTATTATTCCATATGCATGCCCTAAAGCCTTATAGTTTAAAGTTTTATAGCTAATTTTTTATCTAAATTCTGTGTTATATGTTTTATGTTGCACGTCTGCATCAAGAAAAATTCCCAGTTGTGAACCTGTTCTCAAATAATGGCAATAAAACCTATTCTGATTCTGATTCTGATTCTGTCTCTGATACCAATTCTAAAACATTTTCTTAAATATTAGTACTTACCTGCGCAGATGTATCTATCGGACGTTTTTCTGTCCCATTCCAAATGTGCATTTATTGAAACAGCTGTTTTTGTGTTTGAAATCAGAACCGAGGTGCTAATGATTCCTTACGGTTTTGCGGCAAAAACGACATAGATGGTTCATATTTTTTCTCCGCTCTTCTGGCTGAAGCGTTGCAAAACCACTAACTTCCTTGACTACAAAATACGCCGTTTGCATCATGTTCGTCATATTGCATCATCATTTCTCTATGGGCCTATCTCACCCGAGGAGGTGGAGACTTGAGTGTCCGCTGGTCACGGGGATGTCTCTGAGACGTCCCTGAAGACGTCCAGTGAGATTTAATACGCTTGTCAATCACGGCCATCGGGAATTCGAAGAAATCCCCCTTGATCCCAGACTATATAGCATTGGTGGAAAGGAGGTAAAAACAGTTTGGAACAACAGCGGCTCAGTGCTTAGAGCGTTCAGTCACAGATGCAAACTAGTATACAGGTGCTCGTCATATAATTAGAATATCATGAAAAAGTTCATTTATTTCTGTAATTCAACTTAAACTGTGAAACTAATATATGATGTAGACTCATTACATGCAAAGTGACATTATGCCAAGCCTTTATTTATTATTATTTTGGTAATTATGGCTTACAGTCCATTTTCAAAATATTCTAATTTTCTGAGATTTTTAATTGTGGGTTTTTACAAGCTGAGCCATAATACCGGTAATCAAAATTATAACAAATAAAGGCTATACAAATGTCACTTTGCATGTAATGAGTCTACATCATATATTAGTTTCACAGTTTAAGTTGAATTACAGAAATAAATGAACTTTTGCATGATATTCTAATTATATGACGAGCACCTGTATATACTGTATTTGGCTGTGAAGATCTGTACAGAACAGCGGTATGTCAGAAAAAAGCGGCCATTTCGGATCACAGCCAAAGAAAGAATCACATCATGGATTGGGAGGAGGATGGCGGCTGAAACGTGTAAAGGTAAAGAATTAGACATCTTTGGACTAAAAGAACCTTGTAAGTTGTACTAAGGACACAATGAACAAAGCTTATACGGATGCAAGATTGGCCGCCTCTCTTTCGTCAGCCTTGGGCCGCTGTGGCGACAACAGGTCAGGGGCAAAGTTATTTGTATAGCACATTTACATTTACAACCAAAGCGCTTGACAGACATGGAAAAAACCTACAGCTTGGACACATTACAATGTAAAAACATTTCAACAACAGCTTGAGTTTTGATGGCCAGTGGAAAAAGATTGGTCTTCAATAACAATTTTAGGATCTACATGAGGCTCATTCTTAATATTTAACATTAGCCTGTTCCATTTCTACAGCAAAGCCCTGTCAAGCTGGGCTTTTCAAAATGTTCCCTGGGGACGTTTGGGAGCAACTCATTAGTGGAGCTCATCACTCGGGGACAGCAACTCAGACAGGTGAGCCGGGGCCAAACCATTGAGACATTTTAAAATAAAGATCAGCATTTTATGGCTGAATGGGAGCCAGTGCAGAGGTATTCTATATTAACTGCACCTGGAACCTGTCAGAAGACGAGAAGCCGAGAAAACACTAGTCCACAGTACAAAGAGCTGTAGTCAAGACGCAACGAAATATAGTTATGTACAACACACTTACACCCTAAGGACATTCTTGTCCAACTCAGCTGTCTACAAGCACTCCACGATTCCCAACCACAGACTGAGTGTTGGGCGCTAACAAGCCACGCACACAGTTAGTGGAGACAGGAGGATTGGAATAGCCGAATACAACAATTTCATGTTTTATTTTCATTGAGGTTTAAAATGGTAGGAGCCGGCCAATTCTTCAAATCTAAAAGACAGGTCAACAGGGCTTCAGTGCAGCCTGATCGAAGAGGAAAATACAGCTCTGCAGGTCATCTGCAACAAATTGCACAGTGTGTGGAGTGAATAGATAATACATGACACTGTAGGGATACAGTATATAAGACTAGTCCAATCATTATTATAAAGTTATATACTTGTTTTTTACAGGGTGCAGCCGAAGGAGGATTTGTTCATTCAGTGTTTCTACGGGGCATTAAAAAGAAATAAGTGCGTATTTTACCTTTTAGTGACCTAGCGGCTGTATGAATAGTTAGCCTGGAGCCTTTACTTTCCATCGTGATGGCCCCTATGATGCTCCAGGATCAATTGTTTGTACGGTTTCTGGTGACAGACCCGCTCACCAGAAAACCTACAAAAGAATGAATCCTGGAGTGTTGTTCTGTTGTTCCGTGATCGAAAATTCAGGCGCCATGCTAACCACTCATTCAGCCATTGAGTCACAAAAGGGTAAATTACGCAAACATTTTTTTTGCATAAATAGTTCCACAATGCACCTATAAATGTCATTAAAGCGTGATATCGGATTTAATCTGACATTAAATCTAAATGTTTTGGGAAACTATGACATTGCTCAAAAGGGTTTATGTATATGTACATTAAAAATACCAAAAGTATGGTTCAAAACATTTTCTGTTGCAGTTTAGGACTTCTTTTTGTCTGCTAAACATATATCAGTGTTGTCCAATTCTCTTCCCTCTGTTTGAGGAAATGTTTGCCAATCATAAGAAATTAAATATGTGCTCTTTTTTGCATTAAAATATAGCATTTGGGAATACAATTTCTGTATAAACCCTGTTAATATGTAAAAAAAAGAAAAAAGGAAAAAAAGAAGAACAAAAAACATCGTATTGTTTGGAAATAGTGGATAAATATAGTAGACCCAGTACAGAGCCTTGTGGGACTCCAGTATTGAAGCTTTAATTCCGTATGTTGCTCAATATATAACATTATGGCATATTTACTCCATCCTCCCGCCTTTATTTTTTGCATCATTTAGTGTGTTATTTTTTGATTTTCTGTGGTTTCATGATTAAGTAGGCCTTTAAACCAACACTAAACAAGACACAGAAAAATCGGGTGTATAGATCCTCACACTCCTCGCTCCTGCGGCTGTTCCGAAGTGTGTCCTCACCATTCTGCGGCGTGAAAACCCTCCAGTGAGTCCGGGCCTGACACTGTGACCACAAACAGAGTAGAGCCAGAGCGACAGCGGTAACAGCAGAAGAGAGGGTGAGGGCAGGCAGCCAGTTTGTACCACGTCCAAAAATATTACACTCATCTAGGGTCGCGAACTTTCAAACGACAGAGAGACGCATCGGGGCTTTTCCCCCTTCGCTGATTTGTGGGTTCGTTTGTACAATATCATTTGGGGAACGATGAAATTTGGCTGGGAAAAATGGCTTTGTTAGTTTTTTTTTATATCTTGTTGTAGTTGGCTAACCTTAGCTTGTAGCGTGTCCCGATTATAGGGTTTTATCTTTATCACCATTCCCAGCTGCACCTACAAACACTGCTACTCACAAATATTACACATTTGCATAATCACAAAGGGGACGCTCCACATGCTTGTCTTTTTTCTAATTCATTATTGATTATCTTATCTGCATGAATCCAGACACGGGGAGATGTTCGATTAAACGTTTCTGGGCTATACGAATACCGCTGCTTTCCTTTTTTATTTATATAGGCTACCATGGAAGCAAGTGGATTTGTTGAGGTAAGTAGATTACGCTTTCTGATGAAGTTAGATCAAATGTTCAGTATGACACTTTTCGGTTTTGGATTTTGCTGTAGCGACTGTCTAAAATGTTCATGATTTAAGACCCATAGATAAGTTAGGTTTCCGTTCTTGAATTTGATGTCTACAATATCTATTGGAGAAATGCCTAAACAGAAAGTGCATGAATGCTTTCCCATAAACATTTTATCATCTTAACAATTGTGACTTTTGATCAAATAATGCCACCTATCTGTAAAGATATGGAAAATTGCTCCTTACATTTGTTTTGCTAACGAAGACATTGAACTGGCTGAAACAAATCACTCTCACATGGTTTCATTTCTTTGTGCAGTAACAAAGGACTGGGTGGATGGAGTTAAGGACATTTTTGCTTCAATGATCAGAAGCTTCTTGTTCTTGTAGTGAAATCAAAGACACTATTCAGGGTCTGGAAGTTCCTTACAGACAGGATTCAGCGCCAATATTGAATATGTAGCAATTTGCTCAATCAGTTCATCTTTCACAGTCAAACATGTTAAAAAAAAAAAAAAAAAATCCTGAACTAAATTCTGGACAGTAAGTTTGAGCCTGAGCTCGTGATCAGTGTTTACTGGAAAAAGTTCATTTATTTCTGTAATACAACTTGAAATGTGAAACTAATATCTTATATCATGGCATGCAAGGTGACATATGTCAAGCCTTTGTTTGTTATAATTTTGATGATTATGGCTTTCAGTCCCCCCTCCTGGAACCACCACGTTCAGGAGGGATTTGAGCGCCCGAATGATCCTGGGGGCTATGTTGTCGGGGGCTTTGTGCCCCTGGTAGGGTCTCGCATGGCAAACAGGTCCAAAGAGCGGTTCAGAAACCAAAGAGGCCAAAACCATCAAAATCAAAACGGCTTGACATGTCTCTTTGCATGCCACGAGTCTATATCATATATTAGATTCATATTCTACGGTGAATTACAGAAATAAAAGAACTTTTTCACGATATTCTAATTTTCTGAGTATTACCTGTAAGAATTGGTGACGGCTTGCACGGCTCCAAAGTAACATTTTGTTTTTTGTTGCACATAATTCAAGTGCACCACTTTGAAAATGCCAGAAAAAATCCTTAAAAAAAAAAAAAAAAAAAGGGTTCAGAGCCGATACTCAAATAATACACTTATCATTTATAGCTGTATAATCTTTTGGACAATGAACTGGTAACAGGTGGATGGGTGCACTCTGAGCCCTGCTATCTCGCTTATTAAGACAAGAGCTTATGAAGATAGAAGCAAAATGTCCCAACTCAATCAACACAGTCCAAAAGAGACGTCAATATTTTAACATCTCTACAACAAATCATCAATAAGTCAAATACAGAGCACACGCAAATGGTCTATTCCTGTATGCGAACAGGCACTCAGGGGTTTGAAAACAGCTGAGGCCATTGACATTTAAGAAAACGACCTCTTTGAAGATTTGTTAACCTGACCGACAGATACTTCAATCATCGGGACCTGAGGTTCCCATAGAAGTGATTACAAAGGACCCTACAATGAGAATCTGCTCAGTGATTGTATGGCCCATTAATGGTCAATCATCAACTCAGTAGCCTATAGACCATCAATAGTGCCCGAAAAGCAGCCCTTAGACCCGTGTTTGGCGATGGTACTTTTTAGTGCAAGTTTAATCATTTAACACAATAAACGTATTATTTAGTAATAGCTATATCCTCCTGGAGCTGCGATTTTTGTTTCATTCAGGTCCTTCTTTCTCACGCAAAACGCCAGCCCACATTCCGCTATACTTCACAGAGTCGTCGATGACATTTCTCTTAATTTCACAGTCTAGTCACTTTTAACACACTCTTTTCCCAGTCCAGATTAGCTTGGGAAAAGAGTCAGGACCATTTCCAGGATCAATGAAGCATTTGAAAACATCCAAAGTCCGGGGTGGTATTTTCTAAACACATGCATAATTTTTAATGTATACTACAAAATGTCAGGGCTAACTAAATCATAGATGATTCTTAATGGTGGAAAATAAGCTCGCAAGGAGCGGATGGAGCCAATGTTAGCAGTACTCAGCATTAGCACCAATCAGAAGCTCTTCAAGGCAGATGATTGTGGGGAAATCAAGTCACTGGAAAACCGCAGGGGCACTTCATCAGCCACCAGAAGGTCAAACTGGACAAGTATGTGGACGGTCATTGGAGAATTATGGGGAACCAACATTAAAATGAGACTTGAGGTTTGGGCCAAACGATAATGTTGGACTTTCATCAAACATAGACTGAAGAACAGGGACAACCGCGATGTGTACAAAATAAACGTGACATAGCTTCATTTCCAGACACGTATAGTATATTATTAATTGTACAGAAAAGTTGAACTTGTACATAAGATACTCTATTCTATGTATTATTACGTGTTCGGAGTATGTTGTAACCAATTGCTATCCCAAATGAAGTCATTACTATTTGAAAATGTATGTGTTATAGGATACTGGTTGGATATTGTCCAGTTTCGCCTCCTTTTTAGATCGGAAATATTTCCAAGAACACCCTGCTAAGTGCTTGCATACCCCCTGAGGTCCCCGTACCCCTGGTTGGGAATACACGGATGTCCCAAGCCTTTCATCCTTAAGTGACTGAAGAAGTGGCGGATGGTCTGTTATTGTGGATCTTCTGTTTTGTTTGTAGGATTGTTTGATGGATTACGAACCTTAAGGAGGTTTACGAATATTTGAGGAGTATTGCAATGTGGACCTGAAAGCACAAGTGGAATTTTACAAAGGTAAGCTCTTTTAGGCTGACACTGGGATGAGATCTGTCTCCTAACAAGAGCCGTCTGATTTAGGTCACAGGAGCTGCTTGGTTCGTCCACTGAGGGCAGAGCTGGAGGAGGCGCAGGCCCCCCTGTGCACCAGCGGGGGGAGCTCTCTCATTAATCTCAGCCTGACACATCGCACTGTTGGAGCGGAGTGAACACAGGAGTGATTACAACCGACCAGACGTAACCGGTCTCATAACAGCCAGCGGGACTCTATACTGCAGGTGGGCAGGGGAAAGTAATGGCAAAAATACAATTACTTAGTAGGGACGTAAATGTGCTTTGTAAACATTTATAGGTGCCTCATTGATCACATTTTACTGTTTATTACTTAAAGCTGCCCTTTTTGAATTTGTTTTGTCAGTAGGTGTCAGTAGTGAACCCTGCTCTGGCCCCTCCTCCACTCCTCACCTGGCTTTCCTCCCACACCCCTCACTCCCCTCTACCATACCACACTATAGACCACACGCTGCTCTGAGTGCATTCAATGAGATACGGAAATCTCATGTGTGAAACACACATTTATCAGCATAAGACATGTAGCAAAGTAAACATTTTAAGACTTATTATTATATGCTAAGTGGTAGGGATGTAATGATTCACTCAAGCCCCGATTCGATTCGATTTCTGATTTGAAGTTCCCGATTTCGATTTTTTTAAAATCTTTTTTTAAGAAAAGAATATGACTCATTCATACTGTGGCATTACCAGTTTTATTAAATGCCATTTTATTAAACTTGTATTTTAAATATCAAAACGACCAGCAGATGGCGCTAGTGCTAGTATAAAAGCCACCCTGGTTCACACGCACTTCCTGTCTCCTCACTGGCGTTTTCCAGCCTGGTTGGGCTGGGCCCAGGGTTGTGCGTGCTGTCCCACGGGTCCAGGTAGCTATGGTACACTCGTTCAATCTTTAATTTGGTTTTGCTGCTAACGCAAGTTTTATTTTAGCGTCGCGGGTGGTTAGGAGCCTAAAGCGCACCACTCTATGGCGTCCCTTGGTCTCTCGGTTCGGGTTCGGGGTCTGCTGGAGCCCTCGCGTAACCGGGGCTATCGAAGCACCGTGCCGGCTGAGTAAGGCTAGAAGAGGGCGTACGACGGTAGGATTGGCCTTGCCTCGTGGTTTTACCAGAGCTGCTCCGTAGCTAACCTCTTTATTTACGTTTAGGTGGCACCGCGCTGCTGTCTTGCTTCCTCCTTACTTTGTTTTGTATAAACTGAAATTGCTAATGGAAAACAAACAACGTGAACTGTGAACCAACTAAAATACAAACAGAAAGAACAAACATAAATCATAGAAATAAACTAAAAGGATATGTACAAGGAACATGCTGCTTCTGTCCTTATGGTCGAACCTGTGTGCCTTAAAGCACATTTTTCCAGTATACACTGGATGGCGTTGTCTGGCTCTTTATTTATTTTTTGTTTAACATACCACTCGTCATGTCACACTACCAATGTTTCTTTTGTTTTATCGTGTATTTTTGTCCTTGTAACAAACTGCAACTGTCTCAGTAAGAGAACTTTACATTACAAAAATTACAAGACATGAAAATGAACTATAATCAATCACATGAGTGCTTGTAAATCTACATGTTTTCAGCATAAGTAAACTATGTAGCAAAGCAAACATTTTGAGATTATGTTTATTTTACCAAACCTTTTTTTTTTTTGCAGTTACAACATAATGAACATAATACTACCATTTAGAACTCATTTTACAGTGCAGTTTTTTTCACCCTTGAACGCCTCACTGCCTCCGGTGCAGCCTTTGTAAACATAAGGAGGACAAAGACGTGACAGCTCCTGTAGGTATTGTATTATTTGACAAACGGACATTTGATGAGGATTTCAGCAGAATCAGAGCAGGTTGGTCAGATGTTTGTCAGTTTATGATCTTTGGTAAACTTCTGTCAAAAGGCTAAACTCCGCGTTAGCTGCTAACGCTAATCTCGTAGCCGCTCAAGTTTACCTTCCTTCACTGAGTTTCTTTTGTATTTTTAAAGTCCATAAACGGTCACTACAAACGTTCTGAGCAGTCGATTGATTTGTTAGCACGACTTTAGCTAAAATGGAGGCTTGTATGTTGCTTGTTTTTGTTCAATGCTGATAGTTGAAGATCCTGTTCTATATCAATCTGTTATTTTTATAATTCCCCGCTAACCTACTCCTATCAAAGCGTGATGACAGTCGGGGCTGTTGGGACATCCTCCCTTTTTGTATTACAGCGGGACAGTGATTTGATAAGAGGTGAGTCTTCGGGCCTTTCTGCGGCGATGAGAGATGACAGCTCTTCACCACAGAGCGGACGCAGACCGAACATACTGCTGGGTCCTGTCTTCTGACAGCGGGGACAAGTGGACAGGAGACACACAGGCCGGTCCACTAACACTGAGTGACAGGCAGGACCTTTTACCACGCACGGCACTGTCACATGTGGAGAGGAACACGGATTTTTGCTCTGGTTTTGTAGATGGATGTCAGCTAGTGTTGTCACAATACTAGGATTTCAAACTCGATTTTGATTCTCAGAACTTTATTCTCGATACCATGGCAAAAAAAATAAAAATAAATCCCCTTTTAAGTATGCGCTATATTTGCTGTAGGAAACTTTTATCTCTTTTTCCATCTGCCCTGTATCTAACCTAAAAGCCCCCTGTGGACAGGTGTTGAAAATTAGCACATGTGCACTTTAACACTTTAAACAATGCATATGGTTCGTCCAATGGTATTGCCATGTCCATATTAAACATATCAATAAATGAAATAAAATGAAATTCTTGCAGAACACTCAACAGTTTAATTGGTTTTATCATTTTACATTGTAAAATGTTCTAATTTGTTCTTTCTGATTAAATGTTTTTGAATCTTCAGCTGCAATATTAAATTGTTTGTTTGACCATTATTTAACCAGGAAAGTCCCACTGAGATTAAGAATCTATTTTATAGAGGAGTCCTGGCCCCAGGACTAGCATTTGGTACTAGCACTTGCAAATGCTAGTCAAATGCTAGTACCAAACATTGGTGCCAACCAAACTGGCCTTTAAAATTCAATGTTCAGGTAACTATACAGTTGGCATTGATATGATTTCATTTTGTTGAGAACTTTAAGACAGAGAAAAACCGCTTAATAACCAATGCTAAGCTACTACTAGCCACGCCCACAAATTCTACGTTTTCTATAAAAAGCCTGCTCCTTTCGACCTGGTCCAGCACCAGTAATCAGATCTTACACTTCAACAAAGGATGCATTTAGTTTTAGAATTGTATTCAGGGTTTAAATGAGCACTCAATCTTGGGACCCCTCGTATTCAACCTGTACATGCTTCCACTGTTTCAGCTAATAAACAGCAATAATGTGTCTTACCAAAAATCCGCAGATGACACTCAGATCTACGTTTCACTGACGGCAGGTGAACATGGGCCTGTAGATACACATCAGAGAAATAGTGTCAAAACCAGACTTGGAGAGACTCATCCATGCATTTGTCTCCAGCAGGTTAGACTACTGTAACGGCTGCTCACTGGCCTTTCTAAATGAGCTGTTAGAGCTGCAGAACATCCAGAACGCTGCTGCTAGAGTCCTGATGAGAACCAGGAAATACGACCATATTAGTCCAGTGCTCCGGTCTCTGCACTGGCTTCCTGTCACTCAGAGAATAGAATTTAAAACAGCTCTGCTTGTGTACAAGTCTTTTCATGGTTTAGCACCAAAGTACGTCTCTGACATGTTAGAGCCGTATGAACCATCTCGGGCCCTGAGAACTTCAGGGAGGGATGTGAGACAGGCCTCAACTCTGACAATGTTCAAATCCAGGCTGAACACATCTCTTTTTACCTGTGAATATGAAAACTAAAAGTATTTTATCTGCACTCTTGCTTTTTACTGTAATTGATACATTTTTAAGTTGATGTTTTTTTGGATTGGATCTGCTTTCTTGTAATTTTATGTAACTGTGAAGCACTGTATTTGGCTCCATCCATCTTCCCAACTATTCTTACAATCTTCCCAGTCCCCGCTGAGGAAAAGCAGCCCCATAGCATGATGCTCCCCCCACCATATTTGACACTGGGGATGGTGCACTCAAGACGATGAGCAGTGTTAGGTTTGCTCCATACATAATGTTTTGCATTTGGGCCAAAATGTTTCATCTGATCAAAGCACCTTCTTCCACATGGTAGCTGTGTCCTCCATATGACTTCTAGCAAACTTCAAACGGGATTTCTTATGGCCTCCTTTCAATAATGGCTTTCTTCTTGCCACTCGTCCATGAAGGCCAGATTTGTGTAGAGTACGACTTATAGTTGTCCCATGTACAGATTCCTCCAGCTCAGCGGCAGTACGTCGCAGCTCCTCCAGAGTTATCTTGGGGCACTTGGTTGCATTTCTGACCAGTGCTCTCCTTGTTCGGTCTGTTAGTTTAGGTGGACGGCCGTGTCTTGGTAAGTTCGCAGTGGTGCTATACTCTTTCCATTTCCGAATGATGGATTGAACAGTGCTCCGTGAGATGTTCAAATCTTGGGAAATCTTTGTATAACTTAACGCTGCTTTAAACTTCTCCGCAGCTTTATCCCTGACCTCTCTGGTGTGCTGCTTGGCCTTCATGATGTTGCTTAGTGACCAATACACTCTGACCATAGCTCTGAGGCCCTCACATACAGCTGGAATTATACATTTTGGAGGAAAACCTGCTGGAGTCAGCAAGAGAATTGAGGCTGGGGTGGAGATTCACCCTCCAATGACCCTAAACACAAAACACTACAATAAACTGTGATCATTGCAATTTCCCATGAATCAGCAAAGGTCAATAAAGACAAATGTGTCCAACAGACCATGATTTTATTGGTTTTGACAAAAAGTGAATTGGACTGAAGCACAATAGAAGCAACAGATGTACAGTATTTTATCAAAGTTTGGACTGTGGACTTCGGAAGTTATAAATGTACTGTTTCTGTTAATGCACTAAAACAATCTTCATTTACTCATTAACATTTGATGCTGAAAAATTCTCAAAACAAATGATAAGGACAAAACAAATGATAAGGACCTGGATACCAAGGCTGTAACAAGGTGAAACAGAGGTATTGTTGTTGTTAACGGATTTCATTTGCAACAAGAGGCAAGTTTCCGTACAGTATTCACACTTCACCTTGTCCACATTTTGTGATGTTACAGCCTTATTCCAAAATGAGTAAAATTCTTTTTTTCCCCCTCATCAGTCTACACACAGTGGCCCTCATTTATCAAACTTGCGTACAGTGAAATCAGAGCGTATGTGGGTTGTATGAAAAATCACTGCATGTTTTGGCATTTATCAATCTGAGCCACCGTACACCTGGCGTACGGTGGCTCAAATCCTACACCAAGTCAGGAGGTGGTGTACATGATACACCAATTTTAACTAAACACTAAACAGCGCAGGAAAACAGTTTTTAACAGCATGAATTGCATTGCCACATCGCATATGATCCTCATTAGTGATTTAAACATGAAACAAGGCGACAGCGTTAATGTTTATGTGGCAGTGTGCCTGCAGGCGGGCGCTGCCACCTGTCGTTTTGATGGTGATTGGCTGTGCGCGCCGGCCGTCACCTGATAAATGGCACTTCCGTTTATTATTTGACCTCTGACTTCCTGTACGCCCAGTCTCTCGTGTTGTGGTTGTTGCTCCTCATCACTCTCCAGTCCAGTTGCCGTGGCGCCGCCATGGGCCTGCGTTCTCCCGGCCATGATCGTGAGTGGTTGGTTGTGTTGACTCGGACCCCGCTGTCAAAGCCCCGAGCCGCGCTAATGCCTCCACTCAGCCTCTGGCCGAGCAGTGGTCGTCACTGCCGCCTGCCTTTTACCACCTTTTGGTTCGCCTTTTCTGTTAATCTGTCACTGGATTTGTGGAGCGCAACGTCCTTATGAGTAACCTGTGGTAACATGTAACTGAAAGTACGGACTAAAACAAATGACTCAACTAAAGAACGGTGAAATGGACTTCGGACAAACCTGGTCTTAACTACAGAATGTGAACATAAATGTAAAACTTTTCTATACAGTGCCTGGCCTCTGTGATCCATTTATTCAACAACGAACCTACGTGCTTTATTATTTGGTGCTGGCCGTCTCCAGCTGGCGTTGTTTGGCAACAATATTATGTTTAAACTTGCTAAGTTAACCCTCGCATTGCCACATTTGGCGCTGCAGGCAGGATGTTGATATGGAAAACAGAGGCCTGTATTTCAAATTGGATGAATGTACAGCTAAAGCTTAAAGTAGCCTACGCTAAATTGTTTCTCATGTGCTAGTATAAAACAAGATTGACCAATATTTTATGTTTGCGGTGTGTGTATATATTGCATGGAATGTTATGATTTTGCATTTATGTTAATATTTTGTATTAAACATTGTTTTGTGGTCACATTTTGATTTTTGGACTTCACATCTGAAATGCTAAAGTTAATGCTACTGTGAAATGCTTTATATAGCTGGGTAAATTGATAATTGGAAAGTAATTTTTTTTTTGTGTTTTGTTGAAAAAGGCAGGCGGTGGTTTTGTCATGGTGGCGACAGGGAGCGCAACTGGACTGGATGTGCAGGAGGTCACTGCAATTGGCTCCTTTAGTAGGACCTGTACATGATGGCTTCCTCAGGGTGGCTCAAACCCACCCTGGCAGTAGTGTACAAGTTGAGAGGTAGGAGCTGCTATGTGTGGGGCAGTATCCGGGGTGGTCTCACTTGTCGATGCGGTCAATGCCACTATTGTTTAATGGGAAAAGCCAGTGCAGCTTTATTTTGGGGCCAAGTTTTATGTGGTTCAGCTAGTACTAGCTGTCAAGGCCCCACACCCCTCTTAACGATAGGGGATGGTGTTTTTAAGCGTTCGTTGGTTGGCCGTTGGTTCGCGGCATTTCTGGTACAGTGGTCGGTTTAGGGTAAGCCCTTAGCCTCATAGCGCCGTCGCTGTAGTCATGGGGGTCATTGTACACCCTTTGTTTTTTTTGTTTTTTTAGTATGTATGGCTTATCACTCAACACGCCCTTCTGTAGCCGTCAAGGCACCTCTTCCAGCCCGCGACGTGGGTGTCGGGTCGAGACTTAAGCAGTACCTGGTAGTTGGCTGTAAGCATGGTCTGCATGTGCAAATTAATAGTGGGTGTGTGTTTGGGCATCGCCGGGACGACGATGCATTTTGGGGGGGGCATATGTGGCAGTGTGCCTGCAGGCGGGCGCTGCCACCTGTCGTTTTGATGGTGATTGGCTGTGCGCGCCGGCCGTCACCTGATAAATGGCACTTCCGTTTATTATTTGACCTCTGACTTCCTGTACGCCCAGTCTCTCGTGTTGTGGTTGTTGCTCCTCATCACTCTCCAGTCCAGTTGCCGTGGCGCCGCCATGGGCCTGCGTTCTCCCGGCCATGATCGTGAGTGGTTGGTTGTGTTGACTCGGACCCCGCTGTCAAAGCCCCGAGCCGCGCTAATGCCTCCACTCAGCCTCTGGCCGAGCAGTGGTCGTCACTGCCGCCTGCCTTTTACCACCTTTTGGTTCGCCCCCTGTTAATCTGTCACTGGATTTGTGGAGCGCAAGGTCCTTATGAGTAACCTGTGGTAACATGTAACTGAAATTACGGACTAAATAAGTGACTCAACTAAAGAACGGTGAAATGGACTTCGGACAAACCTGGTCTTAACTACAGAATGTGAACATAAATGTAAAACTTTTCTATACAGTGCCTGGCCTCTGTGATCCATTTATTCAACAACGAACCTACGTGCTTTATTATTTGGTGCTGGCCGTCTCCAGCTGGCGTTGTTTGGCAACAATATTATGTTTAAACTTGCTAAGTTAACCCTCGCATTGCCACATTTATGGACAAACTTGATTCAATGTTGCGCTGCATCGACCAGAGACACTAGAACCTGGACTGCAGCCACAGAGACGCTTACGGTGTTTTTTATATTTATGTTTTGTTTTTTGTTTTAACAAAATACCGCTGCATGCGCAAACTTTGTGTGGTTTCCCCGCCTCACACCCTCGGCCGCCGCCGTGTACCGGGACACCGGGACTCACCTGGGTCTGCGTGAGGCCATGCTCCGTGTTCTGGTTGGTTTGAGCGCTGAGTCTGTGGACCGTATTCCGTGTTCGCGAGTAGCCCGGGCCTCAAACAAATCCTTCGACAGCTCCACAACTTTCGTCGGTCTGGACGGGTTCGTAAAGTCCGGGTTTGAGGGGTCTGCTGACCGCGCGCTCTCCTCTTGCGTACGATAAGATCTGAGCGGAAAGCACAGGTTCATAAATGTCACGCACCTTCTGGCGTATATCGTAAATACACCTACGCATACACAATTTTTTTAAGCAATGTTGATAAATGAGGGCCAGTACCCCTAATAGCAAAGTAAAAAAAAAAAAATTCAAGACGTTTTTGCAAATTTATTATCAAATTAAATCCTATAATACATCCTTTTTCCACTCATTCCTACAACTCTCCTGGAGTACAACTGTGCTAAATTAAATGAATTGGACTTGATTTGGAAAGACACACACCTCTATAAAGGTCCCACAGCTGACAGAGCAAATGTTAGCAGAAACTAGGTCAAAGGAACTGTCTGTAGACTCCAAAACAGGATTGTATTGAGGCACAGATCTGGGGAAGGTACAGAAAAGGTGTTGCAGCGTTGAAGGTCCCAAAGAGCACAGTGGCATCCATTATTCGTAAATGAAAGTTCAGAACCACCAGGACTATTCCTAGAGCTGACCGCCCGCCCAAACAATCAGGGAAGAAAGGCCTTGGTCAGGGAGGTGACCAACAGGCCGATGGTCAATCTTACAGAGGTCCATTATTCTGAGGAAATGGGAGAACCTTCCAGACGGGCAACCATCTCTGCATCACTCTACCAATTAGGCCTTTATGGAAGAGTGGCCAGCTGGAATCCTCTCCTCAGTAAAAGGCTCACAACAGCCGGCTTGAAGTTTGCCAAAAGGCACCTAAACAACTCTCAGACCATGAGAAACTAGAGACTCCCAGATAGAACCAAGATAAAACTAGTTGGCCTGAATGCCAAGCGTTGCGTCTGGAGGAACCCAGGCACCATTGATCAAATGGCAAGTGCCCTCCCTATGGTGAAACATGGTGGTGGATGCATTATGTTGTGGGGATGTTTTTCAGCGGTAGGAACTGGGAGACTAGTCAGGATAGAGGGAAAGCTGAATTCCGTAATGTACAGAGACCAGCTCCAGAGCGCTCAGGACCTCAGACTGAGGCAGTGGTTCACCTTCCAACAGGACAACGATCTGAAGCACACAACCAAGACACTTAAGGAGAACATCTCTGGAAAGACCTTCAGATAATAATAATGATTAAAAAAAAAACAAAGAAAATGGAATGATGGAAATGACAACTGGGAAGTTGCAAGATCACGGATAATATGTATATTAATGTGCCGTTTGAACACAGAGTTAGTGCCTTATTGAAATTGTTAACTATGTTTGGCATCTGTTCCGGATGCCTCCTGGTCGCCTCCCTCGGGAGGTGTTCCAGGCATGTCCCACTGGGAGGAGGCCTCGTGGAAGGCCCAGGACACGCTGGTGGGACTATGTCTCCGAGCTGGCCTGGTGTCGCCTCGGGGTCCCCTAGAACAGCTGGAGGAGGTGTGCGTGGATCGGGAAGTCTGGGCATCTCTGCTGAGACTGCTGCCCCCGCGACCCGGTCCGGGATAAAGTGGAAGAAAATGGATGGATGGATGGAACTATGTTTGGCAGTGGTAGCCATCTGTAAAAAAAAAATTTAAAAAAATTGTATTAATACAAATAATAATAATTGTCACTTGCTTTGTATTGGAGATCGTACATGAAATGAGACTGTTGCTGTCGTTGTGTTTCCTTTCGTTAGTGTTTATTTTTATTTTTAATTTTTTTTGTTCCGTTAAATTCCGTTAAATTCTATACATTTCTAGAGGTGCTTTGTGGGTATGGTCCGTTCTGAAACAGCCGCTCTGGTGTGTTGTAGGTTCTCTTTCAAAAATCCATGTATGATTTTGCTTAACGTAGGATTGATAATGTAATTATAACAGATAAGGTTGGGTCACGGAGGGGTACGCTGTGTGTGTGTGTGTGCATGCCGTGCTCCCGGGCTCTTGTGTCTTTGTACTTTGTAACATGTTCCCTGTATTATTGTGATTTGATTAATTGTTTTTATTTCAATGATGTCGGGGGTGGGCACTTATGAGCTTTTACTTCAACCCACTCCTTTTGAGCAGAACTTTAACTACTCAAATAAACTAATAAACTAAAGGGTTAGGACATGTATTGGCACACCAGGAATCAACATGGAAATGATCATCCTGGCACCGTGTAAAAGTAGTTCATGTTAATGATAAATAAAGTGGGATGTGATACAAATACACTATAAAAGGCACTTCACAGAAGACTTCCAAACAACTGATGGAGAAAAGAGCAACAGAACTCAAGGTAAGTTGTGAGATGTGTCTGAAATATTTCAGGTTGAACCAGTAAACTGAAAAGTCATTGTGTTGTGATGTAGATGGCGCTTGTTTGCATTTTTCTTTCATTGATACTTGGAATGTCAGCAGCGCTTCCTCAAGGTAAATGCAATGAAATTACTGCAAAATGAACACACACATATTATGTTTCAACAAGAAATGTGACACATTTTAAATTGTGTGAAGTATTATTATTTTTATTTTTTTTTGTAAGACATGTCTGGAAAGATGCTGGTCTTTCCACAAGAAACCAACACGGCTCATGTGAGACTCACCACCTCCAGACAGAACCTGGGAGCGGTCACAGTCTGCATGAGGTCAGGACCTAATCCTAGTGGACAATAACGTTAACACTAATGTGTTCCTCTTGTGTGTACACAGGTACTTCACAGACCTCACCAGAGGGACTACCTTTTTCAGTCTGGCCACTCCTTCTCATTCCAATGGCTTTCTCTTGGACAAGACATCAACTAAAGAAATGATGTATGTCACTATAAGAAATCGAGAAATAATGTTCCAGGGCCAGGATTTTCAGCTGAACCGGTGGCAGTCACTTTGTTCCACTTGGGACGCAGCCTCTGGTCTGGTCCAGCTGTGGCTTGATGGAAAACCTTCAAGCATGAAGTTCATCTCTGACACCAATATCAGTGGACCTATGATTATTGTGTTGGGACAGGTACAGTATGAGCACAGTGCAGTGTAAATCCTGCTGTTTATTGTTTCTGTAAACTATGTATTCCGCCCTCACAGGAGCAGGATACTTACGGAGGAGGCTTTGACATCAACCAGTCTTTTGTGGGGATGATTTCTGACGTCCACATGTGGGACTCTGTGCTCTCTCCACAACACATTGATAACTACAGTCAGAAGTTACACTTTCCAGCAGGAAATGTTCTCAACTGGAACTCTATAGAGTTTCATATCACAGGCAGAGTCCTGGTCCAGAAAGATCACCTGCGTTAGAATACTGATTTAAGGGTTTGGAAGAACAATGACCACAACATCCATGTGTTGATCAGGACAGATTAAGTACAAGGTTTTTGACACAAACAAAATTATTAAGAAGTTAAAATTTGAGCTCTGTATCTGTATGTACATGCATTATAATTAATTGTAAAAGTATAAGCAATTATTCTCACGTACTGCTTTAATCTATTTTACTAATAAACTATTACTTTTGCTTTGTCCCAGGAAAAGCTCAGTCAGGTTTATGTCACAAATGTATTTAGAGGCATTGGCTTCACTGCCTATGTGTGTAAATAATGTGTAACCTTTTTACTACATTATTGTGCTCTCTTCGTATGGACCAGGCTTCTGTTTCATTAATAAAGCTTGAATAAAAACTTCTGTGCTTCCTGGTTGTTTGCTGTAATTCAGTAATCATGAGATATTTGTGGTAGTCTCGTAACAAAACTATGTCTAAAACAGATCAGTTTTGTGCAGATGCTGTTCCTTTCCACCTTCTCATTAAAAGCATCTGTAGACGCGCCTGAGGTCACTTTGATCATATTTCCAATAAATGATTATCCCGGGCACCTTTAAATGATAGCGGGTGACTTATGAATGGAGTTAATAATTTATTGAATAGGTTCAGCAGTTGGTCCACACCTCAACCAGCCCATTGTCCCTGCCAGCCAACAAACCTGCCTTCGTAATTACCCACAGACGACACAGACTGAAGAGGAGGGCAACAGGACTGTAAGTGCAAAGGAGCGTTTCATTTCAAAATACTTCAGGATGACACTGTAAAAACTGTAAATCTCGTCATTGATTAGATGGTGCTCGTCTGCATTCTTGTCTCAATCATACTTGGAATGACGGCAGCCCTTCCACAAGGTAAAGGGGATCTAATGGCATTGCCCTATTTAGTATTTTAAAATGTAAAGATTTACTTATATGGAAAACCTTCAAGCATGAAGTTCATCACGAACACCAACATCACTGGGCCTATGATCATTGTGTTGGGACAGGTACAGTATGAGCACAGTGCAGAGCAAATAAAAACTTTTAATCGTCTTAGTAAACTGAACATTGCACCCACAGGACCAGGATACTCACGGAGGAGGTTTTGTCACTGGAGATTCTTTCATGTGGATTTCTGACGTCCACATGAGTGGGAAAATGTCCACATGAGTGGGAAATGTACTCAACTGGAAGTCACATGAGTTCCAGATCAGTGGTAGAGTCCTGGTCCAGAGAGATCAGCAACAACAGTGTTGCAATAAGGATTTAAGGGTTTTCAACAAGATTAACCGCAACATTGACCTCAGGGGCTGATTGGGATAGAGTTTAAGAAGGGTTTTAACAAACATTTAATCATAAAATCCTGTGCCAATAAATTCATTCTTTATGTATTTACAAGATACAAATGGTTTGATTTATTTCAACAAAAGTCAATATTTGAAATCGGGATATAGTATGCATGAATTTGCTGCGTCTAGCGTGTCTCAGTGCATTTGTTTTGGATTTGATTGTGTGATAGTTTTAAGTCTTTGCTTTCTGTTGCTTCTGGTCTTTGCGCTCATGTAGAGACAGACCAGGCCATTGAGCCGAAGTGGGAAGAGTAACGTTGCTTCAGAGTCATCTCACTCAAGTAAAAAGTAGTCGTACAAATAACATAAGTTCAAGTTCCAAAAAAAAAAAAAAAAAAAGGGCTTGGTGAAAACTTGCCACTTCAGAACTGAGCAACTGTTTGTTGTAGTGTTGATGAAAGTGACAAAACTTAAAAACAAAAATGCGAACTTGTTTTATATCAACACGTCAAAAACAAAACAAATGAACTGTCCTCAAGATAAAAGGTACGAGAGATGCAAACTTTCAATTGTTTTCATTGGTCAACATGAAGCTTTTATCGCTCAAAGAGTAAATATTTGTTTTACTCGAAGGAATAAAAAAAGTACAGAGCAAACATTGAACATAGATTTGTGTCAGATGCTGGAGCCCCTTCTAGAAAGTGACCAAACACGAGGGGAGGATTTGGAGTGTGGGGGAGAATACTTTGAAGTTATATTTAGTTACAGCATACTGAATACTCGACTTAGAATATATTTTATGACGTTACTTTGTCCAATAAGAATACTGTATTCTGAATACTTTCACATTAATTATATTTACTATGCATAAATGCACCGTGTGAATAAAAAACATGTTAGCTGAAAGGAAACTTAGTCGAATGATCAGCAGGTCACATGACACACATGTGTTTGAACCGTGATGTGAGGAGTTTTAAATATTTATTCGATCATTGATTATTAAGGAGGTGAAGCATTACAGGATTCAACATTTCCCTTTTGATCTTTTCTTTATTATTAATGTGCAAAATGAAGAGCTGGATAATATAAATTTGTCAAAATGATGGTGAAAAAATGTGTTAAGTGTTTTCCTGTCCTTGTATAGTGTTCAGGACAATTATCTTTTTGAGCGACAAAATAATGTAAATAGATTTTTACTGCACATTTTTATATGTTTCTGAGGATTTGCCAAAATATCACCTCATCATTATTATCAAGAAAGTGCAATACGTATTGAGCTCTAGCCATATGAGGCTGAAATATGATGGAGTACTGCAGTGTATTCCTTTGATATTGGGGACTGTATTCAAAATACCCTCATATGAAACAGTAACAGATACTCAAAATGAGCATTCTAAATACATATTCTGAACACATGTATTCAGTTACTCCTCAACAGGTTGACACATCACTAATCTTCTAATTTCTCATAATAAACGTTAATACATGGTGAACTGTATGGGTGAAGTGTGTTGCAACAATAGCAGCCTGTATTATTGTCAGCAGTTAAGAGACTCAGTATATTTTCCCGATATATTTCTAACCTCGTCAAAAGGCAGGAATTTAAGCTCAGTGCAGCACAAAACAAAATAACATTCACTGCAATTCTTCACAAGGGGACCTCCATTTAGAATGTGCTTAGTTTTGTACAAATGAAGATGAATGGCGACTGCTGGAGGGTTAGGGAGGGCTAAGGAGGTACTATTGCCGACACTATGAGTCCCATTTAGAATGGAAGTGCACAGAGCAGTAGCTGTACTCTGGTTTACTGTTGCAGGTCATTAAGATTCATTTCAGTACTGCATGTCGCTGTAGTTTGTTGGTATTGATTGCATTATGTACTCAAGGAACCTCCAATCAATCCCTCAGCTGTTTTTGTAGGCCTAGGAACCAGGCTACAGATGACTGTCAGACCGGGCTAATGGGCAGAATGCTTTGTGTTTAGCACCATACCAAAATGACATAAACAAGAAAACAAGCACACAGAGGAGAGTGGCTCAGAGCTGCAGAAAATCACAACAGGAAACACTGCCATCTACTGTGCTCAAGGGGAAGTGCAGCACGTGGAAGGTTAAGAAAGCGTTGAAATCGGTTTGTTTTCCTCGCAAATGATACAATCAAGACATAAACTTATAGAAAAGTACCTTCAACAGGCCGTTTCGTTTGCCCCTTGAACTCCGCTGGCGGGACTCTGCACTGCAGCGTGGCCTGACCGTGATGACCCTAAAAGCGAGGCTGCCCACGACACATTTACAACAGATTTCCTAAACTCCTAAAATGTGCTGTACGTGTGTCGATGTGCATTCACAGAGAGGCATAAAGTGCTGTGGATGCAGTTACCAATACAGGCGTGGTTTATTCCACAGCTCATAAAGCAGTGATCCTATTGACAGTCCCAAGTAGGTCTCCATATTCACACTGTATCTACTTCCTAGATGCTCCCCGTAACCGTTCATGTACATGCTAAGTTTGACACAATGTCGACTAACTTCTATAACTTTATTTGAGTGGTACGGTGGTGCAGCGGTTAGAGCTTGTGCTTCACAGCTAGAAGGTCCTGGTTTCCATTCCCACCTGGACGGGCCTTTGTGTGTGGAGTTTGCATGTTCTTCCCGTGTCTGTGTAGGTGTCCCCTACCATTAAAAACATGTAAAATAGTTTCCCCTCTGGGATCAGGACTAATAGTGCACAGGAGCTTTCGGTTAAAAAACAAAACAAAAAATGTTGCTTGTTTTGTCCCAACATAAAAGGTTTTCTGTAAAACAGAATAATTTTTCAAGAACGCCTGACCAAGAGCAGTGGTTTTTGACATGTCTGACTCCTCTTGAAGCATTTTTAACTAAATGTATCTTTTCGAACGTTCTACCAGACACGGCTCTCTTCATGGCTGCGCAAAAGGGAGAAAATGTGCTCCATGTGTTTGAGTGAATTCGCGTTTAGGACACGATCTGAACAATTGGCGGTGTGAGTGAACTGATACAGCAGCTGCGCACAAAACACAAGCTTCACTGTCTTTTTTTGTTTTGTTCCTGTGGAAATTTAATAGTAACAAAAGCTCCTGGAGAAGAGCGGATCATGTCCAGAGCCAGATTTATTTACAACAGCAACAACCAGAAGTTCCATATCTATATCTCCCATATCTATCCTACACACACAAGAAAAAACAGACATGGAGCATTATTGTTACAGGCCATATACAGTGGGAGGAAAAATTTCGGAATTTCTTAAATTTCTCCCTAAATTGCTCATAAAATGGTCTGATCTTCATTAAAATCAAAAGAATAAGTAAACAGTGTCTTCTTAAACTAATACCACCCAAACATTTACATGTACACATTCACAGGACAGCGTGGAATAAGTAAGTACACCGTAAATTCACTAACTGGTTGACCCTCCTCCTCATCCAGACGTTTCCTGTAGTTGCAGATTGGACGTGCACAACAATCCGAATGAATCTTGGACATAGGTCTTCAGAAAGCTCTTTTGAGCACATCAGACAATGCTTCTCAACAAGAGGCAATTCTTAACTAGTGTGTGTTTTTCAGTGCCCAGGGAAGCTTTAAGCCATCCATCCATTCCATCCATTTTCTCCCACTTGTCCGTTGCCGGGTCGTGGGGGCAGCCGTTGGAGCTGCCCAAGTCACATAGCACCAGTCCACTATGGCTCCTCCTGCAGGTGGTGGGTCCACGGAAGGACAGCCTCATGGTTCCAAACGGGCCTCTTGGTCTCTCATAGGGGGCCCATTCACTCTCTCATTCATACACCAGTGTACACAGACACTGGAGGCAAGGAGGGTGAAGTGTCTTGCCCAAGGACACAACGACAATGTGCACCTTCAGGAGGCGGGATTCAAACCCCCGACCTTCCGATCATGAGACGACCTGCTCTACCATCTGCGCCACTGTCGCCCCTAAGCTTTAAGCCACACCTCAGTTATTGGACTTCAGGTTGGCTCACACCTGACTATAAATGTCTGCATACATTTGTTGAATTACCATTGTAGTTTGTGAATTTAATGGAAACATCTATTATCTAAGACTGTTATTTAATACATTTCTGATTAGAGAAGTTCTGGAAACTTTCCTATAAACTTTCCTATAAACTTTCCTATTTTTTGGTTCAAAAGTTTTAATAGGAGCATTTTTTTATGGTAGTATATTTGTGATTTCTGTTGTAAAATAAGTCCATTCACTTTGCACATTTTAAGTAATTTCCGGAGCATTAACATGAGAAATATGAGCGGCTAAATGAAGTCATAAAGCCACATGTCAGTGAAAATGTGATCACCTAAATAATTGGAGCTGTTAAAAATTGCTAATTGCAACCATTAAATGAGAATTTTCCATTTAATTGTGATTAATAGTGCAGCCCAACAGTACAGCGCCTGACTTCTTTAAGGCAATTTTAAGTGAGTGCATCCAGGACGATGACTCCCATGTTGTTATTGAAGAGGACACTGCCCCCCGTCTCCACGCGGCACTGGGGTTCCCGCAGCAGCCGCAGAACTCCCTGTCTGAGCTCGGGGGAGGCTGTCCGACTGAAGTCCAGCACCTCAGTGAGGAAGTCCAGCAGCAGCTCTCCGCTCTGGTCTCCTTCAGTGAAACACTCGGTGATGCCCATGTGAGACTGCCGCTCGTGGCTCTGACAGGGGACCCCACGGGCGTCCAAGAGACAAGAGACAACTTTTGTTCTAAAATGATCATCAAGGACAGAATTTCTTTATCCCCTTGGTTTGTTAAGCTGAGTGTATCTTTGTATGTAGGATGATGTAAAACACAACTTATCATTATTGCAATAAATAAATTAATGATTTGTCAAATGTTATGTTATATTCTTTCCGAATATAATGTGTAGGATTACATGGCAGGATATGTGTATCCACTCACCAGACGCCAAAGTAATCAGAAGTTTTCCATTCTTGTCAAGGAGGCTCTGAAAGAAGCTGATGGTGGCTCCCGGATCCTTGACATAGTACAGCATCTGTGGATTCCACACAGATAATGAGTGTGATGATTTATGGCTGTGATACAAATAACCTCTGGTGAGATTTCAGTAACTGACATGAGAATCAGAATCAGAATTAGAATCAGAATAGGTTTTATTGCCATTGTTATGAACAGGTTCAAAACTAGGAATTTTACTCGGTGCGTTTGTGCTGAACGCACCAAGAGCGGCATGAGGCTTCGTCGACTGACTGTGACCCTGATGTGTGAGGAAAGCACACAGACCTGCAGCATGTGAATGAAGTCGGCCTTCTTGGTGACATTCTTCTGTCTCCACTGCTCCTCAAACTCAGAGGCTGTCATTTTGTGCCAGGTGAATGTGATGAGCTCTAAATCCGACTTCTGGCCGACCGTCACTGCATCACACCGACAGTCAAGGATTAAATTTTTTACACATTTGAAATCAAACGGAAACGCCTGATCTATACTAACCATGTCTTAAATTCCATACGATTAAGTCACTTTTACTTTTACTCTAATGCTCCACATAAGCATAGAGTTTATTCATTTGTTTATCACCTTTGTAGTTACTGAGCCTCTGGTGGCTGGGCTCTAGAGGCACCCCTGGGTGCTTCTGACACAGAGCTTCTCCAGGTCATAGATACCTACATCACAACACAGCTATTATTACACATTATACCATGGTCTGTGTGAATACTCGATTCTGATTGGCTGGAAGGTGTCCGTCAAAAAGTGATAACACCTAGCCCGGAAAAAGTTAAATAACAGTTTAATCACGTTCTATATCCCTCCACTGCAGCTGTTCCCATAGAAATAGTAAACAGTTGAGCTGGAACTAGTTTCAGGTAAAACTGATTAAAAAGTGAAATAACGCCTGCCCAGGACTTAAAAAAATAAGCAAACAGGCCCCAAAGAACAGTTTCAGTTAGCCGGACCATGGTATAAGCGGGATAAAGCACATCCGAGGTGTCCATTATCAGAAATAACTGGACGACGTCCGACGGTTTTACTAGTTACTTTTACACTAGTAAAAGAAGGGTTTTACACCAGGGATTTCTGATAATGGACACCTCGTTGTGCATTATCCCTCATGTATCGACCACTGACTTGATACACACCAGGCTCCTTTATAAGAGAGATGGACTTAAGACGGAAGCAGCCTGCCACTCTCAAACAAAATGCTTTGCTACATTTGTAGCATAAATGCATCATCATTTTTAGTTTACATGCTTGGAGGAAAACATGATAATGGAGTTTAGTCTCAATTTAAAGACATGGGGGACAAGCTGGGTAAAGTATTTTGCCTAATAATAATACGCAATGGTCAAAGCTAGGATTGAACCTGCAACCTTTCGATTAGTGGCTGAAAGTTCCACCAATGAGACATTCACAGCCGTCATGTTGTTCTTGTTTTTTCTAAGTGGACGCTGAACAAAAAGTAATTTCTAACAAGATTCTGATGAGGACAGCATCTCAGCTCAGAGTTTGAAGTGTTTTTGACTGTTTAACGTCTCTGTGCTGTGAGAGGGTCATTCACAGATTTGACTGTGACTAAACAGCACTCGAGAGGCGAATCGTTCAAGACGGGATTTATGCACTATACAAAATATGTCAGACTGTGGGGTCAGATTAAACATAGTTACACATATAGGACACATACTGCAGCTGAAGGTAGAGATTAATACAGAAAATAGGTGTAATAAAGATCAATTGTTTAGGTTTCAAAGAATGTGAGTATGTAAGTATGATTAAGTCAGTGTGGAGAAGAGAAGGCTATAAGAGGACAATCCAATATCAAAAGGCAAGAAATCTAAAAAGAAGAAGAAACGAGTAGAAATAAATTTCAATAGGTGTATATTAATGACATGACTTAAATACATTGAAATGCTGGAAGATAAAAAAAATAAATCCATACTTTATTTTAGGCATAATAACTTGAGATTGGAAATATGAAGAAGGATGTGACTTAAAACATGAGACATGAAAATGTACTTGAAAAATATTTGCCTAAATTTGAAGCATTTTGATCCACTCTCTCCCTGTGCACATGGACCAGTCTCCTCTCACACTGGTTAATAATAATAAAACTAGTTATTGGAGAAAATAAAGTTATTGAAAGCGCATCTATAGAAACTATAGGCTTTAAATGGATAGCGCAATTGTAACCTGAAAATGAGAAGATCTCGTCTATGTGGCGTTTTCGTGGCTTTTCTGTCACTTTTCGTGGCTTTTTTTCTTCTCCATCCAGCTTTCAGGGGGTGAAGCCTTTAGATTTGGGTAAAACTGAACTGGAGATAATGCGCTCGGTTAAAGCGGGGTGTAAAGGGTTGCAGTGGGCTTAACTATATCTGTCTAAAATATATGTAAACGATTGCACAAAGGACAATTTGGCCGTCATTAATTTAGATATTGCAATGTCTACAGGAACGTAGACAAGGAACTTACCCAGTCTGATTCAACGTCCACGCTTTTCACCCCCACAAAAAAAACCTTTGATAAAAACCTTTAAAACAAAATGCTTCAAAATTAACGCGTGTTTTAATTAGTATGCAACAAATACGAGTCGCTTTATTTTAGATTAAAATCTCCAGTTCCAGAAGAAAGAATCGCAGAAGAAAGAGTGGTTTCCCAGGCCAGTGAACGCGTCACTTGTGCGCATGTCTGTTTGGTCACGGATAAACAAAACACCAGCCATAGCTGCATCAGATCAGGTAAACCTCTCCTTTTTCCGTATTTACTATAGATTTGATTAGTTTTTACATAACCCCACATTTAATCCAGACTTTACTGTCAGCGGGCAGTGTTTCTGATGGAGAAGTTAGCTCGTACTCGCGTGTTTTGGTGCTAGCTGTCAGTGCGCTAACCGTAGACCGATGGGGCTAACACATAAACACATCGTGACAGCGAGTTCTTCAGCTGTGATCGAGTCTGCAAATGGTGTCTACGGCTTCTAATAGTACCTATGTCCAATCTCTATCATGAATCATAAGGCTGCCACGTAATCAAAGTTATATAAAACGTAATATTAGCCATCTCCAGTCGTGTGCTAGCGGCTAAGGCCAAGCTAAACTCTGCTTGCTGCAGAAAGTGGGACATAAACGGCGTGATCCTTCGGTCAGCTGATGGAGAGACGCGAGGCAGCTTTGTATTCCAAGGCAAGGCAAGTTAATTTATACAGCGCATTTCGTACACAAGGCAACTCAATGCGCCTTACAAAAGAAGATATGCGAAATTACAATCAGGTTAAGTTAAGGCAAAGCACATATAGAAACATCAAGACATGGGAAATATACGGCACACGAGGTCACGTGCGGAATTTTTTCTTTGGGGAGGGGAAGGATGACCGGTGTTAGGGATCAAAGTGGGCGGGATTAATTCGGGTTTGTTTATCGGCGTGTCGCAGGACAGTCCTATAAAGACTCAAGGACACCTCCTTATAAGTCCATTAGATGGCGCCATACACCTCAATAGGCTCACCTCAAGCAGATACACTTTCACGTACGCTACAATAAAGGACGGCTTTAATATTAGGTAATAATGACTAAATTGTGAAAATACATTATAAAAAGTGTCCAGGAAAATATAATAAACAGCAAATGAATAAAACCATGGAGGCAAAAACACACGGGGGATCGAACCACCAACCTCCTGTGCCCGAGACCACCCACTCTACCAGCTACGCCACCACGCGTTGAAGATGTTTTACTCTGGCCCCACATAAAATCCCTTCAAATTAAAACACGAGCCCTTGTTCGTTCAAGTTACCAGGGAAAATGTCCATACAGTGACAATATCTCCCGAGCCTCAGTTTCAGGACAAATTATTGACATAAAAAAAAAAAAGTTTCAAAAGCATAACCAGAAACGTCATCAGTTCACAATTCAGGAATTCACTGTGGAGCTGCATGTGTTGAATGGATGTCAGTAAAGTGCGCTGCACCAAGTGAAACATGTTGAAGAATGGATAAGTCCTCGCTAGATAATACAGTATGTTGAACCTGTGCCATTGAAACACTGTATGCGTGGGCCTTCTTTGGTCATACACATGCTATCAGTTACTGTCACTGCCACATGGTTTAGCTTATTCTCAGAATAAACTGACTTACTTCATGGCTTGTCTTGAAGATATACAGTGGGCCACAATAATCCCCTACTTATACCATACAGTGTAACACAATGCAAAGACATCATTTCATTCCGTATTCCTTTATTGTGTTCACGTCATTCAACATAAGTAAATAGTACGAACAGTGAGAGAGAACAATCACATTATTTTGAGGCGCACTTTAGCCTACAGGTAGACACGAATGCTTTAGCTCGATACCCACGAATCAGTCTGCATTCAAAGGTAAAGGTAAACATTATTAGCCAAAGTAAAGTTCCAACTCAGGTTAGCCATAGCACAATTAATGAAACAGCCACGACAGCGATACCAAACAATGCTACACCTCAGGAAAAGTTACACCGCAGTCGACAAACCTTACTTTTAATACTTTCCATTTGGCGACAAAAAAAAATCACAGGATAATAGATGCAAATGAGCTTAAAAATAAACTTTCGGCTCGTATCTCCATGGGGCTTGGGGGAGGTGAGGTTAGCTGTGTCCATGCCTGACAACAATGTCTGTCGGACGTCCCGTGAACAATAAAGAACAATGAAATCGCTGTCTTTTCCTCGTCTTATCCACTAAATCGGGAAATCAATGGTAATAAAGCAGTATCAATATGAGTATAATTGCAACGTATATGACGGCAGACATCTAGGCCTATTTTGATGCCTGAGAAATCTGAAACTATCTGGAAAAAAACATTATGGACAGGCATTGACTCAGCCACCTACACCCCTACTCTACCTCTACCCCCACCTGTACCCCTTTGAGGGCGAGAGGGGTACAGGTGGGGGTAGAGGTAGAGTAGGGGTGTAGGTGGCTGAATCAATGCCTGTCCATAATATTGTTTCAGATCATGTTTCAAATTCATCAGGCATCAGAATAGGCCTATATGTGTGCCATCATACAGTGCGATTATATACTCATATTAATACTAATTTACAACCATTGCTTTCCCGATTAAGATGCGAAAAAGTGATTTAATTGTCATTAATTGTTCACTGGACGTCCGAAAGGTGCATTGTTGTCAGGCATGGACACAGCTAACCTCACCTCCCCCAAGCCCCATGGAGATACGAGCCGAAAGTTTATTTTTAAGCTCATTTGCATCTATTATCCTGTGATTTTTTTTTGTCGCCAAATGGAAAGTATTAAAAGTAAGGTTTGTCGACTGCGGTGTAACTTTTCCTGAGGTGTAACATTGTTTGGTATCGCTGTCGTGGCTGTTTCATTAATTGTGCTATGGCTAACCTGAGTTGGAACTTTACTTTGGCTAATAATGTTTACCTTTACCTTTGAATGCAGACTGATTCGTGGGTATCGAGCTAAAGCATTCGTGTCTACCTGTAGGCTAAAGTGCGCCTCAAAATAATGTGATTGTTCTCTCTCACTGTTCGTACTATTTACTTATGTTGAATGACGTGAACACAATAAAGGAATACGGAATGAAATGATGTCTTTGCATTGTGTTACACTGTATGGTATAAGTAGGGGATTATTGTGGCCCACTGTATATCTTCAAGACAAGCCATGAAGTAAGTCAGTTTATTCTGAGAATAAGCTAAACCATGTGGCAGTGACAGTAACTGATAGCATGTGTATGACCAAAGAAGGCCCACGCATACAGTGTTTCAATGGCACAGGTTCAACATACTGTATTATCTAGCGAGGACTTATCCATTCTTCAACATGTTTCACTTGGTGCAGCGCACTTTACTGACATCCATTCAACACATGCAGCTCCACAGTGAATTCCTGAATTGTGAACTGATGACGTTTCTGGTTATGCTTTTGAAACTTTTTTTTTTTTATGTCAATAATTTGTCCTGAAACTGAGGCTCGGGAGATATTGTCACTGTATGGACATTTTCCCTGGTAACTTGAACGAACAAGGGCATCTTCAACGCGTGGTGGCGTAGCTGGTAGAGTGGGTGGTCTCGTGCACAGGAGGTTGGTGGTTCGATCCCCCGTGTGTTTTTGCCTCCATGGTTTTATTCATTTGCTGTTTATTATATTTTCCTGGACACTTTTTATAATGTATTTTCACAATTTAGTCATTATTACCTAATATTAAAGCCGTCCTTTATTGTAGCGTACGTGAAAGTGTATCTGCTTGAGGTGAGCCTATTGATGTGTATGGCGCCATCTAATGGACTTATAAGGAGGTGTCCTTGAGTCTTTATAGGACTGTCCTGCGACACGCCGATAAACAAACCCGAATTAATCCCGCCCACTTTGATCCCTAACACCGGCCATTGACCGGGGGGCGGGGCTGAAGAAACGCAGAACGACGGGGGCGTGGTTAGGGAGGGGGTATGTGTGTGCGGTTGTTTACAGTCTGAAAGTCAGTGTTTTGCAAAATATGACCCAGAGAGCTCAGTCCTTATCAGGTTTAGCTCCGTGGCTTGGCCTTGAAGGGAAGTGTTGACGGCGTAGGAGAGATAAGCGGTCCAGCTGCTTCAAACCTCCTCTCAGGAGGAACAGAATTATCCCAGTAACAGTTCATACATTTATAATGAATTAGCTTTTTTCTTGGTCTCAGCTTGAGTTCAGTTCTCCAGAGCAGGTAGTTCCCTTCACAGTTCATCCCTTTTCCTCCCAGAAATATAGTCCATCTATTCCAGTGTGTAAACCTTAAAAATATGTAGATAACACACAGTAGATAACACTAAACTAAAGAGTGAAAATACTTACTAAGGCTGTTAAAATGACTGAGTTGTTCTAATCATGATTTCAGCTTTATGCACATTTCGGCTTACTTCATGCTTATTAACCTCTTAACCCCCGCCTTAACCAAGCACATTTTCTGCAATCCGCAAGGCAAGGCAACTTTATTTATACCGCGCATTTCGTACACAAGGCAACTCAATCCGCAAATCTAAAAGCTTCTTAACTTGACAGCTCACGGTCTAAAGGTCAGATTTTAAAAGGCTGTAAACTCTCAGGTTAAGAAACGTTTAGATTTGGGTAAAACAGGAGAAAATGAAATTGGTAAGTAGCACCCTGATAAACAGGGTTTTACATTATACAACATGAAAAATGTAATCCTTGTTTGGGTCGCGGCTTGTTGTCCCAGGGTTATGAATGAAGCTTTCCGACAACACTAGTTGAAAACTACTCTGTTCACGCATGGGATTCTTGGGTTAGTTTTGCCATTTATTTTCCAGTTTTCTCCCACTTGTTCATTTCGTAAAGTAAAATCGTGCGTCATCATTTTAGTCAAAGTCATAATATTTGCTGACTAAAACTAAATTAAAAGTTGTTGACGAGACTAAAGGTAAAACACTGTTCGTCGACTAAAATAAGACTGAGAGAGTAAGAGAAGAGACTAAAATCATCAAAACTTCCAATAACAGTTTGAAAGACCCTCATGTCATTTAAATTCTCTGCCAAAGAATCAGGTCTCTGTGCTTTGTTCATCATCCGTATTTAAAGCAGAGGACCTTGATTATATTTATCAGTCGACTAAATTCGTCTTAAATTTAGTCAACTAAATTTACATGCAGTTTTAGTCGACTAAAATGAGACTAAAGATAAGATAATTGAACCAATCTCGACTAAAATTAAATGACATGACAAATTAAAATATGTCAAAATGAACCCTGCACGTGTTAATGCTTGTAAACTTGTTTAAAATATGCACAATGAGATGAATCTTGAGGGCTCAAAGGCAGACCTAATCCAGCATTATTATACGTTTTTAGTAAAGAGGAACTCAACAAAGCTTTGGAAAAACCAACACATGACTGTCACTGGAGCACACGCAGATCTGTTTGTTTACAATGCCATATCTCCAAGTGACTGTTTGACAGGTGGCGGGGCTGGCCGACTGTGTTAACGTTTTTAAAATCTCCGCTGTGTTGCAGTTGTGACCATGGGGAAGTCGTGGTCCCTCCTCAGCCGGCTGTCGGGGCAGGACGACGGCCAGGACAGCCACTTGACGTCGCCCATCGAGGAGAGCCACACGGAGGAGAGCAAGACTGAAGACGTGTCCCAGTTCCCCTACGTGGAGTTCACCGGGCGCGACAGCGTGACCTGCCCCACCTGCCAGGGCACCGGCAGGATACCGCGAGGTGAGAGGAGCGGTCAGCGATCTACTGCTGTCAAAGTATAGCTCCAAAAAACACATTGTCCTGTTGTTGTTCCAGGGCAGGAGAACCAACTGGTGGCGCTGATCCCCTACAGTGACCAGCGGCTGCGGCCAAGGAGGACGTAAGTGACCGCTGTGACGTTATCTCCAACCAAATATTACAACTGCCGATTCGGAGGTGGTGGGGTGAAATTTCCGCTACAGAAAACTTAACCCATATCTCACTGTGCAAGGTTTTCATTCTCTCCAGTTCGGCTTTACCCAAATCTAAAAGCTTCTTGACAGGAGCTTACAGCCTATAGGCCAGGGTAACGCCTCATTTTCTCACTTTGTTTTGTTGCATTTTTGTTGCTTGTTTGTCACCGTTTTGTTGCTTTTTCATCACTTTTTTCTCACCCGTTTTGATGCTTTTTTTGCTGTCTGGAGGACAGGGCGTAGTTTGTCAGACAAAATTCCCATGACCTGTGGAGTCCCCCAGGGGTCAATCTTGGGACCCCTCTTATTCAACCTGTACATGCTTCCACTGGGTCAGCTAATAAACAGCAATAATGTGTTGTACCACAACTACGCAGATGACACTCAGATCTACGTGTCACTGACGGCAGGTGAACATGGGCCTGTAGCCACATCAAAGCAATAACATCATCAGCTTTTTACCATCTGAAAAACATTGCTAAGATCAGAGGAATAGTGTCAAAACCAGACTTCGAGAGACTCATCCATGCATTTGTCTCCAGCAGGTTGGACTACTGTAACGGCTGCTCACTGGCCTTTCTAAACGAGCTGTTAGAGCTGCAGAACATCCAGAACGCTGCTGCTCGAGTCCTGACAAGAACCAGGAAATACGACCATAATCCAGCGCTCCGGTCTCTGCACTGGCTTCCTGTCACTCAGAGAATAGATTTTAAAACAGCTCTGCTTGTGTACAAGTCTTTTCATGGTTTAGCACCAAAGTACATCTCTGACATGTTAGAGCCGTATGAACTAAGGCTGCAGCTAACGATTATTTTTCTATCGATTAATCTATAGATTATTTTTTCGA
Source organism: Proterorhinus semilunaris (assembly GCA_021464625.1). NCBI lineage: Eukaryota > Metazoa > Chordata > Actinopteri > Gobiiformes > Gobiidae > Proterorhinus > Proterorhinus semilunaris. The sequence continues at coordinate 25,240,035 of CM038360.1, forward strand.
TTAATGTAGGCCAGTATTTTCAAATGGCATGGCTTTTATTTAACCAAATAAAATTATGGCTCAATGTGCAACTCAGTAGCCTATAAAATGTGCAATTTCTGGAACACTCACTGTAAACATTTGAATAAAAGTAAAAGTATTGCTTATTTGCTTTAAAATGCGCAAAATAAAAAATAAATAACCAGCACACAACAATGATTGTATGATTAAAGTTAATTGTTCGTTTGTACATAACTGTTAATGTTGTACAAAGGTAGTTTAGTTAGTTACACAACTAACGTAACGTTATGTAGCGTTAGACACGCGCGTTTTTGACTCCTCTCAGAGCGAAACAGTGCTTTAGTTTATGAATTTACAACGCAGATACAAATAATACATTAATGTTTTTGTGTAATGAAAATTACTCACGCGGCCGATTGACTGGTTGATGGCATGAACGCTGTCGGGTGTTTTCGTTTTAAATGTTCGTTCATAGCCGTTGTGCTGCTGTGGTAGGCCATTTCCGCTCGACACAGTGTGCATAAACAACATTATTTGGCCGTTTCTGGAAATACTCCCACACTTTTGATTACTTTTAGCGTGCCTTTTTCCCCTCGCTCGCATCGCGCGCCGCCATGATGTAAACAAGCGACGCGTCGACGCACAAAAACTGCGTCGACGTATTTACGTAATCGATGACGTCGACTACGTCGACGCGTCGTTTCAGCCTTAGTATGAACCATCTCGGGCCCTGAGAACTTCAGGGAGGGGTCTCCTGGTGGTTCCCAGAGTCAAACACAGTCATAAACACGGTGAGGCTGCGTTTCAGTTTCATGCAGCTACAATCTGGAACAATCTTCATGAGGATGTGAGACAGGCCTCAACTCTGACAATGTTCAAATCTAGGCTGAAAACGGCTCTTTTTATCCGAGCATATGAAAACTGAAAGTATTTTATCTGCACTCTTGCCTTTTAATGTAATTGATTAATGTTTGTGTTGTCTTATTGATTTGATCTGCTTTCTTGTAATTTTATGCAACTTTGAAGCACTTTGAATTGTCTTGTGTATGAATTGTGCTCTGCTAATAAACTTGCCTTGCCTTAAGGAGGTTCTTAACCCCCTTAACCAAGTGCATTTTCTCCAGTTCGACCCAAATCTAAACGTTTACGGATCGTTTTCCTCGCATTGTTGCCGCGCTGTCACAACCATTCTTGACATTTCTTTTCATTGCTTTTGCGTTGCTTTTTTGTGGCGTTTCCGTTACTTTTTCCATCACATTTTTGTTGCTCTTTTGTGGCTTTATAATTGCATATTTGTCTCTTTTTGTCACTTATTCATCGCTTTTTCATCGCTGTTTAGTCACATTCCTGTTACTCTTTTGTGGCTTTATTGTTGCTTTTTCGTCACACCTTTTAGTCACTTTTTCTGTTATTCTTTGGTTGCTTTTTGCCGCTCTTTTTGTTGTGTTTTCATCCACGGTCTCGGCACATCTCTGTTGCTTTTTTGACACTTTGTTTCAAGAAGTCCAATTGAAAAATGATTCAATATTTGTTATTTGTCAAACCATGTGAATGGTTTGAAATTATATTTCTCTCATCCTTGATTGTGGAGCGGGGGGTGGGGGAAGAGGGGTGGGAGGGAGGGCAGGGAGTTCAGCTTCCCGATGGCCTTGTGTATGAAACAGTTTGGCCTGTAGACTCCGCAGTCTCCTCCATGAAGGCATTACTCTGAAGAGACTGTGTGATGGGTGCGTAGGGTCCCTGGTGATTCTGACGGCTTTGCGGGTGAGACGGGTGGAGTACATGTCCTTAATGGAGCGGAGAGGAGCTCCACAGATCTTCTCCGCTGCTCTCACGATGCGCTGGAGGCTCCTCCGGCAGGAGGCAGTGCAGGCGCCGTGCCACACTGTGATGGAGCTGGTCAGGATGCTCTCTATAGTCCCTCTGTAGAAGAACCACACAGTGATGGAGCTGGTCAGGATGCTCTCTATAGTCCCTCTGTAGAAGTTGCACATAACAGAGGCTGGGACTCTAGCTCTTCTTAACTTGCGGAGAAAGTAGAGACGCTGATTACTTTTCTTGACCAGAGATGTAGTGTGCATGGTCCAGGAAAGGTTCTCTGTGATGTGCACACCCAGGAACTTAGTGCTGGTCACCCTCTCCACTGCAGCACCATTGATTGTTAGAGGAGCATGCTGGACCCGTGCTCTACGAAAGTCCACAACAATCTATTTTGTCTTCTCCACATTTAGAGAGAGGTTGTTCTGTGTGCACCACATGGCCAGACTGCTCACCTCACTCGTCTCTGTTGTTGATGAGACCCACCACTGTTGTGTCGTCTTGTCGTGTTGAATGAAACATTCAAGTATCCAAAAAATAAAACATAATTTAGAGACACTTAACAGTAGTGGTGCAACGGATCATTATTGATCCGTTCGGGTCAATATCTTCGGGGCAACACACACATGATCCGCGGATTGATTTATGGAAAAAAAAGAGGTAGAGGTTGTGAAGTGGAGGCGCTATGGATGGCCCACTGTGGCAATTTAACTGGTAGAGCGCGGTGACAGTACGGTGAAGGAATCCAGAGGAGAGGTGTCTTTAGTGAGGTTTATTCATATTGTTGGGTAACATGTGTGTGTGTGTGTGGTCTGAAAAACATAAGACAGAAGGAATCATGAGTATCTAACTCAGGTAACATAGGTATGCTGTACATATGCTATAACAAGTATGCATTTAAGTGAATCAGAATTAAACACTACGAAAACATCTATAAACATACTAATCATTCAGAAAATATTACTAAAAAGGGACATAAAGCAGGAATAAATATAGGATTACATAACTAAATCACATTGCAAAACTGAATATGACTTAACTAAACAAACAGGAAAAATACAGAGGTGCACAGGCCAATTTAGCTTCAAAACACAAAACTAACAACATAAACTTGCCCCTACAGAGGTAAAATAAAGACACATTTACCTTATAATCATTAACGCACGGTAAAACAAAGTGTAAAACGGTAAAGGTCCTTAATTGGTTCAGCATGCGTCTCCTCCATGCCATGCGTCTGCTCTCCCCTGGTGCCACAGCATGAAGATAACGAAACCTAACACCAGGGGGAGCACTGCTCGGTTTGGCTTTCTAACACAGCCGCCCCAAATGTCAGGTCTGACATTTGTATTCACTGAGAAAGGCGAGCAGGGGTGTCCTCTTCCTCGGTGATCTTCGGCAGAGGGATCAGCCGGGCCACAGGTCGGATGTATGTCTTGTCCTTGACCTTTATGGACGCTGTGCGAACACGTCCGTCCGGTCCTCTGAATGTCTCTGTCACAGACCCCACTGGCCAGAGCGCACGAGGGAGCTGTGGGTCAACGATGAGAACGACTTGGCTTGTGTCCAGTTCCTTGGACTCAGTTCTCCACTTCTGACGTTCCTGAAGACTTGGGAGGTAGTTCCGAGTGAAGGCCGTCCAGAAGTTATCCGCCAGTATCTGACTATGTCTCCATCTTCTCCTACCCAGCAGATTGTGCTGATCGTAAAACACCTGAGGGAGTGAGGAGTCTCGCCGGCCCATCAGAAGGATGTTCGGGGTGATTGGGTCCGGATCCGCGATGTCCGAGGAGACATAACCCAGAGGCTTGGCATTGAGGATACCTTCAATTTCCACAAGCAGGGTGTACAGGACTGGCTCGGGAAAGGACTGCTCCTTGAGAATAACCTTCAGAGCGGTCTTCACCGATTTCACCTCTCGCTCCCAGGTTCCTCCGAAATGGGGAGCGCTCGGTGGATTGAAGCGGAAGCGAATCCTTTGCTTGGCTAACTGCTCCCGTAGTTGCGGGACCATACCTTCAAACGCTTCCTGTAGCTCTTGACTGGCTCCAACAAAGTTGGTACCGTTGTCACACAAGACTTCATAGGGTTGACCACGCCGGGCGATGAAACGGCGGAGAGATAGCAGAAAGGCGTCTGAGTCCAAACTTTCCAGGAGGTCTAGATGTACACACCTGGTGGTCATGCACTTGTACAAGATCCCCCACCTTTTCTCCTGTCGACGTCCAATCTTGACCAAGAATGGGCCAAAACAGTCCACTCCGGTAGAATAGAATGGAGGTTTGTACAGACGTTGTCGGCTGGGTGGCAGGTCTGCCATCTTTGGGATGTTGGGTTTGGCACGCCAATGTTGGCAGTCTCGACAGGAGTGTTGCATCTTCTTGATGGCTTCTCGTCCTCTAAGCACCCAATATTGGCGCCGAATCTCTGCCAAGACTCTTTCTGGACCCGGATGAAGGAGCTCTTGGTCGAACTTCCGAATTAGTAGTCTGGTAACTGGGTGACTTGGGTCGAGAACGATCGGGTGGATAGATTCAGGATCCAGATCTTCTGCCCGTCTCAGTCGTCCACCGACTCTAACTAGACCATTGACCTCATCATACTCTGGTGCGAGGGATGCAAGACGACTGTCAGCAGGGATAGGTCTTTTGGCTTTTAGAGCCTTTATTTCGTCGGGAAATGAGTGTAGCTGGGACTGAGCTAGAATCAGCTTTTCTGCATTGATGACGTCAGCAGCGTTGTGCGGCTTGTCGGCGTCTGAGTCAGCCGCCCCATCAAGGACCCTGACAGTAGCTTGGACAAGGTCTTGCCAGGACTGGAACTGAACAGCGTCGGGTATCTGAGTACTGATGTTGGTCATGACTGTTCCGATGAGTGTCGATTTCTTGAACTCACTCGTGTCGGAATCCTCCAATGACACGGGAGTTTTAGGCCATCGGTCTGGTGGTTCCAGCAGGAATGCAGGGCCTGAGATCCATCGATGAGGTTGGGTTAATGCTGCAAGGTTCAAACCTCTAGTCAGGTCGTCTGCCGGGTTCTGGATGGTGTCCACATACCTCCAATCAGCCACATTGGTCAAGCTCTGAATCTCAGCCACTCTGGTTCCAACGAAAACCTTGTACCTGCAAGATTCGGATTGTAGCCATTGAAGGACAGTAGTGGAGTCCGACCACATGAAGACCTTGTTGACTGGAATGGTCAGCTCAGTGAGGATGACTTGAGCCACTTGAGCACCTGTAAGAGCTGCACTCAGCTCCAAACGTGGGACAGAGAGTTTCTTCCGTGGCGCTACGCGGGACTTGGCCATGACAAAGGCGGTGTGGATATCCCCATTCTGATCGATGGTACGGATGTAGGCCACTGCTCCATATGCCCTCTCAGATGCATCGCTGAAAACATGAAGCTCTCTGGTGGAGGTATCCGAATCAGCACATGCGGGAGCATACGGTCGCGGGAAGTGCAGCTGTGGGAGATTGGACAGTTCTTGTTGCCATGTGTCCCATTCCTCACGCAGGTGTTCTGGTTCAATTGGATCGTCCCATCCGAGTTCCTCTCTCCAAAGGTCCTGGATTAGAATCTTGGCCCGGGTCGTGAACGGGATCATGAAGCCGAGTGGGTCGTACTGGCTGGCAAGCTTCTTGTACAGGTTGCGGAGCGTGGGAGGAAGTGGCTCTGTGGAACGATGTTTATATCCCAGAGTGTCCATGAGACAATTCCACTGCATGCCGAGGGTCAGCTCTTGAAGATCTGAACTTCCCTTAGAGAGCCACAACTCACTCGCTGTTGACCTGGCTTCAGATGGAAGATGCTCAATGACTGCAGGAAGGTTACACGCCCATTGCCTTAACTCAAATCCTCCTTCGGAGAGTAACTCACGGAGGGTGTCCACCAAGCTCTGTGCCTCAGCTGACGTTTGGGTACTGTGGAGACAATTGTCCACGTAGAAGGACTGCTCAATGGTCTCCAAAGCCGGGATTCCTTTGCTGCTGTTCTCTTTGAGGTGGTGCTGAAGTGCGTAGATGGCACAGCACGGACTGCACGTAGTCCCAAACGGCAGCACTTGCCACTCAAAGATGGATGGGTCTTCATCTTTCTGCAGATTCCTCCACAGAAATCGTAGCAAAGGTCGGTCAGAGGGCAGAAGGCGCACTTGGTGGAACATACCTTTAATGTCTCCACTCACTGCAATGCTGTGCTGGCGAAATCGGAGTAGGACACCAAGGAGAGATGGTCCAAGTGTTGGCCCTGGCAGTAACTGGTCGTTCAGGGACTGTCCCTGGTACTGAAAGGAACAGTTAAAGACGATCCTGTCTTTACCGTTATGGTGTACCATATGGTGCGGAATAAACCATGACTCTTCGGACTGGTCACATTCTTGTGGGGTGATCCGCGCCACATAGCCTGCTTCTTCGAGCTTCTTGACTTCCGCACAGTAGGATTCAGCTCTCTTTGGATCTCTAGCCAGCCTGCGCTCTGTGTTGCGTAGGTTAGGGCGCACCGCTTCTTGAGGAGCATGTAGTTTGACTACTGGAGTGCGTCGAAGCAATGGGGTAGCATAGCGTTCTACTCCTTCCACATTGACTCTGGTAGTTGCTGACTGCAGGAGGTCAAATGCCTGTTGATCTTGTTTAGACCTGGTGTACACTTTCTCGCTCTGGGGGAGGACGTCAAGTTGCCACAAGCGTTCCACATTGCGAGCGAGCTCCTGGCGATCCTCAGCAGTTGCAAGGTGAAGGCACTGTTGTTCCCTGTGGGAATTCTGGAAAGGACTCATTGGACCCTGCAATGTCCATCCAAGGAGTGTGCAGACGGCTATGGGTCCACCTTCAGGTCCTTTGCGTGTAGGTTGGATTGGAGTCAGCAGGTGAGGTGCGTCCGACCCAATCAGTATCAGCGGCTGGACTTGGTTCAGCGGGCGTAGCGGGAGACCTTTAAGGTGCTTGTAGCGCTGTTGAAGAGCTCCTATGGGGTAGGTCACTTCCGCAAGACTAAGTTCTGAAGCTGTGAAGGCATTGCGGATGTGGTACCTCTCTGAGGGTTTCTCCAGGGACGATATGTCGAAGGAAACAGATGAACCAGTTAGGTGATTGATGCTGTGATGCACAGTCCGTAGAGCTAGTGTCTCTGGGTTGCCCTTGAGGTTCAGCTGTTGGACCACTTGAGGAAGAATGACAGTCCTCTCTGATCCATCATCCAATATAGCATGGACTTCCATTGCTTGGTCGCCATTGTGGACTAGGACACTCACAATCTTTAACATGACCCGTTGAGAGCGGTTTGGGCGGTCAAAGTAGATCTGCGTAGAGGGAACGTTGACCATGAGAACAGCACCGGAAGTGGCTTGAACGGAGTCATGAAGGCTGGTGAGGTGGGTCTCCTTACAGAGCTTGCATGGGCGCTTCAAGTTACAGGTATCTGCTGGGTGGTTCCTCGCACATTTCCAACATCGCTTGCCATCCTTTATCCACTGCACTACCTCGTTGGTGCTAAGTTTCTTGAACTCATTGCAGGAGTTGAGATAATGATCTCTGTTATCACATCGAGGGCAATACGGCTTTGGCTTAGGAGTGGTTTTAGGTGAAGCGGAGGTTGATGGAGGTGGTTTCTCATTGAGAGTCAGCAGAACTGGTGTGGACTTGTCCTTCACAGGCGTGCTCCGACTGGGTTTAACAGGCTTGTGAGGCTCTGGACTGAAGAGTGAGGCTGCACGACTGGAGATCCGTTTTGCTTGGGACTTAATCTGCAACCATTCAGCAAGATCCGGGAGTGTGTACGTTCTGTCCGTACCTGTCTGCAGGATACTCCGGTTCAGGCAGTATTCCACAAAGCTATCGCGGAGGTTTGGTGGCATCTTGCTCAGTAAACGATCAACGTGTGATCCACACATTAGCTCGTAACCATTCTGGCCTTCCAGTGTTCTCAGCATCCCAACTAATGACTGTACAGCAAGGGCGAAGGTGTCAAAAGCCGCCACATCTCCTGGTCTGAAAGCTGACATACTTAGGATGGCGCCTAGTTCAGATTGGACAAGCTGACGTGGCTGACCATACTTGTCTTGGAGTGCTTGGAGTGCACTGGTGTATGGCTGCTGGTGGTACATAAAAGCTTTGGCTAGTTGAAGTGCGCTAGCGTGCTTGAGCTGGCCGAGCAAAACCTGATACTTGTACTGTTCACTAAGGTGAGCGTGAGTACTCAGGAGGTTATCAAGGGCCATCTTGAGCAATGCAAAGTCACTTTCGCGTTCACTTTCGAAGTACGGCAGTGTAGGCCTGGGAATCCCATAAGCTGATGCAATCAGTAGATCTGCTCCGAATGGTGGCACAGAAGTGGGTTGAGGAGCTGCTTGATATGGCTGAGAGAATGTAGCGACGGATGGAGTTTGAAATGGTGGCTGGTATGCAAGCATTGGTGGTGGCTGTTGCACTACATTGAGCGGAGTGGCCATAACAACAGGTGCTGGTGCCGAGGCAGGTAGAAAGCTGTAGCTTGATGGTCCAGGAGGTACACTCACACTGGATGTGGATACAGGTGGAAGAAAGTACTGCGACGGCAAGGTAACTTGAGGAAGGCTAGGAGAGGTAAAGTTATTGGATGGCACAGATGCAAGCTGCCTCGGTAATGGAGGAGGCGCAGCCGAGGAAACTGTGGAGATATTAGGCACAGTAGTGGGCTGAGCGGTACTCACAGCTGGTTGGGCGAAGACTTGCGGGTTACTCTTTTGCGTTGATGGTTGAGGTGGCTGAAGGTAGCTCTCGGGAGTTAACGGTCGGGAGTCCTGTGAAGCACTTTCCCCATCGGTTGCAAGGAGCGAGGTGACCAGCTTAGCCATCTTTAACTTTTTCTCTGCTTCCTGTATGCGGCGATTCCTATCGAGTTGTTTGTTTAAGGCCTCTTTAGCAAGCAGTGCTTCTTCTTGCGCACGCTGTGCTTCCTTAGCTTGGATTTGTAAACGCTCATACTCCCTTTCAGCCTTGGAGTCCTCTGCAACTTGCTGCTTCAGATCGTCAAGCTCGATTTGTCTAATTCCTTCCTCCAGAAGAGCAGACTGCATAGTGTTGAACTCTGACGATGGATAGTAGCCCTTACTTGATCTTGAGAAAATGCTGCCGGATGTGGTACTACGGGATTTCCTAGATTGGCTTCTGTGGTGGCTGCTAGAGCGATGCGAAGCGACTTTAGGATTGGTGAGTAGCAGTGGATATCCGACTTCATAATCCCCTAGATACTGAGGAAGACGGCGTTCTCGTTGTGGCTTTTCCTGGGGCTCTGTAACATCTGCAGTTGCGTGCTCCATACTGTAGGGGGTGCTCTATCCGGCTCGAAGGACCAAATGAAGTGGAGGCGCTATGGATGGCCCACTGTGGCAATTTAACTGGTAGAGCGCGGTGACAGTACGGTGAAGGAATCCAGAGGAGAGGTGTCTTTAGTGAGGTTTATTCATATTGTTGGGTAACATGTGTGTGTGTGTGTGGTCTGAAAAACATAAGACAGAAGGAATCATGAGTATCTAACTCAGGTAACATAGGTATGCTGGACATATGCTATAACAAGTATGCATTTAAGTGAATCAGAATTAAACACTACGAAAACATCTATAAACATACTAATCATTCAGAAAATATTACTAAAAAGGGACATAAAGCAGGAATAAATATAGGATTACATAACTAAATCACATTGCAAAACTGAATATGACTTAACTAAACAAACAGGAAAAATACAGAGGTGCACAGGCCAATTTAGCTTCAAAACACAAAACTAACAACATAAACTTGCCCCTACAGAGGTAAAATAAAGACACATTTACCTTATAATCATTAACGCACGGTAAAACAAAGTGTAAAACGGTAAAGGTCCTTAATTGGTTCAGCATGCGTCTCCTCCATGCCATGCGTCTGCTCTCCCCTGGTGCCACAGCATGAAGATAACTAAACCTAACACCAGGGGGAGCACTGCTCGGTTTGGCTTTCTAACAGGTTGGATAGAGTGCACGGCTCCCGTGTTGTCTGGGCACAAAATAAAACCTGATAATGAAAGATAGAGACTTAGCAACGATTCTCATGGCACTGGAGGAGTCAGCGCAGCGTCTCACCTGTCAACGCCACCTTCCCTGTTCATCCCCGCTCTGAGAGTCCTCCATGTCGGCCCATCTTTGTGCATTTCTCAGCCCGCTGCAGTGGCAAAGGCAGTGACAGGTGCGGGCTAGTCTGTATTTTACAACAAAGACGCCGCATAGACTGTTCAAAATGTCCGTTTTACACTCAGACACTGGAGCTATCGCTGAAGGATGCCCCGCCCAGGACTCTGACCAAGCCACGCGCTCCCCTTTGTTCAAAACATTGTCCAAAAACAAGTCCTTTTCCACGAAGCAGCGCACATGGGGGTGTGTATGTGGGGGTGTGCAGGCGCTCGCTCAACAGTGCAAGAGTCCGAACATCAGCTGATTTGAACGGAGTGTGTGGGGCTGGGGAGAGCAGACTGGGCTTTATTCATTTACATTTTCACTTTGGCTTCTGTCCCACAGCCTCATTTAGCAACAACCTGTGAATTACAGGTACAATCTTATAGGCCTATTGCTTGTTATTGAAATAACATTTACTACACAGTTTAGGTTTATAATCCATTTAATTGTCTATGATGCAGGGGCGACAGTGGCGCAGATGGTAGAGCGGGTCGTCTCATGATCAGAAGGTCAGGGGTTCGAATCCTGCCTCCTGAAGGTGCACATTGTCGTTGTGTCCTTGGGCAAGACACTTCACCCTCCTTGCCTCCAGTGTCTGCGTACACTGGCGTATGAATGAGAGAGTGAATGGGCCCCCTATGAGAGACCAACAGGCCCGTTTGGAACCATGAGGCCGTCCTTCCGTGGACCCACCACCTGCAGGAGGAGCCATAGGGGCTGGTGCAATGTGACTTGGGCAGCTCCAACGGCTGCCCCCACGACCCGGCAACGGACAAGTGGGAGAAAATGGATGGATGGATGGATGGATGGATGTCTATGATGCATTTTATATTATTAATAGTAGAGTTTTTTTTTATTAATGGTCATTGGTCCATGTTTAAAGGAAGGAAATAATATGGCTTTTGCTGATCTGAAAAAATGATCCGATCCGTGACTCTGATCCAAGGAACGATTCAAACCGGGAGTTTTTTTTATCTGTTGCACCCCTACTTAACAGAACGTATCTTATAAACCTTTTAACCCTTCACTCCATCTTCATAATAACCGTATGCCTTTATTATACTGTTCTATCACCATTACTGGATGGAAATGCTGGAAATGGATCCAATTTGCAGTGACCCACATGAGTGACCTGTTAAGCTGTCAATGTGCACCGACCCCCCCCCTATAGATTTGACCAGATGTTTAATCAGCCACAGAGAAACATCTGGCCCTAACGCAGCGACACACAAACCAGGTCAGGTTACGTTCCCCACATAATGCCACAGCTATAACAAACAGGACTGGACCGGCTCGGAATGACCATGTTCTCTTAAAAATCCTTCACCGCACACATCAATAGCATCACCCGCATCGCCTACTTCCACCTCAGAAACATCCGCCGGCTCCGCCCTTCTCTCTCCCCTCACACCACTGCCATCCTTGTACACAGCCTCGTCACCTCCCGTCTCGACTATTGTAATTCCCTGCTGTTTGGTCTCCCTCAAAAAACTCTCCATAAACTCCAACTGGTCCAAAATGCAGCCGCCCGCATCATAACACACACCCCCTCCATAAACCACATCACTCCTGTCCTTCAACAGCTCCACTGGCTCCCCATCACCCACCGCATCCAATACAAAATCATGCTTCTCACATTCAAAGCAATTCACAAGCTCGCCCCTCCATACCTGACTGACCTCCTCCATGTCTCCACACCTGCCCGCTCTCTCCGCTCCTCCTCCTCTCTCCGGCTCACTGCCCCCCCCTCCCGCCCGTCTCGTCACCATGGGGAGTAGGGCCTTCAGTCGCTCTGCTCCTCAGCTCTGGAACACTCTCCCTCCTGACCTCCGTAACACCGACTCACTCCCACACTTCAAATCCATCCTCAAAACTCATCTGTTTAGACAAGTCTACTCACTGTGACCACAAATGCATCGTCCTTTTTTATTCATGCCGTTTTAACTTTGTATTTTAACTGTTGATGTTATTTTACTTGTGGATGTGAGGCGATCTTGAGTGTCTTGAAAGGCGCCTAAGAAATAAAATGCATTATTATTATTATTAAATTCACATGGGAACCGGCAAAAATGCTTCTCCTAACCATTTTTTCCCCCCTGCTACTTTTTGTGTTATATTTTGCATTAAAAATGGCATTAAAAACGTTAAATATAACTTGCCTGTATAAACGCTGACTTTACAGTTGATATTATATATATAAATAGAGGTTTGTGAACTGACCAATTTGAAGAATCATCCAGCTCACAGCGCAGGGTAATAAATGGATGGATTTTGTTTTGGGATACACCTACAGTGCTGCGCTGTGGAAAAAAGTAATGTCTGTAACTAAATCAGAAATAAATGATCTCATTAGAGCTATTATATAAAAATGCATTGACCAAACACATAATGTCCCGTATATTGTTAAACATGGACAGACCTCATCAAAGTTGCATCGGAAAACCACCAGCTGTCTGTTTATTTGTGGCTCTTGTGTGTAATGTGATGAGTTTATCTAACTGGTCTCTCGTGTTTTCTTGTAGGAAACTGTACGTCACGGCCTCGGTGGCGGTTTGCCTGTTACTCTCCAGCCTGGCGGTCTTCTTCCTCTTTCCTCGATCCATAGACGTGTCCTACGTAGGGGTCAAGTCGGTCTACGTGGGCTACGACCAGGAGAGGAGGAGCGTCTATCTCAACATTACGGTAAGACGGTCTGAAAGATGTATCGCAATAGGACCGGAGTCTTAAAGGATTTCAATGATGATATGTCCTCTGCAGAGAATATCCCTGAATCTCATTCTCTTTTCACGACCTGAAATAAATTCACTTTATTCATCAGGATTGATTTGATGGAGGTGGCCTCATTATGCTGCCTCTTGTCACCTCCTTGTGGTTAGATGTTAGAATGCACTATTTTTCTCTCCAGAAAACCAGGGGGCTTAAACTTTGCAGTGAAATGTGAAATCATTTTTATTTGTGTCTTGCCTCAGAACACCCTCAACATCACCAACAATAACTACTACTCTGTGGAGGTGGCCAACATCACGGCGCAGGTGCAGTTCGCAAAGACGGTGATCGGGAAGAGTCGCATCAGTAACATCACGGCCATCAGCCCTCTGGACATGAAGCAGGTACAACCAAACACTCAAAACCTCAAAAAAAGAAAACTTTAATATATGGCTGAACGTGTCAGGCATAATCACACTTTTGAACAATTACACTGGGTTACAAAAAAAATACTTTTTGTGAGGTGTCTAAAATAGATTTTTGCAAAGCAAAATGCAATCTGAAAATGACACACGGGTATTTCTTAATATTGGGGGAGTTGCATTATTTGAGTACTTTTCATTTGAAATAAGATTTTGTGGACCAAAATATATGAACAGTCTTCCCCTAATTGTGGACAGACAAGCACCAGGACAGAACACATTATAAATACTTTAGCAAAATTTGGCCAAGGGGTAAAAAAAAAAAATTGACCATTGGCAAAACCAATGTGATTTTTGGATTCAGCACTTAGATCAATCAAACACGACGCGGAGGAGACCACGATCATGTGTTAAAACAATGAGAAGTGTTTTGGATTTTTCTCTTACAAACTCTTATCCCAAGAGGCCATAACAATTACTTTTTATTTAATGCCATGTTGTGAATAATTATGTGTTCCAACTAGGGCAGGGCGATGTGGCCTAAAATCTATATCATTATAACGATATAATTGACAACGAACAAATTACTTCAAAATTCCAGCCTTATGGCTACTGCATTGTGCTCTTCACACAATGCACAAATGAGGAGCTACTGCCCTCTACAACTGGCCCGCTCTACTCTTGGCTTTTTAACACACTACACTGTGTAGGGCTTGCATGATAAATGCACATAATAAATATTCACGGAGTATAATATGTATATTAATCTGTCTTTTTAACATAAAACTAATGACTTTTGAAATGTAATGATCGTTACTTGCTTTGTACTATACTTTGTACTTGTGCTTCTTTTCTGTTGATGAATGAACACTTCAAACAGGGTTTTGTAAATAATAGTTCTTTGTAAATAGTTTGTAAGTATGTGGCGTTATCATAGTTGTTTCGTAATTAGTTGTTACGAAATCGGTATTGCTCCGTTTTGGGGTATGGTTGGATGCTGTGGGTGTGTAGGGTTTATTTTGTTTTGCTGTTGTTTCCTTGTTGCTATTTTGTTCCTTTGTTGTTCCACTATGTTTTTGTGCAATGATGATTTTAATTGTATTAATTTTGGGGGTGGGCGCTTATAAGCTCTTGCTTCGGCTCACTCCTTTTGAGCAGAGTGTTTGCTGCTCAAATAAACAAAATAAACTAAAAAAAACTAGAAAAAATGGTCCTATACATGCCTTTCAGTCATGTGACTTTTGTTTTTATGGTGGCCATTTTTAATACCGAAGTAGAATTATGCAGTACTACAACATGCAACAATATCTCTTCTCAGGATGAAAATGAAAGACAACTGATTGACAGTGGCCTTTTTATGTACCGTTATTTCCTTTTTTTTATTCCAAATATATAATTTCACATGCCACTAGAGGGCACTGCAGGCTAATCGAGCAGCAGAAAGAAAGTTTGGAATGAGTGAGAAGCAGAGGTTACTACAATGAAGTAGACAAAACAAGCTAATCACGGGCTAAAAGCTCGATGGCCACAGCTAGAGGAGCGAGTTTACAAATGGATGCTTAAACAACGCGCTGTTGGGAGAGGCTTGTCAACGGTGCAGTTACGCCTCCGTGTCAAGGCGATTGTTCAACAGTGACACCAAGGATGAAGATTTCAATGGATTTGGAGTGAGATCGAGAGCTTGGTATGTTCTTTATGCTACAGTTATCTGAACCGTTTATGTGACGTTAACATACCAGACACCCATTGAGTTAGTTTATTTATGCTTCATGTAGCTAACAATCAATATGTGACGTTCGCATACCGTACGCCTATTCAGCCTGTTGTTTTTTTCATTAGGCAGTGTTTGGCTGGTGCGTCCTTTACTCCAGAGCGACTTATAGTCGGAAAATACGGTACTCGTAATCATTGCTCAAGAAGATAACAGTAAAACATGACCCCAGAGATGCACGTTTATGTGAAGAAACCAGTGAGCCAGTGTTTAAGCTGCTTAAACTGTTAGCATGCTACCGGTTAGCTTTTAGCTTCAACAGCTCAGCACAACATGTGACAGAGGTTAGAGCTGAGCTGTTACTGTAGTATTTCCTCAGTGTTCATAGATGTGAGCCACACATGTGTTTATCGTGTTGAAGCCATTGACAGTTGATTGCTAACCGGTAACATGCTAACATCTTCTTGAGCAGCTTAAACACTGTCTCAGACTGAGACTCTGTTGACATGACAAACTGTAAAAATAAAGGTTTTCCATTTCCTCTTTGATGGGTTAATTCCTGAGGAGTGAAGCAGCTCTTTAGTAAATCCTGCTGTAGCCGGACAGACAGAGCTGAAACGTCTCTGCCACATTTACTGGTTATATCACAAACGTGCATCTCTGGGGCCGTGTTTTTACTGTTATCCTCTTGAGCAGTGATTACGAGTACTGTCAATAATCCATCCATCCATTTTTATTCCACTTTTCCGTTGCTGGGTACATTGCACCAGCCCCTATGGCTCCTCCTGCAGGTGGTGGGTCCACAGAAGGACGGCCTCATGGTTCTACCCGGGCCTGTTGGTCTCTCCATTAGGGGCTTCTGAACCGCTCTTTGTCTCTGACCCGTCACCGAGGACCTGTTTGCCCTGGGTGACCCTACCAGCGGCACGAATCCCCCGACAACAGAGCCCCCAGGATTATTCGGGCGCTCAAACCCCTCCACCACGTTAAGGTGGCGGTTCCAGTAGGGGGCCCACTGTCAATCAGTTGATATTGTTACATGTTGTAGTACTGCATCATTCTACTTTGGTATTCAAAATGGCGCACCGGAAGTATGCGTGATGTCAATGGAAACTGATGTATATCAGCTTACAAACTTGATCTAGCCCCTCTAGTGTGTTCTTGTTTGTTGCTTTTCTGACCGAGCTGCTGTGTTTCAGATCGACTATATGGTCCCCACTATCATCGCCGATGAGATGAGCTACATGTAGTAAGTAACATCAAATGAATGCCCGGAGAATATAAAATATCAGCACTGGGCACGTCTGTATCTTGACCTAAACCGCTTTCTTCCTCAGCGATTACTGCACGCTCCAGACCATCAAAGTCCACAACATCGGCGTCATGATGCAGTAAGTGCCTTCGTCTCCTCCTCCTCCAATCCTGTAAAAGCCTAGTGCCCTCGCTCCCCTAACCCTCGCCCTCTTCCTCCCAGAGTGACGGTGACCACCACATACTTTGGCCACGCCGAGCAGGTGTCCCAGGAGATGTACCAGTACGTGGACTGCGGGGGCAACACCACGGCGTCCATCAGAGGGGGCACCCCGCAGAGCTTCAGCGTCCCGCGGGCCGATCGCTAACCGCCGCTCACTGCACAAAACATATCATCCACAAAATGTATCCACACATTTAACGCCAAGCAAAAATCCCTCAGATGAAGAAAACAATCAGTTTATCTCCTTTACATTACTCTGCGTCATTTCCACATTACCCTTATATTCCGTTAGGTAAATTATGTTTTTATCTGCTCTGAAAGTCGCCACAAAGCTATTTTTTTAGAAACTTGACTGGTTTTTCTCGTGCACTTTACATGCGAGTTGTGGATTGCAAGTCGCCATCCTCTCTGTGCCCAAAACGATGCACTGCCAAGAAGGAACATGGGCGGTAAAATGGCGATGACTCGGGATATTTAACTTTGACGTTTGAAAATAATTCCGATTTTTTTGCTTAAAAGGTGCATTATGCAAATTTTTATGTGGAAAACAAAAGTTGATATTCGTGCGTATTTTACCTTGTAGTGACCCAGCGGCTGTTTAAGTGGTCAGCATACACACAAATATCAACTTTTTTTGGGGGGCGTTAAAAGGTGCATAATGCACCTTTTAATACACCTAGCTAATGTGCTATTAGTTCCTACACTTACACAAAAGTAATAAGTCTTCTTCTTGAAATAAGTCAATTTGTCCTTGATTAACTAATTTGATCACTTTTCTTTAATAATTTAAACAAATTTCCAGAATCCTGGCCAGGGCACAAGGGTAACACTCAAAGGCCGTATACCTGATTTGTTTTTTCTAGGAGTGGTACGAAATGTGTTCTGTCCTCGCCCGTAAACTAAGACTAAACTAAGATAATTATAAAAAAAATAATTATAAAGCAGCATTTATATACATTTAATGAATTTGCAGTTTGTTAGCATTTGCTGGGATGTTCAGAATGTGTTCGGAAAGTTAGACCGAGTCGGGACCACAGCTAACAATTTAATTTATTTGTACCCTCTTGCATTGTGTGTTAACCAAAAATACATCCGGTGTACGGCCTTACGGTAAAAACATCAACAACAATCTACTTTAAATAAAATTGTGACTCAAATCAGGGACAAATTTACTTTTCAAGAACATTTCCTACATTTCTAGTATAGGTTTTGCATTGTATAGGCTAAATTTCATTAATCTCTTAAAGCCACGCTACGGAACATTTCACTTTTATAGAATTACGGATGTTTGCATTCGTGAAAAATACCCTAAAAACCCAATCAATCTCAATTGTCACCTCTCCTTAAACCGGACTTTTCTGGGAGCGGGACATCGCGGGCTCGTCTCCATGGAGATATTTCTTTGCGTTCAAACACATTCGATTACATCCTCTTCCGAATGCGTTACTTTTGCCAACCCACTGCATTTGGAGCACATCGGTTTATTCATCAGGATTTTGCGAATGGCGTGACATCGTAACGCATACAGTATATCTGGAATATTCCGCACTGTGGCTTTAATGGACGTGTAGTTTAGGCACTAACCCTTATTGCAAAATGTAGTGATAAAGAAACGAGTCAGATATCGTATGGCAAACATGTAAATTAAACCAGAGTCAAACGTCAAGGTTGAATTTCCGTATTGGAGTCATTTTAACTTAAATCACCAAGTACAGTGTTTAAGCTAGCTCATGCATCGACAACTTGAAATACCGTTATATCATTTGTGTGTGTATCACAGAGGAAAGATCGAGCCCTTTACTTGTCTTGAATAAACCTGCTGAATGATTCCTTCCTTCAAACACATGCCACTGTGCGCATTTCGCAGCCATCGACGCAACATGTTTTAACCGTGCAATACCTAAAATGTAAGAAGTCGGATGCATGCGTCGTCGCCTTGAGAAACGCGACACACGAAACATTTTAAATTTTTGACAAGGTATTGTTTTTCATATGTGGTCATTTCGCTTAACAGTTCTCTATGCTTTTTAAAGTGTTAAGAAAAATGGTGTATGGAAAAAAACGATATTTTGTAACATTGCCACTAGTTTCTCGTGAAGCGTCTCGTGAAATCTTGCACCGTGTTTAGTTTTTGGTGGGATTCTATGTTTTTAATGGGTTTTTTGTGACTTTATTTATTTCCCGTCTGTTTCGACAAACTTAACACTACTTTGGGAACGTACGGTGAGAAGTTCACGTTTTAGGACAACACTGATTTATTTAATTTGTTTCCTGTTGCTGCTTTTGTTGTGCTAACATTCCTTAAGTTTGGACATGCTGATATTAACATGTTTTATTTTAATAATTTAAAGAAGTGCGAGACGAGATGAAAATAGTGAGTCTATTTTTAATCACTTGGCAATTTTGTATAAATCGTCAGAGGATATTTTTACTCATGTATATAGGGGCAGAAGTTTATATTGTTAAGATGTTAAGGCGAGACATTGCAGGTAAATTAAAACAAAAATAATAATAATTTAAGATTACATTTTTTTCACTTGATGTTTTTATATGGAAATGAGGCAATAAATGTTATTTTATTTTACATTTTTCGTGACAAAATCTGAATAATTGATTGAGCCAGGCCACGCTATGGGAACCCAGGGTGCTAAGGGTGCTAAGGGTGCTACAGCACCCCCTGGTGGATAGTTTAGATAGGAAAAAAATGATTTTGGGCATCTCCTAACCAAAATGTGTTTGTTTTTGTGGCATATTAGTTGCACAGATTTTTTTCAGAGGTGAACATTTAAAATGTAATTTTGTTTTGTTTTGTCACTCTAGGAATTACATAGTTTAAAAAAAAAATCCCTCTAAAAATCCTTCAAAATATATTCAAAATTTGCTCTCCCTTCTCCTTTTCTTCCACATAAATCTACAAGAAAATGTTGAATCAGTGCAATAATTAAACGCCTTAATGTGAATGTTATCGGCTTCCAGGTGAAAGTTTGGGTCAAGAAACCGTCTCAAAACCAGAAAAAGCCTGCAGTGTCTCGCCTTAACCGGAGAATAAAGTCATAGATTTAACATTTCATATTGACATTTGATAACCTCATGCACATCTGTCATTTGTAAGAGACATTTCATACTGCTACTAATTTGAACACCGGTCACTTGAACTGTTTGTTGTGAGAGACTAAATAAAGTTATAAAATATGAAAGATTGCTTTGTTTGACATATGGCAAAACAAAATACACATTTGCCCTTCGCCAAATTTCCCTGACATTAGCCCTCAGTTGGAGAAAGAAGGGGGAAATGTTACCCAGAGGATGCTAACAAAATGGCTGGTTTAGAAAGGAGTCATCTGTCATTGGCGCATGACACAAGCAGCACTTTCCTGGCCTTTCATAATCCCAGGCCTGCGAGCTGTGGGAGGAAGCGCCGTTTTAGTCTTGACTGGCCACGCATAGATTCTAATAATGCAGCTGCTGAAATGAAATGAAACATTAGCAAAGACTAGAAATTGTTACAGTGACAGAAAAATAAGTTATACTTTTTGGTAAAATAGATTTGGGTCAGACTCATTTAGTTCATCCCAGAGATTCAGCTTGTGCTATCTTTTAGTATATATAGGAGCTGTAGTCGTAGATTTTTATTTTTTTTACAAAAAGTGGTGGGGTTCAGAGAGTACTGTGGGGCCTCAGAGGGAGTGCGGAACGGGGGCCTCAAAAGATCATTAACATAAAAAGAAATTTAATTTGAAAAAAAACTTCATGCAGTATTTTGTGTACAATGAATCAGTAGCCTACATTGCTTTGTCTCTGTAATTTGTAAAACTGTATGTACATTCATGAAAATGTACAAAATGAGGTAAAATTATTAGAAACTACATTCATACATTCGCTTGCATTTTGTTCTTACACTTTTAGTTTTACTGAAGGTGTTATACTGAGGGGTTCCCAGGTCACAGACAGACAATGGGACGTGCCCAGAACACATCCCCAGCGAGGGACCAGGAGGTATCCAAAACAGATGCCACAAACTGAAGGAGCAGCGGCTCTCTTCCGAGCTCCTCCCGGGTGTTTGAGCTCCTCATCCGATCTCGAAGGGTTCCCTTAGCCACCCTGCAAAGAACTCATTTTGGCCGCTCATATCCGCGATCTTGTCCTTTTGGTCATATCCCAGATCTCATGACCATAGGTGAGGGTAGGAACGCAGATCGACCGGTAAATCGAGAGCTCGGCCTTTTGACTCAACTCCTTCACCACAACAGTCCGATACAGGTGCTGATTTCCAAACTGCCCCAGTACAGTGACGGTCCTGATTTGATAAAGCCAACATAACATAATCTGCAAACAGCAGAAATTAGATCCTGAAAAGAAGCGGTGACAAAGGGCAGCCCTGGTGTACACCAACATGGTCTGCTTTTTTGTCTTTCTCTTGCCATTACTTAAATCTTCCGTAATACTCTTTATTACCTAACCACTTACTTACTGATCTATTGGATTTTTCCTGGAGACCGTTTGTCCACCAGGCCTCTGGTAATGTATTTACACATGAGCGTTTCCAAATATTAGGAGGAGGACGAGGCCTTAAATGAGATTTAGCAACTGCACTGAACAAGAGTAACCTGTTTAACAATCGAACGCCTTTCTTACACATTGTTCTTACGTGAGCTGTCATTACAAATATTTGGAGATTGCAGATTTGAATTGCGATAAGTTTGGATGTTTACTGATATAAAACCAGCAATGAACAAGTAACCTTAAGGTAGTGTATGTAATATTCTTGCTCATTATTCCATAAATATCTAGTTGTGTCCCAATCTGTTTGAATCCAAGACTGTTTTTACTCATTTCTACTGTTTGTTGTGTTGAAATAGTTGACATCGCTACAATATTGTTAAACGCATAATCCAAGACGGTTCTGAAATATTGCAATTTTTCTTTTCTCCATATCATGCAGCCTTTTACTGGACCTTAAAATACTGAGTTTATTTGACACGCAGGGAGTCGACATGTCACCACTGAGGATTTGGAGTGGGCGGGTCCAAATACAGCCAATGTACACGAACGTCGCATATTTGCTCAGTGTGGTACTGCACAAGACAAGAATCGGGCTTTTCACAGTGTGGAAATGGAGGATTAAAAATAGCCTTCTATAAACAAACGGGGCTTATTGGAAACGGGGAGTCTGTGACTGGGCTTCTGGCCCGGCATTGACATTTACCTCAAGTCAAGGCTGGACTCTTCACTGTGAAGGATGTACAGTAAAATGTTAAAGAACTCTCATAAAAATAACTTAGACAGAAAGTGGGGAGACCAGGTGTTTCTTTGGTTGGAACAATCGAAGACTTCATTGGGCAAACATTTTGACATTGGGTGTTTACATTCGCCAGTGGAGCCAGGAGGGTTTGTCAAACTGATGTTAAACAAGAAAAAACAGCAGAATGTGAGCTGTTCTGTTTTCTTTATGTAAGTGAAAACATCAATGTTTTTAGCCAACGCATCGAAGTTTTGTGGTGGTTCTTAGAGCTGATCTCGGCTGTTGGTCAGGCTTGGGAGATTATAGAGGTTGTGCGTGTGATGTCATAACATGGCAACAGCAGCAAATTGAGCGCACAGTCAGCAGTGTTATTCATTGGTTTGCCTCTAAATTTGGAATGTTGAAGATTTCACTTCTATGTATAGTTAAAACATGCATATGATCACACAGTATGTCATCAAAGTCTGCGAAACACGGTCGTGCATACTGCTGATTCATCACATGACAGAGGGATGACCTGCAGTTTCCACTGAAAGGCAGGGATTTAGTTCTGTGGCGTCTTGTGATGGATATTGTCACTTAACATAGTGAGAATGATACACTATATCGTGATTCGTGCAGCCCTATTGACCTATATCCAAATGCCTTTAACAAAACTAGATAGGACCGCGCCATAGTATTACATTGGAACGACTGGCAACTCTGCATAGCTTTTTTCTATACTGACTGAGCTAAAGTTTAGCAAGAAAATGAAGTTTGTATTGCACTGTATTACAGGACTGTATATAATGACATCATATGCATACATTTGACCATTATCCAATTTTATTACATAACATGACGCAGTTTGTCAAAGAAGGAAAGAAAATGGTATTGACATACTCCTACTGAAAGAAGAAAAGAGACAGAATTTGACCAATATTCAGCCAGTGAACTTACTGTAAATACACTCGAATGAATAGTGCAAAACTAGTGCTAAGACAAATCAATAATCCTTTAAAAAGGGTAATTATGGAACTTTTTTTTTGGGGGAAAAAAATGGATATTTATGCCTAATTGACCTTTTTTATGATCCAATGGCTGTATGTGTGGTAAGCATGGAGGAAGTTCAATGGAACATCCTTCCTATATCATTATTATCTCATATCTGCGCAGACAAAACGCCATATTTCTTGTCTTGCGTCTGTGTAATTGACAGTACATCTGCACAGCGCCACCTACTGCTCTGGAGTGTTCATGATAAGACTTTTATAATTGGCACAAAACATGCCGCCATTTTGTCAACTTTCTACGAGCAATGTTGAGCAGAAAGTACAAAGCTCTCAATAAAAATACTACTCGAGTACAGATCCCAAAAAAAATGTAATTACTGAGCACATTTTTTGTTAGTTGTCACTGGTTTTGCAAAGTAAAAAGTACAAATTATGGGTACTTAAGTACATTTTATGATCTGTACTTTCTACTCCACTACCATTTTAAATTGTGTTAAAAGTCAAAGTATTTTATTTTAAAGTGACGTCTTTACGATGAACTGGTTTAGTCCCAGTTTCGACTTGGTTTAGTGTTTTACTCCTTTAGACCTTATTTAGATCTGGTTTAGACCTGACCTAGTTTAGTCTGGGTTTAGACCTGGTTTACTTCCTGGTTTTGACCTGGTTTAGTAGTTTACTCGTTTTGAAAAATCCTTCACAATAAACTCTTAAATACTTTCACTTTTTACATATAAAGTACATTTTACAATGCATACTTTTGTACTTTTACTCAAGTAAAAAATGTATCCGATCCTTTTACTTTTACTGAAGTACATTTTTGGTCCTGTAGCTGCACTTTTACTTGAGAATATTGAGTACTTCTTCCACCACTGTCTATTTAGGACATATCTAAAAGAACTCCAGCATCCCCAAAAAGAGAAAGAAAGTTCCTTCTCGTGTAAAACATCTTCCAGTTCCACTTTTAAAACGCACTCATGCATGTATGTTGCTATGGCGCTCTTCTACTTTCTAACGTGATGTGGGTGTGTGTGCACTGGCTGCATTTGGACACGCCCACTATGTGTAAAGAGCTGCTACTCACCGACGGCTCAGCCAGAACAGAGGAGCAGTGTGCCTCTCTCCGTCTGCAGCTGCTCTCAAAACCACTTACCCATTCATCTATTTTTAAAGTCATTATTATATCAAAATAACAATATAACATGGTGCAGCACAAGGAGTTCCCCAAGGCGAAGGCCGTGGGGCTGCACATCTGGAGGATTGAGAAAATTGAGCTGGTCCCGGTGCCCCTATGCCTCTACGGGAGTTTCTACAGCGGAGATGCTTATGTGGTCATCAACACCGTGAAGCAGAGGGACACCTTCTTCTACAATCTGCACTACTGGTTAGGTAAGGCACTATATGGCTTCAATAGTTGCGGGAAGTAATGATGTGCAAATTCCAGCTACATGCAAATTTTATAAGGAGCAGTTTTGTTGTTTAGAAGAACAACCTGGATCCACCTTTGCAACCAACCCAAAATGTGGAGACCGGGGCTGGTTGTTGTAGACTCCACTGCAGAACAGAACGTCCCTCACGAGCCACACATTCATTAAATCAAAGCTTAAATCCTTTGCTTATTTCCATGTTTATAGCTCATTGCGTTAAATAGGTATTAACTGACAAAGACAGCAAACCGTGTGGGGTTGGTTGTCCCTTTTCATATATTAATGGTGTGTTTGGTGTTGGCATGAACTTGGTGGAGGATCAACATTTGACAGAAGACTTCAATATGAACTGCCAAACGAGTTCGTCGATCACATGCAGTTCATAACATGTTTGCAGAGGGCTAAACTACAGGATTGGCAGGCTTTATAAGACCACAGTTTGCTTTTCTTTTCTTTTTTTTTGCAGAGGAGCCGCCTTGGCCATTTGCGCCCATAAAAATGTCGATATTCGATACGATAGCTCAAAGTGGCCACTGCAGCCAAGCGTCCTCTCTCACTCTCTCCCTGAAGACATGCTAAATGATCCAGGACGTTTACACTGCATAACGCGGCGCAGGTTATCGACAAACCCACTTCCTTCCTGTCTGTGAAGTCTGACACCTCGATGCATTCGTAAAAAAAAAAAAAGGCAATAATACAGTATGTTAGCGCTTGTATCTCAGTCCCTTATGAATCATTGAACATTATAGATGCAGATGGACAGCTGCTCATGCTTCCTGTTACACAGAAAGCACTTAGTCCAGAGGCGCCGCTGCTAGACTCAGCAACAACTGCCGAGAGTGTGAGGGTGCAGCATCAGGACGTGTATGTGCCTTTGCAAGCTCCAGTGATCCGCTTGTGGGCTTTTCTCACTATGTTTTGAAGGTGGTTGGTGTTAAGAAAATGTTCCCATAGCGACAAGTGAGACCAAAGACCTTGTGGAGTTTGCTTGCAGATCCTTAAAGATTAGGTTTTATGCTTTTGGGAGGTATTTTATTTTTTTTATTTTTTTTTACATAATAAAATAAGACAAACTTTAATCCCCCCACCCAACCCCAGCCACCCCTCCCCGCATCCACACCACAACCACAACCACAATCATCCACACATTCACAGCATCTTGACAGGAACACAAACTATAAACAGAAAGGAAGCACAAAACAGACACAAATAAAATCATGTAAAAAAAAAAAATATATATATATATATATATATAAAATAAAAGAATAAGATGAAATCACTAATACAATCAAAAACAAAATGCCATATAATTGGCAAAACGTTTATGACATAACAAATGGCATAGCAAGTACAACCAATTTTTATATCTCTAATTCAAATAAGCAGACGTTCCATTTCTTTTCATGCTCAATCATTCTATTGTTATTTGTTGCTATAATTGTTTCCAACATATACTGATGATAAACTCTATTCTCAAAGTGTTTTATACATAAATTTGATAACGTTTTAGCTTTAAAAATAAACATTTTACCCATCAGAATAATCTTTTGGGAGGTATTTGGAAATAATCTCAAGCACATCTTCATCCCTATCCTACTTGTTGGTTAGAAAAATGCGATTTTGATCTAAAGCACTTGATTCAAAACCTTTACTCTTTGGCGTGACTCTTAAGGGCCTATTTCACCAGAGATGGTTGCAGAGGCGGTGTGGAGACTGCCTTGACTGGCAGTGTCCGCATCGTGGAATACTACTAACATTGCCAAGAGAGCGAAACAGCGCCTCTTATTTTTATGCAGGCTTCGAGAATTAAAATAAATAAAAGTATTTTAACCTCTTTAACCTCCTCCCACCTGAACCGAGCACACTTTTGCCAGTTTGGCTTTAAGGTCAAATTACGACACTTTTTCGAAAAGTGTCAAAATCGTGTCAAAAGTGCAACAGAAAGTGTGTCAAAATACCAACAAAAAATAAGACGAAAATATAACAAAAGCGCGACCAAAATGTGACAAAAAAGTGACAACAACAAAAATCCACAAAAGGGCAACAGAACAACAACAAAAAAAGTGATAAATGAAATGTAAAAAAAAAAAGTGACTTTAAATGAGGTTCGTAGGTCTTAGCTTTCAAATCCAGCGTTACACTGGCCTGGAGGCTGTAACCTTTTAGATTTGGGTAAAGCTGAACACTAATTTTTATAGTGTCAAAGGCAGATAGATACCCATCTGCAGCACACACACAGCACTAGACCTATATTAGCTGCACCATGTTGAATATATTTATTAAATCAGATTTTAGTATTGTGAAACTCAACTTGCCGAAGTACCAATGCCAAACCAAAATAAAATTCCCCTAGTGATAGACAAAACATTATACATTCCCAGGGCCTAACTGTGCAAAGCTCGAGACCAACTTCCTGCTCTGCTCTGCCTCAGCAAACCACAGTTTTTACCACTTCTGCTCCGAACTGTTTTTTTGAAACTGCACTTGCATTTAGGAGGGAAACTGACTCACGACAGACGTGTCGAATGCAATAATTTTTTTGGACAAATCAACATTTTATATCTTTTCTTCCCTTTTTGACCAAGATTGCGTTGATTTGAATAATTAAGCACTGTAGGGGCAGGGGTTGGAGATATTCAAAATTATTGTGTACAGAAAGGATGTAGGATACCTTAGTAAAGGGGAAACCGATTCAAAGCTGTATAATTCAGACAAGGAATTTGATAAGGAAATCCTAAAAAAAAAATATTAAGCACAAGACTGTAAGATTTAGTGTCTGTAAATGCATATTGAGAAAATGGGCATTGAAGTCACAAGATCCCATATAAATCTGTAAAGAAACAATCAATTCTGTGTCGATAAAACAGCTAATTGTATAGATTGCATAAAAACCGATAGTGCAAATAAAAATAAAAAACAGCGGTAAACATTAGGGTTGGAAACCTCTGGGTACTTTACGATTCAATACGATATGCGACGCATCGCTCATGACAACGATAACTTTACAATACGCCGATACTGCGATAATCGATACATTGCACATAATAACCTACAGGATATGCAAAAGTTTTTTTTTAAGATACATGCAGTTTAACCTTTTTTACATTTAGAAACTACATGCTCCATATTTTGAATGATGTACACTTTTTCCTATCATGTGCCCTGTGTCCCTTGTCTTAAATAAGATCCCTGACCCACTGACTGAAAATGGGCCAATTGGCCGCTTCATTTACATTTAAACAAACAAGAAACCACAGTCCTGTTCATAAAAATGAGTTGATTTTATTTCTAATTCATTATTGTCATTCAAATCATTAAATGTACATGACCTCGCTCGTTAATATGCATGACATAATTGATTGCAAAAGTATCGATATCGACATGAAAAGGTATCGTATCATGCTGCAAAATATCGCGATATGTCACACAATCGATATATTGCCATACACATAATAAAGCTATGTTAAAGATGTCAATGCAGCTTCACACAACAATCCCAGCTCACCAACAACGCCTTGGTATGTCAAGTATAGAAGCGTACATTGACGTAAATTCTCATCACTTGTGCGCCGCAGGGAAGGAGTGCAGTCAGGACGAGAGCGCCGCGGCGGCCATTTTGACTGTACAGCTCGACGACTACCTGGGAGGGAAGCCCGTCCAGTTCAGAGAGCTCCAGGGGTTCGAGTCCAACGCCTTCTCTGGCCTCTTCAAAGGAGGCATCACCTACAAAGTATGTAAGCTGTAGATGCATGAAGTGTCACTTTAGGTTCACTGTTACGCCTTCAGAGATTATAGTAAAAGAGTTAGTAACAGCTAGTTTATGTTATTCTGAAATGTTTTTTTCTTCACCCCATTGAGAATCTTTACGATGTTCTGGAGAAGGTTTTGTCTATTGGTCACACTCTCCCATCATCTACACAAGGTCTTGGTGGAAAATGTGTGCAACACTGAGCGGTAACAAATCTTGTGACAGGCACGGGTAAAAAGAACTGTTTTCAGCCTGGATTTGAACATTGTCAGAGTTGAGGCCTGTCTCACATCCTCATGAAGACTGTTCCAGATTTTAGCTGCATGAAACTGAAACGCAGCCTCGCCGTGTTTAGTCCTGACTCTGGGAACCAGAGTTTTAAATTATATTCTCTGAGCGACAGGAAGCCAGTGCAAAAACGGCCCTCCATCACAGAAGCTCGGGCTATCGAGAAAATAATACACAAATCAGAGATCAGATCAGAGACTGTGAAAGTACTCTAGGAAAATACTGACCAATCTACACCAATTTACGCCATATGTATATGATGAACAACACTGGCATTTGTTGAAAGGGATACTTTACCACAATTGGAGGGTCCAAGCCTCTGGTCTTTTGACCATGAAGAAAGTCTCCCTCCACTTGCCTACCCCTGCACTTGAAAAAAGTGGCTACCATAAAAAGCCACTTTGGTAGCCACTTTTTCTGTCCAGGTGGTGTCTATTGCCTTTTGAACAAATGTAGATTAAAGTATTTCCCTAATAACATTTACTAGGAACATTATTATGACAAAAATACCTAAAGTCATACATAATAAATACTCAGATAATCATAGTTATGGAACACGTCAGACCAGTGTAACAAGGTGTGCTCTACTCTATTGTAAAACTAATCAGCTGCAGCGAACTGTTTGTTACAGAGCCATGCTTGCCTGGAATGCTTTACCAGGATTGTTGTTGTCAGAAAACAGCAAAAGATGTTTTCAAAAGAAGTTAAAGGTGTTTTTGTTTACACAAGAATGAATTCTGATTAATACGCTAACTATGTGATAGGCAAGTTCCAAGCTGGTGCTGTGGGTTATGGGATCTGTGGGCTTAGCTCAGGACTGCAGCTACCAACTAAGTTTACCTTGACTGTTTGATAGATGAGTGAATAACATGACAAATGATAAAGGAAACTACTCATCAGCTGATGGTGATTGTTAGTTGCAGCCCTGTGTGAAAGCGATGACTATAGAGTCGAGTTGTTAGGTTGAGATTCATGCTTCATACAAAACTCCAAATGTTTTGATTACGGTAAATGTTTTACTTTTGTTTAGGTAATGGATTGTTGTTTTTACTTTGTCAGATGGAAATGGTGATAATAATGATAAAAATGCCGATAAATTATTGCCGTTTTAGGTCGATTCTACATATCTACTGACAGTTCTTTTTGGTTTTATGTGATATCGTTGGCCTACATTTTGTATTGTTGGAATGGCAATGAGGGAAAAATGTGTTTCCTATACAATGTATTTTTTATTTTTTTTACATATTTTCCAAAAGTAAGGCAAAGATGAGTTGGGCGGATGTGCTGTGTGGCTAGCGATAATGTTTTTATTTGGTTTCACATTGAGCTCCCACGGTTGGTTTAGTGTGTGTGTATGTATGTATGTGTGTGTGTTGTGGTTTTGTTATGTAATATTGTAAACATTTGTAATGAAAATGAAGGAGACCCCAGGTAGAATAGCTCCTGCAATGAGTCAGGAGCTAATGGGGCTCGCAATGAAATGAAATGAACAAATCTAATGTCCAGCCTGTTTTTTCATGAATTCAAGGGATTCATTTGTGGATGCAGTTAAAAAGATTAAAGAGATTGAATGCTTTGTTTTGAGTTGGTAATTTCTATGGCGACTTCTCTTGACCCACCACTGAGCGTTCCATAAACTCCTTGGAGTTCAGCCTGGTAACAGTGACTCATGGCAGTCCTGACCATGTGAAATTACAGACGCGCAAACACCACATCATGTTTTTCTTTCCCCCCCGCTCAGACCGGCGGCATCGCATCGGGCTTCCACCACGTTGTCACCAACGATCTGACGGCACAAAGACTGCTGCACGTCAAAGGGCGCCGCGTCGTCAGGGCAACGCAGGTGCCTCTGGACTGGGCCAGCTTCAACAGCGGAGACTGCTTCATCGTCGACCTCGGACCCGTAAGGACCCTCTAACTTGTTCTGGTTCAGACTTGGTTTTGGACTTGTTTTTTTTAATATTGGTTTAGCTCCTCTAGGTTTCCATACTAATTCTATTTACTGGTCGGAATATTACACTTTAAATGAGGCCGCACAATGGCGGCAAATCTTAATCGTTGTGAATCATTGGAATTGCACAGCGCCACCTGCTGTTCTCAAGTGTGCATTATAAGGCTTTAAATGGAAAATAAATCATCTTTTTATTTTTATTTGGAGCTTTTGTAGAAATGTATAATGGAGCAGAAAATGTAGTGGAGTCAAAGTAAAAAGGTTCTCAGCAATAAGACTACGAAGACTACTAAATGTAATGAACAATAACAAACACAAGTGCACTGATATTCGTGTACTGCAGATACCGAGTTTTCGAAGGATGAATTCGACACGAACGGCAGGAAGAACATGTGCCAAGCTAATAGGATGACTCAAACACGCGCACTTCAAAAGGGGTTATCTTTATTTATTATGTTTTTTATTTGTGAGTGTAGGTGATCTATCAGTGGTGTGGGGCCAAGTGCAACAGGTTCGAGAGGCTGAAGGCGGCGCAGGTGGCCCGGGCGATCCGCGACAACGAGAGGAACGCCCGCGCCCAGTTGGTGGTGGTGGAGGAGGGCGGTGAACCGGAGGCACTAACTCAGGTACAACCTAAACGTCCTCAATCACGCTTTGTTTATACTTTTTTCCCTTAAGTTTTTGTAGTCCTTAGCAACAATCATGAGCTAGGTGCTGCATAAACATGTGGAAAACGGGTCATTTTATTTTTATTTTATTTATTTTTTTATCTATTTATTTGAACAGGGACAGTGTACAATATACATTACCCTCAGAAAGGAGAGATGCATTGTACCAGGTTATAGCACTTGTGCTAATTTCCACCTGCAGTCCCTGGGCCTATTGTACATGTTTTTAGTGGTAGGGGAAACCGGAGTACCCGGAGGAAAACCTACGCAAACACGCGGAGAACATGCAAACTCCACACAGAAAGGCCCCGTCCAGGTGGGAATCGAACCCGGACCTTCTACCTGTGAAGCAAGAGCGCTAACCGCTGTGCTACCGTGCCGTCATAGCAACATTATGCTAACACCCCAGGACAACGACTGTTTTCAATCTACTGTATATTTTATTCCTATACAACTTGGAAAAATTACTTACAGCATGTTAAGAACTTCACTCTGGATGTTAGTACTTCACTGTGTTTTAGCCGTCTCATGATCGTAAGGTTGGGGGTTCGAATCCCGCCTCCTGAAGGTGCACATTGTCGTTGTGTCCTTGGGCAAGACACTTCACCCTCCTTGCCTCCAGTGTCTGCGTACACTGGTGTATGAATGAGAGTGTGAATGGGCCCCCTTATGAGAGACCAACAGGCCCATTTGGAACCATGAGGCCGTCCTTCCGTGGACCCACCACCTGCAGGAGGAGCCATAGGGGCTGGTGCAATGTGACTTGGGCAGCTCCAACAGCTGCCCCCACGACCCGGCAACGGACAAGTGGGAGAAAATGGATGGATGGATGTGTTTTAGCCTTGAAGCTAGACCTCACAAACCTTGAAGCTAAAGGCTAACGCTAATTCAACGCTGACAAATGTTAAACTAGCACCACCATCTGAGCAAATTTGTATGAAACACACTCAACTTCTTTCTTCTGTTTAATAGCTCTGATTTTAGGTTAATTGTACGTTAAAATGTGGACAGGAAGTAGTGTTTACCCTACACTAGCTAACAGGAAGTTAGCCAGTTGTGCACAGAGCCTATTCCACTGTACAGAACTGCAATCATTGACAGCAGAAGTCAAATTTGTTTTGTCCTTTGGTTTATTGTAAAATCAGACATTTGTGGAAACCAACTTGCATCTAATTACAAAACATTTCTTTTGCAATTGTGAAGTAGCAGGCTAGTTGTTGTTAGCAGTACTCTGACTTGTCTTTTCTCTCTAAAGTTGTTAAACGTGTTTAACTCATCCCTGCGAAGAATCGGCATGTTAGAAATGTGTTAAGTTATACAAGTTTGAACCACAACTAACAATTCAAACTTTACTCATGCTCTGTTTTGTTGTTTATTAACAGAAATATGTTTATTATTCGAACTCTCTTTATGTGACATGTGTGGTCTACAATTTCCTAAATGTACCCACTCGCAACCCACTCACTCATGATAAATACTTCTACTCCTTTCTGAATACAATCACTATTCTTAGCCATATGCTCTGGTCACTGTATATGTAGGTCCTGGGAAAAAAGCCTGTGTTGCCGGAGGGAGATGATGATGAAGATGCCATTGCAGACATGTCCAACAGGAAGATGGCGAAACTCTTCATGGTATTGTTATATATTTTTTAATTTACTTACAACTTTATCAGTCTTGGTTTGCGTTCTGTTAGGTCCTGGTTTTTAATCCTGTTTTACAAGTGCTATTTGGAAAACAGATTGGCTGTTGAAGTTCATATCTGAGTCCATTATTGCCCATATCTCTTTGACCGGTCTTTTGTGTTTTTGCGACTGCTAAGACTTTCTCTTTGTTTATGTGGGTCAAAGACAATGATATCGGACTGACTTTAGCTGGAGAACGTTGTTTCGCATGTACACAATGATCCATTTGCTGTAGTTGTTTGATGCATACCCCTGCAGAGACTCAGACTTCTGTTTATACCCGTCACTGATCCAGTTCCCCCTGCTCTGGTGCAGGTGTCTGATGCGTCGGGCTCCATGAAGCTGACCGTGGTGAGGGAGGAGAACCCCTTCCACCAGAGTGACCTGCTCTCAGACGAATGCTTCATTTTGGACCACGGCAAAAACAACATCATATTTGTCTGGAAAGGTAAACACAAACATCAGAAAGGGGGAATTTTTCAGGTCTGAGCTTTATGATGATCATATCCTCAGACTCTTATGACTTAAAAGTTTACTTGTTTCCTTGTATTTGATTGAAAGCTATTTATTATGCAACAGCCATTTGTGGGAAAAAGTTGATGTTGTGCACTCCCTGTATTGGATCATAAACTACACTTGCAATAGCAGTGACAGTATAATTGCACTTTGCCCTCTGAGAGTTGTGAAACGGATCTATAAACTTGATATATGAAGTTAAATATAAACCTGAATAGCTCCCTCAGTCATGGTTTGTAAGCAGTACACATACGGTCAGTGACGGTGTAGTATTTTTAAATTGCCATTTTGTTATAAGAAGAAACTTTTTAATGTTGCACTTTTCACAGATAAGTACTTCACAAAGGGTATCAACAACAAGGCAAAATATATATAAAAAATTTAAATATAGTAGCCCAGTCAACTAAAAGCTTATCCAAAAAGTCAACGTTGTCTTTTAAGCTGAACGCAGTTTTCGGTTTAGTTTGAGTCTATGTTAGTTTACATTCAGACCTTGTTTTTGTGCCCTTTACAGACCCTAAAGTCCTCGTTGCCTCTTTTGGTTACAAAAGTAGAAAGAGGAGCAAGTAAATTCAATTGTTAACTGTAGTCTAACACATTCCTAACATCCCAATTCAACGAAAATGAATTCATGGGCACATTTCTCACTTTTCAGGGTCACTTTTCAGGGTCAGCAACACAGTAAAGCTGGCCTCCGAGTTTACAACTTCTTTTGTAGCAGTTCAGCAAGATTCTTGGGTTCACTAACTTAATCCACGCTGTCCTGTGAATGTTTTCATGTTATGGCAAAATATGATCAAATGTAAATGTTTGGGTGGCATTGGTTTAAGCAGACACCGTTTACTCATTCTTATGATTTTGATGAAGGTCAGACCACATTTTATGACCAATTTAGGCATAAATGTGAGAAATTCAAAAGTGTTCACGTACATTTTCCTCCCACTATATCTACTTGTGAACAGGTGTAACGTTCCAGACGGAGCTCACAAGGAACCAAAACCATGCCTTTATTTAAATTTTTTAGACTTGTATAACGTTCTTTTTTGTTTGTTCTCTAGGACGTAATGCTAACGCCACAGAGCGGCAGGAGGCCATGAAGACAGCGGAGGGCTTCATTAAACAGATGGGCTATCCCGCGAACACACAGGTACATCTCTCGAAGTGCTTTTCCATGTCAGGACCGACATTTTTAAAGGCTGCATGTCTGTCTCTAAAGAAACCACAAAAAAGTATCTTCAAATTGGACAAACCTGCAATGATTAGGTGAAGAGAATGTCTTTATACTAATGCCTTGCTAGGTGGTGGGCAAGGCTGAAGACGACGTTTTCGATTAAATTGTACGTGCAATCTCCACCTTCATGTAGCTGTTTTCATTAAGGGATTGTGTTAAAATAGCAATACATTTGAGTTTTTGTATTTTGGGGCTGACCTTAGCATACTTTGATTCTATGTTTAAGATAGAGAAGCTCATTTCTACTTTATACTTTATCGAAGACATATTCAGGGTAGGGACGTTAAGGCTGCCGCATTTCGTGTGACATTACCAAAAACACTTACAAAAGTGGGTCACAGCGGTTTACAGGGGACGGCTTCAAGCCAGTCGAAGTCGAGATCAAAGACCTTTCTGTTGTGTGCTTTTTTGTTGCCTTCAGAAGTATCTGCAAGTAATTATCTCCTTGGCATTTGAGGTTGCTACAAAAGATCCAGTTGTTTTGACGGGTTTCTACACGAAATGATGCCTTTCACAAGCAGCCAAATGCCCCGGCTGGTGTCTTGAAATGAACTCTATTTAAAAAGCAGTTTTGCTGAGACTAGAAGTTGCTGCGCAGTTTTGGGGGAGGAGTTAGACATACAAACTAGAGCCTAGCCATTTGTTTACAATAAAGGAGCATCAAGTTGCAATGATCTAATGTTCAGCGCTGAGGTGTAGTGAGTCCCAATTTAAACGGAAACTTAAATGACTATGAAACGCACCAGGACAAGTGAGGGATTACTCGGACTCGGAATTGAACCATAATGTTTAGACCAAATCACAGTATCAAACTTTTTTTTCCTAGTTAACCAATGACCTGCCATCCACCACCTGTAAGTTGTTTTACTCATACAACTCTTTCACAAATATTTAGAAACTACAATTTCTTAGCCTTCACACGAGGCCACTGAACTGGCCTATACGCACGTTGACGAGTGACGTCAGGCGCACGTGACTTCGGACAAAAGATTGTGCAAAATATAATAAAATCAATGTAGTGAACACACACGCCCCTGTAGGCGACAGAAACAAATGAAGGAAGGAGAGGAGCGTAAAGTTTCATTGATTTAAGATCAGATCTAACATGAAGAAACGGCTAACAGTGATTAGGGGCAAACTGAATCAGCATCCGTGCCATGGGGGAATATGATCACTTCACATTATTAGAGGTAAGAAAATAAAAACCGTGTAGTGCGCATGTGCGGGATCACCGACAGTAAACAATGTTCAACGTGCGTATAGGAAAGCGCAATAAAAACACAACAAAAACGTTACAAAAAAGAGAGGGAAATAGTGACGAAAAAGCAATGAAAACACAACACAAAAGGGACAGAAAAAGCACACACAAAAAATCCAGAAAAGCGTCAAAAACATGAGTACGAGCAGACAAAAGCTCAACAGAAATTTGACAAAAAGGTGTCGGAGAAGCAACAATAACACAATAATAAAGCAACATAAACACGACTAAAAAGAGATGAAAAAGCAACAACAAGCCACAAAAATGTATTAAAAATGTTACATAAATGCGGTCACAACGCAACGAATAAAGGTTTAGATCAGTTTTGTAGGTCTTAGCTTTCAAATTAGGCGTTACAATGTAGTGTAAGCTCTCCAGTCGAGAAGCTTTTAGATTTGGGTAAAGCCGAACTGGAGAAAATGCGCTCGGTTAAAGGAACAGGCAACTGTTTTTCCATACTGAGATATGTTCTTACCGGAGCTTAGACGAGTTGATACGCACCTGGTCTTTGTGCCCGTGGAAGAGCTTGGTCACTTCTAACTTCACCCCGTTTGGAGCAGTAGGAATATGCTGGGAGAGGCCAAATGCTAACAACATCTTTGGTCTTTTTGCGTGACTGAGGGCACGCACAAAGACCAGACAATCGTGCAAATGAGAAGATATGTCCCCACCAGACTGAAACAGTACTGAAGCTTCGACACTTTTCCGACGCTTTCACAAGTACGCCACACAGCCCCTCTGGTCCATCAGCTCGTGTAACCCGTGTACACCGTCTGCTTCAGATCCAGGTGCTCCCGGAGGGCGGGGAGACTCCCATGTTCAAGCAGTTCTTCGGTGGCTGGAAGGACAGGGAGCAGAGCGAGGGCCTGGGGAAGGTGTTCGTCACCGAGAGGATCGCGCACATCCAGCAGGTGGAGTTCGACGCCTCCAAGCTGCACGAGTCGCACCATATGGCCGCGCAGTACAACATGGTGGACAACGGCAGCGGGGACACGAAGGTCAAACACATCAAAGGGGACGTGTCCTGGCATACTGTTAAACTAATATTCACAATTGTGTTGCGTGTTGTTTGTAGATCTGGAGAGTGGAGAGCAGTGGGAGAGTTCCTGTCGATGAAAAGAGCTATGGGCAGTTTTACGGAGGAGATTGTTACGTCATACTGTACACCTATGGGAGCAGACAGATCATCTACACTTGGTAATGCACTTCTGGACATCGATATACAAGTCATTTCATTTACTGTGGAGGCCGTAAAAAATAAAGAAGGGCATACCAGAGGGTGTTTTCCATCTACAAGGGGAACACACTCCTTGGCCTCCTTGGTAAGGCCTATTCCAAGGTACTGAAGAGGAGAGTCAGTTGTGGAACTCAGGATTAAGGAGGAACAGTGTGGTTTGAATCAGTCCACATGTGCTTTAAGAATCTAGAGAAGGTGTCTCTCATAATGTTCCATAATGTAGCAGAGCTACTGGGCGTCCGCCAGGGCTGCCCTTTGTCACCGGGTCTGTTCCAGATCTCATCTCTGCTGTTTGCTGATAATGTTGTTCTGTTGGCTTCATCAAATCAGGACTTTCGACGTGCACTGGGGCGGTTTGCAGCTGAGGCCCTGGTCCTCAACCGGGAAAAGGTGGCTCGCCCTTTCCAGGAGAGTCCTTGCCTCAAGTGCACGGGTTGAAGTATTTTGGGGTATGTTCACGAGTGAGGGACAGATGGAGCGTGAGATTGACAGGGCGACGTACATTCTCTTCCATGTCTGACCATGAGAAATTGGGTTATAACCGAAATGACAACATGTGGTCAAAATAAATTATCTCCGCAGGGTGGCTCCATATAGGATAGGGTGAGGTTTAATACCAATTTCAATACCACAAAAAAAAAAAATCCACTTTTTAAATTAACAGTTCATCTGTCTCTTTAGCCATACTGTTTCTATAGAATATTATAAAATTTTCAACACAAATATAAGTTTAATTCTTTCCTCAAAGTCACCAAAACTGTGCCATCGATAATGTTAACAAATGAGGATTATTATAATATTATTATAATTTAAGATTTCTCGAGTACAAGTAGAAAGTAGTCGCTCAAGTAAAAGGTTATCGTAAAATCTCGCTAAACAAGTATGCACAGTAGTTATTTGTTAACTACTTTCAGAAGCACTACTTCCGCACGAAGGTTTGGCTCACTCTGCAAATGTGAAACTGTGAATAACCACATTTAGTTCAGTTCTCCCTGATGTGTTTATTTTTCTAACTGGTGACTTCCTCCATGTCACGCTCTACTGACTTGTCTTCCTGTTTTACCTCCGTCAACCCTTAATCCTGTCATCGGCTTCAACACTCACGACTTTATCTCGCTGGTAACTTTAGAAACAAATGTGCAATTCTGAATCCAAGATAAATGGACTTTTGCCGAGCTGAGCTGCAACAGAACCTTAAATGTCATCAGAACCTCACCAACGTGAAAGCAAAAGCCCATGTTCTGTTGAGAAAAAAAACGTTTTGAGTACTCCTGTTCACTTTAGTCGTTTTTTTTTTCTACTGCTTTAGCGCTCCAATCCGTACTTATTCAGGTTCAATCCCAAATTGTCCTCCACATTTTTAAAGCCCATAATCCAGCATTGTTTTGTGTAGTCCTGCGCTCAAAGTGTTCATCACACTGCCATGATGCTAACCACACTGTGCGATGACACTTGGGCTGCAAGGTTTCTCGATCGCAATTGCAATCGAGGTTTTGAATACTGCAGTAACCTAACCTCAAGAGGCCTTTGAGTGATAGATGTTCACTGATCAGAATTGCCTCTGATCTCATGTGCAGCTGCAACAGATAAAAGGTCTGAGTTTCCATAAAGCAGCTTCTTAAGTGTTTTAGATCAGGGGTGTCCAAACTATTTTCATCTAGGGCCGCATTTTGAAGTTTATACTACGTTGAAGGCCACAGACCGGTAGTCAGTGCAGGGAAACATTGAACTGGGCGCATTTAAGAGAGTTTTTAACTTTATTTAGAATGTGAAACTGAATGCAGCTTTTCAATGAAGGTACTTGAGTCATCTTATGTACTAAGTAGTTGAAGTCTCGAACGTTTCGCCTCTCATCCAAAAGGCTTCGTCAGCGGACTTAAGTCCCACTTAGCCCGCAGCTTAGATAGCGGAACTTTAGTCCACTGACGAAGCCTTTTGGATGAGAGGCGAAACGTTCGAGACTTCAACTACTGAGTACAGAAGACATGAATGTAGCTTTGTTTTACTGGAAAATGTTAGTTTTTGAGGCTATAATCGGTCATAATAGCTAAATCTGCAGTAAAAAGGACGAACTCTGTCAATACGTGCCAATTCAACAAGAAGCTTGGGGGCCACCATAAATTGGTCTGAGGCCGAACTTTGGGCACCGCTGGTTTAGACAGACGCTTTGGGATTCTCTCCAAGACTTATTTTAGTCACATGGCTGTCTCCCAGAGGTACTCTGAATGTCGGGGAAACTCCTCCTGACGACACGGTTTCCTCCGGGTACTCCGGTTTCCCCTACCACCAAAAACATGTACAATAGGCCAGGATGAATGATGTGTGTGCATGAACGAATGATGGTGGTCAGAGGGTGTGTTGGCGCAGATGTGTGCAGTCGTGACAACGCTTCTGTCAGTCTCCCCCAGGGGAAACTGAAGCTACAAAGGTACTAAGTATGGAATGAATGTAAAATGGTCTCATATAAAAGCACTTTGTGCCAATGTCTGTAAAATGCGCTATATAAATAAAGCGCTTCTTCTTCCTCCACAAGCGGGCGGTGTCCGCATATAACCCAATATTTTTGAAAGCATTTTATGCATTTAAATGGATCAAACATAAAAATCTAATCGATATATATGTCCAAAAACAGCGCAATTAGGGTTTTATTCTTTAAAATCGTGCAGCCCTCGTTTATGCAGAAAGTTCATATTTACTAAGTTATTCCCACTGCTGCCTGAAGAGGGACCTCCTCGCCAGCCCCGGTTCTTGTGTTTCAGGGATCTTCTTTCGGAGACATAATAAAATGTGAAATCTTGTGTATTCATTAATTAAATTAAAGTATCTATTGGTTTATTTGGTCGGGACAGTGCATGTTAATGAACATGGGTCTCATGCATGTATACACACCACGCCGGCCGGCCCTCCCCCCCCCCCATGTGCACTCTCAAACACACTCTCATTCATTGCTGCCACTCTTATTCAAACTGTATCTAAATGTTGTGTCCTGTGTCTAGGCAAGGGGCCAGCAGCTCTCTGGACGAACTTACAGCCTCAGCTTTCCTCACTGTGGAGCTGGACCGGTCTCTGGGAGGGAACGCTGTGCAGGTGCTCCAGTCTGACAATCAAATGCATGTTTTATAACGACGAGGCAGGAACGGAAATATGTTGACACCTTTTCAGAAGAGGCAAATAGTAGTGTTACATCTAAGTTTCAGAATACACTAACACTCCCTTCCCATAGATTATTGCACACACGCATGTGCTTGTAAGAAAGTGTTTTACGCTCTTTTGATCACCGGTGTGGCGTACTCTTTTCCAGGTCAGAGTATGCCAAGGGAAGGAGCCCCCGCACCTCCTGAGCCTGTTCAAATCCAAGCCCTTGATCGTTTACAAGAACGGGACGTCCCGCTCGGGAGGCTCGGTCCCGCACCCTGACAAGCAGCTCTTCCAAGTGCGGCGCAACCTGGCTTCCATCACCAGGATCGCAGAGGTGAATGAGATTCTCTAGACAATGTAAAGTTTAGTTAGGCAGGGCCAAATTTGGACGACAAACGTACATTTCTTATATACAGTTACTCTTTTCACGTTTACAACGAATTTGGTGTCCAAGTTTGTGAGCTGAAGGGTATTGTCTTTATAATGTCTTCTGTTTAGTTTATTATTTAAGTAAGTTCACTTAGAAATGCCAAAATATTTGACAGAAAAATATTGATGACAGCGGCCCCTTGGCGGGCGGTGGTTGTGACCTCAGGGTTGCTTTTTACAGCTGTACAGAAAGTCAAAATCAAGAGCCACAAGAGAATCCAAATGCTAAATAAACAAAACATGCTAGCGATACCAAACGTGTTCCAGATGATCAGCCAGACACTGACGATGCCATGCTTTTTGGAGATAATGCTTGACATTACTGCTCGTACAGGTGGATGCGCGCGCCGCCAGTCTGAACTCCAACGACGCCTTCCTGCTGAAGCTGCCGGGGGGGAGAAGCTACCTGTGGATGGGCAAGGGGGCCAGTAAAGATGAGGAGAGGGGGGCCGAGTACATGGGCCGGGAGCTGAGGAGCACGCCCACACGCATCGCGGAGGGCAGCGAGCCAGGTGAGGAGAAAAGACACGCCGCGATATTCTACAGCGCTGACATTTATCGTAGAAAAATGTTTCAAAACGTAGTCACATGTACGGCTTGGGCTTACAATTATATGATGATGTTTTTAGTCATGGTTGTTTTTTGCTGACTAAAATTAGACTAGAACTAACTAACCTCTTAAGCCCCGCCTTAACCGAGCACATTTTCTCCTTTTAGATTTGACTAAAATCTCAAAGCTTATTGACAAATATGCAGCACAACAGGCGACAAAAAAGGGATCAAAAAGCAAACAAAAAAACATGACAATAAAGGAGTAATGAAAAACAAAATGGGCGTCAAAAACGGGGGGGAAATGATGACGCGTTACACTGGCCTGTAGGCAGTCAGCTCCAGTCAAGAAACTGTATGATTTGGATAAAGCTGAACTGGAGTAAATGTGCTCCTTTTAAGGCGGGATTTAAGATTTAATGTTAAACATTGTTTATGAGACTGAAACTGTGACTAAAATGTCCAGATATTTTTTGTCAAAGTAAATATGACTAAATAAAAATGAAAAGACTAAAATCATCCACACTTCACTGACAGTTTGAAAGAGACTCGTATCATTTAAATTCACTGCCAAAGGAACTGCTCGTGTTTTGTTCATGTGTAGAACAAACATGAAGCAGCGACCTGCTTCCGCTGCTTCATTGATTAAATATGATTATGGTAAATATTACAAATGCAAAGTTGACTAAATTCCTCTTAGATTTAAGACAAAAACTAAATTACAATACGTTGTCAGAATTAACAGTGGTACATTCATTCCCGCGGCTGATGAAGTGAAAAAGTGATTGTTAGCTGCAGCCTTA
This sequence comes from Proterorhinus semilunaris, assembly GCA_021464625.1. Taxonomy (NCBI): domain Eukaryota; kingdom Metazoa; phylum Chordata; class Actinopteri; order Gobiiformes; family Gobiidae; genus Proterorhinus; species Proterorhinus semilunaris. The sequence goes on from CM038360.1 coordinate 25,281,504, forward strand.
ACTGACACACAGAGCCGTGGGAAGACATTTTAGTTAGGGTGTGCTGAGGAATAAAGTTTACTTTTTCTCTGCATATTTCCTATTTAATAATATTGCCTGCAGTTTTCGAACTATCCACCTGGGGTGCTGCAGCGCCTTCAGCACCCTGGGTTCCCACGGCCTTGCTGACACACTTCTTCGCGATATTCATTCCAGGGGACTTTTGGGAGGCGCTGGGCGGTCGTACCGAGTACCAGACGTCAGCGAACCTGGAGAGCGAGACCATGTGCCACCCCCCGCGGCTGTTCGGGTGCTCCAACAAGACGGGGAGATTCATAGTACGGCAAAACCTCCTACACCCACTTCATGCTACTCTCACGCAGTCCTTAAGGAGTTTCCAAATAAGATTACTCCCGCCTCTTCGGCTGGCTGTTGATTTCCCCTGTGAAGTCCGCGGTCTCGCTTCAGTATTTGGGAGTTTATTGCCGAGTGGGAGGGAGCTAAGGTGTTTGTTTTGTGTGCGTTGTACAGGTCGAGGAGGTCCCGGGGGAGTTCACTCAGGACGACCTGGCTGAGGATGACGTCATGCTGCTGGACACGTGGGATCAGGTTAAAAAAGCATTTGTGCATGAAATGTTTGTACTGACGCGGAACGATTGTAGGGAAAGATCTTCAAAGTCCTGTCTCACACTGACACGTGTTTAAATATGGATTATGTTTTTGCCCACTCGCTCGAACTCCGGCTGAGAACCATTAGTTTATCCGCCCGAGGGATAAACTAGGAACAGAAACTGGAGTTCAACAGCAGCTCCGTTACCCGGGCCAGTTGACGTCTTTGAAAACCCCCTTCTACGACGCAAAACCGCCGACCAGCCGAGAGCAAATTAATGGTTTCACAAACAAAGATTAGGTTCTTATTCATGCAGGTTTTAAACACATCCTGCTGCTTTTACGTTTGAGAGAGCACAGTCAAATATTAATAGACTCGTGCAAGACTCAATCCATATTAAAACATCTGTAGTTTGTAGAAGTCCTCTACGTTCTCTAAGCTGTCAGGAGGCCACAAACAAACATCCTTTCCTTTCTAATTTCCTTTCAAATAGTAAAAGAATGATAAAGTAACTAGGGCTGCACGTTTTCAAGTGTTTCATTAACCGTTAACCGAGGCCCTTAGCGGTTAATACTCGGTTAACCATTAGTGTGCTGTTAAGACCTTTATTAAATGGCTGGAACACATTTAAAACGAAATTAATTTACAGAAATAAAACGCTGATCGGTCAAAGTAGGTCACTGACTTGCGTTCACGTGGTCCTACAGTATTTATTTTACCTGCAGTCCTATAGCACGCTTTTTTTGAAACATTGTGCAAAGAAACAGTCATTCGTACTTTCGTACAACAACAACACGTATCTCTCCACCACGTTTTAACAATAACGAGAAAGGCGAGTGTTGTGCCTTTAGCTTACCTAGCTACCTCCTAAGTGATGCCCGGGTGTCGGCTGAGATGGTACAACAATGAAGTTGAAGTATATCAATGCACTGCAATGCAATACTTGTATTTTGATCCGTCATTCTCGGTTGTAAGGCGCTCCCACGCTGTGCTGTTTATGGTAAAAGGTCTCAACTTATATAGCGCTTTCCTTCATTAGGCACTCAAAGTGCTTTACAGCAAGGATCCACTCACCCATTCACTCTGTCATTCATACACCAGTGTACGTAGACACTGGCAAGGAGGGTGAAGTGTCTTGCCCAAGGACACAACGACAATGTGCACCTTCAGGAGGCACATTATGGCCCCTTCATATTGTAAAGTTAAACTAGCTAGCCATGCGGGGTGACGGCTTCTCGTGAACAAATGTTTGGGAGCGCTCTGGCGGTCTCTGGTGGTGCAAAAATGTATTACAAATATTTTCAATGGAACGGCAAATGATTATATACGCCAGTTAACCGAACAAAATGCTTTTACTCGGTTACGCAATTTTTAACGGTTAGTCGGTTAACCATGGACACCCCTAAAAGTAACCATCCGTCTATTACAGGTTTTTATTTGGATCGGGAAGGATGCTAACGAAGTGGAACGGTCGGAGTCCATCAAATCAGGTTCGAATGGCCACATTTCTGTTGTGGGGTCTCCAATCTGTAACTCTCCTGCCCCTTTCTGCTGTAGGGAGCTTATTTGATTTCTTTACTTTACAGGCACTACTGGTCAAATATTACTCTAATTAAACACAACTGAAGTATTTACGATTGAAAATACTTTAGAATTCAGAAGTACAAAAACTGTACTTTCTAAATACAGCTTTTGTACGTTTAAAGTGTTTGTAAACGATGACATTGAAAGAGCTTCTGCACAGTGTCACCTACTGTTCTGGATATTTATTTTGCAAATGTAGTGGCGCAAAAGCAAGTTCTCAACAAAAGAACACAACAGACCAGGGCTTTTATTGGATACCTGTATGGTTTTGGTACTACTGGTATCGAAGACATAAGAGTATCGAAAGCAGACGCTGAAAGAGAGAGCACGTTTTTGAGTGACTTGTTGGTTTCAGCTCAAATAGATGACACAAATTTAAAAGAAATAGTATTTTATGGAATAAATTAACTTAATTGTTCTGCTTTTTTGGTTCTAGATGACAAATATTTTAGTATAGGCATCGAAAAACGTATCCTTTGTATCGCAAACCAAGAATCGGTAAAGTACTGGTATCTAAATTTATTTTCCAGTGCCCAGCCCTAGAACACACACTCAAGAACTCCACTTAAGCAGTCTTGGAAAAAACATTCCTAGAACAGATGCATTTTCAAGTGGAAGTGCAGTAGCTAATACTCAGCGCAAGTCTTAGCTACTCAAGCATCCTGAAAACAAAAGTTGACCCTGATCGCCCTGTCGTTGCAGCCAACCAGTACATAAAGACAGACCCGAGCGGGCGGGACAAGGACACCCCAGTGGTGGTAATGAAGCAGGGCCACGAGCCCCCCACCTTCACCGGATGGTTCCTGGCCTGGGACCCTCTGCACTGGGAGGCAGTCACCAGAAGCATGAAGTCCCTTACTGTTTAAACTGTACATGCTCTGCCAGGTTAGCCTTTGGGAGTGACTTCTTTTTAAATATTGGTCATTGTTTTGTGTTTCATGTAAGAGGGTCCTAGTGCAGACCGCCAGACCTCTACTGTCCACACCCAGTCACCCGAAGACTAGTTCAGACTTGGCAGCCTGCAGCTCAGACCGCACAATCAAATTCAATATTAAGGGTTTCTGGCCAAAGTGGGGTATGCAGACGACTGTAAGGTTATGCATTTTTATGTTTATGCAAATGAAATAAAGTATGTTTTTATACAATTTTTTTTTATGTTCTTTTTGCCTAAATACTGTATAAATTATCTATATTGCATTTGGGTTTTTTTTTTTAATCACTCCAGTGAAATATTTATTTCAAAAATAATCTTTCTTTCTAAACCATGTACACTTAAATATAGATGGTTTAGCAAAATGTTTTGATTTAGCCAACCAAGATTTGCATCAAATTTTTTTTAGCAGTTTTCCTGATATGTTTTATGAAAGCTGTATTTGTCATTTAAACAGATAACTGGACAGAATTACTATTCATATAGATGTATCATGTCATTCTCTGATTTAAATAAAATCTAAAAGCATTCAGTGTCTGGAATTGCCTTGTTATTCTTTATACGGTCACCAGATGGCAGCAAACTACTGACAAACCCAAGGTTAAGGGTTTGTTTGAATTAGTTTAAGCTTGTGTTGTCCAGTCCAGAGGACCGTTCCAAGATCCATTGAAACAAACAAACTGATTAATTATTTCATTAATTAATAGTGCACAAAGCGAGATACCCAGATCTGTTCCCTAGCAACGCCTGGAATCCCATTATTAATCTTTTGGGGAGGAGATGTTCGATTAATCCCCCCTTTCCAATGCCATTGTCTAGCGTAAAGACTTTCTGGAAAGTTTAGAAGCGTGTCGGGCAGTTTTTGGAAAACCCCACGAGGCTCAAACAGAAAGTCAGCGCCATGCTCAGTCACTACATCGAGCTGAAAGACAAACTGGACATCGACACAGACGCCGAGCACAAGAACCAGAAAATGGCGAAGATCATGAAGGCACAAGCAGAGCACACGGACAACATCGGGCACCATCACAAGAGGGACAAAGAACAGGCGATGTCAAACTATCGTAAGCGCTTCGACGGCGACATGAAGGTCTGCAAGGATTATATCGATGAAAACTCACTCACCTCCAAGTTCACCACCGAAGGCCTCCACAACCAAGCCGAGGGTAAACACAGCTACGACAAAAAAGAATAAGCAGGGACATTAAAACCACCAGCGGGTCATTCCAGATAGTGTTACAAAGTCTCAGGTCAAGTGAACCACCACCATCAAACATTTACGCTTAGGCGGCAAAATGGCGGCGGACCTGATCAAAACGAAATATCAATAAGATACAATAAAATGATGGTCAATGTTTGAATTTATTTCACTTTGATTCATTGTTCATACTTTGCCATGAAGTTCTCACTTACAGATGTAGATGTAGCCTGGACTTTCACCTCATGGTTTATTCTGTTCATACTTGAGTATTAATGTGTATTGATGAGTTCCGGTTCAAAGTGGCGCCGGGATAGTGTTCTCTCCGTCAGTGCCCGCCAAACCGTATAAAAACATCAAAGCCCTGTCGGGAGAGTAGAGTGAGCTCGTGCGTCTGATCCTAAACTCTGTCACGCGCTCCCTGGCCTTTAATGTGCGCGCGCTCAGCCACGCAAAAGCGGCGTCAAGCTAACCGATCACGGACCGGGGAAACAGGAAGCAGGATTTTTAATCATAAAAATGAGAAACATGAACCTGTATTTTTCTAAAGGGTGAAATGTGACAACTACCTATGGGTCTCTGCATTTATTGTAGCCTTTATAAACGTATCCTATCCCTATCAATGCACATGCACACACAAACACAGGTTCAATTGAATTGTTTTGGTAAGGTGGGAAAACAGCAACTAATTAGATTAGCTTATAAGTAGCCTACATTAAGTCTAAGAACAATACGTACAACTGAAATAACTATTATTAAAGTAGATTAGAAATCTGTTGACCATTGACATGAGTGCTAGACCGTAGGCATTTTATTTCCGGGGCCCCCAGTCGTTTGCATCTATATTTGGGGGGGTCCCATAACAACAACATAAATATTAGGTTTCATTACAATAATAGGATAGGCCTATTAATACCTCATTAGACTCAACGCCTGACTGGGAGGGTCGTTGGGCTACGGTAAGGCACATTTTAGGGCAATCTCAAGCTATTTATTTCTTTTCAAACAAGCCTTTTCTCTGCGGGAGCTTTATTTTGGAGAGTGCCTGGCGGAAGTGTGTGCTCTGCTCTCACTTGACTATTTGAGGAACAGAAAGCGAGTCGGAGGCGCTGTTGCGGTCAGAAGCTCGGGAGGTGCGGACTGGGACGCACACGAGAGACTGGAGCGCACTGTGATAAAAACATACTGAGGGATACGGGGGTCTGTTTTTTTATTTTTTATTTTTTCATTCCAGTTTAGCAGCACCCGCGATTTCTTTAAGGTGAGATTTGACCGGGCTACTTTCTCTTCGCGAATTCGCCGCTTTATTTTGGAAATGCGTCACTTTATGAAGCACCGGCTGAACCACATTTTTGTTTATCTATAGTTTCTTCAAGGGTGTGTATACTGTGTTCAATTGTGATTGTTAGAGGGTCATTTCATTTCCCTTTTGCATTCATATGCGATGATGCGAAGTTGAGGCCTGGCTGGGTTTTATGTTAGGACACTTGTTGGTCTCAGGATGCCTTCCCAAGTGAAATGTGGTCTTGTACGCACGCACGCACGCACAGAGGAGACCGAACGCTGTGTCTGTCTGTCTGTGACTGCAAATTAAAAAGATCAGGGAATGTATTAGGCTTAAATATATTTGTACCATTAAAAAAAAACAAAAAAAACCGGATCGATTCAAACTTCACACACCTGTGACGCTCTTGAGAAGTGCCTCAGTGCCTCCGTTTTCTTCTCACTCTAATTTCTCCTTTCACCTAAATAAGGGAGCGGTCAGTGTGGCCACAGTCTGAAGGCCAGTGTGTTTGTTGTTTTTGTGTGTGTGTGCGTGTGTGTGGATTCGGGCCACAGTTGTGTTTTGCGATAATGCCACGTTCAGGCCAGGTCTTCAGAAGAGGAGTTAACATTATGCGTGCGAGCGTGTGCTTTGAAGCCTGTCTTTTGTGATGCGCTGCATATCGCCGATGGAAATGTGCCTTTTAGCTGTAGTCAAGCTGTTGCCCGGCAACACATTTAAAGGGATAGTTTAGAAATGTGACAGTGTGGCTCAGCCGAACACATTTACTCATCAGTGTCTACAAATCTGTGCATATGTGTTTTTATAGTGTGGCCTCTCAGAGTTCAGAGCTGTAGCCTTCCCATTACACGTTTTGTATTATGATTTCTTAAAGCTTGTGGATGAAAACAACTACTCTGCTCATTAGTAACCACACACAACAAATGAAGCTTGCCTGTTATTGTTAATCTACATTTTTCTTAAAGCCATGCTGCAGAATATTTAAGATGTTACTTCTAAACTTGCGCCTGACACTCAGCCACACACCAACAATATAATACATTTCTAAAGCATTGGAGTGCATGTAACCCTTTAGTTTGGCTAGCCGTTTCATTGTATTTACTGGGTACAATGTTATGTGCCGTGGCTTTAAAACTACCAGGCTGTTTTGAAACCTCTACATTTCCTCCTTATCGTTTCCTCGATTACAGATTAGGTGGAAATCTCAAAATCCTCGCGTGTATCCGGGTGTTTACTGGTCCTGAATAGAAATCAAAGACAGTAGTCCCCCCCGCCCCCCCCCCCCCCCCCCCGGCAACTCCATGTGCAAATGCGCCGCGATAACCGCCCTGCTGTTTTATTCCTCATCCGCCTCCCGCTGCCACTGTAATGCAGAGATGTGTAGTCCGCGGGATGGATTAATCACTTGTTGTCTGCCTGCTCTTTTGTAAGTCAATGGCCTGTCAGTGTGTTGTTGTTACTCATTATGCATCCTCTCTCCACCCCCTCCAGCCTCCTGCTGCGGTGAATACCAAAAAGGCTACTTGAATATTAAGCGACGGCTTCCCATCTTCTCCGCCAGGATGGGGAACGGAATATCGGACCAACCCGCGCTCTTCTCCTGCCTGCCGTCCTTCCAGTCGTTCCACATCGTCATCCTGGGGCTGGACTGCGCCGGGAAGACCACCGTCCTGTACCGGCTCCGCTTCAACGAGTTCGTGAACACTGTCCCGACGAAGGGCTTCAACGCGGAGAAAATCAAAGTGTCGCTGGGCAATAAGCGGCGCACCGCCTCGTTCCACTTCTGGGACGTCGGCGGGCAAGAGAAGCTCCGCCCGCTCTGGCGGTCGTACACGCGCTGCGCCGACGGGATTATTTTCGTGGTCGATTCGGTCGATTCGGAGCGCATCGAGGAGGCCAAGACGGAACTGCACAAGATCACCCGGCTGGCGGAGAACCAAGGCGTGCCCGTGCTGGTGGTGGCCAACAAGCAGGACTTGCGGAACTCGCTGACGCTGGCCGAAATGGAGCGCATGCTAGCGCTGGGCGAGCTCAGCATGGCGACGCCCTGGCACCTCCAGCCGGCCTGCGCGATCATCGGCGAGGGGCTCCAGGAGGGGCTCGAGAAGCTCCACGCCATGATCATGAAGAGGAGGAAGGCGCTGCGGCAACAGAAGAAGAAAAGATGAGCGTTTCGCCGCAGCGACTGAACGGAGCACAAGAGCTATTGTGTTAGCCGCTAAAAGGACGCAGCAAAGTCGTCTTGGTCAAGGGCTTTCCGAAGTTTTGGGCTGGATTGCTGCCTGCTCGGGCGATGCAAGGACTGAAATGGTCAGACAAATTACGTGGGAAGTTCTGGCCTCTCAAAGAAGTTGACACAAAGTTCTATAGATGGACTGTTACTATTACACAGTATGTGCTGCTTCTATGTTCTGAAACAATCACCAAAGTGTTCAGTGCCATTGTTGATATACAAGTTGTGGCTGTAGTGAGACTAAAGTGTTTTGTGTCCATGTTGCACAATGAGGGTGTTGGACAATACGTTTACATGAATGCTAATCATGCTAATGATTCACTGGAAACAGGAAGCACATGACCCCTATACACTGTTTGAAGGGAGATTGGAGATGCCAAACCTTCTGTGGAGAATTGGCAGCTGTTGATCACAGGAGCACGAGAGCATAACCCAAATACACTAAAATAAGGTCCGTGTTAAGGACCTCTGTGTAGCACCACGTATTAGCATTTTATCTATGCTGAAGCAGCGCAGTGTTAGGCAATGGGTCCTGGTGACTCTTAAAATGAGCCAGTGAATGAGAACTGTCAGTATTATTTGCACAGTAAAATGTTATGACAATCTGCTAGTTGGCCTGTGATGTGTTTAATCAGTTGCTTTCCTAGCAATACAAAGATGTTATTAGTCAGTTATTGAACATGACTGTTCTAAAATGTTTTGCACTGTATTGCATTGTTGTAACTCTAATCAAAAGTTGGTTTTGCTTAAGAATCTTGGCTGATGTTTAGCAAAAGGCACATTGTTCTTTTATTGGACCAGGCACCTTAAGCTTGTCAATAGATAGTTTACAGTTGTATCCCTGTAGCTCTAAATGAGGTGAACAGCTGTGAGGTGAGTCGTGTGTCTTGTGTAATGGTTGACTGACAGCAGCAGCTGTCTCAGCAGGCCCAGACTCTACCTGTACACACCGCTCTCATGCTCAGCACGCTGCCACTCTGCTATGCACTTTAGCCTCCTCTTTCTCTGATGGACTCATGCACAATTATGATGTGGACTCTGGATCTGAATGAAGACAATTATTGCTTCTAAGAAGCATATTTTAATATATATCCACAAACAGATGAGTTGGATAATGTTGACAATGTTTTACTGTCTCTTTGTTTAGTTTAGCTTTGAGTAATTTTATTAATGTGTTGCAATAAAGCTACCAAAAGGAAAAATAAACCTTTGTGTGTCTGTTTGTTTATCTGAAAAAGGTCGTGGGTCAGCCCTGTGTCAGGACACTGTGATAATGGACAGCAGCTCTGAGTGGAAAAACACACTTTGTTTACTTTGTACTTTGATCTCAGTTTCTCTACATCAAACATCTGAATTGTTCTGACCACACAGATCCTTTCCCTGTCACCTGAGCTGCCTAAAACATTACATGTCCTTTTATTTAATGTGACTCAAGGCACACTAAATCTCATTTCTATTAGCACCGCTTATGTCTTCTTTACTTAAGAGAAAGAGGTGTGTGAACATTGCTCTGAATGAGCCAGTAGCCGGGCATGGCCTCCACCTTACAAAAGTGAAGACAAATATGCTCCCAGGCTGTCGCTGCTTTCGTCAGACGTTCTGTTTGTGGAAAAAGTGACACCTGCAGTGCAGCCACTGAACATGTGCAGTCAGTACAGGTTAAACACCTCTGTCCAGCTGTGCAGCTGTGGAAACTATTTGTCTGAATGAGAAGTGCTGGGAATCTTAATACTCACTGTATAACAAGATTAGATTTGGAACAAAAACAACATGCTACAATAATTTACAAAAGATAAGTTATGGTACACACCGTTCTTTCACGAGCGATATCGTCCGCTCAGAATATACTTGTGGGACAGTCTGTACTAAACAGTAACAATACTTGGCTACTTTTCTCCCATTCATTATAATCTTTTCTGTGTCATCAAAATATGCCTGCATCAGCTGACGTCCCAACACAAAATTAAATGTTGTAAGATGTATTTACCAGACATTAGCCGGCACTTCTATAAATAGATCAATCTGTACTTTGGTCTAGTATTCCTAGCTTCAGCTTTAGCTGATAGGTGAGGACAGCTTGCTTGTTTTGGGGATTAGAGACAGCTGGTCGTGTTGTTGTCTCAGGATGTTTGGGTTGGTCCTGCTGGGAGCTGGGACAATCCCAGGGACAATATTATGCTTTCCTAAAGAGTACAGCCACAATGGCAGGCCATACACAGACAGAGGCAGATAACATTTATTTGAGAAATTATACATCTGAAAGCATCATCGGCTACAGTCCTTTAAAATGGTCTTTGAAAATAATAAAGTAACAGTATATGTAATAATACAAAAACAATGGCTTACACTTGTATGTTGATCATTTTCAGACCTTCAAGTGACCTTATAGAGAGAAGACGTTGAACTTTGTGACAGTTTTTGTTTCAGCCATTACAGAGACATTATGATGTTATGACTATGATGGTAATCGCAATGGAATGTTTAGCTGCAACACCAAAGCCAAAGTCAATGGTAGAATATATACACAAATCAACCTTAAAACCACACCTAGCACATATAATTGTGGTATAGTACAAAAGCTTGCGTTCACGTGACATCACATCATCATAAAAAGCCTATCGTTTAAAATTGAGGCAGTGAGCTGCTGAGAATGCTATATGGCGCTAACTATGGGAACTGCCAAACAACTTTGTCATTACAGGGAGAATCCACATGGAACAAAAACTGTCTGAAAGTTCAATGCCTTGTCTGTCAGTACGTATAAACTGAGGTCTAATTATGTTCTCTGAAAAGTATCCAAAAGTGGTGACAATATTCAAAAATGTGATGTTGATGGCAGAAAGGCCTTTTCCTGATACAAAAATAATACGTCAGGTTTGTGAATCCAATCACTACCAAATACTGATTATGTACAACAACCTTTTAGGTCTATTTGTAGGAAACGATGCTCGAACACATCCACCCGCAGGCAAAAGGAGAGGCACATGACCTGTCCCCATCCTTCCACGCACTCCTACTTCAGTTTTGACCTTTTTAAGTTGGGACCTCGGTGGCCTGGAGAGGGGGTGGGAGTCCTCGGGGGTGGAACAGGTCCACAGAGAGGACAGTAATAAATGAGACAGACTGGCTCCCAGCATGCCAACGGGGCCAGAGCGCCACCGGGCCAGGAACTTGAAAGAGAATGTCAGATGCTTATTTATGGAATGTTCGGCTGAGGCCAAGAGGAAGGAAAAAAATCTGGCCACAATTCTCGAATGATGGTCAAAAGACAATCATTTGAGATCTTTAGTCTGTTTTTCTGCCTCCCTTATTGTAGTAAGAATAGTATTGTGCACATAACGCACTAATCTGATGCCCTTCCTGACACAACCAATATTCAAAATATTTACTCTATAGGATAACGATACTTGACAATTGTTTTACTCACGTACAAATACAGTGTCCCAAATAATAAAAAGCTCTTCTGCAGTTACAGTTGGAGCAACTCTGTTTAATACTGACTTAATCCCATTGACAAAAGATAAAATAATATGGAATACACACTTATAGATACAGACAGCAACGTGTCATACAAGGGTGCGAGGCCTAGCTGAGGAGGGGTTAGAAAACCTCTCATGGGAATCACAATTTTTCGATCTCAGTCGTTTTCTGGCGGACTATATATATATATATATATATGTATGTATATATATATATTACACATCAATAAAGTAAAGCCAATATCAGGTCCATTTGGATGTTTTTTTTCACAGCAAACTGTTCAGTGGAAGCGAAAAACTGCACTCGTTGCTAATGTTAGCATATGAGCATGAAGCTCACGAAGCTTCCTGGTTAGCATTGTCCGTTATTTAAGTATTTATGGGCTGTTGAACCATAGAAATATAAAGGAGAAACGCCGTACGATCATAGCGTGTGCGGACAGTTAGCAAGCCGGCTAGTCCAGGATATATATAGCCGTTAGCATTAGCCATCAAACATCGTAAATTATGAACGATCCACATGTATTCAGCTGTCGTCAACCCATCGACCACATTTAGGTCAAAGCCTAGTTAGAAATCATTAATGACTGTACAGACCTTTTGAGATTTTACTTTAGATACAAATAGCATCAAAATGTCTGTGTACACTGGTGTATGAAAAAGAGTGTGAATGGGTGACTGGTTCCTTGATGCTTTGAGTGCCTAAAGCAGGTAGGAAGGCGCTGTATGAATGTGACCATTTACCATTTTTGTGGAGTCGGATACACATCAAATGGCCACTAAACATCATCTTATAATATGTTAATGATAAATTAACCACAGAAATGTTATAAATGCGATGAAAAGGACAAAGCATACCTCCCCATTCGTTAGTGTGGGCGCCGGGCATCCTTATTCATTTGTACGGGGATGAAACGTTCAATTTAAACCGGGTCCAGGAGCCGTTGGCTAATAAAAGGTGCGCATTTGTAGGAACAGGCTCAGATAGCTAAAAGCATTTCTTCTTCTTTCATAATGTTAATTTGACGACTTTGTGTCCTATATTTCCTAGAGTGTGAATTTGAATGTTTAATGTGTTAAGTGTATGTCAAACATCATTCTTGCATTAAAATATCACTTCAAATGCTGAAATAACTAAATGAACATGCTATTTATCCAGTGGTTTGATGAATTCTCCACTATATAGGCAATTATTTATTTATTTATCATTTTTTGGCAGTTTTAGCAGTCTTCCATAGTTGACTGGACGATCGCAACCTTGACCACTCAGAGAAAACATTGGATACGTATCGCATTTGATGGCACATATGGAGTTGTATTTGAAATAATTGTATCGGTGGTAGTTCACACTGGCATGAAAAAAAATCAAATACAAGGCATGTGAAGAAAAAAAAAAAATCCTTAGGTCCAGTTAGCGACATGTTTTCTGTCAAATCAACTGCTCTGTAATAAAGAAAGACACAAAGTTCTCCAAGTGCCACGGTCTATCCATTGCTCATTCCCCTCACCTCACGGATTCGTCTTTCCTGATTGAAATACTACGCCGGGATGTCGTAACAGCCTTTGAACAAAACACCCGCCTGCCACTTGGCTTTTTGTATTTTTTTCCCCCTCCACCATTTCCCTGTGGTGCATAGGTCAGGGCTGGTAGTGCGTCAGCATTGGCCCGTTCCCATGCTCTGTTCTTGGGGGGGGGGTCAGTGTCCCCAAACATCGGTATCAGCCGGACTTCCTCAGCCCGGTCCTGTCCTGGTGGGGGCAGTTTTGGATGGTGATGAAAGCTCTCATTTATCGGAGGTTTAGTTCTAGCTTAGCGGCATGAGAAGTAATGTGCTGGTAGGCCTACAGCAGGACCACAAGATATGAGGGGGGGGGGGGGGGGGGAAATCTCGATCTTTGTAGCTGTCGTTAATATCGCAATACTGATATTATCGCGGAAAATTGTTTTACATAATGTCGCGGAAACAATCATTTTGCTACATATTGTGCAGCCCTTTTATGAAGCACGTGAAACTTGACAAACCTATATAGTATCTCAAGTCTGTATTGGTTTGTTTCAATTCCAAACCAAGCTAGAACAGATGACAACTCTAAAGGCTTTTACTACTGCGGAGTATTGATTCTGGTTCTGAGCTTACACGAACCTTGCATATAACTGGACACAATTCAAAATGTAGGCAGAAGTTAGTTTGTTTACTATTGTGCAATCAGAAACGGCATTGGCCTATATTTTCTGTTGCCTCGCTTTGCTTTCTGACCCATTTCTGAAAAATATATATATATATTTTTTATACTCTTATGCTCTCCCCCAACTGACTTCAAACTTTACAGTCTTGTACTTAATACGTTGAAGGTTTTATTTTTGTAATATGTAATTCCTAGTCTGACCTTTAGGGTTTTTACCGCTTTTTTCACTAATAACTATCTTATTCAACAACAACAAAAGATAATCGCTTTTGAAAAAATATTTGTAACCAATATATCAATGAAATAAAACCATAAATTCAAACCTGGCTCGATCTATTATTTCTATTTCGTTGCTGAGAATAGGCCATTGTAGCCATTTCTATGCCTTATTCTTTAGTATAAAAACAGAAAATAACAGGAAAAAAAAAGATCTGCCGTTTTTAACCTTAAAATACGTATGTTATTACTGATGCAGGAAGTGACCCATATCTGTATTGGTCATGCACTGCTGATTGATTTCAGTGCTAAAGGCTAATCTGATGATGCTCAGTGGGACAGGAGAGTGAACGGCCCCTCGTCACAGCGGCGGGATGGGGGTGGGTGCAGGGAGGACAGGAAGGGCTGATAAGGAAAGACGAACCACTCCCTCGCTTGAGCGCTTTTCCTGAGAACAGCCTTGGACCGCAGCCACCACCAGCCACCCTATGACACAGACCCGACGGACGTGTTTAGAACTGCTGCTGCAAGTTACGTTACTATAACTTGGATAGAGAGTTCTCATTAGGTCAGCTACATCAGCATACGTGCACATACAACAAATAAAATGAAATAGAAGTATTTGTTTCACTACGGGTGTTTGTATTGGTAAAGAAAAAGCCTTTAGCGTGACATCCCCAGCTCGTCTCCAAGGAGATGTTGCCGCTTTGATTTGACGACAGGTAGCCAAATATCCACTCATCAGCGACACAATAGTCGCCCTAGTGATGTAGCAACATAACCGATAATGTTCCGCGGAGTGTTTTTAATTTACGTTAAGCGAGAGCAAGGGTGTCCGAACTTCTTTTTCATGGAGGGCTGAACTTTGGAAGTGGTTCACAGTTAAACAGTCAGCTTTGTGCGTTTAACAGAGGTTTAAACCGGGCCCCACCGCTTTATTTAGGCTCGGAATCTGAAAGTCGACTCTGCCTCACTCAAATATTAGGTCTGAGATTATAATCATGTCGAATTATGAAGTTGTAGGAAAGAAAGGTGTATAAATTCAACAAGAAGCCTGAGGGCCAACAAAAATTGACCTGTACTTCGTGAAGCCCTGAGCTTGAGTATATACATCTTTTCTGATGATTGTGCTTAACATTAGTCCATCCATCCATCCATCCATCCATTTTCTCCCACTTGTCCGTTGCCGGGTCGTGGGGGCAGCTGTTGGAGCTGCCCAAATCACATAGCACCAGTCCCCTATGGCTCCTCCTGCAGGTGGTGGGTCCACGGAAGGACGGCCTCATGGTTCCAAACGGGCCTGTTAGTCTCTCATAGTAGTAGTGATGCAAAGTGCATGTGCACATTACAATCTAGGACAATATTTTTCCTCCACTCATTTCAAATACTAGACTTTCTTATCTAAAGTTTTGGTGTGTATTTTCTTGATCACTTTGACCAATTTGTGTCACGTTTGTGAAATAAATGTCCTAAACTGAAGCTCAAGGTGAGGATTTTTGGTGAACTTAATTCCTAAGAAGTGCCAGGCTGTCTGCCTTACTACCCACTGAACACCGCCTACAGGGGTCCGTCACTGCAGAACGTCTCTCCTGGCAAACTCCTCCATTCATAAAACCATGCTGATGCAACGTGTGTTTATGACCCACACTTACACACAAAGGTACAATATAATTATCATGGTTTACTCACACCATGGCAGATGTGTGCTGATAACTGTTCCACAAGCTTAGGCCATGACACACCGAGTTCAAACTGTGTTCAACTATCACCTCCTGGCATAAGCAGAGGTGGGTAAAGTGGGTTAATATTAACTCAACTTCGAGCAACGTTACTTTAAAATCATTTTACTCGCGTAAAAGTAAAATGTAAAAAAAATCCAACCACCTAGAAATTCTGTTAAAAAATAAATGTTTTCATAAAAGCAGCAAAGAGAGCTGGTGAAAAAGGGCAGCCCTGGCGGAGACCAACATGCACTGGGAACAGGTCTGACTTACTGCTGCTGTTATTTACGATAAAATAGAAAATGAATTGAAAAAGTTAACAAAATAAGTAGAAAATATGGAAAATGGAAATATTTTTAAAGAAATGTGTTTCCCCCCTTTTTTCCATTTAGAGGTTAAAGTTTATAACATTGCAAAACGAGGAGAGAGAGAGAAATGTCAACAGAAAGGGGGCATTATGCAACTTTGTATGTGGCAAAGAAAACTTTATATATGTAAATCACCTTTTTGTGTCCGAATAGCCATATGGGTGGTTAGCACGGCACCTTTTCTTTCGATCATCTTCATAGTGGCCACCATGATGGAAAGTAAAGGCACCATGCTGGCCACTCATACAGCCGCTGGGTCACTGAAAGGTAATTTACGCACAGATAAAAAAAATATTCATATTAAAATATGCATAATGCACCTTTAACTTAAAAGAAAAAAAACTGACGGAATATTTACTTTATATTACTCAAGTAAACGTTAAATGCTGCGTGGTAAACTACTGTTAAAAGTCAAATTACTTCCAAAACATACTGTATTCGCCTACAGTACATGTAAAATAATAATAATAAAGTCTACCTAAACTATACCCCATCTCTGGTCAAAAGGCTCAAGTGATTGAGAGACTGCCATATCCAGAGGCTTACCTTGGCCTGATTCTAGCCGATAGTGCATTTGTGTCCAAGACACCTCACCCATAAGTCCAACACACTCAAATTTGGACTTCAATTGTATTATTTTTTTTGCCCGCTTTGCGCCCTTTTTTAACTCACAACATCATTGCCACAACAAGCCACATAAATGTCCTGAATGGAGGAGCATGCTTTCACTACATCACCCAACCCATGTAAATATTACTCAATTTAATAGACCCGAAAAGGTTATGTTTCTGTTTTGTTTTGTTTCAGTGTATTGAAAGTGAAAGGAAAATTCCCCCACGCTTTGGTGCATTTTTTCTGGTGCTATTACTGACCACTGGGGTAAAGTCCACAGGAGGAGACAATGCGTTGATGATTACAAGACCTTGACAAGGTGAGAGCATAGAATGACCCTGTTCTGCCCGGATTGATAGGGAAAACAAGGACATTTTTAAACAAACTGATTTCTTCAACTGATGGCTTTGGTTCCAACACCCTAAAACCCCAGTGCCTTTCTTTCCCGCATGTGACGATTACAGTTCGAAACAGCGCTACCAAATTCCTGTCAGGCCCCAAACAGCCTTCAGGACTCTTGCGTAACTGCTTTTCCGCGCACGTGCTTCCACTTGCCCCCTGCCCTCGGACACTCTGTTTTTAACAAAGCTTATATAACCATTATTTACAGCCCCATTCTATCCACCCGGTCTGCATATTTCATCACACAATGAGTCAGTCTGCTTTCCAGTCGTATCCCCCATTTTCGCTAGAACTGCATACAAAAAAAAAATGACAAAAAAATCTTCCCGGCAACAGTGAAGTGTGGCGTAATAATTGGAGCAGATGGGCTTTTGCTGCTCTGACACACTTGTGGAACTGCTGGCTGTCATATTGGGAGCTGATTTGCACGCTGGAGAATGGATAACTGCATGCACTATGGAGGAATGGGTTTTGTTTTGTAGCCGTGTGTTTTGATGCTTTGTTTTTAAAAGGTATGCAGTATAGGCACGACTCAAACAACACTCTTGTTTGATTTCACCCAGATCAAAACTTGTGTCTACGGATAAAAAGCTACTTCAACCTTCCTTTCGCGGTTCGAAAGGGGGAGAAATCGGCTAATGTTGCTTTAATGCTTGAAAGTGAAGTTGAGAGCACTGTATAGGGGTTTCCTGAGTGTTCGAACACTCCACCGGCGTTTGACACTATAGAAGGTGACAAGGTCGACGCACCTGGAACCGCTCAGAGAGTTGTTAGTGCTGATTTGTCCTGATTGGTTTCCTCGCGTTGGTTGTTTGGATTGAGGGGCAGCTGGAAGGGTGTTTGGCCCCATGGTTCCCATTACGGTTTGCTTTAGAATACATCCTTTACACAACCGCCACGACAACCATGAATGTGGAGTCCAAATCGGTGAATAGAATGAACCATGCGTTATTCATGCTTCTAAAAATACTACCATAATGTCACACTACCGAACTGTCCAGGTTATACGTTGCAAAGTAAACATAATGAATCTCTAATGAATAAAATATGGGAAATGTGTCAAAGTAATTCAGCCATATACATTATGCATTATTGCCAGCGCAGGGTACGTGGAGTGATGTGACGCTGTTTAGAAGGAATGCTCAAAATAATAGCTGCAACGTATTACCCACAGGTGAAGAAATGAAAAAGGCTGACACGTACTGAATATACAGTATTACAAATAACAAAATGAAAACATGGTTAAAAGCAAAAGTTCGTTGAGCAGAAAACGGACTCAAAATAAAACCTAAACCAGACACATGTGGAGCAACTTGATTCAACTTAACTCAATTTCCTGTTTCTTTCTTAAAATAACCTCACTTGACCAATCAGCCTATTTAGAAGCTAAACATACTAGCATGCATCCCTGATTGATTCAAAAATCCACTTACTGCAGCCTCCAATGAAACCAGCTCTCTCTGACTGGTTTAGCTAGCGGCATAGTAGAGACTCGAAAACCCAAATGTTCCAAACTATCAGTATCAGTAGTGAAATTAATATGAGACTGACATATGTGACGCACAATGGGGTACATCACTAGTAAGAAACACGCATACCACTGACAGGAAGGAATACGACATTCTTTGGTAGAGAGTCTATACTTGTTAGGGATTTCTCGACCATAAAACATTCAATACAGACCTTCTATGCAACACTATAGACACACAAGGCAAGCGTCCCCTTGAGTCTTCATTAAATCAATTCTCATTTCTAGGGCACACATCTGGGTAATGTTGCCAAAGGAAGAGTCCCAAAAGAACAATGGAAATCAATTGGAAATCAGCTGATAGGTTCATTTGTTTAGAGACTCTTTTGTAATTACATTGTCATTAATGACACAGATCAGAGGGAATATCTTCTTATAATATCTGTTGAAAACATCCACACCAATTTGCTTCCTTTAGATATGGCTAATAATAATATTCTTTTGCCTATTTATTATTTTAACATCATTATTTATTTATTTGATTTTTTTTTCACGTTACGGGAAAGGCATAAAGATAAAAGATAACATAGACTCAATGTTCAATAGGTTTTCAATTAAAACCACAAAATATGCACGTCTTGTTTCCTTTTGTGAACATTTAGACAGTATACTATAAACGTTTGGAGAAATTCTTGGTATTTTCTTGCTTAATTTTAATAATTGTGAGTCATCGTAAAATTGCCATATTTTTCCTCACAATAATCATGACTCAAAAATGTACAATTGTGGACTACTAAAAGTATAAATCCAGATACAAAAGACATTTAAGTAAGACATACACCTAACAGCACAGCTGTCCTTTTGAGCTTGTGTGTCTAAGTCAATATTTTCACTCAATAGAATAGGTTTGAGTATTGATCCCTGGGGAACTCCTCTATAGCCGAGCAATTACAAAAAAGCCGAGGCCCTGTAAAAGTGTTTGTAATCCACAGGGATCTGATAAATAAACCCATCTGTTTCGGATTGGTTCAGCCGCAGAGAAAGTGTTAATCTTGACAGGCTTGTCCACACACTAAATTAACATGTAATTCTCATGTATGTTTTACAAAGGGGCGTTTGTTTCTTCACACCTGCTCTGGACCCCCCTGTAAAAATCACACCACCTTATAGATCTCACATCAGCGTCAAACAAAACATCCAAAAGCATAGTAGTGTAGGGATATTTTAACTGGCCAAAAGCAGCGTATTTGAATTGATAGGGAGAAACCAGGGAGAAAACAAATCAAATGGTCCCCACATGGAATTGCACATGTCCGCTCGTCACATGTTAAAGATGTGCTCTAAATCAGGAGGAGACATTGCAGTCAGTTGGAGTAAGCAGATTATAGGAAGTGTGTGTTTCTCGTAAAAGGCAGGAATGGTTCCAACACGACATCTGGGAGACATTAGATTCGTGCTTGCACCGTGCTAAAAAAAAAAAAAGGCAAATAGTGTTGCATAAAAAGTTGCGTAACATGCACAAAAACATTGACAACAAATGTGTGTGACTATGCAGGTGCATATTTTTCCATTTCTCACAAGGTGAATTCATATTTTTATTTTCATTATAACCCAAACCATTTCAGCATGCAAAATGTGAGCAGTGATTGAGAATATAACGGACCCTGTATTGACCCTTGGGGAACTCCTCAATGGAATAGGTTCAACGATTGACCATAGCGATTAAAGTACAAGTACTGGAGTAACGTATTGAAGAAACTGATCGAACGGAGGAACCCCGCCTACAGGGATTGGACAAGAAGAACTGAAGCTCCAACAAGGACTGGACGTTCTACAAACTTGGCTCGTCTGATGAGGGACTCCCATCGGCCATGGGTCTCTACAGCGTGTCCGTCCATGGGAGTGGATCTCTCCTTGTGTGGTTCTCCGCGAGGATTCTTTTTTCCTCTTTGGGTTTTTGAGTTTTTCCTCGTTGTGTTGGAGAGTCTAAGGACGAGGGACACTCACGCGGCCTGTCACCACCTGCTGCTGACACTTATTAGGACTTTATGTTTGCCTGGATACTTTATTCACCTGAACTTTATTTACTGCTATTATTGCCTTAATGTTCGGTGCAGCCCTGTGGGGCAACTCCTATTGTGATATTGGGCTATACAAAACCATTGCACTTATTAGAGTAGTCATCATGTAGTACTTTTTACTTGAGTAATGATGTATCTTTACTCTTACTTGAGTAAAAAAAAGTTACTTATCCCACTGTGAGTGAATTCTAAAGTTACAAAAGCTTCATTTCAACCTTAAACATATGTAGTATGTGTTTCATTCCCCCTTTTCTTCAGATATATAGATATTATATATATAAAAAAATATGGACTTTTCTTTGGAATTTTTACATCATTCCATGTTTTGTTGTACATAATGTTTGTCACAAGTATGAGTATTTGTTTGGCTCACTACTTGTACTTGAGTACATTTATTTCAAAGCAACGCTACTTATTTTGGCTATAATATGGATGTATTCTGCCAGGTTTGTTTGAACTCTTAACACTTGTAATGAGGTTAACCAATTTGGGAACAGAAACCCAATGATAATTGTCTATGCTTATTGTTATGGGAGGATTTTTTTCCCCCTCTTGATTTTGGCGAACCTTAAAAGCGAAACATTATTCCCCGTTAAGCCTTTAACGAGTGTTTTTGAACGCTGAGGCAGAGTGCAGCAGACCTCAGCTCCTGGAGGAAGCTCTGTCCCGGCGCGGTTCCTTCCCATTCGGCTGGACGCCTGCATGGTGTGAATGACCTCACGCTCTGAACAATGGCAGGAGGGACTGTTTTGTTTTTTTATTTATTTTTTCTGCACCTCTTTCATACTCTGTTTTCCATTTTTCACAGTTGGGCTGCGGTCGTTTTCTCACAAACAGTGAAAGGAGGACATAGTAGACCGGAAAACTAAGCAAGGAGGACAACCGCAGAAATATATCATTTATCCTCCTAGCCGCCGCCTGAACCGAGCGCATTTTCTCCAGTTTGGCTTTACCCAAATCTAAAAGCTTCTTGAAAAAGTGTCAAAGTAGCATCAAAATGAGACCAAAACAAAGATGAAAATGCAACAAAAGAGCGACAAAGTGACGAAAAATGTGTGATGAAAATGCGACAAAAATGCCACAAAAGAGCGATAGAATATGAGGGGAGACAATTTTACAAAAACGCAACAAAGAAAGTCTAATAAGTGACAACGTGAGGGAAAAGATCTGTTTAGAGTTTTGTAGGTCTTTCAAATGTGGTGTTACACTAGGCAGTGACCTTTTAGATTTGGGTAAAGCTGAACTACTACCAAGGCACTCTATACTTTAAAGCACAGGTTCCCTTGAGTCCCTAGCCTGTAGTTTGTGCGTTTGTTGTGTTTGTTGTTTTTGTGCTCCCGCAGCTGCTCTCTGTCCCGGGGTTTGTGCTGACTGGTGCTGAGCCAGTCTAACCACATCCTGATCACACCCAACCTGGCTCCTTCTAATCTCACCTCGCACCCGGAAATCTGCTGCATCTGCGGAGTCCTGGCGTGTGGCTCTCTGCGAGAAAACTACAGTATTTTTCTTATTTAGGTTTGCAAGGTTGTTCTCTCATCCAAAAAAACACACCTGGAGATCTGTTTGGAGCCGCTAGCGCACCTTTGAGTAATCTGTTAATCTCCCGCAGTGACAGATAAGAGGTTTCCTTCATTCTTTCTCCTTATTGAAACAGTGGGTGGGGCTTATGGTGCGACCCCCGGCACGATCAGGAAGTGAAAGCTGTTTTTAGAAAGTGCAAGATAGTGATAAAGATGTGCTTTAGATTGTTACCAAATACCTGCAAAGAGCATTATAGCCTACCCACTCTTTAACCTCTTAACCCCCGCCTTAACCGAGTGCATTTTCTCCAGTTCAGCTTTACCCAAATCTCATTTTTGTCACTATTTTGACACTTGTTTCAAGACGATTTTAGATTAAGAGCCTCGTGACGTTTGAATTCACTGACAAAGGAACAGGTCTGTGCAAAGTGTTCATGTAGGTGGTTCAGCGCAATGTGGTAAAATATGTCTGAAAAGAACTAAATGAATGCAAACCCAAAAAGATTGCCATTGCGATTCATCCAAATCCATCAGAGTTTGTGATCAGTTTGGAAAGTCCAAAATGTCTCCGCAAAACAAAACACACCAACATTTCCTCGACCCCACGATTTCTCCTTTCTTCTTTATTCATTCTGAGGTGGTGCTCGCTCAAAATCCACCCCTGGCCAGATAAGCTGAAGTCCGCCCATTTCCCCGGGTCAGAGGGAAACAGATAATTGACACTGCTTGCTGTGATAAGCGCAGAACCACCCTTTTCTCATAAGAGCAGTTCTCAGAGCGTGACATTACCCCAGGACAGGCCGCAGACGGGACGTACCGGGACCTGACTGAGTGTGTCAGATAGGTTTCAGTACAGTGGGCCATGTTACGTTACATTCTTTGACAGAAAGAGTTCCTGGTCATTGTATTTGCCAAGGCTACAGCTATGACATTGCTGACTGAGGGCTTACCCACAAATAAACGTGACGGCAGTCGCCTGAGTCACATATTATCGATGTCAAAGGGAATTCCAATAGAGAGTCCAGAGTCCATGTTCACAGCTCATTATCTCTGCTCTATTGCTCCGGTACTGTGTTGTGTCATTTCCTATCTGTGCAATGCTATAGCCTTACGCTGCAGGTTTGGAGATGAACATGAAGTGTTTGGAGTGTTCTAAATTCTTATTACGCACAATAATGGGAACATTGTGTACAATAATGTTCCCATTATTGTTCATAATGGGAACATTATGTGCAATGTTCCCATTATATTGTATTTAACATTTACGATAAAGGATAAAACTCAATGAGACTTGAAAACAAAATCTTTTACAAGAGTGTCCTGACCTAGAAAATACAGTTACTGTATATACTCAGGTAAAACATCAGGTTAAAGACGTCCGAAGTGATTTACAAGCATCAACTGACACCAGTTCTTTCCATTTGGAATTCATTCCAAGAGTACAGAGTAAAAAAGGCCTTTTTTACCATCTCAGTGGCACTGTGGGCACAGAAAGCAGGAGGAGGTCCCGAGAGCTCGGGCTGTAGCTGCTGCTCCTCAGCTCAATGAGCTGCTGCAAATAAGGAGAGTCAACCAATGTTTCCAATGTTTTAACTGGTGAAACACTAAAGATGACCAGCCCATCCGGGCGTTCAGGACACAGTGGTGAGTCAGCGCCCTCAGGCCTGTGATAAAACACGGTGCTCCATGATAAACAGTGTAATTGCAGGTATATATACGTATAAATGACATCACCATAATCAAGAGCAGCCATAAAAGTGGCAGTGACAAGTTTCTTCCGAGCTACAAATTTGTTTATTTGTTTATTTGTTTATTTGAGCAGTACACATAGTGCTCAAAAGGAGTGGGCTGAAGCAAAAGCTTATGATTGCCCACCCCCAAGTGCAATAAAATAAATAAAAAAAGAACATTTCAAGCAGCTACATTCATACAGACCAACTTACAAACTTACCAAAAAAAATAATAATATATGAACTGTTTATGACAAGCGTGATTTTATTCAAAAGAAAAAGCCAAGTTAGTTAGTTTCGATATACGAGTCAGTTTTTGAATACAAGGCTTAAAAGATATTAAAATACCAAGATATTTATATTCCGTCACTAATTCAATATCACCTCTTTCATAACTTTACACAATTGATCAGTGTGGGATGATGGTAGAAGTGTATTATGGGATAGCAGTGGTACTGTAGATTTACTATTTAGATGTGTTCATCAACCCGAATATGCCCAATTCAGCCACACCAGCTATTGTTTTTGTTTCTCTGAGCAAGGCACTTCATCAACAGACCTCTCCAATAACAATAATACCTCTCCAAACACCCTTTCCTTTAAGACGGCAACTCTCCGTGCAACCTGGGCAACCTCTGGAATTGCAAAAGTTAGCAACATGCATCGGCCATCTTGTAAAAAAACCAAACAAATCGTAAACAATCTCCCGACTTCACGCGTGCGGCGCATCTGCTGTTGATTCTGCGCGCACGCCCTTTTGCACTGGCGCTTCACAGCTCGCGTTAGACGTGCCAGAGTGGTTAATGGCATAATTACTGCGTCTGTGCCAAGCTATAAAAAAGTTAAAAAACGGCTCCGCGGAATGTCTAGCCCGGAGATTCAGACGGAGGTGAGGCCCGCCGGCAAAAACATTCCCAAGCCAGAGCTGGGGATTAGCGATGCTGTACATAAAGTAGGCAGGGCTTCAGAGCCAAATCCTCCTTGGAGCGCGATCAGACAGGACAGAGAGAGAGAGAGGTTATTCCTGCAGCCTGGCGAGTCAGTCTGAGGCTCGGGTGTGTGAATGTTGTTTGGACCAGGGGTTCACAAGGCGGCCAGATCTTCAACATGATGTAATATAATCATATACGTGTTTGGATCGATGCAAAATTCAATTCAAGGACAACGTAAATAAAGACCATTTGGGCGGCACGGTGGCACAGCGGTTGGTGCTTGCGCTTCACAGCTAGAAGGTCCCGGATTCGAGGTCTAGGTTTTCTCTGGTCCCCCTCCTACCACAAAAAAACATGTACAATAGGCCAGAATGAATCAGAGTGTGAGTGGGTGGTTGGAGGAGCCAACGGCACGAATTGGTAGCCTCGCTTCCGTGCACAATGGGCGGCTGTGGCTACAGCAGTGGCTTACCACCATGGCAGGTATGGCATGAATGAATAATGACTACAGTGTGGCGCTTTGAGAGACTTGGTAACACAGGCTTGAAAAGTGCAAAACAAGTGTGAGCCGTTGTCATGATCATTTTTGTGTCACTATTCCAATAAAGGCGACAAAAGTGTGTATCTCATTTTCTTCTTATTCCAGTATTTATCATTCAAAAAACGGGAAGTAACTTGTGCGATCAAACAATAAAGTTTACAAGCTTCAATTTAAAGGAGACAAAATAAAAACTACTTTTTTGAGCTTACAATGTCATCCCTTTGTCAAAGACAGGCCCGGAGTAGTAATGCACTTGGGTCGCACAGTTTTGAGTAATCCTGCTTATGGTTACAGGTCCTATATCATGCAAAATCGACTTTTTGGAGTTTTTAATCATGTTGTTATGCTATTCCCTTCTCAAAAACACCCCCAGAGCGTTTTTTGTCTTCATTCACGCAGTTCTCAGTAATCCTCTTGAATCCTGCTCTCTGAGCAGCTGCTCCGCCCTCTCTTGGAAAACCACTGAGTTGTTCTCTTTTGACGTCAGAACGGAACAAAGGTGCTCGACGTCTGTAATGTAATGCCTTACGGCCTGATTTTCATTTGTAAAACAGCTTCTTCATTATTTCTTTTGTAAGAAAGAAAAGAAGAAAAAAATTAAAGCCGCAAGCGGCATCGAGAGGCCCTCGCGGGTCTCGTTGGCTGGTTACTGAACGCTATCGCACGCCGCCGCAATAACCGGGAGGCGCTGCCGCGCCCTACGTGGTTATAATGTCGCTGCCACCCTAGGTCGAGATTATAAAAGAGCAAAGGCGAGAAATGGCGCCTTCGGCGCTGATTACTCGATTTTCCCCAAAATGGCCGACCACCTGTTGGTCGCCTAGCAACCATGTTAGTGCCTCCATTGCCGCGCCATAACCCTACCGGGGGCGCCAACGTGGTCACACTACATTTCATTGCCCTGATGTGCCATTAATCTTTGTGAGTAAACATCAAAACGAGATTTTTAGCGTCTCCATGTGAATGATGGCTCCAACCTGCAGAGGGCGCTAGCGCGCCCCAAATCTTTTTAAATTTCACAAGCAGCATCGGACGTCCTTGACGGGCCGTATATCAATCACTACTGTCCACAAGCTCCTTACAGGGGGCGCTAACGCGCTGTAATTGTGTATAATGTGAGATTTGTGTGTCAGTCCCATTAGATTAACATGGTGGACCTCGGGCGTCACCATGGCAACACCGTACAAAATACGGTATGGGTCTCATTGGCTTTTTGGATCGGGATGCCATCAGCTATTTTTGTGCCGAATTTTATCTATTTCCGATAAACTAATTTTTTTCCCATAATGCATTTTTTCTTCTCGGCCTAGAGGGGGCGCTATCGCGCCAAATCTCACTTTTTCACATTTGTTGTGTCCGGGGGTGAAAGGTCAATAAAATGTATATTTCCGATTTTTAATCGGACTTCGTTTGTGCGAATGGGAGCATTTTGTTGTTTTTGATAAGTCGCAAAATTCTTCGTAAAGATTGCGGCTTCGCCGCAAACAAACCGTAAAACTTAGCCAAAAAATTTGGATAACTTTTGATGCCCCACATCTCGGGATGAGCTGGAGCGATTTTGGGCTCATTTGGTGAAACGCCCTAGGAGGAGTTCGTTAAAATGCGACGTCAGCGAAAACGCTGAGTCATCATTTTCCCGACTTCCTGTCAAAATGGCGGACTTCCGGTTTGTCTGGGGGCGTGGCCACAATAATGTTTTTTGGTTGTCGTCACATGACAAATGTCTGTACCGAATCTCGTCGCTCTATGACAAAGTTTATGTTGGCCCCCTCCCCATAGGCGCAATGTATTTTCACTTTTGTAGGTGGCGCTGTCGCGCCATTTTTTATTTCCCCAAAACGAAACACACATTATAATTAATTTTTCACCGGACCTGAATTTTGGGCAAAGTTTGGTGAGTTTTCGACTATGTTCAGGGGGTCAAATTCCTGCTCAAAGAGCAGAAGAAAGAAAGAAGAAGAAAAATTAAAGCCGCAAGCGGCATCGAGAGGCCCTCGCGAGACGCGGTGGCCGGTTGACGCCGGTTGCCGCACGCCGCCGCAATAACCGGGAGGCGCTGCCGCGCCCTACGTGGTTTATAACGTCGCTGCCACCCTAGGTCGAGATTATAAAAGAGCAAAGGCGAGAAATGGCGCCTTCGGCGTTGATTACTCGATTTTTCCCAAAATGGCCGACCACCTGTTGGTCGCCTAGCAACCATGTAATGGAGGCCTCCCTTAGTGCCTCCATTGCCGTGCCATAACCCACCGAGGGCGCCAACGTGGCCACACTACATTTTATTGCCCTGATGTGCCATTAATCTTTGTGAGTAAACATCAAAACGAGATTTTTCGCGTCTCCATGTGAATGATGGCTCCAACCTGGAGAGGGCGCTAGCGCGCACCAAATCTTTTTTATTTCACAAGCAGCATCGGACGACCCTGACGGGCCGTACTTCAATTTACCACTGTTCACAAGAACATTACAGAGGGCGCTAACGAGCTGTAATCGTGTATAATGTGTGATATGCGGCTCAGTCCCATTGGAATAACATGGCGAGCCTCGGTCGTCTCTATGGCAACACCGTACAAAATACGGTATGGGTCTCATTGGCTTTTTGGATCGGGATGCCATCAGCTATTATTGTGCCGAATTTCATCCATTTCCGAGAAACTAATTTTTTTCCCATAATGCATTTTTTGTTCTCGGCCTAGAGGGGGCGCTATCGCGCCAAATCTCATTTTTTCACATTTGTTGTATCCGGGGGTGAAAGGTCAATAAAATGTATATTTCCGATTTTTAATCGGAGTTCGTTTGTGCAAATGGGAGCATTTTGTTGTTTTCGGTAAGTCGCAAAATTATTCGTAAAGATTGCGGCTTCGCCGCAAACAAACCATAAAACTTAGCCAAAAAATTTGGATAACTTTTGATGTCCCACATCTCGGGATGAGCTGGAGCGATTTTGGGCTCATTTGGTGAAACGCCCTAGGAGGAGTTCGTTAAAATGCGACGTCAGCGAAAACGCTGACTCAGCATTTTCCCGACTTCCTGTCAAAATGGCGGACTTCCGGTTTGTCTGGGGGCGTGGCCACAATAATGTTTTTTGGTTGTCGTCACATGACGAATGTCTGTACCGAATCCCGTCGCTCTACGACAAAGTTTATGTTGGCCCCCTCCCCATAGGCGCAATGTATTTTCACTTTTGTAGGTGGCGCTGTCGCGCCATTTTTTATTTCCCCAAAACGAAACACACATTTTAATTAATTTTTCACCGGATCTGAATTTTGGGCAAAGTTTGGTGAGTTTTCAACTACGTTCAGGGGGTCAAATTCCTGCTCAAAGAGCAGAAGAAAGAAGAAGAAGAAGAAAAAAAATAATTAAAGCCGCAAGCGGCATCGAGAGGCCCTCGCGGGTCTCGTTGGCCGGTTGACGCCGGTTGACGCACGCCGCCGCAATAACCGGGAGGCGCTGCCGCGCCCTACGTGGTTATAATGTCGCTGCCACCCTGGGTCGAGATTATAAAAGAGCAAAGGCGAGAAATGGCGCCTTCGGCGCTGATTACTCGATTTTTCCCAAAATGGCCGACCACCTGTTGGTCGCCTAGCAACCATGTACTGGAGGCCTCCCTTAGTGCCTCCATTGCCGCGCCATAACCCTACCGAGGGCGCCAACGTGGCCACACTACATTTTATTGCCCTGATGTGCCATTAATTTTTGTGAGTAAACGTCAAAACGAGATTTTTAGCGTCTCCATGTGAATGATGGCTCCAACCTGCAGAGGGCGCTAGCGCGCCCCAAATCTTTTTTATTTCACAAGCAGCATCGGACGGCCCTGACGGGCCGTACTTCAATCACTACTGTCCACAAGCTCCTCACAGAGGGCGCTAACGAGCTGTAATGTGTATAATGTGTGATATGCGGGTCAGTCCCATTGGAATAACATGGCGAGCCTCGGTCGTCTCCATGGCAACACCGTACAAAATACGGTATGGGTCTCATTGGCTTTTTGGATCGGGATGCCATCAGCTATTACTGTGCCGAATTTTATCCATTTCCGAGAAACTAATTTTTTTCCCATAATGCATATTTTCTTCTCAGCCTAGAGGGGGCGCTATCGCGCCAAATCTCACTTTTTCACATTTGTTGTGTCCGGGGGTCAAAGGTCAATAAAATGTATATTTCCGATTTTTTATCGGAGTTCGTTTGTGCAAATGGGAGCATTTTGTTGTTTTCGGAAAGTCGCAAAATTCTTCGTAAAGATTGCGGCTTCGCCGCAAACAAACCGTAAAACTTAGCCAAAAAATTTGGATAACTTTTGATGCCCCACATCTCGAGATGAGCTGGAGCGATTTTGGGCTCATTTGGTGAAACGCCCTAGGAGGAGTTCGTTAAAATGCATTGTCAGCGAAAACGCTGACTCAGCATTTTCCGGACTTCCTGTCAAAATGGCGGACTTCCGGTTTGTCAGGGGGCGTGGCCACAATAATATATTTTGTTTGTCCTCACAGGACGAATGTCTGTACCGAATCCCGTCGCTCTGCGACAAAGTTTATGTTGGCCCCCTCCCCATAGGCGCAATGTATTTTCACTTTTGTAGGTGGCGCTGTCGCGCCATTTTTTATTTCCCCAAAACGAAACACACATTTTAATTAATTTTTCACCGGATCTGAATTTTGGGCAAAGTTTGGTGAGTTTTCAACTATGTTCAGGGGGTCAAATTCCTGCTCAAAGAGCAGAAGAAGAAGAAGAAGAAGAAGAAGAAAAAAAATAATTAAAGCCGCAAGCGGCATCGAGAGGCCCTCGCGGGTCTCGTGGGCCGGTTGACGCCGGTTCCCGCACGCCGCCGCAATAACCGGGAGGCGCTGCCGCGCCCTACGTGGTTATAATGTCGCTGCCACCCTAGGTCGAGATAATAAAAGAGCAAAGGCGAGAAATGGCGCCTTCGGCGCTGATTACTCGATTTTTCCCAAAATGGCCGACCACCTGTTGGTCGCCTAGCAACCATGTAATAGAGGCCTCCTTTAGTACCTCCATTGCCGCGCCATAACCCACCGAGGGCGCCAACGTGGCCACACTACATTTTATTGCCCTGATGTGCCATTAATCTCTGTGAATAAACATCAAAACGAGATTTTTCGTGTCTCCATGTGAATGATGGCTCCAACCTGCAGAGGGCGCTAGCGCGCCCCAAATCTGTTTCATTTCACAAGCAGCATCGGACGGCCCTGACGGGCCGTACTTCAATGACTACTGTCCACAAGCTCCTGACAGAGGGCGCTAACGCGCTGTAATTGTGTATAATGTGTGATATGCGGGTCAGTCCCATTGGATTAACATGGCGAGCCTCGGTCGTCTCCATGGCAACACCGTACAAAATACGGTATGGGTCTCATTGGCTTTTTGGATCGGGATGCCATCAGTTATTATTGTGCCGAATTTTATCCATTTCCGAGAAACTAATTTTTTTCCCATAATGCATTTTTTCTTCTCAGCCTGGAGGGGGCGCTATCGCGCCAAATCTCACTTTTTCACATTTGTTGTGTCCGGGGGTGAAAGGTCAATAAAATGTATATTTCCGATTTTTAATCGGAGTTCGTTTGTGCAAATGGGAGCATTTTGTTGTTTTCGGAAAGTCGCAAAAATCTTCGTAAAGATTGCGGCTTCGCCGCAAACAAACCGTAAAACTTAGCCAAAAAATTTGGATAACTTTTGATGCCCCACATCTCGAGATGAAGTGGAGCGATTTTGGGCTCATTTGGTGAAACGCCCTAGGAGGAGTTCGTTAAAATGCGACGTCAGCGAAAACGCTGACTCAGCATTTTCCCGACTTCCTGTCAAAATGGCGGACTTCCGGTTTGTCTGGGGGCGTGGCCACAATAATATATTTTGTTTGTCCTCACAGGACGAATGTCTGTACCGAATCCCGTCGCTCTGCGACAAAGTTTATGTTGGCCCCCTCCCCATAGGCGCAATGTATTTTCACTTTTGTAGGTGGCGCTGTCGCGCCATTTTTTATTTCCCCAAAACGAAACACACATTTTAATTAATTTTTCGCCGGATCTGAATTTTGGGCAAAGTTTGGTGAGTTTTTGATTATGTTCAGGGGTGCAAATTCCTGCTCAAAGAGCAGAAGAAAGAAAGAAGAAGAAGAAGAAAAAAAATTAAAGCCGCAAGCGGCATCGAGAGGCCCTCGCGGGTCTCATGGGCCGGTAGACGCCGGTTGACGCACGCCGCCGCAATAACCGGGAGGCGCTGCCGCGCCCTATGTGGTTATAACGTCGCTGCCACCCTAGGTCGAGATTATAAAAGAGCAAATGCGAGAAATGGCGCCTTCGGCGCTGATTACTCGATTGTTCCCAAAATGGCCGACCACCTGTTGGTCGCCTAGCAACCATGTAATGGAGGCCTCCCTTAGTGCCTCCATTGCACACACACTACATTGTATTGGCCTGATGAGTCATTAATCTTTGAGTAAACATCAAAACGACATTTTTAGCGTCTTCATGTGAATGATGGCTCCAACCTGCAGAGGGCGCCAGCGCGCACCCCAAATCTTTTTTATTTCACAAGCAGCATCAGACGGCCTTGACGGGCCGTATTTCAATGACTACTGTCCACAAGCTCCTTACAGGGGGCGCTAACGCGCTGTAATTGTGTATAATGTGAGATTTGTGTTTCAGTCCCATTAGATTAACATGGTGGACCCCGGGCGTCTCCATGGCAACACCGTACAAAATACGGTATGGGTCTCATTGGCTTTTTTGACCGGGATGCCATCAGCTATTATTGTGCCGAATTTTATCCATTTCCGAGAAACTAATTTTTTTTCCATAATGCATTTTTTCTTCTCGGCCTAGAGGGGGCGCTATCGCGCCAAATCTCACTTTTTCACATTTGTTGTGTCCGGGGGTGAAAGGTCAATAAAATGTATATTTCCGATTTTTTATCGGACTTCGTTTGTGCGAATGGGAGCATTTTGTTGTTTTTGATAAGTCGCAAAATTGTTCGTAAAGATTGCGGCTTCGCCGCAAACAAACCGTAAAACTTAGCCAAAAAATTTGGATAACTTTTGATGTCCCACATCTCGGGATGAGCTGGAGCGATTTTGGGCTCATTTGGTGAAACGCCCTAGGAGGAGTTCGTTAAAATGCGACGTCAGCGAAAACGCTGACTCACCATTTTTCTGACTTCCTGTCAAAATGGCGGACTTCCGGTTTGTCAGGGGGCGTGGCCACAATAATGTTTTTTGGTTGTCGTCACATGACGAATGTCTGTACCGAATCCCGTCGCTCTACGACAAAGTTTATGTTGGCCCCCTCCCCATAGGCGCAATGTATTTTCACTTTTGTAGGTGGCGCTGTCGCGCCATTTTTTATTTCCCCAAAACGAAACACACATTTTAATTAATTTTTCGCCGGATCTGAATTTTGGGCAAAGTTTGGTGAGTTTTTGATTATGTTCAGGGGTGCAAATTCCTGCTCAAAGAGCAGAAGAAAGAAAGAAGAAGAAGAAGAAAAATTAAAGCCGCAAGCGGCATCGAGAGGCCCTCGCGGGGGTTCGTTGGCCGGTTGACGCCGGTTCCCGCACGCCGCCGCAATAACCGGGAGGCGCTGCCGCGCCCTACCTGCTTATAATGTCGCTGCCACCCTCGGTGGGGTTTATAAAAGAGCAAAGGCAAGAAATGGCGCCTTCGGCGCTGATTACTCTATTTTTCCCAAAATGGCCGACCTCCTGTCGGTTGCCTAGAAACCATGTAATGTACTTTTTTGTTCGGACAGTCCTGACGCACGCGTGTACCAATTTTATTTATTTATTGCCCTGATGTGCCATTAATCTTTGTGAGTAAACATCAAAACGAGATTTTTAGCGTCTCCATGTGAATGATGGCTCCAACCTGCAGAGGGCGCTAGCGCGCCCCAAATCTTTTTTATTTCACAAGCAGCATCGGACGGCCCTGATGGGCCGTACTTCAATGACTACTGTCCACAAGCTCCTGACAGAGGGCGCTAACGCGCTGTAATGTGTATAATGTGTGATATGCGGGTCAGTCCCATTGGAATAACATGGCGAGCCTCGGTCGTCTCCATGGCAACACCGTACAAAATACGGTATGGGTCTCATTGGCTTTTTGGATCGGGATGCCATCAGCTATTATTGTGCCGAATTTTATCCATTTCCGAGAAACTAATTTTTTTCCCATAATGCATTTTTTCTTCTCAGCCTAGAGGGGGCGCTATCGCGCCAAATCTCACTTTTTCACATTTGTTGTGTCCGGGGGTGAAAGGTCAATAAAATGTATATTTCCGATTTTTAATCGGAGTTCGTTTGTGCAAATGGGAGCATTTAGTTGTTTTCGGAAAGTCGCAAAAATCTTCGTAAAGATTGCGGCTTCGCCGCACACAAACCGTAAAACTTAGCCAAAAAATTTGGATAACTTTTGATGCCCCACATCTCGAGATGAAGTGGAGCGATTTTGGGCTCATTTGGTGAAACGCCCTAGGAGGAGTTCGTTAAAATGCGACGTCAGCGAAAACGCTGACTCACCATTTTCCCGACTTCCTGTCAAAATGGCGGACTTCCGGTTTGTCTGGGGGCGTGGCCACGATAATATATTGTGTTTGTCCTCACAGGACGAAGGTCTGTACCGAATCCCGTCGCTCTGCGACAAAGTTTATGTTGGCCCCCTCCCCATAGGCGCAATGTATTTTCACTTTTGTAGGTGGCGCTGTCGCACCATTTTTTATTTCCCCAAAACGAAACACACATTTTAATTAATTTTTCACCGGACCTGAATTTTGGGCAAAGTTTGGTGAGTTTTTGACTATGTTCAGGGGGTCAAATTCCTGCTCAAAGAGCAGAAGAAAGAAGAAGAAGAAGAAGAAGAAGAAGAATAAAGAAGAATAATAATATTTCTTGCAAAAACAATATAGTCGCTTTCGCGACTACAACATATTATACATTTTTGGAAAGCTTTCGACTTCCCCCACGCACCGGTGGGGCTCGGAGGTGAATGACGAGCGCTTCGCGCTCGTCATCCACCTCCGTATGACAGTTGGCCATATTCCCCCATTCATTTTGCTGCAATTATAAGTATAAGGGCCCACACCAGAGGTGTGGGCAGTCACTGTTTTACACGGTGAGTTTACGTTTGACATGGGGACAGCGCTTCGCGCTGTTTTCGTGCGCTCCGCGCACCTCGGTACAGTGCGCTGCGCGCACTGCGTTGCGATTACAATAGGCCCTTGCTACGGCAGGCCGCTCGGGCCTAAAAATTAAAGCCGCAAGCGGCATCGAGAGGCCCTCGCGGGGGTTCGTTGGCCGGTTGACGCCGGTTCCCGCACGCCGCCGCAATAACCGGGAGGCGCTGCCGCGCCCTACCTGCTTATAATGTCGCTGCCACCCTCGGTGGGGTTTATAAAAGAGCAAAGGCAAGAAATGGCGCCTTCGGCGCTGATTACTCTATTTTTCCCAAAATGGCCGACCTCCTGTCGGTTGCCTAGAAACCATGTAATGTACTTTTTTGTTCGGACAGTCCTGACGCACGCGTGTACCAATTTTATTTATTTATTGCCCTGATGTGCCATTAATCTTTGTGAGTAAACATCAAAACGAGATTTTTAGCGTCTCCATGTGAATGATGGCTCCAACCTGCAGAGGGCGCTAGCGCGCCCCAAATCTTTTTTATTTCACAAGCAGCATCGGACGGCCCTGATGGGCCGTACTTCAATGACTACTGTCCACAAGCTCCTGACAGAGGGCGCTAACGCGCTGTAATGTGTATAATGTGTGATATGCGGGTCAGTCCCATTGGAATAACATGGCGAGCCTCGGTCGTCTCCATGGCAACACCGTACAAAATACGGTATGGGTCTCATTGGCTTTTTGGATCGGGATGCCATCAGCTATTATTGTGCCGAATTTTATCCATTTCCGAGAAACTAATTTTTTTCCCATAATGCATTTTTTCTTCTCAGCCTAGAGGGGGCGCTATCGCGCCAAATCTCACTTTTTCACATTTGTTGTGTCCGGGGGTGAAAGGTCAATAAAATGTATATTTCCGATTTTTAATCGGAGTTCGTTTGTGCAAATGGGAGCATTTAGTTGTTTTCGGAAAGTCGCAAAAATCTTCGTAAAGATTGCGGCTTCGCCGCACACAAACCGTAAAACTTAGCCAAAAAATTTGGATAACTTTTGATGCCCCACATCTCGAGATGAAGTGGAGCGATTTTGGGCTCATTTGGTGAAACGCCCTAGGAGGAGTTCGTTAAAATGCGACGTCAGCGAAAACGCTGACTCACCATTTTCCCGACTTCCTGTCAAAATGGCGGACTTCCGGTTTGTCTGGGGGCGTGGCCACGATAATATATTGTGTTTGTCCTCACAGGACGAAGGTCTGTACCGAATCCCGTCGCTCTGCGACAAAGTTTATGTTGGCCCCCTCCCCATAGGCGCAATGTATTTTCACTTTTGTAGGTGGCGCTGTCGCACCATTTTTTATTTCCCCAAAACGAAACACACATTTTAATTAATTTTTCACCGGACCTGAATTTTGGGCAAAGTTTGGTGAGTTTTTGACTATGTTCAGGGGGTCAAATTCCTGCTCAAAGAGCAGAAGAAAGAAGAAGAAGAAGAAGAAGAAGAAGAATAAAGAAGAATAATAATATTTCTTGCAAAAACAATATAGTCGCTTTCGCGACTACAACATATTATACATTTTTGGAAAGCTTTCGACTTCCCCCACGCACCGGTGGGGCTCGGAGGTGAATGACGAGCGCTTCGCGCTCGTCATCCACCTCCGTATGACAGTTGGCCATATTCCCCCATTCATTTTGCTGCAATTATAAGTATAAGGGCCCACACCAGAGGTGTGGGCAGTCACTGTTTTACACGGTGAGTTTACGTTTGACATGGGGACAGCGCTTCGCGCTGTTTTCGTGCGCTCCGCGCACCTCGGTACAGTGCGCTGCGCGCACTGCGTTGCGATTACAATAGGCCCTTGCTACGGCAGGCCGCTCGGGCCTAATAATAATATTTCCTGCAAAAACAATATAGTCGCTTTCGCGACTACATCATATTATACATTTTTGGAAAGCTTTTGACTTCCCCCACACACTCGTGGGGCTCGGAGGTGGATGACGAGCGCTTCGCGCTCGTCATCCACCTCCGTATGACAGTTGGCCATATACCCCCATTCATTTTGCTGCAATTACAAGTATAAGGGCCCACACCAGACGTGTGGGCAGTCACTGTTTTACACGGTGAGTTTACGGTTGACATGGGGACAGCGCTTCGCGCTGTTTTCGTGCGCTCCGCGCACCTCGGTACAGTGCGCTGCGCGCACTGCGTTGCGATTACAATAGGCCCTTGCTACGGCAGGCCGCTCGGGCCTAATAATAATATTTCCTGCAAAAACAATATAGTGGCTTTCGCGACTACATCATATTATACATTTTTGGAAAGCTTTTGACTTCCCCCACGCACTCGTGGGGCTCGGAGGTGGATGACGAGCGCTTCGCGCTCGTCATCCACCTCCGTATGACAGTTGGCCATATTCCCCCATTCATTTTGCTGCAATTATAAGTATAAGGGCCCACACCAGAGGTGTGGGCAGTCACTGTTTTACACGGTGAGTTTACGTTTGACATGGGGACAGCGCTTCGCGCTGTTTTCGTGCGCTCCGCGCACCTCGGTACAGTGCGCTGCGCGCACTGCGTTGCGATTACAATAGGCCCTTGCTACGGCAGGCCGCTCGGGCCTAATAATATTTCCTGCAAAAACAATATAGTCGCTTTCGCGACTACAACATATTATACATTTTTGGAAAGCTTTCGACTTCCCCCACGCAGCCGTGGGGCTCGGAGGTGGATGACGAGCGCTTCGCGCTCGTCATCCACCTCCGTATGACAGTTGGCCATATACCCCCATTCATTTTGCTGCAATTATAAGTATAAGGGCCCACACCAGAGGTGTGGGCAGTCACTGTTTTACACGGTGAGTTTACGTTTGACATGGGGACAGCGCTTCGCGCTGTTTTCGTGCGCTCCGCGCACCTCGGTTCAGTGCGCTGCGCGCACTGCGTTGCGATTACAATAGGCCCTTGCTACGGCAGGCCGCTCGGGCCTAATTAAAGCCGCAAGCGGCATCGAGAGGCCCTCGCGGGTCTTGTGGGCCGGTTACGGCACAATATCGCACGCCGCCGCAATAACCGGGAGGCGCTGCCGCGCCCTACGTGGTTATAATGTCGCTGCCACCCTAGGTCGAGATTATAAAAGAGCAAAGGCGAGAAATGGCGCCTTCGGCGCTGATTACTCGATTTTTCCCAAAATGGCCGACCACCTGTTTGTCGCCTAGCAACCATGTAATGGAGGCCTCCTTTAGTGCCTCCATTGCCGCGCCATAACCCACCGAGGGTGCCAACGTGGCCACACTACATTGTATTGCCCTGATGAGCCATTAATCTTTGTGAGTAAACATCAAAACGAGATTATTCGTGTCTCCATGTGAATGATGGCTCCAACCTGCAGAGGGCGCTAGCGCGCCCCAAATCTGTTTCATTTCACAAGCAGCATCGGACGGCCCTGACGGGCCGTACTTCAATGACTACTGTCCACAAGCTCCTCACAGAGGGCGCTAACACGCTGTAAATGTGTATAATGTGAGATTTGTGTGTCAGTCCTATTGGATTAACATGGGTAGCCTTGGTCGTCTCCATGGCAACACCGTACAAAATACGGTATGGGTCTCATTGGCTTTTTGGATCGGGATGCCATCAGCTATTATTGTGCCGAATTTTATCCATTTCCGATAAACTAATTTTTTTCCCATAATGCATTTTTTCTTCTCGGCCTAGAGGGGGCGCTGTCGCGCCAAATCTCAATTTTTCACAATTGTTGTGTCCGGGGGTGAAAGGTCAATAAAATGTATATTTCCGATATTTAATCGGAGTTTGTTTGTGCGAATGGGAGCATTTTGTTGTTTTCGGTAAGTCGCAAAATTCTTCATAAAGATTGCGGCTTCGCCGCAAACAAACCGTAAAACTTAGCCAAAAAATTAGGATAACTTTTGATGCCCCACATCTCGAGATGAGCTGGAGCGATTTTGGGCTCATTTGGAGAAACGCCCTAGGAGGAGTTCGTTAAAATGCGACGTCAGCGAAAACGCTGACTCACCATTTTCCCGACTTCCTGTCAAAATGGCGGACTTCCGGTTTGTTTGGGGGCGTGGCCACAATAATGTTTTTTGGTTGTCGTCACATGACGAATGTCTGTACCGAATCTCGTCGCTCTATGACAAAGTTTATGTTGGCCCCCTCCCCATAGGCGCAATGTATTTTCACTTTTGTAGGTGGCGCTGTCGCGCCATTTTTTATTTCCCCAAAACGAAACACACATTTTAATTAATTTTTCACCGGATCTGAATTTTGGGCAAAGTTTGGTGAGTTTTCAACTACGTTCAGGGGGTCAAATTCCTGCTCAAAGAGCAGAAGAAGAAAGAAGAAGAAAAATTAAAGCCGCAAGCGGCATCGAGAGGCCCTCGCGGGGGTTCGTTGGCCGGTTGACGCCGGTTCCCGCACGCCGCCGCAATAACCGGGAGGCGCTGCCGCGCCCTACGTGGTTATAATGTCGCTGCCACCCTAGGTCGAGATTATAAAAGAGCAAAGGCGAGAAATGGCGCCTTCGGCGTTGATTACTCGATTTTCCCCAAAATGGCCGACCACCTGTTGGTCGCCTAGCAACCATGTAATGGAGGCCTCCCTTAGTGCCTCCATTGCCGCGCCATAACCCTATCGAGGGCGCCAACGTGGCCACACCACATTTTATTGCCCTGATGTGCCATTAATCTTTGTGAGTAAACATCAAAACGAGATTTTTCGCGTCTTCATGTGAATGATGGCTCCAACCTGCAGAGGGCGCTAGCGCACCCCAAATCTTTTTTAGTTCACAAGCAGCATCGGACGGCCCTGACGGGTCGTACTTCAATGACTACTGTCCACAAGCTCCTCACAGAGGGCGCTAACACGCTGTAATAGTGTATAATGTGTGATATGCGGGTCAGTCCCATTGGAATAACATGGTGGGCCTCGGTCGTCTCCATGGCAACACCGTACAAAATACGGTATGGGTCTCATTGGCTTTTTGGATCGGGATGCCATCAGCTATTATTGTGCCGAATTTTATCCATTTCCGAGAAACTAATTTTTTTTCCATAATGCATTTTTTCTTTTCAGCCTAGAGGGGGCGCTATCGCGCCAAATCTCACTTTTTCACATTTGTTGTGTCCGGGGGTCAAAGGCCAATAAAATGTATATTTCCGATTTTTAATCGGAGTTCGTTTGTGCAAATGGGAGCATTTTGTTGTTTTCGGAAAGTCGCAAAAATCTTCGTAAAGATTGCGGCTTCGCCGCAAACAAACCGTAAAACTTAGCCAAAAAATTTGGATAACTTTTGATGCTCCACATCTCGAGATGAAGTGGAGCGATTTTGGGCTCATTTGGTGAAACGCCCTAGGAGGAGTTCGTTAAAATGCGACGTCAGCGAAAACGCTGACTCAGCATTTTCCCGACTTCCTGTCAAAATGGCGGACTTCCGGTTTGTCTGGGGGCGTGGCCACAATAATATATTTTGTTTGTCCTCACAGGACGAATGTCTGTACCGAATCTCGTCGCTCTATGACAAAGTTTATGTTGGCCCCCTCCCCATAGGCGCAATGTATTTTCACTTTTGTAGGTGGCGCTGTCGCGCCATTTTTTATTTCCCCAAAACGAAACACATATTTTAATTAATTTTTCACCGGATCTGAATTTTGGGCAAAGTTTGGTGAGTTTTCAACTATGTTCAGGGGGTCAAATTCCTGCTCAAAGAGCAGAAGAAGAAGAAGAAGAAAGAATAAATAAAGAAGAATAATAATATTTCTTGCAAAAACAATATAGTCGCTTTCGCGACTACAACATATTATGCATTTTTTTAAAGCTTTCGACTTCCCCCACGCACCCGTGGGGCTCGGAGGTGGATGACGAGCGCTTCGCGCTCGTCATCCACCTCCGTATGACAGTTGGCCATATACCCCCATTCATTTTGCAGCAATTATAAGTATAAGGGCCCACACCAGAGGTGTGGGCAGTCACTGTTTTACACGGTGAGTTTACGTTTGACATGGGGACAGCGCTTCGCGCTGTTTTCGTGCGCTCCGCGCACCTAGGTTCAGTGCGCTGCGCGCACTGCGTTGCGATTACAATAGGCCCTTGCTACGGCAGGCCGCTCGGGCCTAATAATAATAATATTTCCTGCAAAAACAATATAGTCGCTTTCGCGACTACAACATATTATACATTTTTGGAAAGCTTTCGACTTCCCCCCACGCACCCGTATGACAGTTGGCCACGCACCCGTATGACAGTTGGCCATATACCCCCATTCATTTTGCTGCAATTATAAGTATAAGGGCCCACACCAGAGGTGTGGGCAGTCACTGTTTTACACGGTGAGTTTACGGTTGACATGGGGACAGCGCTTCGCGCTGTTTTCGTGCGCTCCGCGCACCTAGGTTCAGTGCGCTACGCGCACTGCGTTGCGATTACAATAGGCCCTTGCTACGGCAGGCCGCTCGGGCCTAATAATAATAATATTTCCTGCAAAAACAATATAGTCGCTTTCGCGACTACAACATATTATACATTTTTGGAAAGCTTTTGACTTCCCCCACGCACCGGTGGGGCTCGGAGGTGGATGACGAGCGCTTCGCGCTCGTCATCCACCTCCGTATGACAGTTGGCCATATACCCCCATTCATTTTGCTGCAATTATAAGTATAAGGGCCCACACCAGAGGTGTGGGCAGTCACTGTTTTACACGGTGAGTTTACGTTTGACATGGGGACAGCGCTTCGCGCTGTTTTCGTGCGCTCCGCGCACCTCGGTACAGTGCGCTGCGCGCACTGCGTTGCGATTACAATAGGCCCTTGCTACGGCAGGCCGCTCGGGCCTAACAAGAAGAGCTGGACGTGTCCGCACCGCGCTGCGCCCGCGGGGTAAACAAACACACCCCTGAGCGTCATGTTAAACTTGTGAACTTAAACGACTTTATTCAACTGGCCACTTCGCCAGAAGTTGGAATTTCTTTATGGGATTCAGCGACTATCAGC
The DNA here is from genome assembly GCA_021464625.1 of Proterorhinus semilunaris. Taxonomy (NCBI): domain Eukaryota; kingdom Metazoa; phylum Chordata; class Actinopteri; order Gobiiformes; family Gobiidae; genus Proterorhinus; species Proterorhinus semilunaris. The sequence goes on from CM038360.1 coordinate 25,322,700, forward strand.
CAAAATAGTGTTTGTCTGTGACCGTCACGTCACTGATGGATGTTTGGTGAACCTTGGCCAGAATCAAAGTGGATTAAACTCTTATAACCGGCGATGATGGAGAGGCCAGAGTGGCCGGTGAGTAAATCAAAACGTGTGTTAGCCATTTATGAAGCTGTGTTGCACATGTCAACTCCTTATAACTGCATTGTGAAGTAACTTCACTTATTGCTGTGATATTTATATTTCTACTACGGTAAAGTTGCATCGGCTGCATCAACTCGGGAAAGGGGCGGAGTTAACTGAATCCAAGCGTCTCGTCTTCCAGGTTTGAAAAATACCTCCAGAAAAGACTTATAGTGGTAAAGGTAAATATATCATATAAATGCCTATACTTTACTTTGGAATGGCTAAAATAGCATGATACAGATCCTTTAAGGTGTACTTTATTGTCTCCGTAGGGAAATTTGTCCTCTGCATTTGACCCATTTTGCCAGTGGCATCAAACAACTTTATAGTTTGATCGCACAAGGAGCAGTGGGCGACGGCACCCATCTCCACATTTTAGCGGCCTCATCTTCTTCAACGCTTCGTTCCGTACTGGCTGACAACTATTGCGTCATTGTCAAAACTCAGAAAAGTCTTCCACATTTCTAAAGCCTATAATCCAACATTATATTGGGTCGGAACCGTTGCACGCTCAAAGTAAAGTGTGTTTATCAGGCTGTGCTGAAACCGTAAACTACGCTGTAAATCAAAACTGAAAGTTATTCCCACAGCAGCCAGTAGGAGGAGCCCCAGGCAAAGTCTTTTTACCAGCTCTAGCCCCTGTATTTCATTGTTACTATTTAATTCTACAAAATAAAATTTCAATTCTTAGGCACCCAATAAGTCTATTTTTAAGCTCCATAATATAGGATATTTTTTCTCCACTTTAAATAAAATAAAAGTTGGCTTAACTTTGTCTCTTGTACTAAACCTGTTTCAGAGATTTGTGGTTTAATGTGTTGTTACACCCCTTTTAATGAGAAATAAGTTAAGATGACAAATCACTATTTTACAGACCAGAACTTATATTTTATGAGTTGTTTATTTTCTTCAAGATGATTCTTCAACATCATCTTGGCTAATGACCGTGTAGCTGTACGTTGTTCGAATATCCTGTTCCATCCGCTGTTTTTGTTGTTCCTCACCGTCACCAAAGCCCTGTGTGGTCGAGTATTAAGCGCAGACTAACAGTGAAGAGAAGAGTCCAGAATGGTCTCTCTATATTTAACACCGAGAAACTCAAGTCAGCTCCTGACGTCCTGAGACCGAGCACCGATATCTGCCACTGTATTAAACTGTCAGCGCAGAATGGTGCTGTTGCTGACTGGACTTACACAGCTAGATCAGACATCATTGTCAATTTCTTTTTTTTTTTAAGGGAACTGGTTTATTGTCACTTATTTCTGGCCCAAACTCATTCCTAACTTTCCAGATGCATTTCTAACACCCCAGTCTTTCCCAGGGATGAGTTAATAATTCAGAGTCAGAAAACGTTATTGATCCCAAAGGGCACGAGTGTTTCACAAACACATCACAGTGTCAGTCCCAACAATTGAGCAAAGAAGAACATTTGCTCATTGGCTTCAGCATCTACTTTAGCATGGGTTTACTGTAATATAGTTTGTCCACACTGGGTTACGTGTACGTAATGATGTAAGCACGTCAGTGTGTGCCATGTACAAAGTGAGCTCTCCTACCACGTTACTCCTAATTATAAACTGTCACTCAAAACATTCGCTTCATCATTTCTGTTTACCTGAAATAACAGTAGAAGACATACCGTCTTTCCACTTTCCACATTGACGTCACATCTGCTTCACTTCCTTGTTTCCTTGTTTGCATGTGCACTTCTGCTCGTGTGCCACATGAGCACTTTTGACCAATCAGGGCGGCGGATCTCCTAATCTAACAAATGAAGAATTTCAAAAGGGAGAAAAGGTAAGTAAAGAGGGCACACTATTTGACATCCGCAAACCGACAATAACCCAGCCTTACAGAACAACGTTTCCGGTCCCCGGCGCCGTTCGATGTGGACACCTGCGGGGATGCCCAGGCCCGGCCTCCGACCAGTCAATACCGAACAGTCAATAGTGCGAGGGTTCAGTGCGATAATAACTAGGTCACGGTCTAAACTTAGCGCGATTGACTGGAGTGCGTTTCCCTCCCGTTTCTACCGCCTCGAGCAGAGTTTGGCATTAGAGGTTTTCATCAAACAACTTGGAAGGGGCTGAGATCTGGAGGTTGAAGTCATTTGTCGGTTACTCAGACACGGAAACCTGCAGTAATACTAATACTACTACGACTTAAACCTGCACAGAGGGTCTAATATTATATACAGATGCTGCACAATGTTATCGCAGATGCTCAGTTTGAAATCATGTACAACATTTTCTAATCCGCATTGAGCATACTCATTACTCAACATAATCTGGTTATGTCGTCATGTCATTAGGTTGGTCAATAATTGATTTCTCTCGTGTCATATTCATATATAATGCACATGACACAGCCCACTGTATCTGTAAGTGTAGTACAGTACCTATGAATTGAAAGCCAAGACCTACAAAATGGATCTTTTCGCTTGTTTTTTGTTGCTCTCTTGTGGCTTTTTTTTCGCTGTTGTCAATTTCTCAAGAAGCTTTTAGACGTGGGTGATGCTGAACTGGAGAAAATGGTTCAGGTGGGGATTAAGATGTTTCCGAAAGAGCTTTGCCTCTCGGAATCACGCGTGTGCTCAGATACAGGAATGTGTCAAAACATATGACGCGATCAAGACATGATTAAAAAGGAACAAGCCACAGTTTTTCCACACTGAGATTATGTTCTTACCGGAGGTTGATGCGTACCCGTCTGGTCTTTGTGCGTGCGCTCAGTCACGCAAAACGACCAAAGATGATGTTAGCGTTTATCCTCTCCCAGTGTATTCCTATGGCTCTAATTTGTAGATTTTCAACACTTCAAAATAGTAATATGGGAACAAACTGGGGTCTGCTATTTCAGGTGAGCCACAAACAGGACAAATACCACACGATAAAAGTCACAAACAAACTTTCCCAGTTCCACTAACCAGAACTCTTTTCTCTCCATCTTCCTCCAAGCGTCATTCGAATGTGGTTTGGACACGTGGAAACAGGCTGGTTGAGATTCCACACCGAGGCAAACAAAAGAGAGAAAGTACTTTTTGTTCCTCCACAGTTTATTCACAACCTGTTTATAGGAATACACAGATACAATCATGAGTTGACGTGAACATTCCGATGACCTCTCACATCCGATTTATTTTTAGCTACATGTGATGCATGCTATTATTGCATTTATGGACTTTCCATCCATCCATCCATCCATTTTCTTCCGCTTTATCCGGGGCCGGGTCGCGGGGGCAGCAGTCTCAGCAGAGATGCCCAGACTTCCCGATCCACGCACACCTCCTCCAGCTGTTCTGGGGGGACCCCGAGACGACACCAGGCCAGCTCGGAGACATAGTCCCACCAGCGTGTCCTGGGCCTTCCACGAGGCCTCTTCCCAGTGGGACATGCCTGGAACACCTCCCGAGGGAGGCAACCAGGAGGCATCCGGAACAGATGCCCTAGCCACCTCAGCTGGCTCCTTTCGACGTGGAGGAGTAGCGGCTCGAGTCCGAGCTCCTCCCGGGTAACTGAGCTCCTCACCCGATCTCGGAGGGTGCGCCCAGCCACCCTGCGGAGGAAACTCATTTCGGCCGCTTGTATTCGCGATCTTGTCCTTTCGGTCATTACCCAAATCTCATGACCATAGGTGAGGGTGGGAACGTAGATCGATCGGTAAATCGAGAGCTTCGCCCCCTGACTCAGCTCCCTCTTCACCACAACGGTCCGATACAGCGACCGCATCACTGCTGACGCCGCACCGATCCGTCTACCGATCTCACGCTCCATCCGTCCCTCACTCGTGAACATGACCCCGAGATACTTGAACTCCTCCACTTGGGGCAAGGACTCCCCACCGACCTGAAGCGGGAGAACCACCTTTTTCCGGTGGAGAACCATGGCCTCAGATTTGGAGGTGCTGATCCTCATCCCGCCCGCTTCACACTCGGCTGCAAACCGCCCCAGTGCGCGCTGGAGGTCCTGATTTGATGAAGCCAACAGAACAACATCGTCTGCAAAGAGCAGAGATGATATTCTGAGGTTCCCAAACCGGACACCCTCCGGCCCCTGGCTGCGCCTAGAAATTCTGTCCATAAAAGTAATGAACAGAACCGGTGACAAAGGGCAGCCCTGGCGGAGACAACACGCACCGGGAACAGGTCTGACTTACTGCCGGCAATGCGAACCAAGCTCCTGCTGCAGTCATACAGGGAACGGACAGCCCTTAGTAGAGGGCCCCGGACCCCATACTCCCGGAGCACCCCCCACAGGGCACCACGAGGGACACGGTCGAACGCTTTCTCCAGATCCACAAAACACATGTGGACTGGTTGGGCGAACTCCCACAAACCCTCGAGCACCCGATGAAGGGTATAGAGCTGGTCCAGTGTTCCACGACCGGGACGAAAACCGCATTGTTCCTCCTGGATCCGAGGTTCGACTATCCAGTATAGGTTTATATACCATATGAACAAAGACCAGTTTGTTTCTGCTGTGTAAACTATTATATTCATATATCATATTCTTCAGTTGAGTAAAGCCGTTTTAAGCGACTTTTATGTAGCATGCAAATGTTTTAGAAGTAATGTCATTTCAGGTGAACTTGTCTTTAAGTTTATTCCAAGTGTATTCAGGGCATAACACAGTAAATACAAGTTTACCCTCTTTAGCTGATGGCATGCTAATAAATCCATTGCGCCTTGATGAAAACACGTTGTTTTTCTTTTGATTTATTATCATATATTGTATAGAACGTACCAAATTTTCAAACCACATTATCAACGTTTCTTGGGATCACAAGTTGGATTAAATGGAGTAAACGTCACTGGCGCTTTAGTTCCTTCACGAGACCTGATCAGTATCTTGCCTGGGAGTGAAACTTTAGAGGCGAATCAGCACGTTGATCTAAAATACAGGAAGTCTTTAAAACAGTACGAGGCAGTAAACCTATAAACCCCCGTCTAAATTCAGCCTCATTCCACTGGGCCATTTTATCTGCGCTATTTACAGTATAAGCAACTGTAGCACTCTGCTAAGGCTATTTTAACTATTAGTTTAACCAGGAGGGACTTGGGCCCACTGCTTTTCAGGCTTTTCTGCATACAGCGTTGTTTTTTCCATATTTAAAGTATATTTTCTGCTTTATTGGTATTTGTAAAACTACTTGAAACCTTTGAGACCTTTTTACATAACTTATAATGTAAGTGTTTAGTAAATATCCCAAGGACTCAGTGGGCCCGATCTTGTGCTTCTCTATGGCACAACCTTTTGAGCTTATTATTGCGCTTTTTGGCGCATTGAGTGGGCTGTAGTGGGCAAGACAGACTCCCATGGCCAATGAAGAGGGGTGGTGGGGGAGCTTGGGTGCTTTTAGTGTCAAAACCAGACCATGCATTTGTCTCCAGCAGGTTAGACTACTGTAACGGCTGCTCACTGGCCTTTCTAAACGAGCTGTTAGAGCTGCAGAACATCCAGAACGCTGCTGCTCGAGTCCTGACAAGAACCAGGAAATACGACCATATTAGTCCAGTGCTCCGGTCTCTGCACTGGCTTCCTGTCACTCAGAGAATAGAATTTAAAACAGCTCTGCTTGTGTACAAGTCTTTTCATGGTTTAGCACCAAAGTACATCTCTGACATGTTAGAGCCGTATGAACCATCTCGGGCCCTGAGAACTTCAGGGAGGGCTCTCCTGGTGGTTCCCAGAGTCAATAATAAACACGCTGAGGCTGCGTTTCAGTTTCATGCAGCTAAAATCTGGAACAGTCTTCATGAGGATGTGAGACAGGCCTCAACTCTGACAATGTTCAAATCCAGGCTAAAAACAGCTCTTTTTACCCGAGCCTATGAAAACTGAAAGTATTTTATCTGCACTCTTGCCTTTTACTGTAATTGATGAATTTTTATGTTGATGTTTTAATGATTGATTTGATCTGTTTTCTTGTAATTTTATGCAACTGTGAAAGCACTTTGAATTGCCTTGTGTATGAATTGTGCTCTACAAATAAACTCGCCTTGCCTTGCCTTTTGTTTGGGTCGCGTTAACGCATTAAAGGAAGAACAAGAGGCAGCGCAATGTAAAACGAGCCCCTCTCGCTGTGGTAAAAAAGGGAAGTAGTGCCAAATGAAACTTAGAACAATAGTATCTGCCGACAAACGTGATAATGTTGGCAAAGGAAGAGAGTTTGGTCATGGACAGGATCGGAACTGGTTTGGCGGAAGTGTTTGGTCTTCGATGATTCGCGCTCTGGTTTAAACATGGCACAACTACGACTGCACTAGGGTGTGCTTGAAACCCAAGTTCTGTGAAATGGACTTTTTAGAGCTTTCTACCGTGTTACAATGTTGTTCTCTCATCAAAAACAGACCTGAAGCCGTGTCCTGACCCACTCGCACAATCTTTGAGTTATCTCTTGGATCCTCTCCAGTGGTCGTTCTTAGCAGAGTGGCTTCGTTATAGATCAATAACAAGGTGTAAGATAGAGATAAAGATGTGTTTGAGATTATTATCCCGACCTGCAGGCCCAAACCTTTGACTCCTGAAGGTCGCACTAGCACTAATTGGGGGAAAGGGGGCTGGGATTGTGGAAGTGAGTCCATTTAGGCCGTGGAGCTCATCGTCTGTTTTAATGCTGTGTGTTGCTTTTGACTGCACAGGGAGCACTTGCAGCTGTCCAACGAGAGGAGCGGACCGGATAGACGCTGGGACAGAGTGAGGAATCAAAGGAGACAGGAAACCGCTCAGTCTGGAGGAAATGCATCACACTTCATCCTATACAGTAGACAGACACAACATTACATCCAAAACAAGCCCATTGTATTTGATCAAAAGGGTACGAGACAACTATGATCCAACAACTAGAATAAAGTGAAACCACAAAGCAAACACACATAAGATTATTTGAATGATTTACTACTTAATCTTAGTATACTATAAAGCATCAACTTTATAGAAGCAAGGATAGTGAACAAGTCGACAATTGCTGTTTAGAATCTCACATACACCCCTCACATTTGTCCACATATTTAGTTTTAGTTTATTTGTTTATTTGAGCAGTATACATTCTGCTCAAAAGGAGTGGGCTGAAGCAAAAAGCTTATTTGCGCCCCCCCCCCCGAAATTCAGTGCAATAAAGAAATAAATTTCACACAATGGTACAGAAGGAGCAAAACAACAAGACCTCATCCAAAGACAATTTAATACATTTCAAGCATCTACATTCGCACAGACCAACTTACAAAACAATATTTGAACTGTTTATATAATTAATTGAAACGAAGCACAATTACAACAACGATCTTGTTTCATGTACGATGTCTAGCACAAAGCAAGTAAAAAAATGCGATCATTAATATATTTCTTTCAGATTGTTACCCGTGCCAAACATTACCGAGTTACTTTTATGTTATAAAGGTACATTAATACATATACTCCGAGATCTTGCTACTTCCCAGTTGTCATTACTATCCTCAATATAATTTTATATTGAGGATGGTAATGACGAGCGGCCTGGCAGGGCTCGGGCCTAGAAACAGAGCGCAGAGCGCTCCTCATGCACAAGACAGTAATTGGGGGACTCCCGGCACCCCGACCTGTCCGGTCATATCGGCGAGCGCAACCCTACGGGTGGTTTACTGGATGTGAGACCTTTCCGATGATACAAATATAATATTGTTATTGTATGGGTTTTTCTTATTAGGCCCGAGCGTCCTGGCAGGGCTCGGCCTATTGATATTGTACAAACAGCCGAAAAGAAACAGAGCGCGGAGCGCTCCCCATGCATCAGACAGTAATAGGGGTCTCCCGGCCAACCCGACCTGTCCGGGGATATAAGCGTGTGCTGCTTTCGCAGCACATTTGTTGCTGCTCGCTGGAAAAAAGGTGAAAACCACAGGCATGGACATGGACAAGAAAGCAGTCGATGATGAGCGTGTTGCATAGAGGGTTATATAGAGGGTGCCGTGAATTTACACATTTATACAAGAGCTACACAGATTAGACTGGTTTGTGGTTAATTTCCATTCCTTCATTTTAGTCCAATGCAGTGTTCATTTCGTCATAATTTCAGTCAAAATCATATTTTTGCAGATTAAAATTGGACAAAGACCAAATGAAACGTTTTATACGAGAATAAAACTATGACTAAAATGTCCAGATATTTTTGTTGACTAAAATATGACTAAATAAAAAAAAAATCATCCAAACTTCCAATGACAAAGTTTGAAAGAGCCCCATATCATTTCAATCCAAGAGCTCTGTGCTTTATTCATGTGGAGAACAAAAATAAAGCAGAGGACCTTCATCAAATATGCTTATACTAAATATTATAGATGCAAAGTCAACTAAATTGACATGCAATTTTAGTCGACTAAACTAGACTAAAATTGAAGAAAAATTATTAAATAAATTACATTTTCGTCAAAAGATTAAGACTAAAACTACAACTTAAAATATGTTTAACACTGGTCCTGTTGTGATGTGGGTTTTTGGTTGTTGGTTTTGTCCTGGTTTTAGTTTGTTTCTCCCCTGTCCTGGTCTGTGTCTCTGTCTTGTGTTTATTTTGATAGTCTTGGTCTGTGTCTGTGTCGTCCTGCTTTCCCTTCCTCCTGTTGATTGCCTGCCCCGCCCTAATGTGTGTCACCTGTGCCCCGTTTCCTTGTGTATTTATACCCCTGTGTTCTCCCCTGTCCTCGTGGGATCATTGTATGTTTTTGCCGGTTTTGGTGTCGCTGGTTTCTGTACGTGCCTGTAAGTTTTTTGTTCGTTGTTGTTTTTCTGGTACTTGGACCTTTTTTCCATTAAACTTAAGTTCTGCTCCGATTCCTGGGCTGTGTGCATTTTGGGTCATTCCTGCCCCGCAACCACGACAGAATGATCCCACCAACTGAAGACCCAGCAGACAGCGCCTGGTATGCCCTCTACCGTTGGTTGGGGGGTCGTTCCCCCCCGGAGACACTGACGGCATGGTGCAAGCCGGCGGCAGCCGAAAGTGGGGGGCTGGGAGGAAGACGCGGGCCACGCAGAAGGCGTGGACCCCGGTCCTCTCCTTCCACTTGCCACCCCCCATCTACCTCGCCAAGACGAGCTGTTTGTGTCCTGGGGCATCCGCCTGCCTCTCTCGTGGGCTCACGCCTCGCCCGACCGCCGCCTGGCTCGGCTCTCCTCCGGGGCTTCGTCCGATCTTCGCAGCTGCCGGCGGACAAGCCCGCGGGCCGGCCCACTCCGCGGTCTCCACTGCGGTCCCCGCTGCCTTCGTTTTGCCCGCCGCCTGTCCCCGCTCCGCGCCTGAGCTCCGCCCGGCCGCCGCCGGTGCCTGCTGCGGAGTACCCGGACCTGCCTCCGCCGCCTTGGCCCGCGGCGGAGTACCCGGACCTGCCTCCGCCGCCTTGGCCCGCTGCGGAGGATCCGGACCTGCCTCCGCCGCCTTGGCCTGCTGGGGAGGATCCGAACCTGCCTCCTTCTGAGACCCCTGACCCGCCTCGGCCGGAGACTCCAGACCCGCTCCCGCCTCGGCCGGAGACTCCAGACCCGCTCCCGCCTCGGCCGGAGACTGCAGACCCGCTCCCGCCTCGGCCGGAGACTCCAGACCCGCTCCCGCCTCGGCCGGAGACTCCAGACCCGCTCCCGCCTCGGCCGGAGACTCCAGACCCGCTCCCGCCTCGGCCGGAGACTCCAGACCCGCTCCCGCCTCGGCCGGAGACTCCAGACCCGCTCCCGCCTCGGCCGGAGACTCCAGACCCGCTCCCGCCTCGGCCGGAGGCCCCTGACCCGCCTCTGCCTCGGCCGGAGGCCCCTGACCCGCCTCTGCCTCGGCCGGAGGCCCCTGACCCGCCTCTGCCTCGGCCGGAGGCCCCTGACCCGCCTCTGCCTCGGCCGGAGGCCCCTGACCCGCCTCTGCCTCGGCCGGAGGCCCCTGACCCGCCTCTGCCTCGGCCGGAGGCCCCTGACCCGCCTCTGCCTCGGCCGGAGGCCCCTGACCCGCCTCTGCCTCGGCCGGAGGCCCCTGACCCGCCTCTGCCTCGGCCGGAGGCCCCTGACCCGCCTCGGCCGGAGGCCCCTGATCCGCCTCGGCCGGAGGCCCCTGATCCGCCTCGGCCGGAGGCCCCTGACCCGGATCCGCCTGAGCCGCCTGACCAGTCTCCGGATCCGCCTGGGCCGCCTGACCCGGATCCGCCTGACCCGGATCCGCCTGAGCCTCCAGACCCGCCTGAGCCTCCAGACCCGCCTGAGCCTCCAGACCCGCCTGAGCCTCCAGACCCGTCGCCCCCGTGGAGACCCCCGGATCCGCGGCCTCCGCCGGAGCCCCCGGACCCGCTGCCTCCAGGGTAGCCCCCAGGACTCTCCGTGCCCCCTGGGGTTGGGGTTCGTGGTTCCCGCCTCCGGGCCCCCTCCGCCCGCCCGGGCCCGTCGGACTTTTGGGCTGTTTTTTGTTTTGGACGTCTGGTAGCCGTCCCTTGGAGGGGGGGTACTGTTGTGATGTGGGTTTTTGGTTGTTGGTTTTGTCCTGGTTTTAGTTTGTTTCTCCCCTGTCCTGGTCTGTGTCTCTGTCTTGTGTTTATTTTGATAGTCTTGGTCTGTGTCTGTGTCGTCCTGCTTTCCCTTCCTCCTGTTGATTGCCTGCCCCGCCCTAATGTGTGTCACCTGTGCCCCGTTTCCTTGTGTATTTATACCCCTGTGTTCTCCCCTGTCCTCGTGGGATCATTGTATGTTTTTGCCGGTTTTGGTGTCTCTGGTTTCTGTACGTGCCTGTAAGTTTTTTGTTCGTTGTTGTTTTTCTGGTACTTGGACCTTTTTTTCATTAAACTTAAGTTCTGCTCCGATTCCTGGGCTGTGTGCATTTTGGGTCATTCCTGCCCCGCATCCATGACAGGTCCAATGACACGTTATAATAAAATATGTGCGGAAATGGATCAGTATCAAACTGCTGCTAAAAGATGATTAATGCTGAAAAAGCAACTCAGCTGGACCCTTGGTCTACACTCAACCAGTGCTTCTTAAACAATGCTCAGCACTCAAGCATTTCCTCAGGCGGAACTTGGCGTGAAAATGTCGAGAAGCGCTGCACTAAACTATATCGGTCCACTCTTGTGGAATAAGTAATAACTAGCCGCTCTGACAGACTGAGGGAGCTGGACCAGGCGTCACAGAGAGACGTGCTCACCGTCAGTCCTGCTCATTCCCCATAGCCTTCTTGGGTTACTGCCAACCTTAGCACTTTTTGTTTTATAGAACCAGCCTATATGTGTGCATGGTGAGAAGTCCAAGGCTGGCAGGTGATGGGCAGATTTAACTTTAGGCAGCAGAAATGTCAACATTGCCGTATAATGAAGTGGGAGCATGAAATGAACAAACAACAAATGAACTTGGGGAGTCTGTGTACACTGGTGTGGATGTGAGTGTGAATGGGAGGGTTTAATGTAAAGTGCCCACTTGAGGTAGAAAAGTACTGTATTGTTTAATGTACTTCCTCTCTCCGTTTTAACGAGGAGTGTCCGGCTAGCCATGGGGGCGTTTTGGATGAGCTACAGAACCACCTTAGCGGTACATTTTCACCAACCAATCAAAGAGGGTTTGAAAAAAACGTAATTTCATCTACTTGACTTCCGTCAAAGTCAATGGTTGAAGTAAAGTAGAAGCAGCGATCTAGCATGGAAGTGCCGAAAGCAGCATACGCATGGTCGCGATCGTGATATGGCCGTAAGTATTTCTTGATTTTACTCTCTTGAATTTCTTTCCATTGTACTGATATGTAAGACAAACACAATGATAACTTTGTTATTTGATTATTCATCGATTTGAATAATAAAGATGAAAAAGCTGATGAATAGCGCTGGCGAGGCTAACGGTTGTCTACGTTAGCTAACGGTAACGAACTGCTATATTAAGATTGTTTCAACATTCAAAATCATCCGAAGAAAAGTGTCAATAGATTATGTATGCAGTCCATGGTTGTTTGGCACATCCAAATAGAATTTACAATGAAAATGACAAGTTTGATTTGTCTCTAGTGAATACCATAAAAAGTATAGGTACTAAAATGTTATGTGAATGTTTGTATTAAACACAATTTGTCCAAAAAGCAAGTAATGATGCTGCAAGATGATTACAATTATATTTAAGTGTCTTTCTTTGTTTTTAGGATCATTTCTCGAGCTTGTGCAGTGGTCAAAAGCCACAAGCTTTAAAATGCTCGGAGGCAAACTGCACATTACTGCACTGCCCTGTCTGTCTGGTGGAGACACACCTTCAAAGCCACCTCAAGACCGTGGTACGTCACGGAGGTATGATTTCTTTGCTTGGCTAGTATTATTCTCCTGGTTTCTCCTGGACCATATGTTCTCCATGCATGTTTTAATATTTTCATCTAAACACAACATTTTTTGTGACACTGCTATTCAGTAGATGCCACTGAGTGGATTTGATAAAGAATGAGTGCCTTATTTTTCTTATACTAAAATATATCAGATCCTTAAAAAAATGGTATGATATTACCTTATAATATATATGTAATGTTTGCAGTGTTCCTTTATTGTAGTTAATAAATACATGTTTGTTTGTTTGTCTTCCCCCCCCCTCCCCCCTACCTCATATAATATATGTTTGTATATATTTGAAGTCCATTAGGAATTGCTTTTACTCCCTGGCTAGTTATTATGACATTTTCATTACAATTTTGTGATGTGTTTTTGTGGCTGAAGGTGGAATATTGGCAATTCCCTTTGGCGGCCCAATGTTACATTTTAAATGAAATGCAAAAAATACTTTTTATTTTTCTCCCCTCCGTAACGTCGCATTGGCTGTGGCTAGAGAAGAGTGGAAAGTCAGCTTTGGCATTTGAGACTGGAGCTTTAATGCATGGCATTTATTGCCAGTATTTCTTTGTGACAGTTTAACCTGATTTCCATTATCTCTGAATATATCTGCTACCAAATGGGCTGCATCAATGACATTTTAAGGTTGATTAAAGACTGAATGCCAGTATCTGGTCATGATTTAGCATGCAATTTTATATTATTGATAGGGTACATCTCATCAGGAGTTCAACAACAATATCGGCGTGTTCATGCTGATGGTGAGATGTAGCTCTACACTGAACTGTCTCTTGATTAAATGTAATTGGTAACACTTTGCCTTCATTTCAGTATGCCGCCGAATATGCTGCCCTCCAAAAACAACATGACGTTTGTGAAGTGAGTCTTGTCCAGGGAAATGTGTCATTTAAAAAAAATATTGTTTCCTCTTCCTTGGTGTAAATGGTGTCAACATTGTACATCGTTAGACCATTCTTTATTTTTCGCCTGGTACTGTATAATCATTGTAGCGTAGCTTTTTCAGTTAAAGTATATACTGTCGTATATGACGATGTAATGCTACGGAATGTTGATCAGTGTTTTATTGAAGTGACTTAAATCTAACTTTTCAGGATGACGTGACTGCAATCAGAAGGTGGTGGTGTGTGCAGCTGCTGCAGACAATCTCTGAGAGGTGTTGCATTTTATTCATAGTTTTTATTTACTGGAATTAGTAGCTCATACTCTCAATCTCTCAGCAACTGTCAACAATGTTTAGATCAATTGCCAAGCAGTATAATCCAACTATCCATATTAACCACTACATTGTAGATTGTCTTGAAATTAAAAGTAATGTGGTGCAGATTGAAATAGGCATGATTTACCAGGTGGCGGGCCGGGGAAGTGGGCTTGCGGTTTGCCTTCGTCAACTGTTTGCTTCAAACAAAAACTGGAAGAAGGCTCTGGTGGTTCTTAAATTCAGAGGCCATGGGAAGTATCAGATCGAGGATGTACAGTTTCCAATGGAAAAAAGTCAATAATGCCCTGTAAACTAATGGCTCGTGCCAGTTTCAATGCATAGTTTCCTTTTTTGGTTGATATATTTGGTACAAAGACTTTTTCTGAATATTGTTTTCTAGTGGATGTTGACCTAATGACATTAAAAACTAAGAATGTATATAAATGTGTATATAAAATATAAAATTATATTAAAAAAAAAAATTATATATATTATACATATATATATATATGAAAATCAAGCACTGTTAACTATTATTGTTATGTTAACAAAGTTCATTGTAGTTTAAAATAACAGTATTACGGATTACAATATCTTATTTTGAAACACCCATCAAAACCAGAAGCGCATAAGAAGAAGGGGGTGTTTCTGTTTTTGAAGGGGGTGTACCCGCTTACAAACCAAAACGCCCTTTTTTTGAGGCTAGACGGACCATATTGGTTTCAACAGCAGCCCTCAGCATCTGTCCCATCTAGGCCCGTCGATATAATTTTTTTTAATGCACTGGTTTTTCTTTTATTTCAAGACCTTAACATTGCAGATTTCGCGGTGAACAGGGAGTTCCTGGTAGATGGTCACGTACTGAGTGGTAACAACTTGATGTAGGATGTAAATAGTTCCGCAAAAGAGACGTCTGTGTTTATACGGCGGCACGGTAGCACAGCGGTTAGCGCTCGTGCTTCACAGCTAGAAGGTCCCGGGTTCGATTCCCACCTGGACGGGGCCTTTCTGTGTGAAGTTTGCATGTTCTCCCCGTGTCTGCGTAGGTTTCCTCCGGGTACTCCGGTTTCCCCTACCACTAAAAACATGTACAATAGGCCCAGGGACTACAGGTGGAAATTAGCTATAACCTGGTACAATGTATCTCTCCTTTCTGAGGCTAATGTATATTGTACACTGTCCCTGTTCAAATAAATAAATACATTTAAAAAATAAAGGTCATATAGTTTGTCTTGAAGCTAAAGGCTAATGTGCTATAAAAAATGTATGAAAATAAACGCATATATGAAATTTAAACTATAGACAAGGCGATTATTTTCATGCCGATTAGTTCATATTTGCGGCACTGTTTCAAATTTTATAATGCATGAAATTAATGTTAGCCTTCAGCGTCTCCTCCACTGAAATATTTACATCCGACAGCAAGTTAACACGATTCTCTACAAGGAACTCATTGTCCACCACGTAAAACATTCGAAAACCGTGAGCTGCTCTTGTCTCCACTGTACAATGATTCAAAGAGAGACTTGTGGCAACGACCAAAGGTTTGTCGTAGCAGTTTCAGGCCCCAGACGGCGTATGTTTAGCGGAGGCAGGTGCCGCATGCTAGCTGTGTTTATTTCTGCAGAAAAGTGCAGGGAAAAACCTTTAAAATGCAGAGTTTGACTCGCTCATGCCCGGCCTCATGTCCTATCTGCAGCGAGAGGAGGCTCACTCTGAGACTAGCGTTCCAAAATATCAGAGACTGCGGGTTGTAGCTCGTCTTTGGTCGTACGACGGTTCTTTTTTTGGAATCTTTGTCCCCGTCTCAATGTACGACCAAAGACGTTTTGAGCTACAACCTAAGATTGTTGACTTCAGTGGTTCTTAAACTTTGAAGAGTCAAATGGGACGGGTGCAGGCTTAAAAGACAGCTGGCCCCTTCCCAATTCCTACAAATTTAGACAAAGTTCAACTAGTATAAAATAATCAAATAAATATTCCAAACACAATAAAATGTGTATAAAGATAAAAAACCTAAATAATTTCTAATAGATAAAAAAAATGTAGAGCCACTGAAAGTAATAGAAAACAGGTTTAGCAAACATAAATGATCTTCTAAGTTCAAACATAATGGTCTGTTATTTCTGGACACAATCTGGAACTATATTGTTTTTTTAGTTCATTTGAGACACATAACCGACGAGACCAGGGTATATTTTGCGTAATGGGGGACTTTTAAAAGCACAGAAATGTCATATTAGCATAATTCAGCCTGCATACACTCTAACATGAAGCTTTCTTTCTTTGCAGCAGCAGAGCCCCAACGCCCGCCACACTTGGCCCCAGCGTGTATTTACGGCAGTGAGCGAATGGTGTTAACGGCACAGGCTCACAGAGGTTACGGGCAGAGAGCACGGCTGGGGATTTGTCTGACGCCGTTCGCGAGTTTACAACCTGTGGACATGATGTGCTGAGTGGGTATGTCTAGATTTAGGAAGTGTGGGACAAAGTGTGGGGCGTAGTAGTGGCTAATTCCTCAGTGGTCACATCACTCAGACGGTGGGGTCTAGACCAGAGGCTCTTGTCTGCCGAAGTGTCAGGACCCAACGTCAGCCGACCACGACACAAATAAAGAAAACTAAACAAAATAGTTGCAGAGTGGCCATGTTTTAGTTGGCCTTGAAGGACCCAGATTTAAAAGTAAACAAACAGCTAGCTTATGAGTTAAAGACATTTGAGACCTACATATTTATATATTCTTCTTCTGAAACACTGAAGAGGCACCAACACCCCCCACACCTGCAGCACAGTGGAGGCGTCACACGAGGCGCTACAGAAAAAAAAAAAAAAAAAAGAAAAGACAAATGAGCAGGTATCCAGGCAAGACTCGCAGCTAAGCCACACATGCCTTCTATCCCTTCTATTGTTCTGGCTAATGGACGTTCGCTGGAGAATAAGATGGATTATATTGGTCTGCTTCGCCCTTCCCGGATGACGGTGAAAGACTGTGGTGGGGCGGAGAGAGCTGCGCAGGAGGAAGAGGATGGAGGAGGAAGAGGAGCTGACCAGTGCAGGACACCCCGAGACAGGATCAAACCCAGGAGGAGGTGCACCGGTCCAGTAGAGCACTGAAGGCAGCCAGCCGTGTTTCCTCCAGGGGATCAAGCATTGATTATATGCAGTGTTGGGTAGCGTTGTGTATGAATGTAATTATTAAAAGTAACATGCCAGAGTACCCCTGTGTTAAGAGTACTCCCGCGTTACGATAAACATCTATATATAGCATTTATTTGCTGATCGGGTTTTCCAAAGGCTCCATTTCCCAAACCAAACCGCCATAAAAGCTAAACCATGCAAACAACAGCTTGCCATGAGTAAATGCCAAAATAATAGTGCAATAAATACGCTTCTCTGAGCTTTATTTATGTATTAATTCTGACAAAACGCCTTTCAAACACTCAAGGACACCTAACGGGAAAGAAACTATAGTAAAAATACACTACACAGCTATTTAAAAGGTGCACAGCAAACGTTGAGCGATGTGGAATAGGTGAGTTTTGAGCCCGGATTTAAATATGGAGAGGGTGTCAGGTGGGAGAGAGTTCCAGGGGAGGGCTGCGAAGCGACAGAAGGTCCTTGCCCTCATGGAGGACAAACGGGCAGGAGGTTGGTGCAGTGATCAAAACGAATTGGTCAGATTATTAGATGATGGACTGGTGAACCGGGAGCCAGTGGAGTTGTCTGAGGATTTGGCAAGATGCGATCAGGGTAAAAAATATGGACGCCAGTGTTCTGGACCAGTGGAAGTTTATTTAGGGATTTTTTTTGCGGCAGGCCATACAGGAGAGAATTTTAAAAAGAAACGAAACAGCCGATAGAACAAAAAAGAGGGTATCAAATGAGGTTATGATCTTTTTATCTATCTATTTTTGAAGGATGCTTACAACTGAACGCAGATCAATGACTGTAGTATTTCGACCAATCAGTCTGACACTAATGCTCTTTCAAAGCCCAGGGACGAGGTTGAACGTCATCAATTGAACATTACAGTATAATAGGGCGTCCAGATGTCCCGGTGGATTTTTTCAAAGCCATTGACATGACCCAGTTTTACATAGAGGCTCCGTCTCTTGGGTTGTCGAATCGGGACAAATATTGGACTAGAAGTATGTTGATGTGGGGCAAAGATGTACAATCGAAATAATTCTACTTCTCATTTCTGATTATACTGCATTTGTAAAGGACCGAGTCATCTTGCCTGGCAGTGGCAAGGTGACACCGTTGCCGTTTTGCCGGAGTTTGTCACGTGGCGTGAGCGGGTTGGATACAAATCTGCAAAGAAGTGCAAGTGAGATGTTGCAGAAAATCCATTCAGAAACGACTTCACTGGCTTAAACTGGGCACTGAGGACAAGCAAGAAGGAAAGGGATCAAGCAAACTCCAGTGTTTTACATGATACAATCTCCCTTGATTTACAGTACTTGGGCATTTGTCTTTGCGGTATGTTGGCACAATCCCAATCTCTATCACCTTCCAAATCTTGACACGTTGGACTGCTTACGTCGGTGCAGCTGGGCACGCTGGCAAAGATGTGCAAACTTTCTCCATAGTGCCTCGGCGCGAGCTGTAGTGCACGGCCTGTCGTTGTTTTAGCCTCCCAGCTGTCACACATGCCCAGGTTTGTCTCTATCCGAGTTGTGAACGTAGACAGTCAACAATTTGATCTCCAAACGCGCGCTTGCACCTGGAGGCTTAGGTTCTATCCACACTGAGACAAACCGTTCTCTGTAAACACTCTGTCAAGCTCGGTAAATGCCAGTCATGTTTGTAAGGCCGCTGCGATTCACCTGCCAGGCCTGTGTGTGGCGCTGTGACACCATCACAGATAACATTTTGGAAAGTAAACAGTAACACGCTGGGAAAATTAAAACGCTTCGTGGATTTAAGATCGACTACAGAAGAGACGAGGGGGTGAATTTTTTCTTCACACTCAAGGGACTGAAGCAGAAAAACCGTCAGCGACCGGAATTGTAGCTGTCAGTCCAAAAACACAGACTGAATGGAGGCTAACTTTGCCGTGTTTTTGTCACCTGTGGCTCGTGGTGGAGCAGAAGTAAAACTCCTTATAATGTAAGTAGATTAAGGATAACAGACAACGCACAAATACAGACCCCCAAAACGCCAGTTCCGCATGGGTGATATGCTGGATTGATGAAAAACGTTTGCGTTTAGTCCTGAGCTTGACTTCGTGTGGACAGAGCCTAAGAAACAGAATCCAAACTATTTTTTTTTTTTCACCGCGTAAACTCTTCTTTTTTTATAATTTATTTATGAAATTATAACTTCAGACACCTTTTAGACAAGGACACAACAACAGCTTCAGCAAGGATTCCAACCGCCGACCTTCCAGTTATGCGGCAGCCCAACTCGGACCATGTGAAAAAAAGAGTCAAACTTCTTCATCCCGCTTGTGGAGCTGCGCCTTTTGCGGTTTATTCACATTTCCATCACGTCTGCGCCGTCACCCTGGGAATTTCAGTGTCAAAATCACCTGTGTACTTGGCCTGCTCCAACCCGCCGCACTGGGAGAATAAGATCGGTCTGATTTCAAAGTAGAGCATATCAAGAAAGCAGAGATCAAAAGTAGAGATATCGGTTAGAAACTGTTTACTCCAGATTACAGGCATAAATATAAAAGAGGGGGAAAAAAAGACTTTGTATATTTAAGCCGGTAAAAAACGCAGTCAGCATACGAATGTCACCCTGATCACTTTTATAATGGGCGTAGTCTGTTCAAAATCCAAGACATGTGCGCACAATATACCCCTTTAACTTTTCGACATTTTGCCAGACTACGGTCCACAAACATAAATATATATAATTGAAATTGTATGTGAAAGACACACACTAAGTGACACACAATCTTAAAGTGAAATGAAATTTACAGTGCCTCTTGAAAGTACTAATACACCTTGTGTTGGCCAGATTTACGACTTATAGTTGTCCCATGTACAGATTCTCCCAGTTCACGGGCAGTACGTCGCAGCTCCTCCAGAGTTATCTTGGGGCACTTGGTTGCATTTCTGACCAGTGCTCTCCTTGTTCGGTCTGTTAGTTTAGGTGGACGGCCATGTCTTGGTAAGATCCCAGTGGTGCTATACTCTTTCCATTTCTGAATGATGGATTGAACAGTGCTCCGTGAGATGTTCAAATCTTGGGAAGTCTTTGTATAACTTAACGCTGCTTTAAACTTCTCCACAACTTTATCCCTGACCTCTCTGGTGTGCTCCTTGTGCTCCTCTTTTTAATGGTTAGGGCAAGGTGTGAACATTCTGCAGACAGTGGCGATGGTGTTTTCAGGGTGATGTGCAGTGTTACTTTTACGGCAAACGTAGCATTTTGCTTGTAGGCCGAAAAGTAATTTTGGTCTCATCTGACCAAAGCACCTTCATCCACATATTTACTGTATCCCCATGTGGCTTCTGGCAAACAGCAAATGGGACTTTTTATGTTTGTTTTAAATGCCACTTTTCCATAAAGGCCAGATTTGTGCAGTGTACGACTGTGGACAGTTTCCCCCACCTGAGCTGTAGCTCTCTGCAGTTCATCCAGGGTCATCATAGGCTTCTTGGTAACAGCTCTGGTCAGTGCTCTCCTTGTTCGGTCAGTAAGTTTAGGAGGATGGCCGGTTCTTGGTAGGTTTGCAGTGATGCCAAACTCTTTCCATTCCTGGATGGTGTATTTAACTGTACTTCTTTTTTTACTATTTAACTGTTTGCACATTTCTTTTGCACACCCTGAGTGAGCTTATTGAATGCCAAATGTAACAAGTACATTTCTCCGTTGTGAGGATTATTGTATCTCTTATCTTATCTTGTGAAATGTTCAAAGCTTTGGCAATCTTTTTATAACCTAACCCAGCTTTATACTTCTCCACAACTTTATCCCGGACCTGTCTGGTGTGTTCTTGGACTTCATGATGTTGTCTGCTCCACAATAGTCTCTTAACAGACCTCTGAGACCATCACAGATCAGCTGCATTTGAACTCACATTACATACAGGTAGACTCTATTTAGACATTGGGTCACCATGTAACCATTCAGAAATCATTCAACTTCTGAAGGCACTAAAAGGAAAGGGGTATAGATACTAGTGCAGATACTATGTGGCAAAATGTCAACAAGTTAAGTTATCCTTTATTAATCTCTGTAGGGAAATGTGTTCCCTGCATTTGACCCATCCTCAATGTTGCTGGGGCGACCTTTAGGAGCAGTGAGCTGCCAGCATGTGCTGGTGCTCTGGGACCCATCTCCATGATGTAGAGGCAGGCTGGTGGTCAGAAACACCAGGCTGGAGGATTCACCTACTGTACATGTTTTTAGTGGTAGGGGAAACCGGGGTACCCGGGAGGAAACCTACGCAGACACGGGGAGAACATGCAAACTCCACACAGAAAGGCCCCGTCCAGGTGGTAATTGAACCCGGGTCCTTCGAGCTGTAAGGCACGTAAGGGGCACATTCTGGTGTCATGACCTGTCCTGGCACTGCAGCTGGCACTTTTTTCCCCACACTCCCATACCTAAAAAGGGGTACAAATATTTTTTCAACCCGCTGTAATGTATCCTAAAAACCTAGTGTTTTGGTCAGGATTATACCTTTAGGCACAAAGGTTTTCAGACAGTTCATATCCGTAGCATTCATGTGAACTGAGGAGCTCATATTCCCAAGCGAGACGAAGCACCGTTGTTCCCAGTTGGTTTGTGTTCATGAGCTTTTTATGCTGATTAACATTTAGACCTAGCCATTTAAAGTTGGCATTAGCGTCCCAAAAGCTAAATGTTGATTTGTTAGTTCTACAAAATATGATGTTTTCTTTTTGCTAGCTTTCATGTCAAAGACATTTCTGTTTCATAGGAATGATACTCACTTCCTAAGGTAATGACCGTTTCCTGTCTGTGTTTAATTTCTATGGAGAGTTAGCCGCGTCTTTATCTGAAATAAATAAACACTTCAAAGTGTGTGGTATTTAAGCATGCAGCTGTTGGATAGTTACTTGCAACATATTGAAAACTTATAAAATACCGGATGTAAATACATGACAGAAACACATGTTTGTGTTTATAATTGACGCTGTTATAGCACTGAAGCTAAAGGCTGTTTTCTTTTTTCTTATTTTATTTTCAATTGATCTTAAAATGGGAACAGGAAGTAATCTTTACCCGAAACTGACCAACAGGAAGTTAGCCAAAAACATTAGGTTTAAAAGCCAAATACATGAATATGTGAAGATAAGGCACTGTATTTGTATTTCTGTAACTTTTTCACACCAGTCGGAACTGTTGCCCCCTCCCCATATCCCATCTTACGTACCCTGCTTTACGCTGCCTGTGGAGAATCAGCACATCTAGGTCATGTTTGTGTACATACCACCGCTGTTGTCTGCTTAAAGGGGCGGCGTCGGGCGTCAGGGAAGCGCAGAACCGGTTTGTGCCAAGAATAGACTTTGAAGAGGAAGCTGGTTTGCATAAAACGTCCCACCTGCTGCGTCAACTGTCACGTCTCAACGTCGGTGACCAAAACATCCCGGTCTCAATCTGAAGTCAGGGATGAGCCCGTTTGACAGGGACAATACGCCGCCGCAATTTCCACACGGGCGTTTTATGATCTGGTGCAGCTATTAATACTTTTGGACAGTCCATTTTAGCACCTTCATTATTTACTAAAGCACTGGAATTTATCGTTCTTAGCTTTATTTAAGCTGCTTCATTCTCCTTTGTGCCGGCAAATTCCCAGAAATTAGGACTCATTTTAGATGCAATCTGTATAGTTTTGGGCCTGTTTCACTTTTTTTTCCTTTCACTTTCCATTTGACCGCTCGGATAATGTGCCGTTTGAAAAGACCCTTTTGCCCCTGGGGCATTGACCAGTAGGTTACCTGAAGCCACACTGCGGAACGTTCCAAATCGTATGTTGCCACGTCACGAGAAGATGAGACAAACATCTCAGTCAAACCGAACGCTCTCGTAATGTTCAACTAGACGCCGACAATGTTATTTTTGCAGTGGATTAGTAAACTAAAGCAAATTGTAATGCTGACAAGACACATGTCATTTTTATGAATTTTTTATTTATTTATTTTTTTATGTTGCAGCAGATAAACAGGAGTTTGAAGGATAGATAAACCCGTAGGCTCATGCAGCAGCAGCAGGTATGGGACAACAGATGGAAATTAGCCCATGGCGTGTTTATATGACACCCACGTACAACATCAGAAGACCTTAGAAAAGTGTGAGGCTGTCGTCAATCCAAAAGGACTTCGACCTTTTGCGTAGACCCCACCCTGAGATCAGGAGCATCGAGCGAGGGGTAAGCGTGTGGGGGAAAGAAAGTGCCAGCTGCAGTGAGATTAAATATGTGTTTTTGTCTGCTTATGGATAAAGAGATACAACTGATGAACTGCTGAGCTGATGAACGAGACAAGCAGTGTCCATAAAGGCGAAGCCAGTGATTGACTCATTACTGACTTAATTACAGAAATGGCGGACAGAATCACACGGAATTTACGGCAAGAATCCTTTGTATTCATTTCGTTTGCCGAAGCTAAATCCCACGATGAAAGGGATTCACGTGCGCATTCAAACATATTGTGTCTATTTTACGGGTGTGTTTAGACGAAGGTAACATTGGAACATTGGTAAAAGCACGTACGAGATGATTATGCGTGTGTCCCGTTTAATAAAGTACACATCCACGGTCCTACCACATGGTGAAATAAGAACTCATTGGCTCGTGCGGGCTGGCGCAGTGCAGAGAGGCAAATCCCTCTGACTTTGACTGAGATATTAGAATTCCGCTGCCGTCTGTCCGTACTCCGCTGCCGCTCCGATCAAGTACGGCGTCTCTCCCGGGCGAATCCCACTCAGAAATGTGTTCTTCCCACAGGCGACGTCTTCAAACAGCTCCTCGTACGACGCAGACAGGAGGAAGGCAGTCACGGAGACATGGAAGTGAACATACAGTACGAGCGAAGGTGAGGACGAAATGCAATGCCAACGATGTGTCGCGTTCACGTGACGGTAGGACTCTCAAAATGCAGATGTTCTGAACATGGTTTATGGTTAATACCTCAGTAACGGCCGGGCCTCTTCATGGGAAACAAAATGTCCAGCTGTCTCAATTTGTCGGACTCTCTTTTCAGCTCAAAGGCTGCAAGGCCGTTTTCCTTCTGTGGGAGTCTTCAGTTTGTCCTCACTTTATTTTTATTTGTTTTTACTTCTCTCCTATTCATTCATTCAATTATCATTTAAGACATGAGGTCCAGTTTAGACAGAATTAGTTCCAATTCAGATCTGTGTTAGCCCCCTTTTAGTCCTGCTTTGATCTTTATCTAGGCCTGGTGGTGCTTGGAAGGTCAAACGTTTTGCAAGATGGTGCTCAGTGTGAAAAGTGTAAGGGGCACTGATGAGCCTGATACTTTTCGGGCCGTCAAAGTTAACGTGGTAATTCGTGTGACGTTTTTTGAGTATGGAGCCACTGTCTCGCCTTCACCTCTTAGGAGAGTAATGAGTCATGTGCTAATGCTTAACACAGGAAGGGGCTACGCCGTGGTTTGGCTGTTGTTTATCTGAGCAGCATGTGCTAAACTCTGACCTGGTGACAGCCACAAGGAACAATGAAGGAACTTTTGCCCCAAACAAAAGGTTGTCGGGTCAAACACATTTTGTACATAAGGATTTAATATGAAACACAATGACCGGTCTCCCATTAAAGTGATATTCTGTAAGTTTAAATGTTTTACCAATGTTATAGATTGTGTATAATTGAACGCCTTGGTGTAAAGATTGACGTCACATAAGTAATATTAAATAATGCAACTCAATGCAGTAAAAATGTTCATTTCACAATAATAAAAAAGAACAAAAACAACAAAGAACAAAACGACAACAAAGAACAGCAGCAAAAAAATTATTAAATGCACTCATGACATGACTGAAACTCTGTACTGTATACATTCCCAAAAGGGAGTAATTCTAATTACGAAGAAACAAAGATAAGCTAATGAAGTGTTTCATGAAATCATTTTATCCTATAGCAAATTACTTTATCATACATTTAGCAACATCATATTGTGATTAGTCTCATTGGCAAAAGATAGGAAAAACACACAGTGTAGTATGTTAAAAAGCCAGGGTGCGGAGCGGGCCAGTTAAAGAGGGCAGGAGCTCCCCATCCACAAACTCCCACCCAGCTGCCCTAACAGCTGATTTTGTAGATGATGTTCCTATGCCGTGTTGTGCATTACGAGGTAAAAAAAAAATAACTGTATTGTTTTTAAAGTCCATTCCTTTGCCGATCTCAGACACTAATCAGAATCTCTGGGCGATTAATTTGACCAATGAGACGAGCTTTCCCGTGAACCGGCCTGTCAGGTCCAATCAGGAGAGAAGGGGGAGGGGCTTGAAAAGTTCGTTTTGCAAACTAGAAGTGGCTTTCTGGTACCATCAGGAGGGGAGGAACTTGATTGTTCACTTTCGAATTTCACTCTCACAGACTATCACTTTAAATTGTAAAGAGTTGGGGCTTTTAATTTACATTTGAAGAGTCCTTACAAAAGCAGAAGAGTGCCATTGAAAAATTTAAAATCAACTTATGATTCATGCCACGCCTGACAATGAAGTCCAAAATAGGAGTAAACTTTAATTATGATCACGACCAAACTTAATAGACGCATCTCCATATATATTGTGAACATTTTTGGTCCAAAGAGTCTTTTCTTTTAATTATAATTATTATCCTACGCCGTCTGTTCTGTGAGTCCAGTTAGGCGGCCCTTCAAGGTAACGCGCTTCATATTGACCCGCTTCGTTTCTGTATCGAAGGCGTAATCCCAGCCAGTGAGGGGAATCCATAAGCACCCACGCTTCCAAAGATTGAAATTCTGACAGCTTACAGTTCAAAGACAGACGGCAGACAGGCTTTAAGTCTATATGCGCGCGCCAGAACAAACACGATCACACTCGCAGCAGGGAGCGGGATACGACTTTAGAGTTCGGGCTGCAGTGCGCTGCTCGGTTCATTTGGATGGAACTGTTGGGCATTGTTTTATCATCAAAGGACATGGGCACGGAAATGTTGCATCCGCACATTGTATTGCTAGATGTGCCATCTTCGAAACAGCGTGTTAAAATACCAGATATTTTTTCTCAGGGAGTGGATACTAACTTTTTCGTAACATAAAAAGGCGACGGGATTCTCTGAGATAACAATCAACTCGCCGGAGACGACCGCCGCCCAGTATTTGAATGGGGACCGAGGCATTTTGTGCACAGTTTACTACTAAGCGTACGCTACAAACATTATGAACACGCTGTGCAGCCATTGGGCTTGTCAGGTCACTTCAGTGTAGATGTTGCTCTGAGCAGGTGAGACGGGGCAGACGAGGGGAAACCTGTCACCTGCCCCCCGAAACAGCAACAGCATCAGGTTGGGGTGAATCCTCCTTAACAATCTTTCCAAGAGTAGGACATGGGCCGATGCCAGAAAATGGCATAATAATGTCAGTACCACACTCTCAAGCTCTGCAGCAGAAACCGTTATTCATGCTTGCATTACCTCCAAACTTGACTATTATAGCCTCTTCCACGGACTTCCTTCCACGGACATCCAAAAACTCAGCCGCTCGCCTCCTCAACCCACCTGCTCCAGAGGCCACATCAAAACAATGTTTCTCCACCATTTAAACTCTGTGACAACCAACCCCTGACCCACTTGGGACAACCAGCCCCATCTGACAAAAATGTTTGAGCTAACTCTCACATGGCTTTAACTTGGTAGATCAGTTATCACGAGCAGACAAATAGTTGGCTTGCCCCCCCAAACAGCTTCATTGCGTCGGGTTGGTGTGAATCTTTCTTGACACAGCAAGAAGCCAACAGAAATGGTTCTGAAGGCCACATTTGTTCCTCGCCGGGCCACACTTTGGGCACCCCTTCTTTAAAGTTAATTTCTGTGACATTTAAATGTCTTTAATAATATAATTTATTGCAATATTTTCATGCCTCAATACGCCAAACAAGAAAAGTACATTGAAAAGGTACTCTCTGTGAACTGGCCCAGATACAACAAAAAAGTAAATAAATAAATACAAATCATACTAAAGCACCACTTCAGTTCAAAGACATTAGTTTCTGTATTTAAGCAACATTCTGCCCTCCTCGGCGTGCCTCCCGTCGGTTTTATCACTCTGAACACACGGCGGAGGAAAAGTGGAGCAGAGAGAGGCTGAACTGCAGGCAGCTGTGGGAGCGCGGTGGGCACAGTGGGAGAGGACGGACCCCGCTGCTGTACAGAGGCAAAACACCCTGCAGCTGCTCAGACTAAACAGGTCACACACTGGAGGTACTGAAAAACAAGCCCATTTGGGAGCCTACACAGCCACATTTATTGCAGTAAAACAGCCAACTAAAGTCTGTATTATGTGCACCGTCAATGAAAACTAGCCAACGGTCATCCTGTTTCCCCAACACTAAGCCTACATGGGACGCCCGTGGCATTGTGGTTCTGGCTACATTCTCCCAGCAAGAACGTAAAAGGAGGTCGGGGTCGATTCCCTGTATAAAGAGGAACCTTTCTGTGAAGTTTGTATTCTCTCCAGTCTGCGTAGTGACTCTGTTTTTAGTGTTGTTAAAGGTGTTTACATTTCCACCCGACATTGCCTCCTGATTTGGGATGAGCGTTGTGGTCATTGCTGTTCGAGCTACAAGTGCATTTAAATGGTTTGTACTAATGTACGAACGAAGAAAATGGCAAACTCTTCCCAAATGAAAAATCTAATTGGACATTGGTTTAAAATCTGCAGTTGTGTGTAGTCATGAGAGAATGGGGACTGCTTTGACTGCACTCTTGCTCAGTGGCATAATGACTATTTTTAGTTAAAAAAACATAAAAAAATAACTCCGAAGTAACTCAAAGTAGTGCAATTCAGTACTGAAACAGTAATATGCAATACAAACATATTACACTTTTGAAGCTGTAACTACTAATATAGAATACATGCTCAGAGCAGAGCCAACAACCACAATAATATCAGCAGCGTTTTACCATTTAAAAAGCAGTGCCAAGCTCCAAAATGTAGTGTCTAAACCAGACTTAGAGAGGCTAATCCATGTGTTTATCTCCAGCAGGTTAGACTGCAGTAACGGCCTGCTCACGGGCCTCTCTGAATGAGCTGCAGGACAATTATCTCCAAACGGCATGAAGCTGTGCAGATGACATTCCCATTACATTTCAAACAAAATCCTTAGCCTTTCTATGATGGATACTCCCTGGAGGAATGAGAGCCTTCACAAACGTTTTTCAAAATAACTATGCCCCAACATGGACTGGATGTTCTGCGATCGTGGCCCGCCTGCTGAGGGACTCTTTCGGCCCTGGGTCTCTATAGCCTGTCCGTCCATGGGAGTGGATCTCTCCTCCTGTGATTCTCAGAGGTTTCCCTTTTTTTCCCCCTGGGTTTTTGAGTTTTTCCTCGCCATGCTGGAGAGTCTAAGGACGGAGGTCGCCCACGCCGCACCTCATCACCTGCTGCTGACATTTAATTGGACATAATGTTTATGTCTGCCTGGATACTTCACTTGCCTGGACTTTACATTGTCTCATTTACTGTTTTGTTTTATTGCCTTAATGTTTAGTGCCTGTGAGGCAACTCCTGTTGTGATATTGGGCCTTACAAAAACCATTGATTGATTGATTGATTGACTAACTAAAAAGGACAAGAACAAAAAAACACAGCAAAAGTGTGGGCGCCAAACAGAGTTAAAGGAACAGGCCATACTGAGATATGTTCTTACCTGAGCTTAGACGAGTTGATACGCACCTGTCTGGTCTTTGTGCGTGCCCGTGGAAGTGCGTTATCGCTTCTAACTTTACCCCCGTTTGGAGCCATAGGAGTATACTGGGAGAGGCCAAATGCTAACAACATCTTTGGTCATTTTGCGTGACTGAGG
Source organism: Proterorhinus semilunaris (assembly GCA_021464625.1). Taxonomy (NCBI): domain Eukaryota; kingdom Metazoa; phylum Chordata; class Actinopteri; order Gobiiformes; family Gobiidae; genus Proterorhinus; species Proterorhinus semilunaris. The sequence continues at coordinate 25,351,370 of CM038360.1, forward strand.
ACACGCAGTTTTTCCATACTGTGATATGTTCTTACCTGAGCTTAGACAAGTTGATATAAGTACATGTCTGGTCTTTATGCGTGCCCCTGGAAGGGCGTGGTAGCTTCCAATTTAACCCCCGTTTGGAGCTATAGGAATATGTTGGGAGAGGCCTAATGCTATTGTTGGTCTTTTTGCGTGACTCAGGGCACACACAAAGACCAGACAGGTACGTATCAACTCGTCTAAGCTCAGGTAAGAACATATCTCAGTAAGGCAAAACAGTGGCCTGTTCCTTTAACACCTAGTTGTTAAAGGATAACATTAAATAGCTATTTATCATACTGGGTTAAGCTGTAAAGTCATACTATCCGTGGATCAAGCTGTAAACTCGTACTATCCGTGGGTCAAGCTGTACAGTCGTACTATCTCTGTCATAGCCTTGACTGTGGTGCTCAGGCGCCACTGAATGTTTTGTATCAGTATGACGCTCTTAGATGGTATTTATCCCTCTTCTGTGGAAGCATAGACAGACTTGAATGGTAGGACCAGCGAAATGTCTTGAGTTATGTCTCCGGGTCCCGTAACAATGGTAAATAAACTTCTCCTGTATAAGACATCCTGACTGCTGCCTCTTCTTCATCAATCCTCTCGAGCACCATTGTTATTTCTCTAACACTTTAACAGTGACACCGCTTTAAAAGCTTTTTCTTGTCAGCCAAGAAACTTTGGCCCCGTCTTCCTTCCAACTGTCTCCCAGTTCTGAGAGATTTCTGGGCTGTCTTGGACGCACTGCTCTTTTGAGGTCAATCCACAGATCTTCAGTGAGGTTTAGGTCAGGTGACTGAGAAGGCCGTGGGAAAGATTTACAGCCGGCACCTTTTGAAGTCATCCATCGTGGATATTGAGGAGTGTTTAGGATCATTTGTCCATTTGCTTTTAAACGTCTGCTTTTTCACAGATGGTGTTACGTTTGGTTCCAGAATTGGTTGGTTGGTTGAATTTAATTGAATTAATTCTTCTCTCGACCATCCATCCATCCATCCAATTGGGAACACTCACAACTGACCCTGTGCTTAATGTTGAAATCAAGCTAACGGTCGCTCCACAACCCGCACCGTCATTTCCAGTTCTGGTCCACAGGAATATCCTTAAATACGCACATTTTAAGTGTTAGCATAATGCTTACCAGGCACATGTTCGCTCTACCTTTCTTTGGCGACAACAATAAGACTGGGGGGAAAAGTTATTTTTACGAGCGTGTTTATTCGTGGTTTCCACTTGTTGCAGCGTGAGCAGATAAACAGAGTGTGGAGTGGAGTTTGAAAGATAAATCACTTGAAAAGCACTTCAATAATTAGAAAGCTGCACAAGTAAACAAGTCGGCTAATACAGCAACAGCTTTAAGGGCTTAGCTAACATTAGCATTTGAACTGTTGTACAAAAACAACACACCGTAGAAATGTTTTAGGCTGTCATCCATCCATGGGACAAAGCGGCAAAACATCTCAAGACTTTAACTGTCGCTGGGACTTCACTCTGCTCTGCTTTAGAGACGAGACGCTGAAGGAAGCAAAAGAGCGAGCTGCGGTGCAGGGATGGGCCAAGTCACCCGAATAAACCTTCTCTGAGAACAGTTGAGAGTTAAACAATGTGTTAATCATTAGGCGTCAAAGAGAGTCCCGGTCTTTATGTGGATAACAGGACTAACATGGGCTGCACTAGTGATGGGATTCAAGGCTCTTTACTGGGAGCCGAGTCTTTGGGATCCGTTCTTTTCAAAAGACTGGCTCTTTTTAATATAGCATTTTCATAACGACCACCAGATAACTCACAATGTCAAAATTACAATGGGTCTGATATTTACTCTTTGAACAAAACAACCTGTTTGTGAATAAAATCACGCTGCAAGTGTCTGACAAAAAATTATTTTTAGTGCGTTTAGCTTTGACTTTAGTGCAAAAAGCTTTCGCTGGTGTCGCCTGCTCCTTTGTTGGGCTGATTCTTGTGTTTGTTGTTCGGGGGGAGTTCTGGGTCAAATTGACTGAGAATAAGATCCAGCTCTTTTCACAATTGAGATACGGTTTGAACCATAGACTCTAAAAGAGCCGTTCAAAAGAGCCGGTCGGTATCCATGATCTTGTTTACTCAAATCCCTGCTGGATCGGGACCAGAAATGACTGTCCGTGTTGGGGAGAAACCATTGGCTTGACTGTAACGTTAAGCACGTGTTTGTCTTAATTCCTCTGTGCATTATGCAAATTGATTGAACTCTGCTACATGCTGTGTCTTTAGTGATTAGGACTGTAGGAAGAGTCACAATTATCAAAGTAATGACTATAATAAACCAGCTTCAACCGTCCGGCAGTCAGTGGACACCCGGATCTTGCCTTGATGATCCTTTGTTATGAAAAGAATGATTGTTCCCCTTTAGCTCTGGGCTCCTCTCCATTTGGTCCACGACCTCGCCAATGACCTCAGTGATATCCTCCAGAGCCCACCAAACCTCGTTTAACCGCTTCTGGGTGGCCGCGGTACCAATCATAGGAATAAGAGTACCCAACATCCCCCGCGCATCCCCGTACAAGGGCGTTCGGCCATTGTTATTTGAGAACGGGACGTACGCTTGGCCAAGGGTCCGGCCTCCCACCTTTAGGGCGGCCCGTTTTCTCATGGCGTGCTTATGTAGGTTATGGTGTCTATATTCTTGTACGGCTTCTTGCATTAGTGTATCTGACACCACAATGGATGAGGGCTTCAAACGAGCCAGGGTGCAGGTCCCACACCAACCACTCGGCAGGGACAAATAACTATTACCGCCACATAGCCAGACGTGTCCGACCGGGGTGGGAAATCCCCATCTCGTTGGGACTGGTATTAACGCGGAGTAGCCGAGGGGAGTCACTCCCACCACCCTAGCCCACGTGGTTTGGTTTAACTGCCATGCTTGCCCGAAAAATGAACAATTACTACATTCTATCTCGGTTTTGTTTACGAGGTCACTGTGGAATTTTTCTACCCTCTCGGCCCAAGTTTGGTTTTTTACAGAAAACCCATCCCCCAGGTAATCTAAGCACGATGTTTTACCCAAGTGCCGGTCCCCCTGCATGCATTCCCGCTTAAACCCAAGAGGCGCCACTAGCTCCTTCCTAAAATGTGCCACGCCCGCAAACCGTATCCCCTCCCTTACGGTGTTATTGGTTTCGGTCGTCCACCTCCCTGGCCTCACCCACTGTGAGGGACTAGCATACTCCTCGTATGGCTCGCACCCCGGTAGGACCCCCTTCCCTTTACCCCAATGGTGGAGGAGCCACAATAGACAAACCGAGGCCCTACTCGAAATCGGGACTGGGACCGTGGACGGCACGTCTGCAGCATGATGGGGCCTGAAAGAGCACACCCAACAGGGCGGGGTTGAGTTGGTAACCCTGGCCGTGTGCTTAGCTAGTTTTACCCATTTATTCTCGTCGGGCGTGTGCTTAGCTAGTTTTACCCATTGATTCTCGTCGGGACCCAGGCTTTCTACATTCAGAGACCGTCGCTTCCTAGATCCATCGCCTTCTGTGGGAACAGACATGTTAGATACATCAAAAAACCTTGGCTTCAACAAAACTTTCTCATTCTTTCGGTTCTCCCATGTTTTCTTTGCCCTTTCTGTACATCGAGTAATCCATTCCCGGGTGTGTTGGTCTGACACTGGACCTCTCATTTTTACCGCCAATGTTCCTTTTTGACTACAATAGATTACCAAGTTTCCGCCTGGTTTTGTGCCTCTTTGACGACACACTCTCAGGTATTCCGCCTTTAGCTGGGGAAAGGGATGTCCCCTTACTAGCCCCTCACAACTGTTTTGGTCATCCACCCTTATCATAATTGGTATCATTGTCATACTTAAGGCCAGTATCAGCCCCCACACCCAGTATGGACACCGTAAGGGGCCCATACTCCACATTTTTGTTGATAATCTAATGATACTCTGCCATAGATGTATATCATATAAGTTCATTTGTTGGTTTATCTACCATACAGCACTGTCCCTTTTAAGAAGTCAGAACATGCTTGCCTTGCGGAGTCTTTGTGATCTCCTGGGTGGGGGTGGGATGTGTCCTCCCCCCCAATCTGTGGGGCCACCAAAAATTGTCAGAGTAAAAAGTAAAATTCAAAACCAGCATGTCCTATCACGCTCAGCATTTAAAATAGGGTAACATTCAAAAAAACAACATAAGAACAAAGGCCAAGAGCTTGTTGTTGTTGTTTTAATAATAATACAAGACGTATAATTCTTTGACATTATGCTAAAGGAAATGGGGCATAATTTGTGCTTATCAAACAACCAAAACAAATAATATTGATAACGGCCAAACAATATTTAGAAAGTATAAAAGGTGAAATGTCTTGCATTTTTAGTTTATTATTATATAATGTTGTGCTTGCAGGAAGCGCTAATAGAGTGAATACATATTGTTCTGCTGTGATTTGTTTCTGAACCCTGGGTTGGTAGGTCCGGTTCTAAAGGTACCAGGACATACAAAGATATATAGAATATTGTCTTTATCGTTTAGACTTGTGGTGAAGTGAATCTTAGCTCTATCTTTGTAGGTTCTAGGTGTCTGAGCGGGCTCTCAGTTGTACAGGGGTACTTTGATAAAAGGAGAGCTGCCCAGATTACGGCAGGATGGCTTTTCCTGGTTCCTTTAAATTAGTTAAGTAATTGCTTTGTAAACTTTCTTACATCCTTTAAAGTTTGCGCCGGAGGTTAGATCGGAGGTCACCTGGAATCCAAACTGTGTTTAGGAGAAACATATTTTTGATAAGACGGCCATAGCGTTATAATCGAAAACTAAGAGTCTGACACAAAAAGACTATTGAATTTAATAGGATAAAATATATGCGGAAACTGATCACTAATCAATATAAGCATATGAAATAACTAGTTAAAGAAACCTTCCATTAGATCGTTATCCAGTATGTGAATTCCTGAAGTTTTATTATTAGTGATGTGGTTTTAACAACCTAAAAGCAACTACATTATATTGAAAATAAAAGGAGAAATTAATAGCACTATGCTTGTCTTCAAAGGCAATAGTGGAGCATGAGCTTTTTTTTTGATAGTGGACAGAGGATTCTTTTAATTTTTATTATCAATATTCACTCGTGTATTTTTTACTTTTGTTAGTTTTTTTGAATGTTACCCTATTTTAAATGCTGAGCGTGATGATTGTTTCTAATCAATGATGTCTTGCTTAGAGAGCAATGTAGCAATAGAAGTGTTGTTTTTACATTGTGCAGCCTCAGTTTTCTGTTACAGTGGAGTGGAAAAACACAGAGCCGATGTGCAGACGGGCTCCGAAAACAGACCCCATGCACACGTAAACAAAGAGATAACATGGGCCCAACCAAGGCCGGCTGGCAGACATGGGCCGATAAGTGGAAAGTGCCAGACTCGTACGATGGGAAACGGATGCGCTTAGTATAGGCTCATGAATATTATAATTTGAGGGTGTGGTGTGAAGAAGTCTGTGTCCCCAGAGAGTTCAGTCTTCTCCGTGTGGGGTGCTGACAGATTGAGTGTTAGGGACCTGGGGAACAGACGCGTCTGTGTGAGGTGACCTGTGAATAAAATCCTTGTGACTTTAAGTTCCTGGTTTCATATTCCTCTTTATCCTGGTGTGTTTATTAGGCTGATAGGGCAGTGTTGACGACTAATTTTCTAATCCCCCTTCCAGTGTGAATGCGCATTGTCCAACGGTGGTAATGGTAAATATGTGTTAATCATATTTTATTGTGTACAAGGTAACCGAGGACAACCACAAGGACAAAGAAAAGAGGTTTTCTTCATTGGTGACCCCGAAAGTGCTGAAGGGGGGGTTGGAGTCGTCAACTACGGACGACGGCGAAGGTCCGGTCCGGTAATTCTTCGCGGTAGACATGCCAGGTGTCTTATCTTCCAAAAACCACTCACCCACGGCTTCAGGGACGCGTCCACTCTAGAATAAGGTAAGACTGCTTTTGACTACTATTTTTAACGAGTGTCAAAGTACGTCTATTGGCTATTTTTTGTCTAAATTTTAGTTAGGAGTATAGTCAACGAAGCCAAGTGTTGGATGGTTTAAATCTGCATTGATGTTTGGAAGTAAGAAGGGAAAACACGTCATAACTAAGATACCGAACCAAATACCGAACCAAAATAGAAGTTAAGAAATTGGGAGTATAACTACAGAAGCGAGAGTTTATCTACAGGACTACGCGTTGGGGATATCCCTGTAAAAGCTGATAAGCACGTAGTACGTCCGACCAGCACCGCGGACGCGCGGGCTGGAGATAAGAGTTGAGACACGGCCGTTGACAGTCCGAGGGGCTGTCTGAAATAGGATCGAGGATCCTAAAGTATACTGGAACGAGGTTCCTAAAGGGTTTGAGTCCCTGGATCGAGGATCCCCTCCTCTCGTGGAGAGGAGGTCTGCGAAAACGGGGGAATTAGGGGTGAAAACATTGAAAATTAGGCGCATTAATGTTCGGTTATGTTGTTGGAGTCATAGTCGGGTACCCAAACTGTGTGTGGCTGTTGTTTCGTGTTGTCTTTGATTTGGACTGTGTGCTGAATGTTGAATGGGCCATGTGGTTTGTTGTTGAAACAGTCAGAGGAGTGAAAGCCGCCGTGGGCACACGTGTTGTTTAAGCCTGATTAGAATCGTCTATTGCGGGTGGTCAAATGTGTGTGGCTTGTGTGGGGAAGAGGGTGTGAGGAATGTCGGGGGAGAGTGGTGGACTCTGGAGGAGTAGGAGAGCTGCTGGGGCTCGCGCTCAGTGAGTGTCGGACAGTGGGGAAACGCGTGGAACCGGTTGAGCTGGTAACAGCACAATGGTGGAAAAACGAGAAGATTTTTTCCCCCATCTCAGGGGGCGGGATTCACAAAGCCCCTCCCGGAGGAGGAGCTCCCGCTTTGGGCCCGTATTAGAAATGGTAGTGGGACCGGTGGCCCCACTGAAGGGGGGGGGAGGACATCCCACCCCCACCCAGGAGATCACAAAGAGTATGGGCCCCTTACGGTGTCCATTTTGGGTGTGGGGACTGATACTGGCCTTAAGTATGACAATAATACCAATTATGTTAATGGTGGAAGACCAAAACAGTTGTGAGGGGATAGTAAGGGGACATCCCTTTCCCCAACTTAGGAGAGAATACCTGAGAGTGTGTCGTCGGATAGGCACAAAACCAGGCGGAAAGTTGGCAATCTATTGTAATCAAGAAACATGGGAAAACCGAAAGAAAGAGAAGGTTTTGTTGAAAGGTTTTATCTAACATGTCTGTTCCCACAGAAGGCGATGGATCTAGGAAGCGACGGTCTCTTAATGTAGACGGCCAGGGTCCAGACGAGAATAAATGGGTAAAGGCCAAGAGCTTGTTGTTGTTGTTTTAATAATAATACAAGACGTATAATTCTTTGACATTATGCTAAAGGAAATGGGGCATAATTTGTGCTTATCAAACAACCAAAACAAATAATATTGATAACGGCCAAACAATATTTAGAAAGTATAAAAGGTGAAATGTCTTGCATTTTTAGTTTATTATTATATAATGTTGTGCTTGCAGGAAGCGCTAATAGAGTGAATACATATTGTTCTGCTGTGATTTGTTTCTGAACCCTGGGTTGGTAGGTCCGGTTCTACAGGTACCAGGACATACAAAGATATATAGAATATTGTCTTTATCGTTTAGACTTGTGGTGAAGTGAATCTTAGCTCTATCTTTATAGGTTCTAGGTGTCTGAGCGGGCTCTCAGTTGTACAGGGGTACTTTGATAAAAGGAGAGCTGCCCAGATTACGGCAGGATGGCTTTTCCTGGTTCCTTTAAATTAGTTAAGTAATTGCTTTGTAAACTTTCTTACATCCTTTAAAGTTTGCGCCGGAGGTTAGATCGGAGGTCACCTGGAATCCAAACTGTGTTTAGGAGAAACATATTTTTGATAAGACGGCCATAGCGTTATAATCGAAAACTAAGAGTCTGACACAAAAAGACTATTGAATTTAATAGGATAAAATATATGCGGAAACTGATCACTAATCAATATAAGCATATGAAATAACTAGTTAAAGAAACCTTCCATTAGATCGTTATCCAGTATGTGAATTCCTGAAGTTTTATTATTAGTGATGTGGTTTTAACAACCTAAAAGCAACTACATTATATTGAAAATAAAAGGAGAAATTAATAGCACTATGCTTGTCTTCAAAGGCAATAGTGGAGCATGAGCCTTTTTTGATCGTGGACAGAGGATTCTTTTAATTTTTATTATCAATATTCACTCGTGTATTTTTTACTTTTGTTAGTTTTTTTGAATGTTACCCTATTTGTAATGCTGAGCGTGATAGGACATGCTGGTTTTAAATTTTACTTTTTACTCTGACATTTTTGGTGGTAAAAGGGGGAGAGGCGAAGGCCTGTTGCGCTCTGCGTGTTCATTGGTCCAAATGCATTAGAAGAGAAAGTCTGCCACACTGAAAGTCTCCTCCACGCTGCCTCGCTGACAATATGCCCTCGAAATATGTCAACAAATACGCTCTCCCTCTGCTGCTCCCTGAAAAGCCCTTGAAAGTCACATGCACAAGGGCCGGTGTTCACAATTTGCCACAGGTCTGATGCCTTGACCTCTGCTCCACTCGGACTTAGATTTTTGAATTTTTTAGGCAAATATACATATTTTTATATTTTGTTTTGATCAATTTCTTTTGTGTTTTGCCAATGGGCCAGGGCCCATGGGACTCCGCGTGGCGGTAATCTATCTCTATTTTTCTCATTTTATTTTTTGATCTTTTAGAATGCTCCAATTGATCAATGTGCATCCTAATTAAACAGCTATAATAATTAAGTCGAAATAGATAATGAAATAAACAGATAAATACACTTAATTAAATATTTTAAGAGATAACATATTTACAGAGTGATGAATAAACATAGCGAGTGTAGGGTTCACACAAAGTGAAAATAATTTGGTGTAGCGAGGCGAGTTTAGGCGTAGCTAAGGCCCGTTATTGGTTTAGTAAAATATTATTTCTAATAATTTTTGGGTTATAGGCAAAGGTGTCCTAATTTGAATTTTACCTGATTTGCAGCGGATCTTAGGCATCTATGCAAAGTACATAAACGATTAAAATGAATATTCAATCAGTGGTGTGATTAGCTTCTCAAGAACAGTATAGTAATTCTCCAATTACTTTGTAGCACAGGTTACAGCTGATAATAATATTGTACCCTTAACTTTGAACAGTAAACATCCACAGGTTACCATTGTCGTGTGGAAGAGTTTTGTTGATAGGAGTGGTTGGGGTTCATTTGCTTGTTAGGGGGTTTGTGTCTAAGGTGTGTTAAGGCGTAACAATTTGTTGATTGTGTAGGTGGTCTCTGAACGTTCCGAAATTGATCAGAGATATTGTGATTTTAATTTAAGTACATTGAGTGAGTTTTGTACAGGAATTGACGGCGTAGTGTTTTATTGTTGGGTTTTGGTTGAATACAGGAAAGAGATGGAGTCCTATGTTTTGGTCAGCGGGAGATACTGGTGTATCTTAATTTGGAGCGTTGGTGATAAAGGTGATCATTTACATTTGCACTGGTAAACCCTTGGATGCGTGAGTTGAAATATTGTGTGGTTTGCCAAAGAAGGGGTGGCTGAATCCAGATTTGAACACATGCTTAGATTTTAGATCTGAGGCCGAGATATGGAGTGGTATGAATTCTGAATATAGAGGTTTACATACAGTGTAAGTAAAACGGCGTCTTCAAATCTGAAGTTGGTGTTGGCAAACGTGTTTTATTTCAAAATAGCAAAATGTGATAAGATCAGTGTAAATCCGGTATCTTAAGAGTCACTGAAAAGGTCACACTCATGACCTCAAGGATATATTGCCCAGCTTTCTAATGGTCATCGCGTCTCTTGGTGCACACAGACTCGCTATGATTATTAAAAAGAGATGGAGAGTCGATTGGACCTCCGTAGAAATAATTGTGACTCTTTCGGATCTAAATAAACAAATAATGAGAAAACATAAGTTACTATAAGATTATAAGTGTGACTATTTTATGTACTGAGAGTGTAACATGTTTTAATCCATATTCATTCCAGGTTGATAACATTAATTTTACACAGGAACAGGGACTTTACAGGAGGAATTGTGATGCTGCAGGGACGGATTCAGGACAGGAGCTGATGAGCCAAGAACTGGTCACAATGGCATGGTAAAATTTGATTTTATGCAGGCCGGAGTGTTCTTCTTTTATTGTTGCAGGAGGCAGCATGGAAGGAGAAAATGTCGATTGGCTTTGGAGGCCTGGAGGTCCTATCCGAGCAACAGAATCCCTTGTGTAACGATTTGGTGTTCCAAGCAAGAGAGGAAATCGGAGAGGCAGGTTGGATCTGACAAAGACAATCAAGCATCTTTGGAGCTTGAATAAGTATTGGTGGTGGAGCTTCCAAAGCTCGGCTAAAAGTGGAGGTTTGTTTATGAAAACATAGTGTATCAGTGTACTTCATACAAATGAGTAAGAGAATGGGTTCTACATTTACGATTAGAAGGAGCTTTCTAACAAACAGAACTAAACCATAATTGGCTCGAAGACAGTAAAAATTATTGTCCTAAATATAGTTATAATGTACTTCAAAAGGTGGGTATATTAATTGGTGTAATACTGTTGTTGTGTTGTGTGTTGTTCTGTTGTGTTCTCCCTCTCGTCCGCAGCATGGTCTCCAGGGCTCTGGGGACTTCGGGGGGGTTGTACGCAGCTGTGACCCTGCCCCCGGAGGACCCAGAGGCCGGGGACAGGTCCCTGCCTGAAGGGGGTGAGCCGAGCCTGTATCAACTCGGGGCATTTAAGGCTCTGGGATATGGATGGGAGGACACACGTGGCTCAGAATAACTTTAAGAACCATATGATGAGTGTTATGTTGTGTTTTGCTTCGCTGTGCTTGTATTTTGCAGGAATGTTTATTTTCATATTAATTCGAGATGGAGCCTATGGAACTGAGGAAGTGAAATGTATCATTGAACCCAGTCCTGGGAGATACCGGTTCCGGATGGAACGATTCGTGAGTGGTGATTATACATGGGAGGACAGTGATGATTTCACAGGGCTGGAGGATGTGGTCGAGTATGCCCAGGCCAAACTCGACACCTGGTGGTGGCACTATACATTGGGCGGGGGACAACTATGTTTTGACGACGGCTGTACCTTCATTAATTAGAAACAAGGAAATGGCCTCTTCGAGGCCAGAAGGGGGATGAAAAGAATGATTGTTTCTAATCAATGATGTCTTGCTTAGAGAGCAATGTAGCAATAGAAGTGTTGTTTTTACATTGTGCAGCCTCAGTTTTCTGTTACAGTGGAGTGGAAAAACACAGAGCCGATGTGCAGACGGGCTCCGAAAACAGACCCCATGCACACGTAAACAAAGAGATAACATGGGCCCAACCAAGGCCGGCTGGCAGACATGGGCCGATAAGTGGAAAGTGCCAGACTCGTACGATGGGAAACGGATGCGCTTAGTATAGGCTCATGAATATTATAATTTGAGGGTGTGGTGTGAAGAAGTCTGTGTCCCCAGAGAGTTCAGTCTTCTCCGTGTGGGGTGCTGACAGATTGAGTGTTAGGGACCTGGGGAACAGACGCGTCTGTGTGAGGTGACCTGTGAATAAAATCCTTGTGACTTTAAGTTCCTGGTTTCATATTCCTCTTTATCCTGGTGTGTTTATTAGGCTGATAGGGCAGTGTTGACGACTAATTTTCTAATCCCCCTTCCAGTGTGAATGCGCATTGTCCAACGGTGGTAATGGTAAATATGTGTTAATCATATTTTATTGTGTACAAGGTAACCGAGGACAACCACAAGGACAAAGAAAAGAGGTTTTCTTCAGTTATATAACGTGGCACATTTCTGACTGCGGGGATTATGTTTCGCTCGCACAGAGGCCCATTGTTGATTGCTCAACACGCCGCTGCGCTGGCCGACAGGTTACACAAATAGTAGCTTTCCCACTAAGAGAACAGCCCTCCCTTTGTTTTTACGAAAGCTTCTATTTTCAGACTGGGTCGCGGAGGTGGGTCAGAGGGGAGCGCGGAGCAAGCTGTAAGTATTTCACAGCTGCCTGGCTCACGTCAAAGCACACGCTCAAAAAGAATGTTGCACAATGGCGATACAAGTGTTAAGGTTTCAACACTGCTGTCCCAGTACATCTCTGTAGTAAGACAGTCTGGCACTTTTATACAGGTCTCATGTAGAGTAGGTTAAACAATGTTAATTAAAGCATTGAACATGTTCGTAAAGTTGAAATCATCATCAGGAGGCCGAATCAAAAAGTCATCCAACTCCAATGCTTTAGCAAACAGTAAATATTCGCAGACTCCGTGTTTGTGTGTTCTCTTTTCTTAAGACTGCTATTTTGTGTAGTAAAAACACATTCAGTGACAATCGTTAACCATCAATACCAACACATGTACCTAACAGCACACTAGTCAAGACGGTCTAACATCTGGAGAGGGGTCCTACAACTGCCCATTGCTCCTGAAAAAAAATGGTCATATGATGTGGTTTTACTAGTAATATTGTATGTAATATTATTGTGGAAGATGATGTCATATTTGAACACGGGACGTTTCATTGAATTTAAGAACGTCGCTATAATAGCCAGCCTAGTACTGGGCTAGTGAGATGTTGCCTTGATAGGTGGGTATGACGCGCTAGGCAGCTGTTTACCTGTTTCGTGTTCATCAAAATATGGTCCATACAATTCTAGTAAGGTGCAAACTTCATAATTTATTTGAGTGCAATATCCATAACGTCCAAAGGTTAAAAATCCATTAAAAAACACAACAGTGCCACAAACTCCGTCAAAAGCGGTCAAAAACCTGTGCGCCCTTCCGGGGTCAACCCCTGTCTATCCATTGATTGGCCTAGCCTATATATACACACACATGGCGACAGCGCCACACAGTGTACACAAGAGGGCACAACACAAACACAAATTAATTCGTGCCATATTTGGCTCCTATACTCGCCTTGTTTCTACAATGGCTTAAAGGAACAGGCCACCGTTTTTCCATACTGAGATATGTTCTTACCTGAGCCTAGACGAGTTGCTGCGTACCTGTCTGGTCTATGTGCGTGCGCTCAGTCACGCGCAAAGACCAAAGATGTTGTCAGCATTTGGCCTCTCCTCCGCTCCTCTATGTGGCCAAACGTGGGTGAAGTTAGAAGCGACCAAGCTCTTCCACGTTTTCCCCTATTTAAATACGGTTACGTGAGCCTTTAGCTACACAACATTAAGAGAAGAGGCTAAATGCTTGCAACATCTTTGGTCTTTTTGCGTGACTGAGCGCACGCACAAAGACCAGACAGGTACGCCATAACTCGTCTATCTCAGTATGGAAAAACGGTGTCCTATTTCTTTAAGTCATATTTTAAGCTGGGTGTGCACTGCACGATTTCGGCAGTCTGCGATGAACGATCACTCGTCGCGGGGAAAGCTTTAGGTCGTAGTTTAAAATTGCAGGCCGTGAGTCGTACCAGGAGGCGGAGGATAAGGATTTAAATAGAACTGTCGTAGTAGGCCCAAAGACGAGCAGTGTCTGATATTTTGGAATGCGTGTCGTGGAGGCAGCCTCCTCTCGTTGCAACTCGGATCTCTGTCAAGTGTCTCGTCAACAAATTACACATAATTTTTTGGGTGGAAATGAAACACAGCAAAAAAATGCGGCACCTGCCTCACTTAACACATGCCGTCTGGAGCCTGAAAGTCGCTGCGATAAACTTTGCTCGTATACTACAATTATACAGTATCTTTGAACTTTCGCACAGTGGAGTTCATGCTCACGATTTTACAATTCCAACGTCTCGCAATGTGGCATCTGAAATGTGCACAGGGCATTAGACAGATGATTTTGACTTGTTTGGAACCGGCCTTCTGATTGGCTAGCTGTTGTGCTTTTGAGAATAGAATGATCCGTCTTGGGGGTCATTAAATGTGGATCAGCAGTAGAGTCATTAGGGCATGTTACCTCAGTATCATTCTCTCATTTAAATGTCATATATGGGGCCCTATGCTGTTAAACCAGCTATTTCAAATCGTAACGTAGGTGCATTATGACCATAAATAGCTAGACGCTATTTTGAAGCTTTCTCTTGTTATTTAGCTTGATAAATGACCCCCTTAATACTGGATGACAAACATTTTAGTTTTAGTCCAGTTTCCATCCATCCATCCATCTATTTTCTTCCACTTGTCCGTTGCCGGGTCATTGGGGCAGCTGTTGGAGCTGCCCAAATCACATAGCACCAGCCCCTATGGCTCCTCCTGCAGGTGGTGGGTCCACAGGAGGACGGCCTCATGGTTCCAAACGGGGGCCTGTTAGTCTCTCATAGGGGGCTTGTCCAGTCCAGTCCAGTTTCATACAATGAAAAATCAAAAAGGTTTTAGTCCAGTTTAGTCAGTTTAAATAAAAAGAAAAGAAAACAACACAAATTGAAACATTTGTGAACATCTGACAGACTTGGGCTGATTCCGAAACCCTTAAATTGGTAAGAGGTCTAACGCCAAACCGGATGTGCGTCAGTGTCCGCCATGATCAGAAGCGTCCGAATTGGACTTTCAGTTAGGAAGGAGTTAGGAAAAGGAGCCTCAATGCTAATTATCATAGCTACTTTAGCATAGGGACCTCTGATGCCAACTCACTGCCATCCCATAAGCCACCGTGACGCCAAAATGCAATGCAATACAGTAGGTGGCAGCATGCGCTTTTGTTTGCCTGCCAATAACCTTAAAGAAGAAGAAGAACAGCTGTTGATGATGTCACTTCCCCTTCAACCTGGGTAAGGACAGTCGAATTGGGCAAATGCTGCTGAAGCAAAAGTTCACTAACTGCACAGAGATCTAACAGTTGACCCCATGAAAGGTTTAGGATCAGGAGCTAGGGTTAGGACATAGAGGCTATAATTTGAGGGTTTCGGAATCAGCCAAAATCTTTATCCAGTCTCGTCATGTTTTACTCACCAAACAGCCATGTGTATCTCGATACGTCACGACAAAAGGACAACGAAATCCTTTCATCATTGTCATCGTTGACGAGCACAACACAGCGAAAACTGCCCCTATTGTATTTATTTTTTTCTTAAGGGCGACGATTAGCAATTCAATTTTTCATCAAAGTGTGAAAACAAGACTAAACCAATAATAAATCAGGAGCAAAGCGAGGCTAAAATGGGCCTAAATGAGGAAAATCATGACCAGTAACTGAACTTTTGCAAATTGTTTCTGTGTGAACCTCCGTTTACAAGAAATGTGCCGGCCCTCAGCGATTCTGCCTACCCTCCATGTGGATTTCGTGTCACCAATATTGCGATAACGTACAATCAGGTAGAACATTGTGGCTTGGTGGAGAAAGTGTTTATCCCTGACGTCCACCCCCCCCCCCTCCTCGCCTTGGTGGTGCTGGCGCAGATAAGGCGGCACGGTGTGCTCTATTGTCAGCTCTGAATCCATTGTTTCTGGCTGGTGTCGGACCGTGATAACGTCTGAAACATGTGCGTGCGGAGGGAGTGGAGATGTCCTTGAAGAGCAGCCACCGTGAGGCGTTCAAGGACATCATAAAAGTTACCTTCTCCGGAGGAACATGACAGACGAAAATCCAGCATTACGCAGAAGCAGGTGTTGGAGTAAGTTCTTGAAGTGACTGTTGTTTGAGTTTTCCGTCCTGATTTAAAGAGTCTAACATGGGCTTTTTGGCAGATATCACTTCTTGTCACTCAACCTCCTCAAGGCATCGTCCTGAACCAAAAACATTCTTCTGTCTAGGAGGTCTATATAACGCCAGTAGCATCCATCTTTTTCTATGAAGCCACTTAAAGCAGTACTAAGTAACTTGTTTGCCTTAATCCTTTTCGTAGTCCCTCTGGGGGTAATACAAGTGTTAATGGGTGATTGGGGGGTCTTTCATATCCCCCTGGTGTCTCTGGCCAGAAAACCACAATTGCAACTTGACTGCCACCCGGTCAGAGCAGCAATACACACTAATGGAATCACGAAACAGAAGCTAACAGGCTAACGGGCAAAGCTAACTGCGGGCTAGCGCCACTTTAAACAGTATTTACAGTCAAGTTTGAAATATTTCCATTGTGTAATTGGATGTTAGAGGTGGCAGATATATCGTTTAGACAATAATATCCAAATTGATGTCTGGACCATATGCAAAATTAGGATATCGGATATTTTATCATTTGTACAATCCGACCCCCCTCGGACTTTGTCGCGTTGTCCTTGTGGGTTACTGTAGCGCGGTTTGAACCAGCGGCCCCCTCCCCTGCGTAACACAGTCAAAACAACAACATGGAGCGATTACAGAGATGTAGAATCTAATGATATGAATGAAGTTTGTCACTTGAGTCGCTTACAAGGAAAGGGCTCTGGACAAGTTGGAGCACTGCCTTGCTAGCTAGCTAACTTTTGTAACTTTTAGCCTGGCGCTAACTAACAACACGGAGAAGAAAACCATGACAAACTCGTCTGCCTCTCTGTCTCTTTCCCTCCTGTGTGTGTGTGTGTGTGTGTGTGTGTGTGTGTGTGCGTGTCTGTATATATGGTTTATGGAGCCAATTGACCTGACTACTCACCAGCACTACGAGAACCTAAGGGGATTAGCAGGACTATGCTACGGTCCTCATAAACCAAGATTTTGTATTTTAATTTTTAGCATATAAAGAGCATAATTTCATTGTTTTTCTGAAGTCCTTTTAATGCTCAATGATAATATATCATGCACATATCAAGTTTTTTTAAATTCTTAGCTTTTAAAGACCATAAATTGAAAGTTTATTTGACGTCCATATAATACCCCAACCTGACTTCTTGTGTATGGAGTGTATGATGTGCTCCCCCTACCCTACTCTGGCGGTATTGAAGGCTCCATTGTGATTGGTTCTTTATGGGGACACGTGCGGGATATGTGTCCGGGCATGTTGAGTGATTTCGGAAGACATCTAATGGTAATGCGAAGAAGAAGGACCAAGAGAAAGTTCACTCCAAAGAAGACAAGAAAATATATTGGTAAGTATCTAGTCCTTGTTAAATATACGTTATCAAGTATTTTCTGAATGGAACTTAGCCCCGGCCTGGAGGATTTATCCCCGGGCTGGATGATATGGGGACCGGGCTATTGGGTTTTGGAGCTGGCTGTGGAACTTAGCCCCAGCCTTGGTGAGTTTTCCCCGGCCTGGATGAGTTGGGGGGTGTAGTCCGAGGAGGGGTGCTTAAGAGTGGGTCCGAGATGTGGGCTGTGTGTCCCCGGAGGTCCAGAGGAGTCAGGGGGGCGAGTGTGTGCAAGTAGGGCCGGGGTAGGAGTGCCCTGAGCCGGGTAGTGTAAGTGGAGTAGAGGGTGGGTCATTGTGGTGGATGTCGGTGCGGAGCTGGTAGCTTTAGGAGCAGGCTGGTCAGAGGAGGTCCAGAGGAGCCAGGGGGGCGAGTGTGTGCACGTAGGCCGGGGTAGGAGTGCCCTGAGCCGGGTAGTGTAAGTGGAGTAGAGGGTGGGTCATTGTGGTGGATGTCGGTGCGGAGCTGGTAGCTTTAGGAGCAGGCTGGTCAGAGGAGGTCCAGAGGAGCCAGGGGGGCGAGTGTGTGCACGTAGGCCGGGGTAGGAGTGCCCTGAGCCGGGTAGTGTAAGTGGAGTAGAGGGTGGGTCATTGTGGTGGATGTCGGTGCGGAGCTGGTAGCTTTAGGAGCAGGCTGGTCAGAGGAGGTCCAGAGGAGCCAGGGGGGCGAGTGTGTGCACGTAGGCCGGGGTAGGAGTGCCCTGAGCCGGGTAGTGTAAGTGGAGTAGAGGGTGGGTCATTGTGGTGGATGTCGGTGCGGAGCTGGTAGCTTTAGGAGCAGGCTGGTCAGAGGAGGTCCAGAGGAGCCAGGGGGGCGAGTGTGTGCACGTAGGCCGGGGTAGGAGTGCCCTGAGCCGGGTAGTGTAAGTGGAGTAGAGGGTGGGTCATTGTGGTGGATGTCGGTGCGGAGCTGGTAGCTTTAGGAGCAGGCTGGTCAGAGGAGGTCCAGAGGAGCCAGGGGGGCGAGTGTGTGCACGTAGGCCGGGGTAGGAGTGCCCTGAGCCGGGTAGTGTAAGTGGAGTAGAGGGTGGGTCATTGTGGTGGATGTCGGTGCGGAGCTGGTAGCTTTAGGAGCAGGCTGGTCAGAGGAGGTCCAGAGGAGCCAGGGGGGCGAGTGTGTGCACGTAGGCCGGGGTAGGAGTGCCCTGAGCCGGGTAGTGTAAGTGGAGTAGAGGGTGGGTCATTGTGGTGGATGTCGGTGCGGGGCTGGTAGCTTTAGGAGCAGGCTGTGGAACTTAGCCCCAGCCTTGGTGAGTTTTCCCCGGCCCTGATGAGTTGGGGACCGGGGTATTGGGTTTAGGAGCTGGCTGTGGAACTTAGCCCCAGCCTGGGTGGTTCTTTGTAGGTTCAAGTATTGTCTGTTTATCTTTCAGAGTGACACTGGGAAGGACCAAAGGCAGGAGATGGCACAAGAAAAAAACAACCCAGACTCAGACCCAGACTATGTGGGTGATGAAGATTTAGATGAGCTCCCCCATCCAAATATATGGCTGACACAAAAGTCGGATACAAGTCTTGCTCCTGCTTCTAGTGCACCGGGAACCAGCCAGCAAGGTAGTTCTTCATACACCTCAGAGTTGCATTCAGAGAATGGTCCACGAAGAGGAGACCCACAGCGGACAAGTTCCATAAATTACTGCTTTGTCTGCGGTAAGCCCCAGAAGAAAATATCGAGACATCTTAAAACACACAAGACCAATGCAGAGATTGTACAAGTCTTTTCCCTTACTGATGTCAAGGAGCGCAACAAACGGATTGAAAAAATTAGGAATAAAGGGAACTTTTTACATAATCAAGCAGTATTACAAAGTGGGAAAGGGCAATTGAAAGTGAAGCGACGATGCAAAAAAAAAGCTTTGGATGGAAAGTTTATTCACTGCATGTATTGTCAAGGCATGTTTCTCCGCAAAGAACTATGGAGGCATACTCGCAGGTGCCCTCACAAACCCGAAGATGCAAACCAAGAAGAGACGTCTGGAAGGAGAAGGATCCTCGGCTCTGCATCAGCTCAGGATGCCGCCTTATGTGCGCAAATCTCGGGTGGGGTTTGGAAGCTTCTCAGTGTTATGAACGTGGATGAAGTTGGATCAGTTGTGCGAAATGACTTCTGTATTCTCCAGTTTGCCCAGTCACTTTACAACATTCATGGACAGGATACAACAAAGTATGAATACATAAGACAAAAACTGAGAGAAGTGGGACGTCTGCTGCTGTGCTTGCGGACAGATTTCTCTGTGCCGACCCTGGAAGATGCTGTTAGGCCTGCAAACTTTGAGAAAGTGGTACAAGCGGTCAAAAAGGTAGCAGGTTTTAATGATGACAATCTTTCGTACAAAACCCCGAGCCTTGCTCTTAAACTCGGCCACACACTGAATAAGATCTGCGACATCATCCACTGCCGGGGCTTGATGGCAGAAGATGAGAAGCTGGTGAAGTATACTGAAACATTTAAGAAGTTGCTCAGTACCAAGTGGAAAGAATATGTATCTCACAATGCCCTTAACACACTGAGTGATGCCAAGTTTAATAAACCGTTAACCTTACCATTCACTGAAGATGTTGTGAAACTTCACAAGTTTTTGGAAAAGGCAGCAGAAGAGGCCACAAGCAAACTGCAAGAAACAGATGATGCTCAAACTTATGCCCGTCTTGCCATGGTGTTGCTCACACAAATCATTGTGTTCAACCGTCGGCGAGCTGGAGAGGTTTCCAAAATGCCTCTGAAACATTTTCTGGAGAGGGATAATCAACAACTTCATGCGGATGTAAGCCTTGGTTTATCGGACACAGAAAAGAAGCTCTGCCGGTATCTAAGTCGCGTGGAAATTATGGGTAAAAGAGGGAGAAAAGTTGCAGTTCTTCTCCCCCGACCTGTTGTCAATGGTCTTACACTACTCACAAATAAGAGGAAAGAATGTGGTGTGTCTCCCTCAAACCCATTCTTATTTGCACGACCCAAAGCACCAACCCATTATAGAGGAAGTGACTGCCTGAGACGTTTCTCCACACAGTGCGACACAAAGTACCCCGAGCACCTCCGGTCGACGGGTCTCAGGAAACATGTGGCCACGCTATCTCAAGTCTTAAACCTCCAGGAGAATGAGCTGGATCAGGTGGCAGACTTCCTTGGACATGATATCCGCGTACACAGGGAATTCTACAGACTGCCTGTTCCAACAACACAACTTGCAAAGATATCCAAAGTATTGCTTTTAATGGAGAAGGGATCCATTTCCTCGCTAAAAGGAAAGACGCTGGAGGAGATTGAACTTGAAGGTTTGTTAAATGTATCTCTTATCTGGGTGTGCATGTAGGGCCGGGGTAGGAGTGCCCTGAGCCGGGTAGTGTAAGTGGAGTAGAGGGTGGGTCATTGTGGTGGATGTCGGTGCGGAGCTGGTAGCTTTAGGAGCAGGCTGGTCAGAGGAGGTCCAGAGGAGCCAGGGGGGCGAGTGTGTGCACGTAGGCCGGGGTAGGAGTGCCCTGAGCCGGGTAGTGTAAGTGGAGTAGAGGGTGGGTCATTGTGGTGGATGTCGGTGCGGGGCTGGTAGCTTTAGGAGCCGGCTGGGGATCTTAGCCCCAGCCTTGGTGAGTTTTCCCAGGCCTGGTGGCTTTAGGAGCGGGCTGATTGAATTGAATCCCCCTTTTGTTTTTAGATGAAATTCCCATCAGTGCAGATGAGGCCGAAGAGGAGAGTCACAGTGACTCGGGGGACTCTGCTGAGAAACAAGCGGCAACTGTGGTTATAGATGATGACCCGATCGACATAGCTGATGGAGATACCTCTGATTTTGAAGGCAAGTTCTTCTGTTTACTCTTGTAGTAGTCTTGCTCTGACTTATTCACATTGTTTTGTTTAAATTAATTCCTAATTTTCCTTTTCAGAGGCAGCACAGAGGCCTGCAAAGCAACCTGGACCAAAACGCAGAGTGACAAAAAGAGCATGGTCAAAGACTGAAGAAGCAGCTGTAATGCGGCATTTTAAAAAACACATCAAGAGAGGAAAACTGGCCACAAAAAATGAAGTAACTCAGTGTAAGCAAGCAGAAATGGCCTTAAGTCAGAGAACACTGCAGAATATAAGAGACTTTGTGAGAAATCGTGGACTAGCACATAAAAGACAACTAAAGGTAAAAGATGGATAAGCATGGAGTGTATGTATGAAGAACATTAAAACTTTTCCAGCCTCTAATTGTGGTTCATCCATCCATCCATTTTCTCCCACTTGTCCGTTGCCGGGTCGTGGAGGCAGCCGTTGGAGCTGCCCAAATCACATAGCACCAGTCCCCTATGGCTCCTCCTGCAGGTGGTGGGTCCACGGAAGGACGGCCTCATGGTTCCAAACGGGCCTGTTGGTCTCTCATAGGGGAATTGTGGTTCAGTTATGTTTAAAGTCCTCATAATTCATCTTTGGTCCTCATGAACCACCTTCTGGTCGGTGGCTGTGTATAGACAACCGTAGCTGATACAAGGATGTTAAATAGACCTAAATTTTTTTCAGATTTTTTACAGTTAGTCTATCCAGAGCTTATCTCTCTAGGACCTTGGGAAACCATAGTCCTCTTAAACCACACCAGGGTTGGTTTTTCCAAAAGGTCAACATAAACCATAAAACCACGTATGTGTGCGTGTGTGTGTGTGCGTGTGTGTGTGTATCTGTGCGTCTGCTCCGGCCCCACCGGGGAGAACTAGTGGATCCTTTGAAAATTATGAAAACTACAATTAATTTGACTCACGTTGCTGGCAAACACAAGTAAACTGCCCAGAGGCAGGTGAACTTACAGGAGCATTTCACTGTGATGGAGATGAAGTTGCAAATGTTGTAGCAATATTATTTTATCTTATGTTCCGTGTTCTTCCAGAAGAAGGTAGAGGTTTAGATGAGTAATTTGCCCTATTGTCTAACGGCTTTGATTTTTAAGTATTTTGTCAGGTGTAAATTATATCGCCAAGGATTGCAAAAATATCATCTAAATATAGATAGAGATATTGAAAAAAATATATATAGATATTCCTTTTTGTCAATATCTCCCACCCCTATTGGATGGACAATATCCCTCTCTCCCTTCGCTTTTTCTGTCAGCGTAGTAAATCCTCTCATGGACAATTAATAAAGTAAAAAAAAACACAACTTGCTACAACACCTGCAGTTGCGCTTATGACCACTAGGGGCATGAGTTACTTAGTACTGCTTTAATGGTTTGGTCTTCCCGTACTTGTGAGGAAACCCAATGGTTAGAGACGTGCTCAGAAGTCCCGCCCACGAACACCTACCACAACTACAACTATATATTATCAACCAGGCTCTTATCTTTATGGCCCTCGCAGCTCTAAACGTAGTGAAGGGTGGGTAGTGAAAGGGAGTGTGTCCGGGACCAACCAGGACACCACATAAAGGATGTGTTATCAGTCACCTAGAGTCTTAATACCTAAAAATAAGGTACTCAGGGTTTGCAATATAGACAGGAAATGTGCAAAAGTGGTAAAAAAAAAAGAAGTATCTTATGTACAATGAGTAAAAGCAAAAATCTCAAGGGGCAGAAATATAAACAATAAGGAAATAAAGAATAAAATTAAAATATAATTACATAAAATTAGAACAGACTATAAAGAGTAGAATCTCATGGTCGGCATCGGCAGTGCAAAGTTTATAGTCCTAGTGCAGGTTGTCAATAAGTGAATAAGTGACACTGGTACTGGGAATAAAGTGGCACTGCAAAAAGATTATTGCACGTAGTTTTGCATAGGTGGGTTATTGCACATGTTACTTTAGAGTCTTGTACACTCTGACAGCAGTGGGGAGGAAGGCCTTGCGGTAGCGCTCAGTCTTGCACTGAAAGAGCTGCTCAGCTCCTCTACAGTCCCGTGCAGTGGGTGGGAGGTGTTGTCCATGATGGAGGTGAGCTTGGCTAATACCCTCCTGTCCCTCACCTCCTCCACAGAGTCCAGGGGGCAGCCCAGGACGGAGCTGGCCTCCCCCTGACCAGCTTGTTCACACAGCAGCGTAGTGGATAGCAGGGGCTACCACGGAGTCATAAAAAGTCCTGAGCAGAGGCCCGCTCACTCCGAAGGACCTCAGTCTCCTCAGAAGGTGGAGGCGACTTTGGCCCTTCTTGTACATTGGTGTTGTGGGACCGGTCCAGTTTATTGTTGAGGTGAACACCCAGGTCCTTGAAACTGTCCACCTCCTCCATATCCCCCCCCCCCCCCTGGATGTTCAGCGGTGTGTGCACCCCTTGCTTTTAATGTGTTCATGATTATATTCATGATTTATTTTGCCGCCTTGTAATTGTATGTCACCGTGAAGCACTTTTTAAATTGCCTTGTGCATGAATTGAGCTCTGCAAATGAGCTAGCCCCGCCTTAATCGCAATCCGGCTGATTGCGCGGCCCCATTCTGCAGTTTGCAAACAATACCTTCATGCTTATATGCCTTAAACATCCAAAGCAACTCTTCTTGCTTTCATCCGCTGTATTATATAACCTTGTCATAGCTGTAGATTTCCGTCCAGCCCAGTCTGTGTTCGTCTCGTGCTCCGGTGCTCTCCCACAATAGACCCACTGGACTTCCTGGACATGTCTCATAAAGCCCCCTTTGTGCCGGTTCAGCCGTGTGAGTGGAAGGATCCATCACGGCCCGAGTGCGTACAGTCCCCGTTCGGCCCTCCGAATCGCCCCGCGGCCCGCCGCAGTCCGGGCCGCGGAGTAGCTGAGTGAAAGAAAAGAGAAAGTGCGCATTGGGGTTTTCATTATGTGGAGATGAAAAGAGCTTCCCGGAGCTTAACGTGAAGGAGATTGAGTGACCTCAGGTAAGAGCGTCCACTTCAGAGCGACCCGCGAAAAGGACCAGGCGCCGCGCCGTCCTCCGCATAGTAATCCGGGATGTTCCGGGGCACTCTAGAAACGTGGCCTTACCGAAGGTCAATTTTGGAACAAGTTTTATTTTAAGGAGCGCCTACGTGTCGGCCGGTTACTGTTCATGACAAATGTGCCCGGCGCTTTGACACAAAGAGAAAATGCTTCAGGAACGGTGCCTAGACCACGAGTTCAATCAGTCGGCGGTTGAGTTCAGCAAATTGTATTTCACATTCCTATATCATGTTTTAAAAGTTGTCCTGCCCTCGCACTTCGCCAGACAGGTAGATAACTTCATCTCACAAAAAACACACCGTTGTTACAATTCTCTGGGGTTTAATAGTTGGAGGCTTGGCCCGGACACAAATGAAAAATGAATGGTACAATTGTAAACAACAAACACAGAATAGTGTCTGATGTGAAAATAAATAAGATCATAAAAACATGACCCCCAAATAATCATGGCAAGGTGCATTATGGGATAGCATTATTTACTTAACATCACAGTGGTCTCTTGGAAGCTCCAGGATCAGTTGTGTTCAGGGTTGCTGGTAGGTTTGCTGGGTGTTTGGCAATGGTTCCCTCACAGCAGATAAGCGCTGAATAAGTAGCAGGCTAACGTTAACCGCGAGCTAACGGCTAATTGGTTAGCCGTCACTGAGATCACTGAGCCTTGGCATTTTGTGTAGTACAACTTCCTAGAACAATGTATGTGTTGAGACAATACCCCTGATTAAAAATACATCTAAACATTACTTTATACTGAAACCCGATATTTTGGAAAATCGCTAAAAGTCGGCGACTGGTTAGTAGGGCTGGGACGATACAATTTTGTCACAATCCGATTGCAATACTCAGGGGCCTATCCGAAAAGCATTGCGATACAGTAAGGAATTATATTAAGTGATATGTTTACTTTAAAATGTGTAAAAAGAAATCAGTCATGTGTTCAGGGTTTATATGAGGTGAAGTGTTAAAACAAAATGTTACAAAGTGCTGCGTAAACAGTGTCTGGAAAACAAAGGAGTGCAGGGAAAAAAAATGCCTCCAAACACAACTTGATAAAGTATTGATACTTGGTATAGTAGCACAAAGTATTGCGATCCGATCCAATATTTTTCTCCCGGCCATATTGGTTAGTCCCCGCCCACTTTACATTCTTATGGGTCCATTATGGCTTAATATAAAGGTTGACTTAAAAAACCCTAATGAGTTGCTTAATGTCTCTCCCTGCTCTTCTTCCCCCGTATACTGTCCTGTCTACTAAAAAGAAAGACAATGTCATCGAAAAAGACTTTATTTTTCAAAAGTAAAGTTTTAATCCCCACCGTAGCCAAGCACATTTTCTCCAGAGCAAAGCCTCATTTGAAAGCTAAGACCTATATTTTGGCCGCATTTCGTTTTCTACTGTAATGTAACTGTGATGAAGCCACAAAAACGTGACCAAACATGTAAAAAAAATAAAGTATAATAATAAAAAAAAAAATGGGACAAATACAAACTACAAACTTCAAATGAGGCGTGACCCTGGCCTATAAACTGTAAGCTCTCAGGTCAAGAAGCTTTTAGATTTGGATAATGCTGAACTGGAGAAAATGTTCTCGGTTACTGCGGGGGTTAAATTATTCCTGTTTGTCTTTGACAGAGACATTTAAGTCTGAAGCGAGACTTGAAAGCAGTATATCAGGCATACACATTGGAGGTTCTACTTGTGCCACATTGGAAAAGTTGCAGTGTAATCGTGTAGTAATGGTGATGTTAGCGGGGCCAGCACCTCTCACCACCACACAGCTGTGTACACCCAGTTCAAAGGTCATGGCCCGCGAAAAACTCCATGTTAAAAAGGTCAAAAATGCTGGGATGTACTTTGCTATAATAAATGAACACCTTTTGTGCCATGAAGTACTGAATATGGGGCAAATCAAGTCCAACCTAGTAAAGAAGGATCGCTCTCCGCCGCTGTCCGTGTAAACTGTGACCTTAGCGAGTGGCGTGTTTTGTTTGACAGTCGGTGTGTGCCATGGCCTTTTATAGAGCCAGCAGCACTGTTCTCCCTCTCCCCTCGCTTCATGTGTGAGCCCCATTCTGACAGTTATATAAACGTGTCTCTGTGCCCTCCAGACGCGAGAGAACTTTAGCACGCCTAATATTTACGCTTCGGACTAGACAGGAGAGTAATAATGAAATGATAATGCTGCAGCGCACGATATTTGTTGAAGGAAAACTGTAAACTAGGCTAAGAGCCACAGAAAAGTAAGCACTGAACAGGGTTTGGTGTTTAAGTAAACTTTTGATTTGAAAAAAAATGACCATAATTTGGCATGTTCAAAGTGCGGCCCAGGGGCCAAATGCGGCCCTCAGAACAATCTTGTTTTAATGGCTCACATCAGTTTTTACTGCAATCTTATTCATTGGTGAGGCGCGTGGGTCGGCTCACAGCTGACCCTTCTCACCCTGGACACGGACTATTCACCCCTCTCCCCTCAGGCTACGGAGAGGGGAGAGGGGGTCTATCCAGGGATTTATGGGTCTATCCAGACCCATAAATCCCGCCACTTGAACAGTTTTTTCCCCTCCGCCATCAGACTCATGAACAATAACAAGTCTCTGTAGTTTAGTTACAGACTCATGGATGTATCTGCACTGTTGCAGTGTGTCCACACTTAGACCCGCTGCTATCACTCATCACTTTATATCACTTAATATCACTTTATATGCCTACACATCTGTAAACACAATCCCGCTGTTGTTCAATGTCAAATTGTTGTTGTCTTACCACACGTCACTTTTATGTTATCTTATTTATTTAATATTTGTTATGCATGCCCCTATAGCCTTATAGTTTAAAGTTCTTTAGCTTATGTTTATCTTAACTCTGTGTTATATGTTTTATGTCGCACGTTTGCACCGAGAAACATTCCTAGTTTGTGAACCTGTTCTCGAACCATGGCAATAAAACCTATTCTGATTCCACACAATTGGCTAAAACCTCAAAAAGTAACATCTACTGTGAGACAGAGCTGGCATTATGGTTCCAAGCCTAAATAAACCTCTCTTATACGCCCATTTGAGTGTTTGAATGTCAATATTCGGCCCTCAGTGAATAAAGTTTAGACAGCTCTGGTCTCAATGTTATGTAATATTGCCCTCTAGTGGTGAAATACAGGCATGGCAGGTGACCTTGTATTTCTCTAGAATCTTCAGAATCAAAACTTATGTAGTTTGGCAATAATAATAATAATAATAAAAAAACATAAATATTTCTTGTCAAATCCATCAAAGATCTAATGATAGATTGGCAGTTGTCTTGAGGCCACCAGCAAACCTCTTTGCCTTATGTCAAATGATTCATTGTTCATGTACAGCACACCGCCACATGACGGTACACTTCACTTTCTACAACGTCCACAAGATGGTGCTGTAACATGTGTTAGAAAGGAGCAATCCTTTCACTGAAGTCGTCCATTTAGTTCTGTAGGATTTGTTTCATCTCAAATCTTCGACATTTACAAGAACTAATTAATAAATTCATATGAGGAAAAAAAGAAATGACCAAAGGGCGAAAGACATAGCTTTATTATTGCTTTATCATTAAATAAAGCTGTGACAGTACAAGCAGCACAAGCAGATTTCGGACTATTAGATCCGCTATAACAACATAAAGTTTATATCACACTGACTGATGATGCATCCTCGCGTTACAACTGATTTTAGCGATCTATATTGTGCAAAATCGGCTTTTAGGCTTCTTAACGTTAGTTATATTCTCTTAATATATCTTAAATCACATCTAGAGAGGTGTTATTGTTTCATTCGCTCATGTTTCACTAATCATATCCAGTCAACCCCTCTGATGGAGCGTTGTAGAGCTGCGTTTCATTAAATCTTAAAACACGGAGGGCTATGTCCTAGAAACACTCCAAATAGCAAATGCTGTCCATAGACAAACTCTAAACCAGTGGTTCTCAACTGGTATGACCATCACCCTAAAATCACAAGCCGCGACTCAAAACAGAATTGAATTTGAAATACATCATGTAAAATACTGCATTTACCTTACAAATTATTGTTTAACAAGCGTGAGTCATTTTAACATATTTTTGAAATAAATGTGTTTTGTGGGAAAGGCTCGTGACCCACTGAAAAAGTTTCCGGGGACCCATTAGCTGATGAACACTGCTCCAAAACAACACACTGTAGCGTCCAGTTGCTTTTGTGTGAACGATAACTCCAGTTCATTTTTGAAAATGTCTGTCGGTTTATTATGGAAAGTAAAAATTTTCCAGACGACACAGTCCCAAGAGCCATTGAAATAAACTATAAGATAAACCGATGAATAGATAAATAGAGCACAATGCTTGGCGGAAATATTGGCTCGACGTAAAGAAGCTTGGCCAACGTTGATCCAACAGCTGAAGGGTCAGATCAAGGAGCTTCAACAAAAAGAGAAAGTTATAAACCAAGTAGTTTCACTTTTACCCCAATCCAAACCTTCCACACCTAGGCCCCCCTGCTGCCCCTCACACCATATTTAGAAGAAACCCCCTAAAACTCACTTTTTATCAGCTACAAAACAAGCTGTAAGAATCTCTCCAGTGATTTCCAAAGACTTGACCAATCTCTATCCAAAACAAACCAGTGTTTCTGCGGCGGTTCTTCTCTATCCCCCACCACCGCTGTGGATTAAATAAACCGAGGCCATTCCTCTCAATGTTTTTTTTATTGTTTTTCTAATGGTTTGAATCCAAACTGAAAATGTAAATGTGCAAAGCGTGTGCCAGCAGCGGCGGTCTGGTCTGTCTCTCATCACTGGCGCTCAGCTCCGGTCTGTGCACAGGTCCCTGGCCTGGCGTGTGGCGGGCTGTCCAAACATGGGAACTACTCACAAGCACCATATTGTTATTTGTTAATAGATCTGTTCAATACGCATCCCCAACACGGCATCATTGTGGGAGGGTGACGAGGCCGATCTCTCACGTGTCCCTGACTTCACTTTGTAGCACTTTGGTCGACCTGGTTGTTTTTAAAGTTGAATAACGTTGCAGTTCCTCAGCAGTCCATGTGTCCAGATCAGATCACAACCAATCCAAACAAATGCGGAAACCAACCAGTTCCTTGAAGCAGATGATGACCATTAGGACATATTTACAAGGGCTGGGACAAAATAACGGATCGGATTAATCATTATTACACCGAACACACACCAGCTTTGATCAATATAACACCGAACACACACCAGTTTTGATCAGTATAACACCGAACACACACCAGTTTTGATCAGTATAACACTAAACACACCAGCTTTGATCAATATAAGAGGATGTGTTTTAAAAGTAAACACACAGTTAGCATCCAAGCTAAAGGCATTTAAGCAGCATTTGAGACCTACAAATCCAGAGATATCATCTTCTGAAGCGCTGACAGGTCACCGAGGGCCCCCCGCACCTGCAGCGCAGTGGAGGCGTCACAAGAGGCGCTACAGGACACAAAAAAGGGGCAAACGAGGAGGTATCCGAGCAAGAATAACAGCTAAACCACACAGGCCTTCTATCCCTACTATTGTTCTGGCTAACGTACGTTCACTGGACAATAAGATGGATTCTATTCGTCTGCTACGCTCCTCTCGGAAGATGGTGAAAGACAGTTGTGTTTTTATATTCACTGAGACATGGCTCAATGGTAATATACCAGACAGTGCAATCCAGCTTGAGGGACTTTCCTGCTGCAGAGCAGACAGAGTGATCTCCGAGGGAGGTGGTCTCTGTGTCTACACCAATGACGCCTGGTGCCGTGACGTCGCCGTGGTCTGCAGACACTGCTCACCCCTCGTGGAGTTTATTATCATTAAGTGTCGCCCTTTCTACCTGCCCAGGGAATTTACTGTTGTACTGCTTGTGGCTGTATAAGTACCGCCCACCTCTAACCTCAAAAACAGGAAAGAGGCACTGAATGAACTTTTCCAGAGTGTCAGTGACCAACAGACAGCCCACCCAGATGCCTTTCTCATCTTAGCTGGGGATTTTAACCACGCAGACCCAAAGAGCGTTTTCCTCAAAGTCTATCAACACATTGACTTTCCAACAAGGGGAAACAACATCCTGGATCTGGTTTACACCACCAAAAAAGGAGCGTACAAGGCACACCCCCTCCCCCATCTTGGTGCCTCGGACCACATAACTATTCTGTTACTGCCAGCATACAGGCCACTGGTTAGAGTCACTAAACCGGTTCGGAAACAGATTCAAGTGTGGAGTAAAGACTCTTTAGAGAAACTCAAGGACTGCTTTCACACAACGGATTGGAATATGTTCAAGCAGGCTGCCATTCACAACAATATCACTGATCTCCAGGAGTATACAGAGACTGTCACTGCCTACATCACCAAGTGCACTGAGGATGTTACAGACTCTAAGACCATCATTATCAGGTCCAACCAGAAACCTTGGATTACAAGTGAAGTCCTCAGGCTCATGAGGGTCCGGAATGCTGCCTTCAAATCTGGTGACAAGAGGAAAATGCGGACAGCTAGGGTCAACCTGTCCCGCGGCATCAAAAAAGCCAAGAAGCAGTACTCCAAAAAGATAACTGATCACTTCAGAGACAGCAGAGACACTCGGAGTCTGTGGGAGGGGATAAAGACCATCACAGACTATAAACCTCCTCGACAAACTTGTGCCAGTGACACCTCTCTGTTGAACGCTCTAAATGAATTCTTTGCTCGCTACGAGGCACTCAACAGAACCCCGGCACAAAAGTCAACACCACCTCCTGAAGACCAGGTGCTGAAACTATCTCTAGAGAGTGTGAGAAGATCTCTGAGCAGGATCATCATACACAAAGCACCGGGTCCAGACAACATACCAGGTCGTGTACTGAAAGGTTGCGCTGATGAACTCACTGAGGTCTTCACATTTTTAACACATCTCTGCTGCAGGCTGTGGTCCCAACGTGCCTCAAAGCGACCACCATCATTCCGGTGCCAAAGAAGTCACCACCCTCCTGCTTTAATGACTACCGCCTAGTAGCACTCACTCCAATTCTTATGAAGTGCTTCGAGCGGCTCGTCATGGAACATATCAAGTCTGTTCTCCCTCCCACCCTGGACCCATACCAGTTTGCTTACCGGTCCAATCGCTCAACTGAAGATGCCATCTCCATGGAGCTTCATTCAGCCCTCACTCACCTTGAAACAAAGGACTCCTACGTTCGAATGCTGTTTTTAGACTTTAGCTCAGCATTCAACACTATAATCCCACAGCAGCTAATACACAAACTGCTCCACCTGGGGATCAACACATCACTGTGCAACTGGCTGCTGGACTTTCTGACGGGGAGACCACAGGCTGTACGCGTCGGCAGAAAGTCCTCCAGCTCCCCAAGGCTGTGTGCTGAGCCCCCTCCTGTTCACTCTGCTGACGTACGACTCAAACCTCTTCATCAAGTTTGCAGACGACACAACAGTGGTGGGTCTCATCAACAACAGAGACGAGTGAGGTGAGCAGTCTGGCCATGTGGTGCACACAGAACAACCTCTCTCTAAATGTGGAGACAAAAGAGATTGTTGTGGACTTTCGTAGAGCACGGGTCCAGCATGCTGCTCTAACAATCAATGGTGCTGCAGTGGAGAGGGTGACCAGCACTAAGTTCCTGGGTGTGCACATCACAGAGAACCTTTCCTGGACCATGCACACTACATCTCTGGTCAAGAAAAGTAATCAGCGTCTCTATTTTCTCCGCAAGTTAAGAAGAGCTAGAGTCCCAGCCTCTGTTATGTGCAACTTCTACAGAGGGACTATAGAGAGCATCCTGACCAGCTCCATCACTGTGTGGTTCTTCTACAGAGGGACTATAGAGAGCATCCTGACCAGCTCCATCACTGTGTGGCACGGCGCCAGCACTGCCTCCTGCCGAAGGAGCCTCCAGCGCATCGTGAGAGCAGCGGAGAAGATCTGTGGAGCCTCTCTCCCCTCCATTAAGGACATGTACTCCACCCGTCTCACCCGCAAAGCCGTCAGAATCACCAGGGACCCTACGCACCCATCACACAGTCTCTTCAGAGTAATGCCTTCAGGGAGGAGACTGCGGAATCTACGGGCCAGGTCGAGTCGCCTTAAGAACAGTTTCGTACACAGGGCCATCGGGAAGCTGAACTCCCTGCCCTCCCTCCCACCCCTCTTTCCACCACCCCCCGCTCCACAATCAAGGATGAGAGAAATATAATTTCGAATCAGTCACATGGTTTGACAAATAAAACAATCTTGAATCTTGAATTAAATACTGTATAACACTGAACACACCAGCTTTGATCAATATAAAGTGATCAATATAAAGTGTGTTCAGTGTTATAATGATAACACTGAACACACACCAGCTTTGTGTGGGGTCAGAGTCTGCGATGGTGGAGAAACGTCGCAACCCAGATGTGTGTGTGTACATTCACATGCATGGTCCTGACCGAACAAAAGGTCCTTTACAGAGAACACATCATGCAAATTGTGTCTTCCTCTTCCTCCGCTTTCTCTTCCTCTTCTTCTTCTTCTTCCTCTTCTCCCTCTTCTTCCTATTCCTCTTCTTCTTCCTTTTCTTCTCTTCTTCTTTTTCTTCTTCCACCTCTTTTTCCTCTTCCTATTCTTCCTTCTTCTTCCTCCTCCTCTTCTTCTTCTTCCTCGTATTCTTCTCCTTCTTCTTCCTATCCCTCTTGTTCTTCTTCCTCCTCCTCCTCTTCTTCTTCCCCTTCTTCCTATTCCTCTTCTTCCTCGTCCTATTCTTCCTCTTATTCTTCTTCCTATTCCTCTACTTCTTCCTCTCCTTCTTCCCCTTCTTCTTCCTCCTCTTCTTCCTCTTCCTCTTCGCCTTAATTTGTACTTCTTGGGTTATCTTGAGTCAAAGGGAAAACACAACACTGTCCTCCATACTGCCTTTGAAGCCAGTTTGAAGTGGTTCAGATGTGTGCTGAGTTGTTCGTACTGCTGCCTACAGGGGGAGTTCCAGGCAAACTCCTCACCTGCCCTGGTGCCTGTGTTCCAGAGTCACCGTTTTGTTCCTACACAGACAAATAGTGTATGAGATAAGCAAAGCAAAAAATATATATAATATATTACTTAATAAGACTGGGTACATTCCATCATTTTTCAATACCAGTACTTTAACGATACTTGGTTTGCGATACCGATACCTAAACTTTTTCCGATACCTATACTAAAAAATTGGTAAAATATTAGTGATTTTTTTGTTGTTGTAAATGTGTAAAACTAAAATTGGGAAACAACCGAGTCACTTCCATGCTGCCCCTGGTCCAACAGCATCAACATGTATTGAATTTTTTTCCGGTACCTGCTTTCGATACTTTCATTTTGTCGATACCTTGACTACCTACACTTCAATACCATAGCATCCCTATCCCCCTTACTTACACGTAATCTATTAAATATGGGAGACATTTAAACTTACAGACTGTCACTTTAAATGTCCAGGAGGGGAGGAAAACACTGAGGCACACAGCTGCAAATTTGATATGACACACTAACAGGTTTCTGATGCACAGTTAGTACCACAGATTGAGCTAAAAGAGAAGGATTATGTAACTAACTGATGTTCCCCTTGATACATGCGTGTGTGATGGCAGGCTATCCGTCACCGCCTCAGGGTGGACTTTACCCAAAATGATGAATTTGGACCACCCATCCGCCGACACATCCCACGCCGGCACCAAGGCCCCACGCCAACAACCATCCATTCTCTCGCGTTATCTCGTCAACGCCGACAT
Organism: Proterorhinus semilunaris; assembly: GCA_021464625.1. NCBI lineage: Eukaryota > Metazoa > Chordata > Actinopteri > Gobiiformes > Gobiidae > Proterorhinus > Proterorhinus semilunaris. The sequence continues at coordinate 25,385,103 of CM038360.1, forward strand.
TCGCCAGACGCTCATCGCTTGATTAAGAGCCCTCCGCGACGGCAGCCCGCGCTCGAATCCAAATAAAAGCGGAGCATGTGTCTCGCAGAATTTATGTCACGGGTTGTTGATTTTTAATCGTTTCTCGGCGCTGACCGGGTGTTTGAGGCGACGAGGTACGGGGGGGGGGGGGGGGGGGGGGGGCGGCGAGCCAAGTCAAACACACAGCGGAGGGGCCTGCCAGGCAAATGGAGCGGCGCGATGTGAACGTGCGTTTGAGAGATGTGCGCAGAGGAGTGTGTGGGTTGGCTGTCACGGCGTGCTTTACGGCGGAGAGAAGCCCCGAGAGCCGCGGGGGCTACGGGCCGCTTTGTCTGGCTCATTATTTCACAAACTGACGTGCTAATGATCCTTCAGCTCCCCAAAGCGCCGAAAAAAACGACTGCATTTTGCTTTACCTTCTCAATTTATGATCGGACAAACTTTGGATTAGAGTTTGCTGTGGAATGTAAATTCAAGCTTCCAGTTGCTTTAAAGTTGGACTATCCGTTTCAGGATTCAAATCTTTCCCCCTGTTTGGACATTTTTCTGTGATGGTTATTATGACGAGCAACAGTTGTGGTGTGTCCATACTATACATCTGTGTTTCCCAACAAAGGGTGTGTTAGCAAATAGCGATGGGGCCTGGAATTATTTCATAACTGTAACAGTATTTCAACAAGTTAATTTTAAAGATGTTTTGCAGTAAAAGATTTGAATTGGAGAGTATGTACACCATATAATAATAGTTGTGTTTAAGATGAGCCAGGCGGGCGGTGCATGCCCTAATAGACACACACACACGGCCTGATGCTCCCTCGAGAGCATACGGGCTCATCTTAAACCAGGCAGGCGCAGGCGGACTCACGGTAGTGCAGTGGTTAGAGCTTGTGCTTCAAAGCTAGAAGGTCCCGGGTTCGATTCCCACCTGGACGGGGCCTTTCTGTGTGGAGGTTGCATGTTCTCCCCGTGTCTGTGTAGGTTTCCTCCATGTACTCCGGTTTCCCCTATACCACTAAAAACATGTACAATAGGCCACGATGAATGATGTGTGTGTGTGAATGCGTGGTGGTGGTCGGAGGGACCGTTGGCGCAGATGTGTCTCAGTCTCCCCCAGGGGAAACTGAACACCACAGTGTGGAGTGAATGGCCATGTCTGTGAAAGGTGCTAAATAAATAAAGGTTCTTCTTCTTCTAAACACACCTAATGTTTCATCAAATCCTATCAAGTATTTTAAACTTTATTTTTGTCCCAACACACTACAAAATACTAACAAAACTGAGTGGATTACTTTACTCGGAGTTTGGACAAAAAAGTTACAGGGCACTATTTCCGTACATAAGGGCTATGAATAATTGAGTTAGAAATCTATTGTTTCGGAGAAATTCACAGGGACATAGGACCAAGAGCTCATAGTGGAACTGTCCCATGTAAATTGGAACTTCTGGTCACCTACTTTAGAACAAATGTCTGCACTCAGCTCCTTTCACGTCAATGCTAATTTATATCTCCAACAAACATGAGCTGATGCTGGTACACAAAACCTTTCCTTGCCCGAGAGTTAACAGAAACTGTACGATAACAAATAGGGCTATAGCAAACTCATTCCTCCTATGCTTGTTTGGCTCTTAAATAAACATGAGGACAATGTTTTTAGCTCACCCATTTCAATTCAGCACATAACTGAATTTATACACATAACAAAAGTATCAAACCCGAGACATATTCACGGTCAAATAAAAAGATTAGAATTACAGATATATATTATGCAACATTCCGTGACAATGCATGCAGTCATGTGTTTTTTGTCACGCCAATTCCAAACCGCAGTTCCTGATACCACACCGACTGCAAGTCAATGTTCGAGACGATTACAATGCGGTGTGAAGTGAGGAGAATCTCATGAATAAATTTGAAAGTTAAAGCAGACTTTGAAATCATAAACTAGCCTGCCATTCCAGTCAGACGTAGCGGAGAGGCCGAGTGACATTCTCGGAGGCGCGGCGCTGGAACCCTGCAGCCGCTCAGCACCGCTCGTTTGGCTCTCCGTCGGAGCGTTCGTCAGCTCAGTCTGTGACACACACCTGGCATTCAAGTTACCAGCGTGACTCCGGGCGAATGCCATTTGAATGAAAAGTGCTCATGTTGTGCTTTTGACACTCTCCCTTTGTCTGCTCCGGGCTTGGCTTTATCCTGTGCAATACTTAGCCATACACAGCAATTCAACGACTCATAAATCAGTGGATGTATGTGGGGGAGAGTTTCAGCAGTGTTGGCAAAATGTGCTGTGAACGGTAAGGACACATCGTGCAAAATCAACTCTTTAGAACTTTTAACCCTCTTGTAACATAGTGCCTTTGTTAAAAAACATACCTGTTGTAACCGTATAGAGCAGGGGTGCCCAAAGTGGGGCCCGCGGGCCAAAACAGAAACAATTCTGTTGGCCCGCCAAAGAGTGACCTACTTTTGCGCTGTATGGTTAATACTAAGTCTCTCCCATTCATTCTCAATGGTAAATCTGGATGCAGTACACCTTTTAGCCACCAGTGTCAAATTGGGGGCGCTGTTTTACTCCTTTCGCAAAGTTTAGGAAACACTGTTGTGGTGTCTTGGTGTTTATCGCAGAGCATTGTAGCATCAACTTTCCCAGTTTTCCAACTTTTATTGCAAAGTTCGTTGACATCAACATAGGTCATGTTAAAAATTGACTTTGACAAAGAATTGATGCTGAACTGACACTTTCAAAATGAACTAATATGGCATTTTCTTTGAGTTAACAAATGAATGAGGTAATGTCAATGTAGGTATTGTGGATACAGGTGTTTTTTACATTTTACATATTGCTCCAATTGTTGATTTTGTTCTACTACAACTAGGCTTTTTCCATGGTTAACATTTGTTTTATATAGCATGTTATTTGCATAGATATAATCAAATGCAGATATATACCAATCAAATAAAGTAACTATTATTATTTGCAGTCTTATGTGTTTCACACTTGACATCGCTGTGTTTGGCCCGCGACCCGCAGGCACTTTTTCATTTTGGCCCTCGGAGACAAAAAGTTTGGGCACCCCTGGTATAGAGGGACTTCAACCTCTTAACCCCCATCTACATTAGCACATTTTCTCCAGTTGGTATCCAGGTATTCCAGAGGAAACCTGGCTGGCTGCCTTCAGTCTCCTCTGATCCTCTGAAACTGTGCAGCGCCTCCTGGGTTTGTCCCTGTTTCAGAGCGTGGTGTCCTGCACTGGTCAGCTCCTTCCTCTTCCTCCTATGCAGCTGCTCCGCTCCCTCCGCTCCAAAACAGTCTTTCAGCATCTTCTGGGAAGAGTTTAGCAGTTAATCTGTTTTATTCTCCAGTGAACGTCCATTATCAAGAACAAGCTGGCCTTCTCCTTTGTCCCTTCCTTGTTTCCTGTAGCGCCTCCACTAAGCTGCAGGTGTGAGGGCTCTTGGTGCCTTTTCAGTGTTTCAGAAGAAGAAATGTGTAGGTCTCAAATGTCTAACTCATAAGCTAGCTGTTTGTTTACTTTTAAAAAGCTGCTTTCTTCAGGACCATTATGGAGAGTCCATAATGGTAAAAAAAATCCACTGAACCCCACAAAAAAACACAGCAAAGACGTACAAAAGCATTCAGCAAAAAATGTGGAACACGGAAACCACAAATGCAGTTTGCAAAAAAAGGCACACAAAAAAAGCAGCTGTACCAAGAGAGAGGGAGGTTACCCTCTTGTTTACATGTAGCCATGACGTGTAAACAAAATAGTGGCAAAAACGAGACGTAAATGAGGATGAAAAAGCAACAAAAACACAACATAAACGTGACAAAAAGACCACGAAAAAGTGACAAAAGTGAAACAAAAATGTGACAAAAACGTGGCAACAATGGAAACACAGTTTAGGTCTTAGGTTTGAAAAGAGGTGTTACACTGGCCTGTAGGCTGTAAGAAGTTTTTAGATTTGGGTAAAGCTGAACTAGGCTAAGTGGAGGTTAACTTTAACTGTAATAATCAATATTCCTTTCAGATTGAAAAAACATATACAGATTAGTTTCACTGGTTACTGGTTTATTTAGGTCACTGAACTCATTTAGACCTACCCCTGGCTGGTCAACATAACATGAAGTTGCGGTCTGTGACAAACATTTTCACTTGTTGGTTGGTTATCGTAGACTCTTGATAGTCATTGTTTATGGTTGTCCAAACTATAAGAGGAAAACACCAAGCGTTTGAGAATTGTAATTGTTTAAAATAACCACATTCGCAACTGGTCTGGCCCTCGTGGAAACTTCAAAAACACAATGTGCCCCTCGCATCAGAAACATTGCCCATGTCTGAGCTAGACTCTTGATCTTAGTTAAAATTTTAAAGTGTGCGAGTTTTTTTGACAAATATTAATACTTTCATCTATGTCATTCCGTATTTCTACTCCACGTCTAGTAGCACACATACTTTTCAAGTTAGTTCTGGAGTACTGTTCATCATAACTCATTTTACCTCTCACGACGTACTTCACTGCAGATCATATTTAGTGTACTTTGAGGAAGCAACATTTGTGTGGCTTTGAACATAATTTGAGCTGTTTTAAATTGAATTAGGTGCACACATTTCATTATAACATGAAGTGACAAAACAGAAACACAGGGAGTTTAGATAAGCCCTCTTTCCAGTGCCTCCAGAGCACAGAGAAGTACCCGACAATGTTCTGCTCAGGTCTTACTAAAGCACTGAGAAGTTCATTTTGTTAGTCCATGAGTCTCGAAAGAGTCAGCGTTTAACTTGGTCCCACTGTTCTATGCTCGCCGACTGGCGTTTGTCCATCGAAGGACCTTCAAATGACCAAAAGTGTCCATCGGGATTTAAGGGTAACTGTTCTGATCTGGAGCTGCTGCAGTTAAAGACTACCTGAACATCCTGAACCAGGTTATTCCATCAACGGAGTTCTTCTTCCCTGACGGCACGGTCAGTGCAGTTCTGGGTTGGTTCTGGGCTTAGAGTGCGTTCATTGCGGCTCCATTTTATTTATTTGCAGCGTTGCTGATCATAGGGCAAATATTTATCCATAAAATAAAACACCAACTAATCCCCTCCTGGAACCGCCACCTTAACGTGGTGGAGAGGTTTGAGGGCCCGAATGATCCTGGGAGCTCTGTCGCCGGTTAGAATCGTGAGGCCGTCCTTCTGTGGACCCACCACCTGCAGGAGGAGCCACAGGGGCTGGTGCAACGTGATTTGGGCAGCTCCAACAGCTGCCCCCCTGACCCGGCAACGGACAAGTGGGAGAGAATGCATGGATGGATGGAATAAAACACCAAATACTGAATTCAAACAATCTGACTAAGGTTGTATGTTATTTTGGCCTTGAGTGTCAGTTGTTTGAACTCCATTCCACCCGACATACCACATTTGAAGATGCCCTTGACCTCCTGCACCATAGGCCCATCCGCCCTTCCACGTTTGATTTAGCAAACTGTCCGCCCCCATCTCGTCGGCGTTGATGTTTTCCTGGAGGCCCCCCGGAGACCCGTGCAGCCGGCTTCCTGACCGGCGTGCTGCTTTTGTCGGCTCTCCAAACTGCCCAGCCAGGAACTTCCAGTCGCACCGAAGATTTATGGAGCCCTCGCGGTCGGGGGGCAAAGCTTCTCAGTACGTCCAGAGAGAGAGAGAGAGATAGAGAGAGAGGGAGAGAGGGGTGGTTCAAGAACAACAATAACACGCCGACACAAGATCCACTCTCGGGGAGGCACGGACAGTGAGAAATTGAGGCCCGACCCTGGTATGCCTCAATAAAATTTCCAGTAGATTTCTGTCATTTTTATGGCTTTGCTTTTAGCCGTGAAGTTCCCACACAAAGCATCGAGACGTAGGAGGACGGATACGAAGAGCAAGCAAATAAAACCAATATTTAGGTACATTTGGGTATTTCTGAAACACTCTATATCAATAATCCGTAGGGCTGGGACGATACTCTTTTGCTGCATTACAAATGACGCACTAAGTATTATGATTTGTCATTACTAACAAACTGCAATACTTGAATATGAAAGCACACATTGAGTTTCCAAAAGTTAGTTAAAATATAAATCATCAGACATTGAGTAAGACATTTTGAAAAGTGCAAATGGTGGAGACATTTTAAAAGTCTGGCACTTTTGTTTAAACCAGGAGTGTCCAAACCTTTTTCATCGAGGGCCACATACCAAAGTGTATGTAGTGAGGAGGGCCAGTGATCGGCAGTGAAACATTCGCCCACGTGCATTTAAGAGCGGTTTAAACCGTGCTCGACACCTTTATTGAGGCTTGGAACCATAATGCGAGGTCTGCCTCACAATGAAATGTTAGTCTTCAATTTTGTGGATTGTGGAATAATGCAATTTGCAGTAAAAATGACACATCTCTCATGATGTGTGCCAATTCAACAGGAAGCCTGAGGGCCACCAAAAAATGGTATGAAGGCCTCATTTTGCCCCCAGGCACCCCTGGTTTAAACCAATCAATCAGAAGCAGAACTAGTATAATACTATCCTTAGGTCAAAAACATTTGTAATATGTATTTTTAAATTGAGTAGGTAGTCAAAGTATTGCAATACATGGATTCCAATACGATACACGTGTGACGAAGTATTGAGATATATAGCAAAACTATATTTTGTTCCAGCTTTACAACGTTTGTAGTTTAAGTATATTTAAAAAATAAATATAAATAAATAAATAGACGCACATTGGCCGCTTCTGGGACCAAAGGGGCAGCGGTGGCGCAGATGGCAGAGGGGGTTGTCTCATGATCGGAAGGTCAGTGGTTCGATTCCCGCCTCCTGAAGGTGCATGCTGTCGTTGTGTCCTTGGGCAAGACACTTCACCCACCTTGCCTCCGGTGTCTGCGTACACTGGTGTATGAATGGGTGAGAGGTTCCTTGCTGTAAAGCGCTTTGAGTGCCTAATGTAGGTGGAAAAGCGCTGTATAAGTTGAGACCATTTACCAAAGGGGATGCTGGCAAACAAGACCTCAAGTGCTTCAACATCAATCCAGCCTGGAAGGTGCTAGCCTGGTGAGACCAGAATGATTCCCCTCTGTATTTTTTTATCCAGCGGGGGATCAGTCTGGTCACCCAGTCAACGCTCGCGCCTTCCGCAAAATTAATCCGTTCACGTCCAATCTGAATCGTTTATTTGCCGTGACGTGTTGTTAGCGAGCAACGTCACTCACGGGACGCGGAAGTCCCTCAATAACAATCTACGAACGATGCACGAAAGAGAGAAAGCGTGTCTCCAGTCGGCGGTAAATGACCAAAAAACACATCGACAGTAGGTGAGTTTCGTTATTCATAATCCTGCGCAAATATTAACGCAAAACCGCTAATAACACCACATCAACAGCAGACGCCCTTCGCTGATTGGTTTACTCCACTTCCTGTTTGCTTGCGTATCTACCGCTGTGGGAAATGGATTCGACGCAGGGGTGACCAGACTCACCGGCTGGTACAGCGGTGAGTCTGGATTTTTCCAGGCTAGGAAGGTGCAGCAGACGGCCGCTGTAACTGGCAGCTTGTCATTCGCACTGGGCTGATGACACCGCTCTGTCCCAGAATCCCGAAGACAAGCGAGAAAGCAACTTCAACCAATCTAGCCCCCAAAGTGTAAACAAAATGCGACTTACATCTGCAACTTCTGCATGCTGGTCAGGTTGGCCCACAGCGGCTCAGGACTAACACCTGAACACAATTCCGTTGACAAATAAAGCACTTACTTAGTTACCTGTGTGTCGCAGGTGTAACAGACTGTGGCGTCGAAGACTTCTCAACATTATTGGGGGCCAAAAGAAAGGATTAGGGGAAAGAAGATACTGTCCGCATCACAAACGCCCTAACCAACTAACAACCAGACGAATTCTAGCGATGACCTTCAGATTATTCTTTTTCTTTGGCTCATAGGCTTTATTGGGCAGGAGGGGGTAACAGGGTGTGAAGAGCATTTTATTGGAGCCAAGAATCAAACCTACGGCACTTTTCACTCTTTCACTTCTCCATAATGGTTTCATAACATACAGCTACTTAACAATGACAGTGTGATGAATGTGTGTCCGGATGTGCCTCTTAAACTCTTTCCAATAGCGTTTTCCGCGGCTCAGCGCATTTGTGTAGCGTGTATATCATCACTGTTTCATTACGGACTGTAAAAATTAATGGCTCGACTGTTGGGTCCCTCAAAAACTATGCTGTCAGATCTCATGAGGGAAAGTAGCCAGGCCAGGTTCTTTACTATGTTTGGTTCAGCTTTTGAAACTCCCTTGGACTCCTTGGCTGTTTCTTGAAAATAGATCACCTCTTATATTGTTATGAAATGTAATTATAGCAGAGTCCCTATTGACGAACCAACTTCAAATTGAAACAAAATGCTCTTTTACAGCTAGCGACTTGCACAGGACAACATACAAGCCAGCATTTTTAGCTAACGGCGTACTAACAAATCAACGGTACATGATAAAGGCATTTTGGGGGTCATTTATCAAGGCAAGCGCTAAATAGGGGGTACAAGCTGAAGAATAAAATATGCTAGTTTGTGGGCATGTTGCACCTAACTTACCATTTGTTGTTGCCTGTATTCCAGAATTAGGGCCCCAAATCTAATATGTAAATAGGACAATGCTACGTGAGTAAAAAATATGCATACATTATTCTGCTGCTGATCCACTTTTGCACGTGCAACTCGCTTTGTACATGAGGAGGAAACCTTCGGGTTCATCGTATTACACAACAAAATCCAGAAGTGACTCTAGTAGAAGAAAAAGCAACCTTGTTAAACTCGACTGTACAAAACTCCATGAGCTAAACACTACTCATTATAGCAGAATATTAATCTAACAAAAGTGGATGCTGCATGTATATCCCCTTGAAACACAGAGGAGCTTCATGGATTGCAACAATCTGACAGATGACGGGAAAACCCGCTTCAACTAAAATACAACACAATGTCAATTCCTCAAATATTACCACATGTGGAATACTTTTCAAGGCCATTGCAGTTATGGGCCTGAGCGGTTGTTTTCCTTCTACCTGTTCTCCGTCGTGGTGGGCGTCAGTGAGAATGTGGAGAATTGTATTGCGGGGTCGACCTCCTCCTGCTGAGAGGGTTCGGTCGAGTGGGGTGTGTTTGATTTATGACTCTCTGGAGCCACAGGGGAAGTGACTGTGGGTTTATTCTGTTCCAGGTGCACTTCCGGTCACATATTGGCCACTCACCTACAGTATAGCTTATAGGCTGGTGTTGAAGCTTAATGTTCAGCTTCATTATGTTGGATTCTTTGGAGCGGACTCTACCAGAGCTGTTCATTTCATCCTTTTCTGAGTGTGGCTAGCAAAAAAAAGTCACTACAGTTCCTCAAACTGCCGGTTTGCCGAAGACACGCTTCCATCTGCGTTTCCTGGATTTTGTTGCGTAATAGAAAGAATCAGGAAGTGTCCTCCATACTTTCAAAGAAGATGAGCCATCACTGGGCCCGCTCTGAGCTGTTCCGCACGTCCCAAACATGATCATCACTGCGCGATCACTTGAATTAGCGCAGCGTTGGCTAAAAGCGTTGATGTGTAGGCTATCTTGTGTTTACTGTCGTCGATTCCCACTGCTCCGAACGAGACGCAAGACTCTTACTACAGCAAGGCCTCACTCGTCAAGTGTCTTTGTAACGTGCAAACCTGGGAATATCGATGCAGAGGACTCCGAAAGCAGACACAATTATGGCGCATCATGACATTACTAGTTATTTTACGACACAAATACTTCTGACTTTTGGCTCGCGAGGCTCATCATTTGTGAAACACCACAGACCTTCCTCGCACAGAACCGTTTTCTCACATCATCTGATTTACGAGCGAACTCTATGAGCTCCCATGATATGTTTGCTAAACACACTGGCACTTGGCGTGAAAAGGCCGCCGTCCGCCTCACGCTCCTACAGCAGCGAGGAGAAGACGACCTACAGAAGGTCTGCGGTCCAGATGTTGGTGCTCCAGAGGGTCCCACTGGAGGGCCCGCGGGGTGGGGCCAACGCAGCCTCTGGAAACATCCCATTACAAGCTGTAAAGCAGGGAGGGGGGACCGACGGCGGCCAGCGGATTCCAGAGTATTTTCATTTCTCCGGGCGAATCCACGGTCTCCACCAAAGCGAGTTGTCTTAACCCTTGGTGGACTCGGCGGTTTGAAGACAATAGGAGCAGATCTGTTCTTTTTCCTGAAGTGAGCAAGTCATAAATCAGGCTCTTTGGGGAGCGCAGTGGGCCCGAGGCCAAAACCCAAGAGCAACACACACGGCTGACGGAGTGTAGAAAATGTGTGCGCCGAGCTTCCACCCCGCTGCTCCACAGTTCAGCTCACGTCTGCGGGCGGACTGCAAGATACTACACTTCTTTAGGTCTATGTTAAAGAGTTTTCATTCAGAATTTAAAAACTACACACATTCTGGTCCTGCCAATGGTCGAACTCTTTTCCTTGTGCAGATAAGCACTTGCTATAACTACACTTTGTAGCATCTCAAGTCCGACACAAACATTTCTCCTCAGTCTAAACTTCCAGTAAATAGTTTGCTAGGAAAGATAACGTAATTTCACTGTAGAAATAACAGAATCAGATGCAACTTGCAAGATTTCTGACATAAGAGAGAAAATAGCAATTTGTTGAAGTTTCAATAGATCTAGAAGTAGAATGCTGGAGAGGTGAGAGCTTCTAACGGCTCTTGAGTGATCAAGAAAACTGTAGGTAAACACAGGTGCTCTTAAGGAATAGGCCAAAAAGTATGTAAACATAGGACAAAGTTTGCCGAAACCATACCATGACTGTGGACGGCAGAAAAGCAAGAGAACCGAGGCACATTGCGTACAAACAAGTGGACTAAAAGTCCTTTATTAACTTGGACCACGGCGATGCGTTTCAACTAGCGTCTTCATCAGGGCAGTGAATGGACACCAGATCTAGAAGTAGCTGGTGCAATTTTTCCCCCCAAAGAAATCTATAGTAACGGTCTCAGCTGCCCTAGTCTGTATGCCGTCCATTATACTGCTTTCCATTTTGAATAGTGCTGTGACGTTGACTGACTGGCTCTTTTGAACGGCTCAATTGTGAGTCAATTTTAACCCAGAACTCCCCCAAACGAACACAAGAATCAACCCAAAAACTGAGCTTTTTGCACTAAAGTCAAAGCTAAGTGCACACAACAAAAAGTAAATATCCAACATGAGTTAAAATGACTTGAATTTATGAATATTAATCTTGTTTGAAGCGTTTTATTTATTTATTTGTTTTACAAATGTAGACGTTTTTCCTGATCAGACTAAAAATACTTTGCTTGTTTGTTGACATTTCAGATTGGTTCTAAGGTGATCTAGCTTGAAATAAGAAAGTGAGACTACCAATGGGACAAGAGGAATTGTTTTACTCCATCAGCAAAGAAATTAACCTGAAATAAAGATGAAATGTGTTGAAAAACATCTCAGAACAAGTGAATTAATCAGGCAAAACTAAATTCTTTCAGTTTTGGGCCAAATTGGTCTCTGAACATAAGTTTTCACCTGGAAACAAAAAATATACCTAATCATCACAATAACATGTTTAAATATTGCACTGATTTAATGTTTCTCCATAGACTTATCGTCGGAATTTCAAGAGCCATTTTCTCAAAATGCATTTTTATCACATCTGTACAACAACATCTCCTACAGACAAACATTTCCAGCCTTGGACTAAACAATGTTTTGAAGATTTTTTGTCAGGAGGATTTTTTAATATCTAACTCCTAGCCTGATTAAGTTTTAAATGTCAAAAAACAAGATTTTTTCACTAAAAAACTGCTTATTTAAAAAAAAAAAATCAAAGTTGTCTAATATGTCACAAAATAAAACCATAAATTTGAATCTGCTCAATCCATTATTCGGATTTTGTCGGCATAAAGATGGGAAATGTTTGGCCTATTCCGGCATAAAACACCATATTTTTATACAAAAACATAAAATGACTGAAAACTTGCAGTACATTTTTTCCTCATAATAATAATAATGATAATAATAATAATATTTTTTTCTTTTAATCTAAAGGAAAAGTTTCAAATGTATATATTTAAATTAAAAAAATATCGCCCAAATTGAAACATTTAAACTAATCTATTTACAGTATTTAATCTGGATCTAAAATTGATTTGTTGTGAGGCAAGATTTTATTCAGAAACACATTTTTCAACGCGTAAATATCATTGTGATTTTAGATTATTTATATTGTGCGTTATCTGGCTGGCGTTATTAAAAATGTATAAGAGCCAGTCTTTTGAACAGCTCTTTGAAATGAAGAGCCGTGAATATGGGATTCACGGCTCTTTATTGGGAGCCGAGTCTCACCAATTTTGAATGACGAGGCATTATACATTTTAGAATGACGAGGCATCATGATGTTGCTTTAAGGTCCGCACAGCATCTGGACAAGACTGTAAAACACTGGGGGACTATAGCCCGGTTCGCACGGTGCACCAACGTAACACCATGCAGCACGGTGCAGTTTGGTGGCTGGAACTCATGATGTGGGGCCGTTCTAAAACCCATATCCGAGGAAACTCTAAGCTCTGCACATTGCTTCTTTAGACCATTACTACATTAACCCCAGTCGAGTCAAGCCAACCTAAACCCACGTCTGGACCGCAGGACTAAAAACCACGTCCCTGTATGTCCCCACTTCCAAATATGACTTCAGCTGTGTGTGTGCCGCGGGCCAGTGCGTGGTGACAGATGGAGGCTTGGCGCGCTGCTCTGAGCAAACCCAGGGAGCGCGGCTGGTCTTTCTCCACACATGAAGGCTGAACGTTTTGAAGGCACGTCGGCACACGGCTCTCCGCCCTCTTTGCGCCCGGAGGAACCGTGACAGCCCAGCGGAATTCAGTGAGAAAACACGCGGGATGATGGGGGACACGCCCGAATGCTGTTGGATCAGGCCTAAAGAGATGAGTAACACTTAACAGTCTTCAACAAAATGGTCTTTTTAGAGCCTTTACAAAGTTCTTACGTCAAAAACATGCCCAGAGTTTAAGCAATTCACATGCTTGAGAAACTACTCAAAGTGCTTCGTTTTGTTTCCATACGTTGCTCTTCCATTTATCCCAAAGCTCCTCCCACGGTCTTACGTAACTAGAAAGTTCTCCAGTGACTTCCTGTCCTGGTTCCTGATCCATAGCATGGCCTAGCAATTCTCCGCAGTGCAGCGAGAGGCGAAAACATCCACTGTAGCTGCGCTGCTACTAAACAACGCGGCGCCGCAGCATCTCCTGACAGTGCCATGCACATTGGTTCGACCGCCCATTAGTCCGACGCCTCGATATTCCGAAAATTGACCATTGAGCAGAGGTGCCATTAGTCCGAAATGTTTAACCCAGTTGTGTTGTGGACTAGAGTCATATACAACCACTGGCCCTAACCTTAAGGTCAATGGACTCTTGCCTGAACCTAAATTTTGGAAGGACAATATCAGTTTTACATATACATTTTCGGAATAATGAGACGGCGGACTAATGGGTTGTCGGGCTAATGGGCCGAACCCTCTCCTGACACTAACAGCAAACGTTCCAAAAGTAAAATGCTACCCCGAAACGAGCTGCTTCTCGAGTGGAGCTGCTTTTCGAGTAATGCTTCTTCACCAGTTGAGATCATTTCATACATTTACCCGTCGAATTAGGCTGCCTATTCTACAGTTAAATAGTGAATGAAATACAGGGCTGGACTGGCAGGGAAAAAAAATCAGCCCCTAAAAAAATCTGTCATTTTTTTGAGGCCATTAGTAATACAATAAGCCCTTGTAGAAGCTACAACACCGAGGAGTAGCTGCATGTTGTTGTTCAAGCTAACACCTCATGCGGCGTTAGCTTGGACAACAACATGCCGCTATTGGACATGCAGCTATTGTCCTCGGCATTAAACTTGTCCTTTACAACTTGCTGGAACATTTGTTGACTAAACAATCTTAAAATGTGCGTTCCGTTAAGTACGTTTCTACGACACAAATGAACTTCACAAAACCAACCAAATGATCACACTGTAGATTTAGGAAATGAAACGGTAAACTCACCCCAGACTTAAGGAGGTATGGAGTCAGGGGCGTGCTGGGACCTAATTTCAGCCCGGGAATTTGGAGAAGACCGGCCCGGATTTATAGCTCCGTAATAGTGCGCTGGTCTCAAGTACAAGAGGTCGCTGGATCGTATACCACATTGACAATTTTCTAACAATTTCTCTTTTCACACGGGCCGCTGCACACACAGTCTGAGCCTGATACAAACCCCACAATCAGCACAAGTTATGTAGATTAAAACATTTATTTGTCCACTTTTCTACCTTTCACTGCCTTTTTCTCTCTTTACAGGCACGGACACTTGTCTCTGCTGGATTGGACTGTACCAACTTGAACTAAAGCGGAGGGGTGTTCCACTTAAACACCCCTCTGAGTTAGTGCAATGGTATCTCCCTGCCACAAGAATGAAAAGTTCGATGCGAATATTTTTCAGATTTTCATTCATCAGTCATTATTTTGACAGATTTCCATGACAATTACGCTTGTGTTACTCCATTTATATCTGGAACAGCTGCTCATGCTCCTGCTGCAGCCCAGTTAAAGCCTTTAGGCCTGGAATAGCACAACTGTGAGTCTGTTATTTCATAATTTTATTCTGATGGCCCGGCCCAGAGGCCCCGGAACCGAGCGGCCCACCGGGAAACGTCCCGACTCTCCCTATGGCCAGCACGCCTCTGTGTGGAGGGAAAACAAGTCCCGAAAAGGTCAAAACATTGTAAATCCTTTCAATGGAAACCATAAACCTTTCCAAACTGCGCACACTGACGAGGGGGGCAGGAGCGAGTCACCTGACAACTACCAACATGCACTTCTTTACATACATTTGTCTAAAATGTATTAAAAAAATAGAGGCCTGAGGTTCTGCGGGTCCTGGAGAGTGTTACAATAAACTCTTTTCACTTATACTGGCAAATATGACGTGAGGGACTTGCGTAATGCTATATCAGAGACGGCCATTGCTCATTAAATACGAGATTATCTGGGAACCATAACTCAAGAAAGCGCCAACGTATATATATAAAACGCCCCTGATAGGCCAAATGGATATGTTGTGCAAATATGTCCAAATAATAAATCTGAGCGTCAGCAGATTTTACAGTTTCTATTGTGGGCCGGTGTGGTTCCATATGGGCCTGTCCACACGTACGGTCCGACCGGCCCAAAGTACGTCAGGAAAACTCGCGGTGCTCCCGATGGTCAGTCCAGCCCTGATGAAGTAGCTGCTAAAACAATTTGCCTGTCAACGTAGCAGTCTGTTGAAAATATGGGCTTCAAAAAGTTCAAAAGCATACACGTTTCGTCATTAATCATGAAACTGGACCGTCAGATTGAAATAAAAGTTGCTGACGAAATGTTCTTCTGTTCTTTAGTTATGTAATATTCTGCCAAAGTAGTTAATAGCTCCTTTCAACTAGAAAATAAGACATGCATAGTGACACTTTTAGCCTGGCTCAGCAAAGCAGCTCCGCTCGATTGGACACCGGGAGCGCGGTTTGGGGGTTTGTTTTGATGGGGAGCGAGGGGAGGAGGGTCTAAAAGAGGCGATTTGGAACAAGTACAGTATTTAACAGCCAAAAACAAAAAAAAGTTACATAGTGCGTGTGTGAGAGTCTCACAATCACACATTTATTCATACTGTCCTACTGATTACGCCGACTTGCGTACGTCAACTAATTTGGTGTCCAAGTTTTGTGAGCTGATTTTGGGACCGTGTTGATGTGCTGAATCCAAAAATCACACTAGTTTTGCTCAATCCGGTCAGTTTTTTTAGCCCTCGGCCAAATGTTGCCGAAGGGTCTTGTCTTTACAAGCTGCTCCAGAATATGCTCCAGGGTCACTTGTAGGTTTTCTGGTGAGAGGGTCCGTCAGCAGTGAAAACCTTCCAAGCAATAGATCCTGGAGCATCATAGAGGCCTCTGTGATGGAAAGTAAAAGCTCCATGCTGACCACTCATACAGTCGCTGGGTACTGCAAGGTCCAATACACACAAATATCAACTTTTGCATTATGCACATTTAATTCTGCTCTGCTAATTGTAAATATTGTTAAAACAAATATATGATGTAAAGTGATTTGTTAATAAAAGGGGAAAATATCTTGAGACCGCTTCTCCTCTCTGCTCCATTTCATTCATACTGTAATGACTTGGCAGTTTTGTTTGCATTTGAATGTCACTTTTGAATGAAATAAACAAGACAATGTAAAAATTTTGTTGATATGTTGAGGAACATAGAGCCATTTGAGGCCACTGCTGGCCATGGTGCCTACGCATTTCAGTGTGGCAAATGCCCAAAAAATTGAAGGGGTGGACAAAAGTTCTTGGGGGGGGGGGGGGGGGCTGCAGTACTAAAATAAAGCAACCCCCAACATGAAAAATGTATCCGATTTAGTGGAAAGTCAATGTTTTTTTTTTTTTTATCCACTTAGCAGCAAAATCTGACCTGATACAGAAACATTTGTTATTTTCAGATTCCGAACCGCAAAAATGTTTTAAATCATTTAAGAATGATTAGGCACCTAACTAAAAAGTATTTTTGTAACCCAGTGTTATCATTCATCCGTCTTTCTCCACTTACCTCGTAATGGGTAACGAGGGAGGCAGTCTAAGCAGGGATTCCCATACTTCCCTCCCTCCACAAGACACTTCATCCAGGGCAGAGGGAATCCCAACATACTCCCTAATGCATATGGTCAGGCATCTTCAACTAGTGGTAAAAGCTCTTTGGCGTTTAAGTGAGAGGTATGATAAAAGCTCAGGAAGAGCTGTCGCCATTTGCGATCGCGCGCACCAAGCGCATTAGATCTGGGACATGGCTCAAGTTAAAATATCCATGTTGATATCGTCCTGACTGTGAACAACTTTGCAGAGTTAATAATAAAAACACACAAACCATAAAAGTAAATGACTAAGAAGCTACGGTTTGGTCAGTGTTGGGTTTGAAATCGCACAAGTTGTGCACCTACAGATGTTGTCCCAGCAGGGAGGTTTTATTGACCACAGATATTCAAAGTAGTATCTCCCGTGCGTGTCTCAGAATAGCTAAAACAGCTGTGTGTCAGAATCCCCTGTTAGTTTACCGAAAGCCTTGTGGTTCCCTGCGTTTCATCAGTCAGCCGTATTCACAATCTGCAGAATCTGAACAACTTCCTGAGCTGGACAACATTCCTTGGCTGCGGTCCGTTCTTTCCACTGAAGCAAGTCGAAAGGTAACCATCTTCTTTTGCGTGACTATGATGAAGTGTGCGCAAACAAACTGTGGGAAAAGGTTGCGATGATTTTTGTATTCCATAGATCAGTGGTTTTCCAATTCTGTACAAAGATGTGTAGTCTGGTACTCGCCGTAATCTCTGCGAGTTGTGAAGGGCATGATTGACAGTCTGTCCAACAAGGCAGCTTATTGTGTGCGAAATTGAAAGAAATATTGCTCTGAAAATTGCCATCATCTGCTAAATCAACAGACAAACTTCTATTACTCTTATTACAGGTGAGAACGTTATAAAATTTGTTCTGAATGATACGCAATTTGAGAGTCTTTTCCATTTTGGCCAGACTCTCCTGCTTTTGAACAGAAAGCAGGACAGTTGAGGAGCCAGTGCTTTCGCCGGTGGGAAAAAGGGTGCGGTGCCCTATAAACAACGCTGACTACAATAAGCGCTTGCTGCTTCCCCTGCGTTCTCCTCGTCTTTACATTCACGCCGTGCGCAGGAATTGCCAGTGGAAATGGTCTGATATTAATCTCTCACAGGACAAACTAACAATTTCTCCCACTGTGAGTTCAACACTGTCCACATCCCGGGCACACCGATGGGTCCCGCTCATGCGCCAGTATTAAACTCCACGGCGCAGCAACGTTACCAAAAAAGGCTGATCAGGATTTTGTTTTTCACCTGGAGCGCCCTCTGGGAAGTGGGAATGAGACAGTGAACTAAAGCTTCCAACTTCACCAAGCGGCTGCTAGCACATCGATGATGCCGAGGTGAACACACTTTGAGCACTGGAAGCTCAGAACAGGTCTTGTGATGGTTTAGAAGTTTAAGACAGCTCTGTGCTTCATCATAAAGACTTGGAAGTGCAGACTGAATTCTGTTTACTTTGGGTGTTACTTCCTCTACTGCAATATACTACTCCAGGTATGTAAACCTCCAAAAAGTCGATTGTTCATGATTTGTCACCTCCAAGTTCAGCATCCATCTGTCTGCTGTGGTTCCTTCTAGGTAGCCAAGTGCGTTCTCCCAGAATTTCCAGATGGGACTAAAGCCTCGGTGAATTAACATCGCCCCGGGAATTCCCTTTCATTGGCGGCACGCAGACAGCCCTGCCGTGTCTCGCATTTATCAGACACTGTCAGGCCCCTAATGAAACACATGCGCAGAGGAAAACCCTGACTGCCGCTGCCCACCGCAAGACCGCTCCGACGCACGATCCAGAGACAGTCCCAGCTGCTTCTACTTTCTCCGCCAACAAACGGGGGGGATTAGAACGGACATCAACAATAAAGAAGGCCTGGGAAGAGACATGCGTGGTTGTCTGTTTTATTTATTAAAGTAAGAAAAATGTAAACCCCTTTCACAAGTAGGAAAGCCTGTAAAAGCAAGATATTACAGTAAATGGTAAGTAATCTATCGTTTGTCAAATCACGATTAAACACATGTTCATATTCAGGTAGCCGTTACTATCTTTGACAATCCATTCTCAGTTTAGCTTGAAGAGGATACAAAACCAAACGCCTCTGTCAACATCTTTATAAACTCTTTGAATCGATCGAACAAACTGTCCACGCGGATGGTTCTGGCAGTGTTGACGATCGTTTCTAGTCAGTCCACAACGAAATGTGGGACCTTCGTCATCGGACTGCGACGCTGAAGTATGCGCTGGGTTTCGTTGGTGTTTGACACTGAAACGGCGCATGTGAGAGATGATTTTCTTTGAATTCCCGATGATGTGACGCAAACGAAGTGCGGCGTATTTTGTAAACGAGGAAGTTAGTGTTCAATGAAGGTTCTTGAGTCATCTTCTGCACTCTGTAGTCGAACGTTTCGCCTCGAATCCAAAAGGCTTCGTCAGCGCACTCATCTGGAACGTTAGTGCGCTGACGAAGTCTTTTCGATGAGAGGCGAAACGTTTGATACTTCAACTACAGAGTGCAGAAGATGACTCAAGAACCTTCATTGAAGATGGACAACTCCTGTACGACTGAGAGCCTACACAGACAAGAAACGTAGTGGTTTTACGATGCGTCAGCCAGAAGAGCAGAGACAAATGTGAACGTTTTTGCTAGGACTGGGCAATTAACCGAAATGTTATCGAAATCGCAATCTGTACCATGGTCAATCTCAATGTTAAGAAGGTGTTTCTAGGTTCATGAATCAGCTACATTTCAAAATGGAAGAAAATCCTCTTAGAGAAGATGAAGTACGCAGGTACATTCTTGTTAAGTACATTTAAGAAAAGGATTTACTAGTGGGTAATTCTGAATGTGATTCTGATTGGATCAATATAAAACCTTTGGAGATTTGATTGGTTGTTAGTTCCAGATGATTCTACTTTTGAACAGAAGCAAGCAGGAGTGGATGGCCAGCTGGGCAAGGCGTTTGTTTGTCACATTGTCTCCATGTTCAAAGAAGTCCTTAACTTGTAGTAATATGAGAAACTCAAAGAGAGCACAAGTCCACGATGCTAAAGTAGATAATCCGCCACGTCTACTTTAATAGTTGTAATAGTCTCTCCCTGTCCAGACCTGTTCTCTAACATGCAGTAATGGAGGGTCATAGATGCCGCTCAGAACTGCGGTCGCTGTCTCGGCTGTCCTCCTCCTCCTCCTCGTGAACATTCCTGGGAGAGGGGTTGTGACCCTGTTTGGGGGAGTCCTGCGCAGACCGGGGTGAGCCAGCAGGAGGCGACAGTCCCATCAGTCCCGAGAACTCGGATGGCAGTAATGTCCCCTTCTTAACGTGGTTGAGTTCTTTCTCTCTCGCCACCGGCCCCTGTTGGCCTCCTTTGACCCGTTTCCACTTCATCCTGCGGTTTTGGAACCAGACCTTGACCTGCAAACAGCACAATAACAACAATCAGTATTTTTAAGATCGACAAGCAATGTTGAACTAAAATAATGTATGTCAAAACAGGTAAACGTCTTTCAGCCCCAATTTTGGTTCTCTGTTGGCACAGATAAGAAAGACAAGTTTACATAAAAGGTAAAAACCGGTTTATGAGAAAGTAAACTTACAGTACATCTTGTAGTATATTTTCAAAAAGGAAGCTTTACAGAAACTTTCAGACTTCCAGGAGACAAAGCGTAAGTAAGTAAGTGCTTTATTTGTCATTGTACAAATGTACAACAAAATAGTGTTCAGGTGTTAGTCCTGAGCCGCTACGACTGAGCCGCGGCGCAACTGTGGGCCGACCTGACCAGCATCTTTTTGGCAGAAGGGGCAACCGTAGCACCCGGAGGGAACCTGGCTGGCTGCCTTAAGGGTTCCTTCAGTCCGATAAAACGTTACAAGTGGGCATTTCTGGGATCATACAGCCGGCAGTTTCGTGATAAACCAAATTACTTCTTCCAGGGCCAAGATTGTTAACAAGTGGGCGAGAACATATTTTGAAACAATGGTTTGTGAAATAGATATTTTTAATGAATCAATATTAGCAGGGTGTTTGAAGTGCATTAACAGCTAATTGTTCTCTTGTATGTATTCTTATTTCTTAAAATCACGGGAGGAATTGCAGACTTGAAGTTGCAACACATAATTATTACAGTACAAAATCTGCCGTATTTGGGATTTTAAAGAAATTATTTTGAAGTTTAAGGATAAAGTGAGTGCCTAACAGAGTAGGTGAGGCTGTAAAGCACACTGCAAGTCAGGTGAACTTTTCATATTTTAAGTAAGTAAGTGCTTTATTTGTCATTGTACAATTGTACAACGAAATTGCGTTCAGTCGTTGTGTTAGTCCTGAGCCGCTACAACTGAGTGCGCCGACATTGTGGCTCAACCTGACCAGCATGGTTTTGGAGGTATAGGGGGAACCAGAGAGGCTGCCTTCAGTGCTCCTCTGAAACAGTGCCTCCAGGGTTTTTCCTTACTTCCACTTCCTCCTGCGCTGCTCCCTCCGCTCCACAACAGTCTTTCACCATCTTCTCCTCGTGTGTCCCTTTTTTGTTTCCTGTAGCGCCTCTTGTGACGCCTCCACTGTGCTGCAGGTGTGGGGGGCTTCAGTTAACATTAGCTGTGTTTACTTTTTTCAAATCTGGGTCCTTCGTGGCTATAGTACGGACTCTCAGCAGTCGTTTATGCGTTGTCATCCTATTCTATGTTTTTCAAAGCGACTTGCTATGTTCACTTACTTTCACTCCAAAGCCCTGGATGAGACCGAGAGCTTTTCTAATGACCATTTGCTGTGCGGCGGTAAAGGAAGTTTCTGCCCGTGATTACATAATGGCTGCAGTGAGGCTAGCGCTGATATGGGTCGACATTTGAGCTCCTCTGGCTGAATCAACTTTCCCTGACTCCACACTTTATTAATGGTGGGCTGACACACTTTCACGCTAATTGCAAACTACAGATACATAACGCACATTACCTCTGCTAACCTCGGCAACAACAACAAACTATATCTCCCACGAATGCGGAGATTATTTTTAGACAGCATCTGGTCTCGATTAGATCGTAGACACAGATAAATCGATCTCCTGATCTTGAGTTATATCACAAACTCACACACTGTGGCCATGTGTTAACACAGGTGGACAGGGAGGCCTTATCTTGCCATGACATCCTAATGATCTCAGGGGTCCTGACCCAAAACAGACACGGTATTCCCAGCAAAGGAGGAGGTGTAGGGCAACTCTGTGAAGACTCTCAAAGTGTATGGAGCCATCTTAAGCTTCTATAATAAGTGCAATGGCAAAAAAACAGGGTTTATACAGGAAGCAGCATCAATGCATTTATAATATTTAAACCATTTTATACATTCCAGTAAACAAACATTTAAAGATTGATTTGTTATATTTCTGATAAGTTTCAGGTGAGGGAAAAAAAGTACAGCAATGCGAATTGTTCACATAGCATTTAGGTAGATTTTATTAGCTAGATCTATAAATTTTTCATCATTTAACTAAATAAGCATAAAGAGACTTTATTATAGCCTTTACTCTACAGAGTGATCATTCAGTGGTAGTTTAGTTAACGTGTTACATTGATTAAACTTTAAAATTTAGTAATAGAAATGACTTTGGGCTATTTACTTAGGGGGATAACTGTGTCTTTGGGCCCACAATGTTACACACCCTTAGTCAAGCCTTTAGATAAACATGACCTGGATGATTCTGTACTATCTTCAATGACAAACCGAAAACAATTTCAAAAGGACAGTGTTCCTGCACAATAGGATATATTTGTTTTATTTATGTGATATGTTTTGTACACTTTGCTGTAAGAAAAATAAAATAAAGCTTTGTAATACATATAGTCACGTCTCTATACCTCACACATTATCTGCTGAGGACACTGAGATACATCTCCCATGCTTACGTAGACTACAGCAAAAAGTCTACATCTGAAATAGATGTAAATTCTGAAAGGACAGTTCGGTCCTTTAGCTGCGACGCTAACATCGATCAAGCTCAATGCTAAGCCGCTAGCTTTGTAAATTACAGAGGAATCAGTCTAATAAAATAAACCAGCGCCCCAGAGCAGTCTCAGGTACAAGGCCTCTGTCTGTCACGATGCTTCTCCTGTGTAGAGAGAGCTGTAGAGATGTTTCTCCTGTGTAGAGAGAGCTGTAGAGTTGTCGCTGTGAAACAGTTTGCTAAACACGTTAGCTCGCTAGAACTCCATGCTCGGACTTTGTTTACGAGTAGCGCTGCAGGTGCCGCGTCGAAGTCAGATGACTCAGGCCTGTCAACCAAGTTTTTGTAATGTCAAATTCCATTAGTTGATTAATGTCTACCCATTAATCAACTAATGGGTAGACATTTCAACATAGATACAGACGACAGCGTTTCATACAAGTGGGCGCGGCCAAGCCGAGGGGGACCTCTCATGGGAACTGGGTTGTCAGGTTCGCCAGGGCAGCTTTTTAAAGAGCTACTAAACACCCCTTCCAGATCTTACTCCACCCACTCCCCAAATTAAAAAAACTCAGAAAGAGGCGTGGCGGGAGGCTTTGGGGGGACGCGGGGAGGGGGAGTGTGTGAGCGGTCTCTGCTCTGTTGACAGTCTCAGACCAAGGGCCCGAGTGAACAGGACTGACTGACTCCCGTTATGCCGCATTTAGACGATGTGGCGCCACTTTCCCGGACTCTCGAGCCTGTCGTCCCGGCTACATGCCGAGCACACGCGGCGGACATTTGGCGCTCGTATCTCCCCGTTCACCCTCCTGGCTTTAGCGGACACTCAGTCACACACTGGCCCGCTCTGAGCCCCCAAGGCAGGGGATGGCTAACCGCTGCCCCCGGTGTCTGTGAGCTCTCCCTGGGGGAGATTACAGTAAAAAGCCCTCAGCCCCATCTCATAAGCACTGACAGCCCTGATACACTGTCTGCCCGATACAGCGTTATCGTGTCTGTAGTTTCAACGTGAAAACATCCAGCCATGTCACTAAATAAGTGAATCTGGGTATTTTGGGGTTTTATCTTTATTTAGTAGAAGAGGTCGGGGATGTGAGTGCTGTGGTTCACACACAGAGTGGAGCTCGTAGATCAAATCCCCGTCTCGGGTCTTCTCTCCTTTTCCTCCCGCTCCCTGGACGCTCTGTGACCGCCATGTTGTGCTCACGTCACAAAACAGCTACTGAACTACCTGACTAAAGTAACTACACTAAAAACACTAAAGTAACTACACTAGAAACGCTGCGCTAAAGAACTAACTAAATACTACGCTAATAAATTGCTAACCTGAAAATCGATGTAAAACGCTCGCTCGCTATTCCAACTCCAACTCGCTACGGGGGCGTGTGCGAGACTTGGCTTTTATACCCGAGCAGCAGAGCGACGGACGTCACACACACAACGTGACGTCACACAGCTGGCAGAGCGAATGGGGAGGACAGGCACGAAATTCAAATGTAGTGCAGCCGAAAATGTAGAGAGGGCGCTACACAGACGGTTTTAGGCTCAAGTGAGATTTTATCTAATTTGCACTAAAATGTCAAAAATTGACCAGGACATGTAGAGAGCACTATAAGAAACATATTTATGCAGTTTATAAGCTAAAAAAAAGTTGATTTGGTGCTTAGTTGTCCTTTAAAGCATTGCCGTGGGTGAAAAAAATAAAATAAATTGCTATGCTGTTTCTAATGTAAAATGGGCAATTTTTTATCATCCATCATTGTAAAAATATCAATTTCTAATGACAAAACCTCAAGCCCAAGGCTTTATGAACAGCTTTTTTAGAGGGAGAGAGAGAAAGGGGTGGTTTCTCATCGCAGGAGCACATTGCTCTGTAAACTAGAACATTGAACATTCCAGCTGCACTGTATGTCCACACAGATTTTGGGCAGTTTTTCAGATATTTTTGGCCGGGTTTGGCTGCCGAGACCTGGCAACCCTGCAGTGCAATCTCAATTTCTCACTCTTTTAAGCCGTTTTCTCGACTTTACATAATTATCCCACACCAATAAAGCCAACATTAGGTCCATATGGATGTTTTCTCTCTACAAATTGTTCAGTAGAAGCAAAAAACTGCCCTTGTTGCTAATGTTAGCATATATTGTATGAAGCTAACATTAGCTTCCTGGTTAGCATTGTCCGTTTTTTAAATATGTATGGGCTGTTGAAGCACTTTGCTCCTCTTCATGTCTGTATCTTTATTTAGTAAAAAAATATATTCATAATTTAGCATTTGTTTAAAGTGATGGTGGAGAAATGGGTGAAAGAAGAAGATGTTTTTTTCCAATTCCAAAGATGTGTCTGTATCTATGTATTGCCGTTATTGTTGGTGGCATCGTTATAGTCTGATAAACAAAAATGTCAGTCCCTCTTCTGTTACAAACTACAGGACGTGGGAGTGGGGCTTGACTTGGAACCAATCACTTAATACAACTCGTTCCCACCTCTGGACGAAACCAAAATAACTGTGTGGGAAGCATACGTTGAAAGTTCCTCGATCCGTTTTATTAGCCTGGTGTTAGGAAACTGCTGACAGGAAAAGCTCTGTCCAGTGAGAGCTATCCGAGCTGAGTCCTGATCCAAAGTGTTCTAGCCTGTCAAGCTGTATTTAAAGAAATAAAACACATACCAGTGGCCATATTCAACTCCTAGATTATAACATACAAAAAATTCCCATTATTATTATTATTCACCAAACCACTTTTAGATTTGAAAAACCATTTGCATGTCAGATCAATTTATTGCAAGCATTTCCTTAAAGGTATAAAATGTGTCCTCATTCGACTTGCAATTTGTCTTGGAAGTTGACTTGCTTTTCCAACTCGCCATCAGAGCAAAAACAGTGCGGTCATGTTACCAAAGCATCGAATTTATGTTTCCTGGACTGTCAAAAGAAACCATAAATTGTCATCTTAGAGCACCAACAAAGTCTGAGAAGGTTAACACAACAATGACTTACGAATGCTCTAATGGCATATTTACTTTTTTAATATGAGGTCTTTTTGAACAGCCTCAACAGCAGACGAACTTCACAAAACACAAGATGACAGATGGCATTACACGTTGCCCATCTGAACCACCGGTGCCTCGCGTCTGAAAAAGTCTCCCCTCCTTAGGTTTTGAGGAACAGCAGTACCGGGAACATCAGTACTTCCAGATTCTGAGAAGTACTCACTGTTGGCTTTGATCCCAACCCCCAAATCCAAACCCAATCAATCAATCAATCAATCAATCAATCAGTCAAAGTTTATTTCTAATAGCTCTTTACAATGACACCAGGAAGACCAAAGTGCTTCACAGAAAGATACAACTATTTAAAAACACAAATGTATTCCATGTGAGATACAGTAAATCAATGAATTCTAGGTACTAAAAGCCAGTTTGAGTTTTTAACCTGGACTTAAAAAGCGCCAGGTCTGTGAGACCTAGGAGACAGGCTGTTCCACAGTTTAGGCGCAGCAACAGCAAAGGTACGATTGCCCCAATGTTTGTACAGGACTTGAGGAAGAAGAAGAAGCCTACGATTCCAACCCAAATCCTAACTCTGTCCTTAGCATAAAGTCATTAACCTCTTAACCTCCGCTTTCACCAAGTGCCTTTTACTGTGTTTACAATCCTGAAAGTCAGTGTTGTGCAAAATATGAGCCAAGGAGCTCAGGCCTTATCTGGTTTAGCTCCGTGGCTTGGCCTTGAAGGGAAAGTGTTCACTGTGCGGGAGAGATAAGGTCCAGCTGCTTCAAACCTCCTCTCTCAGCAACTTCATGTTTACCCTCAGGTTTTCACATTAATATATTAACGCCATATGTCTGCAGGTTTTTGGTGGGTTTATACCAGAGAAACCGGCCTGCTGGTGCGGTTTGGACTCTCTTCAGGGGACTAATGGAAATGCATGGGCCTTATGCTCCCTGATATTGCCGTTTGAAATATGTTTCGCAAACATGGTCCCGACAGCCTTTGGTGGAATTAATAAAAAGTGTTTCACAGCCACTAAACATTTCAACTTTTCAAACAGCACAATAGCAGAAAATACAACACAACAAAGTCCAAGTACAGTGTCGGATCATAGATTTTAAAGTCCCAGAGAGTTTTTTTCTTTGGCCTTTGACCTTTCTTTGAGTCACAATGAGACTATTTTGTCAGCCTGAGTCCCGAGGAGTCACTTGGCTGCACCATTTCAGCCATTTTGTGAGTGCTACCATCAGATGCTTTTGTGGCTGAAAATAAAATAATTGGCTTTTCCTGACTGCAGCCTTGTTTTCTTAGAAGGCGGCGCGTCAAGAGGAGCTGCATGAATGTTCGCCAGTTGCCAACTGTAGATGATTTAGTCCCTGAACAGTTGAACATGTCATGCTAACGCGCTGTGGCTAATTGTTTCCAGACCACAGAGACTCTTTGAATTGTCCGTGTTATTCCCTGTGTCCGTGAACTGGCCAGATGGTTCCAATGCTCCACCGTAATGACTTTGAGGTTAATTGCATTGCGGACACATCAGGGCCGTCAGCTGACCAGTGAAATGGTTCAAAGTGCGGATAATAGGGTTGCCACCCACCGTCCTTTATAATACGGAACTGTCCCATATTAACCCTGTGTTCCATATCAATACGGGATGCTATTTGTTTCATATTTTGGTCACACTTGAGCCTGGGTCTGTGGAAGCTGAC
Source organism: Proterorhinus semilunaris (assembly GCA_021464625.1). NCBI lineage: Eukaryota > Metazoa > Chordata > Actinopteri > Gobiiformes > Gobiidae > Proterorhinus > Proterorhinus semilunaris. The sequence continues at coordinate 25,412,488 of CM038360.1, forward strand.
AGTGTCCAGAGTGGGCCGATATCTATATAATAGGCACCGATTCTGGACATTGGGCCTCAGCTTGTAATCTTCAAGATACTTTTGATTTGGTGAAAGTCTAATAAAATGACAGAAACAGCTGATCCACCGCAGCGATAAAGCGGAAGTGGAAAGGAGAGGCAGAAGGCATTTAACTTCTCATCAGCAGTGGAGGAAAGTTCAGACAAGATTTACAGAAGTTCAAACAGAGCAGCTGAGTGAGTGAAAGAAGTGCTGATCACACGAAAGCTACTATGTAAATGTAGTGGCCAAATAATAATGTGTTTGGCTATGTCTCAACCAGACGATTTAAACCAAGGGTGTCCAAACTTTTTACATCACGGGCGCATTTTGAAGTGTATACAGCGACTATGTGGATTTAATAAAGAGACGTTTAAACCATTCCACACACCTTTATTTGAGCTTAGAACCATAATGAGGTTTTAATCGTGTGCATTATTAAGCTTGCAGTAAAAAGGACCAGCTCTGGTGATGTGTGCCAATTCAACAAGCCTGAGGACCACCCAAAAATGTGTCTGAGGGCCACATTTGGCCCCCGGGCCGCACATTGGGAACCCCTGATTTAAACAATGGCGTTAATGGAATAGCTACTGTTTTTATTATGGCGTTAGGGCCATTAAATGTGTCTATGTTACCCAACTTAGAATGTGTTCCTACTGTTGGTAAAGTGTCCCTTTTCTTACTGTGCTGAAAGTGACAAGCCTAGCAGGGAATGACATGAGAACGCTTTCATTTGTGAAGCTCTCGAGGAATACAAGGTAAATAGACGGGGTAAAAGACACCAAAGATTTCAAAAACTAGAATTGTTATTTTGTCTCACCAAACCTTGAACTTAATCCTGATTTTAAACATTATCCAAACACAATTGCAGATATTTTTTCTAAACTATTAGAGATAAAACATCTTTTTTTCCTTTTTCTTGTAGCAGGTACCGTACTTGTCGCTCGGTGAGATCCAAGTTGACGGCGATTTCGTAGCGTCTGAGTCTGGTCAGGTAGTTGTGGTGCGCGAATTCCGACTCCAGCTCCCGGATCTGCTCTTTGGTGAAGGCTGTGCGCTCCTTCCTGGGCTTGCTGCTGTTCATGTCAGACTTATAGCTCCCGTCCTGGGACTCTGAAATGAAAAGCAGAACTTTTTCCACGAGATGCAAAAGAAAATAAGGGAGAGTTGGGCCAGAGAGGGGTCGGGGGAAGGAAAAGATTTGAGCGGCGTGGGGGTTGATAGATGGCTGGGGCCCTTCTGAAAGCAAAAATGAAATGAAAGCGGGACAATTAGAGGTGCCAATCATCTTTTATTGCGGCGATATTGTTGCTGCATGTTGTGGGACTGAAGGCAGGCAAGTACAGACATTCTATTTTTTTCCCCTTAGCACTGGTACTTCATGTTGTATAACTTAAAGCACACATATAATGTAGAATTGTGGCTTATAAATCTGATTTTGGTCACGTCAGCGTCGTTATCTTACATTTTATAATTCAAATGAATGTGTGAGCTGAGACAATACACTTGATGGATAAAGGCACAAAGATCTTTAATAAAACTCTAGAAAGGACATGGCCTGCGTTGGAATTTTGTTTCCAACTTTTCTGGTTTAACTCTACATGACCAATGTTTATTGAACATGGGACAGTGATACAATGAATGCTAACCACTGAACCCTGGGAATAAATGTAGAAAACAATGTTAAACAGCACGACTAAAACATTAGACGTTTCAAAGACATGACATCCTGACTGAGATACGAGAAGTAATACAACCAATCACAAACAATGAGTGTATCTCACATTCTGCCGTTGAATCAATGAAAATGTCGCTCCTGATTTTGCATGGGTTAGCCTCGCCAGCCAGTCTCAACGGCCTCATGTCCTGTCTAGAGTTTTATTAAATAGCTTTGGAAGAACGGCTTAAAGCGGGACTTTGAAAATGCAGAGGACACGTTTGGGTTCTGTCTTTCTTGCAAGAAAATACAGAAAGTACAGACTGGTGCAAAAGAATAAACAACCAAATCGGACAGGATTACTCAAAGCTGCATGAAGGCTCCAAACAGACACGCTGTCTACTTTTCCCCAACCACTCTAATTTAAATTCTAAATTGTGACCTACTTCAGTAAGAAAATTCAAACAGAGATTGGCCATATAAAGTTGACACCTGGACTTGTTTCTATTGGTAAAAAATGAAAGAGTAAAGAATTTCCTCCAATTCAGGACAGCCAAACCAAACCATGTGGCATGGCAATACAATTCAAATTGTGATCTGATCCCTGTGACAATGTGCCATTTTGGATTGATCATCACATTGCGATTCCGTGCTTCTCTGTTTAATGGAGTTTAAACACAGACACTTTCCCCCCTCTCACTCAAGCTGATTTAACCAATGAAAGTGTGAACGTTTAAAAGCAGCAGTTTCCTCTAAAAGTCAATGTAAAAAGATCCTAAATTCACATGAGCACTGATGAAATTGAAATCATCATCTAAGCTCTCGTAAACTGTGACATATACTTATTCTTAATTGATATTAGATATATATTTATTTGTAATGGCACACAAGTCCCAGCCTAAAAGTTGACCTGCTAAATTGAAATGATCAATATGCACCACAGCCCTTTGTTTCTCACACTAGATACTAAATGATTTATTGGAACTTTACCCACTTGTAATTACCAATCGCTTCGTCTCTCATCGTCACACCAGTAGACTTAGTAAATTCTGTTGACTCTGGTTGCTCTGGCCGTACTTTTAACCTTTTCTGCATATCCCCGCGCCGGTGATGAGATCATATTATTTCCAGTCACATTAATGTCTTTGTGGTCAGTTAATAGCGAAAGGGAAAGCTCTGTTGCGCCGTCGCGTTTCCCGTCCATAATGATCTTTTTCACAAATACATATAAATCAATCCAAGTTTTCATCGTGATCCTCTGCGGAGGCCAAAATGTGCAGTGAGACTTGTGTCAACATGTGTCGCCAACATCTGAGCACATTAAAAGAAAGTAAAACTGTTTTTCTAGTGTTGTCTTTTTTTTTTTTTAAATGACTTATTTGGTCTTGGCTGACAACTGATTGTCAGTTGTCAGATTCCCTGTCCCTGGGAATGCGACTGCTAATATCAAGCACTAAAAGTTCTATATATCATAGATAAACCACCTTTCTGGTTAGTGCTACGACTATATGCACAGTAGGTTTCAGTTATCAGGTTATTCAGTTATAAGCTGCTAGAAGGCTTTAGTGATTACAGATGCTAATTATTCGTTAGCAACACTTGGTAATTAGCTAATTTTAGGTTTTTAGGTGTTGTTGTATTTTGTGCTCTATACCCTGGGGTTGTGGTAATCCTTGTGAACACAGTTGGCAATAAAAAGTGAGAAAGGTATACTTGGTGAGAAGTTAACCTTTCCTTAACCCATACCTTTTACGAGAATGTCATTTGTTTACATTAGCAACAACAGCTAATATGGCAGCAGGTAGCTTTTTTTGTAGGCGAGTTGGTACATTAACCAATCTCAAGTCATGAGAGTGAAATGTCATACATATATCAATCAGCCTAACCCTGACCCTGCCCTAGCCACTAACCTTAAAGGAATAGGCCACCGTTTTTCCATACGGAGATATGTTCTTACCTTAGACGAGTTGATGCACACCTGTCTGGTCTTTGTGCGTGCGCTCAGTCACGCAAATGTTGTTAGCATTTAGCCTCTCCCAGCATATGTATAGTGCCAAGCATGTTGATTTTCTAAGCGGATAAAAAGGGGTACTATATATGTAAAGCGTAATAATACCTCAGGAGCACTTTGACGTCCACGCAGTAATGTGAAATATTACTGCACGGACGTGGAAGTGCTCCTATGTTAAAAAATCGTCATGTTTGATTTTGTGTGACTTTACTCGGATCGTGTAAAGGCTCACGTAACTGTATTTAAATAGGGAAAACGTGGAACAGCTTGGTAGCTTCTAACTTCACCCCAGTTTGGCACTATACCTATGCTAGGAGAGGCTAAATGCTAACAACATTTGAATGACTGAGCGCACGTACAAAGACCAAAAAGTTACGCATCAACTTGTCTAAGCTCAGGTAGGTACATATCTCAGTATTTAAAAACAATGGCCTGTTCCTTTAAGGATAGTAGAAAAGTGCTATATAAGTTGAGTCCATTTACCATTATGGACCATGGACCACAGCCCACTGTGGTAACCATTTACCACAGTGGGCTGGTGCCTAATCTTAAATTCCCCCACTTATATCGACGGGGAAACATAGGTACCAGGGAATATAGGGCTGATCCCGCTAGTACATGTTTCTCTTGATTCATATTTTAAACTTTTCTAATTGTTATTGGATACAACCAGACTATCGTATCATCATATTGGGAGGTTTGCTGGACGGTAAGAGAATGATGGTCTCAAAAAGTTTGAGAACCCCGAATCTCACACAATAATAAGCTACTTCTGAGGCCAAACTTTATCTGAATCTCCTGAAATAACAGATAAAAGGCCACACCTAATTAGCATAATACAGCTCACCATTTCTCCAGGCAAAATTAAGTTTTTTTTATTTTTTCATTGTGTATGAAAAAAATATTTGATACTAACTGCCAGAAAAAGCATTACTAATGAATCTCCAGAGTAAATGTAATATTTCTTTGCGATCAGAGCAGATCAAAATCAACTAAATCCCATTATAGTGAAAAGGGCTAAAGCTCCGTTGGACCCAGAAGTAGAGCGATGACATCATCACTAACAAACGTATTGCACGATGTGGCTATACGCTAGCACCTCACCTTTTTTCTTCCTTTTTTTAAAGGGAAAAATGCTTCTTCGAACGGGTCCGAGGATGAACGGGAACGGGACGTACTGGCCCTCACGACTTCAGTCATTGAAACTAGCGTATAGCCACATCGCGCAAAAGGCCAGTCACCCAACAACAACGCACTCATTGAACTGCAATTTAAAACCTGCATCCATGGTTATTTTTCTCATAAACTTAGTCTAACTACCAAGAAAAATAAAACTCAAAGTGCAATGGCAAAATATGATTTCTCCTTAAATCTTGGAAAACGTCCCAGACACCGACCACAATAAAAGCCTGTGAAAATATCTTATAGCGATAGATCATTAAATAGCCTCCATAAGCTTTCAGGACCCTTAATTTTCAACATGTGCGCAAAATCCGTCACTGGGTCAGCGGCGAGGGGGCACCGCATAACCTTTATGCGACCTTTTCGGTTGACTCCATCGTGGCTGGACCCTCTTTCTGAAGGCCACAGATCGAGTCTAAAGCGCCGTAAAAGCGCTGCGGTTTCTGAGAGCCTGTGAAGTTAGCGTGGGGGGAAATAGGATTTGGGTTACGCGTCTGGCAGCCTCAGCGAACCCCACAAAGTGTTGAACTTGTCCGTCTTGCAATCCTGCCAGCGACAATCGAAAAAGTCTACATTGTGGCGGGACAGCTCCGGTGCGCGTTGCTTTTAAAATCTCTGGGAAGCGTCCGCGAGATGATGCGATCTTTTGGGACGTTTTTCATCTTTAGTTTTTTTTCACCGTTCATGGAAAGCACATGTGCTCAGAAGTAGAGATGTCAAATTTACGCCAGGAAGCCCGGGTTTTATACGACCAATATGTGACCTACTGTAGCTAAGTCGCTATTAGCGCTCACGGTTCCCCGGAGGGGTTTTTCGGCTCGCAAAAACGTGTTACGGACTGCAGCTGAGGACACACAAGTCATGACCTCCGTACCACTGTCAGGTTTTTTTTACGGTTCGGAATTTCACTCAAAACAATGCAATAATAAAACATAAAAAAAAAAAACTGTACTAATCTATAGCTTTACTATTTTTGTTTTAGGTGCTTCAGATCAATATGGCATTTTCTAAACACCAAAGTGTGAGATACATTTGTGAGATATTTACCAAATACCTGCAAAAAAGCATAATCCCCGCTTCTTTAACCTCTTAACCCCTACCTGAACCGAGCACATCTTCTCCAGTTTGGCTTTACCCAAATCTAAAAGCTTCTTGAAAAAAAAAGGGTCAAAACAGTGGTGAAAATGAGGATGAAATTCCAAGCAAAAAAAGGAACCAAAAAAGCAATAAAGGAGCGAAGAAAAAGTAACAAAGGGGAAAAAAAAAACATTAAAAATGACACATTAAAAACACCACTAAAATGTGACAAAAACGTGATGAAAAAAAGCATCAGGAAAAAAACAATGAAGAAAGCAACAAAAACACTGAAACAAGACAAAAAAACAAGACAAAAAAAAAAAAAAAAAAGAAATGTGACGACAACGCAGCCAAAGAGTCACAATCAGTGTTGTAGGTCTTAGCTTTCAAATGAGGCGTGACTCTGGCAGAACTCTGGAAGAACTGGTTCACACCACTTACCACCCGCCTTAACCGAGCGCATGTTCTCCAGTTTGGCTTTATCCAAATCTAAATATTTACAGCACCAAATTCTGGGCCCTGGGTACAAACTATCTTTGGCACATTTTTAAAGGGGTGTCAGGGCCCTGAGATTCATCCATCATCATTGTTTGTGCAAAATTCTGTCTAGCAGCCACTGTATTCCAGCCTGGTCGTGTTCAATTCTTTTATCTTTTATCAATCATGAGGAAATTTAGAAAGTAATACACAGAACACTTTTTGCACCAATTTTGAGGGCCCCTACCCTGCTCTGGGCCCTCAGTACCCTTTACCCACCCCAATCCGACACCCATGCTTACAGCCTATTGGCCAGAGTAACGCCTCATTTGAAAGCTAAGACCTACAAAATTGATCGTAACTTCTTTGTCTCGTTGTCGAACCTTTCTTGTCACATTTTTTATTTTATTTTTATTTCATCTCTTTTTTGTCGTTTTTTTTTTGTCACTTTTTACTCATATTTTTGTTGCTTTTCCGGTACATTTTTGTCACTATTTTGACGGTTTTTTTCAAGAAGCTCTTAGATTTGGGTAATGCCAAGCTTGGTTCAGGTCGGGGTTCATTTAAGGGGGTGGGTGAGAGGTTAAATGATAGTAAATATTGCGTATTTGTATATATATACTTTTATATACTTGTATATATCCAAATGTGAGTGGCAGTTGTACCTGACATCTCGCTCTCGGCTTTCGTCCTCCTGCGCGGCGTCTCCTCGGAGCCCAGGCCGCGTTGCCCGTAATCCCCCGGGTCGCCGCCACACGCGTCCGCCCCCCCTCCGGAGCACTGTTCTGGGGGGTTCACGCCGTGCTGGGGCGTGGGCGACTGGATGATGTGCGCCGGGGCGGGCCAGCCGGGGGGCGCCTGGTTGTTCTGCGGCTGGGACAGGGGGCCCCCCGGGTGGGCTCCGAAAGCGCCGCCGGCGTCCTCTCCCCCGGGGAACCCGCAGGGGGGAGAGGAGCTGGGCAAGTCCAGGAACGGATGCAGGCCCTGGGACGGGGCGTGAGGGCTGCGGAGGCAACCGAACAGCGAGTGGTCCATGGCGAGTCCGCCTCAAATCCTGCAGGATGTTTTGCAAGAAAAAAATAAAAGCTTTCACAATCTCAGAGGCAAGTGAAGTTCACTCAGAGGAGGTTAGGGTGAAATGTTCATGTCAAACGTGAGTGACGCATAAAGTTGGATTGGATTTTGTCTTATTCCTTTATTGGGAGAAATAAGAGAAAGATGTGAGAACTTCAAGAGTGGGTTCGTTCCCAATTTCAGAATAGTCTTTTACTGTAAAAAAGTGTTTAAAAATCCCCCAAAAGTAAAAAATATATTAAAAAAGAAAGATCACAACCATGAACCACCAATTAGATGAAAACATAAAAAACAAAAACTTTCAAAAAAGATGTAGTCCTCACATGAGACCTGTTTTCTCGGTACAATCCCGTAAATATCCACAGCGATGCCCAGATGCCGGAGTAACGGCCCCGGTGGAGACTTTTGGGGATGACAGCTCGGAGCTCCAGGGGTAGAGTGGGAAGTGGAGGCAGCTTCCAGGGCGTCTGCAGTTCGGGAGGGAGGGAGGGGAGAGGCAAAGAGGGGACGCGGCCCGGGGACTTAAACGCGTATATATGGGCTGTAACGTGAGAGGGAGGCTGGCTAACCGCTGCTGACCGCATGCACGCGATATACTCTTCCAAAAAACGCAGCGCACAATAAATCTGAGGCTGGCTCCTGGCAGCGCCCGCGAGAGGGAAAGTGGGCAGTTCATTTGGGAGATCTGCTGTTTGAGCAAAACTTTGTTATTGTGAGTTAAATCACTTGCAACAAATTAGTCATGATTTGCATATGTATGTAAAGTTGGTCAAAAGACAAGTGGGGCTTAAGCGCCCGTCTCTTGGCTTTTATAGCTGCGTCAGACACCTGAGTATTATGGCAGAAATGGGCAATATGACAAAAAATATCATTTTTGCATCATTCTCGCAGTTTTGAGTTAGCCATTTTGGTTGTTGCTCCAATCTGTATTTGTATTTTTGTTGTTGTCGCGTAATCGACCGAAGACATTCTGGGCCCGTTCTGAAGAGTTTTGCTTGCAAACTGCGTATAATACGGTCGGGCTGGGTTTAATTCAGGGGTGTCCAAACGTTTTCATCAAGGGCCACATTTTTAAGTTTGAGGGCCACAAAACGCTGGTCAACATGATGAAGCGTTCAAGTGGATGCATCTCAGAGACGTTTTAACTGTATCTCACTCCCTTTATTTAGACTTGGAAGTAGGGGTGGGCGATATGACAAACATAGAATATCACGATTTTTGAATTATAAACTTACGATTTCGATTTTATCACGATTTTTTATAATGACAAAATTACTTGAATTACACACTGAAGAAGAAAAATACTACACTAATTGATTCAACTTTGTGATAATCAACACAGCAATAATAGACTTGGACCTAAAGCGAACTCACTTTATAAATGAAAAACATAATAAAAATTAAGTAGACCCTTTCACAATAAGAGTCTTATTAAAGCGATAACATGCACTTTTATTGTGTAAAACTCAAACAGGAAGAAGTTTGTCACTGTTAGGCGAATTTACAATAATGAACTCAGACTGACGATGTTTTTGGACAAGTCTTATATTTTCAAAGACATGGATAAACAGCGCATTTGTGAACACGGTCCAGGATTAAAATTTTAAAAATGAGAAGATGCGGCGCCTACAGAACTGTAAGGACGAAGGACATGCTCGCTTCTTCGCACATGTGCCACCAGGTAAATAAATAAACACACGCTGCGATCTACGCAGAGCAGTGGCATTGCGGGGGAAACACACTGACATAAATACAGCTGAAATAGAGACAGAACGCTGGGTTTAAAAGCTCTAGATTGAGGAGCCTGGTCCTGTATGTGACTGTAGAGGAGTGGCTCGCTGCCAAACGCTCGCATTAGCGTCTGACTTTGCGTAGCAGAAAGTTAGCGGCTTGGGTTTACTTCACTGACTGTGAAAAGAGTCAACTTTGCTGAAGTGCATAAACATATATAAATATAAATAACAGATCGTCAGCTCTGTCTCTCAGAAAAATATTTGTTTCAGATGCTAGAATGGTGGACAATGATTACATTTGCAGTAAAAACTACCATCTCTGGTGATATGTGCAAATTCAACAAGAAGCTTGAGGGCCACCAACAATTGGTTTGAGGGCCGCATTTGGCCCGCGGGCCGCACTCGGCACCACTGGTTTAATTAATTGATTTGAATCAATATTCCTGATATCGATTAAAAAACCCTTAAAATCGATCCTTTTAATACGTCTTTTTCCCTTAATAATGCCATGTGACTTTTTTTGTTTTGGTCAGGTCATGTTAAATTAAAAGTATGATTAATTTAACTGCGTTGGGTTCAATTCTTAATGTAAATATTAATGTTTTTACTAATGCACCAAGAAGTTAGAGTTAGTTTCTATTACATTTCTTCTGAGAATATCTTTCCAAGTCAAATTGTTACTGCATATCTAAATCCAAAACCAATCAAATTGAATCGAATCGGGCCATTGTGAAAGTGAATCGAATTGATTTGGGAAATCCAAATCGATATGCAGCCCTACAATACGGCGTCATGGATTTGCTAGAATGCCATTGGCTAAAGTGTTAAAAGCAGAAGTAGCTTGCTCTAACTGCTCTGAAGTCTCACAGCACGTACGTATAACGCTGGGCGAACAACTATCCTCGACAAAGCCGTGGGAGCCCAGGATGCTGAGGGTGCTGCAGCAACCCCTGGTGGATGGGTTATGCATTACAGGTGGTATAATACTATAAATAGGAAATAAGCACAGAAAAATACAACTAAATACAACCTGTGACTCTTCTTTACGTTTCCTTTTTTTTTTTTTGCATTTACAACAGTGAAGAAGAAAGTATATTAATACAAAGATGAGGGGGACAATAGACTGGTGGGGGTGTACAAGGGGAGAGAGGAGCTGTGTGTGGCTGGTAAAGTTGACAACAATAATGAATGAATACATTATTATTATTTATTTAGATTTATAATTATCACAGTTATTCATTTTCCCTTCACATCCATATTAAATTTATGTCAATATGGTAATAATAATAATAAGTAACTATAAAGATAAGGGGAAAGGAGTATAAAATAATAACACAAAGGATAGGAAAGAGGAAGGGAAGAGAGGAGAAAGAAATAAAGAATAAAGAAAGAAAAAGAAGAAAAAAAAACATGAGGGGCAGATGAAATAAATACTAAATACTTCTTTACTTTTACCAAGTCCAGTGAAAAGGCTCAAACAGTCTCGTGTTTTGTTTTTGGTTTTAATTCACTACGTTAAACTGTATGCAATAAAGTTTGTTTGCTGTATGTGTGGCTTTTTTTTTATTGTTTGTTTGTTTTTTCTGCTCTGAAGTAATTGCCTCATGTGGGATAAATAAAGTTGTCTGAATCCGAATAAATCTGTTTCCATCTTCCAAAAAAAAAAAACAACGCGCAACTGTGTATGCAAAGTCGGGGTTCTGAACGCACAGTTACAAATCAAGCAGTGTTGTTTTTGTCAACGGAGACGACAACGATATCATATCAATAGCGTAACGATGACGCTCTTCGTGGGACGAGAACGGGGGAAAGCGGTTCGTCGCAAAACAGAGCTCGTGTGCGGTGGACTCGCACGCTGCAGGCTGGGCCCCCCCCTCTCCCTCTGTCCTTCTCACACCACAATCAGTGTCCTCCATGACGGCGATGTCACAGGGACTTTATCTTTTCTCAGGACAGTTTTAAATACCGTATAGTGTGTGAGGCAGGAAAGCTTGTTGATGAACGAATGTGCAAAAGGCGCTGTTGGTGAAAAAAATAATAATAATCTGGAAGCGATGGTCAGAGGGCGAGCAGAGGAAAAGTCATGTTCAGAATGACACTTCTGCACATCTGTCAATTATTACCACTATTTTTTACTAAAAGGTCAGTACAGCCTGTCAACCTTCATTCCAAGTCCCCACACGTATTGAAATACATGTTTTTGAAATACTACTACTTGACTAAAACTACCACATTTAGAAATGACTCAAATGTGGATAAAACTAAAAGCATTTTTAAGACCAAAACTAAAGGGGCTGCCAAAAACAACACTGAAATCAAGTGAGTATTAAATGCAGCTAAAACCACTCGTATAATCTTTTAAACAGTGATGATTAATACGTCCACCTGGTCATTTCCCTAGCTCGCCTGAAGGCATTTTGATGAATCACTCTTCGTCGACGTCATGGTCATCAGCTCTTCCTCACGTTTCTATCATCTACAGTGGATTCCAAATTTGCTCCGTCTGTGTGTGTGTGTGTGTGTGTGTCACAGTCATTGCCCCGCTCTGGGCTCAGCTGAAACTCTTTTTTTTTTTTTTTTTTTTTTCTTCTCTCGACTCTGTGCTTCTATTTTTCCTGGCTGGCCGAGACAAAGGCCTCCAGAGCCAGGAAAGTGGAAATCGGATCCCGTGGCTTCCAAACATGACGTCAGCCTTTGGACCGAAACAGCCGAAGAGAAGACAGACTCTCGCGCTGAGTGACAGCCGGGGTTATTAGCGTGTGGTCACACTACCGGACCGACGCGTTTCTTATGATAACCGGGCTTTCTTCTTGTAATTGCGGAGGGTAAACGGGAACAGATGAAGTTTTTTTTTTTTTTTTTTTTGGTGGGGGACAGGACAGCTGCGCGGACCACAGTGGCTGAAAATGGCTCGTCTTGAAGTCCGACAGCTAATCACACACAATTACGGATGATTAGACCGAGGACAACGAGCGAAGAGGGGGGGGGGGGGGAGGATCTTTTCTTTCAGTTATTTTTTTTTTACCAAACCCTCAATTTGACTCAGCTGAAGCTATTTCCAAACCAGGCTACATACAGAATGTTAGGAATTGACATGGCTAATCATAGAGCTGGTTATTAGTGAGTTACTTTTAGGCTCCAGACTGAACCTTTTTCAACAACGTCAAAGAGTAGCTTTCACTTAACCTCTTCATCCCCCGCCTGAACCGAGCACGTTTTCTCCAGAGACAAAAAATAAAAAATAGGAAAAAAATGAGGTTGAAAATGCAACAAAAATGCGACAAAAAAAAGCAACAAAAATAAAGGACAAAAATAAGGGACAAAATGTGACGAAAATGTGACACAAAAGCAACAAAAAAGCCCCCAGAGAGCAACAATAAAGTGACAAAAAGTGATAAAAATGTGACGATAACTCAACAGAAAAGCGCTGAAAAAATTAAGTTTTAAAAAACTATAACACAGTGAGGAGAAGGATCAGTTTAGATCAGTTTTGTCGGTCTTAGCTTTCAAATGAGGCGTTACACTGGTCTATAGGCTGGAACCTCCAGTCAAGACGCTTTTAGATTTGAGTAAAACCGAAGTGGAGAAAACGCACTGGGCTAAAGTGGGGGTTGAGAGGTTTTATGTCAAGATTCTGGGCAGTTCTGTTTTTTTTTGGAAATACATCACCAGACTCAAAATTCACATATCTACGGTCTACTACTACTATATATATATATATATATTTTTGTATCTTTGCATTCTGACACTCAAATGTAGAGGATTCTCTCAAATCCAGAATGAAATGCTTGACTTCTCTTACCTGTAACTAAGGCGAGACACGGCAGGTGAAAAACATTTTTTTTTTACATGAAAACAAAATGACCCAAAACTTTAGTCTTATATTTACTGTATGCCAGTGATCTACAGCAAACGTTTCAGATGGATATCTCTAAAGGTGTGTATTTCTTTCCCCCCTGCTCACCTGTAGGGCCTCGCCTTAAAAGAGTTTAGCTGCTGATTCGACACGCTTCTGATGTTTATTAGTTCTTTTTCATGTCTTCGTACTTGGGTAAGCCGCCATGTTTGCTTTGAGAGGACAGATCCTGCCGTTCTCCGTGTCTTTGGAAAGAATTGGAAAAGTGTGTGTAGTCTCTAGTCTAGTGGATAATGCCACCGTATTATTACTGCGGTGTGTGTGTGCGTGTGTGCGTGCGTGCGTGTGTGTGTGTGTGGGTGGGGGGGGTTTCACTATTCATTTGTGCTGACAAAAAGGTTGATATTTGCGGCAGTTTTTGTTTCATGTGGATAGGCCCAGTAATTACAGTGATACTGACCAGAAACCAGGTCAAAAACATCTTCATTTTGACAGTAAAACCACATAAACCGAGGCCTGTCCTCTCATCGACTCTTTAGAATGTTCTGATGTGAACGCAACTTACATTTATACTTATATTAACAAAACAAATGTTAGACTTTAAATGATATTGTTTCATTGATCCCTTCCTGGACCCGCCACCTTAACGTGGTGGAGGGGTTTGAGCGCCCGAATGATCCTGGGAGCTCTGTTGTCGGGGGCTTCGTGCCCCTGGTAGGGTCTCCCATGGCAAACAGGTCCTAGGTGACGTGTCAGACAAAGAGCGGTTCAGAAGCCCCTTATGAGAGTCCAACAGGCCCGGTTAGAACCTTCTGTGGACCCACCACCTGCAGGAGGAGCCATAGGGGCTGGTGCAATGTGATTTGGGCATCTCCAACAGCTGCCCCCATGACCAACGGAAAAGTGGAAGAAGATGGATGGATCGATGGATGAATGTTTCATCGATCAAGCTAGATTGATATAAAAACAGAAACATAGTCATGGGGGAAATTAGTTATGAGCAGATGTGATCATAAAACCTGTACAAAAGAAGAAGAAAAAAAATGCTGCATTTTTTAGTGTAGGCAAACCTTTGTTATCTCAGAAACCACCAGCAGAGGACAGCATCGACTTTCAATGCTAAAGCTCAATGATGTCTGCCCTTGCCAAGAGCTCCTCAAGTTCTGGATTTCTGAGATTTCCAAAATGTGGATATTTTGTTTCAACATGCACATCATTAAGAGTTTAAGACTGAATATGTTTTTTTGTTTTTTATTTTAAAGCAGGAAACCAAGATGGAATAGCTCATAGAAAATCCAATCAAATTTATTTAAACAGCAAAAGCTCACCAAAGTGCTGTACAACAATGTACAATAACAATAACAAATCTACGATGGAGGAACACTGTAAAAACAGACATGTTTGAGGTCTAACTGGTGCCAAAGGCTCAGGCTAAAGGTATGTCTTCAGTAGGCAAGATTCTGCAGATCTAATGTACAAGGCCACGTTATTCCACAGCTTGGGCCCAGCAACAGAACAGCTCTGCCTCCTCTGGTCTTATGATTTTCTTAGATTAATTTGGTGTGATTTGTTAACAGTAGCTTGTTTTTACATCAAAAAGTAGGAAGTGGAAATCTGTTTCTATTCACAGGACTTCTACTTGACTTTAATCTTTGAAAGACAATCAAAATGTTTTAATGTTAACATGCGCTGCCCATGGATGGACCCGTCTCCAGATAAGGTATAAGGTGTGCTTTATTGATCCCCATACATGCATTTGGTCCATCCTTCAATGCCGATGGGTATTAGGCAGGCACCCGGGGACCCATCTGAAGATGCGGAGCCAGGCTGATGGTCAGGAGGATAAACCTATTGTACATGTTTTTAGTGGTGGGAAAAACCGGAGTACCCGGAGGAAACTTACGCAGACACGGAGAGAACATGCAAACTGTGAAGCGGTAGTGCTAACCTCTGTGCCACCGTGCCACCCAATCTGGAGACAAGTCCATGCTCAAGACTGGCAGAAGGTTTTGCCTATTATGCATGTTTTTGGTTCATGGGGCAAACTGGTGTAACCCATCCAGGCAAAGTCCACTCAAAAAGAAATCAAACATCCAAAACACTGACCCACTTGGCTAGTATCCTGGCAAGTCCAGAATGATAACGCTGTATTTTACATACAGGGTTATCAGTCTGGGCAGGACGCCCTCGTTCCCTGCTCCAAACTCAAACAGACCCATGCAATCAGACTCGCTCCTGGAGTAACAATCTACGGCTGGAGCCGAGAGCTTTTACCAATCAGTGATAAATGATCCAAAACACATTGACAGCAGATGACTTTTGTGATTCATAACCCTGTTTGTGTATAAACGCAAAACCGCCAATACCACCGCCCACCCTTCGCTTATTGCTCCACTTCCTGTTTGCTCGACTTTGCTCCACCTCTCAAATTTAGTTGAGGCCGGCACTGACCAGACGCTTTGCAGCTGGGCAGCCACTAGTTCGCCGAAGAATAATGTTCGTCAGACTTATGGCTGGCGTACACTGTGCGATGTTTTTTTGGATGTCACATTACACGACGTGGGGATTGTAAAATCGTGAGCTGCTCTCGTCTCCACTATGCGATCGTTGAAAGAGAGAATCGTAGCTAAGACCAAAGTTTATCGTAGCAAATATCAGGCTACAGTGCATTAGACAATTGCCGCATGCTAGCCTTGTTTATTTCTGCGGAAAACTGCAGGGAAAGTCCTGTCAAATACGGAGTCGGACCCACACATGCCTGGCCTCTGTTGTTTGTGACTCTGGCGGCGTGAGGTGTTGACAAGACAATGACACATCTTACTTGCAGCGAGAGGAGGTTCAGTCTGCGAGTAGCAGTGATGTACAAACAGTGAATCGATTCTCCTCCTCACATTAACAACTCTCTTTCTCTGTGTGAAATCGTAGATGTGTTTCACCTTAAACACTCCAATCGAACTGCAGAATGACCGACAAAGTGAGCAGGTGAAAACTATGCTCCCTTAGGACTCGACTTGGACTGAACTTCCAAAACGTGGACTGGCCTTGAGAAGACGCAGTGGTACCACAGTTTGAGAACCGCCATGCTTCACAAAGGCATTATCTTTATATCACAGACATAAGAAACACGACTCCATATGAATCAAACCTGTTTCTTTTAAGCCTATAGAGAAATAACGGCAGCCTTTGCCTGCCAGTCTACAGTTACAGTGATTCACCTGAGCTTTATTTTCTTTGGCAACCTGCCCTCCCTGGGGCAGAAACACTTGCTTCCACACGGATTGATCAAAAACACAACATGTAAACGGTAATTAATGATCATCCAAACGCTATTAATCATCAAGTGGAAATGAGCATAACTTCTGATCATTGTTTGAAAAAGCCCCAGGACGTACCCGCACTCATCCCCATGGCGGATGGGGGCGACGCAAGACCTGCAAACATGTAACTGAAAACACTCACTTGAATGAAACAGAATGGGTTCAAACTGCAGAGGAAACAACAACGCAGGAAGCACAGAACGCATCAAAGACAAGTTGGTTTTACTATTGTGACTGGGTGAACTTTGTGAACTTCGACACAAACTTCAAAAACACGTCTAATTTTACGAGAGGCAAAACAAAAGGTGGAGAAAATGAATGAGCTCCCCCCTCAAAAAGAGGATGAATGAAGGCAGCATGGACCTCTTCAATGGAGTTATTGAACTCGCGTTGCACCTTTGTGGAGGGCTGAATACATGACAGCGCCTCTGAAGTGTGCATTGTGACTGGAGCAGGGACAGCGGGTGTGTCCGGGCCGTTCAAACGCTGTCCTGGGACACAGCCAGGACTGGCATCTGATGTAAAAAATACAAGGTGTACAGTGTGACTAACAGCAGTTTAAGATCGACTATTTTGTGTGTGTTACATGTTTTATTTGTTTTATGAGGCTGTGGCTCAGTGGTTAAAGCAATTGTCCTTGGCTCCTGTTGTGTCCTGGGACAGGGGTTCCCAAACACTCTGGCCGGGACCCCAAACATGTTAGTGCAAAAAGCCCGAGACCTCCCTTGTAAAAAGTAATTGCATGCTACTTTATGGCTGGAAAATATGTAGCATTTTTTTTTACTTAATAATTGTCCATGAGAGTAAATACTACACTGACAGAAAAGACAAAGGGAGAGAGGGATATTGTACATTACACAATTGGAGATAATTTTTTCCACTCAAACTTGTCTGTAAATACTGTTTAAGTGGGGCTAGCCCGATGTTAGCTTTGCCCATTAGCCTGATAGCTTCTTCTTCGTGATTTCATTAGTGTGTATTGGTGGCTTTGACCCGGTGGCAGGCCAGTTGCAATTGCGGTTTTCTGGCCAGAGACACCAGATCATCCCATTAACACTTGTATTACCCCCAGAGGGATTACGAAAAGTATTTATTAAGGTAAACAAGTTACTTAGTACTGCTTTAAACAGTGTATTTAGAATTTTTGAATGGATTCCACAAATGCTATGCTGTTGTACACCAAAAATATACTAAAAATGTGTTTGTATAATTTTTATCTCATCTTGAAACCCCTGCCCAAAGCCTCACCACCCCCACTGTCCTTGTTCCCACATATATACAGTGTGAGGGATTGTGACAGTTGGAGGGGACTTAGGTGGAGATTGAAAGCCTTGTGTTCATTATTCTACCCCAGGGCAGCTACTTGCCACCATAGAGGGAGTGAATTAATATGAAATTGTGAAAGCGACTTTGAGCATCTGACAAAATGCTACATAAGACAAATTGAAAGCTTCAGTATCCTGCATGCTTTGGTGCAAAGCTACCTCTCTCGATGTAGTTGCCCTGGGGCAGACTGATGGAAGTGTGGTTACCAGTGCAGTTGTTTGACCACAACCAATCACACAATCAAATGCCACATTTAGAGGACAAGATGAGAAAAATGGCAAACCATACTGTACAGGCATACCGTTTGTATGTGTTGTGCTCCCGTTAGACCTATGATCAGAAATTCTCCTGTTATTATTGTAAATCTATGTCAATACCAGCGCTATAATAATATTCAGGCCGGCTGCATTTTGTGAATGAATTTATTAGCATTGTACCTTTTGTGGCGGGCTGAATAAAGGGCAGTGTGCATTGTGACTGGAGCAGGTACAGTGGGCGTGTCCAGACCGCTCTCTCCCTCGGGCCCTGAACGCAGCCTGTATATAAAGTGCACCTGTGGGGATAGAGCCCCACTCATTGATCACTCCACACCTCGCACAAGCAGACATGGAGCACTTGCACATTCTTCTGCTGTTGATCCTGGTGCGTCTGGGGGGCTCCACCGTGCACAACGACGCCACGGAGGCCCTGGACAGGCTAATGGACAGCCAGAGCCAGACCAGAGAGGAGCAGAGTCAAGAGGACGTTAACCAGGCCAGGAACGGGGGCAGACAGCGCTCGGACAATGCACGGAGTGGTGAGTTTAATGTTTTATATTCAGTTTTTCGCATCATGCACTATTGTAACTTGTTGTTTCCAGAAACAGACGGCAATACGTCTACAAATACTTTACATTTATAATACAAGCTTTTTTGAAGCCTATAAAGTGACATTGAGTTGGAATGGAATATCTATATTGCTGGTTTTTATTTATCGTCCGTTTAAATACACATTTGTGTATAGTTTGGTAAATGTGTTTTATATTTTAGTGGCTGTATTCACTTAAAAATATTTACTCTTGAACTGATGTTTAATAATGACTTGTATTTTTATGATGCGTTTCTCTAAATGATTGCATCAATCTCAAAAGTGCCGGTAAAGAGTTTATTCTCAAATCCACCAAGACGGCAGTTATTAGCTTGGTTAAATATTTTGTTCAAGTTATGATGGTGAGAGTGGTGAATACATTGTTTTTTGTTTGTTTTCCAGACAACAATTAGCGCCGGAAATCAATTATCTTTTTTCATAGTTCATGTTTTATAGATCTTTTAAAACGTGTAATTCCCCAAAGACACGTTTTAAAAGATAAAAAGCCACACAGCTTTCACTTTGGCACACAGGATGGCAAAACACTTTGATAAAACTTATCATTTTCATTCTTATGTTAACTCAATCACGTCCACCTTCTTGAATGAAATCTTCAAGCCCTTATGTTCAGACACTGAACTATAGTTTTACAAAGTCACATATATTTTCAGATTGAGATTTGAGAAGGTTCGAAAAACATCAAACTTTTCTGTCAACCAATACTTATCCGCACAAAGTAACATTTTATAATAATGATGATAAAGGGCAATTGCTAGACTTTGCTTTAACACTACAGTGAAAAGTAGGAGAGCCGAAGTACTGTTAGTGATATCTTGAAATCTTAATATCGTTTCCATTCAATTTCAGCTTCATGACATGATATATTTATACTATATTATAGATTCGATCCTCAATATCACTCTGTCTTTGGCCGCAGGTCCGGACCAGAGCCAGGTGGGCTGCAGGGAGCTGAGGTCCACCAAGTATATCTCGGACGGCCAGTGCACCAGCATCAACCCCATCAAGGAGCTGGTGTGCGCCGGCGAGTGCCTGCCCTCCCACCTGCTGCCCAACTGGATCGGCTCGGCCAGCCACTCGGGCCGCTACTGGAGCCGGCGCGACACGGTGGAGTGGCGATGCGTGATCGACCGCACCCGCACCCAGCGCATCCGGCTGCAGTGCGAGGACGGCTCGTCCCGGACCTACAAGATCACCGTGGTCACCTCCTGCAAGTGCAAACGCTACAGCCGCCAGCAGAACGACTCCGCCCACAAGGACCCCGTCCCCAGAGGCCACACCCTCACGGAAAGCAGGAAGAGGAGCCACAAAAAGACGGCACTGGTGGAGGAGCAGACGGCATGAGACGCAAGAGAGTTAGAATCATTTCCTGAATCCATCACATCCAATGAAACCCCAGTCTTTTTATTTGATTATGTTGCAGTCTGAGAGTAAAAGTATATAATAATCTTTCCTATCAGTCAAAAAAAACAAAACATATATCGGCACTCTCCACAATGGCGGCGTGTTTTCTTTTTGACGGATTGGTAAATGTTCAACACTGAACAGGAGCCTCCAACCTTTTATGTAACAAAAATCAACCTGGAGAGTTGGTCGCCAAGATGATAATTCAACACGAGTAAAGATAATAAATATACTGTACTCATGCTATAGTGTTTAACCTGGTAACTGCCACATAAGGATTAGGGTTAACAGTCATTTATATCCAAATCTCAAAGTGTTTTGACTGGCGATCTTACAGCCGATATGCCAGTGTGATACCTCATTTAAAAGCCTAGACCTTCTAGTTTCTAAAAATATGTGTGAGATCTGTGAGAGTGAAACACAACGTACATCCCATTTGCCGTTCTTAACCCTAATCATATCCTGACTAGGGTTAACTAACCCTAGCCCCCGATCAGGGCTCGGGACAGCAGGTAACAGATTAACATGTTCAAAACAAAAAGAAAATACATTTAAAATCAAACATTTGTAGAAACACAGTAAGTTGGGTGGCCAACTATTGGAAAATCAAAACCAGGCACAGGTGGTCAAAGATTAGATCGTGGTTAAATATTGAGAAAACTATACATTAAAATACACACCACTTATTAAACTACTACTTTAAAAAATGTGGCATGAATCCCATTGGGTCACTTGCATTCAAGACTTCAAGAAATATTTTTTTATTTCAAGTAACGGTTTGCAAACCTTGTCGAAAGCCTTGAGCTACTTGGAAAAGGCTTGAGACCTATTGGTTGGAGATTCCTGTTCTACTCGATCCTCTTGGACAAGAATCCATCCATCACTCTAAATCCTAGTTTTGCTGTTTTTGTATATTACAAAGGGTAGCTCTTTGGTAAACTCCATTGATTGCCCATGACACAGAAAGGTGCAGCCTCTACTGTGTATCGGAGGCATCAGACTTTACATATAATAAAAATAGGTAAGGAATACTTCCTGAATCCACGGCGTAACAGTGTTGGACTGGTTATAATGACAGATTCCTCATAAGAAACCACTTCAGAACTCTGTATAATATGGGATGCTTTATTAAGGACATGGACAGTCACCTAAGTGTCGCCTGTTGTACAATATTTTTCACCAGTGTACAAACTGTATCATATTTGCTTTAGTTTATTAATCCGCTCCTTGAATCTCACTTCGACAGACAGACTTCATTTGAAGTTCAATGTTGTGGATGGACTTTGTGCATAGCTCATACTCTACTGCATATTTAACTTTCACATATATTTTTCAAAAGATTTATTATGTCGTCCTTTACAGTTTATACGTCAGAGTAAAATAAGACCATGTGACTAGATTAAAAATGTTCTTGAAATTTGTGCTATATGTAACTATATACATTAAACCTAAATATGTATACCTTTGCAGGCCTTTGAGCTTCACCAGTAATCAAGATTTACAGGTATAAGTAGCCAAACCCACACAAAAGTATCTGAAAATCGCTAAAATCTACGAACATAATGGTGCATCTGGATACTGTATTTTATTTGTTTATGGTACCACTGCACTAGTCTGATGACACGGGAAAGAGCAGCTCTAAATGTAGTCTATTGAACATGGAAAACATCACAGCCAAAGCCCGCGACCTTGTAACCCTGCCTGTAATGGAGATTTGTCTCTACGCTAGTTACAGACTTAGCAGCATGGACAACAAAGCAGATATTTTCATTGTTAGCCTACACGGTCAGTCTTGGCTAGGTCGCATTCAGAACATTAGCTATATTTTTCAATGTAAGAAATATGTATGTGTGTATACCCTTTTCAAACTATGTATAGGGGCGCTTAGCTATTTATCAATGTGCTTAGTTCACTGGAGAGCAGATGAATGGTCCGACAGAGTTGTAAAGTTATATCTATGCGCACAAAGCTATTTAGCTAACACGCGGCGAACAGTAAAAATGTTCGCACTCTCGCCTTTTACTGTAATTGATTCATTCTTATGTTGATGTTTTATTTGATTTTATCTGTTTTCTTGTCATGTTATGCAACTGTGAAGTACTTTGAATTGCCTTGTGTATGAATTGTGCTCTACAAATAAACTTGCCTTTCCTTGCCTTGCCTTGCCTAAAAATGTGCACAAGACTACACTGAACATCTCAGAATGTTTGGTGGAAGAATTGTGTTTCACTGATAATAGAGTGCAAATAGATTAAAAAAGACAGTTATTAGACTCACTGTTTGTTTTAAAATGTGAACGCTAGCTTTGTAAAATAATGAGTGCTAGGCGTATTGTAAATGTACACATTATATGGGCTAAGATGTGGGTTTGAATAGAATGTAATTTATTTTTGTATAAGACACTTTTGAATTCCTCTCCTTTATAATATTTTTTGTCATTGTCTGAAATAAAAATTGTTGAATGAACATTGTTTGTGTGCTGGTGCTTTGGGACATAACGCTGCAGGCATACCAGACAGTCTTACGGCAAACAGGAACCGCGGAACAACAAAGGCATTAGTCAGTGATGGAACTGTCTCTTCAGCGGTCACCGTACTTTGTTTTATTGTGAAGGGGAGACCTGTAGCCTCGGGCTAGTGGGGCTTGTTCTAGCTGCGGCAACATGTTAAGACGCTCCATTGTCTGCCGTATCCGTTGATTTTCTGCCTCTGAAAGCTAAGGCTGAGAGCTCAGGCACGCACTCAATAGAATCACCTGCGCGATGACAAGAGCTGTTTACTTGTGTTACAGCCGGGGAAAGAAAGAGTCGCGCTCCTTTGTCGGGCAGATCCTGAGAGCAGCATCATAACAGGCTGATGGAATGTGGAGTACATGATGTGTGCAGGGCTATTCAACTACATTCTTGTGGGGCAGATTTTTTTTTTTTTCCCATAATGCTATGGCATGTGGGACAGACATTCACTTCACAAAACGCCACAGCTCATTACTGTGATGTGTTTTATCTTTTACTGCCACACACAATAGCCATTGCATCTGGATAAGATACCAATAATAAAACAAAAACAGCATCTACTGTAGGCTTTTAGTGAAGGCGATGATAACAATAATACGGTACATTAAAACATTAAAAATACACTTTAATTATAGGAAGACAAACTGGGGGCGGGACCAGCAGGGGCGTAGCTCGTCATTGGGCAAGACAGGTAGTTGCTTGGGGCCACAAAACATGCAGGGCCCCCCCAAAAAGAAAAGAAGAAAACCCAAATCTGAAAGTAACACAGATTCAAGACCAACTTTTGATTTTTTTTTTTTTTTTTTTTTTAGAACACGTACCTGAATTCGGAGGTCCTGTGTTTTATAGCATGTAACATTGTGTACAAGAGCCTATTGTTTAACTAACGGGCTCAATAATTGTAATTATTTTGATATTTTTTACTGGGACCATTATTAGTGGGTTGTGGGCCTTTGCCAAACCCGATTATAGATCAGTTTGGATCAATTTGAATCAACTGGACAAACCAATACTGCATTTTGTAAGTAGTGTAAAAAAATACAAGTTGAAATGAGTCTTTATTTAAATGATATGTTGAAGGCGGGTCCCTAAGATATACCAGTTGAGAACCACTGGTCTACATTATGCATGTCACTGGTGCCTCTAAATAGGTCTGATGTTTTGGTTGTAGTTTCACAATGTTACTATAACGTCGCAGTCACTTTTTTTGTGGAGAAAAGAGCAAAGAATGGGAGCGAGCGCGTTGAATGAGCCCAGGTCAGTGTGTGTGGTGACACCAGAGGCTCGGCGCCGCAGCTCCTCCTTCTTTACACAATATGGACAACTGATGAAACATTTGCCAGCTTTTATTATGCTGTACAAGGTACAAAGTTTGATACGCAAGTACAAGCCGTTTCTGCTCCTGTCGTATTCATCTCTATAGTTAGCACATGATCGGTGCCTCAGCAGCGGTGGAAAAAACAGGAAACTGCATTTACACTATAAGTGACTGACCTGAATGTGGTTGCGTTTACATGTGTCCCTGTCATCATTTCGGGGTTATGATAGTATTCTATGTGACGTTTACATGTGCTCAGAGAAACCAGGATATTCATATCCTTTTACACATGGGCAACGTCATCATGGATGGCGTTGGATATTCATCCCAATGAGAGTATCCTGAGACACTGGCTTATTATAAGAACCAGGATACTCATTGTTGCTTAAACACTGTTGCCAAGCCTCGAGTTTCCCTTCAACATCACACTGGGGGACTGCTCCTCATCATCTCCTCCGCTTACGGATAAGCATGGACTCTCCAAAGTCATGCATGTAACATAAATTGGCACTGGGAGTTTGATGCAGGCAGGGCGCCATGTGGTTACGATCCCATGAAAAATACACTGCAATTAGTCACCAGTGAATGTTCTGCCATTATCAGGACTGCCGCCCTGCCACAAAAGGGGGATCTAGTGTTAATCTTCCTATACTATGAATCTTCCTCAGCGGCAGCATTCTCTTCTTCTATACATCAAAGAGAGAATGGAAAACCACATCAGAAAAAGCAGCAGAAACTCACGGTCTGCAAACATGTAAACTTAAAAAGGGCCTAACTGGAGGTACACAAAGGTCCATTTTGCGGGTGTCCCGGTGCCTGGAGCGCTGGGTGTCTGCCTATATGCGAGCAGCGCAGTGAAAAGCCTCAAAACAGTCAATGTGCGGCGGACACACCTGTTTGTCCTTCTCACAGCAGCTTGACTGAAGAGGCCCACAGAAAGCCTCACAAAAGCACGGCCCATTCACCGGCACCGCAGAGTTACAGTGCATTCACAGTTCATCTGCGGCTCGCGCTGGTTTTCCTCCAGCACTTTTATTCTTAGTGTTTGTTTTGTTAATTTGAGCTGCATTCCTCGGACTAATTAAATGTATCCATCATCATTTTTTATTTTCGTGCAGCAGCAGTGTTTAGTGTTGTACTTGTAATGTGCTTAGTATTCTTTAGTGACCGCTTTTACCTGTGCCCTTAAAGTTCATTGTATTTTTTTTTACAATGACAATAAATTAACTAAACTAAACTAAAACTTAAAGGCTATTAGTAGAGATCAACATGTTTTTTTGTTAATTTTATGCACTTGATAATGGTTTGAATGGTTAGTTATTAGACAAACTTGTTTTTAACTGTTATGTCACTGTATATTGCTAAATAAATCAAAACCTACCCTTTTCCTAACCTAATCCAAACCATTTTCCTAACCTTAGTCTTAATTGTTTTCCTATCCTTAGTCTTAATTGTTTTCCTATCCTTAGTCTTAATTGTTTTCCTATTTCTAAAATTAAGCGTTTTCCAATTCCTGGCCCTAATTTTAAAGCTGCCCTCAGCTACTCCACTTTGCCAGACCGGCATGGTTGCATTCCCACATTGCATCGGTGGATACGCCACTTTCGCAAACAGCTAGCTAACTTTGTACCGCAGAAGCAGACAAGCACTGCACCTCCCTCGCCTCACAGGACGCCTCACAGGACAGACACCCCCACGAACAACCCTCACCTGCCCCTCATCGTGTAAACACAAACACGTGCAGGGATCGCAAATGTTTGAAGCAGCGGACGCAGTGACAGTTAGCGGCTAACGCAGTCAGAGTTTCGTTTTATGACAGAGGTTTACAAAAGATCTGACATACATCTGAGCGACCTGTTCTGATGCAGCTGTTTATTAATCCAATATCTACAGGGAGCCCTCAGGTCTTTTTTTCCTCCTTATGAGGAAGGCAGGCACTGGGCGGCTGTGAGGTGTTCAAGGGTAGTAGGGAAAAAGCTCTGCACTACTGACACCTACTGCCAAAAATATTCAAAAAGATGTAGCTGAGGGCAGCTTTAACAACAAGTCCTCCAAATCCATAGGCCGTCCATATCAAACACATGCAACCGTCCGACGACATCATAGACACTTCATAATTAATCAATCAATCATTTATTTAGGGATTGTATTTACTTTTTAGCGGTAGGGGCCTATATTGTAAATGCTTCTTTGTATTTTCCTTCATTTTAACTTATGTTAAGTGTAGATGTGTGTGTGATCCTGTCAAACGCTTCACAGACAATAGCAGTTTGATTTAATTTGGAGAATGATCTTTTTAAATGCGTTGATGTCGGCTTAACTGTGTGAATAAACAAGTTCAAATTCAAAGAGTCAAAAGATTTTTATGTCAATTCATATGTATCAAAATGTTCGTTTCTCTCAAGTCCTTGGTGTGGGGCAGGGGGTGGGGGTGAGGAGTGGAAGAATGGGGAGGGCAGGGAAGGGAGGGAGTTCAGCTTCCTGATAGCCTGGTGGATAAAAGTGATTTCAGTCGACTGGACCTGGCCCGTGGATTTCGCAGTCTCCTCGCTGAAGGCATTACCTTGAAGAGCCTGTGTGATGTGTGCGTAGGGTCCCTGGTGATTCTGACGGCTTTGCGGGTGAGACGGGTTTAGTTTGACACTACAATAGTTTTTGTTTTTACACGGTGAAAAAGGAAACTGAAAAAGAGTGTGATTAATTTCTATTAATATTTTTTATCTCATTAAACCTTATGTAAATAATCAAAAAGAGTAGTAATTGTAAAGCATTTTAATCGAGCTTGCAGGCTAGTTTTTGTTAGCATCACTGTGACAGTGAGGCTGAAAATTGTGAAATGTGCTTTTAAATTCATTCCTGTGTTAGAAATGCGTTAGGAAAGTTGGACCACAATTAACATTTAAGCTTTCATGAAAAAACATATTAATGGGGAGAATAGAAGACAAATGAATAAAAGTTGTACGGTTGACATGAACCTGATTTGCATGTTGTAGCTGATGGCCCAGGTAACTGTCGGAGGTAACCGCGGGTCCGTGAGACGGCACATTAAGGATACAGAGTTTCCTATCCACGAGGCGATGTTATTGTGAGGCGCTTGGCCCCTGCAGACAGAGGCACATGAAAGCCTCCTGTTTGTTCCTCAGCCTGGATTAGGTGGCAACACAGAATGCTCAAGAAACACATGATAGCCTTTTCACTTGTAGATGATCTCATCCTTTTGGAGAAGGCATTAGAACAGGCAACATCTTGGGTTACGGTTAACGCACCGCTGCTTGTAACGCTTTGTTGCCATCATACAATATGTTTAGAATAATTAGTGTGGAATCAACATTTTTAAAAACATTTTTCGCAAATAATATAATCACTTTGAATTGTTTTTCTATAATGGTAGTAGCCTGATGATTTTTTTTTTCCATTGTGAGATTACAGTTTTCCCATTCTTAAACTGATAACCGTGGCCCTGGTTTGAAGCTTTAACACACATGCAGCTATAGTATGCATGTTTTGCAACTTCTAGACCACAACACCTTTAAGGCCATCCCGCCTTGCTCTGCCCGATCCTGTCAGATCTCAGAAGCTTGGGTGAATGTTGTGAGTGAGTGGTGGTTGGTGGTGGTCAGTCTACCCCCGGGCAGCTGTGGCTACAAACATAGCTTAACACCACCAAATGAATGAATAAATGCACGAAATTGTAAAGCAACGTTCAGGGTCTGGGACAGCGCTATATAAGACTAATGCAGTATTATTAGTATTCATTTGTGACTAGTAAAAAATTACATTTTCAACATTGGGTAAAACATGTTCATGACTGTTGTTTGTGTCAAAAGTTCTTCAGAATATAATGGACTTTCTTGATGTTCTACATTAACAGCAACTAAAGAGAGGTGTGTTCTGCAGATGAAGGCTCTACAATCCAGCCCACTAAACAAGCCTGATATGGATTGTCTGAAAATGGTGAAAAACACCACTCACATAAAGTAAGATAATGTATTCTGCTGGTATTTTGTTGCTTTTTTATGTGTTTAGGCAGGTACAGTTTATAGGAGAAATCTATTTCAAACACACCACTTCACAACTAGTCTGGCCTGAGAGAAGTTCAAAAACCTGATGTGACCTTTGCATCCATCAGTTAGCTCATACCTGCTTCTGTGCAAGAACATTTACCTCTATAATAAACTTACCAAGCGTTAATGGCAGAATACTGCTTATATGATCGATCCATTCCAAGTGCGCCCGCCCCCAAACTCATATGTTACGATGAATGAGACAGACAACCAGGCCTACTATGTGGATTTCCCAGCATGCCTCCCTCTGCCTGTCGGATACCCCCGCTCCGACCGGCTCCCTGGCCCTGGTGAATGAGCTCATAGTGATGTATGTGTGTGTCCATTATCCCAATCGCAGCAGACAAAGCTCTCCCTGCACCTTTATGTGCCGACACTTTTGCCCCCAACACCCTGGAGTCCTGTTACACGCCTTTCCCAGGGCCCGCGCACAATGCCACTCGCCTGCTCCCCGCTTTGATACAGGTGGAAATATATCCACCCGCAACACTGGCCACCTCACGCCATTATTGTCGCCTTTCCAAATCATCTCCAATTACCCCCCCCAAAAAACTGTCACATCTCCTCATCCGACGGGAAGAAAAAGACGACCCGCGGCGGGGTTCAGGAGAAGACGGTTACTCGATCCCACAGGGGGCACTTGCTGATTTTTGCATTTTCAAAAACTGGACATTGGAGATCAGGTTTTTCCTTGAATCTGGTGATGGAGGTTGAGTTATGATTCTATTGACAGGCAAGCGCTAGACTGAGATTAAAGAGAGAATAACTTTCAGCAGAGAAATATCAATCTGGAATGACCCCATGAAATCGTTTGGAAAGACGATGGAGTATTTGTTGCCAATCGGATCAAGCGTGCCTCTTTATAGTCAATCATAACAAACCTGAAAACAACAAAGCCCCACAATGGTAAAACAAATATTTAGTTAACAATATGTGTTTTTTTTTGTATTTTACCTTGCCAATGCAATCCTGTTCTTAACAAGTATTGATTAAAGGGGGCGGCACGATGGCGCAGCGGTTAGCGCTTGTGTTTCACAGCTAGAAGGTCCCGGGCTGCACCAATGTCAGCTTTAGTTATATTTACAACTTAAGCAGCCCAAAGTGCTTCACAAGTAATAAAACACAACACATACGAAAAAGACATCATTATGTACAAAGTAGATATACCCAGCTCAACTACGTCAGTCTACCCTAGGGCAGCAGTGGCTACAATAGTAGCTTACAACCACCAGGTATGGAGTGAATGAATAGTGCAATGTAAAGCGTCTTTGAGTGTCCAGAAAAGTGACACGGGCCCGAGCGGACTAGTTTTAAGTTGGTTTTAGTGTGTTTTATCTGCATGTTTTTAAGGTTTATTTTATGCATGTTCGTTGCCCCGCCCTTGGTAATTGCCTCAAGTGGGCACACCTGCAAGAGAGCGTATATAAAGGCGGACGCGGTTTTTGCATGGAGAGGGGGCAGAGGACACGGGGGGCAGAGGGCACAGGGGGCAGAGGACACGGGGGGCAGAGGGCACGGGGGCAGAGGGCACAGGGGGCACGGGCGTACCGGTGCCGGTGGTGCCAGGCGGCACAGGCTATGTGACGGGCCGCCGCAGCAACGACAGCAAAGGCAACAACAGCAGCGGCAACGGAGGAGAGCCGAGCAGGAGGCGCGTGGACGCGGCACGTTTGAGTGAAAACAATTATTTCCATTGAGTAACGGGATGTACAACATCCCTCTCTCCCTTTGCCTTTTCTGTCAGCGTAGTATTTACTCTCCAAGACAAGTTAGAAAATCGTAACTTGCTACGACACCTGCAGTTGCGCTTATGGCCTCTAGGGGCAAGAGTTACTTAGTACTGCTTTAACTTGTGTTAAAAGCCTTTAGTGCGTCTTTAACCTCTTAACCCCCACCTTAACCAAGTGCATTTTCTTTCTGATCTTCGCAACAGCTTCACCCAAATCTAAAAGGTTCTAATTTATAGGCCTACGTAACGCCTCATTTGAAAGTTAAGACCTACAAAACTCATCTAAACGGATCGTTTTCCCCATGTTGTTGCCACGTTGTCGTCCCTTTTCAGACGATTTTTTTCATTGTGTTGTAGTTACATTTTTGTCACTTTTTCATCACTTTTTTGTCAAATTTTTTTGTTGCGCTTTCATCACTTTTTTGTCACATTTGTTGCATTTTCATCCTCGTTTTCATCTTATTTTTGTTGCTATTTTGACACTATTTTTTCAAGAAGCTTTTAGATTTGGGTAAAGCCAAACAGTTCAGGTGGAGGTTAGGAGGTTAACAGCGAGGGCTAAAGGGACTCTGCAGCTCTGATATGTAAAGGCAAACTGTTCCACAGAAAAGGCTCGGTCCCCTCTGCTCTTCTGATTTATCCAGGGAATGTCCAAGAGCAACTGAGAGGAAGCCCTAAGGGTTCTGACAAATCACACAAATATGAAGGAGACAGATCATTTAAACACTTAAAGCAGAACTAAGTAACTCGTGCACTAGAGGCCATACGCGCCACTGCAGGTATCGTAGCATGTTTTTTTCACTCAAACCTGTCTGTAAATACTGTTTAAGTGGCGCTATCCCACAGTTAGCTTTGTTAGCTTCTTCTTCGTGATCCCATTAGTGTGTATTGGTGGCTCCGACCCGGTGGCAGTCAAGTTGCAATTGTGGTTTTCTGGCCAGAGACACCAGGGGGAGATGAAAGACCCCCCAATCATCCCATTAACACTTGTATTACCCCAGAGGGACTACGGAAAGGATTTATTAAGGTAAACAAGTTACTTAGTACTGCTTTACAAACAATGAGCAATGTGGACTTTGCATGTCTGGTTTCCTCCAAGTACTCCGCTTACCACCACCGAGTGTGGAGTGACTGAATAATGACGGCGGTGTACCACTTTGAGAAACTTGGTAACACAGACTTGAAAAGCACAATACAAGTGTAAGCCATTATTATTATTTTAGATTGTACCATGCTGTCCTCTCATCAAAAACCTACTTGGAGTAGCTTCTAGCGCTATATATCTTTGGATCTTTTAGAGTTTTAAGATCTCCCAAAATGCTCCTCCTAAGTATCCAGGAGATGCTTTCCTCACCTCCTCAATCTCTTGCAAAGACTAATTCTTTCTGAAGGCACTACAGAAAGGGTATGAGTTTTTGTTTTGTTTTGGTCAGACAGAGTATTTTGTACTTTGATTAACTTACGCCCATAACGTGAAACTATAGCCACATATTTTCCCGCTACTTTGCAAGCATCAGTGAATCAAGACAACCACTCTGACAGAACACGCAAGAATACAAGTAAAGATCACAATTTTGTCACTGGCCACAGCTCGATAAAATACGACGCCGATAACAACGCAGTCACTCACCGCCGATGTCTTCCTCAGAGATATGGCCCATTCTTTCTGTGCTCCATGAGAGGGGAGTCCGCTCGCCAACGCTGTCGCCGTGTCCTCTACAGGAAAGGTCTCAAAGCCCGCACATTGGTCAGTGTTTGTGTGGACGCGAGCCCTCGTGTTGCTCTGCTTCAGTTCGATGGAAGTGGCCTCTGCCTGGCACACAGAAGGTCCAGCTTTAAAATGTTCTTGAGGACATTGGAATAAACATCACTGCCGCTCAATGGACCAAAGCTCAAGACATCTTCAATCTGTGCTCGTCATGGACTGCTCCAATTCAAAGTTCTACATAGGCTACACCTTTCCAAAGTACGGCTTTCATGGGGTGAACACAGCTTGTGATCGGTGTGGCCAGGAACAGGCTTCACTAGCTCACACTTTTTGGAACTGTCCTAACATAACAGCTTATTGGACTAAAATGTTTAAATTATTGTCTGATGTTTCCGCAACACAGTTACAGCCTGACCGTGTGCTTGCACGTTTTGGAGTAGGCAGCGGTAACGGCCAAGCAGAAAACTGTTATCAAAATAAATGCTATTATTGTTTTTGTTGTAAATTGTTGTAAAATCTTTAATAAAAAGAATTAAAACAAAACCAAAAAGTTAGAGAAAGGGATGGCAAACAATAAACATTTCCCCAAACTTACAGTTGCAACATGAGAATCCTGATGTGTTTTGGTTTCCGCATGATAAAATTTTGAGGCATCTTTTTGAAAGACACGTTTTTGCTTTAGGGCACTATATCTCCAAAGCTTGGGATCGATGACAAATTAATTTGTATCTCCCTGTGTGATGTGGATGTTGTTCTATTATGATTGATTGTACAGTTTTTGTGAATTTATTATGGCAGTCATCTGAATTCTGTTTTGATGTGTCTTATAAGCCCATGAGGGCTGGGCACTAATGTGCAAGACACAATAATAAATAAATAAATAAAAATAATAATAATAAAATACAGAACACTCAGCCATTCCAAGATAATAATAAAAACTTCAGAAACATTGCACACTCATATTACGCATGGAAAACACATGTTTTAATCTGAATTCACTGTTACTGCTCTCTTTAGATCATGTTTTACTTCCCTTTAGTGCATGGGTAGATAGGCCCAGGTGGCCAAGATCTGTTCCCAATGAGTGGGAGGCCCAGCACACCACACCTGCCTGGGCCTCCTGGGCTGATCTACTCTGGTTCAAAGAAAAAACATCAAATGATCAGAAGCTGAAAATATTTTCAGGATAAAAAAACAGGATCGCACCAATATTGCAGATGCATTTGCAATATTAGTGTGCGATCCTGTTTTTTGAGTTTTGTCTTGACATCTGCACCTCATCATGTCACGTCATGTTAATTTTTATTTATTTGTATTTAATTTATTTTGGGGGTTCACTTTCCTCTTCTTTTTTTTATTTAATAAAAATCAGTTTTAACTACACGTACATATATATTTTTCTTAGATTTTGGGAACAACTTGGGAATCCCCAAAAACGTAATTCATATGTACAATAAATAATAAAAAATAAATTAAAAAAGCAATGTTGGTTTGGATACTGCATTTTGATATTTGACTTCATTTCAGTAAAATATGCTGTTTTCAATCAATAACACATCAAATTCAAATGTAATGCAATAAATACTATAATGAAATCATCTCACCCCCACTTTGTGAACCACTGCATTAGGTAAGGTAATCTAACTGTTCTAAATCAGTATTTGATGACAATAATAGGAGTATGTTATCAAATATTAACATCACATCATCACATGGTCATTGCATCAAAACAACAATAAAGATTAATAAAAAATCAATTTAAAAACAAACAGTCAAAACGATTAGTTCATTAAATGAATCATTTACATTACATTACATGAACATTTTACATGTAATGTAAAGTTCATAAGACACAGTTTGTTTGTTACAATGACAAAAATGCAGCTGTTAAGATAAAATAAAGATATATTTTGGTTATAAAATGAGTCATATTCATTTTGTAAAAAAATACAAAAAACGAATAACAAAAAAAGGTTTAAAAATAGAAAAATGTTTTTTTAATTAGGAACTCCAAATAGAAAATCAAATTGGGGCTTGAGTGCATCGTTCCATCCCTAAACAACAGTGTGGCCATATTTGAGAGCTGGGATAATCGTGGCCAGTGTGGGTCGACTGTCCTGGGAAGTCAATATCCCTCAGTGCAAAGAATAAGTTACATAAGGAACATTTCTCTGTCATGGCACAGACTGACTTGTTCTCTCAACAAAAATGATATTAAAGTCACATTGAGTAATAAAAGTCTGATTTATCGTAAGAAGTAACTTGTAGCCGAGTAAATGTGACTAATCACTGGTTGCCTGCGGACATTGGGGTGTGCGTATGCGAGTGTGAGGGGGGGCTGTATTGACAGGGGTCCCGGCACTCTCCCATGGGAGTGCGGCTAAGGAACTCACAGAACAATGGGCCTCTGCAGAAACCTAATGCATCGCCAAAGGACGTGAGCCTGTGTGAGAACGCTGTACTGGACGACCCTCTCCGGCAGCAGCAGATTTGAAAGCGAGTGGTTAAGAAAACTCTTCCGTACTTTTCCTTGGTGTGAATTTGATTAAAACATACACAGTGGGGCAAGGTGAGTCTAAAAGTATGGTCCAGATCAGAATAATGGTCAGAAAACAACAGTGCAACATCCTTCTTTTAGACCTGGTTTGACAACTGCACAATTCTTCTTTAAAAAAAACGCTTTCAAAATCAATATAAAATAGGCTACTTTTACATGTAACTGTAAGCATAGCGTGGATACTTTAGTAGAATTTCATCTGATAATACTTAAAGACACACTGCGTAAGTAAGCAAGTGAGGAAGTGCTTTATTGTCATTGTACAAATGAAAAAGTGTTCAGGTGTTAGTCCTGAGCTGCTGCGGCTGAGCCGCGCTGTCACTGTGTGTCAACCTGACCAGCAGGATTTTGGAGGTCGGGGAAACTGTAGCACTCGGAGGAAACTTGGCTGACAGCCCTCTCTCTGATCCTCTGAAACGGTGCACCGCCTCCTGGGTTTGTCCCTATTTCAGAGCGTGGTGTCCTGCACTGGTCAGCTCCTCCTCTTTCCTCTTCGTCCTGCAGCTCCCTCCGCTCCACAACAGTCTTTCACCATCTCTCGTTTGTCCCTTCCTTGTTTCCTGTAGCTCCTTTTGTGACGCCTCCTCTATGCTGCAGTTGTGGGGGCTCTTTGAACGCATTGAGTTGCCTTGTGTACAAAATGCGCGGTATAAATAAAGTTGCCTTGCCTTGCCTCTTGGTGCCTCTTCAGTGTCTCAGAAGAAGACATTTGTAGGTCTAAAAAAAAAAGCTCGCATTTTGTTTACCTTTAAAAAGCTGCTTTCTTCAGGACCATTTTGGACTCTCAAAGTAAACAAATCCACCAAACCTCCACAAAAACTCGGCAAAGACGTACAAAAGTATCCAGAAAAACAATGTGAAACACAGAAACCACAAATACAGGTCGCAGAAAAAGGAAAAACATTCTTTCTGTTTATGCGTAAGATGCATAGATTCTAAAAAAACATGTTGCTAATGGTCAGCTCGACACAGAAAATTAAGTTTTTGCAGTGGGTCATTTATTATTTTTAAATTGTATTCATTTATTGGTTTATTTGGTCAGGACAGTGCATGTTAATGAACACACATGGGTCTCATCCACTCACACTCATCCTGGCCTAGTGTACATGGTTCTAGGGCTGGGAAAAAATCGATTTGATTTAAAAATCGAGTTGGTAGGTCAAATCGATTCATATTAAAAAAAACGTTTATTTTTATTTTTATTTTATATATTTTTAAATTTTGAGTTATTTTTTTATTTTTTTTAGCTCTCTGCCCTCTACTCAGAGGAAAAGGTCCTGCTGTACAAATTTTCTAAATAGAGTATAAATAATTTGGATGTTTAACCATCTCTGCTGCACCCTGCACAGTGACTTTTCCGTTAGAGAAAGGGTTTGCCTTTCCAAATTTGATTATGCTGATGCACTTTCATTAAATTTAAAATATATTTACAGGTCGCAGTAGTTTGGTTTAAATGGGGGGGGGGGGGGGTAAATAAATCGCGCAGCTCCAACTGGTTTTAGTGGTAGGGGTAACCAGAGGAAACCTACACAGACACAGGGAGAACATGCAAACTCCACAGAAGGGCCCAAGTGGGAATCAAACCTGGGACCTGCATTGAAGCATGAACGCTAACCGCTGCGCCACCATGCCACCCAAACAACGGCTTTGGATGAGGAACTAACCTATTTAATTATCATATTTGACTGCCTTTAGTTAACACCTCCATGGAGACGAGCTGGAGACGTCCCAGGATCAATAGATTTGAGAGTTTCTTGTAAGGTTTGGCCTCTCGCCAGAAAACCTCCAAAACAATTGATCCTGGAGTGTTGTAGAGGCCACCGTGATCTTAAGGTGCCATGCTAACCATCCATTCAGCAGTCGGGGTCACAAAAGGGCAAATTATGCACAAATATCAACTTTTGATTGGGGGTTTAGGCATAAAAAAAGTTCTATAATGCACGTTTAAGTAAACGTTGTCTCTGTATCTGCACTCATAAGGCCACTCAAATAAAAAACAAAAAGTGTAGTTTACCTCTTCCACTTGTACAGGATGATTCTTGATCGTCAGTGCAGTGGCTGCACGTGGGTTTATAAGGCGGCAACAAGAGCAATGCTGCCCTCTTGTGGTGGAACTCAAACTGCATACACATTGACCTGCTACAATGGGCTAAATAAAATCATATATTTAAAATGGTTTAGTTGAAGCAAATTGAATGCTTACGTCACTGTGAGGTTAGGTTTAGCAGTAGCATTTATACTTTGATATAAGCATTGACAGTAGCCTACCATAAAAAGAGCTGCTTCATTTGCGCACGGTCATTATGAATCTGCCATGACTGATATATTTGCATGAACAATAAACTGTAGATAAATGGAAATTCAGCTAAAAAGCAAATTACATTAGCCTACGCTACAACTGTATGCTGCTAGCCAGAGGCTATAAGAGTAGCCAAAATATTTACACAAAAGAAACATTACTTTAAAATAATTCGAAGTACAGTAAATAGTGGCCCAAATATTTACTCAAGTAAGTGTAAATAAGTGTTGAGTAACTGTATGAGCGTAAAAGTCTGATTTATGTTTCACTAGTGACATTAGAATTATGATATGATAAGAAACAAAACATGAAATAAAAATTACGATAAAAACGTATAAAAATAAATCATTATGAAGAATTAAGTAAATAAAACACTAAATAGATCTATTTTACACATTAAAGTACAGAATGTAATATTACTGTATGAAAAAACTGTACAAAATTACAGTTACTTCAAAGAGTTGCTAAAGTATATGTAGTTGAGTAAATGTAACTGAGTACTACCCACCTCAGCAGCAAAACTGTGATATGCTAGTTAAACCCACTTGGAATATGTTGAATTTGCTCAACCCTGCAGTGTGGATATGCTCATTTGAATGCTGCAAGGAATCTAGAACACTTTGTTTGTAATTTTATTTTATTTTTTTTAAACAATGAAACTAACAACAGCATGTAAATTTCAATATATACTTTCTTTATGATGGATCGACATTGTGGTATTGTTCAGAAAATATACAATTGGCTAACTCCGCATAATATCACATCCGGCCAACAGTGCAACGCCATACTTTGATATAATGATGATATACAGGTATTATCATCTGGTAACCAAATGCCAGTATATCAACTCAGCTGTCAACAGATGTGGCAAGACAAGTCCCAGATGTGGCAGCCTCGGGCTGCTAGCTGCAAAAGACCAATTTGATCTTTGACAGATTTGTTAGCCCGTCACGGGTAAAAACTGGCACATTGTCTATGTCATAAAATCCAAATGCCAAAAAACAAATCTTACAATACAAAGTCATTATTTCTCATTACTTGTCTTATCTTGTGACATACCAGAAAATACTTCCTACTTACAACCCATACGTCAGTTTATCTCATTAGTCTAAAAAGGAGAATTTACTTTATTGAACCTTTTGCTTCATTCACACAGGTTTGAGTAATCCTATTACCTTTGGTTATTTCTTCTTCTGTTGTAAAGGCACTGCGGTCTTTAGCCTATAAACCATCACCGGATTCGTTCTGCTCTCAAAACTGTGTCACCTTGCATTTAGCCAAAATATTGTCAACTGTAAAGTGATAGTCTGTAAGTCTGTAAGACTTTCTGCTCCCCAATTGGACCAGAAAGCCACGCTTAGTTTGTAAAATGAGGAGAGTGAGAACAAACTTTCCAAAGTAAACAATAAAGCTCCCTCCCCCTCCCTTCCTGATTGGAGCTGACAGGCCGGTTCACAGGAACGCTCATCTCATTGGTCAAAGTGATAGCTCAGGGAGTTGCTGAAATCAGCAAAGGGAGGGACTTTAGAAATAATATTGTTATTTAAGGTTAAGGTTAAGACCCAGGCGGTCAATTATACGCAATCTATCAAATTTGTAAAACATCCTTAATGACAGACAATCACTTTAAATTAAAATGTCAATGCTAAGGAGCCCAAAAGCAAGTTTAGAAGCCTCAATGCTGCCTGATATGTCTACTTTAAGACATTCTTATGTGATCAGTAACAGTGGTGATGTCCAATGCCTGGGTAAAACATGTCATTGTGGTCGGGGGTCATTCCCGGGGGGGTTGCGGGGGCCCCTCAGACGAGGTGGAGGGCCGGCTCAGCAGCTCCAGGGGACAGCCCCCGGCGGCCGCCACCTTCTCCTCCGCCCTGAGGCACAGCTCCTGCAGGAAGTTGGCCGTTTCGAACACCAGGTCACTCTCGTCCTCTGAGCGAAACACCAACGCACGCCATCAGCACATCATCACGGGAGAGTCGCAGGATTAGCGGCGATGTAATCAAGATTGCAATTTTCATTACACAAACAGGTTTATTTTGTTCTTATTTTTTCATCAGACCAGTGGGGTTTTCATAACTGACAGTTTCGTTCACTCCCTGCAGTCTTCCTCAGAGTGGTCACGGGACGTTGATGTCAGCGGATATACACAGATTTGGCTGTTTACCTACCGTCGGAGGTAGGACGACTGAGTTGTATTTACTGCGGCATATACTGTCCCACTTGTTCCTAGGTGCAACTCAATACAAATCTGAACGAGAGCAGTTTAAAACACATTATAGACAACAAAGTAGAATTTTTTCTAATTCATCAAAGTTAATGGTAGTTATTCTCAGAACTGAGCTAAAGTGTTGGTCAAGCTAAGCTAAACGCGCCACATGTAGCACCATTCCTTAGTTTGCCCACCCCTTGAGCTAAAATCCCCCCTCGGACAGTAAACTGGGAAGAAGCTTTTTTGCTTTTGCACAGGTGGGAGTTTATACTGAAGATGTCGTCCAACCTCCACTTAGGAAAACAGCACCACATCACTGTGTAAATCCTCCGACATTACAGCAACATCACGCGACCACTCTGAGGAAGACTGCAGGAAGTAAGCGGTCAGAAGTCTTGTGTTTTACTAGTTCCAATATATTCAAAAACAAAAATCATATGCAGTTGGTCTACACAAAATGCTAAATCAGAACCAGAAGAAGCCTGCAATGGAACTAAATGAGGAAAATCATGACTAAAACTGACTTTTACACATTTTACATTCGTTTTTGTTTGGGCTAAAACGCATCGATTTATTAACGTTGTCATGACGCAGGTTTCCTTTACCTTTCAGCTCCTTCAGCCTGGGAGTCTCTTGTGGCTTGGGCTCCTGGTCCTGCAGGGATCCACACATCTTCTTATGTGTGAACCAGTGAAGCTTCTGACACGCCAGGCTGCAGTAGACCACCTTCAGACATGAGGGTAAACATTAAAGTGGACACACGGGGGCTAAAAACAATCACGTTTAACGTTTTATAACTTGAAATCATAGAAATCAACAGGACAGTTAGCAAGTCGGCGAGTCTGTGAACTTGCACAATGTATTTTGCCTATAGCCGTTAGCATTTAGCCATCAAACATAGCAAATTATGAACCATAAAGATGTTTTCAGCTGTGGTCAACTCATCGACCACATTTAGCAGAGCCTTGTTGGAAATCATTATTGAACGTGCAGATCTTTTGAGATTTTACTTTAGATACAAATTAGCGTATAAAAGTGTCCTCTGAGCTAAATGCTAAATCAAATTCAGTCAAGTTTCTGCTTTTTTGGGGGGTCGCATACACATCCAACGGCCACGAAACATCATCTAATAATATTTGTTAATAATAGAGAAACCACAGAAATTATATAAATGTCATGAAATGGACATGCCTTACCTTGCCATACTTTAATATAGGGCCTGGCTCCATCATGGGGATAGAATTGGGGATATAACCCTCAATTCAAACAGGTCCGGGGAACAGATGTGTGCATTTGAACAGGCTCGGATAGCTAACGCCGTTTCTGTTATTTCCATGCTCGAAATAATGTCTATGAAAAGAAAACTGGCTGGCATCAGGATTTTTAATTGGCCATGAGCACCCTCTACCGGCAGCAGTGGGAATGGCACACTCTGAAACTGTTAAAAACAAGCTTTCACCTGCTGTGAACGGCATCCTAGTAAATCAATGGCGGTGTGATGAGCATTCGCCTTTTATTTGTCAAAATACTGGTTTATGTAAAGGGTCTATCTACATGAAACAAAAACTGGAATAAAGTTTGAAGTCTTCTAGGTCAGCAAGGGGGGTGTGGTCACACTAAAATGGTTGCTTTGTAGAAGTTGGAAAAGGGTGTGACTTTTGAGTGCGACTCACTGATTTACACAGGGAGCACTTCTTGTCCGCTCCCTTCTCTCCGCACGTCATGCAGTAGTCTCCTTCCACAAACGCCATCTGCCCGGTCAGCGCCTGGGACAGCACCGCGAAGGCCGTCGGATCGTTTCCCTGGAGACAAAAAGAGAGAAATGACCACGGGGGGTGCAACTGATGCTTGTTTCAGTGTCTTTTTAAACAATGGACAAGTCAAAAGGTTCTTACTGAGTGACAGAAGAGCAGTCACCTATTGATCAAAAGGTTGGCTTTGGATTTCAGCTTCTGCCATGGTGTCCATGAGCAAGACAGTTCAACTACCCTCCTTCCAGAGTTGACGAGAATGAATGTGAGTGTAAAGTGCTTTGAGTTCCCAATGGAGGTGAAAAAAACTGTATAAATATGATCATTTTCATTCCATTTTCAGGCCGTCCTTCTGTGGACCCACCACCTGCAGGACGAGCCATAGGGGCTGGTGCAATGTGAATGGGGCAGGTCAGCCCCCGTGACCCAGCAACGGACAAGTGGAAGAAAATGGATGGATGGAGCCAAATTTGTACATTTTCAAAATATGACAAAATAAGCTATTTAAAGAGGAGTGTGCTCTTTACAGGCGTTTGGAAATCTTACATCTTACACTTTGCTGATTAGAAAATGTAGTATTGATATAAAAAAAAAAACTAAATATACAGTAGTTTTACTTCCTGTTTTTCCAAGATATCTCATCATAAGATGAGATATCTTGGAAAACCCCCGTCCTTCGCTGTGCAGCAGCTTCAATAAAGAGATAAAAAAAATAAAAGGGAGAAAAAAAGTATAGATATAGTGAACCTGTGGCGTGTTTTTACTCTGCAATTAAAGGATTAATTTTAGCGAGAGATTAAGAGGTGAGGGAAACATTTCCTACATTTTTTGGGAGAGTGGGTCAAAACACAGCTCCACGTATGTTTTTAACGAAAGAACAGCATTGTAACACACTAAAAAGCTCTAAAAGGTCCATGTTGCATACATAGTTCTATAGTCATAGCCTCATTCCCAATATAACTACTGCAGAAAATAATTTTCACTGATCAGTCATATCCACAGTCCAACACTAGATGTCCTAAAAAGAAAAGATAAATTGCAAAAGAAGAAAGTGTATGTTGTTAGTTGTCAGTTGAAAGGACTTTGGGCCATTTGACACGTTTGTAGATTTAAAGATCAAATTGTTGATAAGGTTCAACATTGGTGGATTTCCTGTTTGGAAATGTCTTCCAAAAACAGTGAGCCCCCATGTTTGGAATCATGTCATCAAATTGTTCAGATGACCAATTAAAGCCATTTGAACTTACGTGAGCACTCTGCTGCTCTGATGTGGTCTGGACTTACGATCTCTACCGGTGCTATGCTCCTCACCAGCTGCTGAAGCAGGTTGGTCTCGCAGTAGGGGAACTTCTTGATGCAGTCTCGGATAAACCTCTCCTGGTACTGAGGGAAGCCGTCGGTGTCGCGCCCCCTAAGGAGGCTGAGGACCAGGCAAGGCACAAATTTCATTTCGAGACAGTGTTTATTCTGTGTGTGGGTACATGTTGAAGATGGAATAATAATTTGCCCTTTACAGGCAAAGCTCTCCAGTCAATACAATGAGATTCGGATATAAATAATTGTTAACCCTAACCCTAAGGTGGCAGTTAACAGGTTCATGTTAATGAAAGCTCCATTAGTGTGTGTCCTTGTGTTCTAGTTTAGTATTTTGTTGCAATTTGATGAAACATCTAATTACTAAAGGATTTTTGTATCAATTTAATGGAGCATACTGTGTTGAAATGGTTTTGTAAAATAAAAATAGTATCGCAAGAAAGTTATCGGATATTGACATTTTATTGCAAATCGTGCAGCCATAACTCCAGATAGACAGATTTTGCGTCACACTTCTTGTACTGGGCAAATATTTGTGTTTCATTCTCCTCACCTCCTGAGCAGCGTCTCGAGCTGGTCGTCCTTGTTCAGCCGGAAGGCGCGGCACTTGTTGAGCACACACTTGAGGTAGTGCATCTTCATGGCCAGCACCTCGTTCATGTCCTGCTGCTGCATGCACTGCTCGCACAGGAGCTCCATGACCTGGCAGCACGTCTGCAGAGCCGAGGGGTCGGCCAGCGCAGGCTCGTCCCGCACCAGCAGCACGATCTGATACAGTGACAAAACAAGGAGGTACGAAGAGGGGGTGTTCACTGTCTTATTGATCGAAACTCTACGCTACACATGAGATCAATGAAGCGATTTCAAGACAGTCATCCAGGGGGTTAGTTCAGTCTTCTAACAGTAAGACGAGACACTGGAGACAAGTAAGGAGGGGGGGAAAATCTAATCCAGTATTACTAATTAGTATCTGGGGGGGAAATGTTTAAAAATGGCCAAAAATTGATAGAGCCAGGTTTAAATTTATGTTGAAAAAAACAAATTTCAGGGGGATGTTGGATATCTTGAATGAGCTAGTTATTGTGACAAAAACTGTAAAAAAAAAGAAGCTAATTTATGCAACTGACCATAATATGGTCATTTGCATAAATTAGCATTTTTTTAAAATATTATTTGGATGACACAGGGTTGTTTAGGAAGTTGAGAGCTTTACAACGATCAGAGAGGAAAAGTTTCTAAGTACTATCTCTAAAAAGAAAAATGTGTCCCTTCCCTTTGCCATTCCCTTGCAGTGTCTTGGCTTAAGGTGGACATATCATGTGTCTGGGGCTTAAAAATAGACTTTATAAACCTTATTTTGGTGCCTCAGCATTGGTATTTTAGGTTTTATAATTTGAAATCATGTCTATCTATTACAATACAATCTTTCGGTTTCGATATGCAGCGTGGTTTACAGCCAGGCCTGATAAACATAATTTGAGCGCACAAAGGCTCAGGCTCTGGATCATGGGCTGTAACAATGACACAAGTGTACCCAGGAAGTAAAGAAAAAAGCGCTGACACTGTAGAAAAAGAAACAGCTAAATCAAACAGGATTAAACCGAGGATTACTCAAAACTGTGTGAATGTTTGTGAAATACTACTCCGGGTCTGTCTTTGACGAGGGAACGACATTATCATTTAAACCCTTTTAAAGTGTGTATGTGTCCACTTTAAGGTAACTCAACAAACTGAGCAACCACATACACAAACAAAACTGCCCCAGGGATATTTTGGATTAGTAAACAATATTATAACATCATTTTTTTGATTCTTTTATGCCCTCTTGCTAATTCCTGCTTACGGCCCTGTTGGTGTTTTTAATACCCGTCGGAGCTTTGATAAGTAAACATGTGAGCGCATATTAATATCCCGTTCTAGTAAACTACATGCACAGTAATGCCCGGCCCTGAAAGCCAATCTGCGGGTCCCACTCATTCAGATATTTTTAGACCTGGAGTGTTTCGGAGGGGGCTGTCTGTCGCACCACTGGGCCTCTGAGGAATTCAGAGAGCACTGGGGGAGCCAAGCAAAGCTCCTTAGAGCATTAGACTTCACGTTAGGACTGACCAGGTGTCACCATGTTACGATCATAAGAACTCTAGAGGTTGATCTCAAGGGGTCTTTCATTTTTTTTTTTTATTAATCATCCATCCATCCATCTAGCCATTTTCTTCCACTTTATCAGGGGCCGGGTCGTGGAGGCAGAAGTCTGAGCAGAGATGCCCAGGCTTCCCACTCCACACACACCTCCTCCATCTGTTCTGGGGGGACCCTGAGGTGACACCAGGCCAGCTCAGAGTCAGAGTCCCTCCAGCGTGTCCTGGGCCTCCCAATAGGTATCAATCATACACTCATTTTTGCAGGTCAGCTCACAGTATTGTTAGAATGTTTTTCTGTAAATCACGGTAAATTTCCATAAGTACGAAGTATGTCATATATCATTGTGGATATAGCATCACCATTAGCTGCTGAAGCGTAACAGGAAGTGGGAGCAGATTTGTCTTAAAACACGCAACATCGTCCTATTTATTTCTTTGCACTATATTCATTTTAGCCGTAAATATG
Organism: Proterorhinus semilunaris; assembly: GCA_021464625.1. Taxonomy (NCBI): domain Eukaryota; kingdom Metazoa; phylum Chordata; class Actinopteri; order Gobiiformes; family Gobiidae; genus Proterorhinus; species Proterorhinus semilunaris. Next base: position 25,456,576 of record CM038360.1, read on the forward strand.
GGGGCTGGCTCCAAAAAAAATTGCTAGCGTACTTCAGTTAGCCCATGCTGTACGCTATGGGGAATACCACCCTCACTCAGTACAAGCCTAAAAGCATAAATATCAATCTATTTGTCATATTCAACCAAGCAGGGCCGGCCCGTGGCATAGGCAGTATAGGCAAATGCTAAGGGCGCCGTACATCCAGGGGGCGCCAGAGCCGCGTAATGAACTTTCTGCTTTTATTGTATTTCATTGACACTGCAACGAGTCCTGCACTGGGTCGGGTACCCACGGGTATCGGATGGGTACCCGCAAAAGTTGCTGAAACGGGCGGGTTTTACGTCCTGGAATTTTACCCGCGGGTATGCGGGACGGGTTGGAGGGTAGCTGCTACCCGCACAATATTTAATTGATATCATTATGGCGTCTAGACCGAACCACACAGCTCGTGCTGTTGCTTCTTTGGTGACAGTATATATAGTTTTACGAGCCTACATTTCTCTGACACTTCAGGCAAATAGAGAGGGAGAGAGGAAAGAGGCGAGCCGCTTTCCTCTCTCCCTCTCCTGGATATTATTTCAATATGTGTGGGTTTGGAGTGTGTAGTACCTGCCTGTCTGTCCAGCGATCAGGTCATGATAAAATCCACTTAAAAAATTGTTTGTAATCCAGTGCATCCTTTATTTTGATCGCGCACGTGTTTCCATATGATTCCTCTGATCCGAATGCCTGGGCTCGGGAAAGGCATTTCAAACCGCTACTGCTTGACATGAAGATTCCCTCTTTCCAGACAGAGTCTCGTTTCACTTGTGTCAGATATGATGTAGGAGTGGTTATGATGTTCCAAATTCAATACATTTTTCGCGAATCTGTGTTTTTACTCCTCCGGCCTCACGCGCTCTGAAAAGCGGGTGCGCATTGCCGCTGATTCCCACAGCTCCAAGGCACCTGCCGCCACGCACACTCATCACCCGCACATGTGCGCGCACTTACATTGACAATGCACAGGAATATGATGATGTTGTAGATGACTTTGCCTCAAGAAAGCAGTGTTTGGAATAACGCCGTTTAAAAGAACGGCATTAGGTAACGACGTTATTTTTTCACGGAGACTCGCGCTGCCTGTGTGTGCAGAGCTCGTGCTCTCTGCTCCAAAAACTACGCGTGTCCCCGACCCGCGGCTCGTCCTCCCCACAGCGCGGTGCGGCCGCGGGGGAGAATCGAGTTGATGATCGTTCATCTAGTGTTGGAACTTATTTTTAACCCAAAGACGCGTCTCCCCCCCCCCCCCCCCCCCCCCCCCACAAAGACTGTGCGTAAAGTCTGCCCTGATCGTTGGCTGCGTTAGTACATGTTTCTTTTAGTCCTGTTCCTCCCCATTCTCTTTGAATACGGCCTACATTAATAAAACAGCGGCGCAAATACTGGTCAATACCATTCAGTCACAGATGCCCCCCCTCTACTCTACCCCCCATTCAGTTCATTCAGTTACTATGAACATCTTGTACATGATAGTACATATACATATACATTTACACTGACTTTTGAAAATGTTGATATAAAGCAATTTTTTTTAACAGTAACACAAATTGTTACTTTCCCTGATAACGAGTTACTTTCATTATAGAGTAGTTCAGTTACTAACTCAGTTACTTTTTGGAACAACTAGTGAGTAACTATAACTAATTACTTTTTTTAAAGTAACATTCCCAACACTGGTAGCAAGTCATGTGAGATTAAGGAGGGGGTGGTGTAGTTTCTGTAGTTTAGTGTAATTTAAGGCAGGACCAAAAACACCAATAGAGCTCTTTTTAAGATCTTTTCATTTTTCTTTATTCAAATCCTTGTTGTATTTTTGTGCCTAAAGATACTAATAGACGAGATATATAAGATAGATAGGTAAGATAGATAAGATAAGATATTATATTATAATAAGCATTTTGAATGTGCAATTGTTTTTGTAATTGTAAGATAGATATGATAAGATACTACTGTCTTATTTTGCACAGTGCCGTATTTCTATTGTATTTAAGTTAATGTCACTTGTTTACACTTTCGGGAGTATTTAAATGTAATACTTTATGTAATCTATATTGTATTTCATATGTTGAGTTAATTTTTTTTAGTTGTTTCTTTAATTAATATTATTATAATTCGTTTTTTGAATGTGCAATTGTTTTATTTAAATAAAAGAATGTCTAAAACAAAGCTATTAAGTTTCTTGTGAGTATATGTATACTAGCAGTGCAAGTACTGTACTGCGATGGGGGCGTCACTTAAAATCTTGCCTAGGGCACCAAATTGGTTAGGGCCGGGCCTGCAACCAAGTGCTGACCCTTTTTGGCGTTTAGCGTTGTATTCCAAGAGAATGGCAAGCTAATGTTGATAATAATGAAATTACAAAAAGGTCTGCACAACTGCTCACCAGCTTTTGTAATATTACCACAGCGACGTTAATGTTGACGTAAAATGTCTCGCAAAACAAAGCTAGCTTATGCTGCATTCATGTGAACTCGGGTACTCGTTTGCCCGAAATGTGACATCAGTGCCCCCTGTTTTTTGTTGTGTTTGTGCATTTCTCAACAGGGCAAAACATTTTTACCCAGTTCGAGAGGACAACATTATTAGCGGCAACTGTTTGGAATGGAATGGATTGGAAGCTTATTTGGATAGCGCTTTTCCCAGCACACAAGTCACAGTTGAACAGGAAGTAGTTCCCGTATCAGCCTGAATGTAGCTCCACAGCGCCACCCGGCGGTCACTCCCATAGTGGTGCGAACTGATTTCATCTGAACACGCCGCTCTGAAGAGGCCCGCGCTGTTCTTGTTGAAACAAACGTTTTCTCTGTGGGTGGGGCTTGTCAGGATACACTGAGGAACTACGAATAATCTTTAAATATCTCTCATCTGAACACTTGGTTGTCACCTTGACCGGGTTGAGGTTGGTGGTCATGATGATCTTGTACAGTGGACCGGCCAGTCGAGCGGGCAGCATGGGCTCAGGGTTGACCCCCTGTGGCCGGGTGTAGATGTCCAGGCGCGCCCGCGAGAAGAAGTTGTTGATGACAGTCACGCAGTCGTGCTGGCCTGGAACACACAGTCGATAATACTGTAATGTAACGTGTCGAGATGTGTCACGCTTGCTGTGCATTTCATATAATTGCGGTGCTTTTGTAAATTGTATTTTGTAATTTAAGAATATGTCAAAGTTACTGCATTTCCATTTTCACCGTTTGATTACACATAGGTGTACAAACTGTGTTGAAAAGGCAAACGTCCCCACAACCAATTTTAGCAACATGATTCTGATAGATGACAGATAGATGCTTTATAGCGAAGGCAATTTTGAGGCTAAATAGACTGAGTGCAGGGAAGGTGTATACATAGACTTACAAATGACACCAATTATCAACTATACAGTGCCTTACGAAAGTACTAATACACCTTGAACCTTTGCACATTTTGTCATGTTTATAACCTTAAACATAAAGATTTTATTATGATTTTTTTACTGAAAGTTCACACACAAGTAACAGACAACTGTGAAGTGAAAGCAAAATGATACATGATTGTGTTATTTTTCAAAAAATAGAAAAGTGGGGCGTGCATAAGTATTCATACAGCACGACTTCATACTTTGTGGAACCCCCTTTTACTGCAATAATAGCAGTAAGTCTTCTAGGGTATGACTACAAGGTTTGCACATCTAGAAACTGACATTTTAGCCCATTCCTCTTTACAAAACAACTCACGCTCTGTCAAATTAGAAGGAGAGCGTTTGTGAACAGCAGTTTTCAGGTCTTTCCACAGATTTTCAATAGGATTTAGGTCAGGACTTTGACTGGGCCATTCTAACACATTAATATGTTTGTTTTCAAACCATTCCATTGTAGAGTTATCTTTGTGTTTAGGGTCATTGTCCTGCTGGAAGGTGAATCTCCGCCCCAGCCTCAATTCTCTTGCTGACTCCAGCAGGTTTTCCTCCAAAATGTCTCTGTATTTGGCTCCATCCATCTTCCCAACTATTCTTACAATCTTCCCAGTCCCCACTGAGGAAAAGCAGCGCCATAGCATGATGCTCCCCCCACCATATTTGACACTGGGGATGGTGCACTCAGGACGATGAGCAGTGTTAGGTTTGCTTCATACATAACGTTTTGTATTTGGGTCAAAAAGTTAAATTTTTGTCTCATCTGACCAAAGCACCTTCTTCCACATGGCAGCTGTGTCCTCCATATGACTTCTAGCAAACTTCAAACGGGATTTCTTATGGCCTCCTTTCAATAATGGCTTTCTTCTTGCCACTCGTCCATGAAGGCCAGATTTGTGTAGAGTACGACTTATAGTTGTCCCATGTACAGATTCCCCCAGCTCAGTGGCAGTACGTCGCAGCTCCTCCAGAGTTATCTTGGGGCACTTGGTTGCATTTCTGACCAGTGCTCTCCTTGTTCGGTCTGTTAGTTTAGGTGGACGCCTTATTAGTCATTAGGAATGTTATAAAGGCAATTTAATGCACTCAGGAAAATGCTGTATGAATAGTTATGCACGCACCACTTTTCACTTTTCTATTTTTTGAAAAATAACAGAATAATGTATCATTTTGCTTTCACTTCACAGTTGTCTGTTACTTGTGTGTGAACTTTCAGTAAAAAATTCAAAATAAAATCTTTACGTTTAGGGTTGTAAACATGACAAAATGTGCAAAAGTTCAAGGTGTACTAGTACTTTCGCGGGGCACTGTTTAACTTTTGACACCAGTGTGAGAAGATGATTTGACTTTTGTACACTCTCACCAACAAAGGCTGCCATCTGTGCCGCAGTCCGCCCCACTGAGTTGACCAGAGCTATCTCCGCCCCTGCGTCTAGCATCATGGAGGTGATGTCCGTCTTCCCTAAAATACATTACCAGTGAATTAATAACACAGTGGTCATCGTGAATGGCTCCTGTGGGTCAGTGACTACCTGACAGGCCTGCGAACATGAGCGCCGTGTAGCCGTACTCGTGCTGGTTGCAGTTGACGTCGGCCCCCTGCTGCAGGAGCAGGCGACACATGTCCGCCTTCCCCTTGTAGACCGCGTGCATCAGCGGGGTCATGCCGTTCTGTGGAGGCAAGACGGAGAGTCCATGAAAATGTGCTAAAAACGATAGAGGAGCAACACACTGTTGTGTCCAAATGATTTCTGTTATTTTTGTTTGACATGAACAATGACAAAACTCTAGTGTGCAGTTATTTGCATGTCAAAGTTGCCATTGGTTTACTATATTTGTTTATCATAGAATGTACCAGGAATCCCAGAAATCTTTATGGTTTTGACAATACAATCCAGTGCTATATTTATAGTTCATTTATGAATTTCAGTGTTCTCTCAAATGCTAATGCTCCTGGATGTGTGTAAAATGTTCACTGAAAAAACTGAATTTAGAATCCACGAAATAAAATCTTAATGCAATTGCAAAACTTATCAAAAAATGTTTTTTTTTCCAAAATTGTGCATCTCTAGTGTAATTTGGTCTAATATCTTTTGTCTTTTGCGGCTTTATTGTATATGCATGCAATGGTTTTTTGAACAACTGTGTGTCACCACTGTTCTCTGGCCTCATGGTGAGGTGTCAGGCTCTCTCAGACCTTCCACCAGAGCCTCAGTTAGTAGGGATTGTGTGCTCCCAAAGTTTAGAAAATATTTTGGACAGTCGAGCTTCTCCTTCAGAGGGACTACACTGTGGAACTCTCTCCCCGCTGCACTGAAACTGCAGACTAATATCAACATCTTTACCAGAGAGCTCAAACAGTGGCTTAAATCTGGCCAAACCTGTTCCCATGTGTAAAATGTGCCTTATCTTGTTTAATAATGCGTTTTATTGTAACTCTGCATCATAATGTGTTTTATCTCTGTAACCTAAAAGTCCCCTATGGACAGGTGTTGAAAATTAGCACATGTGCTATAACACTTTAAACAATGCATCTGGTTCGTCCAATGTTAATTGCTATGTCCATATTAATAAATTAAATAAATAAAGAAAAAATAAAGATTTATAATGCTTTTGCACCAATGAAAGGTTAGCAGAATGAAACGCAAAAAGTGAAATGGTTTAGCTCCAAGAAGAATACACTTTATAGAATGTATGCACGTTATCATTCGGTTCCCTCACATAGACAATACATAAATATCGCTTTGGTACCAAACTACGGAACTAAGGAAAAAGTAGAATTTTTCCTGACTTAAACTGAACAAAAGGTAAATTTTAAAAAGTAGTCAATGCAACCTTGACTAGAGATCTCCAGATAAAAATAAATAAATACATAAAAGACACGTCCAAGCTCATGATTTGATGAGTCATTTACGTCCTTTTTAACTAATATAACTTCATGTGGTCAAATAAAATGAGCTACAAGTGATTGAATAGTTACGTTGCTGATACACCACGCCCACAGCCCGGCGTACGTAACCGGGCTTGTTGATGGCACCTGACAGTGACAGGAGGAGGGCTGCGTGCTACATTTAGTGCCTCTGCTATTATCCAACACCTTCAAGGACTAGGTGGACCACTCGAGAGTCTCCTCCATATGTCCCGCAGCAGGGCACACGCTGCACCCGCCCCGGCCAAGCTCACATTAAGAAAGAGGAGCATACACAGTGATGTCGGCGATTTATCGCAATCGCAGTGTCATTAAGGTCGACATCTGCTGGAGATTTGCACGTTTACTACTTAAAAAAAGGAGTTGGTCAATTTGTATTTATTTGTTTTGACACAATATGTCGGAAAAAACAAAATGTCCATGATGTTTGTCTAAGTGTAAGGCTTTAAGTTTTTTATTCCTGACATCAACAGATCAGATTTGACCTTTTCTCTCACATTGGGCACTCCTAGCCCTCTGTAAACAACAAAATACCTTTGAATAAGACCGTGGATTACGTTTATATTTATATATTTTATGCTTGAGATCGTAAATGTGTTACCAGATTGTGTGTACTTAAATCTACTTATTCAGCGGGGCTGGGACAAAATATCGTTTTGCAATATATCGCAATAACGTCGGACACAACGTATCGCAATACCTTTGATACTCAACTGGGTTATTGGAAACAAGAGATATAGACTTATAGATAGTTTTGGTAACCCCCGATTTGGAGCTGATTGGTATAAAACAAAAGAGCCAGACGTCTAGAATGCCACGCTTTTCCAAATGTTTTAATCAATTGCAGTTTGTTGTGTGTCGTCCCAGCCCTAGCATTCAGTATATGATCGCTCAAATACTCATGCTCCTGGACGAAACATCTCTCCCTATATTGTTCTGCACTAATAACAACAAAGACAAAAAGGACACACTAGATCACGAGCTTCTCGATCGTTTTGATGGAGAAGTGATGGAGCTCATACCTCATCCAGGCAGTTGATGCGGATTTCATTGTTGGCGAGCAGCTGGGCCGCCTCCTGCACGTCGCCTGCACAAGGACAGTGTTGGACAATTAAAAGGAACCCGTGCCATACATTTAACCATGCGATAACGTCGTCCCTTATGAAAAAGACCTTCTTGGACCCGTGTTCCCTTTCATTCGGGCATGTATTCCGGTGGATTTGCAACGACGCTTTTTGAACGGGACAAACCCACTGGGCAGAGCCTCTTCGAAAACGTTACACGGGAAGCCACTGTGATGTGCGGCCCAAACCTGTAGCTCTCACTCGTCCTGGAGTGGTCTACTGTCGCAGAGCTGGACTTGGGTTGACCGAGTGGAGGGCGTTACGCTTCCGACTTAAGAAGGAGAGTGGGAAGAAGCTTCTGATGACGGTTTTTGAAAATCTTCACAGCAACGGAAAACTCAATAATACATAGGCTACTTAACTATAATTTTCACCAATTACTCTCCCACTTTTACTCAAGTTATTGATTATGCGCTGCAATGTGTGCAACAATTGTAGGAAAAGTATCTAATTGTATTGAACCTTTCTTTGACCTACTGGATTAGTCTATGGTGGCCTTTCAGTAAGATTTCAGACCTTTAATTGCTCACATTTTACATTGTTGCAGTCTCATACCATTGGCAAAAATTCTACCCTGATTACCACACAATAAGAGCGAGCCTTACCCGTGTCGATGACCTGCAGGATCTTCCTCTCCGCCGCGGACAGGTCTCCCTTCTGTGGGGCAGTCATGTCTCACTCCGCTCTGACTCCTGCCCTCTGTCCACACTGAGGTCTCTCCTCCCGTATGCCCTCCTCTGCCCGGGATCGCCGTGGTTACAGGTGGCTTCGGCTCACCCGCGCCAATCAGGGTCCAGGGAACATTTTGGTGCGTGGTTGTGTGGCGCCCGGTTGCTTTTGAGATAGAGATGGTTTGTACGTAGAGAAGTGGTAAATGGGCTCTCGGCTAGATTGAATTCCTCAGACTATGGGCCTCTGTGCTGAGTTTGCAACACAATCAACACAAAAACTACTGCAGATTAATACTCCTGCTAGAAGTACTCCTGACCATGCTACCAGCTCAAACTCTGGAGGAAGGTCCACCGGCACTGTGTTTAATTGCCAAAATCAAAGGAAGAGTATCCAAATTTGACTGAGAGACAAATCCACACATTTGTCTCAAGCAGATTAGACAGATGCAGGACATCCTGAACACTGCTGCTCGAGTCCTGACTAGAACCCCTGAACTGTAAAATTAGGACTGAACTGAGGCTTCCCCCACAGCGATCTGTGCGGGCTAGTTGAAGCTTGTTTATGCTAGCAATTTGGAGCCAGCTCCATTATTTAGTATAAAGCGATAATATAAATAAAATTAAGACAGCTTTTGTCCCTTACGACTACAGATGGAAATTAGCTTGAAAAAGGTACAGTCCAGTACAATAATCTTTGCTCACAAGTTGAAAGCAATTGTACATTGTCCTGATAACTAAATAAATGTGTTCAATGATTGAAAAAGGGGGGGAAAAAAACGTTTCCATGGATAGTCCAAAGGAGCCACAAACTTCCAGAGCCGGCCTCCATTTACTTAAAGTTTAAGGAAGAAGTAAGCCACAATGAGTACATTGTTAATTTTATAGTCTGTTTATTTGATTAATTAATGTATTTATTTATTCTTAGGAAACGCCCCTTGAGATTCTGCATCTTGTTTACAAGGGGGTCCAGTCTATGCAGAAACCAGGAAATACGAGGATATCAGTCCAGTCATTCTGCACTGGCTTCTTGTCACACAGAGACTTTTCAAACAGCTCTGCGTGTTACACGTCTCTTCATGGTCTAGCCACAAACTACAACTCTGACATAGAGCCATGTAACCCAGCTCTGAGGACCTCAGGGAACCTTTTGAACGTTCATTGAATTGCATGCAGTCACCCGGACTTAGCAAATCAAGTGGTAAAAATAGGCTTTGTAAATGTCCAAAGCTCATGTATGTCCTGTCTAATTATAGGTCAGTTTGTCTATTTTTAAAGGAAACATGCAACCATCCTCTGCAGAAGTGAATAACCAGGCTCAGTGCCTGGATGAATTTCCCAGAACTTAATAATGGACGGTCTATTTTAAAGCTGCCTTAGCTGCTCATCCTCACATACTACAGTGTGGACAGCACTACTACTTCTACAATACTATACTCTCAGAGCCCCCTCTGCTTTGACCATCTTTTTTGTCCCCTCACTTTTCACAGAAGCACACACACACACACATACACACACATATATATATATATATATATATATATATATATATATATATATATATATATATATATATATATATAATGTGGTAGGGGAAACCAGAGTACCCAGAGGAAACCTACACAGATACAGGGAGACCATGCAAACTCTGCACAAACAAAAAGTTGACCAAGTTTTCCCTGGTTTTACTTTTTGTTAAGTGTTTTGGTCAGTAAGCAAATTTTGTTAAGTAGAGTTTTTTGAGGCCCTGTATCTGTACTGTACGTTAGTGTTGGTGAGATCTTTGACTTCACTTTTACTCCCCTACATAAAACTTTCTATTCAACTGCAAGGCTCCAAAGTAAAGCGGGCTGCATGTTTTGTCCCATTTTAAAAGCCTTGTAATGCACACCCCGGAACAGCAGGTGGCGCTGTGCAGATGTACCGTCAGTGCCACTGACTCAACAAGGAAAGTTTGTCCCCGCCTTGTTTCTATACAGTTGGGAAAATCCATTGAAGTAAATTAAAAAATCAGGCGCATTCTTAATATTACTATTTGTACTTGACTGTAAACCTGCACTGCTAATACTGACATTTTGACAGTTTGTTTCTTTTATTTTTTACTGTTTATACTTTTTACCCCCTTAAAGTTTTTTGGTAATCATTGTATATAAGATACCTCTATTTACTATTTAATTGTTTGCACATTTCCTGTCTATCCTGCACATCCTGAGTGTTTCTGAGAGCTGAAATTAACAAGTGAATTTCTCCATTGTGAGCTCAATAAAGGCTATCTTATCTTATTTGACCAATCGTATCTTTACTATTACTCAAGTAAAGAATGTTTTGACCAACTTCCTGTTGGGTGAAGACCACTTCCTGTCCACGTTTGAACGTAAATTAAATATAAAAAAAGATTTAAAAATCAGAAGACAACATCTAGCCAAGTGTGTTTCTTGACAATTAGCTCAGACTGGTGCTATTTTGACATTTGTTAGCGTTTTATTAGCCTTTAGCTTCAAAGCTAAAACAGCTACATTCATAAACACAGAAGTCTCCTCCAGTGAAGCGTTTACATCTTAAGTTTTTAACATGTTGTAAGTGCTTGCACTTCTTAAAAATAGAGACTGACTCTCCTCAGGTATAAAACATAGACAGGAAGCAGTCGTTCCCCGAGGAAGTTAGCATCACGTTGCTATGAAACATTCCATGCACAGAGTTGACCAAAAATTGTCACATTAATCTTAAGATGATAAAATCGTTACCACTTTTTCTAAACGATTCACCTGTGCATACTGTATGTGCTGACAATGTGCTGCCAAACACTGAGACGCGAGTTCAGACAGAAGGCGGATTAGAAAGCGTAGTAATCCCTGACTCACTGTCTACTGAGCACTGCCTGCGTGATTAAAGCTACTACTGATAATACTTCAGATAATACTTCATTCTGCCCGTGAGAAATGAAGTGGTCTCCGTCAGTGTGAATGGCCGGTAGCGTTAGCTGGTGTGTAACTTGACCTGTGTTCCAGTGGGCAAAGAGAGAGAGAGCCCACTACAGTATATATATATATAGAGAGAGAGAAAGAGCGGAGCACGAGGTTAGCACCAGTCACAATCTGTGCAACTCTTTCACAGCTACTAGACCCCATCGCTGGTAAGAATTATTATTACTATTATATATTTTTGGAAATACTTCCAAATATGGCATACCTTTGAAGCATTTATAAACGTTAATCATGCATAAAACAAAACTAATAATGATTAAATTATGAAGATTAACTTAATAATATACAGTACCAGTCAAAAGTTGTTTTATGTATTCATATATTTTCTATTTCAAGACTATTTACATTGTAGATTCTCACTGAAGGCATTCACTTATGAATAAACACATATGGAATGATGTTTTAAATGAAAAAATAGATCCTTCAAAATAACTGCCTTTTGCTAAGATTACTGCTTTGCACTCTTGACATGTTCTAAGTGAGCTCCACCATGTCGTGACCAGAAATGGTTTTCACTTCACAGACTGTTGGAAACCATTTCAGGGACGACCTTATGAAGCTCATTGAGAAAATGCCAGCAATAAAGGGTGGCCATTTTGAATAATTTCACATATAAATCATATCTGGAGTTATTTCAGCCTTTTTTTTCTCACAATGGAAATAGTGTTTAAAAAAAAAAAACGATACATAAAAAGTGGTTCTAAGTGGCCTTATCACTTTTTAAGATTAGGTTGACTACATACTAGTTACAATTCTTTCCTCACCTAAATATATCTACTAATCTTTAGTAATTTAGTTATAGGAAGGCATACCTATTCACCTTATTCTGCCCCATCCACTTTTGTTGTTAAAGCATTTCCTCTATCTGTGTGTAAGCACTTCCTGTGAGTTGGAATCCAATCTTCCAATAATCATTGGAAGATTGATTACATTTTAAGAACATAAAATGTGAATAAGCAAGCAAAGACTACATGATATTTACTGTAAGCTGTATGCCATTTTAAACCTTTAGTTAATAATAAAGTTTCTACAAAGTAGTAATAACATAAATAACTGTAATATTAACAATAATGGCTTGTATTGACTATACGGCATTCATTATTCATTCAGTCAGTCACTCCATAGACAAATGTGGTGAGCGATTATTGTAGCCACTGCTGCCAGTGGCACCAACCACTTACTCACACACACCCACTATACATTCACACATAAGTCCAGCACACAAAGGGCACCGGGATTCAGACCACCAGCAGACTGGATGAGCCAACTGAGGTCACGAAGAGGTCACTGTGGAAATAAATCTGTTGTAACCACTGTTCAAAATACCTTTACTTTTACTTCAGTTAATTTGTAGCCTACTTTTGGTCCCTTCTATCCACTGCTGCCTGGTGCTGTTGCATTTGCAGTAGTTGGTGGATATATATATTTACTATATATTTATTTGTGCTTTCATTTAAGCAACAATTTGACAGAGCAACTTTTACTTTTATTGGAATATTTTACTTGTAGTATCTGTACTTTTTCTCAATTAATGAAATCAAGTACTTTGACCATCACTGCCTGTCCCCATTTGTTGTTGTTTTTTGTTTGTTGTTTTCTCTTGTATTGGCTTATCCCAAAATGTATGTTGCAGTGAAAATATGTCTCTTTCTCCTGCAGGACTTGTATGAATACCGGCAAGCAGCAGAAGCCAGTTTTAACAGGCCAGAGGTTTAAGACCAGGAAAAGGGGTGCGTTGCAATATTAACACTGCAATTGTTTTATTTCACCCATTTGAGTGATCGTATTGCATTGAGTGCATTGAGTAGTTTGTTGATCTCCACTAAAATAATGACTTTGATCTTGGCTTTGAAGTCAGATTTGCGATTCTCAATACTTTGCTCTGTTCACATATGTACTTTGACTTGGAAACCAATTTTCATAATAATTTGTTTAATTACTGCAATGAGTCACCGTTTCTCCATGGGACACTTTCTCAAAATGCCATTTCCTCACATTGGGGCGGCAACATCTGCACTTAAAGTAACATCTACAGACACCATATGTTCTAGTCTTGCGCTTACCAACATGTTGAAGGTTTGTTCTGAAGGATTTTTCAATATGTAATTCCCAGCCGGGTTTATTGAGCTTTGAACGCCCACAAACAAGGCAAAATCTTTGTATCTGTGTCTACAAAACTCATAGATTTTAACCTGGCACTATTATATTATTATATTCACAAATAAAATGTCCACGTTTCCATGTGAACGAAAGAAAAAATAAAAGAAATCTTGCGATGTCTTACATGTTTCCCCGATATTTGTTGTCAGTTATACACAGGAAATGTTTCACAGTGCTATGATATCTCTCATTTTCAAGTTTTTCTCCAATTCACCAGCAACAGTTTGGTTATTGTACTGCAATATTTAGAGTAGGCGCATCTAAACATATGCAGATAGGCTGGATATTCATAACATAAAGACATCATTTTGTGGTGATAACGAGGAGTAATCCTGTGAATCCCCCCTCCCCCCAGCAGCTGTGCACAGCCCTCACTTTCTCCGCCTGTTGTTGAGTACTTGTTTTGGTCGTTCACTTCGTCATGACAGCACTTTGGATTAGACTGTATTTTTTTCAAAGTTATAACAAATACAATTGTCGCTCTATTCTTTTATTGATGAGCGGTCAGATTAAAAACATGCAATTGAATAGATTAATCAGTAATCCATTTACCTATCCCCGTTTGGGTACATTTGTGCTCTGTAGTCAAACCAGAAACAACCACTGACGAGAGAGAAGCAGCTTTGTCGACCGTGAGATTAAAATGTCCCGTCTTGAATCGTGTGTGAGATTCAAAGACATGGTGCTCAATTGGTTAAAGTCATATTTGAAAGACCGGTCTTTTGTCATAAATCTTGGACCCTTTAACTCAAGAAAAGCCCCACATATTATGTGGAGTGCCACAAGGCTCAATTTTAGGGCCGGTTTTCTTTTTGCTGTGTTTATTTGTCTAGATTGTGCATTGCTCTGAGATTTTACCTTGTTTTAATATTAATCTGTAGAGAGACAAACAGTAGTCAAAACCGTGTTAGGACAATAGCCAAAACACAATTTAGTAATTAAACAATACAGCCGTGGTTAACCCTATGTGGTTCCTGTTGTGCTGCAGATGAAAAAGAGAAGTTCGAGCCCACAGTGTTCCGAGATACCATTGTTTTGGGCCTGAATGACTCGGGAGGAGACCTGGAAGCGGTGTCCAAGTTCTTAGACGTCACCGGGTCACGAGTGGACTACAGGCGTTATGCAGACACGCTGTTCGACATCCTCATCGCCGGGAGCATGCTCGGTACGTGGGGATACACAAGGCAGCACAACTTTGGGGGTTTTACTGAAAGAGAATAAAGAGTGCATTCGAACAAAATTAAAACACAAAAGAATAACTGAAAAAACAACAGTTTCACAAGCCTAAAACTAATTTGTATGGGCTTCTGGAGGTCATTATGATAGTTTGCAGTGGTCTGAGCGAGGATTGAGCCATCAACCTTTGTGTTTAAAAGCATATAAGTGCATTTACATTTTTTTGGGGGGCTTTATTTCACTTTTAACCCAAGTTAAGTCTCAAGTCTCTGATCTGCAAATCCAAGTCATATCCCAAGTCTCATGGCTTCTATGTTTCATTTGAATTAAAATGTTGGTACAAAACAACTTTAAAAAAGGTAACTAAAGGCTGCACACGCACTCTCATCTGGATTATTAAGGCTAATTGTGCCCATTATGTGCTCAGCTCCTGGGGGAAGTCGTATTGATGAGGGAGACCAGACCAAGGTGACAGCTGTGTGTGTGTTCGGTGCAGAGGAGAGCCACGCCGCTCAGCGCCTTTACGCCCAGGTGACTGTTACTACTGCACTGATCTGTGGAGAACTTCTATCATTTTAACTATAGTCATCTGTCTGACAGGTCTTCAACAAACTCATCCGGAGATACAAGTATCTGGAAAAGGCCTTCGAGGAGGAGGTTAAAAAGGTGCGATTACTGGAAAAGGATTAATTTGTTTTATTTGGATATGGAACTTTTGGGGATTTAGAGAAACAATAATGAAACAAAAACAATTGATTTATAAGACACACCTTTTGTTATTGTTATATTTTATGTTAGCTTCAGAAAAAGAAGTAGTAGTAGTAGTAGTAGTAGTAGTATTGGTGGTAGCAAACATGTGTTTCAGAAAATAGCCATATGGAAATGTGGGGTTTCAAAGATTGCATTTGAATGGAAATCAAAAGGGAAGAAAATAGAAGTAGGACAACAGAAGGTGTGGAAGATAGAAAAAGACGCCAAAGGAACTTTAAGATTAGGCCAAGTCCTGCAGTACATGGGTCACGAACGCAGGGCCAGCTCAGCCAGAAGTAAACTAAGGGGCTGCTTAGGGCCCCGAGGCCTCATGGGGCCCCCAAGAGTGCCTTCAATTTGTCTGTACAGTGAAAGAAAAAACAAAATTTCTGTTTATAAAGCCCAGCCTTACTAAATTTATGTTGCCTACATTTACTTTTGAACTGTCCGTATTTACAACTGTGTCAAAGGTCCTTTCCCTTGAAGAAGTTAGAAGAAGAAGAAAAAAATCCAAAGCACAGGGCCATGCACCAAGATCAGCATCATCACTAGTTGAGCCCAATTGCCCCAAGTGTCGTGAGGGCCCCTTAAGTGAAATTAGTCAAAGGGCCCCATGAGGGCCTGGGCTGGCCCTGCCTGTTCTGTGGGCCCACCTCCCGAATAGGCCCAGTTAAGTGAGTTGGATTATCTGGCAAAACACAGCCTGCCAAAGTCAACTGCAAGGCAAATGTGTTGCTTTTGATGTCACTGAGATAATCTTAGGGTAGGATTCTTAAAAAATATATAAACAATTGTAGATGTAATACAAAATTTGTTGATTTTAAATTGGTTAGGTTCACATTAACAACAGATTTATGATTGTTTAGCACACACTTTATCTACTTAAATATGTGGGACCGCCATGCCCCTCTACGTGTTTCATTTTGTTTGGATGTCCCTCAGTCTTTAGTCGTATAACAGTCGTCTTTCTTACAGCTGCTGCTCTTCCTGAAAGCCTTCAGTGAGTCGGAGCAGACCAAACTCGCCACACTCACAGGGATCCTGCTGGCCAACAACATCCTGCCCCCCTGCATCATCAGCAGCCTCTTCTCCGAGAACGTAGTCAAAGAAGGTCTGAACAACAGTCTACTGTGTGTGATGTGAACAAAACGCGGATGAGTCTAAGCTATTCTACCTGTGCTGTAGGAATCTCTGCATGTTTCGCTGTAAAGATGTTCAAATCGTGGATCACGGAGAAAGACGCCAACTCAGTCACCTCGTCCTTAAGGAAGTCCAACCTGGACAAGAGACTGCTGGTGAGACCTATAACTCGATTCATGTGATCTCATCTGTCATTTATCTGTGGGCAGCATGTCAGCTCGATACAGATCTGTCTTGTGTTTGTGGTATGCAGTCTTTATTGAGGCGTTATACTTTTTGATAGAGGTAGACCGAAATGGGTTTTTCTAAGGCCGATTTTTGGGGGTGCAGATTCTTCCAAATGTGTCGTCTATAATCCTGTGTAGGATGCTTCTAAACTCTAAAATGTGTCAGTGTTGAATTGTGACAGCAGGGAGTGCTTTATTATTAGGACATTCATGTTTAGGAGGTGCTTCGAGGGAGCTCGTTTTAAAGACAAAATTCAGCAAATTCCAAAACAAAAAACTATGTCTCTATCTCTTATGGTTATAAAATTATAAGCAAAAATCTGATACATAAAATAGGATAATAGCTTCCGAGTTACAAACCGGTGACCGATTTTCATTGCAATGTTTCTCAATTCTCCTGAGGCCTAGGTTGTGGGAGGACTCATTTTAAACCTCTGTCTGAGCTCTCTATCACTTTCCGTTCCTGAGACATCGGCTGATATTGTAAAATACACAATTATCGGCCCTATCAACCTCTACTTTTTGCTCAAACCCCTCCACCACGTTCAGCTGGCGCTTCCAGGAAGGGGCAACTATTTTGTACCTTATGAAAACGGAAAGATTTTTTTACAAATACCGTATTTCTTAAATATGATAAGATATGAGGTAAACGTCGACTAATATGTGGTGTGCCACAAGGCTCAATTTTAGGCCCTGTTTTCTTTGCTGTTTTTTGCCATGTTTATTTGTCCAGATTGTGGATTGCCGTTTTTACCTTAGTTTAATATTAATCTGTACAGCACGTTGGGAAATAGCCGCTTTTCATAAATGTAGCTACTAATTACTAAACTATTGGTTTTAGTGCACGCACATGTATGTTTTATCCCAGTGGGTGACCTGTCAAGCGACCGACCTACTGACATTACAAAAACATTGTACATGATGCAAAACTTCAAACACGCAACAACGAAACCAAACAGTCAACACTTTGTCATCAAAGTCAATTGACGTGATTATTTCCACTCTTGTAGGAGCTGTTCCCGCCCTCCAAACAGAGTTCGGATCACTTCTGTAAGTACTTCACTGAGGCCGGTCTGAAAGAGCTGGCTGACTTCCTGAGAGTGCAGCAGAGCCTGGGCACGCGCAAGGAGCTGCAGAAGGAGCTACAGGAGCGGCTCGACCAGAACGTGCCCATCAAAGAGGTATCGCCACACACCAGGCCTTTAGGTCAAGATCAAACTAGGACTAAACTAGGTCTAAAAAGGGTCGCAAGTCTAACGGCAACTGCAGTTCATTCAGAAAAATTCAAAACGGTGGCCCCTGTTTTCCTGCTGAAGTCATGCAATTGCTCTGTGTGTGTGTGTGTGTGTGTGTGCGTGTGTGTGTGTGCTGCAGATAGTGGCCTATGTGAAGGAGGAGATGAAGAGGAGCCAGCTGCTGGAGCCCGTGGTAATGGGGCTGCTCTGGACCTGCCTGATGAACGCTGTGGAGTGGAATAAGAAGGAGGAGCTGGTCGCCGAGCAGGCCCTCAAACATCTCAAGGTGCTCCACTTTAACTCACTTTATCCTCGGGCAAGGAGTGTGTGCATACAAAATATCAATAGTCTGTGTGGGATGGATCTGCATGTGTTACTTGTGTTACGCTATATTCTATCTCTGTAAGTCTGTGACATAAACAAAGTGTGGATTACTGAGATATCAACAGGAAACAATAGGCACACCAAACTAAATCACTCAAATCCATATTGTGTTGCATTTATGTAGGTTCTCTTTTGCTGCTTTGCCAAATATTAGGATGAAATACATATGGTCTTCTTCCCAATGCTTCATTTTGATGCAAAAATAGCACTGTTGTTGGTCTCTAAACCGCGAAAGAGTACTCACAAAAAACTGGAAGGAAATAAGTGACCCATCACGGAAATGGAGGACACAATTCGGTTTTAGGGCATTTTGAGTTGGACAAAGATTATGAAAGTTTAGTCTCTAAGCTTTCCAATGATGTGTAACACATGGAAATCTGATCATATTTGGAGAACCTGTGAACAGTTGAAGCTAGGCACCCAGGATATTGCTAACCAGAGAAAATGGCCTCTAATGTTTCGCTCCCAACAGCAACTCTCTGCTATGTGACAATATGGCTCATATACATCTCATTTAGATAAGCCAGACCCCCTGTAAAGCTGTAAAGCACAGGGGAGAAAGGGGCAAAATGTGCCATCAAAGAAAAAGAAAAAGAAAAAAAAAGGGTTGCAAACAGATAATATATAAATAAATGTCTCTTGCATAAATCCACTTGCCATAGAGCCTACCTCTACAACAACTAGCAACATTATCCCAACACACACACACATTTGACCAGAGGGAAAGAAGAACGGACACACGATCATTAGGCCATTGGACAATGACTCCGTTATATTATTAATGAACCTGCACACACAGCTCACGACCAAAAGCAAAACGCAAACAAATCCGACCCACTGAACACACCACGTTAGCTCACAGCACAACGATGACCTCATCAGAAAGCAAACAGACACGATGGCACAGCGGCCACAAGCGGAAAAGTGAGTCAGCCGACTTGTGTCCCTGGAATCCACGACGGGGCAAACGGGGCGAACTAATTTAGTTTGCGTGGCATCAGGCTGATCACAGAGTGGGAAGACGGAATGAGATTGTTCTTTAGCGATATTTTTGTGTGCGTTCTGTTGTGAAAGCACACATTAAAGTTTTGGCTGTGAGGATCTGTAAACCGAAACCCACCAATGTATTATGTATATATTATTATGTATATATTGGTATATGTTGGTTATGTTTGTCGGAAATGTCACATGTTACATCAATAATGTAAATTAAGGCCAATATTAGCATAAGTCAGACCTGCAGTTTGAACTTGAACAAAAGATGGCGACAACAGCAAGTTCCTGAAGTGGAAAGCTGCAATTGTTTAGGCAGTATACTGCATCAAGCAACGACACATTTTTGTTCTGTCTCTTTTGCAGATTATAATTCTTCTCTCAAAAGAAGTGTGTGTTCAAATTGTACACCGTATAATGTATCTTGATTGTAAAAGATAAAGATGGTCAGAAAAAGTGACATAATTGTTGCTTATTATCCTTGAATATGAAGTATTCATATGGCAGCTGCCTATGGCCCTGTTGGAGATGCAGATGAAAATTCGGAATTATCTGTTAATTTTAGAAGGAAACACAACAAATAAGTAAAAACTACAATAACTATGCTATAATCATAATATAATACCTCTACGGCTTGTGCCTGAATTCCACATCTGTTCTGCAACACGACGGGGACAGACTTTCTTCCTTACTGTTAGGGAGTGCCGTTAAACGTACATCTACAGCGCCACCTCCTGTTCTGAAGAGAGCGTTACAAGATGTTAAATACTTTAGGCTTTAGAAATGTAGTGGAGTAAAAAGTGTTTGAATTTTTCAAATAAGTGTCATTGGTTCTCAAAAAGAATACAGCTCAAGTAAGAAACTGTAAATCAACGGAATGTCCTCCCTCGCAGCACTACGCTCCCCTGCTGGCCGTGTTCAGCTCCCAGGGCCAGTCCGAGCTCGGCCTGTTGCTGAAGGTCCAGGATTACTGCTATGACAACATCCACTTCATCAAGGCCTTCTCCAAGATCGTCGTTCTCTTCTACAAAGGTACAGCATATACCCAAGCCTGGCCAGCCACTTCCCGCTCTATCACTGTTGCAAATTATCGACAAATCATTATTTTGTATTTTCATCTGACTGGAATTGTTTGATTTAGTACTTGAGTATATTTTTGAAGTAACTGTTCTTCTTTGGAAGAGTGTTATTATCACACAGTTCATTTTACTTTTATTTGAGCAGTACTACTTTGAAGTAACAGTATACTCTTAATAACAAATAATAATACATAAGTCTTATATAGCGTTTTTCAAGGAACTCAAAGACGCTTTGAAAATTCTCTTGAGTACAACATTTTGCTCCACTGTGCTTAAATATATTACGATAAGATAAACTTTATTGACCCATAGGGAAATTTGTCTTGGACTTGCCATGCTGTGGTTCATACAATAACAACATATAATAATAATGCATTAAATACATTCGAATTCACAAATACAAAAGGACAACAGTCAGCTCGTTCGGCATAGTTTCAACAGTGGAATATGGCGGCGCCATACCAATCACAATACAACAATCACAATACAACAATCACAATACAACAGAATGTGTTA
Organism: Proterorhinus semilunaris; assembly: GCA_021464625.1. Lineage (NCBI taxonomy): Eukaryota > Metazoa > Chordata > Actinopteri > Gobiiformes > Gobiidae > Proterorhinus > Proterorhinus semilunaris. The sequence continues at coordinate 25,477,353 of CM038360.1, forward strand.
CACGTTAAGGCCACAGTGTTGCCCAGTGTAACATCAGGCAATGAGAGAAGATAAAAGACCCAAACAAAGTGCTAACTGCACTTGTTAAGAAGAGCAACCGATACAGGAATAAAAGACGGTTTGTCTCCCCGATGGTAAAAGCTCATATTCATTAAAGAGCACATGAGAAGGTTCTTTGAGAATGTTTTTTGCCTGTGCTAAGACTGAGGATTCAAAGAGTGTTTTAAAGAAGGATACTCTTTCCTGCCAATAACCTTCATGGCATTTCGAACCAATTTCTCAATTTTGGATTTACACAGGACAGTAAGAGGGCCAAACCAGGCAACCATGCCGTATCTGATTAGACTTTCCAGAACAGCATTATAAAACCAAATCAAAATGACTGTCCTCTGAATATTTTAAGATTTTGCTGTTTGGCTTTTTGCTTCTGCATTCGTTTGTATATAAAGTAAAAAGGATAGAACTTAAAGCTCCTCAGTGCACTCCAGTGCTGCTTGTTTTTGCATCAGACAAAGTGTTATTCACCCTCACGCGCTGTGACCTGTTTGTTAAAAAAGAGTAAAACCACCAGAAAAAGACAGTTTTTGTACAAGTAAGTGAGGGCGGACAGTGTCAAAGGCCAATGTAAAATCAGCGAATAGGACCCGTGCTTAACAATCAGATGTTTCCAGATGTTTACAAATCAAATGAGACATTGCAACAATAGCATCAGTGGTGCCAAGACCTTGCTTGTAAGCGAATTGCAGTGGAGCTAAAAAATCTGTAACTTCTGATTTTAACGAGTTCACCATAATTTGAAATACATTGAAAAACATTTCATAACAATGCTCGTCAAGGCCACAGGCCAACAGTCTTTATTTGTAGCTGGGCAAGAAGTCTTAGGTAAAGGTATAATCGTTTCCAGAACTGTGGGACTACACAGCAAATATGGGGTACCAGGCCTCAGTTAGCTCCTGTGCACAACTTTTCAGCAGGAAGGCTGAAGGCCGTCCGGACCCGCCGCTTCTTTACTAGAGTCCTTGCTAAAAATGGCTTGGACTTCCTGCGGATCAATGAAAGCACAAAAGTCACCATCAAAAAAAGGCGCTCAGTTACTCTTATAATGTGAGAAATATTTGGGCCACAATGTTGTACTCTATTTAAAGCGATAATCTGTAAAATTGCAAAATGAGTTTGTGACTAGAGCTGAAAGCCTAGACTATCACTTTAAGTAATATAATTTTAAAGTGTCTTTTCCAATCCTCCTCCTTCTCAATTTCAAACATAATCCACACTTACAAAGCATTGCAATATTGGTCGAGTGTAACCTCAACCTTCTCCATGACTTACAGCCGATGTGTTGAGTGAGGAGGCCATCTTGAAGTGGTACAAAGAAGCGCACTCGGCCAAAGGGAAGAGCATCTTCTTGGAACAGATGAGCAAGTTTGTGGAGTGGCTCCAGAACGCAGAAGAAGGTACAGCTACAGTAACAACAGTCATCTCTACCAGCAGATGGCAATGTGAACACACTGCTTGTTGTCCACAGAGTCTGAATCAGAGGGAGAAGAAGGCTAACGGTAAAAGCAGCAGCTGTAGTAACATCATATTGCCCGCACAGAAGGGGGTCTATCCAGGCGGATCACCCCCAACCACAGCCTGGGACAAGCTTTTGGATATAGATCCTTTGTTATTGTTAAATAATAGGCAAAAGCATTTTATTTGTGACACATTTTGAATAAAGTGGTTTTATATGTATGACATGAGGTTTCATTATTGATAAAGCCAGAGCTGCCAAATTCTACCATGGTACAGCTCAATGATGTTGTTATTTTAGTGTGTCAAACAGAGATTGGGCCGGTCCGGACCAGGCTAAGAGCAGACTGAGCACAAGCTATGTTTCTTCTTCGTGGAATCCAACACCAATGGGCAATGTAAATGACACAAGCAAGGTATTGGCGCCATCATCTGGCCAAAATGTATGTTGGCCTAAACAATGTGAAAAAGAAAACATATCACAAAATCAATTACTTTATGCAATAAATTATAAATATACACCAACATTGTCTTTGTCTCTCGTCTGTGAAATACAAAGTTGCATGACACATTAATTATGTGTCATCAAAAAGCTTGTCCAATAAAAGGAACCTTATCCCACAGGACTCGTGCTTAGTTTGTAAATGAGTGGTTTCAGGAACACTTTTGGTCTGAGGTGATGGATTCGGGGAACAGGCCAAAACATTTGCCGGAACACTGTCATTAAACACCAATATATCAGATCAAATCTTTGCCGGATCCTTTACCCTGAAAAACTGAAAATTGGGGCAATGCGTTCCCCCAACGGGGGATCAAATAAAGCACTGCACATGACCCGCCCTCATGACCTGGGTCCTGTGTCTATCATGTGTTTAAATTCCTGGGAAAAAAAGAAAAGTGTTTAAATTCATAAGCGTCAATGTATGTTCTTCCCAGTGGGTGCCCAGTCCAAAAATATATATAATTCGCGGCAAGTGCTTATTAGTTGAAACTGTCTTGAATTATTTAGGGTAAGCCAAGCTCGGTGTGCCTTTGGTGAAACCCAGTAATCGCAGCTTGAACTGTTGTGCCTCACGTAGGCCAGGATTTTGAGCCTAAGCCGAGCTTTTCTGATCGAGTTTAGGACTCGGACTTACCAAGTGATTTCCGGGACTTGAACGTCAAACTGAGGACTTGGGACTGGACTTGGACTTAGGCCCAATCCCATTTCTCTGACTTGCACTCGCTTTAGACCCTAGCACTCGGTTATGCGCGTTCACGTTTAAGGGTAGGGTGTCCCAATACTTTAGGGAGCAAGAGGAAGTGGCTATCTCCCCTTGAAACGGCCCCTCCGCAGCGAGTCAGGTCAGGAGCTGACTTGCGGCCGAGGGAGTATAAACATGGCGGCTACCGGTGGAAGCGACAACTATAAATGTAAGAATATATACGCAAATAAGCCAGTCAAAATTCTGAAATGTGTTGGAATATCTTAGTTAGATGTTTATGCAATGGACCTCTAAGTTATAGTTTGAAAGTCGGTATTTGACGACGTTCGTAAAAATAGCGAGTGCTTCGCCAGAGTCTGCCCGTCAATAGACACTCACAGCCGGGTGTGTGTCCCGGTGCGCCCCATTGTACATGTGGATGTGTCGCGCTTATTCAGGTTCTCAATCTACTGACTCTGATTCAAGCTTTCAGTAAATAAAATGGTCTCAAGCTGAACCCTTTCTCCTGTGTGGACTGTTGCGTGTTTACGTTCTACTTACGTGACATAGATGATTATTGATTGAAAACAGTAATGCATCATGTTTAATTGTTTAATAGACTGGATGCAAACTATACGGTCTGAATGTGTAGGTCGTCTTGTTTTTAGACACAATGGTAGTTGGCAGCTAAGTTGAGCCAAGTGCCAAAATTAAACAACATACCTGAAACATCCCGACCGTCACAAACATACGGCAAACGCGGCTACTGTTTCATATATTTCCTCTCCGTTGATTTATTTATTTTTTTATTTTTTTATTTTTTTGAGCCGTTTACATTTTAACATTCACATTTACATCATTCTATTAGAGGCGCTCCAAAAAAAGAAAAGGAGAAGGGCTGAAGCCAGAAGCTTATATATACGCCTACCCCGTAATCACTATGATATACATTTACATTTCCCGGTGATACTGCACAATCAGTCCGTATCCAAAATAATAATTCCGAAAAACAAAACAAAACAAAAACAATTACATTTACTCAAGTACATGAACTTGAGTAACTTATAGAAGTAACTGTACGTCTTAGAGTATTGTATCCATACAGTACTTTAACATTTTTACTTTTACTCTTACGTGAAAAAAATAATAGTTACATTTTCCATCCGAAGAAAAGCTTCAAAACATCAAGAAACAACATTCACCTATGGATTACTACAATTAATCTTCTTTGAGTTTATCATTAAATGGACATAAAACAAAACTTACTACTACAGAGTTCAAACTGGAGAACGGATTATCAAACGTAGATCAACATGACCCACACAAGAGACAGGAACTACGTATTTCTTGTTATTGTAGTTTATGTGTATAAACTGTGTATTACCGCTATCTACTAGACGGGGGTGAAATCAGACACGTCGATGTTGCGCGTGACGTAAGGAACACGTTCTCTGCCCCAATTTGCACACTAGTGTTGTCCCATTCCTTAGGGGAGAATCTTCACTTGCACTTTCCTCACTGAGGGGACTCTAATGTGGAGGGAACTCATAGCGAGTGTTCTCAGACCAAGTGAGAGAAATGGGACTGGGCCTTAGTGTTTACTGAATTATCTCTAAAGTCCTTGGTACTATACTTTTAAGTTCAAAGGTAGATCAATGCACTCGGAATTAATAAGTAAGTACTTTATTTGTCATTGTACGAGCGTGCAACGAAATAGTGTTCAGGTGTTAGTCCTGAGCCGCTGCCACTGAGCGCGGTGCACTGTGTGTCAACCTGACCAGCATGTTTTTATAGGTCGGGGAAACTGTAGCACCCGGAGGAAACCTGGCTGGCTGCCCTCACTCTCCTCTCATCCTCTGAAACGGTGCACCTGGGTTAGTCCCTGTTTCAGAGCATGGTGTCCCGCACTGGTCAGCTCCTCCACCAGCCTCTTTCTGCTGTGCAGCTCCCTAATAGGAGAGCTCACTGAGGGAGCACTAATTGAAAAAAATATGTTTTTAAAAAGGCTGGACTCATGAATCGAAATTGGTTTTGTCCTGACTTGGACACAGACTGACCTCATTTCATTTGGACTCAGACTAGTCAAGTAACTCAAACAATAAGGACTTGAAGGTAATTTGGACATGAAAAATCATGACGTTATGTTACATGTTACTGGGTGGAAATCATCAATTTTTTTGTTCATGTAAAATATCCGTCTTATCTATATGTTTATAATCCATATTAAAGTGATAGTCTGTAAATATAAATGTTTTCCAAATTCAATAGATTATGTATAATTGACCACCTGGACGTAAATTATATTAAATGTTTATGTTTTAATCCCTCCCTTTGCTGATATCAGCAACTAATCAGAATCCCCGTTGCCATCACTTTGACCAATGAGACAAGCTTTCCTGTGAACCGACCTGTCAGGTCCAATCAGGGAGCTTGTTCACTTATGAAATTTTGTTCTTTCTCTCCTTATTTTGCAAACTGCTGCTTTTAGGTCCAATCAGCCTTGTAAAAGCTATATTTATTGTTCTTGATATGAAAAAAATTAATGTACAAAAGAACAGCAAGATTTAATTTAATTTATTTGGGTAATCCAACATCTAAACATATGACCTTTTGTGTGTGTTATTTTGTGAAGACGAGCCTACATTTATGACCCCAGAGCTAGCTACCTTTGCTTACTTTACAAAAAAGGCCAATATAATCAAAGACTTTATATGTCAAGTTACACAAGACCGCACATATGGAAAGCTCATGGAAATCTATACTCAAGTTCAAATTATCATTACAAGTTACTAAATGTGGTGTCCATAAATGTACATGTTTGTAAATGATTTTCATGCTGATCAGAATTCCCGTGTGTTGATAGAAGAAAGTGACGTACTAGAAAAGCATCACAAAATATCCACCGAATTAGACCACTGGCTATTTTTTGTCAGCTTAATGGTTTCTGTAGAAGTGGTTCATTCCCGAAACAAAGCCCCATAAATATTCAGCTTTTTTTTTTTCTTTTTTTTTTTTTTGCTGAGAAATAACAGGACTTGTCACAGTGCAGCCAATGGGAGACCTGGATGACTCAGAGCCCGCCCACCGTCATGTGCTTTAAAGAGTTGAGCTGGAGTCAAGTTACCGTGAACGACAAGTAGAAGAGGAAGTGAGCTCTCTACAAAATAAAAGCCACTCAACAGGTTACGCTTTGATTTGATTCAACAATGTGACAAATGATTATGTCAGTAAAGCATGAAGTTATTCTTTATAATTCTTGAGTAGAGCCTTTTTTCCCCCCCAGTAAATATGACGTCACAACATTCTGAAGAGCCCTAGTTTCAAATTGAGGTGGAGGGCAGCTGAAAATTCCCAGTGCAGATTACTAGTCTTAGTTTAATGCCAATTTCTTTGCCATTCCTGGGCCAATTCACATAAAACAAAAACTGTCAAAGTTCAAAACCATCTCTTCCAGCACATATGAACTATTGTCCAATTCTTTCCTTATAAAGGCATCCAAAAGTGGAGACAATATTCAAAGACATGTGTTTGATGTCGGCCTGTAGAAAGGACTTTAAGCCATAAGAATAATGTGGCAGGTTTGGGAATCCAATCACTGTAAAAAAAAAATAATAATAATAACCAGGAAAACGTTTAGACATTTTATGTTTGCAAATGTCTTTCAAAAACAGTTTCTCTCCCGTAGAGTTGTATTGGCCCCTGTCCTCCAACTGAAATCAACATGAACTATTGGCATGACTCTTTGTTATGTTTTCATTTGCCATACAATTTCCAATGTTTAACCTTAAACCCAACCTGAACCAAGCACATGTTTACTACTAGTTACCCAAACCAAAAAAGCTTCTTAAAAAAAAGCGTCAAAATATCTAAGTTTGTTTATTGTGTTATTTTTTATTTATTTTGTGCTTTTCTGGCACGTTTCTGTTGTTTTTTGTGTGTCATTTTTGCGTTTTTGTCAAAAAAAATGACTAAAAAGTCAACTAAAAAAACGTTCAAAATGTGATATAACCACGGTGACAACGCGACCAAAATGTCACGATCCGTTTTTTTTTTTGGTCTTAGCTTTCAAATGAGGCGTTATCCTGGCATCGAGAAGCTTTTAGATTTGGGTAAAGTCGAACTGGAGAAAAAGCACTTGGTTAAGGTTAAGGTTCCATAGATTTAAAATGTGCATGCCCATTGAACCTGTCTCCAAGGTACACAACACCGGCAAAGAGTTGTGTCAAGAACTGGCTTAGGTTTGGCATAGTCCATCAGTGAACAGGTAGGGGAGCCCGGGTATGGTTGTAACACTTTCTGCTTCAGCACCTGTAACTCACTGAATTTTTGAGCTAGAGTTCTCAAACTTTCATACAAAGTGCCCACATGTGTTAACTACAGATGGCACCAATTCAAACCTCTGCAAGAATATCACAGACCTCGTGAGTTGATGTGAAATACATGGTGGTCCTGTGTTACAACCTACCCCACTACCGGGGTAGGTCGTAACACATGCTGGGGTGAGTTGTAACAGTTAAACAAAAGAAGCAAAAACAGAGGCCCCGTCATATGATACGGTTTAAATACAGGTTTATTTATTTATTTATTTTTGAACAGGGACAGTGTACAATCTACATTAGCCTCAGAAAGGAGAGATGCATTGTACCAGGTTATAGCACTTGTGCTAATTTCCACCTGCAGTCCCTGGGCCTATTGTACATGTTTTTAGTGGTAGGGGAAACCGGAGTACCCGGAGGAAACCTACGCAGACACGGGGAGAACATGCAAACTCCACACAGAAAGGCCCCGTCCCAGGTGGGAGTCGAACCCGGACCTTCTAGCTGTGAAGCACGAGCGCTAACCGCTGTGCTACCGTGCCTCCCTAAATAAAAGAACAATGAAGAACAATGTCTCTCTCTCTCTAACCTGTCATATGCTTAACCTCACGTGGAGTCAGTCCATAATACAGGTCTGCTGTCTGAGTCAAATAATGAGCCAACACTTCCTCCTGCCCCTCAGAGGAAACTCTGTTGATGCTTCAGTGTGACCTGCACTGGGACGATCACTGGACCCCGGTCTCTCAGCTTCTGCTGTGTTTTACAGGATCTGCTCAGTGTTACATGGCAGATCCCATGTGCCTTTGCAACTGATCTGGCCTGCCCTTCTCTCTGACCTCATCAGATGCTTTTTTTTTTAAACATTAGCTGGCACAAATCTGTCAGTCTTTCTTTTCCACTGTTTAGGCATTCTGTAAAAGTATTAAAATCAAGTGTTATTAGTTTTATATAGGGGATGATTGTGTTACAACCTGTCAGCCATTGTTCAGCTAGTTCTATTAGCATAATGGTTTGAAATTATCAGGGGAAATGTGCGTCACATTTTGCCTGAGAAACTACAATTTAACTTAATGTAAGTCATATGGTTTTATGTGCAATAGTATAAGGACTAAACAAATTATCTAAACAAATCTTAGTCAAAATGTACTTTCTTACCTCAAAATAAAACATTTTCTCTATAGAATCTGCATGAACATGACATGACAATCACCATGTGGGATCAGGGAGGAAGTGGGTAAACACTGATATGTTCATTTGACTCCCTGAATGGTGGAATTGGTGGTGTTACAACTCTCCCCGTGTTACAGCTATACCCAGTCTCCCCTAATTATTTTCTTTCTTTCACTAAATCACTTAATTCACGGGACAATGATCTGGCCTGGTGGAGTATACACTGGCCGAGTGGCTAAAACACAGGCACTGGTTAGTGGTTACACTGCTCCATCACTCTTCCCGTTTTCATTTGAATGACCTTTCTCTCCACTTCCTGTGTGCCGCCGCGTCCCTTGACGCATCCTCATGACGCATCGCAGTCTGAGCAGCGGCGTTGCTGGGCACCTTCTATATTCCAGCGAGACCTCAATCACCTCTTAAATATCGACTCTCTTTTTTTTTGACCCCACATTTTTGGTAAATTCAACCATAAATCCAACTCGGACCTGAGGATTTCCCGGTGATTAGATCGCTCCTTTCCCGGCGACAACATGGGCTGCGCTGGATTCACCTGCTCCAAACACTGCCTGTGCGCGCTCAACATCCTCTACGTGGTGAGTCCACGGACCATATGGCTCTTAACATCATGATACAATGGCTTATTCGAATAAAGAATGCGCATTCGTTTGTTCATTTGGGGCTTGGGGCGATATGGGAAGCGAACAACTGTAAACAACACTCCGAGGTCAGCGCATGATCAATTATTCAACCGCGAGGAATCGGATGCGCACGGCGGCAGTGAAAGAAAAACGGCTTGATTGGGAGGATGTGGCACGGGAAATGTTTGCCCAAATGTGCGCACGAAAGGGAGGTCGGCTTGTTTCGAGTGCGTTCCAAAGGTATTTCCGAGCGTTTTATGGCGCTGCTGCAGGGGACGTCCTGTGTGAGCTTTGCCTGCTGATAGCGCGTTCTTATCAACACCGCCTTCTCGAACTCCCGCTGGACTGGCAGAATTTCCCTGCATGCTCGATACAGCCGATGAACCTGTGAGGGGATATACGCAGGCCTCTAGGTGGAGTTATAGTCATACTTTTTTCGCGTGGAATGAATGGAACGCTTGTCTGCAGATGAATATAATGACCCATTTAGAGATACCTCAGTTAATCCTTTGCTGTAGATTGTTGACTTAAGTGCACGCAGAATTTATAGTCTTGTTTGGGAATTTGCATATGGATAAGGCATGTGTGTAAAAATCTTCGAAAGTGCATGTCAAATTTGGATTCATGGAAGGAGCTATAGGTTTAAATGTGTGGGTTCATCTTATTTAGTCTTGGTAAGGATTAACATCTGATCTTGTCATTTGGGTTGCCCTATGTTTGTAAAAAAAGAGAAACAGAAATAATATGTCGAGACTGAAATGATGTTGTCCGAAGCCGTAACTTTATGAGTAGAGGTTGTCCTTACTTCAGTATTATGAAAAAATAGCCTTTGCGTTAGAGAATAAACAATGGTGCTTTTACCAGAGGCAAGACTTGAACGGTAGGACTTGCGCAATGTCTCGAGTTCGTGTTTCCAGGTCCCGCACCGATGGTAAATAAACTTCTCCTGCATAAGACATCCAGACTCCTGCCTATTTTTCATCTATCCTCTCGGGCACCATTGTTTGTTCTCGAACACTTCCGAGTTACACTTCCTCATTAAATCCCTATTTCTTTGTTTCCTGCTGAAAGTTATGTTTAGAGATATCAGATACATATCAGCAAATCCCCACAGAACTAACGTTACAAACATCTCTCATTCCCAGAGCATCAGGCACCACAGGGCAAACGTTTTCTCTATGAACAACAGTCAACAACTGACATAACATTTAAACGGCAGACTATTGCCTACCTAACAATGCATTTACCCTAAGCAGAATGAAAGAGGATAAACCAGTCGTTAATGTCCCGCTAAAAGTTAGTTAGAACTACAATGACAATGACATTAAGCAGTTAAATATGATTTTTTTTTTTAAATAGCTATACAAGATTACAAATAGTTTACAATTTCTTTAAAAAAAATTACAGGAGTGCCTTAGCCCACCTAGCCCATTGATAGCATCCACCCTGGCAGTGTCTCACCTTAAGGAAAACAGCGGTGCAAACGGTCGGTCATGCGGGTGCTTAATTCTGTCCCGAATCCACTCATTCTTTAGCCTGGGAATGCCCAGACTGCTGTGTGCGCTCGAATCCTTTCGAACTGCACAGCAGCCTGGGGACCATGGCCGAAATATGTGCATGGATTTGGGGACCAATCACAGAACGAGGAGGGACAAGACAAGACGATGAGGCGCTATTCGGCATACGGAAGCTTGTAGTTTATTTAGGGATAAATATAATCTATATATATTTACTGATCCAACATGACAGCAGCAGATGCGACGCCATCTTTGGATCAAGCTTTAGACCGTGTTCTAAATAGTTTAGCTCGAAAGTTTACATCGAGTACGTCATACGTCATCTGATACGATGATACGATTGGCTATGGCTTCGTGCGGAGCAAATGATAGACATTCGTAGCGCCCAATCAACGGCTATGGACAATCGTAAACCACACCTCTCCTACGAGAAAATTAATTGGTGGTCCCCAGACTAAATATCACTTGTGATTTTAGTCTGGTGTTAGCCAGGCTACTCATTTACTGGAGCCGTGAATCAACTCATCAGGACTGGACTTGTTTCTGAGGTCTTGTGGACCGTCTTGACTGATTTCGCTCTCAGGTCCTCTCATGTCATGTATGCTTTCATAAACTTTCAAAAAAAGCTTTTAAAGGATTAGTGTAACTCCAACAGGTACTGAAATGCCATCAGATTTCACAGGAGGATCCCTTACTGCTCTCTTACTTATTGGAAAATAGTAAGGGAGTTCTTTTATAAAGGGCTGGACTTGAAGGTGGACTCAATTTGGTGATAGTGACTCGAATTGGACTCAAACTCAGGACTTCATTTCAACGACTCAGACTTAGACACGAACTTGCACATTCAGAACTTGGAATTAGACTTGAACTTGACACAAAGTGACTAAGACAAGAGCAAAGAGGACTTAAAGTGACTAGATGCAAGTAGGTCATTTTTATACTCACTCCTGCCACCTCAGGTCTAACGTGTAACTGCAGCTTCTATATTAAGCTCCAGCATGACGGCAATTCAGACCCGAATGAACACCTTTTTGAGTGACAGTGCAGGATTTTAGAGGCAGTTGTGGTGAACAGGTCTGGGCTCATTCTACACATCAGGACATGGCTGGAACATGTAAGGGGAGGAAAATACTTAATTTTAAAATGTTCAAACTCCGTATAGTCCCTTTAAGGTTGACTCTGACTTCTTAATCAACTTGGTTTAAACTCCAGAGCAAACAGGAGTAATGTGCTCCCGTTTTCTTGTGCCTGTCAGCAGACATCCCGCTACATTTTGGACTCCCTGCAGGCGCCGGAGAGTGTTTCGATGCAGCCCTGTGTAAAGGGAATTGCAGTAATCCAACCTCAAAGTGATAAAAGCATGGATCGCTTTCTCCAAGTGTCTTTCTGGAAAGTACGGCTTCATTTTAGGAGGGGCCTCGGTTGGAAAGAGCTTGCCTTCTCAGCAGATCCAATGTGTTTGTCAAATTTGAACTTCTAGACCCCTCACAGATCTAACTCTGACCTACTGTATATCCTGACTGTCTGTGGCCCCGCAGATGGTGAGCCTGCTGCTGGTGGGCATCGCGGCCTGGGGGAAGTGGCTGGGGCTGGTGTCCAGTTTCCAGGTGGTGGGGGGCCTCATCGGAGTGGGGGTCTTCCTCTTCTTTGTGGCGCTGGCCGGACTCATCGGGGCCATGAAGCACCACCAAGTCCTGCTCTTCTTTGTATCCTTCACAAAGCCGACATTCAGGGGACGCTCAGGTAACCAGAGCCGGGAGGGAGACGAGGCTCCGGGAACGAGCTGTGATTTGGTACTTTGCCTCTTTTTTTTATTTTCGAAAACCATTTTTAGACTCAGGGCGACAATATGTTTCTTTGTGTGTCCACCGTAAAGATCAACTAAAGGCTAGGTTCCTGTCTGCGCATCCTTTCTCTGTGAATGATTGGGCATTAGCCTCCTTCAGAGTTTGGCTTCAGCGCGTCTCAGGTCGTCGTCACGGAGACAGATCCCTGGATAAACAGTGAAAGAACAGAGTATCCTCCCGACGGCTCCGCAACGGCACATAACAAACAGACAGGCTCCAGGAGCTGACGGAGTCCTGTTAGCGGGATTAGAACAATCTCATTTCACATCATTAAAACTGGATATTATCCCTGCAGGTGGATATCCAGGATAATGGTCACTAAGGATGCAAAGTGGCACCTGGCATGTATGTATTTGTAAAGCTCTTAAGGCATTGTTCTATTGTAGTGGCACTTTTAAAAAAAAGATGATATAATGTGATAATGACCGGGGAGGATTGTAATACTTACTACGAAGCTGGTTGAACTGAACTTGGATTTGTTCCTCTAACCCAGACATGGAGCTTCTGGATGAGAGGTACCACAAAGCGCACTATCAGTCGGTTCAGTTAACCCTGGGTTTCTCTGAGCGCGTTCATGTGAAACAGGAAGAGTCAATCACGGAAGAGACACAGACACAGCTCATCTGAATATCAAAATCTATCACTAAACTCATGACGAATATTCGACACGGACTGAGTCTGAACCAAGCTGCGCATAAGGAGACTGTTCACATTTGTTAACAGTCTTTATTACAACTGAAATGCAACACTCATAGCATTATGTGAACAAGAAATATACATGTAGGCCTAGTCATCTACAGTCTGCGTCAGCCACATCCATAGTAAAAGTTACAACCCGATATCGCTTTTTTATATAATCCATGCTTGCTTTCAAATAAAGGACTTCTGTCGCCGCTGCTCGAGGTGCTTCCTCCTCTTCCCTCTCTGCTCCTCACTCCCGCCGGACACCGCAGAGATTGATTGACAAAGCGGAGGAGTCTTCTGATTAAAAAAAAAAACTGAGAACTAAAGCCGGTGCAGAGCAGGTTATGAGCTGAGGGCATGTTTCCATGGAGAGCAATAAAATGGTTTAAACACTGTCACATGTAGCTATAATCAATGATACACTATTATGTGGTGAGAATTATAAACAATTTGACACAATTAGTAACGAATGAACCTATTTCATACTTAGAAAGGGAAGGAAAAGGAAACAAAAAAACACAATAGTATGGAAGTCTCCCTCTTCCTATGAACCTATTTTTTCTTCATACTTTCACAATGGTTTCAAGACACACATTAAGTGAACATTCATTTCCTTGGCAGCGCTGAGAGTAATGAAATGGTTTGTTTACTTTCCGTCTCTTAAATGTTTCATGGGGTAAAAAGCCGCCCTCAGAGCACAGGTGCTCTCTCGGTCCAGTGCACTAGAACGTTCCAGCCTCAGCGCATGGGGCTGTGTTTTGGAAAATCCATCTTCCATGCATGTGCGCATGTGCAATAAGAGCCGGTGTGGACTCAGATATCACACAGGGCTTAGGCGAGTACTAACAAGTCTGCATTTTCCTACAGGGCTGAAGGGGACTTAGTAGGGCCGATGCTGATTTGTGGGGATTTTATTTATTATAAGCAAAAGTCTGTAACATAAAACATAAAATACAATCAGAGCCTCTGATTTTCTAATTTTCAATGTTTATCAGCTCAGCTCTCCTGAGGCCGAGGAAGTTGTGGGAAAGGACTCATTTTAAAGCTTTGACTGAGCTCTTTTCAATGCAAAAAGTAGGGAAGTCTCTATCACTTTCGGTTCTTTGTGGTGAAACGTCAGCTTAAGTCAAGATAATCTAGTGGATTTATTGAACTTTAGCATTTAAATTAAGTACATCGTCTAAAACTGTTCCTATGCCATGTTGTTGTTGCTGGATTTCGTCCTCCCTGACCTCCTGCTGAATATTGATGCTGTGTTTCCGTGAGTGCTTTTTCCTTGACGGCCTGTGTGCAGTACATGATCATCCTCTTCCTGGTGTTCGTGGTTCAGCTCTCCGTCTCCTGTGCGTGTTTGGCCATCAACAGGGAGCAGCAGGTGAGGCCCACTTATTCAACATACAACCCACCGATGAACACTAATTACTCAAATAGGGTAATATTCAAGTTCTAGTTCTGCAACATCAGTCCAGGCGCCCGCCGTTCCGACTCAATGTTTTACTTGTATTATTAATGAACAAAGACAAAAGACAGACATCTGCCACTACACCAGTGTTAATTTTGACAACATATTTTAATCTTAGTCTTTTGACGAAAATGTAATTCAATTTTAGTCGAGTTTTAGTAAAAAAAATATCTTCAATTTTAGTCGAGATTTAGTCGACTAAAATGGCAAGTCAATTTAGTCAACTAAATTTAAGACACATTTAGTCAACTTTGTATTTATAATATTCATTATAATCATATTTAATCGAGATCCTCTGCTTCATGAACAAAGCTCAGAGCTGTTCCTTTGGCATTGAATTTACATGATATGAGGCTCTTTCAGACTATCAATAGAAGTTTGGATGATTTTAGTCTCTCCTTTTCATTTTTATTTAGTCTTATTTTAGTCGACTAAAATATCTGGACCTTTTAGTCATAGTTTTAGTCGCATGAAAAACTTTTAATTTAGTTTTAGTCCAATTTTAGTCGTCAAATAAATCACTTTGACTAAAATTAAGACTAAATATTTTAGTCGACGAAATTAACACTGCACTACACTCCTCTAAACTCCAAACAAGGTGCTGTTACTGCCACAGGAGGCTGTAGACCACGTCTGGACAGCTGGCATTCGATGTGATACTGCCCCCTTGTGGCTAGGTGCGACTTTTGGAGGAAAATGTAAAAGTGTAGTGTTTCCTGCAGGATCACTTGCTGGAGGTGGGTTGGAACAACTCCCAGAGCACTCAGAGAGACGTGGAGAAGAGCCTGAACTGCTGCAGCTTCAGACACGTGGACTACAACACCACCTGCACAGCAGTAAGTGCACACAAACACTGTCATTTTTGCCACAGCTTCTACTATTAATACTACTATTATGTATTCTTTTTTCCAACACTAACCCAAGTTCCTACCCTACACAAACGCTTCAGTCTTGTGTTGATTCAGTACAATTACTACTTCAACTCTACCTGTGTTGCTTTAACTACACTGTAGTATTATTACTGCATGTACGATTAAACTATTATATTTATTCAATACTACAAGTCCAGTTTTCTTTAATAATAATAATGAGAAATCATCAATCTTACATAGAGCTTTTCCATCTTGTCCAAGAACACAACAACAGTATATATCTGTAGGCATATTTGATTGACTCACATAAATGTCTCCATTGTGTCCAGACGTGTTTCCCAAACCACTCGTGCCAGCCGTGTGCGGATAAGATCCAGCAGTACGCTGGAAAGGTCCTGAGGATCGGGGGAGGCATCGGGCTGTTCTTCAGCTTTACTGAGGTCAAACTTCTCAGTGTGACTCCACTTACATCTCGCTGTGCCACCATTACCATGGACTACAGATATATTATATATTATGGCTGTGACTCGAACAGAATTCCCAAAACTCATGTAAACCCAGGAAGACTTTCCCCTGAGCCGATCGGCGACCTGCCTGAGCCGATTATAGACAAACTAGGGTATTTTGTAACAGCCTAGCAGAATCAAAACGCAGTGAATTAGTTAAGTTTCTGTGCAGGCTAAATGTCAGGCTGCTGAAAAGGGGCCTTTGTCCAGCGAAGCCACGCACTGCTAGTCCAACCAGTACTACAGGAGCTAACTTTAGTGGCTAGATCAGCACCGATATTGTTTCTGGGGCAGTGAGACAGACAAAATTCCCATCAGCCCTACAGCAAGCTCCAATCAATCATTTAATGTGAAATAAGCACCAAGTACGTCAATAAATCCATCGGCTACATATAAGTTCAAGTTTCATATAAAGCTGCCTTTAAAACAACTGCAGTTGTGCTTGTTGAATGAATAGTTTATCACACAATTCTCATCAACAAGGAGCCGCAGCCTGGAGTATAGTAGCATAGTATCCTAGCCTTTAGTTGCTAGCCGCAAGCGCTAAAACACAAATAATCTGCCTCTGTACCAGTGTTAGGTGGATTTGATCTTAAAAACTGGGGGTCATTCATCCACATTGCATAGTCACTCAATCAAGAAATCCATTTTTATTTGTATAGTACCTTAAAGAAAACAACAGGTTAGCTATGGGAAGGGCATCGGAGTCAAATCTGTCTCTTGTAGTGTTAGCTGTAGGGAGTCTAGAATTAGGACTCATGCTAACAGACTGAATGAGCTGTCAAATGAAGTCCTCAGTTATTAGCACAAGTTGTAAGTAGTAGGGATGTAACGATTCATCGAAAATCTCCTTAAAATGTGAATCGATGTAAAAAATAAAAGAATCGTCTACTCTACGTTTTGCCCGACCAGAATAGTTGCGTTCTCTCATTGCATCGCCAGAAACTTTTTCTCAAGACTTCTCAACACACACCTCCCCATGTAAACACGTACACGTGTAAGGATCGAAGCAGATGCAGCGACAGTTAGTGGCTAACACAGAGATTAATGTTAGCAGCTAACACAGAGATTAATGTTAGCAGCTAACACAGAGATTAAAGTTAGCAGCTAACACAGAGATTAATGTTAGCAGCTAACACGGAGTTTAGCATTAGGACAGAAGTTTACCACAGATTATAAACTGACAAACATCTGACCGACCTGCTCTGATTCTGCTGTTTGTCAAATAATCAAATCTACACTGTAAAATTAGTTCTTAATTGTAGTATTATGTTCTAAATGCAAAATAATAAAAATAATATAAAGTAAAAATCACAGACTTACATGAAAGTTGCAGTTTGGTAAATGTAAGAGGCCTTTTATGTCTGTGTACCAACAGCCTCTAGGTGGCACTGCACTTCCTGTTTGCGTGTCCAGGTGAGCCTATTTAAGGGCCTCAGTGCTGCAGAGTGAAGGCATACAGTTTTGGACCGTGTTGTGTAGGTGTCGAAATATATGGAAATAAAAGGATTCTTCACTCAACACAAGAGTTTTGGGCTCTTTTCATGCGAGCTAAACACCTTTTTACTTTGTCAGCCCAGTAGCCAGTGGTACAGGGCCGCTGGCCGCTACATTAGTCAAAAACGGTATGCCTTCACTCTGCAGCACTGAGGCCACTGCCTTCAGCCTTTAAATAGGCTCACCTGGTCACACAAACAGGAAGTGTAGTGCCACCTAGTGGCTGGTGGTACACAGACATAAAAGGCCTCTAAAATGGCTCTTACAGTAAATAAATGTAAGTCTCAAAATGTTTACTTTGCTACATATCATTTATGCTGATAAATGTGTGTTGCACAGAAGATTAATGAGATTTTTGTAACTTATTGAATCCATCATCAGTGCAGCGTGTGCAGGAGGAGTGGGGAGCGTGGGTGAGGGGAGCAAGCCAGGTGAGGAGAGGGGCAGGACAAGGGTTCACGACTCCACTACTGACAACAACAAAAATCATAAGGACATAGCCCAGGGCCGTTTTAAACGAAAAAACCACAGTCAAAATGATTATAGTTCATTTTTATGTCTTGTAATGTAAAGTTCTCTTACTGAGACAGTTACAGTTTGTTACAAGGACAAAAATGCAGATTGTAAAACAAAATAAACAGATGTTGGCCATTAAATGAGTCATATGAAAAAAGAAAAAAGCTAAAAAGAAAATCGGAAAAAAATCTAAATCGGGAACTTAAACTCTGAAATCGAATTGAATTGGGGCTTGAGTGAATCGTTACATCCCTAGTAAGTAGTAGTGTTTATTTAAGTGTCGATGGTTATTCTTCCTCTCTCTTTTCAGATTTTGGGAGTGTGGTTGACGTACCGCTACAGGAACCAGAAGGACCCTCGAGCAAACCCCAGCGCTTTCCTCTGATCTCCCCACCACCGCCTTCACCCTTCACACCCAACAGACTGTAAATAATGACTGATGTGATGTGGAGAATTCGTGTGAGGTCAATAACATTCTAAAAGGGCCTATTTGTTGTTGTCAGTGGCATTACAGGGCTGTAACTGAGCTTTTATACTGGAGGCCTGCACTAGCACTCATTAAGAGATTTGTGTTGACAAATCGAAACTTCATTTATTTGACCTACCATTTTCACAATCTGCTGTACATTTTGTTTTAGGTTTTCTGTTTAGCATTTGCTTGCATTTTTGCAAGCATAAGTATTTAATATCAAACAAGTTTGGAATATTTTCTGCTTTAAAAGGCAATTGTTGAATCTGCTAAATCATCAAAATGTAATGCTGATTGCAATCTGCAGGTGCTAGGAGTCTATTTATTTCCAAACTGGTTTTGAGCCATAGGATCTGGCAACCCCGGAGTGTGGCATAGGCATAGCAAAGATGTACAATGTTTAATTTTCTCACTGTGTTCATCAACAGGCCTAAGTGGCTAATGCAAAGATAAATTAGCCAAAATAGTGTTTGGCTAGTCGTCTAGTGTTACATTTATGAAATATTAACAACAACATTGTACAAACCCTTCCTATTAGCTTCCTCTGTCACAACGTGAGAATGAGAGGAAATAGGTTTAGGGTCTTTGAGCTTTTAGCTGGCCTGACAAGTCAAGAAAAACGAAATGTTGACGAAATAAACTGCCTTTTTAGTTTTTCAGCATATGCGAGTGTGACTAAATGACAGACACAGTTAGCTTCAGTTAGTGTGTAAATGTATTGCTATTTATTCTCTGCTAGTGTATGCGTTTACAACTCTGTGTGGAGAGAAAGGTATTTAATGACACAAAATGTCCAATGATAGTGCTTTAGACGTGAATGGATTAAAACTGCCACGAGGCCGTTATTACATCTGTTTGGACATGATGTTTGCCTGGACGCTACATTTGCTTGGACAATACATCATTTTTTTGTTTCATTGTTTTAATATTTGTGCAGCCCAGTGAGGCAACTCCTGTTGTGATATTGAGCTATACAAAACAACTTGATTCATTCATTCATTCATTCGTTGAGCAGAGACATTTTTACCTATTTTTTGGTGAGAATCCGGGTTTATCCTTAAGGTTCAATGTATTACAAAATTTGTCTCACATAGAATAATTGACTTCTGTTCAGTCCTTGAACGCAGCACCTCGTACCCGTCTTAACTTTAAATTATTGACTGAAAACTGTAGAGAGTGAGAGTGTGGATTTAAATACTGTATATGTGGCGTGCCTTATGTGTCGTTGGCCTTTTGCATGCTGTATAATATGAAAAGCTGTAAGTACATGGCACTAACTGTTCTCTTCTTCGTACGACTAATAATAAAACTCTAATAAACTTTAATGTGGTTTCACCCATCACTACTCAACAGCTCAACAGTCCCGCCCACTTCCGGTCCTTTGCCGGGGTCCAGAACAGTGGCGGCTCCAGACAATGTTGATTGGGGGGGCAATGGGGGGTCCTGGTCATTTCAAGGGGGTTTTATGAAAATCAACAAAAAATGCAGTGGACACGGCTAATAACTGCATATTACTGCTACTAAACAACAACACAAACACAGCCGATCATCTACTTTGTTTTTAATTAACTAATCAATTCCAGTTTGAAAACAATAGGCTCAAACTTTAATTGCCGTAGCCACACCCATGACAGAAAACATATTTACAAAATAGTATCTATTCTCATACTCTCACCACCTTTTGCTTGCCCTACTTGTGTCCAGTTTCCTCCTATCCTCTTCTCTGCCCCTCTTAACGCCAGCCGTTCCACCTCTCTCCTGTAGGCGGACTCATCACCGTCCGAGATGAGCCCGATGAGGGTGGTGTCGTCCGCAAACTTGATTAGTTTAACGGACTTAAGTCTCCAGTCTCCTCCTGTCCTCTTCTCGGCTCCTCTTAAGTCTCCAGTCTCCTACTGTCCTCTTCTCGGCCCCTCTTAAGTCTCCAGTCTCCTCCTGTCCCCTTCTCTGCTCCTCTTCAGAATCAGAATCAGAATCAGAATCTGAAGGTTTATTGCCATGGTTTGAGAACAGGGTTTACAAACTAGGAATTTTTCTCTTTGTGCAAACGTGCGACACAAAACACATAACACAGAATTAAGATAAAAAATAAGCTAAGAACGTTAAACTATAAGGCTATAGGGGCATGCATAACAAATATTAAATAAATAAGATAAAATAAAAGTGACATATGGTAAGACAACAACAATTTGACAATGAACAACATCTGTATATTCAGATGTGTAGGCATATAAAGTGATATTAAGTGTTATAAAGTGATAGCAGCGGGTCTAAGTGTGGACACACCGCACACTGCAAGTGCAGATACATCCATGAGTCTGTAACTGAGCTACAGAGACTTGTTTTTGTTCATGAGTCTGATGGTGGAGGGGAAAAAACTGTTCAAGTGGCGGGAGGTTTGGGTCTGGATAGACCGTAGCCTCCTGCCTGAGGGGAGAGGGGTGAATAGTCCGTGTCCAGGGTGAGAAGGGTCAGCTGTGATCCGACCCACACGTCTCCGGGTCCTGGAGGTGAACAGGTCCTGGAGAGATGGGAGCTCACAGCCAATCACCTTCTCTGCAGCACGCACAATGCGCTGCAGTCGGTGCTTGTCCCGTTCTGTAGCGCCGGGGAACCACACGGTGATGGAGGAGGTGAGGATGGACTCGATGATGGCCGTGTAGAACTGCACCAGCATCCTGGTTGGCAGCTTAAGTTTCCTCAGCTGCCGCAGGAAGAACATCCTCTGCTGGGCCTTCTTGATGAGGGAGTAGATGGTCGGCTCCCATCTGAGGTCCTGGGTGATGGTGGTGCCCAGGAAACGGAAGGAGTCCACGATGGAAATGGGGGTGGAAGAGTCTGTCAGGGCGAGGGGGGACGGTGGGGCTGTGTCTTTCCTAAAGTCCACGATCATCTCCACTGTCTTCTGGGCGTTCAGCTTCAGGTTGTTGTGGCTGCACCAGGACGCCAGCCGGTCCACCTCTCTCCTGTAGGCGGACTCATCACCGTCCGAGATGAGCCCGATGAGGGTGGTGTCGTCCGCAAACTTGATTAGTTTAACGGACTTAAGTCTCCTCCTGTCCTCTTCTCTGCTCCTCTTAAGTCTCCAGTCTCCTCCTGTCCTCTTCTCTGCCCCTCTTAAGTCTCCAGTCTCCTCCTGTCCTCTTCTCTGCCCCTCTTAAGTCTCCAGTCTCCTCCTGTCCTCTTCTCTGCTCCTCTTAAGTCTCCAGTCTCCTCCTGTCCTCTTCTCTGCCCCTCTTAAGTCTCCAGTCTCCTCCTGTCCTCTTCTCTGCTCCTCTTAAGTCTCCAGTCTCCTCCAGTCCTCTTCTCTGCCCCTCTTAAGTCTCCAGTCTCCTCCTGTCCTCTTCTCTGCTCCTCTTAAGTCTCCAGTCTCCTCCTGTCCTCTTCTCTGCTCCTCTTAAGTCTCCAGTCTCCTCCTGTCCTCTTCTCTGCTCCTCTTAAGTCTCCAGTCTCCTCCTGTCCTCTTCTCTGCTCCTCTTAAGTCTCCAGTCTCCTCCTGTTCTCTTCTCTGCCCCTCTTAAGTCTCCAGTCTCCTCCTGTCCTCTTCTCTGCTCCTCTTAAGTCTCCAGTCTCCTCCTGTCCTCTTCTCTGCTCCTCTTAAGTCCACAGTCTCCTCCTGTCCTCTTCTCTGCTCCTCTTAAGTCTCCAGTCTCCTCCTGTCCTCTTCTCTGTTCCTCTTAAGTCTCCAGTCTCCTCCTGTCCTCTTCTCTGCCCCTCTTAAGTCTCCAGTCTCCTCCTGTTCTCTTCTCTGCTCCTCTTAAGTCTCCAGTCTCCTCCTGTCCTCTTCTCTGTTCCTCTTAAGTCTCCAGTCTCCTTCTGTCCTCTTCTCTGTTCCTCTTAAGTCTCCAGTCTCCTTCTGTCCTCTTCTCTGCTCCTGTTAAGTCTCCAGTCTCCTCCTGTCCTCTTCTCTGCTCCTCTTAAGTCCACAGTCTCCTCCTGTCCTCTTCTCTGCTCCTCTTAAGTCTCCAGTCTCCTCCTGTCCTCTTCTCTGTTCCTCTTAAGTCTCCAGTCTCCTTCTGTCCTCTTCTCTGTTCCTCTTAAGTCTCCAGTCTCCTTCTGTCCTCTTCTCTGCTCCTGTTAAGTCTCCAGTCTCCTCCTGTCCTCTTCTCTGCTCCTCTTAAGTCCACAGTCTCCTCCTGTCCTCTTCTCTGTTCCTCTTAAGTCTCCAGTCTCCTTCTGTCCTCTTCTCTGTTCCTCTTAAGTCTCCAGTCTCCTTCTGTCCTCTTCTCTGCTCCTGTTAAGTCTCCAGTCTCCTCCTGTCCTCTTCTCTGCTCCTCTTAAGTCCACAGTCTCCTCCTGTCCTCTTCTCTGCTCCTCTTAAGTCTCCAGTCTCCTCCTGTCCTCTTCTCTGTTCCTCTTAAGTCTCCAGTCTCCTCCTGTCCTCTTCTCTGTTCCTCTTAAGTCTCCAGTCTCCTTCTGTCCTCTTCTCTGCTCCTGTTAAGTCTCCAGTCTCCTCCTGTCCTCTTCTCTGCTCCTCTTAAGTCTCCAGTCTGTTGAGCAGGGGCGTAGCACCAAATTCTGGGCCCTAGGTACAGACTTGAACCTTAATTGTTAAATAGGCAGGGGGATGTACAGGGGACACAGGTAATAAATGTAAGAAATAAGCATTAAAATGTTTCAAAACGCTAGTTTATATTAATTCCCCGGCGCTACAGAACGGGACAAGCACCGTCTGCAGCGCATTGTGCGTGCTGCAGAGAAGGTGATTGGCTGTGAGCTCCCATCTCTCCAGGACCTGTTCACCTCCAGGACCCGGAGGCGTGTGGGTCGGATCACAGCTGACCCTTCTCACCCTGGACACGGACTATTCACCCCTCTCCCCTCAGGCAGGAGGCTATGGTCTATCCAGACCCATACCTCCCGCCACTTGAACAGTTTTTTCCCCTCCGCCATCAGACTCATGAACAAATACAAGTCTCTGTAGCTCAGTCACAGACTCATGGATGTATCTGCACTTGCACTGTGCGGTGTGTCCACACTTAGACCCGCTGCTGTCACTTTATCACTTTAAACACTTAATATCACTTTAAATGCCAAAACATCTGTATATACAACCGCTGTTGTTCATTGTCAAATTGTTGTTGTCTTAACATATGTCACTTTATTTTATCTTATTTATTTAATATTTTGTATTTTATGCATGCCCTTATAGCCTTATAGTTTAACGTTCTTAGCTTATTTTTTATCTTAATTCTGTGTTATATGTTTTATGTCGCACGTTTGCACCAAGTAAAATTCCTAGTTTGTAAACCTTGTTCACAAACCTTGGCAATAAAACGAATTCTGATTCTGATTCTGATTCTGAATTCATATACGTTTCCTCATGGCTGTGTATTCCAGAGTATGGCCACTTCATGAACACAAAGACCAAAGCTTCAGCCTGTTTTGGTCTCACCATATTTGGATCCTACATTTAGGTGTAGGCAACAGTTTATATAGCTATTGTTGGCACAGGCCATCACAGACATTTTCACTACGTCAAACGAGTGTCTAAAGCTGCGCATTTAACGAGTCTGCAAATGCTCGCGGCTAATTTGCATAATTAATTCGCGCGACCTGTGGCTGTTGTACCTGTTTTGGCCTGATGGCAGTCAATAGATAAAAGGAAAGGGAAACGTCAGTGATTAAAATAAGGAGAGAAGGAGCGGAGAGCGCGCGCTGCCTCACTCTGCACCGGCAGCAGCAGTGCAGGCAGAGAAGGAGGCACTCGCCTCAGCTCATGTTTAACTGTCATTTATCACAGGAAGTTACATCCCAGGCCGCTATTATACTGTCAGATAAGAGCCCAGAGCGAAAGCAAGACTATGTCTCTTTCCTAACTCTGAGTCATTGCATTAAGGAGCTCACCTCCCTCAAACACACGCATTTGAGTTGAAGCGCGCGGTGCTGAACGCCGAGTGTGGGCTAAACCATTTGGCACATTTTTAAAGGGGTGTCAGGCCCTAAGATAGTATCCATCATTATTGTTTGTGCACAATTCTGAATAGAAACCATTAAGTTTAAGGAGACATTTCTACCATCACTAAAGTCAGTGTCTGTTAATCCATCCCCACAGGGAAAAACCTGGGCGTGATCTTTGACTCTGAACTGATTTTGATTCCACACATGAATATGGACTGGCTGAACTGCTGCCCTCTGGAGGCTGTTTAGAGCCAGCACAATTTGTTTCAAGAAAGGCTCAACATTATTAGACAAATGAATTCAGCCACGAATTAAAAGAAGAAGAAGAAAAAAGGAACATCAAACTACCAGAAATGTAGCCTACTTCAAAATAACACTCGAGCTAAGAACCATGTGGGACTTTTTTTTATTTGACCACATGTCTGTTTTGTGATTTCGCTAAACCTAGTCATTTCTTTTTACTTGGCAACAGGAAATATCTATCTACATCAAAACTTTACAGCACGGAGATGTTGAGTCACACACACAAATCCTTGTAATTCTATTTTAGTGAGGACACTCATAGACATAATGTATTACCCAGACCCTAACCCTGAACCCTAACTTTTTTTTTATCACAGTTTTTTATAAATGTTCCAATATAGCAAAAACAATAACAGATAACAAATGAGTCAAAAACGAAATAATTTCAAAACATCATAAATATGCAATTCAAAATGGTAAAGCCCTAACCCTAACCTTAATCCTAACTCTAATCTAAACCCAATTCTAACCCTAACCTTAATCCTTAAGTAATTCAGATATTTTAGCTTCTTCAAACTCACAAGTGAGAACTTTTCCTCTCCCAATAAAATCATATCAAGTCTCACTGTCGCTTTCTTTTTCATTAATAAAAGTCTATGACGATGAAGTTGTTCAAATGATCACCCAGGTGCTCCTAAATAAACACAGAACTGAGGTTGTTTGGTGCGTGTTGCTCGTGGGACCTGCTCAGGTGTAACACACACCTGTTAAATGCAGCATCGATGCCGACTCGCTGTGAAGGAGCTGATCAGACACTTCCCCTCACTGAGTGACAGAACTCCACTCCGCAGGCAAACGCAAACTGAGTGATAAGGGGTAGGGTGAGGGAGGAGGGAGCGGTTTCGGAAAGGCCCTAGGTCAGGGTTTTGGCACAATGCCCACAATCTTCATAACAGTCAGTCTTCATAACTTCAGATATATTCGCTCATCAATGACACTTGAGGCAGCTAGGATGTTTCATGCTATGGTGTTCTCGCACATCGAATATTGTTTTACAAACTGGTCTCTTACAAACGAAACCACTTTTAGACAAATAGAATCCTTATATAAAAAAGCTTTACAAGTTTTTGCCAGAAAACCTGTTTCGTAACCACTGCCGCATTCTTGATACGTACAACCTTCTAAACTTCGAAAATGTTAAATACTTTAAATTTGCCTGAATGGTCTAAAATACTCAATGGACTTGCACCGACGCCATTAAGGGAATTCGTAAAATGGAAATCCTCTTCTGGCAGAACCACTCGGTCTAATGTTAGAGCAGACTGTGAAGTGCCCTTCCGACACCACCTTTGGCCAGACTGTTCTTTCAGTCAGAGGCTGTAACATCTGTACAGTAAACTACTCATCGCCCTCGATGCAGTTGCACCATTCAAACTTAAAAAGATGAATCCCAAACCCCTTCCCCCCTGGAGAAACGAGGAGCTAAAGCAACTCAAGAGAAATTGCAGGAAGGCCGAGAGGAGATGGAGGAAATTCAAAATAACAATAAATGATCAAATATTCCGTGCTCAACAAAAGACCTACAATACAGCAATAAGAAATGCTAGAAATAAATTATTTGCCACAATAATCACCAACCACAAAAATAACCCAGAAGTCCTATTCTCAACAATAGAAAATGTTTTAAATCCTGATTTTAACAGACCTCCTTTAAACCCCACAGACGCTCTCTGTGAGGCGTTTGCAGACCAGGGGAAAGATAGACACTATCAGATGTAATATTTTATCTACAGTCATTGTCTTTTAATCCTTCCTCACAGGTGAAGAACCTGGGTGTGATTTTTGACTCTGAGCTGACTTTAATTCCACACATTAAGAATATCACAAAGATAGATTTTACCATCTAAAGAACATAGCCAGAGTCCGGCCCATTCTCTCTCGGGCCAACACGGAGACACTAATGCATGCGTTTATCACCAGTCGTATTGACTACTGTAATGTCCTGCTTTCTGGTCTTCCCAAAAAGAGTGTCTCAGGTTTACAACTTCAAAGTTCTGTTAATGGTTTTTAAATTTCTTAATGGTCTTGGTCCTTCTTATCTTTCAGAACTGCTTTTACCTTATGAACCTTCACGACCCCTTCGCTCCTCCGGCAGGGGTCTCCTAGTTATTCCTAAAGTCAACAGAAAGACTCACGGCGAGGCGTCTTTCCAATATTATGGCCCTCGCCTCTGGAACGACCTGAGGAGGAGCTCAAGACCCACCTTTTTAGCTTAGCTTTTAACTGACATCTATTTATTTAGTCCTAATGATATATTGTGTGTGTATGTGTGTGTGTGTGTGCGCGTGTGCCTGTTTGTCTGTTTGTTATCTGTAAAGCGATGATACCTTGTGATACCTTTCGGTATGAAAAGCACTTTATAAATAAAGTTTGATTTGATTTGATCTGGAACAGCATCCCTCTCACTATAAGAGAATGCCCCACATTTAACACATTTAGGACTCATTTAAAAAACTGGTTGAAATCCAACAATGTGCTCATTAGACCCTGTACAGATCTCCTGCAGGACTGAGCCGAGTGTCAGGATCCTCTGCAAAGGCGTTGCTTTATAAATAATAATTGTACATATTTATCCTTATAATGTCTGTTTGAACTGTATGACCTGCCCTTGCACCAACATCTCCATTCTATTGTGCAACTCACAGAACGAGCGTTCGGATGTTGGTGTGTGAGTTGTGTCGGCATTTGTTGTGTAGGTGTGTAGCCTCAACTTTTAAATTGTTTTATGTTTTATAATTGTTGTTGGCATTATACACCTTGCCCATGGACAACAGATGACAACTAGCTTTGCAGCTAATACTGACACATTACAGAAATGTTCCTTAATGTGTACTGTCCCTGTCAAATAAACTAATAAAAATAAATGCATCGGGCCAAGGCAGTGTGGGCGCCAAAATGAAAGCACACAGCTCGTTTCATTGATTAGTTCAGCAGGTACTTGCAGCATTACAAGAATATAATTAAATACACAGATTTTAAGTGTTGTGTCTGTTAATAGTTTGGCAGAAAGAAATTTGAACTAATGAACTGCTGAACTAATGAATAAGATGGTGCTTTTATTTTGGTGTGCTGGATCGAAACAGGAAGTCTCTTCTTGGGCGGCGTTGTTTTTAATATTTGAACTTATGCACAAATTGAAAATGTTATAGATTCCATTAAATAAATCTCATTCACTGTGTTTATCCACTCAGGCATGCGGGGGGCTCGGGAAGGAGCCAGCATCTTGTAATTGCCTTTTTGGCTCCTGTCAAAATAGTATACAGGTATTTATCTTCATGTCTATGCATATTGTCCAAATTTCCCCAAAAAATTGTGGAAAACTGTAGTAGTATGTTCTTAACCTTAAATATACAAATTAAAGCTTTATGAAATTCAAGCCAAAAGGGTTTAATCTTTGGGCATTCTCAAAATATATGCCAGTGCCCTGCATCCCGAGTCCCACACAACAGCAGGCTGTGCCTTTTGCCTTTTGCCTTGGTGTTAGGACAAAGCGCACTAAACATTTCCAGCTAAACTCTCGCCATTTATGGGAATTCGTACATTTCCGAGAGGATTCACATATGTTATACCATTCTTCATTAGTTATTGAAAAATTTCCTTAATTTTACCATTATTATTTGATGTACAGTGGTCCCTCGTTTATCGCGGGGGTTACGTTCTAAAAAGAACCCGCAATAAACGAAATCCGCGAAGTAGACAGCTTTATTTTTTACAATTATTATATATGTTTTCAAGGCTGTAAAACCCCTCACCACACACTTTATACATGTAACCCTTTTACCACCCGGCTCGTTGTATCACTATTATGATAAAAGAGACATTCCAATGTAAAAAACAAATCTAGGTTTATAGTATGATCCTCACCTTTTAAATTATTAAAATGAGGCTTCCCAGATATAAAAGCTATTGGATAACTTGAAATATATATCTTTAAATAAAAATGACCAAGTGAATATTACAGTGTATGAAAAACACAGAGTAAATAGTTCAAAAGTGATTGTATTAAACAATTAATAATAAGTAATGAATGAATTCCCCCTAGGGGTGGGCGATATTGACAAAAATGAATATCTCGATATTTTTTTTCAAGATATCGATATTCAGACGATATTTTTGCAATCCTTCAAAGAAATGTGATGTAAACTCTAGGTGGGGCTGTTGCACAAAGTGTTCGTGCTTTTTTTATTTTTACTATCAGATCTACTAAACGCATTTGCCACCACTTGTCAGACTAAAAAGAAGCATGTGACCACGTATCAGCAAATACTCACGGAACAAGCATCGCAAACAACGCTTATTCCCAGAGCGTCAGACCAACATTAAGGCAAAAGTTTACTATAGACGGCAGTCAAACAGCTCCAAAACATAATTTAAACAGCAGACTATGAAACAGCAGATTACCTAACAATGCATTCACCCAAATGATATGAGAGCATAAAGGAGTCGTTTATGTCCTGCTAAAGTTAACAAAAGCGAGATGTAAACCGTGCAGCATCGCGTCCTCCTTACGGCAGCTTCCACACTTCATCTTGTGTCGCCAGCAAAAAAGTCCCGTTGCGAGGAGTCGTCCAAAAAACGAAGAATATCCGAGTAATCCACCGTTGTTGCGCTTGAAGCTATTTAACAAGTGATTGACAGTAACATACTAACGGCACGCTGTAATGACGCAAGACGTCAGGGCCACTCTGACCCCCACAGAGGCATCATGGGCAGTTCCCCGTAATAATAAATACAAATGTTTAGAAGTTAAAAGAAGCCCTGTTCAGAGGCTATTACGGTGGATCTCTTGGGGAAATGTATTCCATCTTTTTGATTATATTATACAACCCAATTTTCTAACGATACAATCACGAAGCTCACCACTTGAGGACGCCACAGACGGTTAAGAAAAATGTTTAACTTTAGACTTCAGTTTTTCGCAAACAACGCAGATTTGGCCTTTTTTAGCAGCTATTTTATTAATCGTACACCAGCTTTGCTCTTTATGTTTTTGGATTGTTGCTTCAACCTAAGAAACGCCATAACACACAGGTAAGAACTCCGTCGTTGTTTTGCACATTAGTAGCAGCTTACGCGCGTGCAATTGAGGAACGATTGTGATTTTGTACAAAAAAAACATAAAATACAGTCAAACCAAACCCGACAGTATTGAAGTCGCTGCATATAATTGTTTAGAAGGTTATAGTGTGCGTTATTTGTTTTCTCTTTAACTTCCTTCTGCTCTTTTCATGTTTGGGGGTCGTATTGTACAAATTATGAAATATTATCTTGATATCCATTTTTGCATATCGTCCAGACAACAATTTCGATATTATCGTCTAAACGATATATCACCCACCTCTAATTCCCCCCCCCAAAAAAGTCAACCGTTTGTACCACGAGTGCACTCGATTTAGTAGCAAGCTTGCATTTGTTGGCGCGCGTTGGAGCTCATATGGAAAGGTTTTGGGTTAATCCTACCGATCTTCCTCACGTTCGGGTCCACACGGTCAAAGGAGCAAAAGATGCGCACACACCACGGAATCCACTCTCCTGACTGTCGTCCTCAACGCAGGTGAGTGCAGATCTCCAGCGGCCACACCGTCTCTCCCCCGTCTGGGTCTGAGGTAAGCAGACACGGCGATAGCAACTTTAGCTTAGCTCTAAGCTCCTCCAGCTACGGGCTGGGAGAAGCATAGGCCCAATCCCAATTCTCCCCCTTAGCCCCCCGCTTAGGCCTTTCCCTTCGTTTTGCGCGTTCACGAGAGACGAAGGGGTGTCCCAATTGTATTTTGCGGTGAGGGGTAGGGGTGAGGGAGAGGGCCACATAGCCCTTCAAGCGAGGGTTTTTCAGATGCACACTTCAGACGAAGGGGTAGGAGGAGTTTGACAAAACATGGAAATAAGCTGCGAAATGAATTCACGAACATCATCAATAAGCACTCTTACAACATTTATAAAGTTTCAGAACGCTTCGTTCATGACTTTATTCGCTTTGTGCAACAATTAGTACAGTCCATTGCTTTATACGTGTCAGTTCTACGTTTTCGCTTTGCTGCTGCAAATGCTCCGTGTATTTGTGCTGTATTGACTGACTTTTGGCATTTCTTTCCAAACTTTCGATACGTCGCTAATGTCATAACACACGGGGTTCATCGCTGCTGCACCCGCGGTCTGTCTCCCCGCGCCGCTGTGCTCTGAGCCCGGGTCCGAGGCTGTCTGTCTCCCCGCGCCGCTGTGCTCTGAGCCCGGGTCCGAGGCTGTCTGTCTCCCCGCGCCGCTGTGCTCTGAGCCCGGGTCCGAGGCCGTCTGTCTCCCCGCGCCGCTGTGCTCTGAGCCCGGGTCCGAGCCTGTCTGTCTCCCCGCGCCGCTGTGCTCTGAGCCCGGGTCCGAGGCTGACTGTCCCCGCCCTGTGCGCACTGCGAGCGGGTCTACCTCTGCTCGTCCCCGCTGAGTGGCTACAAGAACTTTGTGATACCTTTCAGTATGAAAAGCGCTTTATAAATGAAGTTTGATAGATGGACGAGCGGATCGGCTGATCTCTGGCAGCTCTGGCTGCAGCCACAGCGACAGGGGGAAGGAGAATGTAGCGCCGAATGAAGCAGAAATTGATGACAATCTGTAGGGTTTGGGCTGAGTTTAGGTGCTTGTTTAGGTGTTACAAAACAGCATCAATCAAGTGATGAACTGGTTTTGTAGAAACATGCTATAGAGACAAGTAGGCTTGCTTTTTATTTACATAACCGGATTCATCTGTGTTAATAGTAAATGCAGTCAAATGGAGGGCTGTCCCATTTCTTAGGGCGGTCTTTTCAACCCTCGCCCTTAGCCCTTGGTTGCAGGGTGTAGGGAAAGGGCAAGGGCTAGGGCTAGGGGAAGGGCTAGGGGTAGAAAAGAGAATTGGGATTGGGCCTTAAACTCACCCCCTTGGTCGTCCACGAGTCCTCCACGGTCCTCCGGAGCAAGGGGAAGTAATCCAGGCCGACAGAAGCACAGCTTCTATCAAGCACAAAACTTCTGCGAGCGCCGCCATTTCAGTTCATTGCTTCGTGCTCCTCGTGTGTTGTTCTCTCTCTCTCGCTCACTCGCTGTGCGTAGCTACGTGCGTGGTTGACGCCAGCGCAGTCAAAACAATAACGAAATAAAATATACTGGGGTTTTAACTTATAAATAATGAAGTTATCTGTGTTTATGAACGATTTTAAACCTTAAGCAAAGTGCATATTTTAACAAATATGAAATCAATAATCTCATGAAATTAAACATTGTTATTACTAATGAATTATAAACAAAGTATCCTGATACAAAATAATCAGGTTATTACATACACTTCTGTCACCATTTTTTTCTTTTTTTTGTACACAAGAAACGACCAAAGTTTTATCAAAGCACTTTCAGGCTTCAGAAGGCGAGTGTTTAGCTCAGGCGAGCGCCACATGCTGTGTTTATTTTCATGAAAAAGTTCAGAGAGTCGGAGCTGCTCATGCCCGGCCTGTGCTGCTGTGACTCTGCGGTGTGTGCGCTGATGTGATGACGGGACACACAAGGATGGCTCACTCTGCGACTAGCCAATCAGGACGCAGAACACAACGCGCGTGTGGCGTTCATACGCTGTAAAAAAGCATACAATATTGTGCTCAAAATAAAACCGCGTTATAGCGAGGGACCACTGTCCGTAGAGTGACACCTCTTTGTCCCTTTATAAAACTCCTCATCATGGAGATGGGTCCCCGGGCCGGGTCGCACAAATTTCATTGTACAGTTCATGACAAATAAAAAGCAACAAACAACAAATAAACAATAACACCTTTAACTACAGTATTTTTATAAGTTTTCAATTGTGTTTTAATCCAAAGGTTTTGATATGTTCATCATTTGTATGAGCTAGGACGGCATGGATTGGCGGATTTCAATGTCTCTAGCATGGACTGGTATAGGACCTTTAAGTTAAGGAAAATGTATCCACTTTAACTGAGTAACTGAGTAATGTTAATGTTGGAGGTTAATTAGTTTAGGTTAATTATGAAATAATTTTTTTCCATACACAATGAAGGCTTATATTTTAATATTTTAATTTTAAACAGTGTTTGGCCTTTTATCTGTTATTTCAGCAGAGGATTCATTCTGTCTATGGAACAGTTTGGACCCCGAAGTACCTTGGTTATTTTGTGTAATGGCACACTTATAGGCCTATGTTATAGCACAGGCCTATGTTATAGCACAGGCCTATGTTATAGCACAGGCCTATGTTATAGTACAGGCCTATGTTATAGTACAGGCCTATGTTATAGTACAAGCCTATTTTATAGTACAGGCCTATGTTATAGTACAAGCCTATGTTATAGTACAAGCCTATGTTATAGTACAGGCCTATGTTATAGCACAGGCCTATGTTATAGCACAGGCCTATGTTATAGTACAGGCCTATGTTATAGTACAAGCCTATGTTATAGTACAGGCCTATGTTATAGTACAGGCCTATGTTATAGTACAAGCCTATGTTATAGCATGCCAATCACAGACATCATGTTGCTGACTTCTAAAATGGCCTTGTTTGATAAGAAAAGATCATAGCCAGTTTAATTCATGCTCTTTATTCCATTGGCATAAGTAATACATAATACATAATAGTAATGCATTATTGCTGGGACTTAAATGCTAAGCTCTAGGCATAGCACAGGTAGATGGTGACACCGCGGTTCCCTGCGTTCAGGTTTCTTTCTACCACATGGACGCCAAGCTCTTTGTATTTTGCAACAGCGTTCTTGTTGGTCAGGAGCACCATTGTATTGAGCTTCTTTGTGCCCCCTTTTGTCTTGTACCACAGGTAGACAGGGCTTCCACCGGTCTTTTGATTGAGGT
This sequence comes from Proterorhinus semilunaris, assembly GCA_021464625.1. NCBI lineage: Eukaryota > Metazoa > Chordata > Actinopteri > Gobiiformes > Gobiidae > Proterorhinus > Proterorhinus semilunaris. Next base: position 25,510,591 of record CM038360.1, read on the forward strand.
TGACATCCACCACATCAAAGCCATCACGCTTAGCCGCGCTGTACTCATCGGGGTGGGTGGAGATGCTCAGGTCAGTCAGGCCTTTGGAGTCGTCGACGGTTTTGCGGTACCAGACAAACACCTTAGCTCCTCCAGGTGCACCCATGTTGGTGTTGACATCCACACGAGTGTAGCCTTTAGAGAACAGCTCGGAGTCAGAGTTGTGGTCAGAGGTGGCGGTGACGTCGCAGATGTGTAAGACCTGCTCCCTCTTCAGCCAGGCGTAAATGTAGTCTTGTCCAGCGTCAAGGTTCAGGTTACAGCTCACCTGCTCCCATTTACCTCCTGCTTTCAGATGACCAGCCTCAGCTTCAGGAGTTGTAGTGACATTGACATCCACAATGGGAACATCGTATTTTCCTTTGATCCTGGAGAACCACATGTAGATGGCAACGCCTGGGGTTCCTTCGTTCATATTTCGGTCGATCTTGATGTAGCCGGCCACCTCCAGCCCAGTCTCCATTTCCTGGTCGAAAGAGACCTGGACCCTGGTGACAGCGGCGGCATTATCGCCTTTCTTGAACCAAAGGTAGATGTTCCATCCCGCTCCAGAGTTGAGGTTCACATCGATTTTCTTGAAACCTTTCCCCTTGAGCTCTGACTCATCTGCTCCACTGATGGAGACACTGAGGTCTGTGATGTAGGACATGTTCAGTACCTGTCAGGAAAAAGAATGTCAAATGTAATTTAAAAAAGTAAGCGCTGGGAAGAACTGAAGTCTATCAGTGTCAGAGCTTACCTCGCTGCAGAGTTCTACTGTAGGTGGAATGTGCTGTGGAGAGTGAATTGTGCTGTGGTTTCATGGCGCCTTATATACAAGTCTCTCACAACTGTATCTGGGAGGTGGCCTTTTTGCTGGAACCAACAAGATGATAACAGCTGTTCCAGCATGTTTCCTGGCCGAGGTGTGTCCACGTGAGGCACATTTATGAAGATGGGGTGTAATTCATTACACTTCACATTTTCTTTCGCATTTTTATTTTGTTAGTTATTAGTGTTGCATATGATCGCAAACAATCCATTATAACAATGAGATATACTAATAAGAGAAATGCCACCACCTATCAATAAATATAAAAGATATGTTACTTCATTTTTCACTAAAGACATTAGTGATGTGTCTTTAGTGAAAAATGGGACAAGTGACTCCACACTTTACAGCGTCTCTAAAGAAAATGTGCTCTGATGTAACAGATTGTCGCCAATGGAAATCTTTACTTGTGTTAGTTTTAAAGTAAAACCTAAAGTGCTCTGGTATCACGATTTGATTCAACTAAATTGTATGCATAAAAATACATATTTGATACACATTCAATAAGAATATCAAGTTTGACAAAAACGGTTGACGGGTTCATTTGTAGAAACATTGGAAAAATAAATGCTTGCACATTTCTCTTTTACATAACAGTGTGTTTCATTACTGTTTCAGTGCCATGAAAATGTAAAGTCACTCATTCTTAATCAAATTCACACAACTTTAGCTTCACAAGTGCAAAAACTATTCTGAATTTTTTTTTTTTAAACGTATACATCTGTTTTTGTAAATAAACATTTGCGGACGGTGCTCGCTTGCTTCCAAAAACTGTTGTGTTCTTCACACAATAAGGTGTGCAGCCATCTCCAACTGAGATGACTTCAGCTCATACTTAGGACCATCTGAAGTTTGAGATTTTATTAAATTTAACATCATTTATTTTCATCTCTGAACCCCCGCCTGAACCGAGCACATTTTCTCCAGTTTGGCTTTAACACAAAGTCAGTTAATTTATCACATTGGTGATAAATTAACCAATGTGCTGCTTCATTTCATTGATGTTTCATTCTGCAACAAGGAAGCAATAAAGCACCAGCGGGCAGCCCCTTTACGGGTGGAGGATAATAATAAGTTACTCACCATTGCTCTATGACCTGACAAGGATGTGGAAAGCAGTTCAATATGTAGTATTTTTCCAACGAGGAGTGTAGAGACAAAAATATAATCTATACGTGAAAAGGATTGATATTGTGAAGAAAAGCAAATTCACTTAGGGAAGGATATTTCATACGCCAAGCATCTGCCACAGAGCAATCTGGTGCCCATTGCTGAAGGGCAGCACTTGCTAGTCGTTGATCTCTTGACTCATTGACACCGGTTCATCACAAGTGTGTGACCATACAGCGTTAAGTCACCACCTATTATCAAAGAATAATCAGATCATTCAAGTATGGTTTTGGTTAGGTAGTTGTACAAATCAGCACCATATGTGTTGGGTGCATATACAGAGAAAAAGGCAATTTTTGTTTCCTTAATAATAGTGTAAAGACCGGCAGGGTAGTTTAGCACTATTTTGATTATATCTACCGTACAAAGTTTTAGTATTACGGTATCGAGCTTTGGTAACCATAGAAACGGGAGACATAGAAACGGAAATCAGCTTGAACAAAAGAAAAAAGACGAAAGATAAAGTCTACAAAGGTTCACGGTTCAAACGAAAAGGCCAAATGGAAAAACAGTTAAAGACTACAAGGGTTAGCGTCGGTCAATTGGGGAACAAGGTTTGTAAAGTGAATAAATTATATATTTGAGATACTTGAAATGTTTATTGTAATGTTGGTAATGCTAATGGAGGAAACCGATGTAATGAGCTGTAACGGTCAAAATGTAACGTATAGTTTTATTTGTTTTATATAGCTCTTACGTTGGTTGACGGCAATAAAAGTCATTTAACCATCAGTTCTGGCCTTCTCAGTATTGGCTGGATGCTACAAATAGTTTGAACCCATGTGATACGTCCTTCAGCATCTCTGTCAGATCCTAGTATAGTCTTTGATAGAACGATTAAAAAGAATAGACACACCTCTGGTCTTTTTAGTGTTTGAGGACGATGCAACTACATGATGTTTATTTTGCATTTTGGCCACATCTGTATCTAGAAGATGAGTCTCCTGTAGAAGTGCAACATCTATCTTTTCCTTTTCAGAAGATCTAAAACACTGATTCACTTTTGAGGGATGTTTAGACCTCTCCCATTCCAGGACAAAATGTTCAAGGACATGATTTATATTGCAATTATTATTTATTTACAATACAATAGCACTTTGAATTGTAAATAAACTTCTGTAGACGACAGTGACTAAATAACGGCTGCTTCTTTAAGAAACAGTAACAGGAGACTTCCCAAGAATCCAGATTTAAAGTTGACAACGCCTCTGGTCACAGTGTCTGCTCTGAGCCAATCACAGCTCTCTGCCACCTTTTCTAAAGAATTATGAGTTGGCTCACTGTTCTGATGTTTGTTTTGATAACGTCTTTTCCTAAGAATCATAAACCCCTCCCTCAGTGACGAGGTCATGCACAAAGATAAGAAAATGATCAAATGAACTTTCATTTGATTTCATTTTTGAACAAAGTGTTTTCTGTATGAAATAGAGTGTAGTATGCAGGACCAAGTGTGTTGCATAAAGGAGGGAGTGTGTTACAGAATTTAAACTAGAGTTCAAAGCCCTTTGTTTAAGGTATGGGTACATGTGTTTAAGGTATGGGTACATGTGTTTGAGGTATGGGTACATGTGTTTGAGGTATGGGTACATGTGTTGAAGGTATGGGTACATGTGTTTGAGGTATGGGTACATGTGTTTAAGGTATGGGTACATGTGTTTGAGGTATGGGTACATGTGTTTGAGGTATGGGTACATGTGTTTGAGGTATGGGTACATGTGTTTGAGGTATGGGTACATGTGTTTGAGGTATGGTAACAAAAGCTTCCAGTTGTGTTACTTTAGTCTAAGCATGGGTCTATAGTGTTCAAAAACTGTAATAATGTTACCTCCGCAATTTCCAGTACTGTTGAAATGAGCATTTTTTTGCTGAATACCTGCATATTTCAACTTAGTGTTACTTCATTAAATGCATTCTTGTTACTAAGAACATACCCATGAAAGTGATTGCCTTAAAAATACTCAGTAAAGGTATGTTTATCGTGATAAATTAACCAATGTGCTGCTTCATTTCATTGATGTTTCATTCTGCAACAAGGAAGCAATAAAGCACCAGCGGGCAGCCCCTTTACGGGTGGAGGATAATAATAAGTTACTCACCATTGCTCTATGACCTGACAAGGATGTGGAAAGCAGTTCAATATGTAGTATTTTTCCAACGAGGAGTGTAGAGACAAATATAATCTATACGTGAAAAGGATTGATATTGTGAAGAAAAGCAAATTCACTTAGGGAAGGATATTTCATACGCCAAGCATCTGCCACAGAGCAATCTGGTGCCCATTGCTGAAGGGCAGCACTTGCTAGTCGTTGATCTCTTGACTCATTGACACCGGTTCATCACAAGTGTGTGACCATACAGCGTTAAGTCACCACCTATTATCAAAGAATAATCAGATCATTCAAGTATGGTTTTGGTTAGGTAGTTGTACAAATCAGCATCATATGTGTTGGGTGCATATACAGAGAAAAAGGCAATTTTTGTTTCCTTAATAATAGTGTAAAGACCAGCAGGGTAGTTTAGCACTATTTTGATTATATCTACCGTACAAAGTTTTAGTATTACGGTATCGAGCTTTGGTAACCATAGAAACGGGAGACATAGAAACGGAAATCAGCTTGAACAAAAGAAAAAAGACGAAAGATAAAGTCTACAAAGGTTCACGGTTCAAACGAAAAGGCCAAATGGAAAAACAGTTAAAAACTACAAGGGTTAGCGTCGGTCAATTGGGGAACAAGGTTTGTAAAGTGAATAAATTATATATTTGAGATACTTGAAATGTTTATTGTAATGTTGGTAATGCTAATGGAGGAAACCGATGTAATGAGTTGTAACGGTCATTACATCGGTGGAATACGCTTGAGAAAAGAGTAACACATTTGACTCTAAAGTGTCTGTTGTCCCAAGAGTGTGTCTGTATGCATACATTTTCAAATACTTGACAAATGACAAATGCTTGTTTTGAACTAGACATGTTGTTTTCCCGTCTGTTTTTCTTCATTGTAATTTTACGATAATACCTGTCAGTAAGAAAATTGGCCCCGGCTCCTGGATTTACTGTAAGTAAGTGGTGCAATCCTGCTGTCACCCTGTAATGGATAAAGGCATTTGTGTGCCACAGCATGTTTTCAAAGATGTCTTGGCATGCTCATTTTCATTTCTCTGTGAAAACAGCGACACAAACAGCTCATTTCACGGCCACAGCCCCACACGAAAAGGCACGACTTTATATCACCAAACGTTCACGAGAATCACCTTTTTAAGCTACATTTCAACCGGGAAAAGAGTTTAGCGGCACTTACTGAGTTTGGAGACGAACTGTTCAGCTTCACCTCGCCGCTTGCGGCTCGCCTCTCTCCGCTTTCTCCGCTGTCTCCTCCATCTTGGAGCGGAGGCCCGTCTCCTTTTCTTATTAAATCCACTGAAATACGTCCCGCTTCTTCGTGTCGCCGACTTTTATCTCTATTTGACAGAACTATAGCCAAGTTTAATTCTTCGTAGCAGTAGGAGCCTTGCACTGCGATGTTGTGACACGGTTGACAGCGCTGACCAAACTGGGACACGCACATGTTTTCGCACACTCACAAACACGGCCTATCTTTGCAGATTTGGGGTCAGTTTTTGAAGCTGGAGGAGTAATGAAGCGGTAGAGACACAGACGTGCTGTGTTATCAAACATCAGCTGTTTGTCAGAATCGTGTAGTGTGCTTGCTCTGACGATTCTCAGTCGTTAAGTGCATAGGCGCCGTAAAGGGGTGGAAGGTTAGGACGATTCTAAGGGCCCAGGCTGATGAAGGGCCCAGAAGAGCAGACCCTCTTTTTCTTTTCTTATTTCTTTTCTCTTTTTTATACATACGTTAAATGTTCTAGGGCCCCTCATACACTTAATGTGTATTTTGTCCGTTTTGACCATAGATTTAATATTTAACAAACAAATAATGTATTTACTGTTTAAGTCACACCCCTCCCCCTCACAATGGTTCATTCCACCAGCGCTCGCCAGCGTAGCGTCTCTTACTTATTGCATTTGTTATGATGCAGTGCAGATAGTGACACACGCAGGCATGTCACATCAAAAGTAAGGGGCATCAAAAACGGAAAGAAAAGAAGGAAAGAGAAGACCGAGAACGCCGAAGTCGACAGTATGTCACACAGTTTTTCAAAAACAAAGGTAGCTTGCCCTATTCCTGTATTCCAAAACTTTCACTTACTTATTTTTGTTGCTACATGACCTGCTTTTATCTAGCTAGCTTAGTAAAATAATTACTGAATTATGATTTACATCCAACAATAATAACATCTCTGCTGTCTCCGGGTTATCATGTCTCGTAGATATGGGTACATGTGTTTGAGGTATGGGTACATGTGTTTGAGGTATGGGTACATGTGTTTGAGGTATGGTAACAAAAGCTTCAAGTTGTGTTACTTTAGTCTAAGCATGGGTCTATAGTGTTCAAAAACTGTAATAATGTTACCTCCGCAATTTCCAGTACTGTTGAAATGACAATTTTTTTGCTGAATACCTGCATATTTCAACTTAGTGTTACTTCATTAAATGCATTCTTGTTACTAAGAACATACCCATGAAAGCGATTGCCTTAAAAATATTCAGTGAAGGTAAATGGAAGATTTTAGGGAAGACTTTCCTTTACAGTGTTTTCACCGAGAGGCAGAGGGAGAAGAAAGGAAGAGGAGGAGGTCAAGGCCGAAGAGGCCATGCATGGATCCCCTATTTCTGTTGATATAAGAGCAACTTTGGTGGACCATGAAAACATAATTGCCATGATTTTCTGTGTTTACAGATAGTGTTTTGTTATTACAGTATTTTTTTTTATTATTTTTTTTTATCTGAATTCATGTTACTGCAATAGTGCTAAAATGTACAATATTGAGTTGGCCTATTTGCTTTTTTTGGTTGTTTGAAAATCAAAGACTGCAGTGTTTTATATAAAGCAGACTAGTGTGTTCCCCTGATCTGAAAGTGTGTGCATATGATGCAAGTATGTGTCATTTTGTCATCAGAGTTACATTTAGACAAAGGAGTGTTAGGTTTTGACAGCAGAGTTTAGGTTTTAATAGTAGAGTTTCAGTTTGACACAGATGTGAATGGTATATTTCCCAGTGTTGTGTCATGTTTACTTGTGTGTAGAGTTTTGCAAAATGTGCTCAAGCAACAGGCAAAAACTGTAATGAAATAATAGCTATATTCATATTTTTGGAAAAGGAACCTTTTTCAATTGCTGCAAGAAGCATGTCAAGTAAAAGAGGGCCAAGCTGAGGCCAAAAAGCTGCGTAAAAGTCCGGTGGCAGGCCATCTAGGCCTGGGGATTTTCCTGTTTTCATTGATTGTAGAGCTTTGTGCAGTTCGGAGAGAGTGAATCCAAAGTTGTGCGATCTTGTTGTGGGAGCTGTGGGAGCTGCAATGGGTATAAAAAAACCCAAGCAGCATTCGTTTCTATAACGTATTTCTGATGTGAAGCAATGAGGACTAGATGCAAGTAGGTCATTTTTATACTCACTCCTGCCACCTCAGGTCTAACGTGTAACTGCAGCTTCTATATTAAGCTCCTGCATGACGGCAATTCAGACCCGAATGAACACCTTTTTGAGTGACAGTGCAGGATTTTAGAGGCAGTTGTGGTGAACAGGTCTGGGCTCATTCTACACAAGTGTCTTTTTGGAAAGTAAGGCTTCATTTTAGGAGGGGCCTCGGTTGGAAAGAGCTTGCCTTCTCAGCAGATACAAAGTATTTGTTAAATTTGAACTTCTAGACCCCTCACAGATCTAACTCTGACCTACTGTATATCCTGACTGTCTGTGGCCCCGCAGATGGTGAGCCTGCTGCTGGTGGGCATCGTGGCCTGGGGGAAGTGGCTGGGGCTGGTGTCCAGTTTCCAGGTGGATATCCAGGATAATGGTCACTAAGGATGCAAAGTGGCACCTGGCATGTGTGTATTTGTAAAGCTCTTAAGGCATTGTTCTATTGTAGTGGCAATTTAAAAAGAAAGATGATATAATGTGATAATGACCGGGGAGGATTGTAATACTTACTACGAAGCTGGTTGAACTGAACTTGGATTTGTTCCTCTAACCCAGACATGGAGCTTCTGGATGAGAGGTACCACAAAGCGCACTATCAGTCGGTTCAGTTCACCCTGGGTTTCTCTGAGCGCGTTCATGTGAAACAGGAAGAGTCAATCACGGAAGAGACACAGACACAGCTCATCTGAATATCAAAGTCTATCACTAAACTCATGACGAATATTCGACACGGACTGAGTCTGAACCAAGCTGCGCATAAGGAGAATGTTCACATTTGTTAACAGTCTTTATTACAACTGAAATGCAACACTCATAGCATTATGTGAACAAGAAATATACATGTAGGCCTAGTCATCTACAGTCTGCGTCAGCCACATCCATAGTAACAGTTACAACCCGATATCGCTTTTTTATATAATCCATGCTTGCTTTCAAATAAAGGACTTCTGTCGCCGCTGCTCGAGGTGCTTCCTCCTCTTCCCTCTCTGCTCCTCACTCCCGCCGGACACCGCAGAGATTGATTGACAAAGCGGAGGAGTCTTCTGATTAAAAAAAAAAAACTAAGAACTAAAGCCGGTGCAGAGCAGGTTATGAGCTGAGGGCATGTTTCCATGGAAAGCAATAAAATGGTTTAAACACTGTTCAATGTCGCTATAATCAATGATACACTATTATGTGGTGAGAATTATATATAAACAATTTGACACAATTAGTAACGAATGAACCTATTTCATACTTAGAAAGGGAAGGAAAAGGAAACAAAAAAACACAATAGTATGGAAGTCTCCCTCTTCCTATGAACCTATTTTTTCTTCATACTTTCACAATGGTTTCAAGACACACATTAAGTGAACATTCATTTAAGACGGCACGTCAGAGGAAGCTTGTTTGAAAGACAAAAATGAGCAGATTCCAAAACAAATATTTCATGGTTCCGAAATATTATAAGAGAAAGTCTGTAACATAAAACATAAAATACAATCAGAGCCTCTGATTTTCCAATTTTTACTGCAATGTTTATCAGCTCTCCTGAGGCCAAGGAAGTTGTGGGAAAGGACTCATTTTAAAGCTTTGACTGAGCTCTTTTCAATGCAAAAAGTAGGGAAGTCTCTATCTCTTTTGGTTCTTTGTGGTGAAACGTCGTTCAGACTCCAAATGTTTTACTTGTATTATTAATGAACAAAGACAAAAGACAGACATCTGCCACTACACTCCTCTAAACTCCAAACAAGGCGCTGTTACTGCCACAGGAGGCTGTAGACCACGTCTGGCCAACTGGCATTCGCTGTGATACTGCCCCCTTGTGGCTAGGTACGAATTTTGGAGGAAAATGTAAAAGTGTAGTGTTTCCTGCAGGATCACTTGCTGGAGTTTTGGTCATCCGTCCTGGGGCCCAGAGGAGACATTTCTACCATCACTAAAGTCAGTGTCTGTTAATCCATCCCCACAGGGAAAAACCTGGGCGTGATCTTTGACTCTGAGCTGATTTTGATTCCACACATGAATATGGACTGGCTGAACTGCTGCCCTCTGGAGGCTGTTTAGAGCCAGCACAATTTGTTTCAAGAAAGGCTCAACATTATTAGACAAATGAATTCAGCCACGAATTAAAAGAAGAAGAAGAAAAAAGGAACATCAAACTACCAGAAATGTAGCCTACTTCAAAATAACACTCGAGCTAAGAACCATGTTGGACTTTTTTTTATTTGACCACATGTCTGTTTTGTGATTTCGCTAAACCTAGTCATTTCTTTTTACTTGGCAACAGGAAATATCTATCTACATCAAAAAGAGAGGATCATCCCATTCCAGGACGTCAAACCGTCTCGCAACAACAGCGACATGGTGACACAACCCGCTGCACCAACACACTGCTGGAAAAAAGGCAGATCAAACTTTCCCGTCAAATGAGCGCAGGAAATGACTATGTGTTTTCATTGTATCTATAGGCTATCGTTATTCATTTAGACGTACAGTATGTAACTTCATTTTTTGGTAAATATTGCAGAAACGTGGCCAATTTGTGTATGAGTTAAATATGTGCAAATCAAATATTGGTGAGTTTTTTTTAATGGTTTGGTCGCACTTTAGAAAAACGGAGATGTTGAGTCACACACACATATCCTTGTAATTCTATTTTAGTGAGGACACTCATAGACATAATGTATTACCCAGACCCTAACCCTGAACCCTAACTTTTTTTTTATCACAGTTTTTTATAAATGTTCCAATATAGCAAAAACAATAACAGATAACAAATGAGTCAAAAACGAAATAATTTCAAAACATCCTAAATATGCAATTCAAAATAGTAAAGCCCTAACCTTAATCCTAACTCTAATCTAAACCCAATTCTAACCCTAACCTTAATCCTTAAGTAATTCAGATATTTGAGCTTCTTCAAACTCACAAGTGAGAACTTTTCCTCTCCCAATAAAATCATATTAAGTCTCACCAGGTGCTCCTAAATAAACACAGAACTGAGGTTGTTTGGTGCGTGTTGCTCGTGGGACCTGCTCAGGTGTAACACACACCTGTTAAATGCAGCATCGATGCCGACTCGCTGTGAAGGAGCTGATCAGACACTTCCCCTCACTGAGTGACAGAACTCCACTCCGCAGGCAAACGCAAACTGAGTGTTAAGGGGTAGGGTGAGGGAGGAGCTAAGCTCAGGTAAGAACATATCTCAGTGTGGAAAAACGGTGGCCTGTTCCTTTAAGGCAAACATATCACTTGTTATAATTACTTACCGTATCACAATACGTATGAGATCGGCCTCTGAGTATCGTGATATGTATCGGCTCGCGACAAAAATGGATCGTTCCAACCCAAATAAACAAGCAACAAACAGCAACTAAAAAGTGAAGGAAAAGCCACACAAAAAAGACAAAAACTTGCCGGGAAAGAAAAAACACAGTAAAAAGACAAAAACACAAATTCAAATCTCAAATGAGGCGTTTAGGCTGTAAACTCTCCAGTCGAGAAGTGTTTAGATTTGGGTAAAGCCCAACTGGAGAAAATGAGCTTGCTTGAGGTGCAGGGTAAGACGTTAAATGCATTTAAGGTTTAAATGTGTTTTCTGTTTTAGACATTGTTGACACCCAGTTAAGCCTAATTTATTCCAATGTGAGTGTATTTTGCACACAGTTATGTTTAGTCCTGTTTTGCTCTAGGCCTGATATACTTGGAAGGTCAAAATCAGTTATTATTTGGTGTGAAAAGTTTACACATGCAGATTTGATAAATTTTTTGCAAGTCTGGTCGTTATTTCATCATTTGCCATAGTCCAAGTCCATCAGCATCTTAGTTTGGACAGTGTTTCCGAAAGCAGCACGATTCTTCAAATTCTTCATCAAATCCTATTTCATTCACACTCAGGTTGATTGCTTTATCAAGTTAAAATAAAATATGTGTAAAAAAGTGCTTCAATAGTGGGTGGGAAAAAATTAAAAAGCACTTAATTCCACCCATTTTAGTTTGTCGTTTGAATAGTTTCAGCCTGTTTGGCCACTTGTGATACGGAGCTAGCACAATAAAAGCAACAGAACACTTCCCGTTGTAAATAAGAAGTTTCATATTTATTCAAGGCATGATTTGTTTGATATGCAACAAAAATCCATCATTTAAAAAAAAACGAACAGTGTCGACAGTGCGTAGATTCTGCTGTAAACTCGATGCTGTCTGAACGTCGGGACCATTCGAAAACCCAAAGGGACGCGCTCACAGCTCCGACTTGAGGAGCTTCATGGCCTTCTTCATGTTGTCCAACACTGCAGAGGCAAAAACATCAGAAAAAAATTGCGTCAAATGTATGTGATAAAGTACTTCAAAAAGATAATGTTGTTATAGATAGAAGTCAAACATTGATTTTATAGAATTCCTGTTTTTAATCCCTACCACCCGATGGTACGAGGTGACCTACGTAGTTTGATGTCGCTGGGCTCGTAGGCGTACAGGCGGTTGGAGTAGCGTCCGACGACGTCGGCTCTCACAGTCATGGAGGGGTCTGAGGAGAGAGGTCAGGGAAACATCTCATTCAATAAATGGGTTAATATTCATTGTTTGCAGCGATTTGGCCAAACATACACAACGGAGCAGACGTGTACACAGTGTGCTACAACAGTTTACGGGCTTAATATGGGCCATTATATTAATCATTTTAAAAAAACAAATTGCGGAGGAGATAAATGATTCTAAATGTCGATTAGCTATTCCCAACTGCAATATGAACATTTTGAAAAGCAATGTGAATGCTTTTGGAATAGCTAAATGTGGTCATACTGGTGTCTTTAGGGACTGGTATTGACAGGGCAGTTATGGACACACACACACACACAAAAAACATATATTGTGCAAAATAATATAATTGTCCGTCATCCAATTTTCTTATTACTTTCGTTCAAAAGTTCTCATCATGACACTTTCCTTAATGGCTCACATGACATGATGAGAGCACATATGATTTGGGGAATAAAAAGCATTACATTCGAGTTGCATACAACCTTTAAATTATAAGGCAATAATATGTTCCTGCTGGCTGTGTCCTTAAATACACAAAGCAGAGCGGCACGGCCAACACCTCACTGTGACGTGGACAGCTCTGGCGAACTGTGCTCAGAGTGAAAGCTGCGGCGGCGCTCAACAGTCCCACCCACATCGAGCTCATACGAATGTGTTCTAAAATGCATGGGATTCTTGTATTGATTTCGTGGTTAATCTTTCAGACTTACCAACAAAGATGACTCTGGGGACGTACTGGCCGTCAGGGGAGAGGTGCTTGTCCGTGGTTTCGTACTGCCGAAGACAACAATGTAAAATAATAACCAATAATAAACCACTTTACAAAGTGTTTGCTTCGAGTTTAAGACTTGAGGAAGCATAATTTTAGGTTCAAGGTTGCTTCTTATAAGGGGCTTGAAGCGATAATGCAAGGGATTATACAAGATAAAAATGAGACACAAGCAACCAAGGTATTTAGCTAAAGGTATTCAAGCAAATCAATGGTGTTGTGATGAACGCAATTTGAGTGTAAAACAGCCCGGAATGGGTCCAGTGGGTATATGACCTTCAAAAGTACTTCCAGGTTCTTTTTTATTACACATCAAAATCCAGGAAGCACTTACCCTTCACAATGTTTATACGCTTTCAATATTTTACGCAAAGATTGGCGTCCCCAAAATTTTGCTAAATCTTTGTTGTATTTCCTCAATAAACATGTGAAAAAAGGCACTGCTCTGGAACCCTTGCAGCCTACAGTAACTCACCATCAGGTTGAGCACCACGAATTCCTCGTCCAGTTTCTTCTGGATCGTATCGTCCTCAGAGAAAACTTTCTTCAGGGCTGCAGAGCAAACAGGTGTATTTCAGCCACGACCAGGAACAAGGAAGAACCAACATTTAACACTCGGCATGAGCACACACATCCCTCAGACCTGTCCAAACCAGTCTTTCAGGACCAGTATTCCTTTTGTTGACTCGTACTATAACGAAGTCCTTCCACCCCAGTAATTTACCTTTAGTTGATTTAGCCAAGTCTCATCCACATAAATAGATTTATGATTTCATATTAGCAGGATGACTTACATACTTAATAAGAGAATACTTCCTTCTTTAAAATATACATGACTAAGTTAAACATAAATTAAAGACAGGCTCATTGCTTTAATGCAGATAAGTTCAAATCATAGATGGTATCATAGCGATAGACTGTGGTAGGTATGCCTTGACCAATTGCGATCATTGCAGGCTAACTGAAGCTTGTACATGCTAGCAATGTAGCTGTGTTTTTGGAGCCAGCTGCCAGACTTTAATAATGTGTTAATGCGGCAAATATAGATATACATGAAACCTTTGCTGTACATTATTGATGTAAATATAAGGAACATGTATTGCAAGTTTATTTAATGTTTTTTTATATTGAAAATGTATATATTAAGTATATATAAAGTGTAAAATATCTCAAAATTGACCACTGCATGAAAAATATATGTTGTCCAGTCTTAACTTAAAGTTAAGTTAGTGTTAGCCATTAGTATCATGATAAAATGCTTACGTTTTGGAAACTATCCTCCAGTGAAGTAATATTTTCAGAACATCCTTCATAAAGTTTAGCAACTTACTGGTCAGTTAGTAACAACCAGGATGTGTCGCAGCATGACGTTTTGGATATCATCAACTGAATTGAAGTTAAAAAAGACATATCTGACTAAGTGTTGAGCTAAATAGTAGCACTCGAAACTAAAACCATGACCACTGGGCTGCACCTTTGCTGTGTGGACAGTCCTCCAGGTGGAAAATCACCATCAGAGGCTTGTTCCTGTAGACACAAATACGTGATTCACAGTTAATAGAGCTAGAGGCTTTGGGAAAGAACAATATGAATTGTATTCCTGTTAGTACGTTAAGCTGGGATCGGGAAGTCTGGGCATCTCTGCTGAGACTGCTGCCCCCGCGACCCGGCCCCGGATAAAGCGGAAGAAAATGGATGGATGGATGGATGGATGGACGTTAAGCTGGGATACCTAATTTTCCTGTTAGCTGTGCTGCTATGATTGTCTTGATTTCGACTCTTACTTTAATTTTAACCTCGCATACAAATGTGCTAAGTTTAGATGCAGGTAATACTTCATGTACTCACGAGAAACAAAACACCCTGTCTCTGTGGGATCTTGTTACTCATAAAACCTGCAATTATGACCTCTACAAACATGTTCTGAAATGCAAAACTTCTCCACTGTGAGATAAAAAAAGGCTTGATTTCATCTTAGAAAATACTGGAAAAATTCGGAAAGAAAATCATTTGTAAGTAAAAGGAATTATTAGTCGTTATTGATCAAGCTGTGACTCATTTATGTAGCATAAACATTAGAGCTGTAACTGTATGTTTAGAGCCTGGCTAAATGGATATTGTGTCGCCCGTTTTCTCACTTTGATCTGGACCAGAACAGAGCCTCCTCATAGGTCTGTTAGTACGTTAAGCTGGGATCGGGAAGTCTGGGCATCTCTGCTGAGACTGCTGCCCCCGCGACCCGGCCCCGGATAAAGCGGAAGAAAATGGATGGATGGATGGATGGATGGACGTTAAGCTGGGATACCTAATTTTCCTGTTAGCTGTGCTGCTATGATTGTCTTGATTTCGACTCTTACTTTAATTTTAACCTCGCATATCCACTGTGAGATAAAAAAAGGCTTGATTTCATCTTAGAAAATACTGGAAAAATTCGGAAAGAAAATCATTTGTAAGTAAAAGGAATTATTAGTCGTTATTGATCAAGCTGTGACTCATTTATGTAGCATAAACATTAGAGCTGTAACTGTATGTTTAGAGCCTGGCTAAATGGATATTGTGTCGCCCGTTTTCTCACTTTGATCTGGACCAGAACAGAGCCTCCTCATAGGTCTGAGCCCAGATCAACTGGTCGCCCCAACCTGCAAAAAGAGTATGGGGTTAGTCCTGGTTTGAATTTCACATGGAGTTCAAAAGTTTAATAGTTAAAAACCGTTTGTGTTTTAAGTATATTTAAAAACAAAGCAGATAGTTGATAGCAGATTGCTGTATTAAATTACATGCAATGTGTGTACAACTGTGGCCGTTTGTCTTGTAAAATATAAGAGGAACACCCTGGTAGACTTTCTTTTGTTGCTCCAATCTTGAACTGAGTGAATGAATCAAAAGTATCACTTACAGAAGAACAAGCTGTTCCTTGCGTATCATTGACTTTGAAGTTAATAAACTATTTCACTGTTTGAACATCTGACATTTTGTTGTATTGTTTGTGACCGGAGAAGACTGTATGAGATCAGGTTAGATTTATTTTAAAACATTTAGTAACAAAATACAGTTGATCAAAAATACACAAAAATTTATTTTGAAGCCGTCCATAGCTTATGGATGGGGCCCTCAAACACGTATCAACATAGATTTAAAATGGGTGACAAGTCTGAACCACATTTATACAAATGGATTATGCATTATAGACAGATACTATGAATTAAAACTGTATCTTCCCATGTGCATGTTTGAATATCTGCCATTAGTTTAAAAGTTGAAAATAACTCTTTGAGTTATATCTAGTTTATTTATGTAGCACTGTATTTCTAATAATAAAACCAAATCAAATTATTTTCTAGTGGCAAAAGCTCTACACAATTACTAATACATTACGGCAGTATGGAATAAGACGAACAGGAATTTCATAGTTTCAAAAGTATTCAGACACCGTACAATACGGCAGACTCATTGCTTTTTAGTTGTACTTGAAATTGAACACTCATAAATATTCAAGTTCGTTCAATCACTGTAATGCACAAACTCAGAGCCTGAGATTTACAGTATTAACTCCTTAATCCACAACCTATAGTGAACAAGCACCGTCTTCAGTCACATACCTCTGGATAGGGTCTGGGGGTTCCTCTTGCCAGACTTTGGGACGAACTTGCCAAAAGCGGAGGACAGGGTCACCAGGAGCATGAGCAGGGAGAAGGCCGCTTTCATCATGTTCGGCTGCTTAACTGCAAGAAGCACAAACACACCTTTGAGAATGAGTAATCAGAGCGTGTCAAGTGTCAACGCTAAAAGAGAGGGATTTGTCCCTGACAGCATAGTGTCGGCATGCCCTTATTGTACACGGCACCGCTTGTAGACAATACAAAACCATAAGTGCCGACACACAGCCACACAGAGTGATTCTACGCCCTTGAAAGTACTTGTTATTTTGAAACCTTGTTGAACAGTGGAATTATAAACTCTAAATGATGTCAAAGGAGGCTTCATATATAACACATGGAGGCTGAGTATAGGCTTAATAGACTAATAACATGTTTCATTATGGTTCCAACTAAAATATTGCATCAAAGAAAATCTATTTTGCATATTTAGAATTAGCATAAAAAAAAGACAAATATTGACTGAAATTTACAATAGCATAAATAGGCTACAATGAACAAGCTAATAAAGGATTAAGCTCCCGTGGTCACTACTCAGGAGTATTTTCTTACAAGGCTACAAAAAAAAGGAAGCTAATAGTTTCCCAACAAGAGATTAGCCAATACACATTGGACTAAGCTATATTAAGCTAGCATCACGGAAGTTGATGAGGACACGTCTCTGGCTCATACCTGTTCCGGGTGTGGAGTTGAGTTGAGGAGAGGAGAGGAGAGGAGACGAACTGGACTGGATACGGTCTGCCCTCACCTGACGCGTATAAAAACACCTGTATCAGCGCGCGCCGCCCCCTCGCGCGCAAGCCCCGCCCCCACACATTCCGGACTGCGCAGAGGCAGTGAGAGAGTGAGAGACGGAATGATGCGAGATATTTTACTGCTACGATTGCATAGTTATACACACTCCGAAGAGTAACGTGATTATTATGTATCGACATCTTTATACATTTAATAAAGTCATGGTCTCATCTTACATTTATTGTATGTGGCCGATTATAATAAATTTTATAACTATTGTGTTATATTTGATTGATTGATTTTGATTAAATAACACCACTAAAGAGGATGTTAAGAATAGCCTATATATTGGACTACAATGAAATGAAATGTAGATAAGTAAATTATCCTTAGGGCATCATCTGTAACCTGAAAGAAGGCATATTTAATAATAGGCCTCTATATGATATAATGAACTCAGAAACGCAGCAATATTTTTCAGTGCAACATTAAGAACATAAGTGTGATTGTTTCATTTATTTTTCAGGACAATGCACAATTACTTTAAGCTCAAGAGCAAAGATGTTTGTCGTCCTTGGATGGGACAAAAAACAGAGAGGGCAAGGTGTCATGTACGTAAGTAAGAAAGTAAGTAAGTGCTTTATTTGTCCTTGTCCTGTGTCCTATTCACTGTACACACAGTGCAGATAACTATGCTCATAGTTTCTTCAGCACCATCACATGCAAAACAAACACCGCTATAGGCTACCGTCTGTCATGTTTATTTTATGATGAGCATATATGCTACAATAAAATTATAATCCCACACATTCAAATCAATTATCAAATATAAAGACACCCTACTAATAGTCTCAATCCTTATTGGAATGAAATGATGTGTCCTGATCATAAAAGAATGAAGATTAGATTTTCTTTTTTTTAAAGTTACATTTTGTGGATTATGGGCACATTAAATCCCCTGCCCCTCATTATGTTGTTTTCACTTCTGCGTGTAAACATAAGGTTACCGTTGAATGCTGTTTTTTTGTTTAAGCCAGGGAGCAGTGGATCCGATCCCAGAGGAAGACTGAGGGGCCTAGGGTGAGTTTGGACAAAGGTCCCATTCACTGGAGCTCGGCTGTCCTCTCTACAGGACACTGAGGACAGACCAAACCCCCTTCATTGCACAAACCTGTACTCATCCGCTAGCAATGGGATTAATGGCTTGCATTTCGATAGATAAAAAAGAGAGGGGAATATAACCATATAACTAGGTTTGCTGTGACTACCATTAGACGGTGTTGGCTTCATGACCAACACCGAGCACACAATCACACAAGGACCGCCATACATCGGAAAGGTGAGCAGCATAACTGAAATTCTAGCTCATTGAAAATGATATTGTTTGACAGACTAAGTCACAATACTCCAAAGTTAAGTTAAGTTATCCTTTATTAATCTCTGTTCTCTGCATTTGACCCTGGCGCTCGGGGAAACATAGGCCTAAGAAGAAAACAGTCACTTTTAACAGGCCTCTGCATGAAGCCAGTGAGCGAGCTCCATGTCCCAGTTCTTTCCATAATCAAAATGTTTCAAAATAGCTATTTTTTTTCCACACAATTGCCACGTCACAGGAGTAAAACTATGGTTTGTAGTTACCACCAGCATCAAACGATGGAAAAATTTGTAAAAAACTGAAAAGTTGTCTAATGCACTTCAAAGCCCTTTAGCAAATGTGTTGTTCTTTGTTTGTTGTGTCAATTATACATGCACCTGGTTCTCAAGTGACCCACCTGCTAAAATAATCAGCCTTGACCTTTGCTTATGACATGCCCATGACCATAGTAAGGTCTAAACCTTTAAAAGACAAAAATAAACAGCATTATGTACCAAATGTGCACATACTTTTGTTTGTCTTTTGCCCTATTTGATGTCTGTGTCATTGCTGATACTGGATTTTGATTGAATTTGATTTAAATATTAATTTCCACAACTAATAATTAACCCCTCCTACTAGACTGCGTGGACGCTCCGTATTGGAGGAAGGAATTCTTTGCATGAAGCCTAATATGGCTCTGTTGTGTTTGCTGGTCAAACAGGTTATGCACTTATGAACAGGTTATGGCGAGCATGCCAGGAGGGAGGGACAGATCCGTGTGGACAGGGTGGGTCAGGGACAGGTGCAGAACGTGGCTAGAGAGACAGAGAGAGAGAGAGAGAGAGAAAGAAAAAAAAAGTAAGAGAGGAGAGCCCTTTTTACAAACTTCCGCCCAAGGGCAAATATTGAACTTGCACAGCCCTGAGAAAACATCGTCGAGCCTTGAAAAGGAGGCCGCGCAGTTAGGACACCTCAGCACTACTGCATCCTGGAAAACCCGAGACAGGGAAAAGGAACAGTGAACAGAAATTGACTCATGTAAAGGGCTTTGTGACCATGTCTGTGAAAGGTTACAATAAAGGAAGTTCATCAAATTAAACCTGTCAGAATGTAAGGAACAGTAATTATCTCTCAAAGTGTAAAGTTCATCGAGCTCAAAGGAACGCTGCTCTTCTGCAACTCACGGCCCTGTCTTACTCTGAGCTGAAAGACCAGCTACACAAGAACTCAGGGAATTTAAGACGCATTACAATCAATGGAGGCATCAGACCGTGACATACGTAGCAATCGGATACGTCCACACAGGCACTGATTGGAGGAGTTGGATGTCATTTTTAATTTGTAAATATACCAAATCAGCAAAAAGCCTCAAAAGTGACAGCACTGCAGAGCACATGAAGGCCAATTGGTCAGAGTGACTGGATTAGAACCATGATCAAATTGATCAAATGAAATAATGCATTAATTCAGCCCTGACTTCTGAGCATGCCACGGCTTAGAGGGGAATGAAGCCCAAAATGGTTACTTGTACTTTACTTTACTTTGTGTCTCCCTTGCGAGGAGTTTGATTCGGTCAGGGTCTTTGCTACACATTAATCCATCCATCCATCCATCCATTTTCTTCCGCTTTATCCGGGGCCGGGTCACGGGGGCAGCAGTCTCAGCAGAGATGCCCAGACTTCCCGATCCACGCACACCTCCTCCAGCTGTTCTGGGGGGACCCCGAGGCGACACCAGGTCAGCTCGGACACATAGTCCCACCAGCGTGTCCTGGGCCTTCCACAAGGCCTCCCCCCAATAGGACATGCCTGGAACACCTCCCGAGGGAGGCGACCAGGAGGCATCCGGTACAGATGCCCTAGCCACCTCAGCTGGCTCCTTTCGACGTGGAGGAGTAGCGGCTCGAGTCCGAGCTCCTCCCGGGTAACTGAGCTCCTCACCCGATCTCGAAGGGTGCGCCCAGCCACCCTGCGAAGGAAACTCATTTCGGCCGCTTGTATTCGCGATCTTGTCCTTTCGGTCATTACCCAAATCTCATGACCATAGGTGAGGGTGGGAACGTAGATCGATCGGTAAATCGAGAGCTTTGCCTCAGACTCAGCTCCCTCTTCACCACAACGGTCCGATACAGCGACCGCATCACTGCTGACGCCGCACCGATCCGTCTATCGATCTCACGCTCCATCCGTCCCTCACTCGTGAACACGACCCCGAGATACTTGAACTCCTCCACTTGGGGCAAGGACACCCCACCGACCTGAAGCGGGGAAGCCACCTTTTTCCGGTGGAGAACCATGGCCTCAGATTTGGAGGCGCTGATCCTCATCCCGGCCGCTTCACACTCGGCTGCAAACCGCCCCAGTGCGCGCTGGAGGTCCTGGTTTGATGAAGCCAACAGAACAACATCATCTGCAAACAGCAGAGATGAGATTCTGAGGTTCCCAAACCGGACACCCTCCGGCCCCTGGCTGCGCCTAGAAATTCTGTCCATAAAAGTAATGAACAGAACCGGTGACAAAGGGCAGCCCTGGCGGAGACAACACGCACCGGGAACAGGTCTGACTTACTGCCGGCAATGCGAACCAAGCTCCTGCTACGGTCATACAGGGAACGGACAGCCCTTAGTAGAGGGCCCCGTACCCCATACTCCCGGAGCACCCCCCACAGGGCACCACGAGGGACACGGTCGAACGCTTTCTCCAGGTCCACAAAGCACATGTGGACTGGTTGGGCGAACTCCCACAAACCCTCGAGCACCCAATGAAGGGTATAGAGCTGGTCCAGTGTTCCACGACCAGGACGAAAACCGCATTGTTCCTCCTGAATCCGAGGTTCGACTATTGGCCGGATCCTCCTCTCCAGCACCCTGGAATAGACCTTACCAGGGAGGCTGAGAAGTGTGATCCCTCTGTAATTGGAGCACACTCTCCGATCTCCCTTCTTGAAGAGGGGGACCACCACCCCGGTCTACACATTAACAAAAACGTTTAAAAAAAAATATACAAAAATAAAAGAAGCAATCAAAAACAGATGAGAAAATGTGACAAAAATGTGATAAAAACGTGACAACAATGCGACCAAAAAAAAGTGAAGATCAGTTTTGTTGGTCTTAGCTTTCAAATGAGCCCTTACTCTGGCCTATAGGCTGTAAGCTACAGTGGAGTGGCTTTTAGATTTGGGTAAAGCTGAACTGGAGAAGATGCGCTCAGTTAAATAAGCAAAAGGCCCCATGGAGAAATGTAGATTCTGTCAGGGCACATGAAAAGGAGTGCCGGAGAGCCGAACGAACATGGCAAAGCTCCCGGTTCATTATGAAATTTACAAAGAAAAGTTACACGTGTTCAACCAGGCTTTGCGTAGAGCAAGAGAAAAGTATTTCTCGGAAATAATTGCAAATTGCCACAGTAACTCTTGTGTTCTATTTGCCACGATTAGCAGACTCACACATCCTCCAGTTTCATTGCCCCTAGAATTAATTTCTATATCCAAGTGCAATGAGTTTGCACCATTTTTTAGAAACAAGTCCAAGCCATTAAAAAGGCTATCTTCACTACAAATGGTAATATTTCAACCAGTAGCAGACCTAGAGCACCGGTCACTAATGAAATAGTGGAGGATGTTGTCTCTGGTCTGAGCTCAAGTACATGCTGCCTGGTTGAACTACCCACTAGATTTTTAAAGTCTGCTGAGCAGTTTATCACAACAAATCACGCGTTTAGTTAACACCTCACTCCAGACTGGAGTTTTCCCAAAGGCCCTAAAAACAGCTGTCATTAAGCCGCTGCTGAAGAGTGGTCTAGAAATTAACAATTATGGGCCTATATCAAATCTGCCCTTCATAGGAAAAGTCTTGAAGAAAGTGGTCTATAGCCAGCTTACGGAATTTCTTCTTGTAAACAATGTTTTTGACATGTTCCAGTCGGGCTTTAGACCCGCCCACAGTACTGAGACGGCCTTGGTCAAGGTGACAAATGACATCAGGCTAAATACAGATGCAGGCAAGGTCACAGTTTTAGAGCTGTGAAGCACGAGCTCTAACTGCTGTACTACCGTGCCGCCCTTCAGGACCGAACATACTATGTCACGATGGGAAACTGTGTCTCAGACCGGATGGCATTGACCTGTGGAGTTCCCCAGGGGTCGATTCTGGGGCCCCTCTTGTTCAATTTGTACATGCTTCCACTGGGTCAATTAATATTCTGTAACAATGTGTCCTATCACAATTACGCAGACGATACGCAGGTCTATGTTTCACTGACAGCGGGTGAACATGGGCCTGTAGATACACTGTATCAAACAGATTAGTGTGTGGATGCAAAACAACTTCCTTCAGCTAAATACAGATAAAACTGAGATAATTGTCTTTGGCCCACAAAAACACAGAGAGGTTGTCATTGGGCATCTTGAAACGCTTTCATTGGGCCCGAGAAGTCAAGTTAGAAATCTCTGAGTAATCATGGACTCAGACCTCAATTTTAAGTCATATTAAGTCCATTACATCAAAACCTTGCTAAAATAAAAAAAACATAGTGTCTAAGCAAGACTTGGAGAGATTAATTCATATATTGGTCTCCAGTCGGTTGAAACAAATCAATAATTATCTGCAAATAATGTGCCATTGTCAAGTCTGCTGTCTAGTGATCGGCAGAGTGACCATGTAAAACTCTTCCATATCCAGAAAGTGGCCGCAGGTAGCTAAATTCTTTGAGACAAGAGAATTAGCGATGCATGGATGCACTTTATATTGTGAATAGGCTACAGAGTTGCATTTTTTTTAATTTTCTGCTGGTGCCTCGTGATTTTTCCAATGAAAAAAATGTGCCTTGGCTCAAAAAAGGTTGAAAAACACTGGGTTAGACTACTGTAACGGCCTGTTCACTGGCCTTTCCAAACGAGCTGTTAGACAACTGCAGTATATCCAACATGCTGCTGCTCGAGTCCTGACCAAAACCACGAAATATGATCATATTAGTCCAGTGCTTTGGTCTCTGCACTGGCTTCCTGTCACTCAAAGAATAGACTTCAAAATAGCTCTGCTTGTGTACAAGTCTCTTCATAATCAGGTACCAAAGTACATCTTGGACAAATTACAGCCGTATGAACCACCTCGGGCCCTGAGATCCTCAGGGAGAGGTCTCCTGGTGGTTCCCAGAGTCACCACCAAACACTGTGAGGCTGCGTTTCAGTTCCACACAGCAAAAGTCTGGAACAGTCTCCGTGAAGATGTGAGACAGGCCTCAACAATGTTTAAGTCCAGGTTGAAAGGACACCTTTTTATTGCTGCCTATGGCAATTCATTGTATTTTAACGAATTTTAATATGTAGATATACATATTTTTAATGTAATTTTTAATGTATTTTTAATGTAATTTTTTAATGTAATTTTATTGTGTTTTTAATGCTTTTTATTGCATTTTACTGTGTTTGGGTTTCTGGTGTTGCTGTGAGGCACATTGAGTTGTACATGTACATGAAATGTGCCATACAAATAAACTTCCCTTGCCTTGCCTTGCCATAACCCTTGTGTGGTCCTTGGGTCATTTTGACAACTGAAAGCCACTGAATAAAGTACAGATGCCATGGAGTAACAAAAAAAAGGCAAAAAAGTGAGAAAAAGTGGCAACAATTTAACAAAAATGCTAATAAAATGCCACAAAAAGCATTGGAAAAAGTGTGATGGGAAATAAAAGGTATAAAAAAGTGACAACAACATGGCAACAGCACAAAAAATTCAGATTAGATCAGTTTTGTTGGTCTTAGCTTTCAAATGAGACGTTGCACGTGGCTTTCCAGTCAAAAACCTCTTAGCTTTGGGTAAAGCCGGCCGAACTGGAGAAAATGCTCTCGGTTAAGGTGGGAGTTAAGAGCTTAAAGTACATTTTGAGTAACTGTATTGGGGTGAAGTTACTCTTTGATTTGAGAGTATAAAGAATACAGACTTTCCTACATTGCAGTCATCAGTCATTACATTTCTGTTTCATATTCATAACAATAAGAAAGAAAAGATCAAAACAACCGGGGGAAAGTTTAACTATGTTATTATGGGCTTTTATGCCTTCTGAAGTCAGCGGCAAATAACAGTCGATGTAACAAGTGTAGTTTTTAATCACACACTGCCTTTATGCATGAATACAGTGTAAATCAACCTGCAGTTAAACCTTTTTCATGTTATATTGGCGAATGTTATGAACATTGTTGCTTTTTGGCCGATATTGCCATAAGATTTGTATATTTGGCATTTTATGTTTCTATTCTATGGATTTGCAGTTAAAGTTATTAAAAAAACAGGGTTTGAAACACTTCCAAGGGCATGGAGAAAAACTGAAATATGAACTAAACCAAACTAAACTTTCCTTTCCCTTTACTCCGATTCTCCCATACCAAGCTGTTTGCTTTGGCTGCCTCAGTGCCAGCTCATGGTCACTGACTCGTAATAGGCCACTCTGTTTGTCTTTTGATTATCTTATTGTGGCATGTGCGGAGACTTTTGGGTCGGGCCCAAGGCCACCTCAGCGTTCAGGGACATGTCGGCCTCCGATTGGCTGATGAGCACATGGGGGGGGGGGGGGATCTTATTTGCATAGCGCTTTTCGTATGACACACGTCACACTTCCCCAAGGACACAACACAAAAATAAAGTTGTAATAGAAAACATTTTGCATTTTGACCCTTGATATACAGTATTATACAATGTTAACAGTATAGGCCATGTCTTCATGTTAGGGTTTCTGTTGAAGCAAGTCAAAGTCAGTGCTTTTTAGAGCCATCTTAATGCCCTGTAGGGACCGATAACGTAATAACGGCCAATAACGTAATACACGTGGCCAGTTTCTAAATGTAAAACAATTTGCAGAAGTTTTTGAGAAAGGCTCGAGACTCACTGATAATGACCCATTGACCCACTATTGGACCGTGAACACCAGTTTAAAAAAAAAAACACACAAACTCCACACTAAGTTGTTTTAGTTTAGTTTGGTTATTGTCACCACGTAATATCCAACTAAATTAGGCCCATTCTTTACTGTTCCTAAAAATAGCCTACAAATTCTTCTCGTCTTTAGCCTCTGGTTATCTGCCAATGAAATGTCAAAATCGGCCTGTATTTGGACAGTTGGATAATCCGGTCCATCACACGCACAATAGAAGCACTCATAAATGTGCTTTGACAATAAAAACAGGGAGGAACTGTTGACTCCTCCAACGTCCTGTGTCCTGCTGTCCCAACCAGGATGCAGGCAGAACACGCAGGGCTAGGAAGTGACAAGACACTCCAAAGAATAATATTCATTGTTAATCCAGGATGTTGTAATTGTTGATATGGAAAGTGGGTAACGATCATTACCAGATCCAAAAGAAACCCTATACACCGGTTAAGCTATTCAATAGTAAAAGTAAATAGAAAGATTGTTAATAAGAATAAACAAGCCATTATTAATATTCCGATCATGTTTATTATGTACAGTAAAGAAAATGAATACACACGTTAGATTTGTACAATAGGCTTTTCATCAGTCAACTTTCCCATACAGCAGGCCTTCCCTTGTCATTCCACAAGGGGGCGATACATCCTATAATCTCACCTTTCATACAATTTTACTTCTAGTTTTTATTTTACTCTGGGAGAATGGCATTTCAAACTGAGACAGGTGCTACTTGAAATATTTGGATGATTTGGATAATTAGTAGTTCATTTGTATAATTGTTTCATTATATGCAAAATGATCCTGTTGTTTTTTATTATATTGATTTTTTTAAAGTGTATGATCAGTACGTTTTAATGTTTTATTTTATTTCTCTAAACTTTATGCAACTCATATGTCACGATAGCAAAACACCACCAATGGTTGGATTTCTGACATTTATTTTTTACATTTTGTACAAAAGAGTCAACTGAAAATAGAAATGTGTATGAATGTGTATTATAAATTAATACTAACATTTCATACTGACAAAAAAACAGCGGCCATTTTTGTAAAAAATGGCGCAGTGTTCCCTCCATCGTATCAAAATAAAATTAAAATTAAAAAAAACATGGGAAAAAATAACCAGAAAAAAAAAAAACATTACATTCCGTCGGTCCCACAAGAGACGCAAAAAAAGTGAATTTGTTTTCACGGAAAACACAATGTAAATTTATACAGTAGCGGACCCCACGTGGGATGCCAACACTGACTGCACAGCTCATAATTGCCAAAGCGTTACACTTCTGAAGCTAAAAAAAAGAAAAGAAAAAAAAAGGCTTGGAAATGCTTTTCAACACGCGCAGCGGTAGGGAGGAAATTTCTGGAAAGCCGTTAGCATGAACACCATCAAGGACACATTTTCGGGCAGCACAATATCTATATAGTAAAATACACTTATCGTCACTGACAATAGCACCATTTATGCGACGTTACAGTTGGGCTAGTCACAATTCCAGCTGGTTCTTTTAAAAAAAATAAGTCCAATCTTACTTTGACTACAATTAGCGCTACCGAAGTTAGCCTTTTTCTTTTGGCCTATGCTAGCTAGCATCGTAGCACCATCCAAAAAGTACCTGTTAGCATAGTCGCGCGCTTGCCCCCCCCCCCACACTTTTGTTCATCGTGTAAAGTGCTTTCTACGTGGAATACAGAAGGCAGCTGGCGCAACACTTGCAGGTTGCCATCAAAAGTGAAATGTTAAAGCCACGGAGCAGCCGAGAGAGAATAGTCTGTAGGTTTCCAGTTCTTTGGGGCGGTGGGGGGTTTAGGAGGGAAAAGCTTTGAAATGGAGGCACGGTCTTCAGTCTGTCTTTTAAGAAAGTCCAGATAAAACCAAAGAGGTTGGTGATTGTCTGTGGCGGGGGGGGGGGAGGGGGTTAGTGTCCGTGCTGCGGGGCGTTGTTGCCGTTGTAGTTGGGGGGCAGGGGCGGCCCGTTGACCCCCGGGTGGTAGAAGGCACAGTTCCCCTCGTAGCGGCAGTTGCCCTTCATCATGAAGTGGCGGCACACCGGTCTCTTTGACATGTCTGCAACAACAAAAAAAGGCACACTTTAATTGAAAAGTCTCTATGAATTGGTCAATGCGGGAGGGTGTCATTTTGTATTAAGTTTTAGATAGGGCAAATAATATTGAGTGGAAAGTAATACATATCGAGCTCCTTTTTGTGTCAAAGGTTGCTACAATGAGTTATTACAGCTAATTTTCATGCTTCCTGACGTAGCCGGCCACATTACTGTGACTAAAGAAAAACAACTTCTCATAGGTGTCATTACGGTCATGTAATTGTTAGCAAAGTGAACTAGAGAAAAGGAAACTTAATTCTAACGACAAGTTTTAAGTTCTAAAATCTAGACTTATTAAGCAGGTTTTAGATATTGCAAAAATATAATAATAATAATTCTTCCACCTTAACCAAGTGCATTGCCTCTAGTTTGTAAGTACCCAAATCTAAAAGCTTCTGGAATGGAGCGCAACAGTGTAATGCTTAATTTGAAAGGACTACAAAACCGAACTTACATTTTTTGTTGCATTGTCGCCGTGTTTTTCTAGGGTTTATGTCGTGTTCTTGTTGCTTTTTTATCCTTTTTTTCGTCGTTCTTTAGTCACTTTTATGTTGCACTATTGTTGTTTTTCTGGCAAGTTTTCGTGATTTTTATTACTTTTTCACGTTACTTTTTAGCAGTGTTTTTGTCCCTTTTTTATTCCGTTTTTATTCTCGTTTTCGTCGCCATACTGAAAGAAGCTTTTAGATTTGGGTAAAGCCAAACTGGAGAAAAAGTGCTTGATTCGGGTGGGGGTTATGAGGTTTAAAAAATTGCTATTTCAATTAGATTGCAGTTAACAGTGCATCCCTAAGGTTCACAGAGCCATAAGGAACCATTGTTATAACGTACCGTTCATGTTGTTGTGTCCGCCCCGGGGGCCCCCTCGGCCCCGGCCCCTGAAGCCCGGCATGTCCCCCCGGCCTCGCCCGCCCCTGTGGAAGTGGCCTCCCCGGTGCGGGCCGCCTCTCATGGACTCGTCGCCCCAGTAGTTGCCGTTGTCGCCGCCGCGGCCCTGTCCCGGTGGCGGGGGGCCCATCATGCGGGGACCTCCTCCCGGGTTGAAGGGCGGGCCGTGCGGGGGCGGTGGGTGGTTGTAGCGGGGGCCTCCAGGACCTCCAGGACCTCCAGGGCCTCCAGGGCCGTTGGGCGGGTAGCCTCCATTCATGGGCATCGGCATGTGCATGTTCATGTTCATGTTGTTCATATTGTTCATGTTGTTCATCCCGGGGTTGTGGCCCAGCAGTCCCGGGTTCACTGTGGGGGGAGAGAAGACGACGTTCAGACTGGGCTGTTATCAAATAAAATGTGTTGGAAACTAAATGTGCTGTTTTGAAATGTTTTTGGGGTAAAAATGTATCTTGAGGCAGACACTTTGAAATATTTTTATGTCAAATTCGTGTAGAGAGAAATTATTACTTTGTGGTGGAATAGGGCACAATAAGTAAAAAAAAAATAAAGATATTTGAGTCGTGTAGAGAGAAATTATTACTTTGTGGTGGAATAGGGCACAATAAGTAAAAAAAAAATAAAGATATTTGAGAACTGTCTCAAATATGATTAACAATATTAATGCGACGTTGCCATCACATTTTAAATGAGGGCCAAACAAGGCTAAAATGTATCTAAATTAGGAACGTCATGACGAGCGAGTGTTTCTGTTTGAAGCTGAGGCGGTCAAAATGTGTTAATCTAGTGCTAAAGGGGAACGGTTTGTACGGTGCACACAGTCTTTGCCGTGTTTGTGTGTGAGTTTGGAGGAAAGCGGTCGTACCTGGAGGCCCTCCCTGGTTCTGGTTCTGCTGTAAAGACCCCAGCAGCTGCTTGATCTTCTCGTTGAAGTCGGGCTGTTTGACCAGGTCCTCGGTCGACTGGTTTCCCTGTGCGCCCTGGAGCAGAACAAGAGACGTTTAGGAAAAATACATAGTGTCATAGGAGTGGCTTTTGTCCATCCAAAATGAATGGCAGCTTCCAAATGTTACACGGGCGACTTCTTACCATGATGGAGGACAGCAGCTCCTGGACGTTGACCGAGGGAGCCGCTGGGTTGCTGACCGGGTTGGACGCCTGCGGGCTGCGGGAGTTGGTGCTGAGATTACCCATGAGGTTGGCCAGGACGGGGGGCAGTTTGGAGTTGTCTCCTCCCAACACGGCGCCCTGCTGCGGGGTGGTGTCCATGGGCTCATCCGCCATAGATGAGTCCTGTGGGGAGGAAAGAGAGACTTCAGTGATTAGTATTCAGAAAAGCAAGCTGTAGAAGTTCATGTGTGTCGGGGTTGCGACTGACCTCGTCCAGTGGGATGAGTCTTGGGGGCATGGGCTCATAAGGCTCGGGGTCTGGTTCATGTGGACTGTCGGGAACACTGCAAAAACATTACAACGGTTAGTCAGTGAAATCTAACTGCATTATCAGGGTTTGCACAGAACTGAACACATGCCATTTTACTGCAGCTTATGTGTTTTGGGACTATATATTATTTTATTTTTTTATGAATATTTGTTGAAAAAATAGGTGTGCAAAGTCACTATTATCAAAATAAAGCATTTTTAAAGCATTTTGGTACAATTGTTGTAATGACTTTTAAAGTAAGTAATTTATAAATGTAATAGATCATGTATAATTGACAACCCTGTGTCTGCAATTTGAGGTATTTGAGGTCATAATAAATAGGTATATTATTTCTTCCTTTGCCGATCTCAGCAACTAATCAGAATCCCCGGTGCCATCGCTTTGGCCAATGAGACGAGCTTTCCTGTGAACCGGTGTGACAGGACCAATTGGGAGGGAAGGGGGACGGAGCTGGATTGTTTACTTTTGGAATTTCTTTCTCTCTCTCCTTATTTTGCAAACCAGAGGTGGCTTTCAGGTCCAATCAGGAAGGGACGGGTGGGAACTTGATTCCTTTTGGAATTTCTCTCCCTCTCTCCTCAATTTGAATCTTACAGACCATCACTTTAATACCATATAAAAACCATGAGGGATTTTCTTCTTTCTTTTTTTGTGTCAAATCCTGAATTTTGAACTAGTTTTGTCCTTTTTGTGTTCACAACTGGTTAACTGGTTTAGCTCTAGGTTCTTCTAATTTGGACCTAGTTTGTATTTTTTACAGAAGTCCGTCGTCCCTCTCACCTGTCTTTGCTGAGGAAGATCTCCTGGAGAATGCCCATCTCCCTGTCCCGCTGCGTGAGCTTCTCCGTGCTGTTGGCCCCGGACACCACCAGGCACCCGGGCAGCATGAGTGGCCGCGGCGGCGTCCAGGGTACCCGCTCCTCCATGGTGTCGTGGGAGTGCCGTCGGGCCATCTCGAACGTCTGCCGGTCCATCATCAGCTCCCTCTTGGCCGCCTCCCCAAAGTCCTTAATTTTGTTGACGTTGACTGTTGAGAAGAGAAACAAACCTGGTGTTATTGTCGAAACTCTGTGTTATTGTTGAAATAACGGCGCGGTGAAAGTGCGGCTCACCTCGCTCGGTCTCGTCCAGGTCGAAGTAGAAGTAGTGCTTGAGCTGCTCCTCCTCTGCCCAGTGAACGGTCTTCTTCTTCTTGCCCTTTTTGGTCAGGGTTTCCTCATCGGCGCGTGGTTCCGACAGCGCGTTGGGCTTGTCACCTAAAAATACCACAAACATACCAAAAACGAAATTACACGTTTGTCACAAGATGAAGACCAACACTTAACAGAAAATATGAACACTGAAGGGTGGAAACAATTAAGTGCTTACCGTTCTCTGCTGTGTCTTGGTCTTCCATGGGCACAGGGGTCCCGGGCTGCTCCGGCTCCTGGTTTTCATCTGCCGTCCCCGACCCGGCTTCAGGAGACGAGGGTTTTGCAGAAGACGAGGATCTGCTGTCGAACGGATTGGCCTACACCAAACAAACACCAATATGAGACCATACTGTTTATCATTGTTTTGATAGGATTACTTTGACGACGCCGTACCTTGTTGGAGGTGGGAGACACGGCCTTGGATGCGGGCGACGTGGGCGCTGCCTTTTTCTTTTTGATTTTGATTCCGGGCACTGGGGCGGAGTTGAGAGCGTCCAGGAAGCCTGTGGCCTCCATTGCTGCAGGTGGAGCAGACAACAGCGACAGTAAGCACCAGTTTTGTTTTTTTTAAAGCACGGTTTTAAATCAACCACAGGAGAGTGCGTGGGGACTTACGTTGCGCGGGAATGATCTTGACTTTGATCTCTTTGGCAGCGTTGGACGGCATGTTGAGCGGCTTGTACTTCTTCTCCAGAGGAGGAGCGTCCAATGGGCCACTGTATGAAAAAAAAAAAACAACCAACAGTGAGTCAAATGTACCAGCAGAGGACAGTAGATCACCAGACGTGTCAGTAACCACTAGATGGCACTGCGCTCACAGAAACGCTCACTGTACCTGGGCCTCTTGAGCAAAGGGGGCTTGATGTTGTACTTGTCGCCCAGCTGAGGCGCTATTGGCGCCTTCTTTACGGGAGGAGGGTTAGGAGTGTCCATCTCGAATCCTGTCAAAAGGCAAAGCTGTTAAAACCGTGTTGACCGATATGTTTTGCCCTGCTTTTGGTCAATGTACTCTTTAGGCAGATGCAAAACAAATGAAAACTGGATAAAAGGTAATCAATAGTCCGAACAAGGAAGTCATTGTACAACTAGCCATGCTCTGTTGGCGTGTTCTCCGTCAAAGTCTCACCTATGGAGCGGATCTTGGTGTGGCTCGGCGCATGCGCTTTACTCTTGTCCTTCTTCTTCTCCTCTTCGCTGCTCTTCTCCTTCACCATGGGAGCCTTGAGGTCCTCTTTCTTCTTCTTTTTCTCCGCTACAGTCAAACACACACAGGTCAGGAGTTTGCTTTTGCAGAGTTCAAACATTTGTGCGCCGGCTCTTATACGTACCAACAGCGGCTTCATTGGCAGAGACTTTCTGCGAGCGAATAGTGGCCATCCAGCCTTCTACCAGCACAGATGCCAACTTCCTGACTTCTGCGAAATCAGAGAGGAGCGTTTAGCACGACACATGCGGCTATAAAAGTTGAACAAGCGGCATTCTGGTTCGCAAAACTCTTGACGTTTAAAGTTTCCGAAAAGGCGAGCTCCATCGAGCAAGAAGTAAGAAACAAACTCACCTTCCGTCTCTGCGCTCTTGCTGAGCTGCTTCACCAGCTTGGCCGTGTTGTTCTGCAAGATCATTCAAGGGGGAGTTACTTCGATTGCCAACGTCGTTCATTTACAAGGCAGAAAAAGGTGATAAAAAGATTCTGTGAACGTAAGAGCGAGGGTTTACCAGTTTGAGATGGTCGATCGTGAGGGGCAGCTTCTGCAGCGTGAGCAGGATGAGGTTTAGCAGCGGCGTGTTGGTGGTGGTTTTGGAGTACGTCAGCCAGGCGTTGAGTAACCGGTAGCCCCCGACTCGGATGAACCTGCGTTTACAGGAGGCGACGGGTTAAAGGTGCACTGTTTTCAAAAGTTTGGGATGAATTTTCTTTGGAAGCGACGGGCGGTTGAGCGTACCTGTTGAGAATGTCGTGCGATTTGGTCTGCAGCAGGATATTCAGGTACATGCATCGACTGACCATCTTAGTGGAAGCCTTCATTAAGCTGAATCACAAAGACAAATAAAAAAACACAGACATTAGTTTTATTCAGATGACATTAACAAAATCAAACATATTTCTAGCTTCCAACCTGAACACTTTGGGAACTCCCTCCAGACTTCGCAGCTCGCCGTCTTTCCCCAGCAGATTCTCCACTCCTTTCAAAATCTCTCTCGGGTCAACGGGTCCCCCGGCCATTTCTGCACAAAAGAAGAAAGTAGGAATCATTATACAAGCCGTGTGTCAAAACATAAGACGAGTACAGCGGGTTATCCAATTCAATTTAAGCTTGTTTTGCGCAAATTATATGTCTTTTTTGTCTTTTATTTTTGCCAGCCAGAGAAAGAAGCAGCTCCAGGGAACGCATATAGGCCACAATTTCCTAATGAGTATCCTATGTCGGGTACAACTCCAACCTGTTCTCTGTGACTAAACGAAAACTTGCAATACAAGAAAGATAAAGACCAACACAAAGTGGTTCAGTGTACACATCTTGACAAAGGAAGAACATGATACATGATGTTGGCAGGGTCCAGAGTTGCATCCTAGAGTTGGAAGGCTTTAAGGGAGAACCAGGTCTGTACGGCTCAACTTGACCAGCACTCAGCGCCAGGTACAGCAGATGTGAATGTAATGAGCTGGTGTTGTTCATTTTAAACAGAAGCTATAGTAGTTACTTACAAGTTTTTTTTTAATTTTATGTACTTGGTAGGAAGAGGTTTACAAAAGCAGTTAAAAGAGAATTACGTTTAAACAAAAAAGGTTAATTGATTGAAGAGTTTTTTAATATCATCTATTACAGTCAAACAACTGACAACAGCATTTCAAAAACAAAAAAAAAAGGTTATTAAGCAGATTGAGTTTACTGGTTATATTAGGAAGAGTGGGAGGAGAAGGCAATTTGAGTTATGAAACGATCGTGTCCTACTGTTACTGACAGTGCCCTAACTCCTTTTCCATCTGTCATCTCTCGTTGGCTCAGCTGCTAAGGGCGTGACATCACTGTCAGCTGTTTTCTCACTGTACATACGTGGCTGTCTGCTGCCCCCTATGGGCCCGCGGGGGCTCTACAAGAGACTATGAAAACAAACAATCCCTGTGCAGAGGACAGCGGAGTAATCGCGTTACACCGAGTGACCCATTTAAATGGATTTGTATGGAGCTTAGTTTAGCGGCCTATGGAAACCTGAGGTAATACAGATAAATACATAAAATTAAATGCCCATGGGTAAATACAGATGGGGATTGGGAAAGTAATGAAGTAAAAAGTACACATTTTATGATGAATACTTTTTTAACTGACTTAATTTCAGAAATTCTGTTTGCACTTTCTACGCAACTGACTACATGTTTGAACTGGGAAAAAGTTTTAAAGGTTTTTTTCCCCCACAGTGACCTCTTTGTAGACATGTCACAGGTGAATCTAAATGTTGCTGTGAAGTCTTTTTGATCAGAAACATGTCGTCTTAAGACCTCGACTGCATAACAGTACAGATCTTCATAAAATAAACATTTAGCAATGATTTCCAAATCCACGTTGAATACTATTACTTTTCAATACATTTGAAAGTGGATTATTTAGGCACTATCATCTGACAGTGTCATGTGCTTCTGTATCCATCTCTTTAATTTAAATATTTTTTCTTACACTGATGCTTATATGAATCATACAATGTATTGAGTATACATCTAGTTTTTAAGTTGGAAACTACTTGTTCCTTTAAACTGTGAAACCATATAGTCATGCCTTCAACATTTAACAACACCCAAAGATTCAAAAGAGTATGCTCTAATGTAGATTGAGGATAATGAAGTATATTAATTACTTCATGTGGTATCTGAATAACAGTCATGACTGGAGGGAGGGGGCTTAATTACCAAGTTTGGCTAGGTACTTTTTTATTTTCATAAACAATAGGACTTCTTTTGCTATTTATTACAGTACATTATTTGGGTGCGCCATACAAGCATGCATCTATTATTCATTCACTAAGTAGTGTTACGTTTCCCATAACATTGTTATTGTTTCTTTACCGTATATTAATCATCAAAAATTAGCATTATGATGTGAGAATCAGTCTGATCTTACCCGATGGACCGTAGAAGTTATAAATAGTCTCAGACCTCCACAACACTGCACCTAACCCAACTCCTGTAAATGTCACAGCTGTTACACATGTGCAGAGTTACTGTTAGTGTTAGGACGCCACCTCTCCTGGGTCACTGGGGGGAGAACATCATTCATGACCACATCCATACAGTAGTGTTACACATCATTTGTTTATGATGAAATGGAAACACAACCTTGTAGGCTACAATATGTCATTAAACCACAAGTTTAGGCTACACGTATTATTATTTGTCAAGGAACTAGACATTCGGGTCGCAGAGTAATCCGCCCTCCGTTATATAAGGGCAGCAGAGAAGAGCCTATAAAAGGAGCTGACTGGTGTGACAGCGGAACAGCGGGCCCGTCCTGCTGCTGCTAAAGCCCTGGGAGAGAGAGAGAAAGAGGGGGAGGCGCTTTACTCAGCCCTCCCTCTCCTCCATGTTAACCACTTCACCGACGGAACAACACTTAACACTACAACAACAGCCCTCCTAGCAGCACAAGGCTACGAAGAGGGAAAACAAAGCGGCTAACACCGGATATATAGCATCGCAAGTAATGCCAGCGTCAGCCAGCAGTCTAGTCTGGCGGTACATTTTACAGTCCGAGCGAAGCCCTTGCTAGCGCCAAGTGCTTTCCGGGGGGGGGGAGAAAAGGCAAACCACCACTAGCTCTCCGTATATTTGGCGATCCCAACTGTTTGAGCTTCAAAGACCATCGCGTCCTGCAATCTTTATCCACAGATTGCCGAGTACTGCGCTGCTGCTGTCGGGAAGTCCCTGTACTATTATCAGCGCAGTATTCCACAAACTAGCGCAATCTTTATGTATAGATTGCAAACGGGAGGTCGTTCCGTGGAGCAGCCCCTAGAAAGCAGGTCTGGCAGGCAAAAATCCGACATCACGAGCCCTTATTCGCTGTTTTGTTTTTTTTAACGCCTACGGCAATCTTTATGCACAGATTGCTTATTTACTTGCTACATTAGGTCCATTTAGTCTCACACACAAAGAAACGGAGCCTAGGCGTCCGTAAGCTTTCCTGTGTGAGCTCATGCTATCGACACTATCGGTAATCAAACTGTAAGCCAAATAAACGATTTTAGTCTACAATTAACAATTCATTAATTTTCAATTTAACTTCAAAAAAAACTTACTACTGATACTATAGATCCTCAGCGTCTCGGGAGTTTATGTGCTTTTCAGGCACTTATAGAGCTTATTCAGACAATTTTATATCGTCAGCCTTCATTGTTTTAATAGAAACTGAAGACTTGGGTGGGGCTGTGATAGCTAAATGCTACCCTTTCCTTCGGGAACTTGAGCCAAAAATAGTAATCGAATGTCCATTACTTGAAGAAAAAAATTTGATTTGAGTAGAAATGTTCAAAGTCCTCGACGATCAGTCTTCGGCAATGCAAATTCATTTCTGAAAGACACAAAGGAGACACACATTCAACATTGAATATTACCGACAAAACATTTTACATTCGTTCTTATCGTTATATATTGTTAATAGATAAAGTATGAGCTATGTTTCGATGTGATTTTATATGGTATTCGAACAAAAAAGACGAAGCTAAGCCTCGCTGATTGTCTGACTTCACTTACCTTTGACCAAATCCAGGAATGAGCTTGAATGGGAGGGACTTGGCTTTTATAGGTCGTGACGTTTTCTGCGTCATATGTGACGTTTTCCTCTCTTTTTTTACCCGAACAAGATGGCTGCTAAGCGACCTCCGTTTCCCCTCAAGGGCATAATGGCGTACATCAGCAATACTTGGATTTGTTACCTTACTGGTAATCTAAAAGTACAGTTTCTTTGCGTAAAATATAACTTTGTAAAATATCCTAACTATATATCTCGAATTAAGTTGATTTTAACAGGCTTCTTTTGTATAAAAAGTTGTATATAGTTTTGGCTAAGATGGCGCCCGAAAACCTACTCTCTCGCCTGTTCTGCTCACGTGACTTACAGAGCTAAGGTGACGTCATTGTGTGTCTAATAATTTACAAATAATCTCAAACTTAAAATGTAAAACTTGAAAGACAACAATGATTGCATTAACAATACTACAAACAATTCTAAACATAATTTCGAAAAAGTTTATTCTTACTTCACCTCTCACCCCCTACCCATGCCCCGCTCCCACTCAGCAACAACATGGCCGCCTCCATGCAAGGCGTTGCGAAGGTTTTATGGCGAATAACTCCTTCAATTTTGCATCCTCTTCGGGTCTATCAGGTATTTATTTATCACACTTTCATCGCGTGCTATATGATTTATAAAGCCTCAACCAAGACATGTCACATGCACGCTTTTTACTTGTAAGGAGGCTAAATGATTCTCTCCTGTTTGCAGTGAGGGTTAATGTTTTGGGGAAATGCGTTTTGGAAGATGGGAAAAGGCTTA
The DNA here is from genome assembly GCA_021464625.1 of Proterorhinus semilunaris. Classification (NCBI taxonomy): domain Eukaryota; kingdom Metazoa; phylum Chordata; class Actinopteri; order Gobiiformes; family Gobiidae; genus Proterorhinus; species Proterorhinus semilunaris. The sequence continues at coordinate 25,548,279 of CM038360.1, forward strand.
AATAATGTATTAGGAAACCCATAGATTTAACATTTCATGCTCAAAGAATGTGCCCGTATTATTACAAAATGTTCGTGTATATTTTTTCACAAGCAGCACGTACAATTAACATTACAATATATCTTCAATGAAGGTACTTGAGTCATCTTCTGTACTTGGTAGTTGAAGTGGAGAACGTTTTAGGAGCTGTTGTAAGATTTTTTTCCCCCTGCTTGATTATTATTTCTTATAAATACTGTCTTATACTTAATATATATATTTGTTTGTATTGTCTGCAGCACTGTCTCCAGAGGTTACCACTCAGAGCAAGACTTCCTCCTGTGTATTCATCACGTCACACTTTCTGCCAAGCGGCTTTACTACAGGACGAGGCCACCGCTCAGGCTGTCGAGGCTGTGTCCCGCTACAAAGAAAAACCCTGGGAATATCTGGAGAGTGAAGGTGCCTGTGTGCACAATTACCTTAATCAGTTTGTTTCTTTAAATCTCACAAGTTTTTTTTTCTTTTCTATATGTTTGGCAGAATATATCGAAAGGTACGGAAGCAATCCCGTTTACACAGGCTACAGGAGAAACCACAAAGGAGGGATCCCCCCGCAGAAAACACGCAAGACTTGCATTGTAAAACACATCTCTCCTTTGACATTCATGCCGACTGCTTTCAATGTTTTATTTTACAGAACTTGAATTGCATTTGTTTTACAGAGAGGGGACAAGGTGTGTGGAAACCCGTGTCCAATCTGTCGAGATCAAAATATTATTGTTCATTACCAGGTGCATTGGCTTCTCTTTTATGATTAAAATTAAGGTTTTAACTTTACATTTTTCTCCAGTTCAGCTTTACCCAAATCTAAAAGCTTTTGGACTGGAGCTTACAGTCTATAGGCCAGAGTAATGCCTCATTTGAAAGCTAAGACCTACAAAACTGATCTAAACGGATATTTTTCCCTGCATTGTTGCTGTGTTCTTGACACTTTTTCGTGGCATTCTTGTTTGTGTTTTCATCCTGGTTTTCATTTCCTTTTTGTCTCATTGTCATTTCGTTTTCATCCTGGTGTTTGTGGCTTTTTTGTTGTGTTTTCATCCTTGTTTTTGTCTCTCTTTCGTCGTTCTATGTTGCTCTTATGTGGTGCTTTGTTTTGCATTTTCGTCACATATTTGTAGCTTTGTCAACGCTTTTGTTGTCATGTTGTTGTCACTTCATTTACATCTCGTTTTCGTCACTTTTTTTAAGACGCTTTTGTTATTTGGGTAATGCCAAACTGGAAAAAATCTGCTCGGTTTAGGCAGGGGTTAAGAGGTTACACATATGCACGATGACCAGTACATGTTTTTTCAGTCGCATGGGACAAGCGAAACTAGCAAGGTCATTAATTTGCATAAGAAAGCAGCTGAGAGAGGCCTCTGGGTGTCATAGCAAAGTGAAGAGTAGAGGCAGCTGATCATGAGAGACACATTTACCAAAAGTAAATGTATGCATTTACTATGTGTGCAAAATATGAGCTAGCTGTAGTTGTGAAAGTGAAAACAAATCCACATGTATAGCACCATCTAATACAGGGGTGGTGAACATGCGGCTCTCGAGCTACATGCGGCTCTTGGCCAATCGGAGTGCGGCTCTTTGCATGATTGGATATGTTTAATACATACATATGTTTAATGCAAAAGAATTGGTACATCTTTCCCATAAACTGTAACAGTCTTTAAGAATCTTTACCAAAAATCCAACCATAGTCCTACAGACCCTGTCTCCCTCCTTTTCGAGGCGGCGTGTAAAAGGTGCCCGTGCAGCAGCCTCACTCAAAGCGGAATGTAGGTTAAACAACAGTCAGGCAGATCGTGGCACTGGGATCATCTTCTGTGCGTTTCATGTTTCTGATTAGCCTACTCTATTTGATGAAAGTTAGCCTCATATTCACAGAAAAATATCAAAATTAAGAAATGGAAAAAAGCGGAGCTCTAATGACGCATATGATGCGAAGCGCGACATCGTAACGCGGAAATACGCAGTCATTGACTTTTCTGTCACATGTGCTGCAACTGTAACAAATGCAACATAAAACAGACTCTCAGACGTCCTCCAGAGGCTCCTGATTAAAGTTTATGAACTTTGTGCAGCCTAGCGTGCGTTCTCTGCACAGTCAAGCTGCAGACACTGAGCGCACAGGCCAGGGGCGAAGCAGAAGAGGGGGCTTCGTGGGCAGGGCCCCTCACACTAACACACTCCAGCAATAAAAATTAAAACATCTATTTCTGTCCCAGTCATAGCAGAACAGCACAACATTTCAGTTTATTTAATATAAATTTATTTCAATCTTGGTGAGGAGTAAAACCATTAAATCTAATACAATTATTGAAAAAAAATAAAAAGGCCAGGCATAAAGTTATAGTTTATTGTGATTAAATATAACGGCCACATTTAATCAGTTTAAACTACCGCCCCTGGATCTCGTGAATGGTCGGTGCCTTTGTGGCTCTTCAAAGGATCAAGGTTAAAAATATCGGCTCTTGGTCTCTGACTAGTTGGCCACCCCTGATCTAATAAAACTGCAAATGTAATGAAACCAATTGCATTTGCTGGAGTTTACCACATGTGTGATAGTAATGTATTCCTACAGGTGTAATAACACATTTCCTAATAAATTATGATTATGGAGGTTAGTGGTGCAATTCCTATGCACCTTTCTGCGCACTGTGTCCTTAGGCAAGAAATACGAGCCTGCATAATTCAGACATTTGGGGGAATTTATTACATTGGTGGGTTTATTATATGAAATTGGACGTTAGCGGTTTATTACGTTTGGCTGGGTACCGTTAAATTTTGTTAGATACCGGCACTTTAACAATACTTGGCTTTCGATACCTGAACGATTAATAATGTTAATTGTTGATCTTCCCCAATCTGTTTCCCAATTGCACTTTTTTCTTTCTTTTAAATTTTGATTGCATCAAAACTTGAATATAAAGTTTTTATATTTCTTTTCGGTACCTGCTTTCAATACTTTTATTTTTTCAATACCAGTAGTACCTAAACCTTCATTTAACGGTACCCTGCCCTACATGTGTAACAAGTTTGAGCTCTCATACTAGCTTATGTAACTGTTTCTCCTTAGAATGTCAAGCTGCTGGAGCAGTTCATCAGCTCCCACACAGGCATCATTCATGACCCGACCAAAACTGGTGAGCTGCCCTCTAAATGCCTTTTGGACTAATGACACAGCGACACTATCATCAGTACCAGTGTAGAAAAAGGTTAAATCATCGACTGGACTGGGTTTTTGTAAAGTTGAGGACGTTTCTAGTCACAGAAGCTTCTTCAAAGCTCTTCAGGTCATAAAAGACCGGAAGAGCTTTGATTTTACCTTTTTCTACAATGAATACCCCCTGGGTGAATGAGAGCCTTCACAAACATCAATACCACTGGCATCTCTAGCATGAAAAGTTGAGTGGGGCAAAAAAGTGAGCACTTTACATAAGCATCTTCTGATTCTTCTGTGATGCATACAGTGCCTCTCGAAAGTACTAATACACCTTGAACCTTTGCACATTTTGTCATGTTTACAACAATAAACAAGATTTTATTTTGAATTTTTTACTGAAAGTTCACACACAAGTAACAGACAACTGTGAAGTGAAATCAAAATGATACATGATTCTGTTATTTGTGTGTGTGTTGAGAACTCGGCAACTAATACTTTTGATTAGGATATTCTTTTAACTCGTGTGTGTTCAGTTCCTGGGAGAGTGGCCGGGTTTAGAGGCGCTTTCCCAAGTAGCAACGTTTCTCTGGCCTACCATCGGGCCATCACCTCCCCCACGAATCGGCCCAGACTGAATGTCTCGGCTCACTATTGGTCGAACTACAGCAACGCGACTCTCACTTATTATGACGGCCCAGTATCGGCCGAACTACTGCATAATTACGGCTGAGAATCAGCTGGGCCCTCGGGCCAGCACTGGCACAATAACCTAAACACGCATGTTAGACTTTAAAAGAAAAAAAGGCACTTTCAAATAGCCTTGGCTTCATTTATTTAAATTCCAACAATTAAACAATGTAACAATGATGAAAGTGAAGGAACATACACAAAAAAAACACATGAGGAAACGGATACAAAGTTGCCTGCGAGATCAGTCCTGACAGCAACACGGCAAAAGGACAAGGTATAGCCAACATAACACGTTTCAACAAGAAAACTTGGGTCGCATTCACAAGCCCCTCATGATCCGAATCCCGGCCCGTTTGCTCAGATAGTCTGGTTCGTTTGAGGTGTTGTGAACGCGCAAACGGGCTCTGTTCCAAAGAAGCGAACCCTGGCCCGGGCGAAAACGTGGGTCTCGGCCCGGTTTAAACGAACTCTGAAGCGGATCATTTGGTTTATGAACGCAACTGAGCCAGAGAGCGGAACAAAACCAGGAAGAGAAAGTTGCAGGACGTTGTGTCTGATGCAACCAAAACAAACGAGTTACACAAAGACAGACGCGCTGACAATCACGACCTTCATTACAGAATGTAAATGACAACCATTGATATAACAGCGCCAGAGGCCAGTGAGCAAAGCCCTGATCAGATCATTTTAACTACCTTTCTCCGCGTCTCTTTCACTCGGACAGTCGTCATAAGTAGTTTTCGATGTCTTTGCCCGGAGCCTTCACAGTTGTCATGTAAAGAAAAAATATCTCCGGGGTCCGCCAGTCCTGCTTTAGTCCCACTTTAGTCTTGGTTTTGCCTCGTCTGGCATCATCTTCTCTCATGACGGGTATCGGCTCATTTATCTCCCGTTTCGTCCGGCTGTGTTGTTTTTTCTTTACGCACTTTTTAATATGACAGTCTACGCTCAGAACGCACGGATCATTTTACGGACGAAATGGGAGATGAATGAGCCGATACTCGTCATGAGAGAAGATGATGCCAGACGAGGCAAACCCGGGACTAAAGCAGGACTAAACGGGACTGGCGGACCCCGGAGATATTTCCTCTAAAAATATCGTTTTGCTTTCACTTCACAGTTGTCTGTTATTTGTGTGTGAACTTTTAGTAAAAAAGTTTTGTATTTTGTTTTTTAACCATCAAATACTACGCGCATTTACTGCTGCATGTCACAGAACTAGCATTACAGACTCTTATTCTCAGAGCATCAACAACAAGGCAAAAGTTTACTCTATAAACTGCATTCAGTTACATAACGTAATTTAAACAGCAGACTATTACCTAACAAATGCATTTACACAATGATGTGAGAATATAAAGGAGTCATTTATGTCCTGCTAAAGTTAACAGCTGAACCCGGACGGATGTGAACCGTGGCGTAAACATAGACTCACCCGTAGCTTTGAGGAGCATCGCTTCCTTACGTCTGTTTCGCCTCATTCAAACTCCATAAACACATGGCAGCTTCCCCACTTCATCTTGAGTCGCCAGCGAAAAGTCCCGTTGCAAAGAGCTATAAAAAAAAAACGAAGAATATCCGTATAATCCACCAGTGTTTGCTAGTTTCCGTGTTTACAGAGACCGCGTGTGCAACCTAAGCGAAAGTAGCCAATGAGGAGTCTTCAGCGTGGTGAGCGGCTCTGTGATTGGGTCTGGGGCTCAGTCCCAGAGTCGTGTGTGTGTGTGTGTGTGTGTGTGTGTGTGTGTGTGTGTGTGTGTATGTGCTGGAGGCGGGCTTGGGGCCACGATAACTGTTCCCCAAAGCAGTTTTGGACATGCGCACTATGACTCTAGTGGCTCATCACTTAAACAGGCGCTGATGGGCCGGCCCTATTTATATTAAATTAGACCTTGGCAAAGCCTTTGGATTATGCATAAATGTTTAGGACATCTGGTGGGGCCCCACTGGCTCCAAATGCAGAGACGTCACTGATCAATACTCTTGATGTGTCTGCTCTCAGGCGTGTGCATGAAGCAGCAGAAAAAACTGACGGAAGCCATAAATGCAGCTCGTGATCACGGTAAGCAAAATCTACCATTTATTACTGTACTGTACGACTGTATGGAACTCAACCACATCAAAACCTGCTTTGGTTTTAACTCTGAAATGAAACATCTTGACATACTTACAACCGTATAGTATAATATTGATGAAAAATCTATGAGCTGCAACATGTAAGCAAGAAGTAACAGTATTTGTAATCTACAAAAGTTGCAACGAACAAATCATGGTTAAATATTTCAACAAATACATTTTTCAGTGATCCATGATAAGAACAAGTAGTATTTATTTCGTTTTGTTTTTATAGTCAGATTACATCCATACAAAAATCAAACAGAATATTTGGGATACCCCTCTGCACTCTTGCTTTTCCTGCAGGCTTCCTTCCTTTTCATATTCCATATGTGTACTTCGGAGGAGAAGACTACTCCAACTCCCATGATGCAGTGGGGAACACTCCTCCTCCTCCCTCTCTTACATCGGGTGAAAGCTGGTATAAATGGTACGGCCAGTTAACACCCGACGAGAGTGAAGTGGCCAAAGTCAAGAAAAAGTACAAGGCCTATTTAAAAAAGTGAAGACAATGTGATTCACTCTGTTTTGTGTGTACCGCTTTTACCAATAAAGATGAACCATGAACAAAACATTTTTTTTCTTTTTCTCCATCAAAAAAATAAATCCCTATTACTGTAATTGGTTACAGGGTTTTTGCGGGGAATTTAAAAAGCCAATGTGCCCAAAGCAAGGTGTTAAATGTCATTAAAAAGCATTGGATTTAAAATGACATTAAAAAGTTGGATTTAAACTGGACTTAAATCTAAATGACATTGTTACTGTACAAGTTCTTCGAAAATACCAAAATTATGGTCTTAAACATATTTAGTTGCAGTTTTGGCTGAAATTTCTGCTAAAACCTTGCCTGTTTTGTCTAAATTTCTATTTAATAAAATGATGCAAATCATAAATATGCGCTGATTTGTTTATTTTATTGTTGGCATTCAAATATAGTATTTAAGCATTAAAAAGCATTACATTTGACTGGCTTCTGCCTGTATAAACCCTGATTGAACACTTGCAATGTTTAACCGTGTCATAAAATAAATTGCCCATTGGTTTCCTCAGATATGAGCCAAACATTTTCAAATTGAGCCTTGATTTAATCTGATCTTGGTTTTATTTACAATCACAAAAACACATTTCCATAATCTAAACCTGTTTAGATGTGGCTCTCATGCCGATAGTCCAATCAGAAAGGAGAATGTTCCCATTGAATTACCAGGGACAAAGCTTCGGCCTTTAAAAATGTCATACAAAATAAGGCGTTCTAAATTTGCTGCCACTTTTCCTCAGATTATAAAGACATACAAACCAAAGAATCATTTAGCCTACACTGCAGCTGGAGGAAACAAACTGCTTACACAGAACTATATAGCCTATGCAGTTCGTAGTTTGAATGAAAAATGTGCAATATGTTGCGCACAGGGGTTCTTATATTGGGAATCGTAGTTAAAATACATAAAGGGTTATAGAAATGTGACGTGGGCAAAGAGTAACCTTGACATTGGTTTGAAGTCTCCTTCCGTCGCAGGGAAATGCTGGTAATAACTGAAGTGTATGAACCCGGTGTTGGGGGAGAATACTTTGAAGGGTTATGTAATTACTGAATACTTGCCATAAAATGTATTTTGTTACATATTCTGTTACTTTGTCTAATCAAGAGTACTCTATTCTGAATTCTTTTTAAATACTTTCACATCGTCATATCTATAAATATGGTGTATAATTACAAAAGACGATAGTCGATGAGCGAAGACTTTACTAAAATTACAGATATAATATTACAAATATTACACATAAACATAAATACATTCTGAGAATCCTACTCTTTGCCGCCCGCTCTTCTATTTTACAAAGATGGTTAGATGAAGAACCACCACATCTTTTGATGTGGCGGGAAAAGATAATGTCAGTAATACCTTTAGAAAGGCTGTCATCTGTTCTGTCTTTAAATTCTTTTTAAAAAAAATTGGTCACCTTTAGCCCTCTACTTTAAAGAAGAATGGGAAAAAGTTATTTGTATTGGGTTATCAGATGAAAATGATTAAAATACTTCAGGAATTTATCTTAAGAATTTATTGTTTTTGAATTTAATTAAAATTAAATGCATAGCAGTAATTATGGTAAATGTGTAAAAACTGAAAATAGGCATGTATAGCATACGTATGGGTTTATATTTGTGTATACATGTATGTCTGTGTATGCATATGTATATATGTATTTATATATATGTATTTATATACATATATACATTATATATTTATATATATGGGTGTATATGTGTAGATATGTTTGTTAGTATGTATTTGTGTATGTGTGTATATGCATGTGTGTGTATATGTGTGTATGTGTATATATATATATAAATATATATATATATATATATTTATATGTGTGTATGTGTATATATATATATATAAATATATATATATATATATATAATGTGTATATGTATATAGTGTGTATGTGGAGATATGTATGTATATATATATATATATATACTACTAGTGCTGCTTTAGTCATTTTATCATTATTGCTGCTGTTTTTGTTTTGTTTTTCTGCTGTTTTTGTTTTGTGTTTGTTTGTCTGCCATTATGTCTTGTTTTGTTTGTCCGCTTGGGGTGTTCAAAGAAATAAAAATAAAAAACAATGAGATAAAAAAATAAAAATTACAGGGGAATAGGTCAGAGGAAAAGAAGCCTAAAGTATCCATATTCCCATGAACTTTAAATGACAGTTGAACTCTGGCCTGGGCTATATATTTTTTTTTTTTAAGTTTTGGGTGGTAATAGGCGACATGCTCATTTCAGTTTATTAGACCAGTAGGATGACGACCTCAAAAAGTAGAAGTGTGACACGTTTTGCAATCAGGTGACAAATTTTTAATCTTTTTCAAATACAATTTACCTGGAAAAACTTTACATTTTCAGTTACTCAGTACAAGTATTCTAAATACATTAAGTTACTCCCCTACACTAGGGAGACCAACACTCGATCTGAATGATTTTAGTTTTCAGCTGAAGCGGTCGAGGCCAGTGTCCCAGCCTTTTTTGTCCCACATACCCATTGAGTGCCAAGGGGGCACTCGAGGATCCTGCAAAGATTTTAAGTGAGCAACCTAGTATTGTGTTAGGTTCTACAAGTGAGTGTATGTATAGATGTATAGATGAGAGAATATATATATATATATTTAAAAAATAAAGTCAAAGCTGGACACATTAAAACTAATGTGAATATAATGTCAGGCCAAGTACCCCCTGCCAAGTCGTGTGTGTTCTGGTTGTTTAATGCAGCAGTAGCTGGGACCTCAAAGTGGGAAAATGTTTTACAATCTGGGGACCTGGTGCGCCAAATGTGAGCGCGAACCTCTAGTAAGATTTTTCTTCCCATTTTAGCCCAAAACACAAAAGCAAAGTTGTTTCAAACGATGCAAATAAGTCTTAAAAAACATTTTTATTGCAACATCACATTTTAAATACTATAAACATTTCATTTATGTTTGAGAGCTAGTGGTGTCCTGCACCTCTTAAGCTTTCTTATTAAAATGTCATCTTTTTGATGCCTTCACTTAAAAACACTGAACATACATGTTGGATCAGATCAGAGTGAAAATATGGTTAAGAGGCCTCAGTATCGACACACTATCAGGGGGTCATGGCAAGAGTTTCCCAACTTGAAGAATGGAGACACTGGGAAGCAGACGTTAGCTAAGCTCACCGTGTGGATGTGCACCATGTTGTCTGCGTCGTAGAAGGCCAGCTCCTTTCTGGGGCCGCTTAGGTAGATTCCAATTTTCTGAGGTTTGCCTTGAACTGCTGGAGCAGCGGAGGCGCATCCTAATGTGTAGACTTTATAAGTACCTGAAGTGTGTTTCAAGTAACTTTGTGCTATTCCTAAGTGCCAATCACTATGTTGACCCACATACACTTCCCAGTAATGTTTCCCTGCCAATGTATTTGCACCTAGTGTTGATGGAGAAGCCAGATGGCCATAGGTTTGCTTGTATTGCTTGTTATGATAATGACAAAATGTAGCACTGCGCTGATCCTGAGACACCATCAGGCTGGTTTGGTCCTTTTTCAGAAGCAGCTGTTCCTCTCGGGGCGTCACCACCTGAAGCATCTCCTTCCAGACAAACATCTGCAGGTGGCTCTCGTACGGCCCCAGGGACAGTTCAGTCTTCTGCACCTGGAAGTCTCCTCCTTTGGGCTTGAAGGAACATTTGACCGCCTTGGCTTTCTCCTCCATAGACCACGTCTTCAGCAAATGCTCATCGTCTTGTATTTGCAGAGCAGATGTCGCCGTTTCCTCCAGCTCTCTGTTCTCAGCGATGGCAGCTTCCATGACACGCAGCTTCTCACTCATCTTATTTAGACCGGCTTCCTCATCAGTATTCACTTCATCAGTGAGCTCTTGTTCCCTCTTCTTCAGAAACACGTACATTTCCTCAAACTTGCTGCTGATCAGTGATTTCAGCTCTCCGGATCGCCGCTTGGTGCTGTCCACCTCCTCTCTCTGTGACTGGACCAGTGTCTCCAGAGCGTCACAATCTGCAGATATCTTTTGAACTAGATTCTGCAGCTCTCCTCGCACCAGTGCAGCGGCTTCACTCACTGGTTTGAATTTGTGCGACTCATGTTTCTGTGAGTCTCTGCAGATCACACATGCGAGCTGTTGGTCGGTGATGCAGTACAGCTTCAGCTTCTCGTCGTGATCAGGGCACAAAAACTTTGCTTCCTAGAAAAAGAGGAGGAAGAGGTTTACCTTCCAAAAAAAGGGGGCAGTTTTGTCACACACTCTTCAATTGCAAGAATGCTTTTATTTGTGTGCACCTATACCATATAGTTAGTTACATCATTTATAGTCTGGGATGATACACTTTTGCCATGATCATATACACATCACAATACTCAGAGCCGATACAGTAAGTCGTTATGAGTATTAGGTTTACCCTAAAAATGTCTAAAAAGAGAACGGTCATGTGTCCAACGTTTATAAATTAACTGCCATTTAACATTTATGGAAATGTTAAGATTGAAAAACAAAATATATTGTGATAATTGGCAAAAGTATCAATACGATATTTTGTCCCTGCCCTAATAAATGACATAACTCACCAAATTGCTGCCACAATGTCACCCTATAGGGCCGGCTGGGCAATTATTCGAAATGCAACTGAAATCTGAACGCTCAATAATCGTGATGGGCCTCAATAGTCAGGTTCACAGGCATTTCTTTGGCAGAAACAGCTCCCAATTTTGGAGCATTTGCTTTAGACTCAGCTGGGGTTCGTATAAACGGGCGTGTGACCAAGTTCATGGATCCGTTACATGCATTTATTTTATTATGATATAAAATAAAAATCGATCAATGGGGGGGAAAAAAAAACAACTAAAATAAAACTGCCATCTCGTCCAAGCCTTTGTCACACCATACTTTGGCATCAACTCCCAAGCACACACTTTAAAAAAAATAAAATAATAATAATTAATAAAAATAATAATCGCCTCTCTGTCGAGCCTGTACTGTCGTTTCAGATGGGTTTTCTCCACCAGACTCTTGAGCACATGGCTGGACAGCAGGGCCTCTCTCGCTGGTACATATTCACGGCAGATGGGACAGAGCGGCTGCACGTTCAGAGACTCGCCGATGCAGTCCCTGCAGAACCAGTGTCCGCACGGGAGCATCGCCGGCTCCGTGAACACCGACAGGCAGATGGCGCAGGTCAGGTCTTCGGAGAAACTACTGGAGAAACGCGCGGCCGCCATATCCGCACACTGTCTTTTCTCACGTCAATGAAACCGGTTCAATCTCGCAGCAGACGCCACCTTCCCCGACCGCTGAGCGAGTAGAAGGAGCTTCGGCTTCATTAAAGCAAAGGGCAACAGCTGTGTGATTGGCAACACCTGGGTTCAAGTCAGAGCCGCCGCTGCCTATTGGCTACGCTCACGCACTGTGCGTAAAGAGCGCGCACCGAGGCAACTTTTTATTTCAGTATTTTACTCTGTTGGAATAAACAAATGTAAATGAATGAAGAAAGAAAATAAGCTTAATTTTGTGACGCACGACAGTCAACGAGGGTGTGGCATTTCTGGTAAATCTGCTTCTGGATTGAACAGGTGGATTTTTTGTTGACTCAGTTGCTTTCAGAGCGGGGTCACGACGATGGCGTGCATCTCTGAAGACCTGACCTGCTCCATCTGCCTGTCGGTGTTCACGGAGCCGGCGATGCTCCTGTGTGGACACTCGTTCTGCAGAGAGTGTGTCAGCGTGTCTCTGGACAAACAGAAGAACTGTCCGGTGTGTCGTGCATCAGTGGACACAGGGGGACAGTCTCTTCTGACCAACCAATGCTTTTTTTTTTTGACATTGCAAAACATGTGGGGGACCAGTTGATTTATAAGAAGCATGTTTGTTATCACATTTGACTTTCATGATGTTTATGTTTAGTTGCTCTTGTGACATAGCGACCTGTAATGTTCTATATCGTAGCCGTAAATGTTTTGCAATAAAAGTTTGAGTTTATAATGTTTGAGAGCTTTATTTCGAACACAGCCCATTGTTTTTATTTTATTTATTTTTTTCTTGAGGTTGAGAGTCATTAAAGAATAGGCACAAAATGACGGAGCAAAATAGGTTGGAAATTTACCACTTTCATGTTTTCCAAGTAAATTGTAGTTGAAAAACATATACACGGACCAAGAAAAATGTGTGTTTTTTCGTGTTTTGATTTGCAAACCAAAATTGAATTTTCAATTTTTTTATTTTAATTTCAGTGAAGGAAATCCAAATACCCACAAGTACACTGACCCCGGTCACAAACATGCTTCTTCAACTAAATAAATAAACTGGACCGAGGCAACGGCGGAATATGTAACTTATGATTTCATTGTTTAGATCTGTTGGAATAAACAAATAGATGAATGAATGAATGCATGAATGAATAAATAAAAAGAAAGAAAGAAGATAGAAAGTGTTAAATAGAAAGAAATTGAGAAAGAGAGAGAGAAATAGAATGAAGGAAATCAATAAAAACGAAAGCAAGAGTGCAAAGGAAGAAATAAAAAAGAAAAAGAGAGACAAAGAGATCGGCTACAGAGAAGAAAGCAATTAAGAAAGAAAGACCAGCTACAGGACCAGTCCAGAAACCACCACCAGAGGCCACGTCTACATATCACACAACTTTTAAAGATTTCGCAAAATTGAACCTTTAAAGGAAACCCATGAAAAATCAATACGTTTTTAATGAAGTAAAGTAGGCTATACATGTGCGACGGATTTACTAGAAAATGTGTGTTCAATTAACTAAGGAAGAGTGTTGTTGCTCTGATCCGTTGTCATTCTATTGCTTAAAATCGCAAACAGAGAATTAGAGTAGGCGAGCTCCAAATCTGTTGAGAGGGTCCCTCCTGTTTTGAACGCACTACACAGCATATGAACATCATCTACCAAATCAGCTAGTTGGGGCAGCTGGGTGGGGGTTTGTTGATGAGGAGCTACTGCCCTCTTCAATGGACCCGCTCTACACCCTGGCTTTTTCACGCACCACGCTATGCAGGGCTTACATATTACATAATCTCATTGTACATAAAAGAAAGAAGAAAAAAAGCAAGCAAAATTGTACACTAATCAATACCATATTAAGGATGGAAATGACAACTGGGAAGCAGCAAGATCACGGATAATATGTATTTAATGTTCTTTTTAACACAAAACTTTCGGGAATGTTGACTGTGTTTGGCATTGAGAACCATCTGTAACTAAGTAATGGCCTTTTGTCGCTTGCTTTGTACCAGACATCGTGCATGAAGTGAGAGCGTTGTTGTAGTTGTAGAGTGTACATGGTGGTATTCACTGAGTATATTATGTATATTAATGTGTCTTTTAATGTTTTTAATGTTTTATTGTTTTAATGTTCTTATTGTAATGATGTCGGGGATGCTTTTGCTTCAGCCCACTCCCTTTAAGCAGAATTTTAACTGCTCAAATAAATTAATGACAGAGGAATCATTCAGAGGAAAAGTAGCCAGTAAAAGTATCCCTATTCCCATGAACTTTAAGTAAAAAAAGAAAAAAAAGTGTTTGACGCAGATTATGAAAACTTGTTGGAGTTAAATGTGTGTTTTCTTCAAGAGGAATTGTGTCCTTGTTAAACAAAACACAGACTCATTTTACATTTCATTTTTCTGAGGTTTCTGGTCAGATCTAGAACTTAAGGTTCACTTATTCTGCATCATCGGTCACTGTAGGAAATATATTCAAAATAGGCTACAATTAGTACATACAGGTGTGGTTAAGTGCAAGTAAAAAGTGTTTACAATAAAATGTACTGAATTTCAGCTGAACACTGGGGTAAAAAAAAAAGTGTAGGCCATAAAACATGCTCATTTCAGTTTACAAGACCAGGATGACCACCTCAAGAAGTAGTAAAAGTGGGACACGTTTTACAATTTGCAATCAAGCGACAAATTTGAAAGTGGGAAATTTCCAACCTATTTTACTCTATCGTTTTGTGCTTATTCTTGAAGGACCTCAAGAAAAATCAAGAGAAAAACATGATCAAAAACCAATGGGTCGTGTTCAAAATGAAGCTCTCCAACATTATATAAACTCAAACTTTTATTTACAGATTGCTTTGTCACGATAGCAACTCAACTGTCCAATATAAAAATAAAATATCAAATATGGCACTCGTAACAAACGTGCTTCTTATGATCAACTGGTCACCCACAGGTTTCACAACGTCTCATCGAATAAAGCGTTTGAAATCTGGCCAAATGTGTCTAAACCTTTTGACTATCCGTAGTTAAAGCGAGGCAGCATTTTGACGAGCCGGTGAGGTCCCTCTCCCAGCAAAGTTAGGTCATAATATTCCAATACACTTTAATCTTTTAGTTTCAATATATCAAAACTCGTAACCCCTCCTTTTCAGTTCTTGTGTACCCCCAGCCAGAGACAATTAAAACTCCACAGATCCATGTTACACAACGTGGCAATGGAAACAAACACAGAATGCCATGCAAATTATAAGAGTCTTAAAGATGGTTATTTGGAACGGAAATGATAACTATAGGTTTATACAGTTTAACATGCTAACATAACAGAATAAACACGCAGGGAACCAGAATTGACATGTTGGATCTGATCATAAGTGTGTGACATCCGTGTTAATGTTTTTTGTGTGCATCAGTATCGGCACACCACCAGCGGGTCATGATTGGAGTTGGAGTAACCCAATGTGAAGAACGCCGACACCGGGAAGGAGACGTTAGCCAAGCTCGCGGTGTGGATGTGCGCCATGTTATCGGCGTTGTAGAAGGACAGCTCCTTTCTGGGGCAGTTCAGGTAGACACCAACTTTCTGGGGTTTGCCTTGAACTGCTAGAGTTGAGGAGTCCCCTGAAGTGTGGAACTGAAAGGTACCAGCATTGTGAGTCAAGTAACTTTGCGGTAATCCGATTTCCCAATAACCATGCAGCCCCACATATACTTCCCAGTAATGTTGCCCTGCAAATGAATCTGCACTTTGTGTGGAGCTGGGTTGTTTATTTTGCACTATATCATTAGGTATACCCACACAAATTACCCTGCCAGTCCCGCGACAACAACCGGAACAGTGTTGATTATTTCTTTGTTGCAGTTGATTCGGCTCTACATAACTAGGTACACCATTACAATATCCATAACCTAAGCGTCTGTTACAACCGGAACAGTGCTCATGACTTTCTTGCAGTTGATTAAATGTGGCACTGCGCTGATCCTGAGACACCATCAGGCTGGTTTGGTCCTTTCTCAGAAGCAGCTGTTCCTCTCGGGGCGTCACCACTTGAAGCATCTCCTTCCACACGAACATCTGCAGGTGGCTCTCGTACGGCCCCAGGGACAGTTCAGTCTTCTGCACCTGGAAGTCTCCTCCTCGGGGCTTGAAGGAACACATGACCGCCTTGACTTCCTCCTCCTCAGACCAAGTCTTCAGGAACCGCTCATGGTCTTGTATTTGCAGAGCAGATCTCACCGTTGCCTCCAGCTTTCTGTTCTCAGCGATGGCCGCCTCCATGTCACATAGCTTCTCAGTCATCTTCCTAAACCCATTTTCATTATCACGCTTCACTTTATCAGTGAGCTCTTGTTCCCTCTTCCGCAGAAACCCGTACATTTCCTCAAACTTGCTGCTGATCAGTGATTTCAGCTCTCCGGATCGCCGCTTGGTGCTGTCCACCTCCTCTCTCTGTGACTGGACCAGTGTCTCCAGAGCGTCACAATCTGCAGATATCTTTTGAACTAGATTCTGCAGCTTTCCCCGCACCAGTGCAGCGGCTTCACTCACTGGTTTGAATTTGTGCCTTTTGTGTTTCTGTGAGTCTCTGCAGATCACACATGCGAGCTGTTGGTCGGTGATGCAGTACAGCTTCAGCTTCTCCTCATGATCAGGGCACAAAACCTCAGCTTTCTAGAGGAATAAGAAAGGATGGGTGTTAATCTTAAAATTAAAGGGGTTGTTTATACAAACCTATATATATCCATACATTATACGACTGCTTCATATGGAATATTTCCATTTGGGCAAGAATATTTCAAGTCCTTTCTCAAGTTGTGAAAGTTGGTAGTGGTTGAGCACATACGATAAGTAATTGAGATACCTCTATAACTGTTTGCACATTTACAGTCTATCCTGCCCACCCTGAGTGTTTCTTGAGAGCTGAATGTAACAAGTGAAGTTCTCCATTGTGAGAACAAGTGAAGTTCTCCATTGTGAGATCAATAAAGACTTCGACTTATCTTATAGGGTGTTTGCCCGTGACGTCACTTTTCCGAAGTCAGACATGATGGCGATACTCGCCCGTGTACTCGCCGATCAAAACAATCAGTACCGCGAAGTTTGAAACCGCAAAATGGTTCATTATTGTCGTGTTCTTGCCTGTCACAATACATCAGACCGAGAAACTACTTTGCAGTACTGCCGTTTACCCAGAGTTGTGCAGAATAAGGGAGAGCAGACAAAACAATTATCTAAATAAAAGGAGACGATAGATTGCAAGCCTCAATCAGAATTTGGACGGGAAAAATCTGGATATCATCCGAATTTGCGCAGCTCATTTTGTAGCCGGTATGTGGATTTTACATTTAATGAACAGGGTTAAGCCCATGTGTGAAAAAGTATTTAACATTTTCAATTAGCAAGGTTAATTCCAACATCTCTAGTTAGAGGTGAGAAATATACCAAAACAAAATATTACACACATTTCTAAGAGTGTAATGTCAACTTCGTATATTTGTGATGTCCGTGAAAACACCCTATAAGCAACTATTCTCAAAGAATTTGGAAAGTAGATTATAAAAAAGATTAGATAAAAACACTTAAAATTCCCAGTCCCGCCAAAGATGAAAGAAATGCAGTTTAAAATTATTAATAGGATTTATCCAACTAGTGATTTCCTAAAACAGAGATGTAAAATGGAGGTAGGAAACTGTAGCTTCTGTGAAAAAGAACCCGATGATTTAGATCACCTCTTTTGTTTGTGTGAAGTTGTACAAAGGTTTTGGTTGGACTTTCAACAATTGTTTGTCTCCAAAGGAATTCAAATGATCAATATAACAATTAATGATATAAAATATGGTATTTTTTTTGCAATAATCATAATAATTTTGGAATTAATAATATAATTTTGTTAACTCATTGGAGGAATGAGCTGAAACTATTTTGTAAATCTTTATTTTTGATCAACACCCAAAATGCAGAGAAACTGGCTTCCTTTATAGACATTCTCATAGGATAACTGCCTTTTAAATTATTATTATTATTATTATGCCCCATGTTCTTTTTATTTACTTTTAAGCTGTATAAAACTTTACCTACTTTGTTTGCACTTACTTTTATATACAAAAATAACAATAAACTATAAACAACTGCCCCAACCATAGCCCCAACTAGTTTCTAGCACCTATTATATTACAGGCTCTTTAGAATGTTGTGATGTCACGTGAACGCGACCTATACACTTTGGCTTGAATAAGTTAGTACCTCTTTGTCATGCCTATACTCCAATTTTTGTTTGGTTCTCTCCACTAGACTCTTCAGGACATGGTTGGTCAGAAGAGACTGTCCCCCTGTGTCCACTGATGCGCGACACACCGGACAGTTCTTCTGTTTGTCCAGAGACACGCTGATACACTCTCTGCAGAACGAGTGTCCACACAGGAGCATCGCCGGGTCCGTGAACACCGACAGGCAGATGGAGCAGGTCAGGTCTTCAGAGATGCACGCCATCATCGTGACCCCGCTCTGAAAGCAACGGAATCAACAACAACAACAAAAATCCAGGAGCAGATTTCCCACAGAAATGCCACACCCTCGTTGACTGCCGTGATTTCCTTCCGCAAACTTGCACTGTCTCCGTGAACACCGGTTTTGAAAGGCCAATGTGTAACCTGTACCGTGCATGTGTTGCCACTAGGTTTTCATTTTCCAGAAATGCTTCCTGCTCACTTTCAGTCTCATAGAAGTGCCAAAAATGTTACACAATCACCAGATGATCTAATCGATAAAGCAGAACAAATGAGCAAAATTGTCGTTCGTGAGGTTTGATAAGATTTAGTATTTTCCTTAACTTTTGAAAGAAAGAAGAGGGGGTGGGGGCATAGTCTGTCAAATAAGACACACAGCATCTGCTCCGCCTCGTTTACGCCTTTCCTTTACGTTGATAAATACGGAAACCATCTGGACATTTTCGGTTTCCTGACGTAGGGCGTCTAATCAATACAGCGCAGGAGGCCGGAGGAAATGCGCGTTTCGTTGGATGCATTAAATGTTTTCTACAGTGAGTGAAGAGGTGAACATTCATAGACGTTTACTAAAGGACAGGAACAAGTTTGAAACGATGGACTGCAGCTACAACGCAGACAGGCAGCCTCCAGAACGACAGTGCTGTGAGAGCTGGATTAGTGACTGATATCTTGGGGGCTTTTCGGTGTTTAAATAGCTATTTTACGCAGCCACACAGAGCCCAGTGACAGCGGGACTGAAGGCTGTGCGGAATCTACTCTGAGCAGGGGCGAGTCCAAGAAAACAGAGGCTGACAGGGGAACCACTGACAGACACTAACAAAAATAAAACTCACTATATTAGCAAATGTCAACTGGTAAAGAACTATGACAATGGAGGCCTGAAAGCACTTTGAATCTATTATTGCTGCTTTCAGAATGAAATGGTTACTAGAATGTCTACCTCTGCCTCAATCCATTTGGTACCATATTCCAAAATGTATTATTTAACAAGGTTGGAGGTTCAGATTTTATATTTAAATGTGAAAAAAAGTGAGGCAGCAACATCATTTTGACGAGCTGGTGAGGTCCCTCTCCCAGCAAAGTTGGGTCTTAAAATCCAATACACTTTAATCTTTTAGTTTCAATATATCAAAACTTGTAACCCCTCCTTTTCAGTTCTTGTGTACCCCCAGCCAGAGACAATTACATTTCCACAGAGCCATGTTAGTCAATGTGGCAATGGAAACAAACACAGAATGCCATGCAAATTATGAAAGTCATGTATAACAGTACATGCAGGTGCGGTTAAGTGACAGTAAAGAGTATTCACGATAAAATGTACTTTTACATTTCAGCCGATATAGAAAAATAATATGTGCTCATTTCAGTTTATTAGACCAGTGGGATGACCACCTCAAGAAGTAGTACAAGTGGGATACATTTTGCAATTAGATGTTTTTCAACTACAATTTACTTGGAAAACATGAAAGTGGTACATTTCCAACCTATTTTGCTCCGTCATTTTGTGCTTATTCTTTAATGACTCTCAACCTCAAGAAAAATAAAAACATGGTCAAAAAAGAAAAACAATGGGCTGTGTTCGAAATAAAGCTCTCAAACATTATAAACTCAAACTTTTATTGCAAAACATTTTTGGCTACGATATAGAACATTACAGGTCACAGGTTGCCATGTCACAAGAGCAACTAAACATAAACATCATAAAAGTCAAATGTGATAACAAACATGCTTCTTATAAATCAACTGGTCACCCACATGTTTAACAACGTCAAAAAGCATTTGGAATCTGGCCAAATGTGTCTAAACTAGGGGTGGGCATAGATTATTTTTTTAAATCTAGATTAATTTTGAAATTAATCTATAGATTAAAATGGTTTATTTTATTTCTGACGGAAAATGTGCTACCCAAAAATAATAACTAAAATTGAGACCAGTTGTTTACTAAATGCATCACAAGCTGCTTAAGAAAGCTGTTAAACTATGATAAAAAAGGACGGGGCGAGAGAGAAAAAAATATTTAAATATAGTCGGACTCGGCGCGCAAGGGACAGCGGCGCCCCATAGGCCATTTCCTCATAGCATTTGACATTGGCGCCCCATAGCGTCAACATGCTTATAACAAAAGTCACTGCTGGAGTGGGAGAGTGGGGGGAGAGAGGAGTGTAGGGTTGACAGAGGGACGGTTTGTGAATGCATGACCGCGGGACGTGAGCGCGGCCTGCGGGCAAACGGTTTCAGAGCGCGGCTCTGGGGAAACGCTCCCAGCGCCAGCGCTGTCCCGGGCCATAGGAGAGGAAAAGGCGCGCGGGGTCCGTGAGTGACGAGGCGGCTACAGGAGCCCCGTCACTCACATCTTCCACCTGTTCGCTCAGCTCCGCCTCCGAACGGCAGCGACATCACCGCACACTGTCTCCTCCTCAGCCCGCCCCGGTCATCTCCACCGCTGCTGCTGCTCCACGAGGAGCTCAAAGTGAGTCATCATAGCGTGCGTATAGATCCCACTCCCAACTCAACTTTGAGAATAGATTAATGCCGATATTTTTTTTATCGCCCGACAAGACTATCGCGTTAACGCAGCACGTTAACGCCGATAACGGCCCACCACTAGTCTAAACTTGTTTGACTACCTGAAGTGTTAAAGCGAAGCAGAAACCTCATTTTGACGCGCTGGTGAGGTCCCTCTCCCAGCAAAGTGAGCTCTTAAAATCAAAAATCTTTTAGTTCGAATATTTTCAGTTCTCGTCCCTCAGCCAGAAACAATTCAAACTCCACAGCACCATGTTACACAATGTGGCAGTGGGAACCAAACGCAAAATGCCATAAAAAGTCTTAAAGATGGTTATTTTGATCTGAAATTAATAAAGTTATTTAACACGCTAACATAACAGAATAAACACGCAGGGAACCAGAATTGACATGTTGGATCTGATCATAAGTGTGTGACATCCGTGTTAATGTGATTTGTGTGCATCAGTATCGGCACACCACCAGCGGGTCATTATTAGAGTTGGAGTAACCCAGCGTGAAGAACGCTGACACCGGGAAGGAGACGTTGGCCAAGCTCGCGGTGTGGATGTGCGCCATGTTGTCGGCGTCATAGAAGGACAGCTCCTTTCTGGGGCAGTTTAGGTAGACACCAACTTTCTGGGGTTTGCCTTGAACTTCTAGAACTGTGGAGTACCCTGAAGTGTAGATTTGAAAGGTACCAGCATTGTGACTCAAGTAAATATTAGGTACTCCTAACTGCCAGTTACTATGTTGGCCCACATAAACCTCCCAGTAATGCTGCCCTGCAAATGTGGCTGTACTATGTGTGGAGCTGGGCTGTTGATTCAGCATGACATAAGCAGGTACACCGTTACAATAAGTGTACCGTGACCTCTGCACTGCAGAACGACCAAACCCAGTATAGTTTTGGGAACTACAACCCTTACAGTGATCATAAATTTCTTGCAGTTGATTAAATGTGGCACTGCGCTGATCCTGAGACACCATCAGGCTGGTTTGGTCCTTTCTCAGAAGCAGCTGTTCCTCTCGGGGCGTCACCACCTGAAGCATTTCCTTCCACACGAACATCTGCAGGTGGCTCTCGTATGGTCCCAGGGACAGTTCAGTCTTCTGCACCTGGAAGTCTCCTCCTTTGGGCTTGAAGGAACATTTGACCGCCTTGGCTTCCTTCTCCTCAGACCAAGTCTTCAGAAAGCACTCATGGTCTTCTATTTGCAGAGCAGATGTCACCGTTTCCTCCACCTTCCTGTTCTCAGCGATGGCAGCTTCCATGACACGCAGCTTCTCACTCATCTTATTTAGACCGGCTTCTTCATCAGTATTCACTTCACCAGTGAGCTCTTGTTCCCTCTTCTTCAGAAACTTGTATATTTCCTCAAACTTGCTGCTGATCAGTGATTTCAGCTCTCCGGATCGCCGCTTGGTGCTGTCCACCTCCTCTCTCTGTGACTGGACCAGTGTCTCCAGAGCGTCACAATCTGCAGATATCTTTTGAACTAGATTCTGCAGCTCTCCTCGCACCAGTGCAGCGGCTTCACTCACTGGTTTGAATGAGTGGCTTTGGTGTTTCTGTGAGTCTCTGCAGATCACACATGCGAGCTGTTGGTCGGTGATGCAGTACAGCTTCAGCTTCTCTTCATGATCAGAGCACAAAAAGTCAGCTTTCTAGAGAGAGGGAGGAAGTGTGTTAATCTTCAAATAAAAGAGGCAGGTTCTGTAATATTTTGTGCACTTATACTATTTGTTCATAGGGGTGGTTTCTAATTGGGCATGTTCCTCCCGTCTTCAAGTTGTGAGAGTTAACTAAATAAGCTATTTACATGTAAAAGAATGTCACAGGCAACGGATACTCCAGATTCAAAACCCGCTCTTACCTCTTTGTCATGTCTATACTGTAGTTTCTGCTTGGTTTTCTCCACTAGACTCTTCAGGACATGGTTGGTCAGAAGAGACTGTCCCCCTGTGTCCACTGATGCACGACACACCGGACAGTTCTTCTGTTTGTCCAGAGACACGCTGATACACTCTCTGCAGAACGAGTGTCCACACAGGAGCATCACCGGCTCCGTGAACACCGACAGGCAGATGGAGCAGGTCAGGTCTTCAGAGATACACGCCATCGTCGTGACCCCGCTCTGAAAGCAACGGAATCAACAACAAAAACAAAAATCCAGGAGCAGATTTCCCTCAGAAATGCCACACCCTCGTTGACTGCCGTGCGTAAAAATGAATGAAATTGAGCTTATTTCCTTCCGCAAACTTGCACTGTCTCCGTGAACACTGGGCATGTGTTGCCACTAGGTTTTCATTTCCCAGAAATGCCTCCTGCTCACTGTCGGTTTTATAGAAGTGCCATAAAGGTTACACAATCACCAAATGATCTAGTTGATAGGCTATAGCAGAAAAAACAACAACATCGTCATTAGTGAGGTTTGATATGGAACTACGTTCGAAAGGCAATCCATGGCATCTGGACTGACTTTGAATTTAGATAAGTGAGATTTTGCTCAAAATAGTATTGAAAAAAATAAGTGACATATCTTGGCCTGGTAATTACTAAGAACATTTCTGACAGAGAGAATGAAAATATTACTCTAAAATTAAACGCTGTTAAAAAAGTTTTTAACCATTGGTTGAGCCGAGCGGTAACTATTTGAGGTCGCATCTTACCTAGGGTGACCAGATTTTCCAACATCAAAACCGGGACACAATGGGGGTTTTGGGGGACTAGCCAAATGAGGACTTTTTTCACCCACGTTGAATGGTCAAACTTCCTGTTTATAAAACGATAGACTTTTCGTTGTTTAATTGGTTCAGTCAATGAGCAAACGTTGTATTTGACGCACGTGTGGCCAGAAGTCATTACATTTCAAGTAAAATAGCTGCTTCAGGCATGGTACTGGTGAAAACCCGGGACACCTGGGACCGAGCTTGCATAAAACTGGGACAAATCAATGGTTTTGGAGAAATCTACTGGGACATGGGACAGAGGGCTCAAAACTGGGACTGTCCCGGGTAAACTGGGACATCTGGTCACCCTATTACCAGAGGGGGACGACTCGAGTCAAATGACTGGACTCCAGTCGCAATTTCCGGGACTTGAGTCAATGCTCCAAAAAGACTTGGCTTGACTTTGGACTTGCTGTTTGTGACGTGTGGTGAGACTTAACTTGGACTTGAGGCCAATGACTCTCCATGACTTGCTATGAATTAGTTATTGTTTGAATGTAGCTGTTGAAAAACAGGATTCATTGCGTGAAATCAGCGCATCGGTTTACATATGGATATGGTAATTTAGTTCCAACTCAAATGGTTGTCGTTACTATTCAAATAGGGTATATTTCCGTTGTGAAAGTTAACTAAATAAGCCATTTACAGCCACACACAAAAATGTCACAGGCAATTCACAAACTGTAGCCCACCAGATTGAAAAACCTTCTTGTCATGCCTGTACTGTAGTTTCTGCTTGGTTTTCTCCACCAGACTCTTCAGGACATGGTTGGTCAGAAGAGACTGTCCCCCTGTGTCCACTGATGCACGACACACTGGACAGTTCTTCTGTTTGACCAGAGACACGCTGACACACTCTCTGCAGAACGAGTGTCCACACAGGAGCATCACCGGCTCCGTTATTTATTTATTTTTAATGGCGGTTGGCAAACTAACTTTCCGCATGATGTTCAGGTAATCGGCTGGTCTTATTCTCGGGGCACATGTTGCTGAACCTAGACCTGACCAACTGCTGCAACCCCGGACCAGAAGAGTTAGTTCAATGCAGATGTCAGGCGGTGCACTTTGGAAGAATTTAGCAGGACAGAGAACACTCCGCTCCGACAGGTGGCGGTAATGCGCCTGAAAGTTTCCGACCGCCATGAAAGAAGAAGACCTGGCAACATGGCGGGCATGTTGTGTTGTGAGATTTGTAAAACAACCGTCAGTAAAGATGAGCAGAACATCTTGGAGGTAGGTCTATAATAGATAGATACCTCCACTAGGAGCGGAATAGACACACAAAAGTAATAAACCTGTAGACAGACAAAAAACACTGGCAGTCCTTGTGACGTCCACTTTCACAACCTTCCCCTTCTTAAGACTGAAACATTACGGCTTGTTGGGCATTGCGTGGTCAATAATGTGATATTTTCTCTTTTCTCTCTGACAGCAATACCTACCAGATGGTTACAGCCACACAATCTGTGAATTTGAAAGGTCAGGAGACTCGCCCAGTGGGTTTAAGACCCTAATCAGACTTGCCATGGACAAAAAGGAGGAGGCCATCAAGTGGTTTGATGAATTCCAAGAGAAATCCTGCACGACTTGGCGAGTCAGCAAGACCTATCCAGAGAGTAGCGGCGATGAAACACGACGAAAAAATACTTTCAGGGTACGTTTTAAATCCTGATGGATATCCTGCAATCTCGCATTTCAAGACCCATTTATCATGCAATGATACATGGTAAAAGTAAGCTAGTATTCAGCAACCGTCTCATCTTCATCTCAGCAGTTGTAAATGAGCTATCCACGAGTTATCCATTAAACTCTGATTTCATTTTTAGAAAGTAATAGGACGACAAATCTGATATATAAATGAGAGAATGCTACATAAATCATGTACAAACGACTGTACTGTGCTACTCCACTTTAGTACGTGCTACTCGTTTTGCGCATGTTACGCTAACAATTTTGTATTTGTTTTCAGGCTGACTATCGGTGCCACCACAACACTCGCCCACGATCAAAGACTGCTAATGGGCGTGCGAGCTCTAAAAATACAAATTGCCCAGCAACTCTTTATTTAGTTGTCAAAAGATCCTCTGACAAAAGTGGAAGAGTAAGGTGAGTAATGTGGTCTTTATCTGCATTTCATTGGTGTGTTAAGATGCATGTAATATTCGGTTGGCCTATACACTCAATAACAAATGACCTGCATCTAGGGTTTCTGATGCAGGTTCATATCGCTATACATTCCGGTCTAATTATGCTATTTTTTTTTGACAGGTCAACTGATAAGCATCTCACTTCTGGGTTTGTGACAGTATGCAGACTGAATAATGGCCACAACCATGAAATATACTCCGCAGATGTGCTTAGAAAGCGAGACGTATCAAGCACTGTAAAAGAGAAACTAATTCAGCTCTTTAAGTCTGGATACTCACCTCCTACAGCACTGGATATGTACAAGAGGGCTCTGCAGAAAGAGGCTGGGGATGACTTTATTAGGTTGTCAGCAGATCGACATTATTGTCCAGATGAACCATACTGCTACAGGTAAGAGACGGTAATGTAATTTTATTTATTTATTTTACAGTATCCTGTTCAACATTTGTTGTTATTTTACAGGTTATATTACTCCATTTTCAAGAAAGAGCATGATTTGGAGGTGAAACTAGATGAATATAATAAAGAGCAAGGTTCTGTGTGTTCATCCATTGCTACAAATGATGATGGCCAGACGGTTGTAGCCATTTGCACACCACTGATGAAACGAATCCATCAGTATTGGCCACATAGTGGAGAACTGTGTTTTGTTGACTCCACAGGAGCAATGGATGGACAAAACTGCAGAGTTTTTCTCTTGCTAACCCATAGTCCAGCTGGGGGGCTTCCACTGGGAGTGATCGTGTCATCTTCTGAAACGGAAAGAACTGTAGCGTTTGGTCTTGAAAAACTGAAGTCATTATTACCAGAGGCTGCGTTCTATGGAAGAGGAGTTCAGGGACCTATGATGATTATGACTGCCGACTCAAATGCAGAGAGGATGGCGTTCCAATCGAGCTATCCAGCATCGTGCTTACTTCTCTGCACATTCCACGTTTTACAAGCATTGTGGATATGGCTCTGGGACCGGAACAACAACATCTGTAAAGCGGACAGACCACTGCTGATCCAAAAAGTCAAAGACATGCTTTACACAGAGACTGTTCCTGAGCTTGAGAAGTGTTACAACTCCGCACTCACAGATGTCGTCTGCCAGAGGTATCCTAATTTCATACAACGTCTAAGTGAACTATATGACAGAAAAGATGAGTGGGCCCTTGCTTGCCGGAAAGATCTATCTGTAAGGAACGACGACAGAAACAACTTTGCAGAGGCAGCGATGCGGATACTAAAGGAGAAAGTCTTGTGTCGGCCCAAAGCCTACAATGTGTCCCAATTAGTGGACTATATGACAACAACGCTGAATCACTACTACGAGAGGAAACTAATTGATGTCGCCAACAACCGCCTTTCTGGAAATATGAGAACAAAATTCTTTCCAAATAACACTATCATACCAGATTATGCTGTAACGAAGGTAGGCTTCTACTTTAAAGGCCGTTTTAATTGAGGTGTTGTTCTGAAGAAAAACAAAAGAGCAACAATACTGCCAAGAAGTACATGGACCTCTAGAATAGAAATTCTAGAACACTGTGAACAGTTTGACTTTTCTCTTCTATATTTTCAGACGCGTGAACATGAATATGAAGTAAAAAGTAAATCAAAGAAACACGAGACCTATCAAGTAAGCATGGATTTTGGCATCTGTACATGTAATGTGGGGCGATCTGGTGGACCATGCAAACACCAAGCTGCAGTCATTAAGAAATTCAATCTTGATACCAGTAACTTCCTTTTGGGCTCCTCACCTGAATTCTGTGCTCTAATGTGCAAGATAGCCACA
This sequence comes from Proterorhinus semilunaris, assembly GCA_021464625.1. Classification (NCBI taxonomy): domain Eukaryota; kingdom Metazoa; phylum Chordata; class Actinopteri; order Gobiiformes; family Gobiidae; genus Proterorhinus; species Proterorhinus semilunaris. The sequence goes on from CM038360.1 coordinate 25,575,721, forward strand.
GGTAATTAAGCAGTGTATATATAACTAGAAAACATTTTTAATCCACACATTTTCAACTTGCACTTACATATTGATTCATGTGATTTTTTTTTTTTTAATTTGCAGGAAATGAAAGAATTGGCAAGAATTGGTTCCAGCCACTCCATGGTGGTATAGCAAGTCATTCTGGAGATAATCAAGTCATGGAAGCTGTAGTAACCAACATGTGTGGCACTGTAGATGATGCTGAAATGCATCGAGCTATTGAAATCATTCAGGATCCTAGTGTCCTCAGAAATGGAAGCTTGCTAGCACAAAGTGAGCTTCTGACAATCTACGCTGGTCATAAGCCAAACCAACCATGTACAGCAGCTGCAGCAACAAGCCTACAGACACAGCTTGAAGAAATCTTTGTTGACCTGAATCAAAGACTTGAGAGTGACCCAGAGACCTTCGCTGTACCACTTAAAGCATTTGTGTCCACTTATTCCAAAATAACACAAAGTCAACTTGTCTCGGCCTTGCACACCTTTGGAAAGTGCCCCGGTGCTGCGCTCTCTGCCCGCAACATTTCTAAAAAAGCAAAGACTTCGTTACTTAGGCCATCTAAACAGAGAAAGGTGCCGCTCACTGGAGGCAGCAGAAGACGCATCCTCCTTGGTCGTAGAAGGAAAAGGCTTGTGGGACAGCCTTCTAAGGATGAATACTGGCAAAAATAGGGCAATTTCTAGCTGAAACTTGCAATGTGTCACTGATAAACACTCATGAAAATACCTGGAACGAATGTTGATTGTTAAATAAAGTCTGTAAAATTGAGTTGATTCTTAACTTTTTGAACATGATAGGCCCAATTTAAACACAATTAGATCAAGTTTCCATTAAACCTGTGGATGAAGAGTAATTTTCCCATTGCTAATTTGCTTATACTGTTCTGTACCTCTGCAGATGGAATATTCCGTTCTATTCAAACAGGTAATGCAACAAAGAGATTGAAAAAGCAATATTTTATTAGTTTTTGGCATCAGTGGCTCTGCTTCTCCGTGTTATGTCGGTGGCCGTTTCAACTCAGTGTCCGTTGCGAAGTGTAGATCATGCGTTGGCTTTGTTTATGACCGTCTCCCCTAGCGCCTCCAGCACCTCCCTCTTGTAGTCCTCGAAGTCTCCCTCGATGTTGTTGATGGTGCAGTCCTCCACCACCCAGAGCGTGCACTGCGTCTCGGTGATGAGGCGGGCGTCATGGCTCACAATGATCACCGCTGCAAGGGCACAACATTAACATGGGACACGCTTTTTCCTTTTATGTTGCCATTTTTTTGTTTGTGGATTTTTGCTTCATTAAAAGTGAACAAACCAAAGGAAACCAACATATAAACAACAAATCCATACAAGTAGGTTTACATACCTCCTTTATATTCATTAACGGCTTCAGACAATGCATCAATGGACTCGATGTCCAGGTTGTTGGTAGGTTCATCCTGGAACACAGAAAACAATGATTTATAGTGAGAACCTTTGGAAATACTAAAGTACAGGGAAGCTGGCCTGCCTTAATCTATCAAATAACTTTATTGCCTTTTCCTTTTTGCTAAAGCCCAACAAGAAACATAACAAAATATTCCAGCAATTTAAGCTTTCCAGCTTTTTAAAAAACACAAGCAGCCGCAGATAATATACAGTATTAGAACTCTCACTGTGACAGACGCATGTTATTTCAGCCTTATTGACTCGCCTTTCCAGGTCTGCTATTATTTTGAAGGCCAGATGCTAAACTCACACCAGAAGCACATGGCTACTTAATATGCCTAAACATATGTGCTCCTGTCACAGCTGTTGGATTCTTATCTGTACCAATAATGTTTAATCAGGTCCAATCAAAATTCTGTTCCTGCAAACTAAGAAGGGCTTTCTGGTTAAAGAGGGGAGGAAATTGATTGTTTACTGTCAACTTTCACTATCCTCACTTTGCAAACTTCCAGACTATCAGTTTAATTCAGTAGTATTTTCAACGTAAAGAGCATCTGCACATTTGTAAATTACACAATTAGAACTTTGTAAACAGCGCTGATAGTGCATTTAGAGGGGCACAGACTTTGCTATATAGAAGGATATTTTTGTCCAGTATCACAGACCAAATAAACCAAATCTTTTGTGACCTGATCCGAGACTCGAGACATCACTTACCAGGATGAGAACATCAGGCTGGCGACAGGAGAGCTCTGCAAACACCACTCTGGCCTTCTGCCCACCTGTAGCAGCACATTTCCACATCATTAAACAGTCTTACAGACTGGTCAGAGCGTCGGTGTACCGTGAGCCGTACCAGAGAGCTTGGAAATCTGGATGGTGTGCGCATGGCTCTCCAGTCCGAAGCGGCCCAGGCACTTGCGGGCGTCCTGATAGGGCAGGTTGAAGTTCCTCTGGAGGTACTCGGTGGCCGTCTCCTCCATGTTGAGCTGGTCGGCGTATTGCTGATTGAAGAAGCCCACTTTCTGCAGAACACACAATATTGAAGGCATTCAAGAGGAACAACAATATAAAGCAGATTTCATATCAGGAGGGTTGGATTCTTTTGTTCAAAACTAAAAGTCCGGATTAAAGTTTAGTCTAGAGAAAGAGCACAAAAGTTGTAATTTTACCGGTATATTCCCTAAACATTAGAGCTTTATTAAAGGGCCTGTACCCATTTCCCTCCCTCTTCCTTACATACAGCAGTGTGATATCCGTTATTTTTATCCTGCACTCCTTTGTTTACGAGTAACCGTTACACAGCACTTTGTTACATTTGGGCCAGATCTTGCGCCTGGCGAGAAGACAGCGCAAATTCGCAAAAAGCATCAAAATAGCAACAAAAATAAGACCAAAACAAGATTTGCTTGCTTCAAGAGGTTAATTTCATGAAGAAAAAATTAAAAATAATAATAAGACTCAATTAAACATTTAAACTCTGGTCAGGTGCACTTACCAGACGATGATTCTTCCTCATCTCCCCCTTTGACTAGAAGGAGGAGGACAAAAACATAATTTTTTTTTACAATTATACATTATACTGTATTGTTATGATGTTGCTAACAAAGAGTCATTGTTGTCCTTACTGGGTTTAATCTGCCGGTGAGCAGCAGCAACAGCGTACTCTTCCCCACACCGTTAGGCCCAACAATACAAACTAGCAAAGAAAAATAGATGAACAACAACGCACAAATCAACAATGCACTTTTTGTTGTACTTTGAGATACATAAAACCCAACTACCTCACTAAAATAACAATCATTATGTTTAATGAACCTCATGTTTGTCAAGCGGGTCACATGACAAGCTTCACACTCACTTCTGGACTCCATGTCGATACCAAAGTCGACGTTCTTGAACAGCGGCTTCTGCCCTTCATAACCAAAGTCCACACCTGAGGGAAAATACAGAATCCCATTAGAATAACTCACAGAGGACTGATTATTTGAATTGCTCACAAAATTGACATTGTAATAAGAGATTCTAATCACTTACAGTGCAGGCCCAGTACAGGCGGGGACAGCGGTGGTGGGTTGGGGAAAGTGAATTTGACCGTGTACTCCTTTGGCCTCTTCAGGAGCTCCGGCGCCTCCAGACTCTCCTCCTCCTGACTGCCCTTCTTCTTCCCCCTCTGCTGCTTCCTGGTCAGCGCTTCCTTTGTCTGCTTCTCCTGACGACGGGAGAGTTCAAGGGCAATCAACATAATGTACACTTTAAATGAACGATGCCTGGAGCGCCCTCTGCTGAGAGCAGCCAGACAAAACAATACGCAAGCCACCATTTGAACTTAACAGTATGCTAACTAATCAATAGCCCCTTAATACACACAGTTTGAGCGCGAAAAAAAACAGGGTGATGGTTTGTGGCTTTGAAAATCTGGAGGACACGTCTGGATTTTATCTATTACACAACAAAAGATCAGAGTGCCTCAGCAGTAGAAGAAGAAACGACCAACGTGAACTCCACATGAACAAAGAAAATTCCAAGTCAGTTTTTGACAAAGGAACGACGATAAAACATAATAATTTTACATGTCCCCGTCAAATTGCAACTTTTGCATTTAATCTCCCAACCCCTGCCTTAACCAAGCTCGTTTTGTATGCGTTTTCCTGCTGCGTTTCATCCGAGTCGAACTGGAGAAAATGTGCTCTGTTAAAGCGGGGGGGGGGGGGGGGGGGGTTAGGAGGTTACTATTCAAGGGTTTTATTTTGTTTCAGTCACCTGCATGTATTTCAGGTATGATAAAATTCTTAAAATAATTGATTTGGCGTGGGACAGGCTCTTAAAGCTTTGGGTTTTTCAGTAGAAAGTAAACATATTAAACCATTACTCACGGCCTGCTTGGTGGACTTGCCCCCCGCCTTCAGATCCTTCAGTTTCTTCTCCTGCTTGTCGTACTGTTTCTGCAGCTCCTTCTGCTTCTGCACGTACATCTTCTTGAACGTCACTGTGGGGAATATGAAACGAGCCTTACCAAGTGTCCCAAAGGGTGCGGGCTGCTACTTGGCACAGTTTGGCCGGGGGTACTCACGGTAGTTGCCTCTGTAGTAGTAGAGCTTCTGGTTGTCCAGGTGGATGATGTCTGTGCACACGTCGTCCAGGAAGCTCTGGTCGTGGGAGACGATCAGCAAGGTCTTCTTCCAGCCCTGAAGGTAACTGCGGGGGACGTCACACTGTCAGCCAACAAAATCATGTCTGGCTTTCTTAAAAGCTTTTGTGTCCTCGTGGATTTACTTCCTTAATTTGGCTTTCATAAGGACAGATAAGTCAATAAATAATGATACTAAATTACAAATTAATAAAATGTAGTCCTTAGACCCTGCGAAAAAACGTCAACTTCCTAACAGTTAATAACTACTTAACGTATGAATGAATAACCAAGCGCATTTTCTTCAGTTCAGCTTTAACCACATCCAAGAGTTTTCAGCCTATAGGCCAGCATAGCGCCTCATTTGAAAGCTAAGACCTACACAACAGATCTACAATTTTTTCTCCTGTTGGCACTTTTTCGTCACCTGTTATGCTGGATGTTTGTTGCTTATTTGTAGCTGGTTTTTTTGGTGCCTTTTCATCACTTTTTTGTAGCTTTTTCAGCACTTTTTTGTCCCCTGTTTTTGTTTTTGCTGCGTTTATGTTGCTCTTTTGATGCCTTTTTTGTTGCGTTTTCAATTAATTATTGTTAATTAATCATTTATGGCCAAATAATAATTTCTTATTCTAGTAAATGTGGATTTTTATTTTTTTAAAGAATTGGACACAAGCAAAACTGACAACAAGAGACAATTTAACGTTCATTCCATAGTCGGTGGTGGTAAACTACCTTTGGGCTCATCTATGCTCCCATTTCGTACGTAGCACAGCGGTCTAATGACAACTGGTAAGTGGAGGGAAATGTGACAAACGACACTGCTTACTTGTTGAGCCAGATGACGGCGTTCAGGTCCAAGTGGTTGGTGGGCTCGTCCAGCATCAGCAGAGTGGGCTCCATGAACAGCGCTCTGAGCGTACCAAAACAAAATAAACATGTCACCGTATGTCTCTGCTGCCAGCCGAGTTAGCGCTTCTGTCCTCTAATGGGACTCTACCTGGCCAGTGACACTCTCATCCTCCAGCCTCCAGAGAACTTCTTGGTTGGTCGGTTCTGCATCTCCGGAGTAAAGGACAGACCGGCGAGGATCCTGCGCGCTTTGGCCTCAGCTGCAGCCGCCCCGATCGCCCTCAGCTCCTCGTACACCTACGGAGAACAGGTGCAACAGGTCATTTTCCCATTTGGTGTTTGATAATAGTTTTTATTTGAACTGTCTGTACATCTCTAAAGCTCCCTCACCCAGGTGAAATTCACTGCATTCACTCCGGGTTTTGTTCAAATGTTTTTAGACTAGTCATTTGTACAAAAAGTATATTTCTTTTGTCACAGAAATATACAGTGAGTTTGTGAACCCTAACAAAAGTGATCTGGTTCAATTTGTATATTTAGTTTAGTTTGTTTATTTGAGCAGCAAACACTCTGCTCAAAAGGAGTGGGCCGAAGCAAGAGCTTATAAGCGCCCACCCCCAAAATCAATACAATTAAAATAATCACAACAGAACAACAATTTAAGTAACTAAAACAATGAATTGAAATGCACTTCTTCGAAATCCTAAATATATGATACAGATATTGTAACTCGGGTTGCAACTCCCATTGTGATTGGTTGAAAACATAGTAATAAAGATACAAATTAAAGGTTGGGCAGTGTTTGAAACTAAAGTCTCATTTTTTATTTACAAAAAAAAGTCTAACGAAGTTCAACAACTCCGGTCAATCACACTGGCAAGATGATCAGCCTAAAAGTCTATTAGATTAATATGAAAGGTTTGTGGAGCCAATCCCTTACAAACACTGACCAGGGAAAACATCTAGGTAAATAATTGTGACCTTGTCCAGCCTCTCGGCCACACTGTCCTCTCCCTTCTCCAGCCGCGCCTGCAGGCGCTTCTCCTCCTCCAGGAGCTTCAGACGCCTGGTGTCCGCCTTCAGCACGGCCTGCACCGCCGGGGTGTCGTCCGCTACCACCTCTGGAAGGGACCACACACTTTCATTAGGCTTACTTCATCATCGTCACACTCACCTGCAGCTGTATTTTCACTTTCTCTGTAATTATCTGGGTGGTTTCTCAAACGTTAAGGCTCCTGGACACATTAGCCCCATATCAGACGAGCGACTTACCCTGCTCACACAGAAGCACGTCGATGTTGGGGGGAATACTGAGCGCTCTGTTGGCAATGTGTTTCAATAGTGTGGTCTTTCCTTTACTGAGAAAGGAACAAGGAGGCGTTACGATGATGCTCATAATAAGTGGGAATTTCTCATAACTGTATAGTTCACTTACCCATTTGGTCCCACTAAACCATATCTGCGTCCGGCCACGACCAGGAGGTCAGCGTTGACAAACAGCTCCTTCCCGTGAGCAGAGATACTGAACCGCTCCAGCTGCAGACAAGCATAACATTTGAGCCCTTTTTATAGAGATTTAGCCGCAAGATTAGCAGATTTGATACATCTTGTGACATTGGATACATTGATCAATAGAAAATAAAAGTGTATTTTAAGCCATTTCTATCACCTGAAGGAACCCTGGTTTGGCACTGTGCAGTGTTCATTTAGTCAAAATATTTTGTCATTATTTTAGCCAAAGTAATATTTTTGTAGTAGTTGATGAGACTTAAACTATGACCAAAATCTCCAGATATTTTTTGTCAACTAATGAAAACTGAATAAAAGTGAAGGGATTCAAAAATGTGAACTTCCCGTGACACGGGTTGAAAGAGGAGCGGGAACAATGAAATGAATACAAAGTTGGCAACATTAAAGCTGCACTTCCTCAAGTTAGTTTTGTAAAATCTCTCGACTGTTGACTCAATTTATCGACTAAATTCACATAGAATTTAATAAATTAAAAAAGAATTTGTTTGACTAAATCTTGTCTCGAACTAAATGACATTTTTGTGAAAAGACTGAGATAAAAAACAAATCAAAATGTGTCAGTGAAAATGATCTCTGGCAGTGTTTTGTGTGTTTACCTTGATATCAGAGGCGTTCTCCAGCATGGCCTGTCTGGAGGAGAGTTCAGCCTGGGAGATGGAGAAGTCTCCCTCCAGAGCGCTCTGCGCCCGCACACTGGCCACCTGACGCTCGTACTCCAGCTGCAACACAAAGCACTTACGGTTTCAAAATGGAGATCTTTGGGCTTTCTGAAACGGACAACCGGCAGTGGGTGGGATTAAGAACCAAACCAAAAGATGGAAACACATCTATTAAAATGGTTCATAATTGCAAGTAAAACAACACTCCTTTTATAGTTTACCGTCACGTCTGAGAACTCAAACATGTCATGTATGAAATATTTAAACTAAATCTGACCCTACCTTTTATTTTTATATCAGTTCTAGTGCTGTCAATCAATATTTGGATTTCAATAAATATGGAGCAGAATAAAACACAATTCATTAACATTTTTTGAATATTACAACAACAAAAAAGAAAAAACAAACAAACAAATAAATGTGCCGACGATAAACTTTGAGCCTAAAAATAAATTGCTCATCACTCATTTATTAGACGATAGTCGATATAGTAATTATCGTGACAGGTCTAGAGCTGTAACTTGCAACAACAGACTTTGGTCACAGTTTGTTGGAGCGAGTGAAAACGAGTGCAGGCTCAAGATTTTACAATCAATGTAACATCTAAAAATCTCATGAGACGAAAAAAAAAAAAAAAAAAAAAAGACTAAATGACCACAATGAAAAGGAAACATAAACCTGTGTGTCTCTATGAGATAAAGGTCCTGTGGTCGTCTGCATACCCGTTTCTTCTTCTTCTTCTTCTCCTTCTTGCTGAGGTTGGCGAAGGGGTCGTCATCCTGCTGTTGTTGGGACTGCTCTGCGATCACGTCCTCCGCGCTCTGACGGACATCACATAGAACCAGGTCAACACCGGGGAAAAAAGTGATTCCTTTACTGCCACAAATGTGCTAACTTTGTATCTTTTATTTATACTCCAGATTAAGTATTTGCAAGTCTTGTTTCGACCCAATTTGCTAAAAAGCTTGCTATTTTTATGTTCATTGTTCTCGTATTGTGCCGCCATCCTGTACTTTAACAGTATTTTAGTGAGAATGGTCAAAGTAGTTTCAGTCCAGAGTAGCTAATTAATAACATTTTCATTTGTCATTATTCCAGCAGACTTACCATCATCATGTCTCCTCCGTCACTCTCCTCCCCGTCCTCCTCTTCATCACTGGGCTCGGCGGCTTTACCCTTCTGCAAGCAGACATAGATGAGGCTGCAGTTTATGGAGTTTGAAGGCCAAAGCACATGAGCTGCTTTGACGCGCTGCAAAATGTTATTCTGAATTCAGACGCGGCGCCGCAGAGAAAAACGCAGGCTTTGGGCACTTTTGCAAATAAACAGTTAGGTCTCTGGTCTGAGAGGTGCAGCTGAGATGGTTAAAGCGTCGTCAGGACTCCCGAAGAAGTCCTGTCTGCCACCAACTCGCAACCTGGAAAAGAAGAGCCACGTTTGCTCTCTCGTAACTTTTTTATCAATCTTCAATGAAGGTACTTGAGTCATCTTCTGTACTCAGTAGTTGAAGTCTTTTTTATCAATGATAAATCACCTGACCGATCAGACGTTACTCTTCAGAGGTACTCCCATCAGACCTGGGTCTATTTAAAGCCCCTCCGTCCACAGGAGGGAATCTCTCCTTGTGGTTCTCCTCAAGGTTTCTTTTTTTCCCCACTGGGTTTTTGATATGTTTCTTGCTGCTTAAGCGGGTCCAAGGACAGGGGATGTTCCGGTATCTGTCTATTATTATATTATACATTGCCTGGACACTACAGTTGCTTGAACATTACATAAAATATTTGTTTCACTGTTTCCATGTTTGGTGCACCCGCGTGAAGCAACTCCTGCTGTGATATAGGACTATACAAAAACAACTTGTCTTATATTCTATCTATTACGCAACAACATCCAGGAAATACAGTTAGTCAAAACTGTGCCACCTCTGGTTTGTTCTTAACAAGGAAGTGTTGTTATAACAATGATTCAGCTTCTACACTACACTCACCTTAGCCTGTTTGCCCACGGGCTTCTTGTTCTTTGAGGCTTTCTCCGCTTTCTCCGCAGACTCCTCATCCTCCTCAGACGCGGCCTACCGGCCAAAAGCACACAGAGGTTAGAGACGTGAGCATATCGAACAACAGCCCCAGAGCAACCTGTACTCAGGACGACCCCGTTACACGCTACATGCAGGAGAGAGGAGCGGGAAAAGCACCCACCTTTACCTTCTTCTTAGGCTGCGCTTTCTTTTTGCCCTTCTCAACATCCTGTATTAAAGACGAACACACACACGCACAGACAGAGCAGAGGCGTCAAAGCACTAACAAGAAAAAACTACATAGGAAATGCCAAACCACCAAAGCACAATAATAACAATTATGAAACTGTAACAAGTTGATTTAAAACCGCAGAGTATTGACAAATCCACCGCACCTTTTTAACTACTTTTTCTTCCTCTTCTGATTCATCCTCTTCCTCTTCCTCCTCCTCCTCCTCCTCCTCTTCCTCCTCCTTGTCGCTCTGGCTCTGGCTCAGAGCAGCAAAGATGTTCCCACCCTGTAAAATCAACACCACTTAAAATACAGTGAAGTGGGTCAATGGTTACTTAATGGTTGTGTTAGTAAAATGCGTATGGTAAACTAAACACTAGCTAAACAAATACATGCGGCTTTCTACATGAATATAAATATTAACCAACCTTATTTTTCTTGTTGCTTTTGGGTGCAATGACTGTAAAAGACATAATGGGATTAGATTTACATAAATGACTATTCTATTCAAGTTTTTTTTAATCATATTTTATTTGTACTCTGCTTTATGCATGCCCTTAAGAGCATTTGAAACTTTTCAGGGCGTTATAAATGATAATTGGAAATGATTAAGGCCGAGACTTTTTTTGATTGATTACGATTGATCAATGAAATACATAAGGTTTCGTTTGATTAAAAAATATTAATCGAAATCATTCACACTTTACTTTAGCGGCACAGACATCTTTTTTCAGTTTCCTCTATTCCTGCAAGACGTTCCCTTAGACAAACACGGCGTAAAGCTAAAAACTAAAAAATCGTCTTTGAAACGATCACACAGACCTCACATCTCCACTTCAGATAATTTAAAATGTAGGAAAATATAAAGAAGCATCTAAAATATACCTCAGAAAAAATAAATACAACCCCTAAATGAATGATGCTTGAATGTGATTAATTGCGATTAATTAAAGACAAAGGCCATGGCCACAGTGAACTCGAGTCCCACCACTAATGATGTTTAAGAAGAGTAGAGGTTTGTGGTGATTTGGCCATATACATATTTATCATTATTTTTTGTTGTTCTTACCAGGCGCTGCCGCCTCCTCCTCTTCATCGCTGGGTTTGACCGTCAGTTTCTCCAGTTTCAACGTGACATCTTCATCGTCGTCATCCCCACCTTTGCCTTTCCGCCGGTCTTTCTTCTTCTTCTGAGGCTGAAAGGTGATCACATGTGTGGAGTCATCTGCCTTGTCTGACTTCTGATTTGAATTCAGTTTCTTGGACAAATTGAGTTTCTGGAGATCACCTTTCCATGTTTTCCTGAGGCTTCTTTAACAGGGACGTCCTCTGTTTTCTCGACTTTGCTTTCTGTGGCGAGATCCTCGAAGAACTGAAGCAAAAATGAACACATTGTTGCGTTACATTTCAGTCACTCCAAAACAGGGATGAACAGTTTTTGGGGAAAAAAATATTGAACAATTATTCATGCAAGCATGGTGCGATTTAGGTTACACTTTTTACATATTGGCCTTTCTTCCTTTTTAACACCATTTACATCGTGTGATTCTCATTGAAGACATTAAACTATGAATGAAGACATAGGATTATGTAGGACACAAAAATAATGTTTTATATTTTAAAATCTTCCGAATTTCCTCCCTTTATTCTTGGCATTTCTCAGTGACCTTAACATTGACAAAATGTCAAAAGTGCAAAGTAGTAATCAAACTAAAAGGCTGCTGTTTTGAATTATCAATTTAAACTTTTGTTTGTTTAAAACATAATTCATGGCCTTAAATTAGAAATACTTTTCGTTTTTTGCCAATTTCACCAACAGGCATGATGAGACGCAATGTGGGAAGGGCACTCAAACGCTTAATGTATAACCCAAACAAGAGATGGCGGACATGCTGTAACTTAACTCCACTACTCTTCCATCATTATTGACAGACAATACAATGTTATGTAATTCAGATTTGAATACATTTTATTGGCAAAAGCGTCTTATACAAAAATATAGGCCTATATTTTTCATGTTAGAGCTTTGTAATTTGTCTTTTAAGCTCACTTCAAAAATGTGTAGCAGCCTACTCTCTAAACCCAAAATAATATCCACCCTTTACAATTTAATTCATCAGAATCTATTCACTTTGTGACAAAATCACAAACAAAGTAATAGCTCTAAAGTTCTCTTTATTTGATTTCTCTTTAAAAGCACATTTACCAAGAACAATGTTTAAGGAAAATGTCACACAAAGTAATGTCTAATCAAAGGTTTTAAAAACAAAGTGCATGAAGTGAAATAGTTGCATTTCAATATGAAATGGAGGGGATAGGCTACTTACACTCTTTTTATCCTTCTTGCTTTTCTTGCCCTTCTTCACTGCTTTTTCGGCTAAGAAAACAACAACAGAATGTTAGTATTAACTGTGCAACATGTTACACTAACATTGTAACACTGGAACATTGGAAGGGCAAGTAGCTTTGACGTCATGGAACTGACAGTGTGGCAGCACAATTCTGAAAATAATATCCATGTTTTAAATTCATTATTTACTTTCGCTGTTCACATTTTTAACATAGCGAGGACTAATCGGTTTGAGAGAAGACTGGAATATAAACCAACTGTGATTAACAAAAGAATCGGATTTCAGAATATGTCTGTAAAGGCCTAAATTACACCATTAGCATTTTTCAAAGAATAATAACTCAATGGAATTATGTGGTTTTTCAGAGGACAATTACAAGTTACAGTTATCAATCAGCTAAATAGCCATACCATTCATTTAGTCTTGGTTCGTCACTATTTGTCACTCTGACTCTGACTGAGGTTCAGTGTTCCTCAAAAGCCCCAAATTCCTCTAAACTATTGAATTCAGGGGGTCAGCAAATGCCATTGTTTTTTCTCGTCATCAGGGTTCTAAGCTTGATAAACGTACACTTTCATTTGTCTCTGGTAATACTATATTAAAAAAGGCTGTAAATTACAATGGTGTTGCATCATTCTGACAGGCGCAGGAATACGCAGTAACAATTTGCCATGTGCGGGAGAATCACACAGCTCACATGAAAGAATTTTTAATAGAGTTAAGTAATTATTAATGATCATGTTTTTATGTTTCAGACAAACTAATATTGTCTATTACATACAATAGCAGAAGTCTTTAAAACATCAACAAACATCAAATTATTATTGTATACCTTGTGTGAAACCAAAACATAACTGTTCCAATTCCATAAATTAAATAGACTGTAATGACCTGAAGGCTTAAAGTGTTTTACTAATATCCAGGATACTGAATGCCTGGCCTGCTGCTCAAGTCACAAATGAACAATGAAATTTGGTGTCAGTACCGTAGATTATTAAAATCCACTTGACTGTTTCCAACTCCAGCAGTAATTATACATTTTTTGGAACATTAATCGCGTTATTATGGCCTTTCCCTGCGTAGATCCAGTGATGTTACAATGCTAAGCTTACAATGCTATCTGTGCTTGTTGCTAGCTTATGACAAACTTTACCTGCCGCGGGAGGAGGAGGAGCCTCATCGTCCAGCCACTCCGCTTCTTCCTTGGCTTTCTTGGGCATGATGTCGCCGGGTTTAGACCTGGATAAATATGACTTATAAAACTAATTTATGATCGTAGTTAGAGGCACACACATGTCATGCGGGCCGTGTAGTAGCAGCGCCGCAGGGATGATGCCGGTTCCTTCTTCTTCTACGGAGTAAAAGAGCAGCGGTGTTTCTCGGTCAGTGTCTCCCCGTGTGGAGCGGAGGAAGCTGCACAGTATATTGCACAGGGGTTCCCAGGCTTGGAGAGGGGTTATTCAGGGATACTCTGCTATATAATTCAATGGGGATACTACTTTGGGAGCGGACGGAGTGACAAGCTATAGCAACAAATAACTTATCACAAAGTATTTTATCTTTGGTCCTCAGTTTTCTCAGACATTTGTATGTTGCCAATGTCAATTTTATTTTATTCCAATCAAATATAAACCAAGCAAGGATACTAAACCTAATACAGGTCTTTCTTTTATAGGCTGTTTATTAATAAGGCTCAATTGCCTATAATCACTAAAGGCACAAATAGAATGGAGAATACGCTAATGCTTGATTTATATGTTGATTATATGAGTTATTAAAGTTTTAATTTCATGATAAATCATCCAAAACGTGCTTACATTCCCACATTTTATGTACTCACAAGGACATTTTAAAGTCGTGTAAATTCGTGACTCGTGGATAGGGTCCTACAGTTCCTTGATTTGTGGGAGCATATTTGATTTGTACTCTATAATCAATATATAATCGACCGAAATATCGTCACAATAGAACGGCTTGAAATTCCACGGTGTCTAGACTAGTTTTAGCATTCCTGTCCTCTGCCTCCTGTCCTCTGCCTTTCCAGTTCCCGTTTTTCCCAGGGCCGTGAACGCAGCAGTGTGAGGCGTGTTTTGGCTGGAGCTCCGTCAGCGCAAGGGCACACCGCGGACTGATGACATTTGTGTAACCACGCTCTTTAAGCTCTGTTTACTCAGCAACGCCTCCAGTGATTACACTTCCAAATCTACTTACAAGGACCGATTGCATTTACCGGGACATCGACGGGGTGTCGTTTGCAAAAGGTAAAAAGAAGAGCTGATTTTTGGGCCAAGCCGGTAGGAGGCTCCACGGTTAGCAACGCTCATTAGCTTAGCCTGCTAGCAGACCTCATTGGATTCAATAGGAAACCGTGCTATTGCTAACAGACATGTCCGAGCGTTGTCAACATTGAAGTAGAAATCGCAGAGGTCCAACACATGTAAATGTTTAATAATTTTATGGCTGTTAACTTGTATGATCATACGGTGTCTTTTTTGTTTGTTTATCTCCACATAATCCAAACTGCCGATTTACCCTAAATGGAGAACTGACACTAAACTAATCAGCTGCTAAAGTTAATATCAATCTGATATGCCTTGCACATTTCCTGAATCTGACTTAAAAACGAAACAAAAATATGTATGTGTTAAGGGTGTAATGTTTATTAATAAACCCTGTTGTAGGAAAGTTATTCACGCTAGCAAGATTATCTAAAGGTGCTAATGCTGCATACTGCTTTGTTGTCATGCGCAAGTTCTGGAAAAAACCGTTGATATTGTTATTAGCTAATAGCTATCACTAATGGATACTACATACCACTTCGGAACTGTTAGATTTATTATGAGTTTAACCAGATTAAGTAAAGTCCATGTTCTGCATCTCCGACAGGCTGAAGCTGAGATAATAATAATTGTTGCAATATATGGCTCATAAAGGTTTAGAATTTAAGTGTTACCACGATTAAAGCCACACTGTGGAATCAATCAATCAAGTTTATTTCTAAAGCGCCTTACAACAACCAAAGATCACAGCAATACACAATAAAAACTTTTTTTTTTTTTTTTAAAGGAGTACAATTTCATTAAAAACAGACCATTATCACATCCACAACAGTTGCCACAGAACTATATGTCAAATTCCTTTTTAAATAGGTGAGTCTTTAGTTTTGCCTTGAACAGGGGCAGGTCTGAAACGGCAAGCGGCAACGAGTTCCAGAGTTTTGGACCTGTCAAAGCAAAAGCCTAATCACCCCACTTTTTGTAATGTGACCTGGGCACCTACAGCAGATGGTGTTGGGCAGAACGTAGGGTTCTGATGGGCTGGTAAGGGGTTAGAGTCTCACATAAATACACAGGTGCAAGGCTGTGGATGGACCTGAAAAGAAAAAGCAAAAGTTTGTACTGGATTCTGTAAAGGACCGGGAGACAATGCAGGGAGTAAAGGACAGGCGTGATATGGTCATGTTTGCGAGAGTTGGTGAGGAGCCGGGCAGCAGCATTTTGCACAAACTGTAATCTGTGAATGAAGGTTTGACTGAGTCCAATATTCAGTGCATTGCAGTAATCCAATCGTGAGCTGATGAATGAGTGAATCATTTTTTCCGGGTCGGAGCGGCTGAGGAAAGGCTTCACTTTTGCCAGAAGGCGAAGCTGGAAAAAACTTGCCTTAACTACAGAGTCAATTTGCTTGCGAAAATCCAGATTTGCATCCAGATTAAAACCTAGGTTTTTGATGACAGTGTGGGGGACGAGAGACTGAAGACCATGAACAAGGGTGCTGAGTGAATTTTGAGCGCCAAAAAGAATGAGTTCAGATTTGCCCTCATTTAAACACAAAAGGTTCTGTGAGAGCCAGAGCTTAATGTCATCCAGACACCTGTGGATGGACTGAGGTGTGTCTGGGGAGTTTGGCGAAACCGGGAGGTAGATTTGTAGATCGTCTGCATTCATGTGAAAGGACCCGTTATGGCGAGAGATGATTGAACCAGGGGCAACATATGCGGACACATGTTGTTATATAGCAACTACCAAGTAATTTAACATTTCTTCAATACAAAACATGCGCCTCATGATCAATTAAGCACTGAAGATGCTATATTTACGATGGGTTGGTTGTTAAAGGTAATCTCAAATTCTGGTGACTTTAGTCACATCTCCACGGAAACGAGCTGGAGCCCACTCCCGGTAAAGTTAGTCATGTCTTAGAGAGCTGAGCCGCTCACAGCAAAGGCACTTGTTTGTTTGTGCATTTATGAGGTATTTTTCAATTATGAAAATATCTGACATAAAATAAATGCTTGTATTTCAATATTTTTTATTGGGTAACATTTTACGCAGTGTGGCTTAAAAATGCATTTGAAATAGGACATAACATTTGAATCTAATGTTTGGCTAACTGTTGGCAAACGTTAGGAACAAAATTTCCACGGAGATGATCTGGTGATGTCCTATTCAAAGTAACAAATTATGTCTGAGGTGAGGCAAAGTTGCTCGTCGTGAAGACACGTTTTGGTGGATACTTCTTACTAACACACTCGTAAAAAAAAAAAATCCTTGTATTTGTTTCTATTTATTGGGTAAAAATGTTACATCGTGTTGCTTTGAAGACCAGGAGCGAGGCCAGAGCTTCTGCAGTATGGCGTTCCATTAGATGTCCCAAACCCTCGTGTGAGAGTAATTGTATCCCAATGAGGCCAGTGTCTGATTGTAAGCTTGTGGTCTGCTGCCGGTCATGTGCTGTTGGCAGAGTCAAGTCTGGAACAGCTGAACCAGTCGAACCAAGCAGTTTCTTCCAAGGACACCAACATAATTGCTGCTTATCTGTCATAGTTAATTTCCCCCTCATATTATTTGCTCATTTAGAATGATTTTTGGGAGGATATTTAATTGATTTTTCTGACATGGTTGATGAGGATATTTAGCTCTTTGCACAGAATTACTTTGAGGCCTGAACAATTTGCAACTTTTTTGTTCGACTATTCAAAAGAAGTATATACCAAAGATTGAAAGTAAAAGGTGTAGAGTAATGGCATTATTCCACAGTCAATATAAAAAAAGTCCTGGAACTTAACTTAGAAGAGGGGCTGGGCGATATGGCCTAAAATCTATATCATGATATGAAAAAATAAATATCACGATAACCATATATTTGACGATATAATTGACAATGGACAAATTACTTCAAAATCCCAACCATACGCCTATTGGGAAGATTCATTCAGTGATATTTTATTTTTAATTTTTTACGGCATAATTGTCTTCCAAATATGATCTACTCAAGCAGTTTACATCCTTCATTTCATTTTACGTTTTCAGCACGTGTCCCCGTGCTCTACAGTCACCGTTTATGCTGCTCTGATGGAGCAGAGCGTAACATAAATTATATTGTGTCCACAACGATATAAAAAATTACAAAACAAAACATATCACGATAACGATATGCGATACGATATGGCCCAACCCTAAGAGGAACGTCTATACATGCGTTTCCAAAGACGCATCACGCATATTTCCGGTGGCCATTTTGAATACCAAAAAAGAATTATGCAGCACTACAACATGTAACAATATCTCTACCTAGGATGAAAATGAAAGACAACTGATCGAAAGTGGCATTTTTATGTACTCGTAATCATTGCTTAAGAGGATTACAGTAAAAACACGGCCTCAGAGACATATGTTTATGTGAAGAAACCAGTGAGTCAGTGTCTAAGCTGCTCAAGACGTTAGCATGCTACCGGTTAGCAACTGTCAATGGCTTCAACACAATAAACATGTGTGGCTCACATCTATGAACACTGGGGAAATACTACAATAACAGTCAGAGCTGAGCTGTTGAAGCTAAATGCTAACCGGTAGCATGTAACATCTTGAGCATCTTAAACAATGACTCACTGGTTTCTTCACATAAAAGTGCGCTCTCTGGGGCCGTGTTTTTACTGTTATCCTCTTGAGCAAAGATTACGAGTACATAAAGATGCCACTGTCAATCTGTTGTCATTCATTTTCATCCTGAGTAAAGATATTGTTACATGTTGTAGTATTGCATAATGCTACTTCGGTATTCAAAATGGCCACCATAAGAACAAAGGTCACATGACTGAAAAGCATGTATAAACAAATGTTACTTCGAAATTTACTACTGGCCTGGTACAGACAAGGCTTTCTAATACAAATGTACTAATAGTAATGGTGGTGTATCTTGGTGTCTGCTTTTTATTCAACCTACATTTGCCATTCATGATAACTTGTGAATACATTTTTTTACAATCATATGTTTGTTGTCATGAACTTCCCCCTTCCACTCTGTGTTTGCAAGTTGACTCCAGTGAGCCGCGTGCTGTTGGGAGTCCTCAGATCCAGATCAAAGCAGAGGCGCCGCGTGTGGCACTGAGCTGACCCCGGAGCAGCCGCAGGGGGATGGTCTGCTGAGTGATCGACAGGCTGCTGCTGCTGCTGAATGGCTGTGAACCGAGGGGGCGTGGCCTTCTGGATCGCCCGTGCCCGCAGCCAAGGCGGAAGGCAGCCCCTGACCAACCAGCAGCGGGTTGTTCAAAGGGTAAGAGGGGATCTCTCATCCTGGTTTCCATGGGTCTTAAAAAGCATTAAATGACATTCAGTGCTTTGGCAAATTCCAAATCTTAAAGCCACACCACATAACATTTCACCTAAAAATAAACGTAAATACAAGCATTGATTTTATTAGATTGCGTGTGTTTGCTGTGAACGGCTCACTTCTCCATAAACCTGACTGTAACTCTACTGGTAGCGGGACGTCTACAGCATGTCTCCATGGAGTCATTCTCTACCGACTGCAAAAAGTAAAATTTTCTGGGTCGAGCTGCTGATTAGGAGCATGTTTGAATTGCTGGCAACATTTTAATTTAAAAATGTTACGAAGTTTATGGCATTAAAATACAGTTTTTGGGCAAGAAAATGTTATTAAAAAGCATAAAATTGGACTTGCTGCTACCTGTATAAACCCTGGGGTGCAGATGCCAATGCAGCCTTGAAGAAGCTTCATGGTTTGTGGCAAAACGTTGGCATTAACACAGGAAAAGTCCAGCTGATCCAATTGATATTTCTCATAATCAATTTTCAATGCCCCGCCCCACAGGTATTTGCCGGACAGCCGGATCATCACACGCAGCGTCCCCTCAGCAGCGCGTCATGGGCCCTGGCTCCGCCCAACAGCCTCCGATACCAGAATGCCAAACGCCCCGCTCTGTCCCACCCCTTCCACCATGACAGCCAGCCGCAGCGGGCCGCCTGCTGCCACGACGACGAGTGGGTGGAGTCGTTCAGCGTGTGCCTGGTGGTCCGGCGCAGCGAGGCCGAGGGCTTGACGGCGCTCCTTGAAAGCAAGCGCGGGGAAGCTTCTGGGAATAAGTCGAATTCTTTATCCTTTCCTTTGACTATCGTGGACGGGGCGGGCCTGGATGACATCAGCGTGGGGACTTTTCATAACAGTAACACTTTTGAGGCGAGGGAACACGGCTGTTTCCGGAGCCTGTTCGAAGCGGAGAAATGCCCCGCCCCGTTCGTTTTTGGCTCGCACTTTTACTGCTTCCACTGCCTCCCCGCGGAGCCGCTGGGGAGGGCCGAGCGGGCGCGTTACGGACTGGACAATCTGCCCGTGCTGCTGCCCTCCACACTGTGCGGCCCGGCACCGCTGATGGAGGAGGCGCCCCCCAGAGGAGACAGCGAGGAGGAGCAGAAGCTGGCCCTGATGTACGAGCGGCTGAGGATAGAGGTACGGAGCGGGACAGGCCCGTCATGTTTACTCTGTAGAGGAGCGCTGTCCAAAGTCCAGACTAAAGCTACGACAGGTTTACTTCCTTATTGGAATAGGGTAACGAAATGTGACATAAGACATGACTGTCCCCGTATAAAAATACTGTACATAAGGGCCATGACCCAGCTGTACCGTTGGAATATCTCCCTGTGTCATGTATGTTTTAGACAGGGGATTCCCTAATTTCAAGGCATTCAAAAATCTTTCAGACGCTATACGTTTTTTATTAAAAACATGATATTTGTGAACTGAGGGCAAATATCAAAGTAAACAACTTTGATCAATTCAACTACTGAGTACAGAAGATGACTCAAGTACCTTCATTGTAGTTGGATCAATATAATTTAGTCTAATTTTCAATGTTTTTTCTGCTTGAAATAATAAAAAGCAGCAATTACATTCTAAAGTGGGGGACCCAGGGTGTTTGTGTGGTCATTCTGGGGGTCGCGGCCTCAAACGTTTGGGAACTCCTGTTTTAGAACAGCCATTTCTAAAGTCATTGTTTTGAAAATTCCCCCAATGACTAGAATTTACGATATGCAGAGGAATTTGTCATAATTTGACTGTGTAAATTACATGTAAAATGACAATTAGCAGCAACTGTTTAAAATACTGAATGTACTGTAGTGCATTTTAGCAAATACATTTGTTTATTGTTATTGGGTGACAATATATTCATATCCCAAAATCTTTGCACAATCTTTTCCAACAGAGCAAGTCTTTTTTTCTCATATGCTGCCCTAATGCTTAGCCCCAGTTAGTAACAATAATAACAGTAAGCAACTCACTCACCTCACGGAAAATTAGTCCCACGAGTTTTATATTAAACTAATGACAGCCCTGATCTGTAGCGCTTTGTTAAAATAACCGTGTATACTTCAGAGGATTATGATTATCAGTGTTTAGTGCATTGTCATGTCAAATACAAATACTTTCTTCCAGTATCATTTAACACACACAAATCTTCCAAGTGCTGTTTCTGTGAAAGAAATGGCTGTAGACATGACGATTACATAAAGTCCAATGAAGATTATGGAGATTGACAAATTAAGTTACCATGCCTTATTGTTTTGTGTAATTCTCCGTCAGATTTTTTAAATTTTATTTCATTTTGATTTCAAGCAAATGGTGTGAAGACTTCAGTGATTTTGCTGCATATAGAGGCTGGTTGTGGATATTGTCATTATTAACACTGATAAGAAAAAGGTGGCAGTATGTTCTTCCCGAGATTCGACAGAAAAGAGTTTGTGACCATGTTGCAATGCCTAATGTATGAGTGCTCATGTATGTGTGTCGTCTTCAGCTGCCAGGTTTCTTCCAGAAGAGCCACGACTACACCATGTACTCTCTGGATGTGGAGTTTGTTAACGGTCTCTTGAACACCAAAACCAGGTCCGTTTGCCTTTGACCATTTTCCAATCGTTGACTGACCGTGACTAACGCGGTTTGTCTCTTGGTTACTCAGAGGACGGGTGCTGTACCAGCTAAACCTGACTCTCTGGCGCCTCCTGTGCCTGTGTTACTATGCCGACCCTCGCCTGGAGGTGCTGAAGCTCACCAAGCACCCGGAGGACGGCACAATCCAGGCGCGCTGGAGGCTTCGTGGCATGCCCTACCACAGCCGGCTGCTGCGCTTCTACCTCAGAGACAAGTCGCACCTCTTCAGGTCTTCTTTCACTTTTTAAGCTCGAGTTAAAACAATAATTTTTTTATAAGCTTTTAACCATGTAATAACAGGGCTTGAAATTGTGAGCATCCAAATGTGTGCCTTTGCGATCTAAAAATAGAATCGCTCTCATGTTTGCGACTGCAAGCGTAAATGCTCCGGTCCACCTTTCTCGTGCTACCTTAAAAAAAACTTGCGTCCTTGTTTTGACAAGAGCATAAAGTAAACTACGATCTGTCCTCTCTTTTGGCTCAGCGTCGCTGTCAGTCCTCCCGGTCACACACGCTGGGCCGACCTGCACCAGCCCAGCACGTGTTCTCTGCTCTCATTCATCTGCCCGCTTTCATTGAATGAGCCAGTGTATTTACGCAGCTGTAGTCTCTTTATAAGTGAACAGGGAATATATAACCGATCATTCATAAACTCATTGGGACTGGGGGCATCTCTGACATGACATTCGAATCGATGTCAGGAGGAGAAGCTGCGCAAACTTCAATCCAGCCCGCTCGCCACCTCGTGCAGCGCTGAAAGCGAATCATCGCCGCTCTCGCAAAATACAAAACGTAAAGTCACAATCGCGATGTCAAACACGTCCTCAAAGGTTCTGGCAAAGGAGTTGCCGCTTGTATCGCGATCTATAGAGCTGTCCCCGCAGCACAGAGTGAGGAGACGAGTGCGGTGGAGCAGGGGCGGATCACAGAAAGTCGGCGGTTGGGAGGCACAAATCTGGTGTCCCATGAGTTTTGTAGATTTCTGAATCAATGCAAGCAGCTAAAATAATACAACTAAAATACAGCAGAATGCTGGAAGTGGTACATTTCAATCAATCAATTATTTTGTATAGCCCAATATCACAATAGGAGTTGCCTCACAGGGCTGTACAAACATTAAGGCAATAAGACAAAACAGTTGTAAAACAGTTGTTACAGACAATGTAAAGTTCAGGCGAATGAAGTATCCAGGCAACTCCATTTAAATATCAGCCGTAAATAATGCTTCCCTTCTTCCCTGTAAAAATTGTCCCTATTTTTTTTGGTTCCGCTTTTAAATTTTTGACTCTGCTCCTAGATTTCAGTATTAGGAGCACAAGCGCTACCAAGAAAAAAAAGTTAATTTCGAGCCCTGAATACGTTTTGAGTAGCCCTGTTCACTTTGGTCGTTTCTTCTTCCACTGCTGAGGCGCTCCAATCTATACTTCCTAGATTTGATTGCGTTTTAGACTTAACACTTAGCACTACTAAACACTCCTCCTCCACATTTAACCCCTTCAACGGAGCGTTTTTTTTTTTTTTTTTATGTTCGGCTTTACCCTAAAAGCTTAATTTTTTGTTTTTTGTTTCATTCATTTAAAAACAAATGCAATAACAGCATTTAACATGAATGAAAAGGAGCGGAAAGAAGTAAACGCTTCTCAACTGGAGAGCAACAGTGTAATGTAATGCGTAATTTGTAATGCGTCTTTTTTTGTTGTGTTTTCCTCACTATTTTTTTATTTTAATTTTTTCAAGGTTTTAGATTTGGGTTAGGTCAAATGGGGGTTAAGAGGTTAAATTTTAAGGGTAAAAAGATTTGCTAGCATGCCATTAGCAGTAAGTGAAAGCTTGTATTTGCGTTTCTCACGTGTCATTCCCTCTTCTGCCTGGAACTCCTGACTGTTCTTTCGGTCTCTTCCCTGTTTGTAAAGGCCCTACATTTGTGCCATGCAGCGGGGGTGAACCAAAACCTTGCTCCGTCCTATGAGTAATTCGGCTGCTGACGGCCACATGCTCAGCCACCTGCTGCTATAACCCGTGTTTGTTTGTTTGTTTGTTTGTGCCCCTGTAGAACTGGGCCTGCGATGAGAAAAGGCTTCGGGTCTGGACGACATATTGAACGCTATTCTCTGTTGTTAAATTGCGCAGTTCAATTTTTGTTATAAGAGGGGATTAGAGTTTGTGTGGGTTGAACTTGTGACTAAACCGCTGATATCGAAGGTCACTCTTTCTGCTGCTTTCTTCTCAGCAGCTGCCTCTCTCTCTCTCTTCTCGCTGCCAACCACACTGTTATTGGGAGCATCTTTCACCAAGAAACCAAAATCCAGTTTAGCCAAAGACTTGCTAGTTGCTACAACAAAACTGCTCTTTGATTCAGTAAACTTAAAAAGAGTCATGCTTTTTCAGATCCTTGGACGCTTTCTCAACCTTTCACATCGGCCAAGATGGACTCATCCACTGTCATAAAGTCGAAAAGGTTTGTTGACGATTAGATTTTGTCACACTACAGTACGTTGCAATACTTTACTCAATGTCAAGTTTCCAAAAGCTCTAAAGAATTCCAGACCTCTTTGTAAGTTGTGACGGAGTGTATCGCTATAGTCCTGTCCCAGCCCTGCTAAATAGCATCATGCATTCTTGCGTATAATCTTCTCCCACTAACGCCTTCCTGCTCTGCCTCAGGTGATGCCCGCGCGCCCGCCAGTCCTACCCAGGGTCACCTCCTTACTGGCGGGTGCCCTGGTGGCTCTGGGTTTACAGGAACACCGGCCCGCTCTCAACCTGCTGCCCCTGCTGCTGTCGTCCCTGCGGGCGGACAGGGACTGACCTGTCTCCGCTGCCTCCCCCCACATAGTGCTCCGAATACTGTGTGTCCCGGCGAAACTCTCCCAACTCTGGTCTCAGCGTTTAGCTAAAACTCAAAACCTGCATGGAAACCGCTCTTTACCACCGCCTGTAGTAGCAATGCGTCTTCGCCGTGACCCAGTTGTCCTCGGAAGCGATGTTTTCGTCGTGGAAAAGGAGGTGTTTATGTTTAGAGCGAGGACTTGGTTTTCTGTCGATTGAATTCACGATCATGTTAAGTATGAGGTCCTCTGTAACAAAAAAATACAAGATACTAATTATAAGGGGTCTGACACCAACCCATTTATTACAATGCAGGCATCATTTAAAATTGGCGTTCATACTCCGTTGTTTTGGAGGCTAACAAGCTTTTCTCAAGCAAAAGCTCCAAGGAAACATTTATGCCCTTGTAAATGGAGGATCTGGCGCAAGAAAAAAGCCACAGTAGTATCCGCTAGCTAACAGGGAACTGGAGCCTGCAGTGGACAACTAAAAGGATGAGTCCACAAGGAAAGTGAAGAATAGAGTGGTTTCAGAAAGTTTCCAGACCTCTATTATGTTGGTAAAAAGTCTTGAGATTTAGCCACCATTTCATCGTTCTTCAAACACAGGGTACGACCGCTGCCGATGTTGGGTTTTTCTCTGATTCGGGGTTCAGAAAAGTAGGAAATCTGGGATGTCCCGAGTCTGAACATGGGAAACCCAACCTCCCGAGGACAACTTGAACACTGCACAGTCCCATCATCACGAGTGTCGAGAGCTGGGAAACTAGGCCGTATATATACGCAGGGGCCAACTACTTTCTAAATGTAGTTGAGCCTTGTATCTGTCCCTCCATTTCTACATGTCTAGTTTGTTCGCTTTACCAAATGCTATGCACTGTCAACTCTCATCACAAGAGAGATACGAGAAAACATATTTACGTTTGCCAAAATGAGACGAATGTGGCCGAGTGACGCTTACGAACGTGACATTGAAATGACGGCGCCTCAAAGCGACAAAGCTCAGTTGTGATTGAAATCAGAGAACTGAAAATTGTATGTGCGTTTGTTGTTTTGCTTAAAAACAAGTAAGATCTGTCCTGGCATTTGTGTGTGTGTGTGTCTGTGTGAATAAACTCCATTCTGTCTTGCGGTTGTAAACTAAAAGGTTATTTATTTTTCTGAATACGTGATATTGTAAAGAGCCCTTGATGGTGAATTGGAGCCCAGCTAAGAATTCTATGATCGAATCAGATGTTTTCACCTTGTTTTAAGGTTAAATAATCACTGGGCCTATCCATATGAAACAAAAACTGACACAAAGTTGAGCGTCATCTATTTTAAAGCATTTTTTTCCAACCAGGGGTAAGGGGACCACTGGAGGTACTAGAGGACCTAGCCGGGGGTACTTGAAACTATTTCAGAGTAAAAAAAAATATATGGAGAAACGTGATGAACATTATTTTGATTTGAATATTTTGCGGCAAAATGTGTAGTTTTGGTAGTATTTTAGGCTTATTGTAAACATTGACCTTTTACTTTGGGTTGGGAACAACCATCTTAAAGTACCTACACCTTATTTGCATTGATAGATTGTTTGTTGTGGTCCAAAGTCATTCCCATCTTTTCCTAATGCATTTCTAACATTCTAAGTCTCGACAGGGATGGGATTTTAAGACCGTTCCACTGCTTTCAGGGAGCAATGCTGTCACCTGCTAGTTCTCGATCAGTACAAAGGCTATAATTGGCTCGACAGGGGGGCCAATGTCGCCCCTTTTCCATTGCCTTCCTCTAGTGAGAATCCTTCACGTTGGTTTGGTGCGGATGGCAGTTTTTGTTTTATGAAGATAAGCCCAGTAGTTAAATATTAACCATGAAGCGGGTCAAAACATCTACAAATTTTCCGCCACATCCATATTAAATGCGTTGCATCTCCCCTGCTGATGGGGCTCATGGTTCTGCTGCTGCGGCGGAGCTGGGCCAATTTGGAAGTTGGAACTGAAACGGCACGATGACGGAGGGGAGATGGAGTGCTCTTTTCTGAATGGCGCGAGGGAATTCTAGTCAAAGATGGCAATCGAGCTTGCAATCAGAAAGGGGCATTATTTTTTTAAACTGATGGGAAGATTTCAAGTGTAAGATCGTATTTTTGCTCGTTGTACAGATAAATATTTAAACATATACTACAAAGCAGTTATTTATTTTCACATTGCTATGCCGTTCTTTAATTAGGGCTATTTTTTGGGATAACAGTCAAGCCCTGAACTGCACACGTGATTTCAGCACATTTTTGGTCAGCTGTCATTAAAGTCGATTGGCACAAGGGGGCAGCATGTCAGGTGTGTGGATTTCAGAATCTCAATTATTGATATGAGGGTTTTTAAATGTCAGGTCTCCAGCCAATTCTATGGCAGGTACGGCACCCGGCTTGGAGTTTGGGAGGAGTCATAACGTTTTTGTCACATGGTACTGAAGTGGGAAGTCAATCTTGTTTACAGTTAATGGCTGTAGGGTGCATTCTTTTATTTTAAATATCACTCTCTTTTCAAGAGCTCAACAGTCCCGCCCACTTCCGGTCATTTGGAAGTAAAAATCCCATTCATATTTTGCATTGACTTTAAAAAAAAAAAAAATATTAAGAGTTAAAAAGCACGATGGCGGCTAATCGGCTACATGCCAAGTCATGGACATAAAACACAAGCTTAAAAATAGAATTTCTTAAATGTAATAAACTGATTAAGTTATAAAATGTATTTGACCATATTTTCAAGTATTTGGAATTTTCTTTCTTGTACAATATTCGCACAATGGTCGGTAGTTAGCACGTAGCTAATTAGCCTGCGTCATACTTTTAAACTCTTAGAATTTTGGGCGGGACTGTTAAGCTCTATTCATCTTATTCAGCCCCGCCCACTTTTCCCCTCTATCTTTGTGTGAGCACTTCCTGTGAGCTGGAATTTCCACTGTAGAATGAAAGAGCGTGAAAATGGGAATAAACAGCTTGAGGCGTGGCCTCAAGCTGATCACAAATAGTTTTAAGTTATATTTTTGCCAACTCAATATCAGTCAATATACAGCATTTCGATGGCCAGAATGCAAAACCTGAATCTGAAAAAAACGAAGGAAACGAAGAAAACGTTTAGTATGGTCTTTTTTTAAAGCTATTCAAGCATATTCTACTGTTCTTAGACCCTATTTCTAGAATATGTGTCAACAATTCAAGGTATTTTTGCCTCCCAAAGTGCAGATAAGTGTTTTTTTTCCCCTACGTTTCTTGCAGCATTGTGCACATAGGAGGTTTTGCATTCTGGCCATCGATTTACACAGCAGTTTGTCAGAAATTTTACTTGTTTCTTCACAAAGCCAATGTCGGCTCAAGTCAGACCTGCGGTTTGGCCATGAGCACAAAATCGAGTAAGGTGAATACTCATTTTTAATGTGACAAATGGAGCAGTCGTAGATTTTTTTTCAAAAAAGAATAACATTTTTGACTCTCCCTGCGCACACAAAAACGGGAGTAATCATTATAAACCGCAAGGTTAAAATATCTGTGGATGTTCTGTAACAAAAACTACCAACTATAACCATATGTTATATAATAAAAATTAACCGTTGCTTAAACTACATGTATCCCTGTGAAGCTTTTCTGTGTTTTGGTGCTGCCCTGCAAAAAGTAAAAACTTGTGTCTTTACCATAAATGACAGCTGGAACCTGGAATGTTCCGCAGAGTGGCTTTAATGGGTCTATTTGTCCTCCAACTTTGGCTCTGTGGCTCGGATTCTGACGCTTTGATGGCACATACACTATACTCCCGTGTCTGTTATGTGAATTAAAGTCCTGGGGGCGCCATTGTTTTGAATCTTCTAAAATAAAGAACATGTGAGTCGACGTTTTGAGACGTGATTTATTTCAGTACAGTAGAAGTGATCAGCTTTTATCGGCTCTTGTCCAAGTTCCTCTCCACAATGGTAACCCGCTAGCATCGACTGAAATGACAGTACAAATTCTGCCATGGTTTCTAAACGGTCACATATGTCAATGCGATATAGAAAATATATATTATATACCATATGAAACTCCAGAGGAATGATGACTGATAACTCGTATCACAGCAGTAATATGTTCTGGTCACACATGTACACGCACAAATAAAAGCAACACTGCTCTATGACTAATTACAATAAAAGGCTGCATTATTAGAAATGTTACAATGAATATGAATAAAAAATACAGTAACTAAAGACAATTTCCATATTCCCATACTTTTCTTCAGCTGTTTCCTTTCCTTAATGTTTTCATCAAAAATAATTTATGGTGCTCATAAAAACAGCTGCTACTGGTCACATAGCAACATTGATGGCACAAAAATAACGCAACAGAGCCGTGTTTCCGCTGTAGGAATCAACCAGCACTTCTTTAAAATATATGTTAAAGAAATTAAAAATGTCCATGTTCTTCGTTTGATGAAATGATGAGGCTTGTGGGTATCACCCTCTCACACTTCAACCCAGAACATGCACAATAGGCCGGGGATTGGCCAGTTTTGACAATGAAGGGCTGCGCTTTAACCACTTTTACTTGAGTGTACGTCATATAGTAACTTAACACAATATGATGTATAGTCTGTAGTTACTATAGGACGTCTCCAAGGGATATTACTTTTAGAAATCAACAACAGTTCCGTATTTTGGGAATGCCTGTTTACATCATTTATAATTCCTGAAATTCATCCAGGAGGTCAGAAAATGTACACTAGAGGGCTGGATTTCAGCCCTGAGCCTGATCTTGCCTACACCTACAATAGGCCTTCTGCTATGGGAGCTGGATCTGGAGATGGGAACATAAACTACACCTTAACCCTAAACAGTTTGTCGAAGTCACAGTCTTCCTCTGCATGTGCCAACGCTGACCACAGCAAAGGCCAGTCTTCACTTAAGTGCCCTACAGGAGACAGTCAGTTACTTGTTGAGTAAACGTATTGAGACAGAGCTGACAAACTCGGTTCACCACATAAAGTGCACAGTGTAAAAGAGTTCCTCGGTTTGCTACTTCATTAGTCAGACCAGGCTGACCCATGTTACTGCTGGCGTCTGCGGGGCCTCTAGGAGTCCTCTGAGGAGAAGGCCCGGTGTGTGTTGGGAAACCTGTGTGCGCTGTAGTCCGGGTCGTCCCTCACGCGCTCCTGAATGTCCTGCCTCACCTGCGGCACAGGACAAGGTCTTACACACAGTATTATGACGACACAAGAGCAGGCGTGTGAGTGAAAGCTTCCTGCACTCAAACCCGTTAGGCGTGGCAGTTGAAGCCCGTTTACAAGTCTATCAAACACACACCTCGCATTTCTCACACAGTAAAACCTTCACTACCATTTTGCTGTCACTTTCAGTCGCAGTGAGTCTTCCCGAGTCAAGTTGAAGACAGTTGCAGAGAGTGTGGGGGGGGGGTCAACGACTGGACTCGTGCAATGTGGGTGGCAGAAAGACACGACTAAATCCATTCGCAGTAAATCAAACACGTATGAATTTCAAGGCTGATTTTGGACACACAGGAGAAGCGTGGGTGGACTCACCGACTTAAAATCTAACAAACGGAAATCAGCGGCCAATAACGGAGCAGAATTCACACAGAAGGTACTAGATATCTAATCTATCTAATCGCGCTAAATACAGCCATGTAATGTGGACGCCCCATTCTCCACAAACATTTTTGAGTTGGAACAAAGGGTGTAGTCTATCCTCCCCTTAAGACTTCCATCCCAATCTTGGAAAGAAGCTATTGCAATGTCCGGGACTGTGGTATGCAATTTGATGTTTTAGATAAACAATAGTAGGTCTATGATAAATACGCCTGTACCTGTCTGGTGTAGGCCTCCTGCAGCTCGGGCCTCTCCAGCTCCCCCTGCAGGCTGGAGGCTGCGGTGAGCGGGAGGACTCCGGCGGTGCGGGCGGCCCGGCCCACGGCGTCTGACAGAGAGAGGGCGGGGCCTTCTCCCTGAGAGGTCTGCAACACACGGCACACTTTCACTTTAATCGTCATATTCGTGCGTAACACACTGATAATAATGCACGAGTCGCACCTTCCTCCTCTTGGCGGGCATGCCGTGCAGATAGGCGTCTGACAGGGGCGGCTGGGCTTTGATCTTCCTCTGGGACAGCATGTCGTGTCTAATGATGGGCACCCACTCCTGAGCACATTGATTTGGGAACGTCATTCGGATTTGAGCAGAAACAAGCAGCTGATCGTGGTGTTATAATAATAATTTCCGTTTTGCTCAAATACAAATAAAGGCCTGTCTCTAATTTTGGCCTGGTTCCAATAAAGGCCTGTTCCTCGATGCGCTTGAGTAAATAAAGGCCCCTATATTAGAGGATTTACGGTATGTGCATGTTTTATGTTCTTACCGGTGGAACAGCTGCGGCCCACGGTTCTGGCTCGGCGGGCCCCTCCTCTCGTATTGTGGGGCCCGTAGCAGGAGCCGCAGTGGGGTTTTGGCCTCTGCCGTCCCCAGAGGAGACCACTGGGGGGCCTCGGGCAGCTCGGTCTCCTGGGCAGGCCATCGCCTCCTCTGCAGTGGTGGCCGCCGCTGGGGACAGGCGCTCCTCCATCTAAAGCACACAGGGGGGAAGTTAGATCGCCGGCAACATGAAGGAGGGAACTTGCCTGTCTGTTGTGCGTGTCCCGTGGCTGGGCCCTCTCCGCCTCCAACCCCTGATTTAGGAGATTGAGGACAAGAAGAAAAACATAGAATTATAGATTTTGTTCTTGCACACTGGATTACAGGATTACAGTGTATATGTGCTGCCTGACCTGTTGTTGCGCGAAGACCACATAGTGCCGGATGTGCTCCTCCGTGACCGGGTTGTGCTCCAGGATGAGGTGCAGTCGGGCGGACATCATCCCCGTGAGCCAGTTCACCAGACTGGGATTGACCTCGGCCGACATCCTCCTCTGCACAACCGCAAACACCAGAGATAATATGGCGGGAAACTTCAGCCACGCAACTTTTCATTCCAGGAACTTACAGCCCTTTTCGCACGGGACGAGAATTACCCAGATATGACCCTAGAACGTTTTTCAATCTTTACACGGCATCAGCCATGACGGTATTCACTCATTTTTAATTGACCTTTTTCTGGAAACGATGGACAGATCATAACAAGACTAAAAGATGACACAAATCTTTAGATTCCTTCATGTTAGGCACCAAGCTTTCCCAAAGAGCCTCCATGTGACTTGATATCATAGTCTGCTCTCTGTCCTCTGCACTTTTAAAATGGAGTAATGGCTTTGGAGGCCAACTTTACTAATTATGCTTGAATATCTAAACAAATGCCATCCATCTGTTATGTAACACACTTTTCTGTAGTGGGATGATGTCGATGACAGAGCAGAGGTTCAGCAGTAGCAGTAGTGGTATGTACTCACGATGCGGTGGTTGATGACAGAGGTCAGTGCGCTCTGCTCTCCTCTCAGACAGAACAGGTTGAGGGCCAGACACTCGAACAGAGCCTGAGTGCACAGCAGCAGCAGACGGGGCCCAAACATGTGATCTGTTCAACCACAGGCACTTTTACTATGTCATACACACACTACTCTAATGGTGATAATTACAGTAACTAATGGATCCTTGCACTTTTTTTAAACTGACAAATTTCCATTCTCTCCCTCCAGACTTTTTGCATGCATTGGCAATCATTTACTGCCCTCTGGTGGTCATTTAGCTATAGATGTGCGTGTCCTCCAGGTTGGATGAGTGTACATAAACCCAACACGTATGTTTATTGCAAAACGATTGCTATTTGAAATAAATATCAATATCAAAATTACTTCAGATATACAATCCCCGCAAATTGCAATAGAAGTGTATTGGGAACTCACCGCTGCAGCGGAGGATGTGAGTGGCCATCTGAGTGAACTGTTGTCTGAAGAACGACAGGTTGGACTGAACGATGTCAACTCCCTCTTGCACCGTCACTGTGGCCTGTTTACAGCAGTAAACACTTTAGAATGAACACATGTGTGTAACTAGGGCTGTTAGGTTAATCAAAAAACAAACACGCATTAATCTAGGCTTAAAGGGACTATACCTATTTATTTTTGAATCTTTTTAATCAAAATGTGACGAAATGGGTATTTTTACCGTCACCGCCTTCCTAAAAGGTAAACCCCCTTTCGTCACACATTGACTATTTGTGTTGACCATACACAATATCAACAAATCATAATATGGTGCAAATGTCATGATGCTGATTTTTTCACAAATAAAAGATTACTTTTACAACATACTTTTATTGGGCAAAAATAATCTTACCTTACAAAAAGGAAAAAGGTCAGGTATAGCTCCTCAAAACATATTTTGACCTCACTCGCTCCAAATCTTCTGTATCTCAAAAACTATAACAGCTCATTTTTAGAGCACAAAACAGTGCAAACGTAGTACAAACGATTGACATCTTTATATCAATTTTAGTTTGACGATGTTCATAACTGCCCAGTTCTGCTTCAGGAGCCAGGCTAATGACACAGCACCAGCTTTGAGCACAAAATCCTTCAACGCTTGCATGGACACGGAGTGAAGGAGAGAGTGCAGCTTTGCTTGTGATGCACACATGTCCATGGGGACGGGGCAGCGCGAGGCAATGGAGATGCAAGAGGCAGGTAAAATAACCTAAATGGTTATTTGGAAATTTGGTAAAAGCTTTCACCAAACTCCTTTGCTAAGAGCAGGCTGATGCTTGGCAGTAGTGGTTTTCCTGCGGTTTACACAACCATAAAGACCAGTTATAACAGCAAGCAACAATGAAGGGACTTGACCCAAACAAAGAGTTGTTGGCTGATATAAATGTACCTGAAGCAGGTGTCCACATGGATTTGTCATGAAACACAATGTCTTTAGTCAAACTAAATTGCTTTTATAGCTTTTCATTTTTAGGCCTAAATGTGAATTAGCAGGCACATAGTTTCCAAATATTGTGCCCAAATGTTTAAAATGGGAGCGCTTATGTCGGCCTATTATTGATCTTACTTAAAATAACGGATTAAACAAAAGTGAGATTATTATATATATTTTTTTAAACATTGTTTGACAACACTAATTATAACACAAGGCTAACAGTGCATTGTTCTTACAAAGCTCTCTGCGATGTACTCCTCCAGGCTGTTTATCAGCTCCTCTGCCGCTGTCTGAAGAGAAACAACACATTAGAAGAGTGTTGACACTAACTGTATTGTATTGGTGGTATTTACCTGTATATTGTGATCGCTGGGCTCCCGTCCCTGGAGGTAGTGCCTGCTGAAGAAGCCTGTGAGCTGCGGCTGGATGCGGGTCAGGGGCTGGGCGTTTCCATGGAGCAGCAGGAGCATGTCCACCATGGAGAAGCTCTGGCAGAGGAGGGACAGCAGCTCGCCGAAGAAACCTGCACAGCACAGCACACAGGGTTTCAGACGGAGGGAGAAGGCCCAGTTAATGATGTGGAAGAGCTCTTCATCATTATTGAATGTTATATGGGTCATTTTCAAATGTTCCTTGTTTGCTTGTTCTGTGACATTGCACAGCTACCTTTTTACCCACTTCCTTTCACTACATATTTCCTATTAGTCTTTTTCCTAACGCCCCAACTCTAGAAGTACTCACAGACACAGGAGGGAAGTGTCCAGCCCAAGGATCAAACCACCGCACTTTGGATTAGCTCACAAATGTTGAAATTTGAATATGCAACCACAGAGGGCAACAGCGACTTAACCTCTCTCGTATTTTGTAAGTTTGTGTTCACGTGTGCAAGTGTGAGCACTGACCCGCCGCCTCTCCGGACCCCAGGGTGAACAGGTTGCTGGTCTGGGACAGTCTCTGGATGAACTGGGCGATGCTCTCTCCGGTGGTGCCCTGCTGTGGGGACAGGGAGCTCATCATGGTGGACAGCACTCCCTGCACGATCCCCGAGAACAGCTCTGGGCCCAGGGACTCCTCGCCAGCTCCACCGCCCGCGAGGAGAGGGGGGGCTGAGGGCTGAGGAGAAGGGGCCGGGGGGGCGGGTCCACTGGGAGGAGGCTGAACAGGGAAAAATGTATTACGGTGTGTTACTTTGACTTTTTTAACTTTTCTTCCTGCCACAAGTCTGACTCACAGCGATATCAGAGTGGAGGACGAGCGGTGCTCCGGGCAGGGTGACAGTAATGGAGGGGGCAGATCCAGGAGGAGGCCCCCCGTGTGCCGCTCCTGCCCCCAGCAGAGAGCCCAGCAGCTGGGCCAGGCCCCCCTCAGCACCGCCCTCTGCTGGCTGTCCCACAAAGGCAGCGTTGGAGCCAGGAGTGGAGGTCTGTCCGAGCGGCGGAGGCGGTGACTCTGGGCTCTGGGGATCATCTGAAGTTTAACAAGTAGTAGAATAGATTTTAAAGATATTAAACAGGTGACAGGGTTTTCATGTTTCTAATTATGACTTAGCTTGATGGGAAATTGGTAGTGGTACTTAATCATAATAGTTTGACACCAGGGAAGTGAACATTTTCTGAAGTAAAATAAAAAAAAATGAATAATGAAAAAATAAGTGCATCAATCCTAGCCTGATAAACCACACCCACTTCTTTTCTGCGTGAAAGAAGGCGGGTCTGGACATACGCGGTAAACATGTTGCTGATTGGTGGCTATGGCCTAGCCGAACCAATCACGACCATCAAAAAGAAGTGACAAGGTTACGTCACTCACTGCACCATTATGTTGTTAGTTCAATAAGCATTAACATTAGCCAAAACTAATTATGGATGAAGCGGTCGAGGATTTGCCTCCGTGTTCTTGTGAGTTTATATTCAGTTCATATTTTGTGAGTTGGACTACAGCTGTCGTCACGTCCGGTAATTGGTTTATTTCACTGACAATCTGCGTTAGGCCCGCCCATTCAAACTGCTCCCATTGCTCCGTGACCAGACTAACTTCCCTGCGTGGAAAGAACAGGAAATAGTATGGCAGAGCCAGGCAACATTAATGCAAGGACAGAGCCTGGATTCGCTCATGGCCCTAATGTACAGTATGGTAACTAGCACAGTGTAAATTATGGAATGTTTATCTATCACATCTCATGCCCATTTCACAAAAGGAAGTAGGGAGTGGGAGAAAACAGTAATAAATAGTAAGTACCTTTTTTTCCCGTTTGCACAATAACAATCCAACATAATTAATCGGTCTCCATCTTACAGTCTGCAACTTGAATAGAACCTAATAATTATTTTATTATGAAATCATTACCTAATATCATTCCACATATTACAGATCAAATATCTGTTAAAAGTTCAATAAAGAGGATGAAAATACTGTCTATTCTTATAAAATTTTCAGAAGTCTAATGAAGGGCTAGACCCGAAACGTAACTACTCTGGTGTGAGCAAATAAACTGGTGAGCATTGTTCAGTTGTGCGGATCTTTTTTCCTCTTTCCCTCTTTTCATTGTACTTTTTGGATCCAGCACACTGGTTTAGAACGTCGGATGTGCGTGTCTTTCCTCCTCTACCGATTAGGATTTGACATGGAATAAAATCAGCCCGAGTAGCAAACTTCCCCTGTCCTGCACACTGGTTCAGGTCAGCATGTGGTTGCACAATGAGACTAGTGCCCTCTGGTGGTGTTTTGCGCTACATTTCACCGTCCAAAGGGTAATTTATTATTCTTAATTTATACAATAACAAATACAAAAGCCTGAACTTAAAAAAAAAAAAAAAAAAAAAGGGTGGCTTACCGCTGTGTCCAGGTTGGAGGAGCTGTCCCATCAGTCCACTGATCATCTGTGTGAGAGCAGCAGGGGGAACTGGAGGGGTCTGGGACAAAAGCATTAACATGATCTTTTTATCATTTTATTCCAAAAAGTGCAACAGCGCAGATGATTACACAGAGCCGTGTCTAAACTAGGGCTGGATTGTGCCAGTATATTTGCCTGTCTGCACCTGTCCTGGCTGTCCTGTAGGCGGCCCTGTGGCCCTCAGGTTTATGGTCGTTCCTCTGGCCCCCGGCAGCTGCGGGCCCCTGGGGGAGAAAGCCGGGCGGGTGATGACCACTCTGGCCTGGGCTGGGGGGGTCGAGGCGGAGGCGGTGGCTGGAGTGGGCTGAGCAGCTGCGGAGGCCATGGCAGCAGCCTGATGGGAGATCTGGTGCACGATGGCCTGCATGAACTCAGGGGGGAATCCGGGGAAAGGAGGCACTCCTGGATACACAGACAGACGTTCAGTATGATGGGGGGATTCCCCTACGAGAGGTCGGCCGATATGGGCTGTTCTAAGGCCGATATTGTTAAAATTTTGATTGGCCGATGCTGATATGCACCGCCGATATTTTTGGCAGATTTTTAAAAATGTCTCGTCTATACTCCTGTGTATCTGCTTCGAAACTGTAAAATGTGTCTGTGTTGAACTGCGACAGCAGGGGGCGCTTTATTAAGGGGCATAGGGCCGATTTATTCAGAACTTTCATGTTTACAAGGTACTTCAGAGGGAGTTCGTTTGAAAGACAAAAATCTGCAAATTCCAAAACAAAAAACAGTAAGTCTCTGTCCCTTAAGGTTATGAAGTTATAAGCAAAAGTCTGCAAGATATTTTTTTTTTCCTTTTTTGAAATGTCATCGCGATGTTCCTCAGCTATCACTTTTGGGTCCGGAGATATCGGCCTTTTAACTGCATCATATCAGCCGATAGCCGATATTGTAAAATACCCAAATATCGACCCGATACAAAATATCGAGCAACCTCTACATTATCGAGAAGATACCACATCTGCTTTCAGTTTGAATTTGAGTACAGCACTTCGACTGTGTTGTTTTCCATGATAATAATAGAATACCAAATAACAATTTACTCAAGAGCACGAGGGGCACTGAGCAGAGAAAAGTTATGTAAACCAGTGCCATAAATGCTTGTGTCGCGTTTGTTTTGGCCCAACAGTGAGAATAAACACCCTACAGAGTGGAAATCTAAACATGCAAACAGTTTCCTTTGAAAATCACGATGTTGCTGCCGTTCCTGTTTGGCAGGCTCTGAACGGTGGATCTTGATTGGGCCAGACTCTGCCTGACCAGAAAATAGACTTGATCCATATTTTTGTCGGAGAGCCACGGACGCCTTCGGAGCAGAGAGGGAGGATGTGTAACTGTTCCTGTTAACTTAAACAGGAACATATTTACAGCGGAGTGCAGGGCGCAGCGGAGCAAACGCGCAGGATGTGGGATCAGGCCGTAAGCTGCAAAGAAAACGGCTAAACTCATGTGGCACTCACCAGGTGCTCCAGGATCTGCAGCGTTCTGTTGACCAGAGGCCTGTCCCGATGGATCACCTTGAAAATAAAAGTCAGTGCAACTGGAATTAGTTTCTTGAAAAAAAGTGTCAAAATAGCGACAAAAATGGAATGAAAACAAGGATGAAAATGCGACAAAAGAGCAACAGAAAAAGCAACAAAAAAGCACTTTTTTTAAGTGACAACGCGCGGAAAATTACATGCTAAAAGCCTAACACTTGCTCTCTAAAAGATAACGGCGTATTTTATTATATTTTTTTCCTTATACCCTGAAGCTGTACAGTGGATAGCCATACCGTCGATGTTCATTTGCATCATGACCACAGGCTCCATGGTCTGGTGGGTGATGCGGATCATCCGTGGGCCCCCCTGTCCTTGCGGCTGATTGGCCCCATTAGACGCTTGTCCCGACGCCGGCTGCTCCGATCGGCCGGCGCTCTGAGAGGGATGCGTCGCTTGGCTGTTCGACGTCATAGTGACCGTGGTTCCCAGGTTTATCTGTAGGAAAAGAGCACGTTTACTTTAAGGCTGTGCAGGACGTGGGCTTTAATCCTCGTGGGCCAGAACACCAAACACCAAAACATGACAAAAAACCTATGAAAACGTGACAAAAAATTGACGATGAGTTTTGTAGGTCTTCGCTTTCAAATGAGGTGTCACACTGGCCTATAGGCTGTGAACTCCAATCGAGAAGCTTTTAGATTTGGGTAAAGCCGAAAATGCACTCGGTTAAGGTAGGGTAAGAAAAAAAAAAAAAAGTGCCAAAAAAAGTGCCTTTAACCTCTAAAAGCACTATACCTGTTTTTTTTTTTCTTCTAGTAGTGGAATGAGATACATTTTGTCCTCCTTTAGTATATCCTAAACTTTTGTGGGGAAAACACTGTGCATCTAAGTTTTCAAGCATTTCTGCAATTTGTCAAAGTTGTCAAAAATCCCTGTGAATCGGGACAAATATGTTTTAAACGTTTGGTTTTAATGTAGTGGCTCCCTCTGTTATTGTTTGTTATATAAAATAAAATCAGATCTAGGGCCTTTAAAGTGCATGTGACACATTAGACACAAAATTTACCCAGTTTCTTTAGTTTGGCCATTTTTGTGATGTTTATAGTTTCACTTCCTTATTGGAGACTGACAGGAAGTGACATAGAGGCAAACCATTTTAAACTGTTGCCGTGCCAACCATGTTATGTCAATGGGTCAAACTGCAATCGAACTTTACCTCTCTCCGTGTCACTTCCTGTCAGTAGTTAAATAGCCAATTTAGCCTCTGACTTCCTGGTTCGCGCCGGGGGAAAATGCTGTTTTTCTCTGCACTCACCGGGATAGGCATGTGCGCGTGTGGCATCCCGCCCTGCAGCAGCACTGGGGGGACGAGGGGAGCCGCGGGCCGCAGCACGTGCAGGCGTCGCGGGGGGGAGCGGGACAGGTCACAGCGCAGGTCACCCAGCACCACCAGAGTGTTCCCCAGCAGACGCAGGGCATCTCCGACCAGGTTCAGGACGCGCTGGTCCTCCTCCCGTTCCTCCGTCTGGAACAGGAAGAGGACGTTGTTTTACGTGGTTATGGCTCCACCGGTGTGAGGGGGTGGGCGTGTCTTACGTTGTTGTTGTAGTCCGCGGAGGTGGCGGCCCCCAGGATGGAGTGGGTCCTCTCTATGAAGGGCCGCAGCCTCTCCTCTACTCTCCGCACCTCTGACAGTATCTCCATGAACTCTGCAGGGCCGGGCTCGCTGCACACAACAGAGCAGGGATTATAAAACTGGAGGATTGGCCTTTCGATTGGAGTAACAACAATCATGGTATATACAGGCAGAAGTATAAACCATTCGCCTATTGCGGGTTATTTTTAGAACTTAACCCCCGTGATAAACGAGGGACCACTGTACTTTTATCTTTTTTTATAGCTTTATAATGCCCCACAGAAACCATGACAATACTGTATAAGGGTTGATATTTGTACTTTTGAGCAATCGACCTTGAAGCTCTCGCAAAGTTGTTTTTGAATGATTTATGTCCACTCTAAATACTTAAAACTCCTTTATGTTGGGGGTGTGCAAGTGCTAACAACTTTGCCATGTTGGCTTTAAACAGCACTATGGGAGTTTAGATTTCTCAGTTTACAAGATAAAATATCTGAAAGGTGAGATTTACTTGGTCCCACTGTTGGCTGCTCCTTGGGTCTGAGTGGATGCAGATGAAGGTCCAGCCGAGGGGCCCGTCTGTGTGGACTGTGAGGCTGTAGCTCCACTCTCTGAAGAGGTGGAGGGCAGAGGAGAGGACTGGGACACTCCCGAGTCCGAGTGGGATCCACTGTCAGCAGAAACGCCCTGAAAATTAAGACACACAGACACTGTATCTAAATGTCTCCTAGATAGATTAAAACACACTAAAGGAGAGCTGGTTAAACTCTTTTTACGCTTCTAATGTGGACATAAATGTACCTCCAGTCTGTAGATGAGAGCGTGTGCGTCTCGCAGCAGGTTCTCGGCCAGATGCAGCCTCATACGGGCTTCACTCTGCAGCGACTGGTCCATACTGATCTGCATGTCTACTGAACCCGTGCTCTGAACACAGTAAAAACAGTTCAGTCTGACTTATTATAATCAGTGTGAGTGTAGAGAAAGCGAAAAGACAGTACCCCAGAGCTAGTGCTGACCCTGGTCCTCCCAGCATCTCCCATTCCAGCCATCATCTGCTGCACAGACATCTGAAAACAAAACATGCTCTAATACTTATCATAATTCTTTAGGTCAGTTATGCAGCGAATATTTCATATAGCTGGTTCTAGCAGGGTTTACTGTGAACACCTTTAATCAAGCTTTAAACATTATTGTCATGGCAATTTGGGCCTCTGAGCCATAGTTTGGACACCGTTGGTCTGGCTTAAATCCACATGTCAAAAACACAAAACAATGGCCGAGTTCAAATTTGGTCAACTAGAAGAGAATCCTGCTGCACTTCCTGGGAAAATCGGTCATGTTTGTGCAGCTGGTGCACTGAGAGATAATAAACAAAAAAATCACATGACGTAGGAGAAACCAATACATACGTATATATCTCACAGGAGCGTGTTCGTAAAAATGAGAAAACAAACAAGTGTATGAAGTGCAGATTAAGTACATTTAGGCCTAGATTCCAACATAACGCAGATGTCATATAAATGTTCGGAGTGTCGCCAGTCTTTTTCACTGCACTATACTTTTGGTCAACTTCCATGTTTCGGTCCAACATTTACATACTGCCCCCTGCTGGCGAGTACTGTCACTGCGCCCTGTAAACGCAATCCAGACCAATAACTGATGCCGATTTATCAAGTTGCCCGAGTCCAGCATACCAACAACAGTGAACATGCCACTCATAATAAATCTCATCAACTAATTTCATTTTGAAACATATTTTTACTATCCATACACGCAGCGATCTCTTTGACGCCATACCTGTATTTGCTGAGGGTCCATGATGTTGACGGGCACGTTGAAAGTCCCCAGCATGACGTAGCTGTTCCCGTTGCGATCGTGTGGCGCGCCCGGGGAGGAGGAGGAGGGGCCGGCAGGCTCTGCTCCTCCTGTGGACGAAGCTCCCGCTGACCCTGACCCGGGCTGCGTCGAGGCCTGAGGAGGGGCACGCTCGACCAGGTGGATCACTTTGGCGTCCACATCTGAGAGAAACATTGAATAGGCCAAAGTGTTGTTTTCTGAATCAGGAATCAGTGATGAGATTTTACTTTCACTTGTATGATTCTTAAACTCTTAACCCACAGTGCATTTTCTCTAGTTCAGCTTTACCTAAATCTAAAAGCTTTCCACCTATAGGCCAGAGTAACGACTCATTTGAAAGCCAAGACCTACAAGACACATTGAAACTAATCTTTTTCCTCACGTTGTTGCTGCATCGTCATCACTTTTCTGTTGCCGTTTTGTGGTGTTTTTTTTATTTTTGTTGCTTTTTTCGTCTCATTTTCGTCACTATTTTGACTCTTTTTTTCAAGAACCTTTTAGATTTGGGTAAAGCCAAACTGGAGAAAATATGCTCGGTTCAAGCGGGGGTTAAGTAGTTAATACAAATATGAATATACTGTATATTGATTTTTAGTTGTTTATTACTTTTGGTATAAACTGTACTGTACAAATAAACTTTATCATCATTTATCGATGTCAGATATAAGTATGGTACCATGATTACCATGGTACCATGACTAATATGGGTCCTGCCCGAAGACAAAATAGTCTGTACACCCTTGAGATTGACCATAGCTGAGGTTGCCATTTCAATTAAAATATGATTAATTGCACAGCCCTTGTTAGACGTACAGTACACAGTAGTGATGCAGCAGCTGGTGAACTTGTTCCCCTGCTCTTTTCTCTACTTTTTCAATCATTTTAGCTAATGTGGACAATGCTCACTAGTTCCTCCTAAAATGGCATATTTCAGTTCAACAAATCCTGCCAATAAAATCATATCCTTTTCTTCTGTCATAGCATTACAAATGCTATGACAAAATGTGGAATTTTCACTCACTGTACTCAGTCAGTGTCCTGTCGTCCTGCAGCACGCGGCCCTGGTAGATCAACCGCTGTTTACTGACCGGGATCTCCACCGACGCCGCAATGTGCTCCTTGAACTGCTTCACGGTTAGCTGTCCAATAATATGACAAAGAAAAGACAGAATGATAGCATAATAATAAATTCTGACTCACCAAGAACATACAGAATTGGTGTATGGCTGTAGGACATGTAAAATTACCTCTCCTCTCACGTTGTATGTGCGGCTCTGTGAGTCCAGAGTCTTCACGGTGACCTCAATCATGTCAACGGACTCGGCCATGATGCTGCTGGGGCAAAAGAAAAGAGTCAGAATGAGATTTCAATGCAACAAAAGTTCAGCCTCATTTAACTGAACGTGTGAGCAGTGGGGGAAATGCACTGTAATAGTAATAGGTAGTGTTCAGTTAATTGCTATATTTTTTAAGTACATGCACTTGAGGAACTTTTTTCCTCAACGTTTTGAGGAACTGTACTTAGAGTAGTTTAACACAGTACCCTTACTTCTACGAAATAGCAAATATTTGAGTAAAACATTTAGTTCGTCTTTCAACTTGGAGTAAATGTTTAAGTGACAAAGTTTCATGTCGACATATTAGAGATAACTTACATTTAAACTTCAATACTTTATTTTAATCATACATTTAGAAAATACACATGGGGAGTAAGATTTTACAATGCAATCCACAATTATATTTCTGTAATAGATATTAAAGCTACAATAATTTATGATATGGTCAATATAGGCTGTATTTACGTACAACTTCTGCAACATATATTGAGAAAAGCACTGAGTAGCATACCTGACTTCGATCAGCTGGTGTCCTGTTTTTGTTGTTAGCTTTTTAGCCCCGGCTGGCTGATCTCAGCTAATTCAGGGTAACAGGGACCAAGGACAACAGTCACGCTACATTAGCACGTACATATTACAACTTACAAGAAGTTATTTTTCCAACACGCTCAGGTTATTTCTATGAAATTGTCGGATTTTTCACATAAATTGTATTTCTACCAGTGCGCTCCGCTGTTTGCTAATTTCCCAAAATAAATCAGGACCCCGGTGACGTCACGGACATGCAGGTGTCAGTGTCGTGCCTGAGTGTTTTTAAGTGAAATATGTTTATTATTTCACAGCAAAGATTTGATGCTGAATAAATGATTTCCGCTAATATCATTGTATCTTGTACATGAATTCAAATACGTATGATGTACGGCAAATTGTAGTTAAAGTGCATATGAGAGGTTTGAATACTTTTGAAAATATGGCTTACTTAGAAGGATAACGTCAGTTGCATAACTATCATTTTATTTCAGTGAAGCAGCAATTGTATTGAAGAAATGTTGACAGGAAGTAACATGGATAAAAATTGTTTACCTTCATCTATGTCACTTCCTGTCAGTGTCCAATAAGGAAGTGAAACTATAAACATCACAAAAAATGGCCAAACTAAAGAAAGCTTGGTACAATTTTCATCAAAATCTTAAATATAATTGTTAGGTTTTAGCAAAAATATTGTCTAATGCAGTGGTTCCCAACCTGGCAGAGCATTGCCTGGACAGAGGGTCAGGTCATGAATTATAGTATTTGAGCAAAATAAATGGTCTAACATAATCAAATATGACTGAGTAAGGACTACAGGTGCATTAAACACTCCAATTGCAGTTTATTTGTTTGAAATAAATACTTATTAGCAATCATTTTCATGGTCACAGTTTTTGACTTGGGCGGCGTGAAACAACTACAGCACGCGCAGACATTTAGATCTGTGAAATAACACTGAACATTTATGGACAGCTACAACACAGAAGAAAGATGATTATGTGACAAGTAAAATTAGATTTGTTTTTCTTTTAAGGCAAAAAAGTGGCTTGTCACTGCAACATTTGTATCTATTTTAGACTATGGAGACCTGCTGTACATGAACGCGTCGGCTCAATGTCTACACAAGATTGACACTGTATATCATGCTTCTCTGAGGTTCATTACTAACTGTAGGGCCTTGACCCATCATTGTGAGCTGTATTCTCGAGTGGGATGGCCTTCTTTGTCCTCCAGGAGGCTGAGTCATTGGTATACTTTTATTTATAAAGCCATGCTTGGTCTACTGCCCTCTTACATCTGTAACCTAATCTCACGGAGGAGCGTTGGCTCTTATAGTTTGCGTTCAAATGATCATCTGTTGCTCACTGTTCCATTTGCCCGTTCAGAACTGGGAAAAAGGGCATTTGTTCACTCTGCTCCTTCTACATGGAACGCGTTGCAAAAAGACTGGAAAATAACTGATCTTATTCCATTGAACGAATTTAAGTCCAGAGTGAGAGCACTCGAGTCAACCTCTTGTAAATGTTTTTTATAATGAGTATGTTATATTTATGTAACTCTTCAACTGAATCTTTTGCTGCCTCTTGGCCAGGACTCCCTTGAAAAAGAGGTTTTTAATCTCAATGGGACTTTCCTGGTTAAATAAAGGTTAAATTAAAAAATTAAAAAAAGATAAGATAGAGACTTTATTGAAAAAAAAAAAATATTTGATTGAATATTTTTGAATTGAATTGGGTGCAGATTTTTACATATA
Source organism: Proterorhinus semilunaris (assembly GCA_021464625.1). NCBI lineage: Eukaryota > Metazoa > Chordata > Actinopteri > Gobiiformes > Gobiidae > Proterorhinus > Proterorhinus semilunaris. The sequence goes on from CM038360.1 coordinate 25,620,355, forward strand.
TATTACACCGTGAGCTCAACCGCGTTGAAGTTCAGCCACTTAAATGCAATATAGACACTCGGCAGACTGGATCTCATCTGCTCTGTCCCTTTACGCATCACAGAACAGAGCCGTCAGCGCCACGGCTCACACGCGCTCCTCCACCTAAAGCTGTCACATTAGAACCAGAGTCCCCTTCTTTTGGCCTTTGGTTTTCCTTCGCGGGACACTTTCACCGCGTGTAGACATGGTTTACCTGCGAAAAAAGGAGGAGCGAACAAATCCGCGCTGGGTCCGCCGCCTCTCCCTCTTGAATCGCTCTGCAAATGTCCTGTTTATCCACGTCTTGGAAATGTTAAATTCTTTACCAAAACAACGGTAAATAAGTTCCCTGTTTGTCAAGTAGCATAATAAGAACTGAGCGCTTCCTGTTGGCCTTACAAAATAAAAGCAAAAGCCTTTGTTGTGAAAGGCATGACATACACGAGGATCTAAAGATAGATGCACATACTCCCCTACCTCTGTTTTGATTTTCTTTCAAAATCATTTTGGATATGTGTTACTAGTCCACAGATGACACGTGTGAAAGTAAAGTTTAGGGAATTTAATTAAGAACAAATGCATATGTTTATGCCGTTGAAACAGACCTGGTTATGAAAAACTGCTATAATCAGTGTTGGTAGTAACTGAATACATGTATTTAGAATACCAACTGCAAATTCAGTGCCACGCGCTACCAGTCTGAACTGTGGCGACACTGGTACAGTTGTCCGCTCTAAACTGTTTTTGTTTTGTTTTGTTTTGTATTGTTTCTTTGAGACCTCGTGTCTGCAATAAGGATTTGATGAATATTTAGGATACTCATGTTGGGTGACTGTTTTCAATGCAGGACCAAAACATTTACATAAGTAAAGTAGATGGGGCGCAGTTGGTAGAGCGGGTCATCTCATGATCGCAAGGTTGGGGGTTAGAATCCCAGCTCCCGCAAATGCACACTGTCGCTGTGCCCTTGGGCAAGACACTTTACCCTACTTGCCTCCAGTGTCTGCATACATTGGTGTGTGAATAGGTGACTGGTTCCTTACTGTAAAGCGCTGTGGGCCTGATAAAAGGTAAAAAAGCTGAGTCCAACACCTTTTACTGTTAACCCAATTTAAAAATGTAGTGGAGTAGAGCCTGTAGCTACAAAGCCTGTTATTGATGTCGACTAAAGTCAGCAGATTTTGAGATTCAAACGGGTTATGTCTCATTCAAATCCATTCTTTGATTACCCACTGCAGCAATAGCATTGTCTGAGTTGAGCTGGTCATTTGGAGCATGTGTTGTGTTGATGGCAACAGTATGATCCAAAATGTTACGCAGTGTACCTTTAAGTAAAGTAAAAGTACCTAATTTGTACCTTTTATTTGTACTCGTACTTTTTACTGTGTTACTTTCCACCACTGGTTTAGCTAAATGTAGGCTTCTGATTCCAGAATAACTCTCAACATTTCCTCCGTGTTCGTGGATAACATTGCAGCTCTACTTTACTTGCACTCCTATGATTGTACCCTACAGGTTTTTCATTAACGCGTTACGCCTCACCACAAGCCCTTTTCTCTCATTGGACACACCTCGAGTGAGTCATTAAATGCCGTGTTTACCAGCGCGGATCGCCCGGCCAGAGCAGCACTCCTGTAGTGTATCGCCTCGACTCAACTCGGTGGCAAGTTGAGACACACGGGAAGAAAGGAGTGGCAGTGAACGGGGCTCAGGAAACGCAGCGAGGAGGTAGAGAAGCACGTTCATTTTTTTTTTTTACCGCCGAGACGTGGGATAATTCTTTAAACTTATACTTTTTTTTTTGTTTTTTTGTTCCTCCAGTCGTGTCGTGGACCGTGCGTAAATGGCACCGGGGTTGCGCACGGGCGCGGCGTGACACTGGAGAAGAATTTGAGGACGTTTCTGGAGAGAGAGAGAGAGAGAGAGAGTGGAAGGAAGGAGGAGCGGGGTCGCAGGTTGTTTGGAAGCCGCCGCACGAAGACCTGCTGACGGCGTAGAGAGAGTGCACATGTCGCTCATGTGATCGGCCTGACGGGCTGCTGCTGCCATGGAGAAAGTTTAATTACTTCACTCCGGTAGGTTTGTTAAGACTTATATTAGCGCATGGGAGGGATTATGCCATAAATGATGGCACCATAAACCGATCATCAGAGGGAGAGGGTCATAGTTTGCCCGCATACACTGAGCGAGTGCAAATTAAAACCTGAGTGTAAAGCTTGTGGGCAAACAATTTTACGGCCAACATTAATTGGGATGATTTGCAAATGTACAAAGTTTATGATTTATGACAGGTATACAGTACACAGTTCAGCAAATTGTACCATAAAGATTAATATTACCGTCTAAGGATTCAAATGGTATAGGCTAAAACGATAAGAAATTATATTTTTTTACTGACAATTTATGCAGGCTATGTTTGAGGGCAAGTAACACTTTTCTTCTATGCCAGTGGTTCTCAAATATTTCACACCAAAGACCACCTCTTAAAATATATTTCCTTCCAATTACCACCAGGCCTAGATTAAGACTGGATTAGAGCTCACCCGGGTCTAAAAACCAAAAAAAGACCTAAATCAGACTAAACTGTGTCAGATTAATACATTATTTATACAGTACATTACTACACCATAAAGGAAATGATCTCCAGTTCAAATGAATTATTTTCACAGTCTATGGTCTAGCCTGTGGTCTAATGTCTGCCCAGTCTCTGGGCAAAATACGACCCACATCCGATGATTCAATCCGGCCCACGGCTGGTAAGGGCATACATTTCTGAGTATGTCAAAAAAAGTCTCTAGCCTATTCCTGTGTGGAGTTATGATTGAAGAAATTACCAGAATGCTCACTCCAGCCACTAGGGGGCTGCTTAAATAAAAATAAAGAATTCCATACGTGTCCAGCAGAGGGCACTGACATAATGAGAGATCAGGATATGAACAACACATTGGCTACAGTCCTGTCAGGCTCATTATTATTCATTTATTGAAAAAAGTTTCCTCAACAGTATTTTCCCAATTAAAACATACTTTTATTTTGGAGCTTTTGTTTATGGACCTGGAAATACCCTCCCCATTTATGTTTTGGCCCCCAGAGGAAATGGGGGCCAAATGTAGACCCCTGCTACAGTGAATCTCTTCATTTCATTCAAACACAGAAGTGCTTTCAGTGCGATGGTAAAAGTTCACGCACACACATGCTCGGCTTGATATGGCTAAAAATAATAGTCCTATAATAACCGTAGGTATCAGCTATTCGAAATACACGATTTAGTGTAATGTACCATCGGATAAAGTTGAGCAGAATACGTTCAAGTTATGGTTGGTGCGGCCCTCCCACTCAATTCAGGCTTTTTATGTGGCCCCTTATAAAAACTAATTGCCCACCCCTGGTCTATCCCCTCAAGTACCACCACTATTTTTAAATTTGTAATATTCTGACTCTCTGTCATTTCCCAACGCCTCATTGATTTCTCTTTAAGCCCGAGCATGGCACCCACATTTTCTGTTTTATCGATTTATTCTATGTGTCCGTCCTTAAAAGTAAATGAAAATCAATTAAAGCGAATGCATATTGGCATAATTGAAGACTTTAACGACCGTCAGACGAGGCAATGATTTACAAACGGACGAAAATTGATGGAAAATCTCGTCACTTCAATAGATAATGGCACAAAATATAATGAACTGATTAAAAAATAACAAAAAACACTTGTAGGCTTTCTCAGTAAAGACTATCTCCAAACAATATTGATACCTTATCGTGAACAAGAGCATCAAAGTGCTCTTTTGGAGAAGTGCGCCTTGATAAACTATGTGTGGATGGAATATGAGGATAGTAAAGAAGCCTATAATGTGTAAGTTATGCAGTCGACATTCCGATTGTTAACTGACCGTATGCTCTCATAGGCCGATGTTTGGAGACAATAGGATTCTCTTTTTACTACATTTCTAATCTCGTGTTGCGATTGGCTCCTATCCCAGGTATGTCTTGACTCGTGCTTGAATGACTTTTAAAACATCGGGTTCCAAGGAGGGACTTAGTTTTTTTCCAAGATTGACAACTCTTGTCACAGAGTTCACAGAGTGCTCGGGGCAAACTTAGCCATTAGGGATGTGAAACATGCAGATGATTAGTAGCAGGGCTGCACTGTAAATTGCCAAATTATCGTTGTCGCAATATTAGATGAAATATTAGATACAAATAACATGGGAGCCCCCAAGTCGCTCCCCAAAGACTGCTGTACTTTGTCTTTTTGTGCACCAAACAATCGAGTTATGAACACAACTGCAATCTGCAAACACTTAGTTAAATAAAGTCAAGTTCTCTCCAGGATGTACTCCGCCTTAGTCAAGCAACCTCAAAGGACCGGCGGCCGTCTGTAGTATTTATTTTGTGGAAGAAACTCATTTGTGACAAACGGTCGGAGCCCGGCGGCTATAGAAGTAACTTTCTGCCACCTGTGGAGTGAACAGACCACAGAAAGCACTCTGAGAAGTCATTATTTCATGCAGTTCACTTTAAAGAATGCCATTTGCAATTTAGTCTTTCGGTGGCTTGTTTTCAAAATGCCACATTATGTAACTTCAGTCCGGTTTCGACTGGTGTCTTTTGAATCCCTCCCTCTGTTTCTCACAGAAAACACAAAAGTCCATAATTACACCATAAATGGATAATGCTGTCATTTGAATGTATGATTACCACCACTGAGTCATCATTTTCAATGCCATTTTTGTCTCCCGTTATTCAACAGAAAGGATAAATGTCGAAATGCAGTTTTTGTTGTCGCATTTGCAAATTATGTTTTACAATAGAGATCATGATTGTCGTTGCAAATCAAAAAATGAAAAAACAAAAAACAGTGAATGAAATGTTGTTTCAAAAAATAAAGCTGATTTTCATGTTTGCATTGTATATTTAATAAACAAAAAAACGAATTAAGACAAAAACAAAATACAACCCAATTTTCATTTTATGTAACCGGAAGTTGTCATATTTGTACGCCAAGAGCGCCAAATATAAACGCCTCTTAAATGTGCAGTACAGTCTAATAGATCATGAGTATCAAGGTGCAGATTGCGTATAAACAGCGTTACATCCGCCTGCGGCTCAAAGTGTGCTGCTGTTTTGGCAAATTTAGGCCATTCCTTTGGTTAGTGGCTGGCAGACACTATTGGCACTAATAGGAATGATGACATTAAAAAAACAAATCATTATATGAGGCCGGCGTCTGGGGTCTCCTTTGTGCAGTGACGCACGGGTGTGCACCGAAGAGCGCATGATTTTCTCCGTCATCAACAGCCTGTGAGCCAATCAAGAGGAGGAACAAATTCACTTTCACCCCAAACTAGCAAAGGTTTAATGAAACGTGCAGGAGAAACATGAGAAAACGTGTTTTGATAGCTATAGGATAGGTCTAATACGTTTTACGCACAACTACTACGAGTATGTCCTTCAGTAGATCAGTACTCTTGACTAACCGTCAATGATCTAAACCACCAAAACATCTCGGCTCTTGTGAACGCCACGACCTGCTCCAAGGCTAACACTGGTGGTGTAAACTGTACATCTGGGCTGATTTGAGTTTTGCCCTGACAGCCTGCCATAGCCTGCTACCTGCAGCTGACGGGAAGTTGACGCCCTGCTCCAGAAATGGCATGTTTTACAAGTGCCTCTGGCGCATCAAGACGCAGCATTGCCTTACGTGGCCAAGCTGCATTCCGGACTGTAAACAGAAGACGGACACGGTGGCAAGGGTCATTTCTGCAGATAATGCAGCGGTCTGGTACTGTACGGGGTTCGCTGTAAACTTTGAGGACAGAAACCAGGGCTGCAAGAAAGAACTCCAGTTTTGGAACTTTTTTCTCTCTTGAAACAGATGCACTGCCATATTTGAAGACGCGCGCCAACAATCCATCAATGCGTAAGCCTGGGTACACAACGCTCGCCGGTCTGCTTAGTGCTCATCCGGACTGTGCGTAAGAGTTACCAAGTGCGCCGCAGAGTGCACGGAGACCCAAGACAAAGGGTGGTTTTGATTGGGGGCCGAGTTAAAGCGAGATGTGGATCACTGGTTTAGATCATTGACAGTTAGTCAAGAGTTCTGATCTACTGAAGGACATACTCGTAGTAGTTGTGCGTAAAACGTATTAGACCTATCCTATAGCTATCAAAACACATGTGTTCATGTTTCTCCTGCACGTTTCATTAAACCTTTGCTAGTTTGGGGTGAAAGTGAATTTGTTCCTCCTCTTGATTGGCTCACAGGCTGTTGATGACGGAGAAAATCATGCGCTCTTCGGTGCACACCCGTGCGTCACTGCACAAAGGAGACCCCAGACGCCGGCCTCGTATAATGATTTTATTTGTAATGTCATCATTCCTATTAGTGCCAATAGTGTCTGCCAGCCACTAACCAAAGGAATGGCCTAAATGTGCCAAAACAGCGGCACACTTTGAGCCGCAGGCGGATGTAACGCTGTTTATGCACAAACTGCACCTTTAGACTATCCTGCACATTTAAGAGGCGTTTATATTTGGCGCTCTTGGCGTACAAATATGACTTCCGGTTACATATAATGAAAATTGGGTCATATTTTGTTTTTGTCCTAATTTGTTTTTGTTTATTAAATATACAATGCAAACATGAAAATCAGCTTTATTTTTGGAAACATTTCATTCACTTGGATATAAGAAGAAAAATAGCTTCTTTTTTTTTTAATTCTTTTTTTATTTGCAAACCAACATTGAAAAACGACTTGTTTTTCAATTTGTTTTATTTTCATTTCAGTGAATCCAAATACCCTCAAGTACACTGACCGTTAAACATATAAGATTTGTTTTGTAAATTTCCTATAAACATGACCTATCTGTGTCCAAATTCATCTATAGGTTTTACAATTAATAATAATAATAATAATGCATCGGTTGCGCTTTTCTGGACACTCAAAGACGCGTTCCATTGCACTATTCATTCACTCCATACTTGGTGGTAATTGTAATGTTGTATTACTCACGTAAAACCGTTTACATGTTTGCTTGTTTAATTTTGTTTTGGCACAGTCCGATAACAATTTTCTAATCAGAAAGCAGAATTACCCCGTGGTGTCACACGCGGAGCTTCTGAAACAGGGTGGAGAGAACACGAGGGAGAAACGTTAGTTGTTCAGCTAAACATGTGCTGGAAAAGTTACAGCACTGCAGCATGACAAAAAGCACCGTCACCATCTTTACCTTTAGGACTTTGCAAAGTGAACACATCGTAATTCATGTTTAAAAGCGTCACAACAGTAAAGTGAGGAGCCTTTTCTCTCCATCTCTCTCTCAGAGCAACACTATCATGTCAATTAATGTAATCTTTATTAAGGACACGTGTGAACACATGATCCATAGTTACATTAAAAATAGAGAATATGTAAATGTATAAAAATACTGCAAATAATTACAGCAACATTGATTAAAAAAAAATGTACGCCCCATCAATTCTCTAACTGTAGGTCACAAAAAGGCATGAGGCCAATGGCGCCACATTATTTACTTGAGGTGAAGCTTATTGCTAGTGCTCATTATCAGCTCCGGTCCTTGGTTGGGCCTTTTTCTACACTAAATTAAAATGACATCGAATTACATTTTCCATTTCTTCCTAAATAGGCCAACAGACAGGAACTGGACCTGACTCCTGAAAGATCATTCACTGATGCCCTAAAAACGTGCACATAGTTAATGTACAGTCTATTTTAAGGTATATTATAGCAAACAATAAAACGTCGCACAATCATAATTGACTTCATATCTGTTGCGGCCCCCGACCAACACTGGGTCTGCATTTGTGGCCCCCAGTCCAAATGAGTTCGAGACCCCTGCCCTAGATGGAGCTCAATCTTGCACCAAATTGGCTAGGGCAAAGAACGTTCTGGTTCCGACATGACTGCAGTCTTCACGATTTGCTTGTTTTGTCTACTTCGCAGTCTCCTCGCCACACTCCCACCATGCGGCGCTTCAGCTCCGAAGGCTCGCTCCTGGACCTGGACTTCTTCCCGTGGAGAAAGGTCACCCTGAAAAGTCCCGACGATCCCTCGAACCGAGCCTCGGGGACGTACACTTTGCACGAACACTTGGACGAGCACGACGGCGCCCTGACCGGATGCTTCCCGCCCCTCATCCGCGAGCCGTGCAGGAAGAGGGAGCTGACCAAGGAGCGCAGCATCAGCACGGAGGATCTGGGCGAAGTCAAAAAGCGCGACACCAACAGGCTGAACGTGTGCACCATCAACGAGGGCTGCCGGGCGTACAGTGACGGACATTTAGCGCCGGCGGCTACCAGCAGCACCGAGAGCATAGACAAGGAGGAGGGCGTCACGCCCACCTCCCTCACCTGCACGTCCAGCCCAGGCAAGCTGCAGCGGCGGGCCAAGCTGCTCGCCGCCAAACTCCACATCAAGAGCCTGTTTGGAGGCCAGGTGAGTCCCACGCACGTGCTTAAGCTTATGGTGTCAAGAAAGGCCATGTCTCAGTCATTCATCCCCAGGGCTATGGAGTGATGAGAGTGACAGGATAATTGCCGACCGTCGTGTTTTTGTCAACATACACAGACAGAAGTCCTTTATTTGAAAGCGCGCATGGAATTTATAAAGTCTCAACATCGTGTTGTGACTTGTCCGACACATGTGGCTGACTCTGATTGTAGAGGACTTCATGGAAAAGGCTTATTTCTCACTCGCATAACAGTGTGAGGGATGCATTCCAGAACAGTTTAGTGATTGATTTTGATTTTCAGATGAACTGTGTCTGCGGCCGCTTGGCGCTGACTCCTCATGTGTCACATGGACGCCTCACAAATCCTCAGAGAAACCCAGAACTGATAAGATGCTTTGTAGTACCACTTATCCAGAACGTCCATGTCTGGGTTTGTCGACCCGGTGTAACAGGCCAGAGTATACCCCCCATCTGGACTACACCCGCGGTTAAAGGGGCCTAGGCCATTTTATACCCCGGGGTTTATTAAGGGCTAGGCTATTTCCTACCATCCCAGGCCAGATTATACCCCCAATGATAACAGTTATGTTAAGTAAACAGTTATGTTATGTTGTCTCCATCTGTTCAGATCGAGACAACCTCACTAAACTGGATTTGTTACATGTTTGAATGAAACAAGTAACTTGGCAGACAGCTTTCTGAGATGATGCACGTCTCTTTTGTTTTTCTTTTAACAAACCGCAAAGATTGTGATTTAAATTCCTGGGCGACTGAGCTGCAGAATGGCTCATATGCAGTGTAAACACAGTGCCTCTCGAAAGTACTAATACACCTTGAACTTTTGCACATTTTTTCATGTTTACAACCATAAACATAAAGATTTTATTTTGAATGTTTTACTGAAAGTTCACACACAAGTAACAGACAACCGTGAAGGAAAAGCAAAATGATACATGATTCTGTTATTTTTCCAAAAATAGAAAAGTGAAAAGTGGGGCGTGCAGAAGTATTCATACAGCATGACTTTGTGGAACCCCCTTTTTCTGCAATAACAGCAGCAAGTCTTCTGGGGTTTGACTCTAAGTGAGTAAGTTAGTAAGTAAGTGCTTTATTGTCATTGTACAAGCGTGCAATGAAATAGTGTTCAGGTGTTAGTCCTGAGCTGCTGCGGCTGAGCCGCGCTGCCACTGTGTGTCAACCTGACCCGCATGACCTTGGAGGTCGGGGAAACTGTAGCACTCGGAAGAAACCTGGCTGCCCTCTGTCTGCTCTGGTCCTCGGAAATAGTGCCGCGCCTCCTGGGTTTGTCCCTGTTTCAGAGTGTGGTGACTCTACAAGGTTTGCACATCTAGAGACTGACATTTTAGCCCATTCCTCCTTACAAAACGACTCAAGCTCTGTCAAATTAGAAGGAGAGCGTTTGTATGCAAAAGTCTGCAACTAAAAAAACATATAAAATGGGATCTGAGCCTCAGAGGTGTACAAACCTCTGATGTTTCTTATCTCCCTGAGGCCTAGGAATGTGGGAGTGCTTTAGGTTCCGGAGATATCGGCCTTTTAATGACATTATACCGGGCCGATATTGTAAAATACTCGTATATCGACCTTTTTAATCAGGAGGGACTGAGGATACCAGCTTGAGGGCTGGATTTTGCCTCCGGGCCGGACGTTGCCTACCCCTGATCTAAATGAATTCACAAGCCACTACTCTCCACACACTCACTCCACTGTGCACACCAGCAAAAGATGGCTTTAGAAGTCGGATTCTCGTCTCTGACTCATCAAAGGACCATTGGGAAACTTAACCTGGTGTGGAGCAGGTTATGTGCACAGCCTAAAAGCATGTTACCATAGAAATCTATTGATGACCCACTGCAAAATGAACATTGACGATGTCCAGATAAATATTGGGAACACGCCAACTACATTACAGATTTTTGCATATCTACTTTGGCCATTTTGCTCCATCACAATCTAACACAAATATGGAATGCTCTCGCGCCATGGGAAAGCTACAGCAAATATTAGATTCACTCAATACGTCACGTGCTCGTAGCATCATGTTCGAGAAAGCTATTATCCGATTAAATTAGGTCTCTCTGGGGTCTTTGTATTCACACTCATGCACATCGCCCACAATCCAATCACGAGTGCTTGACGGAGAGTGTTGATACCAGCGTTATCAACGCATTACCACAGGCCTGCCCAGATACATCAGGATGCGAGGACATGTCTGCCTCTCGGGTGCACAAGACAAGTACAGTGTACAGGGATATCACTATATGGCTACGGACAGATCAACAAGATAGGGTGTCTTTTCTTCATGACAGTGAATAGGATATGCCTCTTTCCCATTGATGCATAGGCCGACATTTCATGATATTTTGACTCAAGTAGAATTACGTTAAGGATAGCTACCCACATCTGACAGTACCTATAGCCTTATGAATCATACAGGCATGTGGTGTACATGTTGGCGACTGTAACCTTATACAGCGCCTCTAAACCGGTGTATAGATTGGTAGTGTGCCTCTGGCTAACTGCTGCGTTCTCTCTTTCAGAGTCCCCACTCGTCGAACTCGAACCTCTTCAACCCGGAGCACAAGGAAAGGTCAGTGGGATATTTATCTGATGCGATTTCATTTGGCTGCACAGTATACACACATCACCACAAAGGCCAGCTCAGTGGTGGGGCTGAAGCTGGCTCCCGATGAAGAGGCGGCTGAGCGGAGGACTCGGTCCAGATTCAGGGCCGTCATGTTCAATGGCTCACACCCTCGGAGTCCAGGACACAACTGTGAATTTACTTTGAGCTTAACAATCAGCGTGAGTAGTAGGCTAATGTTACAACAGTTTAGAGTCGCTGATGTGTATTCGGCCCATAGTCATTGCGGTAAACAATTAAAAAAACATCACTGTTCCATCCTTTGAATGGCCTCAAAACGTCATTGAGTATAACAAGGGAAAAAAAAAAATCACATCGCTGAAACCCAGAAACGGGCTGTGCCGTTTAGAACGTTGACGTCACGTGAACGCCACTCGTCGCGTCTTTTGCGAAGGCACATTTGGGAAAACCGTGAACCAGCCATGACTATGATTTGCTCCTCAGCGTCGCCGACACGAGCTCGCGGCTGCTCTTCATGCGCCAGTGGAGTCCGGTGGGCCACGGGAGGAAGAGGAAGATGAGCCGGGAGGAGCTGGAGAGCTGGGCCGAGTCTCTCAACGCTCTGCTGTCCAGTCCAAGTACGTCCAGACCATATCAAACCCATTCCCATCAGTCATTCTGATGATTTTGTCATATAGAGTGTTTTGCCAACTTTGATGATTAAGTGGACCTCATGCGCAATTCTGTCTTATAAACATTCTCTGGGCATCGCCGCATTCGTATTTCATGTTTCACTGCGTAAGTTTGACACGATCAACTTGTTCTTTTCAATCGGTCTTCGACGTCTTTTGCCCACGCTGACTTCACTTTGATCTTGCACGGTGGAAGCTCCTTTATCTGAGCAAGTAAACACATCTCTCTCTGTTATAACGAACGATTGAAAGCCGAGGTCTGAGCTCGTTCAAAAAGTGCAGCCCTGGCCCGGCGCAGAGCGATCTGTTCCCGAGGTGAGGGGGACCTTTTCATCACCGCAGTTCATGCTCATTTGCTTGGGACTCGTCCAATGTTCAGCGGCTCTCTGTGCCCTCCGGTTCAGATCTCACGAGAGGAGATTGCGATGGCTTTTTTTTTTTCATGCCGTGACTCCGTGACTTGAACCGTAAGATTCGAAAGACTTGAAGTAACTCGGCTACAACGCTGACCCGCTGTGTGCACTGTTGCCGGGCGCCCGTTTGATTGCTTCTGAATCCCCTTCCCTATTGCGGTTGCTGTAGTGTTAGTTTTATTGATTAGCTCGTCTCCCACTGGCATTTCTAGACTGAAGGAACATGTTGGAGGCTTGCGTGCAAGTAGATGCGGGTGACTAATAGCAGCAGAGAAAGGGGCATTGTTAGAAGGAAACCAGTTGTAATGGAGATGTATGGAGGTGAACAAACCGGACAGAATCCTAGTATTAGCAAACGGCTTTTTTTTTCTTTCTTTTACTTGGTCTCATTTTAAAATCCGTGTTGTTTTCTTTGTAAATGTTAGTGATTTTAGGGGATACTTTGGTCTGACATTGGAACTCTGTACGAGGGGAAGGCTGTTAATAAGGCAGGGATGTGCAAACTACGGCCTGGGAGCCAGTAGCAGCCTCTTGTATGTATTTTCCGTACAAACGATTGTTGTTGGCCCTTTGGTTTCCTGCCAAAACCGCACTAGGCCTATATTACAGGGCGCTCAAAAAACCTTGCCATGTGGATCCATGTTCACTTCCAGCCCATCGTAATAATAACATCCTCGTTCATAGCGTTCTTTGTGGGAGAGGGACAAGGCTGAGGGAACCTGATCTCCAAAACGTATCGACAATCATCTGTTTGACACGTTCCAAGTGTAAATGTAAATTCAGCAGTCCATTTCATTACAGATCATATTACAATCTGGACAATTGCTGAAACAGTACAGTTTTATGAAGCATAGGCAAACTGCAGTATATACTGTATTGCTGAAAATACACAGGAGTTTAGTTCTTGCTTATAGATGCTATTAACGGAGAAAATGTTGTTTATTGGGAAAATTAAGGCCTTAATTGACTTTGTACAAAAACATGGTTTCTTAATTTTTTTTGCCAAAAAAGGTAAAATAAATAAGTACAGTTTTTAAAAGTTAATCAGTGCTTGTGGACCCCTAAATGAGGGTAAAGGAACAAGGATCCACACGGGGAGGTCAACTCTTCCACCTTACTATATTTGTATTATTTGTCCTTGTGTAAAAATGTCAAATTTGGAACCCAAAAAGTCAATACCTATTTTGATACCACAGATAAAAAAACACGTTTTTTTTGTCTGCCATTTGCAATCATTATAGAGAACATATAATTAAAATAAATTGACTTAAAAACTTACATTTTCTTTATTCAAGCAGGTTTTAGTCATCCTTTTGATTTTGATTTAGCACTAGCCTAGCGCCACTAGATTCTTCAAATATAAGAACTGCATGAATTAAAAAATATATATCTCCAGACATCTGGATAAGTAGGAAATGAGGCCCTATGTCAAAAATCCTGAAATATCCCTTTAATGCACGTGTCCACTTAACACTGTCATTTCGATTGGTTTGCGGCTCAGTTAAGCATATTTTGTAACTTCCTCAGTTTCACTCCACTATTGCACATTTTGTGGTTGCAATGGGTAACATTTGACGCTTCAGGCTTCGGCATCCGAATGATGCAACTCCAGTTCCCCTTCTTTAATCTACACAACGTCTGTTTGAACTGCTGTACTCTTCCCCTTTTTCCTCTTTGTCCGGAGCTAGTATAAGCCACGTATAGTACAGGATATGGCATAAAACCATATACATTGCCTTGTGAAAGTACTAATACAACTTGAACTTTTGCACATTTTGTCATGTTTACAACCATAAACATAAAGATGTTTACTGAAGGTTCACACACAAGTAACAGACAACTGTGAAGTGAAAGCAAAATGATACATGATTCTGTTATTTTTTGAAATTCCTTTTGCTGCAATAACAGCAGCAAGTCTTTAGGGTTGTAAACATGACTAAATTCAAGGTGTATTAGTACTTTCGCGAGGCACTGTATAATGCTGTCAGCGGTCGTCATGCGGCGCAACTAATTTTTCTCACGGGAAAACACATCTAAACCAGGACCATATAGTTGTCAGTTATTATTCTGTTCCCTTTAGAAAGTATAACCATAACACTGAAAATACATTTATTGAATTTAAAGGAGCAGAAGAAGTGAAAATATCTCCCCCCGAGCAAAAAGTGTGAGATTTGAACGGTGCCGCCAAGGCTGTCCCGTAGATTGACACCCATCTTTCCTTTAGAACTTTCTCAAAACCTTGGCTTTATACAAAATCTTGGTTCCTTTTAATTCAGATTTACTTTCGCTCTTAACGGAGTGAGCTAAACCCAAGCTATCTTTAAATTATTATATAAACTGTTTAACAGATTACGCTCCTTATGCCTTTCCTTAGCAAAGAAAAGTGACTCTTTCCAGGGAATGTTGTTGTTGTAGGGTTCCCTTTGTGTTCTCCCTGTGTCTAGTAAGGGCAGGACGGGACTTGCCTACAGCTCCCTTAGCAAACCGAGCATGCCATGACGAGCACTGCAGATCTCAACATACCTGTTATTCCTAATGGGAATATTCCTCTTATACACTAATATGTGTTTTTATTTCTTCCTTAGGATTTTCCTGCGAGATATAATTGTTACTTCTCTAACAGAAGTGGCTTTCAACGTTATCCCGCAGCTCTTTTTTTCACTAATGTTATGCTAACGTTGAATTTACTCGATCCTATTCTTTGCATTGCGGGGAAAACAAAGCACCTATTTAGCCGGAGTTTGTGTATTTTTGTTGTCCCCCTGTAGCTTTCAAAGAAGCCTTGGGGATTTCCGTTAGACAGATGCCCGGCTTGAACAAACTATCGACCGATGCTGGTGCTGCGAGGCTGATGGCTTGAGTGCACATATCTATTATCAGCAGCCATTCAATATGCGGCTTGGATTTGTTAGCAATACCAACTATAAAAAGAGCCTCGTCTTTCCTAGTTTACACTAGGGCCACACAAATACTTGCAATCAAATGTCCAATGGGGACAGTTGCGCCCGTAGAAAGCATATATATATATATATATATATATAAAATCACTTTCAGTAAGCCATTGAACAACAAAGAAGCCGTTTCCGTTAAGGTCTTTTCATGTATAAAAGCTGCTAACCCTGTAGTTAAAAAGGGGGAATTATGCAAGATCTACTTTTTTTAGAGCATTTTACAAGGTTACAATTTTCTCTCATCAAAAACCAATAGTCGCTTGTGGCAGAGTTTCAAAACGACGACGCTGGGTGTCGCCATTGTCCTCCATTGCTGTAGTACTTCCATAAAGGGGTGGCAAATCAAGCTAGTTTTCTATAAGCTACCATTGCACTTTAGATGCGTTAAAAACAACGTTAAAGCCTGGTGCCTAATTTTCCTAAACTGTCTACAGCTAGGTATTCCTCCTGTGATAACGCTGTGTTAGGCACAATCAAAGGGACCAGGCGGATTTTCGTATGAAACATTTTAGAAATCTCGTATACTAATGAGGGCCGGACTTTGATTGACTGGCCGTTAGCATTAGAGCTAATGGCGCGGGCGTGGCTACGACCGAACTACACATCACGCGAGGGACGAGTCTCCAGTGAAGATCCCGCCCTTTTTGGGAACATGCTCCGTCACAGCAGGGTGGGAGGAGTCTGTAAATCCGCCATGATTTCCCCCTCCAACGTAGTTATTATGGCAAACGGGGAGGAGTGAAGAGGAGTTGTCTATTAATTCTACAGTCTATGTCAAAAACAGACGTGGAGCCGTGGTTTGAGCCACTCGCACATCTTTGAGTAATATCTGAATCTTCTCCAGTGTCTTATGCCGCTCAACTGAGACCAAAATGAGCTTCCCAACTTCCGCACCTGACCACGGAAATTAGCGGATTTGTTGGGTTATCGTGTAATGTGAGCTCTTTTAGTTCAACTCTGCAGCGTTCTTGAGTGTAGTGTAAACTGTCGTCCTTGGAGTAACATATTTTCGAGAGAAATGCCCGACGTCAATGCTAGCAAAAATAAAATGTACGTGATATTTTATAAACATGCTAACGCCAAATTCAAAGGATTAGCTCAGTTGAGCGCTAATCAGTCATAAAAGACCGTTTCTATTTGATGACAACGACATCAACATCCCCACGTTCCGACATAAAAAGCTCATGAACACAAACCAGCCGGGGACAATGACGCCACATCTCGGGAAAACAAGCTCCTCGTTTCACACAAATGCTTTCCTATTGATCTATTTGCTAAGCGTATCAGTAATCCTTTCATGGCGAAGTGAAACCACTCCTTATTATAGCTTCACTTTCCTATTTATTGAAAAAGCTGCACAGGGCAATGGAGCGGGTGGGAGGGGCTAACGAGATTGCATGAAAATCAGGTATTTAGTTTCTTCTGTTTTAGATCAATGTTGCATTTTCTAATCAAGAAAGTGTAAGACAGTCATAAAGATGTGTTTGAGATTATTATCATGTACCTGCAAAAAGCACAATACTCGCCCTTTAAGGCTCATGCAAACAGGCAATCAAGGCCGTGGGAACCCAGGGTACTGAGGGCGCTGCAGCACCCCCCTGGTGGATAGTTTGCAAACTGCAGGCCATATTAATAAATAGTAAATATGCACAGAAAAATATTTTTTTGGGTACATTTTGTCCCTCAGCCAGTGGCGCCACCAGGGGGTGGCCAGGGGTGGCTCGTCTCTAAATGCTGCTAATGCCCGTGTGACGTCAGTGAGTGGCTCGGATGTTGGGGAAGCGCCGTTCTCACTGCTGCTCTGGAGAGATATCGCTGTTTGATCGGCAATAGGAGCCAAAGTCATTTACAGCGGGCACTGTTGTTATTGGAGACCCACATACAAAGAAAGAAGTAGATCCCAGTGGAAGAGTCAAATGGAAATGTATGTTAGCGAGTGCAGATGTATAGTGTTAAAACAAGTTCCTGTAGAAAAGTTGAAGGACACATGTAGGGCATAACATCTTTGGGAGAACACCTGACAATTACTGTGATTGCCATTAGGATTTGATGCTTTGACCAAGAAAGGATGTCAGTGTCCCTTGTTTAACTGTATTTGCATCCAAGTCCAGACAGGAGCAAAGCTCAGACGCCGTTATGGCTAATGCACGTAGTTCCTCAGTTGTAAGCCGCATAATGCAGTTTTTACTGTGGCATTTGAAATCCAGTCAATAACTTTGTTTATCTTGCATAAATAACAATAGATTATTATATTATGTTGTACCAAAGTTAGTTCTAATATTCCTACATATTGTAGCAAATACTGTAGCAGTTTTCCCAAGTAGACGTTTATTGAGACTGTATTTTCAAAGTTTGATTTCAGAATTGGATTTTTTGAAGAGACTGCTTTAAATACTAGAAGGTTGTTTTCGGACATGTTGTGAGCTGTTTTTCATTTATCTGTATAGTTTCAAGACCAAACCCGGCTTTTATCCAAGGTGAAACCTTTCTCATCCCGAAAAACGTTTGAACAGATTGCTCAAACATTTATTTTTTCTATACTTGATTACTGTACTTCCACACGCGGCGCGTCTTTTAACTGGGGGCAAGAAACACAAGCACATCCTCCTTGCACTGGCTCCCAGTCCGATGTAGAGTTGATTTTAAGATTTTATCGTTTGTTTTAAAGGTTTTTCTCTCTGGCTTTTAACACCGCGTGAGTTGTGTGGTCCTCTGTGTCCTGTTTAATTGTATTTATTTATATATTGTATCTCTGCTTTTCTTACTGTTTTCATGGCAGATGCGACCCCAGATGCGAGTGGTTGAAATGAGTTTCCCCTGCTTTGTGGCTGTGCACTCTCTTAGAGATAGGCTGAGGGGATCGGTCACATGGGGCACTAGCTCAAAGTTTGGAGTGTCTGGAGTGAGGCTTAAACTGCTCTGCCCTCCTGCCGCTCGACCCAGAATAAGTGGTAGAAAATGGATAAAAGGAAGGATGGAGTCATACTCGTGACCTCATAACCTGTTGTCCTTTATTAGACCTGTGCTAATTTCAGCTCATTCAGAGTGTTGTTGTAAGGAAGACGGCATGTGATGAGACCACCTTGAGCCTTCACGAATAATGGGTTTGTCAAACCCTTATACAGCTCCGCACATCGTTGAATCACGGGATAGCGTTTCCTGTGTACACACCAGTATTTTCATCATTTTTTTCCCACCCCTCTCTCTCACAGCTGGCGTGTCGGTGTTCGGTGCATTCCTACGCTCCGAGTTCAGCGAGGAGAATCTGCAGTTCTACTTGGCCTGTGAACAGTACAAGCACTCGTCCACTAACTTCAGCCTGCAGAGGAGGGGGAGAGACATCTGCAACACCTACATCCTGCCGGGGTCCCCACGGGAGGTAGGGCTCGCAGCACGCAGTCTCGTCCCAGAAATAGACTCTGGGGATGTCTCATGGCCCTGACTCAAGCGTAGCCGTATCACATACCGATTAATGATATTTACCATTTGGTGGAGATGTATCACAGGTCATCCTAGTCTCTTATATGTCCATTCAACAATTTGCATTTACGCTTTAGACTTGTGAAAGAGTCTTTAGTTATCTTGGACAATATGATACCCATTGTAATTCATGCATACATAATTCAGAAGAAAGGTCCTGTGCACTGGAAAGAACATGGCAACAAAAATGCAGGAATTGGTCCAAACAAGAAATCTGTGAATTTTACTTGCCTTGTGCAGTACCAAGTGTCAAACAGCCAACTCTTGAGTGGGTGCGTGGATAATGACCTCTCTGACTTAATTCAACAGCTTCGTTTAAACAGCAACAGGTCATTTAGTGGAGGATGTGAAGGAGGAATGGTTTCTGTACAAAACATTTGGCTTTAATCTTTGCTTGTGTCATGGTAATGAGATTTTGGAAGGATATAGAGGTATCTAGCCAAATTCCCAAGTATGTGTGTTCAGTAATCTGCTTGAGGATTGCTCACTTTTGGAAGACTTAGGCAAGACTTTGGGGGAGTTACCAGGTCTGTTACAATTAAACCAAATAATCTGTCTTCTTCACATTGAGTGAGAGGTCCAAATTTGTAAATGCCTTATGAAGAACTGAGAAAGCATTCCTGCTCCTACACGATGCCCCAGCAAAATGGAAGTATGGGTCAAATGCAGAGAACAATTTTATCTACGGGGATCAGTAAAGTACAGTAACTTAGATTCTGGAGAAGCTTCACTGAAATACAAAATGGTGTCCTCTGCATAGAGTTGTACAATTCCTTTGCCAACAGATTAAGGCATGTCTTATGTATACAGAAAACAAAGTTGGACCTAGGATGGATCCCTGAGGCACTCCTTTGGAAGCATAAAGAGTCATGTTTTACTCGTTGCAACTGGGTTGAAAGAAAGTTTGAAAACCATGCCAAAGACGGATCAGAAACCCCAATCTGGCTGAGTCGCTTTATTAAGAGGGAGAGGTCAAACTGAATTGAAAGTTTCTTCTAAATCTATAAAACTAGCAGCACAATGTTGTTTAGAGTCCAGAGCATGTTAGAATACATTCCTCACTCTGTCTTCAGCCTATTATGCGACTGACCTTGATCAAATAGCATGCTTTAATGTTTTGTGAATAATAATAAAGTCTTGTGAATACCTGCTCCCGTCAGCCTTGAGAAAAAATAATATTTGCAAGTAAGAAAAGAACCACCTAGCATTCATACAATTATAATAAGCATCAGACTAGCATATTGACTGGGCATATTCTGTAGGTCTTCTGGTAATCTACCTCCGGTTATTGGCTGTATGGGGAAATGATAAACGTGGCCTTGGGAATAAATGAAATAGTGGGTTTGCTGTACTGGAAACCGTCTCTCGGGATGGCTTTACAACTGCTTTAGTAGTTAATGGCCAATTTGTACAAGTTGGTGCATCGTTTGCTTTCATAAGGAAATACGTGGCTATAATATAGTACGCAGAGACATACTGATCAATACGTACGTTACAATACGCTGTAAAAGGCTGTTAGGAACTGTCATACTGCCGATGTTTTGACCTAGTTTATGGCTAAGATGCCTATTATTAGTTGGTCTATCCACCTCCAAAAAAAATTCAATCTCAGGCCATGTTCACATTTGGTCCACTTAAAGCAAATCCTGGTGCATTTCTTGGAAAGATCCACTCCATTTGTGCAGCTGGTAAACGCAAACTGACTGAGCAGCAGTAATTCCAAACCAAACGAAGAACTGAGGCCGTTTTCACACATGTTGGAGCACTTTGTAGGTCGCCTCGAGACCACCTGTATTTACTCCAGACTACAAAGAAGTGGATGAAGTGCAGATGAAATCTATTTAGCCATAGATGTATTGCTATTGTCACAAAAAACAAAGTTTAAACGTTAACCACACAACACAGGTGTCGGTCATTCTTCAGTGTGTCGCCTCTCAATATCACTACCCTAAACTTGCGTTTACGTAACGTTGAAGTACTGCTCCCTGCCGGCCTGTACGGTCACTGTGCCCCTTCATTGCGATCCAGACAAATGACAGTAGTTTAATGTAGACCTGCCTCCCTCTTAATCAGTCAGCCCCATCAGCTCACCTGTGGTCAGAGTTGCCAGGGCTGCAGTTAAACCATCAGAGAAGAAGAGGAGATACTGTTTTGTAAAAAAAAGAAAAACGGCAACTTGCTAAAGGTCAACCACAGAGAATACATTTTTGTTTCCGGATCTCTCTGCGAGTGCTTTGTGGGCTATTTGTAAGTTACAACCACAGTTAGAAGGAAAGTACCATATTCCAGGGATAGAACTGGAGGTCACTCATGGCTCTTGTGTACATACAACAGTGCTTATGTACAATGTGGATGCACTACCACTTCTTTCTTTTCTTTATGCGCCACCGTGCTGCCCCAGCGTGCCTCACAGCGAAAAGGCCCCGGGTTCGATTCCCACCTGGATTGTGAGGAGTTTGCATGCTCTCCCTGTGTCTGAGTAGGTTTCCCCTACCACTAAAAACATGTACAATAGTTTCCACTCTGGGGCAAGGACTCCCCAGTAAAAGAGATTCTTATTCTCTGTTTATTGTGTTGGGTATAAAATGCCTGTCCAAGTTCAGACCTGATCATGTCCTCTTTTAGTTCCAAACGGACAGTCCTCCTGGGTAAATCCCACTTCAGACCGGGTTAGTCTTGTACTAATTCAAACCCACCCAGGGAGTTCAATACGAGCAAGGTCTAATATTGTCTGGTTAATAGAGAAACATGTAAATGCTACAAGCTGTCTTGAAGTCTCTGATCTTGTTGCATTCAAGCATTAGCATAATAGCCTCTCACACATGCACCTCTTTGCCCACACACAACCACTAATTGCACATGTGGAGGATAAAAGCTGCACATTAAACAGACCACGGGCTAAAGCACCATTGTTCTCTCACTTTCACCTTATAATTAGTGTTGAATTGGCAAAACAAATTTCAATATTATAATATGCCAACATGTAGTGTCAACTGTGCCCTTATCGTGAAACTAATGTTATCTGATGAGACACATTTGTACCTTTTTTTTCTATTTTTTCTTTTTAATGGCCGTACATTACTTCACCAGACTTCTAATCATGGCAGTGCTCAAATTGTCTCTGCTACAGCCATGGGTTTCACTTTGAAATGCACTTGCACTTAGAGGTTATTGCCCTCTGCTGACATTTTGCATAACTATATTTTATGTCAATGGGCATGGAGATATTTGTCACTATTATGTTTCTTGTTGAAAGATAATCTTTTTTTTTTATTACCATTACAACACGTTTCACAGCAGCTGCTTTTGGAGATTTTAAATTGTTATGTCACAGACCTACATATCCGCTATTTTTGACACTTCTTATTTCTCCATTGCAACTTGCCAATGGTTTATAGGAAAGCGTAAAAAAAACTAAATTCAATCAACTTGTGGCATCAGCTGGTCTACACAGCTGCTGTGGGCATAATAATATTTACTTAGAAACTGTCCACAGGTGCGCCACGCTAACCTTACCGAAGCCTCTGCTCATACATGGCCTTTTGATTGTTTTCAAATGCATTACATGTGGGTGGTGTGACGGCCCTGTGCCATCTCTGGACAGCCGTAAATGTCACCAAGGAAGGGGAAGTACTACACTGGAGGCTTATAAATGACTTGGGCCAGAGTATTGTGTACTTTGACCTCACTGCGTAAGGTGTGTACTTGACATGTCCTTACAAGAACATAGAGCACATCATTTGCAGATAATGGTAGTGCGTGTGACTGTATTGCACACCAAATCCGTGTGAAACTGAAAGAGTGTTGCATTGTGACGGTTATCGGTGTACTGAGAGGAAGTGTAGCCAAAGCAGGTCCACATTCTGAATCAGGTGCAATATTGTTATGCAGTATCTGTCTCATTGCACCCAACGGTAAAGAAAAGACGATCTGTCAGACACTGAAAAGTCAAAAAACAGATCCAACTGATGTTTTGTTGCCAACAGCCAACAAGGTCGCACAAACACAAAGTAACTGTCAAAGGACTGGAGAAAAATCAGGCGTGGAGTCACCCGGAATCTACCATTCTCTACCAGTGCTGTCATTTTCAGCAGCTGTAACCGGCCTGAAGGGTCCGGAAATACAAAGTGTTCAGTGCTAAGAGACATTGCCTATGTGAGAAAAGGGGAAACCTGGACCACTAATGTTAAAGACACATAAGCTGAAATGTTTAGACTGGTCCAAGAATGATTTACAGACTGTTTTCATAGGTTTTATCAATATGTAGTAGTTGATCTAAACCGTTTGTTTAGATATTTTATATGTAAAGACAGCCAGCTTGTTCTGATGTTATGTGGACTTCTATTAATTGGTTTATTTACAGAAAAAGGCCATAATTAGAGTCTTGTAATGTTGTGATATATATCGCGTTGTAATGAATCGTATCGGTCTAAATTCATATCATTACACCCCCTAATAATATTTAGACAGAGGTATCCTGAACCCTGCTGTTCTCTACCTACTCCACACCCTGCATCATCTGTACCCTCTTTTGTGTCTTTAGGTAAACCTGGACAGTAAGACGCGGGACGTGACCATCCAGCTGCTCCAGGCGCCCTCCCACACCTCCATGAACCTGGCCCAGAAACGTATCTACTCCCTGCTGGACACGGATTGCTACCCCCGCTTCCTCCAGTCGGCCCTGTACTGCACCCTGCTCCAGGACGCCCAATGACCCCGCCCCCCCATTCCCCGACCCCAACCCATGTCACCCCTCTCTCGGCATGGACTGTACAGATGTGTTGTTTTAAGGCGGAAATATTTGATTATAGTTAAATAAAGTAGTCTGATACTGTATACATCCTCATTTGTGCTCTAACGTAGTATTTTATCTGCACATTTAGAGATTTAAAGCCGGACTGCGGAACGTTCCAGGTCATACTGTATGTTGCTCCTTCACAAGCGCTGGCAAACTGTCAGCGATACCAAGCAGACTTTTTATGTGGTGGTAGAAGTAGAAGGTACAAATCTGTTAAATAGGTGTTGTGAATAAAGCTTTGTGACCTCAAAAATAGAGTATAAAGATTGTGCTCAAATTAACCCCCTGTACGACAATGCAACAGGAACAAACCTCCTTCCTTGTCGTGAGTTAGTGATATTAGTATAATTGCGCAGCGCCACCTGGTGTTCTGAGTGTGTGTCATAAGACTTGGTCAGTTTTATGTTTTTTTTTTTTTACATCTATGGAGCCTTTATAGAAATGTTGTGGAGTAGAACATAGCCTTTAGCTATCTGAGCCTGTTCCAGCGCACATTTGTTGGCTAACGGCTCCCAGACCCGGTTTCAATAGAACGTTCCATCTCTATAGAAATGAAGCCTGGCGCCCATACTAACAGATGGGGAGGTATGTTTTGTCCTTTTCATAGCATTTACATCATATCTGTGGTTTCTTTATCATTTACATATTGGATTATGTCTAGTGGCCATTGGATGTGTATCCAAACCACAAAAGGCAGAAACATCCCTGAATCTGAGTTGGCATTTAGCTCAGAGGACACTTTTACACACAAATTTGAATCTAAAGTAAAATCTCCAAAGGTCTGTACATTCATTAGTGATTTCTTACTAAGCTTTAATGCGGTCGATGGTTGACAACAGCGGAAAACATCTGGATCGTTTGATTTCTGATGTTTGGTGGCTAATGCTAACGGCTATACAGTCTGGGAAAGTCCACAGTTACCATAGAGATCCGCCATGTTTGTGGCTGTTGGCATACATTACACACATTAGCTAAAAACAGTATAAAAAGTGGAGAAAAAAGCCGTGCAACAACTCCGTTAGCTGCTGAGTCACTACTGGTAAAACTGTACACTGTGGTGTTTTAATGTGAACAATATCTCCAGTATTTTACCTTTTGAAATGCTCCATTAGTTCATTATTGCTGCTAATCCCATGATCCTTAGCGATATGGCATCACAGTCCTGAACTCCATAGGAAAAATACATTGAGCAGGCTCTGAAAAGCCTCCTGGACTAGCCTACTTGCTAAATGTCCACATACATTAGGATCAAACGCAGCTTCACCTTTTTCATTTCTGTGGAGAGTATTATGTTTAATGTTGAGTATAGAATGTAGTGGAGTAAAAGTGTGACAGTAGCTCAGAGGGTAGAGCGGCTCATCGCATGACTGGACAGTTGGTGGTTGGAATCCGCCTGGCTCCTGCAAGTGCAGTCAGTCTTGTCCTTGGGCACTTCACCTACGTTGCCTGTGTGGATGTACCTGGAGGGAGTGAGCAGTTGGTGTTGGGAGAGGCCTATGGCACAGATTGGCAGCCTCGCTTCCATCAGTCTACCCCAGGGCAGCTGTGGCTACAAATGTAGCTTATCACCACAGAGTATGGCGTGAATTAATAATTGAGGATTTTGCCAATTTGTAAAGCTTAATACAAGTGTAAGCCATTATCATTAAAAACAACGAAGAATCTACACGTACACAACTAAAGCACAGATCAACCTGTTTTTCCCCCTAGGTATTTTTCATCAATAAAAATATTAGTGCTTTTATTTTTATTAAATTTATCTTCATCCCAGAGTCATACTCCATTACACAAATAGACAAAAGGACTTTAAACAATTGGTGTATTAAAAGTGACGTAATGCAGCTGATCTCCATGGTAACGCAAGACTGCCAGCATCATGTTGGCGGATATCAGACAGCTTTCTGTGGATTTTAAAAGGTGCGTTATTTAGCTTTTTATGTGAAATAAAAGTTGATATTATTTGTATATATTTCAGTGAGCCAGTGGCTGTATGATGCATCACCAGTGAAAACCTACCAGAAAACTGAAACCCCAAAAAACTATTGGTCCTAGAGCGACCTAGAGGCCACCGGGATGGAAAGTAAAGGCACCAAGTTAACCACCCATGGGGCACCGAAAGATCAAATAATAGGCTATTAATATTAACCTTTTGTTCCCATAAAAAGTTGCATAATGCACCTTTAAGTAGACCGAAACTGATCAATGTCTATCTCGAAAAGTCCAAAATTGCATAATTAAACCAAATGACCTTTTGGCCAACGCCACTTCCACATGAACGGAAAGTTTCAATCTTTGAGTCGCCAGAGGACTCCTGTTAAACCTGTAAGCTAATTACAGTCGTTTGGCTTTTTAGCAAAAATACTTGGTAATGTAGCCATTTAAATGCTTAACGATGTGGCTGTATTTTGTGCCATACCATGTGGTTTTGCTGTTGCTTCTTTGTGACAGTTGAAAAGTGGGTAAGGCAGGATAGATGAGCAGTTAGTAGCTTTGTGATTTCAATTCAGGTTATATTTGACACAAGGAACATTGTCCAACATGGCAGCAAATACAGAATGTAAGGCGCTCCCTCTGGCACGACAAACATTTCTGTGGCCCCCGTTTATCTCGGCCTCCTCCGAAGCACTCGCAAGGCATCATTATATTCCGCCCGCAGCGCAGACCGTCTTTAAATGGCACCCCCTTAGATAATACATTGCAAATAACTTAAAAGGATATTCCGCCAACCTTTTCCAGTGTCTAAAGATAGCCCGCCCCCCGTTTTCGCCGGCTGTGAAAGGGCCCTGTGTAATGATTAATGTTGCTCTCTGTCCATGCTCCACTGAACCCTGGGGAGAGCGGAGTGTGGCTAACTTCCTAAAAAAAAAAAAAAAAAAAACACGTTCATAATGAGTCAAGTCTTCTCCTACAGGCTCAAAGTACCAGAGTTTCTTCAACCGCCTAATGGAAAAGCTGAGCACACATACGTAAGCAGGCGGGTAACTGTGACTAACTGCACTCTTAGCTGTGCACAAAGAGCTGGGTACAAAGACTCAAGTGTTTAGTTTATTTTATTTGAGCAGTTAGTCTGCTCAAAAGGAGTGGGCCGAAGCAAAAGCCTTATAAGCGCCCACCCCCAAAAGTGCACACACGATATTCTATTTTATCATAGTCGGTAAGTTACTAAGTTGCAGACATCTTTTTTTTTTCCATCTCAAGCTGCGTATGACGACACACACGAGTGACTGAACTGCAGCTGCTCTAGCACTATGGGACTTGATTGGAAACAGGGGCTGGGGTTGTCCCATTTTAAGCTGGTCATAGGACTCTGCAATCCCCAGTGTAGGGCTCATTCAGCTTTCTGATTATATTGGCAAATGGTAAATAAATCGTCACATTTATAGAGCGCATTTCTACCGACATCAGACATTCAAAGCGTTTTACATCAAAGAACCATTCACCCAGGCACATCCTCATACCCACGGAATTTGAACCGCTGACCCTCCGACGGGGTCAGCCCTAAGTTCCCCGGTACCTATGTTGCCCCGTCAATAGAAGTGGGGGAACATAGATGTATTAAGATTAGGCACAAGCCCACTATCCTTAAGGTCAGTGGCTAGGGTCAGGGTTAAGATGATTGATACAGTATATGTATGACGTTTCACTCTTATGACTTGTGATTGGTTGATCACCTACAAAAAGCACCCGTGGAACATAGGACCCGGTACGCACCCCCCTCCGACAAGATGACTCGCTCTGCTATCTGCGCTACTGTTGCCCCTATTGGTGAAAACACAAATACAACTTTTACATCATGCAAATCTTTAGGTTTTTGTTTTTACTTTTCAATTGCTTATTAAATCCACATCTCACCACATAACGCCTGGGCGGCGCATACCTGGGGTCACAACACGGAATGAAATCTTGCACTGACCAAAAACAAGTCGCCACCTGGATGTATCCAACTGTTCTGATCTGGGGTTGCTGCAGGTTGTCAGGTCTGGGTTCAGCAACGTGCCCAAAGAATGAGATCAACTGAACATGACCTGAATGACCAGGTTATTCCATTCAAGGAGCCTGAGATGGATTGGCCTCCACAGAGTCCAGATCTGAACGCTATTGAGAGTCTTTGGGATGTGCTGGAGAAGGCTTTGCGCAGTGGTCACACTCTCCCATCATCAATACAGGATCTTGGTGGGGAAAAAAAATGAATGCAACGCTGGATCTTCTGACATTGTAGAAGCTTATTGAAACAATGCCAGTGAGAATGTGTGCTGTAATCGTTGCTAAAGGCGCTACAACCAAACATTTGAGCGGCTTCCAGCAGCAGCCACCACATATATCTGCAAAAGAACCACAGACTGTGAAGAAAACATGACCACAGCATCGCTTTTAGCCACTAAAGCCTAGGAGGAAATGGCAGCAGGCTCCGGAAGTTCTTTTGCAGTAATGGACCTTTCTATTGAAACTATTTTTGAACACAGACTTGTCATTCTTACCGCCATGCGTTTGTCTTGACACGTGCTACATCAAATTGCTAGCATGAACGAGCTTCGGCTAGCTTGCGCTGGACGCTGTGTGACCCCCAACCCACCCTCACATAGTCCATCACTATTCTACCAATCTAGGTTTTGAACCCGTCTTCCTGTCTGGGAATGTCATGTTTGTGTAATACTTTTACAAATAAAATAAAAATTCCGGCACAAACTTCATGTTTTTGAAGCTGCAAAGTAATTTTAACATTGAATGATCCTGCAAACACTTTCACCCCAGTAATAATTCAACCAAACAACTTTTGCTTGTATTTATCAGGAGCATCTGTACTTTTACTCAAGTACTTGGACCGCAGCTGCTCCTCCATTCTGATCAAACGGTCAGTGCTCTCAATGTTTTTTGCTCGTAGCGGTTGCGTAGACTTAATGACAGTGGTTAAGCCTTGGCAGCGGATGTAGGAAGACAGGAGTGTGTGTGTGTGTGTGTGTGTATGTGTGCCGGGGGTCCTCGGAGACCAACTGACCCCGCCCACACACAGGTTGCCGGGATACAACCACAGAGCAAGCAAGCAAGCAAGCTAAAAGCAAAAAAAAAAAAAAAAAGTACATCGAAAAATATTTGAACACTAAGTGATTGTTCCTGAGGTGATTCTGCGTTCGGATTTTGAAAAGCGCTTTCAAACAAGTCAAACATGTCTGCTTTTCTTTCTGCGGGGAGAGAATGAGCCACTTTCGACCTTGAGATATGAATGGACGCTGAAAGCATTTCACTTTTTTGTATCCAGAGACTAATGTTGATTTCACACTGCGAGCCTCTGGACTCTTGAGATTTATGTAAAATCAAAAACAACAAAAAAAGAGAAATGCATTTATTGAAAGGTTGAATATTATACATGAGATTGAGGCTTTTTAAATTTGAATGAGGATCTAACCTATTTGAATCTCATATTCGGCTGCCTTTACTCGACATCTCCATGAAGGCGAACTGGAGACGTCCCAGTAAAGTTAGTCATATTTATTGGGTACTTTTCAATAACGATTCAGATGCTCGTTCTTTATTCCATCTAGTGGGTGAAATGATTGAAATGTCACACGGCGTGGCTTTAAGTCTAAATTAATCATAAGCAATTTTGGCCTTTAGTGGCATTACAGTTGGAACGCTCGATTTGGCAATCAGAGTATTAGGCAAATGTGTTTGATTGTGTTTTTTCTTTTATTTCAAAGCGACAGTTCAAGAGTACATTTTCTACCCTTTCTGCTGTCATCTGTTGAGAATGCACCGCGCTTGCTGCCGTTTTGCATAACAGTGATACAAATATGCAGTGATGTTGACAGGTACATTCTGTCAAGTAGGAGCAATGATGATGCGCTCCGTTATACAAAGCACTGATGATTTTCTGACCATAAGGATTCTGTTATGCGCGATTCGCATGAAAGAACATGGAAAGGTTGATCAAAAATAGCCAGCATTGCTGCATACTGAACCAATTGTTTTGTCAACATTAAACTTTTGTCAAATAGATTAACAAAAGGGGAGAATTACAATTTTTAAGTAAGAGTAATGATACTTAAGGCACACTGCGCAACATTTTGGATTCAAAACATGCACTTAATGGCCAGCGAGACACAGACAATGCTATTGTTGCAGTGGGCAATCAAAGACTGGATTTGGATGAGGACCCAATGCATGTCCTTCAAAAAGTAACTCAAGCACATGCCCCTCATGCTTTAAGAGTCAAATTAAACCGGCTTGACCAGATTTTGCATGAGTTGACGACATTTTAATCCGTCTTCAGTGTGATTCTCCCGGTTTGGACGGGCATCTAGTGTCTCCCAAAAGAACCACTTTGTTTTATTCTACTCTTCTCCTTCGGGGCATCTCCCCACTCCGAGCTTCTTCTATGATTCATAACAACCATATCCACGGCAAGAAAAGCAATAACATGTCCTGCGCGTAAAAAAATATATTTATTTCTCTCGTAAATACAATTTGTTGAATAAAAAACATAGAGACAATGTTTAAAAACCTTCTTCAATGAAGGTACTTGATTCATCTTCTGTACTCAGTAGTTGAAGTCTTCGAACGTTTCGCCTCTCATCCAAAAGGCTTCGTCAGCGACAAAGGTCACAAACTGCACGCAGCTGAATATATAGACCAAGGAGGAGTTAGGGTTGGCCCGGCTCCTCCCCTCTAATCACAGCTACTCTCACCCGTGGGTAAACACCTTTGAAGTAGAGCGTCTCTAACGATCTGCTCACCTCAGTATCGGTTAGTCATGTCTTATTCATAGATGATCCCTACCCAGTATCTGTCCTATTCATGGCTGATCACTGCTAATTATCTGCCTATTGTTCTTTTGTTGGCTGAGGTGCCGTCTCCTTGGACTGGCCAAGCCTTTTCATGGCGGGGTTTTCTTTCCTGACAAAAATAGCTTCTTTAACTCCTCTTTCAAACCAACGTTCTTCTTTAGCTAAAATTTTGACCTCCCTGTCCTCAAAGGAGTGGTTGGAGGCTCTGAGGTGGAGGTGCACCGCCGACTGAGGGCCGCTTGTGCCTTCTCTTCGGTGTTGAGAAAGCCTCTTCTGTAAAATGTGTTTCGTTTCTCCAATATAATGGTTGTTTGCATTCTTCTTCTTTGCATTGAATAGAATAAACCACATTGCTTTGTTTGTGGCTCGGAGTTTTGTCTTTGGGATGAACTAATTTTTGTCTCAGTGTGTTCACCGGTTTGTGGTTCACTGGAATCCTGTGCTGCCTAAAGATTCTCTGAAGTTTCTCTGAGACCCCGGCTACATACGGCACTACAACTCCCTTTCTTCTGGGCTCTGTAGTCTGTCTGTCTTGTTCTTTGGATCTTCTTGTCCTTTGTGCTTTAGTGAAAGACCAGTCATGATGTCATGACTGGATTGATGTGCAAATCTTGTAGAGTCATATCCCAGAAGACTTGCTGCTGTTATTGCAGCAAAAGGGGGTTCCACAAAGTATTAAGTCATGCTGTATGAATACTTATGCACGCCACACTTTTCACTTTTCTATTTTTTGTAAAATAACAGAATCATGTATCATTTTGCTTTCACTTCACAGGTGTCTGTTACTTGTGTGTGAACTTTCAGTAAAAAAATCTAAATAAAATCTTTACGTTTAGGGTTGTAAACATGTCAAAATGTGCAAAAGTTCAAGGGGTATTAGTATTTTCACAAGGCACTGTATTTCATTTAGCTTATGAATCTCGCTCCACAAAAGAAGTGACTTGTAGAAGCATATTTGGCTCATCAAACGTCTTCATGAACCATTTGCTGGTGACACTCGTGTCTTTGCCTCACCATGGCCGCGTGCTCCTGTACTGCTGCTTGTGTTTGACCCACTGGGCCGTGTGGATGTTCTGTCCCACAGTCCACGTCCAGCCCCCGTGCCCGGTCCCCGACGCAGGCTTGTTCCGCTCCACTCGTGGCCCCCCCGGTAATGGGCACCGCTCTGGGCCGGTGTCCTCCTCAGAGCTGGGAGTGCCAGAGTCGGAGCTGCTCACGGAGGCTTGGTGTTGAGCAGGTAGGGGCGGTAAAGAGGTGACCCTGATAAACAAAAGTAAACAAAAAAATACCTCCCTAGCATTAGCCGTAGGATCTGGCAACCCCAACACAGAGATCAAAGTAAGCTAAACATTAGGGCCGAGTACCGTAACATTTTTAACAATGCTTGGTTTTCGATATCTGAACGATACTTTTTATACCTATACTGAAATATTTGTCATATTTACCCAGAAAACAGAACAATAATATTAATTTAGTCCATAAAATAATTTTTCTTTTAAATGTGTATAATTTATTTGGGGTGGAACAACTTCCTTTAATGCAGTCCCTGGATCAGCAGGGATCAAAACTTAGTCTCTAAAGAAATCTTTTTTCTTTTTTTTTCAATACCATACTGGTATTGTGCAGGGTTTCTACAGGCAGCAGCAAGTCAAATTTAATTATTTTTAATGCCATTTTAATGCCTAAATACTAAAAATGTTATGCCACAAATGCAACACATTTCGGCATATTTCATTTGGTAAGATTTGTAGATGTTCAATCAAGCAGGGGGAATGAGGGGACATTTTGATATTCAAAACTAAAGTGGACACAACGGGAAACTTTTGAGCAAAAGACTGTCAAATTTCAGTTAGAACTGCAGCTAATTTGTTTTAGACCAGAGTTTTTGTGTTTTTGACAAAAGTATGCAGTAAAAAAATGTTTTGAGTGACGTCGTTGTGAGCGCTGTCTCTCTCTGTTTAGTTTAATGCCAGATTCAATCCAATGTTATGCTTTTTAATTACTCTTAGGGCCTTGATTTTGGCATAATTTGATGACTTTAAATGCTTTTAAATGCCCCGTGGAAATGCTGCTTGTGGTACCCAGCTCTACTGAAAGTCAGCTGTTCCCAATCATTTGGTCCAAACCGGTTTGCGCCGTCGGTCATGGTTACGCGGTGTTCTACAGTTAGTATTTTGTGAAACAGCAAGCCAACTCTCGTCACAATCTGATAAGCCGATCCCTCAGATCTGCGCGGTGGTAGGAATCATTCTTTTACCGTAAGAGTCCAGACCTGTTTTGTGAAGTATGAGCACAGTCCGATGAGGGCGAGGCCGCTGATGCAGGCGCCCACGGAGACCTCAGACCTGCAGGGGGGGGGGACGCGATCAGTTCAGCTCACTTTAATCACACACAGGTCCAAAAGCAAACTGATTCTACCCAGCTACTTCCACGATTACCGTTAAGTTCATGAGATTTCTGGTGGGCGTGCAAATATAACCGGCGTGCGTTACCTGGCGAGGGACGTTCCAGTAGACTCGCACTCCTCTGGTCCAGGTGCCGGCTGTACAGGCTGCTCCCGGCCACCAGCCCCTGTGCACTGCGGCCCCATGAGGGAGCGAGGGTGGGAGGGAGGGAGGGATGAACCAAACACAAACACAAGAGAGGGCAAATCAAGAGGACAACACAAGAAAACGAGGAACAGAAATAACAAAACAAAAAAATGTGAAAAAAATGCAATGGGTAGTGAAATGCAGGGCTGGGTTAATATCATGTTCCCCAGAGATATAGGCAATGGAAGCTCGGAGTAGAAACATTACTCCTCCACATTGTACCCTACATATACACTGATGGATGCATACAGTATTACACATTTTATTATACCAAGTAGGGCAGGGCGATATGGCCAAAAAATGATATCACGGTATGAAAAAGAAATATCACGATAACCATATACTGTATTTGGCGATATAATGTACACCTGACATAATACTTAAAAATCAAAGCCTTTAGCGGATGGGGAAAATTAATTTAAAGCTATTTTATTCTCTTTATTCATCTAAATCTCCATTTCCATCTGGAAAAACACAGGAGATGAGATACAAGTACTATTGCTACATTATTTGCTCCTGTAAGTTCACCTGCCTCAACCACGTCAATCACGTCGGGCTCGTTCCAGTCCAGACATTGAGCTAAACAGTCTGGCCCACGTCCGGTCCTCTGGTGGGTGCCGGAAGTAAAAATCCCATTCATCTGATCCATTGCCTTTTCGGAAAAACTCACAATACCAGTCAGCTATGTGCATTCTAAATAGAAGGGGAATCTAAAATTTTATAAAGAAGTTCTAAAATGTTGTCATGTTTTCTTTCTTGTAAATTGTCCGTGCGACGGTCGGTAGTTAGCACATAGCTGATTAGCCAGTGTCGTGCTTTTAAACTCTTTAATATTTGAAATGTTCGAAAGGTCAGTGGGTATAATGAATGGGATATTTACTTCCGGCACCTGCCAAAGGACTCGAAGTGGGCGGCACTGTTGCGCTCTATGACAAAGTCTCACTAAAATCACTTCCTGGTTATTTAAGCGAACTAGCCCTACGCCCCTCCTACCCATCCTCCTCTTACTCCTTCACTGTGCAGCTGCATACAACTATACAAAGCTATTCTAAAGGGAACTAGGATTTGTTTTCCAAAGTCAAACAAATCCCCACTTTTTTTAAAGCTAACACAATAACAAAAGTCGAACTCCGGCGTGTCGATTTTCAGACTTTAATGGCTTCTAGAAAAGGCAGGCAGGTAGGACAGTCATCACATCCTCGTCACTGAACAGAAAACTACAAGGGTCCGAGAAAAAGGCCTCTGGAGCACATCATGCTCTCCGCAAATGAGTCCGAGCATCGTCCCTGACAACCGAGGTGCCCTCCCTCCCTCCTGTGGACTCCCAGAGGGCGGTTTCATCAAAGCACGGGAGCGTTTTTAGAAAGTCTCGGTCCGTCAGTGGAAGCCCAGCTGAGATCTGCTAGGGGAACTGTGGCGTGAAGTCAAGACGATGGATAGAATGATAACAAAGGAGGGAAATGGATGAGCAAGGGAAGAGAGGAGACAGCAGACAGTGAGGTATTTGGGACAATTTTGATATTATTTCTACTAGAAGCTGGACAATATAAGGCGAAAAAGGCGATATTCGATAACCATCTTTATTATTGTGAAGACATTTTAAAAACGGTGTGTTCCATTAAATTTGAACACTTGTAAGCCATTTTGGGTCTTTCTTAAGCCTGTCATATCAACCTTCTTCCATACATGACAGATAACCCTTGTTTTAAAAAATATTTTTTGTTTACCGTTATTTTTTTATGCTTCAGAAGAAGAACTTTATTTTATATAGCGCCTTTCACAGACAGTCACAAAGTGCTTTATTTACAAGAGACAATTATACATCCACTCCAAACTCAGTGGTGTTCAGTTCAGAGTTGTTATTTTCTGCCGTTCCGATTGTTGTTACTGTGACGGGCCATGTCTTTCTTTTAAGCTGTGTTGGGAAAATGTCAGCCAAAAAGAAGACTTCAGCCATTATACGATTTCCTTTCAGCGCTTGTAAACAGTTCATCTGTTTTCTAAAGGCTGGAGCATTAGCGCTAATGTGTTTTCAATGGAGGGAGTTAGCGCTAGCCACCAAAAGCCACCGACTATTAGTTTAGTTTAGTTTATTTGTTTATTTGAGCAGTACACATAGTGCTCAAAAGGAGTGGGCTGAAGCAAAAGCTTATGAGTGCCCACCCCCAAGTGCAATAAAAAAAATAAAAAAAAGAACATTACAAAACATTTCAAGCAGCTACATTCGTACAGACCAACTTACAAACTTACAAAAAAAAAATATGAACTGTTTATACAATTAATTGAAACAACGCACAACTACAACAACAATCTTTTTTCATGTACGCTGTCTAGTACAAAGCAGTCAAAATAAAATAAAAATGTGATCCTTAATATATTTCTTTCAGATTTTTACCCTTGATAACCGAGAGTTACTTTTATGTTATGAAGGTACATTAATAGGTATTATACTCCGAGATCTTGATACTTCCCAGTTGTCATTACCATTCTCAGTATAATTTTAATTTGGGTGTAATTTTCATAATCATTATTATTATATATTTATTTAATTGAGTTATATGTGAAGTATGCTGTAGCCCTGCATAGTGTGGTGCATTAAAAAGCCAGAGTGTAGAGCGGGCCAGTTGAAGAGAGCAGTAACTCCCAATCAACAAACCCCCACACGGCTGCCCTAACAGCTGATTTTGTAGAATATGTTCCTATGCTGAGTGGTGCATTAAAAGACAAGGTTTAGAGCCCGTTGGGAGGGTCCCTCTCAACAGATCCATAACCTGCCAACCCTAATTCTCCATTTGTGAATTTGAGCAATAGAATGACAACCGTTCCAAGCAGCAACACTCTTCCAGATTATAGAGGAAACAATACACATAATTGATCCCACTGCTCCCCCTAGTGGCAACACATTTCTTCTTGTCTGTATATTTCAAAAGTCTTTTGTTTATATTTATATTTGAACAGGTTGATGTTTGGACATCGTTTCAAATCCATCTCCAGTTTATTCCACAATTGTACACCATTAACTGTTGGGCTAAAACTTTTCAAAGTTGTGCTATGTTTCTGAATCCTAAAGTTTAATTCATCACGTAAATCATAACAACCAGTACGTTCTTGGAACCTTCTTTGTATTTGGATTGGTAACAATTTATACCTTGCTTTGAATAACATCTGTACAGTTTGGAACTCAACAATGTCACAAAACTTCAAGATCTTTGATTTTAAAAATAATGAGTTTGTGTGGTCCAAAAACCCAACTTTATGAATTACTCGGATAGCTCTTTTTTGCAACAATATTATTGGTTTAACTGTGTTTTTATAAGTACTACCCCAAACCACAGTACAATAATATAAGTAGGGCAAAATCAGAGAACAGTATAAGGTATGTAGAGCTTTGATGTTTAAAATGTGCTTTGCTTTTGCAATTACTGAAATGCTTCTAGAAATTTTCGTAGATATATATTTAATATGAGATTTCCAAGTAATTCTGTCATCAATAATCACACCAAGGAATTTGATTTCCTGCACTCGCTCGATAACAACACCCTCTATCTGAATTGCTTCCTGAGCATTGGAATTACAGTTGCCAAATATCATCATTTTGCTTTTACTCAGATTTAGAGATAATTTATTTTGTTTGAACCACTTATTGACACTTTTGAGTTCCCAGTTGACAATCTGACACAGCTGCTGTAAGTCATCTCCTGATGCAAAAATATTTGTATCATCAGCAAACAAGATAAATTTAAGTACTTCAGACGTTTTACAAATGTCGTTAATATACATATTAAACAATTTTGGGCCTAGAATAGAACCTTGAGGTAAACCACAGACAATTTGTCGACAACTCGACTGATAATCACCGATTTTCACACATTGTTTTCTATTTTTTAAGTAACTGGTAACCCACTGTAGAGCTACCCCCCTAATCCCATAATGTTCTAGTTTATTAATTAATATATCATAGTTTATTGTATCAAACGCTTTACTCAGGTCAATAAATAACCCTATTGCACATTTCTTGTTATCTACAGCATTAGTTATTTCTTCAGTTATATCAAAGAGCGCGTGTGAGGTTGAGTGATTGTTCCTAAAACCAAACTGATTGTCCGAGAGTAAATTACACTTTTCAATAAAGCTGTCAAGTCTAGAGTTAAAAACCTTTTCTAAGATTTTAGAGAATTGCGGTAAAAGGGAAACAGGCCTATAGTTTGTAAAGAGATGTTTATCTCCTGCCTTGAACAGAGGAATCACTTTTGCTACTTTCATACTATCCGGAAATTGTCCAGTTTGCAACGATAAGTTACAGATGTAAGTTAACGGCTTAGAGATACTTTCAATAACAGTTTTTAAAGTTTTCATATCCATGTCATGGTAATCGGTCGAGGTCTTATTTTTACACCCTTTAACAATGTCCAGTATCTCCTTTTCCTCCACAGGTTTGAGGAACAGGGACATAGGATTTGCTTCTATCAGATCACAATTATAGTTTTCAACGTTTGCAATTTTTGCAGCAAGGTTCGGTCCAACATCTACAAAGAATTTATTAAATGTTTCGACGACTTCATTCATATTATTTAAAGTGTTATCCTCATCTTTGAAATATTTTGGATAATTAATCGTTCTTGGTTTATTTCTATTTATACTATTTAAGATGTTCCATAAACCTTTAATATTATTCTTATTAGTATCTAACAACTTATTGTAATAATCCTGTTTACATTTTCTAATGATACCTGTCAGTTTATTTTTATATTTCTTATATTTATCCTCAGCTTCGTTTGTTTTGTTATTTATAAAGTTTTTGTAAAGATAATTTTTTTTCTTGCAAGCATTTAGTAAACCTTTAGACATCCATGGTGTTTCTTTACACTTTCTGTTTTTACAATATTTCTTCATTGGGCAGTTTTTGTCGTATACCTTTTGAAATACTTGCGTAAACTCATCATAAGCCATATTCGTGTCATTCTCTCTGTACACAATACTCCAGTCTTGAGCTAAAAGCTCCTTTTTAAATGCATCAATAGTTTTCTCTGTTTTTACCCTTCTAAACCAATACTTGTTTTTCTCTTCATCCTTTACATATCCATTTTTATACATAACGAAAACTGGAAGGTGATCACTAATATCATTTATAATTAACCCGCTGACTGTATCATTTTCTATTTCATTTGAGAAAATGTTATCAATCAAGGTGGCACTATGGGTTGTTATTCTACTTGGTTTGGTTATTAGAGGAAACAGACCTATACTGAATAAAGTATTTATAAATTCGTCCGTCTTTTTATGTTTATATGGGTTTAACAAATCGATGTTGAGGTCTCCCCCCACAAACATGACTTTATGATTTAATCCTGAAAAGTGCTCCTCCATCCAGTTAGAAAAAACATCTATATCAGAGCCAGGTGTTCTATAAATAGAACTCACAATAATATTTTTCTTTTTTTGCCTTGTAATCTCTACAGTAAGGCATTCAAGTGTATCATCCACCACCATTGTCTTATTTTCCATTACTTTGTAACTATAGTTGGAGTCTATAAACATAGCTACGCCCCCTCCATGCTTGTTCTTTCTGTTCATACTTATAAATTCATAACCATCAATAGAAAACTCAAATTCTCTATCATTATTGATCTATCATTACTATGAATACTAAGTTTTGGCGCCGACTGCACAAGAGCTAAGCCTCATCAGAAAACATGAGTTTGTAAAAGCTCATCAAGCTCCCATTACAAGTGTAGCAACGTTTAGCCGTTTTATTTGATGCCACGATTAGCAGCATTTGCACAAAAGCTAAAGGCTATGCAAAGCTTCAAATTAATGTTACACTGAACACATCATCAGAAAAATTGTGAGCCACAATAGAATCTATATACATATTTTCTTAGTCCTCATAAATCAAACTTTGAGTTAACTTTTGACTAACTTTACACTAAAATGAATAGGCGAGAATGTTAAAATGGAGCTTGGGACCAGACTGTGTTTGAGTCGTCTGAACATTTCACTCCTGCAGCCCTCGTCTCACCTGGTGCGCCTGGTCCTGCAGTGCTCCAGCAGAGGGGACTGGGGGCTGTATCCTCCTGGCGGCCCGCCTCGGGGAGCCCTGCTGGGGGAGGAGCTGGGAGACTGGGAGTACGGGGAGGATACCCACCGCTGGGGTGACTGAGGAGAGGCAAACGGCCAGGGAGGGACCCTCTGCTCCTGACGCACCACTGCACACAGGCAGGGACAGCAAGACTGTCAGCTTTCACGTCAGCACTTTTTCATTAAAGCGTTTTCACACAAACACTCACACACACACAACAGCTGTATAGAGAATGGGATCACAGGTCACTTTTCAAACGTTATGGAAACAACCTTTTATGTTCCATGTTTGTAATCTGTATTTCGATTCTAAAATCTCCACTTTCTTCGGTTACTTTGATATTAACTTGACACTTCAAGGAATGGCAACAGAGTGCAGCCAAAATATCTAATCTAAGGTATGACACACAATTACAGGTCTGACCATAGGGATTTTTAAAACCAGACCAAATGATGTGATAAAAATATAGTAACTATTAGACAACAGTGTAATCCTCACTTTAGAAGAAGAAGACGACATAGACACTTTACTATGACCGTGGTCACGTTTCCTCTGTTAATCAGTAGACTACATACATTGGTCACCATACCAGCGGGTTAATCCGCGAGTAAGTGAATGAAGGCTGTTTTAATCATTTGGCATGGTCATTATTTAGATAATTCTGATAAAGTTGACATTCTTGTTCTACAAAATGTTTACCTTCTCTCTCCATTAGTGAATATGGCTTGATCTCTCCTTCTGCCCTTCTTTGGGGAGTCTTTCTCAACTGTGCCGCTGTGGAGCATATCCCACAGTGAGACCAAACAGTTTACAAAACAATATCAATAAATAGCAGCATAGCAATGGAATTATTAACCATTTAAAACTACAATGAACAGTCCACATGCAGCCATGCAGTCATCTACAAAGTGTCAGTTGAGAACTTTTGACATTTTTTACTTACAACAAAAAATGCTGTGTGTAGCCAACTTAAGCTGTACATTATCAGGGTGCCTTTTTAACTCGCAGCACAGTAATAACATGGTAATTGGATTGAAATAACATTTTAATACCAAGAGAATACTAGCCAGGTATTTACCGAGGTTATTTATATGACCATGAAGTAAAGTGAAAAGGGGGGTGGGTCCTATAATTATGGTAATGACTAAGGGTTGCAGGACACTGTGAACGTTTTGGCCTTTATACATGTAGCATTTGAATAGAACAGCGAACCCGAACGCAATCACATGCATTTCCGAACATGTTTGTAGAGGTGTGAACTAGGGATGCACCAATACAGATATAGATCATCTCGGATATCTGTGCCTATTCAGGATAAAATGCTAGATTGGGTATCGGTTCCAAATATCTGATGCTAAAAACGGGTATGGGTTATGGATATGCCCAAC
The DNA here is from genome assembly GCA_021464625.1 of Proterorhinus semilunaris. NCBI lineage: Eukaryota > Metazoa > Chordata > Actinopteri > Gobiiformes > Gobiidae > Proterorhinus > Proterorhinus semilunaris. The sequence goes on from CM038360.1 coordinate 25,660,627, forward strand.
CTCCTTTAAAAGATCTTAACCTGTAAAATTCAGTCGTTAAATTAGTTTGACTCCCCACAAATATACATTTGATTACCGTGCAGTTGGTAGCATTGCTAATGATATGTCAACAGAATGGAAGACTTCAACTACTGAGTACAGAAGATGACTCAAGTACCTTCATTGAAGATGGACAACTCCTGTACGACTGAGAACTTACACAGATATGTCAACAGAAGTTATGATTGGGTCATTTAAAGTAATGAAATGATATTGGCCATTGTTGATAGCTTCAGTGGTCGTTTATTGGAATGGAGGCTTATCTGTATAGCGCTTTTCACATGACAGAAGTCACCCAAGTGTCGGAGATTTGTTCTACATTCACTCCACACACAGTGGTTTAATGATGATCATATTACTTTAGGTTAGAAGTCAATCTAACCTATTGCTTGCGTCATGTAGTCGAGGCTATTTACCGTAGAAAGGTTCAGTGATCGTTGCTGATTGGGCCGCCTGGGATTGCAGAGGGCGCTCAGAGCTTTGTCTGATCAGAGGGTCAGGTCATAAGTGATGTTATTTAAGCAAATGTATTGGTTAAAAATCAGTCAAATGACTGAGAACAGAATATAGGCACATGAAACACTCAAGCTTCAGTTTATCTGTTTAAAATAAAGGCTTATAGGCAATTATCTTTATGTTTTGATACATTTGTGGGGGCTACGGCTTGATTACATCAGGCGCAGGGGGGGCTTCAAGGAAAGATGGTTGGGAACCACTGTCCTGACTAGACGACAAATAACAAGCCTATTGAGAAAGTCTCATCGTATCAAATTAAAAATAATTGACTGACTCATCGGTAAGTCTACATGGTTTGGGTCCCAATGGCGGATATTTTGATGTTTGCAAGGGATATTATTGTAATGCCTGGATTGCGTTCTTTCACGTAATCACTATAATTACCATGTCATTTGTTATTTCCCATTATCATGCTATTACTGTGCTGTAATGTAAATTGCTGCACATGTTCCATTAAACTTACATGGGCAGCATGCAAAATAATGTGCATTTTAATCTTAAACCTGAACATTGCAATCATCATCATTATTATTAACACTGACAAGGGTTGTGGATACTAATTCAAAGCCTGTGGATATTGCAATGATGAGCAAGGAAGATGCAGTGTCTAAAATGGCCGTCTAAAAACAAAGGGCGGTAGGATGAGAACAGAAGTGTGTCCTTACAAATAGCCGTACATCCCCTGATCCGTCAGAGGAGCAGAGTGCGTGCCTGAGTGCGTGACAGATGACAGCAGAGATAGATATGACCTCAAAAAAGAAAAATGGAGGCGTCCCACTTGTACATAACTTACAAAACATGAAACGTGTGGAAATGCTACATGCAGAACAGCCACCAATGACATGTACCATCACCGAATGCTGTTTTAATGAGTTTGTGGTGCTGGAGGATTGGAAACTGTCAAGATTTGAACTACTATGCATGATTTAGCTTGAAACATTAATACAGAAAAGGGATTCTTGTTTTATACTGTACAATTTCTATATTTTTTCCATGCGTTTGTCTTCTGTAGAGAATTGTAAACAAATATGTCCTTCAATGAAACAGAAGAAAATGTTACCTGACTTGTCGAGGAAGAATCCCTCAAAAATCACAAAGTTGTTGACCTGAATGGAAATGAGCGGATTAGTGCCAGTGTGATTTACAGCAGATTTACTCTTACATTGTCTGCATTGAACACTATGGTGCCTTGGACGAACTGAAGTGTTTTTTGTCTTCTTGGCACAACAATAGGCCTTGTGTATGAATGTTGGATAGTAACATGATGCCAACTCCCTTGGCTAACAAACAACTGTTTCCTTTACTTGTTTTACTCCTATGGGGAGTTAAAATAAAAAATATTAAAATGGGACATGGCCGAAAACATGCAGATGACAGTGGTTAATCACTTACAACATGTTACAAACTGTATGTACAATGCAAGAACTAGAGGAGACTTCCTTTATAAATGTGGGCATTGTAGCCTTGAAGCTAAAGGCTAATGTTTGATGCTGATTTTATGCTAATTAGCCGCGTTAATTGAGGATTTAAAACTTATTCAATTTTTAACAGGAACAGGACACAGTTACAGGAAGTTAGCGAAAATATTCCATGCATAGAGCCTACGCCAGACAATGTGGGTGACTCCACATGACTCAAACGCCGTTCGTTATCTGAGCTTGTTCCTGAGAAATGTGTGCTTCTTGCGTCTGTAAACTAACAGCTTCCTGGACCTGTTTGAATTGTAAACAGCCTGTAAACAGTTTAGGCTGGATTTTTAAGTCCAAGCTAAAACAACACAATGGCATTTGCCTATGTACTGTGCAAGAAATGATAAGATGTGACCCTCTGGTCCAAAAAGTTGATTGACAGTGCTCCTACTGCCCCACATTGGATGTTCTAACTACTATTTGGACTTTGACGTTCGGCAAACAAATGCTCTCTCTCATCAATGAAGCAGGTATAGCGTAACGTCACCTTGCCCTGGTGTGATAATAGAACTGGTTCATCTAGATGTTTTCAATGACTCCTTCCGTCTGCAGTTATCCTTCACTGACTGCCATCAAATAGAGGATCAGTTATCTTTGGTCAAGAATGGCACAGCAGCTATTTGCTTCACTAACCTTTTGTTCACAATAGCAATGTCGAATGTTATAACATCGTTCCCTTATCAAGTACATACTGTAACTGGAGTTGTATTTTGCTTTGCCTTTCCTTCTTTAACTGCTCGGTTTATCTGCTTTTCCTGGATTTCGTCAGGTCATAGCGAGCGTAGCAGGGACACAAAACATTCCTTTAAGGGCCATAAATCAAACGCAGTGCGCTCATCAGGCAGTATTGATTTGCTAGCATGCCATTGGCCATTGGCACTGATTTGCCCAGTCACTCACTCTTTACTGTCTTTTCCCTACATAGACATAATTTCACATTATAAAATATTAATGCTAATTTACACTACAGAATGTTTTTAAGCCCCAATGACGTATGACACTGTTGGGAGAAGACTAATGTATTTGTCGAGACCATAGACCCGTAATAGCAAGAATTACAACATTTTCACAATTTCCTTCCTCATTATGACTGTTCTAAAGCGGTCCGTAGTGGAGCAATCAGAGAGGGAGGAAGCCTAATTGGCTGATAGCATCGCCTCCTTTGCCTCCCGCAGGACAAAATAATGCACTCCCATCTTCGACAACACTTTTGTACTGGGTATACAAAGATTCTACATGAAGAGCTACTGCACCACTACTTGGCTTGGTATTCCATATTTCATAAGCTAAAGGCAGTGTACGTACAGCAGTATGCAGTGGATGGTTTACAAAAGCTAAAAGTAAACCTGGGTTACCTTATGCCACATGCAGCTAAGTGGTCCTGTATTGTACTTTATTCTGGCTTTTTAAACAAACGTAGGACCTTTAATTTGAACACTTCCTGTCGAGGGGTGAGCTTCACGGATCTCAGAGTATAGCATAAGACACTGAATGGTAGTACCTGAGGGATACTTTGTTTCAGATTGTAGTGCTTGGACAGGAAGGACAGGAATTTGGGAGAGGGTCTATCGTAGGCCATCAGCACAGGCTCCACGTGTTTGTGCTGTGAAACCAAACAGGAAAACATGCACATTAGCAGAATAAAAGGCTTTTTCAACTACTAAATACAAAATGCTAGCTGAGGGTAAATGACTTTCTGATGAGTATTTTGATGGTGTGAAGAATTTGAGAATCACAGGCAAATACACATTTTTCAATAGTGTGCAAGATATTTTTTTGTATAAAATAATACGATTTGTAAACAATTTGGATATTTGATTGTGAAAAATTTAATGAACAAAATAAATGGACAAAAGAAAATGTCAGCAAAACCTGCAACTGAACATGTTTTGCACCAAAAATTTAGTATCTTCCAACACGAACGTAGTAAATAAATGTCGCACTAACCAATAAAACCACTGGGAATCCTGTGCAAAATCGGCAAACATTTAGGTAAATATAAGAATTACCGGTAAGTCATTTCCAATTATTCAATGGTGTTAATCATTATCGTCTAGGCCAGTGGATCCCAAAGTCGATGAGGTACACCAAATTATGTCAATACAATATTATTTATGACATTTAAATGTATGTCATTTTTTATTGAAAAATTTATATTTGATAGAAATTGAGCCAAATATATATTTTTTGTATTTAAACAAACATCTTTAAACCAGATTGTAAATGTTTTCCATAAATACTAATCCTATTTTACCGTGGGGGGGTTGTTGGTCTAGTGATTTTGGGGTTTACGGCCTGAAACGTTTGGGACCCCCTGGAGCATTTACCAGGGCGAACTCCACCTTAGTCCCATAGTTAAACAAGTATCTAAGCCTAAGCAACTCAAATGGTTAAACAAATGAATAATTGAAATTTCAGTTTGCGACTTATGCGTGTCTGAGCCTTTTCTTCTTCCTGAATATTTCAGCTGTCACAGCTGAAATATTCAGGAAGAATATATTCTAATATTCTATTTTGTTTTGTTATTGCCAACGTTAAAATTGTAAATTTTACAAGACGTGTAATCACTCGGGACAAAGAAGGGTGGACCATTTTTGGAGATGCTTTTGTGATTGCCTTCTTTAGTCCAGGAATGTCCTGTTAAAACACAGCCTCCCCACATCACATTTCTATCCCAACATTGACACAACTCCTTACAGCTGCCTCTACTTCCCATAAGGAGCACCTTTACCTGAAGCATGAAGTCAAAGAGCTGCAGCCCGTAGCCGTGTCGCTGCATGTTGTCCGATATGTAGAAGTCCAGTATACAGAGCGGCTCGGCCTCTATGTGAGCGCCCTGTCTGTCCTGGGAACACACACACACTTATCAGAAAACTAAACAAACATGGAGGATAGCAAAAAGAAGGACACGGAATGACTTACCAGCAGGAACAGCTTCTTATAGCCCACTTTAAGAAAACCCACCGCTGCTCCCCGGCCTCTGTGAGGGACACGAAGACAAGTCAGATGTAAATAGAAGGTACAGAAGGCACAAGATTGTCAATGGTAGAAGTGGTGGTATTTGGTGATAGCAAGTCAAATTTAAAGTGCATATGACAGGTTTGAACCCTTTTGTAATAATGACTTCATTTGATGGATGATATCAGTGGTAGTATTTCGGTGAAGTGGAAACACAGTCACATCCAATAGCCACTAAACATCATCTTTTAATGTTAATGATAAGGGAAAACGCATGAAAACTAATGTCATACTTCAATATAGGGCCTGGCTTCACTACTCATTAGTATTGAAACAGAACGCTCAATTCAAAACGGTCCGGGAAACCGTTGGCTAACAGAAGTACGCATTTGTAGGCAGAGGCTCAGATAGCCAACGGCGTTTCTGTGATTTCTATGACCCTCTATGTATGTCACTTCCTGTCCAAACGTTTGTGCTTGGTCTGACTTCAAAAAGAGGAGACCGTCGAATCCTGCGATAAAAGGTCAGAGCATTGAATCAGTGCAAACTCCAGAGTCAACTTTGGTGATGACTCACACTCTGTGCTCTTTACGGCACTCTGGAGTGAACCCCATTTCCCAGTAGGACTGTGTGACTGTAGCAGTACCAGCGTGCTGTATACAGACAGAGCACACTACATGCACTGTGCTCAGGCTGGGGCGCAGTGCAGCCTGTGCCAGGTTGGACAGGCCGTTTCACTCTTTCCTTAGCCTGGCTATAGCTGCCTAGATTTAGTCCACGGACAGGCTGCAACAGTTTTTATTTAATGGCATTTCAAGGTGCGGGAATAAATGGGCAAAGGCTAAACCAATCATAAAAGAATGGAGACAGCGGTAGATTACTTCAAAATCAAGCGACCTGGCTAGAAGCAGAGAGTTTCAAAGTACTCCGTTGCTAATTAGCCGTCCTTGGAGCAGTGCCAAAATGTCTTAGTTTGTGTAGAGTACATGGAGTAAAGCTGGGGACAAAATAGCCAATAATTCCAGTCTTTAAGTGAGTTTGTAGAAATTTCCACTTTACACAACTGAACTTTTATAGACAGATTGATTTCCAACCAAATCAGACATTATGGCGCCTTGTACTATATGACAAAGGTTTGCTGGTCTCCCTTGTCAAATAAAAGAGAGCAACACTGTACAATGCTTTAATTGAAATTGTAAAAGCCATTTCTTGTACATGTTGTACTGTTGTAATGTTGAACGAGGGCGCTCATGAAAAAAAAAAGTCTCTCATCGGGCCTTTCATGTATGAATAAAAGATAATAAAAAGGAAGTTTGCCCACATGTAATCTGCTGTGTTTATTGGCTGCTGGTCATATTTGGGCTGTTTGATTCACCACAATTGGGGGCGTGGTCAACCCCCCCCCTGCTGAACTGCCTTCATCCAGTCATGACTCCGGAAGACACAGCGCGACTGAAAAATCAACGTACATTTGGGAGAGAAAAAAAAACTGGCATTGTGTGTCCCCAGCTTTAGTCAGGCCCCTAACAGCCAGACGACATATTCCTGGGTGTAGAGGCTAATTACACGCAAACAATTGTTTATTTTATTCAAAGAATCATCTCCCTGCAGTTCAGAAAACAATTCCCGCTGATTTTTGTGGACTGTACAATAGAGTATTTGGTGCAGGGCCTACCCGTTCCTCTCTCCATCCTTCATGAGGTACAGCTCGTGCTTTTGGCTCTGCAGTTTGGAAGCACTTGTTATAGGCGCCGTCAGCTGCTGGGCCTGGCAACACACATTAATAATTCACCATGTTAAAATACTTTCCATTTTGGCACCCAATCGTTACAGTATTACATTCACGCCAACGGGACAACACTGTGTAAAACTAATACTGAGACACACTAGGAACAATGGTTTTCACACAGCGCTGGATTGAGGAAGTATTCATTCTTAGGTTGGCATCTGACACAATAACTTTCCAAATCGTGGGCAATGAACTTGGCAGACACACTGAGGGTTTGGACATGTGTGACTGAAACATAACAGATCGGTGTGATTCAGCAGTAGAAGAAAAAAAACAAATTAAAAGGCAAACCTGTGGGCTGTACCTTTGCGGCTCGCTAATTTAAACAGTACTCTATGGCAAAGAGACACACAGGGCAAGTAAAAGGGGGGAGTTCTATGCTTGAAATATTTCACTCTTCCTCATAGACGTGTCTGTACCACGTTGCCCTCTGGTGGTACAAACCTGAGCACATAGCGTCTCTACTTTCCCCGCAAGTTAAGAAGAGCTCTCTGTTATGTGCAACTTCTACAGAGGGACTATAGAGAGCATCCTGACCAGCTCCATCACTGTGTGGCACGGCGCCAGCACTGCCTCCTGCCGAAGGAGCCTCCAGCGCATCGTGAGAGCAGCGGAGAAGATTTGTGGAGCTCCTCTCCCCTCCATTAAGGACATGTACTCCACCCGTCTCACCCGCAAAGCCGTCAGAATCACCAGGGACCCTACGCACCCATCACAGTCTCTTCAAGATAATGCCTTCAAGGAGGAGACTGCGGAATCTACGAGCCAGGTCCAGTCGACTTAAGAAGAGTTTCAAACACAAGGCCATTGGGAAGCTGAACTCCATGCCCTCTCTCCCACCCCTCTTCCCCCACCCCCCGCTCCACAATCAAGGATGAGAGAAATCTAATTTAAAATAATTCACATGGTTTGACAAATAAAAAATCTTGATATGTCAGAAGTAGTGAGCGATGAGACAGGATGTACCAAAACAATTAGGGAAATATGTGTTCTGTTGCAGTGCAAGATAAAGATTTTCCACCGTCAGAAAAAAGGCTGCTCTATTTTCGGTATTTTAGCACGGTGGATGAACTAAAAACATATTCCAGGAAAAAAAAAAATGAAGCATCGATCTGATCTATATTCATACTTGCGTGTAAGTGTAGCTGAGGACAAACTTTTTTTTCTTTCTCTTAACGCAATTGGCCCGGATGTGAACACTGAAAGAGAATCGCATTGCCAATCTTCCATAAAAATGCATCATCAGTGCTCATGTCTGCCCGGTCAGACGTCTTTGGTTGGGCATTTGATCTCTCCAGAGAGTGAAAACACCATTATTGATCCTTGGACTGTCACAATATCCCCAACCCTATACATTGCTATTACCACATACCTTTGCAGATGCACTCCCCAGTTCATCCAGCACCGTGGCAATATTTTCCTGGAGATCTGGCCTATGGAAAAAGATCAACGTAATTTGATTGAATGTTCTTTTTGAAATTGTCCAGCAGTGCGCATGTGTTGCATTATGCTGCTTGTTTTCTAAGTGCTTCCAGTAAATGCTCGCCAGTATACCCTCTTTCACTCAATTACACGCCAGACTGCAGATGGCCCCAGGGTGTGTCTTAAATCCACCAGTAGGAGCTTACTACTGGTGGAGTAAGCCGTGGATTTTCTGCTTGGAACAGTGATTCTACCATTATATTACCCTATGTTTATTCCTATGGAAGCAACCTATTACAATATGGTCAATTGCATAACATTTCAATGGTTAAATCTGCAGTCACAATGTTAAAATATGTTTGTTGTGAACAGGTTCATGGTCAAAATCTCTGTAAATGTTTAACATCTCTTCTATCTGCACATTTTCACTTGAAAGCAAAACACAATAACAATCTAATGAAATAGCCTTGAAAGTAGTCCCTATAGAAGAGCATTGGCCCACAATAATACTAGCCTGTTTGTGGACTTGTTTGCTGACAATCATCACCAACAATTGTGGATTTTCTATTTGGATTTTTCTTTTAAGAAAACAGTGCTTCAACCACACGCTTCCATCTGAGATTTTAACACAATCAAATCTTAAAATAAAATGCCGTTTCATGTGCATTCGTGCAATAAACCTCGCAAAACAAGGGTGATGTCTCACCTTCCAGCTGATTTACGACCAGCAACGAGAGTGTGGTCCAAGATGGTAATCCTCTCGGGGAATAACTGGTTAATATCAAACGGGAACTCCATGGTGAAAAAGCCACAAATCTAAGGTATTTATTTAGAGGGAACAATCAAAACAAGGCTAATGACAGCAGCAACTAGCTACCTGATGCTAACTAGCTAATATGCTAAAGGTCTATTTGTCAATACATGCAATGGTACAAAAATCGGAGCGTACAATTAACTGCAGGATGAACTAAATGTCAAGTTGAGCAGGAAAAATGCTACAGAAAGAGGATTCCCGGAGGCACCTGCTGCAGTATTTACATGGTCAGTGCAGCTCCATTGTGTCTGTCACTGTGGATGCGAGTCCCTCCCACTACCCGGCAACACCGTAATGGATGGAATAGACGAGCGGGAGATTTTATGCTACCGGCAACAAATAAAGTGCTTAATACATAAATAGGATTATAAGGGATTTTCTGCATTATTAGTTTGGAGTAAGCAATGAAATGGTCTCATAGAAAGCAATTGGTTGCCTTTACCAGTTGAGGAAAACAGTTTAGGTGACTCTATTTAGTATTTTACGGTACAGCGTTGCCAAGCGCCACTCAACAAATCGAACAAATCAATTTTTGCGCCTGTTTAAATTTTTCATTATTTGGTTTCAAACACGTGGCGTTTTATTACATTAAGCTTGTGTGCCTCCTGGTCAGTTAAATAGGCACTATTTACATCACTGTATCACTTTTTACACCGGCACATCTTACCATATTTTACTTTTTATTTTTTATTGTATCTTTTTGATGTAAATATTTTTTATGCATGCCCCTATAGCCTTATAGTTTAAAGTTGTATAGCTTATTTTTGTTATCTAAATTCTGTGTTATGTTTATGTCGCACGTCTGCACTGAGAAAAATTCCTAGTTTGTGAACCTGTTCTCAAACAATAAAAACTAGTCTGATTCCGATTCTCCTATTCACTACCCTATGCATACTCGATATGGTCATTAGAGGTTTAAATAAACTTTATTTAAAAAGAAAAGAAAAACACAATACAATTGCATCAGAATTTTGAGAATAATTTTTTCCCCTTAAAAAGTCACATTTATGGAACAGGTCAGGTCTGTGCTCAATAAAGTAAAGTAAGGGACAGGTAATGTCCGGCCATTACCAGATTGTGACTACATTGTGATTCTGAGCCCATTGCGTCTCAGTTGCTCACCCATGTCACTGATGTTGCGGCGCAGCTGGCCGAAAGTGCCACTGATTCCTTTGGGGTAAGAGTTGTAGCACACTTTGGAGGCGTCCAGGACACAAAGTGCATCTGCTCTGTCAGAGTGGGACGCTTTATGAAGCCGCTTGTGTCTGAGCTTAGCGCCTGGTCAGGTGTGAACTGTGGGCAGAGGTCACATTCATTTTAAACAGGACCGTATGTGACAGTATATTTGAATCGAACAGATCCTAAAGATTCAGCCTCTCATCACTAGTAACAAGACCAAAGGCACTGTAGTGTACCTCATATCCTTCGGGAGCATGTCCCCTGATGACTCTGGGCATCATCTCCAAAACCCATCATGTCACACAGCACCAGAGCACCATCCATTTTCTTCCGCTTTAGCCGGGGCCGGGTCGCGGGGGCAGCAGTCTCAGCAGAGATGCCCAGACTTCCCGATCCACGCACACCTCCTCCAGCTGTTCTGGGGGGACCCCGAGGCGACACCAGGCCAGCTTGGAGACATAGTCCCACCAGCGTGTCCTGGGCCTTCCACGAGGCCTCCTCCCAATGGGACATGCCTGGAGCACCTCCCGAGGGAGGCGACCAGGAGGCATCCGGAACAGATGCCCTAGCCACCTCAGCTGGCTCCTTTCGACGTGGAGGAGTAGCGACTCAAGTCCGAGCTCCTCCCGGATAACTGAGCTCCTCACCCGATCTCGGATGGTGCGGGTGCTGATCCTCATCCCGGCCGCTTCACACTCGGCTAAAAAGGTTCACTAAACTAAAACTATGACTAAAGTCTCCTGATATTGTCCAGTTTGAAAGAGCCTCATATTTAATAATAATTTAATAATTTAATTCAATGGCAAAGGAACATATTTATGCTTTGTTCATGTGTGACAAGCTCCATAAAGCAGTGCTATGTGATTAAATAAGAACAATCGGTCAAACGAAGACACGTGCCCAACGTGTCCGCTGGAGGTCGCCATTTCGGCTGCGTGTCATATGACACCTGTTAATCCTTGTGTTGATTGGTTTGACGCACGGGGTGAGGGAAATCATTGCGCCCGACGGCTGATTGCCGTCCTCTGCTAACCTTTTCCACCTAGGAAACATGGCTACCATTGAGGTCACCGAGGTCCGGACCTCGGTAAAATGTTAGCTTTTTTTTAAGACACATTGAATCCTTTACTGCGCAAATGAATGTTGTGAACACGCGCTTATACAGGCGGAAGAGCCTTCTAACGCAGATGTGGATGAACTTGTTCTGGACCTAAATGTGTCCACTCTAAAACCGAACCTCAAGAGCCGCTTTGGACCCGAGTGTAAAACTCCGCGGAGGCCGGAAGCGCGGCTGAGGCTGTGCGTCAGCGCCATGGATCTATTATTAGCGCACGCTACAACAGCAATGCAGCAGCGGCTTTAGCATGAACCGCGCCAAAATGTTATCGAGTTGCAAATTCTTTACTATCTGTCATAAAGAGAGAAGAGCCTGTGCGTGCACCGTCAGACTGATGGTGACTTCGATTTACAACAGGAGGTTTCCTCTCATTCTGATCCGAGGAGCGAGAGGAGGAGGAGACGTGTCTGCGGCCGCATCCTTCCCCTCCTCTGCCGCGTGGCTTATCTGTCACATGCAAAGATTGCGTGTCTTAAACCAGCGCATTCACATTTGTTTCTACCGGTGGTTTGACAGTACGAGGGGGCGGGGCCAGAGCGCAGAGTCCAAACCAGAGTCTGATGTTCAGAATGAGCTGGTCACTGGGACAAAGCAAAACACTCAGCTTTACCCATTCACACTAACAGCCTCGTTTTCAGAACAATTAAAAACTGACATTTTAATTTAATATGTTTGTATTTATTTAGGACAAGACATTTTTAATAGTCTATCACTCAGGCGAGCAAAAATGTGTGGAAAAAATGTGGAAAACCTGCTTCACTGTAATAATGGATGAAATAGATATTAAATCGCTATTTTATACGATATTCATGGTGTCAAAGTAGGGGCCTCATGTAGCCTCACTCAGTCCAGTCCTGTATAGTCCTGGTATAGTCCGAGTAAAATGCACTCACTACATTCACTCAGGCTTCCTGCTGTCCCCAAACGGTCTCCAAAAGAGCGACAAAAAGCAATTTTTGAAAACAGCTAAAGGATGAGATGAAAGTGGTTTTGATCACTTAAAATACAGGAAATTACATCTCAATCTTTAAAAAAAATTCAGGGGGGAGGATTCCCAGACCCCCCGGTTTAAAGAATTATCCGGGACTCACTATTTTGAAAATCCTGGCTACGGCCCTGCTAGGAAACCCATAGAAACGTATGTTTTGGTGTATGTTTTTGTCCGAATTGCTACAGCAACTTTTCACGCAACAACGGCATCATTTTCGTACTGCTAACTCTTTTGTTTAGCGTTAGCGAACGTAAATAATCACTCCACAAGGGCGCGCTCCTGTGGGCCGAATGCGACGCCACCATGTTTTGACTGGTAATGCTGTGACAAAAGCTGCCTGTGACCAATAACAAAGTTTACATCACATATAAATGAAATGTATTATTACCGGCAGCCTAAAAATAAACTCTATATTATAACTTTCCTTCCTTACCTAATAGCACAGAAGCACACAGAGAAGTACTGTCTCTGTCAGGGGCGAGGCTAAAAATAATTGAAGCACCCCTAAAAATGTCAGGCCAAAAATATAATAACACACATAAAATCCACACTAAAAAGTATTATGTACTTCTATAATATATTTCTGAGTTGGTTTATTAAAATATGTGTATTTAAAGAAATAAAGCATAAACACCATAACACCCCTCCTCACTAAATGATTTGGTCCGATGTCTCGTTGCTGTAGCCAAGCTCTGCCCCCCTCAGACTCACTGGAGTTTGAACTTTGGTGCTGGTCTTCAACAACACATACGGAGTAAATCATGATTGTAGGAATGTCATTGATGTCATAGAGAGGCTCTCCACATCACAAGCTTTTGGCCAGTTTTTATTTTTTTTTAAATCCGTCTCATATAGGGGAGACCGGGTATGGTTGTAACACTTTCTGCTTCAGCACCTGTAACTCACTGAATTTTTGAGCTAGAGTTCTCCAACTTTTATACAAAGTGCCCACATTTGTTAACTACAAATGGCACCAATTCAAACCTCTGCAAGAATATCACAGACCTCGTGAGGTGATGTGAAATACATGGTGGTCCTTTGTTACAACCTACCCCACTACCGGGGTAGGTTGTAACACATGCTGGGGTGAGTTGTTACAGTTCAAATACAGGTTTATTTAAATAAAAGAACAATCCAGAACGATGTCTCTCTCTCTAACCTGTCATATGCTTAACCTCACGTGGAGTCAGTCCATAACACAGGTCTGCTGTCTGAGTCAAATAATGAGCCAACACTTCCTCCTGCCCCTCAGAGGAAACTCTGTTGATGCTTCAGTGTGACCTGCACTGGGATGATCACTGGACCCCGGTCTCTCAGCCTCTGCTGTGTTTTACAGGATCTGCTCAGTGTTACATGGCAGATCCCATGTGCCTTTGCAACCGATCTGACCTGCCCTTCTCTCTGACCTCATCAGATGCTTTTTTTTTAAAACATTAGCTGGCACAAATCTGTCAGTCTTTCTTTCCACTGTTTAGGCATTCTGTAAAAGTATTAAAATCAAGTGTTATTAGTTGTATATAGGGGATGATTGTGTTACAACCTGTCAGCCATTGTTCAGCTAGTTCTATTAGCATAGTGGTTTGAAATTATCAGGGGAAATGTGCGTCACATTTTGCCTGAGAAACTACAATTTAATCTAATGTAAGTCACATGGTTTTATGCGCAATAGTATAAGGACTAAACAAATTATAGTCTTGGTAAAAAATAGATTTTCTTATCTCAAAATCATCGGTGACACAAGAAGAGGGAGAAATTCATACAGCTCTAACTCACTTGTGAAACTTCTGCACAATAGAAGCAAAATAAAGAGTTATAACTGCCATATGCTCTTGAGAGAATTATGTAATTTATAAGATTAGCATCTTATAAATTGTTATAACAAATCATGTCTCATTTTGGATATATGTATTTTGACAATTATGTTGCAATGTAATGTGTTCATCTAAAATGCATCAAATTACAGGAAATTGCATATGTTCGGCTGGACATTTTCGGAGCGAGAACCCCTCCCCCGACCCCTCAGGGGCTAAACACCCCTAAAGTTGAAACTCTAAAATCGCCCCTGGTCTCTGTTCAATCGAGCGCACTCTTTTCAACCGTTGTTATGAACGGATCTGCCGCCAGATGGCACTGTTTTCACAAATAAAACAGTGCCATAACAGAGTTTTAAAGGGAATGTTGACGGATGAAGATCATTATAACAGCCTCTACAATTATTGCACCGACTACTAGCTACTAAAAATGTGCAAAGAATATTTAACGTTTTGTTTGACATCATAAAACACAGCAATGTGCTGGGTTCACGGCGTTCTATTTATACAGCTGGAAAGCAGGTACAATGATTTTTTGAGTTTGATTAATTTTGGTGTTGTACAGAGAGAGAGAGATCATGGAACCAGACAATAATATTAATGATAGTTTTTGTAATTCATACATTTTATTTTTAGATATTACATGTGAAAGTGTAATATGAACTGGCTCCTGCGCCCTACATGGAAGAGTGACATCATCATATTCTAGACCCTTAAAACAACCAATATAGTATGAGTAGGCCTATTAGTTAGTTTTAAAAAGAACTATTCTGCAAACAGGGGGATCTCAATAGTCTCTATCGGCTGCATTATATTATCAGAATGCAGTTATTCAGCCGTTTATCCAGTCTTAGCTGTTGGTTAAGGACATAGATTAACTTCAAACGGAAGTGGCAGCAGGCTTACTACTAAAAGTCCTCGTTCCCAAGTAGGTCATGAAAACTTGATGTGGTTTTGAGAAGGCCTTGTGTGACGCAATCTCAGTTACAATGACTCATGGTTAGACAGTGGCGACCTGCACAAAACCACAAGTTTCACTGTTAGTATTTCTTCACCTGTTTCCTCCTCCAACCGGCCTCGCTCTCCACTAGTTTTACTACTACGACTGCAATTGTACCTAATGTCATCAGGCTGTTGCATAAGTACGGTGTTTCTTCTCCATTTTAGACAATGGCGAGTCAATGGCGTGTCATGCGCCGACAGGTTCAGTGATTCACGCAGGCTGTTGCATCGCCTCGGCCTCATTTGACGCGGTGCACAGCGGAGACATATGACATAAGACTGAGTCGAGTTGTGAAGGACGTCAAAATAGTTGTTGTTTTCTTGCATCCGTGGACACACTGTCAGGAGGATGGTCCACGGGGGTCTGCAGTTAGTATTAAGTTGGCTCTCGGGCTATTGGTCTAGGTCAGGGGTCAAAGGCTTCCTACGTTTTTACACGCTCCTGACACGTCACATTTTCGATGCAGTTTGTTATCCGCATGTTGTTGGACACGCTCTCAACACATTTGGGTAAACGTAGAAAAGAATCAAGCAGGAACTCAACTGATTTTCTTGAATTATGTTGAAATATCATCTTGGTACCACCCTAGAAGCATATTAGTACGGGTTTTATTAAAGCATAAATAGCTCTCTGCCGTGTTTGTTACATAGAAGTGGCTCACGGGTAAAAAAAAAAAAAATGAATTCGAATTACAAAATGCCGATACACTGACTAAACAATCGAATAAATACATGAATAGTGAACTTGCTCTAAGTACTTAATGTGGCACTTTTGGGCTTCTTCAGTACAGGGTTCATCAAAACTTGCAAAACCCTGTTTTTGGAACGGAAACATGGATTTACAGTGTTTTTAAAATAAAAAACACACAAACAAACACAGACAAATGAGCAAAAACTTCAAAAATATTGTCCAAGACTGGACAGCTTGAAGTCTTTAGGGGCTCTGTAGGGTCTCATTAATCGCCTTCAGTTGTTTATTGTACTTTTGCATTTTGAGTGAGGGCCAGAATCACCACTGTCCATGCCACTAGACAAACGACATAATATAATCAAAAGATGTCTGTCGAAATGTAGAGTGTTTAATTTGTGTCCTTTAGTATATATATATATATTGTGAAAAAATGTTGTTATGGCTCTACCTATTCTGATCTCACTCCCTAAAATAGGTAAACTGACGCATTTTTTACATTCACTCAAATTCCTTAGACATTTTATCTGCTAAAGATTTAATTTTTATGTCAGGGCTAAGCTTTATTTCTCAGCCAACAAAACAACTTACTCTCCTTTACTCTGTTCTGTTCAAAAGTTGTGATGTTGGTTTTCCCAATGCTATGCCTTGTTCAATTTCTTATGAAATCAACAATATGGATTTTCTGAATCGAGGGGTTTAAAATAGCAAGAAGATCATGCCAAGACAAACCAACGATATAAATGTCTGTGTCGATAGAATAATTTTAGAAATATAACTTACCTTGTATCACATTAATTATCGCATTTTTGAGGGACTATTTTCTAGCAGATCACTCGGCCACTACGTTGCTTACAACCACGAAGCTGATGCTGCTCAAATATACGTTATTTTAAATGCAAAATGATAAAAATTATTCTATCGACAGACATTTATATTGTTAGTCTGGCGTTATAAATGATTTGCCTCAGGTGCACTGTGGAGTGGGTCAGACTGTTAACGCAGGCTAGCTGTTACCGTAGAAATGCTTTAGCCTTGCACTAGCCTAGCGCCACTAGACTCTTCAAAAATAAGAACTGCATGAATTTAAAAAATAAATATCTCCAGAAATCAACAACACTCTGGATATCTAGGAAATGAGGCCCTATGTCAAAAATCCTGAAATGTCCCTTTAAGGTTAGGGTTAGAATTTTGTCTTATTACATTATGTACCTACAAACAACAAATACATATTATTCTATTGTGTATCTAACCAATAGATACAAGTTATTACACATTGTTACAGGGCACATTACATTGTACTAAATTTAGTTAGGCACATTGTACCAAGGGACCTGTAAAATAAAGCTTTACCAAGAAATAAAAGGACTAATAATAGGGTGATTGTTTTGATAGCTGACACTCCCTGTTTCTTTCTCAGATTAACAAAGTCTTGCAGATGGTGTAGAAAAGTGTGGCAACCAACACCCACAGACTGTGATGCAGACATACCTTTTGAAACAATCAATGCCCATCAAAACTGGATTTTTTCCCACTATAGCTAAGCTGACTGCTATAGATATTTCAACTTAGCAGAGGAAAAAATATTCCAAATGTGACTGAGGCTATTTTTACACATAACATAGCTTCATCATTTTGACTAAACTGACAGAGATATTAATGAACGTGACAACCAACAACTGTGACAACCAACGCCGCCCTGTGCCATTTTGCAGATAGAAGGGCTGAATAGGATATTGAATGAGAGAAATCTTTCAGTGCTCTTGGTCTTATTCGCCTCAACGTCATAACTTTCTATTGTTTGAATGATTGCGCACCAGTCCGCGTCCGTCCCTGTAATAAAACAGACTTCCTCACACAGAGCAGGTAGTGTGGCGGGTATTCCCCTTGTTATTGTGTGGTGTCACGGTTCCATCTCTCAGACAGAAACTAGCCCACACTCGCGCCGTTTCATGTGGTTTCGCTCGCGGTATGAGCGAGCGTTTCCCTCCGCCGCCAAATCAGAGCCAGGTAACAAGCGGCAGCATACAGTGCACAATGCAGCGTTTTAGAGCGTCCCACGTTGGGAACGCAACGAGGAATAATTACGGCTGTTGTAGAATGGCTCACTTTGAGCTTATCGTCAGGTCGGTGATTCAGCTGAAAAAGACGTGAACAGATGGATGGGAGAAACAATGGACAGTTTATTGAATTGATTCGTCACTGTCGGTCAATTATAAGCCGCTACCTTTCCCTCATGTATAAATGCACTCTCTCTCTACAGAATATCACTGTTCTAAAGGTGAGGCATTGCAGGGAAATATGGGGACACTTATGAAGAGTCAGACACATGTACAGTGCCTCTCGAAAGTACTAATACACCTTGAACTTTTTCACATTTTGTCGTGTTTACAACCTTAAACATTTTATTTTATTTGACTGAAAGTTCACACACAAGTAACAGACAACTGTGAAGTGAAAGCAAAATGATACATGATTCTGTTATTTAAAAAAAAATAGAAAAGTGAAAAGTGGGGCGTGCATAAGTATTCATACGGCATTTTTCTGAGTGCATTAAATTGCCTTTATAACATTCCTAATGACTCAGTATTATTCCAGCTGTTCTGTGAGGGCCTCAGAGCTATGGTCAGAGTGTATTGGTCACTAAGCAACATCATGAAGGTCAAGGAGCTCACCAGAGAGGTCAGGGATAAAGCTGTGGAGAAGTTTAAAGCAGCGTTAATTTATACAAAGATTTCCCAAGATTTGAACATCTCACGGAGCACTGTTCAATCCATCATTCGGAAATGGAAAGAGTATAGCACCACTGCGAACTTACCAAGACACGGCCGTCCACCTAAACTAACAGACCGAACAAGGAGAGCACTGGTCAGAAATGTAACCACGTGCCCCAAGATAACTCTGGAGGAGCTGCGACGTACTGCCGCTGAGCTGGGGGAATCTGTACATGGGACAACTATAAGTCGTACTCTACACAAATCTGGCCTTCATGGACGAGTGGCAAGAAGAAAGCCATTATTGAAAGGAGGCCATAAGAAATCCCGTTTGAAGTTTGCTAGAAGTCATATGGAGGACACAGCTACCATGTGGAAGAAGGTGCTTTGGTCAGATGAGACAAAAATTGAACTTTTTGGCCCAAATGCAAAACGTTATGTAAGGAGCAAACCTAACACTGCTCATCGTCCTGAGTGCACCATCCCCAGGGTCAAATATGGTGGGGGGAGCATCATGCTCTGGGGCTGCTTTTCCTCAGTGGGGACTGGGAAGATTGTAAGAATAGTTGGGAAGATGGATGAAGCCAAATACAGGGACATTTAGGAGGAAAACCTGCTGGAGTCAGCAAGCGAATTGAGGCTGGGGCGGAGATTCACCTTCCAGCAGGACAATGACCCTAAACACAAAGCTGAATCTACAATGGAATGGTTTAACAAACATATTAATGTGTTAGAATGGCCCAGTCAAAGTCCTGACCTAAATCCTATTGAAAATCTGTGGAAAGACCTGAAAACTGCTGTTCACAAACGCTCTCCTTCCAATTTGACAGAGCTTGAGTTGTTTTGTAAAGAGGAATGAGCTAAAATGTCAGTCTCTAGATGAGAAAATCTTGTAGTCAAACCCCAGAAGACTTGCCGCTGTTATTGCAGCAAAAGGAGGTTCCACAAAGTATGAATCAATGCTGTATGAATACTTATGCATGCCAGACTTTTTGGTTTTCTATTTTTTTTTAAATAACAGAATCATGTATCATTTTGCTTTCACTTCACAGTTGTCTGTTACTTGTGTGTGAACCTTCTGTAAAAAATTCAAAATAAAATCTTTATGTTTAAGGTGCAAAGGTTCAAGATGTATTAATACTTTCGAGAGGCACTGTAGTACAAACATATCATCTTGCAGGATAAAGAAAGTACTGCTCGATTCCGCCAATGTTCTGCTTCCACTCTAATGATGAAGTGAAGGCAGCAAAAAGATCAAACATACTGTAGGTCTGGGACTATACACTTTAGTCACGATCCAACGCGTATCGCGATACTCAGGGGCTGATTCGATAAATATTGCAATACAGTTAGTAGTTATGATAAATAATATGTTTACCTTAACATTTGTAAAAAAGAAGAGCGTCATGTGTCCAGAGTTTATAAACCAAATGCCATTTGAAGTGTTAGGATTGAAAAGTGCATTAACACAAAATGTAACAAAGTGCTTTGTAACTGTCACTGGAAAACAAATAATACAGGATAATAAAGTAAAGGGAGATGTTACTGCACGGACGTCGAAGTGCTCCTAAGGTATTATTATGCCTTACATTATGTAGTACCCCTTTTTATCCGCTTAGAAAATCGACATTTTGTGTAACTATACTTGAATCCTGTAACTTTTCACGTAACTGAATTTACGCAAAGTATTGCGATCCGATCCGATGATTTGTCCCAGCTCTAGTATGTACAGTGCTTATTGGAGGTTTTAGTGCCTGCAGAGCCCCCACAGCCTGTATTAAAGCTGTTTGGCGCAGTACACAGCTGTTGCTTGCGTCAGTACTGGATCTTCTTTTACAAGAACACAATATTGGTTTGTCAGGTATCAATGGTACCGATAGTATACCGGGCAAATCTGTGCTTTCGGCATAAAATGTGATACCAATATCAAAGCAACTTTAGTTTATGTGTAAAAATGGCCTATATTTACAGCAATGAAACCTTAGTAGTGGACAGAGCTAATAGTGGATAAAGTTGGTCAGGTCTAGCTTCAGCAACACTATGGGTCTTATGGTGAAAGAGTGGTTCAAGGAGCCCGAGATGGATTGGCCTCCACAGAGTCCAAATATTAACCCTATTGATTGGGATGTGCTGGGGGAGGCTTTGCTTAGTGGTCACACTCTCCCACTATCAATACAAGATCTTGGTGAAAAAAGAATGCAACACAGGGTCTTTTGACATGGCAGAAGGTTATTGAAACAACGCCACAGAGAATGCGTGCTGTAATCAAAGCTTAAGGCGCTACTACAAAATATTATGCATTTTTGTTGACATTTAGATACAAAGATCTCTGGTTTGCTCTTTGAATGAATTGGGTTTATCTGCAAAAAAGGCAGGAAATGAATTATTTGAGCCATAAAGATTTGAACAGACAGAGGTGGGTACAGTAGCCAAATATTTACTCAAGTAAGAGTAACGTTACTTTGAAATAATTTTACTCTCAAGTAGTAGTTTATTTTAGTGAGTATTTTTTTGGGTCACTACTGTTTAGTATTGGTCACTACTGTTTAGTAGTGACCCAAGTAAAATAAATAAATCAAGTATTTACTGTTACTTGAGTACCGTGAGTACTGAGTGAGCGTAAAAGTCTGATTTATATTTCAGTGGTGACATACAGTAAATGATGTGAAACAAAACGTATATAGGCAAGGCATGTTTATTTATACCGCGCATTTCAGGCAACTCAATGCGCCTTTGAAAATCCTAATATTTCCAAAGAAACACAATGTATTAGAAGTAGCCTATATATATATATTTCTGAAGAAAAATGGGGCACGAAACACAAACTACAAATATTTTATGTTGGCATGAAACTTTTGTAACTTTAAAATGTACTCACAGTAGCACAATAAACTTTCTTTTTTATTCAAGCAAAAGTAAAAAATACTGGATGATATGACTATTCTAATAAGTGCAGCACTGAGTACTGCCCGCCTTATGCATTGGCCTCAGACTGTCGGAGTCTTATAAACCCGCGAATAATATAATGCATGAAATGCACGAGAATTCAACATTTTATTGGTGTTATTGATTAATAAATGTATCTCCCATACTAAATAAAAACATGATCAAACCTGCACTATGCTCCAATTAAATTAAAAATGAATGTAATAATGAATGTTAGGAACACTGAAGTGTGTGATCTTTCCAAAGTGGCAATCCATGCAACAAATTTGTAAACCTTTTGTATCAGGACATACAAATAAACATAAATATATGAATCATATGCAGTATCCAACAACACAAACTATAACTAACATAGCACAAGTACTTTTCACAATAAATCACCAGATGTTGTCATATTTCGTGAGAGTATGTTACAGTGCACAGTGAGTCAACAGTGCGGAAGAATTGTGTATAAGACTTTGCATGTGTGGGAACATTTTCAGGCGAACAAAAGACATAAAGCTATTGTTTATTGGTCTTAGTCAGACCAGTTGATGGACAGACAAACTGATTGAAAGACTTTATTGTCTGTCCCTGAAGGTGACAGACAATGTTCTTTGACAGCCTCAAGTGCACAATACACATTCAGGCAAAAATACATGACGCATTTAAAATGACAAACATGAACAGACTTTTATTTGTGGCTGTTGAAAGTGTTATGTTATTGCATTCGAAACAAATGAGGGAGTTCAGCTTCCCGATGGCCCTGTGTACAAAGCTGTTCTTAAGTCGACTGGACCTGGCCCGTAGATTCCGCAGTCTCCTCCCTGAAGGCATTACTCTAAAGAGACTGTGTGATGGGTGCGTAGGGTCCCTGGTGATTCTGAGGGCTTTGCGGGTGGAGTACATGTCCTTAATGGAGGGGAGAGGAGCTCCACAGATCTTCTCCGCTGCTCTCACGATGCGCTGGAGGCTCCTTCGGCAGGAGGCAGTGTTGGCGCCGTGCCACACAGTGATGGAGCTGGTCAGGATGCTCTCTATAGTCCCTCTGTAGAAGAACCTCACAGTGATGGAGCTGGTCAGGATGCTCTCTATAGTCCCTCTGTAGAAGTTGCACATAACAGAGGCTGGGACTCTAGCTCTTCTTAACTTGCGGAGAAAGTAGAGACGCTGATTACTTTTCTTGACCAGAGATGTAGTGTGCATGGTCCAGGAGAGGTTTTCTGTGATGTGCACACCCAGGAACTTAGTGCTGGTCACCCTCTCCACTGCACCACTTTTTAACCTGTATATGCTCCCACTTGGTGATGTCATCAGGAGACATGGAGTCAACTTTCATAGTTACGCTGATGATACACAGTTGTACATCTCCATGTCTCCTGATGACACCAGGCCAATGGATGCACTTTTTAACTGCATTTTAGATATCAAATCCTGGATGGCAGAAAACTTTCTCCAGCCTAACCAGGACAAAACTGACGTTTTGGTCATCGGTCCTGAGGCCCAGAGAGAGAAACTTTTACCCAAACTACAGTCATTGTCTTTTAATTCTTCCTCACAGGTGAAGAACCTGGGTGTGGGTTTTTACCATCTAAAGAACATAGCCAGAGTCCGCCCCATTCTCTCTCGGGCCAACACAGAGACGCTAATGCATGCTTTTATCACCAGTCGTATTGACTACTGTAATGCCCTGCTTTCTGGTCTTCCCAAAAGGAGTATCTCAGGTTTACAACTTTTACAAAATTCAGCAGCTCGTGTCCTGACGAAGACCAGGAGGCGGGACCACATTACACCGGTTTTAGAGTCGCTGCATTGGCTCCCCGTGTGTTTCAGGATCGATTTTAAAGTTCTTTTAATGGTTTTTAAATGTCTTAATGGTCTTGGTCCTTCTTATCTTTCAGAACTGCTTTTACCTTATGAACCTTCGCGGTCCCTTCGCTCCTCCGGCAGGGGTCTCCTAGTTATTCCTAAAGTCAACAGATAGACTCACGGCGAGGCGTCTTTCCAATATTATGGCCCTCGCCTCTGGACCGACCTGCCAAGCTCAGGACCGCAGAGAACGTTCATGTGTTTAAGAGCAGGCTCAAGACCCACCTTTTTAGCTTAGCTTTTAACTGATACCTATTTATTTAGTCCCAATGATAATTTGTGTGCGTGTGTGTGTGTGTGTGTGTGTGTGCGCCTGTTTGTCTGTTTGTTATCTGTAAAGCACTTTGTGATACCTTTCGGTATGAAAAGCGCTTTATAAATAAAGTTTGTACAATGTCTAACGAAGGTGTACAATGTGTAACAAAAGTTAAAAAATATAAAGGTATACAAAGTTTAACAAAAGTGTGGAAGACTGTATATAAGAAGTGAATAAAACCTTTATGCATCACACTGCAAAACCTGCATTATTTAAAATAAGCTGGAACAGAGGACAGATCCACTCATTCAGCCGATCAGAGACTCTCATCCGGGCGCTGTAAAAAATACAAAAAAAGACATGACAGAGGACACTAGTGAACTATGACATATACTAGGCCCTAGTATATGTCGTAGTGGAGCACAGTTTAGGGGGTTTAAACTGTGCTCCACTAGCAAAGCCCTCACACTTTCTCATTTGTAAATTAGCACTCTTTCACGCCTCTCACTTCTCCGTTACTAAACTTCACTCACAAGGTGTTAAGATGGAGAGCTAGTGCTGATTGTGGCTTTGCTATTGCATTTCCTTTTTGTGCATTGGCTGTTTAGTTCACCCAATATACTCTTAAAATACAATGTAACATACGAATTCAACACGATCAATCTTACCCAATATTACATTTTGGAAATGTAAGGTGCATATTGGCACACTTATTCTCACAGCATGTTCTTTCACGGATTAAAA
Source organism: Proterorhinus semilunaris (assembly GCA_021464625.1). Lineage (NCBI taxonomy): Eukaryota > Metazoa > Chordata > Actinopteri > Gobiiformes > Gobiidae > Proterorhinus > Proterorhinus semilunaris. Next base: position 25,684,930 of record CM038360.1, read on the forward strand.
AGCTATTAAACAAAACAAACAAAAAAAGTGTGAAATTCTATGAATGTTCAAGAGAAGGTGTGAAGAGAGAGATGGAACGTGTGTGGCTGTGTTTCCGGTGAGCAGTGGGAGGGGGCATACCTAAGACCGTCAAATATCAACCTTTTTTTGTTTTGACCACAAACTTCCCCTGGCTGCATTTGCATCAGGAGAGAAATTGTTCAGTTCCCTGCCAAGGAACAGAATATATTTATTCTCTGTCCATCACAGAAAGTCTACGGGGTGTTTTTATCAGGTGCCCCATCTTCTGCTTTTAATATGAAAGCAGAACCGGGTCACTTTTAGTTTTGACATGTCGAAGAGAAACCAAGAGTAAATGACAGAAGCCCAGGCACAGTGTAAAGAAAACAGTTTTGTGAAAAGTGAAAAGTCCATTTTTCTTTTTGGACTGTCTCGGATTGTGTAAATGTACAGTAATGTTAAAGGAAGAAATGGGGGATATATACAGAAGATAAATAATAAAGTTATCAATTTGGTATCAGACGTTTTTGTTAGCGTTAATATTTTATTATCTCTAAAGAATTACACATTTTCCTTTATTAGCCAGTAGTTTGGCTTTGAAATAGGCTACTTGTTATAACTATACTGACAGCAGCACACATCCAGCCTTTATGAATGCTGCCGGAGTCATCAGCACAACCACACACCTTCTCAATGATCAGCCCCACTGTCTGTTCTTCACATGAAATTGTGTGCTCCGTGTGTGCACTTTACGACACCATAAAAGAATCAAGGCTTTATCGCTTTTGTTTGTAACCCAACGAGAGCCTCGGCCTTTGTTTTTTGTAAATTGGAAACACTGTGGCCTTGTCAAACGCTGCCTCAACAGTTATTAATCAAAACACTCCCAGGCCGCTACACAAGCAGTGACACATTTACTACGTGCATTTCTGTGACGCAGCAGAGATCATGCAGAGTCGGCTCTCCTCCCATCTCCACTTGATAAGGAGTCATGGCATTGAAGACTCGAGGACATTCCACTTACTTGCAAAACCTATTTTCAATCCCTCACATCCACAATACAATGTTGAGTCTAGCTGCGCATGCACTAACACGGGACAAAACATGAAGTATTTCCCAGCATTTTGAGCCCCTTTAAACACCACAGCAGGCAGATGCAGTATTATGACGCTCACTGTGACAGACTCATGCTATTGAAGTCCTCTTGGCGTCTAAAGGCCCCCCCCCAGTTCTTTTGTGTTACTTACGCCACGGAACAGCGATGAAAACCTTTGTGAGCCGCGATGAGAACAAGGTGGGCAAATAAGAAGCAGCTTAAAGACTATGAAGGTAAGCTACATGCTAGTGTTATGCTAACACTAGCTAAAGTGGTGCTAACAGCGGCTAAGTAAGTAAGTAAGTAAGTAAGTGCTTTATTGTCATTGTACAAGCGTAGCACTCGGAGAAAACCTGGCTGGCTGCCCTCTGTCTCCTCTGATCCTCTGAAATGGTGCCACGCCTCCTGGGTTTGTCCCTGTTTCAGAGCGTGGTGTCCTGCACTGGTCAGCTCCACCTCCTCCTTCCTCTTCCTCCCTCCGCTCCACAACAGTCTTTCACCATCTCTCGTTTGTCCTTTTTTGTTTCCTGTAGCTCCTTTTGTGACGCCTCCACTGTGCTGCAGCTGTGGGGGCTCTTGGTGCCTCTTCAGTGTCTCAGAAGAAGAAATGCTAATTTAATTTAATTTGCTAAATGCTACCATTGGCAAAATCATCTGATTATCCGTATGACCTGCAGACTGCCCGCTCTCCTCTGGCCAATCAGAGGCCAGCAGTCTGTTCACGTCATTTAGTATCAGTTCTTTGGCCCCGGCCTGAGCGATACCACATTTTTGGGATGTGATAACGACACTGCAGTGAAAAAAATGCACACTGCAGTATTCAATAAACATCAAACATGAACTACAGTACAATGGCTAGTGCACAACATTAAAGTAAATGTAAAAGATTAAACAACAACCCTTGTCAGGATGCAGCACTGTATTTAAGTAAAACTGTAAAAGTACAGTAACTGAAATGTGCAGTAACAACAGCAACTGTGATGGGCATCATTAAGTATTTTAAAGTCACACCAAGAAATGTTTCACTCAAGTAGATTACAATTCATGTAGGCCAATGTTTTTCATAACATACTTATAAAAAAAACACAAAAAAAACAATATGTGTCTCTGCTGTGAGAGACTACCTGTCCCATGTGATGGAGACATTGACCAAAGGCAGCCACATATCACACTCACGGTCATCAACCAGAGACATTCTTTGTCATTTTCTCTATCGAGCCAGTCATTAGGAGCATGTTTTGTATTGCTGTCAACCATATAATCCAAAATGCAGAGCAGTGTGCCTTTAAATTTCTGTTCATTACATTTGCAACTTGTTATTACTATTTAGGGAGAGCAACATGTCGACATTTTTTGCTTCAAAGCGATTACATCTTTGGCTAACCGCTTCACCAGCGTTGAAGAACAACTTATCTGCAGGAACGGATGTCACCACAGTTCCGTGGTATTTCTTCGCCACTTGACTCAACAGTTACCACGTTTCCATCACAGCAAAGGATCATCGCCCATTGCTATAACCTTTTCCCCCATCTAACTGCGCATTTCAATCCATGCGTGTGTGTGTTTGCAGTACGATGGTTTTGAGAGGCCGACACGCGGCTGTCCAACTCTCGCCACAATCCTGCAAAGGGTGGTGTTGATGGAGCTACGTCAGAGTTGCTTCTGTCTCACCGTTGCCCAGTGTTTGCGTCACACTGATGATTTCCACATTTCCAGGGTCACTTTTTGATTTGATTTATTTGAGCTATTATTTACAGTATTTACAATATTTACAGCATTACATTTACATTATCATAAAAATAAATAAATAATAATAACTCAAAAGGAGTAGGCTGCAGCAAGAAAGCTTATGAGTGCCTACCCCAATTTCAAAATACAATACAATACAATACAAATAGAAAAGTGATTGTGTATTTAACTTATTTTTTTTATCATTGCTTATATGACCATTCTGGTCACCATTCTATTGAAAGACAATATTTCTGAACCTTATGTCCAAAAATGTGCTTGCTTCAAGAATGTAGTAATGTAGTTCAAAACAGCGCCCCAAGATGTGGGGCCATTTTGCTTCTGTAGAATGTTGAAGAAGACACATTGAAGGAATGATCTTAGCAATTCAGAATCCGAATCAGAATAGTTTTTATTGCCATTGTTAGTGAACAGGTTCACAACTAGGAATTTTCTTCTGGTGCATTCTGGCGCTAAGTTTTAACATGTTGCTCAGCCGACACCTCCCAAGTGGCCTCTTCAAATGGCTTTAAGCTTCAGCCTAATGATGCACCAGCTGTCATTACCAAGGCATAAGCTTTGGAGACAGTGCAGTTGTGACAGCTTGTTGTTGTTCATGTAGTCTCTCCAGCATGTCCTGGACAGAGTCCCATTACTTTGTGTTGTGCAACTGCAACTGGTTTTGAACGTAAGTGTGTCTGTTGTTTTGGGCTGTGGTGGAGGTGTCGCACAATAGCACCACATTTGTCCAGGATGGGTACAAGATCAGTGTCAGCCTTAATGGAGTCCTTAACTATAAGTTTCATGGTATGCGCAAAACAGGGAAGCTGTTTCCAGTCAGCGTTTCTTACTGCAGCAACCATTGTTGCCCCATTGTCTGTGACAACAGCATGGATTTTTCCAGCAATGCCCCAATCGTTTGTTATTTTTAGGAGATGTTCTGCAATATTGTGTGCTGAACAGCTGCATGTGCTGTTTTAATATTGCATGACTGCATCTTCCAGGCCTTGTCAATAAAGTGTCCTGTCACAGTCAAATAGGATTCAGTGGTTCTAGAGGTCCACATGTCACTTGTCAACACCAAACTGTCTACTATATCTACTGTATCGCGCTTTTCATTTTATTTTGCTCAAACTCATACAGTTTTAGATTAACTGATGTGACCATAATTTCCCTGCCTGGCATGTGATACTGTGGCGCCACCTTCTTCATTAAAAAACTGGAACTCTTCACCCTCCACCATAGATATTGGTTGCATGTCTTTGGCGATCATCTTGCCTTTTTTTCCCCCACACATTTTTTTTTGTAGCAATGAAATAAAAAAGGCCCACAAACTTTGTGGTTTTAGCTAAGTGGAAGCATGACCCTGAGTTAATTCATAAAAACACTCTAATTGAAGGAATGCAGAGTAAGTGATGAGTACGTAGAACTACACTGTGCTTTCACCTTGTCAATAGTACTGCGTAAGACAGGGGTGTTTGGCCCAAATACAGATTTTGCTCGTCATATAGCAAAGGCAACGCAAAACAATTGGCCGTGGTTTTATGTCTTATGTAAATATTAATTAGTGTATTGATATTTTTACATGCAAGGTCCCGAAACTTGTAGCCTACCTGGTCAGCCTGGATTAGTCCTGGCCTGGACAAAGGGGATGCTCGCCTAACAGGGTAGACAGGCCCTGAGCTGGGTCTGCCAGTGGAAAACTGAAGGCCTGACTCACACCTGGAGCACATGGCTACAATATGCTCAAGGACACACTTTAGCGCTCCCGAATACAGCTGTTTGGACTTCATTGTATCAGAATAATTCTGACTCTACTCTAAAGGCGATATGGAAACACTGCAAAGGTAATTCTTTCCTTGCAATAATTATGTTTTCTAGAAGGTGCAGAGCCTCCTCAGTGAGTGTATAAGCTGCTGTGGATATTAGCACTAGCCACATTAGCATTAGCCTATTGATTTATTATGGAACCAAGGTTACGGTTGTACTACAGAGATGGTACGGCCGTACAGCATGACTCAATATGATAAATATCCATTTAAATGTGACCAGGTGACTGAGTGATACTCACAGTCACAGTGACTTACCTGCTAACCATCAAACAGGCCTGCCGTTGCTTTTTCTTCTCTGCTTTGAGTTTTTACTCAAACTTGAGTATAATGTTTACCTTTTCTTTTGCTTGGACTAAGTTTTCAGTTCGGCAGCAATGTTGTTTTAAATGTGCTTTATAAATAAACTTGACCTTGACTTAACTATGCTTTTAGAGTGTGATACCACTGTCCTGCCAATATTTCTACAGTTCCCGCACATTTGCGCTGTGATGTTTATGTCCCAACCTCCGGTCTCTCTCCCATAATTTGGTCAGTGACGCTGTTACAAATCCATGTAGCATCTTTTTGTGTTTTTTAGATCAACTTGTAAAAAGACATATAATGCTTTTTTGTCACATTTTTGTTGTGTGTTGGGCCATGTTAATCTTATGGGTTCAAGTCAGCTAGCACCTTGTGGCTAACTTAAACAAGCTCCAAAGGAAACAGGCATAAACTGCTCAAACACCATAACTTTCACACTCCGATTCGCCAACAGGGATTACTACTACCACAAGGAACTTGAAACATAACAAATAGTGTACCTAAAATGCTAGTGAGCGATTAGCCTCTATTAGCGACAAGTTCATTCATAAACTGTATTTGGCTAAATGTGGTAGCAGTGGGGTTTAGCTTTAGATTTAAATTCTTTTAGAGCTTAACCGTCTCATGAGTGAAAAGCTGCTCTGTGTTTAGCTTGTGTGTTATATCAATTATTCTTTTTCAAGTACTGAGAGAAAATGATCTCACCAAGTAGACGCTAAACTTTGAATCCATTGTTTTGGTACAAATGGGTTAAGGTTCAATAATTTTCGTTCAACTGTAGCCGAGTGGATAATATGTTTGGTTCATATTTTTGTGCTTCTGTGCTCACTGTAAATTCCCACTAGCTGTATGTCTTTGAAGGCACCACCTACACGAACACACACACACACTGCACTAATTAGCACAATTGGCCACACTGTTGCTGTTTCTGTCTGTGTAGGTGGTTGGCGTGTGTAAGTAGTAATATTTTAATATTTACACGGATATTTGTTGGCCCTGAAGATACTTGTGACAATAAAATGTGTTTGTTGATCTGGTCTTAAGGTTTTGGAGCAGTGTGGTACTGGTCTCGTTATTTCCCCACATGGAAGCCTCAGAGCCCTTTTGTTAGCCACGGGGATCAGGGAACAATCAGGTAAGTCTTCACAGTCGGGGTTAAGTGACATTTTTTTCGGCAACACCTGCCGGGACGGGGAACACACACAAGCAAACCGATAATGCCCATATCTTGAATATGGGCATCATGGGCACTATGCCTTTTCATATCTTTTGGCTTTGTCCAGTGTTGGGGGTAAACTTTTTCTGTAACTAAGGAATATAACATATTACACAAAATAAGGTAATATATTAGTCATTACAATTCAAGTATGTCATACAAACATATTAGATTTTTATAGCTGTTTCTGTCTGTGTAGGTGGTTGGCGTGTGTAAGTAGTAATATTTTAATATTTACACGGATATTTGTTGGCCCTGAAGATACTTGTGACAATAAAATGTGTTTGTTGATCTGGTCTTAAGGTTTTGGAGCAGTGTGGTACTGGTCTCGTTATTTCCCCACATGGAAGCCTCAGAGCCCTTTTGTTAGCCACGGGGATCAGGGAACAATCAGGTAAGTCTTCACAGTCGGGGTTAAGTGACATTTTTTTCGGCAACACCTGCCGGGACGGGGAACACACACAAGCAAACCGATAATGCCCATATCTTGAATATGGGCATCATGGGCACTATGCCTTTTCATATCTTTTGGCTTTGTCCAGTGTTGGGGGTAAACTTTTTCTGTAACTAAGGAATATAACATATTACACAAAATAAGGTAATATATTAGTCATTACAATTCAAGTATGTCATACAAACATATTAGATTTTTATAGCTGTAACTACTAGGGATGTAACGATTCATCGAAAATTGATTTAAAATCGATTTAATATGCGTAAAATGTGAATCGATGTAAAAAATAAAAGAATAGATTTTAAAGCCACCCTCAGCTACTCCATTTTGCGCGACCGAAATAGACTGGAACATACTAGCTCGTTGTTTCTAACAATGTTTACTTTTTCTCAAGACAAGCTCCACACCTTCCCCGCCTCTCCCCCAACACACGCCACACCATGTAAACACAAACACGTGTAGGCATGGAAGCAGCAGACGCAGCTAAAGTTAGCGGCTACGAGATTAGCGTTAGCGGCTAACGCAGAGTTTAGCATTTTGACAGAAGTTTACCAAAGATCGTAAACTGACAAACATCTGACCAACCTGCTCTGATTCTGCTGAAATCCTCATCAAATGTCAGTTTGTGAAATAATCCAATACCTACAGGAGCTGTCATGTCTTTGTCCTCCTTATGTTTACAAAGGCTGCACGGAGGCAGTGAGGCGTTCAAGGGTGGAAAAAACTGCACTGTAAAATTTGTTCTAAATGGTAGTATTATGTTCAAACTGCAAAAAAAAAAAAGTTTGGTAAAATAAATATAATCTCAAAATGTTTGCTTTGCTACACATCTTCAGGGGTGCCGCCAGAAATTCTGGGCCCTATGGAAACAAAAATTTCTGGGCCCCCTACATTTTTTACAGATAAAATGTAACCCAATAAACATGCCCTGTATACTTTAAAAAAGATACTTAGCACATTGCATAATTAAAATGTCTGATGAGTAAAAGCCTACAAAAACAAGAAAAAGCTATGGAAATATGTACTTGTTTACATAAAAGGAGAATATTTATTATCTCAATTGCAATTGCAAACACAACAGAACATAATGTACACATATTGACATATACTTTACGTGAACAAGCTTTAACTGGGTCCAACTGCTCAATCAGGAAACATCAGCTACAACTAACCCATAATTAAATCAGTCCAAGACTAAAACTAGGCCAAAAGGGCTTAAAATCAAGACACACCAGGAGTAATGCCAGGCCTAAACCAGTCCAGGACTAAACAAGTACTGAACCAGACATAAACTGTTTGTTATCCAGGTATAACAAAGTTATGTTCAACATGACTTTATAATGGCCCAGCGGCGTGCCTTTCTGCCGGCAAAATCATGTATCAAATCATCAAAGTTCAGCTTTCTTGCCAGTTTGCTTTCAATGGATAGTATGGCAAGGTGACAAAGTCTGTTCTGCAACATAGCAGACCTAAAATAATTTTTAATCAGTTTCAGCTTACTGAATGCTCTCTCGCCACCAGCAACGGTCACAGGCAATGTGCAAAATATTCGCAAAACTATGCAGACCTGCCCAAAAATACTCTGCAGCTGCATCTTGTAAATGCTGTTGAGCAGATCAATTGGTGACAGACACCCTGGGAAAGTGGCCCTATATACAGAGTTGAGGTGTCTGACTTCATCTTCAAATTCACAAGTCAGATCAGTGTTGTATATTGAAATCAATGGCTGGCATACAGAATGGATTTGATCATCACGTAACTGGCCCTCACTTCACAGAACACACGGCAAACTGTTTTTTGTAATTTTTGAAGCGTGTAGATTACTTTTTGTTTAGTAAAGTTATCATCATGTGGAGAACACAGTAGATAAGACGTGCTTAGAGCTTTCAATCTTCGTGAAGTTTTGCGCTCAGGCTCACCTTGTTTGGCTGAGACGGGGACGGGGGCCGCGGGGGAAGGAAGACGTGGGTGTGCAGCGGCCGCTGAATCTGTGTCTACGAGACGTGATAACCCGGAGACAGCAGAGATGTTATTATTGTTGGATGTAAATCATAATTCAGTAATTATTTGACTAAGCTAGCTAGATAAAAGCAGGTCATGTAGCAACAAAAATAAGTAAGTGAAAGTTTTGGAAATACAGGAATAGGGCAAGCTACCTTTCTTTTTGAAAAACTGTGTGACATACTGTCGACTTCGGCGTTCTCAGTCTTCTCTTTCCTTCTTTTCTTTCCGTTTTTGATGCCCTGACTTTTGATGTGACATGCCTGCGTGTGTCACTATCTGCACTGCATCATAACAAATGCAATAAGCAAGAGACGCTAGGCTAGCGAGCGTAGCTCGGACAGCGCAGGTGGAATGAACCATTGTGAGGGGGAGGGGTGTGACTTAAACAGTAAATACATTATTTGTTTGTTAAATATTAAATCTATGGTCAAAACGGACAAAATACACATTAATTGTATAAGGGGCCCTAGCACATTACACGTATGTATAAAAAAGAGAAAAGAAATAAGAAAAGAAAAAGAGGGTCTGCTCTTCTGGGCCCTTCATCAGCCTGGGCCCTTAGAATCGTCCTAACCTTCCACCCCTTTACGGCGCCTATGCACATCTTATTTATGCTGAAAACATGTACATTTACAAGCACTCTGTCAAAATGATCATAGTTCATTTTCATGTCTTGTAATTTTTTGTAATGTAAAGTTCTCTTACTGAGACAGTTGCAATTTGTTACAAGGACAAAAATACAGATGTTAAAACAAAAGAAACATTGGTATGAAGGAGTCATTATTTTCTAAAAAAAAAAAAAAAAGGGTTAAAAAAATCGGGAAAAATCGAAATCGGGAAAAATCGAAATCGAATCGAATCGGGGCTTGAGTGAATCGTTACATCCCTAGTAACTACTAATATAGAATATATTACAATTATAAAGTAACTTGCCCAACACTGGCTTTGTCACATCAGGCTACTTTTCTAAAGCTTGTACTCGTAGTTAACAATGAGACCAGTAATGGGGGTAGAGTATTACAAAAGCAAAGAGTTACAAAAATATTTCAGTAACTAAGGAATATAACATATTACGTACACAAAATAGTATACGGTTATATATTAGTCATTACAATTCAAGTAACTCGAGTTACAAGTGCATTTAAATGTATGAATGAAAATATGACAAACTACTCCCAAATAAAATGTAGCATCAAATCAAGTTGGTGTATAAGATCTGCAGGGGTGTGTAGTTAATGCCGTCAAAATAAAACACGAGAGAATGGAGATGGAAAAGGAAATCGATTGCACTTTTGCTCTGAATTATGACTATTTTCAGTTTATATTTCATATAATTATGACTATTTTCAGTTTATATTTTGCCAAATATGCTTTCATATGAGCTGCTGCCTGATGTTTGTCTGCTCACCTTCATAGCCCAGGTGAGGGGGGGTTCAGGATTGCCAGATCTTATTGCTGAAACCCGCTTGGAAATGAACATAAAGCGATTCTTCTACTTTCTCAATTCCAGGAACTGTCACTAAGTTCCCTGGTGTGCACCTCCCAAAGAACCTATCCTGGTCGACATTACATCACTGATGAAGAAAGCACATCAGCGTCTCCGCTTCCTCCGCAAAGTGAGAAGAGCCCGTGTCCCGTGCTCTTTCTACAAAGGGACAGTAGAGACCATCCTGACCAGCTGAATTACTTTGTGGTACGGCACCAGCATCCTGCCGTAAGAGTGTCCAGCACCGAGGGAGTGCATGAGAAGGTAATCGGAGCCCCTCTCCCCTCCATATAGGACATGGACTTCATCTACCTCCCCCGTAAAGCCTTCAGGGAGGAGGCTACTTAGAAAGAAAATCAATTACGTTTTAGAGAATTGACGAAAAGAATCTCTATCTTGATCTTATCCTGCAAACATTTATTTTAAAATTAGCCATTAGCTCTAGAATTAAAAACTTTTACATCAACTAACACCAAAGTATCCTCTACGTGAAGTTTTATCATGTTGCCAGTGATTCACAAGTCGCTCGCTGTATTTATTTGAGGGAGGCGCTGTTAATCCCTCTTAGGAAAAAAGTTTTGCCGTTTACCTGGCCTGTCCTGCTGTTTGGCCATTACACATTGATTGATTGATTAGATTTATTTGAGTGATTTTTACAACAACATTATAACAGTGCAGAAATGTATTCTGCACTGAATACATTTAGTCCATGTGGTACGAGACCAGTACCACATGGACCCGTCCAACAAGTCCATCTCTCGCCTGCCCTCGCCCTATTATGTTCAATAGTGACCAGTGGAAACAGGCTGTTACAGCATTGTGGTTAGCTTTTGCTTATTCATTTCTCTCACTTCCTATAATTCATAGGGACTTAAACTTAGAGGTTAGTGACATTGGTGCAGCATGTGGTTTAACCGATTCACAGTAATACAAAATTACTTGTAAATCATAAGAACAAGGTCACATGTCCTTAGCATATTTCTCAAACACACTTCTCTTATACTGTTTTTTGAATTTTTGTAGACTAGCAGCACCTTTTAAGGGTTCCTTACCTCTCCGGGGGATACAGTGACTTTTTAGGGTAGAATGGATACTACTTTCAGATTATGAGTACCCCTGAAATCGTAACTTCCCACTCTTTTACCAAACATTTGTTGTATATTACCAGGGAGCTGGTTGTTTACAGCTTTATATATCTGTAACAAAGTATTATATTTTATGACATTACATTACAGGCGCAATTATTGTTAGCTGCAGATGAATTTAGCAATTTGCGGACCCTTTCTGCAACAAACAATGAAAACGAAACGAAAAACTCTGGTGAATTTTCTGCTTGGTGACTTTTCTAAAACCCCTGTGACCTATTCGGCTCGTTCCATTGCTGTGGTTTTGGTGCAATGCTTGATGATGTTGATGTTGTTGTTTATCGTCATGGCGGTGGCTCTTCCTGTCCAGTGGGCGAAGGCATTTATCAGAAATGCTTAAGTTGAAGGATTTGTTCTTTATTCAATGACGGTTCTTGAGTCATCTCTGTATTCTGTAGTTGAAGTGTTGAACGTTTCTCCTCTCATCCAAAAGGCTTCGTCAGCGCACTGTGCTTTACTTGACTGGTATTTTTCTTAAGGGCATCACTTTTACTCCACTGCATTTGAAAGATACATGTAATACTTTGTACCCCACATTTTTTATGTAAAAAGTATAACGTCAGCTGTTGTTTTTGTCCTATTATGAAATGTCAAATGCTGCAGACGCAACTTGCCAACAAGGAAGAATATATATTTGCAAGCACTGTTGCATTTGCCAAACATTTCATTTTAGAATTCTACTTTTTTGCAGCATATTGGCATGATATGTGACATGACATGTGTGTCAGGTTGACACACAGTGGCAGCGCGGCTCAGGACTGACACCTGAACACTATTTCGTTGCACGCTTGTACAATGACAATAAAGCACTTTATCTTATCTATATCTTATCTAAAAATGTTAGTACTAATTGTCAAAAAGTCACTGTTTTGTAAATTTGTGTTGTTACTGACTACCTCTGCTTATTATTCATAATAACAGTCATTGACAGACTCATGCACTATGCATTATGAAGATTACTCATTCCTAATGTTGTAAACCAAAACATGGGACACACAGATATCAAGGTTTACTCATTATAGGCTACATATCTGTGGCGGCTCCATTTTGGATAAGGGAGTTACTGTGAATGATGGAAAGAATGCTTGTGTTTTTTATATTGATAAAAAGGTGAAGTGGAAACATGCCAGAGTTGTTCATGAAAGGTCCTGATTTCCTCTTGTTCTAGGTCTGGCGGTATTTGGAAGTGTTGGATTTGATTCTTGGTGTGAAAAGTTTGAAAACTACTGACTAAAGAATGGATTTACCATAGTATCTCTATGCATATTTGCAAGAACTCTGCTGTTTTAGGTGTGGGTATCACTGTAGGCTTAAAGCTGGGGCAGTCGCCTATTTTTCTTGCGGTAGAGGAAATGTAGTCTTGCCGCCATCGAGGATGTTGTAAACGCAGCAATTTAAAAACGTCATTGGTGCACTGTCTGCATCTAAATATAGCCCAAAGCACCCCTTCCTTTATGGTGAAATATACATATGTTGGGTCATCAGTGACATGAAACAGGCTACACATGTCGGCTGTGGTAGTCCGGATTGTTCCAGTTCATATACTCCACTATGCGACTGTGTAATATTTAACACATCCAGTGGCACAAACTCTGACGGCGAATGAATGATGTGTCTGTGGTTTGTTTGGTTAACTCATGAATGCGTTTCCACTTGAACTGACCCAAATACAGTCAGTGTCTACGCACTGAGCAAGTCACGGAGAGTAGCAGAATTATTAGTAATCATGATTCTAAAATGATGCTAAAACATAGTATGAGCCTAAAATAGATACTGCCGTGACCAATGCTGGTGAATCAGTATTTGGATCTTCAGTGCCAGCCCTGATATCACCGGAAACTTACCAACCAGTGGTGGTCAAAGTACTTGACTTAATTCCTTGACTGAAAGTATAGATGCTACTTGTCAATTATTATTCTAATATAAGCTAAGAACCCTCAAAGGTTTTTCTTTTTGTTTGGACAGTTTAGGGTGACATTCAGAAAAAAACACACAAACCCACAGAACAGAGCCATATGTGCAACAGCCTTAACTACTCGACGAGTCATTTTCAACCGATGGATCAGGACCCAAAAGTGGGTCATGGAACCATTTTCTAGTGCAGGGGTTTTCAACACCCAGGTGTGCTGCAGAACTTGCAGCACAAGTCAAGGGGTGAGAAAATGTATTATTTATATGACAAATCCAAATAGGGATAAATAATCAAAAATCAACAACATTTATTTTGGGAAATCATCTATAATCCATCTATAATAATGGAGGAGCTGCTGTTCTATGCAGAGAGGAGGAGATTTGTCTTTCTGCTTTGCCCTTTTAAGCTGCAACATACTGATGATTATATTGACTTAAAGCAGGATATGTTTTATATTTATGTTGGAAGCAGATATTTTTACTAATCCAAGTTAAAACAATGCAATTTAGACGATATTAGATTAGGTTGGGCAAAAAAAAAAAAGGCCATACAGGATTATTGAATAAAAACTTTTTGTCTAAAGGTAATTGTGGCCGACGTAACCTGCATCATTTCATTTCATTTCATTTTATTTATTCTTTTTTCATGGTAATGCAATATATAAAATTAGTACAATAATTCAACAAACACGACAATAATACATTCCATGAAAAGAAGAACAGGAGTAGGATAAAGAAAAAATCTTATAAGCTCCTACCCCATTCTAAAAAAACGTTACAAATTAGATGGCCTCACCGATGCCAAAACATAACAATAGCCCAGACCAGATGTTATCAACTTTCGATTTTAACAATTTTCTTTTTTTATTATATTTGTTCAATTATTAATAATTTTGCTAAAATAACAGTGATGCAATTGGGACAACAGCGGCGACAGAAACAACGACGAGGCCATCAAACTACACAACGCACACCCACAAACACATACAGGCAAGCATGCACGGACACACACAGGCACACCCACAGCACACACACACAAAGATGAAGAGGATCTATTGATGTATTTGTGATGAGCCCTATGCTGTGTGTTGCATTAAAAAAAAACAAGGTTTGAGTGGGCAGCTGTCGAAAGATGTTTGACCTCCCACACCTGCCCGGCACCTGCTTACCCCACATCAGTGACTGACAGAGTTATGCCCTAAGATAGGTGTTGTGTTTAAAAAGACAGGAGTTAGTGGAAGTCCAGAGGTGCTACGCCCCTGACATTCCCTCTATTCCTGCTTACCCTGTACTAAAGAGGATATGTATTTGTGGTTAGCCCTGTGCTGTATGGTGTATTAAAAAAGCAAGGTTTGTATGGGCGGCTGTTGAGAGACATATGACCTCTCACAGCTGCCCAACACCTGCTTACCCTGCACTGAGAATTTATGTATTTTTTTCCTCTTTTTTAAAGTTTTTAAATATTTTTTTTCTGTGCGTACTGTAAGCATCCCCGTATGCACCCATACACCCACACCCAGGTACTCGCCACACAAACCAGACAGTCCCGCCATCCCCCCCATCACCACCGCCGCATCATTCCATCAATGTCCCTAAATTAAAACAGCTGTGAGACACATTATCACGAGAGACATTTGGGTTATAGTGCACATATATCAAAACATACAATATGTACTCGGGGGAGGCACATAGGGGAGTCCCACAGCTGAAATGGTGGGTCGTCAAACATTCCTCGACAACTTTTCTTTTTTTACTTCAACATTTATCAACTAAAGACTTAGACAATACAATATTAGATGACTCTTTCGTGACTCCACCATGACTTTAACACATTCCAGGAGAATATATTTCCTACTGTGGAGAGGAGCAAAGTGGTTCAACAGCCCGTAAACACATGACGAACACGGGATGCTAACCATGATGCTAACGTTAGCTTAATGCTAATCTTGGGTGCGTACCTATGTTCCCCGGGTGCGATTTCTTTTCATAGGTCATGAGAGTAAAACGTCATACATACATTAATCAGTTTAACCCCGCCCGAGCCACTGACCTTAAGGATAGCGGGCTGGTGCCTAATCTTAATACATCTATTACAACACAGGGCTGACCCCCTTACCTTTAAGTGCCAGTGTTCTGTCGACAGGTGCACCCTTATCGAGGTGCGCATCCTCTCACACAAAGCATCTGCTTCGAGACATGCGAGAGAGAAGTGCTGCCTTTTCTTTCACTAAATCCATAAACAGTCTTATTTGTTCCAGCTTATGTCAAACCTGTCGCATGGAGCCCATATATGTAACGTATACATTTAGCCTGTGTATCAAAGTAGCTTAATGATATTACCTCTAGAGCATGCATTTCTCATAAATCATCAAGTTTGAATAGTGAATAAGCAGGAAAATATAACAATGACAACGAGACAACTAAGGAACTGTTTGTGGGTTTTGTGAGAGAAAAGGGAGCGCCTCTCGATAAGGGTGCGTGTTTTGGCAGAACGCTGGGTTAAAAAACTCCATATTGGACCCGATTCTGACTTGACCTGGGGACAGGTGCTGGGATTGTGGAAGTGCAGGACTCGTAGGGCTTATTCTGCTCTCTAAAAAAACAAAACAAAAAATGTACAAAAAGACTTAAACAACATTTACAGTATCTTATGAAAGTTGCTTTATCAGTAAAACTAATGTATGACTTGCTATGAGCACCTCTGGACAGATGGGTCATGTGTATAAAATATTTACTAAAAATTCCTACATCTCCCACATTTAAAGTACTCGGCTAATCACCTCATAAGTGCACGGGGTTCATTCAAATCCCGCCTCTCACTAGGTGGACGTTTTGTTTATAATATTTATCTAAAAAATCCCACTTCAACTCAGGGCGCACGGACTAAACTATGTGCAGTTTTCAGCGAGCGTCTCTCCTTCCTCTTGTGACATCACCGGACTTTCCCCATTGGGCTTTTCGTTAGACCTACTTAAAGGGCCGGCGCGGCACCTTGTTTCATACCATTCAGTGAGAACTCAAGGAGAAACTATCAATACGAGCATGGAGCAGGAGTGCAAAGTTCTAGTGGAGGAGAAGGAAAGCCGAGAGGAGCAGAAGTTCGCTTTTTGCACCAGGACCAATGTGGCGCTGACGGTGTTTACTTTGTTCTTGGTGGGTTCGGCCGCTGCTGTTCTACTGACGAGGCCTGGAAGCAAGGTGGGATATCACACATCATCATAATCCTCCTGAAATATGGATTATCATTATCATTATTTGCTAAGTAAGTAACTGACACTAACCTATGCTCCTCTTTTGCTAACAGGGTCCACAACAGCAAGATGGACATTATGAAGGTGTGTTTTGTATTCTTCTTGCTTGGTTCATTTATTGAGATGTTTTACTTTTATTTGAAAATATACTGTATGGCTTGTTTCACCATTGAAAAACAAACTGCAGGGAAATATTAGTTTGAAGTACTTTTGGCTGAAGTGATGTGATTGGAGGTACTAATCCTGTGTCTTTTGTCCACAGAACTGCGGCATTCTCTAAGACAGACCAACGTCAGGGCGGCCATTCACTTAGACGGTAAATATCACAATTCTACACGACTTTACTACAACATCTCCTCTCCAGCTACTTGTATTGTCAGTTTGACGTTTGTTTCTAAATACAGCGACTGAACCTTTTAAACATGGATGTGAAACTAGTGAAAACCCAACACCCTTTCACTTCCATTTAATGTCCGTTACAACAAAGAGCCAAATAATAAACGAAAATGATTTTTGTCAATCAATGTAATACAACCGTTTTCACACTAAAATACTGTTGGCAACAATACATGCATGTTTTAATGCAATATATTTCATTCAATAATCACAATTGTGAACACTCGAACTATGTTGAACGATACAGTAACTTGTATTGCGTTACGTGAACTTTTTCTGCCGTCAGACTCGCACACACAAAAAAAACCTGTAGGCTTGTCACGATAAAACACATTTTAAGGAGGACCACTTGATGCCACTGAACCTGAAACCCGGAAATCTCAGTAATCTCTTGTTCTAAACGTATATTGACATATCCTTTAAAATCCTTTCCTCGAAACTCAACAAAACGCAATTTCTTCAGTATCGTTCAAGTGTAACCAAAAGGGGATGAAGGAAATATGTTCATGAATGTACTGATGAGAATTATTGAGCCTTAAAATCACATTCACACCTGCCGTCCGTACTCTTTAGTGACAATAGCAGTCAATGATATTCTTTACTTGGCAAAAGTAAAGAAAAGGCCATTCCGGGTCCAGCCCTTCTTTGGCATGTGTCCACCTTTCTAACCAGTCCTGTCTGCCCTTCCGTCGCACAGGTAAATACGAGGAGAGGACACACACAGTGGTTTGGCAGGAGGGCACAGACCATTCGTTCGTCCAGGGCGAGCTGAAGCTGGAGCGTAACGAGGTGGTGATCCCTCTCAGCGGGCCGTACTTCGTCTACAGCCAGGCGTCCTACCGGCTCAACTGCAGCAGCAACCCCGGGGCGGAGGACCGACACAGCCGGGTGCACCTCAGTCACATGGTGGAGCGCTGGTCGGACTCGTTAGGCGACATGGAGGAGCCCGAGTACCGGCCCATCCTGCACTCGGTCCGCACGGCCTGCGAGAGGCACCCTCAGAAGGGACACTGGTTCTCCGGGGTCTACGTGGGCGCCATGTTCAAGCTGAACGCTGGAGACCGCCTCCGGACCAGCCTGAGCAATGACCCGCAGCTTTTGTCCCAGCTCGAGGATGGGCACGGGGAGACCTTCTTCGGGGTGTTCGCTCTGTGAGGACTTCGGCGCGAGACTGAGGAGGAGGTCCAAGTCCAGGAAAGTGCCGTTGCCTGCTGCTCACTACAGACTGGGAAGAAATGAAATGTTTACACTTTTATTTATGTGACCTATTTATTTAAGCGTGTGTATTTATTATAATTTATTACAGTGTTCTTATTTATTAACTTATTTATTGAAATGACCAGTGTATTGCTCCTGTGGGGCTCTTGAATGAATTTAACGTAAATTAAAAATATTTAAAGAAGGTTTTTGTGAAGTTTGAGTGTGGGTGATACTCCCTTCTCGGGAGTGTGCAAACAACTGTGAGCCAGACTCAAACACTCGAGCATTAGTCAGAAGGCCTCCCCATCACAGCCCAGGCACGCTCAGCAGTTTTAGTGAGGTTTATTCACTTTTGATGAAGACACAGAAAAGAAATGATCACATTATAGACCTTACATATACTATGAATTTACACAGAGTTTAATAAATAAGATAAAATGAAAGATAAGAAAGACAGAGGCGCCCATTTTGATCCAGTGGATGCTACCACTGTGTACTTAAAGACAAATAACCCACTACACTCACATCAGAAGTGCTGATCAGACACTGATCAAAGAACCACAGTTAAACAGTACAGCCTTGAACGCACCACCTCAGGACAGGGAACAGACTTCTTACCATCCTGCACCGTCACCTCTGGACCACAGAAGCTCACGCTCATAATAATGGTTTATTATTAGTTAACTTTAAGAATGTTCACAATTCAGTTTGATCAGTATAATTACACACAATGACATGCAGGTTGAAGTGTTGTTAGCACTGTTGAGTCTGACTTAATATAGACACAATTTAGCCCCGAAAGGAACCCCACTCACAGTATTGAAAAAACACTTTCAACAGACGACACACATCAAATCAAACTTTATTTATAGAGCGCTTTTCATACAAAATGTAACACGAAGTGCTTTACAGTGCTTAAAAATCATTAAAATCGTCCCCACCAGCAAATATACGTAAATAACAACTCCCCCCACCCCACCCGCACCCGCACACACAGACGTATATACATACAGACAGCCCAGCAGTTAAAAGTCTTAAATAAAAATGCACATAAAGTTGAGTACATAAGGCTGAGTACAGATAGACCGAAAGAGGAAACATCATCCAAGGAGCCGTCTGCATCCAGGCACCCACACGAGAGCACCCGCACGGCCACAGACAACCAGCACTCCCAGGGCAGAGGGCTCCCTCAGAGGAACCACTGGGAGAACATAACAAATAAAAGATAAATTAAAAACAGCTAAAACTCGGCAACAAATTTGAAATAGCACAAGATAAAATAGAGTGAAACTAAATAAATAATTGTATAGAACTAAAACAGATAAATAAAGTTAATATAAATACATATGAGTTAAAAGCTAAACTAAAAAGGTGGGTGTTGAGCCTGCTCTTAAAAACATGAACGTTCTCTGCGGTCCTGAGCTCCTCCTCAGGTCGTTCCAGAGGCGAGGGCCATAATATTGGAAAGACGCCTCGCCGTGAGTCTTTCGGTTGACTTTAGGAATAACTAGGAGACCCCTGCCAGAGGAGCGAAGGGGTCATGAAGGTTCATAAGGTAAAAGCAGTTCTGAAAGATAAGAAGGACCAAGACCATTAAGACATTTAAAAACCATTAACAGAACTTTAAAATCGATCCTGAAACACACGGGGAGCCAATGCAGCGACTCTAAAACCGGTGTAATGTGGTCCCGCCTCCTGGTCTTCGTCAGGACACGAGCTGCTGAATTTTGTAGAAGTTGTAAACCTGAGATACTCCTTTTGGGAAGACCAGAAAGCAGGGCATTACAGTAGTCGATATGACTGGTGATAAAAGCATGCATGAGCGTCTCCGTGTTGGCCCGAGAGAGAATGGGGCTGACTCTGGCTATGTTCTTTAGATGGTAAAAACCCACACCCAGGTTCTTCACCTGTGAGGAAGGATTAAAAGACATTGACTGTAGTTTGGGTAAAAGTTTCTCTCTCTGGGCCTCAGGACCGATGACCAAAACTTCAGTTTTGTCCTGGTTAGGCTGGAGAAAGTTTTCTGCAATCCAGGATTTGATATCCAGCGGGGGATCAGTCTGGTCACCCCGTCCTCGTTCGCGGCTTCCGCAAAATCAATCCGTTCACGTGCAATCAGATTGGTTTATTTGCCGTGACGTGTTGTTAGCGAGCAACGTCACTCACGGGACGCGGAAGTCCCTCAATAACAATCTACGAACGATGCACGAAAGAGAGAAAGCGTGTCTCCAGTCGGCGGTAAATGACCAAAAAACACATCGACAGTAGGTGAGTTTCGTAATTCATAATCCAGCGCAAATATTAACGCAAAACCACTAATAACACCACATCAACAGCAGACGCCCTTCGCTGATTGGTTTACTCCGCTTCCTGTTTGTTTGCGTATCTACCGCTGTGGGAAATGGATTCGACGCAGCGGTGACCAGACTCACCGGCTGGTACAGCGGTGAGTCTGGATTTTTCCAGGCTAGTTAAAAAGTGCATCCATTGGCCTGGTGTCATCAGAAGACATGGAGATGTACAACTGTGTATCATCAGCGTAACTATGAAAGTTGGAGGAATTGGTTTTGTGGGGAGTTTCTTGAATTTTAAAGGAGCGATAGAATCAAGCGCTGACTTGAGTTTGCTGTTAAAATTTTCAATAATAAAAATGACTAACTTGCATCTAGTCTAAAGTGTTTTACTGTAGACACATTGCTCTGCCTGGTGCGAAGGCAGAGCATCCAATGTCTGGAGGACCTCCACCTGTGAGCATCCAAGTAGGTCTGAGCTTCTGTTCATTGTCACTTCTCTGGCCTTGGTCAGAGCAGATGACTCTGGCAGAGATTTGAATTCAGGGGCCTCGGATCACAGGTGACTCAGGTCCTCTTGCCGAATCCTCTACTCCCTGAACTAATGCTACCTCCAACCAGAACCTGCAGATTCTATAGAGAAAACATTGATTCTGAGATAAGAAAGTAAATTTTTGACCAAGACTATAATTTGTTTAGTCCTTATAGTATTGCACATACACCATATGACCGACATTAGATTAAATTGTAGTTTCTCCCCCCTGATAATTTCAAACCATTATGCTAATAGAGCTAGCTGAACAATGGCTGACAGGTTGTAACACAATCATCCCCTATATACAACTAATAACACTTGATTTTAATACTTTTACAGAATGCCTAAACAGTGGAAAAGAAAGACTGACAGATTTGTGCCAGCTAATGTTTAAAAAAAAGAAAAAAGCATCTGATGAGGTCAGAGAGAAGGGCGGGTCAGATCAGTTGCAAAGGCACATGGGATCTGCCATGTAACACTGAGCAGATCCTGTAAAACACAGCAGAAGCTGAGAGACCGGGGTCCAGTGATCATCCCAGTGCAGGTCACACTGAAGCATCAACAGAGTTTCCTCTGAGGGGCAGGAGGAAGTGTTGGCTCATTATTTGACTCAGACAGCAGACCTGTATTATGGACTGACTGCCCGTGGGGTTATACATATGACAGAGAGAGAGAGACATTGTTCTGGATTGTTCTTTTATTTAAATAAACCTGTATTTGAACTGTTACAACTCACCCCAGCATGTGTTACGACCTACCCCGGTAGTGGGGTAGGTTGTAACAAAGGACCACCATGTATTTCACATCACCTCACAAGGTCTGTGATATTCTTGCAGAGGTTTGAATTGGTGCCATCTGTAGTTAACACATGTGGGCACTTTGTATGAAAGTTTGAGAACTCAAAAATTCAACGTGTTACAGGTGCTGAAGCAGAAAGTGTTACAACCATACCCGGTCTCCCCTACCTTTATATCAAAGAGGACAAGCTTTAACCAAACGATCTACTCTCTGAGCTGCTGATATTTAAGACAACAGACTTTATAATGTCAGTAATCTCAGCAAAATGAATTGTGCAAATCTGTACAGTTAAGTAATTCTTAAATGTTAATGAGTTGTTGTGGTCGAGTGGTTAACTCACAGAGCATGCTAAAATGCTAAAGTCTCTGTGTCATTGTGCTGTTGGTCTGTGAGAGAGTTCTGTTGCAATTCAGTAATTATGAAACTTTAAAACTGATCTGTTAAGTGTCTGACAGAGTTAGGATTGAACCCACGACCACTGAAT
The DNA here is from genome assembly GCA_021464625.1 of Proterorhinus semilunaris. Taxonomy (NCBI): domain Eukaryota; kingdom Metazoa; phylum Chordata; class Actinopteri; order Gobiiformes; family Gobiidae; genus Proterorhinus; species Proterorhinus semilunaris. The sequence continues at coordinate 25,707,057 of CM038360.1, forward strand.
GGCACACATTTATCCAAACACTCAACTCTTCGAGCTACTGCCGTTGACAACCCGCACCTTCTAAATGTCATTGATCTGAGTAAAATAAACTCCATCCACAGAGTTAAATAAAAATAACTCCAGACAGTAGCAGTTAAAGTGCTGATGTAGTTGAGTTGTGAAGAAACGGGATGATGAAATGTTCTTCCTGTTTGTGGAGTGTGGGTTCAAGACCTTCCTGAGTTGTTGGTCAGTTTTACTTCTGTCTGAGCTGTAGGATTTTTGCAATAATGAAAAAACACTTTACTATAAAATTTCTCTCTGTTATGACAGAGCATCCAACGTCTGGAGGACCTTCTTGGACACTCGACCTGTGGAGCATCCAGGTCCTGAGCTCCTGTCCATCGTCGCTTCTCTGGCCTTGGTCAGGGTGGATGAGTCCAACTGTGATTTGACCTCAGGGGCCTTGGATCACGGACTCAGGTCTTACTAAATCCTCTACTCCCTGAGCTAATGATACCTCCAACCAAAACCTTCAAGGACAAATTTAATTTTGAAAAAAAACACTTAAGATTAAACTACTTTCCGTTCAGCGTTGGCAAGAGAAAGGGAATCGAACCCAGTACCTTTATATCAAAGAGGACAAGCATTAACTAAACACTCACTGAGCTGAAATGTAGCTTTGATGACCGCACACTCTGTGGTGTTTCAGCGTTTTTCTCAGTGGAACCCCATTGAAACATTTAAATACACACGTTTTTAATATGACCACATTTAGGACGAGTGTAACGCCCTCAGTTCTGTCTGACCAAAACAATGGACAAAGTGCATAAGAGACAAAGTGATTTTTAAAATGAGAATGTTAATGCAAACACATATTAAGTGAAAAGTTGGCATTAATATATTCCAAAGTATAAATCTTTTGGTACTTTTGCTTTACTTGAGTTATGTGATTTCTCATCTTCATTACACTGTTTAGTTTATCTGTATTTGAACTCCTCTACATGTGTTGAACTGGATTAGCACATTGAGTAGACTTCGCTAAACACAGTGACCTGCCTCAGAATGTCAGAAAACACCTGTGGCTCAGTCTCTGACGTTTGACCTGGTTTGAAAACCTTAAAAATCACACAATTCTCCACTAAAAAATACCAGACATTCATTCCACACAAATACCACACAACACATTCAATGGTTTATTATTCAGCTGTAGATCACTGACACAAATGAGAGAAAGAAAATGTATAGCAAGTTTTCTTGCTATACATATCATTTTTTTAATAAACTGGGCTAGGAATTAGACACTTAAATATCCTCATGAGCAAACCTTCCAGATATTGCTAAATGTGGTGTCTGTAGTTTCTACTTAATAAGCGAAGTCGTAATCTCGTAGTGCGCATGCGCAGCACTTCCGGTCAAAGGTCAATCGGGATAAAAGTGCTGTCTCCCAGTAGCTTGGCTAACGCCAGACTAAAATCACAAAGGATATTTAGTCTGGGGACCACCAATTCATTTTCTCGTAGGAGAGGTGTGGTTTAGATTGTCCGTAGCCGTTTATTGTGCTGAATGTCTCTCATGCGTCTGCAGTAGCCATAGCCAATCGTATCATCGTATCAGAGGACGTATGACGGACCCGCTGTAAACGTTCGAGCTAAACTATTTGGAACACGGTCTAAAGCTTGATCCAAAGATGGCGTCGCGTCTGCTGCCGTCATGTTGGATCAGTAAATAAACTCTTTTTAATTTTTATCCGTAAACAAACTACAAGTATGTCGAATAACGCGTCATTATCTTACCGTCCCACCTCGTTCTGTGATCGGCCCCCAGGCTGCTGTGCAGTTCGAAAGGATTCTAGCACACACAGCAGCTAGTCCCCCAGTAGTCCCGATGTAATATGCTTGAATAAAGATGGTTTTACAGCATCAAAACTGTGGTACATTAACAGATCATCAAACATATATCCAGGGTGAGTATCTGTGCTTCCATGAACATTTTGGTCAAATATATTAGTTTTAATTTCCAATTGTACTGTCAAAACATACTTCCGGGTCAAATTGATCAGAATCAGAATAGGTTTATTGCCATGGTTTGTGAACAAGGTTTACAAACTAGGAATTTTTCTCTTTGTGCAAACGTGCGACATAAAACCTATAACACAGAATTAAGATAAAAATAAGCTAAAGAACTTTAAACTATAAGGCTATAAGGGCATGCATAAAAAATATTAAATAAATAAGATAAAATAAAGTGACATATGGTAAGACAACAACAATTTGACAATGAACAACAGTGGGATTGTATTTACAGATGTGTTGGCATATAAAGTGATATTAAGTGTTATAAAGTGATAGCAGCGGGTCTAAGTGTGGACACACCGCACACTGCAAGTGCAGATACATCCATGAGTCTGTGACTGAGCTACAGAGACTTGTTATTGTTCATGAGTCTGATGGCGGAGGGGAAAAAACTGTTCAAGTGGCGGGAGGTGTGGGTCTGGATAGACCGTAGCCTCCTGCCTGAGGGGAGAGGGGTGAACAGTCCGTGTCCAGGGTGACCCACACGCCTCCGGGTCCTGGAGGTGAACAGGTCCTGGAGAGATGGGAGCTCAGAGCCAATCACCTTCTCTGCAGCAGCAAAATGCGCTGCAGTCGATCCCGATTGACCTCTGAGCGATCCCATAATTCATTACGCCAATTGAGATTACGATTTTGCTTATTGGAAATATGACCCAAAACCTACAAATAATTTAAAAAAGAGAGAAAGAAAAGATATCGGATTGTCTCCCCTTATGTCCCTTCACCTCTGAGCTGAGCCTGTACCATATTCCTCATACAGATGCTTGCACACTCTATCATCTATAAAACAAAGTTCATTTCATTTGGTGATGGCATTTACTGCTTCTCCTTTTTCCCTTTCCCTGATCTAATCATTTCAGTTTTCCGTTTGGGGAAAATCAGGGCTTCTTCTTTTAGCCTGAATGTGAAGTTGCCTACAGTCTGTGGTCCGTCCCGGGCTAAAAATAGCAGCGTTGAAAGTGAAAGCGGGGCTATCCCTATCAGCGGGTCGTACCACTTGCGCGGGCTGTGCGGGGGAGTTGTTGTGATCATGAGTCCTAGGGGAGTTCCCTGATCTGTGGAAACAATGAGGAAGCGTGGCACTTTTCTGACAGACCTGTGAGAGAGGGCAGGAAAGCTGGGGAGTACATGATTTAAAGATGGTGGAAAACCCATATATGGACAAAAACATCAGTTTAATCATAAGTGTGTTGAGTGTTAACAGTTAGTCAGGCATTGATCAGTGAGTATTTAAAATTCATCATCAACCTAAAATATTTGTAATAAACAACAGGGACAATCAACCCCACACATTGTGACAACCCGCTTCGGTTATTAAGTATCTTTTACAATAAGATGTGAAAAAAAAGATGTTTTTTTATCTTCGTGTCAATGGTTTTAAACTTTTGCACAATGCGACTCTGGAGGGAAAAAAAGAGAGTGTAATCTAGAAAGGAAAAAGTGTGGCCCCATTTCACATTCAAGAGCGGAGGGAAAATGTTCCTACAGGAAAATTCCTTTTGTAACGCCATGATTTAAAGGCACACTGCGTACTATACTGTTGCCGTCAGTACAACACACGCTCCTAATGATCAGCTCGACACAGACCATGCCATTACTGCAGTGGGTGGTCAAAGAATGAATTTGGACGAGAATCTATAACCTGTTTAAATCGCTATATAAGTTTGAGTCCATTTACCATTTGTTTGTACATTTATGAGTTTTTCAATGATGAAAATATCTTTCATAAAATAAATGCTTGTATTTCAACATTATTTATTTGGAAAGGCCACATTTATACTGGTAAAACCCCACTCTTAAGATGTGTTTCCTCATATCAAGGACTTTTGTGTTTGTTTTTTGTGTGAAAATTACTTGTGAATGTGAAACAGGAAGTCGCACACGATCAGTTGATTCTCACAAGATACTGTGTGCAACTAGATATTTGAATAACTGACTGCACTGACACTATTATTCATTCACAATAGCAATAGAGGATTATGGGACATGTGATCAAGAGGTTTGACCAAGTCTTCATTTCAGCCCCATTGATATAGTATCCCTAGTAATAATGTCCCAAGATCGATAAGTTCATATATAACCAGAGGTGATGATTGGAATATTTACCCACTAAGACGTAATCAGGTTGTCAGTTAAATTCCATATCTGATACTCTTGTTGGGTTCTTGGGCAAGACACTCGACCCACACGTGTTCACGCTGGTTTATACATCCAGGTCATGATAAACCACACCATCATCCTCTGCTTTGGTGTTGAGACTGAAGTGTCCACAGCTGCTGGATTAGACTTTGTTGCCAGATAAGGCCAGACTCACACCTAGAGTGGTGGAAGAGGAGAGAGCGGCGAGCTTCCATTCATTCCCTATGCAGTAAACAGTTTTTTGTATTTTTTATCATCGTCTGTTTCCTGTGTGGCTTCATATTGTTATTGTGGTTCATGTTTGAGTCATTGAAGTCCATGGCCAGTAGTATGTTTTTGTAGTACAAATACTATATGGGTAATGTAGTTTTTTTCTGAAACAGCTGTTGGTGATGTCACTTCCCCTGTGTTTTCCGCCCCGGGTAAGGATGGTGGATTTGGGCAAATGCTGCTGAAGCTCTAGTTCACTGACTGCATAGGGAGCTAACAGTTGACCCCATGAAAAGTTAAGGATCAGGAGACACAGAAGCTACGTATTTGAGGTTTCAGACGCAGCCAGAGCTTCAGCAGAAATGGCCCAATCCGACCGTCCTCACCCAGGGAGGAAAACACAGGCGAAGTGACACCACCAACAGCTGTTTCTTTACTTCTTCTTCTTTAAGAAACAAACGCGCATGCCGACACCTACTGTATAGCGTGTGCAACAACATAGTCCAAAAACAGACAATGAAGGAGAGAATAACTTTAATGACTAAAACATGAACCGTAATGATATGAAGCCACACAGAAAACAGATGCTGATTAAAAAGCTGTTTCAAATGTACCTTCCACACCGACAGCTTCATCACAGAAATAAAAAAAATGGCCACGTGGCTTAAGTTTGTCGTAAAATAAGGGCCATTTACTTTAAAACAGTGACATGTGCTGTGGTGACTAACGTGTAATTTGTCACATTTATTACGTTTGGCTCGTGCAGAATCTTTAAAAACAAAAAATTATTATTATTGTTGAATGTGCGCCTGTCAATCAACAGTGGCTGCGCATGAAGAATCACTCGAGGGTGGCTTATGGGATGGCACATAGCTCCTAATCACCGGTGAGTTAGCATCAGAGGCCCCCATGCTAAAGTAGCTATGATAGTTAGCATTAAGGCTCCTTTCCATAACTCCTTCCTAACTGACAGCACTATTCGGAGGCTTCTTATCATGGCGGACGCTGACGAGTTAGACCTCGTACCAATCTAAGGGTTTCGGATTCCCTCCACTTTGGGGCATTCCTCTTCACTCCATGGGACAAGGAGGTGCTCTTCTCTCTTCTTTCAACATTACCACTTCACTGTTGTAAAATAGATAAATACTTACCATTCTCCCATTAAACAAAGAAATCAATTATCAAACATAATGCAGGTGAATAGGAAAAAATAAATACAATCTGAGATATCAATTTGAAACTTTTGCTGCTGACATAAATATGAGGGGGAAAAACGTGTTGCAAGTTTTCTGTCATTTTATGTTTTCACTTAAAGGCACACTGCGTAACATTTTGGACTACTAATGCCATCAGTACAAAACATGCTGCTCTGACCAGCTCAACACAGAAAATACTCTTTTTGCAGTGGATAATCAAGGAATGGATTTGGACGGGGACCTACCCGGTTTAAATCTCAAATTCTGCTAACTTTAGTCGGCATCTCCATGGAGACGTACCCACTCCCGGTAAAGTTACAGTCACGTCTTAGTAGAGCTGAGCCGCTCACAGCAAAGGCACATGTTTGTTTGTGCATTTATTTGGTATTTTTTTGAACGATTAAAATAATAAAAATGTTTGTATCGAATTTTATGTATTGGGTAAAATTCTGCGCGGTGTAGCTTTAAGAATAAGAACAATGCCTATATTTTTGGCAAAATGTAAATAATGGATAGAGCCAGGTTTAAATTATGTTCTTTTTGGGTTGACTTTGTAGATACAAAGAATTGACGGGATTTTCGATTTCTTGTTTGGTTTTGAATTGGCTTATTACTGAGAAAATCAGTGTAAAAAGTCAGATTTCACTCGTTGTTTCTGGGTTTAAAATCAGGCAAGGAATTAAATATATAAATAAATAATAATAATAATAATAAAAAATAACCTTCAAGACATTGTTAAGTATAAGAGTGGAAAGTTTAAAACTGAATGTTGTCCCCTGCCATGTCTCTACAGAGGGACCTGTCGTACCTCGGGGCACAAACCAAAGCAGACGACCTCCTCGAATCATAACAACCAGGTTTATTCATAACTGTTGCATTTCAGATCTGCAGTCGTATATTTCAGCATATAGAAATATAATTTAATACTGTTCCACATGAAATACATACTCAAACGCTCAGATATGTACACGTCAACACTTCGTATGTACATTTTAGGCGTGGCCCACGTCCGCCGTTTCAACTCCTACACAAAAGGTCTGACACACGTACACGTATTTACAGGTTTTTGACACGATGCACAAGAGTTCTCGCGGCCGCCGTCCCATCGGAGCGACGGGAGTTAGCCAGTCACGTTGCTACCACAGAGAGGACGGCTAACTCCACACCCTAATGTCCCACAGTGCGACGGGCGAGCGAGCACGACACAGCAGCAAAGAGGAGCAGTGTTTTTTTCTGAGGGGAGGGGGGGAATGCTCTCTTGGTCTCCTATCGAAATCATGACATCATCAGAGTACCCTACCAGCATAAACATAACTCATTTGAGGAAGTTTGGACTCTGTGGATTTGTAACCATGATGGAAGATGACGTGGGATGACAATGACAAAGGTAAGACTGTTTTGGCAACTGAGCTAGCCTTTTGAACTTGCTGTTGCCGTTTCATGATGTTGAAGCAATCGGCTTCAGCTGCTCAGCGTTTGGAAATTCCACTTTAGAATCATTAACTTTTTTCCCAATTTCCCCAAATTTCCTGTCGGTGGCTTAACGGAATGAACGTAATTAGCAACACGTCAACGGTCACACGTTAGAATAGTCAGCTTCCTTTTTAGTTTAGTTTGTGCGTCTAAGGGAGTCATTTATCAAGTGTTTGCTCATGTGCAACATGAGGAGCATGAAGTGGATCAGCAGTGGAATCATGAGAGTGTTTTTTACTCACTCAGAATTCTCTCATTCAGATTTGATACTGTGACACACGCCATTTCAATTTGGTGCAACAAATAGCTATACGCCGTTTTCCAGGTTCCACTCGCTATTTAGCGCCTGTTTTGATAAATGACCTCCTAAGTTAGTACATTTTCAAAGCAGTCACGCATAAAGTAAAATAGCTTTTAATCGTAGCGTTAAACGTAAGCATGTTATTTAAACAAACATTGAGAGTATAAAGAAGTTGTAAAAGCCTGATATTGGACCTTGAAGCAGCGGAGGTTTCTGTGAGAACCTTTACGTGCTAAAACTAAGCCATTGACATTGTTTTGCTCATAATCCTGACATATTGTGCTTTATTTAGTCTCGTTTATGCTTTTTCAAGGTATAAGAGCATCTTAGAGGCGTTCATTGACAGACTCCAGTTCTGTCACGGTCGATTTGTTCATTTTTAGCAAACTATGACGGCAAAATGAGTGACAGAACGAAATCTCTAAAGTAAACAATCAAGCTCCCGCCCCTCTCCCTCCTGATTGCCCCTGACAGGCCGGTCCACAGGAAGCTCGTCTCATTGGTCAAAGTGATGGCACTGGGAGGGAAATAATATGATTTGGTTTGATATTATTTATGTTGTGTCAGATTGCAGGCCCAGACGTCAATTATACGCAACCTATTACATTTGTAAAACACTTACAGACTATCACTTTAAGGCTGTAGCTTGTAGAAGTCTCTTATTCTAGGCTGTTGCTGTAATTAGTCGGTAATCAGTAATACAATAGTCCAGTTCTGTGATGTTTTACTACACAATTTACTGCGGTTAAATTTTTCCTATAAATGCGTGTGTGAAATTGTGCAATTTGTAGTTCCAGAATTAAACCAATTCACTCGCCTTATAAAGTCAAACATGTGTACAAAGCAGCCGGAATGAAAGTTGAAATGAGAAACAAAAAGGGACAAAAAAAATGGACATGAATATAAATGGTAAATGTTACTGATATTATTGAACAGGTTTGATTTCTGATAGGTTGCAATGCATTTTTTTCCTTCCTTCGATCTTTTTTTGCACTTGAAACAAAATCCTATTCCTGTGGCTTAAAAATATATTTCAAAATAAGTCTAAAACTGGTCCAATCCTCCATCAACTTGTCAACATGTCTCAATTCAAGGAAAATATTCTGAATGTAAGTGATTTTTAACCAAAGTAGAGGTTGTTTCTGCAGTGTAAACAAGCACGTCCCCCCCCCCTGTGTGATTTTCACAATTTACTCTTGAAATGTCTGCATTTCCGAACGTTCCAAGTATTGTCGCGTCTGTACAGCGCCTGCCTTGGCGCGTCTCCTTAAACAGAGACTGATAGACGGGAATAGAAAAAGGACCACCATAGAAACACACAGAGGAGCTAACATGACAAAGAGAAGTCTACTGGACACGAGCACTCACTTGGTCGGAGACATCATCACAGAGGCTGCCCTGGTCTGCGGAGTTTGAGGCTACAGTATGAGTACGTCAGGTAAATGCTGAGAACACGCCTTTCCAAACAGTGGCTTGCTTTTTTGCTTTGGATCAAATCCGTTCATCTTCCCCTCGTCCGTTCTCAAAAAATGGCGCCCTCTGAAGTCATTTTATGGAACTACATTCCAAAAACTCCTACTGGTTTATTCTGGGCACATAAGTTATTCGTAATTTAAACAACTAACAAATATCCAGGCCGCGGTGTCCAAACTATTACAAATAAAAGTCTGAAAAAATGCTAAATATAAAACTCTTAATCAGTCAGATGCCCTTCCTGTCAGTGGGATAAAGCTTCTAACCATGAAACTAGTATGAGCTTCCTTCCGGTATTATGAATAATGCAAGATTTGTTGTTGCTTTTGAGGAAAAAACGTGAATAGTGACATTGTTCCCCGAGGGCAGAGGTGGGCAGACCATGCTTGTGCCATTTTCTTTTATTTTAGTTACGGTTATGTGTTTAGGCAGTGACAGTCTATTTCAGAGTTGTATTTTTCTGAAATGGCTCAAACTGCAACTGATCTGGTTAAAACCTAAAGTGGGCCTTGTGTCTAAAGGTTTGCCCGCTCCTGCCCTAGAGCAAGACATCGAGCCCCCCCTGCCTGCTCCAGTCGCAGTAATGTGGCCATCTGCTCATTGAGAATAACCGGATAAGCCTGGTCTGGCTGACATTTCTTTTTAGTTCCAAAACAAGCCACTGCTTCAGGACGCTCCTGTCAAAGTCACTTCTCTACAGCAGTACACAGTTTAACACCGTCATCTTTTCCGACGTGACGCGGCCTCCCGCCCTCTCACGGTCACTTCCTCAAACTTCCATTCCCACTTCCTGCTTCGTGCGGTCCCTCCTCACTTGTAGAGCATTTGCAGCCGACTGGCGTGGCAGTTGTTGCGGTTCAGCTTGCCGTCGGGCTGGTACAGGTTGGAGTTGGAGAAGGTGGGCGGGGCCATGGTGAGGGGGGCGGGGTCCAGCGTGGGGGCGGGGTATCCCGGGGGCGGGGCCAGCGCGCGCGTGTCGCTGATGGGCTGCGGCGGGGTGCTGCTGTGGTTCTGGTTGGTGATGGTGGACGCTCGTCTCCGGGAGCGCAGCGCCTGGCGCTCGTGCAGCTGGTTCCTCAGCTCCGACACGCGCTCCTCTTTCTGCAGCGCCGGGACAGAACCGTCATGGAGGAAACACATCAGACACATCTATATCAGCGTCTGACACTTTGGTGCTTAGAAAACGCAATATTGATCTAAAACCGCTGAACACTTCCTGATTATTCAAGCTCCTCCCACCCACCTTCCTCTTACTCCCCTTTGCTGTGGAGCTGTTTCAATACAATTTGAGACAATAAAGTCTATATATATATGTAGGCCGTGCGGCTAGTGTAGCTTTGGTGAAGCTATAGTGTGTGTTTTTACTTTGCAAAGAAAATATTAAGCTAAGCGAAGAGATGGAGAGGTTTGGAGAGCATTTTGTAGATGCGTCCGAGCTCAGGAGAAGCTTGTGGGAGCTACAGCCGTGGAGCTAAGAACAGCCACTAGGAAAGATTGATATATTACTCATTGATGCTCGAGTGGGTTGAAACACAGCCCCAGGTGTGTTTTTGATGAGAACAATATTGTAACATGTTATTTTACATAATGCCCGATCCTTTAAGGCATCTTCCCTCTGGTCCTTGCTCCCTCTTCTCACAAGCGTTATGGTTATTACTTTAAAAAATGCCTTTAAATATTTTCATCAGCCAAATTATTCATAATATTTACTGAAGCAAATCCCAGTCCACTACACAAAAGCCATAAAAATACTCCCCTCCATCTGCACAGCCCCATTCTGCAACCTGAAAGCAGCCAATTTCTTCACTTCCTTCACCATGGAAACAAAACCGTGCCCAGGACATGACCGTGGGTGACTCTTTTGGTCAGGGTCATATGTTTATAAATTCATGATGGGCTGTTCCGGGGGCGTTGTTGCTCACGTTCCAAACATGCCAGTTTGAAGTGTTAGAGGTCAGGCTCTGGTCAAACGAGTCAAACTAATGTGATCGTGTTTGTGTGGGCTGAGATAAGATTATAAATCTAAAAACAACCGCTGCCAATGTCCAAACACACGCTAGGCAGTTCACACACTGAAATGACTATAGCAAGTATGGCCCAGGTATGTAGACTTAATGGATAATGGATCGATCCAATTTTAGGTTTAAATTTGTGTAAGGAAATGGGCATATTTAAATGACTGCATTCTCTCTTTTGCCTTTTGTGCAACATGTGAATACCAAACATGTCAGTATTTGTGAATGAATGTGCTGAGGGAAAGACCAGTATCTGCCGCGACTCTCTACTGACTCAGCGGTCGAGTCGAGAAAGTCAAAAAATAAGCATCGCAAGGTTGAGTTTGCTCTTTTTTAGTCTGACATTAAAACTAAGACACAAGCTCAAAATCTTACATATTCTTGGTGTAATTGTATGTGCTGAATGCTACCTCCTGGATGATCTTCTGCAGCTCCTTGTTCTCCCTCTCCAGCTGCCTGGACTTCTCCTCGTCGTTATTGTTGGTGGAGGAGCCCGTCTTCATGGTCTCCTGGGCGTCCGACTGCCACTCTCCTCGGGTGATCAGGCGACGCATCTGCGAAAAAAACCCAAAAGGGAGAATATTCACACATGGTCATAAAGTGTACGTTTAGTTTACCCGTCCTCCCTGTGTCTGGGTGGGATTCATGCCATAGCTACAAAAAAAAAGTCAGAATCCACCTGGCTCTGTCGTAACTGTCTGACATGAACACAAATACAACATGGCTCTGTACTTTACAAATAGCACTAACACGTGAAACAAAGAAACAATGAATTAAAAAGTGTTCACATGTGATTGTGCTGTGGGCAGTGATTTCTCAAGTTAAAGTACTGACACAGTAGTTACTGTAGAAAACTGCATTCAGAGAGGAAAGAACAAATCACTGGAAATACTACTTCCCTGGCTAACGTCAAATACATACATTGGTCTGTGGTTAAAGTAAATTAAGTGAATTCACCCACAGAGCTCACATGAACACCAACATAACTAATAATATGACAATAATATTTTGAACACCAGGTGTCACCAAAGGGCTGCGCACAGCTTCAGCGCTCCTCACTGCTGGCATGACATTACTTCCCTTTCGGTGACAGTATTAGCAAAGCTTGTGGGTCACCCTGTGGTCAAGGCTCAGTGGTTCCCAAACTTTATTTGTATGTATTCGTTTATTTGACAGGCACAGCTGCACTATTAGCCGCAGAGCTGGTTTTGCCCTGGGGTAAGGAGTCTCATGCCAATAACAATTATAAACATAATGAATGAAAAATGTATATGTTGCCAGAACTGATCGACTGCTCACCTTGGGCACGAAGAGCACCACCAGCGTGATGTAGACGGAGAAGACAATGGCCAGGGAGGCAAAGGCGAACGAGGCGTCCTGCTGAGACGATAGGATCATGGTGACCGGAGCCGTGATCATACACAGGACCTGCACACACACACGAGCGGTGGAGTTAACGCCAACGTGACTGCAATGGATTTAATGCAGGTAGCAGAGGGAATGACATGCCATTAAAACTGTAAAAACAAACTTTCACTTTGAACTAATGGCATGTCCAAAAGAGAAAAAAATATTTTGATTTAATTGAAATTATACGTAATATCGTTAAATACTCTTTATTTTACTTTTGATATCAGAATTAAACAAAGGACTAGATGTTTAAAGGTGACTCAGCTCGGCATTAAATTGGGTGAAACTCTTGATTTCAGGACCTTCTGACCTACTCTGGGTGTTGTTACCTATGCAGCACATTGCCAGTTCTGAACCTCAACATCATTAGGTGTTTTATCGGCTGAGTGCTGCATATAACTGTGCGATCCATTTACCCCCCCCATGCCGTCTCTTTCCTTCTCAGCCAAACCCAGTGAGTGCTTTTTTCTGCAGCTGTGGTGAGTTCTTTGACTACCTTCCTGTGAGCGTGGCCTCTGATGCCCATTTCTGTCAGAAAACAAGTTGTGGAGTTTGCAACGAAACCTCTGCAGCCCAGGTTCACCGCAGATGGGAGTAACGCAGCTCTTTGCGCTCGTATGCTTCATCGATACCATCCATCCAAAGCACCAGGTCTGGGCTCATCTTAGTTACAGCCATGTTGGCTGGAAACACGTCTCCTGCCAAGATCGACAAGTATTTCCCAGTCCCTGGCAGCATGGAATGAGCTTGAAACTGTAGTTGGTGTTTTATGCGGCTGCTTTTCACCCTCTTGAATGAAGGCTATTGGGTTTTGATGAATTGGTTGGCTGACTGATGGGGTGGCATTTATTGATGTTCTCTTTTGTTCAATGGCTAAGGCTAGGCATCGCAAACACTTGATTGTGGCGCCAGGTGTATCTGCCTTGCGTAGTACGTGCCAACTTAAACAAATGCAAAGAAATGAGAAAAACAAACATATTTATAGTATAAATTGATACATTATCTGACTTTACCATGAGATGATACACATTTTGTATCCATTTAAGTGCAAAAATGAGAAGAAAAAAAATTTTTTTTTTTACTTGCCTTTTCAAATCAAGGGCAAATATACTTATTTCTAGATTACTTTTCGCAAAGGAGCAAATCAATGATGCCGTGATGAACACATTGTCAGCGCATGAGAGGGTCTGGAGATACGGGCAGATCACAGACTGCTACTCCAGGTATCTTTTGGATGAAGAAACAACATAATGTAATAATAAACAATTGGTTGATAAGATACATAGTCGGATATATAGGTACGGACCAAGACAGGCGCTTTAAAGAGCAGGTGTTATGCTTTTTGCAGGTACAGTATTTGGTCATAAAGCTTACACTTTGTTGCTCTCCATCGCTGCGCAGCTGTTTTAAAAAGAGAGGGGGGGAAATCGTCCGCTCGGTTGTGTGGCTGTAGTGAAACTATGGAGAGCGTTTTCACTTTGCGATGGGGAGGTGAGTAAAGCACCTCAGGAGGAGCCAACAGCTACTGGAGACAATTCAAAGATTACTCAAAGATGAGTAAAAAGCTCTAAAAAGTCGGTTTGCACAATCTTCCCTTTAAATACAATGCATTCCATTATGTTGTTAAAACGTAGTAGAGAGGGAAAATCAATATAAAAAACAGGAAGTAAATGGTCTCAACTTATATAGCGCTTTTCCACCTACATTAGGCACTCAACGCACTTTACAGCCAGGATCCTCTCACCCATTCATACACCAATGTACGCAGACACTGGAGGAAAGGTGGGTGAAGTGTCTTGCCCAAGGACACAACAACAGTGTGCACCTTCAGGAGGCGGGATTCAAACCCCTGACCTTCCGATCATGAGACGACCCGCTCTACCATCTGCGCCACCGTCGCCCCAAGTACTTCAAGAAGTACTTCTTGCTCTGCATTAAGTGCCTCGCATGTAGCCCCACAGCGCCTCCTGTTGGTCAGTCCCATACAGGTCTAGATTGGCTAAAAGTCCCAGGCCAGTGAAATGACAGCAGCAGAAGATAAACTGCGGTGCTATTGTGGAATATAAAAAATGGTACGAACACGCAGCAGAAGAAACATGAGCTCTCCTACAAAATCGAAGCGTATTGATCCAACGTCATTCATTCAGCTGAATGAAAAAAATCCAGAGAGAGGCGTGAGGAAGGGGAGTGAGCCGAGCAGCGGCCATCGTTCAAGGCTATAACTCAGAGAACTGCAGCCAAGGCGCGCAACAGGTCCATCACGATACAGCTGTTATTCATTTCAATAGAAGGCTCCCTGAGACAAATGGTAAACAGGACACACACGCAACGGTCACGGTTCAAGTTCAAATTGCCCGCACAAAGAAATAACGATGTTGAGTCTTTATTTTCGTAGTGGGAGGTAACATCCCCGGGACAAATGGCAAGCGGGACACTCCGTCACAATGGTGGGCACAGATAAAGTCAGACACATCCGTCAGCTGTAGGCGGCAGACGCTCTGGGGACGCTCCATTTATCTGGAGAGGAGACAGTATCAGAGTGTCTCCTCTTCAGCTGTTCACACAGGAAGAGGGACTTTAAATATCCTATCATGCTTTACTCTGGCTTTTACTCAGGCATTATCAATAATCCATTATTTAACAACTAATGAGTTATTAAGTTGACAATCGATTAATCGATAGTAATCAATTAATCTTCTCTGGTTTGCACAGACTCAAAAAGAGCAGAAATGACATGAAAATGTAGTATTTAATGTTTTTCTTAAAGTGAGGGTCTGGGGAGTGTTTTGTACTAATGTCCTACAGTGGGAACCATACACACACTTTATACACATACATTAGCATTTTTTGCTCACCAACATGAAACTATAATTAACTTTCAGTTTTTCAGGTCAATTAGAATTTTAAAAATGTTTACAAGTCAGAAGTTTCCATACACAAAGCCCAGATGACGATGTCATGTCCTTGGAAGCACAGGTCTGGTTCATCCTTGGGCATAATTTCAAGACACTTGAAGGTCCAGGTTCATTGGTTAAAACAATGATGGAAATGTCCAGCCATCTTACAGATCAGAAAGAAGGTGGATTCTGAGTCCCAGAGATGAACCTGCTGTGTCTGAAATGTGAATATCAACCAAAGAACAAGTGGAAAAGACCTGATGAAGATGCTGAACCTGGTAAGAGTTTGTCATTATCCAGAGTGAAACAAGTCCTGCACCGACATGGGCTGAGAGGGTCAAATTAAACACAAAAAGCCAGCTTGGAGTTTGCAAATAAATAAAGGATAAAGACTGATTTTTGGAGACATATCCTGTGGTCTGACAAAAGTAAATAAATTAATAAATAAAATTTGGCCATAATGACCATTGTCACATTTGGAGGAAAAGGGTGAATCTTGCAAGCCCGAGAACACCATCCCAACTGTGAAATACGGGGGTGGCAGCATCATGCTGTGGGGTTGTTTGGGAGGGACTGGTGCACTTCACAAAATCGATGACATCATGAAGAAAGAACACTATGTGGAAATATTGGAGCAACATCTCAAGACATCAGTCAGGAAGTTAAAGCTTGTGCGCAGATGGGTCTTCCAAATGGTTCCAATGTTTTGAAGGGGTCATCACAAAGTCCTGATCTCAGTCCAGTTGAAAATGTATGGGCAGAGCTGAAAAAGGCATGGGCACGCAAGGAGGCCTAAAATGTGGCTCAGATACACCAGGTTCTGTTTGGAGGAATGGACCAAAACTCCTGCCAACTATTGGTAGAAGCTTGTGGAAGGAAATCCAAAACATTTGACCCAAGTTATACAGTTTAAAGGCAATTCTACCAAATATTAATGACCTGTATGTAATGTAAATGTACTTTTGTAAAAAGTAATCTAAAACCGTGTAGAAAATACTCTCTCTCATTCTTCTGGCATTTAGCAAATAGAATTAATTTAAAACATTGTAATTGACCTGAAAAAGTAAAAGTTAATTTTGCTTCCATGTCAGAAAGTGACCAAATGCAACCAATGCAAATGTGTCTTTTTATAAAGTGTATGTAAACATCTGGTTCCCACTGTAAATGTGGTCCAATCAGAAAGCAGAAAGAGCTCCACTCTTATTGTTGCCAGTTTAAACCAGTTTGGAAATGAACTTCCTCAACCGCAGCTCCTGTCCTGATAAAGTCCCAGTCAGTGCCAGTGCAGCCTCCTGTCGTTACAGCTTAGTGGCTGAAGTCTGGAGGTTCTTAGCTTTCAAATGAGGAATGGCCTGTTCATACAAAACGTGTGCTTGTCCATGTGCAGCTTTGGTCACTGAAGTCGTCGTGCAAGCCTGGGTAAAACCATGCAGAAGGACGTAGTTTAGAGCTGTTCCTGTATCCCTTTGATTAGTCTTTTCCCATCAGCTCTATAATCTCCTGTCTGGGCGAGAGGGCGTTTGTGGACAGTGAGAAAAGGCGAAATAAAAGAGTGAAAAAAACTCTCTCCGGCAAACGGCTGCAATATTCCAGTCCAATTAGTTGTTTGATGAGATTTGGGTTTGTTAAGAAGGTTCGTGGATAAAAAGCTGAGCAAACGGCAGTGTGTGCGGTCAAGGGGGGCAGAGGTGTTGTAGATGAAACAGACATCGCCGATCCAACGCCTCCACTTCCAAATCACACACTACGACTTACACTAATCATCTGATAAAACATATACTGACTCTTTAACAACAGTGCATTGTCACTAATGGACAGTTTGCCACTAAAAACACGCTGGGATAGTTTTTGTTCGTCTCGTGCCGCTAGAGTCCAGTGTAGTTTAGATGCTCAGCTTCAGCGTGTGTCGCCTGAATGAACATTTATTCTTGGCATTACCAGTAAAAACAAGAAACCAACTCGGACAAGGGTAATGAAAGCGGTCGACAACTAAGCAAGAACAGGAAAAGCTGCACTTAAAGTTTAATCACACGCATAGTGCGCCCTCTGCTGGGTAAAGGCTGCAATTGCGCGAACACGTGTGAATTCACTTTTGTTATCCACTTTTATCATGACAGATGCGCGTTTACTGTCACCCGAAACCGAGTCCAAGTCACAAGTCCAGCTTCAAGAGGAGTCTTCGTATTTTGTATAAATAACCCGATGAATTCTGACAGCATTTCAACAAGGTTTCATACAAGTTGTGCCGAGGACCTGACATTTTCTCAATGGGCGTCACGATGTCGACACAGACAGTTTTCACTTCAGGCAGTTGAAAACCATTTCAGGGACGACCTTATGGCGCTCTTTGAGAAAATGCCAAGAATAAAGGGTGGCGCATACATTCACCCTTTATGTCTTCAATGAGCATGGAAATAAAGCAAAACATATATTTGTTCAAAATGAAATCTATATGGTCACAAATAACAGATTTTAAATGTGCCTTGGGCTTTTATGGAAGTGTGTGTCTGCATGTTTTGAGCCTGTCAAAGATGAATTTCTGTCACCTTAGCTATCTATCTATCTATCTATCTATCTATAAAGAAAAGCCGCTACATAAAAAGTTTCTACTTCTACATCTTGAATAATTGATTGATTTCTTATCCCAAAACAAATCCCTTTTATACCCACACCATGCAATATTAAATCTAATCATTTGCATTCCGCCCACTCGACTGGGGCTAAATCTGGGCTAAGTGTGCGCTCCATTAAAATGCTGAGTGCTAGCAGGGCCGGTGGGCGGCTTTCTGTGGCTTGGACGTATTAAACGGCGCGCGCGTGTGGCGGGAAAGACATTAGCGCAGCGCGTCGGCTCCGGAAGTCTGTGCGCGCCGGTGAACGGCAGGCTCCTGGTCCGTGTACGCCGAGCCGGCTTTGACTGGCAGCCAATGCGTGAAGTGATAATTAAGTGTGAGACGCCGCCGACGCCGGAGAAAAATGTCCGTAAAATAACAGTGAAAAGTGCTGGCGGAAAATGACCAGGACGTTATCCGTATTTCGTTTCGATTGTGACCTGTGAATTTACGGTAAACGTTCCGTAAAATTCAAATAGTATAATAAGTGCAATTTCCATTAATTCCTTAAGCCTGAAAACGGAAAATATAATGTAATAAATATGAACATTTGTTATTAAAGGTTTATATTCCGTAAAATTCATACTACTCAGAAACGGAAATATATGTAAATGTATAGTATATATCTTGTGTTTTCACTTGTTTTTTTACTCAACATAAGACATTGTTCGAAAATAATGGTCAAAAGCTCAAGAAATCAGTTTACAAGACACTGCACAGTTAAAATAAACAGGTCATTTGAATCAATATTAATACAAAATGTAAATTTAAAACTACAACATCAGTGACATACAGATCCAATGACCACTGAATCCCTTTTTTTTTTTTTTAAACAATATTAATGAATAGAGGTGTAACGGTTCAGCTATCTCACGGTGCAGGAAGTTCAACTTTAAAGTTTCAGTTCATCACCATAAAAGTTTTGTTGAAACAGATTAGCCAACGCCATAACTTTCAAGTCCAATCAGCTTTTAACCACATCATTACATATTTCTATCCAGATTATGTTTTATCAAAGGTACCAAAGAGCTGGACTTACACTTACAGTACTAACTTTAAAGATTAACGTTATAAACATGTGTTAACATGTTGACTGCCACACTTAATGCGATGGATTATTATTATATTATTATATATTATCATGAGGTTTAGGACAAAGATGAGTTCTTTAACAGTTTCCTTGTAACTGCCCAAGTGACCACCGTCATTCAACACAAGGTTTATGGCAAGTTCAGTGTAGTCTATTTAATTTACTATACATGATTAATATTCTTTAAAAAAGGTTTTACTTACCATAAAAATCCGTCAGAATTTGTAGTAAAAAGGCCTGTATTTGTACGTACATTTCTTAAATGTGCTCGGGCGAAAACCAGCTGCAGTGTCTTAAAAGTTCTCTCATTTGTTCTATTAAAAAACAAGAAAGGTTTGGCAAAATGGACTCTTTGGAGCTTTTGGCCTCGTTAAAACGTTGTGTGCCGTTCTGCATTTACACGTGTGCTGACGTCTCCTTCCCCCCACTGCTCAGGTGTCCTCATTTGATCACATCTCCTCTTCGCCCATGACCTGTGGGTAGGGACTGAAAGGGGGTTCAGATCCAGAGTGCTGCATTAGAGGGAGGATGACAGGCTCTGTGCCTCCTATAGCAGACTTTCCCTGGGGACACTTTTTTTTAGACACGTTCCTTTAGTAAGAACTCTCTCGGCGTTTCTTAGACTGCTGTCTACTTGAGGAAGAAGATACTGCATGAAAAAAAAAAAAAAAGGCACGCTTTAATATTTGGTTTTAGCACCTTTAGCTTTGATTACTGCAGCATTTTCTGCACTCCAAAAAAATAATAAGATGATCTAGATAAGTTTAAATGTCTCAAATTGAGCATAAACATTATAATTTGAGTTGTTTTGGACTCGTTTGAATACATTTTGCTTTATTCCAGGATCATTTCTTTGCCAATGGGGTAAGAAAATTGCACTTGTCCCATTGGCAGTTTCACTTTCTTATTTCAAGCGAGATGACCTTAGGACTGGAAAGAACTCCTTTTCGGTCGGTTTCATGGAGCCTTTGGGGAGCTGCTTGGACACAGAGCTATTGCCAGCCGCTCTAAAAGTTGGGTTTACATGTTGTTTACTTCAGTTTACTTTTTTTACCGGGGCTCTCGTGGGCCTACTCTGAAAACACATTCATTTTAATGGGGCTGGAGTCGGCTGCTGTTCAATTTGCATGAATATAAAGTCAAGCTCACTTGTGCAGACCACAAACAGTGGGGAAGTGTCAGGCCCAAACTGCTCCGTTGAGAGGTGGAGCAGACCGAGTTTTTTTTAAAATGTGAATGCAAAATAAGTCTCAAAGAGCAAATTGTTAAACGAGTACGTCCACAAGACTCACGGCTAATCCCAAATTCCTGCCACTTTCTGAGGAGCTCTCGATAACATTACTCACTGCCACGTTGTAGATGGCCATGCCCACAGCGCGGTGGTCGTTGATCTTCTCAGTGGAGACGGACTTGGTCTCATAGGCCAGGAAGATCCCCAGCAGCAGCAGCAGACCCTTGTACCCGTACACCACACCTGAGGCGCGCAGAGGGTGGACACATCTCAGGTCAGGGGGAAGAAGGAAGACCACAAACAAACTCCAGAACATGAGCCAGCACTCACTCACCCAGCCACGTGTTCATCTTCTCTGAGCTGCAGTGCTCCAGGAGCGGCTGGATCAGGACGTCCAGGTCTGCTTTAGGGGCCTCTCGGGTGAATTTCTACAAAGAACAAGTGGCACGGTCATACAGGAGGAGCTTTTTGGTTTTCATTCTCCATACGAGGCAATATTTCCACATTTTATGTATTGGGTTTTAGTTTAGTTTAGTTTATTTGTTTATTTGAGCAGTAGACATTCTGCTCAAAAGGAGTGGGCTGAAACAAGAAGCTTATGAGCTGATTTTTCCCTGTGATTATGAGAGTTACTTTTAAAGGTACATTAATAGATATTATACTCCGAGTACTTGCTACTTCCCTGTTGTCATTAACATCCTCAGTATAATTCTAATTTGGGTTTAATTATCATCATCATTATCATTATTATTATATATTTATTTAATTGAGTTATATGTGAAGTATGATGTATCCTTGCATAGTGTGGTGCATTAAAAAGCGGGCCAGTTGAAGCGGGCAGTAGCTCCCCATCAACAATATTTAATGGGGCCATTAAATATTTAATGGGGCTACAAACATGAACATAACAGCCCAGTCTTTGGTAGATTTAATCTTGACTTCTGTTTATGAGGAGTGTATTATAGCACGAGTACATTTCATTACTATTGTATCTTACTATTTGTTGGAATGACAAGAAGGCAGAAAAAAATCAATCCAAGTTAAATATGGCTCTAACATGTCAGAGATGCACTTTGGTCACCGACAATGAAGAGACTTGTTGCTAAGCAGAGCGGTTTTAAGAGCTGTTCTATTCTCTGTGCGACAGGAGCCAGAGCGGAGGCCGGAGCACTGGAGGAATAATGATCGTGTTTCCCGGTTCTAGTCACAACTTGAGCAGCAGCGTTCTGGAGGCACTGCAGCTGTCTGAGGGAGGCCATTTGAGTATGGAGTATTTTTGAGGCCATCGATTTGAGTAACTACTTTCAAGAAATCTGTCTACGAGGCCAGTCTTTTACACTTAAACTGCGGTTGAAAAGCCCTTTGTGTTCGTGTGCGTACCTCCACTGTGATGTGCAGGGGGTCCACGATCTGCCAGATCATGAGAGACAGCACGTCGATGCCCAGCAGGACGCCCACTGTGGCGTACAGCTTCCACGGCTCCAGGTGCTGCCCGAAGGGGACAGAGGAGAGAGTCAGTCAGGGCCGGAGGGAGAAGAACGAGTAGGGGGCGGACATTTTCAGGAGATAGACAGACAACAAT
This sequence comes from Proterorhinus semilunaris, assembly GCA_021464625.1. Classification (NCBI taxonomy): domain Eukaryota; kingdom Metazoa; phylum Chordata; class Actinopteri; order Gobiiformes; family Gobiidae; genus Proterorhinus; species Proterorhinus semilunaris. The sequence goes on from CM038360.1 coordinate 25,728,740, forward strand.
GTCTTCTTCCCCCCCCCCGTGTTTCCCATTTTGAGCATGAGCTACTATAAGAGAACCAGTGAAGATAGTTTCGGAAACACTTTATTGTACCTTATGTTATTTTATGAAGTTTACAACGTAACCCAAAAAGTTTTACTTTGGCCGCTCATCCCCATATCTGCAGAAAACAAGAATTGTATAGCTCTTTTGGAATTACACTTCTGCTCAGCACATCGTTTTGTTTCAGGCACCTGCCTTAAATAACTTCAGCTGTAGTCGTAAACCCCGTTTCCTCCTGTTTGTCAGGCAGCAGTACTCACACTCTGGTCCGCCGCAGCAGAAGCCAGCACTCCTCCCACCTCCCCCCCCCCGCCAAACTCACGGCTGTAAATCCTGCCTTTGAGGCTCTGAAGGAGGATTTATGAAGCCACAAAACAATGATCCATCACAAACTGGGGCCAATTCAATCAGGCCGCAGGCGGTGGGCCGTGACAGCGCCCCCTCTACAGCGGCATCGATACAGATATGTAGGTCCTTCATTATAGGACGGACAGCTGTATAAAAACAGATTGTATTATCCACATGAGAGAGCCGGGAGTAAACATGGAGCACGCACTAGGAGGACATCTCCATACGCCCGGCCCGTGAGGTGCCAAATACGGTCAAGCATTATCTTCTGGAGGATTTCAGAAATGAAAACATTATCAGAACGAGTCCATTGATTCTTGTTCAATGTTTTGTCATTACATACGTTTTCAAACAGGATCATTCAGTTTCTCAGGCACCGCAAGCCTCTAAAGAAAGTCTCTAGGTATCAGTAAATACTCAAAGTGTCGGTATTAGTAAGTAGAAAAAAAGATGGACTGGTGAATCTCTACTCCTTACTGAAGCTCAACTTTTGCACACTTAAAGGTGCATTATGTAACTTTTTATGCAAAACAACGATCACACTTGATATTTGTGCACAATTTACATTTGAGTGACTTTTAGTGTATGGGTGGTTAGCATGGCGCCTTTACGGTGGGGCCGCTACAAAGCTCCAGGATCAATTATTTTGTTGGTTTTCTGGGGCGAGGGTCCATCAGCGGGGAAAACGTACCAGAAACTCTAAAACAATAGATCCTGGAGCATCATAGAGGCCACCGTGATGGAAAGTAAAGGCCCCGCGCTAACCACCGGGTCACTAAAAGGTCAAATATGCACTCATAAAAAGGTGTTTAGTCACATAAAAAGTTCCATAATGCACCTTTAAGTCATCCTGCATCTTAATCTCAGTCAGACTCCAGTGACTTTGCGGCTTCTTGCGAACCAGTTAAATTGGATACTGACCCTTTCATGTCATAAAATGTGAAAAAAATGAGTCTCCAAATGTATCTAAAAGGAAAGGGTGAGAAAAGGGATTTGTTTTTCATGTGCAGCGTGAGAAAAAGTCCCCAGAGCTCCTTTACACACACACTGACTTCATATTGCAGCGGCACAGACGGGGACATGGGGACAGACGGGGACATAGGGACAGGGGGACAGACGGGGACATGGGGACGCACTTGGGCTGCGCTGAGACGGTGCAGGCTGCAGATTCATGCGCCTAAGAGGGAGCGCGTGATGTGATAATCCCACTTGAAAAGAGCACTCCTAGTATGGATACTCGCATAATATCACATGGCTCATGTCACACTCGTCTCAGGGATTAACCGGGGGAGGGGGGTTAAAGCTAAATTAGTCCACTTTTTTTCCTTTTAGATCTGTAGAAACTATGTAGTGCCACCGTAGAAATAAAGCCCAACAAATATATAACAACATCAATTATCCAGTTGATCTGTGGGTTAATCATTGTCTGACTTTACATAAACAAATCACTTGACTACAAATCTGTTAATGTTACGTTGATAAAAGCCACACTTCAGGATCATCAGCTCAAAATGCTTTTCTCACTTTTAACATATCCAAGCATTCAAATGGAAAGTGATACGAGATGTCCAAATCACAGCATATCAGTCATATCACTCTGGAAAGGCTTCCATTTAAATCCTTCATGAAGAGGACTTACTTTCAGGGTAGCATTTGCTTTTGGCTAACATAGCTGCAATGTTGGATGGATGTTCTCGGGGTGCAGAGCGAATCGTTGGCATTTGCCCAAAAAGTAAGTCCAGCTGCATTGTTTTTAAAGAGGATAGAGTTTACCACCTGGATGGCTGATTTTGGTTTGGTAAATGTAGCAGTATATTGTGTCGTTGTTGGAAAACTCGCTCCTATAAAAAAAGAAAAGTAACTCTTCCTCACCCTTTGCGGGCGGTCTCTTTTTCCTCCAAGCTCGGGTCCTCTACCAGAGGCCTGGGAGCTTGAGGGTTCTGTGCAGTATCTTTGCAGTTCCTATGTATTTCCTGGGATCTGTTGGAGCCACTCCTCCAGTTTGGGGGTCACTGCCCCGAGTGCCACGGGCCCCACTGATGCCTTCACCCTCCTGACCTTCTTCAGCTCTTCTTAGAGCCCCTGGTATTTCTCTAGTTTTTCCTGATGTTGGAGTCGCTTGGTATTGCTATGTCAACCACCACGGCTTTCCTCTGCTCTTGTCCGGTTGGTTCATTACCGTTCTGTCCGTCTGTATCTGGAAGTCCTACAAGATCTTGGCTCATTCTCTCACACCTTGGAGGCTTTTACACTTTGACCTTGCAAAACTTTCTGGTATGATATATTTGAAAGTGACAGTCTATCAATTTAAATGTTTAACACATAGTTAAATAATTGCTTGCGTATAACTGACCGCCTGGGCCTGCAATTTAGCGCAACGCAAGTTCATTAGTTTGCTGATCTCAGCAACTAATCAGAATCCCCGGTGCCATCACTTTGACCAATGAGACGAGCCTGTCAGGTCCAATCAGTGTTTACTTTCAAATCTCTCTCTCTCCTCACTTTGCATTCTTACAGACTATCACTGCAATCTTCATTAAACCCATGTTTCATTCATCAATATTTCTGCATGTACCTTCTCCAGTGCTTACATCCCCCTCGTACACACACTGCACTCAATTGCCTCCACTACTAAATATGTCTTGCTATTGCTTGTACCATTTTGTTTACAGGCGCATTATGTAACTTTTTGTGTGGGGAAAAAAAGCTGATATCAGTGCGTCATTGACCTTTCAGTGACCCAGCGTCTGTATGAGTAGTTAGCATAGCGCCTGGGTCCCTGCAAGTTCTATTACGCACTGATAACAACTTTTCCCGGACAAAAAGGTACATAATGCGCCTTTAAAAAAGCATACTATGCACTGGGGTGTTTTGTGTGCAGAGAAATGAGAGCTAAATTAGACTTCTTGTACAGTCCTACAGCCTCACAAAGGACCACTCTTTCCTAAAACGCCCTGTCCTCTACGCTACACCACGCTCTGCCGCTCCCACTGAAGGCAGGGTTGGTTTGCTTCCGCCGGGACCAGCGGGGACAAATCGATGCCTCGCCTTGCTCAAGGGCACACTCACCGCGAGTTCCGCATAAATGAGAGAGTCAATGCTCCAGCGGGGAATACGCCATTTGACTTCATTTACGTGCCATTGGACTACAAAGAGCGTATTGGAAAATCGGAGACCTTTACAAGATACAAACAATGAGAGATGGCTCGCGTTTGGTGAACCGTCGCTCTGCCCTCGCGAGCCATGCGTCTTCGTAATTGGATCATTTGTTCTACGGCTGGAATTGGTTGTCTGAAAAACACCGCAGACCAGCTCTGCCCGTGGTGTTCATCAGTTCAGAAGGCAGATACGAAACGAATACGAAAGCGAAGAGTTTAGGGAGCGTTCGGCTGGCGGGTCAAACGTGTTTACCTTCCTGCGGTCCTTCTTCTCGTCCTTCTTGGTGAAGACGGTGTGGACCCACCAGATCTTGGTGAACATGCTCCCGTAGGCCAGACTGAAGCCCAGGCCCAGCAGCCACAGGCGGAACTGCACACGACAGAAAGAGCACACACCATCAGAAGTGCACAACTTTCAACATATGACTGAGCAGAAAAAAAAATGTACTGGGTGAAATGTCTTGACCACGGATGAACCGTCAAACCAACTTATTCTGTATCTATTCACTTTTTCATTTATATAAGAAACGCACCAATGAGATATGACGCCAAAACCACAGCATTTAAAGTGACAGTCCGTAAGATTGCCAAAATTAGGAGACCTTTTTCAAAAGATAACAATCAAGTCTCCTCCCTCTTCCCTCCTGATCGGACCTGAAATCCCCTCCCAGTTTGCAAAATGATGAGAGAAAGAAACTTCAAAAGTAAATGATGAAGATCCCTCCTCCTGATTGGACCTGTCAAGTCGGTTCACCGGAAGGTTCGTCTCATTGGTCAAAGTGATGGCACCAGGGATTTGGATTGGTGTCTGAGGAAAAATGTCATTATTACTGAATTATATACTTTCTATTTGTTATTCAATTTGTTAAACATTTAAACTTACAGACTATCACTTTAAAAAAAATGACACTGCATTTTGTGGCCTGACCCCCCCTGCTGGTGTTGTGGTCTGTTAACCATTGTGGCTTTCACCTATCTATCTATATTTCCTTTGAATATCGTGTTTGGATATCTACATTTAAAATAGTTATAATAATTTAGTTTCAAATAGTTATTTGTGGGGAAAAAAAAGGCCAGGATTTAGATTCTAAACTATCCCTCTGAAGTACAAAAGTGGAAAATACTTTGAATCAGTGCAATGACTAAACGCCGTATTGTGAGTATTAGGCGATATATTTTAGCTGCAGTGTCGTGTTTAATAATGGATCGCCGTTTTCTTTTACTTCCACTTGAATAATGCACTTTTAAAACACAGGAATAATAGCTCCTGACCCCATCCGACGGAGGCACATAATTACAAGCGAGAATTTGAAACGACCAATTAACACCTCCCTCATAAATCTCACAAATGAACGGGCGCTCTCCTCTCGGGCTGGGTACTGTCGGCAGGGGGTCACCTTGACATTCGGTCGCTCATCCCGCTCCGGCTCGGAGAGGAGACGTGCTCCTCATCAGGGCTGTGACATTTGATTAAAAAGCCCCGGCATAATGAAACTGGATATAAAATCATATCTGGGATTAAATCAGCTTTCCCACTGGGGGCGAGAGGAGGGAAAGCTTTAGGACAATCCAAGTGAGGCGCCATGATGGGAACAATTTAGCGTACTGTAGTTAAATTCTGGGCATGGTATGTCGACAAACTCCTATTTTTGCTCCGACTGTGCCAGATGTAAAAACTCTGGTGGATCGGGACGTTTTTCGGTCTTTGCTTGAAGGGACAGACAAAGGTTTTACGCCCAAATCAGTCATAATCATGGATAAGAAGTGAGTGGGTGTGACCAAACTAATCCTAACAGCGTCACAAACTGGCCTGGCAGTGGTTCGTGCTATTTTGATCTCGCGTGCACTTTGTGGACCTTTGTGCCGATAATGTCAGAGAATTTCATGATTAGAGTGAAGTCACTGATTATTGCCAAAAAAAAAAGGGTCTTTTTCCGAGGGGGTTATAAGTGAACAACTCTGTAAAAATGGTGCCTTGTTTTTCGCGCTTCAAAGTTCAATAAATCAGGTTTGCAATTAGATAAGTGGAGATCATTTTTGCAAGAGAGTCTCTGTTTTTAGAGAAAACTTTTGCAACGTCCGCTCATGCGCGTGTATATTTCTTCCGTCTTTAGCCACGGCTACAGACGGGAAATGACCATATTTGGAGTACAGGCCGGTTGCCTTTCATGCTACACGTCGATACCAAACATGTCAATATCTGTGAATGAATATGCGTGTGAAAGACAAGGGACTGTCATGTTGTTGTAGTTATTTCCTGGAAATCTCCGGCTCGCTTAAGGACAAAACGTCATAAATGAAGCATCGCAAAGGGTGAGTTTGGTCTATTTTTTTACTCTGACAAAGAAACTAAGATGTTTAGGGAGAAAACGAGCTGGAATTGATATTTGCACCTGCCCTGTCTCACCTCCGTGTGTCTCTTCTGACTGTGCCAGTCCACTTTGCCGTGATGTCACAGCCTTTAGCGCAGCAGGGTTAGTTGTTTACAGCCCTGGACCCCCTTGGGCTTTAACACGAACAGCACATGAGTGTATGTGCACATGAGTGTGCTGAGTGGAGACAGGTCAGGACAGACTGTCACACCTCCCCTGGACATCTCACTCTCTCAAACACGCTCTCACACTATAGACACTGAACACGATGGTAAGTAGCACTACTGCTATGGGCCCATGGGAGTCCACAGATAAAAGTCTCTCTTCCTTTAAAAAAAATAAATGGCTGCAAATATGTTTGTACAACAACTTAAAAAGCATCAGGCAGTGGCAATGTTAGTTTTTTGTCATAACGAACAAAAGAAAAGGCCATTTTACAATATGCACAATACTTTGAATAATTTAGTGTTTATTTATGCACTCACAGCACACGCTAGGACTATTTCACAAAGTTATTTGAAATGTCAAAAATTCTCTTGGGGTCAACAAAAAGTAAACTATCCAATTTTTCAAAGCTAGATATATAATGTTACAGAGAGAAAATGTAGTTTCGACAACACAGTTTTGTGTTGAAACAAGTGTAACTTTTCTCACAGCCTTCAACCTTTGTTTCTCAATGAATTTCTCAAGTAATTCATATAAATGTACTCAATCTCCCCTTCCTTCACGCATTTTCAGTCAAAAACCGCCTCTGAATGATGGATGTGAATCGACGCTTACTGCATGTGCTACCAGTCTGCCTGACTCCACTCCGCCGAGATAGTGAGCTCCAAGGACTTCTGTGCGGAGACGACGAGTTACTTTTCATTCCACAGAGGTAGAGCAGAAAACACCTCCAAATATGAGATGGCTTTGTAGCTTCCATCTCACTCACTTTCACAAGTTTTTCTCCTCTGCAAGGGATAGTTGGGCATAAAAAAGTGAGTGCAAACTGAGTGGCATATATTATGTAAAATTATAAACACTGTATTAGTATTTTTGATGAATGTCGGTGTCCGCTCTCAGTCGTACTGGAGTTTTCAATTGTAGACAAAGATTCACAAGATGTCGTCTTGTTTGAACATCAAGGATGTTTGTTGCCTTCCACCTCAAAACGCTTCATCAGCCACAATCTTTTATCAGCATGTTGTATTTATACAGATCTAGATGGGAGGGGTTTGTTTACCTTGTTATTGGTTCCACCCATTTTCATCCTAAAAGCTACTCCCTGACTGCTGATAGAAAGCGTTAACATCCTCAATGCTAAAACAGATGACCACTTAAAACCTTTACCTACAATAATCTGATGAAAGTAAAGATCATACAGTGTATAATATTCTTTCCTGTGCTGTGGAGATTGATCGAGTCAGACTCCAGTTTAGAAAACAATTGACTGGTGTGTTTTTATAAGAGTGGTGGACCTAACGCACAGCCCTGCGGAGAGTATTAGCCTAAGTGGCACAACAATACAGACATGTTTAGTGTGGGGCAGACTGGATACACATGCTGTGGATTCTGGAGGTCAGCGTCTAGAAGCTACTGGTACGTCCTCTGTCTGTGCCATGGTTGAAATGTGGTGTATTAGCTGCGTACCTGACAGACCACGGGAAATTGCCTGCGGTGCACGTGCAGCCCGTCGATGCCCAGAGGGAAGACCGCGGCCAGCGCCATCATGCAGCCCACTGCAGTCATGTTGTTCAGGTAGGGCTGTGAGTTCTGGATGTACCTGTGGGAACAACATGACAATGAAGCCTGGACACACTGCCTTTTCAATACGAAGAGTCTGGAAACATGTCATAAACATTCGATAGGCGTAATCAACAGGCATTTGTTTGCTATAATATTTAATTATAGCAAAATGCTCCAACTTCTCTGTGTCCAGACTACTCCCTTTGTAGAATAGATAGAGTAGTCTGGCAAAGCCAGGCTAACATTTAAGATGACTCTGAACAATAAAGGGATATTTCGCTGATAAACAGCTGTGATTGCCTTGATTCCAAGCTTAGGGGAGAAATTGATTTGCTTTTTGGCATTTTCAAAGAATGCAGTAAAAAAAAAAAGATGAACTTAATTAACCAAAAAGTTTAAGTTGGCCGGTACGCGCCGGTACTCAGTACCGCCACTTCCAAAAATAGCTCTTGAGCGTACCGCCACCTCTCCGTGCGCCAAGAACGTGCTTTTAGCGTACCGGTACGCTACACATTTGTTTTAATCCTTTAGCTGCTCCGCCGCTTTTCAGAGCGTCCTTCACAATGCATGCTTCCTATTTCGTCCCACCGTGAGCAGAGACCCATACACCCTTGAGTAGAATGAATGAAAAGCGCCATGCGTCGTTGTAGCCGCTGTAAACAACTCAACGTGATGCTCGTCCACACAAACAAGCGGATCCCGGAGAGGGCGTGTGAAACACAACCATCGCTGCTCGGTTAAAATACAATGAACTCTTGACTATGCGCTCCTGGCTTCAGATTAGTAAAAGAACAAGGTCAGAATCAGAGTTGGCTGACCCCAGCTGTGCCGCGGTCATTGAGGTTCTCACAAGTGCCGACGACCACGAGAGTGATGTGCTCCGTTTGACCTCATAGATGCGATAAAAACATCGTCTTGGCAAAAAATAGAGTACCGGCAGTACTTTAAGTCCACTTAAAGCACTGCCAAAACTTCATTTTCATCTGTCATCATCAGTGTTAATCTCGTCTACTAAAATATTTAGTCTTAATTTTAGTCAAAGTGATTTTTTTGACGACTAAAATTGGACTAGAACTAAATTAAAAGTTTTTCATGCGACTAAAATTATGACTAAAATGTCCAGATATTTTAGTCGACTAAAATAAGACTAAATAAAAATGAAAAGGAGAGACTAATATCATCCAAACTTCTATTAACAGTCTGAAAGAGCCTCATATCATGTACATTCACTGCCAAAGGAACAGCTCTGAGCTTTGTTCATGAGGGAGCAGCTCCATGAAGCAGAGGACCTTGATTAAATATGATAATAATGAATATTATAAATACAAAGTCGACTAAATGTGTCTTAATTTAGTCGACTAAATTGACTTGCAATTTTAGTCGACTAAATCTCGACTAAAATTGAAGATATTTTTTTGACTAAAACTCGACTAAAATTGAATTACATTTTCGTCAAAAGACTAAGACTAAAACTAAATTAAAATATGTTTTCAAAATTAACACTGGTCATCATGAATTACAGATTCACTCACAGTAGAAAGGAAAGGCAGCTAATATTGCTGAAGTAGAGGCAGATAAGTTCTGCGTGATAAAAGATGTACAGTTACTTTACAAAGCTATTTTATTTTTTCCATCAGTAAGTATAATTAGAGTTGTATGGTTTGACAGTGGAATCACAGTTTCGGATCAACATGACACTCACATTTCTTCCAAACTCATCAGAGTCGATCGATTGGCTGCCCATCAGTCACATGTCAGCAGCTGCTCAGCACTTAATGCTCTGTCTGTCTCCCTCTCTAAACTAACACGTCATTTAGTAAAGACACCATCCATCTCACTGTCCCGTCTGCACTTCACTGCACAGGCAATGACGCTGTGCAGGAAACTGCACCGCTCTGCTGCGCTCCAGGCAAATAGGGCATCAATATATATAGGACACTTTGAGATGAGGCTTTTTTGTTTAAATCTTTTAAACGCAAAAACAGGTAGAGCTCTTTTCAAGGCAATTTGCGTTTGTTTTCCCTCAAATGCTTGTGCTGTAAACAGCAACATGCGCTTTAATTGTGTCTTTGGTATGTGCCATTCTGAACGCCTGATTTGCCTTGTCACGAGTTTGGCCCAAGTAATGCTCTCAGATATAAGTATCAAGCTTAAATCTGACTGTAAATATCTATCTATGTAACCATATATAGATATTTACAGTATCTGTATATCTGTTTATTAATCATTCACATCGCAGCTGATCTCCATGGTAACGCAGTACAGTCGGTGCCAGCTTTCCGTGAACTTAAAGTAGTCAGAAACTTAATATCTATATCAAAACGTTTTTCAGTCGCTAGGAGACTTTTTCTACTGCATTATCTCAGACCTGTACGCTAATCACAGTTGCTAATCATTCTTTAGCTTTTGAGGCAAAATACTTTGTAATATAGCTAGAGAAGAGAAAATCTAATGAAACTAAAGTGCTATATGTGGAGTGTGTTAAAAATGGCCCAAATGTGAAAGCTTGAGTGACGGCTAAACAAACCACTTCCTAGCAACAAACGAGATTTTGAAAATCCCGATAACTCCACAGAGCGGGGGCACAAAAGAGAGGAGCCAGTAACTAAAGTCGTACAGCTCCAAAACGCTTTCCAACTGGGCTATTTTCATGGACACTCCGGGCTGAATTGGAGCCACTTTGAGGCAATCAGAGAAAGTGAAGGAAGCATCACAATCTCAGAGCCTTTATGATTCCTAAAGCAAGCGACATGTAGGCACAGTGAAAGCACAATAATGTAATCTATATTCTTTTGTGTGTGTATTGTGTACTATAAAAGTACATTCTCCACAAAAAAATATTCAAAAAGTTCAAAAGTGTACGATAGTAGACTATATAGTGCACTGATTCTGTTGGCAATTCGGACATGCTGCCCACTACTTCCTGCGCATTGCGGTGCGCAGAATGAGTGACTACATTGACAATAAGTTCGCTAAACGCCGGGAATAATGTATTTCTGCGATAAAGACTAATCAAATTCAAGAGATAGTGGAATATTTATGGATAAATATCAGTCAGATACATTTGATTTCCCATGGATATGACATTAATGAAGAAAACGGCTTGGATTATTTCCTTTTTTACCGAGAGAGAGAGAAAGCCATTGATCATTTAACAGCTCAAGCTAAAGGTTATCAGCTAACATTAGCAACTTTTCAATAACGAATTATATTCAAGTTGTTTATTCATAAAAAAATATGCAACACGTGAATAAAACGTCTGTTTTCATTCATTCGCGTTGTGTTTAGTTCAAAGACCTGTCGCTGTCAGCCTGGCCAGCCATACTATTCTCTGTTTATTCCAAACTGAGTTTATTCTACATATTTCAAATATAAAGAGAAAGGAGTGAGTATGGATGGCCGGGCTGATGGTTAACCACAGCGTTTTAATGTCTTCTTCCCATTGACTTTAATGACTGATAGCGGCGTACATGACAGTGTGGCACTGAACTCGTCATGAAGATCAAGAGAGACGTTAAAAACTTCAGCAATCCTTTATAAAAGTGTTTACTTCATGTGGAGTTCACCTGCTGGGACACAAAGAGCTCACAATATTCACAATAAAAGATAATAACTCGAAGCTATTAGGCACACAGGGAAAAGAGGTTTAAGATCGAAAAGTTCTCTTTGGACATACTTTTTGGGAGGCGACTAATAGGAAGGAACAGCTTGTAAAGTGGCAAAAAGCTAAAAAATAAAAAAGTAGATTTTGTATAATGGCCTTGTCCTCTCCAACTTCCTCAACACGGTTTCCAACGGGGACTATTTCCACGGCCACTTTGCGCTGAATGGAGCCAATTTGAGGCAATCATGAGAGTCGAAGTCAAAAACAAAACATTCCGGAAGTCTTTGAGCTGCAAAATGTGTTCGTAGTAACCCAGGAAGCTCCGATTACTCTCTGGTGTTGTGTTTAAAGTAGCTGCACCGTGATATCAGCGCTCAGAAGACGTGTCTTGCTCGCGGCAGTTTGTAGGGCAGGCCACTGGGGGATAGTATACGGCACAGCACTTACCCTGGCTGTGTGAATGTTACAGAACATCTGTGCTCCCTCCAACTAACTGACTCCGAGCCTCAAAACGCCACTCGCTACGATGTTTAACTGCATATGTTTGAGCAAACTATTGAAACCAGTTGTTTAAAGCCGGTCATCAGGCTTTCCTTCCCCAGATATTCGGCGTTAACTCCAAACACATCTCGATCACCAGCTTTCGTTTTAGAGGCCTCATGGGGAAATACAAATAAGGCTTTCTGGAACACAAGGTCAAAAGAGAATGTCCATGGAGGCTCTTAGTCGTCCTGGAACTGTTCAATTACAGGTATAAGCTTTACGTTCCATCGACTGAACTGAGTGGAAGCTACTGAAGACAGAAGTGAAACCTCGTCAACTCAAGCCACTCAGTCCAGGCGACAACACTAAAGGCGTTACCGCGATGAAGGTCCTCAGAAACAAAGTGAACGACGACAAGAAACCACCTTCAGCGCAGAGAATCTAGTCCAGTGGTTCTTAAACTTTTGACACCAATCGCAGCGACGTCAGTGCCCCGCCGCGAGGACCAACGAGAGCAAGTGGTGTTGAATTGTTGAGCGATAATATTGACCACTTAAACCGTGGACTGCCTTTAAAATTTGTTCGCGGTAACATTCTGATTACGTTCCACAAAAATATGTCACAAAACGTCCCTGGAACTTTAATGGGACTTCGACTGAACGACGATCTCTCACATTTTTGCTTTTAGTCCGGATTAATTCCTTATTCAGACTGATTTTTAGCTCTGGTTCAAAGACTTGACATTCGGTTTCCTTTTCGGGGACTGGACTGTATACATCGCCAAAAGTAATGAACTTGAATAGTTTAAATGTCTTGAGCTGTTTTGACTAGTTGGGCTTTTGACCTCGATTATTTCACTTGCTCTGAGACGTTTCTGACTTGTTTCAACACGTTTCGCCTTTATTTCAAGTCGTTTTCTTTACCGATGGGGTAAGAAAATTGGTCTTCGCCCATTGGCAGTTTGACTTTCTTATTTCACGCGAGATTACCTCAGAAATGTCCTCAGACGAGCAAAGTAAACTTGGTGAGATCGGGAAAAGAGTCTAAATGAGGGAAAGCCGCTCAAAGCAAGATACATTTTCATTTAAGCCAATGTTTGATATTTGTTTTTTGGAGTATAAAAAAAGTAACTCGTCGTTTTGCCCGTGGACAGTGCCGAAAACCTGTTCTCGGATCATACAAAAATGTTCTCTACAGCGGACAAGACGCATAAACCAATCTATATATCGCCTAAATCTGACTCTGAAGAAGCCCGAGCACCACCAGTGGAACTTAAACCCAACTTTGAGAACCGCTGATCCCGGATACACTGGTAACAACTTCCTTATTCCCTCTCGTCCCGCAGATGTATTGCCAGTGTGTTCAGGTCGTCCCTCCTCCCACGCGGCCCCAGAGAGCTGCAGATGGATACTCCTGTCAGTCAGGCGCCTCTTGGCTGCTCGCCTCCCAGCATTAGCTGCCTGTCAGGAATAGCGAACCCCGCTCCTACATACAAACTTGGCCCGACGCGAGTGACGCCGCGCAGATTACACCTCTCCCTCGTACCAAAAACGTCCCGCTTTGGCACAGGGCAGGGGGTGCGCGGGAAGGCTTCAAAAACCCCAGATAGTAGAGCGGTTAAGCTCCATAAAAATGCACAATTGTGCGTTTTTATGAAGAAAGCATGAAAGTTGTATCACAGTTAGCCCATACCATAAGGTTTATTTTTAGATGTGGAGGTAAGCTGTATTTGACCTTTGAGGTCCGTGAGAGGTCATTGACCTCAAAATGCCAAAATGCTGATTTTTTATGCCTGTATCTAACAAAATCATATTCAAAGTTTGTAAAATTGTGTATTTCTATGCATTTAAACTTTCTAACACATGTGGCTATATTATTTTGCATTGTCCTGTATCAAAAATATGCTGTGCCACATGGTGAGTGTTTAATTTGCCCATGTTGCTATGGAAACGTGTACATGAGTAAACCACATGGCTGCAAATGGGATGGTCCAAAACACATGTGTAGCAGTTGTTCAGGTAATTACAAGGGTATTATTTATATATATATATATATAGTACAAAACATTTTTACTGCTTTCATTGCTTTTTTTCCAAAAATCTCTCTGGAGAAATATAATCCCACTGATCAAAATTTGCATAATTGCTTACTATAAATGACAGGCAAAAACATTTAAATGTACAGTACAAGGAGCCCGCCCCCATGTGCTAGCGAGCTTCAAGGAGGACAAGCTAATGGTATGTGTTATTAAATTAGTGATGCACCGATCCAGATTTTTGCTTAAATGCATTATAAATATGTAATATCAGTGATTCTGTAACAGTATTTCTCAAACTAAAATGCAAACACTAGTAGCCAAAATTAACCTATTTCACTACTTTAGGAACGACTCAGTCATAGTTTCTGTCGCTACCTTGACTGATTGAAGCTAGCATTATCTAGCCTGGTGGGACCAGAATGATTCCCCTCTGTATTTTTTATCCAGCGGGGGATCAGTCTGGTCACCCCGTCCTCGTTCGCGGCTTCCGCAAAATCAATCCGTTCACGTGCAATCAGATTGGTTTATTTGCCGTGACGTGTTGTTAGCGAGCAACGTCACTCACGGGACGCGGAAGTCCCTCAATAACAATCTACGAACGATGCACGAAAGAGAGAAAGCGTGTCTCCAGTCGGCGGTAAATGACCAAAAAACACATGGACAGTAGGTGAGTTTCGTTATTCATAATCCTGCGCAAATATTAAAACGCAAAACCGCTAATAACACCACATCAACAGCAGAGGCCCGCCCTTCGCTGATTGGTTTACTCCACTTCCTGTTTGCTCGCGTATCTACCGCTGTGGGAAATGGATTCGACGCAGCGGTGACCAGACTCACTCGCTGGTACAGCAGTGAGTCTGGATTTTTCCAGGCTAAGCATTATCATGCTGCTGCTTACTGCAGTATTTTTGCACGGTGATCTATAGTGCTATTACACAGTGTAAAACTAATTACATGATATTCAGTATCGGTATTGGTAGCCGATGCAGGCTTTTTGAGAGTATCGGATCGAATCGGATTTGATGACTAGATGGGTCCGATGCAAAAGACGGCCATGAATCTGCTGTCCTGGGTGATGGTGTGGAATCCACCTTGTGGACACATGGTGCTCAGTGGCACAAGAAATGTCGCCTTAAGTTCAACTTGAAAATGTATAACCAGCAAAGCCGAGCAGAATAATCAACAGAGCAGCAAATTAGTACTTCTTCTGTTGTCCACACACGATCTGCATACAGGCATCCAAAGTCCACAGAGCCTACTTCTCTCTTCTGTGAACAGCCTGCGGGTTCTGAAAGCTTACATGAAGCAGCAACCAAACAGTTAGACAACAGAGCCAGGCAAGCTTCACCTGAGAAGAAGAAGAAGATCTTTATTTATATAGCGCCTTTCACAGACATGGTCACAAAGCGCTTTACATGAGAGCAATTGCATTCACTCCATACTCGGTGATGGTAAACTATGTTTGTAGCTTCAGTTTCCCCTGGGGGAGACTGACAGAAGCGCGTCGCGACTACACACGTCTGCGCCAACGGTCCCTCTGACCAACACCATACATTCACACACCATTCATCCTGGCCTATTGTACATGTTTTTGGTGGTAGGGGAAACCGGAGTACCCGGAGGAAACCTACGCAGACATGGGGAGAACATGCAAACTCCACACAGAAAGGCCCCGTCCAGGTGGGAATCGAACCTGGGACCTTCTAGCTGTGAAGCGAGAGCACTAACCGCTGCGCTACCGTGCCGCCCCCTAAGGTTGATGATGGACAGGAGGATCGCTTCCATGGAATAGCCTTTGCAGAGCTAGTGGTATTCATGGAGGATATGTGCAGTGATGAGGACAGTGCTCCAATCTTCAAACTCACAGACATTGCTAAACTCTAGAAGGTCAGATTGGAGCAGCTGGGAGTCACTGTGGCTAACCGGATTCATGCCACCAGACTGAAGAAGAGGCTTCTTTCTGAGTTTCATATTCAGAGGGAAGAGACTCTCTTCTGACATTTGAGAAGGACATCACGATAGTGATGCAATGCATTTAGTCCGAGCAGCACAGGTGGTGCGCAGATACATGTTTGACAAAATGTTCTCATTTGATGGATCCTTTCAGCCAGGCTGCCAGAAGAATTCTGTGCCTCCATCACTCTTGGCTCTGTTTAACATGATACTGGATGGAGCAAACATCAAACTGAGCTGGCCCAGACAAGCACCTCAACTGCAGCCCTTTCAATCTCCCAGATGCTGGCATTCAACAGTGTCAAACATGCAAGGCACAGCAGGGAGACTCCTCTTCCCTTCTCTCAATGAAGATTCATGCAGCCACCAGGAGTTGGGGGTTGGTTGACACACTCCACAGTCTGGGAATGTGTGTTTCCTATGACTGGCTGCTACAACTCACATCCGACATAGCTAATGGAGTCTGCAAACGCTTCAGGATAGAGGACACTGTGTGTCCATCTAAGTTGCGCAAAGGTCTCTTCACAACAGCAGCGGTGGACAATATTGATCACAACCATAGCTCTGCAACAGCCAAAGATTCTTTCCATGGGACTGGAATATCCCTCATCCAACATCCATCACACACACATGGTGGCCTGGATCGTGGAGTACCAGTGTTTATTCAAGAGAGATCTTCCAAATCAATAGCTCATTTGCTATCAGCCTATACAAGTGTGCCACCATCTGCTCTTAAAACAAAAAACTTCACTGCACCTGCTGTGCAAGGTCCTGCCAGACCTGCCAGCTTTGTGGCTTCTGCAGCTGCTGCAGAAGAGAGTACAGATGGCTGAACTATGTGAAAACAGCCCTTGAGAAGCAGACTGTGGATGACTGGATTTCCTGGTCTGCCTACCATGCTGACGCCCAGCGTGCAGTCATCCCACCTCTATACCTACTTGACAGTCTTAAAGAAACAACAAGAGAGAAAAGAGGAAAGGGCACCAGAAAAAGTCACTTCCTCTACTGTGATACTAATGAACTGGAAGGATTTCCTTCATCTAGATAGGAACAAAACAGAATTGTTTGCTTTCCTTGCACAAGAAACCACTCGTCGTCCACAAGATTATGGCAAGGAACTGTATGCCACACATGGAAGTGATGTTCTCTGCTCTCCAGCTGAGTTGGACCTGACCAACCTTGCCCCTTGTTCACAAGAGGAGGCTGACACATGTCTACTTCTACATGTGGCAGATGCTGTTCTAAAAGGACGCAAGAAGGTGGCCATTCGCACAGTTGACACTGATGTTCTAGTGGTGGCTGTAGCATTATTTGACCAAATCAACCCTGAAGAGTTGTGGATTACTCTTGGTACTGAGTCCAGTCTTCGGTGCATAGCCGTCCATGAGCTGGTTTCCACGATGGATCCAAGATGGTGCTCAAGTCTTCCCATCTTTCATGCTCTTACAGGTTGATACCATGTCAGCATTTACTGGCAGAGGAAAGAAGACTGCATGGGAAACATGGAAGGCTTTCCCAGAGGTGACTGCTGCATTCAGTGAACTCCAAGAGATGCCACCTGAGGTCAGTGAAGAATCCATGTCACTGCTTGAAAGGTTTGTGATGCTCATGTATGATCGAACCAGTGATATCATGGAAGTCAATGAGGCCAGGAAACAGCTCTTTGCACAGAAGGGAAGAGCTCTAGAGAACATTCCACCTACCCAGGAAGCTCTAAAGAAGCACATCAAGCGTGCCTGCTACCAGGCCAACATCTGGAACCAGTCATTAATTTCAGAACCAGAGCTGCTGAATCCATCGGACTGGGGCTGGACCAAGGACACATCTGGGTGGCAGCCTCTGTGGACCACTCTACCAGAAGCAGCAAAAATCCTGTCAAGAGCTAATCCACTGTAGCTGCAAGAAGGGATGCACCACATGCTGCAAGAGCACAAAGGCAGCACTTAAGTGCACTTCATTGTGCTTCAGCTCCGGAGACTGTTGATTATGTATTATACTTATTATACTTATTATATCTATTGTACTATTCCCTCTTCTGTTCAGTGTTTTAAGTAATTTTTAAATACACATCTCTTTGACGTGTATCTGTTTATAATTGTATTTTATGGCATTAAAGTGTGCCATGATGCTTTGTTGAAATCAGTAAAATTGTTAATTAAAGAGTAAAACAGCATTGTGGTCAGGTCTAGCTTATTGAATTTGATTCAATTAGATTCCTTGCCCCTTAAAATGTAGGTTTTGACACTAAGATCAAAACTATAGGTCAATTAGAAGCTAAAAATTGAGAAAAATAAGTTTCACGGCGGCCATTTTGAAAAATCCAAGATGGCTGCCCTCAGAGGTCAAATCCAGTTTACCTCCACATCTGAAATTAATGCCTATGATATGTAGTAACACTGGTAGAAATTGTATGCTTTCTTCAGAAAGTGCACAATTTTTATGCTTAACCGCTCTACTAAGAGTGTGGCTTTCCCCGACACGCGGCCTGGCACGGGGAAGCGGCAAATCCTCTTTTACCACTGAAAGCTAATCCTGAGCATAACAGCGCCCGCAAATACCCACTTATATTTATTTGAAAGTAATTATAGCAGTGCTGGGGAGATTTGCCACCAGGTAAAGATTGGGGGGAAAAAATATATTATGAAGGGCACACTTTTAAGCTTGTTATGAAGGTTATTTCCACAAACCTGGGGTTGTTTTGGTTCATTCATGTGTGAGTCATTATCCTACATATTCAGTCTGTCCTTCTAACGTGCTTAAAATACTTGCATCACCAGCAAATCTAACACTGACTGGACTCTCCCGCACTTAAAGGATGTAACTGGGCTGCAGCAGTCGCCCGGGCGAACATCGAGAATGGTTGACACATGAATAAAGTGACACTAATGTTTTTGACTCGTATCAATCAAATAATGAGGTACTGGGATCAGAGAAGGGTTTGTGCGTCATGTTTTCTCTTTCATTGATGTTGAGCATCAAAAAGGAAAGGTTTTAGCGACCCTAGTAGATGAATGTGTCTAACTGTCTGCTAGATGTCAGGCCCAGGTTAAACCACATGTGAAAAGTGTCATCAAGCGAAGTCTCAGTTTGACTTGTCTGAAGGTGACCTAGACCTCCCGCTGTGAAAAACAATGGTCCAAATGATAGAGCTCTCGGGGCACAACCAAGTCCCACACTGAAAAAATAATCTTGAAATACGTGACTTTTCTTGAAATAAGTACTCGTGGCCGTGTTTTGAGAGTCTAATTTCAAGAAATCTGTCCATAGGTTGAGACATTTACACTTTTTAAGATAAAACAACAGTTTTATTTTAAGATTTTTCATTTAGATTTGAGTGCAGTGATTTAAGTGTAAATATCTTGCCCAGTGGACAGATTTCTTGAAATTAGATTCTCAAATTAAGGACAAAAGTACCTATTTCAAGAAATGTTTTTGCAGTGCAGGACGGTCAGAGCCCCGCCTACTTCTTGGTTACACTTTTGCATTAGCAACACCCTGCCACCAGTAGAGGGCGCTCAAAGCCCTAAACAAGATGTTTAAGCACAGAAAAGTCCTAAAGACTTTTGTGCATAAAATGGCCGATAATTCTGACAACCACATATGAATAATGGATAGAGTCAGGTTTAAATATATGGTTTTATATTTTTGTATCTAGTAGTTACAGTTTCAAGGGGATTTGGGATATTTGGTTTAGTTTTTGAATAAGCTAGTTACTAGTGTAAATATCGGTAAATATTCAAACGTTGCCATGTTTTTGGGATTCAAAGCTCAAGAAATCAGGCAAGAAATTAGATATTGTAAAAATCACTCACGCACAAAATATTGTAAAGTAATAGACTGGAAAGTTAGGGTCTGTAGGTGCGACTAAAGTGGACATTTGGTGAGCGTAATGAAAACCTCATGGACTCCAGAGACGGTGCAGAGCGTAAAAGGAACACGTATGTTTCTGAATGAGTTCCTGGAGAGAGTGGTGAAGCGGAGTGGACTACCTGACGTTGCTGTTGTAGATGTTGAAGGTGAGGCAGACGATCCCCAGCAGGATTCCCAGGCAGGCGAACACGGACACGGACACAAAGAGCTTCTGGGAAAGGTACCGGAACTGCTCAATGACCACAGTCTGGTCGGCTGGAGGCCCGGCGCCTGGAGGCAGAGGCACAACAGGGAGGTCAGTGAGGAGGGCAGAGGGACCACACCCACATGTTCTGTTGGGATGTGAGGTTCAGGACCAAGTCATTAATGTGAGCCAATGAATGTGAAAAGAGACAGAAGTTTTAAAACCAGAACACGCGACAAACTACAGTTGAACTTAGCTTAACAGAATTGTACATGACTAAAAAACTGTAGCATATTTGGATGGCAGTTTAATCAAAAGTACTGCTCTATTGTCTCCTACTTAATGTCAAAACCTTGTCATTTTATTTGAGCTGAACTGGCATGTTTGCATCTGCTGCTATACCGCATATACTTCATTTCAGCAGTTTGTCGGAGCTAGAAGAATTACACAATGTGACGCAAAGTCTTAGAAATTAAGACCAGTGTTTTTGAACGGAATGTATCGAATTATCTCAAACTTTTTGAAACCGGGCATGGTGAGGGCGATGGTATGGCCCACAGGCCTTGCAAAGTGCTGTTAGGGTAATAAAATGTGGTTTAGACAAATGTAAAACAATACATTTTTGATGAGGGATTGATAAGATATTGCATTTTGAAAATTATGGTTATTTTCACCCAAATAACGTGATTTTGAGGTCTTCGCAAAAGTACAGTATTGCACATTTTGGAATCAAAGGGCATTTTAAGACATGAAAATTATGAATTTAAATGTAAAATGGAATATCCCTATTGGATGTAATGAGGCTGTGATCAACTGTTTCAAAAGCATTTGGAATGTCCTTTAAGAAATAATTATCAACGCTTTTAAAAGCAAGAGTTTTTGTTGTGAAGGTGAGATAAATAGTGACTGATTACCACTTTAGCTGACCTCAACATGCCTCTAGCAAAAGCTCATGAAGCCAGTCGATCTTTTGTTTGGCTTGTTTGCTTTAAGAAAGGCTCATCCATGACTGCTATCAGTGGCATTGTTCTCGAGAGAGTACAAAAGTATTTCATTGAAGATTTTGAACCAAGTGATCAAAAGTTGCCGAATGGTATCTGTACCTGCTGCAGAAAGATCCTCTTGGATGTAGACAGGATGCTGCTCTGGATGATCCAGTTGATTTTTCAACTTTGAACTTTCCCGTCCTGACAAAAGCATTTGGAGGAGTCACTGAGCTTAAAGATTTGCAGAGTTGCCCGTGCAGTATCTGCATGATTGCCAGGGCCAACCCTGGTCAAAAAGGTCATACATTTGGTGGCAACATCAAGCAAGGCCACCTTTGCCATGTCCTAAGAGGCTAGCCACGCCTAAGCCAGTCACAATCTGCAAGGTGAGATGCTTCGAGGTCCAAAAGGTGCACAAATGGCTGCTTCGGGTCTCATAAAGCAAACAATAGATGCTGCTCTGAGCGTGTCCATAGCTCCAGGTTCAAAGCAGCATTAGGAGCTTCTACTAAAGATAGAATCAAACCGAATAACTATTAGCTAATTATGAAATTGGTATCATTGGCAATTTTACATAGAAAATGCATCTCCAGTTGACTCCAGAAATGTTAGGAAATGGAAACATAATTTTGTTCAAATGGAGTATATTTGATCCATGATTCGCTAATGCCTTTCTTTCTCTGCCCCAATGCCTCTGAGTTCATGTCAGCCTGTTTACGATTGAAATTAGATGTATTTTCAAACTTGCCCTGTTTGTTAACTTCTATGTTAAAAAATGGATGACATGCAAATGTTCTCAGACAAAAAAGGCTGTTATTTAGTGAAGTAAATTGCAGCTTTTAGCACGGGGGACACAGCTGAGTGGCAGACCGAGCCCACACAATACTTAATTACAGTGCGGCCATGATTTCTGACACGCGCATGGAGGAGATGGGCGGAAGACGAGCTTTGTGTTCGTGTAAACATGAGCGCTGTGTTTTGTCCGGTGACTGCAATTAAGAGTATATGAATATATATTTCTCAACAAAGCATTGTGCTTTTCACAAGTATTTGGAGGTCATTTCAAATCACTAACTCGCGTTTTGTTGGTTAGAAAATGCTACGTTGATGTAAAACCTTAAGTTGGCTTTACAGTTGGAACTGTCCCTTTAAGACAAACTTCCATCGCCGCCATACTCAGAAAGATCTGCAGAGCGTTTTGCAGTTGTCTCGATACCATGTTTTCCCATCCGAACCGATACTTTGACTCAGAATAGTCGCTGATACCAAGAGCCCCTCTGTTACCACGGTGTGAATAGGGCTGAGTCATATCACTATATTTTGGGAGGACTTTCTCAATGATGCAGCAATAATTCTGTAAACCCTAAACCATGCAAACATCTTAACTCACACTGCTTAGTCGCTCGAAAAGATAAGCAAAAAACTTTTCCCATTGTTTTTCTTTTTCCATATTTTCCCCAACACAAACACACTTTTCTTGACATGAGAAATAAACTCAATATTGTACATTTGCATAATCTTCCAAACAGCAATTTCGGTGTGATCTTGTCGACGATACCTCTACGTCATATACTGCCCGTGTTCTGCTTCCACTCTAGAGACTAAAGGAAGGGAGAAAAAATGTAAATCAAATGTATGTACAACCCCTGTGTGTGGAGTCAACGTCAAATCTTTGCCTTTTTTTGTAACCCTGCCATGGAAGGATGAAGCGGGAGCTGAGCGCTTAAGTTTAAGAAGAGCGCTTCGCGGGACCGTGGGGTTGCGGGAGACGCTCAGGATAAAAGTGGGGCGGCGACGTATGAGTGGGCGCCACGGGAGACGGCTCAAAACACAACGTGAAGTACATTTCTGAACGACTTTGGGATGTGGCTCTACAGTAAAGAGTGGATTGTACATTGTGCCTCCACTCCTCCGGTGCTCCTGAAGTGATAGAATGAGAGAGAGAAGTTAATCTAATAGTGTCTAAATGGTTCTATATTAATATCAAGATCAGGGAGTCATACTGTTGCCATGTCATTTACCCAGACTTTTTCTACATTTCTGCGCAAAATGTGGAAATTGGGGGGAAAAAGTGACAGTGTAATTGCAGTATATAATTTTCCACAGCGCACAGAACACACTGAAAGCGGTCTAAATTATGCACCGAGCAGCGAGTCACAAGAAAAGGTGCAGATGGCAGAAATGGCACATTTTGTGTTAAAAAACAGGCCTGCTCTCTCTTTGGGCAACGGTAAAAAATAGCAAAGCGTGTTTCCAGAAGTGTCAGTCAGTGCCTTGGGGTTTAAATTTAGTATGAGGTAAAATAACGAGGTGATTTATTATACTCTTTGTTTATGGCTAAAAACGGAAGACATTTGTGTTTCTTCCCGAGTCTGTCAAACAAATATTGTCTTGGCACAGGGAAGTCCATCTCTGTCCCGACGGGAGGAGCTCCATGGCGGGACAGTGGATGGCTATCGTCATCTATGATCGTGTAACTGCTTTACTCTGATGCTGAGACGCCGAGTTTGTTGTTGGAGCAAATGGCTGATTTTGAATAGAAACAAGATGGAGAAAAAAAGGGCGCAGGTTTGTACAGATTAGGTAAGCGGCAGGACATGCTCCGCTTTAAACTAAGAGCATTTTTATCCAGTCTGATTTCAATTTAAATTAGTTTAGAGTTATTTTCAAGTCCATTGTGTTCACACATAAACAGTCCATTCAGTCTCCCACAGACCGGTTTGCAGGAAAACAGGATGCATTATAAGGCAAGGCGGTGACTTCAACACCATGCATTGACTGTGCACCTACAATGGCCAACATCCTCCGAGCCGGCTACTTGGACCCCAGCTGTCTAGGAGGAGCAAGTGTGGAAGGTAGAGGGAGAGAGAATGCATACTGTAGGGTCCAAGTCAATATTGCCACAAAACTACAGACATTGTGTTATCCTTGACCTTTGATCATTCTTGTTGATTTTATATCAAATCACCTTTATACTTTGAAAAGATCAACTATAAAATATAAAAATACAATATGAAAAAAAAAAAAAGACAGTTAAAACAATTCTTGTTAACCGGTACCAAAGGCCATGGAGAAAACAGTATGGACTTGTTTGCCTGGTAATAGAGCAATGTTTAACGCCTGTGCACTGGGACGCCTCTCCGCCCGCTCCACAACTTGCCGGGACACCTATGGTCTTTGGAAGAAGAGAATTGGACAAACGTCGGCCGTCGAAGTACAGAAATATTCCGTTGTCCTACAGCTTCCTAGCTTCCACGCGAAAACAATGTTACTGCGACTCACCTGACTAAATTTAGAGACCGCGGTGTGATTTCTTTGTATGCACGGCTCACATGGGTCGCAAACAACATCTGGTGAAAATTACACATCGTCAATCGCGCCTCAGTTTACGGAACGCCACTGAGAAGCTCACTCGACAATTCAATCAGACACTTGATTAGCGCCACGGAGCACATGATGCACCTTCATGCAAATCACACTATTCTTGTTGAAAGAGAACGCAGCTTCACTCCTTCCCCCACGTCACGGCAGGTTTGTCACGTTGGATGTATTTATACGGTGTAAACATTAGCAGAACCCACACTTTAGTTTAAAAAAAACAAAAAAACACCTTCATTGCACGCTGTGTAGCGCAGTGTCATCCATCATAACGTGGGCCTGTCAGGGTAATGGATGTCCCGGGGGAGAGGGGCATTTGCAGAAGAACACCATGTGACACTGGTTTACTCCACAGAGACAGTAGTTCCACACTTAAATGGAGGGCAGGTATGAATTCTAGGAATGACTTGCCATTATAACTGTCATATTACTGTTATGTAATCAAAATGGTTTAGTAGTTCGCCTGTTGTGTTTGTTTTCATACTGGGGGAAGCTGCTACGTTGGAGTTCCTCTGATTGTCAGTCAGGTCAGGTCAGGTACTGAGCAAAGCTGCCCTTGGAGTAACAACACTGGGGGAAGTGCAGTACACTGATCCCTATCCTTTGGCTCTTCTTACCATGTATACTTTTTCTTAAAACTATGATGCAATACTATGATACAGTATTTCCTTTATCTGTAGTCTGGTCATAGCTGTTCCTCCTCCTTTGTTTCAGATGCCCTGCCGCTGGCTGCTGAGATGCTCCAGTGGTAACTAACCAACCGGACATTAGTATCAGATGGGACTCCCGTCCAGCAGGGACTGGTCAACAACAATTAAGCTCCAACAGCGATGGTGGCGCAGATAGTATAGAGGGTTGTCTTGTGATCGGAGGATCGGTGGTTCGAATCCCGCAGGTGCTCACTGTTGTTGTGTCCTTAGGCAGGACACTTCACCCACCTTGCCTCCAGTGTCTGCGTACACTGGTGGGTGACTGGTTCCTTGATGTAAAGCGCTTTGAGCACCTAAAGCAGGTAGAAAGACACTATATAAATGTGACCATTTAACAAGGAATGGCCATTGTTCCACAGTCTTCACCCTCATCTGCAGAGTGACACCCATCAGCCCTGGTCTATCTTCAGCCTGTCCGTCCAAGGGAGTGGATCTCTCCTTCTTGTGGTTCTCCCTGAGGTTACTCTTTTCTCTCACCTGGTTTTTGGGGTTTTTCCTATCTCCGTAGGAAGGTTTAAGGGTATGTTTTCATTTGTTGCTGATTGTATAATATACAATATACAAATACATACTGTATTTGAACATCCGATTTGCTTGGTCATTACATTGGTTATTTGTTTCAGTGTTCTGATGTTGAGTGCAGCCTTGCGAGGCAACTCCTGATGTGATATTATTTTTATAAAACAACTTGCTTTGATTTGTCAATCATGTCCTTCATAACTCAGAGATAAAGTCGACCACTTGACTACACGTCTTTGTAATGGATTGGAATTTTTGGCTAGTATTTTGGTGGGTTTTAGATCACTCTTTACACTTTTTACTTTCACGTGGCCTGAGTTGTATAAAAGGAACACATTTAAGTCCAATTCCATTTTGAGAGGATGCATAACTGCTTTTTTTTAATAATAACTCCAAACACATTCTCTCAAACCATTGATCCAAAAAGACAATGATGAACAAAGCAATATTGTAACATATTAATTACACAACAGGGATTCAGCAGAGGGAGGAAAGGGGAGAGTTCAGCTTTAATGATGGGAAAACATAAAGGAAAGTAGTTTTGATTTACAATTCTTAATTCCTTTGGCAGCTTTGCACAATATGAGAAAGAAAGGTCCACATTTAGAGACACGGGGCAATTTCACAATCGATACCCTCGACTGTATCCAGAGTCCGGTCCTTCCCATCTGTAAACTTTCAATGGACTGGGAACGCTCCGGCAGCTGCGGCTCTGTCAGAAAATCTATCAGCCACTCGCTCCTCCTTTCACAAGAGGTTCAAATAGGCCCATGTTTAAAATGTGCATATAAAAAGGCTGCTCAAGTGGTCAGGGATCAAGAGATTTACTACCGGGAGATGAGGGGTGTACGTCGCAGACTGGCTATAACACGGACATGGAAGCATGGAAGTCCCACTGTTAGTTACAACATTGGTTTGACATATATTATCATATTTGAGTTATTGCTGAGAAATTACCCTGGTCTGACTTTTATTATATACATGGTAACAGAATGTGGCATAATGAGATATTTCCATGACTGTTCCCGAAGCATACTGTACCAATAGGCCACGGGACCTTTCCCTCTATACAGTATGTCACTATTGTTCTAATCCAGGAAAACAAAGAAAGTTTAGTCTTTGAATAAGCATAATTTGTTAGTGAAAAGAAGAAGAAAAAAATCCTTTAAATAATCTTCCACAAAGGAAATGACAGTGTTGAGGGCTTTACAACTGGCGTTTCAAGTTTTTGTGAAGCCGGAATGCAGCAAAAAGGCAAAATGTCATAATATAAACATTGTAAAGGGTGAATCTTTCTGTTTTGTGTCTATTTTTGAACTTTTACAATAAAACCAATGTGCCACAGGAGAAACCTTACTGAGTAAACTGGATGATCATGTCCACTCATCAAACACAGACCTGGAGCGGTGTTTTTACCCACTGACGCATCTTTGAGTAAACGTTGGATCTTCTCCAGTGGCTATTCTTAGCTCCATATGAGGTCGTACGTATCCAGGAAACGCTTTCCTTACCTCTCGATCCCTTGTTGAGCTTAACCCTTTCATCGCAAAGTAAAACACTTGCCATAGCAATGACAATGAATTTACTGTACTACACGGTTAAACACACAGAGAGAGAAACAATGAGGCATAATGTGAGGTGCAGCACAGCCGACCTTCAGGGGGGTGAAAGCCTGGTATTTTTTGCTCCTGTAGACGTCTGGAGGATGTGAGTCGTGTTTCTAAAGCGGGCGGTGACATTTGAAACAGCAGGACAAGCCTCTCAGTACACGCTCTAATGAAGTTATATCCACCGCAGGGGCCACATTCACTTCAGCCGCTCACTGTATACTCAAGCGAGCGAAGAAAGTACAATAAATGAGCGGCAGTTACATTTGCCGGGACGGAGGTGCTTTTTCTCAACCCACCGGCAAAGAACATACATATTTGGTTGTGTCATACAGCAAGTTATAGAAATACTGAGTAACTTCATACATTTATTTCATTATTTCTGTGGGTGAAAAGTACAACAAGAAAACCTTAATTTGCACATCTGAAAACATCTGGATTGGTATCTGATGGTTAAGGCTAACGGCTATAGGAAAATGACATTAAGCGGGCTAACGGACTGAAGCGTTTCCCGGACTAGCCAGCTTGCTAACCGTTGGCACACGTTAGGATCGTACGCTCGCTCTCCTTTTTCCCCCTATGATTTACCCTACAACATATCGCCATAGCAACAGAGACATAATACCTGCTCCTTCCTGCAGAGATCATGAATCTCCAGCAGCCTTCTCCATACAAAGCCTGCAAATTATATGATGGTCTAATTGTGCCCCATGAGAGGCTATGGAGACTGTAATCTGCATACGGTTTACTGCAGCAGGCCGTTTTTCCAGCTGAGAGACTGGACAAAGAACATGTACAGAAGGTATGATGGACTATAATGTTGAGAACAAGTATACGAACTCACAACGTATGAACATTTAGATGTTCTGCTGTAGACTGTAATAGCAAAAACATTTGTCAATCTAAGTGATTTTGCAGTATATATTTGATTCCAGTAAGAATCAAGTCTCTATATTGACTCATGAAAATGTAACAACACAGAAACAACGCTAAACAAAAACGAACATTAAAAACCCAAACTTCTCTCCTGCATCAGCCACACAACGAGAGTAACACAGCGACACTACGCTACAGGAAGTTTCTCGCCTCAACTATGATCAAAAATGCTAATGACTCCTTGTATCCTGAAGCTTTTGTGGCAATAACGATATAGATTGTTTACATTTGTCTCGGCTCTACTGGCCAATGCCTTCATAAAACCATTTTCTTCCCTGATCTGGAAAGCCGCTGCAGAGGCGGGCAGGCTGACCTAGAGGAATTTGCTATAATCTGGGTAGAGCGTATATGCATAATGGATTCTTTGTAAATCCAAATGTATGCGTCGGGGATTAACCGTAAACAAAGAGTTGAGTTCCAGTTGACTTTCCCTTCCTGTCATTTCTGTGATAGGATGAACAGCCAGACGGTTTGCTCATAGTCGGAGGAAATGAAGGACGCTCACACGGCTCCCAAACAACTTACATGTGTTTTTTAACATTTTTATTTTGAGCAAGAAGTGTGCCAAAGGAGCAAAACAAACACAAACCGATACAGTAGAATAGCTGTACAGTTAGGTCCAGAATTTACTCGAACCAGGCAACATAATACAACATTAAATCCTTATAAATCGGGGCTTGAAATGGACTGGGCAGAAGCAGAGCCGATACAGCTAGAAACTGCAAACTCGATGTGGAAAGTCAAATGTGAAATACCGATGCTAAGCCTTCGAAAATAGCCACATTGAAACAGCAGCAGCACCTGTATGACGGGGCGCACAATAGAAAGTTTATGGACTGCTTGGCACTGCCCTGAAGTGTTGGCCTCCACGCCTCAGCGGTCTGTCTCCTGTCTTTCATACCGGCTTATAGAATCCTGTCTAAAGCCGACGCGGGATTTCAGCCTATTTTTACACACTTCAACCGTGACTTTGCCTCTGCCCCCGAACAAGCAGGACCGCGGCACGGGGGCTAAGGCTAACCCCAGAAGGATTAGCCGGAGGAAATCTGCACACGAGACACTTTCCCATTTTCGCTCTGTGGCAAGTTGGTCCTTAAGTTTTCGGGACGAGTTAAAGATAGTGACGCTGCACTTTGTAGATGATTAGTGACACCGGGATTGAAATGAAAATTGAAAGCTCTATAGGGAATTAAAATCGGTTTTGTCCTTCGATATTGTAAAAGCAGACATTTGTGTTTTTTATGTAGTTCATTCTTTTTTATGTGGGGGGAGGGGACATAAGTATGTGAAATGTATTGCAAGTTTTCTATCATTTGATTTTGTTGATATACTAGACACAAAACCTTTCTTCAGAAGGGCTTGGATGTTGTTTTAGTTTAACCTAGTTTACAGTGAAAAAAATAAATAAAGGTTTCCGGTCGAAAGGTCAATGAATCAGGCTGGCAATGAGATATTTAATCATCCCTCACAACGTATTGTTAAGTACATGACTCGGAGTCTGTAGGAGCTACTGAAGTGGAAGGGTTGTTGCCAGAGTGAAAAGAAAACGGGCCCTAGTGTTGTAACGTCTGCACATGTGTGTTTAAACTCTATTTTTGCGGCTGTTGTCTCCCAGAAAGGAAATGACAATATGTGGATTACGGCGTCATCTCGGCCGCTACACACGTATGCCAAAAATGTCAATAGTTTTGTGAATAAATACTACGCATGGGGGTTGCATGGGCAAGAAAGAAAATGAAGAGGCGATACTCAGCAAAATGTCATAAAATAAGCATTGTAAAGAGTTTGATCCATTTTTTTTCATCTGACAATAAAACCAAGGTGTTAAGAGAGAAACCTAGGTTTAGAAAAGCTTTTAGAAGAAAGAGAGGTGGGACTAGAACAGGTTAAACCCCGCCCCTCTGGTGTTTATCGAGCCCGCCTGTGGTCGGAGATCTTTCGTGTTGCCGACGATGGTTTCTTGAGAGGCGACGCGTCCAACACTTCGAACAACAGCGTACAGATGATGACTCAAGAAACTTCGCCTCTGATGGACAGTGCGAGGTAACACCACTAATGGTAACAGGGGATTTACTAATACACTTTGTTATTCAATATTTCTTTCATCTGAAAATGCATCAAAAGTCAGTGTAGTGGCATACAACCCAATATGTAAAACAAATGTTTCCAGACAGAGGAGAAAATACCCATAAACTAAAATCAATGAATAAACTTACATACCTAAACAACCGACTGTACGTAAAAAAATACAAAAACCACTAGAGTAAGCACAAAAGGCATTCAGCAAACACTGAAATGAAAGCGCAGTGCCAGAGATGTAAAAATACAGCACTGTTTCCCATTTCCTTCCGATTCGCTATTGGCTCCAAAAAAAATAAAATAAAAAATAATCCACACAATTCAAGGTGGAGTGCCCAGAGTAGAAAACGCTGTGATTCCATGTTTTATTGATGCAGCTTTCAAAAATAAGAAGCGTGGATTTATTCAGAGTGGCTTTAGCTTGTGTTACACACACAGAAGCAGCAGAGGCAGCGGTGGCGACGCTGGCTGAGGAGCAATGAAGAAGCACGGCTATTTGTGTGTACTTACATTTCTGGCTGAGATAAATAAAGCGAATGAATATCGTATAGGATATTGTGTCAGATGTTGGGAGAACTGGAGCGCGCATGTAAGGGACTGGAAGCTGTGGAAGTCGGCTCTTACAGAATCGAGTAAAAGTAGTTTGACTAGAAACAGCAGAAATTAAAGTTCTGGGCAGATAATATGCTAAGATATATTATAGCTTAGCAAAAAATGTTAAAAGAAAAGTCTTCAAGAACTGTGTGCTGATAGTAGATTGATAGCAAAAAACGTGCGTCATGTTTAAACAAATAAATAAATAGCCTGACACATTCCCTTTCTGTCTTTTAGCTGCATTAACTGAATATCTCCGGTACCAAACCGTGAAAGTCATAGGTAGAAATTGAAGAGATATAATATTTTTATACGCTGTTTTGTTCCTTTGGCTATTTAGCAAACTAACCAAAAGTTGTCATTGAGTTGTATAAGGTGTGGTTTCCCCAGTCCTTTGTTTCAAGGGAAGATTAAGGAGACGCAGCAACCCCCACCCAGTCCGCTGGCCACTTGGACAGAAAGGGTCAAATTACAAGGGAGACCAAGGCGGAGCTGAATGCACAGCGGTGGGAGCCAATGGGAACGATGGAAACCACGACATGTGGTCTTAGACTCATAAATCTTGTAAACAATGGAATGTGTAAAATACTGTGCTTCCCCAGGAAGAGTCAGTCTGCCCATTGGCACAGCGGCTGGCAGACTCACAATGGATAGGGAACTGGGGAAAACAGAATTCTGTATTAAGATGACATGTTAGGGAAATAAAACTTCTAATTTTAACTCCTTGATTTGTCCTCAATCCTGGTATGTATTTTATTAGTTTTTACGTAGGGTAGATTTTGACAACTCTCAACTCCTCTTTCAGTTTGAATACGCGGTGTTGTCAATTAAAGGTAATGTTTAAAATAGGGGAAAAGTAAACTCCGTCGTAGCGATACTATTTTATTGTGTACAAGGACAACACAGGAAAACCGGCTGTTTTCTTCAAAATTGATTCAAGTCAAGTTGACCCTTTTTGATAGAAATTTAGTTCAGATTGATGGTGCTTTTTAAAGATATGTAACGTATTACCATAGGATTAGCATTAGCTTCAAGAGTCACACAAAAGTCTACTCTAGTGAAGTATTACGCTCGCTGTCAAGTTTTTAACATGTTGTGAGTTATTATCAGCCATCTGCATAGCCATCTATCACGTATAGTGTGAATATATTCTTACGACATTCATGCTAACTCTCTGTGGGAAGAAGACAAGGATAGGAAAAAAAAAAGGTAGCATCACTGTGTAGCAGAAAATACACAGAAGGCTAACAACAATATGATGAAAACTCCACACTGAATGTAAATGCTTATTGTTAGTGTAAGTTTTATTATGCAATAATGAAGTAGACTTTTGTTTTCAGTGAGAAGAGACTTTGCAGGCAACACTGGGAGTCAACAATGTAAAAATAGTCAGCATGAATTAGCAATTTAGCGATAGCCAAAAGAGCATTTTATTGGTAGCCTCTCATTTGCTTATTACAAATCTACGTACAATGAATAAACTGCAGTGTCATGTTTATCTCACTACCATGCCCAAAGTCTCCCAGCTCACGAAAGCGAAATCATACCTTTAGCCATTTCTCTTCCTCGCTCGATAAGCTTCCATTGCATCTTAAAGCAGATTGTTTATTTAGGGTCACACCGTGGTACTCTTGGTTAATGCTAAGCGAATGGGCTGTCAGCTGCTCGGATAAGGCTTGGAACATTAACTCCAGACAGACGGAGGGGCTCACTGGAAAATGTCCCAAGGAACAGAACGCCTATTTACAAATCCACTGAGGCCGAGGAAGACGAGGAGAAGTCTTGCAAAATTACATTGTCACACTGCAGAGTGGGAGCATTTCTGGTCAGTCATCATTAGCCTTTTACACTCGATTCACTTTTTGCATGCAGTCTGATAAAGAATGTTTACTGCATACAGTTGTGCTGATAAGTTTACATACCCTGGCAGAATTTTTGACAATTTTTCAGAGAATATGAATGCGCAGGCTGACCCCAAGAGTTATGATAGCTTGCTTCACTCACTCATTACATACGTCACGACCAAACCCTAGCGAAAATCAAATCCAATCGTGTCAAACTTTAAAAGTCCTGAAAACGGAGCTTAATTATGAAGATCCAGACCCTCTGTACGAAATGAGTACGAGGGTCTGGTAAGACCAGGCGAAGTTAGTGGTTGTGCGAAACCATTTATGGGGAAACAACTGAATTTGCTCTTTTTAAATTCTAATGATAAAAGAAACGGCCAAAATGACCCTAATCAAAAGTTTACATACCCCGGTGATCTTGGCCTGATACTTTGCACACAAGTTGACGCGGGTTTGAATGGCTACTAAAGGTAAGCATCCTCACCTGTGACCTGTGTCTGTAACTATTGCGTATTGCGTTTCTGGTTTCTGAGTCATGAGAAGAGCGAACACATTGTGAGAGCATCTGCAACAAAAGGTCCCATTGTATAAAATGAGAAAGGGTTATAAAAATGATGTCCAGTGTACTGAGAGTATCAATCAACAGTGTGCAAACTCTAAATGGAAAATGCAGGATTCTGTTGAAACCAAACCACAGTCAGGTCGAGCAACAAAAATGTCAGTAACAACTTGCAGGAAAATAGTCGATAAAAAGAAAAAACAAGATATGGTTTCAGCTGAAAGACAGGGCTCTCAAAAAAAATAAATAAATAAATAAACAAGTGGTGTAGCTGTTTCAAGCACAATAAGGAGGCATGGTGGAGGGGGAGTCAACAAGGCCTGTGATGAACGGTACACCATTCCTACAGTGAAAGCTGATTCAAGTAAGTTCAAGCGTTAGTCCTGAGTTGCTGCGACTGAGCGTGCCACCTCTGTGGGCCAACCTGACCAGCATGTTTTTGGAGGTAAGGTAAACCGCTGACTGCCTTCAGTGCAGGATGAATGCAGCATGTTTTTTAAAGAATACTGGCGGAAAAGTGTCACTCATCAGCCTGGAAGCTGGGCACGGGACGCACTTGGACGTTCCAACATGACAACGATCCAAAGCACACGGCCATGTCGACCTCTCTACAGCAGAGTAAAGTGAAGGTTCTGGAGTGGCCATCTCAGTCTCCTGACCTCAATATCATTGAGCCACTCTGGAGAGATCTCAAACAGTTCATGCAAGACAGCCCAGGAATTTACAGGAACTGGAGGCTTTTTGCCAAAAAGAATGGCCAGTTTTACCATCCGAGGAAATAAAGAGGCCCATCCACAACTGTATTCTACACCAAAATGAAGATACAAGAAATAAAATGCTGTATGTTCATGATAGCTGGTCTTCCTCTCCCATTACTTTTCTTTGTGGAATTTCTTTGTACACTGTCAATGTCCACTTTATTTGTATAACACATTTACAACAACGCTAGGTGCCCAAAGTGCGTCACATACAAGGCAAAAGACACCATATCAACAATATAAAAATAGAAAGTAAAAAAGACACACAATGTTTTAAATGTTGTAATCTGTAAAGCACTTTGTGATACCTTTTGATCTATAAATGATCTGGAAACATGTGGGGATACAGCTAATGTGTTCAATACTGTCTTCACGCACAGGGAGACGGGTTGGATGGACGCTCCGCTCACTCAGCGCTGTGATAGCGTTCATTCTTTATTTTAAGCACAAGCAGCACGTGCATTTATCGAGACTAAAAATGTTATCGTCCTTCATTTTACTTATCGAGCGATAACTCGACATAGTAATTATCGCGGCAGGCCTAGCTATAAGAACTTATTATTGTCGCTATCAGAAGACCTAATGAACCGAACATAACCTCCAGGAAAAGAGACTGCTTCTTCTTGTTTCTACCCTAGATACTGCCCCCTACAGGAGACTGTTGCTCCAGCGCCTTCAGTCCAGTCCCTTTGACAGAAATCACGTGAAACACCATTTGTTTAGCAATAATCGATTCTCATGGATAACCCTGCCCCTGATCCATGTAAGCTTTTACACGTATTACCCTGTTGTTGATTTTGAGGGCTGACCAAAGCCTTATAAATGACATGAGACAACAGGTCAATGAGTGTCGTCCCAAGGAAGTTTAGAAAGGAACAATAGTCCAGCCCGATCAATGGTGCCATGATGAAGCGTCCTCTGCTCCGTCCTGAGACGCAGGGGACAATAGCACTGCCCGGACAAATGGGACACGAGCTATCAATCACACCAAGGCAGATGTTTACACTGTGGCTTTAAGCTGTGAGAAAAGCCACAAACAGGCAGGAGAGGTACAATCGGATGCTAAGGGAAATCTAAAAGTCTCAAGGGACAGGATGTGACCTTGCATTCTCAAGAAATAGATCCCCTTGCCAGAATACAATGAGAGATATTCCTTCGGCTACTCCTTTTCAATTTGCAGTTTGCACATCCTCTCCATGTCTGGGTGGGATTGCTCTAAAAGCCTCGAGGAACATCTGGGGAAAGATCCCACGGGACAGGGTTGCCCCCCCTTACATTGAGAGATGTGACTTTTTTAAATGTACAGTTGAAGTTGAGGTGAGATGCGGCAGGTGATTTTTCACACAGTGGTCAATGTTGTGAATTTGAGCTAGTTTTCTCCCTCATTGTAAAAAATAGACCAAACTCATCTTTGACAATGTTAATCGTATGACTTTCTCTTGACTTGCCTGTAGTTTTTGAGGAAGTCAATACAACATCTTTCTCACATGTATTCATTCACAGATACTGACATGTTTGGTACCAAGGTGTAGCACGACAGGCGACCGAAATGACGCTGTAATCCAAATATAAATAATTTCCTTTCTGAGAGACGGCAGCGGGTTGTGTTTTTCAAAATGAGGTTTTCCTTACTCTCTTCTCACAACACCTCCACTTTAGAAGCACTTACAAACTCCAAATGTTCCAGTCTTGGACTTAACAATTGTTTTAAAGTTTTCTCTGAAGGTTTTTTTTAAATATATAATTAGAACTCTGTAACTGCCTGTAACTAACCTGAAACTATCTATCAACTGAATAAAACCATCTATTCAAACTTGGCTCGATCCATTATTTAGCTTTCGTCGCTGAAAAGATACTTTGGCCATTATTTTGCATAAAGTGTCTTATTTTTACATGAAAACATAAAATGACAGAAAACCTAAATGTTTAATCACCGCACGGGAACTGAACCCTTTACTGAAGTACTATCACCAGGCGGCTGGTTTAAGGAGCGCCTGGTTGTGATTGTGATCATTACCGTGCAATAACTTAAAACAAGCCTCTTCTAATTTTTGTTTAATTTCCTTCAAAAATTCCGTGTACAGTAGATTAATCCAGCACTATGCCAACATAAAAAACCCGCTCTGTGCCCGCGGGCCAGGCAGTGGAAGGACAAGTGTATTGAAATATTGATGTGTGAGAAGTGTAGAGACGCCGACTGTCAGTAACCGCTGTGAAAAGGCCATAATAATGTTATGTAGAAGAGCAGACTTGTAAGACTGATGCGCTCCTGAATTAAAATATATCAAAGGTGCACTGTTAAAGGGCTCTTAACCTGTTAACCAGTTAACCATGAGCATCCGTGCTTGCTATAAGATCTTTGCCCATATTCATGTCAGTAATCCACAGCAAAAGTGGATATGGACAGTCCTTCTGGGGGAATACATTTGGCCTGTTAGGACTTTGGCCTGCACAGCTGTGGAGTGGTTTGGGACTGAGGAGTCTGGTTATGGATGTACACTGGTTTAATCTTAAGCCCCTCTGTCTGTACAAAGAATTCTCTTCTCCTTTTCCCTTGTCTTTTTATTATTGAAGATATGCTGCTGCCTCCTGGCTTAGACACTCCAGCAGAACGTTTGTGAGTTTCCTGCCCTGGTAAAAAAAAAAAAAAATATTTTCTTTTTTTTAAAGCTCCTCTTAAACCATTTTTCATTTCATTTTTTCTTCTTCTTCCTCTAACCTCTCTTGTGCAGCCGAAGTCTAGCAGGTTAATATATGGCAGAAGGTTTTGTTTATTTGTTTAAATTAAAAACGTTTTACCCTTGACAAGTAAAACTCCGAATGTCAAATTAATTTTTTTAACATGGATTTCATGATCATTAAGAAAACGGTCCTGGATTGTTCCAACTCTTTGCACGAGGCATACATACAACTCTTGGCGTTCATAAAGCGATCCATTTCACTGCGTTCCCACAGCCTTCGGATCGCTCTGCACAAACGCGCCGCCATTCACACAAATTGGAGCAGCTTAGTAATGAGATTTAGCTTCTATTACATTTGCATCACATTTACAAGTCAGGCTCTAAGTGTGTGGAAGATGCCTGCTCAGTGACGTCTTCTTAGCTCTGTCTTGGAGATCCAGGGAAGACCTCAACAGTCTGGTGTCATGCCATTGTTCAGGCGTGTAAAGTACTTTGTTTTGTGTTCCATTTGGCAGTCCAAACAAGGCATTGGGAAGTGGACCGAATGCATTTCTGACCAATGAAAACACATGAAATGTTATGCAGAGCGATTTTACAATAAAGTAAGTACAGAAAACAAGTAACAGAAGTCATCGTTTCCCTAATTCATTTAAATTTTATTCATTTTGGCTATTTTATTATTGAGGCTGTCAACAAAGATCTGTCTTACACTTTGTTGGTTAGAAAATGCAATATTGATCTACAACTATCCAGTAGTTTCACTTCCTGATCCATACTACGAACAGCCACCTGTGGAGATTCACAGATTACTCAAAGATGTGCAAGTGAGTGGAAACACAACTCCAGGTGAAGGTGCTTAGATTTCTTGGTAAAGACTTGGTAAAGACACTAAAATGTGACAAAAATGCAACTCTGGGAAGGGTTTCCGCGCGGCCGAGATGATAAAAAGAGCCACAAAGAAAGATCATACGAGTCCTGATGAAACTCTTAAGGTTAGCTCTGTCGCTAACGCTCCGATTCCAGATCACAGGCGGCCCCGCTGCAGGGTCCACCGCGCCGAGACGGGCTGTTAGTCGATGAGCAGCAGGGAATAATGCTAACAGAGTCCCCGAGGAACTTTCTAATCTGTGGACGTTGACGTGGATTGCAAAGATCACTAACGTTACACGTCTCACAAACATCACCATCGCTACAAAATCGGTTGTGCCATCACTTTTGTTGTTTTGTTGTTTGGGAGAGACATTTTCGCCTTGACGCTGTGTTTTGGTGACGACTACAGTGACGTTTGCTTAAGGGCAGGTCTGAATGTCGCTTTGGGTCAACATTGCCTCTTGCACCGTTGAAAGTGCTACACAATGTTGTGCGTGAGTAATAAAGGATGTGCCTGCAAACTCTGTTCCCCCACAAACGTACATTTTAAGATCTACCTAGAAAGCATCAAAGAAGACTGAAAAGATAAACCTCCTCTGGGCAAATGTCACAATGATTTATGATAAATGGCTATACTTGCAGTGCCCATAACCATGTGTGACGGCCATCTGCTCAGTGATTTAAATACCAAACCCCTCAAAGCTAACGCACATCCACTTATTTACTGCGGCTAGGACCAGGTTTCACTGTAATAAACGAATTGTCCTTAAACGCCCCTCTCTATCCATTATCCCAGCTTTATACTTTATGATGCCTTCGCCTTACAACATGTTTTCTAAACTAAATCAAACACATGCGCCTTCAAAACCCGCTTTAGGGCATGCCACTGTTGTCAATTTTCAGCTTTACAACTTCAAACAACTGCTGTGTGGAAAGGAGACTTTATCACCAAGGACTGTGTTTGGTTTGCGTCTCGATGTTTGTTTGGAGCGCCCTCTGCAGGCAGCAGTGGGAACGGGTTGTCTGAAACCGAAAATACAAGCTTTAACAGGGCAGCAGCAAGTCGAACGTAATGCTTTTCAAGGCATTTTAAGGCGAGACACTGCAGACAAATGGGGGGGGGAATGGTATTTTGGGATATCGATTTGAAACTTTTACTTGCTGTACATTACTGACATGAATACAAGGGGAAAAAATCTGTTGCGACTTTTGTGCATGAACAAATGTTCTATATTTTCAGTATCAAATGTGATATACAGGTATTAGATACAAAGAGGGGATTTTAGGATCTTGTTTAGTTTCTAAATAGCTATTTATAAGTGAAAACGTCTGCGGTTCAAACCACAATAAATCAGGACAGGAATTAGATATGAATAATCCTTGAAAATATTGAGTCCAAGACTGAAAAGTTTGGAGTCTGTAGAAGAAGAGTCCGTGAAGTGAGGTGTGTTAGGAAACTTTTGTAATGTCTGTGTATGCACAATTGCGCGTGTATATCTCTGCCATCTTTTATTTGCCGTTGCCATCTCCCAGAAATCTCAACAATGACCACTTGCCTTAAAGCCTAAACAATGCTTGCTTTTTACTCTATGCATATATAATCTAAACATTTGTATCCATTTAAGTAAACAGAGGAAACATTAGATTTGAAAAAGCAACTTGGACACAACGGGAAAAAATCTGTTTCTGAATCTGTTATGGATCAAATCAAACTAATAACAATTGTAATACAAAGACAAAGACAAATAGTCCGCCAATTCACTCAACTTTACAAGCCTGCGGACTATTTCTACTAAGTTGTAGCAAAGTTCATTTCTATAAGAATCAGCGCCCTCATTACATATGGCCCGTGTCGCTATGTAAAGACGGGGAAAGGTCAGCGCCTGCGTCAGCACTAATGACTCCTCCATGGCGTGTGCATTTTTACAGCGCCGCGGCATTTCCGGCGCTAAAAGCTTAAACCCTGTTCCAGCGACCTTCTCCCACCGGCCATTTTTCATAACGAGGACTGTAATGTCGCGTCAATATGAATATCTTAAAGGTCCGATGCATTATTCACGCCGCTTAAAGCCGATTTGGGACACTTTCTCGTGGTGTAATGTGCACAGACGGAAAACGAGTAATGCATTTGCTGTGGCATTGTTTCAATAAGCTTCCGCGATGTCAAAAAGTGTTGCAGTCAGTGGAGTCTGATTTTTGAAAGTACAATCTGAACTGAACAATTCTGAAAGACACGCAAAGAACGACCCTGAAGAACTTTTGTTAGATTCACTCTTCGCAGAAAGAGTAAGCGCATTTTTTAAGAGTACCGTTACTTCAAAACAATAATGACTCGAGCATTAGGTAAACGTTTCTGTGTATCATAAGTACTCTGGGAAATAAAGGTACTTTGAGTTGAGTAAATGTAAATGGTCTCAACTTATATAGCGCTTTTCCACCTACATTAGGCACTCAAAGCGCTTTACAGCAAGGAACCTCTCACCCATTCATACACCAATGTACGCAGACACTGGAGGCAAGGTGGGTGAAGTGTCTTGCCCAAGGACACAACGACAGCGTACACCTTCAGGAGGTGGGATTCAAACCCCCGACCTTCCGATCACGAGACGACCCACTCTACCATCTGCGCCACCGTCGCCCCAACTGAATACTAACTGCCTCAGCTCCTTTTTGAAAGCCGGCCCTTTCCTTTTCTTTTATACAGACGCAACTCCTGCTTTTTGTTTCTGTTCAAACGCAGGACCGTCTGGAACTTTGCTAACAGCTAATCAAAAAAAGGTTTTATATCCATCCAATCACAGGCCACATTGTCACCGACAGGAACCAAATTGACCACCATTCGTTTTAACAAAATGTAGTTCATTCACAAGAATGTACTTGCGAAGATATAACATGATTTTCTTCTTTTTGCCGTCTTTCACATTGATTGAAACAGCAGTTGCACATTCGTTTAAATACATTTAAAATCTGAACCATAATATGCATACGTTTTCGTGGCCAAAACGACAGATCGTTTTTACCTCCGTCTTCGCTCTTCTGGCCGATGCATCGTAAAAATCAACCTCCTTGTTTGCCATTTGCGTCATAACCGGCTTTTCTCTGATCCTTTAATACACTTGTCAATCCCGCCCATCAGGAAATCTCCCCTGATCCCAGACTGCACGTCTTTGTTAAGGGCCTGTCATAATTGGCGCACGGGCACTATGCGATCGTTTGCGGCCTCAAAATATGAAGGTCGTGCAAACACTCTCTTTGGGCGCACGGGCATCTGCACGAGCGACCGCTATTGACCGCATGAAAAGGTGTGAATCGCAGTTGGATCATCAGTCGCAGCTGAATGTCATGCATGCACAACATTCAGTGGAGGTCGATTGCGACTGAATACAGCCGCAGCTACGGTCGCAAGAATGGCCGCCTTCGCTACAGAGAAGACAAATCTTCTCAGTAGATGATGAGAGACTGGTGAGCGCCGGGATCAGTCTGGCGCGATTCCTGCTGTAGGTATATAGAGGCTAGACGCTGTTTCCTCTTCCCCGTTTGGTCTTCACTGTGGCTTTGGCGAGTACCTTTACTTTCGCGGCGTTGGTCTTCCTGGGTGGCGTTTTGTCGACTTGTCCTTTCGAAGTTTAGCGTGGAAGACGAGGAGGACGTCTGCGCGCTTTGACGCAAGACCGGCAGCTGTCCGCACTACTGTCCCGTAATCAATGTCTGTGGCCCGTGAAACACTCGCTCACCAACCTCTCACCATTCGCTTTGTTCCTTGCACCACTCGCATTTGGACTCATTCCAAATCAACCGCATCCAGTCGCAGCCCGTACTCGTAAAAGTCGACTTTGCGATCTTTGCGGCTGACTGCAATTTCAATTTTGGCGCAGAACAAATGGGGGACAAAATCGCTGCGGTCAATGCGCCACAATTGTGACAGGCCCTTTAAGAGGAAAAGCTTGTGTGGTCAGGCTAAGGAGGATGTCCTAACTCCACACAGAAAGGCACCTTCTGGCTGTGAGGCGAGAGCGCTAACCACTGAGCCACTGTGCTGCCCATGTGGATGTGTCAAATTGTGTTGCACAGTTGTTGTATAATGACAAATAAAGCACCTTGGCCTTAACTGCACACAGTTTAAATAAACACCAAAACAACAGCTGCAAGGGAGGTGAGGTCTGTAGCGAAGACAGTTTGAGTGCAGAAATG
Source organism: Proterorhinus semilunaris (assembly GCA_021464625.1). Classification (NCBI taxonomy): domain Eukaryota; kingdom Metazoa; phylum Chordata; class Actinopteri; order Gobiiformes; family Gobiidae; genus Proterorhinus; species Proterorhinus semilunaris. Next base: position 25,770,232 of record CM038360.1, read on the forward strand.
ATCTTCAAGGGGTCTAATAACGGTGTATGGACTCATCCTGAAACCTTCCTGATACATCATGTGTATTGACTGTTTGAGCTTTGTAGAGTTAGTGACTGAATACTATATGCCCCCATAGTGAGAATGAAACAAAGCCTGCACTCCAGGTAAGTTTTCAATGAGGAAATATCACTTTTATAAAAAAAAAAGTCAGCTCAGCAGTATGTATAAGGACACGCGTGTGTCTGTACGTGCTGTAGCCTGCATGTCTTATGAGTGGGAGGCCTGTACACCAAACCTATATGTGCCTCTCGAAAGTACTAATACACCTTGAACTTTTGCATGTGATGAGTCTATCAAATATTAGTTTCACAGTTTAAGTTGAGTAACAGAAGTGAATGCACTTTTTCTCGATATTCTAATTATATGACGAGCACCTGTGCGTGTGTATATATATAACAGTGTCTCTCGAAAGTACTAATACACCTTGAACCTTTGCACATTTTGTTATGTTTACAACCCTAAACATAAAGATTTAATTTAGATTTTTTTACTGAAAGTTCACACACAAGTAACTGACAACTGTAAAGTGAAAGCAAAATGATACATGATTCTGTTATTTTTCAAAAAATAGAAAAGGGAAAAGTGGGGCGTGCATAAGTATTCATACAGCATTTTTTTCTGAGTGCATTAAATTCCCTTTATAACATTCCTAATGACTGCAGAAAGTTCACACCTTGCTCTGACCATTAAATAGAGGCCCCCTGTGCGTAATCTACTCTCAGTATAGTTCCAGCTGTTCTGTGAGGGCCTCAGAGCTATGGTCAGAGTGTATTGGTCACTAAACAACATCATGAAGGAAAGAGTATAGCACCACTGCGAACTTACCAAGACACGGCCGTCCACCTAAACTAACAGACCGAACAAGGAGAGCACTGGTCAGAAATGTAACCAAGTGCCCCAAGATAACTCTGAAGGAGCTGCGACGTACTGCCGCTGAGCTGGGGGAATCTGTACATGGGACAACTATAAGTCGTACTCTACACAAATCTGGCCTTCATGGACGAGTGGCAAGAAGAAAGCCATCATTGAAAGGAGGCCATAAGAAATCCCGTTTGAAGTTTGCTGGAAGTCATATGGAGGACACAGCTACCATGTGGAAGAAGGTGCTTTGGTCAGATGAGACAAAAATTAAACTTTTTGGCCCAAATGCAAAACGTTATGTATGGAGCAAACCTAACACTGCTCATCGTCCTGAGTGCACCATCCCCAGTGTCAAATATGGCGGGGGGAGCATCATGCTATGGGGCTGCTTTTCCTCAGCGGGGACTGGGAAGATTGTAAGAATAGTTGGGAAGATGGATGAAGCCAAATACAGAGACATTTTGGAGGAAAACCTGCTGGAGTCAGCAAGAGAATTGAGGCTGGGGCGGAGATTCACCTTCCAGCAGGACAATGACCCTAAACACAAAGCTAAATCTACAATGGAATGGTTTAAAAACAAACATATTAATGTGTTAGAATGGCCCAGTCAAAGTCCTGACCTAAATCCTATTGAAAATCTGTGGAAAGACCTGAAAACTGCTGTTCACAAACGCTCTCCTTCTAATTTGACAGAGCTTGAGTTGTTTTGTAAAGAGGAATGGGATAAAATGTCAGTCTCTAGATGAGAAAATCTTGTAGAGTCATACCCCAGAAGACTTGCTGCTGTTATTGCAGCAAACGCTTTTTTTTTTTAAATAACAGAATCATGTATCATTTTGCTTTTACTTCACAGTTGTCTGTTACTTGTGTGTGAACTTTCAGTAAAAAATTCCAAATAAAATCTTTATGTTTATGGTTGTAAACATGACAAAATGTGCAACGGTTCAAGGTGTATTAGTACTTTCGCAAGGCACTGTATATGTGCCCTGTATGTGTTTTCTACATTTACATGTAGGCATTGGCAAAACCTGACGGTAATTTGCGGCGGCTTAAGTAATCTCCATCAAAATATTGCATCTCCGCACAATGTCCCTTCAAATGTATGTAAAGCCCACATGTGCACGGCAGAGTGGAGTCGTCCTTTGGGAAAACATTTCACCGGCTCTCGCTCTTGCCCTTGATGCTAGAATCGAGACAGTGTGTTGCTATGGCGACCGGGCCTCGTAACAGTTACCATGGCGATGCGTGAAAAAAAAAAAAAAAGTGAGATGCATGGGTAGTCGGTGATGCGGGTTGTCACGGAGACAGAGGGGGACCAAGGAGACTGTGAACCAAATAGTTTTCTAATCATCCAAACTTGCAGCAGGACCGATTCTTACCCTTTGAAATGTGCCATAAAACTACTGTAGATGTGAGCAACATCCAGGAACTATTGCTGAGTCCCTGCCCCCTGAAGATCCTTCCACAATATGACAGTAGATCTTTAATCATTCTGGGGATAAAATATTCCACATCAGTATCAGAGCCGCATGTAGGAAAACATCACAAACACATCAGTCCACTGGCAATAAACAATAAGGAGGTATATTATTTCAAATGGATTAAATAAGAGCCGTATTATTGATACCCTCTGTCAAAGGGGAAACAGCTCCACCTGGTGGCCGTGTATCAACCCCTTTGTGACTTCTTTAATCAAAATGTTCCGGCTTATTAAACGTGCTCAGCATTAGGCCTAATTTATGATTCTCTGAGTCTTGTGATATATTAGTTTGTTTGCTAATGGTAAAACCTATAAAATGTTTGCTAGGCCTCTGCACAAGAGGTTGAACGAGTTCATGTGCTGTACAGCACATTCAGATAAGAGTTTCTGTCTGGGATGAGCACGGCCCCAAATGTCAAGGTTATAAGACCATATTTGGTGTTGAACAAAACATCCTGGTCCACAAGTGTATCTTATCATCCATGGACAAAGAACTGTTTACGTACATTGGGATGGGCTTAGCTAAAATGGTATAAAGTTATGGGGAGGGGACTTATTCTTTGGACTTTTACTCTGAACCTTTTTTGAACTGCTTTGAACACTTGCTGAAGCCTTAATAAATGACTCCTGTGAACGCCATCACTCTCTGCGCTGTTTGTTTATACAAAGAACGTCCTGGACATACGATTTCTTACATTTAAATACTGACAATTTGGTGTCCCCGACTGTGATTTGACGTGTAAGACGAAGATCAAAAGGCTGATAAAGATCCAGTTTTTTTCCTGTAAGAATCGTCGGAAAGAGGAAAAACTCCGCCTGTCCAGGGACTGACTGGAAGAACCACAGACGAGCACAAACACGGAAACGCGCCCGAGGAGAAAAGCAGAGGAGCAAAAACACGCATGCGCGGGCAGCCACAGAGGGAGAAAAAGCAAAGAGTTCAAACCAGGAAAACTCAGGACAAGTCCCCGTAAAGCGACCCGGGTCCAAACACATTGTCAACACAAAAAGCGGTAAGACAGACGCCTTTTCCGAAGTCTATCAAATTGGCCATAAGAATAAAACAAATAAGTGTGTGACGGCTGGGACTTTACGTACATATTACTCAAATAATGTAAATAATAAACAAAACATGCCTTGTATGTAAGACAGCTTTTTATAAGAAAATATATGAAAACCTTCGATACCGTGTCGTTTATTACAAAGCTAAATGAGCGGTTCTTTGATACACGAGAGAAAATGAATCAAAGGAATAAGAGAGGCCTATTACATGCGTTTTTTTTTAACAATTAAATTTTTTTTGACGTACGCTTAAAGATGTCCGAAAAAACGAACAATAAACAATAACAAAAACAAATAACAAGGCAATTTGTAAGATTCTGACAACTGTGTAATTTTTTGCAGAAAAATAACTGAAAACGATGTAAAATAACTGAACGTTCATTAACAAGAAAATATATTATACTAAATATAATATTTAAAAATATATAAGAATAGCGTAAAATAGTAACCGGTATAGTTTGGTGTATCTTATCATCCATGGACAAAGAACTGTTTACGTACATTGGGATGGACTTAAAATGGTAAAATGGTATAAAGTTGTGGGGAGGGGACTTATTCTTTGGACTTTTACGCTGAACCTTTTTTGAACTGCTTTGAACACTTGCTGAAGCCTGAATAAATGACTCCTGTGAACGTCGTCACTCTCTGCGTGGTTTTTTTTTTATACAAAGAAGGTCCTGGACATACGATTTCTTACATTAAAATACTGACAGTCTCAAAACACACATTAACGTTAGCAATAGCATCTACTTGATTAGCTTGTGTTGAATGAAACATAAATACATGTGGGCTAATATTTTTATTAAACTTAAATGTACGTTTTATGTAATTATATAAAAGGGATCGAATAAAAGTCGTAGCTGTAATTTTATTATAAACCAACAAGTGAAAAAGTAATGAATGCTTTTCTGGGTATTAAAACACACATTAATGTTAGCCATAGCAGCTAGATTAGCTTGTTGAATGAATGCACGTAGGCTAATAGTTTGCTCTCACAATCTTATAATATAAAAGGGACAGAATAAAGCTGTAAAAAAAAAAGTAATTAACGCTTTTCTGGGTGTAAAAACGCACATTAACGTTAGCCATAGAAGCTAGTCGATTAGCTGCTGAATGAACCATGTACATTTTGCTCTCACAATGTATAAAAGTACATTTATTTTATGAAAAAATATAAACGGTTCAGAATAAAAGCTGTAGCAAGCACAAGCAAATGTTACATGATCGCAGTGGGGTTCAGCTGCTCAGTTTACGTTAACGTCTGAAGCAACAAATCTCTTCCTTTGACAAAGAAATAAAAAAATAAAAAATTCCGATGTGATTTCAAAAACGATCTCTGCCCATTCATTTCAATGGACGAGAGCTTATGTTTGACCCACAGGCGGCGCTAACCTTCTCAGCGACGTTGATGTTGCTCCCATCTCTGGCCAAAACTTTCAGCATTCCCTTAAGGCTCCAACCCCAATGTTCACCCTAACCCTCCTCAAGGAAAACAGTATTTTTGTCACCGTAACTGAAATACATAAAGAATAAACTATGTGAAAAACCATGCAAAGAGACTAACTGGTTCCTCCAGGAAAGAATTGGCCTAACTTGACTGAAAGGCATCATGACATTAGTTGTTCTAGCAACAATTGAATAAGAAATTAAATGTGCCATTTGCTGCCCTCTTCAGTCAACATTATGGACATGCAATAAAATCAAACACGAGCGAAAACCGATGTGCAAGAAGTTTCTCAAGAATCTTATAACTCTACAATAAGTGACATGCAACATAAATGTCTACAGCAGCCACTCCACACATAAAACAAAGGTCGTTGATTGGACCCAGAAATGAGAGACAAACAGTTCAAAACGTTTTCAGACTTTTTTTACTCAAATCATTGAAATCCTTTGTTCCTGTTGGTACAAGTTCAACCCTAATAAAACACAAAATGGCCAATATCAAAGGTTAAAAAATGTATATGACTTTAACATAACGTCATAGTCATGAATAGAATGACCGACTGTGTGAACGCATCCTGAATCCGCCGGGAAAGATGAACCTCCTTTCCCCAAAATAATGTCAAAAGTCCGGGCAGTGTGGCATGGGACCGGGGAACGTTATCCGTCTGAGGCTGCTCTGCCCCCCCGGAGTCCGAGGGGCAGAGCACTTTCTCCTCCGCTTTCTCTAAATGTCCCTCGGAGCGGGCCGATCCCAGGTCGGGCTCTGAGGCACAAGAGTGTCAGTGAGACAGAACGTAAAAGGGGAAACAATCGGTGGGGAGGTGCTTAAGTAACGGGGGGAAAAAAGGCGGAAGGTCATGCTGCAGAAAGATCGGAGCTTCTCGGAAATGAGGAACCAAGAGCTTAGGGAGAATGATCAGGGAAAAAAAGGCCTGTTATGTTTGTTCAAAAGAAAGAAAGCACAGCTGCACTGGGGGAGAGGCTTTAACATGGTGCTGCTCCTTCTGCTGTGAACAAATCCCTATTAGTCACTTGTTCCTTCTGCAATAAACTGAACACCAAGGGTTTTGTGTTGGTGACGACGCACACTGTTGTTTGTTCTGCTGTGTACGCTTGGTCAAGTCTGTCTGAAATTTCAACGTCGATCAATAGGTTGCGCTCACGGCATTTTGAGAAGAAATCCCCCCAAGGATTGGAAGTGATTCACAAACCTGCCACATTCGTCTTATGGTTTATGGCACTTTTGGGCAGCGTTCATTTGACCGTGGTTCATATGTGCTGAGAGAGAAGATGTTGAACTTTGTGACAGTGTTTGTTCCACGTGGATAATGTCCAGCATTGATAGAGATACTACCTATAAACCGAGTCAGAAATGTGTCTTTTGTGTATAATTGGATTGTATGTAGATCCCTGTAGACGCTAAATCCCTACAGGGCCGTGTAATTTATAACATTTATTTACAAATTGCTCAATCATAGAAACGTTCACAAAGGCTCTTCAGGTTATTCCTTTTAAGCCACTGCATGTTTGATCAGAGTCAGTGTCAGAGTTAATAATAGACCAAACTCACCCTTTACAAGGCTTATTTAATGACTATTTTGTCCGCGAGCAAACCGGAGATTTCCAGGAATTGCAGAGAAAAAATGTTCTATACACTCTTGCAACAATATCTTCATTTCAGCAGCTCCTATACTGTAGACTCCAAATCTTCCATTCTTGGACTTAACAGTATTTTGAAAGGTTTTCAGAGTGATTTGTTACTACAATCACCTTTAAATATTTTAAAAAACAAACTAGATTTAAAAAAATCTTTGTAACTCAAATCAACAAAATGAGACCATTAAATTAAATTAAATGTATCCATTATTTACATTTGGTCGTTTAAAATATCAACAAATGTGGCCATTTCATCTGCAGGGTCTCTCGTCGTACTTCAACACAAGAATCCCACACTCCCAGACGCCCCTCTCTGCCTGTCTGTGTGTGTGACCAGACTTAATCCTGTCGGGACTATTTTCGGACGGCACCTCAGGGAAGGGCACTTTCCCTGATGTCCCTGGCATCAAGGGCACGGCTCTGTTGACAAGTGACTGTCAGTGTGTAGAAGCCAGCTTATTTCAGCGGCATACGGTCTCATTGAGCAGCAAGGGGGGGAGGGGGGGTCAGAGTGAAATCACCAGAGGTCCTCGGGGTCCTGCCAAAGCGGCGCGACCTTGAAGGGGTCCGGTGACAGCAAACATGGCGGATGTTTGCAGACAGGGGGGCAGGGAGGGTGAAAGCTGCGAGGACACTTGGACACTTCCTCGACGTGTAAAGTCAGGGGTTTGCAGATGGAAACGATTGGAGGGCAAGTTGTGGCCATGTCGCACAAGAAGGGGCAACAGCGGTGGAGTAGTGCAAACTCCACACAGAAAGGCCCCGTCCAGGTGGGAATCGAACCCGGGGCCTAACACTAACCGCTGCGCCATCGTGCCACGGTATTATAGACGTATTCCTGTGTATATTTGATGTAGTTATTTATGTTATTATTACCTGACGGACTACTGAAGGGATCAGGCCTTACCTCGCGGACTAAAGCCCGGGTTTGGAGCGGTGTCCCGACTCTGAAGGACTTTGAGCGTCTGGACACTGCTCAAGGACCGGGCTTTTTGGGACCAAGAGGATTCTAAATGTATTACAGATTTTATAAAATGTGCAAAATGTACCACCTGTTCTTGCATTTTGATGTAAAGTAAGTAATAATATATATATATATATATATATATATATATATATATATATATATATATATATACACACACACAGGTGCTCGTCATATAATTAGAATATCATGAAAAAGGGCATTTACTTCTGTTATTCAACTTAAAGTGTGAAACTAATATATGATAGACTCATCACATGCAAAGTGAGATATGTATAGCCTTTATTTGTTATAATTTTGATTATTATGGCTCAGCTCGTAAAAACCCCAAATAAAAGATCTCATAAAATTAGAATATTTTGAAAATGGACTAAGCCATAATCATCAAAATGATTACAAATAAAGGCTTGACATAGGTCATGTTGCATGTAATGAGTTTACATCATATATTAGTTTCACAGTTTAAGTTGAATTACAGAAAAAAATGAACTTTTTCAGGATATTATAATTATATGACGAGCACCTGTATATACATTTTTTTAAAGTCCCTCCTTTTCTGGATCTCAGCAACTAATCAGAGTATCCTCCTGCGTTGACCAATGAGACGAGCTTTTCCTGTGAACCAGCCTGTCACAAGAGCATCTGGATGCAGCAAGTGGAGGGGCACGTGATCAGTGGAGCTCCAAATCTCCACAGGAAATGACGTCAGCTCGACATTTATTTAAGTTAATTTCAATAAAACGTCTTTCGACTGTGACTTGGCAACGGACAAGTGGAAGAAAAATGGATGGATGGGTAACTACTTGCACAGTGTTAGACTTGACTTCAATAGACGTAGGACTAAAGCAAGTCTAACCATCCTAACAAACCATCCATTTTGGTTCTCTTTTTTGTAACTCTTTTACTGTTTCCAAAAAGCAAACCTTTAATAATCAGGACAGCTCAGGATGAATACGGATAAATAATGCTAAAAGTACATGGAGCAAAATGTGTCCGGCAAAAAAGCATCCCAGTAATAACGGCGAGAGTTTACAACGTGCCAGATTCATTAGTGTCTCCTTATTGTTCTGGAAGACAATCACCAAGCGTCCACGGTCTGCGGCTCCCAAACCGAGCCTCTGCTCCCTCCCTGACAGCTCGCTCCTCACTCAAAGGGGAAGTAGTCATTTGTTTGCTGTTGCGTTTAATTGATTTAGTCGTCAACATTCAGAAAACTCCCAATTATGGCCGCTCAAGTGAACAGAGCGCGCTAATTCTCTCGCAGAAAAAAGGGGATTGGGAAGATTTCGAGCCACTGCACACGACTTCAAAAGCAAATTGGAGCGCGACAACAGAGGAACGGCGATATCGGAGTTTATGTGGCTTCCTTTTTAAACATAACACAACTATTTTGGATGCTTTGGAATAGGGTGGGTAACTTGGTAAATTGGTTGTGAAGAAGTTTATAGGCGTTCGTCTGGATAATTCAGAACTCACTGCCAATCTCTACTGGTTCCTCTCACTGTGGAGGAGCAGCAGCTCCAGATCGAGCTCCTCACCCACAGCTGAGCTCATCGTCACATCTCTAAAGATGAGACGATTATACATTCACTCCATACTCGGTGGTGTTCAGTTTCCCCTGGGGGAGACTGACTGAAGCGCTGTCGTGACTGCACACATCTGCGCCAACGGTTCCTCTGACCACCACCATTCACACACACACATCATTCATCCTGGCCTGTTGTACATGTTTTTAGTGGTAGGGGAAACCGGATTACTCGGAGGAAACCTACACAGACACGGGGAGAACATGCAAACGCCACACAGAAAGGCCCCGTCCAGGTGGGAATCGAACCCGAGACCTTCTAGCTGTCCTACTGTGCCGCCTAAAGCTGGGTGTACACGATGCTGTTTTTTGTGTGTGTTGCTTTTCCTTAAACACCAGCTCTATAAATCAACCGCGTGACAGCACTGTGCAAGAATCAAATTTGAGGATTGAGTGACAGGTGTTTTTATTATGAATTTAAATGAAATAATGCTGCACATAATTGTGGTTTATAGAAAATCCCATCACACGGCGGCACCGCGAACGCACCGCAAACAAATACACCAAGGTCGCTGCGTGTCCTTCACGCGCCTGCTCCACCGCGCTCGAAAAGCCGGGCGTTGTCGGGATTGGCAACATTACAAGGAAATGTTAGGAGAATTTGAAGCTTTATGTCTCAAACTGAAAGTAAAAAAGTATGTGTTTATATCAGTATTCAAAATTTAAGTGTTTAATGCCATTTTAATGTGCTAAAATGTACGTACATTTTCTGACATAAATGGCAACGAAAACAAAAATCTGTACACACATTTGATCAAACAGAGGAAGGAGGACACGCCGGGCTACTTTATTACTGTATTTTGCAATTGGACCATGATAGAAACTACATCATTTTCAAAATACAGTAGGTATAAATATCTAACTGTAAATGAATTAATACATATTTATACTTGCACTACTTATTTTGTACTATTTATATTTCTTTCTTTTATGCATCAATTGGAATGCGTAGTTGATTTATTTATTAAAACAAAAGTTGATTTGTTTAAATAAATAAAAACATTTATTTATTTAAATAAATCAACTAAGATTAGCTGGATCTTGGATACAGCTAATTGAGAACTAGTCTGGCCAGACTACACACTTTTTCTATTCTTTCCAAAGACATGTTTGGAATCATGGGGGATTTCTTCGAGTTTCCGATGAGCGTTAATGACTAGCGTATAAACCAATCAGAGAAGTCAGATGTTTTGTAAACAGGGAAGTTAATGGTTCTTCGAAGGCATCGGCCAGAAGAGCAAAGACAGAGAGATAAAGGTCAACAGTATAACGTACGTTATTAACCCGGTTCAGCGTTTTAATCGTAGTCGTGGTCACAACCACCTGTAGTGTTGCTGTGTGGCTTGTCACGTGAGGAGTGAGAGATGTTTTTAATGTTATTTTTGCCCTTGGTGTCAGAGCACAAGACGTCACATTACAGTTGAGTGTGTACAATATTTTTCTTAAAATCTCCAACTGTTTTAATGCTGTCTAGGATCAATAAAAAAAAAAAACTTTCAAAATATGATTAGCTGTTCGCAGAGTTCCAGACGGTCCTGCTTTAGAACAGAAACATAAAGCAGGAGCTGCTTTCTATCCAGAGTACCACAACAGCAACATTTTAAATAGCCTACTTCAGCGCTAAAGCCTACCCTAGACTGTAAGAGGAATTCTCTGCAGCAACATCACTGTCTTCGAACAGGGCTAAAAAGGACACTTAAAACTATGAATTGTAATAATGACTCATTTGACCCTTATTGACCTTCAAGATTGTGGCAAAGCTTTGGATTTGTAAACCGGTACCTCTAGTTGCCAAGGTAGTGCTGTAGCACAAAATACTCATCTCTCATTCACACAAACCTTTCCCACGTCATGCCGTTCACACAATCAATGGGCTAGAAACTCAGAAATCACTATTGACCATTGGCCCAAAGTCTACAACCCCATCTTTGAATCGCAGGGCAGCTCAAACTAAAGAAATCCACCAAAACATGTCCAATAACATACATCTTGTACCAGAGGATAAGCTGCCTTCCACCCCTGCGGTTTAACAATCCAATTCCTTATGTTGATTTTGCAAAGCATCCCTTTTAAAACAATGATGCTGCCTCCGCCTTTGGAGACCTATTGTTTATTCATGTATTCTACTGAATTCAATAGATTTCAATCCCCACAGTCCACAACGCAAACCGTCCTCGGGCACTTTTCAATTATACATTTATAGAAGCCAGCTCCAAAGGATGGCTTACCGCACAGAAGCGGGGGGAACAATCTCTCGTCTCCGATTCCAAGGTCAAACTTGCCAATCCATTTACCCGTTCATTCAGACAGCTAGCAACTTAGCGCCGTTCTCATTAGCGGCCTGAGTTTAATTAGTAAATGGATTGGGAGCGGTGCTCCGCTCCAATAGTACTCTTGGCCATTAGCATGATCATCGGGCTATGGCTAACTCTGTGATGTGCTAACATCTGAGCGGTTTGATGGATGGGCGCTGGGATGAGGGCGAGACACGGGGAAATGGAATGAGGGTTTTGCAGTCGTGGTTTGGATTCAGTTAAGGGCTGGTTCAGTTGAAGTGGACAACTATATATCTATAGGCTGAGATCTAGTATTACCATGACCTGGCACAGACCTGCTTTAGACAATGAGGAGTTCTGGTTTGGACTTAGTTATAGACCAGGTATGTTCTGTGTTTAGACCGTGTCCAGACATGGCCACTTCCTGGTTAGACCTAGTTTAGACCAGATGTAGGCTTGATCTGGCACAGTCCTCGGTTAGACCTGTTGTCCTGGTTGATCGTGCTTACTCTAAACTGTAATTTGACCTTTAACAGTCATATCCAAATGATAAGTCAGCTGTATATCATAATGAAGATACATTTTGCTCCTTGTTCCCATTCCCATCCCCAGACTCACCTATGGGATTCCCCATCCATTTTGAAACCTTAATACAACAAGGGACTCAAATGACTCCCCGCTCTTCAATCATGTCAAGGCCAAGGCTTTCATCCCCAAAGAAGTATCCTGCCCCTCTCCCACCTCTGTCTTTTTCACCCAAGGTCTCCTTAGCTCGGCCCCCACCACCGGTGCCCACAGCTGTTATCTCTAGCAGCGTCACTGCTGCTGTCTAGGACATTAGGGGCCTCTGCGTTGCTACCATGCACAGCAAACTCAAAACCAACCAGAGGTCCACAAAGGAAGTGTGTTCTTCTGAAACAATTAGTACTGTCAAACAACTTAGATTAGATAAGAGAGGGACAGTCAGACCGTCCAATCAAAGAACTCTAATCCATATCCCTTGCAAAAAGATTCCATCCACTCAAACACAGATAAATCTCAAACATGCTGTACTCAATGTCAGATCATTAAAAAACAAGTCCTTGTTAATAAATAGTTTTATTTCCTCTTATATTCTAGACTTTATGTTTTTAACTGAAACATGGCTTGACAAAAACACTGGAAACGCAGTTTTGATTGAGTGTAGTCCATCAAATTTCAATTTTGTGTCTGAAACACGCCAAAACCAAAGGGGCGGGGGTGTCTGTGCCATATTCAGGGACAATATAGTCACCCACAAATTGTCATTTGGGGTTTTTCAATCATTTGAGTATGTGTCTTTCAAAATGGAGATAAAACAATCTTCCATACTTTATATGACTATTTACAAACCACCACAGAATTGTTTTATTGAAGATTTTATTGAATTACTTTCATTTATACTGCGTGATTTTGATTGTTTAGTTATTTCAGGTGATTTTAATGTGCATGTGGATGTGACCAATGACAGGCATGCAAGAGAACTTAGAGCTGTTCTTGAAATGTTTGGTTTAACTCAGCACGTGAGTGAAGCGACTCACAACAAAGGTCACACTCTAGATCTAGTCATTACAAAAGGTGTTAATATATCAAATGTGAATGTTGTTGATGTTGCTTTGTCTGATCATTTTTGTGTCTTCTTTGACCTGTCTGTTACACCCAAACCAGAGGTTGGGCCTGGAGTTATTCAAAGAAGACACATAAATGATACAACAAGGACACAGTTTATGGAAATGATCAGATTTGAAAATCCTCCATGTTCTAATGTTGATAATCTGTTGGACTCTTACACATCAAGCGTCTTAAATGTTTTGGATACTATTGCTCCTGTCAAGGTTAAAATGGTTAACAATAGACAAAGGGCACCTTGGAGAAGTGAAGATTCGGTCAGGGCACAGAAAAGGGAGTGCCGAAAAGCCGAACGGAAATGGCGCAAGTCAAAGCTCCAGGTTCATTTTGAGATATACAAAGAAGTGTGAGTTCAACCAGATTTTGCGTGGAGAAAGGGAGAAGTACTTCTCTAAAATCATCGCAAACTGCAGAAACAATTCTCGCGTTCTGTTTTCCACAGTAAACAGATTAACTAACCCTCCAGTTTCACTGCCCTTAGAACTAATCTCTACATCTAAGTGCAATGAGTTTGCAATATTTTTTTATGACAAAGTCCAAGGCATTAAAAATGCCATAATTTCAGCAACACAAATAGCAACCCTGCCACCAGATAAACACCTTGAGCTGACACATTTCACACCTGTTACTGACAAAACAATGGAAGAGGTTATCTCCGGTCTGAGTTCATGCACATGCTGCCTTGATGAATTACCCACTAGATTTCTGAAGTCTGTACTGACCAGCTTGTTACCACAACTTGTTCAGTTAGTCAACATTTCATTTGAGACTGGAGCATTTCCAAAGGCTCTGAAAACCGCGGTCATTAAGCCTCTTCTAAAGAAGAGCAGCCTTGATCCCAAGATACTGAACAACTACCGGCCCATATCAAACCTACCATTCTTAGGAAAAGTCCTGGAGAAAGTAATCTATCAACAGCTCACTTACTTTCTCCTATCTAACAATGTGTTTGATACTTTCCAATCAGGATTTAGGCCCCTCCACAGCACCGAGACAGCTCTGATCAAGGTGACAAATGATATCCGTATGAACACCAACGCAGGTAAGGTCTCAGTTTTAGTTCTGCTGGACCTGAGCGCTGCCTTTGACACAGTGGACCATGGGATCTTACTTCACAGGTTAGAAAACTGGGTGGGAATCTCTGGTACTGCGCTAAACTGGTTCAAGTCCTATCTGGAGGATAGGACGTACTTTGTCGAAATTGGCAACTGTGTCTCAGACAAAATTCCCATGACCTGTGGAGTCCCCCAGGGGTCAATCTTGGGACCCCTCTTATTCAACTTGTACATGCTTCCATTGGGTCAGCTGATAAACAGCAACAATGTGTCGTACCATAACTACGCAGATGACACTCAGATCTACGTGTCACTGACGGCAGGTGAACAGGGGCCTGTAGATACTCTCTGTCACTGCATCGAACAGATCAGTTTGTGGATGCAAAACAACTTTCTCCAACTAAACTCAGACAAAACTGAGAATTGTTTTTGGCCCACAGACACAAAGACAAAGTGTTATCAGTCACCTTGAGTCTCTCTCTCTAAAACCAAAAAATCAGGTTAGAAATCTAGGAGTAATCATGGACTCAGACCTGAACTTAAACAGCCACATTAAAGCAATAACATCATCAGCTTTTTACCATCTGAAAAACATTGCTAAGATCAGAGGAATAGTGTCAAAACCAGACTTGGAGACACTCATCCATGCATTTGTCTCCAGCAGGTTAGACTACTGTAACGGCCTGCTCACTGGCCTTTCTAAACGAGCTGTTAGAGCTGCAGTACATCCAGAACGCTGCTGCTCGAGTCCTGACAAGAACCAGGAAATATGACCATATTAGTCCAGTGCTCCGGTCTCTGCACTGGCTTCCTGTCACTCAGAGAATAGAATTTAAAACAGCTCTGCTTGTGTACAAGTCGTTTCATGGTTTAGCACCAAAGTACATCTCTGACATGTTAGAGCCGTATGAACCATCTCGGGCCCTGAGAACTTCAGGGAGGGGTCTCCTGGTGGTTCCCAGAGTCAGGACTAAACACGGTGAGGCTGCGTTTCAGTTTCATGCAGCTAAAATCTGGAACAGTCTTCATGAGGATGTGAGACAGGCCTCAACTCTGACAATGTTCAAATCCAGGCTGAAAACAGCTCTTTTTACCCGAGCATATGAAAACTGAAAGTATTTTATCTGCACTCTTGCCTTTTACTGTAATTGATGAATTTTTATGTTGATGTTTTAATGATTGATTTGATCTGTTTTCTTGTAATTTTATGCAACTGTGAAGCACTTTGAATTGCCTTGTGTATGAATTGTGCTCTACAAATAAACTTGCCTTGCCTTGCCTTGCCTTGCCTTGCCTTGTTAGTCCATGCATTTATTTAAAGTAGACTGGACTATTTTCATGGTCCTGTTTACATGTTTTAGATAATCAGCCATTAGACAAGTAGACAGCCAGTCCTGTCGCAAAAATCTTGCTTTTGATGCTTCAAAGAATAGATTTTAAGTCTTCTGATGGGTCATGAGCCTCTAAATGGCACTGGGGGCCAGATCCACCTTGTCTGGCCCACCGCCAATTTCTCATAATAAGTAAATAACATTAGGCTTATTGCGAAGGCTACGCCGGCTACCGCTAAAACATATTTGTTACAGATAATTCCTGTTACCTTTGCACTACGTCCATAGAGCCTTTAATGCAGAGTCAGAACTTCGGTTGAATCAAGTCCAACAGCTGTGACAGGAGTACTAAAGTATGCCTTTTTTGTTTACGCGTATGTGCATTGAGAGTCAGGCCCTCAAAATAATACAATACAACTGGAAAGGCCTTTAGACGCCAATAGGGCTGAAATAACACTGTCACATGAGAGTTAAAGGGGCTAGATGCAAGTTGGTCATTTTATACTCACTACTGCCACCTCAGGTCTTACGCGTAACTGCAGTCTCTATATTAAGCTCGTGCATGACGGCAATTCAGACCCGAATCAACAACTTTTTGAGTGACAGTGCAGGATTTTAGAGGCAGTTGTGGTGAACAGGTCTGGGCTCATTCTACACATTAGGACATTGCTGGAACATGTAGTGGGAGGAAAATACTTAATATTTACATTTTTAAACTCTGTATAGTCCCTTTAAATTACTGCAATAATCTGTTGCTGCTGTGGTGGTTTTTAAAAAGGATTTCAAATGCTGGAATATAATTACAACTCTTATGTCTAGGCCTAATTCTATTCGAGCAATGACGGATCCCAAAAGTATGAATATGTTTGATGGCGGTGGGGTGTAGGCTCGCCAAATGACCTCCAAAAATCTGGCCCAGTGAAAAAGTAATTGAATAGCCCTGCTCAGAATGGTCAATGGTCGGCTGGTACTTCCCAGAGTACAATGGTCTGTGCCAATGGAACTGATTAGAAGAGTCCTCAATTGGAATTTCTACGTCAGATTAAAGGCTAATCTTTTAAATAAAGCTTATAATTAGACCATGCTAACAGAATTAATGTAAATTCAGTTTCTTGTATTCTCACTATGTTTCTGAAGCACTTTGGGTTGTAACTGCCTATGACTGGAGCTCTTTAATGCAGACCTGGTATTGTCCCAATCTCGATCTTTCGGTTAGACCTAGCAAAGCCCGAATTCACGCTCACGCTAACCACAGCCCACGACACGTGTGCCGCCGGCCCATTGCCAGCTGGCGCTCAGACCCTCCCACAGTGATTGACGAGCGTCGGTACGTGGTGCGTAGGAGAGGAAGCGGAATGAGGGCCGAGGCGGCGAGGTCAGAGGAAGCGGGAGATTAGGGGTTCGGGGGAGCGCGGCAGACAGTGATGGATGCAGCTTACCGATCCACTTGTCGTTGCCGTACCAGGACAGATTGCCTTTGGTGCTGTCGTAGTATCCAATCTTCTTGTAGCTGCCGTCTGCGGGCACAAACACACAGGCAGGTGAGTCACAGAGAAGCGCTTATGGATTTTTATCAACGTGCACGGCATGAGGCATTGGGCTTTTGGAGACGTGACTTACGCTGCTCGAGACTTCGACGAGGCGAGTTTCGTCGAAGTCTGGTGGTGTTGATGTGTGAGACTGGCAATTTAAAGAATTAGCGAACTAAAGAAAAACTCAAACGCTACAAAAGTTTGTTTTTTTCAGACAAATATTGTGAAAAGATTTCCAATGAATGTGTCTATAGTGTTTAAAGTTTAAACACCTCCAGGAGCGACACAGAACAAGAGTTAACATTTATGGTTGGCATTTGTAGTTTTATTTTGTTGATTGATTAGTTACAACGGATTTTGGATCTTGAATAAGAAATTCTGTAAAAACTCAAATTTTGCCTTGTTTTTGGGGGATTCAAAGTCATAAATCAGGCTGTAAACTAGATACAGAAGTTTTTTTTTCCAAGATATAAACTTCAAAATGTTAAGTACAAGTTTGGCCACATCTGCGCATGCACGTGTTCATCTCTTTTTCCGCCGCCGCCCAGGATGGAACAGAATGACAATGTTTGCACTACCGAGACATCTCAGTCCCCTCGGTAATGGAACACATGGATGCCAAACATGTCAATATTTGTGGAGGGATAAGCGTGGGAAAAAAACGAGGGAGTGCCGCCGTCGTAAAAGAAGCATAGCAAAGGGTGGGTTTGGTTTATTTACTCTGACATGAAAAAGGTTAAGGGAGAAATCTAGCTCGGAATCTCAACATTAAAGGTGATAAATACAAGAAGTCAAAATGAAGCAAAAGTCACAGACACAAATCACGGCATCATCAATACATTGGCTAAACATGGCGGCTTCGATCTTGTTTTTGGCCGCTCTATTTTTCCCTGGTGCTAGCTTAGATCTTGCACACATATTGATTTAGATTATAAAATGTGAAATATCAATGCTGGGATGCCCAAAAGCAAGTCAATAAACCACAATTGTGGAAACAAGTGATCTAATTTGACTAGATATTTGATTTCTTGGTGCTTGCCGCTGACATTCCCCCCCCTTTGCTTTCACGGAGGCTGAGAACCAGTAAGTGAAAATGCGACTTCATTTCTCAGGCTCGGAGACCAGACAGCTCCTCGTGACGCCTTCAACGCTCATCGCCAAGTAAGTCAACAAACTGAAGGACCGTACGACCTTGTGTATGAAGACAGATCCTTGAGCATGACGGCATTCGCTGTACGAGTGCTCGGTAAAATGCCTCCGCCGCATTGGGAGCGGATTGTTGTGTGTTTAGACATAAAGTTAATTGCCTGCAGTAAGTAGTGACATTTTGGTGCAGCTGTTTCCCACGACTCCATTAGCGTTAAGCGAGCATTAGAACTGTAATAATGACAGGAGCGCTTCACTCACAAAAACTCACAACACAGATGTAATATGCAAACATTTCCTCAAACAGAGGAATGAGAATTGGACAAAACGGGAAACTTTTGAGCAAACAATTTGGTTAATTTCAGCCAAAACTGCAACTGAATTATGTTTTAGACCATCATTTTGCTACATCCGAACCTCGGATCCAGGAGGAACAATGCGGTTTTCGTCCCGGTCGTGGAACACTGGACCAGCTCTATACCCTTCATCGGGAGCTCGAGGGTTTGTGGGAGTTCGCCCAACCAGTCCACATGTGCTTTGTGGATCTGGAGAAAGCGTTCGACCGTGTCCCTCGTGGTGCCCTGTGGGGGGTGCTCCGGGAGTATGGGGTCCGAGGCCCTCTGCTAAGGGCTGTCCGTTCCCTGTATGACCGCAGCAGGAGCTTGGTTCGCATTGCCGGCAGTAAGTCAGACCTGTTCCTGGTGCGTGTTGGTCTCCGCCAGGGCTGCCCTTTGTCACCGGTTCTGTTCATTACCTATATGGACAGAATTTCTAGGTGCAGCCAGGGGCCGGAGGGTGTCTGGTTTGGGAAACTCAGAATCTCATCTCTGCTGTTTGCAGAGGATGTTGTTCTGTTGGCTTCATCAAATCAGGACCTCCAGCGCGCACTGGGGCGGTTTGCAGCCGAGTGTGAAGCGGCCGGGATGAGGATCAGCGCCTCCAAATCTGAGGCCATGGTTCTCCACCAGAAAAAGGTGGTTTCCCCGCTTCAGGTCGGTGGGGAGTCCTTGCCTCAAGTGGAGGAGTTCAAGTATCTCGGGGTCATGTTCACGAGTGAGGGACGGATGGAGCGTGAGATCGATAGACGGATCGGTGCGGCGTCAGCAGTGATGCGGTCGCTGTATCGGACTGTTGTGGTGAAGAGGGAGCTGAGCCAAGCGGCAAAGCTCTCGATTTACCGATCGATCTACGTTCCCACCCTCACCTATGGTCATGAGATTTGGGTAATGACCGAAAGGACAAGATCGCGAATACAAGCGGCCGAAATGAGTTTCCTTTGCAGGGTGGCTGGGCGCACCCTCCGAGATCGGGTGAGGAGCTCAGTTACCCGGGAGGAGCTCGGACTCGAGCCGCTACTCCTCCACGTCGAAAGGAGCCAGCTGAGGTGGCTAGAGCATCTGATCCGGATGCCTCCTGGTCGCCTCCCTCGGGAGGTGCTCCAGGCATGTCCTATTGGGGGGAGGCCTTGTGGAAGGCCCAGGAAACGCTGGTGGGACTATGTCTCCGAGCTGGCCTGGTGTCGCCTCGGGGTCCACCCAGAACAGCTGGAGGAGGTGTGCGTGGATCGGGAAGTCTGGGCATCTCTGCTGAGACTGCTGCCTCCGCGACCCGGCCCCGGATAAAGCGGAAGAAAATGGATGGATGGATTTTGGTACTTTGTATGAACTTGCACTGTAAGAATGCTGGAGCGATATCATAATTTAAATACATTTCGATTTAATGCTAGTTTGAATTTAATTTAATGACATTCAAGGCCTTGATTTCGATACAAGTCATTTAAGGACTTTTAATGCTTTTAAAAGGCCCTGCGAAAACCCTGATGTAAGCCCCTCCCAACCCACTCCCCCATTCCCAATAATAATAATTGAAAAAAAACATTACACCACTCGACCAGTGACTGTGGAGAAGTTGTGGTGTTTTGTTACTTAGCAGTGAAAGGGTCAAGCCAAACATGAGATGGAGAGGTGTGTAAAGCATTTCCTGGATACGTAGCACTTCAGGAGGAGCCTTTTGGAAGCCCTGGCCTCTGCGGTGCTAAGAACAGCCACTAGAGAAGATTCAAAGATCACTCAAAGATGTGCAGGTGTCTCAAAACACAACTCCAGGTCTGTTTTTGAGAACAACATCAAAGTCAATTTTGAAAAATGTCGCCGCTTTAAGACAATACATGGGTAAATTAGCATGGCAGGAAAAACAGCGGTGTGTGGCCCCATCTAAAGTTGAATGCATTTTAGAATATGAAAAGATGAGGCATTCTCAAACTGAGGTCTGGGTGTGCAGGGGGAACTTAAGCCATTTGTGTCCAATTCACCGTCACTTTCAATGCGATATTTTGTCACAGTGTAATCTTGGATGAAGACGGAAAGGAGAAATTAAGAGAACAACGGTTCCTCGATTAACTTCGGTTTAACGCCTGATTTGACTTCACAGTGGAAAATGAATGATATCAAGCAACAAACCATGTCAGCTAGCTTTTATCCATTGCTCTATTTTAGCAGGCGATGATCAAAAAGATGCGGATACTGTGAAGCTTGCAATTTGTGTGCGTAAGAGGGTGACAGACTAAATAAGCAGGATTACTACGCGTTTGAGATACGAGTAAATAAGAAAGGCGAGGAAAAAAGTTTCATGTGGATCATTCTACCTTTTCAAAAAAAACTCCCACTCTTGTCTGCTTTTTTTTTTCTTCATGCCCATTGCCTTAAAAGCTAAGAGCGTATTGATTTTTGGCATTTCTAAATCGATAAAACATTTCATTGTCGCGGAATAGTTGCGAGTGCTCTCATTGACTAATCTTTAAGAAACTCGAGGGTGGGCTCGCTCTCGGATCTGTCAGACAGATGTCCCTGCGCTTTATCACGTTCCAGCGAGTTCGCTTTCCATTAACCAAGCGACGCTAATAATGAAGGAGAGTTATCCATGAGAGAAACCACATATCACTTCACACATAGAAACCCTTCTACTCTAAAAATGGGACAATCACTTTATTAAAGGGGACTCATCATGAAAAATGTGTTCGCCAAAACAAAACAAAACACTACCTTATTGCATTTTTCACTACCTTAAAGTGGTAGTCTATACGATTGCAAAGTGAGGACAAAGTCAGAGAAAGTAAACAATCAAGTTCCTCCCTTCCTGATTGGACCAGAAAGCCACTCCTTGTTTGGAAAATTAGGAGAGCAGGAACAAAGTTTAAAAATGAAAAGATCAAGCCCCTCCCCCTTCTCTCCTGATTGGAGCTGATGGGCCGGTTCACAGGAAAGCCCAAAAAAATATTGTTATTTACTATTACATACATTACATCAAATTGCAAGCCCAAGTGGTAATATATCTATTACATTTGAAAGATTTAAATAAAGTTACAGGCTATCACTTTACATTTTTTTTTATACGTTTGGTGTACAACAGCATAGCATTTGTAGAATCCATTCAAACATTCTAAATACACTGTTTAAAGCAGTACTAAGTAACTGGTTTACCTTAATAAATCCTTTCCGAAGTCTCTCTGGGGGTAATACAAGTGTTAATGGGATGATTGGGGGGGGGTCTTTCATCTCCCCCTGGTGTCTCTGGCCAGAAAACCACAATTGCAACTTTCCCTGCACTGGGTCGGAGCAGCAATACACACTAATGGAATCACGAAGAAGAAGCTAACAGGCTAACGGGCAAAGCTAACATCGGGCTAACGCCACTTAAACAGTATTAACAGTTTGAGGGGGAAAAAAAATATTTCCATTGTGTAATTGGATGTACAATATCCCTCTCTCTCTTTGTCTTTTCTGTCAGCGTTGTATTTACTCTCACGGACAATGAGTAAAAAAAAACCAACATGCTATGACACCTGCAGTGGCGCTTGTGGCCTCTAGGGGCATGAGTTACTTAGTACTAGAGACCTGCACAGGACGGGAAATCCTGCGGGATTTGCAGGACCCGACACAAATCTTGCGGGAGCAGGCGGGATTCAAACTGCCTCGGGCGGGAGCGGGCGGTCAGACCAAAACATGTCGGGTCCCGACATGTCCCGTATAAGAAAACAACAGCGTGTTAGACACACGTGGACACGTTTTACGCATCACGGCCAGCATAGGCGCCGATCCCGTGGGTGCTCCGGTGCTCGAGCACCCAGCCAAATCTTTGAGCACCCAGGCGAATTTACCTTGAATTCACAAAATGTCCCATTGAATAAAACAAGCGAATAATTAAAACTGTACTTCTCTCTCGCAACAGTCAGGCGTGGGTCCTACTATCATATACAAATGTGAATGTGACACTAAGCACTAAGTATCTGTAGCGTGGTCGAACGGTAACCTCGCCTGACTTTCATGCCAAAGGTCCCTGGATCGAGATACGCCTGTGACGATTTTACTTTCTTACAAATTATATTGCTAATACTTTATAGAAATAGAATTCAATTGGGCATATTGTTTTTCTATAATTCCAATTCATACGTCTAGGGAAAATATAATTTGGGCACGCGGGCAGTGTGTTGCTAGGTAAAAATCCTCACTGTCAATCAAATCCTTGATCTCATTATCAACATGATGCTCCGACGCCGTGTACGTAACTTCGGCCAAAAACAAAGCTCGTTTGCCGCCAATGGGCTAATGACCAAGAAGCTAATAAAACGCACTAAGATAACAATGGACAGATTTGTAATTAGAAAGAAATTGCATTTATCAGAAGATTCCACCAGCGAGGAGACTGTCTCCATTCATTATGAGACGGCCTCTACAACTACTTCTAGTGCCAACAATGGTGAGTTGCGCGCAGCGCACCTATGCATGTTTATTGCTTTCTCAAAAAATAGCCTCAGTGTATAAGATGATAGTAGACATTGCCAAGTAGCTTGCATTTCTGTTTAGGTAAATGTGAGGCGGTGTGCGTCACATGACAGTACCGGCTGACTGAGCACCCACGGGGAAAACATTAATCGGCGCCTATGACGGCCAGTGAACATGCACTCGATCCTCACGCTACAGCACCTTCACTGGCTGCTTTTGCTCCACACTGACCAACCGGACTTACAGCTGAACTACACTCAAACCCGCCGTTCTCTCCTGGCGCAGGTCAATTCAATACTTGTCCAAACCTCCCTCTGTCTGTACGCTTTGGATCAGCCAGGGAGGGGGTGGTCGGGAGCGGGCGGGAACGGGATTGAAATCCATTCCCGTGCAGGTCTCTACTTAGTACTACAGACCTGCACAGGAATGGATTTCTGACCGCCCGCTCGTTTGAATCCCGCCTGCTCCTGCGAGATTTGTGTCGGGTCCTGCAAGTCCCGCGGGATTTCCAGCCCCGTGCAGGTCTCTACTTAGTACTGCTTTAAGTTTGAAAACATAAAAAAAAAAAGGCATTTTTTTTTTTTTTACAATGAAACTTTCAACGCGAGTTCGCCGCAGTGCGTGGGCATTAATAATTTATTATACAAAATATCTTATTTGTCCAGTTTGTACACAGGGGTTGCTGATGCCATTTCCCTTAACCTGGCTTTTTGGTCCCGACGAGCCCTTTTCTATCCATTTCATTACACAGGTGCCCTTGTTTGGACAGCAGAGAGCTGGTTGGATTGCTCTCTCAATAGCTTACTCATTATTTGCTACATTTCCATGAAAACCGTGTGTAAACATGTAGCTTTATAAATAATGTATCTGGCAGCGTTTGCAAACAGTACTCCATGTTGATGCCGCAGCCTGTAGCCTATAACAGCCCAACTGTGAGAGTCCGTTATTATGAATCGATATTCTCTTCTGACAGCCCACTGGGGAACGTCCCGACCCTCCCGATTGCCCGGCACGCCGTTGCGTTTCTGTGTGGAGTTTGCACATTCCCCGGACATTCCTCTTTTCAACCTAAAGGGGGCAAAATGGGCTCCAGTGCAATCATATATTTGACTCATGCGCTCCTGTTATGCCGGGAGGTGTGTGCCGCCATGACCCTGCTGAAATATTGAGCAGGCGCTTGATAAACTCCTGCATTAATAATGTCTCATACAGTGCGCTCAGTGAGGGCTTGCGGGGAGCGGGCGGCAGGGTAACGAGGAAATAACAATTCGCAAAGAAGAGCATGATTCATCCTAATAATATAATGACAGCATTCCCACGAGCGCGCAGGGCAGTTTGAGAGGGCGCACTTAAACGCTACTTCACCGAACGCAACATGTGCGAATGAAACAAAGCGCCACAATAGGGACTTTCTGCTCCTGGATTTAACCAACTGTTCCGATCCGGGGTTGCCGCAGTTGGTCAGGTCAAAGTTCAGCAACACTATTACTTGGCATTGCAGAAGCTCAATGAAATAATGTGACCTTTTTTTTTGTGGCGACTTTCCTTTTGGTCAGGCAGAGTAAAGGCTCAACAAAGCTTGAGGGTTATAGGACCTTTAAAGACTGGTTATGGAGGTTCTAGTCCAGGGGTGTCAAACGTACGGCCCGCGGGTCAGAACCGGCCCGCCAATGGGTTCAGTCCGGCCCACGGGATAAATATGCAATTTTAAAGAAGAATAAACTTAATTTTCTTTAAAATTTGCAGTTCTTATATTGTCCGCTAGGGGCGCTGTGTTTGAGTCAGTTCTATCGCTGTACCTGCTTTTTCTGTTGACTCTGGCACCCTCTTCAGTGAAATGTCTTTGTCAAAAAAGAGAAAAGTGGACACAGAGTGTCGGATTTTTCAAGAAAAATTGACCTCTTCCTATGTTCACGGAGGTGAATGGGAAACCCGTGTGCCTGGTGTCCATGCAGCAAGTTTCGGTGCTTAAGGAATACAATATTCGGCGCCACTAAAAGGGACAATACATTTCATATAAAGATTTTTATAATTTACTTCTTCTTCTTTGCACTAATACAAAGAAAAAATGTGAACTTATTGTTAGTTCTATGTAATTTAGGAATGGGTTTACTGGTCTGGCCCCCTTGAGATCCGATTAACCAAAACGAGTTTGACACCCCTGCTCTAGTCACAACAAAACACAAATAATCACAGAGAAAGTATTTATGTGACCCCTTTGATGCCTTCCCATAGTCTTTAGAGTGGGTCTGTGTTTTTAAAATAGACATATTGATAGACCTCTTGTGCACACTTCTCCCCAGTTCTGTTAATAATTTGATTTAAGAGCTAATCCATGATGGCAGCTCATCTCCTCTTACAGAACATGTTCCAAAAAAGGACAAAAAGTTGTGAAACTCCGCCCCATGAGGCGGGCGGGGCACCAAAAGCCTCCACAAGGCCTGTCAATCAAAGCTCAAAGCTCAAACTTCTGAAATGTATGATACAAAAACCTGCGTGGTTACCTACACTCGACAACATTTTCGTTAAAATACAGGTTCTTTGAACAAAAATTCTGAAAGATTTGTAAAATACAGTTTCAATGGAACATTCTGAAGGAAATACGGAAAAAGTCATGGTAATGTTCTGCCAGTTCCAAGAGTGAATCCCAGTGTTATCACATCTAGCTTTAGAATGCTAACTTTCTTTGAAACCAGGCTTTAAAATTGTTTGACATGTGTAAAGTCACTTCAGAGGGAAATAAAAGAGTCTGGAACTCTCCTGGTACTCAAGAAACACATACAAGTTAAAGGAGGAGGAAAATTGTACTTGGACATGAATATATGATATTTGATTTGATATTTAACATAATTATGATGGTTTGTGTTTGGAATATTTGGAATTGGAAAATACAAAACATAACTGTAAAAACTGCAAATATTTAGAGAGTTGGATATAAACGATGATAAATTGTCTGCAACTAGCCTGCTGGAAATTGTGAGTGAAAAAAAAAAAAAAATGTCCCACGTAAAGTGCTTTGTGACAATGTCGGTGAAAGGTTATTGTGCCTGAAGTGAAAATGTTCGTCACAAACAGCAACTTCATGTCGGAGGTTGGTCTACATCAAGTTCTCTGCAAATTCACGCCTTTTCCTGCTGTAAACATTTGTTGTTGGTTTTCATGCTGCTCAAATGAACAAAATGAACTAAGTCTTGTTTTGTTTTCTTTCTTCTGTAAAAAGGGTTTGAAATACTGTTCTGCTCAGATGAATAAATAAATGAAAATGAAATGAAACTCCCCATCGGTTTTGAGTAGGGAAAGCTGCAGACCCGGAGCCGAGACAGATCTACCGTGAAGCGAATCCACCGTGATAGAGCGCCCTCTACTGGAGAAGATGGATCTAGCCCAATCACCATATAGGAAGATTGATGTAGATATGTTGATCTACTTTATGCATGTTAACCATAATCTTATCCTAACTCTAACCTCAACGACCCTAAACTAACGCTGAAAAAAATGGTAAAACATAAAATATTAACAAATTGTGGATCTGCTCCTACCAGCAGAGGGGGCACTATCCCGGTGAATCCGTCTCACCGTCGTGGATCTGCCTCGGCTCCGGGTCTGCAGCTTTCTATTATTGTCAGTTTTTGCACTAAACTGGCTGTTCTGACTTTGTGCCTAGCCACTAGGGGGTGGTATTACAGCGATGTGAGCCCCTGCCGTGACGGAAACAGTAATATCCTGCTTTGGTGCTGAGGATATTACTAGTATCAGTATCAGATCTGAAATTAGAAAATAGTATTGGAACTCCCTTTATTTTCACAAAGTATTGCTATTTTGGAAATATTTACACAATGAACTAAGTAAAACTCAAAGCTCAAACTGCCCCATATCATATTATGTTTCGAGTGTAAACTATCTTAAACCGTAATTTGCAAATCTACTTGTAGTAACTGCAAATACAGAGAAACTGCAATCAGATATTTTTCCAAAGCGCTCGGGGCCGGCGCACTCCTGTGGCTGAGTGTCCCGTCTCCTCAGTGTCACAGCGGCGTGTTGTTACTGAAGCTGTGCTGAAGTGACATGAGCCTGTTTCACACAGCTCTCGGAGGACAACATGTGTTAGCGCCACCTGAGATCCACTCGCACACACAAAAACCTCCACGCGTCCTTTGGAGCCTTCAGCCACCTCACAAAAGGAAACATGCATGTTTAGATAATACCGTTTGGGACCTACATGATTGCAGTCTTTGTCATTTCTGTTAATTGTGGCCATTCAAATTTAGATTTTGATACGATTGTGATTAACTGTGCCGCGGCCATTTATTCACTTACATTTAGCTGACTTTATCACATCTATAATCTTTAACTTTTACTTAAGTAGCACTATTTTCAAAAGCTTCACATTCATTAAAAATACAGACAGATATGTGAGCTTTTTCTTTTTTCAGTCAAATTGTGTTTCACTTTTTTAATGTACTGTGTGATACGTATATACAGTACTTTCTTAATTGCCTTCTCCATGTAGCGTCTATTTCATGTTGACAAGCGCTGCTAATTTAAACGGTTGATTGTTTTTCTCATACTGGAACAAAATTGAATTTATCCTCCTCCATATATTGTAAACTCGGATAATGTTAGAAAATAAACCAATGTGCATCTCATTATAAAGTATTTGCATACATTTCATAAACTCGCAGGTTACTTTTTTGGTAATAATGATCCTAAAAAGTGATCCCTGTGAAGAAGTGGGATGTTTAAAAAGCACAAGGAAAGTTAAGAATGAGCAGGGACCATGATTTAATTAACGAAACAAAAATCAGGTAGCAATAAAGCATGGGTGCCCGAAGTTCTGTACACAATTATAACCTCCAAAACTAACATGTTATTGAGGGGAAGGAGCTGGTTTTAATGTTCCAAGCTTAAATAAAGGATAAAACTCTGCATAATGCACTCAGTTGACATTTTCACTGCACTGGCCATCGATCTGGGGCCTGTGTGAACACTTCAATACCCTAGAGGAAGACCTTTTGGACCCCTTCGACACAGCCTTTAACCCTCGTGTGATCCTTGAATTTTGCACCCTTTAAAGACCCTAATGGAAAAAAAACCACACTTCAAAAAAGAGCCCTTTTTTTCTGCTTCTTTTCACAAAAATCCTTCAGTGGCTTTTGGGCCATTTGGATAAGCTGCGGCTCCAGTGGCTTTCGGGTCAAATGACCCAAGGACCACACGAGGGTTAACCGTTCAAACAAAATCACCCTCTCATGGATGCCAGCGGAGACCTTCAGGCGCCTAAACCAAACATTGTTAGATTATCAATGGCCAGGATCCTCGGTGTCTGAATCTCATCATCAAAGCATTCACCCAGACCCTTGCACCCTCCGCAGCCCCACCCTGGCATTTGGTCATTCACCCAGGATGCACCTGTGGATCCTCTGCTCCGTTGGAAAGCTGAATATTACCCATAGTGCACTAGTGCACTTTTTTTCCCCCTTCTTTTTTATGCAAAAAATACTCTTTATTTAACAATAAAGCCACCTACATATGATTAATTTGTACTTACTAAAATAATTAAAGACGATTAACTTCGCACATCTCTTGTATGAAACAGGTGCGTAGGAGAAGGCATAAAAGAATTTCAGAATAAAGGAACACTGGTGTTGCAAGTATACAGTGTGTTCTACTTACTAAAATAATAAAATATATTTCTGCTTTGTTCCACGTTTTGTAAAAATGTGGTTTATTAAACTAATCTTAATTTAGGCCTATATGGTTAAATGCAGACTTACATGGTTAAAGGCTTGGTAAATGTTTATACTGCACATCTTTTGTGTTATTTTTTATTCAGGCCAAAATGTTCAAACTGTAGGATATTGACCAATTCATAAACAGCTTTCTGGCCGTTGTTTATTTTGATCATGTGTGCGAAGTGGACTGCGGAAGAAGGATCCCGGCAATTGAGAAACAGCCATTCCCCACATTGTCCAGGGCCAAGGGACTACAACAATGAGACATAGTCTACACACTACACATTTATTCATTGTCCTCATAGGGAAATGTGTAGAATTACAACGTAGAGTCACACGCCAGGGTTGGCAAAGTGACTTGCCCCAGGACACAACAATAGCTGGGATAAAATCACTCGTTTTGAATTATTGAGCCACAGCCTATGGCACTGAAATAAACACGTATTTCTTCCATTATTTGGTGCACCTTTCGTATTAGCAAATCTGTCCACACATGCAAAAGGATCCAACTCCCCATTCTTCAATTACATAATTATTTACCATAATGAGTCTTGGTCTGTTTATGGAATCCTGAGGAAACCGCTTCATCTTGATTACTCATTAGAAAAACAAGACTAGACCGGATAATAATGAATAAGCAGCCAGGCAGGCGCTAAAACACATCAGAATGACTTACTACGGTCTGCATTCGGAAATGCTAACGTTAGCGCTTTGTCCCATCCCCGCGGAGCCGCTAAAAGTGGCGCGTTTTCTTTTTTTTTTCTTTGCACAATCAGGTTATCCAGAATAGATGGTGTTTATTTATGCGTCTATGAAAGAGGGAAGTATAATGCAGGAAAGGAACGCAGCTTATACTTTTAACTTGCTCCTGGGAGATGGAATTTGTTTGGCGTTCTAAAGTAAGACTGACCCCAGGCTCACACTGAATCCGGTTAACGCCAGGTACGGCGTCCGCCAACTTAGAAAGTCATTAAAACCAATGTAGCACACTCACACCGCTCCGCGAAGTCCGGCTCCGGCTACCGAGGCCATCCGGCGGCCTTCCGGCGGCAACGGAAAGAATCCGCAAGAAGTCTATGCCGGATACCGGAGCCCCCAACGGATCAAGCTGACGAAAAACACGCGCCAAACAGGAAGTCAGGTCTCGTGGGAGAGGAAGATCCGGTGTATTTCAAAATAAAATCTGTCCGCTTACTCCTTATTTGGTCTCGTTTTCCGCCTGTAAACGCATGTAACGTCGTAAATGTAAACATTTCTCCATTACCAGTGACACGGGGGCATTAGTGTGTTTAAAGCATCCACTTCACTGGGGAGAGTCGTTGTCCTGGCAAATACGGCTTTTGTTGACAAAAACTACCTATATATGGGGCTATTTATGACGTGAACTCGCACCAAAAGGTAAACTCACGTGCGCTTCTGTTCTCGCGAGGGCCGTTTCTGTGCCTGGCGCAGCTTCTGGCGCCGGAGCTGGCGGAGCTGGCCACAGTGTCAGCCGGACTCAATGTGAGTGGTAGTTTGGGGCAAACCCGGACCGGATCAGGACCGAAACCGGACCGGACCCGGACCGGATACAGTGTGAGCCGGGCGTGAGTCGCGCCGCTGTCGAGGGAGCGTGACGGCAAAACACAAAACGCGGCGCGAAAAAACAACTAATTAGTGTTTCAGAGGGGTGGCGTGTTGTTGGCACTTTGTACGACTTGATTGTGCCAAAACTGCAGAAAGTACTAAATGGTCTATTATGTTTAAAAAGTGGTTTTCGCAACATTCGACAAAGCACAGCATACAGGACTGTATGAAAAAAAATGAGATACCCTACAGTTAGCGGCTGATGTTTGACTTTATGGCGTCATACCGATAACCTGATAACTACATTTTAGCCGATAGGTCCGGTAACAATAAGTCTAAATAAATAAAAAATAAATAAAATACATCACTGCTTTGGCTGTGTCCAAATGTCCAGTCAGCCCTAACTCCTCATTTACTGTATAGTGCCTCATAATAGCATTTATATAATTACAAATGATAAGATGAAGTTTAGTGGCCATTGGATGTGTATCTGACGCCACAAAAAGCAGTTAGCATTTAGCTCAGAGGACACTTTTAGACACTCATTTGTATCTTAAGTAATATCTCCAAAGGTCTGTACATTCATTA
This sequence comes from Proterorhinus semilunaris, assembly GCA_021464625.1. NCBI lineage: Eukaryota > Metazoa > Chordata > Actinopteri > Gobiiformes > Gobiidae > Proterorhinus > Proterorhinus semilunaris. The sequence continues at coordinate 25,801,003 of CM038360.1, forward strand.
TTGATTTCTAACAAGGCTTTGACCTAAAAGAGGTCGATGGTCAAACAGCTGAAAACATCTGGATCGTTCATAACTTGCGATGTTTGGTGGCTAATGCTGACGGCAATAGGAAAAATACATTGAGCAGGCCAAAACGGCTAATGCTGTACCAGTTAGCTACTAAGATGCTAATGTTATATGAATGTCTCTTCACACCAGATTTATTTCAAAGCATGCTGCATTATGTTATATTGAAGGCTCTGACCAAAAGTAACATTCACTTGACTGATGCAGTGGTTTTGTTAAAGTTTTCTCCTTGGCTGCACTTCCCCACTGGAGGGCGCCATTGCTGTCTCGAACTCAGACCACTCTGATGATCTTGGAGTTCACATTCCAACTTTCAGCGGCGTTCCGAGGCATTTCTCCAAACGGGAGGTCAGAAATTGACCAGAAATCAGTTACCTGGAAAAAAGACTGCTGCTCTACAAATATTTGAGAGACTATAGGGACTTTGGGCACCGCTTTTGGCGCTGAGGCCGCTCCCCGTGAAGGAAGAGCCTTAGCTTTTTCACGTCGAAGTCACGTCAACATTTTCACCGCACCAATGATGTGGAAAAAGACGAGGCAATTCACTCAGCGTTTAAGTAAGTTGAACACACGGACTCGAGCGGGTCCAGTGTATTAATGTACTGTCAGTGAAAATGTGAGAAAATAAAGACGGGCGGTCCGGCTGCAGCGTGAGGAGTTTTGCGCTGGGTACGAGCCTGTTCACCAACTACTCCGCTTTTCTGCCGCGTGACGCTACAAAAAACAATTGATTTGGCATAATTAGATACAAGACGCCCTTTAAGTCACGGCTGAATCTGCAGAATTGTTATCGGGACATAACACTGGCCGTCAAAAGTATCAAACTAATTACCAGCTCCACTCACAAAACTCCTCGCAGAAAGGCCCCCCCCCCTCAAAAAGCCACAAACACCGGTCACTGCCAAAGAGCAGCCGAGTGTGGAGAAGCCAATTAGCTCTCATATCTACAGATTGGGTGAGAGGAAGCGATTGCATTTATTTATTATTTATCTATTTATTTTTGGACCACAGCGGGGGTTGGGGGAGGAGGTGCCCAGGGGCTCCGATGCGCTTCGTTACTGACCCTGACCAAGGAAGCAGCGCACAACAACATCCATTTTTAAACACCGACACCGACACCGACAGTGACAGCCACGGATACACGGAACATTTCTCCCAATAAAGAGCATTTATTTGATGACGGGTTTTCTTACTGTTGAATAATACAAAACAAATGGGACTACTCCAACTTGACTAAAGGCAACCAAATATGAGATCGAAATAAGTTAGGGCATCCGACTCCACACTTCGATTACCCACTGAAAAATGGGCCGTTCTGTGTCGAGCTGGTCATTAAACAAAACGACATGATTGAAAATGTTATGCAGTGTCGCGTCGAGCCGCTTGTTTGGCACAGACGGCTGCCGGCAGAGTGGCCAATCCTTTTCTTTACTGGCGTGATTTCTTCGGTGGTGATTAGCGTATTAACCAAACAGAGAAAGGCTGGTTATGGCGCGTGCAGCATGTTTTTTAATTGAGGAAGAGTGGTTTTCCGACGGCCAGTAGAGCTGGGATAAATGTAAACCATCTGCGTTGTTTTTGCCAAACAAAACAAGGAGTTATTAGCAAACCGGTTTCAGAAATGTAACTGTAACACAATAGCAACAGGCCGAAACGGAGAAAGTCCAAAGGCTGTCTCAATGTTCTTACACAAGGGCAATTCAATGACATTTTATACTGGGCCAGATTTGTCCGAGGTCATTCGCCACTGGAACGGTGATATGTCGAGCCTCTCACCACCAACAAAGTTTTCATATTTTGATTTACTTTAGTATATTTCTGTCAAAAAGCAAAATAACAATGTCAAAAGACCATTATTCAGTAAAACAAGACCGAAACGGCATAGGCCAGGAGCAGTGACGGACTGGCCATTGGGCAATGTGGGCAAATGCCACTGTGGCCTCCTGGTCTCATCACTTGTTGTGGCCTCATCACAAACAAATAAATAGGCTAAATAAAGCGAGGAAGCGGCCGCCTATTGGCGCATTTAGAACAGTCCATTGCTTTATACGTGTCAGTTCTACGTTTTCGCTTTGCTGCTGCAAATGCTCCGTGTATTTGCGCTGTACTGACTGACTTTTGGCATTTCTTTCCAAACTTTCGATACGTCGCTAATGTCATAACACACGGGGTTCATCGCTGCTGCACCCGCGGTCTGTCTGAGCCCGGGTCCGAGGCTGTCTGTCTCCCCGCGCCGCTGTGCTCTGAGCCCGGGTCCGAGGCTGTCTGTCTCCCCGCGCCGCTGTGCTCTGAGCCCGGGTCCGAGGCTGTCTGTCTCCCCGCGCCGCTGTGCTCTGAGCCCGGGTCCGAGGCTGTCTGTCTCCCCGCGCCGCTGTGCTCTGAGCCCGGGTCCGAGACTGTCTCTCTCCCCGCGCCGCTGTGCTCTGAGCCCGGGTCCGAGGCTGTCTCTCTCCCCGCGCCGCTGTGCTCTGAGCCCGGGTCCGAGGCGGTCTCTCTCCCCGCGCCGCTGTGCTCTGAGCCCGGGTCCGAGGCTGTCTCTCTCCCCGCGCCGCTGTGCTCTGAGCCCGGGTCCGAGGCTGACTGTCCCCGTTCTGAGCGCAGCCTCCGCTCAGGCCCGGGGCTCAGGGCGGAGGCTGCGGGTGCCTGTCCGCGCCCTGTGCGCACTGCGAGCGGGTCTAACCTCTGCCCGTCCCCGCTGAGTGGCTACAAGAACTTTGTGATACCTTTCAGTATGAAAAGCGCTTTATAAATGAAGTTTGATAGATTGATGAGCGGATCGGCTGATCTCTGGCAGCTCTGGCTGCAGCCACAGCGACACACGGACAGGGGGAAGGAGAATGTAGCGCCGAATGAAGCAGACATTGATGACAATCTGTAGGGTTTGGGCTGAGTTTAGGTGCTTGTTTAGGTTTTACAAAACAGCATCAATCAAGTGATGAACTGGTTCAGTAGAAACATGCTATAGAGACAAGTAGGCTGGCTTTTTATTTACATAACCTTATTAATCTGTGTTAATAGTAAATGCAGTCAAATGGAGGGCTGTCCCATTTCTTAGGGCGGTCTTTTCAACCCTCGCCCTTAGCCCTTGGTTTCAGGGTGTAGGGAAAGGGCAAGGGCTAGGGGTAGAAAAGAGAATTGAGATTGGGCCAAAAAGGCTAAATAAATAAATAAATCGGAGATGGGGCCGCCTTTTGGCGGATTGGCCGCCCGCAGATGACTTAAGACAAATGTGGCCTCTCTGCTAAAATTGCCAGGGCCTCTTTTTGGTGCCAGTCCGCCACTGGCCAGGAGTCTTCAATCATTTTTACTGACTGACAGATTTTTTTGCAAGGACTTGGCCTTCGGACAAGACTGTGGTACAAGTACTACTAAAACAGTACATAATTACACCCACCCTTTTGATAGCAAAAGAAATAAATTAAATGACATTATAGCACTGCTCTGTTAAGACTATTTCCAATAAACACAGGACCACTCAGAACTACACTAGGACTAAAGCCGGGCAAAAAACAATATTCGGGCTAAAGCAGGACTAAACCACATCTAAATCAGCCAAAGGCCCAATACAGAAAGATATAGGACTTGATCATGTCTGAACCAACTGAGCTAAGACCAGAGCTTCTCAAACATGAGAGCAGGTGCCATTTTCCAAAAACTTACGTGCCTTCAGCTTTATCACTTGCTTTACAAACACATCCACAACTGCTGTCTTTACCTTAAAGTCACTGGTCAGGCACTGATGAAGACATGCTGTCCATCTGCCGCGGACCGTGAAGAGTCCTGCTCCTGCATCTGATAATCCCAGCAAAACTCTAAAAACTCGAGGCACAATGGTCTTTGCTTCGGTTTGGTGAAATCTGTCAGTCCGTCCTACGATAAGCCTCCTGTTCTATTTAGTCGTCTAACAGCGTTTTACAGAGCCATGTTTTCATTTGAGCCGCTCTGAGAGGCGATGGTCACGAGGCCTCAGAAACACTGCAATGCAAAGCGGCAAATGTGCTGCAGAGCCACGCCAAAGTGCCGTGGACAATGCCAAATGTATTTCATTATTTTAAAGGAAAATGAGGCGCTGGCAAGATTTATTTGCCGGCCCGGATCTGGCCCTTAGGCCATCTGTTGTATAGGCCCGTCTTACACGTTTGGAACGGGAAAACATTACTTTCAATATAAACTCCTCTTAGAGAAGCATCAACACCTCTGAGAGTAATAAAAACACCGTCACAAACACAAGGACCGTGAAGGAGATTTTTCGTGGACCCTCACCAAGTCCATCACACGGAACAAAAGCATTACATTCTTGTTAAGTAACATTTAAGGTTTTTTTTGTGGTTAATTCTATCTTCCTGTCGTGACAACGTGCTGTGACTGGATCAGTAAATCTTTTAGACATAATTGGGAACACGAGTTCCAGACGGTCCTGCTTTAAAACAGAAACAAAAACCATCTCGGCGTACAGCAGCTTTTCGTCGTGGCTGCTTGAACATTTATGGACCACATCCAAACCTGTTCATTGTATATTGAGCCCTGATGAAGACATGGTGGTCGAAACATGGTGGCTTGGCTTCGTAAATAAAGGCCTTTTAAGAATTTCCTTGTGCTGTGCATATTTGTTTAGAGTGCCTGGGTTTTTTGAGACTTGGATCCCCTTTCCCACCTACACAAACTTTTGGAATACATTGGGACACCTAAATCAAGCGGTCATTTTGTTTGTACAGCAGCTTTTGTTTATCAAAACAACCAGTCTCCCCAGTGCCATTTATGCTCAGGAATAAAGGCTGCACTACTTCATATCCGTTGTAACACATTATACCTAAAAGATATACAATGTGTAATACCACAGCTACGGTCATGAAAAGTATAATAAAAAAGCCTAGAGTTACACAAAAGTTGAAACTGTGGTCTCCCTGCCTCTGAAGATTCTCTCGTGTATCAAACCCAATCTTGTATTTTGCCCTGCTTTTCCGGAGCTTTTCTCTGCGGATCCTGCACTTGTCAAACAGCTCATTGAAGTGTCAGGCAGCATCACATCACACGCCGACCCCCGCCCTGCAAATGTTCCGTTCAGCAAAACTCCACTCCGCCATGACACCCATCTCAAACAGGACCGCAAAGATGGCTCCGGGTGACACTTTTACAGACAGGGGTCACAGGGTCGCCTCCCAGAATGCAGCAGGGTGTTTGGAGAGTGGACGGGTCACGTGTAGGTGCACTGGACCAGACTGACGGGCAACAGTTTCAAAGCGGAAACGACACAAGAGATTTATGTCAATGTAAGAGCAGAGATGGTGGATTCAGACACTTCCACGACATTCTCCGGGATTTGCTTGATCTTTGGTAGCACAAAGTCGTGTAGGTCCCACCAGGGGATGCTGAAAGATACTGTAAATGTCTGCCTTTTCATCTGCAGACAAAACGCACCAGGCAAGTATTAGCTTAAAGTGGAGCTATTATACAACGGGGCTTAAAATACTTTATTCTGGTGCGTCAGCATTGATATTTTATGTTTTATATTTTGAAATAATGTAATGAATAGTAACATTTATCAAATACAAATATCAAAAAAATATGTGCGATTCACGCAGGAGACTCCCGATTTTTAACCCTATCTCCCACAGTGCTCCCGCTCAGTCATTTCTCCCGCTAATCTCCCGATTTTATAGTGAAGCAGGTAAGATTGTGGGGGATATATTTGCATGATCTGGCAACCCTATCCTTGAGAAGAATCACTCCTTTGCCTCTCAGTCATCGCTGTCAGCGCAACACTGACGCTCGAGGGGAAGAGGCAGGTATCACGCATTCATCGCTCTGTTTACTTTTGTGCTTCATTAGCACGAGGGACCGAGAGAGTCGGTCGGTCAGCTCCTCCCCTCAGTGTTACCATGGAAACATTACTACACATTTGACTAAATTATATATATTTTTTAAAAGCTTATATGCCTAGACCTTACAATCATTAGATGATAACATGTAAAGTCTAATTATAATTATAATATATTATTATAATAATAATTATTATAATATTTTCTTTTCCTATTTTGCAAAAGTATTTTAATTTAATCGAAGATTGTTTTAAATATCGATGGCCTATTTTTCATAGGTTTTTTGTTCTCACTTTTGCGTCCTACTTTTCATTCTTAACTGGTCTCTCTCTCTCTCTGGTACTCTGCTCATTTTTTTCTTTGTCCTCAATGGTAAACAGAATTAAAGCCGCAAGCGGCGATGTAGGCCCTCGCCCCTGGCGCAGCCCCCCCTTGCGACCGCCTCCTTTGCTACCGCCCCCGCTCTCGCCCAAACCTGCTCTCCCCTC